>OU862924.1:40266412-43054261 GCA_917880885.1 Limnephilus marmoratus | reverse complement strand
TTTTTCCTGGTAAATTGATTAGTCGCTTCGGTGACATAGCCTGGCCCCCTAGATTACCCGATTATCTAACCCCTTGCGACTTTTTCTTGTGGGGATATCTCAAATCTCGCGTATACAGCAATTCGCCGTTAACAATAGAGGCCCTACAAGAAAATATCCGACGAGAGATTGCAGCTATCAGTCCAGAACTTTGCAAGCAAGTTTTCGCCAACATGAAGGAAAGATTGCAAGAGTGTTTGCGGCTAGAAGGACGCCATTTGAGTGGAGATAGTTTTAAAAACTAAAATCCGCATTATTCTTATGTGAGATAAAAAATAAATAACTTTCATTGTATTCATATTATTTTATTTTATTTTTTGAAATGTAAAATCTGCCGGCGGACGACCTGTATTAAGAGTGTCCAGTCAACCTGAAAGTTTCCTATATATTATTATTCAATTAAATGAAGACAATATTAGCGAAACTCAATCGATAATCTGGAAACAGAAAAATCTGAGTTTCGCTAACATTGTCTTCATTTAATTAAATATTACAATTTGAGGTTTTACCCATAAAGTCAAAAATAAATATTATTCGTTTTATAAAAAAATTGTTTATGTGTGAACAAGTTCTGCTGTGTAATTATAATTACAAGTGACAGCTGTTTCGCCTTCTGAAGGAATTATCAAACTGTGTTCTAAATAATAGGTGACCAGACAACTCGGAATGAAATCAACTCAATATCTTATAGCCTTTAAAAGTAATGAAAAATATAAAAAAAATTGATTAAATAGGTTACATTAGGTTAAGTTATGGGCTATAATTACAGCTTTTAATGACTTTTCAAAGAGGCGTTGAGTTGACTTGAATCTGAGTTAGCATGGAACCAAATAATAGGTGTCGACGATGTATGTTGGGAGGTGACTTACCGAGCTATTGTTGCCAATGCATGTGGCTTTCCATCCTCCGTAGTTACCGCTGGGGTCGGATTGGTAGAGCTGGTATCCGTAGTGCTTGTCCCAACCCATGTATAGGATGGACACTCCGAACGGGCGTTTGCCTAACAAACAAATACATAATATTAATCTCGGTAAGTAGACTGGAGTAAAGGCCATGTCTGGAGTTGTTAGGACGTTAGCAGGCGATATCTAATTTCTTTTTCACATCTGCTCTGACTTGCATTATTTTCTCCCAACAATCACTACTAACTCTTTTACTATTACCGTGACGACTCACGTTTATGGTACCGTGACGGCAAAAAAAAGGCAATAAACATACGATAATCGGATAATGCTGCAGTTCTTTCTTACACATTAAATAATGGTGAGACAAAAGATGAGACACACAAAATAAGTGTGACCGTTCCCTCCAAAGTATTACTTTTTTCCTTTGGAGGAAACAGATATACAGGGTATTCGGGGGTAAAGTGCATTAACTTCGGGAGGTGATTCTTCGTGATAGTACAAGTAAAAAAGATAAATAACTTTTTTCGAAATTCCAACTTTTAGGGGTAGTTTTGAGGTAAAAAGATAAAATTACTCCGGCGTGTGCGGCCAGATTTATTATTTTCCGCTGTTACGATACGGGCCAATCACAATCGAGTTGGGCACCCGGCAGGCTTTCAGGCAGGTACGTCTTTTTGTATGGGAAAAAAAATGTTGAAATTTCGGAAAAAGTTGTTAATCTTTTTTACTCCTACCATCATGTAGAATCACCTACCGAAGTTAATGCAATTTACCCCCGGACCATGGGCGTAGCCAGGGGGGGGGTTTAGGGGGTTCAAACCCCCCCCGAAAAGTTAAGATATCAACATCAATAATATTAAAAATAAGGAGATGCGGAGAGCGGCATAACTTATTTTATTACTAATTATTACACTAATAATGTATTTTGGATTCGCCCTCTCTACCACTCGCCGGAGGCCGTCGTTGATTATCCGATCGCATTCGGTAACCATTGTACCTATATTTTCGTGCCGTCTAGGGAAATTTGACTAGATCTAGGGGAGAATATATAAATATTTTTTAGGGAAAGTGAAATCAGCACTAAATCTACGGAAATTTCGACCTGATAAATTTTTTATTGCATATGACAATATTACTGATATTATATACCCATATGTTTTTTGGAATTCCCATGAATCTTAAATATTGTTGATGTACTTACCTACAAGCAATTTTTTCAAGCAATGTTATGTTTAACACTGACAACTCAAAATGTAATTATGTATCTAAAAAGATAAATGGGGACCTCTGAAAGAAAAAAATAATTTGCAAGTTCCGTTTTTTCGGTGATTGCGGTTGATTTTTATTTGGAATTCTGTTTCTAATCCTTTAACCCGTCTGCTTGTTTAGGAATAAATACATCCCAAAACATGTAATTGCATTATACTTTCATAAGACCAAAAACGTCCCGAGCGACATTACATTTTAAAAGCTATATATCTCTCTTCCTATCATACAAATATATGTATTTTTTCTTTTAGCGAGAAAGAGAATGAAATAATGCTTCTTATTGTCTTTGAAATATGAAAGCGGAATAATTTCGGTTTACGGAAGGTCTTCCAAAATAATTTTTTTTTTTTTTTTATACTAATTGTGGGCCGGAAAATCCAAAACTGAAAGAATTTTTTTTCGGAAAGCAATATTAACAAAGTTACACGACTTTAAAATTTTCTATAGGCACACATGAAAATCGACATATTGGAAGTATTATGACAGTTTAAAGTCATAGATAAACTAGAAAAATGTTTTACCACACAAAATTAAATGTTACCATGCAATAATATCATCAAACATACCTTATAAATCGACGAAGTATGAAAATTCGTAGTCTTAAAAATGCGTAACCTAACCTAACGCTAGGTTTGTGTAACATGGTTTGTGCCCCTTTATACCGCCTGCTCGCGTCCCTAACCTAACCTAACCTAACCTAACCTAACGCTAGGTTTGTGTAACATGGTTTGTGCCCCTTTATACCGCCTGCTCGCGTCACGGCAAAAAAAACATCCCTGTTTTCAAGTAATTTAGCGGCTACGCTAGGTTTGTGTAACATGGTTTGTGCCCCTTTATACCGCCTGCTCGCGTCACGGCAAAAAACATCCCTGTTTTCAAGTAGTTTAGCGGCTACGCTAGGTTTGTGTAACATGGTTTGTGCCCCTTTATACCGCCTGCTCGCGTCAATTTTAAAAAACAGCCTACGTTTTCAAGTAGTTTAACGGCTACGCTAGGTTTGTGTCACATGGTTTGTGCCCCTTTATACCGCCTGCTCGCGTCAATTTAAAAAAATATCCCTGTTTTCAAGTAGTTTAGCGTTTACGCCAAAAGTGAGTAAAATTTATAAAAAATAATTACTTAAGTTAGTTATTGATATGGCAACACTTAATTTTATGTGGCTGTTTCTATGACTTTAAACTGTCATAATACTTCCAATATGTCGATTTTCATGTATGCGTATAGAAAATTTTAAAGTCGTGTAACTTTGTTAATATTGCTTTCCGAAAAAAAATTCTTTCGGATTCGGATTCTCCAGCCAATAGTTAGTATAAAAAAAAAAAGTTTTATTATTTTGGAAGACCTTCCGTAAACCGAAATTAAGCCTATGAAAGCTATCTTGTATAGATATTTTACAATCTCGATTCAAAGTGACGGTTTCAGAATCCATGGCTTCCGGATTGTGAGGTGTAAATATATTGAACCAAGCAGACGGGTTAATTAACCAATGTACATAGAAAATAAAAGTTTTCAACCCCCCCCCCCCCCCGACACGAGTTTTGATTTTTGAACCCCCCCGATACTAAAACCTGGCTACGCCCGTGCCCCGGACACCCTGTATATATATATATATACCAGTCATTGCGTGTTTCATTTTCTTTATATTTGTGAGGGGTTCACCGTTCATCTCACTTTCGACTGTTGTTATTTAGTGTGAAAGAAAGAGCTGCAGCTTTATTACCATAACACGGGCGTTAGCCTAGTGGGATAGTCGAAAAAACACAAAAATCTGTAAGAAATAAAATATTATGAAATAAATAAAATAAAAATTTATACATTTAAGAACAAAAGCAAAATCACCAGCACATTGATATTTGAGGTTTTTGAATTTTTGGAATTCAATCACACTTCAATACTTTCCTTGAAAATATATTCCATACTTTTGAAATTATCGTCAAGGCAAGTATTATTGTAGGAGTCTAGGGAGACGTCACGGTGCGGTGTGTGAGAGATGCAAGAAAATTATTACTTTTTTTCCTTTGGAGCAAACAGACCTACACATACATTGTGTATCTCATATTTTGAAAGAGCTGCAGAATTATTGTGATAAGGAACACATGTTTATTGCCTTTTTTATGTTGTCACGGTACCGCAATCGTGGATCATCACATTAATAAAAAAACGCTCATTCGCTTCATTAGGTTTTACACACTGTAGTACTGTTTTACACTCCCCGCAGTAGGCCCTAAGGTTATCTTTGAGATGCTGTATGAAATGGAAGGAAGGCGTGAACCTAGGTCTTGCAAAGAACCATGTGGTAAAAGGGAAAAAACACAAATAAGGAAAGGTCATCAAAGAAATATTAATTCTAATTGTTTAGATTACTTTCTATTAAAATTCTGCAGACCAATTGTAGCATTCCCACTCGATGTGTTATAAAGATATTTTTAGAGAAATATTTATTGGATAACCAACACCCCTGCATTAAAAGATGTTCGCACTGGGAGAGTAGTTTAGCTGAGTAGCGAGTATATTATTAGTGCCCTTGAGGTGATTTTCCATGAAAACGGCGCTATATAAATTAGCCAATTATTATTATTATTAGTAACTAAACGCGTCCGAACACCACAATTTTAGTAGAATAGTTTAGTCAGCTCTTTAGTAGTCAATCCATTTCGTTATATTTTTTCGGGTGAGTAGCGACCCCCACCACGCTCACTGCACACTGACATGCACGAACCCGCCGTTTTAGCAGAGTT
The DNA here is from genome assembly GCA_917880885.1 of Limnephilus marmoratus. Classification (NCBI taxonomy): domain Eukaryota; kingdom Metazoa; phylum Arthropoda; class Insecta; order Trichoptera; family Limnephilidae; genus Limnephilus; species Limnephilus marmoratus. The sequence continues at coordinate 43,049,310 of OU862924.1, read as the reverse complement.
CATTAGTAGACGCACAGAAAAATCGTGCGGTTGGAGCAAAGATGCTACTCTAAAATTCTTTATGTATGCTGAGATTAATAATCTCTTTTCATGTCCCGAGTTTATTTATTTTCATCCCACTAATTTATTTTTCCACCTCTTCTAAAATAAGCATTACAATCAGCTTAATTAGAGTATTTTCTTTATTGCGTGGCAGCCCGTTATCTTGCAACGGACGGCGGGCACTAACGTACTCTACTTGAAAGTAATGCGAACCCCTTTCGGCGAGTCAAGTAGCAAGTTACTCGCTACTCAACTAAACTACTCTCCCTGTGCGAACAAGCTGTTTGGCCATAAGTAGTTCGTTAAGTTTGATAACTTAGTAGAAGTGCCCGGTTTCATGGGGTGAGGTTTGTCTAGGTCTTGACAGCTAATGCGTTTGCCCACCTATTGCGTGGCGGGCCGGAGATAACGGCACGTTTGCCGCGTAATCCTTGATAAGAGATATTAGTCACAGGAAAATTTGCGAATAAATTGTCATCGACATCAAAATAAGTCATTTATAGGCTTATATGTAAGAAGTTTTAATAAATAGTAATTCGTGTTTAAGTAGGTAATTAATCCATTCAACACACGGTGGGCATAGACAAGCCTTTGAAAACCATAGAAAATCACAGAAATTTGACAGCTGATAAACGCACGACGGACGCCTTCCAATATCTGATGGATTTTGCCTTAATTGTCTCGTAACACTGACTTAACGTAAAAGATAACACAAAAGATACAAAATCACCCTTCTGATGTTCCAGCAAAGCATAACCATGGAAAGAGGTACGTGTCTAAAGATTTAGACAATTACACTTAGCATTATTAATTACCTCCGTACTGAGTGTAGGCTTGCTTCACATCACACAGCCAAGACACCAGCTGCTCGCAGGGAATGGACTCTCCATTCTGCAGCAGATACCTCTGTGCGATCAGCCTCAGTTCATTGGTCAGCACATTGGCATCTGATGTGATGCCCGCCACACTGCACACCATATCCTCGTTGAGCTTGTAGATCTTCTCGGAGAAGCACACCTCATCTAGGAGCTTGTTTGTGTTACGTCTCTCAGCGGCCAATAGAATTCCGTCAGTTGCCAGGATGCCCAGACTGGTACCAGCGTGGCTGATTGCTTCCATGGCATATTCCACTTGGTATAGGCGGCCTAGTAAAATAAATAAAATAAGTACCTGTTTTGAAACACTAATGTCTTTTAAAAACAATTGAGCTGTTCATTCCGTTTTCAAAAATCGGCGAACTCAAAAAATACTGTCCTAAAGAATGTTTACTGCACATAGTGTTCCTGAATTAGAGAAGACAATGTAATATATATAATATACGCAAGCCATAACAGGAATGGCATTATTTTTATCTGCATTGATGGCATCGCATTATGTACAGGTGAGATGTATTAACTTAGGCGGAATAGATTAAAATGAGGGAATATATAACATTCTTTACTTGTTTTGAGATTTTTGTATCAGATGATTGTGCAAAATTGTTAGAGGTTATAAACAATGCATTTACTTATTTTCTTAGAAAGAAAGTTGTTTAAATTTGATTAGAATCATTGTTTAATCAGATTAAACATTAAAATAGGATGTAATTGTACCTTCGGGGGAGAATATTGTCGTTCTTGTATCATATCGGCGAGCCTGAAAAAATGTATGATACTCTTATTAGTTTACACAAATTATGTTTAGCGGAAAGTAAATTACGGTAGCAAACGTGTAATTACCATTTTCACTAATTACGAAAAGTAATAATATTAAAATTAAAACTTATTTCAAACGCTTGACAAACAACCTAACCAATACAAGAAAAAGCTACAGAAGATGACAGCGCCGGATTTGTAATATTATCTTCCTTTTTATTTTTTAGCCACATGGCATGGGGTTAGCCAGCCAGTAACAAACACCGCACATGTAACTGCATTTATACTATTTCTATGGAGAAGATGTTTTTATTTATTTACTTGCGTTATCTAATCTAATATATAAAATTCTCGTGTCACGGTGTTTGTTACCATACTCCTCCGAAACGGCTGGACCAATTTTGATGAAATTTTGTGTGCTTATCTGGTAGGTCTGAGAATCGACCAACATCTATTTTTCATACCCCTAAAAGTAAAGGGTGTTCCACTCCGAAGAAAATTATTTTCCCCATACATTTTGTATGGAACGAATTCTCCTATTTTGAAAGAACTGCAGCAATATTGTAAGGGGTATAATATTGAACTGTGAACCGGGGGAGGGGGGAGGGGGGAAAGGAACTCAGGAAGGGGGTTTAGCGGGACGGGGGAAGGGGAGAAGTGGAGTGGGGAGAGGGAGAGGGAACACGAGAGGGGAAAGGATACGCAGGGAGAAACAATTTAGATCAAGGTATGGTATACGCAGGGAGAAACAATTTAGATCAATTCAGCTATTAAGTTCACAACTGTTTTTGATTCTGAGGCGGTACGAAGTTCGCCGGATCAGCTAGTAAACATATATATTCATTTATAAATTCAAACATGCCAGTATTAGACCAAAGTACTAGGTGGTTCAATACGTTTGGTAACTTAGCAGGAGTGCCCGGGTTCACGGGTGAGGTTTTTCGAGGGCTTGGTGGCGGATGCATCTGCCCACCTACTGCGTGGCGGGTCGAATCGGGAAAAACTGGTTGAGGGGGATCTCTCCAGCCGGACTATCTTGATTCGTCGCCTTCCTTTACTGGGGGGAATGGATTCATACGTCCGTCACTCCTGGTCACACTGACCCCCAGATTCCTACCCATCCCTCATACCTTTTTTCCCCAGAATTTTCTCTCCTTCCTTTCACTAAAAAATCTTCCACGTAGCAACCTGAAAGATCATATAAGCCCCAAGGGAAATTGTTTTCCTCGGGGCCTCCTCTGCGGAGCTAATGTAAAAAAAAACCGTCCTGATAAAGTGCATCTACTTACAGCTACAAAAAGTTTTATTTGAAATATTTCCTAGGTTTAAATTTAAACATGGAATGGATATCAATAATAACTATAAGTTCTTGAGTGAGAGTCAATGTTTATTTTTAGTTCAAATATCAGAGACTGAATGATTAATAGGTATGTGATTTAAAAATAAAGGCTGATTGATTAAGATTGACTATTTTTTTCCACGAAAACATGACCTTAAATAAAAGTTTCGGTTTCGGATTCGGCCGTAAAAACTAGTTTCGGTCGGACAGTAATATCTCCCTCTCAACTTCCGTTCGCCTCGCCCGATCATACTTTTCATAACGCTCTCGTCACGCGTCCACCAGCTTACTCCCCAAGTCAAGCGTGCGTAAAGGCCCGACTGCTCGCCTCGCCCGATCACTCTTTTCGTAACTCTCGTCACGCATTCACCAGCTTACTCCCCAAGTCATACGTGCGTAAAGAAGTACTTCAAAAATAAATAATGTTATGAAAAAAAGATAATTGAATAAGTTATCTTAATGAAGATCTCGCTTACATTCCATTATATAGACTCACGCAAGCATTTTATCTCGCTTTCGCTCGTCCTTTTTCATGCATACATCACCGTTGTGATTTGAAACTCGGCGAAACGAAAAATAGTTACACTACTGGGGCAAACCTTTTCATTCAACATCCACAGGATTTAGCCTGCGAGAGTATGAGTTAGATTAATCGGTTTCCTCTTTGTGCGGTGCTTCGTAACCACCCCACCCTTGTCTACTTTTGTTTTCAGAAGGTTTCACTTCTACCGCATGTGAACTGTACACTTGTAATATTTTTTTCAAATTGCGGTCGGAAACTTTCGTTTTATTAAGGAGTACATTTTACTGCGTGGTATTTTCTTTTTCTATCACCGTTCATATCATATTTCTCCCTATGATAGTAAGGACGACTCAACGATTTCGGGTGAAATGCAGATCCGGGCACAGTTTGGAAATTTAATAAAAAGGCACTTTCTAGATGAGAAAAGTGTGGAGAAGTTGAATAAAAAAGAAATTAAGGTGCGCTCGGCAAAATTGAGGGAGATACAGCTGTTTAAAGTATCAATAATATGTCACTTCATGAACCGATACTGTCCGCCATTTGACACTAATTTGTTGGTAAGTTGGTATCCCTGACTTCATAAAAGCAAGAGCCTAGATACGATTGTAGGGGATAAATAATACGGCGCGTAGGTACTGGAATGGAGACAAATTGCGTGTAAACGGCGCTTTAGTATACATCGCATTTTTTGTTTTTTTTTTTTATTTGCAGTTGCAGCTATGCGTCTGTTAGAGATTACTGGGATGTTTTTTTGCCGTGACGCGAGTAGGCGCTACGAAGGGGGCACTTTTTTTCTATCACAAACCATGTTACACAAACCTAGCGTAGCCGCTAAACTACTTGAAAACTGGGATGTTTTTTTGCCGTGACGCGAGTAGGCACTACGAAGGGGGCACTTTCTTTTCTATCACAAACCATGTTAGACAAACCTAGCGTAGCCGCTAAACTACTTGAAAACTGGGATGTTTTTTTGCCGTGACGCGAGTAGGCGCTACGAAGGGGGCACTTTCTTTTCTATCACAAACCATGTTACACAAACCTAGCGTAGCCGCTAAACTACTTGAAAACTGGGATGTTTTTTTGCCGTGACGCGAGTAGGCGTTATAAAGGGGCACTTTCTTTTGAATCACAAACCATAATTACACAAACCTAGCGTATTTGATGTTTTAAATAATTTATAAATAAAGATTATTAAAAAACATTACAGCTTATTATTTATTCATTATTATTCATTATTTTTACAAAAAAAAATTTTAGGGGTATTTTCAAGTAATTTGCCGGTTTCTAGGGGTTTTTGAGTTTAGTTTAGGGATAAATATTTTTGGGAGTTGGCAACACTGACTTTCTTTTCTTAGGTTAGTATGACTGGTTTATTTATAAAATGGCGGGCGTACTGACAGAATCGGTTTGTGAAGTGAAATTTTACTTAACGTAATTGAAAATTAATTACTTATTCATTTTTTTTTTTAATGCTTTCCGCACTTTTTTTCACCTTCTAGATTAATGTTCTCAACTTAAAACGCGCTGAAAACATGGATTTTTGCAAAAAAAAGCTGTGCCCGGATCTGCATTCCTCCCACGATTTCTATGAGACCTATGTTAATTATTCCGAAAAGCGAACAAATTAGCCGAACGAATACCATTTTAACGTTTTGGGTCTCGTTCTTCCATTCAGGACGCCAGGCGGACTGGTCAAGCGTTCACTTCGTGATCATACATTTTCATTATGCCTTCATTACGCGCGCGAGTGAAAAACCCCGAATGCCAAAATCCATTATGTCGGATGGGTTCACTCGGCACTTTTGTTTCATTACTTGTTCAGTCGTGTCACTCCGAGTGAAAGAGGCGGAATGAAAGGCAGAAATTAACGATAAGTGAAGCGTCTAATTCAGCCATTAGAAAACACTCCGTTGCTATGGGGAGAAAAGCAAAATTTTTTTTTTTTGAAATAGGCAGTATCCTAAAAAGAAAAAAATGTAAAAGTGTTCCAAGCATAGAAATTAATTTAGACTTTTGAAAGTGACATCTAGCAACACTAGCAACTAGCAACCGGCCCTGTCTGTCACTGTCATTTTGTGTCTTTTCAGTCCCGGCTATTTGAAATAAATAATTTAAAATTAATTAACTAGCATGCTGGATTGTTGTGTAACTATTTATTATAGTTAAAGCCGCCAGGCAGTTGGCTCGGCTTTCCTGAAGCAGTTTTATCGTGTTTTAATGTGCCTTTAATTACAATTTGCACAATGTCGGAATGGTCACAGGTAAATAATTTATCCATTCGTGATCGGGTTTAGCTGAAATTCAATTATCCACCCCATTGTTTTGCCGTTTTATAAATGAAAACGTCAAACTTATTATGTTGCCTGCCTATTTATAGGTTTGACATTGCAATAATGAGTTCTGGAAGTGTTTTATAAATATTTAATAAACTACACAGTAATTTTATATTTAATTTTTGATTGATAGCAATTTAACGTACTGTAAAGTTTTAAAATCTACTCGTAAAAGATTGACGATTTTTTGGCTATAATTTTAGAAAAACCGTAAATTGAAAATCCAGTGTATTTTATTATCTACATACAGGTATCTTACATTATAGGTCTATTTAATTTGATTTTATTGCAACTATTAATATTATAATCCTTCGCTCAATTAAGCAAATCTTTTGATAAGCTCCAAGTGGCCTCATCAGCTTATAAATGCACATGGATTGGTACCCATATTAGCAAAATCACAATCTTATCAGCAAATCTCTGAAAACTAAAGATAACGTTTTTTGATGAAACTATTCAAATGGTATCTAGCTACCTATTGGTAATAAGGAACTCCAGTGAAAAATATTATGGCTTTAAAAAAATATGTTCATATAGACCAATAAACGCTGATTCTGAATATTTAAGTTTTATTAAATAATATTAAACGTAGAGTTTAAAAAAAAAAATGATTAAAAAGTCCATTTTTAATAACTTTTTAAAAACACACTGTCAAGTTGGTTTTATTAATAATAATAATAATTTTTATTGAACAAAAAAAATTTAAGATTTATAACTACAAAAACAAAAAGTACATCATAAGTAAAGTAAAAGTACAGTTTAAAAGTTGTATAAGTACAAAAGTTAATAACAGAAAACAAAATACCTACATATATACAGTAGGTACTTAAAGAATAGAGATTTATAATTATAAATTTAGGTTTCTCGTAACCTGCCTCACTAGGCTAGCCTGTGTTGAGGCAGTAATTTTACGTCAATTTATTATACTGTGAACATACCTACACTTATATTAGAATAAAATCACAATACAATGGTTGCATTAATAATAACAATAATATTGGTACAATAATAACAGCATTGGTTCAATACTAATTTCGAATTTGGGTGAGTGCACCGGTAAATGCTCTTATCATTATTTTTTATCCAAATTTTAATGTTTTTTTTAAAAATTTTTTTGTGAATCACATTTTTTTATACTAATTGGAAGAATGTTGTAAAGTCTTGTTGCAAGGTATCTGAAGCTTCGTTGACCAAAAGTAGTATGAGTTATGGGAATTTGTAGTAAATCTTTGTTATTGTTTCGAGTACAACGAGTATTTAATCTTTTTTCATAGTATTTATGTATATTTGTGTATAGATGAGTGAGGATTGTTTTTGCATATATCTGCCGAACGTCAAACACATTCATAATATTGAAGATTAGGTTCGAGTCTGTAATTAGAGGTAGTCTAAGAATTAATTTTATAATAGTTTTCTGTGCCTTTGTGATTGGGTCTAGTGCTGATACATAGTGATATACCATAATCAATAATAGATTGACAGACTGCAAAATAAATCATTTTCAAGTGTTGTAAGTTGAGAAAGTTTCGTATCGTTCTGAAAAAGTGCATGGTTTTTCTTATTTTGTTTGCAATTATTTGAGTGTGAATATTCCATTTGAGATATGGATCAATTGTGAGGCCGAGATATTTCATCTGTGTAGTGCGCTCAATGTAGGGACACTGACAAGATTCATCGGAATTAAAACATTTGAGTATTCTAATAGAGGCATCATCATGAGGCTGACCTGTTATATTTATGCTTGATGTGGCATATTTAGTTTTCTCGGTGTTCAAAGTGAGCATATTTGTATCTAACCACTTTTTTACAATGTTTAAATCCGTTTCAGCTTTTTTATAGACAGCTAGCCAAGTGTCAGCTTCAAATAGTAGAACAGTGTCATCGGCAAAACTAACTATTTTTCCCAGAATATTAATGTTGCATAAGTCGTTGATATATAAAAGGAACAAAGACGGTCCTAATATGCTACCTTGTGGTACGCCATAGTTAGTTGAGCACTGATTGCTAAGTGTGTTCATTACTTTCACTTGTTGCTTGCATTCATCAAGGTAGCTCTTAAAAAAGTTAAGTTCGTTGCCTGTAAAACCGATTATTTGAAGTTTGTTTATTAATTTACTGTGTGATATTGTATCAAAGGCTTTAGAAAGGTCTAAAAATATTGAAATACATTTTTTGCTTTTATCGAGGTTTTTTACAATGAAGTCAGTTACGGCGGCAATAGCGTCAGAAGTACTCTTGTTTTCTTGAAACCCGTATTGATTTTCTGAGAGTACTTTATGGCTCACCAGAAATTTTACCAACTGAGCATTGATAATTTTTTCAAATACTTTGGATAGTGTGGTCAGTATAGTTATTGGTCTGTAATTGTTTATGTCTGTCTTGTTACCTGTTTTATGTATGGGAATAACAATACCTTGTTTCAGGTTTGAGGGGAAGTGTCCTTGACTGATACTAAGGTTAATTAGGTATTCTAAAGGCAATGTAATTGCCGTAGCCAGCATTTTCAAAATCTTGGTTGATATTCCATCAACCCCGGCAGAAGACGTGTTTTTTGGGAATTAATTATTTTTAGAATCTCTTTCCCTGACACAGTTTGAAAATTGAATCTTCTTTTGGGAAATTGAAGTTCTGCTCCATCAGTCAGAGCATTCCCACAATTTGGTAGACGAGAAGCAAGATTTGAACCAATACATATTTTTGTAAAGAAATTATTGATATAATCCGCAACGAGCTTGGGGTTTTTTGAGGTGTCAATAATTTTTCCGTCAATACAAAGTTTACTTATGTCCTGTTTGTTTTTAGTGTTTTGTGTATTTGCGGCTTCTCTTAGAGTTTGCCATATTTTTTTGGGATCATTACGTTACTTTCTTGGATTTTGTCTCTGTAGTAGATTTCTTTCGCCTTTCTAATGACTTCGCCGCATGTATTTCTATATCTTTTGTAGATGTTTAGTGATATTATGTCATAAGGATTTTTTTTCACTTTTTTGTGTAATGCGTTTCTTCTACGAATGCAGTTGACGATTGAATAATTTATCCATGATTTTAAAGGTTTTATTTTGTTTGGAGTTTTTTTTGTCAGAATTGTAGTATTATTAATTAATTCATTTTTCAAATGTCAACGAAATATCTCCATGCATCATCTGAGTTTTTTTATTTGGAAGAGCTCTATTGAATGTTTAGTGCTGACGTCACTGCTCACCATAATTTTCCAGTCATTGTATTGAAAAGTATGACAAAAGCCATCGGTATTGGTTAAATCACTAGTTGCTAACTGCGCGGACAAGTGCCCCGCGCAGGCACTTATTTGGTCGCGGCACTGGTCGGACTGTGTTGCTTACTCGGCCGATGAATGAATACTGACTGACTGCAGCGGACGAGCCATCGGCTGCTTATATAGCTGCGGCGAGTAATTACTCTCGCGGTAGGTAATGCTGGGTGAACTCACGCAACGCTGAGATATCGCTCGAACTTTCTGCGGGCATTTGAATGGTACAGCCATACGTTCTAGGCCTTTCGCGTAAGTGGCGGAATTATTATTCCACTGTAGGTAGGCATGTACCAGCGGGCGCGCGGTACCTTACGCTGTAGTATTCAATAGTAATTCTGGCATGTTCGTACAGCGACAGTGGCGTCGCAATTAATTCGGCAAAAGTGGCCAGAGCGGGTTAAGTGACCGCTATAAGTCTATTACTATTTAGACATGATGAGACATGTGCAATGATCTATTTATTTATTTATGTTGAATTTCACGTCCAGTTGGGCTTTTATATGTTATTTTTTTTATTTCACAAAGAACATCTAAATGAGCATCAAGAACAAAATCAAAACAAAATAAAAAACAAATTCAAAATCAAAATCAAAAATGAAATAAAATATAAACAAAATACTCCGCCGTGCAAGATGGAATAACAGTAGACTGGGAAAAGTACAATACACAGATGAAATCGGTCGAAGCAGAGCTATGTAGTTTGTTTATTTAAATTGCTATTGTTCTTTCTTATAAATATTGTACTTCTTTCCGATATAAATATTGTTCTTTCTGATATTGCAAATAGAGTGGTGGATGCTTGGAACAAACTTCCACAACATGTCATCGATTCAACTAATATAAACCAATTCAAAGCTCTATTGGATTCATTTGGAGAGAAGAAAGGACTAACTTAGTTAAAAATTAAAACTACTCATTTACTGTCAAACCATTGTGAAATTAGATATCACCGCATCAGCAGAATGCTGCCTGCTCATTATATAATAATAATAATAATCATTTTTAATTTCCTTACAAATATAAGGTGTTTTATTACAGGTTCGTCAGAGAGGAGGCTACCAAGACAATTCAAGTGAATTTTCCGTGTACCACGCCCCCTCAAATAAAAAAAATGCAAACGCCATCAAACAACCCATTACATTCTTCAATCTCGTGGGAGTTTTCACATTTGTAATATGCGTAATGGTGTCCGTTGTCGTAATCGAGAGAATTCTCCCGGCGGATTTAAAAAGATCCGACGAACCGAACAACCCAAACAGGTTCATAGCTCAAAGGGCAATGGAGGATTTAGTGGAACTTACGAGCCTCGGTCCACGAGTTAGTGGAAGCCACGAATGCGAGGTGGAAGCTGCTAATCTGTTGAAGGGAAAGATAGAGAAGATAATAAAGGAAGCGCGAGATATCCACGTGGTTCAGATGGACGTGCAGAAGGCGAGCGGCTCTTTTCCACTAGAGTTCCTCGACGGGCTGACCAGTGTGTACCGCAATGTTCAGAATATAGTGGTGAGGATTGGATCTCGTATCAATTCAGAGCATTCTTTGCTACTCAACTGCCATTTTGATTCTGTGAGTGACAGCCCAGGTTTGTAAATGCATATTTTAATTGCTAGTTTTTCTATCTTTTTATCGCTATTTTTCTTACTGAACAAAATTGAGGGGAGTCCATAGACATATGAATATTAGTAAACCAGAATACAAAGGTGAGGGGGGAAACCAACTACAGCGGGGCGCAGAGCGGGAAGATGACTTTGGAGATTGTGATTCGTCGATAACTCAATATGACAGTATATAGGCATCTGGCATTATAATATCACCATTTAGTTCTTAAAAAGTAAACTCTGCTTTTGAATGAATAGACCTTTTTTCATGGAAGCGCGAATTGCTCATCGCGTATTGAACAAATTTGCGAAGTGTAAATACGGCAAAGTAAAGTTCGTTTATTTTCAGTCTCCAATATTTTGTTGCCGTATTTAGTTAGGACACTTTTACAAATGTTTCATAATTTACTTACCCCGTAAACATCGACGAGCACACGCTATGTATCTTGAGTGATATTATATATTTACACGTTTTCAACACACAAACCACGTTCTATGCGGTGTTATTTCGTAAAATACACTGATGAGCGCTCGATGCTGGCTCGCAGAAGAATGATGACGTCACATTTTTTAGATTCACGCGAAGCCGTACTCAATCCCAGCCGGTTCCAAGGAACTGGTATGGGGAGGGAGAAATAATACGCTTTTATCACTTAGGGCAGGTCTACTAATATTCATATGTCTATGGGGGAGTCTGGTCCAGCCGATCTAAAAATTCAACTTTTTTTTGTTGCCTAAATATCATAATAAACGTGTGAAGAATACATCTATAAAGTTATAGCTTCAAATTCTACCTTGAAATATAGTTGAGAGCGGTGCGCGACAAGCAGGTGGCGGCCCGGTTACAAGCAAAAAATTTAAACACGTTTTTCTCAAAACCAAATTGGCTGGAATCGTAGCTAATCGAATTTTCATTCGATTTAAATTAAAAAAAATTAAATTTATATGCGGATGAACCTCGACTTATGAAAAATTATTATTATAGGACAAAGGTATTGAAAAATGAAGGCCAATTTTTTTCATTAATTTTCATTTATGTCCGCCATTTTTGTAATCAAAAGTTTTTTTTTTGCCAACTTTAGTTCATGCGCATTCTATATTTTATATCGACCACCATAACACAGGCATGAGCCTAGCATGGTGGTCGAAAAATCCACAAATGATGTATCCGTTCAAAGCTAAAATAAAGAAAAAAAAAAAAATAAAAGATGTTTCGAAAATTTTTTGAATTTCATTTTATAGTTGATTTCCAAGGACTCCAGGATTCCAGCCGATTTGGCCAGACCCTCTGCTTGCAGCCGCTATATCTATATTTATAGATATTCAAATCAAAATTTAAATGGTGTTTTTTCTTGTTCAAATGTACCTTTACACGTAACAAAAGTTTTGAGAACGAAAATAAATCATTGAAAAAAATACTCGGCTGGATCAGACTCCCCCTTAGGGGTCGTCCATTAATCACGTGATGTTTTTTTAGCAACTTTTTAACCCCCCCCCCTGGTGATATGTGGTGAGGTTTTAGACTACCCCCCCCCCCCACCGAAATCACGTGTATTTTTTTAGTGCAAAGAATTTTGAAATTTTCAGAATATTAACTCGAAAAATAAATACACGTGATATCTCATTATACCCCCCCCCCCCGTCGTGATATTTCATGATTTTTTCCGAACCCCCCCCCCCCCCCCCTTTCGAGCATCACGTGATTAATGGACGACCCCTTAAAGGATTATGTAATGAAAATGTCTTCAATGAATATTTCGGTAATATTTTCTTTTTCTGCTTACTTTAAAATAAGCCCAAATTATTGAAATAACACTTCGTTCAACTTGGAAAATCAAAATGGAAAAATATGCACAAAAAGAGGATTAGGTTCTTAAATAATTTATGCATATTTAGATTTAAGCGAAATTTTTTTTTAGCAAACGTCACAACATACTTAAACATGGCTTCGAAATATGGGAAATATTACGTAGGTGTATTAATTTTAACTATTTAAGTTGGAATTTTAATGTGTCTTTTTTTCATTTTCCTCGACGTAAATAGTTTTTTCTTGACGTTATTAAATTGAAATGAAGTGTTATTTAAATAATTTATGCAAATTAAGAGAGGTAAGCTGACTACGGAAATTTTACCAATATTTCAAAGATTACTTTTGCGCAAATGTTTGCCATTGAAAACTATATTTTTGTAACATAGATTATAGCTTATTCGTCTAATATTATTATTTTTTTTCTTTCTGAAGGAAAGACATTCTCTGATTACGGATGAAACTATCAATGTTTGAATTCCTCTTACTTTTGACATTATACTGGAAAAATGTTGCTTCTTGTGCAATGATGAAGGACTTAGCTAGTAGAGGATTGAGGGATTGGGTGAGTCGGTGACCCGACAGTTGGTCCGGTGACAGTTGGTCCGGCCGACAGTTCGTGTGGCCGACATTTGGTCCTGCGACAATTGGTCCAAATTGACCAAATGTCAGCCGGACAAACTGTCGGCCGGACCAACTGTTGCCGGACCAACTGTCGCCGGACCAAATGTCGCCGGAATAACTGTCATGGAACCGGGTGAGTCACACAAGTACTGTGAATGTAGGCTGGAGGTCCCCAACCACGGAGGTGCAAGATGTCGCTCCTTTCACCATGTGGGAAGTGACAAAACTTGTACACAACTAATTTTTGTATACGATTTAGTCTTTTATTGCCGCTTTAGAGCTGGTCCGATAGGCTCGAGAGACTCCATCTGTTTGACGTAGTGGGGCTTGTCCAAAGAGAGGTAGAATTCAATTTGGTCAATTTGGGAGGCGAATTTGGGTATCGCCGCCCCGGGAACCATTTATTGGATTACTAACACCTCTGCCACAGGTCACCCCAAGAGGTTCGCTGCCTTTGGTGACCTAGCAGGGGTGCCCGGGTTCATGGGGTAAGTTCGGATTCTTGAATTCGGATCTGTTTGTATGGATCTCGGTGGCGGATGGGTCTGTCTACGAAATGCGTGGTAAGCCGGATCGGGAGAGACAGGTGAAGGGAGACCTTTTGACCTCTCCAGCAGAAAACATCGCCTTGTACTGCAGTGGGAGGGATAGATTCATCTGTCACTCTTGGACACACTGACCCCCAGATTCCTACCCTCTCCTCATACCCTTTTCCTTCCCAGAATTTCCTCTCCCACCTTTCCTAAAAAGACCCTCCACACAGCATCCCCAAAGATGACATACGCCCTGAGGGGAATTATTTTCCTCTGGGCCTCCTGTGTGGAGCTAATATAAAAAAAAGAATAGTACGTGGTCCGGAGTGATGTGGAGGACTCGTCGCCTCTATAAGGTGCCTCTAGGCCTGTCCTATTCTACTTTAACAGCTTTCGTTCGTAGTCCTCTAAAGTTGCTTCTATCTCATTTATCTCGTGAACAATCTAATTATTATTACAATAACTAGGTGCCAGCGATGATGGCGCGGGCTGCGCCGTGATGCTGGAGATCCTGCGCGTGATGTCGCGTTCGGAGCGGATCCTGCGTCACAACGTCATCTTCCTGTTTAACGGTGCCGAGGAGAACCTGATGCAGGCCTCGCACGGCTTCATCACGCAGCACAAGTGAGGAACCCGCAATTTTATACATATATTTTTCAACATTGCAGTGCAATTGGAACCGGATAAGCAGTTGTGCACTATTTTTTTTTGCTTTGCTACAATTCATCCAGTTCAGCATCCCTTCCCGTAGACTCTGAAATAATGAATTGCTGTTCCTCAATCAACATTCTACTAATTATGGATACCATTCTCCCTTATCCAGAATGTGGAGACTTATCAACGCAAGTCAAAGCATTGATTTTTTTTGGTGTAAAACTAAATGACTTTTGGCAGTCGATACGCAATATTTAAATGTTTCGTCATGCTTTAACTTGTAGTGTCTTCTATATGTACTTTTTACATTTTATATTGTCATTGCTATTAATTTACATGTGCTCTCTCTTCACTGTCATCTCTGTTTTTTTTTTGTTATTATGTTTTTGATGGACTATTGTCCATAAATTAATAAATAAATAAAGGGAGGAATGCAGATCCGGGCACAGTTTGGAAATTTAATAAAAAGGCACTTTCTAGATGAGAAAAGTGTGGAAAAGCTGAATAAAACAAAAATTAAGGCGCGCTCGGCAAAATTGAGGGAGATACAACCGTTCAAAGTATTTAAAATTTCACTTTACAAACTGATATTGACAGTTCGCTCGCGTCCGCCCGCCATTTTTTTTATAACCTAATACGCTAAACATGGTTTGTGATATAAAAAAGTGCCCCTTTATAGCGCCTGCTCACGTCAAGGCAAGAAAAACATCCCAGTTTTCAAGTGGTTTAGCGGCTACGCTAGGTTTGTGTAACATGGTTTGTGATTCTGGCGTACTATTAATTCTGTATTAGTTCTGGGATCCAATATACCTAAGCGGTGAAAACATGGCGAACGAACAACGAACTGTCAATATCAGTTCGCCAAGTGAATTTTTAAATACTTTGAACGGTTGTATCTCCCTCAATTTTGCCGAGCGCGCCTTAATTTAGTTTTTATTCATCTTCTTCACACTTTTCTCATCTAGAAAGTGCCTTTTTATTAAATTTCCAAACTGTGCCCGGATCTGCATTTCACCCTTAATAAATTTGGTTAGGTTGTAACAGTTTGTACAAGGTGGGGCAAAAGTAATCATCCGATTTTTTTTTGCTGTAATTTTTTTATTAAATGAAAAACGTTGGTTCTGGTTGTGAAATTTGTTTATTTAATCCATTAGAATTTATTCTATCATGTCTAGAAAATGATATCATGCCAAGTGACCGCCGCCAGAGTTGATGACCATACGGGCCCGTTTTATGGCATTTTCCATCACTCTTGCCAGAACTTTGGGCGACAGGTTCTCGAATTCTTGGCGAATATTCTCCTTAAGGGCTTCAAGATTCTGAGACTTGATGACGTAAACCCTCGACTTAAAAAAAAAACCATAAAAAGAAGTCTGGAACGGTTAAATAGGGTGATCTGGCCGGCCAGTGCAAATCACCAAAACGAGAGATTAGGCGACCCGGAAATTCTTCCTTCAGAATATCGGTTGTGGCTCGAGCAGTGTACGCCGTTGCACCGTCCTGTTGTAACCACATGTTCTCTAGTCCCAATCCATCCAATTGAGGAAGAAAAAAAATCGGTAATCATGGCTCTGTAGCGCGCGCCGTCCACAGTCGTCGTTTGGCCCGCGGCGTTCTAAAAAAAAATGGCCCGATGACTCCTCCAGCGTAAACAGCACACCACGCAGTAACTTTGAGCGGGTGTAATGGCTCTTCGTGGGTGATACTCGGATTTTTGGTGCCTCGGAAATGATTATTTTGTTTATTCACGTAACCGCTATTATGGAAATGAGCTTCATCGTTCATGACAATTTTCGATGAAAAATCGTCCACCTTTTCGTTGAGATTCAGGATGGCTTGAGGGTAGGTTATCCGCGTTTGGCGGTCAACAGCTAACAGCTGATGCACTGTCTACACTGTGTAAGGGAACATCTTCAAATCTTTCACCAAAATTCTGCATAGGGACCGCCGGCTAATGCCCAAATGCGTGGCACGTCGTCTGGTCGATGTTCCGGGCTCATGTTCGACATCTTGGGCAACAGCAGCGATATTCTCAGCAGAACGGCTGCTCCGGAGCAGGCCAGCCTTGGGAACATCTCGTGTTGTCCCAGTCTCTTCAAGGCGAGTGGCGAAAAGCCGCAGTGTTTGTCCAGTTGGTGTCGGACGGCCAGGAAATCTGCGACGAAATTCACACTGCGCCAACACAACCAACGAATTGTTGCGCAAAATATGGGACCAATTATTCCGCGTTCTTGCGGAGTAAACCGATTCATGACTTGCCGATTTGTATTTTGCGTTTGTTTACTTCACAAATGTCAAAACCGAATTGACATTTGTCGCCATTTGCAAAAGTTATAGCGTTTTCCAATAGGATGATTACTTTTGCCCCACCTTGTATTTATACTGGCCAAATATTCACTCGATGAAGTAAGCACCCATTTAACAATCACCCAATAACTAGGTTGCTACATATCAATTCAAATTGAATTTTGAATTCCTAATTGAAATTTTTCTACGAGCAAGTCGAATCCAGCATTTTTCGTTTGTTGCCCAAAAGATAGGAGGAACAATTGAATTTGAGTTCAGTTCCAAGCTAGCGGCCGGAGGATCCGGCAGTCTGTCTCAACGTGGGGAAGGCACATACTTCGGTGAAATCGTAATTACTGTGAGCTTATAACTTCTGTTAGTTTGAGTTTATTGACTTACCATTTTAATTTTGTTCTACTTGAACTGGCCCCCTTTAGTAATTTTAACATCATTTTTAAATCATAACAAGTTATCAATTATTCATTTATTAGATTTTAACTATTTAGTTTCTTCTTCTAAGGACTAAACACGACCCTGAAGTATTTAAATATTATTTTGTTAGAGTCTCATGTTCTGTTTTATTATTTAATAATATAATTTGATTGTTGCCACAACTCTTTCATTTTTAACTATAAATAATCTGTTGTACTTATTCTTATATGCAGTATTACACTAATTTTTAATGTAATGGTTTAAAAAAATTTTGTGTAATACTGCAACAGAAGTTATAAGCTCACAGCTAATTACGATTTCACCAAAGTATGTGCCTTCCCCACGTTGAGACAGACTGCCGGATCCTCTGGCCGCTAACTGAACTCAAATTCAATTGTTCCTCCTATCTTTTGGGCAACAAACGAAAAATGCTGGATTCGACTTGCTCGTAGAAAAATTTCAATTAGGAATTCAAAATTCAATTTGAATTGATACGTAGTAACCTAGTTATTGGGTGATTGTTAAATGGGTGCTTACTTCATCGAGTGAATATTTGGCCAGTATAAATACAAACTGTTACAAGGTTCCATTTCCTTCCTTTGAAAAGTCATTAAAGCTATGAATTTTTTTTTGAAAATAACGCATAACCTAACCCAACAATGTATTTTACCAATTTTTTTCATCACTTTCAATGATTTGTCTTAGGTGTTGGATTGAATTCGTTTTAAGTGTCCGGTCACCATTTTGTTAATCGATGTGAATAGATTGTATAGATTGTATGATAACTTTAACTTTTGGCATGCCACTGCTTGTCAAAATAGTGGTTCAATTGAAGCCATGATATGTTTAGCATACCAAAAAAAACAAAAAAAACCTTCTATGGAGTTCTCATTTAAGCAAGCTAATATTTCGTCCTACAAAAAGTTTTAAAAATCGTTATCTACATTGTGCTTTTCAAACAAAAACTAATTGTATCCCATTATAAAAGTGGATCGTGTTCCAATTATTAAATAATCATAGTGGAAACAGACCTATTCTAATAGTGAAAATAAAAACAAAATCTTATTTAGCATGACAAGTGACATTTGAAGCCATAGACAAAAATTTAATGAAATATTGTTCTAGCTGTTACTACAACAAGAGACAATTTTTAAATTCTAATTAGAGTGGGGGCATTTTTGAACCGACTTTTTTGTAAACTGCGAACAAAATGTCTAATACCCAAACACGTAGCAATAAATCAAACCTTGATAAAGAGGACAAACAAACGATGGATAAAATTTTTGATTATATCGACAAAAAGTTTGATTCTTTAAAAAAGGATATAATTCAAAAAATTGAATGTCAGAATACGGAATCTATAAAAAGTATCGAGTACATTAGTGCTCAATACGACGAAATTATAAAAAAATTGGATTTGAATAACAACCAAAATAAATCAATTCAAAATGAACTTGAAAATATCAAAAAAGAGCAAATGGAAAAAAATGCTACAATTAAAAAAATGGAACAAAGACTAGATGAAATTGAATTTAAATCTAATCTCAACAATCTAGAAATTGCAGGAATTCCACAAAAAAATGGTGAACAGCTGGTGGAAATTATTAAAATAGTCGCATCTGCAGCTGGAATGCAAATTAAACACGCTGATATAAGCAATGTTACCAGAACTATAGACCGAAGACTTAATGCTCCGCCAAAAATTCTCGTAACATTTACGGATATTAAACAAAAAGATATCCTTCTATCAAAAAAAAGAGAACTAGACCATGATATACTAAAGGATCTGACAAATGAAAAAATTTACATTGGAGAAGTAATTAGTCCCTACAAAAAAGAGTTGCTATGGAAAACAAAACAAATTGCAAAAAATAAAAAATATGAATTTGTTTGGATAAAAAATGGGAAAATAATGGTTCGTAAAGGTCATGATCAAAAAATTCTGTACATAAATCATCTGGACGACCTCGATAAATTAATATAAAAAATCACTTACTTGAATACGCCAAACTAAATTACTGAGAACATGGATAATGAAACAATAACTACAAACAATCCGGATGAACTGTCAACTCTTAAAAACAATTATAACATATTAAATAAAAATATACGAAGTATCAACAAAAATTTTGATGAACTTCAAATACTAATTAAGAATCTAAAAATAAATCTAGATATAATTATCCTCACTGAATGCTGGATAAAGGATAAATATTCACCCTTGCATATTAATAATTACACCTCATATGCAACCAATTTGAATTACACAAAAAATGATGGTGTGATAGCGTACATTAAAGATGACATTAAAACTGAAGTCGAAGAAATAAAATTCCCAAATGCAAACTGTTTGAAAATCAAAGTGGGTGATGAAACCACGATATTGGCTCTGTACCGATCACCAGCTATAACTAATATTAATCAGTTTCTTGAAACGCTTTCTAATGAACTCAATCTTCTAAAAAACACAAAAAATGTCTTCCTTATCGGAGATATAAATATTGACATATTGGAAAACGGTCATCCCAATAGAACTGATTATCTACAAACACTGGCCTCCCATGGACTCAAAAGTATGATAAATAAACCTACGCGTGTAACCAATGACAGCAAATCTTGCATCGATCACATGTTCAGTAAGACTATTAAATCAACCAAATCTATCATATTCACCTCTACTATAACCGACCACTATACAACAATTTTATCTATTACAAAAAAGAAAATACAAAGATCGCAGCCGTACCCAATTACCGTGCAAAAGAAAGAAACCAAATGGAATGATGTAAAACAACAGTTACTCAATACAAACTGGATAAGCCTACTGGAGAACCTTGATGCAAACAATGCCTGGAGTAAATTCATTGAATATATAACATTCACCATCATGTCAAATACCAAATCAATAGAAAAAAAGATTTCGCATAAAAACCAACATCTTAAACCATGGATAACTCAAAGCGTTATAAATTGCATTAGAAAAAGAGATGAATTACATAGGAAAGTTAAATTGAATCATTGTGATATTTTTCTACAACGATACTATAAAAGGTACAGAAATATTTGCAAAAATGTTATACGAAATGTCAAAGAAAATTATTATAAGAAGAAAATAGACGAATGTAACAATGACCCGCGCAAATTATGGAAGATCATTAATGAAATTACAAATGCAAAATCATCCCAGTACAAGAACATGGAGGAATTAACAATTGAAAATACCCAAATCTCTTTTGCAAAGCATCCGGACAAAATTCTCGAATATGTTAATGAATTCTTTACTAATATAGGGTCACAATTAGCAAAGAAAATCAGACAACCAAAAACTAGCATTCTACCAGAAGAAAAGGAAAATATGAACCAGATAGAAAAATTAAAGTTAACTGAAGTAACCAATACTGAAATCAGTAACGCAATTGCATCCCTTAATATTAATAAATCATCGGGAAATGATGTAATCTCAAATAAAACAATAAAACAACTACAAAAAGAACTGACCTTCCCATTGACATACTTGGTCAATCTGTCTATATCTACAAATGTGTTCCCTTCATGTCTTAAAAAAGCTACAGTTGTACCCATACATAAAAGTGGTAACAAAAAGGATGTATATAATTACCGACCCATAAGTCTCTTAAGCTCCTTTTCAAAAATCTTGGAAACTGTAATGAAGAAGCAAATTGTTCAATTTCTTGAACAAAACAAATTATTATCACCATCCCAATATGGTTTTAGAGAAAATCTGAGCACCAATGATGCCATAGAAAATCTAACAAGCATGGCCATAAAAAACATAGATGATGGGAAAAAATGTTTAGCTTTATTCATAGATCTTCAAAAAGCTTTTGACACAATAGACCATAAAATATTACTAACTAAACTAAAAAAAATTGGAATGGCCGAATCAACAATTAACTTATTGGAGTCGTATATAACAGGGCGAGAACAACAAGTACAAATTGGCAAACAAAAGAGCAAACCTCTATCTTTAAACTATGGCGTCCCTCAAGGGAGTGTACTGGGACCGATTCTGTTCATTATCTACATCAACGACTTAACTAACCTTACCATTAAAGGAAACATAATCAGTTTTGCTGATGATACTGTTTTATTATTTCAAGAAGAAAATTGGACGGATACATTTAAGGAGGCTGAAAAGGGGCTTAGTGCACTTCAAAATTGGCTTAAAATCAACTCGCTTACCCTTAATATAAGCAAAACAAAATATATAACATTTTCAATGAACTCAAGGGGCCAACCAATAAAATCACTAGAACTAAAATTACATGAATGCCATGGAAATAATACACAATGTTACTGCCCTGTTATCGAAAAAACACAAAACATTAAATATCTCGGAGTAATAATTGACGAAAATCTTAGATGGGACCTACACATCAAAGGTATTACGGAAAAACTCACTAGCCTTATATATTTTTTTAAAAATTTAAGAAATGTGTTAAATAAAAAGGATATGAAAAAGGTCTACTACGCGTTATGTCATTCTCGAATTGAATATGGAATCATAGGATGGGGATCTGCTACACAAACGTACCTACAAAACCTGAATACGATTCAAAAAGGAATCATAAAGACCATATTGAAAGTACCAATTAGAACGCCCTCAATTGAAATTTTCAATAACTTTGACGTACCAAATGTACAGCAAATATATGCCAAAAATATATTATTGAAGCTCTTCAAAAATAATGAATCCTCTACTAGACCGTGTATGCATAACACTAGATCGAATAAAAATGATATAAAAAATATTCCAAGTTACAAAACCACATTTGGACAAAGAAACTATACATACTTTGCAACAAAACTTCATAACATACTTCCCCAAGACATAAAACTAATAAAAAATCCAATTGAATACAAATCAAGAATAAAAATATGGCTTAAAGAGGTCAATGAGAAAACCCTAGCGAAGACGCTAAAAACGACATAGAAGACAAATGAACTATATTTAAATAACTTTAGTCCGCCTCGGCACAGGACCCCCTAGTGAGGAGGACTAAGAAATACAATATTTTATTCTTAAATTACCATTATATTTTGTATGTAAAATTTTTTATATAGTCGCTATAATAAAAAAAAAAAAAAAAAAAAAAAAACCACAATATAGTCAAACAGATGTTCTAGCATGTAAAGCATGACAATAAGTTTGATTCTACTTCTTATTTGAAGAAGTTCCGTACAGTCTATGATTTACATTGCAGTATTTTAAAAACTAGCTGGTACCCGGCATGCGTTGCTAATTGTTTCTCCCTGCGTGTCCTTTCCCATTCGTCCCCTTCCTCTCCCGTGTCCCCTTCCCCTCTCGCGTTCCCACTCTGCCTCTCTCCACTTCCAGCTTCTCTTCTTTGGACATTTTTTTTGTTAGCTCCAACGGCATTGGGTTCTTAAGTTGGAGTTAGGGAACGTACCCGTACTACGTGACCAACTTTTTGCAATTTTTAACCCCCCCCCCCCGGTGACCAAAATCCTAAGCAACCCGCCGCTCATTTGTATGGAGCGTGACATTTTGAAGACCCCCCCCCCTAAACATGTCACGTAGTATGGGTACGTTCCCTTACCTGCATTTATCCTTTTTTCAATAACTCTTATCAGCCTTCCCATCTCTCGTAAACATACTTCCCAGATACGCAATAACAATAGCAAATACATGCATTTCAATTTGGGAGGGGGAATGGGTACCGCCACCCCGGGAACCATTTATTGGATAGGCAACACCTGCGCCATAGATCACCCCAAGTGGTTCGCTACGTTTGGTGACTTAGCAGGGGTGCGTGTCCTTTCCCATTTGTCCCCTTCCTCTCCCGTGTCCCCTTCCCCTCTCGCGTTCCCACTCCGCCTCCTCCACCTTCCCTCTCCCCCCTCCACTCCCTCCCTCCCTCCTTCCCCACCCTTCTTCCCCTTCCCCCCTTCCCACCCTCGCATTCCGTCCCGGAACATTTAGTTTTCTAACATCTCGTGTGCCACCTATTGCATTTTTTTATACAAATTCCATAATGCCAGAGCTTATACAAACCTTGTCCTGACAATGACGAACACAAAAAAAAATTATTATCCAATTTGCTGCAGTCATTCGGAAGTTATGCGCGTACATACATTTTGGCGATTCATTTTTATTTATACAGATAAAAAAATAGTGTGCAGTTCACATGCGGTAGAAGTGAAACCTTGAGAAAACTAAGGTAGACAAGAGTGGGGAGGCTTTGAAACACTACACAAAGAGGAGACTGATTATTTTATCTCATTCTCTTCCACGCTAAATCCTGCAGATGTATGTGTTTGTCTCTTTTTAGTGTCGCTTTTTCGTTTCATCGAGTTTCAAATCACAATGGTGCTAAAGAAGTTTTCATTACAATAGTACATCTTTTATAGAAAATGAATTACTGAACTTGTCTAATGTTAGGTTCACACCTGATCTATTATTCTGTTCCCTAGGGTCAATTTATAGAACGAAAGTTGAAGTTTATTCAACATTGGTTTCTATTCCATAGAAAAACCTGTTATCACTCTATTTCATAGATTCTATCTATCAAAGATCTGATTATGAAGCTTGTAATTATTAAAATGACTTGGTAATATGTATTTTTGTTTGACGTCAGGTGGGCCCCTGAAGTTCGTGCCTTCATAAACCTGGAGGCTTGCGGGGCCGGGGGGCGAGAGGTGCTCTTTCAGGCTGGACCCAACAATCCCTGGATCATGGAGGTAAACTATTATTTTTTTTTTTTTTTAATAATTTAAGTAAAACCTCAAATTGTAATATTTAATCATTAAATACTGTATTAGTGACTCTCAAATGAAAATTTGAAACTTTACTGTTTGGAGTAAACAATGTAAATGAAATTTTGGTCTCCGGTGACACTGAACTCTTTCTCCATGAACTATTTTTTGTCAGTTTCTGTATTAGTAAGGTTGTTTATCAATTGTATAAAATATTCCAAATATTTTTATATTCATTTTTTAGGATAGCAAGGTTTCATTTGCCAATAAGGAACTCTAGTCCAATATATATATATTTTTAATGAATAATTTTACATTTTATTTTATTTAAGTATATAAAACAGGCATGGTGCCCAAAAAATTATATACATGTATGTTTAAACATAGTGATAACGAAAATACATAGTATCGAAAATGATAATATTAACATAGTGATTGTATAATAACAAATAAATGAAATGATAATAATAACAAAAGATAGTAACAAAAGTAATTAAGCTGAGGTGAATGACAAGTAGGAATGGGTAAAAGGTAAGTACATGGTAGGTAAATGTTCATAAACAATTTATGATTGTTACCTGTACTGGTGAGACGCTGATTTGGTAGGTACAATATTGCCTCTCTATAAATAAAAGGCTTCATCACAGTATCAGCTTGATATGATAAAAGGTAAAACTTTTTTTTTGAAATGTTCAAATTGGTCATTAAAAATGTCTATTTCTTTATTAGAGCAATGTATAGCGTTATAACTTCTCAGTGTTCGTGGTAAAGGGGAGAAATACCCTGTATTTGTGAGGTAGGCTTTAATATAGAAAATGTCTTTCATCCTGCTTGTTGACTTTCTGACAAAATGTTTGGTGTATCAACTGATGAGTGTATAATTTTGTGTAAAAGTAATAAATCAGAAAGTTTACGTCTGGCTGTTAGAGAGTGTAGTTTATAGTGTGAATTTCGGTCTTTGTACGTTCCAAATTGATCAGATATACCTTCACGATAAGCAATTACACGGGTTAATTTTCTTTGTGTGGATTCGATCCTATAATTATGAATTTCATAATTGGGAGACCAAATTGTGGATGCATATTCGAAGATACTTCGCACAATTGATTTATATAATGTTAATGTTAATTCTGCACTTTTAAAACAGTTTGTGATTCTTAGCGTTAATCCTAATACTTGTGATGCACATTTTGAAATTGCATCTACATGTTTATTGAAGCTAAGTGAAGAGTCAAATGTCACGCCCAAGTCTTTAATTGAAGTTGTGTTACGTAATGCGACATTGTTAATGTGATATGTGTTTGAAAATTTATTGATGTTTTTTGTGAAGGAAATTACAGCACATTTGTTTTCGTTAAAATATAAATCATTTAGTGTGCACCATTCATGAAGTGATGATAAGTCTTTTTGCAAATCGGCGCAATCTTCTAATGATGTTATTTTTTTGTACAACTTAAGGTCATCGGCAAACAGGAGATACTTTGATTTTTTTATTCCTAAAACTATGTCGTTGATAAATATTAAAAACAGTAACGGTCCAAGATGTGAGCCCTGCGGAATTCCCGACGTTGCCGTAAAAAGATCCGCGGAGTACCCTCCTACAACTACTTGTAGTTTTCTATTAGTAATGTAACTTTTGAACCATTTCAGAGTATTTCCATTTACGCCAAACTTTTTCAGTTTCTTGATGAGTAATGATTGATTTAACTGGTCGAATGCTTTGCAAAAATCCGTGTAGATGGCATCCACTTGTAAATGCTTTTCGATGTTATCGCGGATGAATTGGGAGTATTCAAGAAGATTCGTTGTTGTGGAACGCCGAGGGAAAAACCCGTGTTGCTCAATGATGATATATTTACTTACATGGGCTAATAGACAGTCATATATTATTGATTCAAACAACTTTCCTATGCAGTCAAGTTTAGAGATGGGTCTATAATTTTGTATATCGCTCTTACAACCTTTCTTAAAGATGGGAGTTAAAAAAGCCGTTTTCCATTTGACTGGAAAAACACCTTCTTGTAGCGATTTGTTGAAAAGTACACTAAGTGGTCTGGCAAGAACATCTCTGCATGTTTTGAAAAAAATAGGCAGAATACCATCAGGACCTGATCCCTTATTGGTTCTTAAATTCTTACATTTAATTAATATAGTTGAGGGCGAAATATTGATCATACCGAGGCTTTCGTTGCAGAAATCATCAGATATTTGTGGTGAAAAATTTGCATTTTGTGGTTTATAAATAGATTGAAAGTGCTTAGAAAAAAGTCGGCAGATATCTTGACCTTGTGTAGTTTTTATATCATTTAGGTGCAATTCTTTTGGTATGTTGGTTGTGTTTTTATATTTGCTTTTTGCAAATTTCCAGAAATCTTTCGGGTTAGATTTTAAGTTTTGTTTAACCCTTTAAGGAGTATTGCCGCACGTATGCGGCAGCACTCGGACGATCCAAATAGAGTATTGTCGCATACGTGCGGCAGCATGACTTTATTTACTTTTTTCTATGCCGTGTATGTAATTTCGATTAAATTATGATTTACAGATAATACAAATATATTTGTCAAACATTTTTACATGTTTTTACCAAAATTGTTACGTATTTCACGTTACAGATTACGTAATCCAGTGGTTCTCCAACTAAATTTACGTAATGCTTACTTATTCAATAAGAAAGGGTTATATATAGTAATAAAAAAGCTCCGAAATAAACTTGTGTAGTAAAACAAGGTAAGAAGATAATTAATTAAATCGATTAAAAAATTAAGAAAAACTTGAAAAATAACTCACTCCCACGATGTAGATGACAAAAAAATAACTCACTAATCAAAGGGTTAATTAAATCTAAATGTTTATGATAACAAATTCTTATAAGATTCTTCGTTCTGGTTCTAATCAGATTGAAAGATAAATGATCTAGTTCATTACCATATTTTTTATATTTTTTATGAAATTTGTTTTTTTCCTTTATCAAACGAATGAGATCTTGCGAGTACCACTTAGGGAAGTGTTTATTGTTTGTTTTAATAGGAACATGAGAAGAGATAATCTGGTAGAGTTTACTATAAAACTGATCGACAGATTGATCTATATTTCCCTGATTAATGAATTCCCAATCAGTCTCACGAAGAATTGTGTTAATTGAGTCATAGTCAGCTTTATAAAAGTTTGGTCTCGGGGCGTTACGGTTTTCTAGATTAGGTAGAAAATCAAAAAGAAAATTTATTTCTAGAGCAGGGTGGTATGGATCTTCTTTGCTTAGTGGAAATAAAGAGCGAGTTACTGATATGTCTTCTTTGTCTGATAAAATGAGATCCACGATTTTGGATTGTTGGTTAACAATTCCGTTAAATTGTTTAAGATTGCAGAATGATAGGGTATCGATGATGTCAGAGGTGATTGTATTTGTGTTTGTGGTGAATTGTAATAAATTGTGTGTTTCATCGGGAATCCAATGAATGTTAGACTTATTGAAATCTCCAAATATTAAAATGTGTTGGTTTGGTGTTGCTAAGTACACATTCCGAAGATTGCTTAAAAATGAGCTTACAACAGATTCTTCTTCATTTGGCGGTAGATATACTGTGCAAACATTTAGCTTGACACTCCTATTGTTAATATTTATATTGAGTTGGATCCACAAGTCTTCTGCTTGACATTCCCAATGCGCCATTCTCTTCACCTCCAGTTTTCTTGATACAGCAATCATGACTCCTCCTCCATCTTTTTTTGTCTTGTGTAGTCTATCTCTCCGAAATACCTCCGAATAATGCCCTTCTAACTTAAATAACTGCATATATAATGGTTTTTAGAGTTAGTTTTAATAGTTAAAATAATTGTCAAAGTTTTCATTTTTCAAGATCCCCCGAAAACCACCATATGTGTAGTGAATCGTGTGACGTCATCACTCCTGAAAAGTTGCTATGAGATCGGGCAATCAGCTGATCAACTGCCGCCATTTTGAATTTCGGTGTTCAAAGTATTCTCCCTAGAGTAGCATTACTATTTTTTTTGTGCAGTAGTTTTTGAATATTTTCAGTAATAGAGATAAACTAATAAGAGATACCTTTATTTTTTAAACTGAATTATTTAGGCCTAAATAATGTTTTAATAAACACAACAACTAAATCTCTATAAACAGTATGTAAATTAACAAATAAATTAATAAGATGGCTTGTGTCATACCTACATTCCCATACAATGACTTTACCACTAAACATTTCAATAATACCAACTTGACCAATATACTATACATTATTTTTAATTAATTAATTTTGAAATAACAAAATTAATCAAATAAAATTTATTGGCCCATGCCCTTCGGATTACCCCTCAACCACGGAGGCCGAGGACAGCCACTTATCTGGGACAAAATTTTTGGGCCCGATGTGTCCCAATTAACGACTGTATATTTTATATAGCGCAATTTAGTAACATTTGTCATTAGAAAATAAAAAGTTTTTATTTTATTGTTTTTTTTTGCAGATTTATTCCCAAACTGTGCCTTATCCGTACGCCTCGTCGCTGGCGCAGGAAATATTTGAGAGTGGCTTCATTCCTGGAGATACCGATTTCAGGATATTCAGAGACTTCGGACAGCTATCAGGTAACAAACAATAACCATTATAAATATATTCAATACACCTAAGACTGATCAAGTGTCACAGATGTCCCAATGATTAAAAAAAACTCCGGTACTGCCGTCATAAGCAAAAAGGCAGCTAGGAATTTGGAAAAGTCACATTTTAGTTTAAAATTTTTTATGTTTATTACGAATTATAAAATTTGAAAGTTTATTTCATCACCTTTCAAAAACAGTTTTTAATTTTCGGATGCGTTCATAAATTTTTAATTTTAAAATGGGTACCGCCGCCCCGGGAACCTTTATTGGATAACCAACACCTCTGCCATAGGTCACCCCAAGTAGTTCGCTACGTTTGGTGATTTAGCAGGGGTGCCCGGGTTTATGGGGTGAGGTTTGTCTAGGTCTTGGAGGAGGATGTCCAGGTCACACTAAACCCCACATTGCTACCCACCCCTTAAACCCTTTTCCTTCCCAGAACTCTCCTCTCCTTCCTTTCCCTAAAAAAACCCTCCACACAGCATCCCCAAAGATGACATAGGCCCTGAGGGAAATTCTTTTCCTCAGGTCCTCCTGTGTGCAGCTCATGTAAAAAAAAAGAAGTATTCCATTTATTTGGATTTTATTGCAAAGCTGAAATATTTTAACCTTCCGACAAAAAAAGGCTCATCATTTACAAAGTGATGAATGATGAAATATAGGTAATTTCATTGGTTTTAAATGATATTTAGCAGTTTATCTGTTTTCATATAAATATTCAGAGGAATGATTGTTTTAATGAGCGTGGGCAAATCCAAAACCAAACAAATGAAAATCTTCAGCACTCAACCCATTTTTTTTGTAAATGTCTTGGCACCTCAGTGGTTAAGAGCCTTTAATCAGCCAGCGGCCGAAAATCCACATTTCGTCGAAAGTTGTTCTTACGATCGTGCAGGGCGGTTACAATGAGAAAGATTAATTATTCTCCGTACCAGCTTTTTAAAATTATAACTCAATATCGATTTTATTTCATGCCAAATTTGCTTTAAGGCTACATCCAAAAATGCTGAAAGGCGTGATGATAAAACTATTAAAATTATGTACTTTTTGTAATTATTTTTTGATTATAAGTATTTATCATTTATCAATAATGTCTAAGTTAAATAAGAATGTTAAAAAAATCTGAAATATATTAGTTTGTAAGTGCGCAAATAAATACACAAACGGACCAATTTTCGTCAAGAAACACATTAACGCATATATTTTTAATGATTTTATTTAAACTAAAATTAAAATTCTAAAACATGCGATACCCAGATAATGTATTGATTTATTTTACTACATGATTATATGATTTGAAATTGGTGTTGTATAATACAAAATCTTTTTTGAAAATTTAACAAATCTGCCAATGTCCTATGGTATAACCTTATTACACTAAAAATAAACATTTTTTCTCAAAATTTAAAACATGCTAATGCTAGATAAAAGAACTATCTTTCAAAATCCATTTATAATTTTTTGTGGAAAAGAGTCAAAACGTCTAAAATCTGATTTAAAAATGACACATTTCTGTTTTTCTCTGGTAATACTCTCTTAAGTAGTAAAAATACATTGTACCACTCTACAGCTGATGAGGCTGGTCTCTATTAAACTCCATGAGGATTGCTTCAGCAAAAGTAGAAGTTTATTAAAAGTTCCACCGCCCTCTGTTGAACTCCAATTCTTCACTAGCAATTTCGAAAAATTTCTCCACTCAGGTGATAGGCAGCTGTCAATATAAACCCAGTGAATTCCATAAACCAGCATATTAGTGGACATTGGCTTCTTGAGTTCAGTACAGCTTCTCCTGTAGGGTGCGTGCACTGATACTTACTTCTTTAATGTAACTTTCTGTAACCTCGTATTGTCATAGATCCATTGGGTCCATACAGTTGGAAGTCTTGTGCACTTATCAGATGAAATAATATATATTTTTTAATCTTTTTAGGTCTGGATTTTGCTTGGAGTACCAATGGATATGTGTACCACACCAAGTTCGACCAGGTCAACCAAATTCCGCTTGGAACCCTCCAGAGAACTGGAGATAACATATTGGCACTTTCATTAGGTGAGTTTGTTTCAAAACACTTTATCTAAAATGATTAACTAACTAACCATCACACCGTTTCCACTGTAGGGGTAGGCAGAGAGGATGGACTGCCAAACAACTCGGTCTTGGCACACATTCTTTGCCTTATTCACATTCATAGATCATCTCATTCATATTCTTTTATTATTCTGACTCTTGGACATGGCCCGAATCAAGTATCTGATTTTCTTGATCGTGCCATGTCTTCCTCGGGCATCCCTGACTTCTTCTACATTTACATTTGCGTCATATCCATTTCTTCCAGCTTCTCTTTGGACATTTTTTTTTGTTAGCTCCAACGACATTGGGTCCTCAAGTTGGAGTTACCCGCATTTATCCTTCTTTCAATAACTCTTATCAGCCTTCCCATCTCTCGTAAACATACTTCCCAGATTTTTTTTTTCATGAGCTCCACACACGAGGCCTTGAGAAAAATAATTTCCCTCAGGGCCTATGTCATCTTTGGGGACGCTGTGTGGAGGGTTTTTTTTAAGGAAAGGAAGGAGAGGAGAGTTCTGGGAAGGAAAAGGGTTTGAAGGGGTGGGTAGGAATCTGGGGTTCAGTATGTCATGGTCATCCGCCTCCAAGACCTAGACAACCTCACCCCATGAACCCGGGCACCCCTGATAAATCACCAAACGTAGCGAACCACTTGGTGTGACCTAGGGCAGAGGTGTTGGTTATCCAATAAAGGTTCCCGGGGCGGCGGTACCCATTCCCGCCTCCCAAATTGACATACACAATAACAATTGCAAATACATGCCTTTCAATTTGGGAGGGGGAATGGGTACCGCCATCCCGGGAACCATTTATTGGATAAGCAACACCTGCGCCATAGATCACCCCAAGTGGTTCGATACGTTTGGTGACTTAGCAGGGGTACCACGGGTTTCATGAGGTGAAGTTTGGCTAGGTCTTGGCGGCGGATGACCTGGACACTAAACCTCAGAAACCCACCTCTACCCACCCTTCTTACATTTACCTTTCCAGAACTTCCTTTCTGTCCTATCCTTAAAAAGATCCTCCACACAGCATCCCCAAAGATGACTTCGGCCCTGTGGGAAGTTATTTTCCTCAGGGCCTCCTCTGTGGAGCTTATGTAAAAAACATGATTGTTTTTTAAACCTTATTTTTTTTTTACATAAATACCGCACAAGAGTCCCAACTGCTCCCGTCTGGAGCCAGTTCCCCTATGGCATCCCCAGTTGGGGTATGGTTGTGAGGCTGAAGGTAGTGGGGAGGGGAAGGAGATAGGGAAGAGGAAGGTGGGGAAGTACCTGGCTATTGAGATCTGGTCACCAAACACGACTAAAGCCATTTCAACCAACTTTTCAATTCTGAATGATGGTCTTACACCAGGGCGATACTGAGAGTATCTTCCACTATCGTAGGTATATGTACATTATATATGTGATTACTTTTTTTAATAAAAGTGTAGGTATGTTTATAAGTATTATAAATTGATTTAAAAATTACTGCCTCAACACAGGCTAGCCTAGTGAGGCAGATTACTGTAAAACCAAAATTTATAACTATTTTCTATTTTTCATTTATCTACTGTTCATATTTATATTTTTTTCTGTTGATATCCTTTTGTACTTATGTAATTTTAAACCACTGTAAACATAACACTGAATATGTACTTTTTAGTTATAATCTTGCAAATTTCATTCAATAAAGATATATTATTATTATTATTATAGTTTATGATAGTTTTTTGTTTACTTCTATAAAATTATTATATGATGTTTGTATTTACTGTTTAATCAACTACATACAGTAGCCATAAAAAAGTTACGAATGAAAGATAATTAAAAAAATAATAATTTTTATAATGCAGCATTCATTGCCCAAAAAATTGTGTAATTCAATGCACACATATAGCCCATTTTTTGTTCTCTTACTGTAGTTTTATATTGAATTAATATTTAAATTAGTGATAAAAATAATTAAGAAAAAAATATTTTTGCTCCAACTAGGATTTCAACTCTGGGAACTTTTGCTAACTGGATGACTGCTCTTACCACTTATCTACCGCGGAAGCAAGCCGCAAACCTTCAATACGCTCAGTTTATTTTTATTATTAGCACTTGTTAGGGATTATTTCTACTATTATTCTTATTCCTACCCACACTTGTTTCTACCTACACCTGTGAAGTCACAAGTTTAGTGCTGTGAAAAACTTCAAACGGTTGCTAACCGAATTGTGAGATCATTTTCTATTGTCCAATAAGGAACTCCAGACCAATTTTTAATTTTTTTTTTTACCCTTCGAATAATAAGAAAATAATTTTCTGTCTAATTTTGCCTATCAAGGTTTGCGCGCAAAATTCCTGGTTCTTCCCATGCATTTTAAATGTTCCTATTTATTGTTTTTTTTTTAAAGCTTTTGCAAAAACAAAAATTGTTCTAAAATCTAGATAAAATAATCTTTCCGGTGTGTTTATTAGAAATCAACATTTTTGTTTCTAAATATTAAAATTTTAATATTGGAAATTTAAATTGGCTAAAAAATGCATACCTGCGAATATTCGAATTAAAGTAATTAAAATAGAATAAACTTAAAATTTAAAATACAGACTTCTTTTCTAAATAAAATTTGTAATAGAACTTTCACCTCACTTTTTATCACTTTCATACAATTTTATTTTAAAATTAAATGTGTGATACGTCACAAATTGGTGAAAAATTAAACCGTCACTTTTGATCGGGTTTGTAAAATATCTGAAAAACCTAGTTCATATAATTCTAAGACAATGAGAAGCATTATTTCATTCCGTTTCTAACATAAAAGAAATCACAAATGAAATCACAAATCACAAAATCACAAATCACAAATCACATGACAGGAAGAGAGATATCTAACTTTTAATAATTCACTGTCGCTCTGGGACAATCTGGGTCTCCTGTTATTATAACGGCATATGATGTTTTGGGACAACTTGGGTCTCCTGTGATTAGACGGGTTAAAGAATTAAATAACTTTTATTAATAAATTAAATAACCTTCTAAATTAAATAACTGCATATTTTATTTTATTTTTAAAGTTAGTTTTAGTAGTTAAAATAATTGTCAAAGTTTTAATTTTTCAAGATCCCCGAAAACCACCGTATGTATAGTGAATCATGTGACGTCATCACTCCCGAAAGTTATTTTTATTTTCAACAGGTGTTGTCATTTTGTATGACAGTTATACGGAAGAAAGTATGATACTATTCGATAAGTTAAACATTATTTAGGTGGAATTATTTATTTATTATATTATATTTTTCAATATTATTACGGGATAATGGTATAAAAATTGTTTGAAATTGTAATTTTGTTGGCTTTTAAGAATCGAAATCAATATTAATGGAAACCAAAGCTCCGAACTGATAATAGTAGGGGAGCCCCAACGGGGATTTTGGAATTTACTCAATCTATAAGATCGGGCAATCAGCTGTTCGACTGGCGCCATTTTAAAATTCAGAGTTCGAAGTATTCTCCCTAGAAGTAGCATTACTATTTGTTTTGTACAGTAGTTTTTGAATATTTTCAATTTCAATTAATAAGAGATACCTTTATTTTTGAAACTGAATTATTTAGGCCTAAATAATGTTTCAATAAACACAACAACTAAATCTCTATAAACAGTATGTAAATAAATGAATAAGATGAAATGTTGTTTAATACGATGGCTTGTGTCATACCTACATTTCCATACAATGACTTTACGGTGATCAGTGACGTCACCACTAAACATTTTAATAATACCAACTTGACGGCGTGTTTCAATGAGACAATTAAAAATGGACTTTTTAATAATTTTTTAAAAATGCTGCGTTTAATATTATTAAATAAAACTTATATATTCAGAATCAGCGTTTGTTGGTATATATGAACATATTTTTTTAAAGCCATTATATTTTTCACTGGAGTTCTTTATTGACTACTTTGATTAAAATATGGGTTTTTATGATATGTTAAGTTGAAAACTATCTAAATGTATTGAGGACTAAGAATCGATGCAAAGTGAAGGTGACATCATTATCCTGCTTAGGTTCTGTGAGTTTCATGCCATTCTATTTTCCTATAATTTCCTGAGAATTTCTAACATAGCTTGTTTTGTTGAAATTGAAGTTTTCTCCATTAGGGTCCTCCGCCATTGTTTATTGCAAAGTCTTCTTCTTCAGTCACTTGGTTTAGGATGGGATAATCTTCATTTTTCTGTTGTTTTCAATGTCCAAATTTAGAAAGTTTATTTTAATTATTCCTTCTTTTTGGTGCAGGAATCTCCAATGGCTATCAGCTGTCTATGTCCCCCTCCATGGATGGGCAGCCGGTGTTCTTCGATATCCTCGGCGCTTTCGTGGTGCGCCTGCCTGTTGCCGTGGCAGGCCTGCTGGGCCTCATAGGCATCGCCGCCATGGCTACCAACATCTATTTCAACGTAGCGGCTGCTAAGATTAAAGGTACCATTTCACTGATTGAGACATGGCTGAGAATGGGTTCTCATTCTTATGATCCATACGTCCATCACTCTTGGACACACTGACCCCCAGATTCCTACCCACCCCTCATGCCTATTTCCTACCTAGAAATTCCTCTCCTTCCTCTCCTTAAAAAGACCCTTCACGCAGCATCCCCTAAGATGACAGGCCTCAGGGCCTCCTGTGTGGAGATAATGTAAAAAAAAAATGGCCGGTAAATTGTTCCACAGCCGAGCTGTTAAACTCAAGAACAAGTTGTAGAAATGAACTGCTCTCTTGTGATAAATGTCAACTGTGTACAAATGCTGGGCGCGCATTTGGCGAGTTTACCGACTACGCACCGAAGGGACCAATGACCCTAGTTCCTCAGAGCGTCTCGACGAGTTTGCAATTTTGAAGAAAAAAAATCAGTCTAATAAAAAGATAAGAAAATGGTTGAAATGATAATATAGGAATCTATCGCTCTATTAAATGAAGACAAATGGTTACTACGGTAAAACAGGAATCTATATTAAATAATATTGTTCTATTCATAAATAAAGAAAGTGGTTACCGTGGCAAAACAGGAATCTGTAAATATTTTTGATAAAGAAATGGAACCATGGAGACTAGGGTGTGTCAATTATTTCAACTTTTGAATTTAGAAACGCCCGGGGTCTCAAAAGATGCATCTTACAAAGAAAATGAAAACTGCATTTAATTTTTTTTTTAAATGGTTATTAGCCCGCTAAAATGCATTGAAAATTAGAAAACAAACCTAAACATTTTTAAAAAAATTATTTTAATAATTTTTTTTTTCAATAAACAAATGTTAAAAGGTGAAATATTTTAATGTATAGCTGACAAAAATGAAAAAAAAATGATGTTTGTGAATACAAGTAAGCAACAGGATTCTGATTTTATCCAGAAAAAGTGTTATCTTCTCCTTTTATATTTTTAACCAACACATCACATGTTTCAAAAAAATGATTTTTTTTGCTTTCTTTGTACTGCAGTTACGGAATGAAAATGAAGTTTCGTACAAAATGTAAAATATGGACCCTTTGTTTTATTTTTTTTCCAAATCACGAAATCTATTTTTTTCAATACTTTCGATCATTTTAGCGGGCTAATAGTGAACAATAATTTCATTTATTTTTACGCTTTCGAATAGCTACAGATCATACGAAACTTTTGAGACCCCGGGCGTTAAAAAAAAGGTCATTTTTTTACTCTCTCTGGAGAGCGACACAAGCCAATGGAGACATCTGTTGATAATATTTATTGCTGGTATTCAGTTATTATTGAGCAAAAATCTGGATATTATAATTATTATTTTGTAAGAGCTTAACCGGTTGAGAAAATTTAACACATTTTTGGGTCAAACAGCCGATTATCGTTAGAGTAAATTTGACCCTTTTAGGGGTCAGCTCGTCGGGTCTCATAAAAATCGTTATGTCTCCCTTACTATCATGACGAGAAATGTGATCTAAGCAGTGTTAGAAAGAGAAAACACAAAGTTCCAAATGTTTGCATTTAAAATTTGAATATTTAAAAAATAACATGCTTACTTCTAATAATACAATTTGAAAGCGTATTTAATCACCTTTCAAAAACAGTTTTTAGTTTTTGGAGACGTTCACAAATATTTGATTTTATTGGAATGCGGACATACTCAAGAATTCGCCGGCCATAGGTATCTTTTTCATGAGCGGTATCAGTAATTTAATCTCAAATCTACAGGGGTTAAATTAAACATTTTTCTTATCAATAAAAATACTTAAATATAATCTTTCATCATTTTTCTAGGAATCAATTCGTCTGTGTATATGTCCAATCTGCGCTCAGCTTGCTTGGTGCTGTCGGTGTCGTGGGTGGTGACGGTGGGCTCATGTCTGGGCTTGGCCGCACTGCTGACGGCGTTGGGTCGTGCGATGGCGTGGTTCGCCCGCCCCACCTGGCTGTACGCGCTCTACGTCACGCAGACCATCTGCGTTCCCGCCATCTGTCTGCTGGCCGTCACCGCAAAACAGAGAGCCGTAAGTTGTTGAATTGCGTTAATTCATAACTAGGGCACATTTTTTCGGCATTTTATAACTCTGCTATCTTTGGGTGTATCTGACAGTTGCTCCCCCGGACCGTTGAACCCTTCGACACTTGATACCCCGTATACTTAATCCCCTGCTACTTGATCCCCCAGACACTTGATTCCCTTAACACTTGATCCCTTTGACACTTGATCCCTTTGACACTTGATCCCTCATGTACCTGACGCCCGGAGGCGTGATCCCTCAGTCACTTGATCCCTTGAAGGATTATTTCTGTTGTATTTCCTCCTTCGTAACATATACAGATAGGATATACGGCCGTATAACAAAAGTCGATATACTTATAACTGCAACAATTTTGAAAATTGCTAACAATAATGCCGTGTCCCTGATATACCACACACCAATAATTTACCGTCGGGAGGACATACAGCAGAAATAATCCCTTGGGTGTCAAGTGTCAGAGGGACCAACCGGCAGAGGGATTAACTGTCTGGGGGTTCAATTGTAAGGGGATAAAGTGTCGGGGATCAAACATTGTAGAATCCTATCCTCGTCAACCCTTATAATAATAATAATAACACTTGGATGATTTATATAGCGCCATTTTTGTGAAAAATCACCTCAAGGGCGCTGTACAAACTTATAATACATTTCTAAAATCTAAAAAAACTACAAGCTAGACAAACAATTAAAAACAACTTATGGCTAAAAATTGCATACACCGGTTCATTGATCACCGATACGAAAATATATCTACAATATTTTGACCAATGAACGCGATGCTGCCTAAAATTTAATGAAAACAGGACCATACTTACCTGGATATGTGCTGCTTATGTGCTGCTCCTGCTCTTAAGAGCCCCTCTGTTGCCACCCTCTGAGAGGTGGATGGGGGGGGGGAGGGGGGGGGATCACTAATCTAGAGATTATTATGCTGGTATTTAAATTTGATACAGACATACATTAATAATGTTGTATCCGTCTTAATTGTTTTGTCCACAATATAAGTTTGAAGTTGCATAAAAGGTCTACAAAGACTTGTATGTTTCCAGAACCCCGTGCTGTGGGGCTGGACCCTGGTGCAGGTGTACACTGACGCCCTGGCCCTGCTGTGGGGCTGCGTGCTACTGCTGTGCATGGCGCTGCGTGTGCGCTCGGGCTTCGTGGCCCTGCTCTGGGTGCTCTGCCCCTCCACTGCGGGCCTGCTGCGACACCTAGTGGGGGCCAAATGGAATGGTAACACTACAACCATCCCCATACTTCACTTTCTTTCAATTTCCCTTTACACTATGTCTCTTCTCATATCAGATTAAAATCATTGTATAATTTTGGTGGTGATACCTTTATTATAAACCCAATCAAGTCGTTTTGGGACCAGGGGATTCACAGCTAATTGCTAAAGATATCGCAGGTAAAATGTTGAGCACAAAATGTCTTAAAAGAGCGAGACAGTTAATTCCTTTATTAGAGTAAGTAAGAGTATAGAGTTCTTTTTAATAATATTATTATCAAGTTCTGCAAGTATTTTAGTTTGTAATTTTGTTACAGCTGTTTCGGTTTACCAGACCGTTTTCAAACTGCGGTTAATCCACATTGAGTCCACCTATTTATACGATTTTGAATGTCAATGTTTTGAAAGTGTCTAAATTGATTTATTACCGGTTAAACCAATTTGCTGGACACTAATTGAGAGAGTATTATGTGCGGTTCGGAATCTGTTTCCCTTGTACTAAGTGTTAGGGTTTTCTTAATTGGTTTATAATGACGTTATTGCTATGACTCATTTATGAGTTATATTTTTTAGGTTTAGTAAACATACTAAGTAGTGGGGAATAAACAATTTTCCTTACTTTATTAATTAGCGTTACGTTGGGGTCATTAGTTCGTTTATTGATTTCTAATTGTTCAAACAAATTTAATAGTTTCCTTTTCTTTTACGTATGCTTTATATAACACACTTAAAGAGGGAGGTAGCGCAACACTGCATAATATCCCAAAAATAAATCATGAATATAAGAAATATGGTTTAAAAAATAACATTATATATCCATGTTATGTATTCTTAGTAAACTTTCGAAATCATCGGACACACTTAATATGAATGTTTTTTAGAAAAAACCTTTTGATTCACCTTAATTACTGTAAAATACATCTTTTTGCATTGCACTGTGAGGCCGCGATCTCATTTACATTTATTTATTTATTGAAAAAAATAAGAAGTACATGAGAAACATAAGCTGCATATCTCACTAGGGCATTCCTGTATCGAGATATGCAGTTTTACATTGTAATTTAAACAAAAAACATACATATGAACTAAATAAAAATATAATTATAAACCTACAAAAAAATATAACAATAAGCAAATTAAAGATAACATAACAATAAGCAAATTAGATACTATAACAATAAGCAAATTAAAAAGTACATAATAATATATAAGTTAAGTTATTAAATTTGGATTGTATGAAATATAGCTGAATTCCAGAATGATTTATGATACAAGCGACAACATGGGTAATCCAAAACCATCACTCTCAGTTATTATACATATTTTGACCATTTTCTTGAATAAATGTAATGTACCAATAGTTTTTATTTTTTCATTGAGCATATTATAAAGCAACGGAGCTTTATATGAAAAACTTCTTTGTCCAAAGGATGTTTTGGTATGTACCGGCTGATACGTTAAAGAAGAGCCCAATCTAGTGATGCGCACTTGTTACATTTTACGAAATTGCAAATATTTTGTCTTTTATTTTAATTAAGGTGAATCTAAAGGTTTTTCTAAATAATATTTGTATTAAGCATGTCCAGTAATTTCGAAAGTTTACCGTTTTCTTTTTTGATGCCTTTGAAAATCTGGTAAGTGAGTTTCATTTTATTATGAATAAATCTGATGCTAAGATTTGAATGCAGGTGTGTGTAAAATGACATCATTTGTTTGAAATAATTAGGGTGTTTATAGCCGTTAATTTGGTTTGATTGATATTGATTGACTGATTGTTAGCAGACTGGCGCCGGCTGTTTGTGTACCTGGGCGGGATGGTGCTCCCCTTCATCCAGACCTACTACCTGGTGCTGGGCGCCGTCTACATGGCCATCCCCATCATGGGCAGGTCTGGCAGTAATCTATACCCAGAGGTAATAACACCACCGCAATACTTTTACTCCAATCAATTTTATGTAACCAATTAACTACTTAGGTATTTTATCATCAAACAATTTTAAATTACCGATAAGATTCATGATTTGTTTAGAAATATTCCTGATT
Organism: Limnephilus marmoratus; assembly: GCA_917880885.1. Classification (NCBI taxonomy): domain Eukaryota; kingdom Metazoa; phylum Arthropoda; class Insecta; order Trichoptera; family Limnephilidae; genus Limnephilus; species Limnephilus marmoratus. The sequence continues at coordinate 43,009,035 of OU862924.1, read as the reverse complement.
GAAATTAATTTTCAAATAGAACACTATGTTTTAATGTATCCCAAAATGAAATACTGTTTTTGAAAGCAGATGATAGGTTTTAATATTACAAACAGGCATAGCAATTCATGATATTAAAATTTTTATTTAAAAAAAGATTATTTTTTTTTCAATTGTTTTTTTCTTGTAAACTTTAAAAATACCACTTTACACGAAAAAAAAAAAAAATTAATTAACATACGCATTATAAAGACTTGTGACTTAATTTTTGAAGTGAAAACTTCTTTAGCATTGTTGTGATTTGAAACTCGATGAAACGAAAATAGCAACACTAAAAAGAGACAAACACATACTTTTATAGAATTTAGCCTGCGAGAGAAAGAGATAGACAAATCGGTCTTCTCTTTGTGTCTCATCTTTGTGCTTCATTGCCTATAAGTCTCCTCTTTGTGCGGTGCTTCGTAGCCTGCTCACTCTTGTCTACTTTATCTTTCTGAAGGGTTCACTTCTACCGCATGTGAATTGCACACTCTAATTTTTTGTTTTGTTTCATATACCACAAACTTTGATAAACCTTTTGCAAACTTGCAAGCAATGGCAGTCAATCACTTTTTGGGATATTCACAATTATTTTGTAGTGTCTATGGTAAACTTTTAAATGCATTGAACAAAGCGTGGTGCTGCCTCTTTCCTCTTTCCAAATCTGCTTAAATCATAAATCTCGCCATATTACAAAAGCAGATGAAACGACTTTTATGAGTCTGTCTCAGTTGTGCCATAAAAGGCACAAAAATACTCTACTGCTATCGATATACTGTACACTAAAAGGAACAATAATACCGAAGGGTTAATGAAAAACTGACAAAAATCATTGTACACCTTGCAGATCCCATCCCGAATGTTGTTCATATTTCTGTTGAATGCGGTGGATGTTAGAACAGTTGTCTTGCGAACCCCTATCAATGAAAAAATGCTGCTTACAGGGGCAACTTACATTGAAAGATCACATGTTTTATTTTGCAGCTTGTGGTGGGAGGACTCATCAGTGTGCTGTTCCTGTGCGTGTTGGGCTGGGTGGGCCCCCTTGTGCTGGGGGCTGAGTCTCCCTGGAAGTTGGTAAGTTCTACCTTTGTAATATATATATTTCATGGCTGGTATTGTTTCACTCGACTGTGGAGATTGTGATGGTAATGTCAGCTACCTTTTGTCTTCCAATTATCTTATTAGTCCTTCTATATCAGTGCTAGTTACCTGTGATAGCAAAACCTATATATAATATGTTAATTTGGGAGGCAGGCACGCATATGGACCACAATTCTGTAATGAACAGGTTTTCTGTAATTAAATAGGTCAGCAATAAAATACAAAAAAATTATAAACTTTAAAAATCCATCTGAGAGAACTCGATTGAATGTTATACATATACAATAAATGTTATAGTGTACTAACTAAGAGGAATGAGCGTGAGCACTGGACGTTTTTGAAAGGAAAATTTTGAGGTGCATCTTCGGACCGGTTCTAGAAAATGGATTTTGGCACAGACGTTATAACAATGAGCTCTATACTTTATTTAAACGTCACAAAATTTATAAAACTGGGAAGACTTCGGTGGCTGTGTCATGTGAAGACCAAGATTAAGATGGAGCGACAACGTTCTCAAAGACATATCTATCTTGGAGCTTCTAAACTGGAGAGAGCTGGCACAAAACCGAGATGAGTGGAGGAAGATTCTTGAGGAGGCCAAGACCCACCAGGGGTTGTAGGGCCAATAGTGATGATGATACAATAAAAAAATAAAAAAGCTAAATAAAAATATTAAAAAAAATTTCTTCCTTAAATTTTACTTATTTGGAACAGCCGCTTATTTGGGAAAAATGGTTGGGCCTGGTGAATCCCAATTAAGGGAACGTACCCATACTACGTGACACAAAATTGCAAAAAAGTTGGTCACGTAGTATGGGTACGTTCCCTAAGTGGAATCGATTGTATTGTTTTTATGTTTAAAGAATTTATTCATTTTGACAAAGATAAATTTACAACTATTTTTCTCTATTAATTTAATTAAATAAATTTACAATTAATTATTATAAGTTTCGGGAATGTCTAGTGGGAATCATCCTACCCATGTCACATAATCTCCAACTATAAGATTGTTGAAGAATCAGTGAGATTGTAGGCTTATCATCGGCTTAAAAACTATGAAATTTTATGAGGTTTTGGAAATTTGAGAAGATTCATTTTTCAAAAAACCATCTTTAAAGTTGGAACTTTTTCCTAGTTTTCACGCATATCAAGAAGAAAAATATTTTCTCACCTCATCAATTTTCACACCCTTTCTATATTCCAGGTAAACTGGCTGCTGGGCGTCATCCTGGTCTCCGTGGGGCTGATCATCCTGACCCCGTGGGGCTTCCCCTACTCGGGGGACGTGTCGCGCCCGGCCCCACAGCGCTTCATGGTCACGCACACGCAGCGCACATTCCTCGACCTGCATGGCAATGTCACCGCCGAGAGCTCCGGATTCTGGATGATTGATCTGGACGCCAACAGTCCGCACTCTGTCGATGGATATGGTATTCTTTCCTTCATAATAATCACATCTCTTTTGAATTTAGTCCTGTATAACAATGAACATCTCATTACTGACATAAAGTACCTAGTGCCTAAAGGCGATATTTGTTTGCTTTACAAGTAAGTGCCAGCCATAACAATGGATCCTCCAGCCCAAGAAACACGTAGCTGATATCCAACTATTACAAAGCAGGTTATGATAAAATAAATGAAACCATAAAGTAGTAATCCCGTGTGAAGGCTCTTTTTTTCAGTTTTTTTTTGGATTTTTTTGGCAAACCAAATGAACGTACAACTGCAAACTTATCACCACATATTTATTCATGTTTTAAGCACATTTTACAATTTTTTTGCTGTCGCTCATTTCCTGAAGTACACGGCAACTTAGCCACTCATCGTCAAAATTGCGTAGACCACAACTGCGGGTATTCTGCTTACCTGCAAACAAAAAATCAAACTGCATTTTAATCTGAGAAGTAGTTTTTAAAGTTTAAAAAATATTGAAAGGTAAAAATCTTTTTGAACAGCAAAGAAAACATCAAAATTCACAAAAAAATATGAGTGGCTAAGGATGGCATGTACTTCAGCAATGAGCGACGATTTCGGGCTGAAAAAATTGTAGTGTCCTCATAGTATGAATAAATATGTGGTATAAAGTTCGCAGTTCTACGTTTATTTAGTTTTCTGATTTAGTGCAGTCTTTCATGGAAACCAACTCAACTGAAGAAATGTGGAAGTTTTTGACAAACATGTTTGAAGAGAAGATTGTGTCAAATTCGTAACCCGATTATGTTTGTCATTCTTCTTAGATGACAGGCAACGACACTGTTTTATAACATGTGAGCTAATGAAAAGTGACTATTTAACAAAATCAGAAAACATTTAATAAACCATCTTTTGTAAAATTTATTCATTAAAACATAATCTAGGCGCATGGAAATTTTGTGTAAGTTAATTTTTTTTTAATAATGTCCGAAAGGTGACCTCCATTTTGTCCCACACATTCTTGCTGCCTCGTTGCAAAGCTGTTCATAACTTTGCATAGCATTTCCAACCATATTGTGGCAACTTCACGCCGAATCCTATCTTTTAATGCCTGGATAGTCCTTGGGGGGTTAGTTCATTATTTAAAAAAAATTAACGATTGTGCACTTACATTAAATTTCTATTTGTTTAGATTATGTTTTCATCAATAAGTTGTACAAAAGATGATTTTTTTAAATTGTCACATTTCATCGGTTCACGGCTCACCTGTTATACCTACATTGTTGCTCCTCTTTCATACCGTCTCTCTCAATCAAGACATCACTCGCATGTTCAAATTTTGACACATTCAACTTATTTCTCTTTCTTTTATTTTGTTCAGTACCGTCAATGCGTCGAGCTTTGGAGATGGGCAGTCCCGAGTGTGAGGAGTTGCTGTTCTGCGGCCTGCCTTACCTGCTGCCTGTGCGCCGCCTCATCAGCCACACGCACTGGCTGGCCGGACCTGCTCCTTCCTTGCCCCTGGCCGCCACACTGACCCTCACCAGCCAGGAGATTGTCAACTCCACCACACAGAGGTTCCACTTCAAAATGACGGGTTGGTCTCACTCACTACCTGCATCTTCTCATTAATTCTGCCTTCTTTGATTCATTACCGATTTTGCCATTCTATATTTAGGATTTTTATTTTCATCAAAAGATGGCAGATATTGTAAATTAAATATAAGTTTTTAATTTTTGTCAAAAGATGTCACTCATCCTAGGAATCTACTTACTGATATTTATTTTTATGTGTATATTGTTGCGTTTTATAATGTTCTCTACTTCAATTATGCCAGACAAGTTTTATTTTTATTTTCCTTATACCTTTCCATGTCCGGTCATTTTAGGAAAGGAAGGAGAGGAAGTTCTGGGAAGGAAAAGGTTATTAGGGGTGGGTAGGAATCTGGGGATCAGTGTATCCAGGAGTGACGGATGTATGAATCCATCCCTTCAACTGCGGTGCAAGGCATGGGTCGAGGCATTCTGGTTGGAGTGGACAAAAGACAAGACCTCCTCATCTGGTCTCTCTCGGTCTGGCCTGCCACACAGCGAGTGGGCAGACACATCGGCCGCCAAGATCTTGACAAACCTCATCCCATGAACCCGACACTCCTGCTAAGTCACCAAATGTAGCGAACCACTTGGGGTGACCTATGGCAGAGGTGTTGGTTATCCAATAAATGATTCCCGGGGCAGCGGTACCCATACCCACCTCCCAAATTCATGAAACTAGTAATAGATTTGTATTCATTCTGGGTAGGTCCTGATCACATAGGAGTGATGATCTCGCCGGTGCTGGGCGCCTCGCTGAAGAGTTGGAGCATCCTGGCGGGCAGCAAGCCGCTGGCCAACCCGCCGTGGAACGGACGGGAGAATTACTTCATCTACTTTGCTGCGGGTTCTGATCATGAAATCCCCTGGCACTTCCATCTTGATATTGTGGTGAGGACATTAAGAATACTTCTTATTAAGAAAATTGTTTAAAATATAAAGCCGTCAGTACTTATTGGCCCAACGAGTACAGGATTACTTGGCATATATTGGCCGGTGCAATGTGTTGGCCACCAACTTTGGTTAGCCATCAAAGTATCTTGGCACTATCATTGGCCCAACGCATTCGCCAATATGTACTGGCAGCAATTACACGACTGATAAAGAACCATTTATGTTTCAGCTAGCGGCTTGATAATTTTCAACAAAGTTTGTTTATGCATTGACAATGATAATATTGTATATTAGGTATTGGGATTTACTCACAGGAGAGTCTGGAAATGGTATCTTCCGAACATTTTGCACTTGGTATTAACTTGTTCCAGTGAACAATTGCGATGCGAATCTTAGTATTAATAAAACTAAATTGAATTGTATTAACTTTCACGTGAATCGTAAATGATCGGCGTTGGCGCGAAATATTCATCCGGCTTGTACACTGCGTATCTCGGAACTCACCGGTCGGTAGGCGGGAGGGGAAGCGAGGCAGACAGGATGGCACAATAATTATCACGGAAACAATATTCTGGTTCCAAAATACACGCACAATGGATCGCTTAGCGCAACTAAATTCTAATTGGCGCTAACAATTTATATAAGATCATTCTTTTTATTAACAAACACTACTGTCAAATTATATGCATCAATTATTTGGTCTCCCAATTATATCATAACTAGCTGGTTCCCGGCATGCGTTGCTATGCCATTTATTAAAGAAATTGTTTCTCCCTGCGTGTCCTTTCCCATTCGACCCGTTCCACTTCCGCCTCCCCTTCCTCTCCCGCGTCCCCTTCCCCTCTCGCGTTCCCACTCCGCCTCCTCAACCTTCCCTCTCCCCACTCCACTCCCTCTTTCACCGTCCCCCTCCCCGCTCCCGCATTCCATACATTCAGTCCCGATACATCAGTTTTAAAACAGCTCGCGTGCCACCAATTGCATTTTTTTATACAAATTGCATAATGCCAGAGCTCACCAATGGTTTCATACAAACCTTGTCCTGACAATAACGAACACAACAATAAAAGAATTTTCCAATTTGGTGCAGTCGTTCGGAAGTTATGCGCGTACATACATTTCGGGGATTCATTTTTATTTATAGAGATTATAGAGATTACAGGATCGAATCCACACAAAGAAATTGTAATTGTGATGTAACCCGTGTAATTGCTTATGGCAAAGGTTTACGTGTTCAATTAGGAATGTATAATGTATACGATAAGAATTTTGCACTATAAACTACACTCCCAAGCAGCCAGATGTAAATTCTCTATTGTTTCTTTTTAACCTGTTGAGGTCCCGGCTTTTTCCAGAAAAACACGGAAATTTCACGATCTTCAATTGAATGTTTTGTGGATTAAATTTAACCTATCGTATATTTTATTGACTGAAACACATTCCTAGAACAATAAACTATTTACCAAAATAACATTACTTGCGTAATTACGTAAATTGATAGGTTTTATGATGTTTTATTCGAGGTACACGCATGTCACGCATCGGCAATGTGACGCGGCCGCCAAAATGACAGTTGGAGATGCCCACAGACAAACATTATTTTTAAATATTGTGTGGCTACTAAATGAATGAAATCTTTACCCATACCATAGGGAATGTTGGCGGCAGTGATTCTGACACTTCCTTTACCGATTTTGTACATAGAAGGGTCAAAATAGTAGAAAGGAGATATTTTTTTTTCGCGCATGCGCAGAATCTTTTTACATCCCGGACTACGGAAAATTTAATATAAATTATTCGAAGTGACTTGTCTCATTGCGGGTTTCTCTATGGTAAAGTACGATAATAGAGCGAGCGTTTCTGACATTGTTCTTCATACACTTTCTGTATACATAAGGGTCAAAATTGCATTTCAAAGTGCCGCGCCACCTCGCGGACACCGGTGTCCGAACGGCCCACAACGAGTTAAAGTTATTTTTGCGCATTTTGCTAATTTTTTTTGTTACTATTTTTGTTATTATTCTTTTTATGGATCTATAAAAGATATTGAAATATAATGAGATATGCTATGATGTCCGCCCGACTGTCGGCGGATTACGGTCTAATGGTGCTAGTTTGGATACGGAATTTAGTTGATTTTTCTAAGGTGTGCAGTAGTATTGGTTAACAATATAGTTTGAATACAGAAAGAATTTGTTCATTTAGTTGATTTTTTGAAGATGTGCAGTAGTATTCGTTAAAAATATCGGCGACACCAGGAAGCACAGTCCCACCCAGTAAAAACTGCAGATAGCCCATCTCCTTATATTTCAACATCTTTGGGATATATACATTCATGTGTGTAATTTTTTTGGCATATTTTATGCACTGAAATAAAAACAAATAAAATATACCAATTTTTCAAAATATTTATACAAAATATATTATAACATGTACAACCTAAGTAAGAATCGTGGCTCCCTTATTAGATAAGGGATAATTATCTCTTTTCTGATAAGATAGACATGACTAATGTATGTATAAATGTAACTCATATTCTTTATATTACAATAAAAATACAAACATACAAATAACACGACGTAATAAAAATAAAAGTTACAGTCAAGGAACAGCACACACGCAACAAGTGAATGAAGGACAGACAAAAGTAGTACATATATATTACGTACATTAGAGAAAATATTCAAGTGGAAATCTGAACCAGGTTTCAGAAGAGTTATGATGTAATCATTGTTGAATGTTTATTGTATTTAATGTAATATGTGTACTTATTATTTTTTTGTAGCATTCCTTCTCATCCCCTCCATACCACTGGCTGGACATCAACGTGGTGGGGCACTACCTGCACGGGCCCCACAAGGCCAACTCTGTGCTCAAGTCCTTCGTCAACAACTTTCCCTCCTGGACTGCTGTCAACGCCTGGAGCGCCAGCTTCACCAGCTACATCTTCTAGTCTTATCTAGACACCATCTGGAGGTCAACTCCACACTCAATTCTACATTTTTCCCCAATCATTGATTGGATCCTTCGATATGGCAACACTGGTTACTACTCAAGATCGTGACCCCCCTAAAAGTACACAATTATTGTGTATGTATAAATTGGTCAAGACCGTGACCCCCCTAAAAGTACACAATTATTGTGTATTTATGTAATAGTAATCTTACTGAAAACAGGGGATAGTATCGCATGGTGACTAAACAGTTGATCCCCGACAGTTGACCCGTTGAAATTTTTTGTGCATTATTTATCCATTTCAAACCCAAAATCGATTTAAAAATACCTTTAATAATAAGTTGGTATGAATATCAAACGAATTTGTTTACAGTGTCGATTTTTGGTACTTACTTAATTAATGTGAACACAAGTGTAGAATTGGAAAAAATAGTATATATTCTTTATTGAAGAAAAAAATACAGAAACAATAACAATTAATTTTTTTTTTAATACAAAGTGTGTCCTACCTTAACTTTTATAACTTCTTGTACACGGTTTGGCATAGAATCAACAATTTTTTTTACATTTTTCTGATATTTGCGTGTCTCTAAATTACTGCCTCAATCAGTTTTGTTTTTGTTGTGCTTGTCTTGCTTTAACTATAGCCCACCGATTTTCAATTGGATTAGGATCCGGAAAGTTACCTGGCTATTCAACATTTGTAATTTTTTTGTCTTTGAAATATTAACAATCTTTGTGCGTTTTTAAAGAGAAATGTCCATCTTTAAAAATAAGAAACAAAAAGCTTTAGTTAAGTTTACCTCTGCAAAAAAACTGTAATTCTAAAAAAATTACAAAATTTAACGCATCTGTAGCTTGGTGTGTCTCGTAACTCACTGAATGATAGAACACAAACACAAAATGGTTGCTATTACAATATGCTACATACAACTGCGAGAACAAGTGTAATTGTGCTAATTATCACGTGTTCACATTAATTCGCACAGTACTGTACATGCTGGTGAACACGGTATATAGACAAGTAGTTTTATCCTTGATGCGTTTGAATGAAAATATGTTTTATACTTTTGTTTTTCGGCGGTCCATCCCCTTACACAACCCTTCAGGATATTTAGTTATATTTTGTATAAATAGGTATACAGTATTTTCCTTAAAACGACTGCATATTGTGTATAAGCATGACGGGATGCCAACTGTCGGCGGATCAATTGTCAGGGGATCAACTGTCACGGGACCGTATCGCATGTAAATTACCTGGGTCTTAACTCCGTCTTTTAGTGCGTCTTACGATGACTATTTATTCTATGTACAGGTTTGTGGTTCCAGCGAATTTAGCATCCTAGAGTGTGTGCCCGCAATTTGAGTTTTGTGTGCCCATAGCTTGTCTAGGCCCACCATATATGTGGAAAAATGTGATGTACTGTTGTTCTTGCTGATGAACAGTACGCAGTTTCAATAATACTTCGGTTCGTCTAGATTACAAGTCATATTTATTATTGTCTCATTTAAAATAAATATTAACTGAACTTAAAGTCCGTTCTAAAGGATGCTTCGTGTTAATCTGCAGAAGGGAAATGATCACTGAAGATGCCCACCTGTAGATCGGATATCATCGGATATCTTCGTAAATGATTAAAATATTAAACCTGAACCGGCAACAGTTGTCTCTCTCGTATAGCACAGCTTACTGATCTGTAATGAGGCACATTAAAAGTAATTTTTTGTATTTCTTGGGCATTAACTATGTAACAATTTCTAGACATTTTTGTTTTGAAGAGTTTTAATTTTCAATGTACGTTTGTTACTTTAATTTTTAATTTCGGTTGTTTTTAATTTTTAATAGTTGATTCCGGTTTCGACACGTTCGTGTCATTCACGAGCAAACTTAAAACTTTGCAAACTCACAAACTTAAAAGTTTTAAGTTTGCTTGTGAATGACACGGACGTGTCGAAACCGGTCACAAAAAGTTTAAAATTAAAGTAACAAATGTACATTGAAAATTAAAACTCTTCAAAACAAAAACATTAAAAGTACATATACTAACGAAATCTGTTGAGAGATATTGAAACTACGTATATATTTACATACACTACAAAAAGTATTTTAGCCACTGGAGCGATCACGCGAAATAAATAAATTTGCTTCGATTGCTTGAGATTTCCCAGATGGAAATTTTTTTAATTTTTCGTCAACATTAAAAAAAAATACCTTCGAATTTTGACATGGAGACATAAAAACTTATTATAGTGCTATATTGCCAATGAAATAACCTGTATTTTATTGTTTATCTCATATTTGTAGGATTTATGAAAAAAATATTAAAAAATCGTAAAGTTTATAATCGCGCGAATCCTGTTTGTTTTTTACTTGAAACTGCCGTGAGGGAAACTTATTCTAGTCCACATAGAATATTTTCGGTTTCTGTATGTTGTCTGTGGTATACTTGATAATTAAAGGTGCATATCTATGGAAAAAGGACTTAATTTTACCCGTAAACAGCTGTTCAAAAATTCGGCGGGAAAAAACAATTTAAAAAAAATATTTTTAACATTGTTCTAAAATAATCCACGAAGGTCGGATTTGCGACATCTATGGTCATAATAGATAAAGCATTTCAATAGGATCGTGTTAAAATAAACGGCTGGCCCAGGAAATGTTTTAAATAATTACAATAAATGTTTTACGAATGGTATGAAAATATGGTCCATTTTTGGACCGAAATCAATCGCAGAAAAATAAAAGTGATCCATTTTTCGACCGAAATCGCTCCAGTGGCTTTACTGCTTACTATGGCAACTATGACAATTCTTTTAATTGTGTGCAGCATGAGAATGAATGCGTATTTATGTTGTTTTATCGTGGTAACAGTTGTGATAAGTGACTTTGGTCCCGGAACTAATAATTATTAGTACTTGGACTAGTTTTGGCCATTTGGAATATGGATCTGGAAATTGAATTTAATTGAGCTACAAGTATCCTAAATCTTGAATAACTAATCGCTTTTTTTCTATCCTAAATCTTGATTAATTTATCGCTTTTTTTCTTTTGGACTGTATTTAATTTGAGTCAATTTCTGGAATAACTGCCACCATTTATGTTAGACTCAGATTAAAATCATTTCTAATTATTTTGCAGGAGATATTTTGCTTTCTATTTCTGCTTATTTATTTATGTATTTCAACGCCATAAAATGGCTATTACAATCCGGTGATACATGATACACAGTGGTACATAGGAGGGTAATTACAACGATAATAATGTACATTAAACAAAGTACATATGTATGATAACAACTAGTATTTAGTTATAGGATTCAAATATGTTTTACAACAAAAAAAAAGAATATGAGCTCGTACAAAATACACATTTTTATGCAGAATAAACATAAGTAAATAAAGGTGAATTCTTAGAAAAATTCTCAACATCAAGTATAATATACCTACTTTACTTTTATTTGTACATATTGTTGGATTCTAGGAATTGGCTAAAATGGACTAGCTTAGTAATGATATTATTGTTACCTTCAGTTGAAATGACTGAAGTTTGAAATGACTACAGGTACTGCTAATTAGTTCTGCCATAATATCTTATGCCAGATATGAAAAAAATATACAGGGTGTCTGAGGGTAAAGTGCATTAACTTCGGGAGGTGATTCTACATGACGGTAGGAGTAAAAAACATTTAACAACCTTTTCCCGAAATTCCAACTTTTTTTTTTCCCATACAAAAAGACATACCTACTAAAATTCCTTAGTGTGAGGTACGATCTTACTTGCTGAGCGTCCGCCGGGCACGATTGTGGCAACATTGCATGGTTGTGACTGGCCCGTATCGTAACAGCGGAAAATAATAAAGCTGGCGGCACACGCCGGTCTATTTTTATCTTTTTACCACAAAACAGCCCCTGAAAGTTGGAATTTTGAAAAAAGTTATTTATCTTTTTTACTTATAATATCATGCAGAATCACCTCCCGAAGTTAATGCACTTTATCCCCGGACACAGTGTATGCTACATTGGCGTGTAAATTATTATAGTGTACTGTTGTTTCCTCTGATTAACAATACAATTCCAATGAACAGGAGTCTTCAATAATACTTCAGTACATCAAAGATCACGAGTCTTATTTATTATCAAGTCTAAGGGATAAAGGGATAACCTATCTAAGGGATACTCTGTGTTAACACAGCGACAGTTCTCTCTCATATAGTCTATTACTGACTTCTGTTGAGACACCTTAAAACTATATATACTAACGACATCTGTTGAGAGTCATTGAAACTACATACAAATTCACATACACTACTATTATCAAAAATGCTTTTAATTTCATGGTGGCAATAGTCCTAAATCAGAATAGAATCAGATTTCTCCAATGTATGCGAATGGTTCTGCAACAATAATAGTTTTACTGCAAATAATCATCCTGTTTTTTCATCTCCAGAAAAGTGACTGATGCGTAGATGGATTCTTATGGATTTGATGACTTGTAAATGATCAGAAAATCCATTTGTTTGCATAGAAAGTAATGCTTCGATGTACTATAAACCGCTAATCTGATTCGAATTTTCCACTGAAATTATTCATAATTCGTAGATAAATTATTTAATATAATTCATATAGATTGGTTAAAAATAATCAAATATCATATTATATATTTCGTAATGCCTTACTATTAGAATTTACATTTTCACTTCATAATTCGAAAGTTTTTCCTAAATTACTGCCTAAGCCTTTACCCAAATATAATTTCGGGAAAAATTCTTACACATTAAGTTAAATACTTTTTTGTTGCTTTTTATTGTAATTATTGTCGTAATTATTTTTCCGAAAAATGTTCACTATGATGAATTTGTTTGCCATTTAACCATTGGCAATGTCTTAAGATGTATTTTGCAATATTTTATAATATTGCTTGAACAGATGGAGCAAACTCTGTGTGTAACGGAAAATGAGACGAGCTAAACCTAGTTCCAACGAATTGACTCAGTAATTCATAGATGATCATATGCTTTAATGAAAGTCCTTATTATTTAATATTTAATCTATTTTTTCCTTACAAGATATACCAATAATTTAACGACTTTTCATACTTGTAAATTAACCACTCGAGCGTTCGGGTTAATAATTGGAATACGCGTCTAGCATGCAATTCGGAAATTACGGCTCATTAAAAAAATCATACCTACGAATTTTGATATGGTGACATATAAACTGCTTATAGTGTTAGAGAACCGTTGGATGCACCTATATTTAACCATTTATCCCATATTTTTAAGATTTATAAAAAAATTATAAAAAATTGTTCATTTTATAAACGCATGAATTGTGCATATTATTTACTTTAAAATTGGCATACGTGGTACCTATTTGGAGAATGTTAAATATTATTTCTATATGTTGTCTATAGCCTATTGGTGATCACAGGTGTGAATTTTAATTCAAACATGCATTTTTAAATATGTAACACATGGTCGATGATTTGTAAGAAAAAATATTTCAATAATTTCAGTTTGCAAAATGTCAATAACAAATAATTCAGAGGTGTGAGACATCTCTCGTTAAAAAGTGAAAATAAGTTATCTTTCTGATTAATCAAGGTATACAATGCGCGGGAATTTTTGAAATAATTTCAACAAATATCTCTTTAAATTGGCCACATTTTGGCCAGCGAACACTCGAGGATGTTTGCAAATTGGCCGAAATGTGACCAAAAGCGCACCAGTGGTTAATTGTGATGTAAATTTATTTGCATATTTGTTTCAGCAGCTCATGTAAAAATAATTATATATGTAGGTGGGTCTTAGGAAGGGTATGCTGTGTAGTTTACACAACTAAAGTTGTGTGGATTATTACAAATAAGTTTAATTTACATTCTTCACGGATTTTAGGTACATTTATAACAAGAACTTTTTTTAGTAAGTTAGCCGTCATATGTAGTTGTGCATCACAACAGTCGTTATGCAACAACCGTGCTCCGTACGCTGATATCACGATAATTGTCTTGCGAACACGTATCAATGTAAAAGTGTACAGGGACACCGAGCATTGAAATGTCATGCGTTTAAAGAGTTACCTAAATTAACCCCTTGGGGCCGGAGCCCTGCAATTGCAGTGTTGAAGAATCTTACCTATGCATGGTACGAAGCACTGCAATTGCAGTGTCGACCTTATATATTTATTTTGCCTTCGGATATTACCTCTACTGGGTTAGTTAAAGACAAAAATAAAAATGTCACTTTATCAAGTATGGTATTGTCTACGTGATGGCTTTAACAAAAAAAAAATATTATTTACTGTTGTTTCTTGCCGGCCCCTATGCGTTAAAAGGAATTTGGGTTAATGGTCTATATAGTGTATTTTATTATTGTTAATTATTCTTTCTTATAATTCAAATTATAATCTAATTAATTATTATTCTTTGTAGGTGATAAAATACAAAAAAATACAGCTAATATTGCAGTTTATTACAATTGAAAGCTCAAGTTATATATGTATATTTTTTACTAGAACAAAGTGAGGGAAGCATTCTTTGTTCGTTTTGTTTTTTAGTTTGTAGGCTGTTAAATTATATGATAGTGTCTTCAAACCAAATGGAAGATTGCATATTTCAATTTGACTAGATATCGAAATATATAAATAATATGTAGTTGCTAGGAAAATGCTCAATTGATGTGCGTATTTACATTTGTTTAATTTTTCTCTAAATATTATTGTAATATATTTTTTAAATTATTCCTACAATCACCTAGAAAAATAATTAAGTATTTTATTTAAGCACATATATATTTTTTTCTTTTTTGTATTTTCCCCTGGGTTTAGAAAATACAGCCACTGTGAGTATGAACAGCGCCATTTTGAAGCATTGTGGTCACGCTGTTGTGCCTGACAGCTGATTTAAATTAGATCAAAAACTAAAATGAGTCGAGAATTGACATTCAACGAGGACTGTTAAAATGTCAAAAATTCAAAATGGTGCCTGTCTTCGATTTGATCTTCAATCAAATGTGATGTACTTTGAAACACCCAATGTAGATTATTTAATTTATGAAGGTATAGAAAATTACCTTGAGAATATAATTTTACACACTAGTTGACTTTAGGAATAATTTGTGAAATTATATTGTGACATGTAATAGAGGGGTGGAGAGAGTTTGGCCAATGTCTAGTTAATGTTTAGTCAATAAACTAACAATGCTTGTACAGCTTGACACGGATAACTTTGCAGGTGACCAGAAGAAAATCTAAAGTACCCATTTTTTTTTGTTATTCGGCTGTCCAAAGATTTTCAATTGGGATTCTTCAAGCTTAATTGTTTTTTCATTGCGATTTATTTTTTCGGTATTTTGCCATTTTGCGCTATCTTCTTCTTTAGCCAACTGTATTTTAATTAATTCTCTTGTGATGATTAATGATATATTTTTATTACAATTATTATCAATTTTTAAAACTATGTATATATAGAATATATCGATCCACCAGTTGATTAGTCAGATATCTCCAAATCATAGTTTTGAAATAATGAGGAAAACAATATTCTAATGCTCGCCATAAATTAATTATTATTTACACAAGTGAGGGAGCGGGAGACAGAAATGAAAGGCGTCATGTCGAAGTGGTGAGTCAGTCGTTTATTGGGCTACGTAGCAGATGGTCGGTGGTCGGTAACAAGATGTAATGCAGGGTGCCGTAGATGAGATGCTGCAGGCGCACGGTGGAGATGGAGATGGTGTGGTGAAGGTCAGCGAGTTGCTCGACACCTTGTCGGTGGAGATGACCTATCTTCCAGGCCGTTGCTCGACGCTTTGTGTCGCGGAGATAAACGGTGAGTGGCTCGGTGTGCTGAGCCACCAGCAGGTAGTCCTGGTGAGGCGGAGCGTGTTTCCATGGCAGCGAAGCACGGTGGGGCTTCGGGGTGCCATGAAGTGGTGAGCTGATCCCTGGACTGAAGGTGACGCAAGCCTTGGGTCGCGGGATGGGGCTGATCTCTGGAGCTGAAGACACGGTGGGCCTTAGAGCTGAGACGTGGTGATGGACCTCGGGAAGCTGCCCTGGATCGTAGCAATACCATGCAGGAGCACTTATTACATGTTGATTGATGATTAGACTGAATGATGATTAGAGTAGACTGAACTGCAGCGGGCGAGCGATCGGCTGCTTATATAGCCGCGGTAGAGTAACTACCTCGCGGTAGGTAATACGAGCCACTTCGGCAGTTGACGAGAATATTCGGCGCCGTACAGATATTGTACGGTGCTGTCTCGAGACCTTTCTAGGCGGGGGCGATATTATTATCGTCCAGCTGGCACGGGAGGCGAGAAAATACATCGCGGCCAGTATAGGTACGAAGGTACCTAGGCAAGTAGGTTTGACGATGGGCGCGAATATTAGGAGATGTTTCTCGTATGTTCTTTTGATGGCGAAGATAATAATGATGTGTCGCCACACACCCCCTTCCCAGTGTACGGAGTACAGGGTTGAAAGATGATGCCAGGAGTCGCAGGAAAGCCGGGTTGATGCTGCTGGTCGGTGCGTTCATGCTGATGCGTCTCTACCGATTCCCTCGTTTTGCGGTGTTACCGGTGCGTCGTGGTAACACATTGTCAGGATGTTGCGTGCTGCATGTTCACATCAGAAGGTTACGTGTTCACATCACGTCGGGCTCACCAGTTGAGGGAGCGATCCCAATGCGTAGTAAAGCCACGGCTGGTTGCTACACAAGTATGCATTTTACGTATTAAATATGCTGTAAAATAAACCAAGAAGCATAACAGTCAGTACATTAGTATGACATTTACCTACTAACAGGGCTGGGCAAAATACATGCTTTGCTGTAATTAAAATACAAATTACAAAATACTTTTTCGCGTGTATTTAAAATACGAAATACAAAATACTTTCAAGTCGTGTACATATTTGAAATACAAAATACCAAATACAGTATTTTAACCATTTTTTTTTTATTTCAATTATAAAATACAAATTACAATCAAAAGACATAATATGTCTCAGATATTATCTCATCTCCGCTCCACTTGTAAAGTTTTGTGGTATAGGACCCAGGTGTTAAATAATAATAATAATAATTATAATGACACGACATTTGTACAGCGCAGTTTTGTGTTATTTCACTTCAAGTGCCCTCTACTGTAATTAACTTTAAAATAATCTAGTATTCAGTCAAATTATTCCTGTAGTGCTTGATCTAATACTATGACACAAAAACGTACGATACAAAGCAATGACAAGTATAATATAATATGATTCAAATATGATAGAAAATGTACAATAACAGTGCTTTTATAGCACAGAACGTGTTGCCAACTCTAAATATTAACATACATAATGTATTGCTCTGGATTCTAGCGTTTTTAGTCTATGTCAGTTTATTTTTCATCATCATTTTAAGGTCGAAAATGTATTTGAAAATGTATTTTGGAGCCATACGTATTCGAAATACAAATTACTAAATACCTCAGCATCAGTTAATTGAATTACCAATTACAAAATACATTTCAAGTAATTCAAATACTGCCCAGCCCTGCCTACTAATAACCCAGAAAATATAATTTTTTTGTTTATTTCACTACAAGTTTTTCTGCATTACAATTGATTTGGTGGAGTTTATGAGTATCCTGAGTATTTTACCAGATTGAGGAAATACTTTTACATATAACTGTACATTCAACTGAAATTTTGATTGGAGATGTCTGACTAATCAACTGGACGATCGATGTAGATAATAATTAACTGTCCCAAATGAAGTGTATTTTTTTTTTTTTTTTTTTACATGAGCTCCACACAGGAGGCCCTGAGGAAAATAATTTCCCTCAGGGCCTATGTCATCTTTGGGGATGCTGTGTGGAGGGTTTTTTTAAGGAAAGGAAGGAGAGGAGAGTTCTGGGAAGGAAAAGGGTTTAAGGGGTGGGTAGGAATCTGGGGTTCAGTATGTCCTGGTCATCCGCCTCCAAGACCTAGACAAACCTCACCCCATGAACCCGGGCACCCCTGCTAAATCACCAAACGTAGCGAACCACTTGGGGTGATCTATGGCAGAGGTGTTGGTTATCCAATAAAGGTTCCCGGGGCGGCGGTACCCATTCTCGCCTCCCAAATTGCTTAAGGATTTATCTTGCATCGGTATTCCTTACTTCTACAGAGTTATCCGTGTCAATCTGTACAAAATGGATGGATGCCAAACGATGCAAAACACCAACATTTAAAATGTTTTTACTTTTAGGTGAGGATCGAATTAGAATCATTCCTTAGGATTTACACCGCACATTATATATATCTAGATATAATGTATGTAAATTATGTACATATTCAGAAAGTGTCCTGTCAAGTTAAACTCTTGTGATATCAAAACTTGTGATATGAATGTCAGACACTATTTAGTTCATGTTGTCCGTTGTCTTCTATTAGCGTGCTTTTAGTTTAGTATACTTTGCACAACAATGCTGTGCATCTGTTGCGTATGTCATCCATCAGCAGCTAATCCCTAGAGACAGAACCACGCACGGTATGGTAAATGTGTTGTGTGCTGGGATAAATTGTGTTGTAAAGGTTAAAATTCTATTAAATGTTACATACTGGCGAGTTCCCGACATGCGTTGCAATGCCTCTTAAATGAAGAAATTGTTTCTCTCTGTGTGCCCTTTCCCATTTGTCCACTCCCTCCACCTTCCGGGCCTAATCCCTCCCCTCTTCCACTTCCACCCTTCCCATGACCCCCCCCCTCCTGCATTCCCCCTCCCGCATAACTTTTCCACCTTCCCTGCCTTCCCCCCTCCCTCGTCTCCCTCCTTCGTTTCCATCTCCCCTTTCCAGATTCCCCTCTCCCTTGCTCCTTCCCTCCCTTCCGCTAAACTATATGAAATTCACTCATTTTTCTACTGCAAATTTTTTATACAAATTACATAATCCAGAGCTCACCAGTATACAGGATGTCCGGCGGTAAAGTGCATTAACTTTGGGAGGTGATTCCACATGATATTATAAGTAAAAAAGATAAATAACTTTTTTCGAAATTCAAATTTTTAGGGGTAGTTTTGTGGTAAAAATATAAAATTAGACCCGCGTGTGCGGGCAGCATTATTATTATCAAGCAACGTTGCAACAATCACGCCTGGCAAGCTAACAGCAACTTTATTGAGTAATTTTTACCTTACACTAAGGATTTTTAGTAGGTATGTCTTTTTGTATGGGAAAAAAAAGTTGGAATATCAGAAAAAGTTGTTAATCTTTTTTACTCCTACCATAATGTAGAATCACCTCTCGAAGTTAATGCACTTTACCCCCGGACACCCGTATATAGAAACTATCGCGGGCGTGCCCATATCAAAAACAAAAGTTTCATCGCAATCGGATGAATAGTATAGGAAATAATTTCATGACGCCAGAGCTCACTATGATATATGTATATAGAAACCATCGCGGGTATGCGCACATCAAATCACCAAAGTTTCATCGCAATCGGATGAATGGTTTAGGTACCCTTAGCGACAAACAAAGAAATATTCATTTTTATGTTATTATGATTACATCGAAATATTAATATGTAATGGATTCAAATTGTATTTAATTTTCATAGTCTCATTTAAAAAAAATTAAATGAATCTCGAATAATGAATTTGACTTGCCATGAAGTTATAACCCACCAACATGCTATATTTAAATCTTTAATCATCCCGTGGAAGGAATTAATTTATTATTTATTATAAATACTTATCAATAAACTAATTACAAATATAGGAATACAGATATAATAATATTTATATATTTATGCCTTGTAAACAAGCTATTGTTTTTAGTTGGTAAATAACGTCGTTTTGTTATGAAATTGATGTTTAACCCCTAGTGGCCGGAGTCCTGCAATTGCAGTATTGGAGAATCGTGTCTATACGAAGCACTGCAATTGCAGTATCGATTAGTGATGTAACGAATATTCGCATTCGCAAAGTTCGAGCGAATGTTTTGCGAATACGAACATCAGAAAAAAGAGACGAGATTTAAAATTATTGGATGGACACAAATGCTTCATAAGATAAGTCATACGAATCCAACACTTTCCACGAAACTAAATGGCAAGTCTTCCAAGGCAACCATTTCAACGGCCAATGACTTTATAGATTTATTATCCAATGTTTCGTTTTATCGACACATTCTTGAAGTGATATCTGTTTCATATCGGATTTGGCACTTGACGGGAAGATGATGCCAGTTCAAGTGTTTTAGATGCATCCTGTTTTCGTTTTTCACATTTTTCTAATTCGGAAAACTTTATTTTATGCATTGCCTTCAAATGATTTCTCACAGCCGTTGTACCTAGTTCTTTCTTTTCTAGAATATTCCTTGTTACACAGCTTGCATTTAGCTCGTTCAGCGTCGCAAAGTGTAAAATAAGTCCAAATTTCACCAGAATTTGATTTTCTCATGTTAATCACTAATCAATCACACTCTAACCTTAAAACTCATTTGTTTTTGTTTACGAGCAGACGACAAATGAAATAAAACAACCGATTGGCTTTTTTCGGATCAACTCGAAAATTCTCGGAGCAAGATGCAAACGTGAGCCGCTAAGCCATACATAATTGGCGCCAAATTAAAAAAAAAAACTGAATATTCGCATTTGCGAATCCTCAAAAAATGACATTCGTTACATCACTAGTATCGATCTTATAATATATTATATTCATTTTGCCTTGGGATGTTACCTCTACTAGGTTAATTAAAGCCAAAAATAAAAATGTCATTTTATCGAGTATGAAATTGTCTACGTTTTGGCTTTAACCTCAGGCCTATTTTGTAGGAAGTTCAAAATATTTCCACTTATAAATGGAATACATATTTCTGAATGCATTTGAAAACTAAAAACTATTTTTTGAAATGTGATGAAATACGCTTTCAAATTTTATAATTCGTAAAATAGTTTCAACGTTAATTCTTAAAATTCATTCATTTGTTTAAAAAATGACTCACCTTACATTTTTTCTAACTAAAATTACTAAAGTAAACAAATCGTCGCTTTAGTTCGTATTTGTCCAACAGACCATTAGAAAATTTTTCAGGAGGAGAAGGTTTTCTTCAATTATTTCAATAAAACATTATGATAGGTGTTTAAGATAAAGCTATTTCCGTAAAGGTTAAGTTTCCTCTTCCATTCTTCCCTGTCTTGTGCGGCTCTTTTGAGGTCTGCATATGATAAGCAGCGCACGTCCACCAGCAGGTCCTCCAGGTACTCTCGGCGTGGGCGTCCCCTAGAGTTTGTCCCCTCGGTCATACCCTCCATTATGGAATGCAAGAGGCCTTCTTGTCGTATTACATGGCCGATCCATCTTGCACGCCTTTCGGACAAGGTCCTGAGCAGGTGCCTTCCTCCTTCGATTCTTTGGAGAACCTCCCCATTTGTAATGTGGTCTCTCCAGGAAATTCCTAATAGTTTTCTATAGGACCACATCTCAAAGGCCTCTAGTCTCCGTTTATCTCTTTTGGATAGGCACCATGTTTCGCAGCCGTACATCAAGATACTCCATACATAGGTCTTGATGAGGAGTATTCTCAGCTTTAGGTCTATATTATTTGATTCAATTATTTTCGACCTTTTATTGAAAGCAAGCCTAGCCTGGTGTATACGGCTGTCGACATCGCTCTTAGACCGACCGTCCCATGTTATTTTGCTCCCGAGATAGACAAACTCCTTGGCGTTCTTTAGTGGAACTCCTGACATCTCTATTCGCATCTGATGTTGTGTTCGGCCTACAGTCAGCAGCTTTGTTTTGTCTTTATTTATCTTCATGTTATAGTTATTTTGGAGAATGCTTTGCATGGTTGTTAAGGCCTCGATGTCGATATCTGCGCGAGAATAATCGTACCATGTTCATGCCGGTCTTAAAGTTTGGCGGGTAATATACCAATATGGAAATTAGTTTTTAAATCATTCCAAACTATCAAGAGGCTATTAATTATGTCTCTATTACGATTTTCTCTTTTTTCTTTAAATAAATTAGTTGTGCCATTACTGAACCTGATACATTTTTCACTCAGCTACTAACCGGTGTATAATTTGCTAGCATTAACATGAATAATTTTTTGTATTTCTTGGGCATTAATCATGTATAATTTTCTAGACATTTTATTTTGAAGAGTTTTATTTCGTATGTACATTAGGGAACGTACCCATACTACGTGACCAACTTTTTGCAATTTTTAACCCCCCCCCCCCCCCGGTGACCAAAAACCTAAGCCCGCCGCCGCTCATTTGTACCAAGCGTGACATTTTAAAGACCCCCCCCCCCCCTAAACGTGTCACGTAGTATGGGTACGTTCCCTTAGTTACTTAATTTTTATTTCTCTGCTACCGGTTTCGACCTATGTCATTCACTGGCAATCTTTAATTTCTGTACTTGTATAATTTTAACTCTTCCGCAGCCAACTGGGGTCGAAGGTAGACCCCAAAATCACTATCCTTATATCTACTTAAATACATGAAATATATTTTTAGTATTTTAGGTATTCCTGCGCAAAGGATTAACGCATAATGTGCCATTTAAAAAAAATGTAAAAAAATCTTTGCTCGCGGGAAAAAATATTTTGTCAAATATAGGCAATATTCCATGCCCAATAAATGGGTAAATAAAAAATAAAAATAAAAAATAAAATAAAAGGATTTCGTGGTTTAAATGCCAAAAAAAAAAAATTGCATGGGGTCATCGGCCGACCCGCATGGTTACGGACGTTATGTTTGGCATCTTGGCCTGTCGAGAGTTAATAAAAATAAATTAAAGATTCCTAGTGAATGAAACAGATGTGTCGAAACCGGTAGCAGATAAATAAAAAAAATTACAAGTGTGCAGTTCACACACGGTAGAAGTGAAACCTTCAGAAAATTAAACTGGACAAGATTGGAGAGGCTACGAAGCACCGCAGAAACAGGAGACCGATTATTATACTATCTCATTCTCTCAAAGTCTAAAACCTATAGATGTATGTTTTTTCTCTTTTTAATGTCACTATTTTTCTTTACGTCGAATTTTAAATCAGAATGGTGCTAAAGAAGTTTTCACTTCAAAAAATTAAGTAAAAAATGTACATGTGAAATATAATTCCTGAAAATAAAATTAATATTAATAATTTGGATAGCCAAAGAGCAGAAACCATGTACTATTTGAGGTTGCTATGTTCCGGGAACTTATTATTTTAGTCTTACGTATAAGTTAATGTTTTTGTTGTTCTGATAAATTATATTACACCATTTCCTGTTGTTTAATATGTATTTATTGTTATGTCAACATTGTGTGCATTTTTTTCCACAAAATGTTGATAGTAGGTGGTAGTTGTTATAAATTAATATTTATTATTATTCTTTTGTAATGGGATTCTCACTTTTGCTAAAGGTCTTAATCAAACTTACTAATTTCGAAATGCGAAATATTCCTGCATGAAATTTTCATTTTTAATGAAATCAAATTTTCTTTTAAGTGCCATTTTTGACAATTGGAACTGTTTGTTTGAAGAATAATTCAGATAAAGTAGGGACTTTTTTTACATTAACACCACGCAGGAGGCGCTGAGGAAAATAATTTCCCTCAGAGTCATCTTTTGAAGATGCTGTGTGGAGGGTTTTTTTGAGGAGAGGAAAGAGTGAACATGGGTCGTAGAAGCAACCCATTCTTATGTGACAAATGTCAAATGTGCATGTTTTTTCGTGTTACCCTATGCAAAGGTGCCGACAGGTGCAATGATGCTAGTTCCTTGGAGCATCTTCCATTGAATTTTTTTTTTTTTAACTGGAGCTCCACACAGGAGGCCCTGAGAAAAATTATTTCCTTCAGGGCCTCTGTCATCTTTGGGGATGCTGTGTGGAGGGGTTTGTTTAAGGAAAGGAAGGAGAGGAGAGTTCTGGGAAGGAAAAAGGTTTAAGGAGTGGGTAGGAATCTGAGGTTCAGTGTGTCCTGGTCATCCGCCTCCAAGATCTAGACATACCTCACCCCATGAACCCGGGCATCCCTGCTAAATCACCAAATTGAAATAGAACAAGGACTGCATACGCACCCATCACCTGTGCTCTGAAGATTGCAATCCATTTGTCAAGATGAGAGAATCAATCAAACCAACCGCCCGTTTCTGCACAGAGTGGAGGTTTTTTTTATTTGTTATTTTGGGGCTCCAGACCAGAGGTGGCTACCAAATTCAACCGTGGGGCGCACTTGCCATTTGTACAGGGTTAGCAGTTTGTATTTGTATATTTAAAAAATATTTGTTTTTTTTTTATCTATAAAATTTTTAAACTTTTCACCACCTTTCAAAAACAGTTTTTAGTTTTCGAATACATCCAAAAATATTCCATTTAAATAGGTGGGTAAATTACCGCTTCTTTAAATTCTTCACACATCAGTTCCAATTTTCAAAATGACACAATCAAAGCATATTTGACTTCATTGGACCAAATTTCACACAGGAATAACACACAGACAACCAAAATTATTATGTATGATAACCGCTACACATTTTCTTCTTCATTATTGTAAAACTGCCTGGCTATAATATTAACACTATTTTCACAAACATTTTTCATTGTAATATTCCTCTGCAATTTTCTATTATGAAATAAAAATGATTCTTGACTTTTATTCTTTGGTTTTTCTCAAATATTAGTGACTAAATCTGAAGAGTTATAAACTTTTCAACCTTCCTCTACTCCATATCCTTCCCTTTCCCACTTCCTTCAGCCTCACAGTGTACCCCAACTGGAGATCCCATAGTCTCACTCGTTCGAGATGGTTGGGAGCACTTGGAACTCTTGTGCGGCACTTCACATTAAATTAAAAAGTGGTTAAAAGTTTTTTTTTTGTGCAATTTTTTTACAAACCTGTGAAAAATAATGGGATACTAAAATTGTAGGATTTGTGAAGTATTTGCCTTAGGTTCCATGCCTTTCAAAAATATATGCTCTAAGAGACGATCTAAACATTTACTTTAGCATAAACAAATAATGATATCGGACAAAAATCTAAACGAATGAAGTACACATTTCAAAATAAAATAAATTTTAATTAATAATTATGCTCGATTAAAATAAACTAATGTTGGTACCTGCTTTTTGTTCCCACAATCAGTTACAATTTTGAAAATGGCATTGAGGAATATCTAACCTAACCTAAATTAGTACGTTCGATTTCCGCAGATCTGTGGGAAATCAATCAAATCATAAATATACCAAACCACCCACGGACTGAATCAAGTCTGAATTCTTGACACCAATTCAAATTTAAAAAATGACAATAATAGTTTTATGTTCAAATATTATGTTATAAGTAGGTACTTTACTGTTTGTTTTGTATTATTGTCACAATCAGTTGCGATCCGAGTTCAGTGAACCAGAATAATTAAAATCGCAAGGCAGGTAACCGAAATTTATTAGCATTTTTAGTTCTATCTAACATAAAAAACTCACTTTATTTATAACTTCAAAGCTATGTTGATTGCGGAATCTAATTTTCGGAGGCGCTGAACTTCCGGGAAGATAAAAGATACCTACTGCCTAGAAGTTTTCACATTGGTTGGATAGGGTTCTAACTATAAATATTTCAAAAGAGTAAACTTGCCCTCAGGGCCACTCCAATGGGCCTGGCACTAGTAAACACCTTGAGGGCGCTGTACAGGGGCGAATCTAGCATTTCAGAAAATGTTGCCCAAAATGGCCCCCTTTGCAGTTCGGTCTTTACCCTAAGGGCACGAGCCCAGGGCCCCCGGCCTGAGGGGTCCCGAAACTTATTCTTATAGACAGGGTCGCCGACAGGGAGGTTCAGGTGGGTACAAATCATCGGGTCCGCCCCCCCCTCGCCTCCCGGGGCCTGAGTAGTTGCAGTAGTTTCCTAATATTTAAAGCGTCCTTGAGATGATTTAAAAAAATGGCGCTGTACAAATCATCCAATCATTATTTAGACTAATACAATAAATTCAAACATAACACATCCGGCCCTGGGCATAGTATGTCATTAAATTAAAGGCTGTGCAGACGCAATTGGAGCAGTCCGCTTCGGGCGCCGACAGACGCTGTTTGGCCGGCCCTGATAATTAAAAAAACATTAAATCACGGGAACACACTGTGACGAATAAAATTGAAAGTTTATTTTTATTCAAGAAAGTTACGTAGTTTTAGGGCGGGAAAGTGTGTTCGTTCGATGATAATCCTTGATAGGTACGCGCCTATTGCTCTTTATTCTTGTATTTACCTACAGAGCAAGATTCATAGAAAATGTTTCAGTCAGGTACGCCTCATACGTCATACATACAAGGTAATGTTATATTATCGTGAAAACAAACTTATGGGTCCGAGTGGTTAACAAGGTTATAATCTCATCGAGGGTGTAGAGCGGTGATTGGTTAAAAAATCGTGACATAGCTTGAAGTACATGTTCCACTGGGAGATTTGAATTAAGTGAAATAAAAGTGACGTCAATATCACTTGTTTCGGGACTTCAAGCTACGTCACGTGTTAGTGGTAGTGATATTTCAGTAGGTAGGTACCTACAAATAAAAATCGGTCTCCACCATCGAAGAAGGCCCTAATCATATACATAATAATAATATGGACCAAGTGATCTTCATCATCATCATATCACAAATGAATATAACATGTTGAATACTTTGACAGAATCTGTATCGGCCATCACGAGTCATCTCACTACCAAAAGCCGTGACCGAAGTATTTCATGGCAATACAGTTCAGTACGAAATGGAGTACGCTTTCTAATGAGGCGTTAATTACTCAGAAAAACATCCACCGTCTATTAGCGAGCCATAATGACTTCGGTAAACATGCTCCATGTTAAATTATACTGTTACCTACCACTAAGTGAATACCTCGTACATTCTGTATTATAGCTTCGCCTTTATTGGGAAATTGGAACAATGAATGTGTTAAAAGTATTGGGATGCAGGCGTTCAATGGAAGAGAGCCGCTTTTCTTGAGACCAAAGTGTGATGCTGGCAGCGTCGCGGTCGGGAGTCACTTGATTTAGCAAAGATTTCTCTTTGGAAAATTGGCGAATAGGACATTGCCCTGAACCTATTACAATCTGCAATTATTTTGAACATAACAGATTTAACGTATAATGTAGATATAATATACGTTTTATGGAATACCATTTTGTTAAAAAAAATAGTTGAAATGTTTACTTCAACTAGAGTTTAAAAAAAACCTTCCACCGAGTTTCACGACATTATTTTACTAGTTTAAAAATATACCTTATAAGCTATGTGAAAACGTAAAATGTATGTCCTCCTCTTCCCCCGTTCTTAATAAATCGAGCACATTCTTTTCAGGTAGTCTTGGAGACTCCAGATACTAATATCTACAGCCTGTATGTCGGACGAATATCTACAGCTCATATGTTGAACTAATATCTACGAACTTCAGAGTGTTGACTAATATCTACAGAGCGTAGGTTGAACTAATATCTACAGAGCGTAGGTTGGATTAATCAGCTAAATGTGTCCAATAGTCCGATATTAGGGATTTTTACATACATACTTAAATAAATTAAGTTTTTTAAACTGCATACGCAATATTACGTTATTCCAATATGCTATACATAATTGCAAATCCAACCTCTGCCAGTGCTGTAGATATTCGTCAACACTTTGGTTCTCATAGATATTCGTCAACAGTTTGAGCTGTTGATATTCGTCAACACTTTCCTTCTCATAGATTAGTTCGATTTTTTCAGTTTTTGGAATTCCTGTAGATATTAGTAGACGCCTCCGTCTTGGAGACCCCGCTCTGAAGGAGAACTACATAAATAATGTTAAAAAATGAACAATTTTACAAGTAATCGTATTATATGCTTTATCATATAATAAGATTAAATACTTATTATATTTGATGTCAGGAAGGATGCAAGGAGGCAACACTCCGTCGCAGATTGGAAGACAACGGTTGAGGACAGAGGGCGGTGGAGGTTTATCTTGAAGGAGGCCAAGGCTCGAAATGGGCTGTAGCGCCATTGAAGAAGAATAAGATATGCTGTATCTACCTGTATAACTAATTCAAAATACAGAAATAATTCAATATGAAACAATTTATATTTTTTATACGACCACCTGACGGAGGCGTCTACTAATATCTACAGGAATTCCAAAAACTGAAAAATGCGAACTAATATCAATGAGAACCAAAGTGTTGACGAATATCTACAGCTCAAACTGTTGACTAATATCTATGAGAACCAAAGTGTTGACGAATATCTACAGCTCAAACTGCTGACTAATATCTATGAAAACCAAAGTGTTGACGAATATCTACAGCACTGGCAGAGGTTGGATTTGCAATTATGTATAGCATATTGGAATAACGTAATATTGCGTATGCAGTTTAAAAAACTTAATTTATGTAAGTACGTATGTAAAAATCCCTCGGACTATTGGACACATTTAGCTGATTAGTTCAACCTACGCTCTGTAGATATTAGTCAACACTGGGACCGTCATAGAATATTCGTCCGACCTTACTCTGTAGATATTAGTCAACACTCTGAAGTTCCTAGATATTAGTTCAACATATGAGCTGTAGATATTCGTCCGACATACACGCTGTAGATATTAGTATCTGAAGCCCACCTGACCACAACTAACTCTAATAAGGAATTTTTATAAAGATTTTCTTAGGTAATCTTCTCATACGAATTTCTGATCAGAATTTCACATACAAATATTTTGGCGTCGTAAATTAATAATTCGGCCGTGTGTGCGGCGGTTTATCTAATATATAAAATTCTCGTGTCACGGTGTTTGTTACCATACTCCTCCGAAACGGCTGGACCAATTTTGATGAAATTTTGTGTGCTTATCTGGTAGGTCTGAGAATCGACCAACATCTATTTTTCATACCCCTAAAAGTAAAGGGTGTTCCACTCCGAAGAAAATTATTTTCCCCATACATTTTGTATGGAACGAATTCTCCTATTTTGAAAGAACTGCAGCAATATTGTAAGGGGTATAATATTGAACTGTGAACCGGGGGAGGGGGAAGGGGAGAAGTGGAGTGGGGAGAGGGAGAGGGAACGCGAGAGGGGAAAGGATACGCAGGGAGAAACAATTTAGATCAAGGTATGGTATACGCAGGGAGAAACAATTTAGATCAATTCAGCTAATAAGTTGACAACAGTTTTTGATTCTGAGGCGGTACGAAGTTCGCCGGATCAGCTAGTATCTACAATAAAATTGTGGCATGGAATCCCAATCGGAGTATAATATGCGTATTTTGTAAGTAACTGGTAGATTCATATTTTTATTTATTTTTTTGTGTTTGTTGGCTTGCCAACAGAATAATTAAACAAACATCTTATATAATTATTACATTAGTTTACAATTTGAATATGGTTAGAGTGACAATTCCAATTAAAAGTGAGCACACCATTCGTCTCAACATTCTTATGGCCGTTATACACGACATCTTTTTTCAGCCCGATTCCAAATAGAGACAAAAGTCAACATTTTTCGCTTTACGCGATTGCTATTTTCATCTCTATTTTCATATCTACGATTTCAATTGTCGTCATTGCAAACAACACATGAACCATGCTGTTTGCTGAGATGCCAACTGAAATCGTAGATATGAAAATAGAGATGAAAATAGAGATGGCGTAGAGCGAAAAATGTTGACTTCTGTCTCTAATTGGAATCGGGCTGAAAAAAGATGTCGTGTGTAACGGCCATTAGCATGGAAGTGATCATTCGTATTTATATAGTTTGCAGCGGATGTTAACTTTGTGAATTAACAAAAAGATAAAAATGTAAACTGTAGGTAAGGGAACGTACCTACCCATATTACGTGACCAACTTTTTGCAATTTTTAACCCCCCCCCGGTGACCAAAAACCTAAGCCCCCCGCCGCTTATTTGCACCAAGCGTGGTATTTTGAAGACCCCCCCCCTGAACAGGTCACGTAGTATGGGTACGTTCCCTAAGTGTTGCCATGTGTGTGTAAAGTTGGAAGGGAAAAGGGCCAGTGGAACCGTGGGTACCTACACCATATTATATTGTTCCGCATGTGGTAACATTGAAAATTACTTTTAACATGCGGGTAATATGCTTAGGTCTTACCTACATGGTGAACCAAATTCTTTAAAAGACTCTTGTCACAATAATTATGTTGCCCTTTAATAGTCTCGCAGGACAAGGTGTTGACCATCAATATTGTCGTGTCCCGTCAAGATAGCCATAATGTAGGTACCTACAATAGTAGATAAATATAATATAATAGTACTAGCTGACCCGGCCACACGTTGCTGTGGCTAATGAAGCACAACGCAATCTGCTGACAACGCCATTACCCAACCTTTATAACCAAGGCCATCTGTTAATTTGCATACATATCAAATCCACACCGCCCGCCTGCCAGCCCGCTGCCCGCTTGCCAGTCCGCTCCCTTTATATACTAACTACCAGCTGGTTCCCAGCGTGCGTTGCTATGCCATTTAATAAAGAAATTGTTTCTCCCTGCGTGTCCTTTCCCATTCGTCCCGTTCCCCTTCCGCCTCCCTTTCCTCTCCCGCGTCCCCTTCCCCCTCTCGCGTTCCCACACCGCCTTCCCTCTCCCCACTCCCCTCGCCTGCTTCCCCCGTCCCGCGAACCCTCCTCCCAAGTTCCACCCTCCCGCATTCCATTCATTCAGTCTCGGTATATTCAGTTTTCAAACAGCTCGCGTGCCACCTATTGCAATTTTTTATACAAATTTCGTAATGCCAGAACTCACCAATAGTTTTATTCAAACATTGTCCTGGCCATAACGAACACAACAAAAAAAGAATTATCCAATTTGGTGCAGTCGTTCGGAAGTTATGCGCGTACATACATTTCGGCGATTCATTTTTATTTATATAGAAAGAATAGAAGATAGAAGATAGAAGAAGAAGATAGAAGATTTCAACCAATTTACACAAAACCTTGACAAATTATATACCTACCTAAACCTTCCTCATGAATCACTCTATCTATTGGTTAAAAATACGATCTAAGCGACAAGCGTACAGACAGCGGGAACGACTTTGATTTATTTTATTTATTTAATACATGAATTATCGAAAGTACATACATGTAATAGACAACAGATAATAGAAGACAAATTCAAAACACCACAACACAAACCCCCATGAATCTATTTTAAAAATTGCTAAATTTTAAATTAAAGTACTTAAATGTTAATCGCTTTCGAAATTACAATATTTTAGGCAGCGGGTAGATAATTTATTTTGTAGTGCAACGAGTTTAGAAACACCATGTAGCATGTAGGTAGGTAATTTGCGTGTAGGTAATTTATTATGTAGTGCAACGAGTTTAGAAACACCGTGCAGCATGTAGCATGTAGGCAGCGCCGGATCTGCCATACGTTCAAAAACGTGCAAAAACCTGGCGCCAACTCCGAAGGGGCGCCGTGAGAAAATAAATATTGTATTAAAATTTAGTTTTAATATTCCCTGAATCGTTTAAAAATTACTTACAGTACGAAATAATTATTACGCTCTAGCAACACTTTCCAAAGAAACAGAATGCGCACGCATCAGGTTGGTATCAACGGTTTACGAATTTATAGTCAGTTATAGAATTTTTTTACAATTTCCATATATTTAGTTTAAACCTAAGATCTATTTTTCCATATATCTTTTACCGTCTTTTACGACGAATGGGTGCGATCCAAGTTCAATAACCAATCACAGCGCGGAATTTTTGTTCTAGTGAATCAAACAAACCGACTTGCGCCTTTCAAAATGCTGACAATTTTAGTTAGTGTGTCGTCCGTACGCTCGCTATTGTTTTATTTTGTACGATTTAAGTCTCTAGGAGAAGGTAGTTAAATACAATTTTCTTATGAAATCTTCAGTAAATTCCAGTAACAAAAGCATCGCACGGTTTGCAGGATTTACAGGTTGCAACGTGTTGAGAGTTTCTTCATTGATTTGACATATTATTTGAAGTTCGTTAAATGTATAATTAATATCTATTAGATTTGTTGGATTTGTTATTTTACGGTGTCAGTGTAAGCGTCTTTCGTAAGCCATATACCATACGTCAGTGTTTAGTTTTTGTATGGTGTTTGTTCGCTCAATTTGGTGTTTGTTCGCTCAACCCAGGGGAAATGCAATGTACAAATTTAAGGGTATATTCTTATTAGATTTTTAAATTTATAACTAAATTTCTATTGGTTGTTAGAGGTTATAAAAGTACTGTGGATTACAATGAATAGAATAATAATTTAAAAAAAACTCTTCTAATTTTTTTTTTTTACATGAGCTCCACACAGGAGGCCCTGAGGAAAATAATTTCCCTCAGGGCCTATGTCATCTTTGGGGATGCTGTGTGGAGGGTTTTTTTAAGGAAAGGAAGGAGAGGAGAGTTCTGGGAAGGAAAAGGGTTTAAGGGGTGGGTAGGAATCTGGGGTTCAGTATGTCCTGGTCATCCGCCTCCAAGACCTAGACAAACCTCACCCCATGAACCCGGGCACCCCTGCTAAATCACCAAACGTAGCGAACCACTTGGGGTGACCTATGGCAGAGGTGTTGGTTATACAATATAGGTTCCCGGGGCGGCGGTACCCATTCCCGCCTCCCTAATGGACCTAGTTCAGCGAAACCACCCGCATTGTCTCGTAACCTATATTTTAAATCATGGTACGGGCACAAACAAACAATTCGTTGTATTATTTTAAAGCATAACTTGCAAAAAAAGTTTTTCCTAAAATAATTAAAATAACACCATAATTTTATGTTTACCCAATAGATTCAGAGAGTATAGGGAAAAGTTACACCCTTTATATGTCTTGATTCTATTTGATAAATTAGTGTAAAAAAAATAAAAAAAATGGTGTGAACGAATTTTTAATCAAAATAAAAATGTAGGGGGGGGAGCGCCATCGGTACCTACTGCACAGGGCGCCAGATTTCGTAGATCCGGCCCTGCATGTAGGTAGCGGCTTGTACCTATTTATATAATACGTGTAAACGGTTGCACCAACTACAAGCGGAGGGTGTTAATACTTGTGTATCTTTAGGTACCTACTCACTCTATCAATTATCACCGACACGACACGGCGTTATGGCATTTAACATTGAATCATGAGTATGATTACAATTAATAACCCGAGTTTTTGGCAGCCTTGTCTACAAAATAGGAACACTTACTTTACTCAAAAAATAAAAGTCTCGAATTTGTTCAGAGAGTGAAAATAAATAAAGAAAGCTTTTGAATTAACGAAGGTTGGGTTGTTCCAATATTTCGTTACATTATTTGATGTCAATAAAATAATAGTCGACCAGCACCATAATGATTTTTTTTACATGTTCCCAATATATATATTTTTTTTTTACAGTGTATACCGCACAAGAATCTCAACTGCTCCCGTCTGGAGCCAGTGAGACTATGGCATCCCCAATTGGTTAATGTTGTGAGGATGAAGGTAGTGGGGAGGGGAAGGAGGTGGGGAAGAGGAAGGTTGGGAAGTACCTGGCTATTCAGATCTGGTCACTAAACACGGCTAAAGCCATTTTCAAGCAACGTTTCAATTCTGAATGGTGGTCTTACACCAGGGCGATACTAATATTATCTTGCGCTCTGGAACATGCCGCAAATATACTATATATTATTTTAAATGAATTAATTGTGAAATAACACAAATTAATCAAATAAAATTTATTTGCGCATGCCGGGTTCGAACCCGCGACCTCCGGAATGTGAGTCAAGAGTCTTAGCCACTGGACTACGGAGGTCGATATGCCAATTTTGTGCAAATTTTGAACAAATTGTGATAAGGGAACGTACCCATACTACGTGACCAACTTTTTGCAATTTTTAACCCCCCCCCCCCCGGTGACCAAAATCCTAAGCAACCCGCCGCTCATTTGTATGGAGCGTGACATTTTGAAGACCCCCCCCCCCCCTAAACGTGTCACGTAGTATGGGTACGTTCCCTAAGCTGTCAAACAGAATGTCCATGCCATTCTTTTAAGTTGATCCCAATTTGTTCAAAGACTGAAAAGCAGCAAGCAGTGGCGTAGCTAGGGCGATGGCGTACCTACGGGGGGGGGGGGGGGGGTGACACTCGACTGTGAAAAATAGCTTAACGAAGGTAGAATATTGCCACACAAATATTTTACACATGAACACTGTCTTTCTCATTTATTTCGTACATTGTGATTGACGTCAACTCGTGAAGTGAATTGTTACCTATTGATTGATGTGAAGTAGTGAAAAAGTTGTTATTCTGTTAGTGTATTTAAAAGTGTTGAAAGACATCTTAAGTGGACGGGATCAGGGCCGGATTAACCATGTCGGGGCCCCTAGGCAATGCACATCTCGGGGCCCCTTTACCAATGGCGGACTAACGGGGGGGGGGGGTTGAAGGGGCTTCCAAACGCCTCCTTGATCCCTTGATCAAATCCTTAAAAGGTTTTAATGGGGGGGGGGGGGGGGGGGTAAGGTTTTAAAACTTTTGATTTTTTTCTCAGAATGTAAGACATGTCAGTATATTGAGTACTGTGAAAAAAATTCAAGTAAATCGGAGCAAAACTAACGAAGGTATAGCGTTCTCACTCACTTTTATTTTCCCAAGCAGAGGTGGTGCATACTGAAGCTTGTACAACATTTATATTTTAAACATGTGTATGTATAATTAGAAATAAAATTAAACAAATGCCAATATAAACCACACACGGCACCTTCAATCACTTCAGATATTAAGTAATGTTGCAACAAATAGAAGGAAAGAAAAGTAAAATACAACTACGTTTACATATTTGTTTTAATTATAGACTTTTTATTGATTATTTGTGCATGATGTGAACATTAGTTATTTATTGGGTTATAACCTAATTATTATAATTTGTTGTTTTCTATAATGCGTGTACCTAATGTTATTAACCAGTAAATGTTCCTAATAAAAAAAACATCTTGAAAGCTGACTTTTTCCGCAACTTCGTTGCTCACTAATTGAAGCAAGTCATTTTTTCCCGGGACGCGGGGCCCCTAGCCGATGTGGGGCCCCTAGGCAGTTGCCTACTCTGCCTTAGGGATAATCCGGTACTGGACGGGATAGTTTATTTTGTTGTAATGAACGACAAATAATAAATGCCAAACCTGAATACAATTATAGCAGAATCGATCGGTAACTGACTGAAAAAAAGATCAATCAAATGTATGTTTTTTTCTGTATTCCATTGTTGTGGGTACATAAATAAATAATTAAGGAATAATAAGTAATTTGAAGGATTTCGAAAAACGTTTTTACACATTTGTCTGGGTAGTTTCTGACTGGTAATTTTGTAGACTGGTAGGTTCGTCGTTAATTCGTCGACCAAATGTAAGAGCTCCCCAGATTTAGTTCAGTTGTCTATTCTTTAAATAAGAGACCACCCTCACATGACTAGCGCCGCCAATCATAACACCTGCATTATTTTCTTCAATATTAGATAGGACACTATCCAAAATCTAGTTTGAGGATTACTAATTCTTGGGATGACACCACGTTATCCACATCGGGTGCCACTCATGCCAGCTACGCCACTGGCACCAAGAACTATCATGTAACAGCGTCCGTCAAATAAGTATTCAAAATGGCGCTGAGGTTGTCTCCTACTTTTTGTTTTGAGGTAAAAAATTAAACTTAAGTATAATTATTGATGACAGTAAAATTACATACCTACTTAGTTATTGCGTAATTATTTAATTAATAATACATTTTTATTTATTAGGTTCGAATCCAATGGTGTCTCGTGACAACACACTGGATAGGTACAATTCAGTATAATTCATGCATAATTCAAAAGGCAGTGCTGCAGTAGTAATACGGCTTATGTAGGTACCTACACTAATGTTATAAGTTGTAAACTTTTCTGCCGGTCACAAACATCAACATTTGAAAAAAAAACATGAAAGTTTATTGTAGGAGTAGGAGACGACCTTCCACTAAGTAGATGGGTACTTACCTAATGAAAACTTCAGTTGCAATGAGTTAGAAATAATGGCAACACATAACCTATATTTTCTCAGTTTGAAACTAAGTTTTGAAATAGATATGATCGCATACGGCGATAAATAATTTCAAATATGAATCGTCAATGGTTGCCAGGCGCGCGCTGAACACAAAGCAGCAATATACGTTGTGTGATGTCCATTTTTGATAAGTCATTTGTATGCGAGACAGCACCGCATCGCCGACCAACTTTTGGGGAAGAAATCGCCTCAGCGATCTAACTTGAAAACTGATCGTGCCGAGACTTGGGGCAACCAACTTCACAGGCACGTAGGTATTACTACCTATTATTTGCTAGTTGTTGCCACGGAACTCTAGAAGATTATATTATTTTTTCTAATTCAAATTATAAATATTGCTACTTGTTGCTTGCCTAGCTAAGAATCTCCGAGAGCCCCTGATCCTACAAAACGTAGGTACCTATGACTAACGAATGAAGGTCAAAGCAACTAGTTCTGTGATCTGATAGGTTCCCACTGCATGAGACAGTTAGTAATAGAAACATAATTAATATAAAGTTATAAAATCATTCTACCACAAGCGCTTTTTCTGAGCCATCAAACGAAAGTCCAGAATCATTGCACAAGCAAAATGTCCGCTTATTAATAGTCTAGTACCCCGTTCCACCAGAGGTTGGCTATAATCGGGGCAATCTTATGATCTTGTCGGCGACGTTGAGTTACTTAGACTCCAGGGTTCTTCAGAAGTCTTCACTATCCCAAGACGTGCTGCCGGGGACGGTGTGAAGGGTTAGAAGGACCACCATCCCATTCCATCTCACTGCTCATTGTTTCTCAGCGGAGATTTTTCTCATCATGTGCTTGCCAAAAGCTGTATGGAGGCTCTTCTTGTTTTGTAAGTATGCTACCATGGGAACGTGTTTGAATTTGTTTTTCCTTTCTATATTTTCTTCTTCTAACGTATGTTCGCCTTTATAATCGTTGTCTCTCCACTAGCTTCAGGACAGTCGGGGCTTTAAGAATCGTAATGGTAGATTCGTTTAAAAAAAACTAGTGTCCTGACGTGAACACTGAGAACCATGTAGAATGTAGAGGAACCCATCTGATCTTTCTGGAAAGTAGTTGGTGCCCTCGAAGATAACAATCTTAACCTTAACTCTACCCACCGCTTCTTTCCTAGAACTTTCTCCCCTTCCTTTTCCTAAAAAACCCTCCACCCAGCATCCCCAGCCGATAGGCCCTGAGAGATGTTTTTTGCCTCAGGGGCCTCCTGTGTTGAGCTAATGTAAGAAAACGCGTCGTTTTTTTCATTTAAAATTACTAAAATCAAACCTCTTGCGTTATTTGATGTTTGATATTTGAAGCTACTTGAAGCTTAGTTTTGAAAATCAATTGTAGTCCAAATTGGTCACTTTCTTCGATTATTGCTTGCAAATCATGGCATGATCGTAAGGCACGTGTAATTATTGTTTATTCATTGGTTTTCCTCGTCCTTTTTAGTCCGGCCATCAATGCTCAGTGCTCAGCCTACAGCCGAGAGTATTTAATATTCAACCTGACGGGGGACATACAGTCAATTTATTGTGTGTATTTTTTATATTTGGTCAGGCAGACGATCCACCATTTAAATTACAATCACGTCTTTTGACACTTCCTTCCAATGGGCGTCATAAATGGAAACTAAATGACGGTTTATTATTTCATATCCTCGATGAGCGAGCGAGAGAATTACGTATATCAATTTACTTGTCCAATCTTGTCAGCAATAGGAAGCTAAAAATTATTTATTAATAGGTTCCTATGAAATTAATTTTTGAAGTAAAGATCGTAAGACTTATCATTGCAATCGGTGGCGTCGCTGGTGTAGATGTTGAGGATAACAGTGCTAAATAACAACTATTTGCATGCATGTACCAAATAATTGCATGAACAAGGCCCTATCACCACTTTTAATCCAAATCTTTCTTTCATCTTAAGTATTTTTGTGAGTCACATTTTTTAATTAAATCTGGAAGAATGTTGTAAAGTCTTGTTGCAAGGTATTTGAAGTTTCGTTAACCAAAAGTAGTATGCGTTATGGGAATTCACATTAAGAGGGCATTACCAGAGAAAGCCGGAAATACGTCATTTTTGAAAAAATTTTTAGACGTATTGACTCTTTTCCGCAAAAA
The DNA here is from genome assembly GCA_917880885.1 of Limnephilus marmoratus. Taxonomy (NCBI): domain Eukaryota; kingdom Metazoa; phylum Arthropoda; class Insecta; order Trichoptera; family Limnephilidae; genus Limnephilus; species Limnephilus marmoratus. The sequence goes on along the minus strand of OU862924.1, from coordinate 42,970,897 downwards.
ATTATAAATGGATTTCGAAAGATTGTTCTTTTATCTAGCATAGTTATGCAATAAATTTTTAGATATATTTTTTAATTTTTAGTATGTTAAGGTTATTCCATAGGTCGTTGGCAAATTTGTTAAATTTTCAAAAAAGTTTTTGTATTATACCACACCCATTTCAAATAATGTAATCATGCAGTAAAATAAATCAATACATTATCTAGCAAAGTTATGTATTAGAATTTAAATTTTAGTTTCAATAAAATCATTAAAAAATATGTACTTACATGTGTTTCTTGACGAAAATTGGTCCATTTGTGTATTTATTTGCGCACTTACAAACTAATATATTTCAGATTTTTTTAACATTCTTATTAAATTTAGACATTATTGAAAAATGATAAATACTTATAATCAAAAAATAACTACAAAAAGTATACTATTTTAATAGTTTTATCATCACGCCTTTCAGCATTTTTGGATGAAGGTATAAATTAAAGCTAATTTGGATTGAAATAAATTCGATATTGAGTTATAATTTTAAAAAGCTGGTACGGAGAATAATCAATCTTTCTCATTGTAACCGCCCTGCACGATCGGAAGAACAACTTTCGACGAAATGTGGATTTTCGTCCGCTGGCTGGTTAAACGCTCTTAAGTTTTTGTTATAGTTTCGATTATTTAAGCGAGTATTTAATATTTTTTTATAGTATTTACATATATACTTATATTTGTGTATAGAGAGTGAGGATTGTTTTTGCATATATCTGCCGAACGTCTAACACATTCATATTAGTAAAGATTAATTTCGAGTCTGTAATTAGGGTAGCCTAAAGATTAATTTTGTAATAGTTTTCTGTGCCTTTATGATTGGCTCTAGTGCATGTGCAGTGCCACCTCCCCGTGCTATGATACCATACTCAATAATAGATTGGCAGACTGCAAAATAATTAATTTTCAAGTGTTGTAAGTCGAGAAAGTTTCATATCGTTCTGAAAAAGTGCATTTTTTTCTTATTTTGTTTGCAATTATTTGAGTGTGAAGATTCCATTTGATATATGGCTCAATGGTGAGGCCGAGGTATTTCATATGTGTAGTACGCTCAATGTAGGGACACTGACAACATTCATCGCATTTCAAACATGTGTGTGTATTCTAATAGAGTAGGTACCTAATATTCAATATCAAAGCTTTTTTCTGCAATGCACAATGTTGTTGTAAACAGATCTCACACAGTTACAAGGAACATACACGTTCGCCCAATGTAGATTTGGCTTTACGCATCTAGTTGCGCACAAGTTCTTTCATGACATTAGTTGCACTGCTAGTTTCATGATGCATTCATTAGGTAGTTATGTGTCACAAAATTAGAATTGCGCTAGCACGAAATTACAGCACCACTAGTGGTATGCAACTAAACGCTAAGTGTAACATGATGCAACTAGTGCCGCGAAAGTATTTCAGCTAAGCGGAAGTATGTGTTTCCTGTAACTGCGTGAGAGTTGTGCAGTTGTTCAACAACATTGTGCATTGCAAAAAAATGCGAAATGTATACGGGTGACATTTGTCAAGTGAGAACGGGTCGCTTCTACGACTCGTTCTCGAGCTCAACAGCTCGGCTGTGGAACGATTCGCCGGCCTCTGTGTCTCTTCCAGACCCACGTGCCCAAGTTCACTCCTTCCTCTCCTCAAAAAGACCCTCCACGCAGCACCTACAAAGATGACATGTGTGGATTTAATGTAAAAAAAGCTACGGTGATATAACAGTTCGGTAAAATACCTATTGTTCAATTTCTCGGCGACCGTGCTTCCTCTTTAAAAAAATATTGTAAGTCTGTAAGTAAGTAGGTAGATATACCTAGGTATCTCAAAACTGGTGTGAAATAAAAATATTAGATGGTTATCACTCTCCAGGAAACATGTTAAACGTATTGTTTTGTATTTATTTGCATTCTCAGAAAGAGTGTAATAACTTCGTAATAACTTTTAAAATCACGTGGGGTATTAAGGCCCATTATCCAGCGGCCGAAAAATCAAATTTTGTCTAAAAACAGTTTTGCGATCGTACCCTTGTTGCTGTAGAGCAGTGTTTCCCAACTTTTTTCTGGCCCGGGACCACTTGTACGTTTATTTTTTCGACAGGGACCACAAGCAGTGGCATAGGCTAGCATGGGTGGCACCCGGGGCGGATAGCACAACGGGAGCGGCGTATTGTGATAGGATGGGATGGGTGGAATGGGATATGGTGTGGAATGGGGTAGGATGGGATGGGACGAAACGGAATACCATAATGGCCACTGACCACAAGGTACAATAATGATAAACTGAATATATTTTTTGTCACGATTTTTTTATTCAGACTTCTCGACCAGGGACAGCCCGCACGCTGGCCTGCTTATTGACCGGCGGACCATCGCAGACCATCTTCTAGCCTCTTACTCTTGTGGACCACTAGTGGTCCGCAAGACCAAATATTAAAAAAAAACTCAATATCGGGAGATATGATTATAGATTTTCAGTATTTTTGTTATTTGTTTTTGGGGTGTTAGCCAACGTTTCGGGCAGCGTTACAGTGTCAACAGAGAAACGTTGGCTAAAGGAGGAGGTAGCGCAACACGGCATAACACCCCAAAAACAAACAACAAAAATAACTCAATATCGATTTTATTTCATTCAAAATTTGCTTTAAATACCTACATTCAAGTTACAAAATGCTCAAACGCGATGATAAAAATATTAAATTTATGTCCTTTGTGATTATTTTTCGATTATGTGAATTTATAATTTTTCAATAATATTTAAGCAAAATAAGTGTGTAAAAGAAATCTGAAAAATATTAGTTTGTAAAACCATAAATAAATAGACAAACTGAAGTATTTTCGTCACAAAAATCGTGCAAGGTTTTTATTTTATTTTATTTAATGGCCTGTTCAGATTGAGCATATAAATATAAAAGATCAAAGCATGCCAAATATCGCTCTCCACACAATCCCTTCTGACCGTTCACATCTAAGCGCTTTATACGCACATCAACCATAGACAATGCATGTCTTACGCCGTAGCCGCTCCTGAGGCGATATGCCAACAGTTAAGAGGAATATAAACGCTAGAAATATGTCGAATCTCACGCCTGCAAAATTTTAAAATCGAGCAGCTTTTTGCACGAGGCTAGTAAGCGAAAAAGTGGTTTTTATTTATTTTGTGCATAATTTTATAAGAACGAAAAAAGTTAGAACATAGATAAAGTCAAAAATAGTCTTAGCCGTAAAGGGGTATTTTTTAAAAATTGTTACTTACATTACTTCATAGTTAAGTCATGAGAAAACATTTTTTTTAGTGGTTTACGCTTATATTTTTTGTTACGTAAATAATAATTTTATTGTAATTCCAATACATAGATAAAGTAGCTAAAGCTTCAATTTATCCGTAGCATATTTTTTGATGTTCATACTGTAAGCCGATTCGTCGTAAAGATTAATCAAAATAGTATCTAAATAGGATTTCACGTATATATTCATCTTAAGCGCCCCCCACTCTGACGAAAACAGGAGATGGGGTCATTTTAATTACGGAGCTGCCTAGACCGGTGGATGACAGATGTCAAGTTGACAGATTCAGTACAAAAAATGCGCAAAATGCGCACTCCGTGGTCGCTCGGTAATTCGTCTGACTTTCTCTCCTACCATATGAAGAAATATTTGACAGCATCGTGTGAACGGTACGAAACATAAGCGCTCGCGGTTCAACAGATATCTGCTCGCGGTTATATTCGATGTCTGAACAGGCTTTAAACCAAAATTAAAATTTGAAATGTAGGTTTCCAAGATATAGGCCAGTGCAATTAGCGCCAAAAAGGGGGTCGCGATCGGAATTATTCCGGTAGTCCCAATTTTTTTATATGTTTTATATACTCATCTCCTGATGTAAAATCTGAGTTTTCGACCTTGGGTCACTTGAGCTTTCGCCGCCATTTTGAAAAAACCAGCCGAAATCGCGCCAAAATCTAGTTTTTGTCAAATATCTCGTTTCCAATAAAAAATTCGTATAAAGGAGCTTTAGATGTTTAGTAGAACATAACCTACAATTTTTGTTTGAAGAATTTTCTTCCATCTCTAATAAATATCGAGATATGTAGTCGTAAAAATGTGTAAAAGTTTATAAAAACCGGTAAATTGCCCGACTTGGTTTGGTTTTTTGTGCGTATCTCTTTTCCAGTAAAATTTTGTGAAAAAATTATTGATATGAATTTTGTAGAGAATAAAATTTCTTAAAAGTCGTAGGTATATGTATAATATCTTTATTGCAATTACGTATCTAGATTCTAATAAAAAAAAAATCACAAAAATTAGGTCAAAAACTGAATCCGATGTTCAGTATTTGCATAACTTGATTATTATTTTTTTTAAACACTTACTGTTGAATTAATATGTAACATACATAACAGCAACATTAACCATAAATGTAATCAAAACATATAAATAAAATTATACATAGATGTGGTAAAAAAATCTATAAATTAACGAGAGTGGGGTGTTATCCCGGGGTTGAATCAGGAACGTCGGAGTAATAAGTAGAGATGATGCCTACACGAATTAAGAGGGATAATAAAGACGTCCAAACTCTCATTGATTGGTTTACTTGCCATGAACCATTTCCTAAAACAAACGTGATTATATCTATAAGCAGTGGCACGATCGGGGATAGCAAAGTAACTTGTCACATGGCTGAAAAGATGGGGAAATTTGCTGTCTAAAGTTATCAACCAGAACTTTGGAAACCTTAAAACCTACACGTAAGGATGCGATAGTTTCTCTTGCGGCGGTAACCAGCAGCATACAAAATCAGGATGTGACTGTGACAATGGATCCATTAATGCTATCCCATCGTATGTGTATTGCCAAAAAGTGTGAAATCGAATTTAAAGAATATTTCCAAAATAAACTATCTCCTGTCCCATTGTCTCTTTTCTCAGAGGAAGGCATGCGCAAAGAAACCAAGTCCATATTTTACTCATTGTTCAACCCTCTACCAAATAATACAGAACTGGAAAGTAGTAAAATACACGTTGTTGATGGGAGATATTTACTGCACAAAGTTGTTTGGGGTTGTACTCAACCTTTTTCAATTATTTTTCCGCAATATGTCAGGTATGCAAAAAATCATTATGGAGCCATTACAGTAGTGGTATTCGATAGATACCTGGAGTCGGTTGAAAAGAAAAGCACCAAGGAAAAGTTTCTGGGAAATGAGAAGAACAAGTTTTGTTTTATTTCCCTACTCATAGCGTTATTTGAACGATAGCAAATAACGACAGTACAAGCTGAAGAGGATGCTGATGTTCTCATAATAACCACGGCAAAGTCGTTATCATCTCAACATGATGCAGTCATAATCATTGGTCAGGATATCGACCTACTGCTGGTACCTACTCCTCACAGCTCTCTCACCTCCAAACGTATATTACCAAATAGTTGGTAAAGGAAAATTACCTAACGCGTTGTACTCCAACAAATGTTTTAAACACAATGAAACAGTTGAAAACATTTTATTCATTCATGCCATAAGTGGCTGCGACACAACTGGTGCTCCGTTTGGTCAAGATATATACAAATTTTGTAATATTCTTCTCAAAAACCACTCAGTGAATAACATTTATTCGTGTATTTCAAGATCCAAAAGCAAGGCGAGAAACAATCACTTTCGCTGCCGAACAATTCTTTGCACTTTTGTATGGCGGCAATGAGAAATCAAATTTGGAAAATTTAAGGTACATTCTTTTTGTCAAAGGAGTGAAAAAGAATAAATTCAATTTATACAGGATACCACCCAACATGCAGTCCAGCAACATGCTTCAAGAACATACTCGCAAGTGCAGGTTTGGCTTGGTCACCATAAAGATCCAACTGAATGGGGGTGGAAGAAGGACGCTGTTGGGTTACTAACTCCAGTACCAATGATGAAGGAGGCTGCACCTCAGGCGTTGCTGAACATTATATCATGCCAATGCAATAAAGGTTGCGCTGGAAAGTGCACATGTAGAAAGTCGGGTTTGAAATAATTCTCCCTACTCTGTATTCACTATAATGGCAGCTCGCGCGAGAATGCTGCGGAAGCCTTCGTTCATGATGATGACGAGGAATTTGTAATCCAGTCGCCACAAATTCGGCTCATGAGACATAGGAAGACTATATTGAAGCTGTTCGGGGCCCGTAAGTGGCAGTAAGAAACTAAAGTCAATAGTCATATATTTTAAGAAAATATATTTTTAATTATAAATTTTATTTTTTTACCACATCTATGTACCTACCTTAATTATTAATTTTATTTATATGTTTTGTTTACATTGATGGTTAATATTGCTGTTATGTATGTTACATGTTATTTCAACAGTAATTGTTTAAAAAAATAATAATCAAATTAGGGAGCATATATATTAATTACGTGAGCAGTTATTCTTCCAAACTCGACCCCTCCCCCCCCCCCTTGGTGAGATAAATTTGGGCCATTTCGTATATTCTTTTCAAGTAACGTGAGATTTTGCTGGAACCCTCCTCCCTCCTTTTATGCTCACGTAATTAATGTACGCCCCCTTGTGCCAACACTATTCTTCTGATTTAGGTTTTGAACATTTTTTTGTGAAAATTTTGAATTAGATACCTAATTACGACAAAAACATTAAACATATACCTACGTCTTTTATGAAATTTTATTCTCTACAAAATTCATATTAATATTTTTTTCACAAAATTGTACTGAAAAAGAGATACGCACAAAAAACCAAACCATGTCGGGCAATTTACCGGTTTTTATAAACTTTTACACATTTTTACGACTGCATATCTCGATATTTATTAGAGATAGAAGAAAATTTTTCAAACAAAAATTGTAGGTAATTATATGTTCTACTAAACTTCTGAAACTACTTTATCCAAATTTTTTATTGGAAACGAGATATTTGAGAAAAACTAGATTTTGGTCCTATTTTGGCTGGTTTTTTCAAAATGGCGGCGAAAGCTCAAGTGACCCAAGGTCGAAAACTCAGATTTTACATCAGGAGATTAGTATATAAAACATATAAAAAAATTGGGACTACCGGAATAATTCCGATCGCGGATCGCTAATTGCACTGGCCTTATAGTTTATTGATTTATTTTACTGTATGATTGTATGATTTGATATGTGTGTTGTATAATACAATATTTTGTTTGAAAATTTAAAAAATATGCAAACGAACATCGGTATAACCTTATTATAATAAAAATAAACATTTTTTTTCAAAATTTAAAACATAGCTTTACTAGATAAAAGAACAATCTTTCGAAATCAATTTATACTTTTTTTGTAGAAAAGTCGGTTCTCCTAGAATTTCATTTAAAAATGACATATTTCCGGATGTGTCTGGTAATTCCTTCTTAACATTTAGAATGCATATAATATTGCACAATGTTAGGATACTATTAAGAATGTGCCGACAGGGCCGTCGCGTCATTATGTGCGATGTGTCGGAGCACGTGTGCGCAGAAACCAAGGGGTGGCTAAACTGAAATACAAGTGTACCCCTAAATTAGATGATGCAAACTCTCAATAATCTTGCGTCTACTTTAAATAATGAGTAATTATAATTCAGATCGGTGTGGTTTTCACATTTCAATTGCTTTATTTATCTTTCTACCAAGTCATATTGAAGTGAAAACTTTTTAGCAAACGGAAACGAGCGACATTAAAAAGAGACAAACACATACATCTATAGGATTTAGCCTGCGAGAGAACGAGATAGCGGGTAATTCACGGGTAGGTACTCTATTCCAATATAATACGATAAATCCACAATCCCACGCAAGTCACCTTTGGTGTAGTGCTATAAAGATGAATTTGCAGACATTTTGCGGACCAAGGATCGAATCCTACGTAATAATTTTTTTTTTGTAATTCAATAGGTACCTTCAAACCACTCCAAAATGAACAGGCAAAAGAAAGACACCTAGCGATTCCGATGACCAAATGTATAGGAAAAGTTGCACTGGAATCAGACGACCAAAATATGGAAAATATCATTCTTCACATTGATAAAAATGGTGCTTCGTAGTCTCCCCACTATTGCCTGCTTTAGGTTTCTGAAGGTTTCACTTCTACCGCTATCCATTTATACATGGCACCCGCGTGGTGTCACCCCCCCCCCCCCCCCCGCCCAAATTTCGACTTCACGAAAAGACCGTCAGGCACAAAATTCTCTCCCCTTTTCGGGACATTCCACGGGGAGCCATAGAGCTACGAAAATATAAATAACACCTTATTCAATATGTTTGTGGCAATAACCTTCGTAATTTTTTTCCACGGTCGGGTGTCACCTCGCTTCGCTACTGGTCCCGTCATCTCCCAGATGATATTGATAACTCGTGACAGCTGTTTCAGTCGTGGATGCAGTCGTATGAAACCTACCTACATAATTAGATTATTTTATTTTAATGACAATATAAGATAAATTAAAATTACAAAATAAGTAAAAATACAAAGTAAAGTGGTTTGTTTACAGTTCTCCTCACTAGGTATTCCTGTTCTGAGGCGGATTGTAAGTTGCTGAATAGGTGTTGATTTTTATTTCCTCGTCTTCTAGTTTCTTGATTTTCACAAAATAAACAATAAATAAAAAAAAGTATTTATGTTTGTTGTCTGCAGGTTGTATTGGGGTTACTTCATAACATTTGTTTGAGGCGAATATGTCCCTCGTGACGGCCCTGTGTGAGGTGCAATGGATCAACGCGTAAAACAACAAACATGAAGCATCAGGTCGTTACTCTGAAAGTGTAAAAGCTAAGAACGGTGTTTTACGTGTTTTGATGACAAGACACGTCCAGAGCCATGTTCTACTTTCAATTAACTCGTTACTTACCCAGAGTATGTTAGTTTCGTCATCCCACCAAGCATCTTGCAACGGCGAATTGGAATGTGTCCCCACAACAATGCAAAAAATCATTAAAATGGTTACCTGACAGTTACAGAATAACCGACCGAAGGTTCGGTTTCGATTTCGGTTTCGGCAGAAAATCTGCCGAACCTTCGGCCGCACCGAACCTCTGCATTCGTGAATTATCGCGCGTCGTTCAGCTGACTTCGGGTGAGTTCGTGGCTCGTGTGTCACCCGCCATCATCAGCTGAGTTCGTATCAACCGGTTAAATACTCAATGAATGATGTCCTTCCCTTATAATGTAAGTGTTGATTATTGACAAATTTTTGTTCGAAGTAGTAGTTAACACATTTGATAATTTTTGTTTGTTTTAAGTCGGGTCCAAAGCTCGTCATTCATCGTCATTTGTCTTGATAAAATCATTGACAGTCCCACAACAAGTCAATGATTTTATCAAGTTTGTCAATGTTTCGAGTTTAGTTGTGCTTCCCGTGTTCGACGGAAAACATTTGCTAAACACTTCATCCCGGGTGAACCGGGAAGGCAGGCGGGGGGGTACAATTCATTTAATTGACAGGAGCCGCGCGGTGTGGTCGTATTTATGGAAGAACAAACCGAACGGCTTTTTGAGGTTATGTGTTATGAGCGAGCTTAAATAATCTAGAGTTTAAAATATTATTATACTTACGTATAATATTATAATAAATATATTTGATAATAAAATTATAATATAGTAACAAATATTTATATATTTATTCGGTATCGAGAAACGCCTGGAATATTCTCCGGGCGGGAACGTGATACGTAACATGTCTTTGTACAGTGCCCTTGAAATGTATTTACACAAAAACGCAAATTTCATAAACAGCCATGCATTGTTATTATGTACTTACTTTATTATTATGTTATGTACTACTTATCAAATTGTGCTGACCATGCCAAATTGAATTATCAGGAAAGATTTCTGACTAATATCGATTATGGCACGACCTAAAGTTACGAATTTAGAGTGCGTAAATATTTACGTCAAAAACAGAATAATTATAAATATTTGATATTATATTATAATTTTATTATCAAATATTTTTATTGTTATATTATATTTAGGTATAATAATATTTTGAACTCGTGATTACGCCCGCTCATTGCACATAACCACAAAAGGCAAAGACGTTACATACTTCGTCATCGACAAAAGGCCGTTCCGATTCTCCACACACGACCGCATTGCGCGGCATCTGTCAAAAAATGAATCCCCCCCCCCCCCCGCCTGTCTACACAACTAAACTCGACACACAACAAAGTTGAGAATATTTATTGACAAACTTGATAAAATCATTGACTTGTTGCGGGACCGTCAATGATTTTATCAAGACAAATGATGAGCTTTGGACCCGACTTTACAGATACATATTTATAAAATAAATCATTATTTTTTCACACTCCAATTATTGTTTTTTATTTCATTTAATACGTGCAATAAGAATGTCGTGATTGAAAACGAAATAAAAATTAAAATACCAATTAATAAGGTCCTTCCTTTATAATGTAAATGTTGTTTATTGACAAATTTTTATTCCAAGAAGTAGTTAACATGTTTTGATAATTTTTATAATTTTTGTTTGTTTTATAACAGTAATATAAAACAAAACATGTTTTTTTAACATACTTCAATGATTGTTATTTTTATTCCATTTAACACCTGTTAACTGTCTGTATAAGTGTAGAAAATAACCCAAATAGATTAGAACAATAGATTTTTAACGGTTCCATGCCAACTCAGAATCAAGTCAACTCAACAATCTTTGAAAAATCATTAAAAGTTATGAAAAAAATAATTTTAAAATAGCCATTAACACTGACCTAACGTAACCTATTGAACCAATTTTTTAATATATTTTTATCATCACTCTTTATGACCTTCCTGAAGTGGTTCTGCGTTGATTTCAATCTGAGTTGGTCGGTCACCGTTTTTAAAATTACTAAAAAAAGTTTCGGTTTCGGTTTCGGCCGAAACTGAGACAGATACCGAAGATTCGGTTTCGGTAGAAAATCCCGTTTCGGTCGGACACTAGTTTTTACTGTAAAATTATAATTTTCGGGGTTCGGGGAAACATCAGCGCTCTTGAGGCGATTTTTCGCAAAAACAGCGCTATATAAGTTGTCCAAATTTATTATTTATTATTATTATAAGATCGATTTTAAAAATAACCTTAATAATAAGTCAGCATGAATGTCGACCACCATAACACGGGGATGTGAAGAGCATGGTGGTCAAAAAATCCACAAAGCATGTAAGGGAACGTACCCATACTACGTTACCAACTTTTTGCAATTTTTAATCCCCCCCCCCCGGTGACCAAAAACCTAAGCCCGCCGCCGCTCATTTGTACCAAGCGTGACATTTTGAAGACCCCCCCCCCTAAACGTGTCGTGTATGGGTACGTTCCCTAACCATCAAATAATTAAATTAAAAATATATACTGGTATATATAATGAAAGATTAAAAATATATACCTACTGATATATATCAAAGAATTTACATACTGTGTCGATTTTTTTGTATTTATGGTGTACACAATATACAGACAAGTAGATTTTTCCGTGATGCACTTGAATGAAAATATGTTTTATAACTTGTGTCATTCGGTGGTAGGCATCCTCTCTGCACATCCCTTCGGAGTCATTTAGTTAAATTTTGTGTAATTAAGTATACCGCATTTTCCCTGAACCGACTGAATATTTATAAAATATGGCAGGGGGGCCAATTTTCGGCGGATCAACTGTCATGGGGGATTTCACAAATTAAGGATATTGAGGAAAAAGCGAACATTTCCATATTGCGAAAAATCTGAAAATATTTTAATTTCGTCTACTAACTTCAATTTGTGAGGCTGGTACCGCCGCTCCTGGAATCATTTATTGCATAACCTGCACCCCTGCCATGGTCATCCCAAGTGGTTCGATACGTTTGATGACTTAGCAGAAGCGCCCGGGTTCTTGGGATGAGGTTTGTCTAAATCTTGGCGGTGAATGCGTTCGGGATTGGGAATGGATCGGGAGAGACTGTTTGAGGGAGACCTATTGCACTGCAGTGGGAGGGATGGATTCATACGTCCGTTATTCCTGGCCTCAATGACCCTCAGGTTGCTACCCACACGGAACTTCCTTTCCCTAAAATACCCTCCACCAGCTTCTCCAAAGATGACATAGGCCCTTATGGAATTTCTTTTTTCAGGGCCTCTTGTGTGTAGATAATGTAAAAAAAACTACAGTGGAGAAATGCTTGACCAATGATGAATTTGGACCCATTTTTTTCACAGACGTTCTTTTACATTCTTAATGAAAATGTGTTTCTTATTTTTGTTTTCTTTTATTTTAACTGGATTTAGCTAGTAGAAGATTGAACCCCACGCTTCGGATCACTCGACGAATATCCGGTCAAATACATCAACCTTTGTCATCTTTGTGGATGCCGATTCGAGGGCCTTTTTAATGAAAGGAAAGAGAGGAGTTCTGGAAAGTAAAAGGGTATGAGAATATGTAGTGATGCATTTAATATTATTTCTTCACTTCCAATGCGGTGCAAGGCGATAGGTCTAGAGTCCGTCTGGGAGGTCAAACTGGGTCAAACTAGGTCCGTCTGGGAGGTCCCCAACCGGCCTCTCCAGACCCTACCCGCCACACATTCCACGCAAAGACCTGGACAGATCTCACCCCATGAACCCGGGCGTCGGATATCTCTGCTAAGTTACCAAAATTAGCGAACAACTTGGACCTATGGCAGAGGTGTTGGTTAGCCAATAAATAGTTCCTGGGGCGTCTGCACCATGCACTTCTCCCAAATTATACTAAGGTATCAAACTAGGAAACTAGTGCGTTTGCCCAGAAGCCCAATTCCGTTTGCTTTGAATTCAGATGATTTCAACGAACGGTAAAACAATAAATTATTCCAATCCTAAATAATTAGGTACCTACTTAAATCTAAGTGATTGGGCAGCTCGAACTCTGAAGCGGAGAACTCTGGCTTCGTGAAATTTGCAATGCGGTTTTTGCTCGGTGTGTTCAATACCTACACAATATTTATGTTCAATTCGCGGTATTATTTCCATCGTGAGATACGAAGCTTTGAAATATTTTTTGTCATCAAGAGGTCTAACAAGTAGGTTAAAATTATTTCAATTATTCCAAAGATATTTTGAGTGTTTCAATTGACCCCACGTACTGTTTCAGTTGACCACACTGTGGGGTCAATTGAACCACATTTCCCCATCTTTTCTTAGTGGTTATTGGAGCTTACCTGTAGGAATTGTCGTCAACCAACATTTTATTTAGAAACAAGATAGATTGTAGTTCAACTAGTTTAAACATCTTATCTGTAAATTCAAAAAATATTCCGCTACACACAGATAAAGTAAAATTGTTTTAACCATCCCGGGTCTACCACCTAAAGCAGAAAATCTATGAGATTCAGCTCAAACTCGGCAGCGGTGAACTCTGGCTTCGTGATATTTCCACTGCGTTTTTTGCTTGATATTTCTAGGTTAGTACACTTATGTTCAATTCACGATATTATTTCCATCGTTAGATACGAAGCTTTGAAATAACATTGGTGTTTGCTTACCTAGGGAGGTGTACTGGTTAACAATCTACCACTAATCTTCTTCTTCTTCGATGGCGCTACAGCCCATATTGAGCTTTGGCCTCCTGCAACAGTCGCCTCCAACTCCTCCTGTCCTCAGCGGCTGACTTCCAATTTGATACCTGGAGAAGCTGTGCTGCATCCCCTCTTACTTCGTCTTCCCACCTCAGTCTGGGTCTTCCCACTTTTCTCTTTCCACCTTGGTGTCTAGTCAAAATTCTTTTTGGGACGCGTGTATCCGGCATTCTCTGTACATGCCCATTGAAGTACCCACCACTGTCCCACCCCGGTATAGGCGACTTATGGTCGCCCCTTCGGAGTTCTCGCAAGAATCTAATTTTTTTGAATAAACGACTCTACATTTAATAAAACGAATCTAGACCTTCAATGCCCCTACATACTTTGTTAGGTGGCGGAAATATAGGATCGCCTACAGTCTGTACTGTAATGGTCAAAAAGGACTAATCTACAGGTGTTAGTGAGCATAAAAAATGTAATAAAGAAAAAAAAAACCAAAAAGTAGTTATTATATAATAATCAGAGGGAGACCACACACTCCAGGACTGCAGGCAACTGCGTATAAATAAGAAAAGGATAAGTTGTAAACAAAGCAATAACATTTAGTAAAGGCGAAAGAAAATAGTGATGACCGTCATGACCATCCTGTGCCCGGCAGTCCCCCAGAGAATGTGTAAGGTTATTAGTCCGACGTCATGGCACCCAGTGGAGTCATCCTTTAGCCAGCTATCCGGTGGTGCCTAGAAGAAGTAAATGGACTACGATACGAAGACCCTAGGGAAAAAGAGCATCGGGTAGCTGGAGGAGGGACGGACAAACCTCCGGATGCCACTCTATCTTTCCTCTAACCTTATCATGTCAGGGGGGGTGGCGCGGGCACTGGAAGGAGATAACAGAGGTAAGTTACAAAAAAATGGTAGACCTATAAAAAATATGATAGGGACAAGGCCCAAAGTCCAACCCCTTTAATGGGGAAGTGGACAAGACATAACAAACAACGGAGTTCTGTTCTAGTTGTTATCAGGAACTGAAAAGAACATGGAAATCAAAATAAACAAACTAAAAAAATGCAAAAACAAGAGAGAGTAGAGGAAAAAAAAATATATATATATATATAAAATCATGATGCACGCAGGCGTGTCAATTTACGCATTATGTTACACTGTAAATGAAAAAGAAAAACACAAAGCCGTGTAAAAGTCTAAATAACAAGTAAGTGTAAATAAACAACAGAAAATGATAAGAAAAAGAAAGAAACAGAAAATGTTAAAAAAACCAGGCAGATAGGGTTGAAAGAGTAAATGTGGGGTAATCCGTGGATATCAGGAGACAAGTACACCTGGTCACTAAATCTTTTAATCAGCGACTCTAAGATCAGGCCATCTCTCCACCCAGATTCTTGTAAACTTCTTCAAGCACTCGAAATTCGTCTTATTCGAAACCAGATCAGTGTTCCACACTGGTCTGATGGGTACGTCCAAACCATCTAGCATTTGACCTCTGGCATCCGTCATTATTTCACACTGCCACAGGATATGCTCAGCCGACTGGTTCGTGCTCCCACAGGCACAATTGGGGTGAGGGGACAGGGAGAGGGTGTGAAGTCTCCCCCTGAATTCTCCATGGCCAGATAATAATTGAGTGATGTGGTGGTCTAACTTGAGGAAGACCGCTTCCATTCTGAGTTTAACTGATGGGAAGAAGGAGAAAGTCCATCTTCCCAAATTCGATCTATCCCACCGGGCCTGCCACTCTTGGAGTGACAGGTCTCTCATTTGTCGAAGCAGCCCAGGGAGAGTCCCCGGCCCGCCCGGAGTTAGAGTGACTCCTAGGTGAGTGGCAGGGGTTCCTCTGGTTAACCTCTGCTTAGTAAGCACTTCCCTGATTTCCAGATCGATTGGCAAAATGCCAGCCAAAACAGGCAAAGCGTCCGAAGCCACGGTTCTATACGCCCCGGATAGTGCCAACAAGGGAGTTCGTTGGCCCCGCTTGAGAGCCAAGAGTATAAGCGAGTTACCCAAGCGATGCTCCCAGACAGACGCAGCATACGAAACTTGCGCCACGTATACGCATCTGTACAGAGTGCGCATGGCTGGGCTACGCAAACCCCACTCAGCTGTGGAGAGTCTTCTAAGCTTCAAGAAGAGGGCCTGAGCCTTGCCGGATACATCCTTGACGTGAGCCAGAAAAGAGGACGATCGATCTAGTGTGACGCCTAAGTATTTCACCGTTTCACGAAATTTGACACTAGAGTCCCCCATTTTGATGACGGGATTTCTTTCTCTACTGAGAAAGCCCTTCATCAGGAGGCCCTGAGTCTTGTGGGGAGCGAAAGTCATCTTGTTTCTCTTACCCCAATCGAGGAACATGTTCAAACCTTCACTGCCTTTGCTCTCAACTTCCTTTCTACTGTCCCCAGCGACCAAATACGTCTTGTCATCAGCGTAGTCGACAGAGATGCATCCTTCAGGCAAGGGTAACCTGGAGGAGTCGTCAAAGTTGATGTTCCACAGGTCAGGTCCGAGAATGGAGCCCTGCGGGCATCCAATGTCAGCTTCCCTCTCGATCAAAAAATCTCCAAAGCTGATCGTGATCGTGCGATCAGAAAGGTAGTCGTCGATTGACTGGAACAGAAGTTTGGAGCACTGCCTGGTTTTCACCTTTGTACGCATCATTGCCCACCACGCGTGATCGAAGGCACCAGTTATGTCGAGGAAGATCGCTACTACATACCTCTTAGGACAAGCCTTCACCCAATCAAGCACATACGACAGGGCATGCACCGTAGATCTACCGGGGACGAAGCCGAACTGCAGGTCACTGGCCGGTGACAGGGTTTGCCGAAGTCGCTCTCGTAGCAGTTTCTCCAAGATTTTGCCAAGTACAGGGAGGAGGGTAATTGGCCGATACGCCTTAATGTCGGTCAGTGGTTTTCCGTTCCCCTTTGGTATGATTCGGAGCACGCCACGCTTCCACTCGGAGGGGAAGACTCCCCTCCTCAGGCACGTGTCCATCACCTGGAAGAGCTCTTCCTTGGCGTGGACCCAGACTTGCTTCGCAATCACGCCATTGAGCCTATCATGCCCTGGTGCCTTCTTAGGACCCAATCCCTTTATTATAACATCAATTTCCGCTTTAGTGACTCTAATGAAGTTATCCTCTTGGGCAAGGTCCCTAGGTGGTAGCCGTGACAGATTTCTAATCTGTTTGTGGTGGTCATTCTCCCCAATTACTGATTCTAAAGGAACTAACTCGCCCAGAAGTGTCTTGAGAGTTGAGGCCACGTCCACAGTCTCAGCGTTCCTCCCATCTGATTTCCCAATTACTGTAGACAAATACCGGTCAGATCCTTTCCCGGATTTTTCAATAGCGCTGTGCATTTCCCACGGGTTGGCGTTACCCACATCTTTGACCCAATTATGCCAAGCAGCTCGTTTCGCTCGAAGAACGGCCCGTTTGAAGGCCGACCTGGCGGACCTCAAGCTCACCTGAAGCGCAGCTGTCTCCTCCTCCGTACAGCTGCCACTCCTAGACAACCCAAGCGCCCTGTAGGCCCTCTTGAAGGCCCCCTTGAGCGAAGTCAGCTCAGGTGACCACCACGGCGTTCTAATACTCGTCTTCGGGTTTGATCTTCCCAAAGACGAGTTGGCAGCAGATACAACCGCCCTATTGAAAAAATTCCCCAAATTATCCGGATCAGTAGCAGCTACGTGGTGAAAATCCCTTAACGTATCTCGTAGCGATTCCCCAAAGTGATCCCAATTCGCCCTAGAGGTGTTGAAGTTCCAGGAGGATTTTGGAGCTTCTGTTTTCCTAACACCCACCGTATAAGTAATCAATCTATGATCCGAATTTATTGCGCACTCATGGACTACCCACTTTGAAATCCTGGTCGCAACAGATCCAGAGCAGAGAGTTAGATCAATGTTGCTCTCACCATGTATGTTCGAGAAAGTACAAAATGAACTCTGTTCGTTAATGATACTAAGACCCTGCGCAGCAATCAGGTCCTCAACGGCGTCTGATCGCTCCGTTCTACAATCACTAGTGTCGAACCATAATGGTGAGCGTGCATTAAAGTCACCTCCGATAATTATATTACGGCCTTTAAGCGCGTTGAGCGCGCGCGTCAGACTCAGGATGTGGGGTCCTACCGGGTTCCCAAATTTAAAATAAACTGAGATCAAAAAGATCTCAGTATCGCCAAATCTAATACATACACAGGTTTGGTACTCATCAGAAAGACCTGCCAGAAGGAGGGGACTGATCAATGACGTATTGACCAGGACTCCCGCCCCCGGTGAGCGGCCAACTTCGAGTACCGCACCCGGAAAATTAATGGGGGTCTTACCTTCCCAGGTGTACTGCTCCTGAATAAGCAAGATGTCAATATTGAGGTCAGACATGACCTTCAGAACTTCCAGTGTGGCCATCCGGGATCGCTGAAGGTTGACCTGACCTAGGGAAAGGGGATTAGGACGAGCCATAATCCGTCATTCGGAAAGCTGCCTCCACAGCAGCTTTTTGGGCCGGACAGTCCCTGTCACCTGTCGGATGGTCCGCCGGCTTCTTGAAGCGCGAACAGGTGGCGCAGACAGCGGGCTGTGCTCTCTTGGGGCAATCTTCGTAGCCATGACCCACATCGGCGCAGTGGCGGCAAGTTTCATTGGCTTGCGAGCAGCTCTTTGAGATGTGTCCATACAAATGACATTTATAACACCTGGTGGCACCAGTGTAATCGCGGGTCCGACACGCATGCCACCCAAGATAGCACAACCCGCTGTCGATGAGTACCTTCCTGGCAGCCGGATGGCAAGTCAGGACCATGTTCATGAGGCCACCCTCACGCTTCCCGAAGAGAGAAACCCTCCGCATGGTGCGGAGGTGGTCTTCCAGCGACAAAGATGTATGTGCTGCCAGGTTGTTGTTGTAAATCTCGGTAAAAAGGGCCTGGTCAGCAGAGGGTTCAGACTTGGGGACATTATAAATTACAATTTTGGGCAGGCGGCCCAGGGGATTGACAAGCTTCAGCCCACTGGCTGCCAGTTTCGTGCTCGTTTTCAGGATGTTGTCAAGATCCTTCTTTCCTTTGGCCTGAAGGGCCATCCCAGCGCCTTTAATCTTACGGACACGGACGATCTGGAAGTCATCAGTCCGCGGATTAATTAACTTCTCCATATCCTTCTGGGTGGATTCAGAGGTTTTCCCCTCTGGGACCTCCGGGTACACCAGTACCGTCAGAGGTTTAGGGGGCAAAGGGCGCTCAAAACCGTTAACTAGCACCTTCTTGGAGGAGGGCAAACCGGCCGCTGCTGATGCATAGGACATAGGGGCGCTGCTCAGGGTGGGGCGAGCCTTGATGGCGGAGTCGAGTTTCTTGGTCATCGTGGCTTGAACATTAATAACCTGCTCAATGGTAGCGCTCCTAGTGGAAAGAGTGTTGATCTCCAACATCAAGTGGGTAATATCTGACATGAGATCATCAACCAGTTGATTGAGGGAGCTCTTGTCAGCCTTGTTCAACTTGTTAGAACCGTCAGTGAAGATGCATCTAATCCTGTGACACTTTTCCATCGCAGGAATGGCCTTGCGAGTTGACTCTGCGAGGGCCAGTTGACTGTTCGGGGAGTCACTAATCCTCGCCCGTTTCTTATTCCCGGCAATGGGAGTTTGAGGGATCATCCCGACAATAGAGACACCACTAGGTCCTGGAGGGGGGTTGATGATCTCAGTGTCCATTTCCGAGTCGGATTCCGAGCCATGTACATGCCCAGCCCATCTCAACCTGAGGAGTCTCATATGTGCGGAGATGCTAGGGGCCTTATATATATCATACAATTCTGTATTGTGCCGGATGCGCCACTGTTCACCCTGTTTCACGGGTCCACATATTCTTCTCAGCACTTTTCTTTCAAAAGTATCCAGCATTTCAGCCATCTGTACCGTCAGTGTCAGCGCCTCACATCCATATGCCAATACAGTTCTAACAATGGTCTTATATATGGTTATTTTGGTTTTTCTGTGGACACTACGTGACTTAAACACTGGCAGCAAAGAGAAAGTATGTTTTGTTGGCTGCTGTGATTCTCCTTCTGATTTCTGCTGGATTCTCATTGTTCTCTGTCAGACTGGAGCCCAGGTAGGTGAATTACCACTAATACCTCATAATTATTGACGGGTTTGTATTCGAGTGGTTCAAGGCGTCGGCATGCGTCGGGTTCGAATTGAGGATTCAATCCTCTGCAATGAAAGTCCTTCATGATTGCACCAGCTATTTGGTTAGCTCCTACTTCCTACTCTCACTCCAGAAGACAGATGGAAACTTAGGATTGTGTGAAATGAAATAAAGAAAATCAAAATGAATTTCGAAGAGCAATTGATTGTATCTAAGATATTTTTTGTCAGTCCGTCTTTAGCTAACACAAATAAGCTCGATGATTTGCCCACGCGAGAAAATGATGCCGAATGAAATATCAAAATGACGCGACGCTTCTCGTGAATGTCTTGCGCATGTGCGGGTGAAAGTTCGATGAGGCGGACATAGCGCCATCTGTCATTCAACAATATAAATAATTTCGTTCTGTTTGAAATACGAAAGACGGTTAAATTTGTTCATCCTAAAATACTAAAATCGCGATTAAAAAATGGGAGAGTGGACGTGGGAGGGTTAAAATTTGGGGTTATAGGTATTTTTTGATGCAAAAAAAAATTGTCAAAAAAATAGATTTTTTTTCTGGATAGAGACACCCTAATCACGTAGCGGTATAAAATATACTTTAAAAATTATTCTCATACCTACCAAATATAAATATAAAAAAACATAAAAACCGGTCAAGCCGTTTCGGAGTAGTGCGATCACAAACACCGTGACACGAGATTTTTATATATAATTGTATGATAGTGAAATAAAATCACAAATTAAGGCTCCAATTACTATTAAAAAAACCACAAATATTGCCATTTTAGAGGAAAAATTGAAAGCAGAAACTTGGTGTACGATACTACAATCTAACGATGTCGAACAATGCTCAAATATGTTTGAAAAACAACTTATGGATCATATTGAAACCTCCACAACAGAGGTCTCATTATACACGAATTCAAAATTCAGACGTATAAAACCTTGGATCACTTGTGGCCTAATAAAATCTATTAGAGAAAAAGAGAGGCTATATAAAAATACAATTAAAAATCCACACGATGAAAATGCTAAGATAGTTCTCAAAAAATATAGAAATAAATTAACATCTTTAATTAAAAAAAGTAAAGACGACTACTTTAAAAAAATAATCTCTACTTCAGAAAACAATCTAAAAGTTATTTGGAAAACGGTAAATTATGCGATTGAAAATAAGAAAAAAAATAATTCTATAAAATATTTAAAACATGAAAATAATATCATAGATGTATCCAAAGACCCAAAACTAACAGCAAACATTTTTAATTCTTATTTCTCTAAAGTAGGAAATAATCTCGCTGAAAAAATCTCTAAATCTGTACACGCACCTAAACCTATAACAACTAATACACAAAAACAAAACACACTATCCACTTTAAAAAAAACTACTGAAACTGAAATACAACTTGTAATAGAAAGCATGAAAGACGGATCCTCTCCAGGTTTTGACCACATTTCTGTGAAAATTCTTAAAGAAATGAAAATGTATCTACTGAAACCACTAAACCACCTTATTAATCTCAGTCTGACTAAAGGCATATTCCCAACAAATTATAAAAAATCTATAATATCCCCTATCTTTAAAACCGGCGACCCGCAAAATGTTTCAAATTATCGACCGATATCACTAATATCGAATATAGCAAAAATATTTGAAAAGATTGTGAAGAAAAGGGTTGTTGATTTTCTAGAAAACAATAAAATATTACATTCCCATCAATTCGGATTCTTAAAAACAAAAAGCACACAAGATGCAATAGCAAATGTAACATCATTTATATACTCTGCACTTGATGAAGGAAATAAATGCGCAGGAATATTCATAGACCTAAGAAAAGCATTCGATAGTATTTCACACGCAAAGCTTATCAAAAAACTGAAATTAAATAACATCAATGATAAAGCCGTTCAATGGATAGAAAGTTATTTAAACAATCGTGCACAATTTGTTAAAATAAATGACCAAACTAGCGACCAAGAAACATCAAATTTTGGTATCCCACAGGGCACCGTGCTTGGACCAATACTGTTCATTTTGTATGTAAACGACATATTTATTCAACCATTGCATGGCCAAATTATCTCTTACGCCGATGATACAGTTCTTTTAATAAAAGAAAAAACTTGGGAAAAAATTAATCTAAAAGCTACAGAAGACATAAATAATCTAAAAATATGGTTTGACAATAACCTCTTGTCGTTAAATAGTGATAAAACATATGTCATTCCTTTCGAAATTAACACTAACATTGTACCTCCAAATCTTCAAATATTCTTACATAATCATTCTCTCGCACAACACGATACTAATCACTGCCAACAAAAATGTTCACTTCTGAAAATAGCGGATAAAATTACATATCTTGGAATAATCATAGATAAAAACCTAAAATGGAAAGATCACATCTGCCATACAATAAAAAGAGTTAGGAAGTTAATTCATATATTCTTACGGATAAGAAACTTCTTATCAACGAAAAACCTATACTCAATATACTACGCATTAGTACAGTCTATTCTTCAGTATGCCATTATCAGTTGGGGAGCAGCTTACAAAACTAGTCTGACCCCCATAGAAATTGTTCAAAAACTAATAATAAAAATTATATTAAAAAAACCTCTAGACTTCCCAACTGATCGCATATTCGAAGAATTCAAAGTTCCAACATTTAAAAACTTATTTATAAAAAATTCAATTGTACAAATTATAAAAGAAAAAGATAAATACGCATTCATAACTGAAAATCGTACTAGACTTAAACATGTATTTGTGTGCCCCAAATTAAACACTTCTTTTGCCCAACACCATTATACTCACCAAGGAAAATTATTTTTCAATAACCTACCAATAGAAATCAGAAGCATTAGGAACAAAGTTCAATTGTTGAACTCCATCAAAAAGTATTTTAGAGAATGTCACACTAAAAATCATACTTGTTTTTCTTCTTACTGAATACATATTATATGTTTGCATATTTTAGTTAACGGGTCTGATTGCCATGTGTCTGTATTAACTGCATCTACATATATATATATATATTGAAATACATGACTATAGTAAATAGTGATTGTACTTATATGAAATGTATTAACTGTATTAACTGCATTGTATTAACTGTACACGTGACTGTATTTGTACATAATATATGAAATGTCAACTCTTCTTCCATCCACAAGCTAAGGCTTTTAATGGAAGACCAGTAAAATTATAATATGTAGCAATTCTAAGATAAACAAATAATAAAAAAAAAAAAAAAAAAAAAAATAAGATTATCAACATCTTTCTTTATTTTTTTAAAAAGAAAAACAAACATTCATGGGGTTACGAACGACAATGACCGAATGACGAATGACCTATAGTGGAAGATGTTGCTTGTGTAATGATGGCGGACTTAAGGCACCGCAACCGGGCTCACAAAGAAGAACATGCGCGCTAGTATTGAAAAATCGATGCGAAAATTTTGAAAATGTTTAATAAAACACGGCTCGTTTAAAATAGAGCAAAAATCTCATGAAAGGTATCTTAAGTATCATTTAAAGAAACACTGTAATTTTTTTCACTACTATAACTTGTAAAATAACTGAAACAAACGTGTTAATAATAATTTTCGGAGCATATTTTTGCGATTTTTTTTCTATCGAGGGAATTTCATATAATTTCCGTTTCGGCGTGGAACGCGTCTAGTATTATCTTCAAAAATAACATATACTTTTTTAAGAGCTTAAAAATTTCAAATGTTTAAGGGAGATATGTAAGAAATCTGTAGAAATTCGGGTAGCGGCTCTTAATAGCCCATTCACACCATTCATTTATCGTTCATTTCGTGATTTCATTCCGCCTCTTTCCCTCGAAATGAACCGTGTGAACACAAAAGTGAATAGAGACAGTTCCGAATGAAGCATTCCAACAATGTTGGAATGCTTCCTTCGGCACTGTTCACTCGCAACCGGAATTTAACATCACGTGACGCGAATGATGTGTGTGAACACTCAAGTGAACAGTCTTTCACTCGCAAATCAGTCGGCCGAAATGTTCTGGCGTGAGGACGAGTAGCCGGAGCGGCTTAAACGTCAAAATGCTCCTTTTAGTTCGCTTTTCGAAATAACTCCTACACGTCTCATAGAAATCGTTGTTTCTCCCTTACTATCATAGTGAAAAATATGATCTAAACGGTATTGGAAAGAGAAAATAATGTTCTATATATTCAATATAACAATTAACCACAAAAGAATACGAATGTTCACTTCTATGGAACCAAAGTTTCTGATCGAATTTGAAAAAAAAATTATGAAACATTGTGAATTTTTTATGAATTATTTTTATATGAAACGACAAAAAAGTGAGGTGACAGAAACGTTTATAATTTATTTGTCTAACAAAATAAGTGTGTGTTTTTATATTTTTTTTGTTACCAGTAATTTTAGTTAGAATAAAAGCAAGTAGAGCCATTTTTTAAACTTCTAAAAGTTTACATTAAAAATTATTCTATTTAAAAAATTACGTGGTTATTTCTAATAATAAATTTTGAAAGCATATTTCATCACCTTTCCAAAACAGTTTTTAGTTTTTGAATACGTTAATAAATATTCCATTTATATGGATTTTATTGCAAGCCGAGGCCTATTTTGGAATAAAAATATTTTCATGGTGCAAAAATACAGGTAGATATCAGTTTTCAGGTTATTATTTAACCATATGTTCATTTTATGGTGCTGAAATTTATTTACTGTTTACAAGAATCGCCAATTTCTCGTAATTTAGTTCGACGTTATCGGAAATGTCAATTGAAATCGTAAATATTCCCGAACTTAGCCGTCAGCGCCGGACGAATTCCAATGCGGCCGCGACTACTCTCGACGACTTCGTAGCGAGAATGTCGAGTGAACTCTTCCTTCGAAGGAACCGTGTGAACACTCGGTGAAACGAGAATGGAACATTTCATCGAGTAAACCTTCTTCCGAGTGAACCTTGTGACTTCAGCATAACCAGCAGAGGAATTGAACCCAAGATGCCTGGGTGGAAACAGTCGCATTTTTCGACTCTCGGTAGGTACCTACTCATAATCGTATTTAATATAACCTGGGAACGTTTATAATTTTTTAAATTAACCCGTCTAGGGTGTCTAGTCTACATATTTGTTCGGTTTTCAAATAACTCAAACAGGTCTCAAAGAGAAAATTGTTGTGTCTCCCTTACTTACTACTTACTATCACACTGATAAATGTGATATGAACGGTGTTAGAAAGAGAAAACACCAAGCTTTATATGCATAGGTATATAAAAGTTAACCACAAAAGAAGTAAACTGTAGACCTTTATGAAACCACAGTTTCGGATTGCAATTGGAAATAAATTTAAGAAACTTTGGGAATTTTTATTATTAATTATGTGTACATGTAACGAATAAAAAGTAAGGTGACAATAATGTTTGTAATATTGTAATATTTGTCTAATAAAATGTCTAATAATGTGATTTTATGTTTTTCATAATAGTCATTTTAGTTACAAAAAAATGTAAAGTGAACAATTTTTAATTTTTTTTATAATGTTTGCATACAAAATTTTTCATTTAAAATTTTTTATATGTGGGTATATTTCGATTTATACAATTTGAAAGCGTGTTTTGTCACCTTTCAAAAATAGTTTTTAGTATTCGAATACAAGGGCGGATCTAGGATTTTTTTTCTGGGGGGGGGGGGGGCACAATGAGCGGACGGGCAAAAAAATCAACAATTACTGTTAGAAATAAACTTGAAGAATCATGCTTCAAGTATCATACTTCAAGTTTATTTCTACAAGTTCAAGTATGTATATGAAGGTTTATGAAAGTGTCAAAACAATACCGACAACCTCCGTAGTCCAGTGGGTAAGACTCTTGACTCACAGTCCGGAGGTCGCGGGTTCAAACCCGGCATGCGCAAATAAATTTTATTTGATTAATTTGTGTTATTTCACAATTAATTCATTTAAAATAATACATAGTATATTTGCGGCATGTTCCAGAGTGGAAGATACTATCAGTATCGCCCTGGTGTAAGACCACCATTCAGAATTGAAACGTTGCTTGAAAATGGCTTTAGCCGTGTTTGGTGAACAGATCTGAATAGCCAGGTACTTCCCAACCTTCCTCTTCCCCACGTCCTTCCCCTCCCCGCTACCTTCAGCCTCACAACATACCCCAATTGGGGATGCCATAGTCTCACTGGCTCCAGACGGGAGCAGTTGAGATTCTTGTGCGGTTATTCACTGTAAAAAAAAAAAAAAAAATAGAAAAATTAAATGTTTAATAAAGACAGTTTTCTGTACTGTGATGGAATCTCCACAGTACACCAAAATACCGTCTTGGGGGGGGCACGTGCCCCCGTGCCCCCCCCCACCCTAAATCCTGTCTTGTTCGAATACGTTCAGAAATATTCCATTTATTTGGATTTTCTTGTAAAGCGGTAATATTTTGACCCGCTGACAAAATACTGTCGAGGCCTGGGGGTTAAATAAAAAAGGTGATAGGTACCTAAGCATCATAACGAAAAAAAATATCTTTGTTTCGATGACCTCTCTCGTGAGTTCAGATGCGTAGGAGTATGAATATGTAGGATGTAGGTACTTAATAACTACGTAGGAACCTACAAATTTATTTATTCGCATAATGGCATGTAATATTATAACATAATGTGACCACTAACGCTGTAATTCTAGTAAAGTAACTGACTGTTGTTTGAATAGAACACGGCGCGATTGTCCCGCGTATGTAGGTAAATGGTAAATGGTAAATATTTTGATTCACACGTGACAGTTTTGTAAATTAGCCAGTCACGTAAGAGGCAGAGCGCGGCGGATGTCGGACATTTCATGGGATTCTCGAAACTTGCGCATTCATGAATATCTACTGAGGTTTTAAACAAACATCGTTAAATTGGTAACATTAAGTGTTTCCTGGGTTACCTGTCCATTCCAGGTTTTAATAGAAAAACTACCGCTTTCAGGTTAACGACCCGCCATAACTAGCAGTGAAATAATACGTGTGAAAGTATTGCGTATTTTGAAGTGAAAATTTCTTTAGCACCGTTGTTATTTGAAACTCGATGAAACATAAAAGGGACACTAAAAAGAGACAAACAAACAGGTACATCTATAGGATTTAGCCTGCGAGAGGATAAGATGGTATAATCGGTCTTCTCTTTGTGCGGTGCTTCGTAGCCTATTGGTGTCCTCTTTGTGGTGTTACGTAGGCTCCCCTTATATCAGTCGAAAATAATGCTAGATCTCCATTTTCAATCAATCTATTATTCACTTCAATCTTCAATTTAATTGAACGTACCCATACTACGTGACCAACTTTTTGCAATTTTTGCAATTTTCAACCCCCCCCCCCCCCCCCCCCCGTGACCAAAAACTTAAGCAACCCGCGGCTCATTTGTACCAAGCGCGACATTTTGTGAAGACCCCCCCCTAAACGTGTCAAAAAATATGCTTCGGCCATATTGAAGCTTTTTCTACCGTTTCCACATACGTAGAATTAAAATAAAATTTTAATTAAATGAAGACAATATTAGCGAAACTCATCGAAAATCTGAAAACAGAAAAATCAGAATATTTATTTATTTGCAAGAAACAAACAGCTTTTACATAATATACAGTGATAAATGTACAAGTGAACTGAAGTCAAGCCACAGAAGTTTCTTATGCTAAAGTACATCGGAAATGAAGTTTTAATATCTTAAATTAATTTTGGGTTATTAGAAGAGGAGAGGAAGGAGAATATAGGAAAAGGATAGGAGATGCTCCCGATACATTCTATTCTCTTGTATTAGAATAAGTACCTATAATAAGGATCAAGGGCGTAGCTAGGATTTTGTTAAGGGGGGGGCAGGTGTAGAAAATTAGAAAATATACCTCATGGGGGGGGGGGGGGGGGGGGTTGCTAGAGAATTTCAGAAATAGGCTATTTTCGTCCATAAAAAGACCGCCAGGCACAAAATTCTCCCCGATTCGGGACATTCCACGGGGAGCATAATATATAATTCAATATTTTTGTGTCAATATGTGACGGGGAGGAGACACTAAGTAGTATCACCTCCCCGTCAGGTGAGGTGATACTACTCAATACCCCGGGCGGTCTGCCCCCCCCCCCCCCTCGCTAAGCTACTGCGTTCAAACGGTTTTCAGTCATCGTTGGTCTCAGTCATGTTGTAACACGACGCAGTGTAGAAAGGACCTCTCTATGTTACTTTTAGTGCAAGGTTGGTATTGCTTTTTTTGTTGCGGGAAAAAAATGTTCGCCTCCTTAAACACTTCAGTAAAATCTAGTTTTTTGAGATCTTTTCTGGTCATACCCTTGTTCTGCCATTTTTTATAACATAGTTCGGCTTCTTGATTAAAATGAAGTAAATCGTAGTATAGGCAAAAACTTTGTGCTTTTTATTTAAAATCAATTAACGACGTATTGAACATTATATTGTACAGGGATGTAACGACATTAATCCGAAAGCAGGCAAATTTTGGTCACCAAAACGCTGCTCCAATGCAGATATTAGGGAATCTAAATAAGGAATGATAATCGATCGCTTCCAAATCGCAAAATCGCATGGAGTTTCAGCAAGGTAATTGGACCAATGTTGTTAGCGAGATACAATGTGTGGGACTTGTATATCAATTCCAAAGGCAGCTGCAGTTCGAATTGAAATATCTAAAATATTTTGTCTCTCTGTATGTCTACGTTGCTTCGATGATCATTTATAATAGAAATTATACCTTTAATTTGACTCACACATGCGTACATATTGATAGTTTCCGATTGTAAAGCATTGGCTATTTGGAAGGCAGGAATGGGTACCACCGCCCCGGGAACCTTTATTGGATAACCAACACCTCTGCCATAGGTCACCCCAAGTGGTTTGCTACGTTCGGTGATTTAGCAGGGGTGCCCGGGTTCATGGAGTGAGGTTTGTCTAGGTCTTGGAGCGGATGACTAGGACACACTGAACCCCAGATTCCTACCCACCTCTTAAACCCTTTTCCTTCCCAGAACTCTCCTCTCCTTCCTTTCCTTAAACAACCTTCCACGCAGCATCCCCAAAGATGACATAGGCAATTATTTCCCTCAGGGCCTCCTGTATGGAGCTCATGTAAAAAAAAAATGGCAATAGGTTCCTCCAATATGCCTGTGTAATTGGCACATATAATGAAAACTGATTTAATAACAGCGCAATATAACTGATAGGCACGTTTTCTTGATAACTAAAAAGGTAATAATAAAAATTAAATTGATTCTCACAAACAATAGGCTACCGACGTAATCTTTACGGTTTGTGAGCATTCCTTCACCTTCTAGGGGGGGCAGCTGCCCCCCCCTGCCCGTACCTCGCTACGCCCTTGATAAGGATACGGATAAGGATAAGGATATATGACCGTATCTTTTTCTGATTTTTCTGTTTTTAGATTTTTGATTGAATTTCGCTAATAACGTCGCCATTTAATTAAAATAATACAATTTGAGGTTTTACTCATCAAGTTTCAAATAAAAATAAAATCTATATACATAAAAATGTTTGTATGTATGTATGCATGCATGTCCGCTATGCGTTGCTATATTAAGCATAGGAAATGTTTGAAACTTTCAAAATACCTTCTTTAAACCCCCGTGAAGGTTTCTGGATTATTACAACCACATGACAATAAACCTGAAAAGTTTTTTAATCATTACAAAAACTCTTGGAAAACCTGTCAAAAATGTCAAAACTTGAGAATGACATTTTTCAAAACAATGATTGTTAAATCAAAATTCTATTTTCGAACATCTTTAAACTAAAACTAAAGGATATATTTGAAGTACTCGCCTCATACTTTGAATCGAATCATGAATTATAGATATTCAAAATATTTACCTATGTTAGTTACCAAAATTGATTGATTGGTCTCATAATATATAAAAATGAATATTTGTATATGAAAAATGAAAATTTGAATAAAAAACTGTAATAGGTGGCACGCGGGCTGTTTGAAAACTGAATGTACTGGGACTGAATGCATGGAATGCGGGAGGGGGATTGACGGGACGGGGGAGCGGGAGAGGGGAAAGGAAAGGCGGGGAAGATGGAAGGGGATCGCGGGAGGGGAAGGAGACGCGGGAGGAGATCAGGTTGGCACGGGAAAGGACACACAGGTAGAAACAATTTATTTCTTTGAATATGGCATCGCAACGCGTGCCGGGTACCAGCTAGTTGTTATTATAAATGTATGAACGTGTATAAGAAACAGTTCTTTTAAATACGATTTTATATACATACGGTTAAAATTATCTGTGACAGTTTTCATTGATTAACTTTTTTATTTTTTACAAAATATTTACAAAATAAAGAAAAATTACTTTTGCGCTTGAAATCGAGACCTCCAGACTCCGTTGTGATTTTTATGCCTATTACCCTTATTCGTGGCGATATAAGGCGCACTAAAAATACATACATTTTAGCCTTGTGGCTTCTTCATTCGCCAAAATATCTGAAATGCAAGACGAAATTAACATGGTTAAGCAGGCATTAATATTGCCTACACTGTTAGAATTACACAAGGACGAAAGTAGGTACAGATGCTTCTGAATGTGTAACACAGTTAAAAAAATTACACGCTCTACCACATCTTTTTCCAATTTCTGTCAAATCACTAAATTCAAATGTGACCATAAGCATGTCGATGATGGAAATTTGAAATGCTGTAAAGGGCAAATTATTCACGAGAGCGAAAAGAAAGTTTTTTTTGCAAAAAATCACATCAATATAAACTTGTTGCTTAGATGTTCAATTTGTAGCTTAATCTCTTGTTTTTAGATCTTCAATTTGTAGCTTAGATCTTTAATTTGTAGCTTAAGATGAAGTCATAGTAAATAATGCAAAATCATATGTTTTTGTTTTGAAAATTTGATCGCTTAGAAGTATTGTAGATGCTTCAATTAAATACTGCGTGTAGAACATACCTTGGCCCTTAAAAATATCGGTCATTTTTTTTATAAGTCTTTTAATAAGCCTATAAAAAAATAAAGTATAAGGTCTAAAAAACACAAAACTAAAAACTAGTGGATCGCCTTTTAAAAGGCGATCCACTAGTTCACTACTGTGCCGTGGACAGTAGTTCTTCGGTGGACGCCATAGGGGTCACTTTGAATAACCGAATCCGTCGACTAGCGGCCGTATTGTAAAATATCAACGCGAAAATGCATATTTTATTTTATTTTGGGAAGATTGGGTGTAAGTATCAACTTTTTTTGCGATTATTATAAAATAAACTGAATTTGCCACATTGCACAATAAAACCATATCCGAAAAGGGGTTTATAAATAGGAGAGTTTGGACTTGAAAGTGTGTTTTTTAGACCTTATACTTTATTTTTTTATAGGCTTATTAAAAAACTTATTAAAAAAATGACCGATATTTTTAAGGGCCAAGGTATGTTCTACACGCAGTATTTAATTGAAGCATCTACAATAGAGGGGTATAGAATCAAAGGCAGCATTCTCCAAAAAGCATTATTTTGAGAAAACCAAAAAAAACGTTTCATTTCAGCAATTCTCATGTATTTATAAGTTTATAATTTTATTCAAAAGGGGAAACCGCTTATCTAATATAATTTCCAAAGTAGAATTTGTTTATTGTATTGATTGATTAGTTATAACGGATATAATTATGGAGATTGCTGCATTTGATACTCACCTAAGGAGAATGCTGCTTTTGTTTCTCACACGTGTGGAGAAAGCTGACTTTGATACTGACAAATAAATATGACGTCACAATAATGGACTGACCAAATCACAGGGAAGTTCGTGATTATTATTATGATTTTTATTTTAGTATAATTAAAATAAAAATAGGTTTTGTAATGTACTCATACAGTATTGAATTTGGGAGGTGTGTATGGGTACCGTCACCCCGGGAACCATTTACTGGATAAACAATATCTACCTCTGCCATTGATATGACTTTAGATTTTCACAGCCAAAAGTATTTTCGTTATTTATTATTGGGGTGTTATGCCGTGTAGTGCTACCTCCTTCTTTAGCCAAAGTTTCGGACACTGCAACGCTATCCCAAACATTTGCTTTGGCACTTTGGCTAAAGAAGGAGGTAGCGCAACCCGGCATAACACCCCAAAAACAAATAACGAAAACCTCTGTTCAAGTGGTTCGCTACGTTTAGTGACTTAGCTGGGATGCCCGGGTTTATGGAGTGAGGTTTGTCCGGGTCTTGGCGGCGGATGCGTCTGCCCACCTGCTGGATTGCAGGCCGGATCGGGAGAGAATAGTTGTGGGAGTCCCTTTGACTTCTCCAGCTTTGATCTCTCGAAACATCGCAGTGGGAGGGATAGGATTTATACATCCGTCACTTCTGGACACACTGACCCCCAGATTCCTACCCACCCGTAATACCCTTTTCCTTCCCAAAACCTTCTCGCCTTCTTTTCCTAAAAAGATCTTTCACACGGTATCCCCAAAGATGACAAAGGCCCTGAGTGGAATTATTTTCCTCAGGGCCTTCTGTGTGGAGCTAATGTAAAAAAATACAAGTGTGCAGTTCGCACGCGGTACAAATGAAACCTGCAGAAAACTAAAGTAGACAAGAGTGGGGACAAGCACTGCACGAAGAGGAGTTCAATTATTATCTTATTTTTTCGCAGCCTTAATCCTATGGATGTATGCGTTTCTCTATTTTTAGTGTCGCTTTTTTGTTTCATCGAGTTTCAAATCACAACGGTGCTAAAGAAGCTTTCACTTCAAAAAATAATAATATTAAGAGAGAAAATTTAAAAAAAAAGAAGAAAATAATGAAGGTTAATTATTTTGATCAAAATTGGCTTGAAACTCGCAAAATTTTCAACACTAAACATGTAATTCGGAATGTTTATCTGCAAGGCTATGAATCCTAGATTTAATTATAAAAGTAAAAAACATGTCTATGCATATTAATTTAATTTATGAATTTTAATTAACAACTAAAAAAATCTTTTGCCACTCCACGCCTCTGAAATAAACGGTATTTTATGACAGCTCATCTTAGAATTTTGACTACTTTTGCTTTCCATTTTTCTGGATTCCTTGACTTCTTCCTTGCGTTTTTCTTGGGCACGGATGATGGGTGAGAGTCCATAATCACACTGGCATCTTGTTTTTATTTCTAAATTCACTCCGAACTATTTAAAACAGTAAAATTAGAGCGACAGATTCAACATATGACTATACAATTTTGTATGGGCGGCCATGTTGTCACGTGATCAAATGGAGGCTTACCATTGGTCAAATTGGAGAATGCTGGTTTTGTTTCTTAAGTGCGTTGGAGATTGCTGCCTTTGATACTAACGCAGTTTTTAAAATGGATTTTTAAAGGATGAAGAGTTGGTTTTAATACCAAATAACTGATTTTCTAGGTAAAAGAGTGAATCATTAACAAAGTTGCATCATTAGTCCATTTTTGAAAAAAAGTGGAGAATGCTGCATTTGATTCTACACACCTCATTATACTTCTAAGCGATCAAATTTTCAAAACAAAAACATATGATTTTGCATTATTTTCTATGACTTCATCTTAAATCTCTTGTTTTTAATCTTCAATTTGTAGCTTAGAGCTTAGATCTTTAATTTGTGGCTTAAATCCAAAGATATTCAAATACAAAAGAGATCAGAGTAGTTTGCATACGAAAAGAATTTGTTCATTTCGTTGATTTTTTGAAGATGTGAGTTAGTATTGGTTAACAATATAGTTTGAATACGGAAAGAATTCGTTCATTCAGTTTAACGTTCGCTTGGTTTATTAGTTAATTATTCGTTCATTTAGTTTATTTGTTAATTGGTAAACAATATTGGCGACACCCGGAAGCGCAGTCCCACCTAGTAAAAACTGCAGATAGCACATCTATTATATTTCAATATCTTTGCTTAAATCTCATGTTTTTAGATCTTCAATTTGTAGCTTAGATTTTAACTTGTAGCTTAAATCTCTTGTTTTTAATCTTCAATTTGTAGTTTAGATCTTTAATTTGTAGCTTAAATCTCTTGTTTTTAGATCTTCAATTTGTAGCTTAGATTTTTAACTTGTAGCTTAAATCTCTTGTTTTTAATCTTCAATTTGTAGCTTAGATCTTTAATTTGTATCTTAAATGTCTTGTTTTTAGATCTTCAATTTGTAGCAAATCTCTTGTATATCGATTTTCAATGGATCTTCAATAGCTTAGATTTTCAATTTGTAGTCCAGATCTTTAATTTGTAGCTTAAATATTCTGTTTTTAGATCTTCAATTTGTAGCTTGGATCTTAAATTTGTAGCCTAGATCTTTAATTTGTAGCTTAAACCTTCTGTTTGCAGCTTAGGTATTCAATTTGTAACTTGCATCTTCAATTTGCAGCCTGTATCTTTAATTTACAGCCTTGATCATCAATCTCATCGTAGATCTTCGATTTGTAGCCTAAATCTTCAATTTGTAGTTTAGATCTTTGATTTGTAGCCTAGATCTTCAATTTGTAACTTAGATCTTGGATTTGCAGCCTAGATCTTGAATTTGAAGATTAGATCTTTGATTTGTAGCCTAGATCTTTAATTTGTAACTTAGATCTTGAATTTGCAGCCTAGATCTTGAATTTATAGATTAGATCTTTGATTTGTAGCCTAGATCATCAATTTATAGTAGATATTCATTTTGTAACCTAGATCTTCAATATGTAGCTTAGATCTTCAATTTGTAGCTTGCATCTTCAATTTGCAGCCTGTATTTTTAATTTTTAGCTTAGATCTTCAATTTATAGCTCAGATCTTTGATTTCTAGCCTAGATCTTCAATTTGTTACTTAGATCTTTGATTTGTAGCCTAGATCTTTGATTTGTAGCCTAGATCTTGAATTTTTAGCTTAGATCTTTGATCTGTAGCCTAGATTTTCAATTTGTATCTTAGATCTTCAACCTGTAGCTTGGATTTTAAATTAACTCGTACCTACCCAAGGAGGGTTTATAGAAAAACAACGTTACTTACTTTTTTTTTTTTTTACATGAGCTCCACACAGGAGGCCCTGAGGAAAATAATTTCCCTCAGGGCCTATGTCATCTTTGGGGATGCTGTGTGGAGGGTTTTTTAAGGAAAGGAAGGAGAGGATAGTTCTGGGAAGGAAAAGGGTTTAAGGGGTGGGTAGGAATCTGGGGTTCAGTATGTCCTGGTCATCCGCCTCCAAGACCTAGACAAACCTCACCCCATGAACCCGGGCACCCCTGCTAAATCACCAAACGTAGCGAATCACTTGGGGAGACCTATAGCAGAGGTGTTGGTTATCCAATAAAGGTTCCCGGGGCGGCGGTACCCATTTCCGCCTCCCAAATTGCATATTTACTATTTTTTATTTACCAGAGCAGTAAACACTCATTTGGGGATTTGGTGAGACTGGAGACAGTGGGGAGGGGAAAGAGATGTGTAGACGGAGGTTGGGAAGTACTTGGCTAACTAGTCTGATCACAGGCATGATTCTTAACAGTGATAACGATAAAATCTCAATAAATCTGATAATTTGTGACGTCGCGTGGTTAAATCATAAATTTAATCCAGGTGGGTATGAAATCCGGACACGTCTCTCTATATGACGGATGTGACTCATTTCCGCTCGCAGTAGGAACTTATTCCTTCGTAAATGTATTTATTTTGTTTAAAAAGCTCGCCCCATCGGAAGCAAGATATATTATCACGGTAGAAATTGGGACGTGATCGCCATTCTGAATTTGAGGGTGCAGCCATTTTGAAACCAGCATTTTAGGTGTTTCTAACAGTATGATGAAAGTTATACACCTAATAATAGCTTATGAATAGAACGTTGATCTAAACGTAGATCGACAAAGAAGGTATGTATTTAAATACAGATTTTTTTACTGAGTTATGTTGTTTCTAATTAAAGACCATTCCAATTTAACATCAGGAAAAAATTACATTTACAAAAAAATCGTATGACATTTTAGGAACCATCCCCATTATTTTTTAACATAGTCCCCGCTATGATCGACGCACCGCTGAGCGGTGGCACTAGGTAGGTACTTGATTTATCTTAGAACTCCGCCGCCAAAAATGCTTTCACCTCTCCCTCCGTGTCCGAGTCGGTCTCCCAATGTTTTCCGGCCAAAATTCCTTCGGGTGAAGAAAAATATGTAAATCATGTCTTTGGTTGCCTTTTTAATTCCGGGGTTAGATGGTGGACCCAAGTTTCAACCCTAAAAAGCCTCGCCTTGGTTGGATTTTGCTCTTCAGCATTTTGGGTACCCAACGAGCACGCGATTTGCATACGCCATTTTTCCCTCAAAATCGTTTGTAAACTTATATACTGACATCTGGGATCAAAACTGCGAGCTTACGAACTTTAACGGGGCGGACTCCCTTTTAAGACCGCTCTCAGATTTCGTTCAGTTGTCGATTCTCCGGATAAAGGCCACATTCGCATTACTAGCGCCGCCAATCATAATACCTAAATTATTTTCTATAGTATTAAGTAGGACCCTATCCAAAATTTAGTCTGAGGATTATGAATTCTTGGGGTGACACCACGTACATTCTTGGGGTGACACCATATTCATTGGGGTGACACCACGTTATCCGCACCGGGTGGCGTATTTACAAACCCTATACCGATTCAGTCGCGGTAACGACAATTTACATTAAATTTTAAATATACCTCTATATTGGTTATTTTTTATCACATTGCAAAAACAAAAAAATGTTCTAAAATCTAGATAAAATAATCTTTCCAATGTGTATATTAGAAATTCATAATTTTATTTCTAAATGTTTAAATTTTGATATTGAAAATTTAAAGCGACTCAAACGCGTTAGGGATTGTAAATACGCCACCGGGTGCCACCCACACTAGCTACGCCACTGTATGCGATCCATAGACCTAAGGGGGTATTCTAGTCCAGAAAAAAAATAGCTTCGTATTTCGGCACTTACTTTAGATATTTAAGAATATCTCCTTAAAAGGATTTTTCAAAATTAGAATTATTTTAAAAGTTATAGCCATTTTAGTTCGACCGGTCTAGACGGAATCTAACTAGAATCTAAATAGAGCAAAAATTTAAGCGCGTTTTTCTCGAAACTTATTTTCTCGAAACCTTTTTCACAAAATCTCAAGTTTTAATTGACCGATTTTATTGAAAATGGGCATGAATTTTCTTTAAGTATATATCCCTTCAAAAAATCAAATTTTTTAATTTTTGCTATTTTGAAAAATTCGGAAAAGTTAAAAAATAGCTGAAAAACATAATTTTTTTGAGTAGACACCATTTTGCGAGATTTTTTTTCTTATTTTTTTCTGGTTCCTACTATAATTTATTTGTACTGATAAAGAATCTACCTTTTTTATAATTTTTCACATTAGGGAACGTACCCATACGAATGACACGCTCTTTTTCCCCCTCTACTTCAACAGCGTGTAACTTCGTGTAATATAGTGTTAGCATCGGCGATACTTGCGGCCAACGCCAAACCCAAAACCTGGAAAGGACATGCAATAAACAGGCCAGCGGCTAGCTCGGCACAGCCGGCGCGAGCAAGGTCCCTCTTAAACCCAGGGCGAGTGTTTGTGGTTCGCCTGTAAATTCCTACTTCCCTTCCTTTCCTCAAAATCTCCAGGTCTCCTTCCTCAATCAGAACACAGTTGTTATGCACGTAAAGGGTTTTATTCATTTAAAGGTGAACAGGGTTATACAAAAGCCAGCCTCGGCACTATACACATGGATATTTGGCTATCTCTAATAATCATATCATAACGGGGGGCCTTCTCTCAACTCTCTACACGTATTTAGTGAATTTAAATGTCAGTTCTTAGCACACAGAGGGGAAGCAAGGTTCATTTGTACTCACAAGCAGGAAATAGGCAGTCATCTGACGGATACTGGTAGGCGTAAGCCTCTTCGTGCACAATTCACATTTAAAGTAAACATCGCGAGCGTTTACGGAGAGCGCCTAGCGCGAAACACAGGGAACACAGTTGTTACGCCCAAGGCCGGCGGAGGAATGAATGCGGGGTGCCGTTCGGCCTCGGGCCACGGACTGCGCGTGCGGGGAGGGGGGGCGGAGAGGGGCGGTGCGGCGAGTTAGTGCACTGGGGTCAATTCGTTAGCTCCTCGCACGGAACCCAATTCCGTAAGTTTCGTAACGTAACACTTCCCCCCTCGCCGCAAAAAAGGCGACGTGGTAATGGAGCAGTAGGGCTAAGAAATCCTCTTACCCTTCTAGCACTTGTGCCAAAACAAAAAAACATCTAAGAGAAAGGGGAGAGAGAGAGAGAGAGAAAAAGAAAAAGTTGCTAGCTACACAATAGTAGAAACAAAAACAAAAGAGAAAAAAAACATGGTGAACAAAGAATTATACATGAATGTACATGAAAGAGCAGTGGCATACATAAATATAAACAAGGACCTGCTGGAGAAAGGTACAAGGGTTATGCAGTGATAGAAAAAAAAAATTACTCTAAATTGTATCATTGGTCTGTGAGCTATGTTTGCGTAGCGTGGTTTGCGTAGGATGTTTGGGGTGTTTGAACGTTGCACTGAAGTTACAAGGTTACTTTGTCACAGTAACCTGGCCCGTTTGAAATTACACTCAAGGAACACTAGGGCCTTAAAGAAAACACGAAGAAGAGAACGCAGGATGAGGCTTCTTGGTGGTGGAGAGGGTTCTACCTGTCACAGAGGTCAAAAAGGTAGCTGCTTCCGGATCCTGTGGGTGGGCCAGTATGACATCATTGAGGTACTGGAGAGTGGAATTGTAATTGGTGGTTGGTCCTTTATAGAGGAGGTGGTTTGTGTACATGACAGCCGTTGTTGTGATGGTGGTTGGTACACTGGTTTGTATACAGTGGGATTGTTGTGTGAACAATCGTTGGTATTATTATTTGCGCAAGGGCACAGGAGCATTGGCATGATGGCAACAGAGCAATTTGCAAGGTGCAGCTGGAACATTTGCAAGATGCAGCAGGAACATTTGTACAATGGCAACAGGAACATTTGCGAGATGCCGCAGGAACATTTGTACAATGGCAACAGGAACATTTGCGAGATGCCGCAGGAACATTTGCACGATGGCAACAGGAACATTTGCAAGATGCCGCAGGAACATTTGCACGATGGCAACAGGAACATGAACCAACTTAGAGCTGACGTGCTCGGGTTTGTTTGAGTGATGGTTTTGTGGTGATACAATTCGCAACTACACGCACGACTCATACTAGGTTATGTTAGGTGTGGTCGGGTGCTTTTGGTACGTAGGGTTTGAAGGCATGGGACCTCCGTGACGGTAGTGAAGGCAGCATGAAGAGAGGCGCAGGTGTAGATAGGGTGAAGAGCTGCTGGTCTTCTTATTAATTCGGCGAAAAAATTATTATTAGAACAAAATTCTTGAAGTTTACCTGCCTGGTAGACCAATGATGAAAAGGTTTGGAGAGAAACAAGGTGTGCATGTTGAGAAAGATTGGATTTGTTTGACGTGTAGAGAGAGAGAGAGAGAGACGGAGAGAGAGTTAACTAAATGCAACTACAGACTTATACATATTACAGGTACGTATTCAAGGAAGGTTCTGTTTAACCCATTTAGTTTTTTTTTAAACTAAATACATTTCCAAGAACACGTGGGTAAGGGTTTGTACGTATGACAAAATGCCCCTTTCGAAAGAAGTTGGTCTTCCATGACCTATGCTCACGTCTATACGGTAGCATTTTTTCTACTTTCGAAGAACAAAAACATTGAGTACAAATAAGTTATGAAAAGTGGGAAAGGAGTAGGAAGTTGAAAGGATCCGTGTATGAAGGTTGTCCCATTTGACAAACGAAACGCCAAGTGCGTAACGCATATATCCCCATTCACGGATAATTTCGAGGAAGGGAAAGGGTGACAATTGGGAACATTTGAACGAAGAAAACTGCTGAGGATTCGGCTATTTCCGAAATTCGACCTCTGAGTGGAAGGTGAAACAAGGTCTACAGCAGTTATCCTGGCACATTACAATACCATTTGGTAGTGTGGGACAAAAGGAATACACTGACATAAAAAGAGTCTAATCCTCCACGTGTATTGGGTAGAAGATTAGAGGGTAGTTTTATTCTCCTACTTGTTTGCGAGAAATGACAGACCCTTGCTCAAATCTCACAAACCTGGGGGGTTTTCTTGTTCGTCTCCCAGACAACGAGTTAGGTGTTTTTTGTGTCCATCAACTTAACTCCTACGACACGATGCCCCATAATCATGAGTGAAGCGTATGATTAGTCCTTTTGAGATAGTGGATAGTTCCTGGGTTCTTGTGACAGGAAGTCCACGGGCATGTTAATGAGTACTCTGCTGCAAAAGCAATAATTTTCTGATAACAGAAAATAAAAGGCGTGTGATCTACACTTGGTAGGTCACACAAACATGGGGGTAGATATTATTTCGTTCGCACGACTCATGGTGAGTATTGTAACGTCTTCACGTTTGGTGCACAGATTATATAAGTACACAGTTATAACAAAGCGGTTCTCATGACAAAAGACACACGACCAAAAAGGGGCGGTTCTCATGCCAAATAAATGACACACGACCAACAAGGGGCGGTTCTCATGCCAAAAGACACACGACCAACTCAATAACATTTAGTTAAGAGTATAAAGTAATTATAACGAACTTCTCGTATCATGGCGGATGTTTTGAGGATCTCTCCTATGATGGTAGATATTGTCACGTTTTCACGTCTCACGTGACAGGAATGAACGATTTACAACAAATTTTGCCCAGTATTGAAAGACAGTAACCCAATAGGTATTTAAAACAATTTAATGAGATAAATCACCCTCTCGATCAACAACCCTGTGTTGACGAGCAAACAATGAGTAGTTATGACGGACTCCCCGTGACGTGTAAAAACACAAAGATATTATGAGATTCGCATCTATAGCAGTGAATATTGTAAGGTTCACACCTATAATAGTAGATATTGTAAGGCTCGCGCCTATAATGTTACAAAAGTTTACGTTCACAAATGTGGGTCCCCATTCAATACAGACGGCGGGTTGCAATGATGTAATTAATACGGCACTGCTGTAGCTTAATAAATTCATATTAGCATACGTTACAAGACTTGCCAAAAGGCGATAAACACAAATTTTATTGAAGATCTGGCCAAGATTTTAAACTCCAAACAAGAATAATGGTACAATAAAGGACAAAAGAAACTGATGCCATGATAAAATATTGTACCTCATAATGAAGTTGTATATGTACAAAGAACAATGTTAATGAAGGGACGAAACGTATTGTCACTTTTATAACAAAAATTTTTTTTCTCAGAATCCGACAAAATACGATTCTGGAAAAAAATAGAGCGATTGGGTTGAGCGCCATTCTAATTTTTGGAAAAAGAAGAAAAACCACAAGTAGCAACAAGGTTGCCCTTGAATTGTTTCGAATCCAGCGAATGTGACCTGATAGGTGTGTACATTTGGTGTATTCGAAACGATCCCCAATATACAACATTACTATGAATGTGTA
Organism: Limnephilus marmoratus; assembly: GCA_917880885.1. NCBI lineage: Eukaryota > Metazoa > Arthropoda > Insecta > Trichoptera > Limnephilidae > Limnephilus > Limnephilus marmoratus. Next base: position 42,929,648 of record OU862924.1, on the reverse strand, counting down.
GGATGGGGTGAAGAGGAAAAAGAAAAAAGAAAGAAAAAAAACGGGAGGGTTTCCTATTATAACAGAAATCGTCGCGACATTCTTACAATATGGTGCTGTGACCATAGTAGCGAGCTGCGGCAATGGTCTGAAACCAATGGTTATTATACAGACTTGCACTTATGATTTTATATTTACAACATTAGGGTAGGGACGTACTGGTACGACAAAAACCCGACACCAAACAAAAAGTAGAAAGGGTGATATGACAAGATGAGGCGATGAGGTGAGAAAAAAAAACGCGCGGATGCTGCAAGAATTGTGAAAAGGAAAGCGACGTCTTGGAGCAAGAGTTTTCGGCAGCGCCGGATCTGCCATACGTTCAAAAACGTGCAAAAAACCTGGCGCCAACTCCGAAGGGGCGCCGTGAGAAAATAAATATTGTATTAAAAATTTGTTATAATATTCCCTGAATCGTTTAAAAATTTCCCATAGTACGAAATAATTATTAAGCTCTAGCAACACTTTCCAAAGATACAGACTGCACACGCATCTGGTTTGAATTCAACGAAATTCAACGATTTACGAATTTATAGTCAGTTACAGAATTTTTTTACAAATTCCATATATTTAGTTTAAACGTAAGATCTATTTTTCCATATATCTTTTACTGTCTTTTACGACGAATGAGTGCGATCCAAATTCATTAACCAATCACAGCGCCGTACTTTTATTCAAGAGAACAAACCAACCGTCGGCGCCTTTCAAAATGCTTTTGTACGAATTAAGTCTCTAGGAGAAGGGACTTAAAGACCATTTTCTTATGAAATCTTCAGTAAATTCCATTAGCATAAACATCGCACGGTTTGCAACAGAACAGTTTCATCATTGATTTGACAGTTGAAGTTCGATAAATGTACCTACAATTAATTTCTATTAGATTTGTTATTTTACAGTCAGTAATAATCAGTGTAAGCGTCTTTCGTAAGCCGTTGATACCATAGATACGTTCGTGTTTGTTCGCTCAACACAGAACACAGGGGAAATGGAAATGCAAGGTACAAATTTGAGGTTATATTATTATATTATTATTATTATTATTAGATTTTTTAATTTATAACTACATTTCTATTGGTTGTTAGAGGTTGTGGATTGTGGATTACAATGAATAGAACAATAATTAAAAAAAAACTTTCAGGCTCGCAGAATCTAAAACTTAGAATTAAAGAGCATAATGACATAAAAAAACTCGTTTCCATTGGGAATTTTTTATTCCAATTTCTCCAGCACCGATAAAAAGTGATGTCCCGCGCAATGACATTACAATGGTCCCGAGCACATCTAAACAGATATCTATCGCACAAATTCCTCCGGTCGGATTATTAGAAGATAAAAATAACGTCACTGATAGCAGTTTAAATTTAATTCTGTTTTCAGAGCTTGAATTGAAAGATCCCGGATGCTGGCCAAAGTTATCTCAAAATTCCATTAGTTTATTAGTTCAGGAAGGTCCTGTACAATTGAAAGGTTTTCATTTTCCTATTACGAACAAGCGTAAATTTAATACTAAGTATTATTACAAGAAACTGCCTAATGGAGAAGAATTACATAGATCGTGGCTTATTTATTCGAAAACTTTAGATAGGGTTACACCCTTTATATGTCTTGATTTTATTTGATAAATTAGTGTAAAACAAAAAAAAATTAAATAAAAAAAAAATTGGGGTAAACGAATTTTTAATCAAAATAAAAATGTAGGGGGGGGGGGGCGCCATCGGTACCTACTGCACAGGGCGCTAGATTTCGTAGATCCGGCCCTGGTTTTCGGAACCGTTGATGGTAGGAGGAAAAGGGGGCCCTTTCCCGAAGTGATCAATTTCAGGAAGAGGATGCATATAAGTATGAAATCGGTGCCCCAAGAGGTGCTCTTGTGGTACAGCAGGCAAGGCACGCAGGATGTACAAGAACATATAAAATTATGCAAAAAGAAAAAGGAATGTACAGGAGTTAGGCTACCGTTGACATTAATGTGCCTTCGGGTGTAAGGATTACCTTACGAATGCCCATATGGGTGATTATTTACATTTAATATTTACAAGTAACTCACGTCATTTATGACAAGAATTTTAAGACTTTTAAAGAGACCGCATCGCACTGATTGACGACTGGCCAAGAGAGGTCAGGGGCGTAATGATGATCAGGGTTAACAAGATGCATGTTTTGCCAATTTGATAACGCCTGAGAACTTGATGTGATGGAATTTACTGATTCCGTCACAGTAAGACATTTTGGATTTATTCCTAGGAGAAATCTTTCTATTTCTCAGGGCCTGTAGTAGTTCTTCCTTTCTTGAAGTAAGAATGTGCGGTATTATACCTAGCGTAACTTGAGGAACTTCCATGGTGTATAGGATCGTGTCAGAGTGACCTTATGTTGGAAAAAAGTGAGAACTAGACTCGCAATTGGAAAGAAATTGGGCAGAGATTGACCACTGGGGACGTATTTTTTTACAAAAAGTTTTTGAAAAAAAACACGTTTTTTATAAGTGTTTGGTTTATTTGAAAATTTGGGCAGGGGTTTGCCTCAAATAACGTGATTTTGTGAAAAAATCCAGATGTTTTGAAAATTTGTTGAAAATTTTCAAAGTCCGAAAACGAGAAAAAATTGGGCAGCGGTTTCCCTTAAAAAACGTGATTTTCTAAAAAAATCCAGATGTTTTGAAAATTTGTTGAAAATTTTCAAAGTACGAAAACGAGAAAAAATTGGGCAGCGGTTTCCCTTAAAAAACGTGATTTTGTAAAGAAATCCAGATGTTTTGAAAATTTGTTGAAAATTTTCAAAGTCCGAAAACGAGAAAAAATTGGGCAGCGGTTTCCCTTAAAACACGTGATTTTGTAAAAAAAAAACAGATGTTTTGAAAATTTGTTGAAAATTTTCAGTCCATAAAATGAAAAAAAAAATTGCGCAGCGGTTTGCCTCAAAAAACGTGATTTTGTGAAAAAATCCAGATGTTTTGAAAATTTGTTGAAAATTTTCAAAGTCCGAAAACGAGAAAAAATTGGGCAGCGGTTTCCCTTAAAAAACGTGATTTTGTAAAGAAATCCAGATGTTTTGAAAATTTGTTGAAAATTTTCAAATTCCGAAAACGAGAAAAAATTGGGCAGCGGTTTCCCTTAAAAAACGTGATTTTGTAAAAAAATCCAGATGTTTTGAAAATTTGTTGAAAATTTTCAAAGTCCGAAAACGAGAAAAAATTGGGCAGCGGTTTCCCTTAAAAAACGTGATTTTGTAAAGAAATCCAGATGTTTTGAAAATTGGTTGAAAATTTTCAGTCCATAAAATGAAAAAAAAAATTGCGCAGCGGTTTGCCTCAAAAAACGTGATTTTGTGAAAAAATCCAGATGTTTTGAAAATTTGTTGAAAATTTTCAAAGTCCGAAAACGAGAAAAAATTGGGCAGCGGTTTCCCTTAAAAAACGTGATTTTGTAAAGAAATCGAGATGTTTTGAAAATTTGTTGAAAATTTTCAAAGTCCGAAAACGAGAAAAAATTGGGCAGCGGTTTCCCTTAAAAAACGTGATTTTGTAAAAAAATCCAGATGTTTTGAAAATTTGTTGAAAATTTTCAAAGTCCGAAAACGAGAAAAAATTGGGCAGCGGTTTCCCTTAAAACACGTGATTTTGTAAAAAAAACCAGATGTTTTGAAAATTTGTTGAAAATTTTCAGTCCATAAAATGAAAAAAAAAATTGCGCAGCGGTTTGCCTCAAAAAACGTGATTTTGTGAAAAAATCCAGAGAAAACGAGAAAAAATTGGGCAGCGGTTTCCCTTAAAAAACGTGATTTTGTGAAAAAATCCAGATGTTTTGGAAATTTGTTGAAAATTTTCCAAGTCCAAAAACGAGAAAAAATTGGGCAGCGGTTTCCCTTAAAACACGTGATTTTGTAAAAAAAACCAGATGTTTTGAAAATTTGTTGAAAATTTTCACTCCATAAAATGAAAAAAAAAATTGCGCAGCGGTTTGCCTCAAAAAACGTGATTTTGTGAAAAAATCCAGATGTTTTGAAAATTTGTTGAAAATTTTCAAAGTCCGAAAACGAGAAAAAATTGGGCAGCGGTTTCCCTTGAAAAACGTGATTTTGTAAAAAAATCCAGATGTTTTGAAAATTTGTTGAAAATTTTCAGTCCATAAAATGAAAAAAAAAATTGCGCAGCGGTGTGCCTCAAAAAACGTGATTTTGTGAAAAAATCCAGATGTTTTGAAAATTTGTTGAAAATTTTCAAAGTCCGAAAACGAGAAAAAATTGGGCAGCGGTTTCCCTTAAAAAACGTGATTTTGTAAAAAAATCCAGATGTTTTGAAAATTTGTTGAAAATTTTCAAAGTCCGAAAACGAGAAAAAATTGGGCAGCGGTTTCCCTTAAAAAACGTGATTTTGTAAAAAAATCCAGATGTTTTGAAAATTTGTTGAAAATTTTCAAAGTCCGAAAACGAGAAAAAATTGGGCAGCGGTTTCCCTTAAAACACGTGATTTTGTAAAAAAAAACAGACGTTTTGAAAATTTGTTGAAAATTTTCAGTCCATAAAATGAAAAAAAAAATTGCGCAGCGGTTTGCCTCAAAAAACGTGATTTTGTGAAAAAATCCAGAGAAAACGAGAAAAAATTGGGCAGCGGTTTCCCTTAAAAAACGTGATTTTGTAAAGAAATCGAGATGTTTTGAAAATTTGTTGAAAATTTTCAAAGTCCGAAAACGAGAAAAAATTGGGCAGCGGTTTCCCTTAAAACACGTGATTTTGTAAAAAAATCCAGATGTTTTGAAAATTTGTTGAAAATTTTCAGTCCATAAAATGAAAAAAAAAATTGCGCAGCGGTTTGCCTCAAAAAACGTGATTTTGTGAAAAAATCCAGAGAAAACGAGAAAAAATTGGGCAGCGGTTTCCCTTAAAACACGTGATTTTGTAAAAAAAAACCAGATGTTTTGAAAATTTGTTGAAAATTTTCACTCCATAAAATGAAAAAAAAAATTGCGCAGCGGTTTGCCTCAAAAAACGTGATTTTGTGAAAAAATCCAGATGTTTTGAAAATTTGTTGAAAATTTTCAAAGTCCGAAAACGAGAAAAAATTGGGCAGCGGTTTCCCTTGAAAAACGTGATTTTGTAAAAAAATCCAGATGTTTTGAAAATTTGTTGAAAATTTTCAGTCCATAAAATGAAAAAAAAAATTGCGCAGCGGTGTGCCTCAAAAAACGTGATTTTGTGAAAAAATCCAGATGTTTTGAAAATTTGTTGAAAATTTTCAAAGTCCGAAAACGAGAAAAAATTGGGCAGCGGTTTCCCTTAAAAAACGTGATTTTGTAAAAAAATCCAGATGTTTTGAAAATTTGTTGAAAATTTTCAAAGTCCGAAAACGAGAAAAAATTGGGCAGCGGTTTCCCTTAAAAAACGTGATTTTGTAAAAAAATCCAGATGTTTTGAAAATTTGTTGAAAATTTTCAAAGTCCGAAAACGAGAAAAAATTGGGCAGCGGTTTCCCTTAAAACACGTGATTTTGTAAAAAAAAACAGATGTTTTGAAAATTTGTTGAAAATTTTCAGTCCATAAAATGAAAAAAAAAATTGCGCAGCGGTTTGCCTCAAAAAACGTGATTTTGTGAAAAAATCCAGAGAAAACGAGAAAAAATTGGGCAGCGGTTACCCTTAAAAAACGTGATTTTGTAAAAAAATCCAGATGTTTTGAAAATTTGTTGAAAATTTTCAAAGTCCGAAAACGAGAAAAAATTGGGCAGCGGTTTCCCTTAAAAAACGTGATTTTGTAAAGAAATCCAGATGTTTTGAAAATTTGTTGAAAATTTTCAAATTCCGAAAACGAGAAAAAATTGGGCAGCGGTTTCCCTTAAAAAACGTGATTTTGTAAAAAAATCCAGATGTTTTGAAAATTTGTTGAAAATTTTCAAAGTCCGAAAACGAGAAAAAATTGGGCAGCGGTTTCCCTTAAAAAACGTGATTTTGTAAAGAAATCCAGATGTTTTGAAAATTGGTTGAAAATTTTCAGTCCATAAAATGAAAAAAAAAATTGCGCAGCGGTTTGCCTCAAAAAACGTGATTTTGTGAAAAAATCCAGATGTTTTGAAAATTTGTTGAAAATTTTCAAAGTCCGAAAACGAGAAAAAATTGGGCAGCGGTTTCCCTTAAAAAACGTGATTTTGTAAAGAAATCGAGATGTTTTGAAAATTTGTTGAAAATTTTCAAAGTCCGAAAACGAGAAAAAATTGGGCAGCGGTTTCCCTTAAAAAACGTGATTTTGTAAAAAAATCCAGATGTTTTGAAAATTTGTTGAAAATTTTCAAAGTCCGAAAACGAGAAAAAATTGGGCAGCGGTTTCCCTTAAAACACGTGATTTTGTAAAAAAAACCAGATGTTTTGAAAATTTGTTGAAAATTTTCAGTCCATAAAATGAAAAAAAAAATTGCGCAGCGGTTTGCCTCAAAAAACGTGATTTTGTGAAAAAATCCAGAGAAAACGAGAAAAAATTGGGCAGCGGTTTCCCTTAAAAAACGTGATTTTGTGAAAAAATCCAGATGTTTTGGAAATTTGTTGAAAATTTTCAAGTCCAAAAACGAGAAAAAATTGGGCAGCGGTTTCCCTTAAAACACGTGATTTTGTAAAAAAAAACAGATGTTTTGAAAATTTGTTGAAAATTTTCACTCCATAAAATGAAAAAAAAAATTGCGCAGCGGTTTGCCTCAAAAAACGTGATTTTGTGAAAAAATCCAGATGTTTTGAAAATTTGTTGAAAATTTTCAAAGTCCGAAAACGAGAAAAAATTGGGCAGCGGTTTCCCTTGAAAAACGTGATTTTGTAAAAAAATCCAGATGTTTTGAAAATTTGTTGAAAATTTTTCAGTCCATAAAATGAAAAAAAAAATTGCGCAGCGGTGTGCCTCAAAAAACGTGATTTTGTGAAAAAATCCAGATGTTTTGAAAATTTGTTTGAAAATTTTCAAAGTCCGAAAACGAGAAAAAATTGGGCAGCGGTTTCCCTTAAAAAACGTGATTTTGTAAAAAAATCCAGATGTTTTGAAAAATTTGTTGAAAATTTTCAAAGTCCGAAAACGAGAAAAAATTGGGCAGGCGGTTTCCCTTAAAAAACGTGATTTTGTAAAAAAATCCAGATGTTTTGAAAATTTGTTGAAAATTTTCAAAGTCCGAAAACGAGAAAAAATTGGGCAGCGGTTTCCCTTAAAACACGTGATTTTGTAAAAAAAAAAACAGACGTTTTGAAAATTTGTTGAAAATTTTCAGTCCATAAAATGAAAAAAAAAATTGCGCAGCGGTTTGCCTCAAAAAACGTGATTTTGTGAAAAAATCCAGAGAAAACGAGAAAAAATTGGCAGCGGTTTCCCTTAAAAAACGTGATTTTGTAAAGAATCGAGATGTTTTGAAAATTTGTTGAAAATTTTCAAAGTCCGAAAACGAGAAAAAATTGGGCAGCGGTTTCCCTTAAAACACGTGATTTTGTAAAAAAAACCAGATGTTTTGAAAATTGTTGAAAAATTTCAGTCCATAAAATGAAAAAAAAAAATTGCGCAGCGGTTTGCCTCAAAAAACGTGATTTTGTGAAAAAATCCAGAGAAAACGAGAAAAAATTGGGCAGCGGTTTCCCTTAAAACACGTGATTTTGTAAAAAAAAAACCAGATGTTTTGAAAATTTGTTGAAAATTTTCACTCCATAAAATGAAAAAAAAAATTGCGCAGCGGTTTGCCTCAAAAAACGTGATTTTGTGAAAAAATCCAGATGTTTGAAAATTTGTTGAAAATTTTCAAAGTCCGAAAACGAGAAAAAATTGGGCAGCGGTTCCCTTGAAAAACGTGATTTTGTAAAAAAATCCAGATGTTTTGAAAATTTGTTGAAAATTTTCAGTCCATAAAATGAAAAAAAAAAATTGCGCAGCGGTGTGCCTCAAAAAAACGTGATTTTGTGAAAAAATCCAGATGTTTTGAAAATTTGTTGAAAATTTTCAAAGTCCGAAAACGAGAAAAAATTGGGCAGCGGTTTCCCTTAAAAAACGTGATTTTGTAAAAAAATCCAGATGTTTTGAAAATTTGTTGAAAATTTTCAAAGTCCGAAAACGAGAAAAAATTGGGCAGCGGTTTCCCTTAAAAAACGTGATTTTGTAAAAAAATCCAGATGTTTTGAAAATTTGTTGAAAATTTTCAAAGTCCGAAAACGAGAAAAAAATTGGGCAGCGGTTTCCCTTAAAACACGTGATTTTGTAAAAAAAAACAGATGTTTTGAAAATTTGTTGAAAATTTTCAGTCCATAAAATGAAAAAAAAAATTGCGCAGCGGTTTGCCTCAAAAAACGTGATTTTGTGAAAAAATCCAGAGAAAACGAGAAAAAATTGGGCAGCGGTTACCCTTAAAAAACGTGATTTTGTAAAAAAATCCAGATGTTTTGAAAATTTGTTGAAAATTTTCAAAGTCCGAAAACGAGAAAAAATTGGGCAGCGGTTTCCCTTAAAAAACGTGATTATGTAAAGAAATCCAGATGTTTGAAAATTTGTTGAAAATTTTCAAAGTCCGAAAACGAGAAAAAATTGGGCAGCGGTTTCCCTTAAAAAACGCGATTTTGTAAAAAAAATCCAGATGTTTTGAAAATTTGTTGAAAATTTTCAAAGTCCGAAAACGAGAAAAAATTGGGCAGCGGTTTCCCTTAAAAAACGCGATTTTGTAAAAAAATCCAGATGTTTTGAAAATTTGTTGAAAATTTTCAAAGTCCGAAAACGAGAAAAAAATTGGGCAGCGGTTTCCCTTAAAAAACGTGATTTTGTAAAAAAATCCAGATGTTTTGAAAATTTGTTGAAAATTTTCAAAGTCCGAAAACGAGAAAAAATTGGGCAGCGGTTTCCCTTAAAACACGTGATTTTGTAAAAAAAAAACCAGATGTTTTGAAAATTTGTTGAAAATTTTCAGTCCATAAAATGAAAAAAAAAATTGCGCAGCGGTTTGCCTCAAAAAACGTGATTTTGTGAAAAAATCCAGATGTTTTGGAAATTTGTTGAAAATTTTCCAAGTCCAAAAACGAGAAAAAATTGGGCAGCGGTTTCCCTTAAAAAACGTGATTTTGTAAAAAAATCCAGATGTTTTGAAAATTTGTTGAAAATTTTCAAAGTCCGAAAACGAGAAAAAATTGGGCAGCGGTTTCCCTTAAAAAACGTGATTTTGTAAAGAAATCCAGATGTTTTGAAAATTTGTTGAAAATTTTCAAAGTCCGAAAACGAGAAATAATTGGGCAGCGGTTTCCCTTAAAACACGTGATTTTGTAAAAAAAACCAGATGTTTTGAAAATTTGTTGAAAATTTTCAGTCCATAAAATGAAAAAAAAAATTGCGCAGCGGTTTGCCTCAAAAAACGTGATTTTGTGAAAAAATCCAGATGTTTTGAAAATTTGTTGAAAATTTTCAAAGTCCGAAAACGAGAAAAAATTGGGCAGCGGTTTCCCTTAAAAAACGTGATTTTGTAAAGAAATCCAGATGTTTTGAAAATTTGTTGAAAATTTTCAAAGTCCGAAAACGAGAAAAAATTGGGCAGCGGTTTCCCTTAAAAAACGCGATTTTGTAAAAAAATCCAGATGTTTTGAAAATTTGTTGAAAATTTTCAAAGTCCGAAAACGAGAAAAAATTGGGCAGCGGTTTCCCTTAAAAAACGTGATTTTGTAAAGAAATCCAGATGTTTTGAAAATTTGTTGAAAATTTTCAAAGTCCGAAAACGAGAAATAATTGGGCAGCGGTTTCCCTTAAAACACGTGATTTTGTAAAAAAAACCAGATGTTTTGAAAATTTGTTGAAAATTTTCAGTCCATAAAATGAAAAAAAAAATTGGCAGCGGTTTCCCTTAAAAAACGTGATTTTGTAAAGAAATCCAGATGTTTTGAAAATTTGTTGAAAATTTTCAAAGTCCGAAAACGAGAAAAAATTGGGCAGCGGTTTCCCTTAAAAAACGCGATTTTGTAAAAAAATCCAGATGTTTTGAAAATTTGTTGAAAATTTTCAAAGTCCGAAAACGAGAAAAAATTGGGCAGCGGTTTCCCTTAAAAAACGTGATTTTGTAAAGAAATCCAGATGTTTTGAAAATTTGTTGAAAATTTTCAGTCCATAAAATGAAAAAAAAAATTGCGCAGCGGTTTCCCTTAAAACACGTGATTTTGTAAAAAAAAACCAGATGTTTTGAAAATTTGTTGAAAATTTTCAGTCCATAAAATGAAAAAAAAAATTGCGCAGCGGTTTGCCTCAAAAAACGTGATTTTGTGAAAAAATCCAGATGTTTTGAAAATTTGTTGAAAATTTTCAAATTCCGAAAACGAGAAAAAATTGGGCAGCGGTTTCCCTTAAAAAACGTGATTTTGTAAAGAAATCCAGATGTTTTGAAAATTTGTTGAAAATTTTCAGTCCATAAAATGAAAAAAAAAATTGCGCAGCGGTTTGCCTCAAAAAACGTGATTTTGTGAAAAAATCCAGATGTTTTGGAAATTTGTTGAAAATTTTCAAATTCCGAAAACGAGAAAAAATTGGGCAGCGGTTTCCCTTAAAAAACGTGATTTTGTAAAGAAATCCAGATGTTTTGAAAATTTGTTGAAAATTTTCAGTCCATAAAATGAAAAAAAAAATTGCGCAGCGGTTTGCCTCAAAAAACGTGATTTTGTGAAAAAATCCAGATGTTTTGGAAATTTGTTGAAAATTTTCCAAGTCCAAAAACGAGAAAAAATTGGGCAGCGGTTTCCCTTAAAACACGTGATTTTGTAAAAAAACCAGATGTTTTGAAAATTTGTTGAAAATTTTCAGTCCATAAAATGAAAAAAAAAAATGCGCAGCGGTTTGCCTCAAAAAACGTGATTTTGTGAAAAAATCCAGATGTTTTGGAAATTTGTTGAAAATTTTCAAAGTCCATAAAATGAAAAAAAATTGCGCAGCGGTTTGCCTCAAAAAACGTGATTTTGTGAAAAAATCCAGCTGTTTTGGAAATTTGTTGAAAATTTTCCAAGTCCAAAAACGAGAAAAAATTGGGCAGCGGTTTCCCTTAAAAAACGTGATTTTGTGAAAAAAATCCAGATGTTTTGAAAATTTGTTGAAAATTTTCAAAGTCCGGATATGAAAATTTCACGGGCCGGGATTCACCTTAATGGAACACGTTTTTAGAATTTATTCCGATGTTTTTGAAAAAGGTTTGCAAATTTGCAAAAGTCCGGAAATAAAATACGGAAACGAGGTTCGCCTTAAACGAACATGTTTTTAGAATATTTCCATTTCCTTTCCAAAGGGGGGTTCTTCAGAAAAGGAAAGAAATATTTTTTCTTTTATACAAGTTTTCGTGGAAGTATTTGTTTGAAAATTCAACAATGTCTTGGGGAATAGTTTTTTTTATTTACGTGGCTAGACTAGCCTGATTTGAGCATCACCAATTATTGGTATTTATCCGCCGACTTCCTTTTGTCATAACAAGTTATATGCAGATTATGCATACGGATGTAATGCCTGACTCGAGGAATCGACGTCAACGCGAACTAGGCATTTTTCGAATTATGTCGTCTGTTTCTTTATGAAAGATGATAGGTGCGCAAGAAAAAGGAAGAAACGGACGGCAGAAGTACAAAAAAAATGCCCAATTGTCAAAAGGTAGAAAGAATTTAATCCACTTGTTTCCCTTAAGCTGCAAAATATGCCGTTATATACACAGGCCAGTACTTTGCGAAATAGTCCCCTACCCGCAGAATATGTCGATATCAAATACAGACCAGCACTTGCGGAATAGGTTTATTATTAAAATAACTGGTTAATTAACTTTCGGGAAACGGGTAATTGGTTTATCATATACAGGATTTTAATTGTTGAATAACTTTGTTTTAAATATTTGTGTACATTTCCACTATTAACTTGTATTTGAAACTAGCAAATTTAGTCGGTCGACACTAACTTGTAAACACTATATTATTCACGACGGCAACTTTCTTGGTTGAGCACTTTACGTAGGAATACCGGTGATAATGTTTTGTCGAGTGACGACTCGAAAATGAAGGAATCGTGCCCGTAATAATTTAAATTGCAATTCGAAGTTACAATCGCGCCGGGGTTCTTGATGGAAATGCTAGACAAATTGGGAATAACAAGACAAAACATTATACATTATAAAGTTTAAACAATTGCTGATTGAAGAACGAGACTGTGGGATCGTGAAGAGGGAGGAAAAAAATTGCCCCTAAGTTGGAAACCAGTGTTGGCATTGGGGAGGTGAGGAAAAAAAAATTGCCACACGTTGGGCGACAGTGTTAGCATTGGCGCTACTTGCGGCCAACGCCAAACCCAAAACCTGGAAAGGACATGCAATAAACAGGCCAGCGGCTAGCTCGGCACAGCCGGCGCGAGCAAGGTCCCTCTTAAACCCAGGGCGAGTGTTTGTGGTTCGCCTGTAAATTCCTACTTCCCTTCCTTTCCTCAAAATCTCCAGGTCTCCTTCCTCAATCAGAACACAGTTGTTATGCACGTAAAGGGTTTTATTCATTTAAAGGTGAACAGGGTTATACAAAAGCCAGCCTCGGCACTATACACATGGATATTTGGCTATCTCTAATAATCATATCATAACGGGGGGCCTTCTCTCAACTCTCTACACGTATTTAGTGAATTTAAATGTCAGTTCTTAGCACACAGAGGGGAAGCAAGGTTCATTTGTACTCACAAGCAGGAAATAGGCAGTCATCTGACGGATACTGGTAGGCGTAAGCCTCTTCGTGCACAATTCACATTTAAAGTAAACATCGCGAGCGTTTACGGAGAGCGCCTAGCGCGAAACACGGGGAACACAGTTGTTACGCCCAAGGCCGGCGGAGGAATGAATGCGGGGTGCCGTTCGGCCTCGGGCCACGGACTGCGCGTGCGGGGAGGGGGGGCGGAGAGGGGCGGTGCGGCGAGTTAGTGCACTGGGGTCAATTCGTTAGCTCCTCGCACGGAACCCAATTCCGTAAGTTTCGTAACGTAACAATAGATACCTATATATTTTTGTGAATTCAATATGAATATATAAATTATAAAAAAATGTATAGTTAAAATGTGAATGGTTTTTTTATCGACATTTAAAAAACGCCCGAAATTCAGGCTTCTAGACTAGAATTTCCCTTTTAAGGCGCCGCAACCAGGCTCAAAAAGAAGAAGATGGAGAGATATGAAATAACGAATGTTAGAGGAGCGCGCTAACATTTAAAGCCACAAAATCGATGCGAAAATTGCGAAAATGTTTAATAAAACACGACTCGTTTAAAATAGAGCAAAAATCTAGTGGAACGTATCTTAAGAGGAAATACTAGCTGCGTTTTTCCATACAAACGTATTCCCCGTTTATCTCTCTGGATTTTGACCCTAGAGCAAAATTTTTTTTTACATAATATAGATATCGACCACTAGCGTGTCGGTACGTTTTGCTTTTTTTGATAATTTACTTCTTATAGAAGTTAGGACCTTCCAAAAATGAATAAAATTGCCTAATTTAAACGCCGTCAAAAAACGTTCAGTATACAAACTAAACAATGTATTTTGAAAAAAAGCAAAACGTACCGACATAGAATATTTTCTTTTAATACAGTTAGTGAAAAAAAAATTTAAAATCGGTCCAGTTTTGGAGAAGAAAAATGGGGAATACAAAACATCGATTTCGAAGATTTTATTTAGGTATTTTCGGCCCGACGTGCAGGTGTCCCTTTCGCTCAGTTCTCCTGGGGGGGCCGGGGAACGAGGGTGTTGACAAATACATATAAAGCGAAGTAGTGATGTAACGAATTTTATCGGTAGACTAGTGTTGTCCTTGCCCGAGTAATCGATATTTTTTATTCGTTTTTTTTTTCTGTTCAGTGACTCATCGCGGTATACCAATACTGACCGAGCTTTCATACTAAAATTGTGCAAAATTAAAATTGTTTATGTCAAGTACTATAATAAATTTTTAATTTGGGAGGCGTTATAGGTACCATCGCCCCGGGAACCATTTATTGGATACCAACACCCCCGCCACTTGGTCACCCCAAGTGGTCCGCTATGTTTGGTGACTGAGCATGGGTTCCCGGGTTCACGGGTAAGGTCTGCATGGGTTTTGGTGGCGGATGATTTTGTCCACTTACTGCGTGGCGGGCCGGATTGGGAGAAACTGGAAGTGGGAGATCTTTTGATCTCTACAGCCGGACTCTCTCCACCATCATTTCATACTTTTACCTACCCAGAAATTCCTCTCCTTCCTTTCATTAAAAATATCCTCTACACAGCTTCTCCAATGACTTTGCTATACTATAAGGGTATTTAACTTAAAAATAATTTTTATATTTCATTTTATATGTATAATTGCATTTTGTGATATTTTTAAGTAATTAATCACCTCTCCCTTTAATATTTTGTCTATAATTCTCATATGCCTATACTTGTTTGTCTTTTAATATTAATCTTATCCTGACGAAGAGAATACTCTGTTTTCGAAATATGTCGATAATATTGATTACATAAAGCTGTTTTTACAAAGTTATTTGTTCTCATTTAACTAAAAATGACGCCACAAAGATTGGACCCATTTGCAGCATTTCAAGCTGGGTCGCCATAACCAATTCGTTTGTGCAATTTCAATCAATGCATTTCTGTGTTTCTCGAGAACCCTTCTATGGGCTTACACGTCATTAGTACTTTTACGCCAGTTTTTTAAACATTTGTGGTCAAAAACATCCAAGTAGTGTAGTTTTGTAGCTCTAGCACATATGAAGCTGTATGACTTTTTATTATGGTATAATTATTATTATGCATATATCCAATTGTATATCCGCATATACATTATTTGGCTTAATATAGTAACTATGTTATTTTCCACATCAAGTATATAATAAATAGATGCAAGAATGTTTTTTTTGATAAATTAATAACGTATAAAAAAAATATATATATATATATATTTATTCTCAAAACTCTTGAGAAAATATCGTCGTTGCATTCACAAAATATCCCATGTGAGGTTTTCGACCAAATTTTTTTTTATTTACACCATTTGATTCACCACGGTTTCCTAAATAATCTGACAAATATATCCCATTTTTCAAAAATTCATCTTTTTAATCATTTTAGAGGCAACTCTGACCATTACTTGTAATTAATGGTAATTATTTAAAAAAATATACTACATATACTACAGAAATATAAAAAAATATAAAATTATAAAATTAAATCCCTATATACTACAGAAATATAAAAAAAATATAAAACTATAAAATTAAAATGAGAAAAAAAGTCTTTTTGTGTGCAAGAATTCGTATTATTTTTTTAACTCAAATTTGTCGCACATAAATTAAAATTACCCAAAGAAATGTTTTTTTAATAATATACACACAGCATCCCCAAAGATGACCTAGGCCCTCAGAGAAATTATTTTCCTCAGGGCCTCCTGTGTGGAGCTCATATAAAAAAATAATAATAATCTCAACAATCTAAAAAGAGTATACTATGCTCTAATCCAGTCATTAATTCAATATGGAATTATTGCATGGGGGGGGGGGGTCATACAACAATATTCTAACCCCGATCAAAGTAATCCAGAAACTAATCATTAAAGTAATCCTAAAGAAACCCTCCACTTATCCAACAGAAACGCTTTTCGCAGATTTCACGGTGCCTCGAGTAGAGAATATCTTCAAGAAAAATGCAATTACCCAAATTTACAAAGATAATATCATCAAAAAATTTTAAACTAAAATCAAAAAGATATGAAGATAACATCAAAATACCAAAATTTAATACCAAACTAATGCAAAACAATTACATCTATTTAGGAATAAAGTTTTTCAACAACCTTCCCATTGAAATAAAAAAAACCAAAGACATCAATAAACTGAAACTCAAACTTCATCAGGAATAATTAACTAAATAATTACCTGTTTTTCTCATTCTTTCTATTTATTATTAATCTATATTCACCTCTATTTTATTTAGATTTTTCGAATTTCTCCCAAGTGCACAATATTTTAGTATGTAACCGTATCCTATGTATGTACACCATATGTAATTTATATAACTCCACTGTACAATTATACATCTATATTAAATATTAAAATATACATATTTTCTTCAATATTAACTCAGTAGGTAAAGCAAAAATATTTTTTTAATATTTCTATTTAACTGTCAAAAAATTACCAAAAAATTAAGTTGCATCCAAAATCATACGAAATTCATTTTTTTAAGACGAATATTTCGTAATTTGAAACAAAAATAAATAAAATAAAACATATTTATCAGCACAAGATATTTTCTCTACCTTTTGCTAAAAAAATACATTTTCAATTTATTTGGGTGTTTTGGTCACAAATCCAAATTTAACCCCCCCCCCCCCCCCTCGGCTATTTGTTAGCTTTGGGAACAACTCATATCGATCTTGTGTCTCCCTTACTATTATGTTGAGAAATAAGTTTTAAACGGTGTTCGAAAGAGAAAGAGAAAATATCAAACTTTATATTCAAATTCAAAAGTTAACCACAAAATAATAGAATTGTACACCTTTATAAAACCAAAGTTTATGAAACTTATGGAATTTTGTATCTATTAATTATTTTTACATGAAACAATAAAAAAGTGAGGTGACGGAAATGTTAACAATACATTTGTGTAATAAATATGTACGTGTTTTTATTTTTTTCGTTATCAGTAATTTTACTTAGAAAAAACGTAAGATGAGTCATTTTAAAAAAAATTATGTGTGCGTTCAAAATTTTTATATTCGAAAAGCAAAGGTTTATTTCGGATTTCAAAATTTAAAAGCGTATTTCATCGCCTTTCAAAAACAATTTTTAGTTTTCGGATACTATCAGAAATATTCCATTTATTTGGATTTTATTGCAAAGCGGAAATATTTCGACCTTATGAAAAAATATGCCCGAGGCCTGAGGGATATGGGTCCTATGAGAAAGGTCAAGTTGCCTTTCCTACGTTTGCTACACAAAATATCATATGTGCATAAAAAGTGCGCACAAAAATCCTGAATGCAAAATTTAAGAAAAAATTGTCGGTTTTAATAAAAAAATGTATATTAAGCCCACTTGTTTTCACCCAAACATGGTATCAAAAATAACTCTACAATTAATGAAAATAAATAAAAATATGGGTCCCCAATTTTTTTTTTTCGGTTTTTTTTATTATGTATCCTAATATTCTAAAATACCCACAGGATATTTTGTGCGCGCAACAACGATAAGTAGCTATAATAGCATATTCATAGGACGCTTACAATAGGACGCCCCTGCGAGCGGTCTTGTCTCTACACATTTGCAGATTGGAACATGCGTGGTCGGCAGAAATAATAATTCGACACGGGTGAAGCGCGTAGCCCACACACACAAGGCCTGCATTCACTCACACATCTATAGCGCGATTCTGACTACTGTCAGAGAGTGAAATAAAAGAGATTTTTTAAAATACCTATTCATAAATGTTCGCAGCGACCGGCAGCGCTCTTAAGTATCATTTTTAAAGAAACATTGTGATTTTTTCACAACTATAACTTGTAAAATAACTGAAACAAACGTGTTTATAATAATTTTCGGAGCGATTTTGCGATTTTTTTTTTTGCGATTTTTTCTATCGAGGGAATTTTATATAATTTGCGCGAGGGAATTTTATATTTAAAAAACGCGTCTAGATATTTTCTTCAAAAATAACGTATATTTTTTAAAAAGCTTAAAAAATTCAAATGTTTAAGAGAGATATGTTAGAAATCGGTAGAAAGCCTTAGCCTTAAATAATTCATCTAAGACGCGATCAATTAAACGCGAAAGTGGTTGAAATATTACCAAAGACCCCATTAACTTATTAACTCCCGACTGTGAATGCAAACTCCCAATGCTTTTATTTAGGTTAGTATTTCAATTCAACATTGCCACTTTATGAATATTTTTACGTAATTGTTTGGCGTTTGATAACGTCAATTCATAGAAAACACCTTCAATGCTGCCAGCAGGGATATATAAAAAAATATAATTTATTATCTATGTATTTATGATTTTTTTTTTACATTTATTTAGAATAGAATGTGTCTTTACTCAAGTACCCCGTTCTAAGGTCACATTGTATAAAATGTTTACGTGTTTGAATTGTAAGTAAGTACCTACCTATCTATGTTAACATATTACAAGAGGAAAATGAAACAGTTTTATCTTAAATAAAGCACAAAACAAGCATTAATCTTTGTTAAGTTGCAAAATTGTATCTATATTCTTCCTTCCCATGTCCATAATCCATATCTTAATGCTTCTTTCGAAGTCGGTAATTTTTTTAAGGCGGTACAATACCCTAATAATTAGGGTTTGCTCAAAACATTTTAATCATTTCCGGCGAATTCGTAACTATAATACCTTTTTTTCAAACCGATACCCGGGGATGTAAGTTCTTTATATTTAAGATTAATAAAAACAATACCTTACCATTAATATATTTTACGTACAACGATTTTAAAATTTTATAACCCGTTTTTTCAAGTATAAAGTTAGCGGTAAGCATTAGATTTTACTTTTCTAGATGATGAATTAATAACTTCGGGAGGGAAATGTTTAGAAACATCTTAAATATTTGTAACACGTTCTTCAGAATTAATTAAAATGAACCCGGCGGAAAGGTCGAATCTCCAGGCCTCCTAGGACGAATTCGACCTTACATCCGTCCAATACGCGGAGCTGCGGGTGTACCTATATTTGTTTACACGCTTTCTTCACTTACGTCTTTAAGATTCCCACATTATTTTAGAGTGTTTGGTAGGGCATATTCGACAGTAGGTCCGTCCATACACGGGTCGCGAGTCGCAATTTGTGTACACGGCATCTTTACTTACGAATATATTTTAGGGATTATGTCGTCTTAAGAGGGTATTACCAGAGAAAACCAGAAATATGTCATTTTAAAATCAGATTTTAGACGTATTGACTCTTTTCCACAAAAAATTATAAATGGATTTCGAAATATTGTTCTTTTATCTAGCATTTGCATGTTTTAAATTTTGAGAAAAAATGTTTATTTTTAGTATAATAAGGTTATACCATAGGTCGTTGGCAGATTTGTTAAATTTTCAAAAAACATTTTGTATTATACCACACCCATTTCAAATCATATAATCGGGCAGTAAAATAAATCAATAGGTACATTATCTAAGTATCGTATGTTTTAGAATTTTAATTTTAGTTTAAATAAAATCATTAAAAAATATATACGTACATGTGTTTCTTTGACGAAAATTGGTCCGTTTGTGTATTTATTTGCGCACTTACAAAGTAATATATTTCAGATTTTTTTAACATTCTTATTTAACTTAGACATTATTGAAAAATGATAAATACTTATAATCAAAATATAATTACAAAAGTACATTATTAAAATAGTTTTATCATCACGCCTTTCAGAATTTTTGGATGTAGGTATAAATTAAAGCAAATTTGGAATGAAATAAAATCGATATTGAGTTATAATTTTAAAAAGCTGGTACGGAGAATAATTAATCTTTCTCATTGTAACCGTCCTGCACGATCGTAAGAAAAACTTTCGACGAAATGTGGATTTTCGTCCGCTGGCTGGTTAAACGCTCTTAATGGTTTTTTATTGCAAGAGATAGATATTAAAACCGATTTCTTATTTATTCCCTGTCAATATCGGTTTGGCTGTCAACAGTGAAACCGTGCTCGGGGATCCAATATTGCAAAGTTATCGATTTCTCTGTGCTAGACCTTCAGGGCCATTCAGTATTATTTAATGATTATACTTTCATGGTGGGTTAATTTCGCATCCATTGTTTGTTGTTTTGCTGGGTGAAGTAGGTAGGTGTACCTAGTTATCTATCATCTCCTCAGTCAGCACTCGCCAGCCATCGAACCCCGGCTACTGTCGCGTAGTTGACCATTAGACCATCGAGCACGTCACTCTGTAGGTAATGTTTCGCATAAGTATTGCCAATACCCAACTGTTGACAATATGGACTCGTATCAGACAGTGGCGTAGGCAACGGTTGTTCGAAATTGGTACCCATAAATAAATTAATGTACTAGAGTAATTTTATTTACACGTTAACCATGCACTCCACAACAATACATTTTAATTTTTATTTTAACTTAAGGGGGTATTCTTGTCTAGAAACAAAAATGATCTTCATATTTTGATAGTTTAGATATACAAGAATAACTCCTTAAAAGGATTTTTCAAAATGCGAATTATTTTAAAAGTTAGAGCCATTTTAGTGCGACCGGTCTAGACGGAATCTAACTAGAATCTAAATAGAGCAAAACTTTAAGCGCGTTTTTCTCAAAACTATTTTTTTCGAAACGTTTGTCACAAAATCTCAAGTTCTAATTGACCGATTTTATAGAAAATTGACATGAATGTTCTTTATATATCCCTCTATGATAGGAACTAACAAAAAATTGCAATTTTTAATTTTTACTATTTTTAAAAATTCGGAAAAATTAAAAATGACTGAAAAACATTAATTTTTTTTTCGGAGTAGCCGCCATTGTGCGAGAATTTTTTTTCATATTTTTGGTTCCTACTATAATGAAATTTGTGCCTAGGTACTGATAAAGAATCTACCTTTTTTATTTTTCAGATGACCAGAAAGGTTAGAAATGGTGACAATATGGACACGCTCTTTTTCCCCCTCTACTTCAATAGAAAAAATATTTTATTTTTTATTTTTTGTGAATTCTTAAAATATAAATAAATAAATTATTAAAAAATGTATTGTTCAATATTAATGTTTTTTATCGACCGTCAAAAAACGCCCGAAACTCGGGCTTCTGTAGACTAGAAACGTCGAATTGTAATATTTAATCACAAAAAATCAGCTACTGATAATCGAAAATTTGAAAGAAAAAGATACGCTAATAAAGATAGATGTGACAGTATATTTATTTATTTAAGGGGTCCAATTTCAAACAAGCCAAGAATATATTTCAGTATCACGAAGTTGTAGGTACGAATTATTAAAAAATCTCATCATGTTCAAAAACAAATTTTGATCGGGTATAAATTTAAGAAATATTCCGTCACATTAGTAATAACACTAATAACTTATTTGGTTTGTCGTTGCGAATGAACACCATGTCCAAGTTTTGCCATTGGTCAAATTGTGGCCGTTTGGACAAAATTTGAACTCATGCACTGCTGCCCGCTATCGTCCAGCCAATGATGTGCCTCGAACAAGCACGTTTGGGTGACACGGCCTTCGTAAGGATCTTATAACGATGAATCTACTTCTTCCTTCAGAGGCGCTTGGTGAACTTCTGAGCTAAACAAGTCTCACTTGGAAAAACTTCAAACATTCCAGAATAAAGCCATACGCCTAGCCGTGGGTGCTCCCAAACGGATAAAAGTATCCCAATTCCACAAGGATTCTGAAATCCCCCTATTAAAAAACACGTCTTAAATTTCGCGCAAACATTTTATGCGGGAATTTCCACCCATGATAACGCGTCCATAAACTGCCTCGCCCGGTACGACGAAAACTTACCTACGTACCACACAAAAAACAAATGAATCCTAAGTAAAGATTGACTTCCCCATATTTCATGTCCCCATGCAGTTATTTTTTAACAAACTAGAAAATAAACCATTTTTCAACAACCATATATTAGGTATAAACTCATGATCATGATGAAAGAGAAAGGGGCATTTTTGGCCCGGAGTTCTGTATGCCAGTACACCAAAAAAGGCTAGAGACAGACGAGTTAGGCAGAAAGTTCTGCTTCATAATGTGTTAGTACAGGTAACTATATTTATTTTGGATATCAATTTCATGGTTTCAGCACTACTTATTTTGTTTCGTCTATGTAACAGCCATATAGGACTTGGGTGTACATACCCTTTGATAAATGAATTAGCCAAGTCCCGCCCCTGGCGTCCATATAATATAATTATATCTCGTCAGCGCAGAGACTCATAAGTGCGTCGACGGATTGACCAATACGCGCTCCTAATAAATTTAAATATATTCCAAGAAGAGCTCTGGCAAGACAATGGCAACGGCTTGCGGTGACTCCCGCTCACCGCGCGCCGCCCAGTACGCGCAGCAATGTCTGCCGCCGTCGATTCCGTGTCCACAATCACGACTACAATCCCTAATAGGCTCACTTATTATAGAACCCAATCCAAAACTTCGTCAACGCATCCCTAAAAGGTTGGCCCGATGGTTGGCCATGCTTAATCACCCATCGCCACGTCCTCTTTTTATTTCCTAAGAGATAATTCCAAGCGATTAATGGCGGCAGCTTTTCGAAATGAGCGTTTGTTCGTTTGTTGTTGCGCTTCCGTTTTGGAAAAATTTATTCGAACGTAGGTACCTGACTACCCGCCTACTTTCGTTAACGGTGTTGCCATAAACATTTAGTACAAGGGAGATCGTTTATTTTTAATGTAATATGCATGATAAAATATTTATTATTTGTGATACCTAATTGATAGCCGTATAAAAAAAATATATGGTTGATATTGATTGGTGAGTTGGGTAGTTAAATTAGAATATTTTTTATGTTTATTCTTGCTGGACAGCATCTATAAATCGGACAAATTACCTACTCAGTAAAAATATATATTTCATTTAATTATTTACCATACCTACTGCCCGTATAACAAGTACCTACACATGCCTACACACAAGGGCGGATCCAGCTTTGGCGCCAGGGGGGGGTCACAAAGCACCAGGGGGGGGTCACATAGTCGTGGTCAAGTCACTAGAAGTTAAAATTTATTTTTTATAATAATATATACAAGTAAAAAGTAGGTCCGCCTAGGTCCAGGACCCAGCCCAGGGGGGGGTCATGACCCCATGACCCCCCCCTGGATCCGCCCCTGCCTACACACTATACTTTCGTATTCTGTTTCTGCCGCTTATACAGAATAATAATGTTAAGAATTTTAAATATTCTCCAAAATTATTTCGTTTTTCATTTCGCGTATACTTTTTTTCGTAAACACCCTTGTAGGTATCGATATTAGATGATTTTGAAAACAATGCTTTCGTAATTTTAAATTTAATCGGTTTTAACTGATAGTACCTGCCTACCTACCTGGTACCTACCAATAATGTATTATGTTCCCAATTTAAATTAAAGGCGCGTAACAATCGAACAAATAATAAGTTCTGTCTGTATTTGGTCAAAAAGGAAGCACTCAAAGAACAATAATGTCTGCCAACTACTGAACTTAGCGACGGACGCAATTTCTTTAATATTTGTATTATTCAGATGAGGTGTGATAAAGCACACCAGGTACTTACTTTGCCCACTGAGTTCTCCTGAACAGTGGCGTCACATTTTTTTTATCCACGAACAGAAATTTAACAGACATTTTTTTCTAATTTTTTAAAACAATAATTAAAAGTTTATAAGATGCAAATTTATAACGAAAGAATGATTATTTGATTTAAATTACATACTTACTTAATTCATTTGAAATATTATTATATACTTACACAATATGTATAAATTGTACAATTATCTCTGTACATATACACACCCGAAGCAATGAATTCTTCTGATATTAAGCCGCGGCATTCCGCATTTCTACCGATTTATAACATATTTTTCATTCAATTTTTAAGTTCCTAAAAAAAATTTTTTTAAGACAATATCTGTACATTGTCGAGCCGAAACAGTAATTATATTTAATTCACTTGATAGAAAAAAATCGCGAAGTATGTCCCGAAAATTATTGAAAACACATTTTGTTGTGTTATTTAACACGTTATAGGAAGGTATGGAAAATTCTAATGTATCTTTAAATACAACTTACCTAAACATTTGTCGACAGATTTTTGTTCTATTTTAAACGTGTCGTGTTTTATTAAATATTTTCATCGCTTAATTAAAACAGCTTAATCATAATCGTTGTTAAGATTAGCGCGCTCCCTCTTATATTCGTATTTACATATTCTCCTTTATTATTCTTTTTGAACGCTTATTACCGGGCCTTAAACTAATTTTTTTTTTATTAATTTTTTTTTTATTATTTTTTTATTTTTATTTTATCACACAAAGCAAAAACTTCATGCTGAAGCGAATGTTTTCAAACAAAGTGGTGTTTTTTTTCATATTTAAATTGAAAATATACGTATGTAAGTATGTAAATATGCAGATAATTTGAATATACTTTAAAAACAAAAGATAAGCTATTGATTAAAATTATTAACCAATGAATGAAGTCCATTTTAAATATTGTTTTATGGTGTCATGAATATTAGGTGTTACGAATATATTTTTTTAAAGAACTGAATCAATTGAATTGGCATGCAGAGAGAAAAATAAAACTTATGACATATAAGGAAATTAACTTAAATAAGGAAAATTAGAAACCTTATTTTATGATAATATAATTGGGTGGTTTGTATCGCGCCGTTTTTGTGAAAAATCTCCTCAAGAGTGCTGTGATAGCAATAGTCTACTGTTCGCATAACTACTAGTTACAGTAATAAAAGAGCGCGACGTCGGATATCCACCTTGGTGCAATAACAGTAACGCCTTATTTGTCTTCAATAAAATAATAATTTATATTAATTTAATTTTTTCTAAAATGGAGTAATGATGCGTGAAATGGTTGATAGTTTATTTAACAGCCGCCCCACTGTGCGGTGGTGGGGACAGGTGAATATACCTTCGGAGGCGCTAAATAACACCCATATTGTCTTTTCATTCAATTGTGCGGCAGAACTTGCTGGGTGAGGAGCCATTTGTGTTGTCAACATGTGTCTCCTGTCCCCACACCTACCCACAACCAAAGAAAGTTATTCTTTTTAATTCTTGAGCAGTTGTTCAAAGGTGATAAGAGTATTTGCCTAATACCTACGTGTGAAGTGGTCATCGGCCGATATGACATAACGCCTTTAATAATAATTTATTGTTCTAAATTTAAAATGAAGTGCTTGTTTTAATTTTTTTCAACGATCATTTAAATAGTTACGGACTAAAATTATAATTCTTTTTTCGAATTTACGGAATAAAATCATCAATGGGCGACTCTTTGAAAAAAAAAATTAAATCAACCTAAAACAGTGCAACTTTACTAAATTTAGTGGCTGAGAAGGCAAGATGTCGGCATAGCTGATTGTTTTAAAATTTGCGGCTGTGTCACATCAAGCCAGCTTAAACCACTAAAACTCTTCTGAATAAATCTACGAAATAATAAATTAATACATTGTGGGGGTCAAAAAATAACATGTCCATATGGTGTAAAAATAGTTGCTGATGCAAATTTCATCTTATCGCTTAATTAATTGCGGAAGCGTTTATACTTTTAATTTCAGTAAATATATTATACTTTATTATCCGCTTTGATTGAAAAGGCTCCATGATATTATGATGAAATCTACATTTTGTCGCATTCAATAGTATTCTTAGTAAATAAATTAATCATTTCGGCGAGTAGGTTCGAGGAGTACCTGACTCAAGAATTATTTGAAAGTTTCCACTGTTGAATGGGGAGGTTGGTGGCCGTGCGCAGTAGGCCGGAGGCGCCGCCAACTTGAAGAATCTTCGACGAATTTTCCGCTGAGTTTTCACGAAGAAGAAGAAGAGCGCCCGCCGCCCGCTGCCCGCCTGACGGCTGTCACTTTTAATAGTTTTCCGAGTCTGTGCGTTTTATTTTAGTCTTTCGGCAATGATGTGCTCGTAGCGGGTGGACGTGCTGTGTATTTAGGAGGTGTATAAACGAAACGAACCGCGAAATAAACGATAAAAATGGCGAATGTGGAAACGATGGGTCTCGGCCCGCAGAAATCAATGTTTGTATTGGTGATAATAGTTGGTTGTTTTGCTGTCCTGTGGCCGCGGATTCTCAGCCCCATGTTTGTGGGGCCCGCCAAAGACGGCTTGAGCCCCAACATCTACGACAAGGAAGCGGGTAAGTGACGAATTTACGTATATTGTTTTTTTTTTCTAATTTTAGCTGTGCAATTCTATTTTGAAAATTTTCATATTGCGTATTAAAAGTATGTGTAACTGTTTTAAATACACGAGATTCCTGCCTAGATGTAAAAATACTTGTCTGCTTACGACAGAGATGAATGAAACCTTGACATTTTAGTCTTAAAATACTATTTTGAATGATTCTTCATACAATAAAGAAGCAAGAAATTTCAAAATCTAAATAAATAATCACATTTTCCGATTCCGAATTAAATGTTTTCATTTCTATAAACATTAGATATAATAAATATTATTTTGTATTTAAATTCACACGCATCTTTACATTATAATAAATTATCGTTTGTTTGGAAAAATATAAAATAGCTATGATCTTTGTATATTTCACGAATAACAATTAAAAATTGGTATTTATTACATGTGAAATATCACATGAAAACAAAACATAAAAGTGTAGATTAATATTTTAAAAAACATTTTAATAGAAGAAGATGAAATCAGGTACTCTTGAGGAAGACATGGCTCAATCAAGTAAATCAAATGAATAGTAACTTTTGCCAAGAGTTAGAATAACAAGAGTTTGTATGACAGGATGTGTGGATGTATGCCGAGTTGTGTGGTGATTTTTCCTCTCTGCCTACCCCTGTGGGGAAATGGCCTGATGCTCATTTAGCTAAACTGTTTTGCATCCTTTGACATGTCATTCTGCTGGCGCAGGATGCTGCGACGTGATATCAGACACGGACGTGAACGCCATAAAGATAATGGCGGAGGTGTGCAACAACATACTGCGCTCCCAAAGCGGCAAGATCGACTCCAAGATGGAGCAGGCGCTCGCCAGCGGCAAACTTACAGCGGAGATCATCTCCACCTGCCGCGCCGAGGTCAACAAGACCTGCGGTGTGGACATAGCACTCTTCCTCGATCACAACATCCGACTTGGCAAGACTTACCGCCAGATCCTGGACGACGTCCGCTCCTACAACAGCTCCAACTGTCTGAAGATGAACTATGGTGTCGCCCCGTGGTCCTTGGGAGTTCCGCATTTGGTCGGAAAATACAGCTTTAAAACAATGAGTCAGTTTTATTTTATCGCGCCATTTTGAAGTTGTTTTAATGGCATGGCGTGTTTGTTAAATTTTGCTTTTTGGTACTAACTCTGCTAATGTCCACACTTGTTAAATAACAAAAAAATACTTTCATCTCTTTTGTATAACCAATGCTTTAAAAAAGTGCATTTACAAATTGAAAACAGCTGAAAAACTTCAGTCAATTTACACATTCAACAGTGATGCTTTTTCATGAATGAACTAAAGGTGATTTACTCATCAAAAGTGGATAAAAAATCAGGTGATTAGTTTAGTAGGTTTATATGTGTCTAAAGGGTTAACATAAATTCACAAATAAACTAAAAATTAATTTTAGGAACTACTGTCTATTTATTATAAGTTATCAATTTATAAAAATTAATTACTGGTTTTATTACCCCGCAGATTTGGATTCTCCTACAATATATTCACTGATATTAGAAGGTTTTAACAATTGACTTCATCTCTTAGTGGATTTCAACAGTTTTTTTCAACATCATTTTTTTTTTTACATGAGCTCCACACAGGAAGCCCGGAGGAAAATAATTTCCATCAGGGCCTATGTCATCTTTGGGGATGCTGTGTGGAGGGTTTTTTTAGGAAAGGAAGGAGAGTTCTGGGAAGGAAAAGGGTTTAAGGGGTGGGTGAGAATTTGGGGTTCAGTGTGTCCTGGTCATCCGCCTCCTACACTTAGACAAACCTCACCCCATGAACCCGGGCACCCCTGCTAAATCACCAAACATAGGAACCACTTGAGATGACCTATGGCAGAGGTATTGGTTATCCAATAAAGGTTCCCGGGGCGGCGGTAGAGAGGAGAGTTCTGGGAAGGAAAAGGGTTTAAGGGGTGGGTGAGAATTTGGGGTTCAGTGTGTCCTGGTCATCCGCCTCCTACACTTAGACAAACCTCACCCCATGAACCCGGGCACCCCTGCTAAATCACCAAACATAGGAACCACTTGAGATGACCTATGGCAGAGGTATTGGTTATCCAATAAAGGTTCCCGGGGCGGCGGTACCCATTTCTGCCTCCCAAAGTGTGTGTATATTATTGAAAAAAATAATGACACATGTGCTTACACATCAGTGGTGGTCCGTGACTTTTCAATGAGCTAGAGCGCCAATATTAGGTACAACAACATCAATAAAAGTGGTGTACTAAATCTAATACAAAATTCGAACTACATGTTGAATCGTAATAATTTTTAAAAATTTACTTATGTATTGAATCAAGGTATGTATAAAATATATTTTGTTTTTTAAAATAAAATTAAAGTATGATTAAATCTTGATATAAAAATGACCTTAAAAAAAGGCTTTTTTTTTTAAATTCATTTCGATTAAAAAAAATGTACATTTTGTCGCCTTAGTTCTTAATTGTCCAAACGACCATTAGAAAATTTTGCAAGAGGAGATGGTTTTCTTTCATTATTTCGATGAAACGTTATGATAGGTAAAATACGTATATATATTATGGTATAAAGGTATATCTTTAGCGCCCCCCCCCTTGAGTTTTTTCTGTATCCGCCACTGGCTAAAGGAGGTAGCGCAACACGGCATAACACCCCAAAAACAAATAACGAAAATGCTTTTGGCCATGAAAATCTTAAAACGTATCTGACTAACCCAACGTCTAATTAGTTTAAATAATTTGTAGTTAAGTGATTAACTGTAATTTTTTACATTTTATTTTTGATTGTAAAGTGGATATTGAACAAAAACTAAAATGGTCGTTTAGACAATTAAAAACTAAGGCACGATTGGTCAATCTTATTGACATAATTTTTTTTTTTTTATGTATATACATATACTTATAACTAAAAAAATAATTTTGTGTGATAGTCCTCAAAGCAATCATGGATGTGGAGGCCCACTTTGTAAGATTTTAAAGACTTGCCATTTTGACAAACTCTCAAGATGCAGTTCGCTAACAAAAATTCATTTGTAAATACCAGGTAAAAAAACTTTAGGAATGTTTTATTGCCAATACTGCGAAATGAATGCTTAAATATCTATAGTGCAGGGGTTCCCAAACTTTTCCAAGTCGCGGCACCCTTTGAAAATTTGAATTTTCTCACGGCACCCCGGTCATATAATGTCTATCTGTGGTAGCCCCGGGACCGAGTGTCACCCCCAAGAGCACAATTCTCTAGCCACCCCCCCCCCTCCCAGGATGGACCAATTTTTTTACCTATTCCACTGAATAATACAATTCGTATTTAAAATGAATAAGTTCATTTATTGGTAGGAAAACTTACAAATAAAATGCAAATATAATTACAAAAACCTTATAGTGCGACGGGTGAGTCTGCAGCTCGCTGCACAATTTTTGAAACCGGGGAATAAGGCTTGATACAGCTACTCTCATTTCTTTTTCCACATTTATTTTCGAGCGATATTTGCTCTTTGTAACCGCAACTGCTGAAAATCCAGCTTCGCACAGATATGAAGTAGCAAAGGGAATGTGGACCCTTACAGCTTTTGCATTTAGAAATCGGATACTGATTTTTGACTGATATCCAAAACTCCGTCAAATGCGAACAAGCGTATTTTGTTTTTAGACTGCTGTCGCTCAAAAGGTCAATTAGATTTTCTTCTTCCTGCGTAGCTTGAGCACGGAATGGATCTTGGATCCACACAAACTTCTCCACTTGGTCTTCTGATTTTCCATTCCATAAAATGTTTGTATTCGTTCATGTCAATTTTGATTTTTAGTAGGGACATCTCGGTAGATCATCTCTCATCATTTAGTAGGGCGCCTCGCGGCACCCCTGATCTCTGTCCGCGGCACACCAGAACCTCTGCTATAGTGCGTTGGGCATTTAAAATTTAAAAAACATATTTTACGCATATTATGTCCGTTTTTCAGTTTTAAGCCGACATATTTCAGTCCCGCCACCCTAGAGTGGTTGGAGTTTACGTTTGAGGCCAATAGGTTAAACAGATTTTACAAAGCTCCATAACTCACGATCCTAATTGTGTTGAGAGTTAAAGAAAATTGATCGTTTTGTATCTTCTTAGAAATTCCAGATAATAGTGCAATTTTCATGACACGAGACACAAAGTGATTAACTGTTTTATAGTTTTTGATTAATCCACCAATGGTTTTCAAATTCATAAAATTCTCGATAATTTCTAATTCAACATCTAATGAATACATAGAAAAATCCATTTAGCAGATGAATTTGCGCACATTACAGTAATTCCCAAGAATAAATCAATGTTCATCAGTCAATGATGTGTAGGATTTTCAGAAGACTGAGAATAGATTGATAAACATAAACACAGGATATGGCGTGGATATTTGATGTGTTTTTTTTCCGATTTATCAACAAACAATCAATATTTTGTTTGATTATTTTTTCCACCGTATCCTGTTCATTGCTCCGTCTCAATTTGATGAAAACAATCTGAAAAATTAAGAATATTGACACCGTGGATAATATTTAGTTATTTTGGTTATTTATTTTTGGGGTGTTATGCCGTGTCATCCATGCCGTCTATCATCAGGGCAGATGTGTCATACATCACACTGTATCTCTGCCCAAAACGTTGGCTAAAGAAGATGGTAGCACAACACAGCATAACACCCCAAAAATAAATAATGAAAATACTTTTGTAGTTAGTAGTAATTATTAAATTTAAACATCTCTGAAAAATTTTATCACCAATTTTGGAAAGCAGCTCATCAAATTGTATTTCTGTCATCCTCAAGTGATTTCTATATAGTGAGTCTTCTAGGGCCATCTCTTTCAATTTGTGTTGGATTCGCCTAATTCACTCCTTCTCATGATCCATTTTCTCGCCCAAATATGACGTTTTTTATGCTGTTTCATAATCTCGAGCTCATCCCGCAGAACATCAGAAGTTAGAGAGACGCACGCACTGACAATTTCAGTTGACACCATCTTGAATGTCAAATTCGGTCCTACTTAAATTGAAACGTGTGAACATAATCTTATTCAACTTTTTACGTTAAATAGAAATGGATCAACAACAATCGAAACCTCTGAATGCGCTATTACGCACGCTTGACTTGCGGAATAAGCTGGCGAATGCGTGACAAGAAGCGAGGCGAACGGTAGATGAGAGGAAGATAAAAGTTAGTGAAGATAGAAAGAGAAAGAGTTTAGCTATGTATATTACTGTAGGGACAATAGAAAGAAGTGCGAGCACATATTTTCTTTCTCTCTTACTCTCATAGCCAGTTACGTTACACAGTGCAGGCCTATTGTCTGTATCACACTGTAGGAGCGAGAGAGAGCAGTGCGCGCGCACATTTTCTTTCTCTCTTCCTATCATATAAATGGAGCAGAAGTTTTATTCAGTTGAGCACACTCGTTTTTTTTTCTGTGAATATCTCACAAGAGTCCCAGCTGCTCCCATCTGAAACCAGTGAGACTATGGTATCCCCAATTGAGGAACATTATGAGGCTGAAAGTAGTGGGGAGAGGAAGGAGAAGGGGAGGGGACGGTTGGGGAGAACGGCTGTTCAGATCTGGTCACCAAACATGGCTAAAGCCATTTCAAGATGTTTTAATTCTGAATGGTGGGCTTACACCAGGGTACTGTGTAGTATACTTTGTAGGAATGCTGGTCTTACACCAGATACCAAAGATATTGATATATAAGTAGATGTGCTATCTGCAGTTTTTACTAGGTAGGACTGCGCTTCCAGGTGTCACCGATATTGTTTACCAATTATCAAATAAACTAAATGAATGTATAAAGCAATCGAACGTTAAACTAAATGAACGAATTCTTTCCGCATTCAAACTATATTGTTAACCAATACTAATGCACACCTTCAAAAAATCAACGAAATGAACAAATTATTTTTATATGCAAACTACTCTAATTAGGTCGTAGTCCGCCGACAGTTGTGCGGACACCATAGCATATCTCTTTTGTATTTGAATATCTTTACCAGATACTGAAAGTATCTTCCAATTTATCCATCAGGATTCTTCATTTTCTTGCTTCAATCGTCATTTTGAGTACCTATTAGGCCACGTTTATGTGAATTTGCTTTAATTTTTAAAAAATATGTACCTATCTAACAAACCTTTTTGAAAATGTATTTTAATTATGTAAATAAATGTGTACTGCCGAGTGAATTCATCTCTAAACTTTTAAGATATTTTATACGTATTATACATACCTACACATATTTCATTAATACTTTTTTTTGTTTTGCTGTATTGACACTAACTTCTGACGCCAAACAAATAAACCAATCAAACAGTCTCTTGCCATTACCAGTATTATTGTTCATCTAAATTGTTTTGCAATGTTTAAAAGACATGTCTCATTTTGTTTAAATCGTTTATTGCTTCGTTAAAATTAACAGGGTTCAAAATAGTACCTACTCAAAAAATAAAATAAATTTAATTAAACTCATAACTAACATTTATATGATTTGGTGACGGGACCCAGAATGAATGTGAAATATTATATCAAATTATGACTTTATTAATTATATAGAAAGTTTTTTCCTCTCAATTCTTTTTATTATTTATTTTTTTTAATTTTAAATGTTATCCCTTTCCGACCGGCTTCATACGAGCGTGAGTTTGTCTTTTAAAAAATCTTTTCAGCAAATAAATCTGTTTTTGGGAACGACACCGGTATCGACCGATCGTGCGGGAGCTGCATATGCAGGGTGCCATCACGCGCACGTGGTTAAACCAGTAAGTCGCCCAGCCCCAAGAAATCATAATTAAGAGCTTTGGGGTCGTCCATTAATCACACAATGTTTTTTTAGCGACTTTTTACCCCCCCCCCCCCCCAAAATCACATGTATTTTTTTTAGTACAAAGTATTTTGAAATTTTCAGAATATTATCACCTAAAATAAATACACGTGATATCTCATTATACCCCCCCCCCCCCCCCCCCCCCCCGGTGATATTTCGTGATTCCGAATCCCCCCCCTCTTTCGAGCCTCACGTGATTAATGGCTGACCCCTTTACTGGTGAGGCCCATCAAAATTCTGACATTTTTTGCCGGTCGGAAAAGGTTATAATGGTCTTTAACTTTTGCATACCAGAAGGTAAAAGTCATTTTCGACCTGAAGAGGGGTCAGTAGGGTCCCCCAAATATATTTCAGAGTGATTGTATTTCTTGATATTGCTTTTGCCCTTTCAAGTAACATTCAGATATTAATTATTACCACCGTTTAAACCGTACATTGCCCACCTTCACCTAGCAGTCAATCATTAACTTATACAGAAGTGATATCGACAATGCAAAGAATAAATGGCTAAAGCGCCATGCAGCTGGAAAGGAAGAGTGGCTCAAGTGCCACACAGCTGTATGGCGCTTGAGTCTTTTTCCTTTCCAGCTGTATGGCACTTTAGCCTTTTATCCTTTCCAGCGTTGATACGAAATCGAGGATAAATTGAATACATACGTATTTGATTTATGCTCGATTCGTAGGCCTTTCCAGTAAAATGCACTTTTTGGTTTATTTACAAGTAAACTTATAATTTTACATTTCTTTCTTTTTTCTATATTGAAAAAAAAAAACATGTACGTAAAGGACACTTGTGCATAATTATAAATAATTAATAATAACTAAATTAGTAAATAATTAAATTATGCATACATTATAAATAATTAAATATTTTTGCCTGAACTTTAGTAAATAAGATAAAGTTTTTTGGCGATGATTTGTTGATTTGTGTCCCAAATTGGTAATTTCTAAATTAAATTTACGCCTATCAAAATGTTTGTCATTTGACTGTCCTAGAACGGGAGACCTTCCTAGTTGGACAGTCAAAGCTTCTTTGTATTGATGTATTCTCTATAACAAATAAACGTTTTATTATTATTATTACAATGGCAATTTTTTAAAAAGTAATGACGATCATGGTCAGATAGAGGGGGGTGAGTAATTTCATCAGAAATGGATATTAAAAATTTAATATCTTTAAAAAAATACTAAATACTAGAATGATAATTTTTTTTACAAATATAGGTCGATTCCTGACTGGATTTTTCTAGGATTCCCTAAATTATAGAATGTGTTATAAATAATAAGTTAGACATTGCACAAAACTCTTGTTTGGGGGAAGTGCATTACCCCCCCCCCCCAACGCGAAGGGTTAAAAAGTCCAGTAAACATAGTCAACTCAAAAACATTCTGTATCGATAGAAATTACATTTTGATTAATAAAACTCTTTAGATCTCATCTTCTTCCCCTTATCCTATTCGGATTGTGGACCCAACCCCTCGACAATGGGCATTCTCCTGTCGTACCTGTCTCGGGCTACTCAGCAAGCCCACCTTCTCTCTTAATAGTCCCTTTCCCTAACTGGTTAAGAAATATGGTCAGCAAAATTCCTTCAAATGCAATACACAACCACAAAAGGTTTTTAACCCATTGGCCACAGAATTAATGAGCTAAAAAGTTGGCCTTCACCACTGAATTAATTTTGTACCAAAAATTGAAAACCTGCATTGGTGTACTAAATCTATTGTTACTTTTGAACCGTATATTCAAATTAAATAATTTCTTTAAAATTGTTTACATATTGGATTAAGGTAAAGAAAAACATAAAAAATATATTTTTTTAAATATTAAAATATGTGTAAATAAGGTTACAAATATAACCTTCCTTTTTTTCGTCTGTTTTTTTCCACATTTTTATTCAAAAAGTTACAAAAAAACATAAGATTCTTAGATCGAACAATAATAATTTTTGATTTTTATATACATGTATACTAATAACTATTAAAATAATTGTCTATGATAGTCCTCAAAGCAATCAGGGACGTTCAGGGTCACTACCAAAAGCCTAGAACCACTCGCAATTTCGAAGAAATTAAATGGCGGCTGGCTGCATACAAAACTTGGAACACAAATAACAGGGAAAAAACATAAGAAACATATTATTGCCAATTCTATGAAATTAATGATTAATTATCTACAGAGTGTTCGGCATTTAAAATTTTATTAAAAAATGTCACTATTGTGCTCGTTTTCTGTTTTTTGACGTACCTACTCTAGCCCGTCAGCGTGCCGGGGTTTGTGGTTAAGTACCTGAGTCGCACACCCGGCAGGCTGTCGGGGTTTGTGGCCAATGGGTTAAGCTGTGATTACAATAATATCAGACATTAATGGTTACAATGGAACCGTGTATATACGTAATAAGTGGTTGTACAATGGAATGGTAGAGAGGAAAGTGGTTCTTGAATAGTGTATTTAGTTACAAACAAGTTACTTCATTGTAATCTTGCCCTTGATTTATGAAACATGAATAACCCTTTGTCGGTTTGTGTTATTTCAAGTTTTTTCTGTTTTTGCTTTTTCAAAAGTTTTATTTGTAATCCTTACTAACTAAATATTGCCTTTGTATTTATTAAAAATCTTGTATGAAGAAATGGCAAGTGGTTTTCGTTATCTGGTTGTGTTTCATAACTATTTGTATATAAAGATTTTGTAATTCGTGTATCTAACAAAATGTAAATAAAAATAAAGTTTAATTAATGTTTTTTTTTCAGTTTAATTTGTAGCTTCAATTATATTGGTGAAGACACCAACAAAATCTATGCGACTACCTGTATTTTGTGATTTTATATGTATTGTGCGCCCCACGGTAAAATAAGTGCACCCCACGGTTGAATTTGGTGGCCACCTCTGGTCTGGAGCCCCAAAATACCTGAAAAAAAAAACCCTCGACTCTGTGCAGAAACGGGCAGTCCGTCTGATAGATTCTCCTAATTTAACAGATGGATTGCAATCTTTAGAGCACAGGTGTCGAATGGGAATGCTATCCTTGTTTTACCGGTATTTCAATGGAAGATGCTCCGAGGAACTAGCGTCATTGATCCCTTTGGCACCGGTGCATAGTCGGGAAATACGCCAAACGCGTGCCCAACATATGTACACAGTTGACATTGGTCACATGAGAACGGGTCGCTTCTTCGACTCGTTCTTGTGTTCAACAGCTCGGCTGTGGAATGATTTGCCGGCGTTTGTGTTTCCTCCTTCTACAACATGGGTCTCTTCAAGACCAATGTTCATTCCTTCCTCTCCTCAAAAAGACCCTCCACACAGCATCTCAGATGATATAGGCCTAGAGAGAAATTATTTTCCTCAAGGCCTCCTGGGTGGAGTTAATGCAAAAAAAAATTGAATTTAATTTTAAATTTTGGTTTAAAAATTATTATGCAGTAAAGAAAAATCTTTTCATAGAATAAAAGTGCATAATGCTTATTATTCCTTGTTTAGGTGTCCGCCAAGAGAGGCCCCCTCACCTGCAGCACCCCCCGCTGCACCCCGCCCTGCGAGAGCGCGGCCGGGCCATCGTGAACCCTATCAACGTGCCCCGTGCCCCCCGCGCCCCCAGCCAGGGCCCCCCTCTCCCCGGCAGGGTATGGCCTTCTCAACTGCACCCTTACTTGTCCAATTACTCCGCACAGGTTTGTCACTCTGTCCGAGGTTTGCCCTCCGCCTTCGCCGCAGCCAGATAGTCTTAGGCTTGGAATGCAGCCGTGCCGCTTGGGAAATCTAGTGCCTATTCAGATATTAACCTAACCTAACATAATATGGTTTCTAACCCAACCTAACACGGATATTCAAGCAGAGTTTTATTGTTTGTAAGTAGCATTACGTGTGATAGAAATGTGTTTAACCTAATCTGATCATTGACCTAAGGGCCAGTTGTTTTATAGAAATTCAAATGTAACACTGTCGTGAAATAGCCATTAAGCGTCATTATGTTTTTTTGATGTTTGAAAAGTTCTCGTTAAACGCATATTCTAGGTGCGTTTCGGCTTTCTGTCAAATTGTAATAATCTGACTAGCTTAACATGATAGTTTCCTCTTCTGCTGATCACAATTTGTTCAAAAGCTGAAACAGACTTAGAATCGGCATTTAACCTTTCAACTGCCATAAAACAAATTGGCGCTGAATGGCCATTTGACGACAATATTACATTTGAATTTATGTGAAACAATCCATCCTAAGTCTCTATCTTTTCACAAATCTTTACATGATCATGAACTTACTATAAATATATTTTTTATGTGAATACCTCACAAGCTACGAATTTTAAGTTCATTTTAATTACAGAATAAATAAGCAAACTAGAAGTACCTTCCAAGCAAATTTGAATGGAAACAAATTTTTCATTTAACCCATTTAGCACACGCTCTGTCTCATTTACCCTCACCTGATATCGTAGATCTCCATCCCAATTGAATTTCATAAACACAGTTTTGTAATAGAAATTTATGGCCCAATTGGACAAATATTTGGATCACGAAACACGTCCATAAAGGCATTTCTTGTGTTCTTCTTTATTCTAAGATTTCAATTTAGCCATGGCCACCCCCGGCTTTTCTTTCCTTATTCGTTAGATTTGCGCAGTGTTAAATCGATCATTAATTATAAAGATAATTTTAAAATATGCATATTTTAATGCTCAATTTGGCAAAACAAGAAGCTTCCAACCCTATTGTTACCCTCGCAAACCACATTCACCTAGCTGACATTTTTCCCATCCTCAAAGATAGATTGCAACGTTTGGGCAATGTATTGGCACATTGCTAGTCAATCCAAGGGAGCTTGCTATGCCTTAATTCAAAGGACTATCCCATCAAAACCATGGTTTCAACAACTCCTCCATTTTTCCAAAAAAGAAATTTCCTCACTTATTCGAATGAAAATCGGACTTTGTTCGGTTCCTTCTCACCTTTTTAAAATTCTTGCCCTTGACTCCCCAGATTGTACATTCTGTGGTCTAGAAGTGGGAACTTTACATCACATGTTTTTTGGTTATTAAATATCCTCTAAACAAATATCCTCTCTTCTATCAAGCCTTGTCTAAAATTGCCTCCAATTCAACATCTCATCTCTTCCAAGTCTGAACTCAACTACAGTCTCCCATATAATTTTGGATTTTGCCTATTTGAATAAAACTAATTAATATAAATTCACCTTTCCTCTCTCCACAATTTGAAATGGTGGCCTAGAACCCCCCTGGAAGGTGAAAGCCAGAAACATTTGTAAAAAAAATAAATTAATATTCTATAAAAATTTATTTGCCTAAAATTTAATCACACACGCAAAAGGAAAAGGTTGAAGGAGCCAAAATTTATTTAACAACTCAGGTATGCCTCATACGTCGTATGTATGTCTAGTAAGTTACATTGTCGTGTAAGGTTCCGAGTGGTTAACCTAATACTAAAAAGAGCAATGCTAAAAATATGCAGGCAATTAGATGTGCGCAGCGATAGTCAACAGCATTGATTGCCCAATCTCTTCTGAACTCTGAATACCTTCTCTGCATTACGTTCAGACGGCGCCAAAATGGTGCCAGCTTCTCAGAAAGAAATTGGAGATGTTAGTTAGATAGTTAGTCTATCTGTTTAAAAATATATCCAAAATCTAATATAAATAGAACAGAGCAACTTTTTCACAAGGGTTTAAACTTGTGGCTTTGATTTTTATGAATTAAAATTAATTATTAATTTAATAATTTTAAAAAAATATATACCTATGTGAAACCCAAAAATGTGGGATGAGCAGTGAAATCTAGGTGGATTCATAGGCTTTAAACTGCAGTAAGCAGTTCATATTATGTGGTATTAATATTTGAAGGTACAATATTAATTAAATCGAATGGCTGAATCGAAAACTGAACACCCTGAAATCTTCATCGCTCGAGTGGATAAGATATAATCATCTGTATTAAGATCTAACCTTCTCAGTTCTTTCATCTTTTGCACAGGTTCTCAAACTTATCACCGCCTACTTTGAAATTAAAAGAAAATCTAGTGCCCCATATTTTTTTACATTAATTTTTTCATTACCGTCTGTTGCGTTACCTATCTTAAAAACAGTTTTTGCAAATATAATTTTTTAACATGCATTATTATATGAATAGGATAGATATGGTGTGTATCAATGGCGGTCCGTGAGTTTTCAGTGAGCTAAAGTGCTAAGATTGAAAAAAACGATGTTATTGATGTTGTTGTAGCTGAAAAACAATTATCTCTTTTTTCAAAATTTCAACTTTTTGTATGAAGAACTTCATACAAAATATTGAAATTTTGAAAAAAAATTTAATTAATTTTAAGCTACAACGACATCAATAATGTCGTTTTTTTTCAATCTTAGCACTCTAGCTCACTGAAAACTCACGGACCGCCACTGATGTATGTATCTATCTCAATAACCTATTTATGAGATCAAAGAATGTTTCAATGAGAGGAAATAAAACTCCTACTTAATCACATTTACAAATATTTTTATAATATTAAAATCCTAAAATCGCATCTTACGAATTTCCGATAGGTATCACATGAAAATTTTTATGTGAAAAAAAGTAACAGAAATCACAAACAATTTTGTTTAGTTAACTTAACCATGGACCACGTACAAGTGGTGTCGTGTCTAGATTATGTCAGATTTTTATAGACAGAATTTGTTTGCCATCGCCCCTCGAGATTTCCTTAACGCCTACTAATTTTCTTTGAGCCTTCTACCGCCTTCCTGAAAGCCTTCATCTCCCCCGATGGGGCTTTATCGCCCACCTTGAGAAAGGTTTCCAAAAACTCTATTTAAAATGTTCGGAATACTGTTTTTGAATATCTTCCAATAAACTTTCACTTGCCAACAATGGGTTT
Source organism: Limnephilus marmoratus (assembly GCA_917880885.1). Lineage (NCBI taxonomy): Eukaryota > Metazoa > Arthropoda > Insecta > Trichoptera > Limnephilidae > Limnephilus > Limnephilus marmoratus. Next base: position 42,889,988 of record OU862924.1, on the reverse strand, counting down.
TTAAAAAATTGGGAATGAATACATTTTAGAAAGGTAAGTAACTTCGTAATTTTTTTTATTTATATTAAGTTCTGATGACAATTAATTCATATTTTGATGATAAGTTGGACCCAATGGGAACCCATTTGTAAAAAAACATCAGGTTGCCTGGGATATTAATATTAGTAGAATCTATAACTTTTGTTCAAATCTTCATAACAACATTATCGGAGGAATTTTTTTTGTTGAAAACCCGTTTTTACAAAAATTGGATGACACTAAGGCCCTCCGTTCATGGAGATACTTACAAACTACATAATTGTGACGCACCGCAAGTAGCCTGCTGATATACTACTTTTTAATGCTGTTCTCCGTACACGGTGCTACCCGAAATATACTGAACTTGATCATTTTTCACATGCAGCCGTGGAGTTAACACGATGTCAAGCAATGTCAAATGACCTTTTTTCCAACATCAATCCATGCCTTCTCCACTAAATCCTTTCTTACATATTCTGGTAAAGTAATTCTGGTTAACAAGCATTTTTTTCCACTTCCAGAACAAATCTAACATTACTTCCATGTTCCGACGCCATTTCTGTCAAACGTCAAATGAATAATTATCAGACACAAATGATGCGACGTGTCGCTAGCGATCAGCACTGTCGGTATCATGATACTGATTGGAAACCGACAGACGTCGCGTAGCGCCGTGTACGGGCACCAGTAATTTTCGTTATTTGTTTTTGGGGTGTTATGCCGTGTTGCGCTACCTCCTTCTTTAGCCAACGTTTCGGACATCGTTGCAGTGTCCATCATCAGGGCAGATCCGGCAGATCCGGTAGATGTGTCTGATCTGCCGGATCTGCCCTGATGATGGACACTGCAACGATGTCCGAAACGTTGGCTAAAGAAGGAGGTAGCGCAACACGGCATAACACCCCAAAAACAAATAACGAAAATGCTTTTGGCCGTGAAAATCTTAAAACTTATCGGGCACCAGTAAAATCGCACGGGGGGTACTGAGTAGCTTGTAAATAGCGTCATGTACGTAGGCACTTAGGATTTTTTGTTGTTGTTGGAAACCCGTTTTTACAAAAATTGGATGATACGACTGAACCTAAACTAACATGTCAAGCTTGTTGTACTTGTAAATACACCATAATCATCTAGAAAAATAATTTTAGCCAATGTGTTTCATTTCACAAATGTGAAATAAATCACAAATTTTTGAAATGCTTCAAATAAAAACGTCCCACGATACAATTCTTTTAGGACTGTAAATAAGTACATAGTAACATTAACTTCAAATGTTGTGGAACAAACAATAATGTTGATCTCACATATCTGACATGCAAATTTTATGGAAACTTGCCAATTTTCAACAAATTTCCTAAATTTGGATAAGTACACACTGAATTACAACTTTAATTTTCAGTAAATATGCACTAATATTTTATTGATATTAACGTATTCACCGCGGCTGACGCACACTTATGTGATTTGAAAAGTCAAGCCCACGGCGCAGCTGACGCATACGTGTGTGATGGAGCGGCACCCAACATTTTATTTGTTTATTTATCTTGATATAATTATATGCGTAATTACATATAAATAGATATATAATTACGGTTGATTTTTTCAATGAATGATTTTCACTTGGAAATTCATTCAAATAAAAAAAAAGATTATGAAATACTCATTCAAATTTTATAATTCGAAATAAACATTTAATTTTTGAAACACAAAAATTTTGATTGCAAACATAAAAAAGTTTTAAAAATGGCTCAACTTGTTTGTTTTTTTCTATCTAAAATTACTAATAACGAAAAAATAATTAATCAAAAATACCCAAAGTTAAATTTTTTTTCTCTCTTCCACAAAAAATTAGAAATTAATTTCGAAAGACTGTTTCTTTAATCTAGTAAAGCTATGTTTTAAATTTTGAGAATATATGTTTATTTTTAGTACAGTAAGGTTTTACCGTAGATCGTTGGCAGATTTGTAAAATTTCCAAACTAAATTTTGTAGTATACAACACACATTTCAAATCATATAATCATGCAGTAAAATAAATCAATTCATTATCTGGGAAAGCTATGTTTCAGAATTTTAATTTTAGTTTAATAATAAAATAAATCATTTAAAATAGACACGCACACGTGTTTTGTGATGAAAATACTTCAGTTTGTCTATTTATTTATAGTCTTACAAACTAATATATTTAAGATTTTTTTACATTCTTATTTTGCTTAAACATAATTTTATCAGTTTTCACTTTTTCATCACTCCTTTCATCATTTTTTAATGTAAGAATAAATTAAAACAAATTTTGAATGAAATAAAATCTATATTGAGTTATTATTTTAAAAAGCTGGTTTGGAGAATAATTAATCTTTCTCATTGGAACCGCCCTGTACGATCGTAAGAACATCTTTCGACGAAATATGAATTCTTGGCCGCTGGCTGGTTACTGGCCCTTAACAAGGACCTTTCAACTATCAAAAAAATACAAGTGTGCAGTGGAGGCTATGAAGCACTGCACAAAGAGGAGACCAATTATTCCATCTCTGTAAATAGATACAGATATACGTGCTTGTCTCTTTTTAGTATCGCTTTTTCGTTTCATCAATTTTCAAATCACAATGGTGCTAAAGAAGTTTTCAAAGAGGAGACCATTTATTCTATCTCATTCTCTTGGAGGCTAAATCGTAAAGTTGTATGTGTTTGTCTCTTTAGTGTCGATTTTTCGTTTCGAGTTTCAAATCCCAACGGTGCTATAGAAGTTTTCACTTGAAAAATAAAGTGGCATCGAATGGCCATTCGATGACAATGTTACATTTGAATTTCTGTGAAATGACTGGCCCTTAATGTTACTTAACTATAACTCCAAGTGGGTGTGAGTGAAGTAATGTACAGAATTACCACAACTGATGAATAAACCGCTAAAAATAAACTAATATTTTAGCGGAATGCAAAAATCACATGTTCCAAATTATGTTCCGCTAATAAATATTTATACTAACTCGTGAATGAAAATCTTTGAATGCTCTGACGTAGAAGCCAATGTAAATATTTATTCTATTTCCTGAATCGATAAGTACTAATGTGTTTTATTTTCGATCTCTCAACATTCAACATTGATTATGAAAATTATCTATAATTTTTATTGTGCTTGTTAGATTTTTGAGATATTGTTTTTTTAATGTCGGAATCGAAAGTGTGAGTTTTAACTTTATGCCTACGTCAAGACAACTAAAAATGACGTAACTTAATTGTAAGTTTAATATAAAACTCATAATAAATAGGCATACAAATTCCATTAGTTATGTATATGTTTGGTAATAGGCCACTTGCATGGATTTCATAACGACTTGGAAAAAATCGTGTGGATAGGTTTTTTTACTAAGATTACGAATATGTTAGTAAAATTTTTTCGAAATGTACAGTTTTTTTTTAAAATAAATAAATAAGTCCATTATTTGGGCTCGTGACATCACTTCATGAAAATGTCCCGTCTCCGAAAATGTTCCTATTAATTTTGTAAAATTCCACACTGATTTATTTTTTTTTATACGGCAACACTTTGATTTCAGGCGAATTTTTGAATTTGACATTTAACATTCACTAGATTTATTGTTTGTTCTCTGCGAACTTATCATTTGGTTTGACTTTTTGACAGATGTTATGAAGAGAACCCCCGTACATTTTACGCTGTCTGTAAGTGTTTTAGAGGTATAATGGAAGTGGTGCTGATTTTAACAAAATGAAATTTTATAATATTCTTATTATTATTATAATTTACAAGCACAAGTATATTACATTGGATTTAGTAATATAGACTTTGAACATTTTAATGATTTATGATCAATAAGATGGATCAAGGAAAAAAATATTTATGAGATGTAATATTTTTGGTATGCCTTGTTATTCTTCTGTGCCATTCCTGTGGAAAACGTTCTTTTTTTTTAAATGGTTTTCGGCTATGTAATTATCGTTTTTTTTGCACCCATAAAATTTTGTACCGTCTTTCCGGTTTATAAAAAATGGTCATTTTTTTTGGATTGAAATTTTCAAAAAATCGCCAGGGTTTCAAAAATACGATTAAAAAAAAATAAAAATACAGAATGTCTTAGAATATTTGCCTAAACCGGAAAAAAAAATTAAAAATGTGCTGCAAGTGGCCTATTATTTCCCTAACTGCTACACTTTTAGGCACAGATTATGGAAATTACACTTTATTTTGACAATTACTACAAGAAACAACTATTGAAATGCACAAAATAGATAATTAGTTTGGGTTAACTAAGTAATTCATGCGTATTTAGATTGAAATGAAACTTCGCAAATGTCAATCCAAACAAAATGGCGGCAAAGGGATCGTTTCATTTGAGAAATATTGAATATTTGTAAAAAATAAAAATTCATCCTAGACTTGCAGAAAAGTCAATAGATGTCGCACATTAAATAAAAAATTGATAGATTATCGAAGACACTATCTAGATATCATTTAATTGTGATTGAATCTTGCAATCATACATAAAGATAACGGCCAATCAAAATATACATTAAGAAAATGAAGATAATGTTGGTAGTACTTGGTTGAAGAATGGTACAGTTAAATATGACCGAATCGGATACACATCGGCACACAGTTGGTAGAGCTGACCTGGTTGCGTATTTCCAATCCCTAACGCGGTTGAGTCACTCTAGCGACTGAGCCGCGGTAGGGATTGGAAGGCGTAAATCGCCTTACAAACACTACCGCATTTCAGTCGCGCTAGTGACTGAACCGCGTTAGGGATTTTTATGCATAAATCACCTTACAAAAGCTATACCGATTCAGTCACCTATGCGCTTCGTTGCTCTATCAGTTTCTGTGAGGGCGACGACCGTAATTATAGAGAGGTTAGCAGAGAGGATGGACAGCGTTTTTTTAGTTAGCATTTTTTTTACATTGAAAATTTATTTTAAGTTATAAAAAACGCGGGTTTTTTTTAAACTGAGGGTGACGACCGTAATTATAGAAGGGTAAGCAGAGAGGATGGACCGCGTTAATTTTTTACTTAATTTTTTTTTTTTTTACATAGAAAATTAAGTAAAAAATGAACGCGGTCCATCCTCTCTGCTTACCCTGTATATTTAAAAAAATATATATATATAAATTTTCTATGTAAAAAAAAAATAAATTAAAAAAAAAACGCAGTCCATCCTCTCTGCTTACACTTCTATAATTACGGTCGTCACCCTCAGTTAAAAAAAAACCCATGTTTTTTTTTAACTTAAAATAAATTTTCAATGTAAAAAAAATGCTAACTAAAAAAACGCTGTCCATCCTCTCTGCTAACCTCTCTATAATTACGGTCGTCGCCCTCACAGAAACTGATAGAGCAACGAAGCGCGTAGGTGACTGAATCGGTATAGCTTTTGTGAGGTGATTTATGCATAACAATCCCTAACGCGGTTCAGTCACTAGCGCGACTGAAATGCGGTAGTGTTTGTAAGGCTATTTACGCCTTCCAATCCCTAACGCGGCTCAGTCGCTAGAGTGACTCAACCGCATTAGGGATTGGAAATACGCGACCTGGTTGACTGACCCGGCAAGACATAGGTCCTGGGTTCGAGTCCCAGATGTGACCGTATCTTTTTCTGATTTTTCTGCTTCAGATTATCGATTGATTTAATTAAAAAGAAATTTTAAACTTTGATTGAATAAAAATGTATTTTAATGCATCTTTTACCATCTATCCAAACGTAATTAGTTGTCTCTTATAGTAAGTGGAATATTTCTTGTAGTTTAGTGGAATATATAAATATATAAATATAAATATTAACCATATGTTTTTTAAATGTGTCATCTGCTAGATAATGTCTGTTGGTCATGTGGAAGCATTTAAGTCCTATTTTTTTTCTATTTCATTTGTACGTTATTTAGTTATTATGGCACTCGTCAGGGTTTTGCTCTAGTTCCGGTGACAGCTTGTCGTTCACACATTAGTTTCATTTCCACGTTCGATTGAAGTCATTTGCGTTTCCCTTAGAGGAAATATCTTCAGAAGATAAAGCGTGGCGATGAAAATACAAAACAAATGAGTTAACTTTCAAAAATGTATTACAACTTTTATTAGGTAACTTATGTAATTTTTTCCTTCCTTAACCTTAACCCGTCAAGTTTATTTGTTCGGTTTTCAACACAACTCCTACTGGACTCATAGAAATCGTTGTGTCTCCCTTACCATCATAGTGAGAGATATGATATAAACGGTGTTAGAAAGAGAAAACACCACGCTTTATATTCAAATATAAAAGTTAACCAGAAAAGAATTAAAATGTAGGCCTTTATGAAACCAAAGTATCGGATCGCAATTTAAAAAAAAATTATGAATTTGGGAATTTTTTATTAATTATTTTTACATGGAATGACGAAAAAAATAAGGTGACAATAATGTTTGTAATACATTTATCTAAAAAAATTGTGTAAGTCTGTGTTTGTATTTTTTTTTTTTTGCATTATCCCTAATTTTAGTTAAAAAAAGTGTAGTGAGCCATTTTTAAAACTTTTTTTTAAAACATTTTTTAACTTATAAAAAAATTTATGTGTATTTCGATTTTTATAATTTGAAAGCGTTTTGTATCACTTTTCAAAAACAGTTTTTACTTTTCGGACACATTCAGAAATATTCCATTTATTTGGGTTTTATTGTAAAGCGGAAATATTTTGGATACATTCAGAAATATTCCATTTATTTGGATTTTATTGTAAAGCGCAAATATTTTGGATACATTCAGAAATATTCCATTTATTTGGATTTTATTGTAAAGTGAAAATATTTTGGATACATTCAGAAATATTCCATTTATTTGGATTTTATTGTAAAGCGCAAATATTTTGGATACATTCAGAAATATTCCATTTATTTGGATTTTATTGTAAAGTGGAAATATTTTGGATACATTCAGAAATATTCCATTTATTTGGATTTTATTGTAAAGCGCAAATATTTTGGATACATTCAGAAATATTCCATTAATTTGGATTTTATTGTAAAGCGGAAATATTTTGACCCAAACTGACATTGACATTGTACAGAGTACACTCAAGGTAGCTCTTGTGTGACATAAAAAAAAAAACATTTTATTTTCAATAACCGTGTGTTTTGGAAGAACACAACTGGGTGCTCTATCAGCTAGGGATTTAGAGCAGTCACCGTAATATATAAGAAGACCATCTCTAGAATTACTCTTTTTCTCTTACGATTTTCTAAGGCGTAAAACATGGTATTTGATATTTTATTTACAAAACACCTTTTGTATCCAATGCTAAGAAACGCTTCCTTGCAAATAAAGTAGTGGAAGCATGAAACAAACTTCCACACATTTCATCGATGCTACTAATATAAATCAATTTAAATGTCTATTGGTTTGTTATTTGGAGAGAAGAAACTCGGCAGATAGACTAGTTGGCGATTACAATGCATTCTATCAACTTTTGGTGGCAATCACTCGCAAACACGTAGACATATACATATTTTTCTAGACACATACTAAAATTAAAATCGGAATTTAGGAAGGTCGGTAGTGCGGTTGATTCTGATAACTGGGAAGGAACTGGGAAACAATATATTTTTTTTTAATTTAAAAAACCGTGAAAATAGATGTCTCATAGTAAAAACCTTTTGTTTTTTACGGATTGATTTTAAAAAATTTAATCAACACAATTACATATTGTAAAATTGGAAATGAGCACATCGGCAGAATGCTGCACCTTCATAATTAATAATAATATTTTAGTGTTTATTGATCATTAACTATAATAAAACTTTACAACATCGTTTTTACTATTTTGTGTATCATTTCTCTTGCATTATAATAGTAGTCTGACCCAAAGGCATTTGCCTTCAAAAGTTCTAACCACAAAACTGTATTTCTAGTCATACATGTAAATTATCCTCTATTGACAGTCATGAGTATTTTCCCGGCGCCTGTAAAATGCAAACGACGCAAAACAAGACGCAACATAAACTTGACTTTGCCATCGAAAATGTAAAAAGACCGACAAAAACCCTAAAGTCTAATAATATTTGGCAGCCACTACTGCACATTCAGATCTCTGTTCGATCAAATCCCATTTGCCGTGCAAACCGAAACATTCCTTGTGTGCCCGGTAGATAGAGATCAAGCTGGCTTGCGAATGCTCGGGTGGTTGAGTCATTCAATGTTGTGTGCTGGGAGCAGTGGCACGCTGTCTATTTCGGTCCCGCCTGCCTACTGGCCTGGTTATCTCACTTGCAGCCCAAATAGACGCACTGCCCCCAATTTGTATTGACATTCATTATAGTCATTTCTCTTAGTAAATAATCACATCAAGGGATCATTACATATTATTTTAAACTTTTTTTTTTAAAGAAAGTTAAACATTTCCAGGTTACAAATAATCTGATTTTTTTTTTGTTCAATTCAGTTTATTCATTTTAAAAACATTACAAAATTAACAAAGAGTTTTTAAAAGAGAGATTTTTTTATTTTATTTTTTATTTTAAATAATCGGAGACGGTTTACATATATATAGTTCCCGAGAGCACTTAGGCCATAGACCCATTGTACTATCTCCCATTTTACCTCATTCCTTTGACAGTAACCCAGTCCCTTTTATAAAGTTCACCAGGATTGTCATTCGAAATGAAGCTATATCTTCTGGTCCGACAATGTGTCTTCCCAGGTCTCATTTCCCCTCTTCACTCCTCCTTGGTTCCCTGAAGGCCCCACGACGGAAGAGGGCTTCATCTCTCCTCTCCACTCCTTAGTTCCCCGAAGGCTCCACGACGGAGAGTCCACCTCCTCTTGGTTTCCTAAAGGCTCCACAAGGGAAGAGTCCACTCCACCTTGGTTCCCCGAGGGCCCCAGGAGGGAAGAGAACTTCATCTCTCCTCCTTGGTTTCTCTAAGGTCCCACAGAGGAGGAGTTCACCAAGATGGCCTCATTTCTCCTCTTCACTCCTACATGGTTCCTCGAAGGCCCCACATGGGAAGAGGACATTATCTCTCCATTTCACTCCTACTTGGTTCCACAAAGGCCCCGCGCTGGAAGGGTGCCCTTCCCCTTGGTTCCTTGAAGGCCCCACAAGGGAAGAGTTCATGGAGGTGGCCTCAGCTCACCTCTCCACGGTTTCTCCTCTTAGTTCCTCCTACGGCCCCAAGAAGGAAATCCACAGGGGTGGCCTCAGCATTCCTAGGTTCCCAAAAGGCCCCTAGTTTTCGAATGGTCCAATTTTTTTGTCCCACGAGTTACCAGGGAAATAGAAGGTCCACTCCAGCAGAGCCCTGAGTGCTGGCCTCATTTTTCCTCTTCACTCCTACATGGTTCCTCGAAGGCCCCACATGGGAAGAGGACATTATCTCTCCACTTCACTCCTCCTTGGTTCCACAAAGGCCCCGCGCTGGAAGGGTGCCCTTCCCCTTGGTTCCTTGAAGGCCCCACAAGGGAAGAGTTCATGGAGTTGGCCTCAGCTCACTTCTCCACGGTTTCTCCTCTTGGTTCCTCTTACGGCCCCAGGAAGGAAATCCGCAGAGGTGGCCTCAGCATTCCTAGGTTCCCAAAAGGCCCCTAGTTTTCGAATGGTCCAATTTTTTTTTGTCCCACGAGTTACCAGGGAAATAGAAGGTCCACTCCAGCAGAGCCCTGAGTGCTGGAGTGAGGTCTAAATACTCCGAGATGCGACCTTGTTTCTCGGAGGCACCGTTCATGACGCTGTTCCCCAGGACATTCAGCCTGAGCATGGTAGCTCACACCTTGGCTTGGGATGGCTATTGCAGGTTTGTGTTTTCCACTCCCTGAGCGATGGGTTCACCACACTCCCTACGCTATAAAAAGAGAGATAATATTATATAATTAAATGAAGACAATATCAGCAAAACTCAATCGAAAATGTGGGGACAGAAAAATCAGAAAAAGATATTGGCACCTCTGGAACTTGAATCCTAGACCCTTTGCTTACATGGCAAGTGCTCTACCAACTGAACTAAGGTGTCGATATCAAATTCGGTCACTCTTAACTGAAGCATACTTCGACTAAGAACTACCAACATTATCTTCGTTTTCTTAACGCATTATGATTGCAAGATTCAACTCAAACTAAATGCTATCTAGATAGTGTCTGAATAAATTTTTATCCATTTTATTTTTAATATGCGACATCTATTGACTTTTCTGCAAAGTCTATGATGAATATTTATTTTTAATTTTTAACTTTATGGGTAAAATCTCAAATTATATAATATTTAACCCGGCGTCAATGCTTACGCGGTCAATGAAGCCGGGTAACCGTGACCCGAATTTTATCGATGGGTTGTACAAAAACTGAAAGGGTTATCTTGATTTTGAAAATTATTTATTATTTATGGGTTCTTTGCTCATAAAAAAATATAAATAATACCAGTATATTTTATAAATCAACTTTTTATTATCTTAGTAAGAAACACATGCAAAATCAACTATGAAAACATTACTATAAAATTTCATTTCAACTATAGGTCATTTTACCCGTTTTCCTCCATATCTCCTTCCGCAAGCGGCATCGCACTGAGCACGCCGGCGGTGCGGGTAGAAGGAGGTTGTATCTCCAGCTACTCAAGCGCTCAAGTCGGAACAGTTGACGGGAAAAAAAAATGCCCGTTTTAAATCGCCTTCAGCGTCATCGACGCCGGGTTAATTAAATGAAGACAATATTAGCGAAACTCAATCGAAAATGTGGAGACAGAAGAATCAGAAAAAGATATTGGCACCTCTGGGACTCGAACCCAATAGGAAAGAAAAGATATTCAATGATATATTACATTGATGGGAATAACCTTCAAAAGTTATAAAAAGAGAGTTGCTCTAATAAAAAATCGTTATGTTACATTTATCTTTTGCAAATTCAAAACATATTAGGAAAGTTATATTATTACAAGCAAAACTATGCATTTCCAAATTTCACAGATCCCAATTTAACTTGTGTAGCTGGTAAAATATTTGCAATTTTTATTGTATAAAATTTAAAAAATATATATGTAAATATTTATAATACAGGCGTGTGCCTAGTCTGGTAGTCAAAAAAACTTGTAAAAAAACTGTATAAGGGGTCGTCCATTAATCACGTGATGTTTTTTTAGCAACTTTTTAACCCCCCCCCCCCTGGTGATATGTGGTGAGGTTTTAGACTAACCCCCCCCCCCCCCCCCCGAAATCACGTGTATTTTTTTAGTGTAAAGAATTTTGAAATATTCAGAATATTATCACGAAAAATAAATACACGTCATATCTCATTATACCCCCCCCCCCCCGTCGTGATATTTCGTGATTTTTTCCGAACCCCCCCCCCCCCAGGGGAAAACTTTTTAACGCAATAAATAAATGTTTCGTACAAATTTCCGTTTAGTTTGCACATTATCCTTCATGCGTTTGTGTTTTGGCACAGATTCAAGACTTTCTGAGGGAGAAATGTTTTCTGAAAAAGAGAATGAATATTCTGCGACATTTTGATAAATCTTTGATGTATTCATTTGGACACTTACATTTTTAAAATATGTTTTAATGGATATAAGGGTGTTGTGGAAAATGCGACATAGCTTACATTTATTCTTAACTCAATCTATAAATATACATTATTCAACACTGTTTGAATTTTCAATGACAAACTAAAATTCAAGTTAGTGCTTTCATTTCAGAAAGATGTTCTATAAGGGCCAGTTGTTATGTTGCACATGTTGTCGAATTTGAACAATTCATCAAATTTAAAAAGTAAATTTTCAAGTTCTGCAAAGGTTCTATTCAAGTTCTGTTATTATTTCTATCAGACAGTAGTTTCACATAACTGAAACATTAATAAAACTTGAAGAGAGCTTTCACATAGCTTTAAAATTAACGTTGAAATTTATTTTTTTTTAATGTGAGTATCGCTCAAGAGTCTCAACTGCTTCCCGTCTGGAGCCAGTGAGCCAAGGAGGGGAAGGAGAGGGGAAAAAGGAAGGGAGGAAGTACCTGGCTATTCAGATCTGGTCACCAAACACGGCTAAAGCCATTTCAAGCATTGTTTCAATTCTGAATGGTGGTCTTACACCAGGGCGATACTGAGAGTATCTTCCACTCTGGAACGTGCCGCAAATATACTACATATTATTTTTAATTAATTAATTGTGAAATAACACAAATGAATCAAATAAAATTTATTTGCGCACCAGTGTTCGAACCTGCAACTTTCAGATTGTGAGTTGATAGTCCCAGCCCTCGACCACGGAGACCGTCAGACAGTTGATAAATTGTTCAAATTCTGCAAAACAACTTGCCTAAGGACGGATTGTTTCACAGAAATCCAAATGTATGATGTTGAAAGTCTTAGTTTAATGGCAATTCTAAGTCTATTTCAGCTTTTGAACTAATAGTGATCAGCAGAAGAGGACAACAGTTATGTTGTTAAGCTAGTCAGCTTATTACAAATTGATTGACAGCTGAAACGCACGTAGAATTGGCATTTTACCGAGATTTTTCAAATGTCAAAAAAACAAATGGCGCTGAATGGCCATTTGATGACAATGTTACATTTGGATTTCTGTGAAACAACAGGGGCTAAGTGTTTTCATCAATAAACTTTTGCTTGTCAGCAATATGTATATATAATATATTTGTTGAATAATATAGCTGCAATATTGAAAAATTAACTTTCTAACTTAATTTCTTCTCAAAAAATATTTTTTAGGCCCATGCGTCTTATTGACAATGAGAGCCTTTACAATTTGCTATGAAATAATTTGATAGCTGAAATAACGGTGACCGGCCAATTTAGAATGAAACCAACTCGGAACCACCTCGGAAAGGTCATTAAGAGTGATGATAAAAAAAATATTAAAAAATTGGTTAAATAAGTTAAGTTAGGTTGGGGTTGCTGACTATTTTAAAATTATTTTTTCGTAGCTTTTTACTTTTCTGAGGTGGTTCTGAATTGGCATGGAACCGAAATAACGGCCCCTATAGCTGCCGATTCTCTGTTCGTGTCAGTCTTTTGGTAAAATATATATGAATTGTAAAATATATATGGTTACTCTCGATGACTGATTAAAATTTGTTTTTTTTTTATTATTCATCTTTATTAATTCTAGACTTACAATTTGTGATGTCCTATGCCTGTCTCACTAGGAAATCCTATATTGAGAGCAGGCACTTTAAAATATGAGCAGTTTATTAAAAAATACAAACAACAAGACAATATTACATTTAAAGTATCGGATAATCATCATTGTATCATTGAAAAAATACGTACGTAACGTCAAAAATAAAAGATGAAAATTTAAAGTGTCTGGACCTAGAAGTCGATAGTCAATTCATAGATCACTCTTCTATGGCTTTTCTGTTCAGATAATATTGATATTGGTCTATGAAAATAAAATAATTAAAATGTTACACCTACCGCCATCTAGGATCTGTTATGGGAAGCTTAGTGTACCTACATGCTTTTGTTTTACAAGAATAAATTCCTTCTGTTCAAATCTAACTACTGTGTTTCATTAGGATGTTATTGGATGTACTGTTATCGCACTTCGAACTCCAAGTAATGGATTGATCGACTTACATATTGTTTGTTTAGCCGATGCCCGTGAGGCCGCCCATGGGAGGGGCCGGGGGCGTAGTGCCCCCGCCCAAGTCATCAGTGGGCTTCCTCATGCCGCTCTACACCCTCTGCATCGTGGTCTTCTTCTTCTACACCGTCTTCAAGGTAAACCACTGCCTATTATTAACCTGTGTATGTCTAAATAAATTAATTACTTAACAAAGAGTCAAGCATGGCCGTATCAACAACTATCGATATGATAAACTAAAGTGTTGTCAATGTTAGTTTATCTATATCGCTAGCATGATATATTGATATTTTTTTAAATATCGGCGAAAAAATCACGTCACTGTGGCATTTTATCTATGACATAGTGGGCTCTTTGTCTTTTTGATATTTCAAATTCAAATAAGCTCATTTTCAAACACTGACAAATTTTATCTACATAGTGAGCTCTTCTTTGTCTTTTTGGTATTACAAATTCAAACAAGCTCATTTTAAAACACTGACACATTTTATCTATGGCATAGTAAGCTCTTTGTCTTTTTGATATTTCAAATTCAAACAAGCTCTTTTTCAAACACTGATACATTTTATCTTTAGCGTAGTGAGCTCTTTGTCTTTTTAGTATTCCAAAATCAAACAAGCTCATTTTCAAACACTGACATATTTTATCTATAGCATAGTGAGCTCTTTGTCTTTTTGATATTCTAAATTCAACAAGCCCAATGTCGAAACCGATTTTATTCAATATTTTAGGCACTTGCCGTTTTTTCTGTTTGGCCAATAGTCATTATCCATTACTCATGATATTATCATGAATAACTGTTGAAACTTCGTTGACTCAAGTCCAAATATGTTTCCGTTCATTATATAGCAGCGAATAATTTTGATCACTGCGCGATGTTTTTTTAGGGAGCGAACAGCCTCGATAAACTTATCTTATTTTAGTAGATGTCAACTGATAAATGTCATTTGGGATTTGCTTGCTTAACGATTATCGACTAATCACTAACTAATATTGATGAAAACCCGTATCATGTCAATACTGACGACAAAAAGTTTTTTTTTTACATTAGCTCCACACAGGAGCCCTGAGGAAAATAATTTCCCTCACCTGGGCCTGTGTCATCTTAGAGAATGCTATGTAGAGGGTCTTATTATAAATAGCAAAATATAGATTACTACTAGCGCCATCTTGTGGCCTATAATTATAGCAAACCTTATTGTCATTATGTATTCACGCAAATAAAGTTTCTTATCTGTTCTCACGAAACAAGCTGCATTTTATTACAGGTCTTGTTAAGAAAACGGAAGAGATGAAGTTCTGGGAAGGAAAAAGGTATGAGGGTAGGAATCTGGGGATCAGTGTGTCCAGGAGTGACTGACGTATAAATCCATCCCTCCAACTATGGCGCAAGGAAACGGGTCAAGAGAATTCGGCTGGAGAAGTCAACATGCCTCGATAAACCTCACCTTTTGAAGCCGGGCACCCCTTCTAAGTCACCAAACATAGTGAATCACTTGGGGTGACCAATGGCAGAGATATTGGTTAACCAATAAATGATTCCCGGGGCAGTGGTACCCATATCCACCTCGTAAATTGTAAAAAAGTATTATGGTGATTAATTTTTTGGTTACCCTTCCTCCTTCTTTAACCAAAGTTTTATACATGATGATGGAAACTGTAATATATGTCTGTCCGCTGTGTTGTCTGTCCAAAATGTTGCCTAAGAAGGAAGAAGTGCAAAAAGTCAAAATAACCCTAAAATTTATCACAATTATGTCAAGCATCATTTCGATTCCATATTGTGGTCTTTCACCAGGTATTAAGTAAAAGTTATTGTTTTACAAATGATATATTTTATCTTCTAGATGGTGTTCAGCAAGGGTACCGCCGACGTGTCACCCGTGCACCAGCCCCGCTACATCGAGCGCCCCGACTCCAAGTTCACCCAGTCCGTCTTCAAGAACACCTCGAGGAGGGACCGCAACTCGCCGGAAACCAAACTCGGTCAGTTTATCATGATGTGTTGCATCGTCAAGGCATTTGCCCATTACAGGCGGGATGCCCACATAAATAGATCCGCAAATGACGGTTTCAAAACGAGCATAGAAGCTGATATTTTGAATCTCACCTTTTGCAGTAGAAAGAAAAATACTGTCTAAAATTATTACAATATCATGGGGTAATTACTACAACTAGGTAAATCTGAAATCAGTTTTGTTGAGAAATTGAATTACAAGATGCTTAATCAATCTGATAATTGTGTTGTATATTATTTTTACTGATAAATATGGTTAAATCATAGATTGATGTGTTAGGTTTTTTTTTTACGTGAATACCGCACAAGAGTCCCAACTGCTCCCGTCTGGAGCCAGTGGGAATATGGCATCGCCAATTGGGGTATGTTGTGAGGCTGAAGGTAGTGGGGAGGGGAAGGAGATAGGGAAGAGGAAGGTGGGGAAGTACCTGGCTATTCAGATCTGATCACCAAACATGGCTAAACCCATTTCAAGCAACGTTTCAATTCTGAATGGTGGTCTTAGACAAGGGCGATACTAAGAGTATCTTCCACTCTGGAACGTGCCCCAAATATACTATATATTATTTTGAATGAATAAATTGTGAAATAACACTAATTAATCAAATAAAATTTATTTGCCACGCCGGGATTCGATCCTGCGACCTTCGGATTGCGAGTCAAGAGCCTTACCGCTGGACTACGCCGGCCGTCGGAGTAATTTTTATGTGTTTGTTTTGAAAAAAATGTAATGACACCTAGTTGTTACATACAAAATGCAACAAAATCAACTTGAGCAATTCCACAAATTTTGGTGCTACAACTAGCTTAGTCTAGTTGCCTAAATGAAACATGGAAAAAACACTTGTGGTAATTAGAATTACCTAATTATAGAATTAAACGATACCGTTTTTTGGAGATACCCACAAAAAAACATGTTCAAATAACTTGATAATTCCTAGGTTTTAAGACTTTTCTTTTGGAACATTCATAGATGAGGAAGTAAAGTTATTCTTTTGGTGGGTAACTCAAAAATGCTGATTTCGGAGTTACCTATTTGTAGTAATTACCCCACAATATGTAACACTCGTTTTATCAGTGTGGAGATATATATTTGATTTTAAGTGACGTTAAGTGATGACAGTATAGTATTCATATCCTGAATTTGTGAATGATACCAGTCAACAAAACACTAATTATATCTAATTTTTCTCCCTTCATTTAGTAGTTACTATCCGAAATTCGACACTCTTCTTTTCTCATTGACGCCAATGTGTTTTGGACAGTTAAATTGATATTTTTATGCATGCTGAAAATAGTTTACATCGACGTAGAAGTTCCCAGAAAAGTTTTTATGCAAAATTTTGTAACGTCAGAACGTTCAATTGTTTCGCTGCTTCAGGGCTCAAATTTTTTGCTTTATATTTAAGAGGAATGGCTGCGCTGTCTTTTTCATACAAAATTTTAATTTGGATTTAAGGCTAAAATACTTAACTAAACTGAAATTTTTATTGAAGTGAAACTTCTTTAGCACCGTTAGTGACTTGAAATACGGGTGAAACGGAAATGCTTCACAACTTAGTTCTACACAAATACTCGGTTCTAATATAATGTGGTAAAATCGCAGCTCGGCGCGTGCCTTCCATAGCGTAGTGGGCAAGATGCCTGACAAGTCGTCGTTTTAGTTCGTATTTGTCCAACAGACCATTCGAAAATTTTACAGGAGGAGGTTTTCTTTCATTATTTCAATAAAACATTATGATAGGTGTTTAAGATAAAGCCTATTCGGCAAAGGTAGAGGTCTCAATAGTTTAAATAATTCTTAGATAAGTGATTAATTTTAATTTTTTGTACTTTATTTTTAATTTTAAAGTGGAGATTGAACAAAAACTAAAATGGTCTGTTGGACAAATAAGAACTAAGGTGACGAAGTCTCAGCGGCCAGAGAGACAGACATCAAGCGAAGGGGGGTTCGAATTCTATGAAATTCAAAAAAAAAACATTTTTATTTTGTGAAATCAATATCCAATCTTCAAACCACTTTAAAAAAACCAGCAAAAGAAAAGAAAGCGACATCTAGCGACTTTCTAGTTTCACTTCTACCGCATGTAATTACACACTCTGATTTATTTTTTATTAAAGGTTAAAAATATGATGAAATACACAATTTTTTTTTTTTAAAGCATTTAGATGCCTGCCTAAATTTAAATTAAAAACAACCGATTTAGATTAACACATATTTGTCAAATATAAATTAAAATTTCTATCAAAAAACACACTTTTTTTACTGTGTGTTATTTTTAATTTTATTTTTCATCACATTAGCAGAGTAGGCAGGTCAAAATTATTTTTCTAATAATTATAATTAACTCGCAAAAAATGCCAAAGCTACTTCTAAAATCAATTGAATTTCTTGATGGCATATCACAATTTAAAAGACAAGTAAATAAAATAGTACAAATCCGTACTAGAAATTTGCTACACCTTTCATAATTATTCAGTAAAAAAATAATTATTCAGTTTGGTTGAGAATTTTGGCCTCAAAACCAAATTTGAGTTTTGTATGAAAAATGTCGCCTTGGCGTTCCTCTTAAAAAATGTACACATCAATGTTACTCACCAAATTTTAATACAATTAGCTGAGCATTTGTTTTTAGCTGTTCGTATTACTTCAAATTCATCTATATAATACAATTAGCTGGGCATTTATTTTTAGTTTGTATTATTTCAAATTCATCTCTAATATTCACCTTTTTCATTTATCACCGACACAGGACATAAAGAGAGAGATACCAGTAAGTTTAAAAATCTACATTTATACTTAGCAATGCCTTATATAAAATAATCTTTGTTTATATTCCAGAATTAATGCAAACAAATTTCATTCTAACACAATAATATAAATAAATTAATCAATGTTACTTTGTTTGAACCACTTGTATATTGGTTTAAAGCCGAATATAATATACTATATCTATAATGGATAACCACAAAGTTATAGCTACATTCAAAAGTATACAATAATATAAGATCAATCCAGTTGTACTTTAACAGTAGGAAAATATTATGTGATTTAGTAATAATATCATGCTGTAATTTCTTGGCCCGGCGTTATTGTTTAGGCAAATATCGCTTTCATAGAATACACAACTTGTTTATTACTATACACTTTGGTTGGCTCAATTTTTATTTCAATTGTTTGATTTTCCAATTCACACCAACCAGACTTGTTGAGCGGCGCCGTGGAACTTAATGTACCAAGGCTATTCTGATAATTCATATATTATCTTTAATGTACAATGACTACTGATTGTATTGAACGCATTAAAAAAAAACTTTATTTTATTATTGTTTCTCACGATAGTTGTCAAGCCATTTTTTGAGGTTCATCAAACTTTCCTATAGATACCCCTGAAGACATTCATTGAGATAAAAAGTTCATTGAATTAGTGTAGCGAATTTCTCTTTTAATTCAACGGGCTTGCATTTTGCCTGTCTGTAATTAAAATTGTGTTTTCCTTTTTCATTTTAAAAAAATCTGCTGCTTCCTCATTATTCAAGCAAGCCTTACTTTAACTAGATGGGTAACTTTGATTCTCTCTCTCTGGTTTCAATCCTGAGATTGGTTTGCAGCAATGTCATCTATTCGTTTCTTCCACTCTTCCCTGTCTTGTGCGGCTCTTTTGAAGTCTGCATATGATGAGCAGCGCACGTCCACCAGCAGATCCTCCAGGTACTCTCGGCGTGGGCGTCCCCTAGCGTTTGTCCCCTCGGTCATACCCTCCATTATGGCATGCAAGAGGCCTTCTTGTCTTATTACATGGCCGATCCATCTTGCGCGCCTTTCGGACAAGGTCCTGAGCAGGTGCCTTCCTCCTTCGATTCTTTGGAGAACCTCTTCATTTGTTATGTGGTCTCTCCAGGAAATTCCTAATAGTCTTCTATAGGACCACATCTCAAAAGCCTCTAGTCTCCGTTTATCTCTTTCGGATAGGCACCATGTTTCACAGCCGTACATCAAGATACTCCATACATAGGTCTTGATGAGGAGTATTCTCAGTTTCAGGTCTATATTATTTGATTCTATTATTTTCGACCTTTTATTGAATGCAAGCCTAGCCTGGTGTATACGGCTGTTGACCTCGCTCTTAGACTGACCGTCCCATGTTATTTTACTCCCGAGGTAGACAAACTCCTTGGTGTTCTTTAGTGGAACTCCTGACATCTCTACTCTCATCTGATGTTGCGTTCGGCCTACAGTCAGCAGCTTTGTTTTGTCTTTATTTATCTTCATGTTGTAATTGTTTTGAAGAATGCTTTGCATGATTGTTAAGGCCTCTTGGAGTTCTTCTTCGCTTTCAGCAACCATAGCAATATCGTCAGCAAACCTTATCATATCCACCTTTTGCCCGTGTATCTTTACACCTTTTCTGTGACTCATTCTCTCTCTCAAGTCGTCAATCGCACTTTGTATATAAGCGTTAAAAAGAACAGGTGACAGAGAGCATCCCTGTCTCACCCCTTGTCTTATACTGGCTTCTTTTGTATCATTGTCACATCTAATTATAGCGGCCTCATTCTTGTATAGCGCCTGGATTATTCGTCTATCTCTATATTTGATGTCAATTCTTTTCAGAATCTCGAAGAGTCTTTTCCATTCTACTTTGTCGAAAGCCTTCTCCAGGTCTATGAATGCGATGAATGTGTTTTGGTTTCTTTTTATTCTTTTTTCTAATAGTATTCGTAGCGACAATATTGCTTCTCTGGTTCCTACACCTCTTCTAAAGCCAAACTGGTCTCCGGGAAGGATGTTCTCTACTTTTGGTTCGATTCTTTTTAGGATGATATTAGTCAATATTTTTTTGAGGCATGGGATATTAGGCTAAGAGTTCTGTGCTGTTCACATTTTGTCGTGCCCGCCTTCTTTGGTAATGCGACAATTAGGCATTTCTCGAAATCCTCTGGTATCTTTCCAGTCTTATACATTGTCTGTATCATTTTAAACAGGGCATCTATAGTTCCTTTTCCTGCTGGCTTAATTAGTTCAGCCGGAACGTCATCGATTCCGGGTGCTTTCCCGTTTTTGAGATTTTTCAGTGCGAGGTCAAACTCTTCTCTAGTGATTGGATCTCCCAAATCATCTTCGTCTACCTCGTTTTCTCTTTCTATCAACTTTGATTATGGTTCAGTAAAGATTCTTTTTTTTTTTTAAATGTGAAATCATCTCGTTAATTTGTACTTTCTTACCTGCATTTTTTCAATATTATGATTCCTACCTGCCTGAAGAAAATTTGAAAAAAGAATTCTCATTTATATTATGGTGACTTTTCTTTGGACAAATTATTTGAAATAAAAAAAAAACAGGTAAGTATTTAAGTACCTACTTACGAGTCTCTTGATTTCAGAGGAAATTTAGGTTTTGATTTGAAAAAAGATAAAATTAGAAATATCCCTTTTTGATGCGGGGTCTATATTTCACAGAACTTCATACTAGTATAAAAATATTAGGTAGAGGCATTTATACAAAGTTGTAAATTCTTATCAATAATAATATTTATATATTCTCCAGCATTTTGGCAATTTTTTGGTTCCACTAGAGAAATTCCGGTGGTTTGGGTTCAATTTAGATTCCATTTCGATTGTTGGAGAAAGAATGGAAAAGGCGTACACTTAATGGAGAGAAATGCATAATAATAAGTAGAATAAGGCAGTTGCGGAATAACCCCCCCATCTATCTACTCTTGTAATGTTTGAAAGTTGCTGAAAAATCTTTATTATAATAGAAAAAAATTATAAAAAATGATACTTTTGAACTTGGCAAACAAAAGAATGTGCTTGGCCATTCATGTGCTAGGCAGTTTTTTCAAAGTTATTCACAATGTTTTGGAAATCCAGAATACTGATTGGTGACACCTGTTGATCCTGTCTCCTAGCAAAATGAATTTGTGCACATCAAACATCAAATGCATTCTATTGTTTGCCAGATTCTATCAAAGTTATATCCCAAATCTATATAATCCCAAATATACTTTTTTGTAAACAGCACATTGATTTTCAATTAGAGTATGAAATAATTAAATTATTAAATTTGAAACCTTAAAAAATTGAGTTACTATCATAAGGAACATTAATAAATAAACATAAATAATGATGATTTCTTAGTATGTATTATCAGTTTCTATGTGAGGGGACATTTTTTTGACAAATGTGACACCATGTAAGTAAGCCAATGTTGTAGTCATGTTGTAAACAAGTCTTATGCGATGGTGAGTGTGTATTGTATGACGCTGTGATGACGTGTGATGATGTGATGATGCCAGGAGACGAGGAGATGGATCAGCTGCGACGGCGCCTAGCGGAGACGGAGCGTGCCATGGAGCGCATCGTGATGCAGCTGCACCGCCCACATGCTGGGCAGGTTAGCCAACCCCCCTGCACCGTCATGGCCACCGCGGTCACTCTGCCACACATGCTTTAATATTCACTTCAAAATGATGGACAAAATACACAATCAATAAGAAAAGAGGAATTTTGATCTTACCTTCTTAATTCCCAACAATTTAGGTTCAGTACCTTAATATTATTCTTCTGTTTCCATCTAATTCATTACAACTGACTTCTTCTTAAGTTGGTTCCTCATTGCTGAGGATCGTATTCCTAATCCATTTTCCATGGTGGACAAGTTCCTTCACTCCTCGTGGTTCTGCGCTGCGTGGGAGCTGCGGACACTGACTTACCTGGTGCAAGTGATACTTGATCACTCCAGCCCATACAAAACCTTTATTTGCTTTTTTTTCCTTCAACTTTGCCAGTGACTATGAGTTTCTCCAAGTTGAAATCCTCGGTTTGGCGAGCAACAAATCTTAAGTATCTTTAAATGCGTTGTAAATTAATGGTTGAAAGTCTATTGTCGAAGCCTAGCTCATTCAGAATGGATGCATTTGCACATCTTGCTGTCCATGTATTTTTTTTATTGTAATCTATAGCATATGAGTTTCATTTTTACATATATATTTTACAAAATATTATATTTAAGGTCATCATTGGTCATGTATACCTTGAATCCTAAACATTTTTCTCCAGCACCACATTTCGAGGGCGTCTATCCGCAATCTTTCGCTAGCTCTAAATGTCAATGTTTCCACAACTGACTATATAACATATACATAAATTGGTAATATGTATGTACATTTCTTAAGTTGACTAGTTTAATTTATATTGCAAAATTTGTTTCTTCAATTGCTTTTCAACCATTTTTTAAAACGTTTTCCGTGAGATCATTAAGTCATGCTTCAGTGTGTTTCTTGATTTAAATCTCCTTTGACATTTTCTTAAAATTTGGTATAACGGTTTAAAAATATACATACAACTTATATAAAATATACATAATAACTTGTGTTAAAAAAAAGATCAAATCAGTATCCGCTGTGAGTCTTTATCTTGATCCAATTGCTTGTCTTACCCATCAGGCTATGGACTGCCGTCATTATTAAAACTTTAAGACTTTGCATCCTCGGATAGATATGAGGCTTCCAGTCTGTACCTCAACAAATGGATAGAAATTTACCAATTCCCAAGATCCCAAGGTGATTCCCAACCATACTAAAATAAATCTTTCAATAAGTTTTTCACTGAGTGCATTGTCCATTTTTAACTTATCTAAAATTTGGTGGCAGGGATGTGACTGAGAGACCGCAGTGACCATTAGACAGCCTTCGTACAATGCTGGCTGCCATTGATAGTTTTTGTTACAGTGGATGATTTGTTTTTTTCTTATACTGTGTTCCTCTCCACAGAGTATAAAGCAGATATTAGCCGCTTGCATTCATTGTGGCCCGTGGTGCAGAAACTGTAGAGGAGGACGTAATACAAGGACATTTAGAAATAAGTAATTTGTACTCTCTGCAATCCGTGTATCGCTTCCTCTACAGTTCTGCGATACGAGGATGTGGTTGTGGCATGATGAAACTTGTCACACAACCCGTATTATATGATACACTGTTGAATTGGTCACTGCACGTGGCAGCGTTGGTTGCCCCATTGGTTGCTTAAAAAAACATTGTCTTTACGGTTAACAAATTATTTGTTTTATCAACACTAATTTCTTTCTGGGTTTGATAGGCAGAAATGAAAATGGCTTCCAGCTGTTTGGTGTAATCCCGGTGTGGAAATTGAATAAATATCGCCAGCGCCAAAAATTAATTTATGAATAGTTCCTACACTCTGAATAAACACGAACAAGCTTTTTTTTTTAACAAATTTCTTGCTGAAATTTCACATGGTAGTTAGTTGGAGTACTATAAAAGTTACAAAATGAACCATTTTTTAAAATTCTTAAATCTCATTCCTTGTCACTTAAGAGCCTCTAGAATAATTCAGTTTTATGTGTGAATCTCAAGTGCCAATATGTATATTTTTGGTTCCATTTGGAACCCTCTTCATGACTCAATGATTGTAGTTGAGGCATGCTTATT
The DNA here is from genome assembly GCA_917880885.1 of Limnephilus marmoratus. Lineage (NCBI taxonomy): Eukaryota > Metazoa > Arthropoda > Insecta > Trichoptera > Limnephilidae > Limnephilus > Limnephilus marmoratus. The sequence continues at coordinate 42,865,929 of OU862924.1, read as the reverse complement.
AATTCATTGTATATGTACATAATTAATCTTAACCTTTTCCAGGCGATCGTAACAACAGTTGATACGGCAAAATCCATGCCTCACACGCGCCCGTATCAGCCCTTGTTACGCTAACTTCGACTGCCAATATAACAGCGCTACTATGTCACAGTATTTTTTCCCGCTCGCTAGGATATTCGTGTAACTATCACGATGCTGACATATTCAGGCATATTTCGAAAGCAAAATTTTTTTTCGTAAAAAACATCTATAATCAAGTGAATGTGTCCTCGTGCCTCGTGGTACTTGAAATATGACATATACATACCGCGTATGGGTATTGAAAAAATGGAGTAGATCAACGCGGGTAAAAAGTTAAACAAAAGACTTTAGTACACTTATGTATATCTAGAGGTCATCAATGTTTTCAAAGATAAATGGTTCCAATACTGAATTTATAGAAGACTAGCGCAGACCCGTTAAAAACCAAGGGATAATCTGATTTCTTGGACGCACAGACAACCATAATTTGTATTTTTGATAATAACATAGTTTAAAGTAATTCTGTATACATACATAATATAGTAGATCCAATTGGTAAACCAACTCTGCCATGCTAATAGAAGTCAACAATACACTACACAAGACCTCTAAAATGTCATACTAATATTTTTTCTTTGTTATAAAATAGATTTTTTATATTTTCTTTGTTTGTTTTTAAACAACCCATCTTGACTTGATAATTTATCAAGGAATTTTATAAAATGTAACCACTAATGTTTCTCATCCCTTAAAGCATGAAGAAATTTATTATTAGTTGAGCATTTATCGGTCTTGTGTTTGTATTTCGTAGATTTAGAAATTATTTTTATTGTATTTATTTATTACTGTTGATAATTTTTTACTTGCTTAAAGTTCAAATTCCTATGAGTTGTGCTGCAAGGTATTGAATATAAAAAAAAAACCATTTCAACAACTATTGTTGGATAGAGCACAACAAATCATCAGCAAACCACCAATGTCATTTCAGAAGCAGTTGTTGTCTTTTTCACTGTTGGGGAGTCAAAAGAGGCATTTTCTTCTAGCCAACGATAGTCAGTGTCGCCGTAATTTCCACGACATTTGTCACATGGACTCCCTGGAAGTAGGGTGAGGCTCCTGACTAGCAAACTGTTCAAATCCCGGCAAGAGCAAATACGCCATATTTGATTAATTTGTATCATTTCACAATTTAATAATATATGGTATATTTTCTGCATGTTCCAGAGTGGAAGAAACTTTCAGTATCTCCGTGGTGTAAAACCACCATTCAGGATTAAAACTTTGCTTGAAATGGCTTTAGCCTTTCTTGATACTGTCAATTAACTGTGTTTACTAGGGGCATATTCACTAGGGGCTGGTTGACTTTTTTCAAGCTCTGTAGTTTTTATTAATTAAATTGGGTTTCCGTCGTGCAAATTTTCTGAAAAGTTGTCAGTATACTTTTAGTTGATATCTTTCAGATTTCAGTCGATAATTTTCAGTATTAAGTTGATTACTTTCAGAAATAAGTTGATAAATTTTAAACTTAAGTTGATAAACTTTTAGACTTAAGTCGATAACTTTCAGACTTAAGTTTATGACTTTTAGACTTAAGTTGATAACTTTCAGACTTAAGTTTATGACTTTCAGACTTAAGTTGATGAATTTCAGACTTAAGTTGATAACTTTCAGAATTAGTTTATAACTTTCAAAATTAAGTTGATAACTTTTAAACTTAAGTTGATAACTTTTAGGCTTAAGTTGGTAAATTTCAAGTTTTTATTCTATATTTTATTTAACATCTCTTCCAAATGAATAGTTTGGTCAACAGCAAACTACTGAAGTGCTAGTTTTGTAATGAGATACAAGTTGTGCTCTGTTCTGTTGGTTATATTCTGGGACGTTGAACCCCTAAGCTTGTGTGTAGTAGAATGGTAATTAAGATGGCGTATGGTTTTCTGTTTGGTTGGCAGTTGTAAACGCCATCTCAGGTTTGGTAGCCGAAGTCCGTCAGCAGATGGAAGACACCCCGCAGTACCGTAGCGACGCATTACACACTCAGGTAGCCAACGTGTAATATTGCATTACATTGCAATCAATCCCGGCGTGTTAAACTAATAACCCTTTGTTATTACGCTGTCTCAACGATGGACCTGTCGCATTGCAATGATAACCTTGCCCCATTGAGCGCTTTTATGATTACCGTGACGATTCACGGTTACGGTACCGTAACGGCATAAAAATGGCAATAAACATCCGTTCTTTAACACAATAATGCTGCAATTCTATAAAAAGATGAGATACACAATATATGGAGGTTTTCCTCCAAAGGAAAAAAGTCATCATTTTCTTGCATCTCTCTCACTGTCCACACCGTGACGTCTCCGTAGACACCTGCAATACTGCTTGCTGTGACGATAATTTTGAAGTGTGAGTGAATTCCAAAAATTCAAAAATGTCAAATTTCGATGCCTTGATGGTTTTGCTTTCATTCTAAAACATACAGGGTGTCCCGGGGTAAAATGCATTAACTTCGGGAGGTGATTCTACATGATGGTAGGAGCAAAAAAGATTGACAACTTTTTTCGAAATTCCAACATTTTTTTTCCCATACAAAAAGATCTACCTACTAAAAATCCTTAGTGTGAGGTACGATTTTACTTGCCGGGAGCCTGTACAATCACCTCCCGAAGTTAATGCACTTTACCCCCGGACACCCTGTATGATGCTGCAGCTATAACAGTCAAAAATGAAACAAATGGTGAGCGTATGTCTGCACCCCCTCCCCCCCCCCCCCAACATGCAATCATTATCATACATCAGCCACACATGTATAAAGAAAATGAAACGCAATTCCCATCGCAAAAATGTAGTTCTTTGAAGGAAACAGTCCCGTATTTTGTGTCTCATCTTTTGTCTCACCATTATTTAATGTATAAGTAAGAGCTGCAGCATTATAGTGATAAGGAACGTAAAATTATTGCCTTTTCTTACCGTCACAGTATCGTAAACGTAAATCATCATGGTAATTATAAAAACGTCCATTATGTCGTGTCGCCATATTTACCCCGCCTGATGCTAAAAATGTTGTCCGTGTAAAAGCATGCTGTGATTTTTAGTTATACCTTTATTATTTTATCTTTTTTTAATGCAATCTCACAATTTTATTTTTAGTAGCATTCAATTTATTATCCTCAAGCATTCATTTACACAACACCACAACAAATCTAACACGTTTACAAAAGTGTCATTTAAAAAGGTTGTTAAACACAACCATTTACAACGAAATAATCATTTTTTTGTTGTTGTTATGTCTCCATACATCTCCTAACCCTTGTATTTTTGATTTTATTACCATTATTTGCATTTTCTCTAATAACTTGGCCTCTTTGTTTTACCCATTTACATTCTTATTTTTGAAACCTTGAAGTCTTATAAATTACAGACATTACAAAGTAAAGCTTTTTTTACATTGGCTCCGCACAGAAGGACCTGAGGAAAAAAACCCCTCAGGGCCTGTATCATCTTTGGGGATGCAGTGTGGGCAACGCATCCAAGACCTAGGCAAACCTCACCTCATGAACCTAGATACCCCTGCTAGGTCACCAAAGTAAAGGCGCCGGTACTTATACCCGCCTCCCAAATTGAAAAAAAGTTGCTTGTTTTGTGTAAAATTCAAGATTTCTTTCAAAATTCAGTACGAGTTGTTTGCTTCAGATATGTATTATGCTAGGGACAGACTCAGCTATAAAAGTGCCAGCGTTGTTTGGATTGGCGTATTTCGGCATATCAACATTTTTCTGAAAAAGGCAAAGCCAAATAACGCTGGTGCTTTTATAGCTAAGTCTAAGCTGCCTAAAAAATTTATCTAGGTAGGTACCCTATTAAATTTGAATAAAAATTGATTTTACTTTTAAAGCTAGAATTCTAGAGCTCCCAACAATCTATTTTCTCTTTTCCAGTCTGTTTGGCCTTCTCTATTGAAATGAACAACACAAACCTCAATTATTCAAAACAGAAAACACACAACACCTTTGCTGTTTTTTTTTTCACTGGCGACAGTTTCTTTATTTGTTCTTTTTTTAATTAGTTGAACAGAGTGAAATGTATTGTATATTTGTTAATGTTCGCTACCAAACCTGAAATGGAGCTTTATTATTTATGAAATTTAATAAATTTGTTATGGTTATACTCGTACCGATTATCTTGACTTTGGGAGTACTTAAATCTTATTAATTTGTTGAATGTTGTTTAATTGTTAGATTTATTTTTATATCTTTTTGCACAAAAAAATTATGTAGATACTTTTATGATGACTTACTTAAGTTTTATTTATTAAGTCGTATTTTAAATATTATTAATTTGCAACAACTAAGGCTTTTCATTATTCTTACAGTCCCTGCAAGAATCACTTTATTAACAATTCTTTTTGCAATTTTTTAACCCCTTTAAACTGATGTTTGCCGGGGTAGGCCAGCAAAAAGCACCACCAATTAGCGTTCGCAAAAAGCGGCATCCATGACACCCAATGACATTTCGTGTCCAGTGATTCTGACACTGTCCTTGAGAAATTTTGTACATAGAAAGGTCAAAATCGTAGATAAAGGAATTTTTCCCGCGCATGCGCAAGAACTGCGCACATTCCCGCGCTCTGGTAAATTATTAATATAAATTATTTGGAGTGACCAGGCGCATTGCGGTTTTCTCTATGGTAAAGGGCGATAATAGAGCAAGCGATTCTGACCGTGTTCTTCATACACTTTCTTTATACATAAGGGTCAAAATCGCGTGTAAAATCTCAAACACACCGGTGCACAAACGGCAAATGTCGGGTTAAATTTTAATCGATACTATTTTCCAATACCCATAGAAATAAATATAGTTACCTACCTAATGAGATGTTTTTTTTGTGTTCTAGAGCTATTAATCTTACAATTATTATTTCAGCACAATTAATTTGTTTTTATTTTCAGCCGATTTTGACGCTTTCTTATTTAGTAGAAGTATTATTTTGAGGAGTGCTGTGTGGCTTAGTAGGGTAGTAATGAAATTATGTTATTATTCCCAAAGTAACATAAAGTATAAAAAACACATCTTTTAAACTATATTATTAAAATTATAGCTTGACAGCCCATGGGACAATCTTCCAGGGTTGCATGTAACCAGACTTGTGTTTAGTCATAAATTCTGAACAAAGATAACAAATTTGATGAATAATCTATAAATTTTCCTTGTCATTTTAAAAATAACAAAATGTAATTTCGCAAATGAAATAAAATCTTTGAGAGCTTTCTTAGAATAATGTAGAATAACTTTTGGAGAGTTACATTTATTTTAATGCCAGCTTAAACCTTGCAGGAAGTACCCCCTCCATACACAAATGGATCCGTCCATCACAACAAGGAAGAAGAAAGTCCCCTTCTCTCCAAGGGACAGGAGCGCTCCCTCAGGGAACCCACACCCCCCTCCTGGGAGGACTCCACTCCCGTGGACCGAGAGGAATCTCTCCTGGCCAAGGAATTCACCATCTTGAAGGAAGAACCCACACCGACCAAAGAATCAGATAAGGAAAATGTACCCCCACAAGAACAGGAAAGTAAACAGGAAGAATATGAAAAAGAAGTAGCATTGAAGGAAGCCGCTCTTCTGAAGGAAGTCCCCTCGAAAGAGACTTCTTTGGAACGGGACCTTCTGGCTGCGGCAGCTGACTTGGAATATGAACCAGAATATCCAGAGAAGATCGGAGAAGTCGTGGAAGAGAAACTGATTGAAGAAGCAGCTATCCGGCAACTACGATCGAGTGTTGAGAAGGAAAATGCATCATTCAAGGTAGGACCCTGTTTTCATGGTGTGAAATGTGATATTATTATTTGATTAACGAAGATGGCTACCACTTTTTAGCTTGACATTACAACTACTTAAATGAAAAGATATTTAACTTTATCCACTTTATTAGATTTTATTTTATTAACCGGTCACTAACCGAAGTCCGAAATTAGTTGAAACAATGAGTACAATTCTAATAAAGTGTTTCAAAACAAAATATCTTTTCATTTCAGCTAAGTGACTAAAAAAAATTTTTAAGCTCTCTAAAATTATTACGAATGTTCAAAGTGTTCAATTGCTTATTTACGAGGGATCTATAGTTATCGCAATCGTATAATCGAGGGATATCTAGATCTATAGAGGGAATATTGGAATAACCTTTTTTACATGCCTTTTTCTAACCGAGGCAATATCTTTCTCCAATCTCTCCTCTGTACAGTGATTGTTTTTTTGCAATTTTTAATTGTTGTAAAGACATTCCATCAATAGCTCTGTTTCCTTTCTTTTTATAACTGACCCTTATAAATGAAAGAGTGTTTACGACACGCTCTCAGAACCCAAAACTCGATAGTTAACAACTCTCAGGGAATCGTCATCCAAAATCAATCTAATAGATTTGGTGACTTCAGGTTTTTTAGCCATTGACGACATAATTCTATTCCCACGCAGGTGCTGGGAATGGAAATGCGCGCGCACTGCGAAGGTGGCGCTCCGTGGTCCAAGCGCTCCACGACGCCCCCGGCCGGCCGCATCACGCCCCCGCCCTCCATGCACTCGCACACCCGTCAGCCCACGGTCAGATCCTACTCCTACACCGTGCACATCACGCAGACCCTATCCGACCCTGCGTGATGCGTAGTGTGATAGCCAACAATCAGTATACTAGAAATGAACCAGCGTTAGATTTCAATAATCTACATTATAAATGATAATATATTGTGATATATCAGGAGGTTGCAAGTTAGATTCTTTCGCAGTTTAAAAACTTAAAAAAAAAATTCTGTTCATTTTTGAACACTGATTATTTGACAAACTGTACGCATACTCTAACTGTAACCATAAAACGTTACCGTTACCAAAAACGTGGTTCCCAAGCGACTTGTTGTAAACCGACATAATAGCCATTTAACAGCTCTAGCATACACAGAGTCTGGTTACTGTGTCAACAATTGCCAGCCGTTATGGCCTTACACAATTGACTCTACTTGTCTTCACCTTTGTATTGTTTGAGAAAAGAGACCCAGTGATCGTTTGAGAAAAATATTGAGAGAAAGATGAAATCTTTCTCAATAACTCATTTTTAAAGATAAAAAAATATGTTTAATGTTAGAGACAGAAAGGCTACAACCCAATGCAGTATTGCACTCGAAAATCAAATATATGGTGTTAAAATACTGCTAAAATAATCTGTATATTAAATTATCATACAGACTGGTCAGTGGCTGAGTTGGCATCGCGTTTGGGTCCCACCCGGGCCCGTATTTACAAAACCTATACCGATTCAGTCGCGGTAACGACAATTTCCATTTTAAATATACCTCTATATTGGTTATTTTTATCACATTGCAAAAACAAAAATTGTTCTAAAATTTAGATAAAATAATCTTTCTGGTGTGTATATTAGAAATTAATAATTTTAATTCTAAACATTTAAATTTTAATATTATTCCCATATATTGTAAATACACCTCTATATTAATCATTTTTTATCACTTTGGAAAAACAAAAATTGTTCTTAAATCTAGATAAAATAATCTTTCCAATGTGTATATTAGAAAGTAATAATTTTATTTCTAAATATTTAAATTTATATATTGAAAATTTAAAGCGACTGAAACGCGTTAGGGATTGTAAATACGCCACCCGGGCATTGCGTGTTTCCTCGGCTGGCTAAGTCCTCCATCACAACACAAGCAAAATTTTTCCCTTACTGTGGTGGTAGTAGGAGATTTTCAAACATTGTTGGGTTTTTCTTAACCCGGGGATGTTTCCTTCTTTTAAAAAAAAAATATAATTTTTGGAAAATTTGTCACATTTACAGTATTACACAACGAAAAACAGTTTCTCTTTCTTATGGTACACCAAACAAACATTTTTCCTCCCCTGATTTTTTTCTCGGACAAATATTTATTTACTCGGTATTAATGCATAGTATTTTTGATAATACGCCATAAAATATTATAAAAAAAAATCTAAACCCCATCTTTGAATTAAATCCCCAATCTAAAGCTGGTTCATTTCGAATAGATGTAGGTAGTTTCGTAGTTATCAATTTGGTGGTGTAATAAAAATACTACTTGTACCTCTTTCGGTAAAAAGCTTGCTTAATAGAAATTTAAGAGTTATTTATGAAAAAAAATTACATATATATGCCCAGCTTTGGGATTTTTTTTTATTTATTTTTTAATTTTGCACCATCAAATGGAATGTGGTGGTTTCCTAATGTTTGATTTTAAAGTACCTACTAATTATGGTTTAATTTTTTCACTGTCTCACTTTCCTTTACAAAAGCTATTTCAGAGAAAATAAATTGCATGTAGAGTTTTTTTTTTAAATTTTATTATCATTTTTCGGAAATCACTTAATTTTTTTAGTATATGTGAGTAGATATTATTAGTAAAGTAGATGTTATTTTATTTCTAAAGTTACTAAAATAAATTCATATTATTAAATCACATTAATAAAGTGAAAACAATATGGCATGCTAAAATATTTAAATTTTTAATATAGAATATTCTTAATTTTAATAGCAAGGTAACTGTTTTATAGATTATACAGGGTGGGGTAGAGTGGAGTTACTAGTTTCAAAAAATCACTGAAGGCCCCCCAGACCGAGCAGAGAGGCGAGGCGGGTGCCGTTAGGTCGGGGAAATGATGCCATTTTTTTTCATGATGTTTTGAAAATGATATCGTCTGGCGTGGCGGCCTTGGCGAGCAATACGCATATTGAACCTTTCAAAGAAGTTTTCAGCCACTCTTCCCAGCATATCTTGCGGAAGTCCAGCGATGACGTCCTCAATCGCCTCGTTTAGATCTTCAAGGGTTCGAGGTCGAAGTTTGTTTACCTCAGCTTTGACGTATCCTCACAGAAAAAAGTCACTCGGGGTCAAATCGGGAGAGCAAGGGGCCATGGAATATCACCCGCAAAGAAATTAGGTGACCTGGAAAGAGCTTTTGCAAAATTTCTCATGAACGATGGACAGCATGGGCCATGGTCTTCATCATGTTGAAACCAGAAGGCTACTGTGTCGTGTTCCTCGCCATACTCTTTCATTTTGAGACGCCTAAGATTCTCTAACATCTCACAATAGTGAGATGAATAAATCAATAACGGTAATGGTTAATCCTTCGTCGCCAGTGCAAAAAACAGCGCCGAGGGATACAGCAGTTATGATTGCAATGCAAGCATCTCTACGTTTCACAAAATCTTGTGGGCTTAATTCCCGTGTACGCATCATCTTGTAGGGGTACCGATGAACGTCTGAGTGTAAGATTTGCCTTATAATTCTAGACGATATTCCAAGAGCACCGGCATGTTTCCGCGCTGCTCGGGTTGGAGACTCTTCAATTGACGCTCTTACTACTGCGATGTTTTCAAGTGTTTTACGACACTTTTAGGTCGCCCAACTGGTATTTTAGGATCTGGAGTTCCTGTCCACCTTACATTACTGATCCATTTCCGAATGGTTTTTGGGATCAGGAACACTGTCATCATGATTTAACTCGAACCGGCCCCGGAAAGCTCCATGCTTAGCCACAACGCTTTCCCTGTTTTTAAAGAACGCCTCCACAATAAAGCCCCGGTACTTGCCTGACCATGGCGTGGTCACTAACATAAACGGCATCATTTCCCCGACCTAACTGCACCCGCCCCGCCCCTCTGCTCGGTCTGGGGGGCCTTCAGTGATTTTTTGAAACTAGTAACTCCACTCTGCCCCACCCTGTACAAAGCATTGCTATACGGCAGAGGTCGGGGATTTTATGTTACCCCAGATTTTTATTTTTTACCCTATTTTGAGTAATTTACCCCAATTCCCAGACCCTGCTCTATGGCAACACCAATACACCTCTGGCTAAAGCAATTTGAGGCTTTAGAAGTATAATAATCTTTTAGAAGTTTGGATAAAGTTGGTTAAATTGAACCATTACCTGATTGTGTCGTTATTGTATGTTGATTGTTATTTTTGATAAACATATATTTTGTTGTTATTACATATTATATTTTTGTTATTGTTATACACTAAAATAATTTAACTGCACCTCTTTTAAATGCATATTATCAGTAATTTATTTGCATTTTCTTAACACAATTTCTGCTGAAAATATTAAAAGAAAAAAAAAACACAAAGCTTCAAAAAAAGGAAATATTTATTTTTAAATTGCATTTCATAATAATGTTTTCAAACATTTTTGCATGATTAAAATAGATTATCTGTGATTTTTGCAAAGTTAAAGACATCAATTTTCTACCTCATTTTATTATAGTGGAAATTAGATTAATTTGATAAATTTTAGGTCCCTTTTTCCACAAATTAACTGCATTTAGTTTTAGAGTTGAATGAGGAATGCGGAACCCCTTGTTTTGTCCCTGATTTTGTAGCATAAAATAAATATTTTCTTTTGGACCTTTGTGTTTTATTTCTGCATGCAAATAAAAATATAAACCTGACTATAAGATAAGAGGGAATTTTTTATTCCAAATTTAGAGCAGGGGAACGGCTGCGCAGCCCTTTCCATACAAAACTTAAATTTGGATTTGAAGTCAAAATACCCAAATAAACTGAAAAATTATTTTTTTAATCAAAAGGTAAATATCTAGTGCGGATTGCTATTTTATAAATCAATGCAAGTCAATGTAAAATCATGCAAATTGAATTCTTTAATGGCCTATATTTTATATTTTTTGAAAAAAAAGTTGAGTTCTGAGGCTTGGTTTACTTTACTATCATACATTTTAATTGATTTTACGCATGATTTTACCGTGTTACCCTGGCATCTCTAGCGGCCAGAGTTGCCAACCAATATTTGAGTGAAGTTGGACAAATTATTAATACTTTAGGTTATTTGATTACCCACTCCATTAATATTTGGTTTCTCTAAAGTGCCTAGTGCAGTTATGAGCAACCCGCGGCCCATTTCGTGTGGCCAACGAGCCTTTTCGTACTTCATATTTGGCTAAATAAAATTGCAGTAAAGAATATTCAACGGTTTCTGTTGTTTTGCAAAAGGGTTTAGCAGGAAATTTGTTTCTTCAAAGTTTTCAATCAGCCGCTCAAAATAATAATATTTTTCTTACATAATATTCTTATAAATACAAAATTTCATGGTTGGACTTTAAAAGTGAAGAAAAAAATCACCTTTGTAGCACCGCTCTTTTCTTATTTAGATCTATGATGCATTTTGTTTCTCTTTCATGAAACACCAAAAGTTTTCTTAACTAAATTTTGTTTAATTTTCTAAGTAACAAAAATCAACAGTTGCCGAAATTGGCGGTAGGTATTTTTTTATATGTTCTTTAATATTTAGGGAACGTACCCATACTACGTGACACGTTTAGGGGGGGGGTCTTCAAAATGTCACGCTCCATACAAATGAGCGGCGGGTTGCTTAGGATTTTGGTCACCGGGGGGGGGGGGGGGGGGGGGGGGGGGGGTTAAAAATTGCAAAAAGTTGGTCACGTAGTATGGGTACGTTCCCTTAAGAATGATAAAAATCGACAGTAATTATTAGTTTAGCCTTGGAGATATAAAATTTACGATGGCACTTTGTTTGTTGTTCTGTAATCGTTTTATTGAAAAATTTACCAATTTGAAAATATAAATGGGTTTGCGACACAACCGACTGCAAATTTAACAATGTTAAGCTGTAGGTACCAACTACCCTACCAACTGTGGCCCATGAACAAATTGGAAATGTAATAATTAATCTTCCAGCTAAAAAGGTTGATCATCACTGGCCTAGCGCATACTAATCGAAAGGAAAGAGGAACAATCTGATTTAATTTTCTGGTACATAAGAAGTGGAGCGTTTAGTTGATTGAGCCCGTGTGGCGATTGATTGCTTACAGCCTCCAGTGGAGGTGTCATCCATCTACCTGGAGGGGGCCCTTCCGCATCAGTCGCGCCTTCTGGTGGCCGATTCTCAGACCCACACCGAGAAACTCACCAACGGAGACGATAAGGACCCACCCGTACTTAATCTTTTACTATTTAATTTATAACTCCATTGGACGCTTTTATAATTCTCATGGATACGGACGGTCCAGCAATGGCACAAAAAATCATATGACAATAATGCTGCATCTCTTTCTTACAAAGTATAAATATAATAGTGAGACAAACAAACTGAGTATGTCTGCTTCAAAGTAATCATTTTCTTGCATCTCTCTCACAGAAATGAGATGCCATGAGCCATTGCTGTCGCCGTGGGAATTATAAAAGCAGCCTGACTTAGTATTGTACTGATTTATTTAAATGTGTATCAGTAGTAATATTTACAATAATATATACCATACATTTGTGTGCATATGTATTACCCAAATTTCGAATTCTGTCAAAATGGTGTGTTGAATTGTGCAACTGTCACAGTATTGTTACAGTAGTATTGTAATGATATTCTTGTATTTCTAACCGGTACATGATAGTTTATGAGTTGCTTATCATCTTGCTGAAAAGTTTATATAAAAATACAAGATCGGAAACAATTATACTTCTTACTATTTTTTTTTTTTACATGAGCTCCACACAGGAGGCCCTGAGGAAAATAATTTCCCTCGGGGCCTATGTCATCTTTGGGGATGCTGTGTGGAGGGTTTTTTTAAGGTAAGGAAGGAGAGGAGAGTTCTGGGAAGGAAAAGGGTTTAAGGGGTGGGTAGGAAACCGGGGTTCAGTGTGTCCTAGTCATCCGCCTCCAAGACCTAGACAAATCTCACCCCATGAACCCGGGCACCCCTGCTAAATCACCAAACGTAGCAAACTACTTGGGGTGACCTATGGCAGAAGTGTTGGTTATCCAATAAAGTGTTAGTTATCCCGGGGTGGCCGTACCCATTCCCGCATCCCAATTTTTTAATAATATTTAATGTTATACTTCTCACTTAGTAAAATTCTTCATTCCGAAATCACTCTTTAAATTAATAAACTCTGTCAGATTATTTTTAACTAGATTCGTCACTTTAAGAATTTTTAAGAATTACATAAATATGCTTTCCTTCGGATAGTAGAGGTCCCGAGTTCGAGTCTCGATCCCAACCTAATCTTTTCTGTGTCTTTTTTTAAACATTATTAATATTGTTTTAATAATTAACATATCCATTTAATGTTTTCAGATCGTTTTGAGCGGTAAGATGACTCTGTCTTTGATCAATGATGAATCGGCTAAGACAACACCTGAGAGAGACAATGGTGAGCACTTTTGTCACATTTAAGTACATAAATTTTGTCAAAATGTCTAAATAAAAAAAATAGTATGATTTTCTTACCTCAATAGTACATTATTTATCGGAGTACTTAAAGCAATGTATAATATAGTGCAACATTTGGAATCAGGCCGCTAATGATAATACTCCAAGTAGATGGTGATAAGGTTTGAATTGATATTTTGATTTATGCAAGAAAAAAATATAGCCAGTAGGTGTGTTATTTTATTTTGCGAAATTCAGGTACAAATATTTAAATTTTATTTTTTTTTTATAGCGACTATATAAAAAATTTTACATACAAAATATAATGGTGAAATTAAGTATAAAATATTGTATTTCTTAGTCCTCCTCACTGGGGGGTCCTGTGCCGAGGCGGACTAAAGTTATTTAAATATAGTTCATTTGTCTTCTATGTCGTTTTTTTTAAATGTTTTATGATTATTTTCTAAAGAACTTAATTTGCTACATTATACAATAAAACCATCACAGAAAGATGTTAGTAAGTAGGAAGATCATGAAATTTAAATCAGTTTTTTACCAAAGACGTTATATACCGCAGATGCAGGGTAGAAATCTCAAAGTGGAAAGCCAAAAGCAAGGCAATTGCACTAGTCTCGATTTCTTAGTATTAAACTGTCACTCGTCGAGTAAGGTCGTATCTTACCAGTAGGAAAATTGCATTTAAAAAGCGCCAAAATGCCCTTCTGTGTGATGAGAAAATGTTTCCATTACACGGCAAACAGTAGTAAAAGTGAAAAAATAACATTTCATTTATATGTACACACAAATTACATATTATTATCGACTATTATAAGCAATACAATTAATTTTCATGTTCCGTGTCTGACAATTTTGTGCATCATTAGAGAAAAAACCAATGACGTTATATAAATAGACTCGCCATAGTCTCATATACTCACAATATAATGTGGAAAGTAAGGAACCCTCTTTTGTTTTCAGCGATTTTCAGTATAATTTCTAAATTCAAAAGTTTATTCCTGTGTGATAAAGATAGACAATCAAATAATGCGTGTGTATGAATGACATGAATATATGAGCGGGCGGCGTATTGCTTGTCACTTTTTGATGGAACGTTCGTTGTCACCTTTTCTTGAGGCCCACTAGAATAAAAGGTCCGGCTGCCTGTCGGAGTTTGATATGTCGAGCTATGCAAAATACAATAGGGCAACGACAGTTTTTAAATGGTGGCGATTGTCATCAATACTTGTTAGAACTACTGATTTATGTGTTGTTTTACCGCAAGCAAACAAATAAACAGAGTATTTAGGCTGATCAGTCTTCTTTAAAACAGTGAAGTTTACTTAACAACAGAAATTTGGCTGTTGCGCGTCCAGACCCTTTACTTTAGTAGGCCTTGAGTTCTCTAATGACGCATAAAATCTTTGGGCGGAAAGCAATTGTATTATTTTTATAATCGATAATAATAAGTAATTTGCATGTATTTACAAATGAAATGTTATTCCTTCACTTTTACGACTGTTTACCGTGTAATGGAAACATTTTCTCATCACACAGGAGGGAATTTTGGCGCTTTTAATGCAATTTACTTACTAGTAGGACACAACCTTACTCGACGCGTGGCAGTTTAGTACTAAAGTACTAGAAATCGAGTACTCTACACTTGTCTTGTTGTTGGCTTCCCATTTTGAGATTTCTACCCCGCGTCTAAAGTATGTAACGTCTTTGGAAAAAACACACATTTTTTGATTGTCTTATGGTACGGCCACACTGAGGCCAACTTCCAACTTCAAACTTTCGGACGATTGCGTAGAAGGGTAGTTCGTGCGTTGGAAGTTCGAGTTGGAAGTTTGGCTTCGGTGTGGAAGTAGCATATCTTTTTAATACATGAATAACTTTTGAATTAAGAAATTACTGAAAACTGCTGAAAACAAAAGAGTGTTTGCTTACTTGTCACATTATTTTGCGAGTATGTGAGACTATGGTGAGTCTATTTATAAAATGTCATTGGTTTTTACAGGTCAGATCAATGACATTACAATATATATAGACGGCATAGACGCGCTGTAGAAAACTCAAAGTGGCAAGCCAAAAGTATGTCAATTGTAGTACTAAACATGTAAGGTTGTGTGCTACCTCTGAGTTTGTGAGACAATGGCAAGTCTAAATGCATTGTAACATCATTGGGCTAAATACTTTCTGGGCTTATAAACAGAGTAGTCAAAAGAATGCTCGATAGTTTCAAAGGCCAACGTGTTCTACTCACAGTATTTAATATATTTTCTAAATGCTCAAATTTTTCAAACCAAAAACACATGATTTTGAATTAATTTGTAGGGCTTCGCCTCAAGTATTTGCGGACTTTAAAATAACAGAATAATTAAGTATTTTTAACACAAAAGAACTCCGAATACCGTAGCATAAGAATTTCAACTACCAGTCTGAAAATGTCCGTAATAGGATGAAACCGGTTCTTAATATAAATTAGTAGAAGAAAGTACAAAAGTGTTTTAATTTCAAATTCTAATACAATGGATTTCCACCACGAATTATCAGTGCAAAAACTAGACTCACAAAAGAACTCGTTTAATTCAATGAAATTTTATTTGAAAATTAGAACACAAGGCTATCCAACATTTTAGGTAGCTACCATTTATATAATATATGTAGGTACCCACTTCAAATTTAATTACAGTTATTTTTAACTACAATTTATCAGTCAGTACCTACTTAGTAATTTGTAATAAGTTATATTCATTTTATGCGATACATTTTTTAAACAAATTTATCAGCAAGTAAAAATAATTGTGTATTTTGCAGAAAAATTCTTGTACAATTCTAATTGTATTCTAAATTATATTGTTCACAGCTGTAAAGGATGACCTCCCATCTGCTAAAGATGACCTTCCATATGATGACGATGAAGAGTTTCTGACGGCGAGTGCGGCCACGTCTCCCAAACAAGACGAGGCGGTAAGACCAAACTAATAACTTATCTGTGCAGATGGGGCTGCGCTACTAATTATAAATACTAAATAAATATACAGATTAAAAAAATATTGTTTATTCCCTGCCTGTACAGAAAATTATGTCCATCTGTGTGCAAATATGTCGGTACGTAGATGGCAATAGGTTTTATCTACCCTCGGCAGAAAAACTCATTGTAGATGATAAATGACAATGCATTCTATCAACTTTTGGTGCACAACTCACACACACATGGACATGTATCATAATAATTTATGATATGGAAAAATTAGTCGAAAATAATATTGTTAATTCAAAAATTTTTAAATTTAAGATTGACAATTATGACAGTTTCTTAGAGAAGGTGGCAATGGCTGAATTGGTAAAAGCGCATGTTCCGGTTAGAAGAGAGGTTCTGGGTTCGAGTCCCAGTTGCGATCATTATCTTTTTCTATTTTTCTGTGTCTTGTTTTCTTTCATATTTTCGTTTAGATTATTAACTCGTTGAATGCCGCGAGTAAATGGGGTTGGTTGTAACCAATTAGCGTTCGCAAAAAGCGGCAGCCATGACACCCAATGTCCCGCGATTCTGACAGCGTCCTTGAGAAATTTAGAACAATAGAAAGGTCAAAGTTCAAAACCAAAGAATTTTTCCCGCGCATGCGCAAGAACTGCGCACGCTCCCGCGCTCCGGTAAATCATTAATATAAATTATATGGAGTCACCAATCTAATTGCGGTTTTCTCTATGGTAAAGAGCGATAATAGAGCAAGCGATTCTGACCGTGTTCTTCATACACTTTCTTTATACATAAGGGTCAAAATCGCGTTTCAAAATCAGGACACGCCGGCGCACGAGCGGCAAATCACAGGTTAATGGTATCTTCTTCTTCAATGATTAATTATTTTAATTAATAATTTTTATTATTTTGTAGTAATAACCCTTTAAGCTTGATTCTTAAGGAAAGTCTTTAAAACATTCCTTGGTTAAGAACATTTTATTTAACTTTAAAAATGACCTAAACTGCATATTTACCCTGTTGCCAATACAGTACCGACACAATAGCTGATTGTTCAAACACCTGTCAAATTTTGACGTTGTCAATAAATTGGCAGTGTCATTTTATTTTTTTACATTATTTACCAACATTTCAATTTGAGAGGCTGGTTTGCTTACTTCCGCCCCGGGAACCATTTATTCATAGACATCCAAATTTAATAGACGAGAAGATACAGATGAGGGGTAAAAGCAAACTATGGGGGGACGAAGAGGGGAAAGATGACTGTGATTCTTTAAAAAATCAATCTGACAGTATATAGGCATCTCGCATTATAATATCACCATTTAGTTCTTAAAAGCAAAATCTGCTTTTGAATGAATAGATCTTTTTACATGGGAGTGCGAATTGCTCGCCACGTTATTAACATATTTGCGAAGTCCAAATACGGCAAAGTAAAGTACGCCACTTTTCACAGATGCATATTTTGTTGGGGGATTTAGTTAAGACACTTTTACAAATATTTCATAAGCCCAGCCGGTTCCATGGAACCGGTATGGGGAGGGGGAAATAATACGCTTTTATCACTTAGGGCAGGTCTATATATATTCATATGTCTATGCATTTATTAGATAACCAACACCCCTACCATAGGTCACCCAAGTGGTTCGCTACGTTTGGTGACTTGGCAGGGGTGCCAGGGTTTATGCGGTGAGGTTTGTCTAGGTCTCAGCGGCGGAATCATTTGCCCACCTATTCATAACCACCCATCATACCCGTTTTCTTCCCAGAACTTGCTCTCTTTCCTTTCACTTAAAAGACCCTGCATGCAGCATCCCCAAAGACGATATAGCCCTGAAGAAATTTTTTTACTGCTCCTGTGTGAAGATAATGTTAAAAAAATCAAATAATGGTCCCCTCATTAACAGCTGTTTCTTGGCCTGTCAGCTTTTCGTCAAATTTTAAGTTGGGTTCTTGAATCATCCGTCAACAATCAAGATTGGTGCACGAACTGAAAATTGGCAGATAATATATAAGGCTTTTTGATGTGGTGTATTATGTAAAAAAAATTAAATGGCACCAATTGCCGCCGATTTGACGGCAGTGATGTGATGGGGGTTCATACAACTAGACCTTGCTTACTTACCTGTACAATTCCAGCTTCATAATCATAATTAATTATAAGCTTCTATCCTCTCTGTCTAACCTTCAGGAGAAATGATGTGATGGTATGTATTATTTATATTAAAATACTGTAGGAGAGAGTATGAAAACAATGTGCAATATAGTTGTGAATGATGAATACTTGGAGCATGAGGTGGATGAGTTTGTGTACTTGGGAAGTATGTTTACCAGAGATGGGAAGGCTGATAGAGATATTGAAAGAAGGGTAAATGCAGGTAACTCCATTAATGGAGGACTGAACGCCATTGGCGCAAACAAAAAACTGTCCAAAGAAGCGAAGCTAGCCGTCCATAATGGAACTGGCGGAGGAAGGATGAAAGTAGACTGATGCTGTAGAAATGTGTGCCTGAGGGGTATGTGTGGTAAAACCATGCATGATCGTGTGATGGAGATCTGCAATGAATGCAAGGCTGATGTAAGCGTAATGAGTAAGATTAAGAAAAGGACGCTCAGATGGTTTGGGCATGTAGAGCGAATGAACGAGGAAAGGAAAATATAAAAGTCAAGGATGCCCGAGGAAGACATGGCACGACCAAGTGAATCAAATACTTGAGTCAGGCCATGTCAAGAGTCAGAATAATAGAAGAGCTTCTATGCGATGATATATGAATGTGAACGAGGCAAGGAGTATGTGCCAAGATCGAGTTGTTTGGTGGTCCGTTGTCTCTGCCTACCGTGATGATGAAATGGGGTGATAGTTAGTTTTTTTGTAGGAGTGTAATGTATCATGGGAGAAGTCAGTGTAGATCAAATATGTAAACAGTGAAACCTCTATCTATCGTTTTTTAAGTGTCCTATAAGCCATGATTGAGGGAAAACAATATTTGCGGGAATGTAGAAAAAAGCTACATTCATTATTAACCCCTCAGGCCTTGACCATTTTTCATAAGAGGGTCAAAATATTTCCGCTTTACAATAAAATCCAAATAATTGGAATATTTCTGAATGTATCTGAAAATTATAAACTGTTTTTGAAAGGTGATAAAATACAATTTCAAATTTTACCCCCTTTCAAAAACAGTTTTTAGTTTTCAGATACATTCAGATGTATTCCATTTATTTGTGTTTTATAGTAAAGCAGAAATATTTTGACTGTCTGACAAAATATGGTCGAGGCCTGAGAGGTTAAATGTTAATAATTCTAAAAAAAAATACATATTTCATGTATGTGTAAATGAATGTGTTTAGATAAAAATGCTGCAATTCCTAAACTCTTGGCTAAATCAACGCATTTTTCAGCAGGATTTTTCTGCACTTCTTTGACAATTTTTTACTTTTATCACCAGACGGTTCATTTTTAAAGTTGAAAGGCTCAAAAGCTAGAAAGTATAAAGATAAACCCATGCGCACACCGCTGTGTTTGAATATCTGCGGCGACAATTAATTTTAGAAGCAGCCACTGGCGGCAATCGATCTAGTAAAATTATACAAAAACTGCTTCCTTTTAATTATAAAACGATGCAATTTAATTTTGTGAGTTTTGTACAAAATTATTTTGGGACTGGAAGAAATACATGGGGCACATCTGAGTAAACAATTTGCTGAGAAATGATCGATCGAGATTTCACTGTATTATTGTATTGAAATTCAGTATGTAACCAAAATCTTTCCATCTAGCCTATATTTGTAGCCTTGAAAATTACATGCAACCACTTGTAATTTTAATTAATTCTAGCATTGGGGAGAAAGTTTCAACAATAATACAGATCTCACTTAGTAAATTGTATTTCCTTTCAGGAGTATGAAGACGGGTCGGAGGAGGAAATAGATGAAGATCAGATTGACGAGGATATGGAGGTGAGGAATATGTTGGAGGATCAACCGGCTCAGAATGATTTCCTACAAGGTGAGAGGGTTCAACGATCCACCAATCTCCAGGGAGAGGAAACTATCCAAGATGTTGTGGCGCCCGTTGATGAACACCATGAACCAACTAAAATCGAAGAAGTCCTTCCCAAAAAATTTGAAAATCTAGTAGCTGCAGTGGAAGAAGAAGAACATGTTCCAACGAATATTGAAGAAGATGTTGTTGTACCCGTTGATGACCACTATGAAGCAACTAAGATTGAAGAAGTCCTCGCCACAGATATTGATGATTTCGAGGCAGCTTTTGACAAACTAGCCGCCACAATGGAAGAAGATATTGATACTGATGTTTTTGAATACCAAACTTTAACTGTTGAAGAGGATAATCCAACTTTCTTACAAGGTGAAAGTGTTAGCTCCATCAGTCTTCAGGGAGAAGAAGCTACTCAAGATGTTGTGGCACCTGTTGATGAACACCATGAAGCAACTAAGATCGAAGAAGTCCTCGCTGCAAATGTCGATGATTTTGTGGCAGCTGTTGACAAGCTAGCTGCTGCAATGGAAGAAGAAAAACATGTTGCCACAAATATTGAAGAAGATGTTGTGGCAGATGTTGACGAATATGAAACTACAGCTTTTGAAAAGGATCAACCCACTCAGGATGACTTCCTACAAGGTGAAAGGGTTAGCCCAATCAGCCTCCAGGGAGAGGAAACTATCCAAGATGTTGTGGCACTTGTTGACGAACAACTTGAAGCAACCAAGAATGAAGAAGTCCTCACAACAAATGTTGATAAGCTGGTATCTGCAGCGGAAGTCGAAAAACATGTTGCCACAAATAATGAGGAAGATGTTGTGGCAGAAGTTGATGAATACGAAACTATTACTGTTGAAGAGGATCAACCCGCTCAGAATGACTTCCTACAGGGTGAAAGGATTAGCTCCATCAGTCTCCAGGGAGAGGAAACTATCCAGGATGTTGTGGCACCCATTGATGAACACCATGAAGCAACGAAGATCGAAGAAGTCCTCGCCACAAATGTCAATGATTTTGTGGCAGCTGTTGACAAGCTAGCTGCTGCAATGGAAGAAGAAAAACATGTTGCCACAAATATTGAAGAAGATGTTGTGACAGATGTTGGCGAATATGAAACTACAACTTTTGAAGAGGATCAACCTGCTCAGAATAATTTCCTACAAGATGAAAGAGTTCAACTTAATGCCTTCGGTCTCCAGGGAGAGGAAACTATCCAAGATGTTGCGGCTCTTGTTGATGAACAACTTGAAGCAATCAAGGTTGAAGAAGTCCTCAACACCAATGTTGACGAGTTAGTAGCTGCAGTGGAAGTAGAAAAACATGTTACTACCAATATTGAGGAAAACATTGCGGCAGAAGTTGATGAATATGAAACTACAACTGTTGAAGAGGATCAACCCGCTAAGAATGACTTCCTACAGGGTGAAAGGGTTAGCTCCGTCAGTCTCCAGGGAGAGGAAACTATCCAGGATGTTGTGGCACCCATTGATGAACATCATGAAGCAACTAAGATTGAAGAAGTTCTCGCCAAAATCTTTGAAGATTCTGTTGCTGCTGTTGAGAAGCTAACCGCTGCAAAGAAGGAAGAGGAACATGTTGGCATGAATGTTGAAGAAGATGTTGTGGCGGATGTTGATGAATACCAGACTGTAACTGTTGAAGAGGATGTTCCGCAGTATATTGAATACATTGTAGCAACAAGTGTATCACAGGACCTGACAGGAAATGCTATCAATGCCGCCGAAAGTTATTCAGCCAATGTTGCAGCTGTAGCATCGGAAAAGATTGAAGGCGAAGATACCACATATGTTGAAGATGATATTGTAACTAAAGTGACCGAGGCACCTTATGTTGAAGTTCTTGAGTCGACAAATCTCGAAGATTTGGTTTCTGCAATTATCAATGATGAGTTTGCTTTAGACGGAGATAATGAAGTTCTGACAAATGTCAGTAATGATGAAGTGGCTAACATTGAATATGATGAAGAGCTTGAACCTGCATTTGTTGAAGATCTTGAGGAAACTGGTGTTGAATATGAAGTGGTAGTCAGTGCAGCAGACGATGTAACTTCCAATGCAGAAATTTGTGAGACGTCCAGTGTTTACGACGTCATAACAAGCCTCGAAGACGCATCAACAGATGGTGCTGGAGACAATGTCACTTCTAACATTGAAGATTATAAATCAACAATTCTCGAAGACGAAGTTGCGCCAAATGTAGTAGATGATGAAATAACCAATGTGGAGGGTAAAAAACTAAAAAATGTTGAAATTCAAGACGTCTCAGACCTCGAAACTGATCTTTTGAAAAATCTCGAGGAGGATGTTCCATCCAACGTTGTTGAGGAGAGGGAGTCAGCTAAAGTGGAGACTGTGAATATTGTAGAAGAAAATGCTTCCGACGAGGAGGAAGAATATGAAGAAGAGATTATCGAAGAGGAGGTGGAGGAAGAAGAGGAAATCGAAGAAGTTGAGGAAGAAGAGGAAATAGAAGAAATTGAAGAGGAAGAGGAAGAAATTGAAGAAGAACCAGCAGTCAACAAAGGAACCACCGCAGTAAAGAAGACGTAATTGAATCTACGGGTTAAGATGTCAAGTGCTTAGTCAATGTCAAATCAGAATTGATGTAAGTAACCTGACTTCACACCCTCTCGGCTCAGAAATTGTTATCACAATTAATATTGGTTTTGTTGCAATGTGTCATGGTCTTCATTTTACCATAATCTTTAAATTCTTTTTATTTGGTTCACATTGAATAATGGTTTGTTTATCTTCACAATATGGTTTAAATTTGACTGTAAAAACTTACTTAAAATACAAATAATGTTTTTTTAATTATTGTATGTTGGGGGGTCTTTTTATGGATTTTGTAAAAATGATCTCCACATAAAACGAATACCATTTATCAGATCTCTTGAATGTGAATCGATGAGTATAGATTTTCCCAAAGGTTACCAAAACACTTCCAACAAGTTCCCATTTAAACATTTTATTTTTATTACCACTTATATTTTTATATGTAGAGTATATAATATTTTAATATGGATATTTTGCTTCTTAGTTCTGTTCCAACGTGAATTATAGAAAAAAAGCTTTATTTTTTTCAGCTAAACAGATATATTGTGATTTCCAAAACAAATTTTATTTACAATGAATATTTTAAATGGAGTCTTAGTTACTGACTAAGTAGTTTGTTGATCATTGAGTTACAATAATATTCCCATTAATTTATCGCTAAGTATTAATTAACATGTGAGATATTTTCTTTCTTCCAAACCTTAACTTGCAAAGATGGAAAGAAAGAGCTTGTAAACTTTGAGAAGGAATGATGAAATTATTAATATTATTTGAATTTAGTTCAATGTAAGACGGCGGACTAATAATTTTCGTTAAGTTTGCCGAGAATTGCTTCAGTAATGTACATGATAAATTAGTCGGTTGTTTTTTTTTTTTTCAAAAGAATGGCTTAAAGACTTATGATGTGCCAAAATGTGTGTTATATGAACTGATTTGAAGAAATATTATGTAGCCAGCATTTTATTACAATATTATATTGAATTGTCTGCAATTCATTTGCTTTTGTACTGAAAAAAAAAAGATTTTAGTATACAATAATTATGTATTTGCATTAACATTTTTATATTCTAAGAATAGAGCATTTTCCACAACAATTAATTTATAAATAGGCATTTTAAAATAACCTTTGCTTTTATGCATTTTTACCATTGATTCCTAATAATATGTATATAGTTGCCAACTCATCAAATTTTAACTTTTTAAATATATTCAATGATTGTAAACATGAAATTATCTCAACTTCATTTAGGATTTAGTATAAATAATAAAATTCATTTTAACATTAGTTTTTATATTGAAAAAAGAAACCATAGTTATATTTGGATTAGGTTTACTTTAAGGTTTTTATTTAATGGAGAAATCAATAAAGCAAAATCTAACAGTTACTAAAACTCGTAAATCTACTTTTAGTAGGATGTAAATTGTATTTTAGAAGTAAGTTGGTTATAAACATAGAATAAAGAAGAATACAAGAAATGCCTCTAGACGTGTTTCGTGATCCTAATATTTGTCCAATCTGAGCTTAAATTTCATACATAAAACCATGATTACAAAATTCAAATGGGATGGAGATCTACTATGTCAAGCGAGTGTAAGTGAGAGGGAATGCTGGGCTATTGGTCTAAATGAAACATTTGTTTCCAATCAATTTTTTTCCATTCACTTCAAGTTTTCATCTTTATTCTATGGTTATAAATAAGATAAAGAAAAAAATAAAAACGCAAATTATTCATTTTATATTTTTATTTTATTTACAATAGTTTCCTAAGAACATTAGATATAAAGAATCCTTTAAGGACGTTTATAACAGCATAAATATATCGTACAAGTTTGAAATGATATTCCTTTCCCAATCAATGGCAATCTGAAAAAAAAGAGTTAAAAAACTTTAAAAGAACACTCTTAATAAAAATTAAATTAGACAATTAGCAGGAAGAAAATTCCTTACAACAAATTTCTTGGCAGTCATGAACGCCATTTTGATTTTTTCTACTTTTGCCATTTCAGGCCCAATCACAAGCAAATCAATAAAGGTTTTGTCGGTAACTTTCCAGAGCACTACTGCAGATTGACAAAGAACAGAGAAGATCAGAGAATTTGTTTGTGATTCTGGATTTCAATAAAATCCAAATAAATGAAATATTTCTGATTTTTTTTTCTTAATTTTTCTTTATTCATTGCATATTATGGTTACATTATTTGTGGATTTTTCGACCACCATGCTAGGCTGATGCCCGTGTTATGGTGGTTGAATGTATCCGAAAACCAAAAACTGTTTTTGAAAGGTGATGAAATATGCTTTCAAATTTTATTATTACAAATAAACTATTATTAATTATTAAAATAATAAAATTTTGAAAGCAAACATAAAAAAGTTTTAAAAATAGCTCACTTTATGTTTTTTTCTTAAAATCACTGATAATGATAAAAAAAGTATTATTAATGTTATAAGCATTATTGTCACCTTGCCATTTTTATAGAATTAAATCACAAAATTTAAAAATTGTCAAGCAACACACAATACTGGGGGGCATACATTAATTACGTGAGCGGTTTATTTTCCAATTTAGACCCCCCCCTCTCCCCTCATGTGAGATCAGTGGTGTATTGATAATTGTATGCAAAATGAAAAAATTAGCTTGAGGAGTTAAGCGTATTTAGTCGATGTGAACGGTAAAACTATGACTGCAACACCTGTATACTGGGGTTGCCAGCAGTTCCTGAAGATAGAGTGATCTTTTAGAATTGCTTAACTCGTTGAATGCCGCGAGTAAATGGGGTTGGTTGTAACCAATTAGCGTTCGCAAAAAGCGGCAGCCATGACACCCAATGTCCGGCGATTCTGACAGCGTCCTTGAGAAATTTCGTACATAGAAAGGTCAAAGTTGAAGACCAAAGAATTTTTCCCGCGCATGCGCAAGAACTGCGCACGTTCCCGCGCTCCGGTAAATCATTAATATAAATTATATGGAGTCACCAATCTAATTGCGGTTTTCTCTATGGTAAAGAGCGATAATAGAGCAAGCGATTCTGACCGTGTTCTTCATACACTTTCTTTATACATAAGGGTCAAAATCGCGTGTAAAGTCTCATGATACGCCGGCGCACGAGGGGCAAATGAGTGGGTAATATAAAGATTTTTTGGTATACAGGTATTCATCGACTTACGACCGCGATCGGTTCCGGCTAATAGGTCATAAGTCGGATCTAGTCGTAAGTCAGATCATGCAATAATTTCCTTACATATACGCGCATTACTTGAGCTGCGTGGATGATATTATTATATGACAAAAATGAAGTACAGTAAAAATCGTTATATATTATTATCATAATATGTTTCTAGATGAGAAAAGTGTGGAAAAGCTGAGTAATAAACCAAAAATTAAGGCGCTCGGCAAAATTGAGGGAGATACAGCCGTTCAAAGTATAAATAAAATTTCACTTCGCGAACCGATACTGTCAGTCCGCAAAGCATACTACTACGACAACTCGCCCGCCATTTTGTCACTAATATGTTGGTATCCCTGACCTGATAAAAACAAGAGCCTAGATACGATTGTAGCCGACTTCATGGGATACATGAGGCGCGTAATTATGAAATTTGTCTAGCGGGCTTTTTTTCAATGATTTTTTAAATTGTTTTTCGCCTTCCAAATTAAAGTAACCTAACCTAAGACTACGCTAAACATGGTTTGTGATTCAAAAGAAAGTGCCCCCTTATAACGCCTACTCGCGTCAAGGCAAGAAAAACATCCCAGTTTTCAAATAGTTTAGCGGCTACGCAAGGTTTGTGTAACATGGTTTGTGTAACATGGATTGTGATTCTGGCGTACAATCTCACAAGACGAAAGCTAATTTTAATTTTACGTAATCGAAATTTAGAATGAAATATTTTAACCGTTTCCAGCGATGTCCAAAAATTACCATTATTAATTCTGTTTTTCATAATTACGCGCCTTATTATGTATCCCACGAAGTCGGCTACAATCGTATCTAGCTTCGTTTGTATCAGGTCTGGGATACCAACATAACAGTGACAAAATGGCGTAGTATCGGTTCACGAAGTGAAATTTTATTTATACTTTAAACGGCTGTATCTCCCTCAATTTTGCCGAGCGCGCCTTAATTTTTGTTTTAATCAGCTTCTCCACACTTTTCTCTGCGCCTTTCTGTGCCTTTTTATTAAATTCCCAGACATTGGCAGGATCTGCATTTCACCCGGGACAAGGAGTTTGTCTCCACTGTGAGAAAGCATATGACGTTTTAAATGTTGTTTTTGACTAAAAGCAGAGTTGCAGTCAGAACATGAAAAAGGTTTGTTTCCATTGTGAGTTAACATATGACGGTTTAAATATTGTTTTTGGAAAGAAGAGTTGCAGACTGGAACAAGAATAAGGTTTGTCTTCACTGTGAGTTAGCATATGACTTTTTAAAAGTCCTTTTTGAGAACTCAAATAGCTGCAGTAGGGACATGAAAGGGGTTTGTTGACACTAAATGTTAACAAATGACAGTTTAATGTCTGTTTGTGTGCAAAAGAAGAATTGCAGACTGAACACGTAAAAGATTTTTCTCTGTTGTGAGTAAGCATGTAAAATTTACATTTCGTGAAAAAAAATAGTTTCATTGGATACAACAAAAAGGCTTTTCCCCAATATGGGTGCGGAAATGCTTTACTAACTCTGATTTGTACAAGCAGGAATAGTCGCATTTGGAATATGATAGTGTTTTTTTCACAGGACCCTTCTTCAGGTTTTTAATTAATTCTGAAAAAGAAAGAGAAGAAAACTTCATTGCCAAAAAACTGATTGCGGATTGTGGTCGTAAAGTCGAACAGTCTTATGTCGCATAGGTCGTAAGTTGATTGTAAGTTGTTAGCTGTATAATATAATATAGAAATATTCACACAAATAACACTGATTCAACTTTATTAGCATCAAACCCGGGTGAAATGCAGATCCCGCCAATGTCAGGGAATTTAATAAAAATGCACTTTTTAGAAGAGAAAAGTGTGGAGAAGATGAATAAAAAATAAATTAAGGCGCGCTCGGCAAAATTGAGGGAGATACAACCGTTCAAAGTATTTAAAATTTCACTTTGCGAGTTGATATTGACAGTCCGTTCGCCATTTTTTCATTGCTTATGTTGGATCCCAGACCTAATACAGAATTAAAAGTACGCCAGAATCACAAACAATGTTACTCAAACCTAGCGTAGCCGCTAAACCACTTGAAAACTGGGATGTTTTTCTTGCCTTGATGCGAAAAGGCATTATAAAGGGGCACTTTTTTTGTATCACAAACCATGTTTAGCGTATTAGGTTATGACAAAATGGCGGGCGGACTGTCAATATCAACTCGCGAAGTGAAATTTTAAATACTTTGAACGGTTGCATCTCCCTCAATTTTGCCGAGCGCGCCTTAATTTTTGTTTTATTCAGCTTTTCCACACTTTTCTCATCTAGAAAGTGTCTTTTTATTTAATTTCCAGACATTGGCGGGATCTGCATTCCTCCCTAAAACCCAACTATTTACATCCGGGGGAATGAAAAATACTGCATTTTAATTACGTGAAATGAAATTTCGCACGGTAATAAAAATTTATTTGGTACGGCCGCCATGTTGATATGTTTTTTTTATCTCTACATATTATAAATTAAAGTCTTCCGCCGGGTCTGTCTGTCTGTTCACAATAAACTCTAAAATTACTGAACGGATTTTCATGTGGTTTTCACCAATATATAGAGTTATTCATGAGGAAGGTTTAAGTATATAATTTGTCAAGGTTTTGTGTAAATTGGTTGAAATATAATATAATTAAAGGAGAATGTCGCAGGCTGGCGGTGTGGATTTGATGTGTATGCAAATTAACAGATGGGGGTGGTTATAAAGGTTGGGTAACCATCCAATAGATGGCGTTGTTTTTCGTTAGCCACAGCAACGCGTTTCCGGGTCAGCTAGTTTAAAAATAAATTTTTACTACAAAAAAAACTTGCCTGAAAACCTATTTTACATATAATACAAAATGTCGGTAATTGTTCGGAACAAACGTCAACGGTTAATACGCACTTTTTTTTGATAAAACTTTTAGATTCTTCTTAATTACCATAAAAGACAACTATTTGCATTCGGGGAGGATGAAAATCTTACATTTTTAATTTTATTTACGTAAATTGAAAATTTGCTTTCACACTGTCAAATCACTCTGTTTGCAGTTCGGAACAAACATCAACGGTTAATGCGCACTTTTTTTTTATAAAACTTTTAAAATTAAGATAATATACACAAGCCCGCTACACAAATCCTGCTTTGCCAGACAAACCAATTAAAAAACGTAGGCTGTTTTTTAAAGTAAAGATAACATACACAATCCCATTACATAACCGTTGACGTTTGTTCCGAATATTTACCAAAATGTCTTACTATGGACAGAAATTATTTTAAAACATAAATATGGCAATCGTCCTACACAAAAACAAATTCTCATTTCACATACTTGTAAATAGTTGGCTTTTAGACCTGCCATACACCTTCAAGTATACGACTCAGCTCAAGTATACTTATAGCTCAAATATGTATGGCGGGCCTTGTAGAATTAAATTGTTACATCAAAAAAAAAATCAGATTAAGCGTAGCCAGCAATAAAATTTTACCACAATAAGCTACGCTACTCTAAATGTACAAGTGAATGCTCAAGAGACAACTAGCTGCCATTGAGAGAAGATACTTACTTGTTTAGACTTCATTAGGGTTCCGGGTCCAGTTACCGGGAATATTCTTTGTGATGGTGAAGTCCTGATTCTTCACATAGTTGGCTCCTCCCTCCATCCTCAACTTGGGTTCAGGGAACAGTGAATAGCCCTCCGAGTTAGAATGTTTCACAAACATGACCAGCACGGTCATCGCCACGGAGCACTTGAAGCCGGCCATCATGGAGCTCCTGAAAGCCCCGTACACAGAGCCCGTGGCCACTCCACCCGCTACGTAGTTCCAGTAGTCATCCTTCTTGCGCATGTTGGCAGACAGGAAGGTGGCGGTGGTGAAGGCGGCCGACATGCCGAGCGCTGGGCCCGCGTAGGCCAGGTATCTCGCCATAATCGGACCGTAACCTTTGGGATGGGAATATAACATCACGTCGTGAGTTGCGACTACGATGGAGATAGGAGCGACGTATTTGGTGATGCTGACTAGCTTCTTGAAATAATCGGTCCCGTCTGGGGTGTCGTAATATTCATAATTTACTACGTTTTTCAGTGCCTCCATCGTCATTTTCGCTAATTTTTAGGTGCGCTGAAAATATGAAAATAACCAAACTGACAGCTCTGTTACACAACGGTGGTGTTGCCAGAAGTAGAGAAGAGGTGGTCGATATTCCTGAGCCGGTGAATTTGCAGTCACTGGAACTGGAACTTAAGATGACATTTTTTTCCACGGAACAGGTTATTTTTTTTTTATTTTGTCAAAAATAAATTGAAATTGACACCTGATAAAATATCTCTAACATGTCAGGACAATGTATTCACACCTGACTGTAGTTTATCCGCGACGCTGCACTAATCAATATTATGTCCATTGTCAAAATTACCATTTCCACATTATTTTGCTTAACTCTTTATTCTTATAATATTCTTGTATAAAATTAACGTATTTGTTAAATAAATAAAAGTGTAATCGCCATGTTGGTAGCGAGTAGTCCGCACAGGACAGTACCTGCTGGAAAGCGTATTGCAGCTGCAACTGTAAGGCTAGTCTCTAGTGTCACACCACGTGCGATATATAATACTATCAATGCGGTATTTGGGTCTGGCAGGATATTGGGCCTATCAGATAAATTAAGGAGCTGCCGTGGTCATGCAACAGTCAGCTGTCGTGCAAATCCCGTAAAAGAAAATGAATCCATGTTCTCCCTCCTCTCCATACTTCTTCCCCCCCCCTGAATGGTGCCCTTAATTCTCAAAAATATTTTCTATTAGAAAAACGATATTATTGATTTTTTTTTTAATTTAACTCCACAATAAAATACATATGCAATTTTTTTTTTAAATTTAAAAATTGTTTTATTTTAAAATCTTATTTTTCCATTTTTTGGGATATGGCATCACTTATTCGAATGGTTATGTTGGCTGGCCGCCCCACTCAGTGCGACTTGTCAGTGCGGCAGTGTTGCCAACTTAGGGGTTTTACCCCCAGATTTAGGGGGAAAATAAGTGGGATGGGATTTTTTTAGGGGTTTAATATGTTTAGGGGTATTTTTGGGGGTTTTGTGATTTTGGTTTTGATTTTCAAAATATTTCACAAGATCTTGAAGAAATGGATTTGATGGATGTCAGGGAAACATGCAAGAGCTTCTTATGTTGTCTGGCCGAGCAAATTCAAAAAAGGCTTCCGGATAATTTATTAATGTTAAAAATGGTTGCTGATTTGCACCCAAAGGTTGCTACGTCTCAAGTTAAACACGATATAAAACTAATATTGAACCAAATTCATCGTACTCATATCTTTGGCAACAAAAATGAAATTGAGTCTCAGTGGCACCAATTGAGTAACAAAACATGGAAAAATACGTCAACTTCAGCTGATTTTTATTACGAAGTTTACAATCATTGTGACGCAGCTGGATGTAAACGTTTTCGAAACATCTCAAAATTTGGATTAGCATTTTCCACGGTTCCAATTTCAAACGCAAGTGTCGAACGTGCATTCTCCATTTACAATGTAGTTAAAAATAAGCTACGGAATAGACTCTCCATTGAAATGCTTCAAAGCATGATGATGGTTCGGTTCACATTAAATCGAAATGGTGGATCTTGCACTACATTTAATCCATCACCTGAAATGTTAAGCCTATTCAATGTTAACATGTACGATTTTAAAAAATCTGATTCTTGTCAAGAAAATTATGCAATTTTTGATGTTTTAAATGATTTGTAAACAAAGATTATTGAAAAACATTACAGCATATCATTTATTCATTATTATTCATTATTTTGACAAAAAAATTTTTTTAGGGGTATTTTCAAGTAATTTGCCGGTTTCTAGGGGTTTTTGAGTTTAGTTTAGGGGTAAATATTTTTGAGAGTTGGCAACACTGCAGTGCGGTGTCAGGGTGTCAACCTATTAAAGATGGCGGCGGACGGTGACGAAGTTATCAGTGATCGGGAAAAAGTGAGAATCGTATCGGATTTTATATTACACTCGCCTCCGGGAGAGTTTAATGAAGTTTTCAACGATGTGAGAGTGTTACTAGACAACGACAGTCTGTTGAAGGAGGGCGCGAGTGGCGCCTTCGCCCAATACAACAAGGACCAGCTCACCCCTGTCCGGGTTGACGGCTCCGAGCTTCAGGCGCTTATCACGGACCACAACGACCTCGGGGCGGGCCGCTTCTTCGACCCTCGCTCCAAGCAGTCCTTCCGCTACGACCACCTACGCAAGGAGGGCGCCGACTTCGAGCAGTTCGAGCCTGACCCCGCGGCCGAGCCGTGGCGCGCCGCCCTGGACGAGGAGGTGTCCGCATACACGGCGGCGCACTACAAGCACGGCGTGAGCAGCGTGTTCGCGCGCGCGCTGGAGGGTGGCGGGGCCGCGCTTGTGGCGTGCATCGAGGACCACCAGTTCCAGCCCAAGAACTTCTGGAACGGACGCTGGCGCAGCGTGTGGTCGTGCTCGGCAGGCCCGGCAGGCGGTGAGCTGCGCGGCGTGCTGAAGGTGCAGGTGCACTACTACGAGGATGGCAACGTGCAGCTGGTGAGCAGCAAGGAGGTGCGCGTGCCGCTGGCCCCGGTGGCTGCGGGCTCGGAAGGCGCGGCGGCACGCGAGGTGGTGCGCCTGCTGTCGGAAGCCGAAGCGGCATACCAGCAGGCCATCTCGGATAACTACAAGACCATGAGCGACACCACCTTCAAGGCCTTGCGCCGCCAACTGCCCGTGACGCGTACCAAGATCGACTGGACGCGCATCGTGTCCTACAGTATCGGCAAGGAACTGAAGAGTCAATGATGCTCCCTGCTGAGGTGTACAGAATGTTGTTTATGAAAGTGCGAGATCGAGTGAGTCCCGTACTAGCTGCCGAATGTGTTATTGTAAATGTAAATAATCATTATATAAGTATGAATTTTGTTCAAATATTTAATAAAAGCTAAGGGTTGCAGAATTATTTGAATGATAACAACTGATTACCTGTAAAACTAACGAAACGAATAAGCCTTTCGATCAATGTCCGTAAAGTTGATCTTCTATTATATCGTCTTAACATTTTTAATTTTCGTCAAATTAGACAACGCTTCACTAAACAGAGTTAACACAAATGCTGACAATTGTTTTAAATGGAATTTCGATGATGATTTTCCTCAGTGGTTGAGGGGTTAAGTGTTTGAGTGGTTAGAATGGGTCAGGGAGTGAAGAATAAGTAGGGAAAGTGAATGAAGAGTATTAGCCTATTTCTTTATTGGCTTTATTCGACATTAAAACACGTCTTAGAATTCAATATAAAAAAACCTAGCTAATTATTGTCCTCGGTGACAGCAAGATTGAAATTTGAAACAGAAATAGTGTATTTTTATTATAGATATATAATAAATGGGGATTATTTATTGAAGTGTTGCAGCCACGCGCCGTGGGGCTGACGGGGGCACGGGGGCTCAGTTGGGAAGGGGGGACTCGGGAAGTCCGGAAATATTAACTTTGCTTTGAATCGTTGGAAGGTCCCGCCTTTGTCTTGTCTCCAACTTTACTTTGTATTACGTTCTTCTTATTTTTGTATTGAACCTTTGTGGAATATTATTTTTATTATCTGCATTGGAAATCAAGAGTATTATATATGTATGGGAAATTTCATTTTAATAAATTATATTAAAATGTTAAAATGCAGACTTTCATTTCAGAGTGACAGAAAACCTCCTGTTATAGAAAAGTATCTTTCTACAACTCCGCAACAATATTTCCCCTAACCTTTACAATTGTATGTATTTATTAATGTGACAGTGTTTATTTATTGTATTTAACAATGTTGATGCCATTTCTAAATAGTCTTTTGTAGCATATCTTTCTGTTGCATGTATTGTTTGTATCAAGAGGGAGAGGTTATAACGGGCAATAATTAAATAATAATTATATTTCATACTTGATGCGATTCATATAGGTACATATATTGCGATATGCAGTGTGACATTTAAAGTTCATTCTGTGAGCCTTATCTCTAACTAACTGCGTCTGTTTGTATCAAAATGTCATAAATTTGTACAAATTCACGTAATCTAATCTCACAACGGAACCCTTGTTTGGTAAAGCTTTTTAGATATGTAACGTCCGCACAATAAAATTGATTAAAAAAATAGAATTGGTGAATCATGCTGGGACGGCCCGATGCTTGGAATGATGGAATCGGCACAGCGTGGGCTTAAACCGTGCTCCTCGTTTGTGTGAATACACTATAAAACAGTTCCTTTGCAATAAATACAATGGCCTCCATTGTCAAGAAGGAAGGGTCTCTACTATCAATCTGAAAATAAGTTTTATTTAATTAAATATGTTGTTTCACAATTAATTTTTAAAAATCGGAATGCAGTTTACATGTGGTAGAAGTGAAACAAACCTTCAGAAAACTAAAATAGACATGAGTGGTGAGGCTATGAAGCACCGAACAAAGATGAGACCGATTGAACTAACTCATTCTCTTGCAAGCTAAATCCTACAGATGTACAATGTGTTTGTCTCTTTTTCATTTCATTGAGTTTCAAATCACAACGGTGCTAAAGAAGTTTTCATTTCAAACTCTATATATTTAGTATATTTGCAGCAAGTTTCAGGGGGAAGATGCTTTCCATATCGCCCTGGAGTAAGACTACCATTCAGATTGAAACGTTGCCTGAAGTGACTTTTGCCGTGTTTGGTGATTAGATCTCAATAGCCAGGTACTTCCCCATCTCCTGATCTCGTCCCCAATACCTTCAGCCTCGCATCATACCCTGATTACAAACAAGATTAGAAACACATACATTTTTTTTAGCCTGCGAGAGAATGAGATAGTATGTCGGTCTCTTTGTGCGGTGCTTCATAGCCTCCCCACTCTTGTCCACTTTAGTTTCCGGAAGGTTTCACTTCTACCGCGTGTGAACTGCACACAATCGTTTTTGAAGTGAAACTTCTATAGCACGGCTGTGATTTGGATTTCGGTTGAAACTGAAATGACGATTAGTGCACCTGCGACGCAACAACCGCTTTGATAATGATGTCACTCTTAAAGGCCTCCTATTGGTTGAGATATGAAACAGAAATTACGCTAGGTCTGTGCTCATTGGTCGCTTTAATTATGACCTCGCTTTTCAAGTATTGATTGAGATTGTTTTGGTAAAGTTTCGCTTCTACTGCGTGTAAACTGCACTCGAAATTTTTTTTTTTTAATTGAAAATATATCATTGGATAGCAAAATGACATCTACATTTTTTACTGCAAATATGCTCAGGAATTGCTAGTTAAAATCCTTTGGGTTTGTGTTGTTACACTCTGCGTATACTTACTGCAGCGGGTGCAAAACCTTCTGCCTGCAGACATTAAACCCCGACCAACAGGATGGGTGGCGAGGGCATATCCAACCAACTCTTCCCATGATTAACAAAATTAGGTCATTTTATAAATAAATTCATTTAGATACAATAAAACTAAAGAAATTCATTTTGTATCATTTTTATTTAAGGTTGGGCATCATCAGTACACAATACTATAGCGCCGTTTACACGCACGCTTCGGAGCGACCGAGTCCCGCGCCACTTCAGGCCGCCGCGCAGAAAAGTAAAGACCGATAGGTTTACAGCGCAGTTCACTGTGAGTCTTTTCTGCGCGGCGGCCTGAAGTGGCGCGAGACTCGGTCGCTCCGAAGTGTGCGTGTAAACGGCGCTATTATTAATTCTTGTCACATTTCACGACCATCAAATTAGTGAATAGCGCCATTTTGAAATTTGAATTGACTGCACTAAAAGGCGATTCTCGACCCATTTCAGCTTTTATGATCAGCTGAAAAGCATGCAAATATAATTGTTATGCTTTATCACAATTTGATCAAAAACTGAAACGGGGCGAGTGCGGTTTAACAGGAAGTGTTTAAATTTAGAATTGTGCTAATCATTGAGACTCCAGATACTAATATCTACAGCCTGTATGTCGGACGAATATCTACAGCTCATATGTTGAACTAATATCTACGAACTTCAGAGTGTTGACTAATGTCTACATGGAGCTAAGGTCGGACGAATATCTATGATGGTCCCAGTGTTGACTAATATCTACAGAGCGTAGGTTGAACTAATTTCTACAGAGCGTAGGTTGGACTAATCAGCTAAATGTGTCCAATAGTCCGATATTAGGAATTTTTACATACTTACATAAATTAAGTTTTTTAAACTGCATACGCAATATTATGTTATTCCAATATGCTATACATAATTGCAAATCCAACCTCGGCCAGTGCTGTAGACATTCGTCAACACTTTGGTTCTCATAGATATTAGTCAACAGTTTGAGCTGTAGATATTCGTCAACACTTTGGTTCTCATAGATATTAGTTCGATTTTTTCAGTTTTTGGAATTCCTGTAGATATTAGTAGACGCCTCCATCATTGATTGTATTTTGGGTCACAGCACCAATTTTGGAAGTAAATATTACTATAGCACCGTATTGTTTATTAATTGATTTGCTACAATTAGGTAGTCCTTTAATTAGATGATAATTAAAGGATTAAAACAAACATGCTCACAGCACCTGGAGTTGAGGTGATTTTTCACAAAAAAAGCGCTATATAAATAATCCATGGTAATGCATATTAATAAAGCACATATTGGGGGAGATTAAAATTTGAGAACCTTAAAAGTATTTTGGTTATTACAAGGAAATGTATTCTTATTTTATAATTACATATGTATTATAAAAATTCTAACAATAAATAGTAAGTATAAAAATATAGATTTAAAGATTATCATTGTAATAAATTAATTTGTAGAAACTTAATCTAAATAATACATACATAATATTTTGAAAATCTAATGGAAATTTCTCAGGCACTGATTTACATGGAAATTCCTCAGGAACACTGACTTGCATGGAAATTGACCTAATGCAAATTTCTCTGGCACTGACCTTCATGGAAATTGGCCTAATAGGAATTTCTCATGTTACACTGATTTATGTGGAAATTGACCTAATGGAAATTTCTCAGGCACCGAATTTACACGGAAATTGATCTAATAGAAATTTCTCAGACACTCATTATGGAAATTGTTCCCAGAAAGACATAATTTTAAAAAATTGATTAACAAAATTGCAGAATCACATCATGATCAGCCTCTATTTTTCCATGTCAGCAGCTCAGCTCATTTGACACAGCAAACATACATAACCCAATTGGATGTACGTTTTATGAATACATATTATGACTCAGCATTGTATAATTAATGCAAAACAACAATCATATTGTGATTTGTTCTTCAAAGAAGTTCTAATTTGAAAGCAGCACAAATTTGATATTAATCTTTGTATCAGTCAAATTTCGTTTTATTGAAATTGTCCGGCGGCATCACAAATACGGGAGGGACGCCTTCGATGGTCTTTGGCGTCTCCAGATCGTAATCCAGGTCGATGACGTGCCAATCTGGTCCAAACCCATCTACGCTTAGAGGTCCTGCTCGCACCTGATCCTCCATGAAATCTTCTCCCGCCGTATTTAAGTCACCTCGTTCTACATTCAGGTCGCTTCCTGCCGCTTTCAAATTGCCGTCTTCTACCACCAAGTCACTTCCCGCTGCATTTAGGTTACCTCCTTCCATGGGGTCCAGCTCCTGGTGTCGGATGCTCTGTGTCACCAGGTCCATTGGCTCATCGTGCGGCCGGCGGTCTCGGTCGAAAGGACACGAGTCCGGAATTGAGAATGTCTAAAAACATGTAACAATAATGTTGTAATTTATTTATTTATGCCCATTAAAAAGATTTTTACATTTACATAGTTTATACAATATAATAATCATAAACAGCGCAGTAGATAAGTAAATATAAACGTAAATATTGTACAAAAAAAAAAATTATATATAATAGGAAGTATTAACCCCTCAAGGCCTCGGGTCTATTTTGGAATATAAATGGAATATTTCCGAAAGCATCCGTAAACTAAAAATTGTTTTTGAAAGGTGACGAAATTCGCTTTCAAATTGTATAATTCAAAATAAACATACAATTTTTTTAAATATAATATATTTTTTAATAGAAACATGAAAAAGTTTTAAAAATGCTCACCTTATATTTTTTTTAACTAAAATTACTGATAACGAAAAAAAATAAAAACACACAGATATTTTGTTAGGCAAAGGCTTAGATAAACGCTGTCGTCCTCAATACTCCTTTGCACATCCAAAGTTAGACAATATCCCCAAATAAATCAGCGCTCAAAAGTTAATTTTCAAGATCTGTGATTAATCCCTTACGGGCTAGTTGTTTCTCAGAACTGAAATAATAACAGAACTTCAAAAATTTACTTTGAAATTTGATGAATTGATCAAATTCTGTGAAATAACTGGTAATAATAATAATTATTATATTGGATGATTTTTATAGTGCCATTTTCTAGGTAGCTTCTAGGAATTTTTATTCAGTGACTGGAGGACAAAACATAATCTCACCATGGTCTGCATGACGTCCGTGTGGTAGTAATCGTAGACTCGTATGGACGCAGGGAGCGTGAGCGCCTTGGCCCCCACAAGGTAAAGGCTGTAGCACTCGCTGGGGCTGACAGGGGCCTGCTGGTCCTGGAGAGACAGGTACAGGAACACCGACTCGAAGTTGGGCCCCTCCTCTACGCGGCGAAGTACTGGAAAACGCAATCAAAATAAGTGTTCATTTCACCGGGGGATGATGAAAGTACCTATTACT
Organism: Limnephilus marmoratus; assembly: GCA_917880885.1. Lineage (NCBI taxonomy): Eukaryota > Metazoa > Arthropoda > Insecta > Trichoptera > Limnephilidae > Limnephilus > Limnephilus marmoratus. Next base: position 42,827,226 of record OU862924.1, on the reverse strand, counting down.
TGTATTGTTATTCGCTTGTGTACAGTAATCCGTCACTCAATTGAAGTTGTTGGATAAATGAGCGGTCTCATGAAACAAAATTTCACAAAAAATTCAAATTTTGAAGAAAGAAAATGTAAATCGTTTATTGTTGTAACGTTTTGAAACAATTGGAATTTCAGTTACAATAAAAGAAAAAACTATTTAAAAGTTGCGTTTAATATAATACAAATCATACTTCTCATGTAACAGAAATAGTAAAATAAAATTTGAGTTTCTTAAGATGAATATATACGTGAAATCCCATTTAGACACTATTTTGATTAATCTTTATGACGAATCGGCTTACAGTATGAACATCAAAAAATATGCTACGGATAAATCGAAGCTTTTACTAGCTTTTCTATGTATTGGAATTACAATAAAATTTTATTTACGTAACAAAAAATATAAGCGTAAACCACAAAAAAAAAATGTTTTTTCATGACTCAACTATGAAGTAATACAAGAAACAATTTAAAAAAATACTCCTTTATGGATAAGACTATTTTTGAGGTTTTCCATGTTCTAACTTTTTTTCGTTCTTATAAAATTATGCACAAAATAAATAAAAACCACTTTTTCGCTTACTAGCCTCGTGCAAAAAGACACTCAATTTTAAAATTTTGCAGGCACTAGATTCGAAATATTTCTAGCGTTTATATTCCTCTTAACCGGTTACGTGCCAGGAACTCGAAAACACGGGCCTCATTTGCGCATGCGCGAGAAAATAATTCAAATATTTGAAATAAATTGTCTCTGAAAAACTTTTGGTCTGCGATTTTGACCCTTATATGTACGAATTTGTATGAAAAACAGTGTCTAAATCGCTTGCGCCATCATTATTCTTGGTAGTCTTAAAGATTTCAGTCGAATTGCCACACTGGATTATTTTTAAGACGAATTCTTCTATGATGATGCGCTGTCAGATTTTGGCGCGGAATTAACGGTCGCAATTACTGTGTGTATCGCGAATAAAACGTCGTAAAACCTATTAATTTACGTAATAAATGCAAGTAATGTGGTTTTAGTGGATAGTTTATTGTGTTGTGAACGTGTTGCAGTCAATAAAATATACCATAGCTTAAAATTTATCAACAAAACATTCAATTCAAAATTCAAAGTGGTGCTTTGTTAGGGCAAGGGGAAGGAAGGATGCCTCTTCACCCCCGGCTCGTCACAGGTTAAGGACTGTTATTTTGCTTACTTGGTTTACTGTATTAACATAAATATGAAAAGGGTAAGACGGGTGGGTAGAATCTGGGAGTCGTTGTGTCCAGGAGTGGCGGATGTACAAATCCATCCCTCCCACTCTAGTGAAAGGCTATTGTTTGAGAGAGTACGGCTGCAGAGGTCTAGGTAGGGTTTCCCTTAACCAGTCTCTCCTGATCCGGCCCGCCATGCAGTAGGTGGAAAAACGCATTCACCGCCAAGATCTAGACAAACCTCACCGCATGTACCCGGGTACCCCTGGTAAATCCCCAAACGTAGCAAACCATCTGGGACGACCTATGGCAGGGGTGTAAATGCTTCCCAGAGCGGTGGTATCCATTATATACCTTCTGTATTATCATTACAAATTCTTACATAAATTGTCTGGCTTGATGAGCTTGTAAAGCAGGCTGCGGTCGGGAGAATACCCCGTGGGCATCTGTATGTCCAGGAGAGCCATCTCGGGGAATGATACTCCTGAGGGGGCATTCCAGCTGACGCACACCTACAATCATAAAGTAGCATTGTAAATCTGTGAGAACCTAACTTAACCTAACAATAATTAATAATGATAATGTGCTGATGAGTGGGATTTATTGAAGTCAAGGCGACGTCCATCAACCTAATTCTGTATATCAGCATACTTTATGGCCATTGGCTTCGTAAGAGTCTTCAGAATAACACATTTTCGCTTTGCAGAATATCTCTCTTCAAGACCCAGGTTCACTCCATCTTCTCCTCAAAAAGATCCTCCACACTGCGTCCCCAAATATTTACATATTTAGTGCCTTTTGGGAAATTATCAGGCTTCGTGTGTGGAGTTAACTCGTTGAATGCCGGGAGTAAATGGGGTTGGTTGTAACCAATTAGCGTTCGCAAAAAGCGGCAGCCATGACACCCAATGTCCGGCGATTCTGACAGCGTCCTTGAGAAATTTCGTACATAGAAAGGTCAAAGTTGAAGACCAAAGAATTACAAGAAGACCACGTTCCCGCGCTCCGGTAAATCATTAATATAAATTATATGGAGTGACCAAGCGAATTGCGGTTTTCTCTATGGTAAAGAGCGATAATAGAGCAAGCGATTCTGACCGTGTTCTTCATACACTTTCTTTATACATAAGGGTCAAAATCGCGTGTAAAGTCTCACGACACGCCGGCGCACGAGCGGCACCTGAGCGGTTAATGTAGAAAAAGCTGTCAATAATTGTAAGTATTTTTTTTTAGTTGAATGTTTACCTCCAATACGGCAGCGCACATGCACCAAGATTGTTTCTCGGTACAGGAGAAGGTGCCATCGGTGGTGACCTTGGAGAACAGTTGGAACGGAGAGTCCTGCGTTGGCTTGCTCAGCGTGTTATAGCGTTGGGTCGCCTAAACAAACAATAACAGAAACATCTTATCGTCAGTGGAAGACCAATACCGCGGAAGAACCACTATTTGTTAAAATATTCAGGAGAGCCAAATAAAATTACATCTGTTGAGAGACATTGAAACTACGGTTTCAAGATAACTCAGAATTGTGCAATTTTAACACCCCTTTGAAAAGTCATTAAGTTATGAAAAAAAAAAGAAAAGTTAAGAAAAAAAAGAAAGCCTATAACCTTCTTAACCTGTTGTTTGCCGGGGTAGGCCAGCAGAAAGCACCACCAATTAGCGTTTCATTAGCGAGAAATTTTGCACATAGAAAGGTCAAAATCGTAGATAAAGGAATTTTTTCGGCGCATGCGCAAGAACTGCGCACATTCCCGCGCTCCGGTAAATTATTAATATAAATTATTTGGAGTGACCAGGCGCATTGCGGTTTTCTCTATGGTAAAGGGCGATAATAGAGCAAGCGATTCTGACCGTGTTCTTCATACACTTTCTTTATACATAAGGGTCAAAATCGCGTGTAAAATCTCAAACACACCGGTGCACGAACGGCATTCTACGAGTTAACTAATGTTTTTTCATCTCTTTTAATGACTTTTTAAAGGAGGTGTTGAAGTTAAATGATTCAGAGTTGTCAGGTCACAGAAACAACATACCACTTTTTTCCAATAGTTCCGCTATCAAAAAGGATGAAATGCGTCACTGTTTTAAAGATAAGAAATGGAAAATCGGCATATATTCTAACCTGTACGAGCAAACAGCCCTGTCCCTCGGCACTGACGGTCAGCTTGGTAGCCGTGGCGCCCTCGAACAGCACCTTGTGCAGCTTCTGGCGCTCGGGGGGCGTGACGGAGAAGTGCGAGCCGCGGCCGGGGGCCCGCACCGTCACACTCAGCGACGGGGGCGTGTCGGGCATGGCGTGGCGCAGCTGGCACAGCGCCTGCAGAGCCACCATGGTGTCCTGAAACATGGGTAATTATTGAAGAGATTAAAGCAACTCATAAACTTACCATTACCCACAGTAACAACATGACAAAATACTTAATATAAGCAATAATTATCAGCTTGAAACACTCATCTACATTGAAAAAATCTTCCGAGAAAAGATACTTGCCGCCACGGACATATGAATATATCTGGACCTGCCCTAAGTGATAAAAACGTATTATTTCCCCCTCGCCATGGCACCGGCTGGAGCTCCTCCTTGGCGCCAGTTCGCCCCATGGGGAGGGGATAGAGCCTCACTTGAATCTAAAATGTGTGACGTCATCATTCTTGCCGTGGGCAGCGCGAAGCTAACATCTATACATTTAACGAAATAAACACGCCAAAACAGTAGCTTGTGCTATACAACATACCTACATATCAAAGTGCACATAGTGAATGTGGGCGGTTCCTTAGTGTGCTCGTCGCTGGTTTCAGGGGTAAGTAAATTAAGAAACATTTGTAAAAGTGTCTTAACTAAACACGGCAACAAAATATTGCTATGTGAAAACGGATGGGCGAATCTTTTTGGGGTGTACATTTAGCCTACGCAAATATTTTATTAACGTGGCAAGAAATTCGCGCTCCCGTGTAAAAAGGTCTATTCATTCAAAGCAGATTTTGCTTTTAAGAACTAAATGGTGATATTATAATGCGAGATGCCTATATACTGTCAGATTGATTTTTCAACTAATCACAGTCATCTTCCCCTCTTCGCCCCCCCATAGTTTGGTTTTACCCCTCACCTGTATCTTCTCATCTATCCATTTGGATGTCTATGCTTGCCGCCAACGGGACTTGAACCCGTGTCCTTCTGATTGCCGGTCAGGTGCTCTGACCACTGAGCTATGGCGGCTTATCTAATACCTGCCAAATAATTCAATATATACTAGTTCCCCAAAAAAATGTAGACATAATTTGTCTCGACGCCACCTAGCGAGAGATTTTGCACTAACAATGTCTCACTCACAAAAATAAAGTTGGTTGTTTTCAGGTGGAAAAATGTAATAAACAGTAATTGTTGAATGAAACACTAGTATATATTGAATTATTTGGCGGGTACTGCCGCCATAGCTCAGTGGTCAGAGCACCTAACCGGCAATCAGAAGGACACAGGTTCAAGTCCCGTTGGCGGCAAGTATCTTTTCTCGTAAGATTTTTTCAATGTAGATGAGTGTTTCAGGCTGATAATTATTGCTTATAATAATTGTTACCCCTTGTGCTATGCATAAAAATCTTGTCTTAAACGTTAGTTTATCAATTAAAAAATAATAATGACAAAATACACTATTCTACTGCAGCATTCATAAGCATTACTGCATTGCCCACTCTCCGATACAACAATTTCATACTATGGGAAATCAATACTTAGGTGATGTTGACAAATTTAGTATCAAATTGGTGAGTTTGTAGATCATGTTAAATATTTATTCCAAACACGTCTTGTATTTTTGTAAACCCATCTAATCATTTTATCTAATGTAATTTTGTTTTATAATTTCTTTCTCAAGTTTCAAATTTATCTGTCATGTTAAAATTGTACTACCAACATTTAACTCGTAGAATGCCGTTCGTGCACCGGTGTGTTTGAGATTTTACACGCGATTTTGACCCTTATGTATAAAGAAAGTGTATGAAGAACACGGTCAGAATCGCTTGCTCTATTATCGCCCTTTACCATAGAGAAAACCGCAATGCGCCTGGTCACTCCAAATAATTTATATTAATAATTTACCGGAGAGCGGGAATGTGTGCAGTTCTTGCGCATGCGCGGGAAAAATTCGTTTATCTACGATTTTGACCTTTTGACCGTACAAAATTTCTCAAGGTCAGTGTCAGAATCGCTGGACACGAAATGTCATTGGGTGTCATGGATGCCGCTTTTTGCGAACGCTAATTGGTGGACAACCAACCCCAACTACCCCGGCAAACAACGGGTTAAAAGCTGTCTGGGTGTTAAATAAATAAATAAAAACTAAAAATAAAATAAAAACAAGGTAAGCTCAATTTTAAGTTTGGGTGCAAATAATTAAACCTTTTCAATAAATTATCGAAATTCTCTCCTGAACAAATAGTTGATTTCATTGGGTTCTGCGACTTTTCAACCTGCAAAAAAATATCCCCACAAAACAAAACAATATATATATACCCAACAAAATATCTACTAAAACCTACCTACTCACAAAAAGTAGGACAAAAATAATAGAGACATCTTGTAAAAACAATAAATTATTGTTCAAAAATAGTAAAATGGGACAAAAATAATATAAACATCCTGTAAAGACAAAAAAGTTGAAAAATAGTAAAATAAGGTTAGTTAGGTTTTAGTAGACATTTTGTTAGAGGATGTTTTGTCTGTAGGATATTTTGTCCAGGGATGAAAACGCGCAGTACCATTTCATTGTTCTGCCTGTTTCGAAAAGATTAATGTGGATCATATTTCTAGATATTTTCTGTTCAGTGTGGGCAATTTGTTCTGAAATCAAAACTTTTTTACAAAAATCATATTGAATCTTCTGGTCTGGGGCCCCATAATACTTTAAAAAACCTTGACTCTATCCAGAAACGGTCAGTTCGTTTGATAGATTTTCCTAACTTAACCAACAGATTGCAATCTTTAGAGCACAGATTTCAGGCGGGAATGCTGTCTTTGTTCTACAAGTACTTCAATGGACGATACTCTGAGGAACTAGAACCGTTGATCACTTCGGCACGGTGCACAGCCAGGAAATACACCAAACGCATGCCTGACATTTGTACGCAGATGACATACTTGTCCTATGAGAACAGGTTGTTCTTGAGCTTGATTGTGGACGGCCTCTATGTTTCCTTCCTCGTACAATATGAACTTTTTCAAGACCCATGTTCACTCCTCCCTCTCCTCAAAACTGCCATTCACACAGCATAGAATCTTCCGTATGGATGTCTTGAAAATATTCGGAGATTCAGGATAGAAGGCCGTACCTGTGTGGAGTAGAAGCCGCCCATGTTTGTGCGATGCATGGAAAGCCAGCGGGCGGCGGCCATGGCCTCCAGGATGTTCTCCGGCCCGCCCACGGCCAGCAAGCTCAGCATGGCGTAGCCCGTGGTTTCTATGGACACTGACAGGGAACCTGCAACAACATAAATCATTGATATACTTGCCCTAATATAAAATCTGGGTATCATTTTGACAAACTGTAGGTAAACCACGTGACAAGGCAACGATTTTAATGTTCGTTTTTAACCAAACCACCTGGCATGGTGATGCTAAGCTAAAAATGAGTAAGGTGTATAATAACTCATTTCTAAAAGTTCTAACTAAATAGTGTAATAAAATATACAATCTTGAAAACGAGCCTAAACTTTTGTTTGGCCGATTTGAGATTTGTAGTTAAGGTTATTACGCAGCTAGCACATTACAAGCGTTGTACATATAAAGCGTTTATATATTTACAAAAATAGTATATAATCTACCATAAGAGGGCATACATTAATTACGTGAGCTCCAAATGGGGGGTCCAGCAAAATCTCACGTTACTTGAAAAGAATATACGAAATGGCCCAAATTTATCTCACCAAGGGGGGAGGGGTCTAGATTGGAAGAAAAACTGCTCACATATTTAATGTATGCCCCCTAAGTAGTTTCTTTAACCCCTCAGGCTAATTTGTTCGGTTTTCGGAACAACTCATGTAGGTTTCATAGAAATCGTTGTGTCTCCCTTACTATAATGGTTAGAAATATGATCCAAACAGTGTTAGAAAGAGAAAACCACGCTTTATATTCAAATCAAAAAAATAACCAAAAAACAAATAAAATGTATGAATTTATGAATCCAAAGTTTTCCGTCGCGATTTGAAAAAAAAAAGAAATTTCGGGAATTTTTTTTTCATTATTTTTACACGAAACTTGTTGAATATGTATGCATTTTTATTTTTTTGTTATTATTAGAAAAAAAGTAAGGTGAACCATTGTTTAATCTTTTTTACATTCCCATAAAAAAATTACATGTTTATTTCAAATTATAAACTTTGAAAACTTATTTTATCACTTTTCAAAAACAGTTTTAAATTTTCGGATGCCTTCAGAAATACTCCATTCGTTTGGACTTTATTGCAAAGCTGAAATATTTTGACCTTCCGACAAAATAGGCTCGAGGCCTGAGTGGTTAAAAAAATAAAATTTTTGATTATATCAATTAGACATGGTGGCATTCCAGAGGAAACAATAATTTTCTTTTAAAATATTATATTACAGGTAGGTACCAATTATAATGCTCGTCTAAATTTGTCACATAATGTTCCAATTTTGAAAATTTAAAAAAAAAAAACTAAATATATCAAAGCATATCTTTATGTTAATTAAATAAATCACAGACAGACGCACAACTGAAATTAGTATTTTTGATTAATATTCCAAAGCCTACCTGCTTCCCACCAGATCATATCGTTATCCCGATGGACGAGAGTCTTCAAAATCTCCAAAGCTTTAACTCCACCGCCGGCCAAGAAGTCCACCTGCTTTCCCTCGTCCGCAGATCTCTCCGGAATGGTGTACAGGCTGGAGTAACGCAGGCTCATGGGGCCGTCCACCGAATCCTCGTAATCGAAATTACTCGAAGAATTATAATTGATGTCTTCATTATCATTGTCAGAATACTCTCTCAGACTGCCACGATATAACAGCGAGCCTTCGTTTGACTCGTAACTGTGAATATGACGTTTGTACGCTGTTTTCTCTGCCATTACTTCATTTTTATGCTCCATGTCCTTGAAGAATTTCTCTATTTTGATTTGCGCTAGGGTGGCCAATGCGAACGCGTACATCTTGTCGGGATTTCTGTTGTAGACGGTCTCGCGCGATCGGCTCAGCTGGATCTGGTTGTATTTGAGAGCAGCCAGACAGTACGCCGCGTTTTGCACGTTGGAACGGGTGAGGGCTGAGATCTCGGCGTCGATGACGGATATGATGATGTACGCGGCTAGTGCGATGCTCGCAGTGTCACTGCGGAGTCCACCCTGAAATAAAAGGCAGTAGAATTGTAAAGTCATATATTTGTACAGCGCCCTTGAGTTGATTTTTCACAAAAACGGTACTATACAAATCATTGCAGGTAATATGGCCCACTAGCTGCAGCATACAACTAATATTCAAAATAATGAGAGAATAAATAAAGAGTTTAAAAAATATGTTAAAATTTGGATATATTCTAATGATCGAGCCTATACTGATGCTCTCACCCAAACGCCCTGTCATTGACAGTTGTTATTGTAGCAATAACCTTGCAGTTTTTGTATTGTGTATATACAAAAAATAATGTAATCTAAAATAAAGTTTTTGCCGTATAGAAACCTACATTATACATTTATAAAAAAACCATAGATAAAATTGTGAGAAACAATTTACAAAAAATTCTGCCTCAATACAGGTTCACCTAATGAGGCAGACTATGCACAACTAAAAATATTGTATAACTATGCTACTTCTGTGTAACCGATCTTACATTACTTTCTACTTGTTAATTTTTTTGTACTGATGTAATCTATTTGTAATCTACATTGAACATGTACTTTTTTAGTTGTAATGTTGCCAATTTCATTGAATAAAGATAAAGATATATTATTATTATTATTATCACCATATCTCCAAATTGGGGATGCCGTAGTCCCACTTGCTCAGAATGGTTAGAATCAGATTATTGTGTGGTATTTACATTAAAAAAATAAAATATCCACTATTTTTATTTTCATTAGATCCACACAGGAGGTCCTACGGAAAATAATTTTCCTTCTTTTGAGATGCCGCGTTGAGGGTCTTTTAAAGGGAATAAAGGAGTGGAAGTACTGTGAAGAAGACAGGTACGTGGTGTGGGTAGGAATCTGATCAGGAGTGATGGACATATGAATCGGTCCCTCCCACTGCAGTCCAAGGCGATGGATCGAGAGAGTCCTACTAGAGAGGTCAAATGGTCTCCTTTAACCAGTGTCTCCCTATCCGGCCTGCCACACGGTACGTTGTCTAGACCTAGACAAATCTGACCACGTGAACCCGGATATCTCTGCCAAATCATCAAATGTAGTGAACCCCATGGGGGTACTGCCATGGTGAGTAAAAAGACTGTAGAACAAACTGAGTCTCTCAAGGAAGAAAGTGTGATTTAACCAAGGCAGTATGGCAGACGTGCTGGTTATCCAATAAATGGTGGCCGTACCTGCCTCCCAAATTTATTAACCGGTCAGCAACGTAAGCAGATATATGCGTTAAAATGACGATGGCAGTCAAGTACAATAAGCTTGTTTATACTTCAACGCGTGTGTCTCCATAGAAATCGTTCTAACTCCAATATTGTTTTAGTGACATCCCTAAAACAAAAAGTATCCCTAAAGTAAAAATCATGCTGCACATCTCTATTCAAGTTGTCCATAGAAATACATAAAAAGAATATTCTGTCAGACGCGCGGTTGTCACATATTTTTACCCGCCAAATCGCGTACGGGCCGCTCGACATTGTTAATTTTAATTAAATATTTTTATGTGAAATGATAAAAAAGTGAGCCAACAAAAGTGTTTATTATACATTTATACAATAGAATAAGTATTGTTGTTTGTTGTTTACATAATCTGCGATTTTAGTACCGTTTTCACATAAAAACATCATGTGAGTCATTTTTACACTTTTTTAATGTTTGCATTCTAAATTTTAATATTTACAAATGTTAATATTTATTTGTAATATAACAATTGAAAGCTTATTTTGTAACCTTTCTAAAACAGTTTTTACTATTCGGCTACGTTCAGAAATGTTTCTTTATAGAGCTTTAACCTCTAATGGGCCGGAGACGCGCGTGTATTATGCGCATGCGCGAGAAAATAATTCGAAAATTTGAATAAAATTTTCGACCAAAAACTGTTTGTCTGCGATTTTGACCCTTCTATGTACAGAATTTGTATGAAGAACAGGGTGAGAATCGCTTGCGCCAACAGTACTCCATGAGACGCGTAAAAGTTTCATTCACCTTGCAACACCAGAATATTTTTAAACGATTTTATCTGTGACATTAGAAATGTCAATTTTGCCGCGAATTTAACCGTCACAATTTATGCGTGTTCCTCGACTAAAACATCGTAAAACCTATTAATTTATGTAATTAACGCAAGTAATGTTGTTTTGTTACATAGTTTATTGTTCTAGGAACGTGTTTAAGTCAATAAAATATACAATAGCTCAAAATTAATTGACAAAACATTCAATTCAAAATTCAAAGTGGTGCTTTTTTAGTGAAATTTCGTGAATTTTTGTGAAATGGCATGGCCACCCAGAGGTTAATTGTGAAGCGGTAATAACACAAAGTTTTCGTAAAACTGACATTTCGTTTGAGACATATTAGACAAGTGAATATTTGCGATTTTCGGAGAGGTTAGTTAATACAATATTATAATTATTATTTCACTGGCAGTAGAGCACAGATTTTTCGTATATAATCAAACAATATTATTAGTACCTTCATCTCCCTGTGAAACACCTGCCCCTCCCCCCTGAAACATCCATTCTCCATTTGAGTGGCCAGCAGCCAGCGTCCCGCCGCTTCGGCCGCGGCCCCTGCGCCCCCGGCGGTCCCGTCTGAGGGGTCCCCTGCCTCCCGGAGCCCTGCCAGCACACGCACCGCGAAGGCCGTCAGCCATGTAGAGCCACTAGAGTCAGCCGGACCAAAGGCGGAGAAGGCGCCTGATGGGTGGCGGTATTGTAATTGTCTCTGGTAACCTGGGATTTAAAATAATAAAAAAAACTATAATTTAGTGATACAGTACTCTCTCACCCCAAAAACTGGGCAAGGGTCAAAGTAGTGATGGCAGCAGATTATAGTGGATACATACAAAATATGCTATAATAATAAACCACTAAACCTATAACCACTTGCATGGATTTTATAATGACTTGGAAAAAATCGTGTGGATAGATTTTTTTACTAAGATTATGAAAATGTTGGTAAAATTTTTTAGAAATGTACAGTATTTTTTCTTTTTAAATAAATAAATACATTATTTGGGCTTGTGACGTCACTACATGAAAATGTCCCGTCTCCGAAAATGTTCCTATTAATTTTGCAAAATTCCACACTGATTTATTTTTTTTATATGGCAACACTTTGATTTCGTACGAATTTTTGAGTTTGACATTTAACATTCACTAGATTTATTGTTTGTTCTCTGCGAACTTATCATTTGGTTTGACTTTTTGTCAGATGTTATGAAGAGAACCCCGAACATTTATGTTGTCTGCATGTGTTTTAGAGATATGATGGTAATGGTGTTGATTTTAACAAAATCAAATTTCATAATATTCTGATATTCTTATCTATCTTTCCGGTTTATAAAAAAATGGTCTGATTTATCAGATTGAAATTTTTAAAAAATTGCCAGTGTTTCAAAATATGATTAAAAAAAAAAATACTGAATGTCTTAGAATATTTGCCTTAACCGGAAAAAAAAATTAAAAAATGTGATGCAAGTGGCCTATTAACATTAATATTCTGTCAACAGGTCAGAATATTTCCGCTTTGTAACAAAATCCAAATAAACAAAATATTTCTGAACGCATCAGAAAACTAAAAATTTAATTTGAAGGGTAATGAAATACACTTTCAAATTTTATAATCCGATATAAACATATAATTTTTCAAATATAAAAATTTTTCATGCAAACTTAAAAAAATTTAAAAATTATTTTCCTTGCATTTTTTCTAATGAAAATTACAGATAATGAAAAAAACAAAAATGCATACGTATTTTATTGTAACAAATTGTATTATAAACGCTATTTTCACCTCACTTTTTGGCATTCCATTTAAAAATAATTAATAAAAAATTCCCAAAGTTTCGATTTTATTTTTTCAAATTGCAATCTGAAATTTTGGTTTCATTAAAGTGTAAATTTTAGTTATTTTTTTATTAAGTTTTAGATTTGAATATAAAGCGTGGTGTTTTATCTTTTTAACACCGTTTAGATCATATTTTTAGTTTACACTTGAGAGAAGACACAATTTTGTAAAATTATTTAAACAAAAAACATGGCAGAAAGAAACTAACAGAAACATGTGTGACAGTTTCTAGAATATATGGGGCCTGAAAGATTCTGAACTGTGTGAATGTGAACTTAATCAAATAAAGAACTCATTGAAGAAGAATGTCCCATTCATCTGCTTCCCTGTGGACTTAAGTGCTGGACCAAGTGACTTCGGATGCCATCAACTGGCTGAATAACCTCAGCATTCCACTTTGACCTCCATCAACTACCCTCAACCACAAGAAGAAAAAGTAAATACATGTGAAATTCTAGACCTACCCATGGCCAAGTGGTTGGACGCCTTCTCCCTCATGTCAGCGGAGACTCTCTTGCCGGCGGCCGCATAGTCCAGAGCGATGAGGTTGTATGCCAGCAGTGCCAGGTTCTGCTCCCCGCAGCCCATCGGCAGGGAGATCAGGCTGTCCAGGTTCTGGAATTATACCTACAGCGTGACTCACTTATCGAGGGTCAAAAGAGGAACTAAGGCCGGTTACAGTGCTCGACTGACGGTCGGTGCTTACGGTCGGTCCTGACGATACGCATGCGTACGGTCGGTCCTGACGATCGCATACCACTGACCGACCGTCGGTGCGTACCGTCAGTTCACGATTGACCAACAAGCTGACCGGACGTCTACGCGAAATTAATTAATTAATAGCTGCTTATTATCTTCATAGACGTATTAGGAACAGAAGACGTAGATATCACGTACACCCGATCATCGCCCAGAGAGCATTTCTAGCTCGTCGGTCGACCGACGGTCTGCATGCGCACGCGCTCGACCGACGATTCTCGTACGTACTGCGTAGCGATATACGCATGCGTACGGTCGGTCCTGCACTGAACGATTTAGGAATTTTCATACAAATCACAAGCGCGACCGACGTACGCACCGACCGTCGGTCGAGCACTGTAACCGGCCTAAAGATGCCACGCTTTTTTTAATCAGCTGTCAAAATCTTACGAGGGGAGGTTTTTAAGTTCGCGGAATGGGAAGGAAGGTGATAAGTGGGGGTGTCACCGAATTAGATACTAATTGAACAACTCATTATAAGTATAAACACCGGGTTTTATCGTAAATAGATCTTTGAGGTATCGTCGACCAAACATGTCAATCGGGAAGAAATTGTGAAATATGAAGATCGAGTTCCGCGTGTTATAAAGTTCCTTACCAAGCAAGGAAAATCATTTCTGACCATACTGAAAGAGATGTCATCCGTTTACGGGGACTCTTGTCCAAGTAAAGCTATGGTTTGTGGCATACCCTCTTTAAACAAGGCAAGGGTCACTTGAAGACGATCCACGGCCATGAAGGCCGATCGAGGCGACCACTCTGGAAATTATTCAAAAAGTCGAAAAATTAATATTAGAAGATGCCCGACTAAAGAAGAAACAGCTCGCAGAAATAGTTGGAGTATTAGATACAACCATTTTCAAAATTCTTCATTGCCATCTAGGCATGACTAAAGTCAGCGCAAGATGGGTGCCGGGAATGCTCGCCGCCTCAAAAACAACAGCGCGTGGAGTATTCTCGTGCATTTTAGAACCTTTATAGGGAAGACAAAGATGGAATGTTTGCTCATATTGTTACTGGTGATGAAATTTGGGTTCATCATTATGAACCTGAGTCTAAAAAGGACTCAATGCGTGTTACAGGAAAGCACACCACCACCAAGAAGTTTAAGGTGTCACAATCGGCTGGGATAATCATGGCGACAGTCTTTTGGGACTCAGAAGGAATCCTGTTGATCGATTACAAAGATAAAGGTATTTCCATAACTGGAGATTACTACGCTTTATTCCTAGATCAATTAAAGGAAGCCATCAAGGAGAAAAGAAGGGGAAAATCGACCAAAGGTGTCCTCCCTCTGCGCGACAGCGCGCCTGTTCATAAGAGCCGTGTTGCGATGGCTGCCCTGTAAAAGGTAGGCTTCGATATTTTGTCACACCCACTTCACAGTCTTGACCTGGCTCCCAGTGATTATTACCCATTTCCAAACTTGAAAAAAGAACTTCGTGGGAAAAAGTTTTCAAGTGATGAAGAAGTGAAGGATGCAATTTCGGCGTATTTTTTAGACAAAGCTAAATCTTTTTTTTTTAGGGTATACATAAGTTGATTGAAAGATCCAAAAAATAGGGTAGAATGTAAATATAATAAAAAGGAAAAATAATTTTGGATTTTTATTTCCACTCCTTACCCCCCATTCCGCGAACTTAAAAACCCTCCCTCGAATCTATTGGGTTTCTTTCTTCAAGGCTGTTATCAATTTGGGCGGTGTAAAATTAACAAGCCTAGGTAGGGATTACTTGATACAACTTGGAACAAAACTACGAACTTGATTTGACCAAATCTATAATATATATAAAGAAGAATATCTGTGGCGGTTGAGGTTGCTATGTTATTTTTGTATAAATTTACAATTTTATTATTTATGTATCTAACATGCATGATTTATCTTATTACTACAATTTGCATGCAGTATGTGTACTGTATATTATTTTGTACTATTAGATTTAATAAATTATTATGAATATAATGTAATAATATCCAATTATTTTTTTCATAAGCTCCACAGGAAAAAAATTCCTGCAGGGCCTACATCATCTTTGGGGTTGCTGTGTGGAGAGTTTTTTAGGGAAAGTAAGGAGAGGAAGTTCTGGGAAGGAAAAAGGTGTGAGGGTGGGTAGGAATCTGGGGGTCATTGTGCCTAGGAGAGACAGACATATGAATTCATCCCTCCCACTGCAGTGCAAGGGTCGAGAGAGTCTGGCTGCTGGAGAGATTTAGGTTAGGTCTCCCTCTATCAGTCTTTCCTGATCTGGCCCGCCACACAGTAGATGGGCAAATGCATTGGTAGCCAAGACCTAGACAAACCCCATGAATCCGGGCTACGTCACCAAATGAAGTGAACCACTTGGGGTGACGTATGGCAGGTATGTTGGTTGTCTAATAAATGTTTCCAGGGGCGGCGGTATCCATATCCGCCTTCCCAAATTTGTGAATAAATAAATAATTAAATTCTAATACTTCTTGATGAAATTTAAGTCTGATTTTGAAAAGTTTGCGTAAAGCCCGGGCAACGTTAATCAAATAATCAGTAATCACAGGGCAAGGTGTAATACCAAAGATATGGGAATATAAGTAGATGTGCTACTGCTGTTTTTACTATGTGGGTCTGTGCTTCCGGGTGTCGCCGATATTGTTTACCAATTAACAAATAAACTAAAAGAACAAATAATGAACGAATAAACCAAACGAACGTTAAACTAAATGAACGAATTCTTTCCTTATTCAAAATGTATTGTTAACCAATATTAATGCACATTTTCAAAAAATCAACGAAATGAACAAATTCTTTTTATATGAAAACTACACTAATTAGCGCGTAGTCCGGCGACAGTTGCGCGGACACCATAGCATATCTCTTCTGTATTTGAATATCTTTGTGTAATACCCACATACCATGGCCATTGGTCCGGTGATATCTCCCACCACCGACACAAACCAATTCTCCGACTGATCCACACAATTGCTCCTTTCAAAGTTCCACGTCAACTCGGTCTTGTTGGTTATATCTGAAAACCAACAATTTATTCCTAGTCAAATAAGTGCATAATACAAAATTCCGGTCACCAACGCAGATATATGTGTTAAAAATACGATAGCAGTCAAGTACAATTAGCGTGTTTATACATCAACGCGTGTGTCTCCATAGAAATTGTTCTAACTCCGTTATTCTTTTAGTTACATCCCTAAAACAAAAAGTAAAAGGTCGATAGTAGATCAAGCTGTACATCCCTATCAATTGTCCATAGAAATACATAACAAGAATATTCTGTCATTCGCGCGGTCTGACACATAATTTTATGTGTCAGGCGGCTCGACAGCGC
This sequence comes from Limnephilus marmoratus, assembly GCA_917880885.1. Lineage (NCBI taxonomy): Eukaryota > Metazoa > Arthropoda > Insecta > Trichoptera > Limnephilidae > Limnephilus > Limnephilus marmoratus. The sequence goes on along the minus strand of OU862924.1, from coordinate 42,810,704 downwards.
TCAACATCGCTTACGGGCCGCTCGACATTGTTAATTTTTATTAAATATTTTTTATATGAAATGATAAAAAAATGAGGTGACAAAAGTGTTTATTATACATTTATACAATAGAATAAGTATTGTTGTTTACATAATCTGTGATTTTAGTACCATTTTCACATAAAAACATCATGTGAGTCATTTTTACATTTTTTTAATGTTTGGATTCTAAATTTTAATATTTACAAATGTTAATATTTATTTGTAATATAATAATTCAAAAGCTTATTTTGTAACCTTTCTAAAACAGTTTTTACTATTCGGCTACGTTCAGAAATGTTTCATTTATAGAGCTTTAATTGTGAAGCGTTAATAACACAAAGTTTTCGTAAAATGTCATTTCGTTTGAGACATTATAAGTGAATATTTGCGAAAATTCGGAGGGGTTAAAGAAAGATAAACATTCCCGGGTTATGAATAACCTGACAATATTTGAAAATATCCTACTACCACCATAGTAAGCCGAAAATTTTGCTTGAGTCGTGATGCCAGCCAAGGAATCGAACACGGAACACTTGGGTGGGACCCAAACGCGATGCCAACTCAACCACTGACCAGTTGAGATGGATGCAATGTTAAATTTTGTCCCAAGTTTTTCAATTGTATGAACAGATGAATGTTGCTGTACAACAGCTATGTTTAACCCTAGAGTACTAATCATCGCCTGGGAGGCCGCACTCAAACAGTTTTTTTGTTATAATTTCAAATCGTGCCATCGTTACGACTCGAGCGCTCACCAACGTCACGCGGTGGATAGTGGTCAAGCGTCTCGCAAGCTCTTGTCATTCCCGAATTACAGCGTGTTTGATCGCTTGGGAGGCGATCATTAGTATTAAAGGTATTTTTTTTTTGAGAAAATGTCATCAAAAAAGAATTTTTTTAAAGAAAATGTCTTTAAAAAAGGAAAACGAAGCATGTGCAACTTTTGCCCATCAAAAAAAAGATACATGAGTGTGTACTACCGTGTGAACTGCAACAAACCATATTGTCTGGAACTTCAATCGCCTAATTGTTTTACTTGTGATAAGAAATAAATAGACAAACTTCAAAGTTATGTGACATAAAAACTGTAATGCTAAATGCTACTTTTTTATAATGATCTCAACATACTGATATTGTATTTTAATAAAAATGTTTAGTTTTTAATATTTTTTAAATAATTAATTTTTTTTCATACTCTTAATGTATCTCTTTGTGTTGCCAAAAAAAGTTAGGTATGTGTTAAGTTTAAACCACTATTTAAGACTGTGTTGATTTAGAAAACACATTTTTTGTTATTGCATTTAAAAAGGAAAAAACTTATTTTTCATATTTTAATAAAGACACTTAAAAAAACTACTTGTTTTTTTAAAAGTAGCCTCCCAAGCGATGATTAGTATTAACCTGACATTTGCCGTTCGTGCACCGGTGTGTTTGAGATTTTACACGCGATTTTGACCCTTATGTATAAAGAAAGTGTATGAAGAACACGGTCAGAATCGCTTGCTCTATTATCGCCCTTTACCATAGAGAAAACCGCAATGCGCCTGGTCACTCCAAATAATTTATATTAATAATTTACCGGAGCGCGGGAATGTGCGCAGTTCTTGCGCATGCGCGGGAAAAATTCCTTTATCTACGATTTTGACCTTTCTATGTACAAAATTTCTCAAGGACAGTGTCAGAATCGCTGGACACGAAATGTCATTGGGTGTCATGGATGCCGCTTTTTGTGAACGCTAATTGGTTGTGCTTTTTGCTGGCCTACCCCGGCAAACATCAGGTTAAGCAGTATAAAAATAAGATTAATATTCTAGGGTTAAATTTGATAAAAGTAAATTAAAAATATAAGTACCTTCGACACAGAGAAGTGCAGATTTGTGTTTTTCCACAGGATATCCTTCCGGTTCTACTATTATGGTCTTTACAACTTTATCTCTGAAATCACAAAATTAAAACAGCATTTATTAAGCAAAATTAATTTTTAGCAATTTGTCACTGATTGGATGGGGTTCTTAGATTGGACCAAGAATGGGCTAGGTGAATTCATTGGGGTAAGCAGTTCATAAAATATCTTCATATTAATATTTGGAGATTTGATATTAATTAAATTGAATAGCTAAATTGAAAACCAAACACAGAAAGTCTCCATCACTCGAGTGGTTAATGATCTGTCAAATGGATTATTAGCAAAATGGGCGTCATGTTATTTCCGCTTGAAATTACATTTCGTATAAATTCGCTGTTTTTAAATGTTTCCCAAAATAAAATACTGATTTTGAGAAGCAGGTTTTATTTTATTTTATTATGTTTAGGAAACAAACAATTATTTATAAATAAATACTCATTCAGGTTTTAATATTACAAACTAATAATAATAATTATATGTATTTGAAACTCAAAGATACACAAGAGGAAGGATGAAAGTAGTCTGAATGCTGTTGAAATGAGATCCTTGAGGTGTATGTGTGGTAAGGCCATGTATGATTGTATGAGAAATGTGGAGATCCGCAAAGAATGCAAGGCTGATGTAAGCAAGGGCGGATCCAGCTTTGGCCCAGGGGGGGATCATGTAGCGCCAGGGGGGGGGGGTCACATAGTCGTGGTCAAGTCACAAGTAAAAAGTCATAGATACAAGTAAAAAGTAGGTAGGTAATTTTGATAATAATAGATACAAAAAATATATTAAAACATTATTTTAACAATTTTATTCAGTGGTCCACCTAGGTCCTGGACCCAGCCCAGGGGGGGTCATGACCCCCCTGGATCCGCCCTTGGATGTAAGCGTAATGAGTAAGATTAAGAAAGGGACCCTCAAATAGTTTGGACATGTAGAGTGAATGAATGAATGAAGAAAGTTATTTATTAATGCCCTTTTAGGGGTTTTTACATATGAATAGTAAAAATAATACAGTATTATACAAAACTGAACTACCTCAGTAACAACATTTTGTATTTGTTTAGCGACATATTGAAGATGTCCACGGTAATTGATATAATTATTTTGTATTTGTTTAGTGACATATTGAAGATGTCCACTGTAATTGGTATAATTATTTTGTATTTGTTTAGTCACATATTAAAGATGTCCACGGTAATTGGTATAATTATTTTGTATTTGTTTAGTGACATATTGAAGATGTCCACTGTAATTGGTATAATTATTTTGTATTTGTTTAGTGACATATTAAAGATGTCCACTGTAATTGGTATAATTATTTCCTAGAATTTCTGCACTGAAATAAATCCATACTTCTAGTATTATGTAGTAGAATCTGCAACGCAAGCAATTCTGGACTATAAACTACATCATTTAATATTTTATACAGAAATACAAAGTCAATGAAAATCCTTCTGATGATGTAAGCGTATTCATTTCATTGAAAAGAGTGTTGTAGTTCAATAAAATTGACAGAATACCCATTTTAAAACTTAGAAAATGTAAGAATTTATATTGTAATCTTTCAATAGCCTGTGAATGAATATTATAATGTAGGTACAGAATGAGAGAAGAAACAGACCTGATATCGTAAGTGGTCATCAGATCACCCTTGCCCTTCTGGCAGTAGTGCTGCATGTTATTTAATATCTGCACGGCCACTGACACATTGACATTACGCAGCTGGTGCGCCCGGACCGTGAAGTGATTGACCACCGACCTGCCCCGAGCTACGCAGGACACCTTCCCTGAGGACTTGTGCACCTCGTGGGACGTCACGGTAGCCGCAGACGAGGGGAAAACTTCCAAATCAATCGATACCTGGATAAAATTTTTCATTAAAACATCTTAACCCCTCCGCAACTTAAGCAGATATATGCGTTAAAAATACGACAGCAGTCAAGTACAATTAGCGTGTTTATACGTCAGCACGTGTGTCTCCATAGAAATCGTTCTAGCTCCGTTATTGTTTTAGTTACATCCCTAAAACAAAAAGTAAAAGGTCGATAGTAGATCAAGCTGTACATCCCTATCAAGTTGTCTATAAAAATACATAACAAGAATATGCTGTCAGTCGCGTAGTTGACACAAATATTTACCCGCCCAAATTTACTACCGGCGGCTCGACCGCGCTCGACATTGTTAATTTTTATTAAATATTTTTATATGAAATGATAAAAAAGTGAGATGACAAAAGTGTTTTTTTACAGATTTATACAATAGAATAAGTATTGTTATTTACATAATCTGTGATTTGTGACACGTGAGTCATTTTTACCTATTTTTAATGTTTGCATTCTAAATTTTAATATTTACAAATTTAATGTTAATATTTATTTGTAATACAATAATTTGAAAGCTTATTTTGTAACCTTTCTAAAACAGTTTTTACTATTCGGCTACGTTCAGAAATGTTTCATTTATAGAGCTTTAATTGTGAAGCGGTAATAACAAAAAGTTTTCGTAAAATGTCATTTCGTTTGAGACTTTTTAAGGGCTTAAATGGTGATTTTCAAAGGGGTTAAGTCTTTCGCTGCTGTCTTTGTATGATCCATGTATCACCGTATGGTGCCACTCTGATCTGACCTGATCAGTGATCTGCGCTGAAAAGGTCAAGGTGAAGGCAATGAAATCACTATTTTGAACTAATCTTTACTCCAAATTGGTTTACGTTACAAGAACCAAAAAATATTCTTTGGATATGTTGAAGGTTTTCCTATCGTTTCGCTGGAGTAGAATTAAAATAAAATTTTACAAGCAAGTTTTATAATGACACCAAGAACCTATATTTGTAGTGACACTTAGAACAGACATCTTTTTGGCTAATATAGTTCACCATAAAAATTCTAATGGGGAAAAAAATTGTGTTGGTTGCATGGAACTTTAATTGTCTGAAAACAATTATTTATTTATATGATACATAATTGTGGCATTTACATAAAGTAGATATATTAAATCACCATACTAGGCGGCTGCCTCTTTCATGGTGACAATACTTCTAAGTGTATTTTAACGTATTTAACATATTTATACTATGAAACTATGGAATATTATTTATAACAACCCAAGGTTCGGGTGAATCAAACTCTGCCACATTGGATGGACATTCAAATCGACAATCAGCACCATTTATAATTTGTCATTTCAACAACCCCCGTTAAAAATGCCACATCTCGGTCCGTTTCAGCTTTCGATCAATTATTAACAGCTGTCAGCTTGGCGGTTCAGCTTCACGGCTGATCAAAAGCTCAAATGGGCCAAAAATAGGCATTTATCATTCAGTAGCAAATTTTATGTTGCAAAAGTACAATAAGTCATTTATACACACAATATGACCAGTAGATGGTTTGACAGTTCTTTTTTTTAATCCCTTAGTCCTCGACCGTATTTTGTGAGAGGGTCAAAATATTTCCAATTTGCAATAAAATCCAAATAAATGAAAATTTTGGAAAGGTGATGAATTATAATTATGCTTTCAAATTTTACATTTCGAAATAAACTTATATTTTTTTAAACAAAAAAATTTAAAAAATGACTCAAATTAAATTTTTTCTAACTAATATTACTGTAAATGTTATCATAAACACATTTTTTGTCATTTCATGATAAAAAAAATTAATAAAATTTTCTTTCATAATTTTTTTTTCAAATTGTGGTCGGAAACTTTGGATTCATAAAGGTGCACATTTTAATTATTTCACGGTTAACTTTTAGATTTTAATATAAAGCATGGTATTTTCTCTTTCTAACACAGTTTAGTAAGGGAAACTCAATGATTTCTATGATATCTATACGAGTTGTTTCGAAAACCGAAGAAATACACATGACGGGTTAATGAGAAATTTATTGTCGTGTTATATTTTTGGGGACAGCGTCCGTCCATATGACCCAAAGGGTCGGCTGCCGCTAGTAAAAAAATAAAAAAAAATCATTACCGGTATATCCTGGTCCAGATAGTTGAATATTTTGTAGAACATGTGCACGTCCTCGCCCCTCTTCACCACCCGAGGGGTTCGCAGTTCCACGAAGAAGGGCTGCGTCACCTTCAGGAGGCCGGCATTGCCGGGCTGGGGGACGGCCACGCCGGCCCGGCCGATGCAGACCACCTCGCTCTGCCACTGCGTTATCTCGTCCGGTACCACCACGGGGATGTCCAACACTCCACGGGCATCCATCATCTGGGACAAAAAGTTTCACAAAAAATAATGTATAGTACATTGAAATTATATTTAATCGGGGGCTGCCAGCACATTTAAGCATTGAAAGAACTGCTCGCCAACCATCCTTTATACTTAGGCCATTCGCTCATGGAAAAACCGAAAAATGGTTGGTAACTGAATTCAATTGAATTAACAGTGTAAAAATAGTTGGCAACTGAATTCAATTGAATTAACAGTGTAAAAATGGTTGGCAACTGAATTCAATTGAATTAAGAGTGTAAAAATGGTTGGCAACTGAATTCAATTGAATTAACAGTGTAACTCAACTTTAGGATTTCAGTAATGGGGTATTTCCACATTTTTTTTATTGCTTAAAATTAAGCAAAAAATTACGATGATTACAGCATTTTTATTTTATTTTTATATTGACGAATAAATTTTCTATAGCGAGTCAAAGTTTCCCATTTTTGAATTACCGCCAAAACAATAATTTGGAGCGGGGCCATGGATTGACGTCATGAGCGTGGACGCTCATTGACAGTGTTAATTTATGCTGGCCCAGCTGAGCGACGCTTGTGATGTCACATTCCGATTTTCAAACCGTGGGCCGTTTTGATTTTGTCAGTTTTAGACCTTTTTTAACCGGTCAGCAACGTAAGCAGATATATGCGTTAAAAATACGACAGCAGTCAAGTACAATAAGCGTGTTTATACGTCAACGCGTGTGTCTCCATAGAAATCGTTCTAACTCCGTTATTCTTTTAGTGACATCCCTCAAGCGAAAAGTAAAAGGTCGATAGTGAATCAAGCTGTACATCCCTATTCAAGTTGTCCATAGAAATACATAAAAAGAATATTCTGTCATTCGCGCAGTCTGACACATAATTTATGCCGCCAAATTTCCTACCGGCGGCTCAACCGCACTTGACATTGTTAATTTTTATTAAATATTTTTGTATGAAATGATAAAAAAGTGAGGTGACGAAAGTGTTTATTATACATTTATACAATAGAATAAGTATTGTTGTTTACATAATCTGTGATTTTAGTACCGTTTTCACATAAAAACATCGTGTGAGTCATTTTTACATTTTTTTAATGTTTGCATTCTAAATTTTAATATTTACAAATGTTAATATTTATATATAATATAATAATTCGAAAGCTTATTTTGTAACCTTTCTAAAGCAGTTTTTACTATTCGGCTACGTTCAGAAATGTTTCATTTATAGAGCTTTAATTGTGAAGCGGTAATAACACAAATTTTTCGTAAAATGTCATTTCGTCAGAGACATCATAAGCGAATATTCGCGAAAATTTGGAGGGGTTAAAATCAATAATATTGAATGAAAACATATAAAACACACATTTTTAGTAGGATGATTAAAATCAGAAAAAGAGATCTTTAAATATTCCGTATTTTCAACAGATTCCCTCGTTTGTGGAAATACCCTATTTTAATTTATTAATAATTTATCAATTATCAACCTTAATAATTTATCAACCTCCTCAACAAAATCAATATTTTCCTGATCTGACATATCGCAATTATTCAAAAATTTGACAGGTCGTGAGCAATGGCGGTTTTCTCTTAAGTGCGTTTGTGCGCTGAACCCCCATTAAAAAGCTGATAAAATAAAAGAAACTTGTTTTATAATAATATAAAAATAATATTATTATAAAACAAGTTTGTAATCATTATAAAACATGTTCATAATCACACCATAAATAGAGCTCCTTTAAAATCCGTTAAAAACTCGCGCCACCGCAACCGCGTCGAAATCGGTACCTATATCCATTTTGTGCGAGATGTGTTACGCGCAAAATTCTGTATAGAAAAATATTCGGGCCCATACATATCCCTCTGACGGTGATCTGAACGAGACTACACATTTTGTTAGCAAATTCAAGCGCGCTCGGTGCGTTGCGATCACTAGTAGGTACCACGTGATCTCCGATCTTTCACGAATTGTACCGATCGTGTTCGTCGCAGAATGACCATTGCACCGGATGAAGCTATAGGTACTCGAAATCTTATTTAGATACTATTTATTTAGATTAATCTTTACTACGAATTGGTTTACATTATGAACATCAAAAAATATGCTACGGATAAATTGAACCGTTTACTACCTTTTGTACGGATTGAAATTACAATAAAATTATTATTTACGAAACAAAAAATATAAGCGTAAACTACTAAAGAAACATTTTTACATGACTTAAGTAACTATAAAGTATTAAGAGAATCAATTTTTAAAAGTACCCCTTTATGGCAAAGACTATTTTTGACCTTTTTATGGTTTAACTTTTTTTCATTCTTATAAAATTACGCAACAAAATAAATAAAAACCACTTTGGCGCGTACTTGCCTCGTGCAAAAAAGATGCTCAATTTAAAATTTTGAAGGCGTGAGAATCAAAATATTTCTAGCGTTTAGGTATATTCCCCTTTTTTATATTATTTTCGGCAAACGTTGCATTGTCAAGTCGCTAGTTATGTAATTTATTGTTGAACTTACTTCGATATATTTTTTTTAAATCGCTGAACACAGTGTTGTGTACATAAAAAATAATGCTAATAATATAAATGAAAAAAGGTTGGAAATTAAAAATAAAAGGCCTCTGCGTCCACCTATATATTCTACTATGTTGTAAAAACAATAATAATTAGCAACGTTTATTGCTGTAAAAAAACATTCAACAACTTAATTCCTCTAAATGTAAATTTTGATTAGATATATCTTCTCTTGGATTTCTGAACCCCCTGTTAAAAAAAACCATGAACCGCCGCTGGTCGTGAGGCGCTACCACAGTAATCTGTCAATATGGTAACTGAAACGCACCAGCTGCGGCGACTAACAGTGCTAGTCACCCTTGACAACTGGTCTTTAACAAGTTGCCTGTGTGCGGACCACCAATGAAATTCGCAAGTTCCCTTTCTGAAGTTTGAGTTTCCAACAGGTTTGAGTTTCCAACAGGTTTTTTTTCAGTTTATGCATGAGCGGATGGCCTTAAAATACCATACCAAAAATTTTCATTTCACATAAAAATAAAATTAAAAATTCACAAGCTTTGACAAATCTTTTGCCAGCATGCAGCTTGGGGGTTGATGACGTTTTGGAATATATTACAATTATTTGGAAGTGTCTATGGTAAACTTTTAAAAGCAAATACAAGGCATCGTATTGCCATTTTCTAAACCAGCTTAAATCATATATCTCACAGTAATACAATAGGAGGGAGGAGAATGACTCTAATGAGTATGTATCAATTTGTAACATAAAGTACACTAACGTACTTTACTGCTATCGATGTACCTTATACTAAAAGGCACAGGAATACCCGTGGTGTTAAGTAATTTTTCTACTCATATCCTCATCTTATTTATTAACTAGCAGACCCGGCCACACGTTGCTGTGGCTAACGAAACACAATACCATTACCCAACCTTTATAAAATCCACACCACCCGCTTGCCAGCTGCCCGCTGCCTGAATAAAATATTTGAATTTCTCAGCTTTTCTCTACTATAATAAGCATGTATTATACATATAAACCTTCCTCTTGAATCACTCTATCTATTGGTGAAAACCGCATGAAAATCCGTTGCGTAGTTTAAAAGATCTACGCGCACATACATTTTGAGCGACTTCATTTTATACTATGTAATGATAATGATGTGCATCTATTTTCTCTCTTCTAAAATAGTCCTCAATAACAGAATAATCCTATTTTTTTAATGCATATCTATATGGATAACCATCACCTATCTAGGTGATGGTTATCCAATGAACAGTATAATACCCGCCTCCCAAATTGATTGTATATTAAAATAAACATACATGCATGTCCCACAGCCAAGTTTCGGGGAAGTACGTCCGGTCCTTGGCGTATCTCTCGACAGATTGCAACTCCTGGGGCGGAGTCGGGACAGAGTCAGACATGGACTGCGCCTGCGGACACAGGACGCGTGCAGGAAGCAGGTCCGTCATCACCTCCATGCCCATGTTCAGGAATGTGCGCAGTGTGTTGTCTGCCAGTTGCTGGCTGGCGTCGTCGTGGATCTGAGCGGAAGCTGAAATAAAATAATAAAAAGACATTGGAACCTGAAAATCCAACAGTTAGAGGAGCCAGTGGATGGGAACAGGAATATGGAATTCCTATTCTAATCCAAATATCTGATGTAACCGTATTATGGCAAAGGTTTCCAGTGCTTAAAATATAATGCATATTAAATCAAGTAGATCTGTCAATTAAGAGTAGAAAATATTAAAAAATGAACTAAAAAATTTGTAGGCTGACAAAGTCAAATATTCACCAAATCAAATATTCTTTCAAATCGCAATGACACTGAATGTATAAAACACTGTAAAGTCGGGTCCAAAGCTCGTCATTTGTCTCAATTTGTCTTGATAAAATCATTGACAGTCCCACAACAAGTCAATGATTTTATCAAGTTTGTCAATGTTTCGAGTTTAGTTGTGCTTCCCGTGTTCGACGGAAAACATTCCCAAAACACTTCATCCCGGGTGAAGCGGGAAGGCAGGCGGGAGCCGGCGGGGGGGTATAATTCATTTAATTGACAGGAGCCGCGCGGTGTGGTCGTATTTATGGAAGAACAAACCGAACGACTTTTTGAGGTTATGCGTAATAATGTATAATGAGCGAGCTTAAATAATCACGAGTTTAAAATATTATTATACTTACGTATAATATTATAATAAATATATTTGATAATATAATTATAATATATTAACATAATTATTCGGTATCGAGAAACGCCTGAAATATTCTCCGCGCCGCGCGGGAACGTGGATGCGTAACATGTCTTTGTACAGTAATGTACAGTGCCCTTGAAATGATTTTACACAAAAACGCAAATTTCATAAACAGCCATACATTGTTATTATGTACTTTATTATTATGTTATGTAGGTACTACTTGTCAAATTGTGTTCACCATGCCAACTTGAATAATCAGGAAAGATTTCTGACTAATATCGATTATGGCACGACCTAAAGTTACGAATTTAGAGTGCGTAAATATTTACGTCAAAAACAGAATAATTATAAATATTTGATATTATATTATAATTTTATTATCAAATATATTTATTATAATATTATACGTAGTATAATAATACTTTAAACTCGTGAATATGCCCGCTCATTGCACATAACCACAAAAGGTGGCCGTTTCGTTAATTCTCCCCACACGACCGCATTGCGCGGCATCTGTCAAAAAATGAATCCCTCCCCCGCCTGCCTTCCCGCTTCACCCGGGATGGAGTGTTTGGGAAATGTTTTCCGTCGAACATGGAAAGCACAACTAAACTCGAAACAACAAAAGTTGAGAATATTTATTGACAAACTTGATAAATTCATTGACTTGTTGTGACAAATGACGAGCTCTGGACCCCGCTTAAGTCACATTTAAAAAACCTTTTTTTTGGTTCTGACTTTAGACTTTTCTCACCAGGGCATTTAGTTTTACCTACCACATGCTATATGCTCTATGCTTGATCATTTTCTCAAACAAGTTTCAAATATAAAGGATCTTGAAATTGCGTATGAAAGAAAGCTGGCATTTCATGTTCACATCAAAGGGGGGTGTGCCAGTCACCAATTACTACTTGCTGTTTTGTATTCAAGGAGTATTTGACGATTTTTTTAATAGGTTATTTTCAATAATTACCACACAAGAGTCCCAACTGCCCGGAGCCGGGGGTGAGACTGCTGTGGGTTTATCCACTGGAACGACAGCGCGTTTTATAACTTTTGCCCGTGACATTTTCGAGTACATTTTGAATTTTTTCCGCCGACATTGAAAAAATCATATCTCCGAATTTTAATATGAAGACATGCAAACTGATTATAGTTCTATATAGTTAATAAATTAACCTATCTTTTGTTGATTATCACATATTTGTAGGAATTATAAAAAAAATATTATAAAATCGTAAACTTTAAAAATGTGCGAATCCTGCCTGTTAATTCCTGTAAGATTGCCCTAAATTTTACTTTTTCAAGTCAACATTGGATATTTTTGATTTCTACACGTTGTCTAAACAAAATACAAGGTTTTTAATAAGATAATATATCATAAGAATACGTAGTACTAACCTTTAACAATATTTGCAATTATTTTGCCGAGATCCTCCATTTCCTTTGTCACAAAATTTGCACCTGACAGCTAGCTTTAGCTGTCATATTCTAGATTAAAACTTTTCAAAGCTAATTGAAATTTAGATGTATATATGTATATACCCCCCCATACACACAAGCCTTGCTTAATTATGGGGGTACATCAAATATTCTACTATGTAATTAATTACTGTATAAAATTTATTTGTAATTTATGTACCTTCTATTACTAATAAAAAAAAAAAATAAAAAAAAAATAAAAATATCTTTGTTCAGAATTCTTCTAATTGATAAACTATAGTTCGAATGCACACGTCAAGTAAGTAGGTCCATAATTGTAAAAATAAACACAAAAATCGGATGAAATTTAGATTTTAAATTCGATTTACGTAAAACATGTTAAAAGTCACTAAATTCTCAGTTTGAACACTTGAAAACACGTTAACCACATGGATAATTGAATTGTGATAACTGTTTGGTGTTAAAATGCAAAAACACAATCACTTACGGCATTTTAAAACACGTGTAAATTTAACAAACAGTCTTGCGTCGGAGGTGACTAAACTGTCAGTTTTTAAGCGCGAAATACTTTTTCCAGAAGCATCTTTAAGCAATAGATGTTGCATTAGATGAGAGACAATATTCCCAGCTTTCCAACGGAATAAATATTGGCCAGGGACTGGTAAATAATTAAATAGTTTTTAATTTTTTACGAGTGGTACGTCATAAACGTCGAATTATTCGACGTGGGCAATCCTAGAAGAAAACAAAATGTCGAATTATTCGACATGGTCGCTCCAGTGGTTATGGAAGTCCACCTTTATAAAATTTCTTGAAATGGATATTTCCATGTTTGGTGACCAGATCGGATTAGCCAAATACTTCACAACCATACTCTCACCCTGCTCCCTCCCTTTAGCCTCACTAGAAATCCTAATTGAGGATGCCATAGTCCCACCGGACAGTCGAGAGCAGTTGGGACTCTTGTGAGATTTCACAAAAAAAAATTGTAATAATAAAAAAAAGTAGAGAGGAAAGGGAGATGGAAAGATAAAGGTAGCAATCTGGCTCTTCAAATCCAATCTGGCTTTCAATTTAGGCTAATTTGTACGCTTTTTGAAAAAAAATTGATCTAAACCGTGTTAGACACAGAAAAGACTAATGTTTTACATAAAAATCTAAAAGTTATCCATAGAAGAATTAAAATGTACTATATGAAGCCAAAGTTTCCAATTGCAATTTGAAAAAAATTATGACACTTTGTGAAGTTTTACTAATTATTTTCGCACTGCCAGAAAAGTGAGGTTATAATAATGTTTATAAAACATTTCTCTAATAAAGTATAGTGTGTTATAGATTTTTTTTTGTTATCAGTAATTTTAGTATTTTAGGTAGAAAAAAACGTAAGGTGATCCATTTTTAAAACTTTTTTATGTTTGCATTCAAAGTTTTAACATTTCATCTACTATATATAATAATAATACATATATTATGTATTATAATATTATAAAGAGGAAAGATTTGATTGTTTGTTTGTTTGCATTGAATAGGCTCCGAAACTACTGAACCGATTTGTAAAATTCTTTCACCAATAGAAAGCTACATTATCAGTGAGTAACATAGGCTGTATGTTACTATAATGGTAAGCTCTGGCATTATGAATTTTGTATAAATGAAAATGCGTGTATTTAATATATTTTAGCGGCAGGGAGGAAAGGCCGGGGGAAGGTGGGGTTTGCGGAGGGAAGACACGGGGGAGGGGGAAGGTAGGGAAGGTGGAAGGACATGCAGGGAGAATCAATTTATGTCTTTGAATGGCATAGCAACGCATGCCGGGTACCAGCTATTTCTAATAATAAAATTTGAAAGTGTATTTAATCACTTTTTAAAAACAGTTTTTAGTTTTCAGATACATTCAGGAATATTCCACTGACCTTCTGACAGAATATGCTCGAGGCCTGTGGGGTTAACCCTTTCACTGCCAATCGCTCCTGCGCCACCGGCAGTGGCATCATATGGAGATACATCGAGTGGCATCAAAGATGGCAGTGAACGAGTTAACAACAGAATACCTTGGTAATACCTGCAAAGCAAACTTCCTCAGTGGCGACGGCTTCGATCCTATCGTATCTTGCGTCGATGAAGGCCATCAGCCGCCGGACCACCTGCTGGTGCACCGTTTGCCTGTTTGTCACGTGGTGAAGCGCCACGTTGGTGGCCCCCAGTAGGCAGAGGGCAGGCCCCGGGAATCGGAGCCTCAGCTTGGCGGGGGAGGAGGGGGGCACCGTGTCCGGCATCCATTGCTGGGAGACCTGTTCAAATTATTACATTCACAATAATTTCATTGGCTTACTGCGAGAAGTCAATGAGCACTTTTATTATTATCGTGACAATCCACGGTTACGGTACCAAGACGGCTTAAGAAAGGCAATAAACATACGTTCCTTATCACAATAAAGCTGCGGCTTTTTCAAAAGATGAGATACACAATGTATGTAGGTCTGTTTCCTCCAAAAGAAAAAAGTAATCATTTTCTTGCACACCGCACAGTGACCTCTCCGTAGACCCCTACAATACTACTAGCCGTGATGATAATTTTGAAAGTATGGAATGTAGTTACAAGGATAATATGTGAGCGAATTTCAAAAATGTCAAATGTTAATGCGCTGATGGTTTTGCTTTTGCTTTTAAACATATGAATGCTGCAGCTCTCTCTTACAAACTAGATAACAACAGTTGAAAATGAGACAAACAGTGAACCTATGTCTGCATCCCCCCAAAGGAAACATACAATTATTATCATACATCTTCCTCATACGTATGAAGAAAATGAAACGCAATTCCCATCGCCATAATAAGATATATCTGTTTCCTCCAAAGGAAAAAGTAGTAAACAGTTACACGTGTTTTGTGTGTCTCATATTTTGTCTCACCATTATTTAATGTATAAGAAAGGGCTCATAGCATTTTACGCTTTTTTGTGCCGTCACGGTACCCTAATCGTGGATCGTCACGGTGATAATCAAAAAGCGCTCATTGGGTCTGTAAAGGTAATGAATCGACTTAAATCGTTAAACGTAAGGGCAAGTACAAAATACTCTCAGTATCGACCTGGTGTAAGACCACCATTCAGAATTGAAAAGTTGCTTGAAATGGCTTTATTTTTGTGATTATGATTCGATCCTGCGAACTTCGGATTGCGAGTCAAGAGCCTTACCCTCGATCACACCGGCTGTCAACAGATGTGCAACATAGTTACTATAAAAATCAAAGGTATAAAATAAATCTTTAACCTTATTAAAGAAACACTCATCAACATTGAATATCTTGCTAGCTACAATCAGCTGCCCCTTTGGAGTGACGTGGTACACCAGCAGGTGGCTGTGGGGGCACATCTGGTGAGACACTCTCACGTGCACCACCATCTTGTAGACGGTGCCCCTCAGGACGGGCCCGGCCCCGGGGCACTCTGAGGACTCGGGGCCCCCGGGCGGGGCGTGGTGGAGGCTCTGTACGTCGTGGATAGTACTGGGGCATTGGGTTGTGGTGCCCCAGCGGAATATGGCACCGAAGCGGGTTATTATCTGAAAAAAAAAGGCAATGCACCACGTCAAGTAAAATTCGGGAACAGGCCGTTAACAAGGTTTATTTATATGTAGATGGTAATAAGGTTTAAATTCCCGTTTAACACCAACCGCCTGTCTTGATTTATTAAAGAAAAAAAATATTGCCAAAATGCGTGTTTTATTTTATTTTGCAAAGTTGAAGCACAAATATTCAAACATTTTAGGATCACTTCTAAAGAATTTAATTTTCCACATTATACATTAAAAACAAAACCAAAAAATTGTCCGTAAGGTGGAGATTTGAACTTAAAAGCAGTTTTTAAAAGTCTGGTACTTTATTTTTATGTTGACTCATAAAAAGACTAATAAAAAAAAATACTCAATAACTTCGTTCTACTGACAGTATTTAATATTTCAATTTAAATATTTCCAAGCAATCTAATTTTCAAACCAAAAATACATGATTTTGGATTATGCATCACGCATCACCTCACTGGAGCGACCAGGCGAAATAAATAAATTTACCTCGATTGCTCGCGATTTCCCAGAAGATCGTTTTTTAAATTTTTCGCCAACATTAAAAAAATCATATCTTAAAATTTTAACATGGAAACATAAAAACTTATTATAGTGGTATATAGCCAATGTATTAGCCTGTATTTTACCGTTTATCTCATATGTGTAGGATTTATAAAAAAATAAATAAAAAAAACGTAAAGTTTATGATCGCGCAAATCCTGCGTGTTGTTACTTTGAAACTGCCGTGAGGGGTACTTATTCGAGTCAACATAGAATATTTTCGATTTCTGTATGTTGTCTGTGGTATATTTGATAATGAAAGGTGCATATATATGGAAAAGGGACTTAATTTTAACCGTAAACAGTTGATCAAAAAAATAGACATGAAAAAATATTTTAAGAGTCCAGTACACATCCGGCCAACGCGCTGGGCCAACGTGTACAGGGCTATTTTGTGTGTTTTTGGCGCTTGCGGCCAACGCTCGCCGACGAGCCGATGGGTGTCGGTTTTTCGTGCACAAATCAAAGGAATTTGTCGCAAGCCACAAACAGCGTTCAGACGTTGGCCGAGCGCTCAGTTCATAAATACGCGTCGGCCGGAGCGGACGCTGTTTGTCGCGCTTAATTGTTCCAACGATCGTTTCACGAACATGGCGTCATGGAGTATTGATGAAATGTTTAGGCTAATTAATTATTATCACAATAATAATACATATTTAGTTGTGATTTCAGAGTAATGATAATCACACTAATATAATAATGAGGAATGATTTGTATTTTTGTAGTTTGTAACGAATAAACTCAAAACTACTGGATCGATTTCAAAAATATCAATATTCAAAATAATAATTCATATCAATATTGATGGGTTATTTAAACCTCCTGAAATATTATTGGACTGTTCTTTTTACATGAGCTCCACACAGGAGGCCCTGAAGGAAATTATTTCCCCCAGGTCCTATGCCATTTTTGGGGATGATGTGTGGAGGGTTTTTTAAGGAAAGGAAGGAGAGGAGAGTTCTGGGAAGGAAAATGGTTTAAGTCGGACACATAATGATAATTCATATCAATATGATGGGTTATTTAAACCTCTCGAAATATTATTGGACTGTTCTATGTGGTAATCTGTAAGTATACCTACCAAAAAAAAATTCTGTGTAATGATGTTTGGAGTAGAATAGCAGATAATATGAATATTCCACTAACTGAATTTAAAAAAAAGAGTCATTAATGGCTACATACAGAATACATCGCATCGCGCTGTAAAAGTATATTGCAGCAGCTCCGCTGACGTCCATCTCCGTCTAGCGATCGACGCAGAATGAGACACGCCAACGTGTGAACGGTAACCACAAAAATCTGGCCAACGCGTTGGCCGAGCGCATTGGGCCAATGTCTACTGGGGCCATTAAAAGTTTATTTTTAACATCATTCTAAAATAGTCTACGAAATTCGGATTTGCAACATCTATGGTCATTATAGGTAAAGCATTTCAATAGTTTCGTTTTAAAATAAATGGCTGGCCGAGGAAATGTTTTAAATAATTACAATAAATGTTTTACGAATGGTAGGAAAATGTGGTCCATTTTTGGACCGCTATCAATCGCAGAAAAATAAAAGTGATCCAATTTTCGACCATAATCGCTCCAGTGGTCAACAAGTTTTTTCAAGTTCCTTGGAAAACCTCTAAGAGAGTTTCACTGCGTTATGAAAATATCACAATTTGATGCTGTAACAGTGTATTTATTCTATTCATCACTCTTGTGGTGATTGTTCCCAAAAATGGCCCTATGTACAGTAATCTCTCGATTATCCGACATCTATATTATCCAACAACGACTGTAATTTGCCAGTTTTTTACTAATTGAAAGCACAAAATCAAACTCCAATTTTCGCCGGTATTCGTGTCAAATTCAGTAGCCTACCATTTTGAGTGGCTGATTAGTTAGAGTACTGTAATAAGAAAATATTCCAAAATCAAAACTCGCTCACCGCATAATGCAGTGTGATGGGCCGAATCCTGTCTTGATCCTGCATGGTCAGGAAGACGGGGAAGCTGTGCCGGGAGCCGCTCCTCAGGTCTGTGGCTCCGGCCAGAGGGGAGCCCACCTCCATGCTCATCTGCAAGTGATTGCCCCAGGAGTACAGTTTCAGCGAGGAGGAGGCAAAGCGCCTGTCCGACGGGCCCCATTCAAACTCTTTTAGTGGGTGGTCGAGGACTATCGTCTGAAATAGCAGATTCAATTATTTAACAAAATATAAAATACCTAAAGGCTTGTATGACAGATAAGTAACCTTCCTCTTGTTTTAAAGGTCAAATGCACAAAATTTCATCAATCTCAGAACAAAACTGTAGATTTGTATAAAAATCAAACAAACGCCGCCATACTGGCACAGAAAATCTTCTTTACATAAATCTATATATATAAAAATCAAAATATGCTTGCTTGGGTGTATACGTATGAGTTGTCTATGCGTTGCTAAACCATTCATCCGATTGCAATGAAACTTTGGGGATTTGATGTACGCATGCCCGCGATGGTTTCTATATACAATAGTGAGTTCTGGCATCATGAAATTATGCATTACTAACCTTTCATCCGAATGCGATGAAACTTTGGTGAGTTGTTGTGAGTACGCCTGCAAAGGTTCCAATATATATATATATATATGTATACTGGTGAGCTCTAACATTATGAAATTTATATAAAAAAATTGCAAAAGGTGGCACGCGAGATGTTTGAAAACTGAATGTACCGGGACTGAATGCATGGAATGCGGGAGCGGGGAGGGAAGAGAGAGCGTGCGGAGAAGGCGGAATGGAAACGCACGAGGGGAAGGGGACGCGGGAGAGAAAGGGGAGGCGGAAGGGGAACAGGATGAATGGGAAAGGACACGCAGGAAGAAACAATTTCTTTATTAAGTGGCATAGCAACACATGCCGGGAGCTCGCTAATAGATAAATAAATATTTTAAAAAATAAGTTTAAAAAAAACCTGGTTTTGATAGATTCGCGCTTATCTGTTAATATAACCAGGCCGCCATGAATGTCGGAGCAGTTCTGGCACAAACTTTCTTTTTTCCTCTTTAAAACGAGACGGATGACGGTGCTATGTATATATCTATAGTAATTATCACTCATTTGGGCCCAATTGCCTCTCCACACCCGGCATCAACTGGAAAATATGTTTTCATGTAATAAAATTTTTAAAATCAAATATATACCAACCTTCAACAAAACAAAATTCGTATTTTCGTTGGCACTGATGGAGAATGTGAACGAGACATAACCCCTAGCATCGGTTGCTGCTGTCTCGCACTCGTCCACCAGCGGCGGGGGGAAGACATCCCCGGCGGGGGGACTGTGTCGACCATCATAGAGGACTTGGGGCTCGCGTTGGTTGTCCACTTCCTCGGGATGGCCGTTGAGGATCTTGCAGAACTGCACCTTGGCATTGGGCACAGCGAGGCTCTTCCAGTCGGTCACTCTAACCTTGCAAGAAAAGGAGTATTTTAACAGAAATGCAAAATACCTTACCTAACCTAACCTCCAAAATTGAAAGCAAAAAAATGTCCAAAAAATGCACGATGGACGTCTTCTGATCTCCCGACAGATTTTGACTTGTTATCTTAATTGTCTCGTAATGCTGACTTCACACAAAAGATACAGAATCACTCTTCAGGTGACATTTATTTAATCTTCTTTTTCATTTTCCGTGTCTACTTTCTTATTTTTCTTCAACCACTATAATTATTCTGACAATATGGAAATAAAACTTTTCATAATGAGGTGGCAACATAGAATGATAGCAAAAGAATTCCTTTAGCATATTTGTCATCATCATCACTATTGGTGGGTCTTGGCCTCCTCAAGAGTCTTCCTCCACTCATCTCGGTTTTGTGCCAGCTCTCTCCAGTTTGGAAGCTCCAAGAGAGATATGTCTTTGAGGACGTTGTCGCTCCATCTTAGTCTTGGTCTTCCCAGGCTCCTTCGCCCTATTGGTCTTGAGTTCAGCAGGGACTTTGGTGCTTGATGCTCGGTCATTCTCTCCACATGACCCAGCCACTGAAGTCTTCCCAATTTTATAAATTTTGCGACGTTTAGCTCCTTAAACAAAGTATAGAGCTCATTGTTATAACGTCTGCGCCAAAATCCATTTTCTAGAACCGGTCCGAAGATGCGCCTCAAAATTTTTCTTTCAAAAACGTCCAGTGCTCGCTCATTCCTCTTAGTTAGTACTCAAGTCTCAGCTGCGTGCGGAAGTACTGGTCTGATAAGTGTTTTGTACACTAATATCTTCGTGTTTCTGGACAGCAGTCTGGACTTTAATAGGTTTTGTAGGCGGAAAAAAACAGCGATTTGCGTTCACTATGCTTTTCTGGATCTCCTCTATGGTATTATTGCCGTTTGTTATCAGGGAGCCTAGGTATGTGAATCTTGGTACCGTTTCGAAATTTTGGTTTCCGCATGAGAGAGTTGGGATTTGTTGGGTGCATCCTGCAGCCATGTATTTGGTCTTTTGCTGGTTTACTACGAGACCCATATTTTTGGCAGAGCTTTCGAGATTTATAAAGGCCTTACGTAAAGCATCTGGAGTTTTCGCGATTATGTCGATATCATCAGCGTAAGCCAATAGTTGCACAGAGTTGTCAAATATCGTTGCTCTTATCTAGATGCCTGAGTCACGAATAACTTTTTCTAAGGCTATGTTGAATAAGAGGCAGGCCAATCCATCTCCTTGTCTCACCCCGTGGAGCGCTTCAAAGGGCTCGGACAGATCACTGCCAACCCTGACTCTACAAGTTACTGGGGACATTGTTAATTTCACCAGATTGATCAGCTTACGCGGTATTCCGAACTCACTCATTGTATTGTACGATGCATTCCTGTTTATGCTATCGTACGCGGCCTTGAAGTCTACAAAGAGATGATGTGTTTCGACATTGTGTTCTAGCGTCTTTTCCAAAATCTGTCTTAGCATATTTGTAAAAAGCATTAACTTTGTGGCTCGCCATAATCTATATAAATAAAAATGAATCGCCGAAATGTATGTACGCGCATAACTTCCGAACGACTGCACCAAATTGGATAATTCTTTTATTTTTGTGTACGTTATTGTCAGTACAAGGTTTATATGAAACTACTGGTGAGCTCTGGCATTATGCAATTTGTATAAAAAAAACGCAATAGGTGGCACGCGAGCTGTTTGAAAACTAAATGTACCGGGACTTAATGTATGGGATGTGTGCGGGGGGAGGGGGGAGGGGAACTCGGGTAGAGGGTTCGCGGGAGGGGGGAGGGGGGAGGAGAACCAGGGAGGGGGGAAATTAACTAGGGAAGGGGAGAGGGAAGGTGGAGGAGAAGGAGTGAGAATGCGAGAGAGGAAATGGAGGCGGGAGAGGAAGGGGAGGTGAAAGAGGAACGGGACAAATGGGATAGGACACGCAGGAAGAAACAATTTTTTTATTAAATGGCATAGCAACGCATGCCAGGTACCAGCTAGTTTACAATAATTTGTTGTAGACCACTTTTATTTTATAAACACTCTACCGGTTTCAGAAGCACCCTTCCTTCGTCAGGAGAATATAATAACATTTATAATATTCTCCTGACGAAGGAAGGGTGCTTCTGAAACCGGTAGAGTGTTTATAAAATTAAAGTGGTCTACAACAAATTTATGTGTTTTTATTGTAAATTCCTTTAATGTATTATCCCTATAGTATTAGCACAATATGGATTAAAAATGTATAGATTTTTAAGGAGATAGCATACCTTTACTTTATATGGAAGTCCAGGCTTGAAGAATATGTCATGTTTGTCCACATAACTCACTTTCACTACTTGTCTGGACAAAGTAGATATGGCCGTTGTGTTCTTCCATACTTTCGTCCCATCCTCCTAAAAAGTAAGCAATTTATCGTTGTGAATGTAAATTAATTAATTAATTAATTTAAGTCTATTTGTTCGGTATTCAGAACAATTCGTACAGCTCTCACAGAAATCGTATTGAGATAATTAATAGTGACCGACCGAAGGTTCGGTTTCGGTTTCGGCAAGTTTCGGCAAAAAAATCTAGTTTCGGCATCAGTTTCGGTTTCGGCAGAAAATGTGCCGAACCTTCGGCCGCACCGAAACTCTGCAAAAGATCTCAATAAATATTAAATTAAGTCTTAAGAATGTTGCGATTGTTAACGCAATTAAAATAAAAATACTCAATTAATGAGGACCTTCCTTTATAATGTAGGTACATAAGTGTTGATTATTGACAAATTTTTGTTCTAAGAAGTAGTAAACACGTTTGTTAATTTTTAGTAATACTTGTATCAAAAAAAAAAAAAAAATTTCACATACTTCAATTATTGTTATTTATTTCATTTAACACATGTTAAAAAAATTGGTGTGATTATAAACGCAATTATAATTTAAATACTCAATTAATGAGATCCTTTTTTTATAATGTAAGTGTTGATTATGATAAATTTTTGTTCCGAGAAGTAGTTAACATGTTTTGTTAATTTTTATAATTATTGTTTGTTTTATAGCAGTGATATAATAAAAAAAAAATTGTTCACATACTTCGATTATTGTTTTTTATTTCATTTAACACAAGTTAACCGTCTGTATAAGTGTAAAAAATAAGTAAACAATAGATTTTAAAAATGTCTAAAAGAGTTTCGGTTTCGGCCGAAACTAAGACAGTTACCGAAGTTTCGATTTCGGTAGAAAGACCTGTTTCGGTCGGACACTAATTATTATTATTATCGTAATCGTATCCCTTATTATTGTAATGAGAAATATAATAAAAAACAGTGTTAGAAAGAAAAAAACAACACGCTTTATATTCAAATTCAACTAACCACAAAAGAAATTTAACCATAATTTAACCAAATCTAACCACTAAGCAGATTCTATTCGTTTACAAACCGATATCGACGGAATCGTAGAATGGAGTAATCTGAATAAACTCTATTTTAACAGCGGAAAGTGTACAATTATGTGCTATACAAGGGCTAGGAGTACTCTATATTATAACTAAAAAATGTCTGGTACCTCGTTAAAACATATTTCACAAATGAGGGATTTAGGAATCACTTTTGACACACGCCTGACATTCCGTTCTCATATCGATTCGGTGTGCAACTCTGCGATGCGAATGCTAGGCTTTGTAATCTGCAACGCAAAATCTTTTTCCAACACAGCAGTCATAAAAATGCTCTACTTCTCTCTGGTTCGCAGCATTCTCGAAAGTGGATCAGTAATATGGGGACCCGAAGATGCCCTATACGCAAATGATGTTGAAAAGGTGCAAAAAAAGTTCATGCGGTACCTGTACATGCGAGAGTTTGGGTACTACCCTTTGTTATATCCCTCTGATTTTCTCGCGGGAATGCTGGGACTAAATCGTCTCGACGTTAGGAGAAAAATTGCAATGGTACTAGTAGCACACAAGCTGCTAAACGGGCACATTTGTAATCCTGATGTCCTGGAAAGGATTTCACTTTATGTCCCCGATAACTTCACCAGAGCAAGGCAACACAGACTTTTTACTTTTCCTAGAGGCAGGACCAACCTACCAATGGTTATGCCTCTGGGGAGAATGACCTCACTATTAAACCTTTCTTCTGAAATTGACATTTTTCGATCGAACTACAATCATTTCAAGAGCGAAATAAAGGTATTCTTTAGCACCTGTCATTATTAATGTACCTATATAATTAATGTTTTACACTATTAACTAAAAATTGTGAAATGTAATTGGATATACATGTTAACTGTTTTTCACAATAAATAAATAAATAAATAAATAAATAAAATGAACAATTTTACGAAACCAAATTTTCGAATCGCAATTTGAAATAAATTTATGAAACTTTGGGAATTTTTTATCAATTATTTTTACAAGGAAAGACAAAAAAAGTGAGGTGATTTATTTTTTTCATTATCAGTGATTTTAGTTAGAAAAACCGTAAGATGAGTCATTTAAAAAAAAAAAAATTATGGAAAATGCTTGGAAAATTTTTATATTTCAAAAATTATATGTTTATTTCGACTTGTAAAATTTGAAAGTTTTTATTTATTTTATCACCTTTCAAAAACAGTTTTTAGTTTTTGGATGCATTCAGAAATATTTAATTTATTTGAATTTTATTGTAAAGTGGAAATATTTTGACCCTTTGACATAATACGGTCGAGGTCTGATGGGTAAAAAACTTTTCAAAGAAATAAAGTGAAACATGGGAGGTACCGTCTCCGAGGAAATGAAAATAAATATGTAATATTTTTTTTTAATTCTCTCACCTGAAAAGCAATGTCAGCAATCACCATCGTGGGCTCCTCGTTACCGCGACCGAAACCTAGCAGCGAGGTTCGCACCGTGTGGTTGAAACAGCTACTCCCTTCGCTTAACTGGGCGTAGGACAGCACTGTCTGGCCGCCGTATGAGTCCGAATGCACGCTCACAGTCAGCGCGCCATTCACTCCCTCGCCGTGCATATACCTGAAAGTGAAATCAATGATTTTAACCTGTCAAGTCTATTTGTTCAATTTTCAGAACAAATCATACAGGTCTCATAGAAATGATGTATCTCCCTTAAGTATGTAAGAGTATGATATAAACAATGTTAGAAAGAGAAAATACCACGCTTTATACTTAAATATAAAAGTTAATCACAAAAGAAATAAAAAGTAGACCTTCATGGAATCAAAGTTTGAGATTGCAGTTTGAAAAAAATGTATTAAACTTTGGGAATTTTTTATTAATTATTTTTACATGGAACGACAAAAAAGTAAGATGACAATAACTTTTGTAATACATTATGTTTGTCTAATGAGATGTGTATATTTTTTTTTTTCTTTTTCGGTAATTTTAGTTTGAAAAAACTTAAGGCAAGCCATTTTTGGAGTTTTTTTATATTTGCAAGCAAAATTTTTACATTTCGAAAATTATATGTTTATTTTGATTTATATAATTTGAAAGCACGTTTTATCACCTTTCAAAATCAGTTTTTAGTTTTTGGATACATTTAGAAATATTCTGTTTATTTGGATTTTGTCGTAAGGGGGAAATATTTTGAACCTCTGATAAAGTATGGTCGAGGCCTGAGGGGTTAATAACAAAATAATTAGTTGTATGCCAGCCGTCCAGGAGGGTGTTATCCTTACCTGACGCAGATGGAATAGGCCAGCTGTTTGAAGGAGGCCAGGAAGACCTTGTCGTGGGTGACAGAGATGAAGAAGGAGGGCAACACATAGTCTGTCACGGAGAAGCTCTGCGCCGTGGAAGCGGCCGAGGAATCTCTGCTGTCCACTACCACCCGCCATTCTCCCTAAAAAGATGAAAAAAGTGCATTGGATCCAAAGCTATCATCATTAAGTCACCATTCAAAAGTGAGTTGGATCCATAACATTAAGTTCAAAAGTGCGTTGGATCCATGACATTAAGTTCAAAAGTGCATTGGATCCGTAACATTAAGTTCAAGTGCGTTGGATCCATGACATTAAGTTCAAAAGTGCGTTGGATTCATGACATTAAGTTCAAAAGTGTGTTGGATCCATGACATTAAGTTCAAAAGTGCGTTGGATCCATGACATTAAGTTCAAAAGTGCATTTGATCCATAACATTAAGTTCAAGTGCGTTGGATCCATGACATTAAGTTCAAAAGTGCGTTGGATCCATGACATTAAGTTCAAAAGTGCGTTGGATCCATGACTTAAGTTCAAAAGTGCATTGGATCCATAACATTAAGTTCAAAACAGATAATTTTTTAAGAATTCAATTAGATTCATAAAGTTTTAGTCAAAATGAAGTTATGTCCATTCCAAAAATTACAAATAAAATGGACAATGCAGTGGCGGTCCATGAGTTTTCAGTAAGCTAGAGCGCTAAGATTGAAAAATATGACGTTACTGACGTTGTTGCAGCTGAAAATGTTTTTTTTTTTAATTTCAATGAAAACCTTCAGGATTCTTTCAGTCAAGGGATGCGCCATATCCACATACTGAAAGATTTTCATACAAAAAGTTAAAAATTTGAAAAAAAAAAAAAAAAATTTTCAGCTACAACAACATCAGTAATGATTCGAATTTTGAACATCTAGCTGTCACAGTTACTTTGTTTTGCTCTAGAAAAAAATAATCTTTTTTTATTATTTTAACTAAAATTTTTATGTTTTCTGGTCAATAAAAGTGTAGTGTGTTGTTCCTTGAGGATTCTTCTCCCCTCTGATCTTCCAGGAGTCACTTTTCGTTGCTGATTTCCAGATATTTATAACCTTTTTTATTTCTGTCACTTTCCATACATTTTTTTTTCATTTATATTTTTGTAAACAATGGAGAAGGACCCTCCTGGACACCCTAAAAAGCCCCCAGATCCTCCCCCTGACCCCCCAGATGGTGAAAATGTAGTAATTTCGGACAGTGAATCTGTCATTCTGACTACCACAAAAAAAAGGAAGTTTAGTCCCTCTTCCTCAATAAAACATGACTCTCCTTCTTCTTCTCAGTCTTCACCTGCTCTTCCTCAACCTCCTCCTATAAACTTTTATTCTCCTCATTCCTGTGGCCCGTTCATTGTGTACGCTCAAAAAACTGAGCAAGGTAAAACCATCCACCCTCTTGAATTTGGTAAATTCCTATCAAATAGCAAGAACCTTTCTATTAAGCCGGGAGGTGTAAAATCCGAGGGTCGCTTCCGAATCTCTGTTGAATTCCTCTCAGGTTCAGCCGCCAACAACTTTATCAAAAACATATTTATTTCATCAAATTCTAAATTCAAGGCGTACATCCCAACTTACAATGTCACTCGAATGGGCCTCGTCAGAGGTATCTCGACCGATCTGTCCATTCCAGAAATCCTATCTTCACTTTCAACTCCCCAACATATCGGCAATCCCATAAAAGCCAGGAGGCTAAATTATAAGGACACCTCTGAGGGCATCGTTTCCTGGAAGCCCTCACAATCTGTCGTCATCACATTCGAAGGACAATCTCTTCCCTCCCATATTTATTTATTTTTCAACTCCTTACCAGTTGAAATGTATACTTATCCTACCACTCAATGTTACAATTGCTGTCGTTTTGGTCATACCAAAGTAGCATGCAGATCCCCTCCCAGATGTTTCAAATGTGGAGAAAACCACACGGCTGACCAATGTTCTTCTCTCTCTTCACCTAAATGTTTTAACTGCTCAGGTGCTCATTCCGCCATTAACTCTTCTTGTCCGGAACAATTTCGCCAAAAAAATATAAAAATTTCTATGGCCTCTCAGAACTTGTCTTTTCTACAGGCTTCTAAACTATTCCCGCCTGTCAAAAAATCATTTGCCGAGGTTTTATCCAGTAACTCCTCATCCAACCCACCCGCCTCCACCTCAACATCTTCTCGTTCCACTAAATTCTCATATAAAAACCCTATCTCTAAACCGGCTCCTGGATACGATCAGCAACAACACAACTCACTTCTCTTGAATCCCAATGGTTCACCTCTTTCAAATGCCACAAATGGGTGTGCAAACAGTTATAATTCATCCTCAACAAACCATCAAAAGCTTTCTGAACAACTCTCCCAAGATAATTCTTCATTTATTCAAACTCTTATTATGCTTCTAATTGACCTAATTTCTTCTCAAACTAATCTACCATCCAACGCTGCTTCTATTATTTCCACATTAAAATCATTTATTCAAAATGGCTCTTCAAGATGTCACAATTCTTCAGTGGAAT
Organism: Limnephilus marmoratus; assembly: GCA_917880885.1. Lineage (NCBI taxonomy): Eukaryota > Metazoa > Arthropoda > Insecta > Trichoptera > Limnephilidae > Limnephilus > Limnephilus marmoratus. The sequence continues at coordinate 42,782,635 of OU862924.1, read as the reverse complement.
AGCCGCAGTGCTATTTCTAACAAATCGAACCTTCTTAACCTATTAAATTCAAACCTTGTTTCTGTGGCTGCTATCTCGGAGACATGGTTTACTCCATCCACCCACTTTAATGTGGGAGGGTACTCCTGTCTCCGCGATGATCGCCCGGAAGGTACGGGCGGTGGTGCTGCCCTTTTTATTAAAAAATCCCTTCCTTTTTTCCCAATAAATAATATCAAACCCCCCAATGCTGACTTTCAAATGGTTGCAGCTAAAATAAAGGACACTTCCTTTGTTTCAGTATATCTTCCCCCAACTTCGCACTTCAATAAGCAAACGTGGTTGCAAATTATCCGTCAACTAAGCCCTCCTTTCTTTTTATTGGGCGATTTTAATGCCCATTCCCCCGTCTGGGGTTCTGTTTTCTCTGATCGAGACGGTCGAAGTGTGGTGGATTTCCTAGATGAATCCAACCTTTTTCTTTTGAATGATGGATCTCCTACTAGAATCTCTCGCCCCAACACAAACCCCAGTGCAGTAGATCTCTCCATATGCTCTACTAATCTGGCACCTCTCTCCTCGTGGGTGGTGTCCCCCGACCCTTGCTCCAGTGATCATTTCCCGATCACCATCTCTTATCAAACTTCTTTCCATTCAGACAAGTCCCATATTTCGACAAAGATTAAAACAAAACACACCAAATGGGACGAATTTAACTCGCATATGGATAAGTTTATACAAAATTTACCTTCTATCGATACATTATCTGTCAAAGATAACTACGATAACTTCAAATCAATGCTCATAACTGCAATTAATAAATCAAATCCTCCCCCTAAAACCAAATCTCTCAAAAAACTCCCTCCGACTCCCTGGTGGGATGAGGAATGTTCCAAGGTAGTGAGAATTCGGAAAGCTAAATCTCTTTCCTATCGTCACAATATGACTATGGAGAACTATCTCATATACAAAAATGCCGAAGCCAATGCCAAAAGGGTATTGAGGTCAAAAAAAAGATCCGGGTGGTACAACTTCTGCAGTTCTGTATCTCCGAGCACTCCAATTTCGGAAGTTTGGTCTATGATTCGAAGATTTCGATCCTCCTTCAGTTCAACATCTCCTCGAGCATCTCATTCTAAATGGATAGATGAGTTCTTGGACAAAATTGCCCCCCCTTCTGTTCCTAACTTAGAGGAAATAACTCCCATTCATAACACTCCTATGTCTGATCATTGGCTTGACTCTCCATTCACTTTAATTGAATTAAAAAATTGTTTATCAACAGTCAAGGACTCATCTCCAGGCAGAGATGGTATTCCTTATAGCATTATAAAAAATAGTAATGATAATGTTCTAAATCACTTCTTAAGCATCTTAAATAAAATATTCCAGACTGGCATAATTCCTGATGACTGGAGTTCTCAAATAATCATTCCAATCCTAAAATTAAACAAATCACCCAATTCTGGATCCAACTATAGGCCAATTGCTCTTTCATCCACCCTTAGTAAAATTTATGAAAAATTAATTAAAAACCGGTTAGAATTTTTTGTCGAGAGTAATCATCTTCTCTCTCCATCTCAATTTGGATTTAGAAAAAAAAAATCCACGCAAGATAACCTTGCCATCATCAGCACTGATATTAATTTATCCATTTCTAACAAAGAAGTATGTCTTGCAGTCTTTATAGACATAGAAGGCGCCTTTGACAATGTTTCCATCCCAATTCTTAAAAAAAAACTTTTAGGCCTTGGCTTACCCCTCATGTTTGTCCAATCTATTATTAATCTTTTTCTCGATAGGAAAATTTTCATTGAGCTACCAGATGTTACTCCTCAGAGTAGGTCAATTTGGAAGGGCTTACCTCAAGGCGATGTATTATCCCCCTTACTGTATAATATATACACACATGATATGTGTAGCAATTGAACGTGCTACGTAAACACAGTTAAAAGAAAGCTCTAGAATCATCGGTTGATAGTTTTTTATGTGCCATTAAAATTTTCACAATGTTATCAACATATGGAGTGTGACAGTTAAAAAAAATAAACAGTACAATTTGTTTCAGCTTGCTGTTCAAAAGAATTGGAATTTGAATTGCTTGAATTTGAATTCTTAAGTAAGTACTTCTCACAGCGCAGGTAGCTACAGTACTCCCTCCCCAGACAACGCAGACATGGCTGCGGTGGAAAGAGGAATAGTCAGATACCGAGGTGATCGAGAAATCGAACCCGCCTTCCAGAACGAGTGGTTGTATGTGTCCGATCCTTACTGCCATCGAACAACGGAAGGGTTGGTTGTGATGTGGCGGCTGGTGACTCTGATGCGGTTTGCGAGTGTGATGTGAAACTCTCAAGATCTTGAGCAACGTATGCTGGTTTGAGGCGGTCGATGCTCACGGTGATTTCCTTCCCTTTTACCAGTATGGTATATGTTCGTTCGTGCCGACGAACGACTTTATGAGGGCCACTGTAGGGTTGTTGAAGCGGGCTCTTGACTGTGTCGTCCCTCAGAAAGACGTGAGAAGCTGTGGGAAGATTTTGGAAGACGAAACGATGTCCATAACCATGGCGGGTACCTTCAACTGGTCTCAGCTCGTTGAAATGTTTCCGTAGTTCCTTGAGGAAGCTTCCGGTGTCGTCGTTAACATTAGGTCGTGCTGTACATAGAAATTCGCCGGGTAAGCGGAGCGGCTCGCCGTATACTAGCTCGGCTGAGGTTGTCGCGAGGTCATCTCTCCAAGCTGCTCTGATTCCCATGAGTACGGTGGGAAGTGTTTCCGTCCAACGGTTATTCTGATGGCACTTGATCGCTGCTTTCAGTTGACGATGAAATCGTTCCACCATGCCATTTGCTGCGGGGTGGTATGCAGTTGTATGGATTTGCGTCGTGCCTGCCAGGAAATTCAACTGCCTGAACAGCCTCGACTCAAATTGTCTCCCTTGGTCCGTAGTAATGCGGAGTGGAGTGCCGAATCTTGTTATCCAGCCCTTGTAGAAAGCACGCGCCACTGTTTCAGCCTCTTGGTCTGGGATCGGGAATGCCTCTGGCCATCTCGTGAATCTGTCTACGCACGTGAGACAGTATCGGCATCCTTCTGAAGAAGGCATGACGATTATGTCGATGTGGACGTGCTCGAATCTAGCGGAGGGTCTGGGAAAGGCTCCCAGGGGTGCTGACACGTGCCGTGTAATCTTGCTTCGTTGGCATTGAAGGCAATTGCGTGCGAGCTTAATAGTCTCAGCTTTAATGGCCGGCCAGACATAACGTTGAGTTATGAGCTTAACGGTGGCCTTAATTCCAGGGTGAGCCAGCTGATGGACCGCATTGAATGCCGCAGGTCTGAACTTCTTCGTGACGAAGGGTCTGGCTATGGTAGTTGAGACGTCACAGTAGAGATGCGCGTCAGTACCCGGAATATTAATCTTTTTAAGTTGTAGGCTAGAACTTCCTTGCAAGTGTTGTTCCAGTTCAGGGTCGCACATCTGGTCAGCTGCCAGCGCTGCGTAGTCCAGAGGAGTATCTATCGTCTCGACCCTGGAGAGAGCATCCGCGACGATGTTGTCTTTTCCGGAGACGTGTCGGATGTCAGTTGTGAACTGGCTGATATAGTCCAGATGGCGGAATTGCCTTGGTGAGCATTTGTCTGCTTTTTGTTGGAAGGCGAACGTGATAGGCTTATGGTCTGTAAATATGGTGAACGACCTGCCTTCCACCATGTGGCGAAAGTATTTCACAGCGAGATAGATGGCTAGTAGTTCTCTGTCGTATGCGCCATATTTCTTTTCAGCTGCCGAAAACTTCTTCGAAAAGAATGCTAGAGGCTCCCAGTGACCTGCGACGAATTGGTGGAGTGCGGCACCGGCTGTAGTATCAGACGCGTCGCTGACGATAGAGAGTGGGGCGTCGCACTTCGGGTGAACGAGCAGGGTTGCCTGGGCCAGAGCTTCCTTGCACTTGCTGAAAGCTTCTACTGTTTCGGCAGTCCAAGACACGAGTTGTTTGCCTTTTTGGTTCCCTTTTAGGAGGTCATTGAGTGGAGCTTGTGTCCTCGCGGCGTTGGGAATGAATCTTCTGTAAAAATTTATTGCTCCCAGGAAACGGCGGAGATCCTTGATGGAAGCTGGTTGGCTGTAGTTGTTGATGGCCTCCACTTTATCTGGGAGGGGTGAAGTGCCAGCGTCGGACACCGAGTATCCTAGGAATTTGACCTTAGTCAGGCCGAAATGGCATTTGGCGGTGTTGATGACAACACCATATTCCTGCAGGCGCTGGAATAATATCTTGAGGTGGGCTAGGTGCTCTTCCTCTGACGTTGAGGCAATAAGGATGTCGTCTATGTAGGCGTAACAGAAATCTAAGCCTCTGGTAACCTCGTCCATGAAGCGTTGGAAGGTCTGGGCTGCGTTGCGGAGGCCGAAAGACATCACCGGAAATTCGAAGAGTCCGAATGGCGTAGTGATTGCTGTTTTCGGAATGTCCTCGGGAGCCACAGGGATTTGATTATATGCCCGCACCAGATCAATCGTTGAGAAGATCTTGGTGCCGCTCAGTGCCTGTGCAAAATCTTGGATGTGGCGTACGGGGTATCTGTCCGGAATAGTTCTGGCGTTCAATCTTCTATAATCGCCACATGGTCTCCACTGGTCGTCCTTCTTGGGTACCATGTGCAAGGGAGATGCCCAAGAGCTCTCGGAAGGTCGAGCGATTCCGAGACGGACCATGGCCTCGAACTCCTTCTTGGCGCGTTTTAACTTGTCAGGAGCAAGGCGTCGTGGGCGTTCGACTGTTGGAGGTCCTGGCGTGGTGTTAATATGGTGCAGTGTTGCGTGACGAACTTCCCTCCTGGCGCCGTCAGGGCGAGTGATGTCAGGAAACTGTTGAAGAAGCTTATGATACGGGGACGTTCCTGTGACCGTCTTAATGGAAGCGATCTTGTTGTCGCTTCGTTTTCCCGTGATGGTCAAATTCGTCACCTGGTCCAGCAGCCGTTTATTTCGGACATCCACCAGTAGCTCGTACTTGGCGAGAAAGTCTGCCCCGATGATTGGCCTGGAGACGTCTGCAATGACGAAGCTCCAAGTAAAGTCGCGTCGCAATCCCAGATCCAGGTTGAGCGTTAGGCTGCCATAAGTAGCGATTGTGCTGCCATTTGCTGCTGCCAGTTCGTATGTCGCTTTAGTGGGGCGTCCCTGGACAAGGCGTCGTGGGAAAACGCAGAGATCTGCGCCGGTGTCTATAAGAAATTGGGTACGGGTTACCCTGTCGGTAACAAAAAGGTGACTGACTTGGTTGGGGCTGGTGCTGGTCGCCATCAGTTTGGGCCCCGCGCGTTTTCCTGCTGGAAGTTGCAGGGTTTGGTGCACTTGCTTGCCTTCGTCCCATACTTCCAGTGGTACCAGCATGTTCCCTCGGGCTGACGACCTCTGGACCGACTGCGGGAACGATTGCTCCAACGATGCGGGGTGGCGCTCCTCCTATGCTGGCCAGAGGATAGTGTCGAAACTTCGCGCCTCAAAGTAGCGAGCTCTTGTTGGAGAGGCTGCATCAACCGCTCCATCCGTGTTAGTAGTGGCTGATTGATGGGTTTACCCATTTCCTCGGATGTACCGCTCGTGAGGGACATGATGATGATGATTGGTGCGCGAAATTTATCACCGAAGAGTTTATTTCGTGCGCGATGTGCTCGCGGTAGACGTACTTGCACGCGTCGTGTTCACTGTCGGATTCACAAATGTAAACTTCGTGGTCACTAATGTGAACGTCGGGGTCACCAATGTAGCAATTGAACGTGCTACGTAAACACAGTTAAAAGAAAGCTCTAGAATCATCGGTTGATAGTTTTTTATGTGCCATTAAAATTTTCACAATGTTATCAACATATGGAGTGTGACAGTTAAAAAAAAATAAACAGTACAATTTGTTTCAGCTTGCTGTTCAAAAGAATTGGAATTTGAATTGCTTGAATTTGAATTCTTAAGTAAGTACTTCTCACAGCGCAGGTAGCTACATATGCATGTCACCATTCCCCCTCAAGTAAAAGTTATTGAGTTCGCGGATGACATAGCTTTCTTCTTATCATCCAAAATCATCCCACCCGCCGTCAAATATCTTAATGAAGCCATGGATGCCCTTTGCACATGGCTCACTTTAAATGGTCTTGAACTTTCAGTTCAAAAGAGTCAGTGTGTCACCTTCTCAAACCGTCATCATAACCCTCCTGTTCAAATTTTATTTAAAAACTCTCCAATCCCCAATGTCTCCGAAGTTAAATTTTTGGGAGAAACATTTGATAGGAAACTTAAATGGTCTTCCCATATTCATAATATTGTTACTAAATGTGAAAAAAATTTAAATATCATCAGATCATTGACTGGTGTTTGGTGGGGTTCACACCCTATCTGCATTAAGTTGCTTTACAACGCACTTATTCGAAGCCATCTCGACTATGCCTGCCCACTTTTTAATACTGCATCCAAAAATGCACTCAGCAAATTAGACAAAATTCAATCAAAGTCATTGCGAATAATAACTGGAGCCATGCAATCGTCGCCCATCAATTCTCTTCAAGTAGAATGTTCTGACCCTCCACTTTATTTAAGACGTCAACTATTTGCTGACAAATTTGTTCTTAAATGTTTAAATTCTAAATGCCATCAGGTTATTCCCAGAGTGTCGTTGTTCAAAGACTCAACACATTCATCTACAATCAGAGCTCGAATTAAACCTCTTCCTGCCTTCTGTAAAAATTTTCGTTCTCTCTCAGAGCTTCAAATTATCCAAAATGATCTTCTTCCATTATTCAAATTAAAATATAGTCACGTCACCCTATCCCCAACAATTTTAGAAGGGATCGGCATCCTTAAAAGTCATTCCAATCTTCCAGCCCGTACTGTCAATAATATGTTCAATGACATTATTTCTTCTAAATGGCCCAACACTTCTCTTTTATTTACTGATGGCTCCAAATCTCCAGACTCTCCTAACTGTGGTATAGGTATTAACGTTTACCACAATAATTCTAATGAAAGAATATTTTATTCAATTTCAAACCAATTTTCAATATTTTCTGCCGAGTGCATTGCAATAATTGAATCTCTCAAATATATAATAAAAAATAATTTTGAACATTCTCTTGTTCTCTCTGACTCTCTCAGTTCCCTCCAAAAACTTAAATCCAGTCCTTTTCTTCATCCTGATGATCACTTTGTATGTCTTATTCGAGTGCTGATATCCTCCATTCAAAGTTCTGGAAAAACTGTCACTCTGATTTGGATTCCTGGACATGTTGGCATAGTGGGTAACGATATTGCTGATTCCTTGGCAAAACAAGGAGCGTCTAACCCTACCATTACCCTCGTAAACAATATTCCCCTATCTGATATTTTTTCCATCATCAAAGATAGATCCCGCAATGTTTGGACAGAGTATTGGAACATTGCTAGTCAATCCAAGGGTGCCCGCTACGCCTCAATACAAAGGACTATCCCATCAAAACCGTGGTTTCAAAAATTCCCCCATTTTTCAAAAAAAGAAATTTCCTTACTTATTCGAATGAGAATCGGACATTGTTCCGTTCCTTCTCACCTTTTTAAAATTCATGTGCTTGACTCCCCAGATTGTACATTCTGTGGTCTAGATGTGGGAACTTTAGATCACATATTTTTTGATTGTCCCTCTCTAAATAAATATCCTCTCTTCTATCAAGATTTATCCAAAATTGCCTCTCCTCCATTCAACATCTCATCTCTTCTAAGTCTGAACTCCACTCCAATCTTCCATAAAATTCTGAAATTTGCACATTTAAATAAAATTAATATATAAATTCACTTTTCACTTCTCTGTAATTATAAATGATGGCCTAGAACACCCTTGAAGGGTGAAAGCCAGAAATAATCGAAAAAAAAAAAAAAAACATCAGTAATGTTGTATTTTTCAGTCTGAGCACTCTAGCTCACTGAAAACTCACGGACCGCCACTGGGGCAATGAATATTCACTTATCTTGCATCTACTATGTTTAATAAGATGTCGATGCATATAAAAAGTGAATCAAATTGCACCACCGATTTCAGAAAAAAGCTGAAAAAATGGTTAATAGATTACGATTTTTTATATCTCTACATCTATATCTCCACATATTATAAATTAAAGTCCTCCGATGCACCTGTCTGTCTGTTCGCGATACACTCAAAAACTAATGAACGGATTTTCATGCGGTTTTCACCAATAGATATAGTGATTCATTAGGAAGGTTTAAGTCTATAATTTGTCAAGGTTTTGTGTAAATTGGTTGAAATATATAATATATAAAGGGAGCGGGCTGGCAAACGGGCGGTGCAGATTTGATTTGTTAGCAAATTAAGTTAGATTTGATTCGTTAACATTGTGTTGGTTATAAAGGTTGGATAACCAACCAGAAGATGGCGTTGCGTTTCGTTAGCCACAGCAACATGTGGCCGGGTCAGCTAGTTGATATTATTTCTAAGCACCTATACTTGGGTATCAATTGATGTTATACATGTAATCTTGTGTATATATGCCGAGTGTGTTGCCTGGGTTATATCTATCTCTCTATGTATTTTATATTTTTGTATTGTAGTTACTTGAAATGTTATTCTTCTATATCTATTTTCTATATCGTGGTTTCTCATTATATGTGTCCTTTAGTATTATATTAATATTGTTAACCTTTTCCCCGCGTTGAACTACTCCGTTTTTTCAATACCCATATGCGGTACATGTATATGTCATATTTCAAATACCTATCCATCTAATTTTATGTCAAATTACAGCATATTATGGCATCATTTATCATACTATATAAACAGATGAGATTATTATCTACAATTTGAAACCAAATCTTCGTCTGTAAACACTCCTAGATGTTTATAAAAAACAAAAAAACGTAAAAAACGTACCCATATTATCTTAAAGACGGCGCCATTTATCAGCGTGCTTGTACTCAGGACACTGCGTTGATAGACACAAGTCACTTATTATTATTAATTCGTATAAACAAGTTCTAAAACTTCTGATGACACTAACATTAATAAAATTTTTATGTAAATTCAAAATCACAGTTTCACAACATAAACAAACGTGTGCGAATACGCGCGATCTCGAAAATAAATGTTATCGACGCTTGTCCAATTTGGTCAGTCGGAATCGCATGGATGCGCGTGCGCAAACTACTAGCGCCATCTGTGGAGTAAATTGTGAACTTTGCATTCAAAGGCACGAGGACACATTCACTTGATTATAGATGTTTTTTACGAAATACAATTTTACTTTCGAAATATGCCTGAAGATGTCAACATCGTGATAGTTACACGAATGTCCTAGCGAGCGGGAAAAAATACTGTGACATAGTAGCGCTGTGATATCGGCAGTCGAAGTTAGCGTAACAAGGGCTGATACGGGCGCGTGTGAGGCATGGCTTTTGCCGTATCAACTGTTGTTACGATCGCGTGGAAAAAGTTAAATTGACCTGCTTACAAACTGCTATGACACTTTAGCAGGTGTTCATAGTGAATGATAAATAATAAAAAAAATATAATAAAAATAAAAAAAGATTGTATGATAATTAATTAATTGCAATATTATTGTCACCTGCTGTGCGTATTTATCCAGGTAATACTCTTTCTGCACAACGCCCAGCTGCGTAGAAACATTGTGCCACTGCACAACTTTCACCGGACCTCCAAAGATGGTTGGGGGAGTCTCAATGGATATTCTGTACACCTGGAAATCAAACAAAACCAAATAAACAAATCAAGTATTGCCTGATGAACATAAAATTGTCAGGGATTGTATAGGGTTATCAATGTTAACTCCCATGTTAACCCTTTTTAGACGAGCGTCATGTATACATGCCAACCGATCGCGTGCCTAAAAGACAAGTGTCATCTATACATGTACGAGAATTGGAAATATCAGTCCACGGGTATCGCAAATTCTTTAACATAGTCTTTAAAAGGTTAACCTTATTCCCTAACTGTAATGTAGAGTAATTAAGTATTTAATATGGAAAGAATACGATAGATGGCGGTAAGCATGTAGCTTGCACCATAGCTCGCCAGATGGCATTGGCGTACAAGAAGCAGTATCAGAGATATACTTTACGAGCTCCCGTGGCAAGGCTCCAGAGATTTACCTACCCCCGAATAGTAAACAGTCGTAGCTATCCAGCTAGGTTATTCTAGTAATAAACACATTTATATTAAAAGAACCGTATTAATAATTACTATCTGTCGAGGAAAGGGCAGACATAACATTTGGCGCAGCCGTAAAAGTATAATTGTGTGGAAGTTACGCGTACGAATTAATAATTGGTGCTGGACACGGATGACTAAGTCACTGCTGGAGTGACTTGCAGTTTTGGCAAAGGAATCGGAAGAGATTCTGCTCGAGATTAAGGAGCATTTGGTTCCGTGGCTACGGGCTGGATAAGAAGATTTTTTGTTCTAGGAACACAAGTAAAATACCGCAAGGAGGCGATCTGGTTGTGGATCATTGGATTGGTTTCAAGGTCAAAACGGATCATTGGGTTAATCGTTTCAAGGACGAATCATTGGATTAATCAGAAGACAAGGATAAAACCCAGAGGGAGACCAGAAGAGTTCCTGAGATAAGTATTTTTGCTTCTTTGAGAGGGATTATTTGTTATTGTTTTATTTGTTGATTGTTTTTGCCGATCTATCTGTTGGGAGTTATGGAATCGGGTAGAATACCACCGTTTTGCCATCTCTCCGGAGACTGGGGATTGTTTCGACTTCGGATAGAGCAATTTTTCGTGATCCATGATGACAAAGCGTCTGTGGAGAAAAAACGGGCTTTTTTATTGAATCTCCTAGAATCAGAAACGTTAACCTTACTAATTAATCTGTGTTTTCCAAGTAAAGTAACGGACTTATCTTTTGATAAACTTTTAGCGCTTCTCGACAAACATTGTAACAAAAATCGTTCAGTTTTTAAAGAACGGGAGAATTTTTTTTTAGCGAGGCAACAACAAGGCGAGACGATAAGAGATTTCGCGGTTAGACTTCGTTCTTTAGCAACGTATTGTCAATTCGAAACGAGGCTTGAAAAAAATCTTATAGACATGTTTGCAATCGGGTTGTTACCGGGGCGCGCGAAAGAGAAAATTTTTGTAGAAGGGCAAACGTTATCGTTTAATGAAATAGAAGGACTTGCAGTTAGTATGTCAACTTTGGATAGTGCTAATACAGTTAAATCAGAGGTAAACCTGGTAAAAAAACGAGTTACTAGCGATGGGTTCAAGCGAGATCAGCGTAGGGAACGATCGACGAGCCCCAAGGGTAGTTTTAACACGAAACCAGCTTATAGGTTAGGATCAAATTCAGGTACGAATTTTAGATCACCCTTGGGTAATGTTAAAAAACAGTGTTTTATTTGCAAAAGGAATGATCATCTATCGTTTGATTGTAAATTTCGTAATGCAAAATGTTTTAAATGTAAGGGCGTTGGGCATTTACAGAAATTTTGCAAGAATAATCCTATAAATCCCATTTTTGAAAATCACAGGGATAGTAAAGTTTTAGTTGCGTCAATTAGTCCGATTACTGCTGAAATTGAAATTAATAACAAGAAGTTTACGGCAATGATTGATTCCGGTTCATCTTTATGTGTGATGCCGGAGGGTATTTTTAAACGACATTTTAGTTCAATCATTTTGTCACAAGACAAGCGGATTATTTCAGGTTATGGAAATAATCGTTTAAAAGTCGTAGGAAAGGCGATTTTTGATGTGAAATTTAAGGGTAGGAACAAAAATATTAATTTTATTGTAGTAATAAAAGGAACAGAATTAATTGTGGGGAGAGATTTTATGGAATGTTTCGATCTTGGGATAAATTCTCAAGAAGAATTTGAAGATGATTATGGATCAGATTTTGTGTGTTATGTAGATAAATGCGAGCACATAGATATCAAGCTCATTTCCTCAGCTACAGAGACAGACACGGTTATTCAGGAAGTTTTAACGTGTTTGCGTAAGGGCTGGCCAAAACGAGTTGGTCGAGACGATGTACTGTGGAGATTCTGGGTTAAGAGAAACGAAATATCCATAGTCAAGGATTGCCTTTTCTGGCAACATAGAATTGTCATTCCGAGTTCCTTACAAGAACATGTGCTAGAGTTATTACACAGATCTCATTTAGGAATAGTTAAAATGAAGGGCCTAGCAAAAGCTTATTTTTGGTGGCCATCACTGAACAATGACATTGAAAAAATGGTTCTAAAATGTAATGATTGCGCGGCTATGAGGCCGGCACCTCCTAAGAGTCACTTGTCAGTGTGGCCGAACCCTAGGGCAACTTGGAGTAGGGTGCACGTAGACTACTGCGGGCTTGTAGCAGGAAAAATGTTTCTTGTAATTTGTGACGCTTTTTCCAAGTGGATCGACTGCTTAGAGGTCCCAAGGGCAGATTCGTTTAACACGATTAAGGAATTGAGAAGAATTTTCTCTAATTTTGGTAACCCTGATTGCCTAGTTTCGGATAATGGAACAGCATTTTCTAGTGTAGAGTTTAAAGAATTTCTTAAAGAGAATAACATAGAATTGTTAAATTCACCGGTCAAATTCCCTCAGTGTAATGGGCAAGCTGAAAATTCAGTTAAAACGGTAAAAAATTTTTAAAAAAAAATTATGGTTAGGAATAATTTTCCAGTAAACTATGAAAGTAGATTATGTGATTTTCTATCTGATTATCGAAATTCGCCACATTGCACAACGGGATTAGAACCGGCAGTCTTGATGTTTGGTAGGAGACTGAAATCAACTTTCAGTAGTTTAATTCCTAAAACCACTCAGGAAGATGTGTCAGAACAGAGAAAAATAGCTAACGATAATATAAAAAGGAGTCAAGATAATCAAATAAGGAATTATGGGGGCGTAAAAATTAGGAATTTACATGTTGGACAAAAGTGTCTGGTCAAGGACTTCCGTCAGGTGAATAAAGTTGGTTGGGTTAGAGGTATTGTAGAAAGGAAAGTGGGTAAAAAAGTTTATATCGTTAGGATCTGTGGTACTCCGTTGACTTGGAAGAGGCATATTGATCAGTTAAAGAGTTTATCTGTGAAATGGGAAGAGGAGAGTGAAGATAATAACCCACCCACCGCGTCTGAGGTCACGAAATGCGCTTCAGACGAGTTGGGGACCTCAGCTTTGTTGAAGGGGCTAACGTGGAGTTCTCTTGATTTCAGATTACCAGCAGATGATCGAGAGCAAACTACTCAACTAAGACCTTGGGAAGGAAGGCTCCGTTCAAAGCGTTCATAGAGGTCCCTCCCAGAGAAACAGAAGTACTTCAGTTGAAATATTTAAAATCTAATATTTAAAATATGTTTGGTTGAATTTAGTGTATAAAATCGTGTAAAAATGAAATATTTAAAATCCCATTTTTTGTCAATTGTATAGCTTCTTTTGAAAAGAACATGATTTGTATTTATTGTAGCCAGGGCTTGAGATTAGGTCGGGGAGGGTGTAATGTAGAGTAATTAAGTATTTAATATGGAAAGAATACGATAGATGGCGGTAAGCATGTAGCTTGCACCATAGCTCGCCAGATGGCATTGGCGTACAAGAAGCAGTATCAGAGATATACTTTACGAGCTCCCGTGGCAAGGCTCCAGAGATTTACCTACCCCCGAATAGTAAACAGTCGTAGCTATCCAGCTAGGTTATTCTAGTAATAAACACATTTATATTAAAAGAACCGTATTAATAATTACTATCTGTCGAGGAAAGGGCAGACATAACACTAACAGTCCCAATGGCGTTAACACGTTCGTCAACATGCCCTTCTAATTTCATCTCTCTTGTAGGAAATACAGTCTGTAACGAGTTGAAACATCGTGCCCAAGATTCCTTTTATTAGTAATCGATCCTGCTAAATAGATCGATACTCAAGAGACCATCACTACTGCAGACAGGATGACGGCTGGTCCAAAAGATCTCTATGATTCTAAACCTTCTTCTGTTTTTCAAAAACAAAAACATGGAATTTGCTTTTCCAGCAAGGTTATGTGGTTAAGGAAAGGTGAAACCGGATAAATGACATCCCGGTAGGAACTATGCATATTGTCATTTTAAAACCAAACAATGAAAATGTTTGTGATGAAGATAAAAGCTGTCAATATAAATCTCACGGGTATCTGCAGAGGCGTCAGGTCGGGGCGCAGCTGCAAGACTCGGAGTCTGACAGGCTCGCCAGCACGGTAGATGGGCTTGTCCAGCTGGATGACGACAATACTGGTGTCATGCTGCAAGGGCACCTCTCTGCGCTCGTCCACACGGTAATTCGGCAGGTCGTCGAACCTACCAATTAAAAAAAAACAATTCATACAATGGTGGTATTTTTTATTAACCTTGACTTTAATTAATTTCAATTTGCCAAAAGGTATGCTCCATATCAGGGGTTATATCTCCGAACTAACCAAGAAAGTAATCAGTCCCTAATTTGTAAATTATTTGTAGGACTTGAATTAAAATAGTGCACTAACTACAGAAACTTTAATTGGGGCTCGAATTTGAGCTTAGCACGTACTATTTTTTTTTAATTTTTGGTATGTAATGGTTTAGGCTTGTTGTTTTGTAGAACATCTCTTATTGAATAATCACGTCCCACTTAAAAACAAAAAGCCTAAACAATTATATATAGAAAGAAAGGGTCTTAGATGAAATTTGCTTGAACAATTAGAAATCAATAAACAACGAATGACCCCAATGTAACGCTAATTAATAAAGTAAGGAAAATTATTTATTCCCCACTACTTAGTATTAAAATTTAAAACCTAAAAAATATAACCCCCTTAAATGAGTCATAGCAGTAGAGTCCATTATAAAACAATTAAGAAAACCCTAACATTAGTTTGGGGGAAACAGATTCCGAACCCCACATAATACTCTCTCAATAAGGAACTCCAGTGAAAAATATTATGGCTTTAAAAAAATATGTTCATACAGACCAATAAACGCTGATTCTGAATATATAAGTTTTTTTTCATAATATTAAATGTAGAGTTCATAAAAAAATATTAAAAAGTGCATTTTTTAACGTCTCGTTAAAATACACTGGAAAGTTGGTACGATTGCATGGTTAGTGCTGACGTCACGCGTCACCAGTCATTGTATCACATCGCATTGAAATCAATTGAAATGTAGGTATGGCACAAGCCATCAGTATTAACAACATTTCATTTTATTCTTTATTTCGTACTGTTTATAGAGATTTAGTTGTTGTGTTTATTGAAACAATATTTAAGCCTAAATAATTCAGTATTAAAAATAGAGGTATCTCTATTATTTAAAATATTGAAAAACTACTGCGCAAAAAAAATAGTAATGCTTCTTCTAGGGAGAATACTTCGAACAACGGAACAACGGATTTCAAAATGGCGGCAGTAGATCAGCTGATTGCCCAATCCTATACTAATTTTTCAGGAGTGATGACGTCACACGATTTACCATATTTCCGGTGGTTTTCGGGGGGTCTTGAAAAATTAAAACTTTGACAATTATTTAACTATTAAGACTAACTCTAAAAATAAAAATAAAAATGCAGTTATTTAAGTTAGAAGGTCATTATTCATAAAAAAAAATAAAAAAATTGGACTGGAGTTCTCTATTAGTGTTTCAGCAAATTGCTTTAGCCGGTAATAAATCAATTTAGACACCTTCAAAAATTGACATTTAAAATCATAATAAGTCGTCTCAAAGTGGACTAACCACAGTTTGAAAATGGTCTTGTAAGTCGAAATAGCTGTAACAAAAATACATACTAAAATACTCGCAGAACTCAATAATAACATTATTAAATTTAATTTTTTTTTAAATTAAATGGAGTTCTATGAATTAAACACAAAAACAGTTAATAAATAGCACACACCAAGCAAAACCTTTTTTTCTTTACTCAGTATGGGAGGCCCTGAGTGAACCTGTGTCTTCTAGAGAACCATATTGTAAGAGGGAGGAAATATTGTATACTCGCCAGTCCACAGCCGAGCTGTTGATGACAGGAAAGAATTGCAATGCATTCTCAAACAATGAAGCTAGTAGAACCATTTTTGTCCAATCTGCACCAAATATAAATTAGTGCACTAAAAAAATTATGCAACTTGAAATATTTTTAAGACACCTCACAAAAGAAAAAATTATGCAACTTGAAATATTTTTAAGACACCTCACAAGAGAAAAAATTATGCAACTTGAAATATTTTTAAGACACCTCACAAGAGAAAAAATTATGCAACTTGAAATATTTTTAAGACACCTCACAAGAGAAAAAATTATGCAACTTGAAATATTTTTAAGACACCTCACAAGAGAAAAAATTATGCAACTTGAAATATTTTTAAGACACCTCACAAGAGAAAAAATTATGCAACTTGAAATATTTTTAAGACACCTCACAAGAGAAAAAATTATGCAACTTGAAATATTTTTAAGACACCTCACAAGAGAAAAAATTATGCAACTTGAAATATTTTTAAGACACCTCACAAGAGAAAAAATTATGCAACTTGAAATATTTTTAAGACACCTCACAAGAGTGCCTAGTGTAAAGACAGTGGAACTATATCACCACCCGGCTTGGCAGCATTGTAAGGCAGGCTAAGGTAGGGGCTGTAGGAAGGGATTTATTAATGCGGGTCGGATTTATTAATCGGCCCATCTCGCTTTTAAGTACCATGTATAAACTCCTAGAGCGAGTGGTGCTCCGCAGACTTACCCCAATTCTGGAGAAAGTGGTTCCACAAGAGCAAGCTGGCTTCAGACCAGGCCGTAACTGCTGTGACCAGGTGCTAGCTCTGACAACACACATCGAATCTGGATTCCAGAAACGGCTTAAGACTGCGGCAGCGTTCATTGATCTCTCTGCGGCTTACGACACGGTGTGGCACAAAGGCCTCCTTGTCAAGCTCTACGACACCATAGAGGATGGCAACACAGTACGACTTATTGAGCAACTACTAACTGGCCGTACTTTCAGGGTTTTTCTAGGAGGGCTAAAAAGCAAAAAAATGCACCTGAATAATGGCCTTGCCCAAGGCTCAGTGCTGGCCCCATCACTCTTCAATATCTATACCCGAGATCTTCCTCACACTGAAGGCAGAAAATTTGCTTACGCAGATGACTTCGCCATCACAGTCCAAGCCAAAACCCTCAATGCAGCAGAAGAGATCCTTAATTCTGACCTCAAGGCTATGGAAGAATTTTTCCTCAATTGGCGACTAAAGCCAAATGGGTCGAAAACAGTTGTGACAGCTTTCCATCTCAGTAATTCACAAGCAAACGCAAAACTCTGTGTTCAGTTTGATGGAAAAAATATTTACCATGACCCCCATCCCCGCTATCTTGGAATAACTTTGGACAGGAGCCTGAATTACCGGAAACACATGGAAACAGTGGGCAAAAAAACCAGGACAAGACTAAACTTAGTCAATAAGCTGGCTGGTACTAGCTGGGGATGCGACGCCAACACGCTCAGAACGGCATCCATTGCCCTGGTTTTCTCAGCAGCTGAATACTGTGCTCCAGTATGGGCCAGAAGCGCCCACACTTCCATGGTCGACGTTCAGCTTAATGCCACAATGCGAACCATCAGCGGAACCTTAAAATCGACTCCTCTTCCTTGGCTCCCCGTACTTGCAAATATAACCCCGCCAAATATCAGGCGAGAGATTGCAACAATGAGGGAATACAAGAAGGCGCTGCAAAAAAGCGAAATACCCTTGCACGATGATGTCGTTTCTCACCCGGCATGCCGCTTAAAGTCTCGAAAACCCTTCTGGACGGAAGGAGAAAGACTCCTTCGAACACCTCTCACCCCAGAAGATAGGTGGAAGCTTGAGTGGCAATCAGCTAACGTCAAAAACGCCGATCTCGTGCAAGACCCCACTGAGAGACAGCCTGGGTTCTCATTGCCTCGCAAACTCTGGACTGCCATCAATAGAATAAGGTGCTCCCATAGCCGTTGTGCTCACATGATGCATAGATGGGGCCTTAAAGAGTCGGCGACGTGTGAATGCGGTGCGGTGCAGACCACCGAACATGTGGTCAACGAATGCCCGCTCCATTCATTCCCCGGCGGGATTTATGAGGTCCACAGGGCAACGCCTGAGGCCCTAGACTGGCTCGCAGACCTAGATGTCCCCCTCTGACCCCCCACCATACGAAAGAAGAAGAAAGAATGCGGGTCTTGGAGATTATATTGTAGCGAGGCAGCGAACAGCCGTAAAATGTCATTTTTGTCCGATTTTGCTCTGTGGTATCACCGGTCACCACTCTCCAGCTAGGTGCGTGACAACGCAATTTCGTTTGCAAATTCATTCCGGTTCTAGTGTTCGCCCTCTCTGCCTGCTTTACCTCTAAGCAAGAATAATATTAAACTTGTAAAAATTACTGTAACATAAAAGTTTCCGTTGTAAATATATTTTGACTCGCATTAAATCAAGAGTTGTTATTTAAATACCTCCGCACATACACATCCAATTTACAGACGTGGGCAAGGTCTGTAGGCTGTCAGACCTGGATAAAATATTTAAACAATACCCTATATTTAGAGATGGCAAAATTTCGTTTTAACTAAAAACGCGAAAAAATAGCGAAAAACGTGATTTTGGCCGTATTTCAGCTAAATTATTCTATTTAGCGAAATAGGTGTGAATTTCCCGAAAATACCGGGTATTAAAATAATATGTGAGAATTTTAAAAAATCGATATTTATCAGCGGAAATAAGTGATTAAAAATCATGAGTCCACTATTAAAATCAAAGAGTCCACTATTGAAACGTGCGCAATGCAATTCAATCAGTAAAGTGCCATTTCCATTGTTTTTTGTATTTACCTGTATTTCAAATATGCCTACTTTATTTCATTTTTGGAAGCCTGTCCTACCTCTTTTTACAATTTTGTTACTATTTTATGTGTAAATATTTAATATTTTTGTACTGTAGGCTAAAATTGCTTTTTGACATTACACAAATTGTGCGAAATAAATTACGCCTATTGATGTTAATCGCAATCTGCATTAGTTGTGTTTGTGTTCGACCCGTACTTAGAGTTTCCTTCCTTATTAATTTAATATTAAAATTAATTATTTATAATCTTTCACATGGAAATACTTGCAAATGAAGGTTAAACATATATTTTACCAAAAATACTTAAAATATGCGCTAAAAACATTCAGGAAATGCATTTTTTTCTATTTTGCTACAAAACGCTAAATTATGCCTCAAAATGCTATAAAACGCTAAATTTCCAATTGTTAATGCGAAAAAATCTGAAAATTAATGCTAAATTTTGCCATCTCTACCTATATTGCCCAAAATATGAAGGAGGAAAAACAGAGGCCAGTAGCTATGCAAGCCAATTTACACAAAAAACAGAAATTATTACATTTACACAAGAAACGCCCCATTCTCATGAAGCCGACATCAACTGTGAACAGTGTGTTCCGCTCGTGTCCGTTGAGTATTGCGTATGTGGTGCACAGGCAATCAATGCTGCTAGCTCCTTTGAAATACCGGTAGAACAAAATCAGCATGCCTAAATGGTGTCTATGCATTAGAGATGGTAATCGGTCTGTTAACAACGAATTACAAGTCAGAAGAACCGCCCTCCTTCACGCAGACTCAATTAATTTAATATATTTTAATTAAATTACCGCATTCTGAACCGCATTAGCAATTTAAGGTGTGGAGTTCGAGGAACCAGTACGTCCAGGCATCCGCCATTGCCTGAAAAAATGAAAAAACATTTTTTAATTCATTTTTAAATTAAATTTCTGCTCACTATCACGGTAGAAGTTGAAATGAAATATTGTTAGGTTATTCAATACTCGGGGGCTTAGGGAAAGTTTGTCAGGAGACACTGAGGAAAATAAGTTTCCTAGGTGCCCATGTCATCTTTGGGGACGCTGTGTGAGGATTTTTTAAAGTAAAGGAAGCTCTGGGAAAGAAAAAGGTATTGGGGCTGGGTAGGAATCTGGGGGTCAGTGTGTCGAGGAATGACGTATGAATCCATCCATCCCACTGCGGTGCAAGGCATTGTGTCGAGAGTTTGGCTGGAGGGGGAGAAGGTCTCCCTCAACCACCCTCCCTGCTGGTGGACAAACGCATTCACTACGGAGGTCTAGATAAACCTAACCCCATGAACCTGGGCAACCTCGCTAAGTCACCAAATGTGACCCATGGCTTAGGTGTTGGTTATCCTATGAATGGTTCTTGGGGAGGCGGTACCCATACTAGGAGGCGTCTACTAATATCTACAGGAATTCCAAAAACTGAAAAAATCGAACTAATATCTATGAGAATCAAAGTGTTGACGAATATCTACAGCTCAAACTGTTGATTAATATCTATGAGAACCAAAGTGTTGACGAATATCTACAGCACTGGCAGAGGTTGGATTTGCAATTATGTATAGCATATTGGAATAACGTAATATTGCGTATGGAGTTTAAAAAACTTAATTTATGTAAGTATGTATGTAAAAATCCCTAATATCGGACTATTGGACACATTTAGCTGATTAGTCCAACCTACGCTCTGTAGATATTAGTTCAACCTACGCTCTGTAGATATTAGTCAACACTCTGAAGTTCGCAGATATTAGTTCAACATATGAGCTGTAGATATTCATTCGACATACAGGCTGTAGATATTAGTATCTGGAGTCCCCATACTATGCCAAATTCCTAACTACCATAAATATTTCTTCTTTGAGGACTAACATTATAAAAACAATTATGTCGATCGTCCAGTTGATTATTCAGACATCTCCAAATACTGCTTTTTGAGATAATAAGGAAACAAATATCCAAATGCTCGTAATAAATTGAATATTATCAACAAGTGTCCGTGTTTAACTTATTAAATATGCTGTGAAATAACACCGGGAGGCATAATGGTCCAGTACATTAATATGACATTTTAAAATATTCTTCTAGTGACCCAGTCAACATCAATGTTTTGTTTAATTCAACACAATGTTTTCTATATTATAATTGATTTGGTGGTGTTTATGAATAATCTGAGTATTGTACCAGACAGAGGGTACACTTTATCATATTGTAACTCAAATTTCTATTTTTGGTAAGAAACACACTTGTGTGTTGTGGAGTGTCGTGGCGCGCCAGAAGCACATCGGTTTCATACATTTATTATGGTTAGAGACATATTTGTAGGTTGTGGAGTGTCGGGACGCGTTCTGTCGTGGCGTCGACTGCTCATCTCCGATCGTGCCAGAGCGGTGGAGGGGGGTATGGCGCGACACAACACAACACACAAATGTGTTTCTGTGCCAACGCGGCTTGTGGTGCGTCATTAACGACGTAAACAAATAGCGGACGCTTGTTGTTTCTGAAAAATGGAGCTTATTGAACTTGTGCGTCAAAGAAAAAATTTGTACGATACAAAGTGTAAAGAGTATAAGGATCATTTGATCAGAAATGCTGCTTGGGAAGAAATTGCTGAAATATTATTTCATATTATTATTTAATATACCTACTAATCTTTTATAAATGTATATATTATTATATTATATATTATGTTATGTATTATATTATAATATAAATTCATATAATATAATATAATATAATATAATTGTGATATATGCAATTATATCCATGTAGTAATTCGGAAATGTTCTTAAGCGGGGTGAGCTAAATCACCCGAGAAATTTTTTCAAGGCTACCTACAGCCGAGACGGAACATCGGAGTATTTTTTGGGTTTGTCTGACCGAGATTAAGGACCGGCAGAACAAACCAAGGGTATCTCTGGCTATTCCTGGAGCCACAGTCAGAGTTCTGGAGTACTATCCAAGGGTACTCAGAAGCAAGAGGCGGTGGTCGTTTTTGGGGCTCAACAGAGCCTTTCCACGAAGGTGAAGTTCCGAGGGAGTGCCGAGGGAAGGCATTTATACAAGGCAAACAGTGCTAGTGTCGAGGAAGGTCACTCACTCATCAAGAGGAAACAATCTGGAGACGTTGCAACCGCAATTTCTAAGTTAGGTTTTGCATTTCTTACTTGTGGAGGATTTGTCTGGGTTTTTTTTTTTTGTAATTTTTTCCGGGGTAGTATTGTTGTCGTAGCTTCGCGTGATTATTTTTTTCCTTTTGTGAAGATGGAATCGGCGAGAATTCCACCGTTCTCTCACATAAACGGAGATTGGGATGTGTTTCAACTCAGATTAGAGCAGTTTCTCGTGTTACATGATGACATTACCGAGATTAAGAAAAAGGCTTATCTGATAAACTCGCTTGAAACGGAGACCTTGACTCTTCTGTCCAACTTATGTTTCCCGATTAAAATCACAGATGTTATGTTTGAGAAATTAATTGAGTTGCTAAAAAAACATTGTGGTAAATGTAGATCTCTTTTTCAAGAGCGGGAATCATTTTTCCAAGCTAAACAGAATCATAACGAATCGATTAGGGATTTCGCCGCCAGACTCCGAGGACTCAGTTCATTCTGTCAGTTCGGAAACAGGCTGGAGGATAATCTTGTAGACGTGTTTGCAATCGGTCTACTTCCGGGTCCAGTACGGGTAAAATTGTTTGTTGAAGGGCCTAAACAAAACTTTAATCAACTAGTTGAACTTGCAGTGACCGCGAAAGGTCCTGAGGTCGATTCAATCAAGATGAAGTTGGAAGTAAATTCGGTAAAGGAATTTGGAAGATCGGCTTCTCCGGCGCGAGAAATAAATTCGGTAAAGAGATTTGGAGGATCGGCTTCTCCGGCGCGGAAACTTTATTATCGGTCGAATAGTTCCGATTCATGTAGGTCGGATAAACAAGTTAAAACCGGTTCATCTCTAAAAAAGTGTAAGATTTGTAGGAAATCAAATCATGACACTCATAACTGTAAGTTTAAGCAAGCTGAATGTTATTCTTGCGGTAAATTGGGTCATTTACAGAGATTTTGTAAAAACGGGTCAGTAAAATCAGTTATGAATTGTAATAATGAAAATATTGAAAATGTAGCTTTTGTTAAGGTAATCAAGGCACAATTGAAATTAAATGGGAAATCCTTCGAAGCGATGATTGATTCAGGTTCATCAGTTTGTATTATTCCGGAGACATTGTTTTGTAAACATTTCAGTAATATAGAGTTGTCACCCGAAACACGAAAAATTTCAGGTTACGACGGGAATATGTTGCCTGTTGTGGGTAATGCAAATTTCAAGGTCGAATACAATAATCTAGTTAGGTTAATAACCTTTATCGTTGTGACAAACGGATTGGTTCTGGTTGTAGGAAGAGATTTCATGGAAATCTTTAACCTCAACATTAGTTCAAAACAAAGTGCTATCAATTCAGTTTCGTCAGAAGTTTTTGAGAGAAAACTAGGGCGATTTAATAAATTCAAAGTGAATTTTAAAGTGAAGAAAGAAGACTACGGGTCTGATTTCGTAAGTTTTGTTAGCAATTGTGAACATCTTGACGTTAATTCGATTAGGGAAGCCACTAAAGTAGATACGGTCATTCAAGGCGTAATGACGTGTTTAAGGCAAGGGTGGCCCAAACGGGTTAAACGCGAGGAGGAATTATGGAAATTCTGGATAAAAAGGAACGAACTTTCGATTGTTAAGGATTGTTTATTTTGGCAACATAGAATTATTGTTCCAAGTTCGTTGCATAAAAAAGTGTTAGAGCTCGTGCACCGTTCACACTTAGGTATTGTTAAGATGAAAGGGTTAGCAAAAGGTTATTTTTGGTGGTCATCGCTGAGCAAAGATTTAGAGAAAATTGTTCAGGAATGTCCAGAATGCGCGTCGACGAAACAATCTCCGCCAAAGAGTCAATTATCGGTATGGCCTAATTCTGGGAAGGTCTGGAGTAGGTTACACCTGGATTATAGTGGACCGCTGGCAGGGAAAATGTTTCTGGTTGTCTGCGACTCATTCACTAAATGGGTTGACTGTATTGAAGTTCAAAGGGCAGATTCAGCTAATACTATATTTGAATTGAGGAAATTATTTTCAAATTTTGGCTACCCTGAACTCATAGTGTCAGATAACGGAACTTGTTTCACGAGTGAAATTTTCCAACAGTTTCTTCGGGAAAACAATATTAAATTCATGTCATCTCCAGTTATGCACCCAAAAAGTAATGGTATCGCTGAAAATTCAGTGAAAACTACTAAGAGTTTTCTTAAAAAACTTATGGTAGGAAATAAATTTCAGGTTGATTACAAGGATAAATTGTTACATTTTTTGTCCGATTATAGAAATACTCCACATTGTACGACGGGAGTCGAGCCGGCAGTTTTATTGTTTGGTAGGAAACTTAGATCTACTTTTGACAGTCTCGTTCCGAAAGAGAATGAACGGGTTGTGTCAAAACAACATGATTTGGCGAATAAAAATATTGAGGCAAACCAACGTAAACAAACTAAGTATTATGGTGGTGTAAAAACAAGAAATTTTATTGTGGGACAAAAATGTGTAGTTGAAGATTTCAGAAAAAATAATAAATTTACATGGGTAAAGGGAATTGTTACAGATAAAATTGGAAAAAAATTATATTTGGTAAAAACTTGCGATTCTCAATTAATTTGGAAACGTCATGTGGATCAGATGAGGAACTTGTCAGTGTCTTGGAGTGATGTTGAGTCAGATTTGCCAGATTCCGCGTCTGATGACACGAGGACTGAGCACTCTGAGAAAGAGTTGTCCAATCTGTGGAGTGAGCTGACGGTGTTTTCTCCTGATTTCAGATTTGCGGAGGGAGGAGAGAGGTCACCGGAGGTCACAGACACGGCAATCGCTGGTCCAAGTAAAAGTTCAAATCCCTGGTTGGGGAGACTCCGCCCAAGATAGTCCACAAGGAAGGAACGGAAAGCCTTCTAACTTAATATAATTTTGTGTGAAATATTAATAATGATGTGTTTATGAAAAAAACATTATAAGAACTTGAGTGAAATATCAGTATAATATTTACAGTGTTTGAATTATATAGAATCATGAAATACTTAAATATGTAGCGACTGATTTACAGGGGGAAGGGTGTGATATATGCAATTATATCCATGTAGTAATTCGGAAATGTTCGGGTCCGCCGAACGTTGCCGAAAGGGCTTACGAGCCGGGACAGCGCGCTAGTCTGTGGCGGCTGCCAGATCCATTCTAACTTCCGTTATAATCAGTCGCTACCGAGACAAATAATATACTACTTATTGAATCTATTGTACATTACAATAAAGGACGAAGAACTTACGTTTATCTCTTAATTATTATTGTGTGGCTAGTAAGGCCACAATAAAAGAACATCACAATAATATAATATAAAATCACTATCCGAATCAGAAAAATGCATAAAATGCACATTTAAACGCTGCAAAGGTTTGCTATCTAGGTACTGTTCAGAAATAACGCCAGAGCACGCCCCGACACAACACATTAGTGTGCACACTCACCGTCACAACAGTAAGCACCACAACACACCGCACCACGCAAGTGTGTTTCCGCCTTAACTAATCAATTGGAAGATCGATAAACATATTTCGTCACCTCAGTTGGACATAAAGCGTTTTAAATAATCATTCATTTTACGAGGTTCTAACATCACTTACACTCTCTATTTTGTTTGTATCTGACTGTTAATCGTTATTACAAGATGGATTATGGTTGGCCACTTTGTTTGGATAGGGTTCTAACTTCGCCTTACCATGCTTTAAGGTTTCAAAATTTGCAAAGACGAATTTTCGTAATCTATTTAGATATTTTAGTTAAAGAATTTTAGATTATCATATTTTGGAAAATATTTAAAAAGAACGTGGCCCTAGCTTGGAATTGCAGGGAAACTAATTGGATCCTTGTGCAACAAATTATTATGCCCTAGCTCAGTGTTTTTTAAGCTCCGCAGACCCCTGGGGGTCTGCCAATACATGTATGGGGGTCCGCAGTCTCATCTTTGGACCATTTAACAATAATAAATAAATGCTACCAAAAGTCTCGTAATCGCTATGTGTCTTCGTTTCGGATTATTTTCCAGTACCCGACAAAAATTTGATTTTAGACCCTTTCAACACAGTTTTTACTGATATTACTGGCTTGACAACGGCACAGGAAAACCAGTTAATAGTTAACCTTGTGATTCAGCTTTGAAATGTAATTTCAAAGAAGCCTTTTTATCATTTTTTTAAGTGAATGTAAAGAAAGATTATAAAACATTTACTGCTTTTCTCAACCACATACCTCTGTGAAAAGGCATTCTCTGGTCTTATTTAAAGTACAAAACAACAGAAATGGATTACAAGTGGGATCCGATTTGAGATTACAACTTAGTAGTAACATCAATCCAAATATCACTAATTTAGTTCCAAAAAAGCAGCACCAACCTTCGCATTAATTAATGTGAATGTTGGTGTTGCTGTTGTCCGTTAATTATTAACGTTTTTTTTATAAAAAAGTTTTGTTTTTGTATTTGAAGTATTTACTAAAAAAAATGAGAGTGCAATTCATCTTCAGAAACCTTCAGAAAACTAAAGTAGATAAGAGTGGGGAGGCTACGAAGCACCGCACAAAGAAGAGACCGATTATACTATCTCATTCTCTCACAGGCTAAATCCTACGGGTGAATGTGTTTTTCTCTTTTTAGTGTCGCTATTTTTCATTTTGAGTTTCAAATCACAATGGTGCTAAAGAAGTTTTCACTTCAAAAATGGTATGAAATTTATTGTTGGTTTTTTTATTAAGGGGTTCTTAAAAATTGTGCTCGATATCATAGGGGTCCGTGGCTGAAAAATATTAGGAAACGCTGCCCTAGCTGGTTGCACATGGATCTATTTGCGTGTTTACGTATGTTCTAAAATGGTATGTATATGTCTTATTTAAATATTTTTATAATACGGAACGTAATACGGAACGATAATACGGAACGTTCGTGTTGTCAAAGTTTGATGCACGGATAATACGGAATGTTCCTTTTTTAACTAATAGACAATCAAATATGACATTTGTCGGAAGTACCAATCTTATAAATAATAAATTCTCTAAAATAAACTCGCATTTCATCATAATTTTAAAAAACATTCCAGGTTTTGAATGGTTTGTTGGCAAAGCAGGGTTTGTCTAGCGGGTTTGTGTAATTATTTTAATACCTTTCTTTCCATGTTCTACTGTTATAAATACAGGTACAAACTTGTCAATGATGCATTCACTTTGTTTTATGCAAAAATATTTTTTCTATGATTGGCAGCATTGTCCATGAAATGTTAAAATAAAAACGATGAATAAACAATGGCGTTACCGCGTGAGTGAATTAATTTTAACAAAATTAAAATGTTAAATGCATATTTTTTGCATGTTTTTTGGTCTCCCCCGACATAAATACTCACTTTTCATAATAATAAAGCTAAATCTAACTGTTTGAATAAAAAATATTCCGTATTAATGAGTAAGCGGTAATGCATAAATAATTTTTTCTTTAAAACACATTCAATTAAAATACCCAAAACCTCAAAATTGAAAATTGGTAAATAGATCATGAGAAATCGTCTTTGCAAACTTTGACACCCCATATCTCAGAATACGGTTAAGTAAAATTAGAACCCTGTTCACAGCGCCGGATCTGCCATACGTTCAAAAACGTGCAAAAAACCTGGCGCCAACTCCGAAGGGGCGCCGTGAGAAAATAAATATTGTATTAAAAATTTGTTATAATATTCCCTGAATCGTTTAAAAATTACCCATAGTACGAAATAATTATTACGCTCTAGCAACACTTTCCAAAGATACAGACTGCGCACGCATCTGGTTTTAATTCAACGAAATTAAACGATTTACGAATTTATAGTCAGTTACAGAATTTTTTTACAAATTCCATATATTTAGTTTAAACGTAAGATCTATTTTTCCATATATCTTTTACTGTCTTTTACGACAAATGAGTGCGATCCAAATTCATTAACCAATCACAGCGCCGTACTTTTATTCAACAGAACAAACAAACCGACGGCGCCTTTCAAAGTGCTTTTGCACGATTTAAGTCTCTAGGAGAATGTGGTTAAAGACCATTTTCTTATGAAATCTTCAGTAAATTCAAAATTCCATTAGCATAAACATCGCACGGTTTGCAAGGTTGCAACTGGTTAACAGTTTCATCATTGTTTTGACAGTTGAAGTTCCTTAAATGTACCTATAATTAATTTCTATTAGATTTGTTATTTTACAGTCAGTAATAATCAGTGTAAGCGTCTTTCGTAAGCCGTTGATACCATAGATACATTCGTGTTTGTTCGCTCAACACAGAACTCAGGGGAAATGGAATTGCAAGGTACAAATTTGAGGTTATATTATTAGATTTTTTTAATTTATAACTACATTTCTATTGGTTGTTAGAGGTTGTGGATTGTGGATTACAATGAATAGAACAATAATTAAAAAAAACTTTCAGGCTCGCAGAATCTAAAACTTAGAATTAAAGAGCATAATGACATAAAAAAACTCGTTTCCATTGGGAATTTTTTTATTCCAATTTCTCCAGCACCGATAAAAAATGATGTCCCGCGCAATGACGTTACAATGGTCCCGAGCACATCTAAACAGATATCTATCGCACAAATTCCTCCGGTCGAATTATTAGAAGATAAAAATAACGTTACTGATAGCAGTTTAAATTTAATTCTGTTTTCAGAGCTTGAATTGAAAGATCCCGGATGCTGGCCAAAGTTATCTCAAAATTCCATTAGTTTATTAGTTCAGGAAGGTCCTGTACAATTGAAAGGTTTTGATTTTCCTATTACGAACAAGCGTAAATTTAATACTAAGTATTATTACAAGAAACTGCCTAATGGAGAAGAATTACATAGATCGTGGCTTATTTATTCGAAAACTTTAGATAGGGTTACACCCTTTATATGTCTTGATTTTATTTGATAAATTAGTGTAAAAAAAAAAAATTAAATTAAAAAAAAAAATTGGGGTAAACGAATTTTTAATCAAAATAAAAATGTAGGGGGGGGGGCGCCATCGGTACCTACTGCACAGGGCGCTAGATTTCGTAGATCCGGCCCTGCCTGTTCAAATGTTCGACGATTTGTCTTTACTGAAAAAGCATATTTAAAATTTTCAGAAAAGGTATGTCGACAAATTGTTTTAACACTGCAATTTCAGAAGAGCACTACTGCAATGCAGTTGAATGACCTTAGACAGAAGTCAATAGCTGATAAGTGCAGTAGCCCCTGAATGCAGTTATCCGCATTGCTACTGATAACACTCATATTTACAAGTCTCAGAGTAAAGAATGTACCTAATCATTGTATCAACCAGAACATTTGTTATCTGTTTTATTTTTTCTTGCCATAGATTAAACATGTTTTTTGCAAGGATGTGTCATTGAGCGTTGAGTCTTTACATCAACAATTTTTAATGATTATTTTTTTAACCTTTGGATCTTTTATCCTTAGCCGAACTCTCCCAGCTAAAACTTCCGTCATGTGCCGGGGGAAAGTCCATTATGCCGTGTACTTGCTGATTGTAATTTCGAAATTACTCACTTGCATTTTATAACATTATGAATTTATCAAAATTTTACTAACTAACTAACCATCACGCCGTTTCCGCAGGGGTAGGCAGAGAGGACGGACCTCCAAACAACTCGATCTTGGCACACACTCACATTCATACATCGTTTCATACATGCTCTTCTATTATTCTGACTCTTGACATGGCCCGACTCAAGTATCTGATTCACTTGGTCACGCCATGTCTTTCTCGGACGTCTCCGACTTCTTCTACCATTCACATTTGCTTCATATATTCTTCTTAAACTCCTTTCCTCGTTCATTCACTCTAAATGCCTCATTACTCATTATGCTTACATCAGCCTTGCATTCTTTGCGGATCTCCACGTTTCTCACACGATCATACACGGTTTTTCCAACACACGCCTCAGGAAACCAGTACTCCATTATGGACGACTAGCTTCGCTTCTTTGGACAGTTTTTTGTTATTGCAAACGGCGTTCAGTCTTCCATTAATAGAGTTACCTGCATTCGCCTATCATTCAATATCAAAATTTTATGTTTATATTACAAGTGGTTTTCCCAGAATGGCCACTTATCCACCTAAGCGAAGAGATTTTCGGGTGTTTCGGCCATTCGATTGAATTAATATCATAATGCAGAAACATTTGCAGAAACATATCGATAACGGAAATTTGAAATGATGTAAAGGATAAACTGTTAATCGTTCAGGAGAGCAAATTTAAAAAAAAAAAAAAACATCTTCCGTTTTTGTAGACCTTATAATATTATGACTTTTTATTACAAAATTGACATTGAATTAGATAAATCTTTCAGAATACTAAAGGCTCTGCAACCGGGCCCAAAAAGAAGAAGATGGAGAGATACAAATGTTAGAGGAGAGCGCTAACATTTACAGGGACAAAATCGATGCGAAAATTGCGAAAATGTTTAATAAAGCACGACTCGTTTAAAATAGAGCAAAAATTTCGCGGGCATTATCTTAAATAGCATTTAAATAAACACTGTGAATTTTTTCAAACATATAACTTGTAAAATAACTGAAACAAATGTGTTAATTATAATTTTTGGAGCATACTTTGCGATTTTTTTCTATCGAGGGAATTTTATATAATTTGCGTTTCGGCGCGGGCAAAGTCTAGATATTATCTTCAGGAATAACATATATTTTTTTAAGAGCTTTAAAACTTACCATGTTTAAGAGAAATATGTAATAAATCGGTACAAAGCCGGGTTGCGGGCCCTTAACATTTTTTTAAATTCTTTAATAACAGAACTTAATTAATTTTTCATACAAAAAATCCTTAAAATGCACGTTGTGAAGGACACACTTATTTTCCTATTTACACAGAGTTTATCCCATATTAATTTGTAGGTTTTATAGTAATTATTTTTTTAATGTTAATTTATAACTCTTTTTTGATTTATAAAAATCACATACTTAAAATTGGGTAGCTATCGCTCGAGTGGTTTATTATTATCAGAGAAATTACATTTTCCTCCTTCATATCAGCGAAAAATTTAAATAAAGAAATATAAGTTTTTTTTAAACTTTTATTGTATTTTAGTAAGTATTGTGTTTTTGAATAAAATAAAATTGGATGATGTTTTCCCGTAAATATTTGCAGTACCTAATGGCTTACACACCTGTGAGTCGAATTATGAATCATGGGAAAGGAATGAACCAATCGCAAATCTCTCGAATGAACCAATCGCAAATCGGCCTCTTGAAGAATATATATATGCGACTGAAGGAAGAAGTGCGTGCCAGATGGAATAGTGAGGCATTCCATACTCCTACCGAGAAATGGTGTCGTAGTTGTAGGTCAACCTAAACAAAAGATTGTTGCCTATATATAGAAAATTTTAAATACGGAGCGGGAGGCAATAGTGAACTACTAATAAATCACGCCCTTTCGACCTTCCTACAACATAAAGCTACCTCCAGACTACTCGCGAAGTTGAACGAGGTTAGGCGAATATGGTAGTGCGGAGAGGCACTTCGTCTTACCTCGTCCAACCTCGGCTAGCCTCGGGCGACTTCCATTTGTTGTCGGTTTTTGCACCCGAGTCAAAGGACTCGAAGTTGCACGAAGTGCCTACACGATGTGCCTCTCTACACTACTCGGCTAACTTCAGTTTGCTTCAATACATCATTGTGAGTACATGTGCGTGCCAGTAATTATTTATCTGTAAAAAAAATACAACAAAAACAAAATTCTTTTGTACCAATTTATTTATTTATTCCCGGCAGTTCTCTTGTCATAGTTTAATTGACTAAACTAACCTAATTCTGTTCCGGTGCATTGCAATCATCCTCCATCTTCTTTTCCTCATATTTCTTTGTTTTATAAATACACACATAGTTATAATACGCGAGCGTGTACATTGCAATGGCAGCTGCAACTTGAGTGCCCATGACGTGCGAGTCATGACGGTACGGAGTTTCTCGCGAAGTTGAACGAGTGTGTAGCGATGTACTTCGGACTTCGGTCAACTTTCCCGAGTACTTCGTCGAGGAAGTCTGGAGGTAGCATAAGTCTGCACACCTTTTTGCTTGCGGTCTATCTAGTCAGTTAGTGAAGTCCGAAGAGAAATAATTACCTTGAAAGAAGATCTTCCGAACTCTCGCGATATACTTGTGGGCATGTCGGTTGGGCCGGTCTGTGGTCCGGTTGGACGTGACCGGCGATATGGTGAGGAACTCGACGTGCGCCGTGGCTCGATTGAATGCGGCCGAGCCCAGGCGGGACACGCATATCTTGTTCGCCGATCCAGACACTATTCGCGCTGGCACCAGGAGTAGATGTCTTGGCACACCCCTGGAAATAATTTAAAAATAGATTGTTTGAATCAAATACTTGAGTCAGGCCATCTTAAGAGTCAAAATAGTTGAAGAGTATGTATAGAGACAATGTATAAATGTGAATGAAGCAAGGTGTGTGTGATAAGGGAGTCGTGTGGTGGTCTATCCTCTCTGCCTACCACTCCGGAGAAAAGGTGTGATGGTTAGTTAGTTTTAAAAGTTTGGTTGGAAAACTATTTCGGGAGGTTTCTATCTTCGAAATGAAAATTAAAAGACCAGAAAATTAAATTTTAAAAAAAAATAATCATTTCCTTAAAAAAAAATACCCACATTCAGGAAAGTTGAATGATGATTGTCAATGTCAAATTTTATCTTATAAAATTGGAAAGAAGAAATTGTACTGACCTTCCATTATTTTCGTCCGATGAGATAATATCAACGAAACACGCAGCAATAAAAAAAACGAACAAAATCCGTGCCATTTTTCACTCATAAAATCAAAAAACAAAAATCCACTTTTCCGGATAGATTTCAGAAACACTTTTGAATGACATTGATTGCACTTGAAAAACTTGCTTATTATTATCAATAAGTATTATGGTATAATATGACTGGTTGATTTCTTGACCTCTTCACTTGAGTATGATAAATTGTAGTGAAGGAATCAAGGAATGAGGAATGTATGTTATAAATTGACCATCCACCATGCTGAATGAAATGTCTGTGTATTAAATACTTGGTAAAATAACGGGTCTCTTCTATAAATAATATATGCTGTATTTTATATCATGAATCACTTCAAATGGTCGTTTGCGTTGATACTTTTTTTTTATTTATTTGCCATTTGCACAATGACAAAAATGATACACTTTCGATTTCGCGCCATTTTCAAAAGGGCAAAATTAAAATATTTTCTTTTTTTAGATTTAAAAGTTTGTGAGTATTTTTAAATTGCGAAAACACCCAAACGTAATTCACTATTATTATTGGCTTAAAACTAAATAGTACGTGTTTAGAAAATTGCGAATAGTATTCTAGTTGTTGTCAATACAAAAATGTAAACACATGACAATACAACGGTAATAATTAATTTTAGGTCATAAGGTCACAGGCCCCGAAACGAGAAACTAGATTCAATACAAAAGTAGCACAATCAAATAATTATTGGTTTTGGCGTAAAAATATTTCAATCACATAAAAAATACTGTTTTTTTTCGTAACAAAACAAACCGAACGAAATGTTTGATTTGTGTTTCCTACAAATAAAATATTTTTTTCATGAATTGCTGGTTTCAAAAATAACATTTTGCAAAGGAGCTCTACAGTCAATAAGAATAAGGCTTCTATTGCCCAAACATAATATTTAGCTTTTTTGGGTGCGTTGTGTTGATGTAGCTCCTCGTAAAAACAAAGCCCAGTATTGCCAGGTTTTCATTCAATTCTCCTATGGGTACATAAGGCTGGCCGCATAAGGACGTTTTCCGTGTTCGATTTCCGAATTCGTTTTCCGTATTCGGAGATCCGATTGCATGGAATCATAGAAAATACATTAGCTGACGCACACGTTCGCTTTTTTTCCGAACGGAAAAAATTCCGTATGTACGTTCCGAATGCAAGCCGGCGCGTTCGGAGAAACCTGACGGAAAAAACCTAATGACGTCATGCGGAACGCAGCGCTTGCATACATTTTGTTTATGCCGACGCACACGCTCGGAAATTTCTATTCAGTATCGCAATCGCATCGGCACCGCGTGCATCGGACATATTCTTTGTATTTGTCGCAATCGCAACACGATAATGTGTGAGGCAGAAACTTTCATTATTAATTCATTATTTTTCATCATTCCATTATTTTTTTCTTCTTCATTATTAACAGAAATGCAATTGCTAATAAATCGTCGTCCTCCATCGTCGTGCGTTCACCACGCTATCACTATCTGTACTGACGTGTATCGTGTATACATTCCGAATGAAGAAAAACGAACGTTTGCGCTAGTCTCACGGAATTCCGAATCGGAATTCCGCATCAGGAAATTGAACACGGAAAACGTCCTTATGCGGCCAGCCTTAGATAATAAAATATACAATATACGACTCCAGATACTAATATCTTCAGCCTATATGTTTGACGAATATCTACAGCTCATATGTTGAACTAATATCTACGAACTTCAGAGTGTTGACTAATATCTACAGAGCGTAGGTTGGACTATTCAGCTAAATGTGTCCAATAGTCCGATATTAGGGATTTTTACATACATACTTACATAAATTAAGTTTTTTAAACTGTATACGCAATATTACGTTATTCCAATATGCTATACATAATTGCAAATCCAACCTCTGACAGTACTGTAGATATTCGTCAACACTTCGGTTCTCATAGATATTAATCAACAGTTTGAGCTGTAGATATTCGTCAACACTTTGATTCCCATAGATATTAGTTCGATTTTTTCAGTTTTTGGAATTCCTGTAGATATTAGTAGACGCCTCCCAATATACCGCCCCACAACTTTGCCCGTCCCACTGATTCGTAGGGAACTTTAATAATTTTCTGCAGAGGTTCTCCGGTTTTTGTTCACTTAGTATCAAGTCCGACCCAGTGGAACGATGGGCTTAGTATTGCCGTCTGCCGAACACTCCTTGCTTCATTCCCATTCGTACATATGGTCTCAAACATTATCTACTCTTCTGTTACGCTGCCTCTTGACAAGGATGAATCCCTTGATCGTGGCATTCCTTGATCCCTTGAGGTTGGCCGATCGTGTGGTCGCTGAGGCCAACCCTCCAACCCCGAATTCCATACTCCAAAATGGCGGACATGAAACAGTTGTAGCTACGCTGTATCTTTTTCAGTTGCCTACAATTATTACGTGCGTATAATCATATACTTATATACACGATATGTTTTCAAACAATTGTTATACCACTCTCCGTAATAATATATAGTCATTTTAATAGTACGCGGCACGGTGTGGACAGCTGCGGCAGGCTGGTTCGTGTGAGTGAGTTGGCCGTCGGGATCGCCTCGAAGATGATCCCGGGCCAACGCGAACTCCAACCTTCCAACTCGAACTTCCAACGCACGAACACCCCTCCACACGATCGTCCAAACGTTTGAAGTTGGAACGTTGGCCGCAGTGTGGGCTAAGCATGACAAATTTTCCTTTTCCTCGGGAGTCCCTGACTTCTTCCATCGTTCACTTTTGCGTTATTTATTCTCCTTACATTACTTTTTTAGTTCATCCGCTATACTACACGTCCTCAAACCCATGAAAGTGCCCTGTAAAGGTATGAAATCAGGCCAAATTTATGTTTTTAATTGTTGATTGTAAGTTTGACTTCAACGTTAATTTATATGAAGAAGTGTCTGTGACATCCGGCTGGTTGTACTCTTGTACAAATTTACAGTTTTATTCCGAGATTTGTGAAATTGCAATACGCGATGAAGATCGCTGTCCACGTCTGATTTTGAAAAACTCTGTGTAAAGCCTGGCAAATACGTTAAAACGCCAGGAAACTCCGGGAAACGCCGGGGACACTGTCCGGGAAATGCCGGGAAAGCTAATTGATAATAAAGGAAGTGTCTATTCATCGGTGTGTCCCGATATATTAACAAAGAAATAATATATTCTTGTGAAAAATACATAGTGATATAATTATTCCTATGTCGGGGCGCACCGATGAATAGACCTCTCCAAAATAAAATGAAACTGGTCCTACTTACTAAAATGTTTTTCGTAAATTCGTTTTGATTCCATAGGGCAACACAAAATTGTGTTTTTGTTAGTAAATTGTCAAAATTATTTTCAAAATAAGCCTTGGTTATTTCAACGTCTTTTGATATTATTATAGATTTTTATGAATATGTTCTTCATTACATTACCTTATTATTAAAGAATTTGAAGAAAGAACTTGCAGTTTATACGATAATAATTTGGTGACCAAAAATTCATTATGTTTACTCTGCGGGGCATATTCCCGGCTCCTCGTAAGTTATTCCATTGATTTAATATTGTTAAATGGGTTCGTTCTCTAAACGTCGATTGCTCATTTCTTTTGCTGTATCTAAAATGAAAGTGTTATTTCTGCTTTCAGAGAAAGAATCGAAGAAAAACTTCATAAAAGAAAATGTCAGACACCTACGAAATATGCAAAATAACCGACTACCCGTGAACAACAATGCTAAAGTAGTTCACGTTAAAAAGGAGAAGGCTCCTACTAAGGCGTCGACATCGGTCTTTACCGATGAATCGATTCATAAAACCCACATTTCCTCTTCCAAAGGTTCTATTGCCCACACCGCACCCAAGTCCCAAAGTAGCTCCAACAGGGTACATTACGCCCAGCCCGCCCCCAAAGCATCGGAAACGCCGGTAATTCGCAAAGCAGACATGAATGAATTTCTCAGAAGGAAAAAGATCCGTGATACTAAACCAATTCCCATCCCGACTGAATATTACTTACCATCCACGGATAATTTGTCAAATCACAGAGACGTGGGTTGCCAGTACATAGATCCTGATGCGACGCATTTCTTTGCCGACGGTACCAAACTTCGAGTAATGTACCCATCGAAAAAGGTACTAGACAATATAGAAAAAAATAGTAAAGAAAGGGCAAGCAACAGACTAAGTAATCAAGACATTGGCGACACGGGAAAAATTGAGAGGCCTGTTGCAGTGGACAGGAATTCCAAATTGGGGTTGAGAAAGAAAGAGCCGATCGTTTCGGCGGCGAAGGTGGTTCAGAGTAGGTACTTATCCAATTGCAACTTGAATGGCCAGCAAGATCATTCGGACGACACCCAGCGTAGCACATTCAGCTTAAACTCTCCCAGGAAACTTGATTCTAATACAAACGACTTGGAAGAACGGAACCCCCTTCTCCCTCCACCCAGTGAGTATAGACTTTGGTTCCCATTGTAAATATTATATTATGTTTCAGAACTTTCAGAGGATATTCAGTTCATAAAAGCTTTAGCTGTGCAATCCCCAAGAAAGAGTAGCCTTTATGGATTGCACTACTTTGTTACAACTGTGTAAGTAATGAGACTGGTAGCATAGTGTTCAATGTGGCAACACTGGTGACTTCCCGTTTGGGGGGGGGAGGCAGGCCAACATCTGATGTGCTTTTGGTTCTCGCTTGGTGGTCCATAACATTGTTTCCGTTAACAGGATTTTTTCTAGTGTATTCTGAAAATTTGTGATAACAATTTTGAGCAAAGCTGCTCTGTTTTGTTTCTGGCAGTGCAATAGAAACTTTTGCAAAACTTCAACATGCCTATGGAGACTATTTTGTCAAGGACCCAGATTTTCAGGTGGAATTAATTCTCAAGACGGCTGAGACTCGATTGAAGATGTATCTCGTAGCGGAAGACCTTCAACTTCTTCTTGTGCCCTGTCTCTTATACGGACGTTGACTATCATGTTGGCTATGCGGACTCTTTGTACTGCGGCCCGGAACAGCTCTACAGTAGACTGGCCAAACCACTGTCTCAGGTTTTTCAGCCATGAGATTCTCCTTCTTCCAAAGCCCCGTCTTCCGGCAACCTTTCCCTGCATTATGAGATGCACGATCTCATACTTCTCTGGATGTCTCATCACATGTCCAAGATATAGACTACAAATTCTGATAGTCGGTTGATGGTCAGATTAATCGGGGAAGGGTTGAATTTAACTAACAAGTTTAACCCTTTGATTAGTGAGTTATTTTTTTGTTGTCTACATCGTGGGAGTGAGTTACTTTTCAAGTTTTTCTTAATTTTGTAATCGATTTAATTAATTATCTTCTTACCTTTTTTTATTACACAAGTTAATTTCGGAGCTTTTTTTTTATTACTACTTATAATATTTTATTATTGTATTGCAAATTTAGTTACACGAATTCAGTGGTTCTTGACATTTTGCAAGTAAGAAGTTTTGAATTTTTTTTTTATTTATATAAAAAGAAATGTACAATAATAAAGGAATAATTCTAAAAATAAAAAAGTGGAGTAATCCAGTGGCATCCAACATTTTACAAATAGGGTTTTCAGAAAAAGATAGTACTAAAAATGAAAACAAAAGTATAAGTAAGGGAACGTACCCATACTACGTGACCAACTTTTTGCAATTTTTAACCCCCCCCCCCTCCCCCCGGTGACCAAAATCCTAAGCAACCCACCGCTCATTTGTATGGAGCGTGACATTTTGAAGACCCCCCCCCCCCTAAACGTGTCACGTAGTATGGGTACGTTCCCTAAGGTCTTATAATAAGTTGGACAAATTCAGTGGCCCTCAACATTTTACAAATAGAAAGTTTTCAATTTTATTTATTTTTTATTTATATAAAAAGAAATGTGCAGTAGTAAAAATATGATAATAAAAATAAAGTATAAATTCAGTGGTTCTCAACACGCGAATGATGTTAGATTTAGATTTCGTATTTATTTTGTCAAACTATTACTACCTAAAATATTCTTTTCATGTGGTATTCCTCAAAACACGGATAAGTGCATAATGGAACATTACATCCAAGACACATAAATTTGATGTCTTTCCTTGTTTGTTATAATAAATAAAAATATTTGCGTAACAATATTTATATAATGATAGCAGGTACCCGGCAAGCGTTGCAATGCCATTCAAAGAAATAAATTGTTTCTCCCTGCATGTCCATTCCTATTCGTCTCCGTTCCCTTCCTGCGTCCCCTTTCCTTCCTGCATCCCCTTCCCTTCCCTTCCTGCATTTCACCTTCCCCCTCTCTCGTCGCCCTTCCCTCGATCCCTACCTCCTTCGTTACCCTCTCCCTTGTCCAGGCCTACACACACAATGGGGGGGGGGGTGGAATGGGATATGGGGTGGGGTGAAATGATATACCATCTTCGACTAACCGGTGCAGATATCGGGCTCTACTGCAGTCTGTTTTTTTTTTCCACGGTCGTGTGTCACCCCTCATCGGAGTCGAGTCGGAGTGGGAATTTTACACTATTTGTAAAATTTTGGGAGCCACTGGATTAGTCCACTTTTTTAATTTTTGGTATTATCCCTTTATTATTGTACATTTCTTTCCAAAAAATAAAAAAATTGTAAACTTTTTATTTGTAAAATGTTGAGAACCACTGAACTAGTAATATATGTTTATGTATATGTATAGATTCGTAACAATTTTTGTAAAAATATGTAAAAATGTTTGACAAATATATTTGTATTATCGATAAATCATAATTTAATTGAAATTACAAACATGGCATGGAAAAAACTGAATAAAGTCGTACGGCTGCACATATGCGGCAATACTCTATTTGGATCGTCCGTGTGCCGCCGCATACCTGCGGCAATACTCCTCAAAGGGTTAAAGCTTTGCTAATGTTTGTTTTGCTCGTTCTACTCTGTTGACCGAGCCAATGTCTAGCAATGTGGAAAAATTGTCAACTATTGTGACATTATCTCATTCTAAATCCTATGTACTTATTATAGCTTCAAATCAAGCCCCTTGTTAAGAAAAAAAATGTGCTTTAAAAAATACTAGACTTATTAATTTAAGTTTGTTTATTTTTTTTAATTGGTTGAGGATCCTCTTTTATCACATCTTATTTTATTTGATGATAAAATATGAAATGTTTCAGCTTATCAGAAGGGAGTGGTGCCCAAGTACATCAGGGAGATAAAGCAGAAAAAGGAGCAGAAGCGGGAGCTCTCGGCAGAGCTGGATGAGTTTGGGGAGGTGGATGTCCACTGTCCGGAGGGACACATCGCCCTGCCCGAGAGCGAGAGGGTCGAGACCCTCAAAATACTCAGAGAAAGTAAGCAACCAAACCTTTCCTTGCCGGCGCTTTCAACGGACTTGACATTTCTCTAATTTTTTTATCCCTTTCTTCCCGGCTCCACGCCAAAATTGCTTTTTTTGAAGTTTTTTTTTTATGTAAATAAAATTGAACCTTAAAAAATAATTTTAAAAATTTAAGAGGCATAGCACAAAATGATGGAATTTTTACGGTCCGTAACTTTACCGCCTGTTGTAAAATCAATGTTTGAACAATAATTATCTTGGTTTGAAACATCCACCCACGAAGAATGGTCTGCAACCGAAATATCACAAACACTTTTATCACTATTTAACTAACTAACTAACTAACCATCACGCCGTTTCGCACAGGGGTAGGCAGAGAGGACGAACTGCCAAACAACTCGGTCTTGGCACACACTCTTTGCCTCATTCACTTTCATACATCGTCTCACACATACTCTTCTATTATTCTGACTCTTGATATGGCCCGACTCAAGTATCTGATTCACTTGGTCGTGCCATGTCATTCTTGGGCGTCTTCGACTTCTATTACCATTCACAGGTGACATACGCTTTAATGTGCTGCGTTTAAGGTTAAACGGATTTTTTGATTTGATTCACTCGATTGTGCCATGTCCCCGACTTCTTCTACCATTCACATTTGCATCATATATTCTTCTTACACTACTTAAAATTCTATAAAGTCTGCGTCTTCTTTGAAAAATATAATGGGAAGAATCAGAGTATGTTATGGCGGCAGCCAATGGTCCTGGATCAGATGCATTTTCTCTCCTCCTCGATGGTACAGGAACTTCAGGAATATTATCTTCATTTTTACACTCATCATCTGTTTCTTACTATCGTGGCACGAGAACACAACAGAATGGAGTTTGCAGGAAAACACTTTTTTTCTTCTTCTTTAGCACAATTTATTTAATGCAATAAATACAATTATTACAAAAGGGTCTATTTACCCTTACTCGGATGGTCTCCTCGACCACTCCACATTGACAAATATCGAAGGTCTTCTTTCCTCAATATTTCTGTCAGTTTTTCCACACTCAACTGAAGGACGACTCATGTACCTGTGTAATAACAAGACTCAAGGTACACCTCGTGTACCTTCCAGCTTCACTCTAATAGCAAGACTAACTCTCTGTTCCAAATGTCACAATATTTAAAAAAAAATATTCAAATATAAAATTTCAAGGTACATGGAGAAATGGTGAGGACTGAGATTAAAAACATTCCCATATCTCGAATTTCTTTTTTTTCATTGAAAATAACCATAGTTTTGAAAAAAATACAGGGATAAATATTCTTCATATTAATCATAAAGGAAAACGTTTAGATAACTTAGAAGCCTTGGAAATTAAAAAATCCCTTAAAAATAATGAATCTATTATCAACAAACAAAAAATATTGTCATATAGCCCAATCATGGATTTGTTCTCCTACCCATCCACTCTACACTAATACCTACCTACCCAATCTACATTATTATCTAGCAACAGCTCCACCCCTACCATAATAAAACATTGTTCGAAACTGTCAAATTAGTATAAGCTTTCCCTGACGAAGAAACCGGTAGGATTTGCGCATCAAATAAGTGGTTTATACAAAGTTAAATTATTTCATTTTTCTAATTATTATTTTACTTAAAATTAAATAGAAACCATTTTTTGCCTATTTTAAAGGAGAAACTACGCGTAACTAAATGACTAAAAAATAACAAGAATATTACAAATAATTATTTTACTAAGGCTAAATGGATAAAATCACATTCTGGAACGAACATCATCGATTTAAAAAGTTTCAAATACTTATCCAACTCTCTCATGTAGTCCTCATCGTTACTACTCTCAAATTTATTTTCATTTAGATTAATATAACGGGATCGTGGATTATTTCACTAATACACAATCAAGCTTTAGAAAATAGAAATCACAAATAAATAATCCATCTTCGAATCATTGCACGAAAACAAACACGATAATGCACAGTTGTAGATAAGATGTTGACAACAGCATGGTGCGATAACTGCTGGGTACTTTTGCAACATCGAATGTACCTGCGTATCAATTTTATCCTGCGGTGAGGCGCAGTTAAAACAAAATTCATCCATCCCTCGACCATAGCAGGTACTAAAGGCAAAGAAATGGTTCAGAATAAGCAGCGAATCCACCACAGCGGGTCAAGTGAATTTCTTTCCTCTGGAACTACTTCTGGCATTAGACGTGTACAAGTCGCCTCTTCTGAAACTTTTCTATAAAGACTATTAGGCCTTAATTATTTGTAATAAATATATATTATAAAAGGAAGTGTACAAAACGTGCTTGCCGCTGAAACTCAGAATCGAGTCCCGGTACGATCAAGGGAGTTGTATGGTGTGGTACCCTCTATCCCCCATCCATGTAGAAGGTTCCCGAGTTTATTTATTTATTTACGCCCTAGTGGGCTTTTACAAAGATAGATAATAATAGTTAGGCAGGTACGTAGTACACAATATGTAATGATTAAATTAATAGCAAAAAATAAAATTAATTAAAATTAAAATCATACATTTCATTAAAGTAATTATAAAGACTTCATTTTATAACTAATACGGAGTCTGCAAACATGTCTACAATATTCCCAAATTTATTGCCAAAATGATGTAATCTATTTATAGGTGTATGAGCCTCATAGTTTGTTTTAAAATTGTCACAGAAGAAAGTAGCACTTTGCCTCGTATTTCTGGTCGGTACATAAAATTTTATTTTGGCGAGAATTTCAGGGTTGTCAATGCAATTATTAATGATTTTATTTAATAGTACAAGGTCAGAGATGATCCGCCTATCTGACAGCGTAATTAAGTTGAGTTGTTTCATCAAAAGGACATATTTAATATTTTGAATTGGAATATTCAGCTTAAACTTAATGAATCTTAGCAATTTGTGCTGTACCCTTTCTACGTTGTCGGAACGTGTTTTATACAATGGGGACCAAATGGGGCGAATTATACTCTACCTGGCTTCTTACTAAAGAAGTGTACAATATTTTCAAACATTTGAGTGACTTAAAATCACTTGCTGTTCGGCATATAAAACCAAGCATTTTTATAGTTCTATTTGTTATTTCATTTATGTGCAGAGTAAATGTTAACTTTTCATCAAAGATAACACCTGAGTCCCTGATCTAAGCGACTGGTGACAATATTACATTATTTAAAGAGTATTCATAAATTACACGACTTTGGATTTTATGAAAACGAATAACTTGGCACTTTTGAATATTAAGAAATAGCGAATTGATCACACACCAATGAAAAAAATATTTCACCTGAAGGACGTGCTTTTGAAGATATAAGGGCTGGAAATTTCGCCCTCTAGAAATTTCTAGAACAGGCCAGAACATTTGAGTGTATTCGAGAGCATTCCACAACATTTCGGAACATCCCGGAACATTCTGGAGTGTTCGGGAATAATCTGGAACATCCGGGAACTTCCCGGAACATCATTGTGGAACATTCCAGAATACTCTCCCATTTTATTTTTTAATTTTTTATTTTAGTTTATTT
The DNA here is from genome assembly GCA_917880885.1 of Limnephilus marmoratus. Classification (NCBI taxonomy): domain Eukaryota; kingdom Metazoa; phylum Arthropoda; class Insecta; order Trichoptera; family Limnephilidae; genus Limnephilus; species Limnephilus marmoratus. The sequence continues at coordinate 42,739,004 of OU862924.1, read as the reverse complement.
AGGAAACAAACAGTTATACACTTCGAAAAGGAGGAGGTTCTCAATTCGACTGTATTTTTTTTTTTCTTTTTTTATGTTTGTTACCTTAGAACTTTCGACTGGGTGAACCGATATTGATGATTCTTTTTTTATTTGAAAGCTGGTGCTTCCCGTGTGGTCCCATTTTAATTTGGTCCAGTTCTGACAATGGCATCCATGAGAAAATCATATAAGTCTTAAATTTGCATCAAGTATGTGCGCGACAAATGGACGAATAACTCAATATCACGCCAACCGATTTCGATGATTCTTTTTTTATTGGAAAGGATGTACTTCAAGGGTAGTTTGATGAGAGTTTGGTTAGGTTCTGATTATGGGATCCATGACAAAGTAACGGAACTCTCCAATTCTGAAGAACAAATTTACGATACTCGGCCGAATCTTAATCGAATTAGTTAGTGTACTTCAGATTCACTAAAAATCAAAAAATAAACAAAAATTTTAACAAAACAAAAAAACGACTTCAAAAAATGCACTAAAAAGTAAAAAAATAATTTCGTATTCTTCTACAACTTTTTAATCAACTTACCTTTTCTACTCATCAATATGTAGGTACGATTGTTATTTTTGGAGTCGGTGTCAACCAAGGTACCCGCGGCCCGGCGTGTTCACTTGACAGCTCCTCTCCCGCCGACACCGACTCCAAAAATAACAATCGTACGTACATATTGATGTGTAGAAAAGGTAAGTTGATTATAAAGTTGTAAAAGAATACGAAATTATTTTTTTACTTTTTAGTGCATTTTTTGAAGTCGTTTTTTTGTTTTGTTAAAATTTTTGTTTATAATAAGAAAGTAACATATTACGTGATTGCATTAACCAGCGAAGTTTCCGCTAAAATTAATAATATATATATATAAAAACATAAATTAAAACATTAAAGAAAACATAAAGTGGTATAAAAAAAGAAAAAAAAAAAATATATATAAAACAGAAATGAAAAAAAAACACACACATATTAAAGCATATGGGATATATATAAATCATCCAAATATTATTATTATAATAAAAAGAAGGAAAACCAACGTAATGAGAATGAAAAAAATCAAAAATAACATGCAGCCAGGGGAATTGTCAAATTAGAGAATCGTCAGTTCAATCTCGTATCAACTCCCTGAGCGATGGCGGGTACCCCAGCTAGTTATTCATAAAGGTCTTTATCATATTTAATTAATAAGTTTTAATTTTGATTTTCCAGAGTTCTCCGACTTGATCAACGAGCTGAACAAGATGCCAGTGAGAACGGACACGCTCCGCATGAGGAACCGGAAGATGGTGCTGGACAAGGAACTGGCCAAATTGGAAGAGGGGATCAAAGTGTTCTCCCGACCCCGCGTGTACGTCAACATCGACGTGTGACTCTTCGGAAACATTAATTTAATTAGTGCCTTTTATATTTCATGAACATTCCCATGCCTTGCTTGCCTCATAAGTTTAAATTGACAAAAAACACAATTTAAACTACGACCTGCTGCTACAAGCAGAGTATTAAATTATTTTTATATTTATAGTTATGAAATTATTGATCTCAAGATTATTACTAAATTTTACTTATCTGATTGGTAGGATTATTATTTTTGATGACCAAATATTAGTGCTATATGTAATTTAATTTTTCCTACAATTAACCCTAAATTAGGCGCATAAAAAAATAACACAATCAGTCCCATGAGGTCACTACTGACTACAAAGAAATAAATGAAAATGGAGTGGAAGAAATAAATAAAATGAAGTATATATTATCAAAAATATTAAAATACTTTATCATAATTAAATGAAGAAACAAAAAAACAACTTTGACTTTAAAGGTCTATGCCCACTACACCGTTCCATACCATGACCGAACCGTAGCGGCGCATGCAAAAAAGTATTCTTTGTATCGATCAGTATGAAACGCCGCCCACTAGACCGTTCCGTCACCGACCAACACCGTCGCATACCATGACTGGACTGACGGCGACAATATTTTGCAGGTGCCGGTCCGCTCTATGCCTGGCACGCGACGGAACGGAACGGGCTAGTGGGCAGCGTTTCATACTGATCGATACAAAGAATACTTTTTTGCATGCGCCGCTATGGTTACAGTCATGGTATGGAACGGTGTAGTGGGCAGAGACCTACGGGTATAATACGGTGTTAGCCCGTTCTAATGGGCATAGTAGGGCGTAGCGTGTTTATTTTGTGTCTGATACGTTCATAGTACGGTCATCGTATGGAACGGTGTAGTGGGCATAGACCTTAAACAATTAAAAAAAAAACAGCTTCTATTCTCAAAAAAACTACTAATTTTTGGTTTTACCGATATCAACTTTAAAAAAATTTGTTCAGACTCATCAGCAGATTCATCAATTCTGCATCCAATGGAAGATCCCTGAAGTGTTGCTGTCAAATAAATTTACCACACGTACGGCACTTATTTGGTACTTTTTTGTAAGTTACGTAATTGGTTGCATGGGGTCAGTACCCAAGAGAGCAGCGATACGTGCGTACGCATTGGCTTTCTGGCCGCAACTGATTTGCGTTCCCCGCGGGAAGGCAGGATGCTAGAAAGAGCGCTGTCGCATTCCAAACACTCATAACATATTTTGTTTTCAATTCAACTTAACGCCTAATTGAGGGTTAATAATAGGTACAGTAACTCTTCATTGTTCAGTGATTAGATTCCTGATATGTGGCGAGGATTGGGATAATGAAACCAAAAACCAATATAAATTCACAGGTTCAGTGTAATGTTACACATTGATGCAGAAAATTTAGATTTCCAATTAAAAGGATGTACATCTTATATATAAAAATCAATTTTTGTTTGTTTGTTCGTATTTTATGCGCTGCCATACCGTTCATCCGATTGAAAATTTATTTGTAATCGCTTTACAAAAATTCTGTGTCTTCATTTTAACTTCCAATTCTTCTCTGACTACGGTTTCAACATTTACAATTTGTTTGAAGTTTACGATTTGTTCGATGTTTACTTAATGATGCAGCGAATCACCAGAGATGTGTGCTTATGCAATGCTGTTACTGGGGGTGCTGATAGGGTGTGTGAGCTTGAACAACCTAACTAAATAATAAATTTGCTAGTTCTTTACTGTGGATAAATGGAGAGTTACTGTTGATAGTCTGTTAATTTCTGTATTGTGTAGCTAATATTTCTTGATGTGTGTGTGAATGTATTATTGGTGCTTTGTTTGTTTGTATGTGTGTCCGTAGAATTGTTTTTACATTATTGTCTCTCAATTTGAAAAGTCTGTGATAATCTTGTTGAAAATTTTCCATTGCCTAATGTCGTTGGTCAGAGTACCAATATTATTATGATTAAATATTACATTATCTGAAATGTAATTTACTTGATGATATGCAGTTTGTTTGGAAGTAGCCAAAATGAAAATAAATATTTTAAAGTTCTGAAGAAACGAATGTTTAATTTGTACTGTCTGGAAATGATGGAGGTATACTCAGAATACCCAGGAAATTGAGTTCAAGATGGCAGCCTTTATGACTCATTTTTAACTCTAGAACCATAAATTATAGAGACATAGAGAGATATAGCATGAACTGCAACAACTGAAAAAATACTGAAAATTAGGCCAAGTAACCCCATTTGATGGTCGGTGCATGTAAATATAGACAATGGTCTTTTGTTTCAGGTAGAGATGGTCGATATTCCTGTCCCGGTTAAATGGAACCAGTTCCTTTTCTGTCACTGGAACTGTAGATACATTTCTCTGAGGAACCAGTTATTTTAGAAAATGGTTCTTTGTGGAATACGTATTTATGAAAATTAAAAATATTAGAAAATTTGTACAAAATAACAAATTATTTTGAATTTTTCTCAGAATTGCTCTAGTAACTTTCCCATGTCTTTTTATCTTTTGAAGAACCGGTTGCTAAAGTAAATGGATAATGAAACAGTTCCACATAGGTCTCCAGTCACTGGAGCTGCAGTGACAACATATTTCAGGTACCAACCATCTCTAGTTTCGGGACTTCGAGCTACATCATGAGTTTTTTTTTTTCGAAAAGTTCTGTACGACTGTATGAGCCAACCTTGTTCATGGCCCATCAAAATCATAGGAAAATTATTGTCTTTTTCTGCGTTGGTAAAACTAAAAAGACGAAAGTTTAACTTTGCTCAGGATTTCAAAAATAAAGCATTTAAGTACCTACTTATAAATTAATTCAAATTGGAATTAGTTCGAAAAAATTCAAACTCAAATGTCACGTCAATTGGTGATATTATGACAGTTTTTTTATATTTTAAAAGGAAATGAAGGGAAAAAAGAAAGTTTCCGACGGTGATACAATAAATCTAAATTATACTATTGTGATTAATAACACATAACCTCTTACTAATTACGTACTTCTTGTAGAAAAAATCATTGTTGAACTTTATATTCCAAATAACGGATTGCATTACTCTTTGTCTAATGGAGAATTCATAGACATTGGTTACACCGTTCTGCCTGATCACAAAATACTGCGAAAGGTAAACTAACTATTTAACCATCACACCTTTTCTCCGCAGGGGTAGGCAGAGAGGATAGGCTGCCACACAAATCTGTCTTGGCACATACTCATTCATACTTAATTAATTGTGGTAAAATTTCTGTACTCCACTTATTTCTTAGGGTTAAACATCACATACATTATAATCTATGCACTCACAGATGGCGCCAATTGTTTTATGTTTGAAATATTTTTGCATGTTTTGCTTTAAAATATTGAAGTGAATTAATGGTTTGCGCCTGTACATATTTAATACGAATATAAATAAATAGTTTTGTCCATAAACAAAACCAAATCTTTCAAGAAAGGCGATAAATACAATATTGGATTGAGTCACCGATACAAAATTGAATTTTTCAGCCTCTCTTGAAAGATTTGGGTTTGTTTATGGACAAAACTATTTATTTATATTCATTTTAAATATGTACGGGCGCAAACCATTAATTCACATTAATATTTTAAAGCGTAACATGCAAAAAGTATTAAAAACCTAAAATAATTTAATTGGAGCCATCTGTGAATGCGTAGATTATAATGTATGTGACGTTTAACCTTAATACGTACAAATTATGAAAATAACTCTTCGTTTTAACTTAATTACTACAAAAAACAACTATTTACGTTGGGTAGATGTAAAAAAATGCAATAAAATTCCAATAGTTAAACATTTAGATATTCAACTTCTGCAAAAACGGAACTCTACAAATTATCCAATTATGTATTATTTTTTTTACGCAATATTTCCTGTCTTCTATCCCCTTGTTTTCATTTTGAAAACAAACAAACAAGAACCTAATAACCTATTTTAGGTTTTTTTAAATTTTGTTTTGGGTTCTTAACCCGTTTAATCACAGGAGACCCAAATTGTCCCAAAACATCATATGCCCTTATAATAACAGGAGACCCAGATTGTCCCAGAGCGACCGTGCATTATTAAAAGTTAGATATCTCTCTTTCTGTAATGCGAATATTTGTGATTTCTTTTATGTTAGAAACGGAAAGAAATAATGCTTCTCATTGTCTTAGAATTATATGAGCTAGGTTGTTCAGATATTTTACAAACCTGATCAAAAGTGACGGTTTGATTTTGCGCCTATTTGTGACGTAACCCACAATTAATTTTAAAATAAAATTGTATGAAAGTGATAAAAAGTGAGGTGACAGTTTTATTACAAATTTTGTTTAGAAAAGGAATCTGAATTTAAAATTTTAAGTTTATTCCATTTTAATTACTTTAATTCAAATATTCGCAGGTATGCATTTTTTAGCCAATTTACATTTCCAATATTAAAATTTTAATATTTATAAACAAAAATGTTGATTTCTAATAAACATATCGGAAAGATTATTTTATCTAAATTTTAGAACAATTTTTATTTTTGCAAAAGCGTTAAAAAAACCAATAAATAGGAACATTTAAAATGCACGGGAAGAACCAGGAATTTTGCGCGCAAACTTTGACAGGCAAAAGTTGACAGAAAATTATTTTCTTATTATTCGAAGGGTTAACTTGGCTTATTTAAATAATTTATGCGTATTTCACGTCACGTCACACTAACAAGATTAAACATGGCGACAATTTTAATGATTTTTTTTTTACAAATTATTAATTGAAGGGCAGTGCATCAGGGTTGGTACCAGCAATCCATTGAAGACTGCTAGCTTCTCTTATTTTGACAAGATGTTCAGTCTACCACATTATTAATTTAGAGTTTCCTGCATTTTCCCTTCTTTCAATGATCTTATAAGTCTTGACATGCAGCAAACACTTTGTGGGAATACATAATTATAATAAACACAATTAAATAACTTTGTTTCAATTCCACTTTATTAGTGGAATTGAAACAAAGTTATTTAATTGTGTTTATTATGATCTTATAAGTCTTTCCGTCTCTCGTGAATACTCATACTCCTCAAAAACCCAAACCCATCCACTTGCCATCCTCAAATTCGTCACACAAAATCATCCACTTTATCGTTCACTATATTGTATACTGCACATTATTTTCATGCTCTCTCTTTCAAACACTTTTTATTAATTATTTACAAATTATCTGCAACCGTATAAAATACTTACATTATATAAATATACGCTATTTAAAATTAAAGAAATATCAACATAATATATTATGATTTAATTTTTGAGGAAAAAGTTTACTACGGCCTGCCGACAAAGAAGTCCTCGACAGACTGGCTCGCGCGCAACGAAATCTTGAGTAGAGTGTTTTACAATGGAGGACAATTACTTGCGCAATTTGATGAAAATCACACTAATATATTTTACAAGAGTGGGAATAAAGCCATTGACATCAGTTTTTATCCTGCAAAAGGTATTATATACAAAATAACTAAATAATATAAAGTACTCTCGCAATAATCCACCACTCAATTATTCGTTAACTACTATTTTTATACAGAGTGTCCAGGGCAGGGCCGGATCTACGAAATCTGGAGCCCTGTGCAGTAGGTACTGATGGCGGTGCCCCCCCCCCCCCCTACATTTTTAGATTAAAAATTCGTTCACCCCAATTTTTTGAATTTTTTTATTTAATTATTATTTTTTTTACACTAATTTATCAAATAAAATCAAGACATATAAAGGGTGTAACGTTTCCAAGTGACCTGGCGGTAGCTCTCACACTTGTTTTTTTTTAAAGAGAGGATCGCCAGAAGCCCTATACTCTCTGAATCTATTGGGTAAACATAAATTATGGTGCTATTTTAATTATTTTAGGAAAAACTCTTTGCAAGTTATGCTTTAAAATAATACAACGAATTGTTTGTTTGTGCCCGTACCATGATTTAAAATATAGGTTACGAGACAATGCGGGTGGTTTCGCTGAACTAGGTCCATTAGACGTTCTTGAGATTTACTGCGTTTATGTACCTATATACCCAACGCGAATATTAGAAAAAGCAAATACAAATACGTTCTCATGGCAACGTACAACACAAGAATAGCATCTACAGCTTCTGACTAGCAACAGGCAGTCCCGACGAGAGACAGTGAGCAGTGATAATAAGAATATAAACTCAAATTTGTACCTTGCATTTCCCCTGTGTAGAGCGAACAAACACTAAACACTGACGTATGGTATCAACGGCTTACGAACAAAAATACCGCGCTGTGATTGGTTATTGAATTTGGATCGCACCTATTCGTCGTAAAAGACGGTAAAAGATATATGGAAAAATAGATCTTAGGTGGGGCAAAAGTAATCATCCGATGTTCTTTTGTTGTAATTTTTTTATTTAATGAAAAACTTTGGTTCTGGTTGTGAAATTTGTTTATTTCATCCATTAGAATTTATTCCATCAGGTCGAGAAAATGATATCGGCCAAGTGGCCGCCGCCAGAGTTGATGACCATACGGGTCCGTTTTATGGCATTTTCCATCGCTCTTGCCAGAACTTCGGGCGACAGGTTCTCGAATTCTTGGCGAATATTCTCCTTAAGGGCTTCAAGAGTCTGAGGCTTGATGACGTAAATCCGCGACTTAAAAAAAGCCCATAAAAAAAAGTCTGGAACGGTTAAATAGGGTGAACTGGCCGGCCAGTGCAAATCACCAAAACGAGAGATTAGGCGACCCGGAAATGCTTTCTTCAGAATATCGGTTGTGGCTCGAGCAGTGTGCGCCGTTGCACCGTCTTGTTGTAACCACGTGTTCTCCAGTCCCAATTCATCCAATTGAGGAAGAAAAAAATCAGTAATCAAGGCTCTGTAGCGCGCGCCGTCCACAGTCGTCGTTTGGCCCGCGGCGTTCTAAAAAAAATGGCCGGATGACTCCTCCAGCGTAAACAGCACACCACACAGTAACTTTGAGCGGGTGTAATGGCTCTTCGTGGGTGATACTCATATGATACTGATAATGATTATTTTGTTTATTCACGTAACCACTATTATGGAAATGAGCTTCATCGTTCATGATAATTTTCGATGAAAAATCGTCCACCTTTTCGTTGAGATTCAGGATGACTTGAGCGTAGGTTATCCGCGTTTGGCGGTCAACAGCTAACAGCTGATGCACTGTCTGCACTTTGTAAGGGAACATCTTCAAATCTTTCACCAAAATTCTGCGTAGGGACCGCCGGCTAATGCCCAATTGCGTGGCACGTCGTCTGGTCGATGTTCCGGGCTCATCTTCGACATCTTGGGCAACAGCAGCGATATTCTCAGCAGAACGGCTGCTCTGTGGCCGGCCAGCCTTGGGAACATATCGTGTTGTCCCAGTCTCTTCAAGGCGAGTGGCCAAACGCCGCAGTGTTTGTCCAGTTGGTGTCGGACGGCCAGGAAATCTGTGATGAAATTCACGCTGCGCCAACACAACCGACGAATTTTTGCGCAAAATATGGGACCAACTATTCCGCGTTCTTGCGGAGTAAACCGATTCATGACTTGTCGATTTGTATTTTGCGTTTGTTTACTTCACAAATGTCAAAACCGATTTGACATTTGGCGCCATTTGCAAAAGTTATAGCGTTTTCTAATAGGGTGATTACTTTTGCCCCACCTTGTATTATTAGGGGCCATTCATTTATTACGTAAGACGATTTAGGGGGGGGAGGGGGGTCGACCAAGTCTTATTTTTTCTTACAAGGGAGTGGGAGGGAGTCTCAGTATTTTGCGTTTGTTTACTTCACAAATGTCAAAACCGATTTGACATTTGGCGCCATTTGCAAAAGTTATAGCGTTTTCTAATAGGGTGATTACTTTTGCCCCACCTTGTATTATTAGGGGCCATTCATTTATTACGTAAGACGATTTAGGGGGGGGAGGGGGGTCGACCAAGTCTTATTTTTTCTTACAAGGGAGTGGGAGGGAGTCTCAGTTCTTACGTAAGATCATAAAAATGCGCAAAGTTAAAATTACACTTTGAAAAAGCGCAGGTAACCACGCGAGTGCCGAGGTTCACTCGGATGAGTACAGGTAAACGATTTCCATTTCCATGGCAATGGACCCGCGCAAACAAACATTAAAACAAACCAAATGTATATTCATTTTTTCCTTTAGATTCTTACGTAATAAATATTAAACAAGGAGGGAGGGGGTCGGCCTATTCTTATTTTTTCTTATAATAGCGGGGGAGGGGGTCGAAAACTAGCAAAATTCATCTTACGTAATAAATGGTTGGCCCCTTATGGTAAAAATAATGGTAATTTTATGAAAGCCCGATATTATTTTCGTTTTTACAAAACACCTGTTTTCACTTTGAGCATACATGTTTCGTGCGTACGCACTATAATCTGTCGTTTTTACTATTTATTTTACACTTACCCGGTTTTTGGGTTGTTGGATTAATGAGAGAATACTCTACTGTTTCTTATGGGTGTACAAATAACAACATGTTTTAATAACTTCTTTTTATCCACAGATATAATAGTGCGGAGGTTTGTAATTTTTGAAGATGGGTCTGATACACCTTTGGGTGTTTTGGATACTTTAGGACGTGGAATCATCTACGATCATATTGCCAACATAAGGTAGAACAACTCACAGTTCAACTCATAGATAATAAAAACAAGGGAGATGGGCCATGGACCAATTTTAGTATGAAACTGCATGTCGCAAACATCATTTACCCATATCATTACATTACCATTACATCAGCACCTTTGTTTCTGTCTACACACCAAACATATAACTTTCATAGTCTGACAGTCTGTGCAGTTTTATTGTAGCTTCACGACTGTTGACACGCTACCATGCTGTATCTCCCTTAGTTTCTATTATCTATGGTTCAATTTCATGTAGAAGCAAATCGTTTTAAAGAAGACATGTTTAAATGTATTTATGAACACTGATAGTAATGAAGGTTTCAAAAAAGATTTTTGAACCAGTTTTGACCACCCGACCGCAGTCCCCTCTTACCCCGCAAATACCCAAATATATTAGGTGCGTAGCAACGTTTATCAATTCTTTTTAAATTTAGGTTCGCGATTCAATTTGACAATGTTATTTTTATATTTTTTGTTTCATTTTCAGCTTCCTAACAAAAACCAAATTATTATTTAAGTAAAAACTTCTTTAGTACCTACGGATTTGAAACTCAATGAAACGAAAAATAGCAACACTAAAAAGAGACAAACACATACATCTCTAGGATTTAGCCTGCGAGATAATGAAATAGAATCGATCTCCTCTTTGTGCGGTGCTTCATAGCCTTCCCACTCTTGTCTACTTTAGTCTTCTGAAGGTTTCACTTCTACCACATGCGAATTGCACTTATTGTTTTTTGTTCATCCAGTAAATTACTCCACAATCAAGGGTCTCTTTAAAATGATATGCCCGTACCTAGATTACAAAAAAATTAATAATAATAATATGTTATTTTTATTTTGAGTTAATCCTTTCTTCTCTGGAAATAAGAATCCAGTCGAGCTTTAAATTGGTTTGTAGCATCGATGATATGTTGTGGAAGGTTGCTCCATGCTTCCACTCCAGAATTTTTTTTATGAGGTTTGTATGCTGCTTAAAATGTAGGCTGTATCGATCCCAAATTTACATGTTTATAAACTTGTGTATGTTGTTGAATAATAAATAAAAAATACACAAACTAACTTCAAAATAATTTAATTTAAATACCAAATATGGATAAATGAAATGAGAAATTTTTTTGTTAGATACGACCATGTACATTGTGTCGCGCAATACGAGTTTAATGTAATGTGAGCTATTTTATTTAAAATAGATAAAAAACCTTTTTTTATGTGACACCTCACAAGATTACCGAATTTCGGAGGGGGTTTTAACCCCAAAAAGCGTGCCACTGCTACCACTACTCTATTTGCAAGGAAATGCTTCCTAGGATTGGATGCAAAAGCGGTTCTGTTAATTTTTTTTAGTGTCCACGGAGATTTACATTTTTATCGGTTGTGAAGATTTCTTGAATTCCAGGGCAACTATAATGTCTAGATAAGTTTTTGATAGTCTCAATCAAGCTACCCTTTCTCTTATTTCTTTTAACGTTTACAATTTTGGAGGCGGGAATGGATATCGCCGCCCCGGGAACCTTTATTGGATAACCAACACCTCTGCCATAGGTCACCCCAAGTGGTTAGCTACGTTTGGCGATTTAGCAGGGGTTCCCGGGTTCATGGGGTGAGGTTTGTCTAGATCTTGGAGGCGGAGGACCAGGACACACTGAACCCCAAATTCCTACTCGCCCCTTAAACCCTTTTCCTTCCCAGAACTCTCCTCTCCTTCCTTTCCTTAAAAAATCCTCCACACAGCATCCTCAAAGATGACATAGGCCCTGAGGGAAATTATTTCCCTCAGGGCCTCCTGTGTGGAGCTCTTGTAAAAAAAAAAGAAGTTAATCTTAGTTTCTCGAGTCTATCTTTACATTGCCGGTCTTTTGAAGCTCTTGGCATTTTTGTAAATCATCTTTTTACTATCTCTATTAGATCTATGTCTTTCGCAAAATTTGGACTCCATATTTGGAAAGCGTTTTTTAGGAGGGGTTGCACATTTTTTGTATATTTTTAACATTATTGATTCATTTTGTTTAGATTTAAATACAACCAGCTAAATGCAGTTCTGCTAGATCCTTCAGTCGGTCCGCCTCGATGTTGGCGATGGGTTGATCCATCCGAGGACTCGGAATTTGAAAACATAATCACTGATAATTTCATAAGTCCTCCAGACGAAGAAATTGATAATTTAATGAAACAAAACAAGGCACCTGTGAAGGGTGGTAAAAAGGATAAACCTGCTTCAGCAGAACCAAAACCCAAAAAGGCCGAAAATAAACCTACTAAAGGCAAAAATAAAACTCCTGAACCCATCGTAGAAGTTAAAGAAAGCAGCAGTCACCACATACTAATGAAAAAAGAGATCACTGCAAACACAAAAGTTTTTAAAGCTCTTCCTATTAAAACCATTGTCATGAAAATCAGTCAATATTTCACTTTAGTAGTTGGCAATCAAAATGACATTAGTTTGAGGTTTCAGTATGATCGGAAGGTGATGAGAATAGAGCTAGGAGTTGTGCTGATTGATGAGTTTATTGAAACGGATCTCATGGAACCCGCTTGTGGAGCCAATGTGTATGAGAAGACTCCAGCGAGGTCAGAAAGCATTGCGGCCATTCACAACAGTCTCACGGGGACGAGGGAAGCAGAAATTGACCGGGTAAAACGGTGCAAGAGGTTGAAGTATCTCCAAGGGAAAGACATTGACGAAAAGTAATTTTTTATTGTTACAAAAAGATAAATGCTTTTATCTCGAAATTATTTTTTGCGTATTTACCTTTTTGATAATTATAAATTTGTTTCTATTTTTCGTTTTTATTTTCATGTCTTGGCCCATCATCCGATTGGGTCGGTATCGTTAAGCAATAATTGTAAACTGAAACCACAAAAAAGGGAAAATGGCTAAAGCGCCATACAGCTGTGACATTAAAGATGAACTTACACAATAAGCTAGATTATTTGAATGGGCTTGTGTTCATCAAATCAAGTTTTCTCAAGTTTCCCGAATACCCTGGGAAACCTGGGAGCACATCTAAAAGCCACCCGCATGGCCTAGCATCAAAAAACCCGCAGAACCAGTAGCTTTTATCTGGTAGTTATAAAAGAATGAGTTTTATTATGCTGTTAAAATGCTTTATTTTCCATTTCTGGTTACTGAAATTATAGTTGTTTCCCATTATTATCCAATTTGAAATAAAATGTACAAAGTCGCATATTTCTGTATACCTATTCATCAAATACACTTCTAAAGTCAGATCTCCAGCGACCAAATGTTTCCAAAACATCGGACAAAAACAAAAAACATCTGGCCTGGGTCATCGACCTCGAAAACATTACTGCCCTACCTCATAAATACACCAAACCATGCCCTACCTCAACGTTTCACGTTTGCGCATAACGTGCCCCACACGCACACTCCGGAGCGATCGAGTCCCGCGCCACTTTAGGCCGCCGCGCAGAAAAGTCTCACAGTGAACTGCGCTGTAAACCTATCGGTCTTTACTTTTCTGTGCGGCGCTGAAGTGGCGCGAGACTCGATCGCTCCGAAGTGTGCGTGTGGGAGGCGCAATTGTCATGTCAATCAATACCAAAACCATAAATATACAAACCACCCACACCAAAACCAAACCATCCACCCCGCATTGTTCACGGTAAAGGTGAACGTCCATCTGACCCCGCCGGATTTTTCTATATCCACAGCGACACTGCGTCCACTACCGGCGGTCGGTACGGGCAAATGACTTTTCCATATAAAGATATAGAAAAATCCGTTGCGTGCCGTGCGTGCGTTGCGGCCGGCGCGGACTTAAAAATGCGACCGCAGCAGTTTTGCTACCAACACTCTGCAGTATTGAAAAAGTTGATTCCTACCCACATAGGGTATAATATAACAGGGAATAAAGGCTTTTTTAAAACAATAAAACACTTTCGAAGAAATCATAAAACGTTTATTCAAACGCCACAATATCATCAACTTAAATTAGTAGGAACCTACAATTAAATAAATTGAAAGTAAAATCAGTCTCAAATGTTACAAGGATGATACTGAGGTATGAATGAAAATAAAATTAACAAATTTGGCAAAAGCTTACTAACTTAATGGAGTGTATTCAGTATCGGAAATGTAAAGCAGGCTAGTGAAACGCCAGCGCAGACTCGAGGTTTCCTCTAGTGGGTGACGGGTTTGTGAGCAGCTCCCGTAGAGGTGATGGGCACCAGGCGCTCTCCTTCCACAGCACACTTCTTCCTCGGGGCGGTGATGGTCAGTATTCCATTGGAAGACAGGCTGGACACAACATCCTCAGCCCTGTGGTCCGCCGGCAGGTCGTACTTCCTCACGAAATGGCGGGACACGTAGCCGTGATCGTCCTGCTTCTCCTCGTGCTTCCCCTCCACGACCACCTGATCCCCGACTGTCTTGACTATGATTTCTTCCGGAGCGAACTGGTGGACGTCGACGGACATGGTATAACGGTCCTTGTGCACCGCAACTTTGCAACCGGAATCGATATGGTTGGCGGCGCGCATCATTCCTTTGAAAGAGGGCATCATCGTGTTGTAGAACTCCCCGCGGCGACAAGGACTCATTCCCCATCCAAAGTCCTCGGCAGGATCCAGCCCGAAATTACCGAATAAAGGAATGAGAGACATTTTAACTTGTAGTAAACTTCACAGCTTCACAACCGAATCGTTAATTTTACTGGAGGCCACTCTAGCTTATCCTTACAGCAATAATTCGCAATAATAAACCGGCGCCGCCGCGTCGGTGTCTTTTATATAGGGCTTTGCCATCTGTTGGTGGGTTGCAAAACTAACAATGGAATATTCCGGAATGAGGTAGAATAATATTAATTTTCTACAACACTCTGGACGTGATAATATTCTCCTACCCGCGATAATTAAAAAAATGGATATACCAACGTTGTAGAATTAAAAATTATTTGTTTAAAGTATTAATTAGGTACCTAGCACCAGCCTAGCACAGCTTTCTTTACAATATCTTAAGTCTGGAACAATCTAGGCTTTGCGCTGTTAATTTGTGCAATTCTTGGCGATTTGAGTAATAGGTACAATATTGAAAACCGCTGAATTAATAAATATTTTTTATTATTCGGGTGGCATTATATTAATGTATTCGAGATTGTTCTACGTTCTAGAATCCTCTGGCAATATCCACAAATCGAGTCAAAGAAGAAACTAGAAACCAAACTAATAGTACTGAAATAAACCATAGATGTCTCTCGTGTGCCTTGCCATTTTTCGGGTCACATAAACATATATAAACCATAAACATATTTCAAACAGATTCCGAACTCTGAAATCTAAAATGATTATGATGATTTGCGGATTGATTTTTGGGGAGCCGTAATGATAGGAGAAAATGAACAGGTTATTCGAGGATTAAGATTTTGTTAGGGAATACACGCGTTTTCTTAGTGGATCCCATATTCGATTTGAATTAGAAAATAAATATAGGCGCATAGGTAGGTAGGTACATGAGCCCTACCAATTCTACCGTAGCCCTTCTAGCATAAATATACCAAACCATCCACCCTACTAAGTAGCGGGTTCAGGCGTTTCAATTTTAGTTGATCGTTTATTGAACGACAAAAATAGTTTGAAAAAACTTGTTCAACTGTGTTGAAATAATGTTAACACTTTATATAGGTAGGTATGCTCCCACTAAAAAATATTTCAATAATTATTTCGGTTCACGAAATTAACAAATAGGTAATTATTCAGAAGAAATGCTAGGTACCTCGATGACTCTTGTTAAAAAGTAAAAAATTGTTACTTTATGAAATCAAAGTAGACAACGCGCGGGAACTTATGAAATAATTCCAATAAGTAAATATTTAAAAATATTTCTTCAAATTGGCCACATTTTGGTGGGCGATCGCTGGAGCGCAAATTGGCCAAAATGTGGCCAAAAACGCTCAAGTGGTTAATCACGGTCCCCTAGGTACTTAAAAAAAGATATAGTTTTTGGCTTTCACCCAAGGACCCAAGGGCGATTTTGGCAATGTAGGTATAATCTAATCAAGGTACTGTTTTTTTAGTTTTAATGGTACAGATTGTTCTTAAAAATTTAAAACACATCAATTCCTTACAATTTTATTACAGGGTGCACAGAAAGGTTATAATAATCAAACAATATGTTATTTAAAAGAAATTGTACAAGAACGTGCTTGCCGCTAAAACTCAGAAACCAATCCCGGTAAGATCAAGGGATGTGGAGTTATATAATATGGTGGTAGCCCTTTATCCCCATTCTTGAAGAAGGTTCCCGTTTTTACCTGAAGGGCGTGCTTTTGAAGATATAAGGGCTGGAAGTTTTGCCCTCTAGAAATTTCTAGAACAGTCCAGAACTCACGGAACATTCTGGAATGTTCAGGAATAGGGATTCGGGAACATCATTCTGGAACATTCCAGAACACTCTCGAATGTTGCGGAATGTTCTGGAACATTGTGGACCATTCGAAGCCTTCTTTTGTATGGCTGGGGCTACTCATTGGTAGGAGCATATAAGCAAGATCCGTCGCGTGGGTTCGAACGTCAGTTCAATCTTCATTCTCATATCAACTCCCTGAGCGAAGCCGGGACCCACGACCCCAGCTCTCGTAGTTTATAATACTTGAGCAAATACAAAATAACCGAATAATCGATAATAGTATGCCGATGACGTTGAACAATTCACTCACTCACATCTAATATATCTTTTCGGGATCTGGGGTTTTGCTACCAAAAAAATGATTTCATTGATCCAAGTCATTCAAAATAGAATCCTACGAAACATTTTCAGTTTGTCGTGGGGCACAAACGTCGAAGACATACCTTTTACCTTTTATAGAAACTCTCAAATACTTCTCTCACCATTCCCACCATACATCTACATATGCAGATACAATGTCTATGATTCCCACCTTTGAATTCCAACACTACCTTGTATGTTATGTAATTCAACACTCGCCACACAGTAATAGTATAACTTTCCCACAGTGCAATAATTTACATAACGAGAAAAAAATGTGCAAGCCAATGTGAAAAGTCTCAAAGCATGAGACAAAATACTGCGATGTGTCTATATAACCACAATAATATTATATAATGTACGTATTACGGCTCTGCAACCGGGCCCGAAAAGAAGAAGATGGAGAGATACGAAATTACGAATGTTAGAGGAGAGCGCTAACATTTACAGCGACAAAATCGATGCGAAAATTGCGAAAATGTTTAATAAACACGACTCGTTTAAAATAGAGCAAAAATCTCGCGGGCATTATCTTAAACAGCATTTAAAGAAACACTGCGAATTTTTTCATAGATATAACTTGTAAAATAACTGAAACAAACGTGTTAATAACTCCGTGACCAACTTTTTGCAATTTTTAACCCCCCGCCCCCGGTGACCAAAAACCTAAGCCCGCCGCCGCTATATATATGCGTGACATTATACCATGCGTGACATTTTGAAGACCCCCCCTAAACGTGTCACGTAGTATGGGTACGTTCCCTTATTACCTTCAAGAATAACATATATTTTTTTAAGA
This sequence comes from Limnephilus marmoratus, assembly GCA_917880885.1. Lineage (NCBI taxonomy): Eukaryota > Metazoa > Arthropoda > Insecta > Trichoptera > Limnephilidae > Limnephilus > Limnephilus marmoratus. The sequence goes on along the minus strand of OU862924.1, from coordinate 42,721,438 downwards.
GCTACGGTAAGAGGGCATTACCAGAGAAAGCCGGAAATACGTCATTTTCAAAAAAGTTTTTAGACGTATTGACTCTTTTCCACAAAAAATTATAAATGGATTTCGAAAGATTGTTCTTTTATCTAGTGAAGTTATGTAATAAATTTTTAGAATTTTTTTTTAATTTTTAGTATAATAAGGTTATTCCATAGGTCGTTGGCAGATTTGTTAAATTTTCAAAAAAGTTTTTGTATTATACCACACCCATTTCAAATAATGTAATCATGCAGTAAAATATATCAATACATTATCTAGCAGAGTTATGTATTAGAATTTTAATTTTAGTTTCAATAAAATCATTAAAAAATATGTACGTACATGTGTTTCTTGACGAAAATTGGTCCATTTGTGTATTTATTTGCGCACTTACAAACTAATATATTTCAGATTTTTTTAACATTCTTATTAAATTTAGACATTATTGAAAAATGATAAATACTTATAATCAAAAAATAACTACAAAAAGTACACAATTTTAATAGTTTTATCATCACGCCTTTCAGCATTTTTGGATGAAGGTATAAATTAAAGCTAATTTGGATTGCAATAAATTCGATATTGAGTTATAATTTAAAAAAAGCTGGTACGGAGAATAATTAATCTTTCTCATTGTAACCGCCCTGCACGATCGGAAGAACAACTTTCGACGAAATGTGGATTTTCGTCCGCTGGCTGGTTAAACGCTCTTAACGGAAATATGTAATAAATCGGTACAAATCCGGGTTACAGGCCCTTAATTATGAATTTTAAATATGGACACTTTGTTCGCTTATCGGAACAACTCGTATATGTCTTATGAAAATCGTTGTCTCCCTTACTATCACGATTAGAAACATGATCTAAGCGGTGTTAGATAGATAAAACATTATGCTTTATATTCAATTCAAAAAGTTAACCCCAAAATAATTAAAATGTACACCTTCATGAAACAAAAGTTTCCTACCGCAATTTTACAAAAAAATTTGGAACTTTGGGAATTTTTTACTAATAATTTTTTCATGAAACGACAAAAAAGGGAGCTGACTATAGTGTAATAGATTTACCAGTGAAATAAAAATTTGTGTTTGTTTTTTAATTTATTTTCTCGTTATAAGTAATTTTATGTTTGCATTAAATAATTTAATATGTATTTAAAAAAATTTAAGAATTTTTACAAAAATACTTTTTTAAAGGTAGGATCTTTGAATTCTTGAAGTTTGTAGGTTTTTTTTGTATAATATTTATTATGAGTTGTTTAACAATTTCTATGAGGGTCAGACGAGTTTTGTAAGCTCCCCAACTGATAATGAATGACGAATGACCTACTGAAGAATAGTCTGTACTAATGTGTAATATAATGAGTAATGAGTATAGATTTTTCGGAATTTTTAAATCGTAAGAATATACAAATTCATTTCCTAATTCTTTTTGTATGGCCGATGCGATCATTCCATTTTAGGTTTTTATTTCCGATCATTCCTGGGTATGTAATTTTATCCGCTATTTTCAGAAATTTTCATTTTGGTTGAGAGTGATTAGGGTCGTATTGTGTGAGAGAATGATTATGTAAGATTATTTGAAGACTTGGAGGTATATTGTTTGTTAGTATTAATTTCCAATGGAATGACACATGTTATATCACTATTTATCGACAGGAGGTTATCGTCAAACCATATTTTTAATTATTATAACTTCTATGGCGTTTAACTTATTTTTTCTCATTTTTTTCCTTTCTGTTATTATAAGGAATGAATGTATCATCGATATGAGAATTAATTTGTCCAGGTAATCATTACATATTAAAAAAGAAAGTGTACTAGGTGTGTGTGCGTGTATGCGTGCGTGCCGCTAAAACTCAGAAACCAGTTCCGGTACGATCAAGGTCGTTACATGGTGTGGTGGCCCTCTATCCCCCATCTACGAAGAAAGTTCCCGTTTTTACCTGAACGGCGCGCTTTTGAATATATGAGGGCTGGAAGTTTTGCCCTCTAATTTCTAGAACAACCCAGAACATTCGACAGTAATCGAAAGCATTCCACAATATTCCAGATAAGGTTCGATAAAGCTGTAGAAAGTTCTGGAAGGAGTGGCGGAGTACGTCTGTGAGTCTAGAAGGTTCCGTAAAGTTTCATAAGGTTTGATAAAGCTTTAAAAAGTTCTGGGAGGAGGGGCGAAATATGTCTGTGGGTCTAGGAGGTTCCAGAAAGTTCTAGAAGATTCGATAAAGTTGTAGAAAGTTCTGAAAGGAGTGGCGGAGTATGTCGATGAGTCTAGGTCTAGAAGGTTCCGGAAAGTTATATAAGGTCGATAAAGCTGTAAACAACAGTTCTGAAAGGAGTTGAGGAGTATGTCGGGTTGAGTATGAAGGTTCTGGAAAGTTCTATGAGGTTCGATAAAGCTGTAGAAAGTTCTGGCAGGAGTGGCGGAGCAGGTCGGTGAGTCTAGAATGTTCCGAAAAATTCTAGAAGGTTCGATAAAGCTGCAGAAAGTTCTGTAAGGAGTGGCGGAGTATGTCGATGAGTCTAGGTCTAGAAGGTTCCGGAAAGTTATATAAGGTCGATAAAGCTGTAAACAACAGTTCTGAAAGGAGTTGAGGAGTATGTCGGGTTGAGTATGAAGGTTCTGAAAAGTTCTATGAGGTTCGATAAAGCTGTAGAAAGTTCTGGAAGGAATGGCGGAATATGTCGGAGAGTCCAGAAGGTTCCGGAAAGTTCTATAAGTTCGATAAAGCTGTAGAAAGTTCAAGAAGGAGTGTAGAAGGTTCCAGAAAGTTTCATAAGGTTTGATAAAGCTATAAAAAGTTCTGGAAGTTCTATAAAAAGTTCTGCCCCTCCCTCCCCTCCTCGGCGCGTCCTGCAGGATTCCCCTCCCGCTTCCCTTCCTGCCACTAAACTCTATGAAATACACACATTTTTCAAACAACTCGCGCGCCACACACAGTATTTTTTTTTACAAATTTAATTATTTCAGAGCTTTCAGTGTCATAAGGCCAGAGCTAATAACCATTATACATATAATATAGACACCTTCGCGGGCGTGTGCATACCAACTCACCAAAGTTCCATCGCAATCGGATTAATGGTATAGGTACGCATACGGGAGAAACAAAGAAACAATCATTTTATATACAAGGATTAATTTTTTCGTAATATTTATATAGAAACGTTCGCGGGTGTGCGCAGTTGGGGTGGGGTAAGAGGTTGGGCGGTTCCGCGGTTGAGTGACCAGTGACGCCATACGGAACATTTTTTTGTTTGTTTGTTTTGGAAGAAAAAAATCATCGAAAAGTCACCGGAGACCAAGATTTCTTTCACAGTTTTTACTTCAAATAATGACGTCAGGAATCACAGGTTAAAGTAGGTCCAGCACGTCTCTTAACACACTGTATATTGTATATACACAATTTAGTTAATACGTCAGTTACGACTTATACGTCATAAATTATGTCTAGTAATGTTGTTGGTACCTTGAAAACAAGCTTATGAGTGCGAGTCAACGACCAAGTGTCCGAGTGGTTAAAAAACGTATGTACAGGGTGTTAAGGGACGTACTATACTTAATTTAACCAGTGATTCTTAACATTATTTTGAGTATAAAACGTAAATGAAATTTTGGTCTCTGGTGACTTTTTCGATGACTTATTTTTTTTCTTCAAAATCAAACAAATAATTTCTTCCGCATGTCGTCACTGGTCACTCAGCCGAGTAACCGTCCAACCTCTTACCCCGTCTCCAACTCTCCAACACCTACTATTTTTTTATGTTTTTGTAGAAAAACAAAACAAAAAACATCAAAAAGTTCACCGGAGACCAAAATTTCATTCACATTTTTTACTCTCTATTATGTCAGGAATCACTGCTTAAAGTAAGTCAAGTACGTCCCTTAACACTATAATCATAGTTCCATGCTTGACACCCTGTATAATATAGAGGTAACAAATACAAATATTATGGGTTAAAATTTAAAAAAAAAATTATAACCTTCCCACCAAAATTAAAATTTAACCGTAAAACTTCCCTGTGAATAAAGGGCGTTTACAACTATATTGTTACTCTGAGTTTACAACACTCTTACACCATTGTGCGCCGTTTGGGTCAGTGTCGAGTGTCGGCCCTTTGTGATGTGATAATAATATTTGATTGGTGATAAGTAGGTACTTCCTACAAGAATTTGGTCGCTATCAATGTGACTACACTGTTTGTAGGTCCCCATAAATTTTCAATTATTAGTTCAGATAACACTGAACAAACAGATATTTTTAATGATAGGTATTACACTAGATGACAATAAATAATAACACTGAACAATACAGAAAAACAGTGTCTGGAAACTAGCAGTACAAGCAGTGGCGGATTTGCAATCTTGGCCGCCCTAGGCCCCAGGCCATGAATTAAGTACAAGCCGCTCCTTTCTCAGTACCCATCATATAGAATTTACGTTATTGCCAACTTTTATCGAAATCGATTTAGAAATTTAGTTAACTATAATAGCTGCTAGTTTGTAATACTTTCTAAGGTATCAAGGATAATTGCACATTTATACAAAATTTTAAAACGGTTTTAGGTTTTATTTATTTAACTAGTTTAACTACAGGTTTATTCTCTTACAATATATAATAAGTGTTTCACAATGTGTCACAAAACTTGTCTGCACTTAAGTGCAGCAAAATCATTAATTAACTCTTCGCAATCCTATTTCCTTAAAAATCTGCTTCTATGTTAAGCAAAGCAAGATCGTTTAACCTTTGCGACGTCATTGTTGTGCGTAAATAAATTTTAACTTCTTGCAGTTAACGTTCTGCAGAACAGTTACTGTCGGGAGTACACACACACACAAACGAAAAGCAATATCCACGTTTGGATAAATGGTGTGATGACTGATGACCTTCAGTTCGCTACCATTTCACTGTTTCGATCCTCATTTTTCACACTGCAGTGAGCACGAAAATGGAGACATTCTTCTGAAAAATTGTCTTTTCTTCCACTTCAGATGCGCTTAGTTTCGTCAAGTTAGTAATTCTTTTTTTTTTTTATTATTTCTTGTTATCATCAGTGACTTTTTTTGTCATGATTGGCCGCCCCTAATATCTGGCCGCCCTAGGCCCGGGCCTACTTAGGCCTTAGGGCAAATCCGCCACTGAGTACAAGCGTGAAACTGGTGAATCAAGATCGAATTTGGTTTAGAGTCGGTTTTGCAGTAATATAACATTTTTATTTAATAATATAGTAACCTTTTTGATTTGAGCTTTCTATTTTCAAGTTGTAAATCAAAGGTGGGACTTATTTATTTATTTATTTATTTATTATTTAAACGCCCGTACATAGGGCTATTACATACATAATACAAGTGTATCGAACATTTACAAACATTATATATATATAATAACATACAGTACATACATACGATGCATATTAGTACAACAAATATTTATCATTTTACAAACATATCAGTTACATAAATAACTAATTATTTTTGCTTTGATGCAAGACGGTGAGGAATTGAAAATATCGAAAAGGTCCGTATACGTATTGGCAGTTCGGTGAAAACGCACTAGCGGTGAATGATAGGAGTAGTTAGTGCTATAATTGTCACTGTGGAAAAGGTGGTGGAGTCGAGTTGATTTAACAGGGACACAAATATTTATAACACTTAACATTTGAGGGCAGTCTATGAGATTGTTCAGTAATTTAAAAAGTATAAGTATGTCATTAATAGTACGCCGGGTAGAAAGTAGTGGTAGGTTTAGATCAGACATTAATGCATTATAGCGGATTTCAATTACAGGGTGTCTCAATTTGAATTGAATGTATCGAAGAAATTTTCTTTGTACTCTCTCCAAACGGTGTAAGTTACAGGTATAAATCGGAGACCATACAGGAGATGCATATTCCAGCTGCGATCCTTAACTTATATTCAATTTATTACATGTCGTATAAGCAGAATGGAAACCCTTGCCATTTTTTATAACCTTTTGGTCAGAATGTTCGGTAGGTAGGTATACATTTGGATCGGTATGCCAAGACTTCAGTTACAATGGGTCCTTGTGTGTCTATTACAATATGACTATTGGTACTGGCGTGTTTGGCATAGTTGCGTAGAAAATATACTGTTTGTGTGCTGTGTAACTGTAGTGTTGGTAATATGTGTATCTGTCGGGTAGGTTCGGGAATACCGAACCTAGCCGAAGCGACCGGACATCGGCTCAATATAATAGCGAGCTCAGAGCTCGTGCGGGGTTCTTTCTCGTTAGGCGGCTTACAGCCAACACTGTAAACATTATATTCTGATAAACAGTCTCCGTGTATCAAAGATACTACGTGTTTCAATAAGTAACCTTGAAAACATCCAAGAGCGATACTGGAGATTAAGGGCCCAGTATTACCTGCAGTACAGGACATTACAAGTGGCGCAGCTAAAAAGGATTACACGCCAGACTGTTTATCAGATTGCGGCAAGTCGTGACAGGGATCGTGACTTGCAAAAATCTCCCGAAGGTGACAATAAATCACTTGGGGCATCGCTGAAGTGCCATCCATCAGGAGATTTTCAGGGCATAATAGGAGACAGTGGAGAAGGAGGAAAGAAGAGGAAAATCACGGGACCCTGGGTAACTAAGTCCAGCCCGGTAATACAGTGGAGAAGAGGAAAATTACTTACGGGACCCTGGGTAACTAAGGCCAGCCCGGTATTGATAATCCTGGAAGCGGCTGGGCGCCTGGACTGCAAAGGCGCCGGTTCCTGGTGTCAGGTTGTTTTGTTTCTTTTTTCTGGAAGGTGTTATTGTTGTCGGGTGTGTTTTTTTTTTTGGTGTGGGCGATCATGGAATCGGGCGGAATTTCCAGGTTCTCTCACGTTAATGGGGATTGGAGTTTGTTTCGCCTGAGGTTAGAACAGTTCCTTCTAATTCGTGATGACATAAAAACGATTAAGTTAGATGCTTCACAGAAACGCGCATATTTGCTAAATCTTCTAGAAGCGGAGACATTAACTCTTTTGATCAACTTATGTTTTCCTTCTAAAGTTACAGACGTGGCATTCGATCAGTTAATAGAATTAATTGAGAAACATTGTTCCAGACCGCGATCGGTGTTCAAGGAACGAGAAAATTTTTATCAGGCCAAGCAATCGCTTGGTGAATCAGTCAGGGATTTTGCAGTGCGTTTACGAGGATTATCTTCGTTTTGCGAGTTCGGAACGCGTTTACCGGAATGTTTAGCTGATGTTTTTGCAATCGGCATTTTGCCGGGCCGAGCCAAGGAAAAAATTTTTCTCGAGGGGACTAAATTAACGTTTAACAAAATGGAAGAATTAGCAATAACGGTTTCAGCTTTAGATAATCTGGTTCCGGAAATTAAATCAGAAGTTTCCGTAGGGACGTCGGGCGGCGTGAATTCAATTAAACGCTCGTATTCGCCGGGGAGAGATTCACATCCGGATAAAACTCAAGGTTTCCGAAGGTCATCTTCGCGGTCGAAAAGTCCCGAGCCGAGAGGATTCTCGAATATTAAAAAATGTACCATTTGCGGTGAATCACATTTAGAAAAATATTGTAAATTTAAGAATGCAAAATGTTTTAATTGTCACAAAATAGGGCATTTGAAGAAATTCTGTAAGAATCACAATGTTTATCCGATTTTTGAACAATCCCGGGAGAAGGTTATTAATAGGATTTCTTACATTAATCCGTTTAGGGCTAATATAATAATTAATAAATTAAAATGTGCCGCTATGATTGATTCAGACGCCAGTATGTCGGTCATGCCGGATTTTATTTTCAACCGATATTTTAGGGATGTAACATTGTCACCTGATAAACGTACTTTATCTGGATACGATGGTAAACCACTTAATCTTGTAGGTAGTGCTTGTTTTACCGTGGAATACAATAATATTAAAAACAAGTTATTATTTACTGTTGTGATACTGTTGTTGGCTCGGAATTGATAGTAGGTCGGGACTTCATGGAGGCTTTTAATCTGAAGATAGTTCCAGTGATGGATAATTCGGTTTCAACAATCAAAGACAAAATTGAAATGATTTACAACGAGTTTCCAGAAGTGTTTTCGCCGGGGCTGGGTAAATTCAGTAAACATAAAGTGAGTTTCAAAGTGAACAAGGAAGCTCGTCCTGTTTTTTTTAATGCGAGGCCGGTTCCGTTCGCTATTAAGGAAAAAATTGAGAGAGAATTAGAAGCTATGGTAGCTGATGGTATCATTTCTCCGGTAACCAGCAGTGAATACGCGTCTCCAATTGTACCGGTAATTAAAAAGAACGGGAATGTTAGGATTTGCGAGAGATCTTTAAATCTCATGACGGACTTGGAAAGGTACCCGCTTCCCTCCATAAATGAAGTTGTTCACAAAGTAAGTTCGGGTAAAGTGTTCGCTAAACTAGATTTAAGACAGGCTTACTCACAATTAGAATTAGCTGACTTTTGCAAAAAGTATACTACAATAAATACGCATTTAGGGTTATTTCAATATAACAGACTAGTCTTTGGTTTTAAGTCAGCGCCAGCGATCTTCGCTAGGACTATAGCAAGCTGTCTTCAGGGGTTGAAGGGGGTGGCATTCTATTTAGACGATATCATCATTTCGGGGGTCAACGAACTGGATTTAGTGTATAACATACAGGCAGTGTGCGCGCGTTTACGAGAGTGCGGGTTGAGGGTCAACACGGATAAATGCGAATTTTTTGTAGAATCGGTTGAATTTTTGGGGTATGTAATTTCGGGGAGCGGAATCCAACCTCAGCCAAACAAACTTGAAGCTATAAAAAACGCTCCGTATCCTACGGACGTTCATAAATTGAAAAGTTTATTGGGTTTTCTAAATTTTTATCGGAATTTCATTCCTAGGATGTCATCGATACTGGAACCCCTGCATAACCTTTTGAAAAAAGGGGTAGAGTGGAATTTCTCAGAAGACTGTAAAGTAGCAGTCGATACCATTAAAGAATTAATGGGCAACAACACGATTCTTACAAATTATTTTCCGGACTTACCGGTAAAACTGTATACGGACGCTAGTACATGCGGACTCGGGGCTGCGTTAATGCACGTGTTTAAGGACGGCACAATGCGTCCAATTGAGTTCGCTTCTCGTAGTTTGACAACCGCCGAAAAGAAATATAGTATTTTGGATCTCGAAGCTCTGGCAATTGTGTTCGGGTTAAATAATTTTTTTCAGTACCTTTTTGGAAGGGAGTTCACGTTATGCGTTGACAATATGCCGTTACTAAGAATTCTAGGGGAACACAAAAATATTCCGGTTCTCGCAGCAAACCGTTTGCAGAGATATGGCAACATTCTGGCAGGGTTTTCGTACAAAACGGAATTTGTGAAATCTTGTAATAACCAAGCAGATTTTCTTTCTCGCTTACCGTTGAAGGACACAGTTGAGGGTTTTAAGGATGATTGCGGGACTGACTTTGTTTGTTTTATTGAGAATTGTGACCATGTTAATTTTCAAGCAGTTGTGTTAGCCACCGCAGCAGATAGCGAATTACAGCTAGTGTTTAGGTATTTGCGGCAGATTGTTTGTTTTGGCAACATAGAATAGTTATACCTGTTTCTCTCCAAAGGCAAGTTTTAGATTTATTACACAGGTCACATCTAGGTATTGTAAAAATGAGGGGAATTTCTAAAACATATTTTTGGTGGACTTCTCTGAACAAAGATTTGGAGGAAGTCGTTCAATCTTGTTCAGATTGTTCGTTGTCAAAACAGTCACCACCCAAAAGTCAATTGACGGTTTGGCCAAATCCAGGTAAAGCTTGGAGTAGGGTACATCTAGATTATTGTGGACCCCTAGCGGGGAAGATGTTTCTCGTGGTTTGTGACTCATTCTCGAAGTGGTTAGACTGTATCGAGGTGCAGAAGGCAGATTCAACTCACACGATTATGGAATTGAGGAAATTTTTTTCTAATTTTGGCAACCCTGAGTTAATTGTATCTGACAATGGCTCAGTTTTTACAAGTGAGGAATTTAGAGTTTTCTTAAAGGAGAACAATATTAAGCTTATGACTTCTCCGGTGAAACACCCCCAGTCAAACGGGCTGGCAGAAAATGCAGTAAAAATTTCGAAAATGTTCCTCAAGAAACTGTTAATAAACGGTAAATTCCCACTAGATTACAATGTCAAGCTGTTGAATTTTTTAGTGGACTATAGAAATTCTTTCCATTGTTCGACAGGTATTGAACCAGCGGTTCTGTTAGTAGGAAGAAGGCTGCGTTCTACGTTCGACAGTTTGTTGCCAGTGAAAAATGGAGAAGACTTTTCGGAAAAAGTCAAGGAAGCTAACGTTAACATTTCTAAAGCTCAATCTGATCAAGTTAGGTTGTCCAGAGGGGTAAAAACCAGGGTTTTTAAAGTTGGACAAAAATGTTTGACAAAAGATTATCGTCATGATAATAAAGTCGTTTGGGCTAAGGGTGTAGTTTCTAGGAAGCTAGGTAAAAAAGTTTATATTATTAAAATAGGAAACACTGATGTGACATGGAAGAGACATGTGGACCAGATGAGGGAAATGTCAGTGAGCTGGAAGGAAGATGGCAAAATTGCGCAGCATCCCGCGTCTGAAATTTTGAGGAACGAGCCTCATGAGTTAGAGACTGCGACCTTGTTGCGTGGATTGACTGGTTGTTCTCCTGATTCCAGGTTGGTGGGGGAGGAAGTGGTGTCGGAGCAGGCACGGCAACAGAGACCATGGTCGGGAAGACTGCGTTCAAGTCACAAGGCACCCACAACTTCCAGAGGAGACGGGACAACTTGACCCAGTCACCGCGGTTAAATTATGTGTATCTTAAAAAATTATTGTGTATGAAGTATTACAATTTATGTTAATTGTTATTTAAGTTATTTAAGTTATTTTGTTATTTAAGTAAGTAGCTTCAGAGTTGAAGGAGGGAGAGATGTAGTGTTGGTAATATGTGTATCTGTCGGGTAGGTTCGGGAATACCGAACCTAGCCGAAGCGACCGGACATCGGCTCTATATAATAGCGAGCTCAGAGCTCGTGCGGGGTTCTTTCTCGTTAGGCGGATTACAGCCAACACTGTAAACATTATATTCTAATAAACAGTCTCCGTGTATCAAAGATACTACGTGTTTCAATAAGTAACCTTGAAAACATCCAAGAGCGATACTGGAGATTAAGGGCCCAGTATTACCTGCAGTACAGGACATTACAGTAACCAAGGTGGGTGGGCCATGGAAGGCCACCATAACAAATAAACCTTTATTATTCCTTTATTTATTGGATAAATGAAACAAACAAATTATTAAGTAACACCTTGTTTTATTATGTAAGTTATAAAGTTTTTTTTTAATTGCAAAGATAAATATTCTTTATTAAAATTTAAGTTTTATTACACTCTTGGCCACCACAACACGGGCATGTGCCTAGCATGGTGGTCGAAATATCCCCAACTTTTGTAAAAAAAAATTTTCAATGAATAAAGAAACTTAAAAAAAAAAAAAAAACTCTTCCAAACGGCCTTGCAAGGAACAAGGCTCCATACAAGGCCGATATAATAAATCAGTCGTTTAACTTAAAACTTACGTTGTGACAATCAAAATATCTGCTTATACTCAAACAACATAAAAAGGTATTTCATTAAAATGAAACATTAAACACTAACCGTATTAAATTCACATAAAAATACTCAACGAACATTACTTGAACACTAGGTAAAACTAAGAATGTATTCGTGAAAATGTTTTCAAAATAATGATCGACATCAAATAAGTTATAATATATTATAATTTGTTATAATGCAATAATAAAAAAAATTGTAACTGCACAAAATGGCCTTCTTATGGGTCCGTTCTTGTAAGGTCAAAATGTTCCTAAAACAAAATTATTCAAAGCATGATTATAAGTAATAATATTACGAACTTTGTTTTACCTTTTCCGATACGTATTTATAGCTAAAAACTAATTATCTTTTCGTGATTCCTAGATTCCTATCCTAGCAAGGCCAACTGTCAATTTTTTGATGGCCTTACAAGGAAGCCGATCGAAAAATTGGCTTTCCTAGGAACACTACATATATTTAACTAAAATCGAAATCAAGTAATTTTTTTTCTTTAGCACCATAGCAAATACTTTCAAACCAATGCAGAGTAAAAAATTTTCAAGAAAATAATAGTTTATTTACTTGAAATCTTACGCGTTAAGTATAAAACTAGTCATAAGATTTTCGCAAACGACCGAAATCGACAAAGCGAGGGGCCGCACTTACTATCGGCCATCGACTCGTCGCGCGTCGCCGCGTCTGTGTCGTTGAGTTCGATGGGTGCTAGTGTGAGTAGAAGGAATTTGTCTTCGCATGGAAATGACTACGACATTTTAATAATTGGCCTTACAAAGAGCATGGCCTTCCATCCTCCATCCACCTTAGCCGAATACGCCAATACGATTAGCCATGTTAAGGTATCACTGTTAGGTATTTTGATATTGTTGCTCGAAGCGTAGACCTGGCTTCAATTTTTTTAAATCTTTGATGCGATGTAAATTCACCCATTTCTCGCTTTTACCACTAGTTTCTGTACACCGTGTAAGTAGTACGTATATATAAAGACGAAAATGAGCAAATATGTTAGTATTTTGATATTAGGTGTTATCGATTCTCCGAAAAATCATGAAATAATTGTTTGACAGTTAAAAGTGATAATAACATGAACTCTAAATTTAGACTATCGTTTCCTATAAAAGCAGTCAAACAGACATAAATGTCAGTCAGACTACAAAGGACTGTTTCTTATTACATTCATTATTTATAAAATTGTTATTTATTTTAAGTGTTGTGATGAATTTTGCTGGAGTGTCGCATCCTTGGGGTATTCCTTTACCACCAATTCCTGTTTGTTGGCTGGCCTCCGCCATTGAAGACGATTGTGTAATTGACGGCAGTGAAAAGTTGGACATTTACGTGGACATCCGTCATTTCTGCTCGTCTGAAATTACAGTGAGGACGAATGGAGAGGAGATCACCATCGAGGCGAACCACGCGCTGAGAGGAGAAGATGGGCAGCCCGTTGGGGGGTTCGTGAGGATGTACGACCTGTCAGCACGCCGGCACTCTGACAATGTGACTACCTGCACGTCTCCCGATGGAGGAGTTTTAAAGATCACAGTGCCGAAGTTAGCCAAACACATCAAAGGAAAAAGTTCGATGATTCCAAATGTAAAGGGTATTGACATCCCAGTCATACACGAATAACGCACTCAATAAGCTCACATTTTTTGTAATAAAAATGATGTCTTCAAGAATATCAAATCTTTACAATATAAAAGAATATAACAACTTTATTTACTTTGTTTTATTATTTCAACAAATTCTCAAAATTAAATTTGTATTTTAAGACTGGATGACACCAATTTAATTCTTAGAATTAAAAACATCTTTTTCTGTGGAGTGTATCTAAATTTCCATAAAATATTAACAATGGCTATCTCAAGTGAACTGCCAGGTAAATATAGATCTGTATAATATCTGTCTGTATATCTAATATAAATCATCATCATCATCATCATTACATAGTATAAAATGAAGTCGCTCAAAATGTATGTGCGCATTAATCTTTTAAACTACGCAACGGATTTTCATACGGTTTTCACCAATAGATAGAGTGATTTGAAGAGGAATGTTTGTATGTATAATACATGTAAATTATATTAGAGTAAAGCCGAGAAATTTAAAGAAAACATATTTTTGTGTGATTTAAAACGGCAATACAATAAACGTACAATAGTCACTTTTGAAATTCGTTCTACGGAAGAAATTGGAAAATAGATGTCCTAGAGTAAGTAGGTATTTGATTTTCCCTTTTCAAATATCCAGTGTTGCATTGCAAGCATTGTATAATTAGTGGCGATCGCTCGAATTGCACTACATAGTATAAAATGAAGTCGTTCAAAATGTATGTGCGCATAGATCTTTTAAACTACGAAAGAGATTTTCGAATGGCGTTGTGTTTCGTTAGCCACAGCAACGTGTGGCCGGGTCTGCTAGTAAAAAATATATTAATATGACCGGTCAGTGGTTGAGAGGGCTTAGCGCTTGGATCCCATCCGAGCGTCGCGTGTTCGATTGTTATTTATTCAAATTGTTCCTCGGCTGGCTAAGTCCTCCATCTCCATCACAACACAAGCAACATTTTTCGGCTTTCTGTGATGGTAGTAGGAGATTTTCAAACACTTTTGGGTTATTCGTAACCCGGGAATGTTTGTCTTTCTTTTTTTTAAATAATTTTTTTTTTTAAATGTACATTTTATCCCAGCATCACGTTCATTGGCCAAATGCTGTACATTATAGTTTTGTATCAGTGATCGACGAACCGGTGTGCGGTGGATGCAATTTGTTAGAAATACACATTCGTGCGGCTATACTGCTCAAAGGGTTAATAAGCATTATAGAAATGTATTTTATATTTGTGCAGCGCCCTTGAGGAGATTTTCCACAAAAACGGCGCTACACATTAAATAATAAATAAATTATTATTAATAATAAAAAAACACACTTTTGCGGTTTACAAACAGAAAAGTGAAACCTTCAGAAAACTAAAGTAGACAAGATTGGGGAAGCTATGAAGCACTGCACAAAGAGGAGACCGATTATTCTATCTCATTCTCTCGCAGACTGTCTCTTTTTGGTGTCACTTTTTCGTTTCATCGAGTTTCAAATCACAAAGATGCTAAAGAAGTTTTCACTTCTATAGTGAGGCAAAAGTACGTAAGTCTGCTTCCCCTATAGGAAAAATTTAATCATTGTTACATTACATCTCCCTACTGGAACTACGTGCCGGGAATTATAAAAGTGGTCATATTTTTTTATTTTTTTTTAAAGAAAGACAAACATTCCTGGATTACGAATAACCCAATAATATTTGAAGATCTCCAACTACCACCACAGTAAGCCGAAAATGTTGCTTGAGTTGTGATGGAGGTCTTAGCCAGCCGAGGAATCGAACACGCGACGCCCGGATGGGATCCAAGCGCGATGCCCACTCAACCACTGACCGGTCTTTTGGACGCTTTTAGTACTCCTACGGCGCGACCGCACATAAAAGTAAAAAAAAACGATTATTGTGTGTCTCATCTTTGTCTCCCGCGCCAACAAAATTCTTGGATTTGTTCTTCGTAATGCGAGATCATTTACTAATGGAATTGCAATACGGAGAACATATGAAGCACTTGTCCGCAGCATCCTGGAATATAGCTCCATTATCTGAACAAAAGCATATCCTAGAAAGAGAAAAAGTGCAAAAAAGGTTCATGCGTAATATCTGTATATGAGGGAATATACATACATGATGAAAACAATATACATACTACCCATTCCTGTTCATTGTTCTCAACAGGAATGCTCGATTTTAACACCCTAGAAGCCCGCCGAAAAATATTTTTAGGCAAACTTTTTTTTAATACTCGTATACTCGTGGGAGATCCTACGCACTTTTTTATGCTTCGAAAGCGAGATCTTCTGCCTATCAGAATGCACCATTGCAGGGCGAGTTAACTGTACATTGAGCATCGACATCTTCAATGTCACCTACAGAGAATTTAGTAACCATCTATTGACATACGTAACAACATAGTAAAAAAATTGTAATCTACTCCATAATTTTTTATTATGGAGAACCGGAATAAAAAAAAATAAAAATAAAAAGATAAAAAAAAATTGAAAAAAAAAAATATATATTTAATGTGTAAGAAAGAACTGCATCATTATTGTGATAGATAAGGTAAATTTAGATAAGTTTTAAGATTTTCACGGCCAGAAGCATTTTCGTTATATGTTTTTGGGGTGTTGTGCCGTGTTGCGCTACCTCCTTCTTTAGCCAACGTTTCGGACATCGTTGCAGTGTCCATCATCAGGGCAGATCCGGCAGATCCGGTAGATCTACCGGATCTGCCGGATCTGCCCTGATGATGGACACTGCAACGATGTCCGAAACGTTGGCTAAAGAAGGAGGTAGCGCAACACGGCACAACACCCCAAAAACATATAACGAAAAGGTAAATTTATTCCATTTTTGTACAGTCACCGTTCTGTAAACGTGGGAATATTAAAAGCGTCTCTTGGGTTTATTCTAATAACATCTGCTAATTTACTCCTAAGAAAAAGTGGGTTCTTAGTTTTTTGTGCTATATATTTTTTTTTTGTATTTTGAAAGTATACAGTGGTGAAACAGTTACAACGCAGAGGGTATTCTTTCTATTTACATAAAATATATAGGTACCTACACTATGAACGCTGAACCCTCGCATACATTCAAAATACGCTGTGCAGTAGGTAATCGAGGGTAGGACGTATACCTTTAGGTACCTGCGATGATGTGATTAGTTAGCACAAATCTTGTATAGGTACCTACTTTCTAAAGGATTTTATATTTCGAACAGCGCTATAGTACCGACACCATGGGTGCGTTTTGGCTTTGTATAGGTAGGTACTTTCAAAATGGTTCCACGCTAACTCAGAATCAAGTCAACACTCCTTTAAAAAAGCATTAAAAGCTATGAAAAAAATAATTGAATAACAGACCGTAACCTAACCTAATGTAACCTGTTTAAGCTTTTTTTTTCATCACTTTTCAAAGGTGTTGAGTTGATTTTATTCTGAGTTGTCCGATCACCTTTCAAAATACCCGTACGCACGGGGATAGGAAAATCTGGGATTCTAATGACAGAGATATTATCATTACACTACTAGGCCAGTGCAATTAGCGATCCGCGATCGGAATTATTCCGGTAGTCCCAATATTTTTATATGTTTTATACACTCATCTTGTGATGTGAAATCTGAGTTTTCGACCTTGGGTCACTTGAGCTTTCGCCGCCATTTTGAAAAAACCAGCCGAAATCGAGCCAAAATCTAGTTTTTCTCAAATATCTTATTTTCAACAAAAATGTTTGCTAAAGTGTCTTCACAAGTTTAGTAGAACCTTAAATTACCTACAATGTTTATTTAAAGAATTTTCTTCTATCTATAATAAATATCGAGATATGCAGTCGTAAAAATGTATACCTATAAATTTACAAAAACAGGTAAATTGCTCGACTTAGTTCGGTTTTTTGTGCATATCTCTTTTACAGTACAATTTTGTGAAAAAATTACTGATATCAATGTTATAGAGAATAAAATTTATTAAAAGACGTAAAGGTATATGTTTAATGTTTTTATCGCAATTAGGTATCCAGGTTCTAATACCAAAATTAGGTCAAAAATTGAATCAGAAGAATAGTGTTTTAATTTAGGCATACCTTGATTATTCTTTTTTTAAAACAATTATTGTTGAAATAACATGTAACATACATAACAGTAACATTAACCATCAATGTAATCAAAACATATAAATAATTTTTTTTATTCAGGTACATAGATGTGGTAAAAAACTGTATTTTCTTAAAATTTATAACTATTGACTTTAGTTTCTTACTGCCCCGAACAGCTTCAATATAGTCTTCCTATGTCTCATCAGCCGAATTTGTGGCGACTGGGTCACCAAATTCCTTGTCATCATCATGAACGAAGGCTTCCACAGTATTCTCACACAGTGTTCTTCTTCCACCCCCATTCAGTTAGATCTTTATGGTGACCAAGCCCAGTCTGCACTTTGAAGTATGTTCTTGAAGGATGTTGGTGGACTGCATCTTTGGTGGCTGGTAGCCTAGATAAATTGAATTTGTTCTTTTTCACTCCTTTGACAAAAAGAATGTACCTTAAATTTTCCAAATTTGATCTCTCATTGCCGCCATACACAAGTGCAAAGAATTGTTCGGCAGCCAAAGTAATTGTTTCTTCTTTGCTTTTGGATCTTGAAATAAACGAATAAGTTTTATTCTCTGAGTGGTTCTTGAGAATAATATTACAAAATTTGTATATACCTTGACCGAACGGAGCACCAGTTGTGTCGCAGCCACTTGTGGCATGAATGAATAAAATGTTTTCAACTATTTCAATGTATTTAAAACCTTTGTTGGAGTACAAAGCGTTAGGTGTAAAAAAACTTTGCCTACTTTTTAGTAATATACGTTTGGAGGTGAGAAAGCAGTGAGGAGTACCAACTACCAAAAGGTCGATATCCTGACCAATGATTATGACTGCGTGATGTTGAGATGATAACGAGTTTGCTGTGGTTATTATGTGAACATCAACATCCTTTTCAGCTTGTACTTTCGTTATTTGCGATCGATCAAATGAGGCTCTGAGTATGGAAATAAAACGGGAATTGTTTTTCTCATTTCCCAGAAACTTTTCCTAAGTGCTTTTCTTTTCAACCGAAGCTGGGTATCCTCGAATACCACCACTATAAATATTATTTAAGTTCAATTTCACACTTTTTGGCAATACACATACGACGGAATAGCATTAATGGATCTATTGTCACAGTCACACCCTGATTTTTTATGCTGCTGGTCACCGCCGCAAGAAAAACTATCGCATCCCCAATCGTTTTAAATGTAGGTTTCCAAGGGTCTGGTTGATAACTTTAGACATAGCAAATTTCACCATCTTTTCCCATTCTTTTCATCGTGCTACTGCTTATAGACATAATCACGTTTGTTTTAGAAAATGGGACATGGCAAGCAAACCAATCAGTTAGAGTTTGGGAGTCATCCCTTCTAATCCGTGTAGGCCTCATATCTACATGTTGCTCTGACGTTCCTGATTCAACCCCACAGAATGACTCGATATTCTAACAAATGTTATGCAGATAAACAAAACCACAATCCTATAAGAGCTATAATCCCATGTAGCCTAAGTTATGACCGACAATAGTTTCATAAAGGCTGGCGACTTTAGAGAATTTATGAGAAAAAAAATAAAGATTTCAATACAAAAATAAACGATTCCCAAAGAAATTACTCTTAAAACATAATTTTTATTTATAACATTTGTATTTAAAAAAAGCTCTACATTATCTGAAAAACCATATAAGAAGCTAAACCACATTTTTGGAGTTGACGATCTCAATTTAGAACTAAATGTTGCTCTAATGGAGCAGTTGGCAACACTGATCTAGACGCGCATTGGTGACACCCGATGGCCCGTCCTGGAGTGGCCTGCGGGGGGGGGGGGGGGGGGGGGGTTCACCCCCCATTCTCGTTAATTTATAGTTATGTAATGTGAACAAAAGTTGAATATCGTGATAATTTTTCTCTTTTCACCTACCGATATTTATTTATATATACTTTATATTAAAAAAAACTTCAAAAAAACATAAAAATTTCACATCTTCTTAGGAATTTTATTCACTACAAAATTAGAACCAGTAATTTTTTCACAAAATTGTACTGGAA
Organism: Limnephilus marmoratus; assembly: GCA_917880885.1. Lineage (NCBI taxonomy): Eukaryota > Metazoa > Arthropoda > Insecta > Trichoptera > Limnephilidae > Limnephilus > Limnephilus marmoratus. Next base: position 42,702,112 of record OU862924.1, on the reverse strand, counting down.
CAGAGATATGCACAAAAAACTGAACCAAGTCGAGCAATTTACGTGTTTTTATAAACTTATACGCATTTTTACGGCTGCATATCTGGATATTTATTAGAGATAGAAGAAATTTTTCAAAATAAAAATTGTAGGTAATTTTATGTTCTACTAAACTTGTTAAGCTACTTTAGCCAAAATTTTCATTACAAACGAGATATTGGAGAAAAACTAGATTTTGGCTCGATTTCGGCTGGTTTTTTCAAAATGGCGGCGAAAGCTCAAGTGACCCAAGGTCGAAAACTCAGATTTTTCATCACAAGATGAGTATATAAAACATATAAAAAAATTGGGACTACCGGAATAATTCCGATCGCGACCCCCTTTTTTGCGCTAATTGCACTGGCCTATACGTTTGTGGACTGTTATTTCAAAGTCGTGTAAAAACATAATTGACTGTAATAAGACTAATAAGTGAATGCCCTTGAATAACCTGACGACCTTCAAGAGGTCGATGATACTGAGAATGAGAAAATATTTTCAGAGTGGAAGATATTATCAGTATCGTCCTGGATCCTGGCGCACGACCACCAATCAGAATTGAAGCGTTGCTTCCGTTGCTTGAAATGCCGCTTTCGCCGTGTTTGGTGACTAGATCTGAATAGTTCCCATGACCCTTCTCCTTCCCACTTACCTTCAGCATCATAACAAGGGATGCATTAGTCCAGATTGGCTCCAGGCGGTTGGGATTCTTGTGCGGCATTCACATAGTTATTTTTTAAGTGAAGACCCAAAATCACAAGAGTTCCGGCTGCTCCTGTCTGGAGCCAGTGAGGCTACGGCATCCCCAATTGGGGTATGTTGTGAGGCTGAAGGTAGTGGGAAGGAAAGGAGACAGGGAAGAGAAAGGTAGGGAAGTACCTACCTGGCTGTTCAGATCTGGTCTACAAACACGGCTAAATTGAATTCTGATCTTACACCAGGGCGATAACGGAGAGTATCTTCCACTCTCGAACTTGCCGCAAATAATATAGGTAAATTTCGCAAAAACCATCATAAAATTTATTTGCCACCGCGGGCTTCGATCCCGCGACCTTCGGATTTTTTTTTTTTACGTTAACTCCACGCAGGAGGCCCTGAGGAAAATAATTTCCCTCAGGGCCTATGTCATCTGGGATGCTGTGTGGAGGGTCTTTTTGAGGAGAGGAAGGAATGAACATTGGTCTTGAAGAGACCCATGTTGTAGGAAGGAGGAAACACAGAGGCCGGCAAATCATTCCACAGCCGAGCTGTTGAACACAAGAACGAGTCGAAGAAACGACCCGTTCTCATGTGGCAAATGTCAACCGTGTACAAATGTTGGGCACGCGTTTGGCGTGTTTCCCGACTATGCACCGGTGCCGAAGGGATCAATGATGCTAGTTCCTCGGAGCATCTTTCATTGTAATACCGGTAGAACAAGGGTAGCATTCCCACCCGACGCCTGTGCTCTAAAGATTGCAATCCGTCTGTTAAAGATGGGAGAATCTATCAAACGGACCGCCCGTTTCTGCACAGAGTCGAGGGTATTTTTCAGGTATTTTGGAGCTCCAGACCAGAGGTGGCTGCCAAATTCAACCGTGGGGCGCACTTGTGATTTGTACAGGGTTAGCAGTTGTGTACTATTAAAGTATCTGCGGGCCCTGTACAGTACGAGTGCGATTGAATAGCTTTAGGGGGCCAAGCATTAATTACGTTAGCAGTTTTTCTTCCAATCTAGACCCCTCCCCCTTGGTGAGATAAATTTGGTCCACTTCGTATATTCTTTTCAAGTAAAGTGAGATTTTGTTGGAACCCCCCCCCCCCCCCTTTTAGCTCAGGTAATTAATGTATGCCCCCTTACCTTACCCCTCGACCACGGAGGCCAAATGCTTTTAAATTATATGGAACGAAAAATAGTAGACGGGGAATAATTGTGATGTGTATTTTATTTTGTTTGTAGGTAGGTATGTAACTCGGGAGATTGGTCCAATGAAAGTGCTTGAACTCAATAAAATTTGCAGAGATCAAAATATTTGACACCATACATACTGACACTGTTTGACAAAATACACACCATTCGTAAAAATGTTTCAAACCAAGCATCACGCAGCTTCTCTGAATACATTCTAATTATAATATTATCTGACTAGCATAGACATATGAATATTCACTTGATAATACCATGTCTCCCTTCGGGCGTCCATGATTTCTTCCACTAGGTAGGTAGGTATTCATTACATAAAATAAAGTTAATATATTTGTATAAAAATATTTATTTAAGTACTTTTGCAAAATACAATACATTTTTATTAAAATAGAGTTCATAATTCTGCGCTGGTATGTATTATATTGTACGGAACAATTTGTATTATAAAAATATACCTACTATATTGCCTACTATTCGATTATCTCAGTAAAACAAATGAAGTGTTATTTTTGTGTAGATTATCTTGCGTGTTATTTATTATTACCTACTTAGTTAGCATTAGGTATATTGTTTCCGTTTTTATTATTCTCGAGTTGGGATGGGTTATTCTTGTAAGTTTTCTGCGGTATGTTTGCCTGCAACAGTACTCTTCATGGCTCCATTCACAGGACCGGTGATGGCAATATGAACTATTCTCTCTCCTTCGACTTCAGCAACCTTATTCTTGGGAGCAGTGATGCACAAAACACCATCGGACGAAAGACTGGAAGTGACGTCTTCAGATTTATGACCTTCCGGCAGGATATACTTCCGCACAAAATGCCTGAAGATAAAACCATGCTGATCTTCTTTTTCGTCGTGTTTTCCTTCGACAACAACATGTCCGTCGACAGTTTTAACTGAAATCTCACTGGGTTTGAACTGATGGACATCTAGGCTTACTTGAAATTTGTTTTTATCCAGAGTAATGTTCGCCCCGACGCGAGGAACGACGGAATGTGTATAGGGATGCACATGGTGATGTCTTCCATATTCTGCAGAAGGCCCCCACGGAGCCATGATGTCGTAGGGATGAGATTCGAAGTAAGGACTGTACGACATTTTATTTACGCGTATAATATTTCTAAACGTTTCACAGTTTCCACGAACACAAAACCGGCTTCTTATGACAGGTAGACGCGGAAGAATAATATCAATATCAACTAACAACAAAATAAATGCAGGCGACACGTCCAAGGTGCAATCCGTTGTTGCTGTGTTGTTGCCATAAATATACCAATCCCGTTGTTGCCGTTCGGATTAGAAAACATTAGAGATGGCCGTCGGCCGATGTTCCTGTCCCGGTTACATTGTGTCTCTGCGACTTTGCTGTCACTGAATCGCAGAGAAACAACAGCAGAGCCCTGAGTACTGGAGTGAGGTCTAAATACTCCGAGATCCGACCTTGTTTCTCGGAGGCACCGTTCGTGACGCTGTTCCCCAGGACATTCAACCTGAGCACGGCAGCTCACACCTTGGCTTGGGATGGCTATTGCAGGTTTGTGTTTCCACTCCCTGAGCGATGGGTTCGCCACACTCCCTACGCTACTATTGACTTAATGGTCTGCATTAAATTTTCTGAGAAACCTTTCAACTTTTCGTTACCAAGGGGATCGGTTTGCGTCTATCATTAAAAATTAAAATAACAAAAAGAATCGATTTGCGCCCCTCGACTTCTCCCCATGAACTCAAAGTAACTAACCAACCATCTGCTATTATGCTACCATAACTATCCCAGGCATTACCACGCTCTGGCATTGCCTATTTTTTGTACCTTCAAACAGATTTTTTATTGAAATTAATAAATTACTTGGTTTTTACCACTTTTATTGTTTATAAAACCGACATGTTTCGTCAGCAAAGCTGACTTCTTCAGGGTTATGACAGAACTTTCTGTTCTGTCATAACCCTGAAGAAGTCAGCTTTGCTGACGAAACATGTCGGTTTTATAAACAATAAAAGTGGTAAAAACCAAGTAATTTATTAATTTCAATCATAATGGTGCCACAAAATAAGTTTGCTGTGTTAGAAGAAGAGATTTTTTATTAATTTCTTTCTCTCCATGTATGCTTGTTTTGTTTCTTTCTCTTGCCGTTCGAAGAGAAGGCTTGTTTTCTTATCAATATATATTATAAAAAAAGTGTACCGCAAAAATCATAAACGATTACCAGTACGATCAAGGAGTTATATGGTGTAGTAACTGGTAACCCTCTATGTCCCATCCATGAAAAAAGTCCCCATTTTTACCTGAAGGGCGTGCTTTTGAAGACATAAGGGCTGGAAATTTCACCCTCTAGAAATTTCTAGAACTGTCCAGAACATTCGAGAGTTTTCGAGAGCATTCCACAACATTCCGGAACATTCTGGAATACTCTTCATTAGCATTTTTGTATCGTATCATAAATACTTTTCTGTTATGCTGACTCTTGCAATGACAGATTCGTATTTGATTCAATTGATCGTGCCGTATCTTCCTTGGGTGTCCTCGACTTCTTCTACCATTAGCTGCTTTTACAATTCCTACGGCAACGATACGGCGAAGGCAACGGCTCGCGGCATCTCATTTCTATAATATGTGCGAGGGATGTGCAAATTGTTACTTTTTCCTTTGGAGGAAGCACACTTACGCGTATTGTTTGTCTCATTCATATTATGTAGTCTGTAAGAAAGAGCTGCAGCATTATTGTGATAAGAAACGTGCATTCCCGCATAAACGCGGGAATCATAATAGCGCCCTTTGGCTGATTTTGTATTTTCCATTTCTATGATGCGAGTGAGGGAGATGTAATGTACTGATTCCTTTTTCTTTTGAGGGAAGCATACATACGTACTTACATTGTTTGCTTATCGTTTATCTCACTCTTATTTAGTGTGTAATTTATTACACGCTAAAGTGTTATTACACGCTATTATTATAACGAGGGTACGTTTATTCCCTTTTTTGTTTAACCATGGGAATTATAAAAGCGCCCATTCTCTTTTCTATGAAATCAAAATTTCCCAAAGCCGAATATAGCATTATTACTAAAATCTGGGATTTTTAATTTTTTGTCAACGCTGAAGGAACCTTCCCGCTATTGGGAAACTGTTCAAAAGTAACTGGATAAAGAACCAAGAACCGGCTCCATTTCGGTCTCTGGTAACAGGAACCGAAGTGACATTCCAATTCAGTTAACCATCTCTACTCTACAACCGCATCCAACGTTCATTTTAGGGAGGGGAGGAGAGAGGGGACAAAATAAAGTGGCAAAGTTGGAAAAATTTTAAAAAAATGCAGGCTATATTAGAAACCACATAACGACTAGGTACATTGTGACAATCGCTGCAAATACAACGTTCGAACGTTCATATTCACATGAAAGTTTTTGGTTAGTTTTGTGATCTCATCTTACTTGCACTTGTAACCAGGGTTGCCAGGTCTTTTCCAAAAATATACCGAACAGTGAGTAAAAAAAAAATTCGAGGTGAAATTTGCCTACCCCTTTGAAACAATGTAAGCAGTCAAATTATTTCGAATAATCAATTTACGCGAGTACGGAATCACCTATGTGTAACACTAATCCGCTTGAAAATGGCTTGAAAACAGTGAGCGCGTGCAAAGCAACATCGCACAAACTAAGAAAGGATGCTACGCAACGTCGATTGCCGATTGCGTCAAATCTGATAATTGAATCGCTTATTAGGGAGAAAAATTAATCAGAAAAAAATACCGAACCGCCCATACTTCGGTATTTTTGTCATCCGAACACGGTGCTAAAATACCGAACAGTTCGGTAGAATACCGAACACCTGGCAACCCTGCTTGTAACTGGATATTTACAAAATGATCGCGATCGAAAAGTTTCATCCGACACAGCAATGTCATACGATATTGGGCTCTAGGGAACTTAACTTTAGAGTTCATTATCAAATACGATTGCTGTCAGATAGAAATTTGTTTTTATGGGTCGAATATACAAAACGACAACAAGTAGCGCTAGTATTACGGCTTGGACTAGAATTAATATAAAATTCGGTACTAAATAATATTCCAGCTTTTAACAATTCGTCGTATTGATTTTTGTCGTGAAGATGGCGCCACGGAATACTGTCTAGTAAGGTGACTTTCCAAGAGGAATTTGGTAACTCACCTATGGAATATTCTCGAAGCTTCCAGATATTCCAGACTGTTCCAGACTCAAATTTAGAAAAATGATTATGAAAAACGAAAGTTGGATTGTCTTTTCTAATTTTTTTTAAGACATGGTGGGTAAAAAAACTCAAAAGGGTAAGGACGGGTTGTTTTTTAAAAATTGAATAATCGATTATTTTTTTATGTTAATTTTCACGTTCCGTGAAATTATTATTATATCTGGGTGATTGCTTCATAAAACTGAAATAATCGCAGAACTTTCACGAAACGTGAAAATTAATTTTAAAAAGTTGATGTATTGTTCAATTTCTATAAAACAAAATTATTTTGTGACTTTATTTGACATGCTAGTCAAATAAATGAAGACAATATTGTTCAAATATTATGTAGGTAGGTACTTCAACTAAAAAAATATGTGTTCGATTATGGATTAGGTACCTACCTACTACTGTAAACGTGAAAATAAAACACTGATAAAACAAATCTTTAAATATTATTTATTTTAACTAATATAGGTATTATTAGGTACATTTAAAAATATAGGTTTATGATATCAGGAATACTTAAGTTAAATGTAAGTATTGAATAATGAATGATTATGAAATGAAAAGAAAAGTTTTACACATATTTAATTGCCAACGGGACCGGGTGTTCTTCTGGTTTATCGGTTTCGGCTACAGGAGCAGGAGTCTTCTTCTTCTGTTCTTGCAGATGCTCCACGTTGAGTTCTTTGATCTCGCGATGGGCAGGACCGGTCTGCAAAATGGGAACGATCCTCTCATTCTTGTCAGGCAGGATGATGGGGTCCCTCGGAGCAGTAACAGTCAGGACTCCATCAGAAGAAAGGGTCGAGAATACCTCATTGGGTTCGTGACCTTCGGGAACGGTGTACTTCCTCACGAAATGTCTGGAGATGTATCCATGAGCGTCTTGTTTCTCTTCGTGCTTCCCTTCCACGACTATTTGCCGTCCCACGGTCTTCACCACAATTTCATTGGGAGCAAACTGATGCACATCGATGCAGATTTGGAATTTGTTGGGGTCAACGGAGGCGGCACGCTGCAGCACCTGGTTTGGGCTGTTGATGCACTCCTGCTGAATCTTGAGTAGTTCAAGAGGGTTGAATTCCATGCCAAACTCCTGGCCGAGGATACGAGGAAGTCCGTACATCGGCGCGTAGAACGGAAAGAAAGACATTTTTGAATACGAAGATCGGTCACAGACAACAAAACCCTTTGCAGAATGCGGAGAAATGTGTAGGTAGGCGTAGATACCGTTTTCCGGCGTCAGAAGAAAGTAGATATTTGGCTGCTTTAACTACCACTTCAACTCGGTTTCTGGTTAACTTACTGGGCTTCTTCCTTTCTAGTTAACTTTAAATTGGCTCCTTTTGCGTTGCAACACGGTTAACAGCTGATTTGGAACTGGGCCGGGCCGGCTTGGCTTACCGGAGCGCCACAGCGGCCTGTTTATAAACTCTGTGAGTCACAATAGGTATGTGCATGTGCAGTGTGCGCGTGGGGAGAGGGAGTCGAATCGGTCGAACGTTGAGGAATGTTCCCGAAAACGCGAGAAAGAGCGAGACGCAAACTTTATCAATAGTACGTCGGTTTTTAACAGCTGACAGCTCTTTTTATCTGTTTACGTTCTGGCGATGTTTTTGTTTTTTGATATTATTTTTACTGCGTAGGTAGGTTCATGTTTATCGGATTCGAGTTGGTCTGCTTATGCCGGCATAATTATTAACCAGTATGTGTTACAGGTGAAAAAATACTACTAGGTACTTTAAACCAATAAGAAAACTAGAAATCATGTCTCAATATAAGCCTACCTACCTACCTGGATAATTAAAATCATAATCGACTTGTAAAATATGTTAGGTATAGGTCGATCTTGGTAGGTAGGTACCTATCTAGGTCTTCATTTGTCTGGATTTGTAAAGATTTTGTACCTATTTCGTAATAAATTTTTGCACCAGTTCCAATTTTAATTTGACGTACAAGGAAATTTCCCAAGTTGTTAATTTTTTTTAATATACATATTATAATAGGATAAACCTCCATTTCATCGGTAAAAAAGCTGAATAAGGGTAAAAAGGACGAAGCTGTTGGAGAAAACTGGTAATAGGTAGGTAGGTACCTAGGAAAGTACTTGAACTTCCAGAGAATTTTTCGAGATATTTCGAGAATGTTTCCCTACCTAGGTAGGTACCTACCCACCATCCCGGGTTTATTTCTGGAACTCCTCCAATGAATTAAAACCAAAAGGTTACCTACTAGGTACCTACTACCTACCTACCTAGCAGAAACGATACGTTTGCTTCGTCACGTAAGCACCTATTAGGTATATGCTTGTTAGGCCCTTTTAGTAATATTTTGCGCAGAAATCATGGGATATATTATAATTATTATTGTCCACAAAGCACTCTTTTTAGGGTGAATTGCCTACCTAATTAAAAAAAATAATATTGTTGATGTGTGGAGCGTCACGTACGTTATAATCTACGCATTCACAGATGGCGCCGATAAAATTATTTTAGGTTTTTAATAATTTTTGCACGTTTTGTTAAAATATTGAGGTGAATGAATTGTTTGCGCCCGTAAATATTTATTATGAATATAAATAAATAGTTTTGTCCATAAAAAAACCCGAATCTTTCAAGAAAGGCTGAAAAATACGATATTGGACAGTAGACATTAGACAGTAGCGTAGCGAGGGGGGGGGCGGTGGGGCGGACCGCCCCGGGTGCCACCCGAAGGGGGTGCCACTCGACCAAGATATTGCATATACGTAACCAAGATATTGCATACACGTGAACACGGTCTGTTATTTATATTTTCGTAACTCTATGGGTCCCCGAGGAGTATTTTGTGTCGGTTGGTCTTTTATAGGCGGTATAGCCTATATTCTGAAAATTCTCTAGCCACCCCCCAACCCCCCCCCCCCCAGGATGGAACAATTTTATGAAGGTCGAAATTAGCGTTTTGATCTCAAGTCACCTTTCATAGGGGGGGGGGGGGGGGGTGACACTACGCCCCGGGGGGGGTGACTTCCGCCCCGGGTGCCACCCATGCTAGCTACGCCACTGAGTCTCCAGATACTAATATCTACAGCCTGTATTTCGGACGAATATCTACAGCTCATACGTTGAACTAATATCTACGAACTTCAGAGTGTTGACTAATATCTACAGAGCTAAGGTCGGACGAATATCTATGATAGTCGCAGTATTGACAAATATCTACAGAGCGTAGGTTGAACCAATATCTACAGAGCGTAGGTTGGACTAATCAGCTAAATGTGTCCAATAGTCCGATATTAGGGATTTTTACATACATATTTACATAAATTAAGTTTTTTAAACTGCATACGCAATATTACGTTATTCTAATATGCTATACATAATTGCAAATCCAACCTCTGCCAGTGCTGTATATTCGTCAACACTTTGGTTCTCATAGATATTAGTTCGATTTTTTCAGTTTTTGGAATTCCTGTAGATATTAGTAGACGCCTCCTATTGGATTGAGTCATCGATACAAAATTGAATTTTTCAGCCTCTCTTGAAAGATTTGGGTTTTTTTATGGACAAAACTATGTATTTATATTCATATTAAATACGTACGGGCGCAAACAATTAATTTATCTTAATATTTTAAAGCGTAACGTGCAAAAAGTATTAACCCTTCAAAAATTTGCCTTTTTTTTTCGGATGGTCAAAATATTTTCGCTTTACAATAAAATGCAAATATTTGGAATATTTCTGAACACATTCAAAAACCAAAAACTGTTTTGGAAAGGTGATAAAATACGCTTTCAAATTGTAAAATTCGAAAAATATATATTTTTTTTAAATTATAAAAATTTTGCATACAAACATAAAAATAGTTTTCAAAATGGCTCACCTTATGATTTTTCTAACTAAAGTTACTGATAATAAAAAAAAATAAAAACACGTGCATATTTTATTAGACTTCAATTACTAATTAGTTTTAGTAACTTCAATTTTTTGTCGCTCTATGAAATATTTTTTTTTAAAATACCCGAAGTTTCAAATTCTTTTTTCAATTTGCGATTCAAAACTTTGTGTACATAAAAGTGTACATTTTACTTTTTTGGTGGCTATTTTTTTAGATTGGAATATAAAGCATGATGTTTTTCCTTTCTAAAACCGATTAGAACATATTTCTAACTTTGATAGTAAGGGAGTTACGACGTCTTATGTGAGACCTATGTGCGTTGGGACAAATCTGGTCTCCTGTGATTAAACGGGTTAAAAACCTAGAATAATTTAATTGGCGCCATCTGTGAATGCGTAGATTATAACGTACGTGACGTTTGTTAAAAAAAGTAGGAATTAAGAAGCGGAAAGAATTTATAACTTTGGCTTTTGGATCAGGATTGATTGGCTTTAGGATCGTTGCATTTTAAAAACAAACTTCAATTTTAGAGTCAATCAGAAATTTACCTTTCGAATGGACATCGAGCATGCTCGGCGGACAGATCTAGTGCAGATCCAATGGACAAATTCGCCGATCAAAATATCCATATGAGAATTTTGCGCAATTTCTAATTTTCAAAATGTTATAAATTTAAATACTAATATGCAAAGCAAATCCAAGTTCTGGAGTTCCTTGAATCGGAATTATAGACAGAGATAACAACCGAAAATAGTATAACTCATAGGCAGTATTAATACGTTGGCGTCTGTACGGTTGAAATTTAAGAACCCGTCTTCGAGTACATCTCTGATGCCGCGCCTTATGCAAAACCATTTTCGTACAAGTTTCGCCGCCTGCCGCCCGCAGGGTCTAGTCTGATTAATACGGGTAGGTATGTAGGTAGGTACTTATTATTTTTACCTAGACCTTAAATCTATTCCACAATGAAATAAAATATATTATCTAATTGTTTTTGCGTATAATTTGTAGAACTCCATGTAATTTTAAAATATTAATATTAAATTTAATAATGTTATTATTAAGTTCTGCAAGAATTAAAATTGAAATTTAGAATCATTTAAATAAGAATAAGTCGTCTTAAAGTGGTCTAACCACAGGAAAATGGCCTTCTAACTTCTAAGCCGAAACAGCTGTGACAATAAAAAAATAAAAAATACTAGTGTGCAGTTCACACGCGGTAGAAGTGAAACCTTCAGAGAACTAAAGTAGACAAGAGTGGGGAGGCTATACGCAGCACCGCACAGGAGACCGATTATTCTACCTTTCGATTATTCTTTGTATTATTAATAAGAAGAGACCGATTATTCCCTTGCAGCATAAATCCTATATGTGTATGTATTTGTCACTTTTTTGTTTCATCGAGTTTCAAACCACAACCGTGCTAAAGAAGTTTTCACTTCAAAACATCAGTATGCAATTCATACGCGGTAGAAGTGAGACCTTCAGATATATAAAGTAGGTAGGAATAGGTATACTACGAAACACCGCACAGAGAGGAGTTCGATAGGCTACGAAGCACAAAGGGGTGACCAATTATATTATCTCGCAGGCTAATATACATGTATATGTGCAGTTTACACGCGGTAGAAGTGAAACCTTCAGACAACTAAAGTGGACAAGGTGGGGAGTCTACGAAGCATCGCACAAAGTGGAGACCGATAATTCTATCTCGTTATCTCGCAGGCTAAATCCTATAGATGTGTGTGTTTGTCTCTTTTTCGTTTCATCGATTTTCAAATCACAACGGTGCTAAAACTCCTAAAAAGAAGTTTTCACTTCAAAATATCCACGCACCTTTTCCAAAAAGTACGCCTTGTTTGTGCACAATATGTTATTGTGTACAAATTGTGTAAGTACTGTTATTGTGTGTGACTGGCCGCCACCTACATTTACAAAATTATTATAGTGGAGATTTAGGTTAACAAACATTGAGATTACTCATAAATCATAAGCTATCATAAGTTGTTTCGACGATGTAGAAGTTCTGCTTTTTGCCGATGACATCAAATTATACAAAGAAATATCTAATATAGGTGACTGCCAAATCCTACAGTCAAACATCGTCAAATTACAAAATTGGTGTGTCGCAAACAACTTATTCCTCAATATCGATAAATGTAAGATACTAACATTTTGTCGAACAAAGACCCCACTATCTTTCAAATACACAATAGATAATAAAATTTTAGAAAAAGTCAAAGAAATTGGGGATCTTGGCAGTGGCGTAGCGTGGGGGGGGGGCGGGGGGGGGCGGCCCGCCCCGGGCGGCACTTTTAAGGGGGGCGGCAAATTTTCACAATAAATAATACTAGGTATTATCTAGGAAAAATTGAAACCATTTCAAATCATTATTTGAAAATGTTCTACCGTACGCATATTATGAGAGTACTACTAATAAAAGCTGATAACTCACAAACAGATTCATTTTTAATTAAAACCAGAAATGTGTTCAGAATGTATTAACGAATGAATTTCCGTGGTTTATTCATCTGTTGATACGTTTCTAAAGAGGCCATTATTGTATTCGTAGTGCAGTTATAAAATTCTAGTTGCATACTATGTATGTATGAGCTGCCAGAATCAAAAAGATACCATTTTCATATTCTGAGTGAAGTTTTAATTCGCCAGATACAGATTTAATTTAACCTGTCTAATCACAAGAAACGCAAATTATCACACACATTTAATTTTAAAATATAATTGTGAAACTATATCTCACACATTTAATTTAAAAATAAATTTGTGATTGCGATAAAAAGTTAAGATACAGCTTTATTACATTTTTTTAAGAAAAGGAATTTGCATTTAAAATTTTAAGTTCATTCTATTTAAGGTCCTTTAATTAAAATTTTCGCAGGCGTGTATTTTTTAGCCAATTCACATTTCCAATATCAAAATTTTAATATTTAGAAACAATAATGTTCTAATAAGCACGTCAGACTTTATCTAGATTTTATAACAATTTTTTTTTTTGCAAAAGGATAAAAAAAACAATTAAAAGGAATATTTAAAATGCATGGGCAGAACCGGGATTTTTGTGCGCAAACATTGACAAGGAAGAGTTTATAGATTTTTTTTTCTTATTATTCGAAGGGTTAAAACAGTTTTCAGAATGTAAAATTCTATTTGAGGATTCATCTGCTGGCATAATTTAAAGGAAAACATTATCTTATTCGAAGTTCAGTTATAAAATTCTAGTTGCAGACTCTGTATGTGCTGCCAGAATCAAAGAAAAACCATTTTCATGTTCTGAGTGTACTTTTAGTTCGCCGCATACAGACTTAATTCAAAGCAATTTTGTGTTGAGAATGTAAATTTCCAGTTGTGGATTCATCTGTTGATACATTTCGAAGGAAAATATCCTTTTATTTGAAGTTCAGTTATATTATTCTTTTTGCAGACTATGTGGGTACTGCGTGAATCAAAGAAAAACCATTTTCATGTGCTGAATGTAGTTTTAATTCGCCAGGAACAGATTTAATATAAACCAGTACAGAATGTAGAATTCCAGTTGGATTCATCTGCTGACACATTTTGAAGGAAAACATTCTGTTATTCGATGTGCAGTTACAAAATTCTAGTTGCAGACTATTTATTTAATGCTAGAATCAAAGAGAAACCATTTTCATGTTCATAGTGTAGTTTTAATACACCGCACACAAACTCGTTTTGTGTTCAGAATACACTGATAAATTCAATAACGAGTAGCAGATTCATTGCATCGAGTGAAGCGTTACATTTGAGTTACATAATGCTGTTAAATTCTGAGATATTGATTGTTGCGTGTGTAACTATTATTTGGGGGCTCTAACGCAGTATCAATTAATCAACTTTGGAGCATCAATTAATCAACTTTAAAATAATCCGGCTCGTATATAAAAAGGTCGTTATAAAAAATAATTACCCCCCCCCCCCCCCCCCCGCTGCTTGAAATATTTAAATAAGGGGCGGCGAAATTTTCCTCCACTCCGATGCATTGATGAATTTTAATTCACAACATACAGATTTAATTAAAACCACTTTTGGGTTCAGAATGTAAGTGCCGGCAGAATTAAAGAAAAAAGCATTTTCATGTTCTGAATGTAGTTTTAATTCACCGCATACAGATTTAATTAAAACCAGTTTTGTGTTCAGAATGTAGTGCCAAGTGCCACTAGAATCAAATAAAAAACATTTTTATGTTGGTAGAGTGTAGTTTTGATACACCGCATATTGAGTTTAATTTAAACCAGTTTGGTGTTATCAATATAACAATAAGTTGCAGATTCATCGTGTACCGAGTGAAGCTTTGCATTTGTGTTGCATTCCCATACGTACGCGTGAAGATGTGAAATTCTATCACAAGCATACGAATCTCCATTTCTGAGAGCAGTTAATTAATATATAAATTTACAGTAGAATTTATAAGCATGATTTTATTGGAAGCGTTCTCGGCACATGGGATTGTAAAAATTTGCGTAAAAAAATTGGCATAAAAAATAGGATATCTACCCCCCCCCCCCCCCTCCCCCCTGGTCAGCGCTTGAAAATCTGCGGATGAAGTACCTGTAGAAGTTTGGGGGGGGGGGGGGGGGGGGGGGCGGCAAAATTTTCCTCCGCCCCGGGCGGCTGAACCCCACGCTACGCCACTGGATCTTGGAGTTGTGTTTGATTCGCAATTAAATTTTATAAATCACATACAACAAATAACTAACAAAGGCATGAAAACACTAGGATTTATAATCAGAACAATCAAAGACTTCGATTCGTTGGAAGTTATAAAAATCGTATATTTGTCACTCGTACGCAGCTTGCTGGAATACAATTCCATAGTTTGGTCCCCATATTATCAAGTTCATATAAGAAATATCGAAAGAGTGCAGCGCAAATTTTTAAGATTTATTAACTTCAAGTTACACATTACCTATTCAACACATTAACTACACATCTTTACTAAATACACTTAAATAGCATTCCTTAGAAAACAGAAGAAAAATAAACGACCTAACTTTTTTGTTTAAAATTATTCACTCCGAATTAGATTGTTGCGAACTTCTGCATCTCATTGACTTTAAGGTACCAACTCGAGCGACAAGGCAAAACATATTATTCTGCAACAATAATTCTCTAACTAACTATCACACACATGCATCAATTTCTCGACTACACACACTAGCGAACAAATACACCTCAAATATCGATGTATTTATTTATTTATTTATTAATTTATTTATTTATTTATTTATTTATTTATTTATTTATTTATTTATTTATTTATTTATTTATTTATTTATTTATTTATTTATTTATTTATTTATTTATTTATTTATTTATTTATTGTGAAAAACAGTTAACATGTATATCCAATTACATTTCACAATTTTTAGTTAATAGTGTAAACTAAAGAATACCTTTATTTCGCTCTTGAAATGATTGAAGTTCGATCGAAAAATGTCAATTTCAGAAGAAAGGTTTAATAGTGAGGTCATTCTCCCCAGAGGCATAACCATTGGTAGGTTGGTCCTGCCTCTAGGAAAAGTAAAAAGTCTGTGTTGCCTTGCTCTGGTGAAGTTATCGGGGACATAAAGTGAAATCCTTTCCAGGACATCAGGATTACAAATGTGCCCGTTTAGCAGCTTGTGTGCTACTAGTACCATTGCAATTTTTCTCCTAACGTAGAGACGATTAAGTCCCAGCATTCCCGCGAGAAAATCAGAGGGATACAACAAAGGGTAGTACCCAAACTCTCGCATGTACAGGTACCGCATGAACATTTTTTGCACCTTTTCAACATCATTTGCGTATGGGGCATCTTCGGGTCCCCATATTACTGATCTACTTTCGAGAATGCTGCGAACCAGAGAGAAGTAGAGCATTTTTATGACTGCTGTGTTGGAAAAAGATTTTGCGTTGCAGATTACAAAGCCTAGCATTCGCATCGCAGAGTTGCACACCGAATCGATATGAGAACGGAATGTCAGGCGTGTGTCAAAAGTGATTCCTAAATCCCTCATTTGTGAAATGTGTTTTAACGAGGTACCAGACATTTTGTAGTTATAATATAGAGTACTCCTAGCCCTTGTATAGCACATAATTGTACACTTTCCGCTGTTAAAATAGAGTTTATTCAGATTACTCCATTCTACGATTCCGTCGATATCGGTTTGTAAACGAATAGAATCTGCTTTCGACATTATATTGGTATAAAGTTTAATATCGTCAGCAAATAACAAAAAATTTACAAATTTTATAAACAGTGATATATCATTTATAAACATAGAAAATAATAGAGGTCCTAAATTAGACCCTTGCGGGACCCCAGAGTTTGTGAAGTAAGGTTTTGAAGCAAACTGCCCATAAACTACATATTGTTTTCCGTTAGATAAATAATTGTGGAAGAACAGAAGCATTCTATATGAGAGACCAAAATATTCAAGCTTTTTTAGTAATATGAGGTGATCTACTTTATCAAAAGCTTTAGCAAAATCGTTATACGATACGTCTACTTGTTCGTTGTTATCCAATGTATTTGCGACATAATCCGTGAAAACCATTAAGTTGGTCGTTGTGGATCTGCCTACTCTAAACCCGTGCTGCTGATTTATGAGAAAAGGTTCTACTTTACTATAGATATGTTTATGTATAATAAGTTCAAATAATTTGGCCGGTGCCGAAAGAATCGCCACAGGTCTATAGTTCGATACATTTGATTTATCGCCGCTTTTGTGTAGGGGCGTGACCTTAGATATTTTCCAACGGTCGGGGAATTTACCTGAATTTAGAGAAATATTAAATATATGTAAGAGAGGTGACATTAATGGTTCGGCATATCCCTTCAAAATAATTGTATTAATAAAATCTGGTCCAACAGATTTTTTTGGTTTAAGTTTTTTGACTGCCGCTAGGAAATCATTTTTATGCACACGTATCATGTCTACATTATGAGCTAATGAAGAGTAACCTCCGGGAGTATAGGAGTCAAATTCAGCACTTTGTTCGCCATATACAGACTTAAAGTATTCTGCAAATGCTTCCGGAATATCGGGCCCTGTATGTGTATGTCCGTTCCATGATACTTGGTTTATAATCCCACCGTCTTTCTTCTTTCCGGAAACAAATTTCCAGAAGGATTTTGGATCACTTTTGACGTTGTTTTCGATATTTTTTATACACTCCTTGTATGCAATATTTATACAACGTTTGATTTTGGATCTTAGAAAACAAAACTTTTCCCGATCTCCTACCGATCCGGTGCGCTTCCAGTTTGTGTGATATATGTCTTTCTTTTTTAATACAAGTTTACCGTTATTCAAGAAATATCTGAACAATATTTTTATGTAGAATATTTTGATATCTAAGGAGCATCACCTAGGGTCTATTGCATATATTTGTGTATTTCTATATTAATCCACAATGTACAAACTTGTTAACGTTTTCTTTTTATGTATCTTGCATTTTGTCATGTTATCCATGACATTTAATCAATCACCTGTAATTTTTTTAAAATTACTAACATACCTACTAGTTTATTTCTATGCCATTTACAACTTAGAAACATTCTCTTTTATTATAATGCACTATCTTTCCTAAATTTATCTGTATACCTACCGTTCATATGATGTTTACTAGTTATATTTTTATAGTTTATCTTTTTTATTTAAAAAAAAATGTCTCTGTATTATAAACTTATAATGTAAAAGCCCATCAGGGCGTTGAAAATTAATAAATAAATAAAAATAAATAAATATACCAACAAAAAAAGCGGTTATACATCCTATTCCAAAGAAGGGTGACCGCTCCAACCCGGCCAACTACCGCCTCATAGCGATCGCATCAGTTCTGTCTAAGGTGATGGAACGTGTGATCAACGACAAACTGCTCACATACCTCGAGAAGAACAAAATTATCAACGACCGTCAATACGGATTCCGGCGGAACCGCTCGTGCGGTGATCTTCTCGCGTATGTGACGCATGTTTGGGGGCGATGCCTGGAACGTTTCGGTGAGACCCAAACGGTTGCACTGGACATTTCCAAGGCCTTTGACCGGGTTTGGCACCGAGGACTTGTCAACAAACTGCCTTCTTACGGACTTCCGGCATCCTTGTGTACGTGGATTGCCGACTTCTTGAGGGAGAGGTCGATTCAGACGGTAGCCGATGGTTTCACCTCTTCCTCACACTCGATAAATGCTGGCGTCCCGCAGGGATCGGTTATGTCTCCGATTTTGTTTTTGTTGCACATCAACGACCTTTTGTCACGTGCACCAATTCACTGTTACGCGGATGACAGTACAGTTCATGATAGCTTTTTGTTTCACAAGCCCCCAAAGGGCTCACAAACTCCAACAGCTCGTAGGGCTTTGAAGCAAAGAATGGACGGTTACCTCGAGAGTGTTTTCTCTTGGGGTAAAAATAATCTCGTTGAATTTAATGTTTCAAAGACCCAATCTTGTCTGATTATGTCTAAAAGGGATCGAAATGAAAAACTAGTCTCCTTCAACGGAAGCAATCTTCCGAACAGGCCCTCCATTGATATGCTTGGTGTAACCCTAAGTGACGCTCAGGTATGGGGGCTCCATCGAAGCCAGAGTAAAGTTAGCCTCCCAAAAACTACTGTACGGCGTAAAAAGGCGTAGGTACTGTACAGGGCCCGCAGATACGTTAATAGTACACAACTGCTAACCTTGTACAAATCACAAGTACGCCCCACGGTTGAATTTGGCAGCCATCTCTGGTCTGGAGCTCCAAAATACCTGAAAAATACCCTCGACTCTGTGCAGAAACGGGCGGTCCGTTTGATAGATTTTCCCATCTTAACAGACGGACTGCAATCTTTAGAGCATAGGCGTCAGGTGGGAATGCTGATGTCCTTGTTCTACCGGTATTACAATGGAAGATACTCCGAGGAACTAGCATTATTGATCCCCTCGGCACTGCTGCATTTTCGGGAAACACGCCAAACACGCGCCCAACATTCGTACACGGTTGACATTAGTCACGTGAGAACGGGTCGTTTCTATGACTCGTTGTTGAGTTCAACGGCTCGGCTGTGGAACGATTTGCCGGCCTCTGTGTTTCCTCCCTCCTACTACATGGGTCTGTTCAAGACCCATGTTCACTCCTTCCTTTCCTCAAAAAGACCCTCCACACAGCATCTTCAAAGATGACATAGGCCCTGAGGGAAATTACTTTCCTCAGGGCGTTCTGTGTGGAGTTAATGCAAAAAAAATTCTCTCGCAGGCTAAATCCTATAGATGTATGTGTTTGTCTCTTTTTAATGTCGCTTTTCCGATTTATGATTTTTCACGAGTTTCAAATCACAACGGTGCTAAAGAAGTTTTCACTTCACAAAGCATTATTTTTAGGGTGAATTGCCTAATTCAAAAAAAAAGTTTTCACTTAAAAAATCGGAGTCTGCAATTGACAAGCGAAAGAAGTGAAACCTTCAGAAAACTCAAGTTGACATGAATGGAAAGGCTACGAGGCACCGCGCAGAGAGAGAACGATAGGCTACGAAGCACCGCTCAAATAGGAGACTGATTAGTGATTATTCTATCTCATTCTCTCACAGGCTAAATGCTATAAGTAGATTGTATGTATTTGTTTCTTTTTAGTGTCGTTATTTATCGTTTCATCGAGTTTCAAATCACAACGATGCTAAAGAAGTTTTCACTTCAAAATATCCACGCACCTTTTCTAAAAAGTGCGCCTTGTTTGTGCACAATATGATATCGTGTACAAATTGCGTAAGTACTGTTATCAGTAGCGTAGCGAGGGGGGGGCGGGGGGGGCGGACCGCCCCGGGTGCCACCCGAGGAGGGGGTGACACTCGAACGTGGAAAAAAAACTTACTAAAGTGCAAAATTGCCGTAAAAAATATTTTTCACGTTAACACTGACTGTTATTTTGCTCTATGGCTTGGTTGGTCGGGGATTCCCGAAAAATGTTATTTTTTGTTCCTAGTTCAGTCGGGAATTTCCCTGAAATATTCCTCGTGTCATTCTAATTTCGTTCGTATATTGTGATTAACGTAGACTCGTGAAGTGAATTGTTATCTATGGACTGACGTGAATTAGTGAAGAAGTTATTATTGTGTTAGCGTGTTTAATAGTGCTGAAAGACCAGTTTGAAAAACAAGGCAGGTAGGTGTGAATTTTTAGATACCGTTTTATAGCGCATGAATAGTTACAGTCGGGACAAGAAAAAGGTTTTTCATCAATGTTAGTTAGCAAGTGCCGTTTTATTTATTTTTTTTGAGAATAAGAATAGTTGCAGTCAGGACAAGAAATAGGTTTTTTTTCCACTGTCGGTTAACGTGTGATTTTTAGATTTCTCTTCATAGTACATGAATAGTTGCAGTTGGAACATGAAAAAGCTTTTTCTCCACACTGAGTCAGCAACTGACTTCTTATGTATCCCTTTTGAGAACACGAATAGTTACAATCAGGTCATGAAAAAGGTTTTTCTCTTCTGTGAATCGTACTGTGGATTTTTATATTTCTCTTCATAGTAAATGAATAGTTGCAGTTGGAACATGAAAAAGGTTTTTCTCCACACTGAGTCAGCAACTGACTTTTTATGGATCCCTTTTGAGAACTCGAAAGTTACAAGCAGTACATGAAAAAGGTTTTTCTCTTCTGTGAAACGTAATGCGGATTTTTAAATCTTTCCTTTGAAAACTTGTATTGCTGCAGTCGGGACATGAAAAAGGTTTTTGTCCAGTATGGGTAAGCATGTGAATTTTTAGATACCGTTTTGTAGCGCATGAATAGTTACAGTCGGGACAAGAAAAAGGTTTTTCATCACTGTGAGTTAGCAAGTACCGTTTTTGTTATTTTTTTCGAGAATAAGAATAGTTGCATGAAATAAGTTTTTTTCAACTGTCGGTAAACGTGTGATTTTTATATTTCTCTTCATAGTACATGAATAGTTGCAGTTGGAACATGAAAAAGGTTTTTCTCCACACTGAATCAGCAACTGACTTCGTATGTATCCCTTTTGTGAACACGAATAGTTACAATCAGGACATGAAAAAGGTTTTTCTCTTCTGTGAATCATACTGTGGAATTTTAAATCTTCGTTTTGAGGACTTGTATAACTGCCTTCAGATCATGAAAAAGGTTTTACTCCACTCTGAGTAAGCTTATGAATCATAGTGGAGTAAAGTGTTGCTCCATATTATGGAAACCTTTGTAAAATTACTTTCTTCAGGGCTCAGTGTAGCTAATGTAAAACGAAATATGCGTTGTAAAACCATTTAGGTGTATTAAAGGTAAGAAGTATTAAATTGTGGAGTTCCGGAAGGAATAAAAGGCCGATAAAAGTAATAATATTTTCCCAATTTGTTTATGAATTACAATTTAAAACAATAAAATAAACAATATACGCAAGGACCTATTGCGAGTTTGAAATCTCTTGTTTTATTTTTACCGCAAACGCGATTAAAACTAGAAAAAGGTATTTAAGCGACTTTCCAGTACTTTGCGCAATTTAATTAATACCTAATTAATGCAGAAAAATGTTACGGTGCGTTGCATGGAGGGAGAGAGGGTCAAAATTTTTCAAAAATTGCGTTACGTTATACTTAAACGCCCCCTTTACTATTTCACGATTGAAATTTTATCGTTACACTTTGAACACAAAACTGGTTTTAACCTAAGTATTAGTTATTATGTTTTCATGACAGCAAATGATTTTTTCAGATTTTTGCAGCATATTAATGCAGCATTTGGGAGGCGGGAATGGGTACCGCCGCCCCGGGAACCTTAATTGGATAACCAACACCTCTGCCATAGGTCGACCCCAAGTGGTTCGCTACGTTTGGTGATTTAGCAGGAGTGCCCGGGTTCATGGGGTGAGGTTTGTGTAGGTCTTGAGGTGGATGAACCCCAGATTCCTACCCACCCCTTAAACCCTCTTCCTTCCCAGAACTCTCCCCTCCTTCCTTTCCTTAAAAAAACCCTCCACACAGCATCCCCAAAGATGACATAGGCCCTGAGGGAAATTATTTTCCTCAGGGTCTCCTGTGTGGAGCTCATGTAAAAAATATATATATTTATATATAAGAATTGAAGACTCCACACGGAACTCTGTTATTTGTAGCTGTATGGCTCGGTCGGTCAGCATTCCCCAAAAATTCTGTTAATTTATTTTCGTTCCTAACTCTTACTATTGATTTATTGGGGATTCCCGTGAAATATTCCTCGCTTTTCCCCTGTGTCCATCTCATTTCTTTCGTACATTTTGATTGACGGGAACTCGCGAAGGAAATTATCGCCTATCGATTGTTGAAAAAGCTGTTTTTTATTTTGAGGATAACAATTTTTTTTACATATTTGACTAGCTAGAAATGTTTTTTTTTATATTTTAGGTAGTCAAAATTTGTGTTTTGAATTTTTCAAACAAAATTAATGGGGGGGGGGGGGGTGACACCGCGTTTTCCGCCCCGGGTGCCACCCATGCTAGCTACGCCACTGACTGTTATTATTGTGTTTGACTGGCCGCCTAAAACCTACATTTACAAAATTATTATAGTGGAGATTTAGGTTAATAAACATTGAGATTACTTATCACTCCTTATCAGTCTTATCACATAACAAGGCTTGTTATGCCGGCCGGCATTGCATATTGCATTCCGCCAGAGACTTGCTATTTGATTATTTTCAAATTGTTAACAAAATACCTTACGAAAATATCAGCCAATGTCGCTAATGACATTGTTATAAACAACAAATAATGATTTTAAAACTGTAGATATAAGTCACTTTTTGTCTTAGAAAACCTCGTTCGCATTTCTTTCTAAGTAGATAGGTAGGTACCTACGTCATTCGGCGACGTAAACAACTCGTAGAAACTGCGAAGCCGCTCAACAATGGCTGCCGATTGTTGACCTAGGTCAAGAATATTGATTTTATCTCGGGATGTTGAAGTACCTAGTCCTAGGAGTGTAGTTGTATGTAGGAGGTATTAGCGCCGTTTACACGCACACTTCGGAGCGACCGAGTCCCGCGCCACTTCAGGCCGCCGCGCAGAAAAGTCTCACAGTGAACTGCACTGTAAACCTATCAGTCTTTACTTTTCTGCGCGGCGGCCTGAAGTGGCGCGGGACTCGGTCGCTCCGAAGTGTGCGTGTAAACGGCGCTATTATTTTTTCTATAGCGTGTGTATTGTATTAATGCGAGCGCCTCCGAGCGGAGAAATAAAGTACACCTACCAGTGTTGCCATGTCCCAAAAATGAAAAACCTTGTTTCACTTGTTGAACGTGGGATGACATTTCGGAAACGGCGCGAAAATTAACTTGATGGGTTCTGGTCAAATATCTTCTATCTATCTTCTATATCTATTAACTATTATTAATAAATAAAAATGAATCGCCGAATTGTACGTACGCGCATAACTTCCGAACGACTGCACCAAATTGGATAATTATTTTTTTTTGTGTTCGTTATTGTCAGGACAAGGTTTATATAAAACTACTGATGAGCTTTAGCACTATGAAATTTGTTTTAAAAAATTGCAATAGGTGGTACGTGAGCTGCGTGAAAACTGAACGTACCAGGACTGAATGTATGGAATGCGGGAAGGGGGCGGGAACTCGGGTAGGGGGTTCGCGGGAGGGGGGAGGTGGGAGGGGAACTCGGGAGGAGGGAGGGGACCGGGAGGGGGGAGAGGAACTGGGAGGGGGGAGGGGAACTCGGGAGAAGGGTTCGCGGGACGGGGAAAGGGCGGAGTGGAGTGGGGAGAGGGAAGGTGGAGGAGGCGGAGTGGGAACGCGAGAGGGGAAGAGGACGTGGAAGAGGAAGTGGAGGTGGAAGGGGAACGGGACGAATGGGAAAGGACACGCAGGGAGAAACAATTTCTTTATTAAATGGCATAGCAACGCATGTCAGGAACCAGCTATAAAAAACCAGGTATAAAAACAAAGCATTTTTTTTGCTATTGTTTTCTTTTTACCAGATAACATACCTTACTATTCATATACATATGTTACACGATAAGAACTTTTCCCATAATAGCTAACATGGTAATAAATTTTCCCATAATAGGTACTTAACTAAAAAAAACTCGCTTTTGTAAACAATTCTCAAATAAATACATTCAACTGATTGTATTATTTCTACACAAATCTGAAAACATATCTTACAAAAAAAATATCAAAGGAGTTTTCAAAGAAATGATGACCTTGATGGTCTGACAGGTGACAGGTGACGGATTTCCTGGCGGAATCCAACAAAAGAATGAAGTAATTCCTGAATCACAAACTCATTTTATCGACGGAAATAGACTATAAATATCTACTAGCCATCCCTAGGTCACATTTTAAACTTCGATATTTTTATCTTCGAATTTTTCTGCTCCATCCCACCATCCCTCCCCTCCCCCCGCCATCCAGAATACTCAATTTAGGTCAACTCTGGGTGTTTGACGGAGTCCCGTGAAAAATCCGTAGACTTCAGCGGAAATGTAGATTCCACGATGGCAACACTACTGGCAAGTATAGTAGAGTTCTTTCTAGTTTATTACCTACCATTACCTACATTGTGGGTGGTTTGGTATATTTACGAGTATGTCTAAATTCTATATTGCACACGGATATTGCATTATTTTTATGCAAAAAATATCAGGAAAGGCCCAGCGAGGAGGGGGGGATCCGCCCGGCTCTGCCACCCGATGGGGGGTGACATCACACGCGACGTGGGGTGACACCCGACCGGCGACCTCTCAAAGAAGCACACACATACACGATCAAGCTTCCCGAGCACGTATTATCGCTTATCAAGGAGAAGAATCGCCTGCGACGCATCTACCATAGTACGCGCGACGGCTACTTTAAAACGGCTTACAACACGCTACAGCGGGAAATCAAGCAAGAAATCACCGACCTCAGACGCGGACTTTGGACGAAGAAAGTTACGTCACTCACGCCAAAGGACAACAGCCTATGGAAAATGGCAAAAGCGCTGAGACACGAGGATCACACGATTCCCCCGCTAGAGAAGCTAGACGGATCAGGGCTGGCACTTTCACTTGAAGAAAAGGCAAACGCGCTCGCCGACGGATTCGAGAGAGCCTACGCAGCCACGGACGGCTTATCTGACCCGGAAACGGATCAACTTGTAGAAGAGTCTCTACGAAATCTCGAGCAAGCCGAGCAGACGAACGCCGCCAATATCCACTTCAGCACGCCAAGCGAAGTAGCCGTCATCATCAGACGATTGAAGACAAATAAAGCGCCGGGAAGCGATCAAATACACAACATTCTACTCAAACATCTACCGCAGAAAGCCATCATTTACATTACAAAGATGTTCAATGCCTGCCTCATCATCGGACATTTCCCTCAGATCTGGAAAACGGCGACCGAGCTGCCCTTTTCCAAGCCAAACAAGGACAAGAAGCAGCCGACAAACTATCGGCCGATCAGTCTACTTTCCACACTGAGCAAGGTATTTGAACAGGTTATACTCAACAGGCTTCTACCACATCACGAAAACACTTTGCCAGACGAACAGTTCGGATCCAGGAAAAGGCATTCCACCACCCATCAGCTCTCCAGAGTAGCGGAATTCATCGCGAGAAGATTCAACGAAAATCGCTACACCGCCGCCGCACTGCTAGATTTGGAAAAGGCATTTGACACCGTTTGGATCAAAGGGCTTCTGCACAAACTTCACAGATTAAATACGCCCATATACCTAACGAGATTGATACAAGAATATCTCAAGAACAGGTCCTTCCAAGTTTTCATCAGGAACGCGCTATCGACAATACGTGAGATTCCAAAGGGCGTGCCTCAAGGAAGTCTGCTGGGACCTCACCTCTTCAACATCTTCACGCACGACATCCCCCACGACGAGAGATGCAACCTATCAATATATGCAGACGACGTCAAACTTTACGTTTCCTCGACGCAAGCAGACATGGCGGCCATGTACCTACAAAGGGCGCTCGACGCTCTCGTAGAGTTCTACAAAAAATGGCGACTCAAACTGAATGAGGCGAAGACCGAAGTCATAATGTACTCGAGAAAAAATAAAATAAGAACTCCAGACGTCAACATCGAAATGGGAGGACACGTCCTAGAATGGAAAGATGAAGTCGTCTACCTGGGCCTGACAATGGACTCACGTCTCAACTGGAAATCTCACGTAGCCAAGATGCATACGAAAGCCAGAAAGGCAGTCGGCGCGATGAAGCCAATCTTCAACAGAAGAAGTCCGCTACTTCCCAGAACCAAACTCCTGATCTACTACTCGCTCATTCGACCGGTACTGACTCATGCTATTCCCGTGTGGGGCAGCATCTCCTACTCTGACCATACAAGACTACAGACTTTACAAAATCTCTGCATTAAAATCACGTATAACACAAGACGCAGAACAAACTTGAAAAGACTACATGCAAGAGAAGAAATACCGACCTTATTTGAATACACACACAGACTGACCGACCGGTTTTACAAGTCACTTCAACATAGTAAAAATAAACTCATCAAAGAAATCGGTCAATACAATGCGCCTAGCGATCTTCCTTTCAGGTACAAACACAGACTACCCAAACATATCCTGATGGACCTAAATCATATTTGGCACAACCCGGAATCAGACGCGGATGACTGAGCGAGCAGTAGGTATTCCTAATCACCAGACCCCCCCCCCACATTACCAGACCCCCCCCCCCCACAACTTATGTCTATATATCTATGTATATATTTATATAATAATATTTATTTTATCTATTTATATGTAAGTTTATCCTAAAAATTCCCATAAAGTATATATCACATAAAAACAGACACATACACCCAACACCACAAAATGCAGGGTTTCATCCACTGAAATCACTGAAGGCCGCACAGTTTCATGTTGACTGTCGGCCGACTCCTCCCGGATAAGGTTTTTCATGGTTTCCTTATTCCCGATGGCAAATGCGGAGGAGCTCCAAATAAAAGGACATGACCGACTCCTTCCCACTCCCAACATAACACAAACACACACGTATGTATATATCTTTCCACTGGGCTTGAGTTCAGATTGCTTGGTGGCGCAGAGCGAAACATGCAATTTTAGTAGGGTTTTTACATAACAACTTTTCCCTACCGACAAAACACAAGACCTTTAAGACTATAAAAGCCAGGCAACATTTTTTAAATACCCACATGAGGTAAAAATTGCAAGGCGCATATGACGCCGTTCTATTTGTATAAGGAACATTAACTTTAAATTCAGTAAATTTAAATGATTCATCTCTTCAAGATATATAAGAATCTAGTAAATGAAAAAAAAAAAAAATGAAAAAAAATACGAAGGATATTTCACGTCTCTGACGTCTTTTTATAGGCAAAAAAGCTTATGCCACCCCCCTCCAGGACGTAAAATTGTAATTGTAATGTTTTTATTTTATTTGGGGGGGGAGGGGGGGGGGGGGGGGTGACACCACGTTATCCACCCCGGGTGGCGTATTTACTTTTCTTTCCGTGTTTGGGTTTGTAATGCCATTTTTTTCTCCAAACCCGTGTCCAGTAGAAGGCAAGCGGCATCCTACTGTGCACGGGTTTGTAACGTCAATTCTTTCCCAAACCCGTGTTTAGTACGAGGCACGTGTCCTCCAAACGTGATTATAACATAAACTAAGAAAGTGTGTGCATACACGCACAATATAATGGATGGGCAATAAAACGCAAACAGCCTTACTAATAAAATAAATAAAAAACACTTTATAATATAGTACTTAAACACTCATAACACTTTATAGTACCAATCTTATAAAATTAATTCTCTAAAATAAACTCGCATGTCATCATAAAGTCTGCGAGATCTGAAATGTGGCCTACAAACATTTATTCATTAATTTACTACAAAACCGAATTGAAAGGTATCCAAAAGCTGATTAGTAACCCTTTTGATATTAATGATGGAGAGGTAGCTGAAGAAGTCCAAGAAGAGCACAATGAATTTCACAATGATAGTAATAAGGAACTCCAGTAAAAAATATTACGACTTTAAAAAAATATTTTCATACAGACCAATAAACGCTGTTTCTGAACATATAAGTTTTTTTTATAATATTAAACGTAGTGTTCGTAAAAAAATGTTAAAAAGTACATTTTTTAACGTCTCGTTAAAATACACTGTAAAGTTGGTACGATTGAATGGTTAGTGCTGACGTCACGCGTCACCAGTCATTGTATCACATTGTATTGAAATCAATTGACATGTAGGTATGGCACAAGCCATCAGTATTAACAACATTTCATGTTATTCTTTATTTCGTACTGTTTATAGAGATTTAGTTGTAGTGTTTATTGAAACAATATTTAAGCCTAAATAATTCAGTATCAAAAATAGAGGTATCTCTATTATTTAAAATATTGAAAAACAACTGCACAAAAAAAATAATGAATGAAAAAAGTAATGCTTCTTCTAGGGAGAATACTTCGAACAACGGAACAACGGATTTCAAAATGGCGGCAGTAGATCAGCTGATTGCCCAATCCCATAATAATTTTTCGGGAGTGATGACGTCACACGATTTACCATATTTCCGGGGGGTCTCGAAAAATTAAAATTGACAATTATTTTAACTATTAAAACTAACTCTAAAAATAAAAACAAAAACGCAGTTATTTAAGTTAGAAGGTCATTATTCATAAAAAAAAATTGGACTGGAGTTCTCTATTGCAAGGACGCGTTTGATTACGCGATTAAATTTTATCATTATTGTACGTTGTGGTCCCTGTGGGAACAAATAAATGTCATGGTAGTCCCTGGTCAAAAAAGGTTGGGAACCACTGCTCTAGGGTGAAATCAATGAAACGCAACAATTTATTTAACTTATTGGGTACATTTATTACAACATCATATTAAGGCAGCACACAGGGGAATGACTATAATACAGAAACGACATGAACAATAACGTGAAATTTATCAAGCAGGGTGTGCTCCGACCGAAAACAAGAACATTTGCTTACACTTGAGGAAACATTTACCGACTCCTGCGCACAAGGCCGGCCAAGTCGGAACGGACACGCGCCAAATGCAAGGCGCAAAGGCCTTCCGATAGTCTGATCAGACTATTGGATAGAAAAGTCAGACGTGTGCGGCCGGCCTAAAACGTTTTGTTATTGCAAAACAAACAATAACACCCTTTCTACCGGCCACTGAAGCGAAAAAAATGCATGCACATACACAAATGTATGTGACCTCTAATTTGTGCACCCAAATGTTTAAAAAATCAAAACATTTTGTGCGCAGGAGAATCGTCTTTAGCTTTAACAAAACAAAATAACAAGAATAAAGTAATAAGATAAAACTTAAATTATCAGTTTAAAATTATAAAAACGGAGAAGCGAAATATGTTATGTATGGACTGATTCACTGCAGAGTTATTTTTCAGGAGTAGCTGAAGTCTGATCAGCAGGCGGTTCAGCTTTCTTCTCGGATGTTGGATCGATGGCTTGAATGGGAACAACGCGCTCTCGAGCCGCGTCCATTTCCGCAGGCATCCTGGGGGCAGTGATGGTCAGCACCCCGTCAGAAGACAGGCTGCTCACTACATCCTCAGGTTTGTGATTCCTGGGCAGGTTGTACTTCCTCACAAAGTGACGAAACACCGACCCTCGCTCATCTTGCCTCTCCTCATGCTTAGCTTCTACAATCACTTGCTGATTGATGGTCTTTACTGTGATTTCATCAGGCGCGAACTGTGCTACGTTCAGACTGATCTGGAACTTGTCCTTGTCGTGAATGACGCTGGAAGCCCCTTCAGACCGAAGGTCCTTCCTGTTGCCGGGTTGCCAAGGTCGGTTGTAACCCCGGAGGCGTAGCATATCGCGAAGCAACTCCCTGGGAGTAGACGCTGCAGACATGACTTCCTCAGGGGTCAAAACTATCCCGTAATACTGCTCTTGAGTCCTGGGCTGCATGCGAGGAATGGACAACTCGTAGAAGTTATCGAACCACGGTGAGTAAAATGACATTTTGTGAGGTTTTATTTTTAGCGTTGTACTTTAATCACGATTCGTGGCAGCTAAACCTCCGTCTTGAAAACAGGTTGCGAAAAGACGTACTTGGAGAAAACCTGCATTATTTATAGATGCAGTACCAGGGTTGCCAATCCGTATTATGTCCTAAAATTCCCATTATATTATCAAATTCCCCACAATTTCATCATACCTTCCCTTTCCTCGAAAATAAAACAAAATTCTATTGAAGTAATAATTTTATTTTTTTATTATTTTGCCATTTTCGGAATGTCTCTTTCGTTCAGCCTTAAAAAAATATAAAGTTGTTTGAAAAATTTCTCTCAAAGAAAACGAAATTATGGTACATTCTCACTTGAAATTTCAAATATTATTTTTCAATTTGATTGGATAAAATCAGGAAAAGGAAATAAAGATTGTGTCACGCCGCACTATATTTTCAAAGCGGTTTTTTGAGGTGGCCTACATCACCATTTCCCCCACAATATATTCCCATACAAACATGTCTCAGGAGACAGATACATTAATTTTATATTATACGTGTGGGTGTGGCCTGGTGTCGGGTGCCGTGATCCGTGATCTGCTAGCCGAGCGATAATTGAAAATGATGCTCCTAGCTGGATGAATTAAATAGCTGTCGTGGTCACGCGGCTGTTAGCTATCAAAGATCTCAGTTGGGACAAACCCCCTAAAAATAAATGATAGAATTCACACATTTCTGTATAACATTTTGTGTGCCAAAAGTCGTCGGACGTAATCATTAATCGGTATTTTATTAATATTCATTTTCGGTTACATTATTTCTCTTATTGTACACCCGCATTTTCCCCGCATCAAGCATTTCCGTAAAAAATACCCAATCGGTTTAAATTCTTAGAAATTCCCCGCAATTTGGGGAATTCCCTTACGAACTGGCAATACTGTGCAGGATGCACCGCCGGCTTCGATGCGCAAATCAGCTGTTCGAGAAAATTCTGGTAGGGTTACCAGTGCGGTTAATATTTATTTTTCTTTTTCGAAGAAAACTTCTTCTAAAAGGTTGTTACTTTGTGATGTCATTATTTATTTATTAAAAGAAAATAACTTAGTTTACATCACTTTATTTTTTATATTTTATACTATCAACATGTTTCGTGAACCATGTTCACTTCTTCAGGAATATATACTTTTATTCCTGAAGAAGTGAACATGGTTCACGAAACATGTTGATAGTATAAAATATAAAAAAATAAAGTGATGTAAACTAAGTTATTTTCTTTTAATAAAAAAAAATATTTTTCGGTTGGATAGTTTTCATCTGACGGCCATACATCTATATTGGCAACCCTTCGTGTGTGCAGTGCACAAACAGTGTTGCCAACAGTTAGCTATACCAAATTGCTAGACATCTTACAAATGTTGCTAGATTGCCAGTTTTTTTTACCCCAAAAAGTTGCTAGAAGTAGCTAAACGTTACAGTAGGTAGATAAGGGAACGTACCCATACTACGTGACCAACTTTTTGCAATTTTTAACCCCTCCCCCCCCCCCCCGGTGACCAAAAACCTAAGCACTCCGCTCATTTGTACAAAGCGTGGTATTTTGAAGACCCCCCCCCCCCCTAAACGTTTCACGTAGTAAGGGTACGTTCCCTAAGTTACAATAAAATGACAAATTCTGACAATCGTTTTTATTTCCAGGTTTTATATGGATAAAACAAAACAACACAAGGTAGAATAAGAGTAGTGCTTACATTTTGGTTGTATTCTGTCTGTCGTAGCTAGCTACCGCACAGAACAATATTACAATGCCACAAAGTTATCTGTTCTGGACGTTCTGGTGGTGGTGTCGCTAGTTGTGAACAAATATGTCATAGAAATATCAAAGTTTGTGGCTCTGTACTCCAAAAAGGGAGAGCTAGTGCAGCAGGAGACGGGGATTTTCCGGCCAACGCCACTTATACAGTAGCGTCTATGACCATAGAGTCGCGTTTGGTTTTTACTTTTTACTGTACGACGTAGCGTTTTATATTCTCTTTGCTCGATAGCCTCACATCTCATGACGAAATCGAAATGTCGAACAATGACGAAAAGTTGCTATAAAAAGTAGCTAAAAAGTTTAGCTACAAGTTTCATTAAAATGTAGCTGTCTGACATCAAATAATAGCTAGATCTAGCTATAAAGTTGCTAAGTTGGCAACACTGTGCACAAAGCAGGGCACACACATCTGAACACTGTGGCCACCACTGAGTTTGACCTCTGAACTTCTGGGGAAATTATTTTGGGGATTTTACATTGTTCTATTGTGGGCAGTGGGTAGTGTTGCCATTTGTATAGTTTTTACCTGTGGTTTTTACGAAGTTTTCACGATTTTTTGGGTTTTTGTCATTTCTACCTTCATGATTTTTTCAAAAAAGCATGTCGAAAATCTTCTCGTGAAATTCATTATTTTTTAATTTAAAAAAATAATATATTTTTAATAAGTAGGTACTACAAATTAAACTTGACAACTCCTAAAAAAACTTTTTAAAAGTAAAAACTCTCAATTTTTTTTATTTGTATGGGATTTTTCTTCAAAAATATTATTTTTTTTCTTTTTATTCAAAGTAAAATTATAAATTGATAAAGCATTTTTAGATTCTTTAATTAGGCGCCGATATTTTCTAATTTATATTCTCAATAAAAAGCTTACATAAAACATGGTTTTTGGACATTATTTTTCATCCTTCAAAACATGGTAAAACATGGTTTTTGAAGTGAAAACTTCTCAATCAGGGGTCGTCCATTAATCACGTGATATTTTTTAGCAACTTTTTAACCCCCCCCCCCCCTCCCCCCGGTGATATGTGGTGAGGTTTTAGACTAACCCCCCCCCCCCCAAAATCACGTGTATTTTTTTAAGTACAAAGTATTTTTACATTTTCAGAATATTATCACGAAAAATAAATACACGTGATATCTCATTATACCCCCCTCCCTATCGTGATATCTCGTGATTTTTTCCGACCCCCCCCCCTTTCGAGCCTCACGGATTAATGGACGACCCCTCACCGTCTTGATTTGAAACTCGATGAAATCGAAACGAGCGACACTAAAAGGAGACAAACACATATATTTGTAGGATTTAGCCTGCGAGAGAATGAGATAGATCTCTTTTGCGGTGCTTCGTAGAATAAAATGTAAAATATTATTTAACTTGGTAACAATATTATCTTATATTTAAAAATTAATCGCTAAATGTGTTGCTAAGCGCAAATCTCGAGAGCAGCTGAACCGATTTCGCTAATTCTTTTTTTAGAATATTCCTTGAAGTACGAGAATGGTTCTTACGGAGAGAAAAATTAAGAAAATTGCGCAGAAAATTGGATAATTTCAGAAAACCTAACGACTATCGCACGTTTGACAGCTCGCGTGTTTGAGAATGACATTTTGCAAAACAATGATAGTTAAATTAGGATTCTATTTTTGAAAATCTTTAAGTTGATAAATTAATTTAAAGTAGGTACTCCCCTAATAGTTTGAATCGAATCAAGAATTTTAGATATTTTAAATAGGTACCTATGTTAATTTAATATTTAATATACATGATATACATGAAAAATATACATGAAACAAATTTAATATACATGAAAAATGGAAATTGAATTAAAATTGTAAAAGGTGGCACGCGGGCTGTTTAAAAACTGAATGTACTGGGATTGAATATATGGAACGCGGGAGGAGGGTTGGCGGGACGAGGGAGCGGGAAAGGGAAGACGGAAGGCGGGGAAGGTGGAAGGGGAACGCGGGAGGGGAAGGGGACGTGTGAGGGGGAGGGGAACTCGGGAGGGGGGGTTCGCGGGACGGGGGAAGGGGGGGGGGAGTGGAGTGGGGAGAGAGAAGGTGGAGGTGACGGAGTGGGAACGCGAGAGGGGAAGAGGAGGCAGGAGAAGAAGGGGAGGCGGAAGGGGAGGCGGAAGGGGAACGGGATGAATGGGAAAGGACACTCAGGGAGAAACAATTTCTTTATTAAATGGCATAGCAACGCATGCCGGGACGAGCTAGTAATAAATAAAAATACAATAATCCTACTCCTGATACTCTGCATTCGTCTCATTCACTCGAAGTTTTGTTTACTGCAGTTTCACTTTTACAGCGTGTGAACTGCATACATTTTTTCATTTCAGAAACATAGTTTTGAGACATGGCAACACTGATTGTGGGTATTTTAGATCATATTATATTCATATAGCAACCCTAGCTGAAATGTCAAATAATTCTGAAGGAATTGGTTTATTTATGTTCTGAAGTTTGTTTGTCAACAAAGCAAAACAAGTAGAAAACTAAAAACGTCTATTTAATTAACGTATGAACGTATTATAATGAATTTAAATATCTTAACATAATTAATTCTTGAAATATTTTAAGATAAATCATAAATTTTTGTATACCTAAAACATGGAAAATTTCTACGAAGAATGTCCGAGAAAAGTATTTGTGAAGCAACTTTATGATATTAAAATTCCTTCCCCCGTTTGGATTAATGGAAAAATAGAACAAACTGTGGGAACCAGTATTCTTATCATCAATGACGAAACAGGAAGAGTTAAAATATCAAATTGTGATTCTGTCAATAATAGTCCTGAAGACAAAAGTTGGATAGTCAAAGGTAATTGTAATACTATTTTAGGTAATTATCGGTTCGGATTGGCCACGCTTATTACGAATAATTTTTAGAAAAAAACTTTAGATTCGCCTTAAGTACTATAAAAGGAAACTTTTTGGCTTTGGGGCGGCGGAAAATAATGCATTTTAATTTTCAATTGCATAAAACCAAAATTCACTTCGCGAATCGACACAGCGAAAATTCGCGGCCGTAGCTGTCACTGTTATGGACTGTAGCTGACTTCGTGGGATACCTGCATGAAATACCGCGAATCACAAACCATGTTGCACAAACCTAGCGTAGCCGCTAAACCACTTGAAAACTGGGATGTTTTTCTTGCGTTGACGCGAGTAGGCGTTATACAGGGGCACATTCTTTTGTATCACAAACCATGTTACACAAACAAGCCCGCTAGAGAAATTTCATAATTACGCGCTTTATCCCACGAAGTCAGCTACAGTCCATAACAGTGACAGCTACGGCTGCGGATTTTCGCTGCGTCGTCGGTTCGCGAAGTGAATTTTGGTTTTATGCAATTGAAAATTAAAATGCATTATTTTCCGCCGCCCCAAAGCCAAAAAGTTTCCTTTTATAGTAATTAAGGCGAATCTAAAGTTTTTTTCTAAAAATTATTCGTAATAAGCGTGGCCAATCCGAACCGATATTTACCCTATTTTATATAAGATACGCCAAGAAAAAATGTAGGATTCATTTATTTGCTTGAAAGAATCTTTTTTGGGTAAATATTCTATTGACCGCAGCACTTTTATTAGGCATATATTTTGGGAATTACACTATGTTTCAACTTAACTTCTACAAGAAATAACTAATTACATTCAGATAGGTGGTAAAAGATGCATTAAAATTCCATTTTTGTTTAATCAAAAACTGCCGCACTTTTAGTCACAGATTATGGAAATTATTACCACAATAAATCAGTTACACACACAAAGTGGGTTATTAGGTTCTGACTTGAAACTAAACTTTACAAATGTCAAATCCATATAAAAAAAAAAATTAAAATGGCAGCAAAGACATCGTTTTATACGGGAAATTTTGAACTTTGATTGAATGAAAATGGAATTTTAATGCATCTTTTACCATCTATCCAAAGGTAATTAGTTGTTTCTGGAAGTAATTGATATGTAGAGTAATTTTCAAAATCAGTGTGTAATAAAAGTGCGACGGTTCCTCTTCTTCTTCAACGGCGCTACCGCCCATTTCGAGCCATGGCCTCCTTCAAGATGAGCCTCCATCGCCCTCTGTCCTCGGCCGTCGTCTTCCAATCTGCAACATGGAGTAGTCCTCTTCCTGACATCATCCTCCATCTCAGCTTAGGTCTGCCCACCTTTCGGTTACCTCCCAGGTGTCCTGTCAGAACCTTCTTCGGTACTCCTGTGCTGGGCATTCGGTGCAAATGTCCGGCTCATCTTAGTCTTTAGAGCCTTAAATGGGTGGAGAGTCTGGGAGCTTGGTAGATATCATAGAGCTGTGGTAGATATCATTACTGTGGCGGATTCTCCATGCTTCTCCCTCTTGCACCACTCCTAAGATTCTTCGAAGTACCTTTCTTTCGAGGGTGTCCAGCTGTTCTGCAGACTTTGCTGTCAGTGTTGATTTGTTTTGCTTCATATTTTGTGCATGTAAATATTGTAGTAATTGTTGAAACAAATTGTAATTTCCATAATTTGTGCCTAAAAGTGCGGCGGTTAGTAGAATAATTGACTTTTTTGTTTGTTTCAAAGGTTCCCGGTGCTGCGTTATTGGCATGTTAATCAAATCAAAAGGATTGCCAGAAGTGTCCCCGCTCAAGCTGATCCATTTATCCCAAGATGAAGTGGATTCTTGGATCTCAGAAGTGGAAGAATTAAATCTCTTTCTAGAAGGCAAAATTTTACCTGATTTGGATGAGTGATTTACCTTATTAAAGTGATTGTAATTTATCATTTGTGATTTTATTATTAACTCATTATATATATCAATGGTGGCAGGTGTCCGTGTGTATCACCCAAAGTCGGCTCTGAGGTGAACAACGGTGAAACGGTGGCTGGCGCTAGTATAAACCTCAAGGGAACTGTATTAGTTATTATGTTGGCTCCTTAGCACCTTGGCAAGTCGGCATCCATAGCGGAATGCTCCTGTAATTAATTAATTACTCCTGCTCAGGGCCAGCCCCGGTACTACTGCCCCGGGAACCATTCTTTGTCTAACCAACACCTCTAGCACAGATCATCCCAAATGACTCGCTACGATTGGTGTCTTAGTGTAGGTTTTGGCTGTGGATGCGTCTGCCCATCAGCTGTATTGCGGGCCTGCTTAGGGGGGCCCTTTGACTTCTCCAGTCGAACTCTCTCGACCCATCACCTTACACTGCAATGAGAGGGATGGATTCCGAATGATGGAATCAGAACTTGAAAATTAGTTTTGAAATTTGATGGATTGTTCAAATTCTCTGAAACAATCCGCCCTTAGTTATTAAAAGTATTGATTTTATTTTTATAGACCAATTGCACCTCAGAAATGCAAAAGAGAAAGTTGGTGGATTAAAAATTGTTTTTATAAGAAGTATCAATATTGGGATCCCACAAACATCTAATAGTGAGTACGCTCCCGATAAATTGTAAACATTTTTCTTGGTTTGAGTGCAATACATTGTATAGTTAGAAATCTTTTTTTTTGTTGGTTTCGGCACCTGTGATCGGATTGCCTTGCTGGACCATCTTCGTGTTGCCAAAATATCAATATTTTCGGGTACAATGCTTCGGCGTTAAATGGTGATGTCTCGCTTGCTGCATTCATTATTGACGATTGATCTCGATTCACAGTTATAGCTTACGTTATCTGAAGCTTAAATTTGGTTGCTATTTAATAAAAATATTTTTTATTTATTTCTGTATCGGTCTGTCTTACAAAACTTGTTTATAAACATTTGAAGTTTTACTGTCTGGACTGTAAAAAAAGAGATTTTCTGGTTTTCTAACTTGTGAGCAAACAATGGAAAAGTGACCATGTGAAAAACAGGATTCCATGCGGCAATATTTAAAGTTTGCCCATGAGCTTTGTTGATGCTCATGCTATAAGCCAATTTGAAGGATACTATTGTATAAACGCTAAGGTAAATGGTAGTTTGGTAAATACAAGAGAGATTATTATTTTCGTATATGATATTGTTTTGCAATTCTTTCACACATTATCATGTAAGGGAATGTACCCATACTGCGTGACCAATTTTTTGTGCAATTTTTAACCCCCCCCCCCCCCCGGGTGACTAAAAACCTAAGCCCCCCGCCGCTCATTGTGTCCTGGTGCCTTAAGGGGGGATAAGGTTTTAAAGGCGAAATAAAGGCATATTGTCATGATTTTTTTTGAGATATGAATAATGTTGGTTTTATTTATTTCATAGACACCTTATAGTATATATAACATCTGAAGTAACTTTGAAAAAAATTTAATTAAAAATAAGAATAAATAAGTCCGTGAGAGCGAATCTCCGGAGGCGCCTCGAAAAAAAGTGGTTATGCGGACACTCCGTAACTCGTCACCGGATCATTTGAAACAAAAAAAATCAAAATGTGTTTAAAAGGTAATTTGTTTTCCTAGCTTTTTTTTATTTTTTTTATTTTTGGCAGCATTTCGAAGTGAAAAACGCGATTTTTGCAAAAAAATTTCGGTGAATTTGTTATTATAAAATGGTAAAAAAACTCCTAATGACTGACTACCTGTTGATTTTTGTGTAGAAATAGTGTACAAAATTTCAAAAGCATCGGTCAAGTCATGCCAAGATTTTGAGTTATGATGTTACTTCAGAAATGTTGCTTGCGAGAAAATCGATTAAAATTTTTTTATACTCAAAATATACTCGAATCGAGCATGAGGGCCGTTCCCTTGAAACGCTGTAACTTCGTTAGTTTTGCTCCGATTTACTTGAAATTTTGACACAATACTTAATATACTGACATGTTGTACAGTTTAGTTTGAAACTTTATAAAACTTTTTGGATCTGGAACTTTCTCCATCCAAAACTTTCTAGAGCATTCTAGGTCTTCTGGAATCTTCTAGACCAGTGGTCTGTGGAAAATATAAATTGATTTGGGGGTCCCTGAATGTGGGATCCGTGTCATGTTTTGACACAATTTTGTTCATATGGAAGTTTTGTCGGGGGAGGGGCGTAATGGGATGGGATAGGGCGGGATATCCGTATCCCATTCCGCCCCTCCGTTGTGGTAAATATGCCATCCCACCCTATTCCATTCCGCCCCCTTCGTTTTTGCTATCCGCCCCGCCGGAGTCCGAGGACCAAACATTTTGGGAAAAGGGGTCCGTGGGCCAAAAGATTTTGGGGAACCACTGTTCTAGACTCAGCATAAATTAAGATAAACTCCGCCATTCGTTTGGAACCTTCTGGGACTTTCACCTGACAAAACTTTCCAGAGCTTTATTAAACCTTCTAGAACTTTCCATTTTCTTCTAAACTCACCGGCACACTCCGCCACCCAGTTTGGAACCCTATAGAATTTTCTGAAAGCTTCTAGAACTCTCTCCCTCCAGAATATTCTAGAGTATTCGAGAAACTTCATGACCTTTCTGGAAAGTTTCAAGACTCACCAACACAGTCAGCGAGCCCATTCTGAAATAATCTGGAGCATTCGCGGCCTTCCCATAACAAAGCAATGTGCTAGAAAACACATTTTCGTCACCCACTCCCACCCACGCTCAGTCACTCCCTTTACTTTCGATGTGACACCAAGAACTATCTACCACCATAACCACTGGTGGATGTGGCAGTGGCTGTTTTGGGCTGTTTGTGAAGAAAATTAGGTAGGTAGGGAAACCCGGTTTCTTTTCATATATATATATTAATATTGATTCATAAAAATAGTGTATCATCTACATTCTACAATAAGTAGTTTCCCTAGAATAGCTCAAAGAATCATACGCCATGTGTACCGGACGTAGATTTAAGATTATATTTAAGATTATAATATAATAGATTATAATATCGTTTATAGATTATAATAGATTATAATATCGTTTAATTATAATTTAATTTATCTGTAATGTTTGTAAATAATAAATATAATCACGGGGTCAGGTAGTCGGCCTAAGACAAAAAACAAAGCCTGACCCCACCAACTGTGTACGTACCTACACACTACTTTAATCTCGATAAACCCTTTTCATTGCGCAAATTCAATCTGTGCGAAGTCGTTCTTATACAAACCTTCGCGCAGGTCCAATTTGCGCAAATATCTGTTTTTATCTTTTGTTTATAAACGTGTTTTGCACAAATATAAAATCTGTGCAAAACCCGGTCTTCTATATACCTAATTTGTGCAAATTGATCATATTTAATTTGCACAAATTGGCTCTAAACAACCATGTAAAATTTTATGCAAACTCATAAATAAACGAAGTATCGGAGAAGCGATCAGAGTAAGGCGAGATTGGACGGTGTGGCGTTTTTGCTTCGTTGGGCAAGAGCAAAACGAACCGCAGTAGCGTTTAAGGTCTCTAACGGCCAAAATTCCTAGAACTCATCTCAGTTCGGAGAAATGAGATGAAAAAAGGGCCAAGTATGGGCAGACTCCCGGTTCAGAGCCCTTTAAATACGGCCGATATTACGCTAGATCGGCAGAGCTCCAGATCTCATCACTACATCAGCATCTCTCGCCTTCTCTTCTGCCTTCTCCGATCTACTTGACAAGTTGGACTTTTTCTTGGCCCTGGCCGCACCGCTCACCAAGAAGACCCTGCATATACTTTCGAAACGCCTTTATCAAGGCGCAGGTTACCCCTCTACCCCGCTCTACCTCCCTTCTTCCCCTCGCCTTCGATCCGTTTTTCCCTGCAAATTCTCCCCATTTTCCCTCGCCTTCTCCCCATTTCTCCCTTTCTCCCTACATTTACCCCATTTTTTCCCTTCTCTCTCACTTTTTCTCCCTTTCTCCCCAGGCGTCGAAACGGCCAGCCGGCAACTTCCCGCTTCATCGTCTGTGCGGCTGGCGACTACAGTGCCTGTCCCGTACACCATGGATGCGTCGGCGCTCAAGCGATGTGAAGTTTTTGTTGATGATGTAACAGGTGTCCAGTTTTTTTATAAGATTTTTATTAAGGAAGGTGTTTTTTTTTTACTTCGCCAGGAAGACTATTAAAATATTTTATTCCTTTGTAAATACAATTCATATGCATTTGGCTGCAAAATAAAGAGTTTTATGCTGAACTTATGTCTTAAGGGCCCGCAACCGGGCTCAAAAAAAAGAAGATTTATGAATGTTAGAGGAGAGCGCTAACATTTAAAGCGTCAAAATCGATGCAAAAGTTGCGAAAATGTTTAATAAAACACGACTCGTTTAAAATAGAGCAAAAATCTCATGGAACGTATCTTAAGTATCATTAAGAAACATTGTAAAATTTTTCACAACTATAACTTGGAAAATAACTGAAACAAACGTGTTTATAATAATTCTCAGATCATACTTCGTGATTTTTTTTCTATCGAGGGAATTTCATATAATTTGCGTTTCGGCGTGGGCAGCATCTAGACCATGGGTGGCCAACCTTTTCAGCAGCCGGGCCAGATTTTAGAAATTAGATTTTCTACCGGGCTGCACAACAAAATTTCTTTGATTATTCAAAGAAAACAAGAAATATATTGTTTTTTTAAGATGATATATAATCAAAATGAGAATCAAACATATTTATTAGATTAGAGTTGGGTAATACAAAAATAAAATAATAAAAATAAACAAAATGTAATAAATTTTAGAACTAAGTGCATCAATGTGTATAACCATTGATGTTGTTGGTACAGTACGCAAACAGTTTTCCAAATGCTCATCAGTGATCGTGTTCTCATTTGAGATTTAATACGCTTCATTCGACTAAAAAATCATGGATAGAGAGCATGTTGCAGGATATTTCTCCCTGTCCAAATATATTTTGTAAAACTCTTCCAAACCAGCCTGATTGAATTTCTCCTTTAACAATGATTGTTTGTTAACACGTATATACCATAGAAGAACTTGTCACGATAGTCGAATCAATGTACTGAGATACTTCCATATATGAGATATGATACGAACTACGCACATTGGAATGTTCTTGTGGTGGTTTTATGTACACTAAAAGAAAAAAAAGTGTGCATATGCTCCGCGGACCACAAGTAGACACCCAGCGGGCCGCGGTTTGGCCACCCTTGATCTAGACAGTATCTTCAAAAATAACATATATTTTTTAAGAGCTTAAAAACTTCAAAT
The DNA here is from genome assembly GCA_917880885.1 of Limnephilus marmoratus. Taxonomy (NCBI): domain Eukaryota; kingdom Metazoa; phylum Arthropoda; class Insecta; order Trichoptera; family Limnephilidae; genus Limnephilus; species Limnephilus marmoratus. The sequence continues at coordinate 42,660,214 of OU862924.1, read as the reverse complement.
GTTTAAGGGAGATATGTAAGAAATCGGTAGAAATGCGGGTAGCGGCGCCTTAATGATGAATTAAGTTTTAAAATTTTTGAATGTTTTTTCTTTGAATGTTTTTCTAACTAACTAACTAACCATCACGCCGTTTCCCCGCAGGGGTAGGCAGAGAGGACGGACCGCCAAACAACTCGGTCTTGGCACACACTCTTTGCCTCACTCACATTCATACATCGTCTCATACATTCTCTTCTATTATTCTGACTTTTGACATGGCCCGACTCAAGTATTTGATTCACTTGATCGTGCCACGTCTTCCTCGGGCGTCCCCGACTTCTTCTTCGACTTCTTCTACCATTCATGTTTTTCTTGTTTGTAATAATTGTCTTTTTTATGGAGATTTCTTAAATTTTTGAAACATGGAAAATTTTAAACATATTTCTTTTACATTAGGACGCCCTGGGGAAAATAATTTCCGTCAAGGCCTATGTTATCTTAGGAGATGCAGTGTGGAAGGTCTTTCTAAGGAAAGGGAGGAGCGGTGGCAGTTCATTCCTCCAACTGCGGTGGATGCAGGGGATGGGTCGAGAGAGCAAGGCTGGATAGGTCAAAAGGTCTCCCTCAACAGTCTCTGTTGATCAGGCTAGTCATGCAGAGGGTGGGCGGACGCACCCGCCGCCAAGACTTAAGCAAACCTTACCCCATGTACGACGGATCTTGCTTTATATACCCCTACTCATGGGTAGCCCCACCCATATAAAAAGGCTTGGAATGGTCCACAATGTTCCGGAACATTACACCACATTCGTCAGTGTTCTGGAATTTTCCATCTGGGTTGTTTCGGGATGTTATGGAATGCTCTTGAATACTCTCGAATGTTCTAGATATTTCCAGAGGGCGAAATTTCCAGCCCTCATATATTCAAAAGCACGCCCTTCAGGTAAAAACGGGAACCTCGTCCATGGATGGGGGATAGATATATTGATTATTATGCTTATGAAATAGTGCTCTACAAAATATACATCGGCCATAAACATAAAAAAATTATTTCGGGTTGCTTTGAATTTTGAAAGCAATTTTGATGATTAGCTATCTTCGGAAAAAAGTAAAACAAACTTTTCGTGGAACTCCTGAAAAAACTGTTGGTAAAAGGTGCGATGCCCAATAAGAATATTTTGTTAGTTAGCGGCGTTAGGGAACTATACTACGTGACGTACCCATACTACGTGACCAACTTTTTGCAATTTTTAACCCCACCCCCGGTGACCAAAAACCTAAGCAACCCGCCGCTCATTTGTACCCAGCGTGACATTTTGAAGACCCCCCCCCCTAAACGTGTCACGTAGTATGGATACGTTCCCTTAGCGCCTCAATGGAAATACAGTAGAGCCTCGCTAATCCGGACCCCCGTTACTCCGGTGCATGCTGTAATCCGGACTGTTAGTTTTTTTTTTTTTTCAAATTTCTTACAAGTTTGAATTTTTTATAAGTACATACATATTCTTGTTTAAATTGACTTTAAATTTTTACTTTAATAAATGAAACCCAAGTTAAAAATGTGTTTTATTCCGGAGGCGTCTACTAACATCTACAGGAATTCCAAAAACTGGAAAAATCGAACTAATATCTATGAGAAGGAAAGTGTTGACGAATATCTACAGCTCAAACTGTTGACGAATATCTATGAGAACCAAAGTGTTGATGAATATCTACAGTACTGGCAGAGGTTGGATTTGCAATTATGTATGGCATATTGGAATAACGCAATATTGCGTATGCAGTTTAAAAAACTTAATTTATGTAAGTATGTATGTAAAAATCCCTGATATCGGACTATTGGACACATTTAGCTGATTAGTCCAACCTACGCTCTGTAGAAATTCATTCAACCTACGCTCTGTAGATATTAGTCAACACTCGGAAGTTCGTAGATATTAGTTCAACATATGAGCTGTAGATATTCGTCTGACATACAGGCTGTAGATATTAGTAACTGGAGTCTTTTATTCCTATTAAAAAATTTGCTTACTACCTATAATCCGGACGCCTTGATAATTCGGAAAGGGTCTTGTTTTTCCCTATCCAGATTAGCGAGGCCCTACTGTAATAATTATTTTTCTTGAATAAACCTCTATAATCATTTAATTATTTAGAAGAGTAAAAAAAAGAGCTATCTCCAATATAACTTTTTAGCCATTTATTTGATTGTGGCAAAATAAAGCAGGCACCGCAGGCACTCATTTCGACGAAGTGATCCCGGCATTGCTCGGGGTTATAAATTAATTGTTTAGTGTTTTGAAGTCGTGAATTCTAGTAACTGGGCGTAGGCGAAGGAAGCGAATACTTTGGGCGTGACATTATATCACAAAAATGAAAAAAAAAACCCTATTTGATACACCTAGTTGACATGAAAAATGGCAAGCACAGCCACTCGAGTTCGAGAGACATCTATGATTTACTTCCGTATGCCCGTACTATCGTATTATTCTAGTTTCTTCTTTGACCGATTTGTCAATGGATTTGTGGATATTGCCAGAGGATTCTAGAACGCAGAACAATCTAGATTTAAGACGCTAATTAATGAGATGCACTTTACACTACCCGAATGATTTAAAAATATTATTTAATTCCGCCCTTTCCAATATTATATTAATCGCTAACAATTTTGTTTTAAGTTCAAATTAACAGTGTAAAGCCTAGATAGTTCTAGAACTTTTCCAGCCGTGAGAGATTGCAAAGTAAATTGCGCTAAGTAAATAATAACAAAAAAACATAATTTCTAAATCTATAACGTTGAAATACATCCACATTTTTATTATCTCACTAATAGGAGAATATCATCTGGCCCAGAATGTTCTAGAAAATTAATTGTTAATATTGTTCTCCGTCATTCCAGAATTTTCGGTTTTTAGTTCTTCTACTTACCAACAGATGGCTAAACCCTATAAAAGACACCGGCCCGGCGACGCCGGTTTATTGTCAATATTGTTGCTGTGGACTGATCTAGAGCGGCCTCAGACGAGAACGATTCGGTTGTTCGTGCTATAAATTTTGCTTCAAGTTAAAATGTCTCTCATTCCTTTATTCGGAGATTTCGGGCTGGATCCTGTCGAGGAGTTTGGATGGGGACTGAGTCCTTATCGCCGCGGGGATTTCTACAACACGATGATGCCCTCTTTCAAGGGATTGATGCGCGCCGCCAACCGGATCGATTCCGGTTGCAAAGTTGAGGTGCACAAGGACCGTTATACCATGTCCGTTGACGTCCGCCAGTTCGCTCCAGAAGAAATCATAGTCAAGACAGCCGGGAATCAGGTGGTCGTGGAGGGGAAGCACGAGGAGAAGCAGGACGATCACGGCTACGTGTCCCGCCATTTCGTGAGGAAGTATGACCTGCCGGTGGACCACAGGGCTGAGGATGTTGTGTCCAGTCTGTCTTCTGATGGAATACTGACCATCACCGCCCCGAGGAAGAAGTCTGCTGTGGAGGGAGAACGCCTGGTGCCCATCACCTCCACGGGAGCTGCTCACAAATCTGTCACCCAATAGAGGAAACCTTAAGTCTACGCTGGTGTTTCACTAGCCCGCTTTATTTTTCCAATACTGAATACACTCCTTTTCTTTAGCTAGTAGTGAGCTTTCACCAAATTAGTTATTTTATTTTCTTTCATACCGCGGTATTGTCCTGTAACATTTGAGACTGTTTTCTTTTCTTTTATTATTATAGGTGCCTATTGATAAGTGGATAATATTGTGGTGTTTGAATAAACGTTATATTATGATGTCGAAAGTGTTTTATTTAAAAAAAAAAAACATTTTTCTCAGTTAGGTATTCAAAAACCTAGCTAGGAGGGTTGGTAATTGACGTTCTTAATATTATTGAAGGCGACTTTTTTGAGAAAGCAATGTTATTGCAATCTCACATTGTAAGCTGAAACCGATAAGACGAACACGATAAAAAGGACAAATGTCGCCAATGATAATGTTGTAAATAACAAATAATGTTTTAAAACTACAAATATATTCTACGGGAATGTTTTTGCTTGGAAAAAACACTTCGCCATTTTTGAGATGCAAGAAAAGTAATCATTCGTGGCGGGTACTGATGGTGGTGATTACTGATTACGTGTCATGTGTCATGTGTCATTTGGCGTAGTAGAGAAAATTTACGTCGTAGAAAACAAAATTAGGGTTGGTATATCCAAAAAAATTATATCCCTAGATTTCGAGGCGAAATTTCCCTAGATTTTCCCTACAAAATGGTTTTCGTCTTATTTACGTACAAGTTATTACCTTATCAGCGATAAAATTGTTCAAATAACCACATAAGCACGCAGTCACTGCTTGCCTTTCTTATATGGCAATCCTGTGCGATGTATGTATTTAGGTGGAAGATGTGGTACAGAGTGGAAGATTTAGTGGTACAGAGTGGAAGATACTATCAGTATCGCCCTGGTGTAAGACCACCATTCAGAATTGAAACGTTGCTTGAAAATGGCTTTAGCCGTGTTTGGTGACCAGATCTGAATAGCCAGGTACTTCCCAACCTTCCTCTTCCCCACCTCCTTCCCCTCCCCACTACCTTCAGCCTCACAACATACCCCAATTGGGGATGCCATAGTCTCACTGGCTCCAGACGTGAGCAGTTGAGATTCTTGTGCGGTATACACTGTAAAAAAAAAAAAAAAAAGGTACGTGCCTGTATTTTTTGAAAATTTTTTGATGTCCTTATTTAGAGTAACGAAGTCGTGTGGATGGTTTGGTATATTTATGGGAGTCGTAAATTAACTCATCTTTATCTTTACTAAGTATAAAATGATATGTATGTGGGCTTAGATCTTTTAAACTACGCAACGGATTTTCATGCGGTTTTCACCGATTCATGAGAAAGGTTTTTAGATAAGTATATAATTTGTCAAGATTTTGTGTAAATTGGTTGAAATACATAATATATCTGGTCAAGCGGCAGCGGGCAGCGGGCTGACAAACGGACGGTGTGGATTTGATTTAATAGATGGCGTTGGTTATAAAGGTTTCGTTAGCCACAGCAGCGTGTGTCCGGGTCTGCTAGTTGAAATATAAAATGTAAATGTTAACCCCTTTCAGAGGTAAACTCTTCTTCCATCCACCAGAATAAATAACAAGTTACCAAATTGAACTGTTATAATATGTACCATTTTAAGGCAAAAAAAATTATACAGACGTCCCATTTTATTAAATTTTCTATAAGCCGCCGCACTTTTAGGCACAGATCATTTCAACAATTAATACCTAAAAGAAATCACTATTTACGTTCACAAAATAGGTTATCAGGTTCTTAGTTTGGGTAAACTAAGTAATTTATGGGTATTTAGATTGAAACGAAACTTCTCAAAAGTCAAATACACAAAAAAATAGCGACAAAGAAAACATTTCATGGGAAAATTTTGAACTTTGCTTGAATAAAAATTGAATTTCAACGCATCTTTTACTACCTATTCAAACGTTATTAGTTGTTTCTTGGTGTAATTAATTTGAAACGTGGTGAATTTCCAAAATCTGTGCCTATTAAAAGTGCGGCGGCTTGTGGAATTTACCATTTCTTGCTTTATTACTCTGAATTTTGGTTTTTGTTGCTACATCATATCCACTAATAAAATTAAAATAATTTCAATCATTCACGTGCCCCCGTGCCCCCCCCCCCCTAAATCCGCCCTTGAAATATATGTACGTCTGCTTTGCAGATTAAGCCATCGACAGGCTACGTTCAATTAAAAAAATATATAATACAATCACGTTCACAGTAATTCAGTCGTATTAAAAAAAAATTGTCAGAGTTCGTTATTTCCCTAAATATGTGCAGATTTCCCTTTACCCTAAAAAATATTATTCTCCCCTAGATTTAGGGAAATTTCCCTAGACATCCCAACCCTGCCAAGAAGTAGCTCAACAAATGGTTGCCAACGTACCTAAATAAATCCAACTACCTTACGTAGAATAACATTGTCCTAGGTCAAGAATATTGATTTTATCATGAACAGTGTTATCTAGGTACTAGGTATATAGTATTTTTTAATAGTATCCAGCGCCGTGCCGTCGAGCGGGGAAATGAAGAACTACAGAAGTCTATATATATAAGAGTAGTACTGTGATAGGTACACTATTTATATCGGATAAATTAGTCGAGTTTTCCACCTATTGCATTCATATTCTACTATTTCAAAGATGGCGCGATTTTAATTATTTGGGGAAAAACGCTTTTTACAAGTTTATACTTTCTTGTTTTTATAAACAACATTGTCAACTGCTTTAGAGACTTCAATGTATTGCTTCTCGCTGACATAAAGAAATACCATTGTCAAGTTCTTCAATCTAATATAGACACGATTAATCACTGGTGCTCACAAAACATAGGCCACTTGCATGGACTTCATAACGACTTGGAAAAAATCGTGTGGATAGAGTATTTTACTAAGATTACGAAAATGTTAGTAAAAAGTTTTAGAAATGTAGTTTTTTTTTTATTTTTAAATAAATAAATCCATTATTTGGGCTCGTGAAGTCACTACATGAAAATATCCCGTCGCCGAAAATGTTCCTATTAATTTTATAAAATTCCACACTGATTTATTTTTTTATATGGCATCACTTTGATTTCAGGCGAATTTTTGAATTCGTTCACTAGATTTATTGTTTGTTCTCTGCGAACTTATCATTTGGTTTGATTTTTTGACAGATGTTCTGAAGAGAACTCCGTACAATTAATGGGTACGGGGTTCTCTTCAGAACATGAAGAGGATGTCGGTACATGTTTTAGAGATATAATGATTATGGTGCTGATTTTAACAAAATAAAATTTTATAATATTCTTATTATTATTACAATTTACAAGTTCAAGTATATTACATTGAATTTAGTAATATAGACGCTGTACATTATAATGATTTATGATCAATAAGATGGATCAAGGAAAAAAATATTTATGAGATGTAATATTTTTGGTATGCCTCGTTATTCTCCTGTGCCATTCGTGTGGAAAACGATCTTTTTTTTAAAAATGATTTTCGGCTATGTAATTATCGTTTTTTCACACCTATAAAATTATGTCCCGTCTTTCCGGTTTATAAAAAATGGTCTGATTTTTCGTATTGAAATTTTCAAAAAATCCCCAGGGTTTCAAAAATACGATTAAAAAAAAAAAATACAATGAATGTCTTAGAATATTTGCCTAAACCGGAAAAAAAATTAAAAAAATGTGATGCAAGTGGCCTATTTATATGATGCAAAACTTTGACCTTTCCCAGAAAAAAAACATTACTGTTTTTCGACCATTCAATGCGAAACTAGACTTCACGCTCTGCATTCAACAAAATGTAAAATATGGGTGATGATTGATGAATTAAAAACTTTAATCTTTACAAACGTTAAACTTTTGTTCATGTCTATATTCATAACATAACTCTATAGGTAGTCTGGTCGCCCTTCTACAAAATTCATATTCATAAGGGAACGTACCCATACTACGTGACCAACTTTTTGCAATTTTTAACCCCCCCCCCCCCCGGTGACCAAAAACCTAAGCAACCCGCCGCTCATTTGTATGGAGCGTGACATTTTGATGACCCCCCCCCCCCCCCCTAAACGTGTCACGTAGTATGGGTACGTTCCCTAAATGTTGAAAGAATTCAACGAAAATTTCTATATTTCGTAAATTTAACTTCATCCCTTCAGAGTTCATAAATTACCCGTCGTTAATGATTTTAAGTTCCAACTTTAGAAAACAGACGACAAATAAACGACCTGGACCTTTTTATTAAAAACTAGCTGGTCCCGGCATGCGTCGCTATGCCATTTAATAAAGAAATTGTTATTATTATTATTAGTGTCCTTTCCCATCGTCCCGTTCCCCTTCCGCCTCCCCTTCTTCTCCTGCGTCCTCTTCCTCTCTCGCGGTCCCACTCCGTCACCTCCACCTTCCCTCTCCCCACTCCACTCCCCTCCCCATCCCGCGAACCCCCCTCCCGAGTTCCCCTCCCCCCTCCCAGGTCCCCCTCCCCCTTCCCGTGTTCCCCTTTTACCTTCCCCGCCTTCTCTCTTCCCTTTCCCGCTCCCTCGTCCCGCCAACCCTCCTCCCGCGTTCCATATATTCAATCCCAGTACATTCAGTTTTTAAACAGCCCGCGTGCCACCTTTCACAATTTTTATTTTTTCTTGTATATTAAATTTGGTACCTAACATAGGTACCTATTTAAAATATCTAAAATTCTTGATTCGATTCAAACTATTAGGGGAGTACCTACTTTAAATAAATTTTTCAATCAAAAATAGAATCCTGATTGAACAATCATTCATTGTTTTGCAAAATGTCATTCTCTAACACGCGAACTGTCAAACGTGCGATATTTTCTGTTATTATCTAATTTTCTGCGCAATTTTCTTAATTTTTCTCTCCGTAAGAACCATCCTCGAACTTCAAGGAATATTCTAAAAAAAGAATTAGCGACATCGGTTCAGCCGCTCTCGAGATTTGCGCTTACCAACAAATTTAGCGATTCATTTTTATATTATAGAAGATATGAAACTTTAAAATTCGATTGTTGGAAACTCCTAAAATAAATAAATCACTTTTACCCACGCGAACAACTAGACAAATATTAACATTTATTTACATCTCATTCCAAAAATACCTAGTTTGCATTCCCAATACAACGTTAACTAACTAACTAACTAACCATCACGCCGTTTCCCCGCAGGGGTAGGCAGAGAGGACGGACCGCCAAACAACTCGGTCTTGGCACACACTCTTTGCCTCACTCACATTCATACATCGTCTCATACATACTCTTCTATTATTCTGACTTTTGACATGGCCCGTCTCAAGTATCTGATTCACTTGTTCGTGCCATGTCTTCCTCGGGCGTCCCCGACTTCTTCTACCATTCACATTTGCATCATATATTCTTTTTACACTACTTTCTTCGCTCATTCGCTCTACGTGCCCAAACCATCTGAGGGTCCCTTTCTTAATTTTGCTCATTATACTTACATCAGCCTTACATTCTTTGCGGATATCCACATTTCTAACACGATCATACATGGTTTTACCACACATACGTCTCAGGGATCTCATTTCAACAGCATTCAGTTTACTTTCATCCTTCCTCTGCCAGTTCCATGCCTCACTGCCATACATCAGGGTAGGTACCAGGACTCCATTGTGGACTGCTAGCTTCGCTTTTTTTGACAGTTTTTTATTAGCGCCAACAGCATTCAGTCCTCCATTAATGGAGTTACCGGCATTTACCCTTCTTTCGATATCTCTATCAGCCTTCCCATCTCTCGTAAACATACTACCCAGATAAACAAACTCATCCACCTGCTCCAAGTATTCATCATTCACAAATATATCGCACACTGTTTTCGTACTCTCCCTTTCAAACACCATGACTTTAGACTTACTTACATTCATCATTAACTCATTCTTCATACATACTTCGTTCATCCTAGATACTAGAGACTGTAGATCTTCCATAGTGTTAGAGATCAGCACCGCATCATCAGCATACAACAGGCAACATACTTTCAGACTATTCAATTTCGCGCCCAATCCCACATCTTTCAATTCTTGCATACAATTATCCATGTATAGATTGAATAACCATGGTGACATTACGCAGCCTTGCTTAACACCTTTTGTGATGTCAAACCACCCCGTAAAATCACCGTTCACCCTAACACATGCAACGCTTCCCTCGTACAGAGACGCAATTGCCTGTATGAGATTTGCATTCACTCCATACTTGGACAACACCTTCCATAGCTTTTTCCTGTCGCCTCGGTCGTACGCTTTTTGAAGATCTACAAAGGCGCAGAAAAGTTTCTGGTTTTTCGCCAGAAACTTCTCAGTGAGCATACGCAAGGAGAAAATCTGGTCCATGCATCCCCTTCCACTCATAAAGGCACCTTGCACATCCCATATTTTATCCTTTGTTTCCGTTCTTACCCTTTCAATCAATATTCTTCCATACAGCTTGCCGACAGAACTTAGCAGGCTAATAGCCCTATGATTCCCACATTCCATGCGTGACCCTTTACCTTTGTACAACGGCATGATTACAGCCCTCCTCCAATCTAATGGCGTGTAACCCTCCTCTAAACATTGATTAAAAAGTTTGCACAACCATGTGAGAATAATATGGCTATCTCCTTTAAAATATTCGGCAGCAATATTGTCGAAACCAACAGCCTTACCATTCTTCATGCATTTAATCGATTTTTTTATTTCATCCATACTGGTTTTGATAACATTCACTCCGTCATCGTTCATTCCCGATTCAACGCTGGACTCACTATCACCCGAGTTGCTTTCGAAGACTTCCTCAAAATATTTCATCCATCTTTCTTTTATTTCTTCTTCATTCGTCAACATTCTTCCATCATTCGATTTTATCACTTTCATTCTTCCGTTCTCTGGGCCACCCCGGGACCTTTTGACTTCCTTCCAAAACAGTTTAATGTTTTCTTGGAAGTGTTTTGTCATTTTTATTCCCTCTTCACAGAGGCGTAGCGTGGGGGGGCGGGGGGGGCGGCCCGCCCCGGGCGGCACTTTTAAGGGGGGCGGCAAAATTTCACAATAAATTATAACATTATCTTGGAAAAATTTAAACCATTTCAAATCATTATTTGAACATGTTCTACGATCCTTTCGTTTACGAATCCATCTCTTTTTTTTAATTCATTAAAAATATCAAAAACTATATTTTTTTAAGCTGCAAATTTCGCAATTCGTAGGAAAAACGTACGCTTATTATGAGAGTAATACTAATTAAAGCTGATAGACTCGCAAACAGATTCACTCTTAATTAAAATCAGAATTGTGTTCAGAATGTATTAACGACTGAATTTCAGTTGTGTATTCATCTGCTGATACATTTCGAAAGAGACCATTATTTTATTCGAAGTGCAGTTATAAAATTCTAGTTGTACATTATGTATGTGCTGCCAGAATCAAAGAGAAACCATTTTTATTTTCTGAGTGTAGTTTTAATTCGGCAAATACAAATTTAATTTGACCCGTCTAATCACAGGAGACGCAAATTATCCCACACATTTAATTTTAAAATAAAATTGTGAAATTATGTCCCACACATTTAATTTTAAATAAATTTGTTATTGCGATTAAAAGTTAAGATACAGTTTTATAACATTTTTTTTAAAGAAAAGGAATGTGTATTTAAAATTTTAAGTTTATTCTATTTTAGGTACTTTAAATTCGAATATTTGCAGGCGTGTATTTTTGAGCCAATTCACATTTCCAAAATTAAAATTTTAATGTTTAGAAACAATAATGTTCTAATAAGCACGTCGAAAAAATTACTTTATCTAGATTTTAGAACAGTTTTTTTTTAATAAAAAGGAACATTGCATGGGAAGAACCGGAAATTTTGTGCGGAAACATTGACAGGCAAAAGTTTATAGTTATTTTTTTCTTATTATTCGAAGGGTTAAACCAGTTTTCATGATGTAAACTTCCATTTGAGAATTCATCTGCGGACACAATTCAAAGGAAAACGTTATCTTATTCAGTTATTGAATTCTAATTCAGTTCAATTCTAATCTCAGACTCTGTATGTGCTGCCAGAATCAAAGAAAAACCATATTCGTGTTCTGAGTGTACTTTTAATTCACCGCATATAGACTTAATTCTAACCAATTTTGGGTTGAGAATGCAAATTTCCAGTTGTGGATTCATGTGTTGACATATTTCGAAAGAAAACATGCTCTTATTCGAAGTTCAGTTATAATATTCTATTTGCAGACTATGTATGTGCTGCCAGAATCAAAGAAAAAACCATTTTCATGTTCTGAGTGTAGTTTTAATTCACCGCATTCAAACTGGTTTTGCGTTCAGAATACAACGATACATTAAATAACGAGTTGCAGATTCATCCTGCATCGAGTGAAGCTTTACATTTGAATTACATAATGCTGCAAAATTCTGAAAAATTGATGGTTGCGTATGTAACTATTTTTTGGGGACTCTAAGGCAGTATCAATCAATCAACTTTGGAGTAGAATTTAAATAAATGATTTTCATTGAAAGAATACTCGTCAAATGTGATTATTAAAAAATCCGGCTTTTGTATAAATAGGTCGTAATAAAAAAATTGGATTTCCATATACAACCCCCCCCCCCACCGTTTGAAGTACCCAAATAAGGGGGCGGCGAAATTTTCCTCCACCCCGATGTTCTGAATGTAGGTTTAATTCACCACAAACAGATTTAATTAAAACCAGTTTTGTGTTCAGAATGTAAATGCCGGCAGAATAAAAGAAAAACCCTTTTCATGTTTTGAGTGTAGTTTTAATTCACCGCGTACAGATTTAATTAAAACCAGTTTTATGTTCAGAATGTAATTGCCGCCAGAATTAAAGAAAAACTATTTTCATGTTCTGAGTGTAGCTTTAATTCACCACATACAGATGTAATTAAAACCATTTTTGTGTTTAGAATATAAGTGCGGCTAGAATCAAAGAAAAACCGTTTTTATGTTCTGAGTGTAGTTTTGATAAACAGTTGATGACAGTTTTGTGTTATCAATATATCAATAAGTTGCTAATTCATCGTGTACCGAGTGAAGCTTTGCACCTGAGTTGAATTCCATACGTATGCGTGATGAAGATGCGAAATTCTATTACAGGCATACCATTCTCGATTTCTGAGAGCAGTTATATATAAATTTGTAGTAGAATTTATAAGCATGATTTTATTGGAAGAGTACTCGGCACATAGGATTATAAGAATCGGCATAAAAAAATAGGATCTCTACCCCCCCTCCCCCCGGTCAGCGCTTGTAAATCTGCGGAAAAAGTACCTGTAGAAGTTAGGGGGGGGGGGGGCGGCAAAATTTTCCCCCGCCCCGGGCGGCCTATACCCACGCTACGCCACTGCCTCTTCATCTTCCAGGCGTTTCTTTCGTTCTTTCACTCCAACACTTACTCTTTTCTTGCATCCCTTGTATACTTCTTTCGCTCTATCTCTCTCTTCGCTTGAAGCACTGTCAGTCGCTATCAGACGTAACCAAGCTTTCTTTTTCTCTGAGACTAGTGCTTTGATCTCGTCATCCCACCATGCATCGCCTTTCTTCCTACCTTGCTTACTTATTCCACACACGTCTCTAGCAGATTCGCACAGACTAACCTTTATGTGGTTCCATGTTTCGTCTATGCTTAGACCGTCCATTTCTTTCGCATTCAATCTCATTTCTGCACATTTCTCATACTCACTTCTCACATAATCGTTTTGCAGTTTTTCTATTTTGACTCTTGTTGGAGCTGATACCGTTTTCACTTTAGAGCGCCATCCGCGAAAGAGGTTTACTCTTGATACCACAAGAAAGTGGTCAGTTTCAACCTCAGCCCCTCTGAAAACTCTTGTGTCCTCGGTAACGGCTCTCAACCTAGAGTCAATTACTACAAAATCAATTATTGATCTTTCATTTCCTCTTTCCCACGTATATTGGTGGATACCTTTATGATCGAAAAAGGTATTCGATCCAATACAACGTTAATGTATATAATACAATGAATAGCGACGTCTTTGACAACAATTTATTGGAAGATTTTTTGTTTTACAACTTACATTCTATGTTACCTGCTTTGTGTCAACTCTTGTATTTTATGTAACCTATACATAAACTTTGCTTCTTATATTCTACGTTAGTTGTATTAGTTAGTAATGAAAAAAATAATTCTTGGAATTTTGAAAGCAAGTTTGATGATTAGTGCCATCTGTGAAAAAACGTTAAAAATTCTTTGTGTTGCACTCTCAAAAAAAATGTTCGTAAAAAGGTGCGATGCTTGAATAAGTAAGAATACCGGTTCCCGATCATTTTTTTCTATTACGTAAATAATTATTAATTATGGTTAAAATTATGAAGATATTTCGGTATCTCATTAGGTGATTATCATAATTATAGTATGACATAATAATACGCGAGTAGATAAAATTATTAATTTATAAAAGAAACAAATGATTTGCCGACGCCTGTCAAAATAAGATTCCACGATCTTCATAACACTAAAGTCGTGTTGGTTGCATGACAGAAGCGATATTAAATTATCCCTTACTTATAGCCCATTCACACCATTCATTTATCGTTCATTTCGTGATTTCATTCCGCCTCTTTCCCTCCAAATGAACCGTGTGAACACGAAAGTGAATAGAGGCAGTTCCGAATGAAGCATTCCAACAATGTTGGAATGCTTCCTTCGGCACTGTTCACTCGCAACCGGAATTTAACATCACGTGACGCGAATGATGTGTGTGAACACTCAAGTGAACAGTCTTTCACTAGCAAATTAGTCGGCCGAAATGTTCTGGCGTGAGGACGAGTAGCCGGAGCGGCTTAAACGTCAAAATGCTCCGTTTAGTTCGCTTTTCGAAATAACTCCTACACGTCTCATAGAAATCGTTGTTTCTCCCTTACTATCATAGTGAAAAATATGATCTAAACGGTATTGGAAAGAGAAAATAATGCTCTATATATTCAATATAACGATTAACCACAAACGAATACGAATGTACACTTCTATGGAACCAAAGTTTCTGATCGAATTTGAAAAAAAAATTATGAAACATTGTGATTTTTTTATGAATTATTTTTATATGAAACGATAAAAAAGTGAGGTGACAGAAACGTTTATAATTTATTTGTCTAACAAAATAAGTGTGTGTTTTTATATTTCTTTTGTTAACCAGTAATTTTAGTTAGAATAAAAAGCAAGGAGAGCCATTTTTAAAACTTTTAAAAGTTTATATTAAAAATTACGCTATTTAAAAATATACGTGGTTATTTCTAATAATAAATTTTGGAAGCATATTTCATCACCTTTCCAAAACAGTTTTTAGTTTTTGGATACGTTAATAAATATTCCATTTATATGGATTTTATTGCAAGCCGAGGCCTATTTTGTAATACAAAAATGTTCATGGTTCAAAAATACTGATAGATATCAGTTTTCAGGTTATTATTTAACCATATGTTCATTTTATGGCGCTGAAATTTATTTACTGTTTACAAGAATCGCCAATTTCTCGTAATTTAGTTCGACGTTTTCGGAAATGTCAATTGAAATCGTAAATATTCCCGAATTTGGCCGTAGCGCCGGACGAATTCCAATGCGGCCGCGACTACTCTCGACGACTTCGTAGCGAGAATGTCGAGTGAACTCTTACTTCGAAGGAACCGTGTGAACACTCGGTGAAACGAGAATGGAACATTTCATCGAGTAAACCTTCATCCGAGTGAATGGTGTGAATGGGCTATTAGGCCCATTCACATGGTTCATTTATCTTTCATTTCGTGATTTCATTCTGCCTCTTTCTTTGAAATGAACCGTGTGAACACGAAAGTGAAGAGAGACAGTGCCGAATGAAGCATCCAACAATGTTGGAATGCTTCCTTCGGCACTGTTCACTCGCAACCGGAATTTAACATCACTTGATGCGAATGATGTGTGTGAACACTCAAGTGAACAGTCTTTCACTCGCAAATTAGTCGGCCGAGAATGTTCTGGCGTGAGGACGAGTAGCCGGAGCGGCTTAAACGTCAAAATGCTCCGTTTAGTTCGCTTTTAGAAATAATACACGTCTCATAGAAATCGTTGTTTCTCCCTTACTATCGTAGTGAAAAATATGATTTAAACTGTATTGTAAAGAGAAAATAATGCTCTGAATATTCAATATAACAATTAACCACAAAATAATACGAATGTACACTTTTATGGAACTGTGAGAGAGGTTTTAGGGTGGCACACCTGTTTCCGGCCATACAAGAGCGAGACAGGTGATCCCGCATATAAAAGGAGATGCAGGCCTCTCCTCACTCTCTTTTTCCAACCGCCAACACGTTAGTTAGGACGTATTTATAGCCATTACTTATAATAAATATCCATATCGCCAATACGCGCATTATTTATAAATAACCTCGCCTACACTCGAGTCTGTATTTAACAGTGGCGCAGCCTACGGTACACGATTCTGCACAATACGGCAGATCGCGAAAAGAATCGACGCGCAAAAAAAAAATTTGGCACAAAAATTTGGCAAAATACGCGGTAACATTATTATTTCGGGTCGGTAAGAAAGGCCGGACCGAAATTATTCCAACACTTCACTGCAAGGAGTGAAGTGCAAGAAGACACTGGAGCCAGCCAGCTTTTCGGAAGGGGGAAGCACGGGAGGTCCAGCGTCAATCGACATCTCTGAGGGTCAAGGATCGGAGATCCAGGTCGCAGGAGTGATCTGGGGTAGCCATCGGTGTTACTGTGTGACGGGTCTGGAAGGAGCCATCAATTCACAGGGTCAAGGAGCAGTTTCCGGAGCAGGGTCCAGGGAGCAGACGGCAGAAGAAGAAGCCTCATTGGGAAGTTTTTGTTTTTTCTGTTTTCTTTCTCTCTATTTGGGTACCTTCTGGGCATTGGGAACATGGAGTCTCGAGGATTGGAGTCCTTCAGTTTGCGTGACGGGAACTGGGAGAACTTCAAGGTCCGCCTCGGACAATTTCTCCTCGTGAATGATGAAAAGTTTGCATCGGATGATAAAAAAAGGGCTATTTTCCTGAATGCATTGAAAGATGATTGTTTTTCCTTATTGGTTAATTTGTGCATTCCTAAAAAGGTAACAGATATTAAGTTAGAAGATTTGATATCTAAACTTGATGAGTATTGTTGTTCAACGAAATGTTTTTTTGAAGAGAGATCTAAGTTTTACAGTGCTAAACAAAGAAATGACGAATCAATCCGTGAGTTTGCAGTGCGGTTAAAGTCTCTTTCTACTAATTGCAAATTTGGGAATAGTTTATCAGTAAATTTAAGGGATTTCTTTGTTTTGGGTTGTAAACCAGGAAAGGTAAGGGAAAAATTATTTCTCGAGGGTGAATTACACTCGTTCGAAAAATGTTTACAAGTCGCCGAGTGCATTGACCTCGTAGCTTCAACTCAAGCGCAGTCCCGAGTTGATAATACGGTTTACGCTAATGTACAGCTCAAGGCCGGTCGACTCTCTTTTAATAATTCGCGTGTGAAAGACAGAGACGTGAAGCGTTTCGGGCATAGCAACAGGGCACGGTCACAGTCGCCAGCGAACGCTGTGAAACAAAATTGTACCGTTTGTGGTCACAATAATCACATCGCGACGGAATGTAGATATAAAAATTATTTATGTAAAATTTGCAGTACGAAGGGTCATCTCGCAAAACAGTGCAAGCGTTCCTCAACACGTAAGAGTGTGAATACTTTGTTGTCGGACACAAAGTTGGGTGAAGTTAATAGTGTCGAACCATTTTTTATTGAAGTTTCACTAGACGGGATCAAGAGTAAATTCATGGTAGATTCTGGAGCATCTTGTTGCGTAATTTCCAAGGAGTGTTATTTCAGTAAATTCAGTAGAATCAAGCTAGTGCACGAAGACATTAGTCTACGGGGTTTTGACAATACGCTCGTGAAAGTGGTAGGTACAATTACGCCACAAGTGGAATTTAACGGTCAGTGTCACAATTTGAAATTTGTTGTTGTCACAAGTGCTTCGTTATCGATAGTGGGGCGTGATTTTATGAATCTTTTTAACGTCGGGATTAACGGAATCGTAAACAGTATAAAACAGAATACTTTGAAGTAGCGATTAGTAAAAAAATTCCCGGAAGTTTTTACGGATAAACTAGGAAAATTTAATAAGTACGAAGTGAATTTAACTTTAAAAGAGACCGCTATTCCGATATTTCGTAATCACAGAGTTATGCCGTTCGCTTTGAAAGAAAAAGTCGAAAGGGAGTTAGATAGTTTACTGTCAGACGGTATTATAGAACAAGTCCAGTTTAGTGAGTTTGCAAGTCCAATTGTTCCAGTAATTAAGAAAAACGGTAGTATTAGATTATGTGGTGATTATAAATCGACAGTGAATAATCAGTTATTAGTTGACAAATATCCATTACCTAGGATAGAGGAGCTATTAACGAAAGTAAATGGTGGGAAAGTTTTTGCAAAAATCGATCTTAAATCGGCGTATAGTCAATTTGTTTTAAAAAAGGAGTGTAGGCGTTTTACAACAATCAATACCCATTTAGGATTGTTTCAGTATAAGCGGTTAGTGTACGGGTTATCTCCCGCGCCAGCTATATTTGCAAAGGCAATGGCAAATTGTTTGTCAGGATTACAGAACATGACGTTTTATTTGGATGATATTATCGTGATAGGGGAAGACGAAGACGATTTAGAGAAAAACGTATGTGTCGTGTTAGAAAGGTTGAAACATTGTAATCTAACAGTGAATAGTGACAAGTGTGAATTCAATTTAAAAGTTATTGAGTTTTTAGGTTATAAAATAAGTGAACAAGGGATTCAACCGTGTGAACGGAATAAAGAAGCCATTTTAAATGCACCAGCACCTAGTGATTTAAATAATTTAAGAAGTTTATTAGGTATGATTAGTTATTATCGTAATTTTATTCCAAATATGGCAAATATATTGTCACCATTATACGAATTACTTAAAAAAAGATGTTAAGTTTCAATGGGGTACGGAACAAGAAAATAGTTTTGCGATAATTAAAAGAATATTAACTTCGGATAGGATTTTAACGCATTTTGACGAAAATATACCTGTGAAACTTGTCACAGATGGTAGTTTTAATGGGGTAGCAGCAACATTACTTCATAGGTTTCAAAATGGCGTAGAAAGACCGATTGGGTTCGCAAGCAGAACTTTAACTAAAGCGGAAAAGAATTATTCTATTCTAGATATTGAAGCAACAGCAATTATTTTTGGAATTAAGAAGTTTTATCAATATTTGTACGGCAGAGAATTTATTTTAGCTGTGGATAATCAGCCGTTAGTGAGAATTTTAGGTGGAAATAAAGAAGTACCTAAGATTGCCGCGTCAAGGTTACAGAGATATGCTATTATGTTAGGTTCGTTTAATTTTAAAATTGAATATGTAAAATCGAAAAATAATTGTTCAGACTTTCTGAGCAGGTGTCCGATTGAAAAGGTTAGCTGTGAAGATGAGATAGAGTCTGATTACATTAATTATTTCGAGAATAATGGGTTTAATTTGTCTTTAGACGTGATAAAAAGCGAAACCGAAAAGGATGATGTGTTAGGTCAAGTGAAAAATTTTCTTATCGAAGGTTGGCCAGCATCAGTAAAAAAGGCACAAAGTGGTAACTTTATTAGAATTTTTTGGGAAAAAAGGTTAGAATTGTCTTTGATAAATGGGTGTGTTTTATATCAACATAGGGTTGTTGTACCTGAGTCTTTAAGACAAGAGGTTTTAAAGATGTTACATAGATCTCACTTAGGGGTTTTTAAGACTAAAGGTATTGCAAAAAGCTTTGTCTGGTGGCCAAAAATTAATCAAGATTTGGAGAAAATAACGGAAAATTGTAGAGATTGTTTAGAAATTAAACCAGAATCACAAAAGAGTTCTTTAGCAGTGTGGCCATATGAACCTGAAGTATGGTTCAGGGTACATATTGATCATGGTAGTTTATATAACAAAAATTTTTTAGTGGTGGTAGACTCTTCTTCAAAGTGGATTGAGTGTCTGGAAGTAAACAGTCTGTCTTCAAAAGAAAATATCGAAATACTTCATAGATTATTTTCGCAATTTGGTTTTCCTGCAACTTTAGTTAGTGATAATGGTACGTGTTTTTGTTCTGAGGATTTTGAAAATTTTTGTAAGAAAAATGGGATAGAACATATCACTAGTCCAGTCAATCACCCTAGTAGCAACGGGCAAGCTGAAGCTACAGTAAAGACTTGTAAAAATTTCCTTAAAAAAATTTGTAAACATAATGGATTTCCTTCAGATTATAAAGAAAAGTTAGGTAACTTTTTAGCAGACTATAGGAATACAGTTCACGCAACAACAGGATGTGAGCCATCTGTATTATTAATGGGTAGAAAAATTAGAACAGTATTTGACTCTCTGATTCCAAGGAAAATTGAGGATAGAACGGGTAGTTCAGGTTCTACTCGACGAAACAAAGTAATAAAAAAGGTTACTCAGAGCCAAAACAATCAGAAAAGACAATATAAGGGTAGAGTTAAATCAGGTTTTAATATAGGTCAGAAAGTAATGACTAGAGATTTCAGATCTCAGGGTAATAGGTTATGGGTCCCTGGGGTTATTGTGGATAAAAAAGGTAGTAAAATATATTTCATAAAAATTAACAAGTCTAATATGGTGTGGAAAAGACATTTAGACCAGCTAAAGGAATTACATGTTTCATGGCAGGAGGAAGATAACCAGGAATTCGCGTCTGACACGTTGGAATTGTCGACGGACGAATTAGATCTCTCCGGTATGTTACGTAATAGAAGTGTCTCTAATTCTGTTTCTCCATGTTTCAGGTCTAACCCATGGCAAGGAAGGCTTCGGCCCAGGTGACAGCACTTCGCAGTCGAAATGGACAGAAATGGACAGAAGGGAAACGGAAAGAACAAAAACAAATGTTTTGTTAATTTTTAATGTAATGTGTTAATTTTAAATGTGAAATATGAAATATAAAATATATTGTATGAAATATGTAGCTATAGGTATCACTTATGTAGCCAGGATTCTCCCGTTTAAGTAGGGGAGGATGTGAGAGAGGTTTTAGGGTGGCACACCTGTTTCCGGCCATACAAGAGCGAGACAGGTGATCCCGCATATAAAAGGAGATGCAGGCCTCTCCTCACTCTCTTTTTCCAACCGCCAACACGTTAGTTAGGACGTATTTATAGCCATTACTTATAATAAATATCCATATCGCCAATACGCGCATTATTTATAAATAACCTCGCCTACACTCGAGTCTGTATTTAACAGGAACCAAAGTTTCTGAACGAATTTGAAAAAAAAATTATGAAACACTGTGAATTTTTATTAATTATTTTTATATGAAACGACAAAAAAGTGAGGTGACAGAAACGTTTATAATTTATTTGTCTTAACAAAATAAGTGTGGGTTTTTATATTTTTTTGTTACCAGTAATTTTGGTTACAATAAAAGCAAGGAGAGCCGTTTTTAAAACTTTTAAATCTTTACATTAAAAATTATTCTATTTAAAAAATTACGTGGTTATTTCTAATAATAAATTTTGTAAGCATATTTTATCACCTTTCCAAAATAGTTTTTAGTTTTTGGATACGTTAATAAATATTCCATTTGTATGGATTTTATTGCAAGCCGAGGCATATTTTGGATTAAAAAAATTATCATGGTGCAAAAATACTGGTAGATATCAGTTTTCAGGTTATTATTTAACCATACGTTTATTTTATGGTGCTGAAATTTATTTACTGTTTACAAGAATCGCCAATTTCTCGTAATTTAGTTCGAAGTTATCGAAAATGTCAATTGAAATCGTAAATATTCCCGAACTTAGCCGTCAGCGCCGGACGAATTCCGATGCGCGCCGCGACTACGCTCGATGACTTCGTAGCGAGAATGTCGATAGAACTCTTCCTTCGAAGGAACCGTCTGAACACGCGGTGAAACGAGAATGGAACATTTCATCGAGTAAACCTTCATCCGAGTGACTTCAACATTACTAACTTTAATGGAGATGGAGACGCAAACTAAAACTATATTCTTTTTTATTCTCAAAACAACGCGAAATTATTTTTTATGCAATGGCCGAATAATATTTTATGGAACAATATTAAAATGTAATAATATATCTACCCTCAGGGGTCGACTTTGTCCTGCAGGAATGAAAAAAAAAATTGTTCTGTTGATGAAAAAAATAATTGGGGGCTTGTCAATGAAAAAACGTAGTAAATCGATTAAGGAAGCCCATATTTTGGTTTTTCGTACATACTACTTATTCCTTGAAAAATTTGAAATCGGAAGGACCCCGCTTCTTTTTGGGAGGGATTTAAAAATACTTGAAAAGAATTGAGAAGACTTTTTTGAAAAGGTTGGAGAAGTTATTTGAGAGTTGTTTTTTGCTTGTTGATTTCGTAAAGACCCTTAGAAAACACGAACCCCTTTCTTAGGCATTGTTAATTTTAATAATAAGGAAAAGGAAGGACTTCCATTGGCCACCGTAGCGGGCATTAATTGATACAAAATGCATACAAACTTTATGCGGACGGCATAAGGTTTAATTCTCAATTCCAAATTCGTTGAACGTCAGCCATTTTGATTCACCCCGAAAAAAACACATCGAAATTGCATTGTTTCGTTTTATTTTACGAAATTCAGGCTCAAACACTGATCATTTTCTAAAGCACAAATATTAAAACGTTTTTCGGATCATTTTCCAAAGAGCTTTATTTGCGAATTTATTTTATAAAACTTTATCCGAAAATGGATTCATTAGTAAGAGATCTTACACTTGAAAGTACTTATAGAGCTGTTCTACTCGCAGTATTTAATTGAAGCAACTATAATATTTCTAAGCCACCAAACTTTCAAACTAAAGGCACATGATTTTGTATGATTTTGCATCAATTCGCATGGTTTTATCTGAAGAGGAGAACGTCTGCCAAGCCTTTTTTATAAATTTGGATTTGAGGCCAAAAGACTCAAACAAAACTGAAAAATAATTTGTTTTATCAAAACGTAAAACAAATATTTACTATGGATACGTGATATTTTATTTATTTGGGTTTTAAATTATAAAATATGGCCATTAAAGAATTTATATTTTCGTGATTTTAAGGAAACTTTGGCAATTTTATGTGAGTTAATAAAATTAATCATTAAAAATATAATCTTGATGACAAATTACGTTCTTATAATCAAATACAAAATAAAAAATTAAAACACTGAAAGAAAAGTGTTTTTTGGGTCAAAATTTTTAAATTTACATTCGACAAATTTGTGTTCCCACATATATTGGTGATTTGTAAGTTCATCAAAATGATTTTTTTTAATTTCCGGGGTCCGAGAAGCTCGGCTACAGATCGACACACTTAACCTTGCAGTCGACACTTTAATTATGTTTTACCTATAGCCACTACTCATAGATTCGAGTTCTGATTAGTAGGTATACTTGGGGGGTGTTTCACCATTCTCTTGAGAGCTTATCCGTATTATAATGAATGTTAATAAATAAATACTCCCAATATGTGGAAAACTCCGCTGTCTTATCCGATACATAGCCTCTGTCCACAGGTTCGAGACTTGATCGATAAATAAATCTTAAATCGAAAATCGATAATGTATGTAAGTTATCCTGTGGATAAGCTATCAAGAGGATCGTGAAACACCCCCTAAGAGTATTATTTCGGAATTAATTAATACATCGCATTCCATTCACTCACACGTCCGTCACTCCTGAACACACTAACCCCCAGATTCCTTCCCATACCTTATACCATTTTCCTTCCTGAAATTTTCTTTCCTTAAAAGTCCCTCCACATAGCATCCCCGAGGATGACATAGACCCTGAGGGGAATTATTTTCTTAAGGGCCTTCTGTCTTGAGCTAATGTAAAAAATACGCAAAATGGTAAAAAAAAAATACATCAAACAGGAGCTCTTGTTGAGTTTAAAAAAAACGCTTCTCAATCGTAAATGCCATAGTCCCATTGGCTCCGGATGGTTGTGAGCAGTTGTTATTCCCGTGCAGTTTTCACATAAAAAAAACGGTTGAAATTTTTGACATATTGTAATGATTTGAATTTTTCTGTATCAACCTGATTATGTTTTGGGTTTAATAATTTTTTACATCAAAACTAAATGCCGAAAACCACACAAATTTTTACTGATTGTTACACTGGAACACAATATCTATCAGAATTAGCGCGCGCAAAACGGTAAGGGTACGTACTCAACGTACCCATACTACGTGACCCGTTCAGGGGGGGAGGGGATCTTCAAAATACCACGCTCGGTCACAATCTAGAAATCTAGAAATCTAAATTAAGTTCTGGTTAGAATATATTTTGACAGAAGTTTTATCTTGATAATATTTTTTCCACTTGTAAATAGGTATGCATGCACCCTTGCCGTCACGCAGCAAGTGCCGTATTAATAAAGACAAATAATATAAGCTAAATATATTTTTTTTAACTGTTTGTTAGCAAGAAATGATTCAAAACCATATGAATTAATACGTGAAAACTGTAGGGGGAGGGGGGGGGGGGTCTTGGAATATACTACAGGTGAACACTGAGGGAGGAGGGGGGTTAAAAATTGTACAAAAGTGGGTCACGAAGTATGGGTACGTTCCCTAACACTTCTACGTACATTAAACACACAGTTCACCACAATCGACACTTCTATCCTTATTTATTTATTTACTAGCTGGTTCCCGGCATGCGTTGCTATGCCATTTAATAAAGAAATTGTTTTACCCTGCGTGTCCTTTCCCATTCGTCCCGTTCGCCTTTTGCCTCCCCTTCCTCTCCCGCGTCCCCTTCCCCTTTCGCGTTCCCACTCCGATACCTTCCCTCTCCCCCTCCACTCCCCCCCCTTCCCTCGTCCTGCAAATTTCCCCTTCCCCCTTCCGCATTCCATGTATTCAGTCCCAGCAGATTCAGTTTTCAAATAGCTCGCATGCCACCTACTGCAATTTTTTTATTCAAATTTCATAATGCCAGAGCTCATCAGTAGTTTTATACAAACCTTGTCCTGACAATAACGAACACAAAAATAAAAGAATTATCTAATTTGGTGCAGTCGTTCGGAAGTTATGCGCGTACATACATTTCGGCGATTCATTTTTATTTATAAAGATTTATTAAACGCCCTAGTGAGCTTCTCTTATAAAATTTTTGTAAGCCATATGTATCAAAATAAATACAAAAGTTAAAACAATAAAGAAAAATATAAAGATATTGAAAAAAAAGGTTGCAACAAAAACACAAAACAAAAGGCTGCCAAATCGGAGGACAGTTTTATTTATTTATTTATTTATATAATACATGAATTATCGAAAGTACATAGAGTTTTTTGTGATATTTCACCCTCCATGCTAGGGATGACCCTGTGTTATGGCGGGTGTGACAGTGTGTGAACAACTCAGTTATGCGGATGACATGGTCTTGATGGCACCATCTATAAGGGGCCTACGTATTCTTCTGAAGATCTGCGAAGAATTTGCTGAAGAAACAAAAATGCTGTACAACCCCACTAAAACCGCTCTACTGGTCATAAGACGAGGTCATATGGACGAGGACCAAAAAATATTCCTCCAGCTAATCTGAACGGTGTGAACATGTAGGTGACTGAAGGAACTAAATACATTGGACACATAATCACCAGTAATCTGATGGACGATGACGACATCGATAGGCAAAGAAGAGCACTCAGCGTAAAAGCAAACATGCTCAGTAGAAGATTCCGCCTTTGCAGTACCGCTGTAAAAGGCACGCTCTTCCTTTCCTTCTGCGCAACGCTGTATACGTGCGAACTCTGGGCAAACTACAAGAAGAGTAGGGTAACCGACGAGTTCATCGAAAATCAATTCATCGAAAGCAAATTCATCGAAAACGAGTTCATCGAAAATCAATTCATCGAATGATCAATTCATCGAATCGCCAATTCATCGAAAAAACATTTTTTTTGTATATATTAGAGCTGTCAACATTAAATATCCTAAAAGGTCTGTTTAACTGAGTTAAATGTGCTTAGCAACTGTCAGTTTCGTAGTGACAATGTAAAATTTATAGGTTATCTCTTCGATTTTCGATTGTCTGATACTGCAAAAAAGGGATATCTAAGGAACGGTGACCAGACAACTCATAATGAAACCAACTCATAAACAACTCAGAAAGGTCATTAAGAGTGATGATAAAAAAATATTTAAAAATTGGTTAAATAGGCTAAGTTAGGTTAGGTTAGGTTAACGAATGAATTGGTTTTCGATGAATTGATTTTCGATGAATTGGTTTTCGATGAACTCGTTTTCGATGAATTTGCTATCGATGAATTGATTTTCGATGAATTGATTTTCGATGAATTCGTTTTCGATGAACTCGTCGTGAACCGAAGAGTAGTATAGAAAGACTTCGAGTTCAGTACAACAACGCCTTCCGCATAATGTTTGGCCTCCCCAGATATTACAGCTCTTCCCGGATGTTCACTGAGGGGAGTTCCCGGCTTTGCAGCCCTTATTAGATCCAGGGTGGCAGGAATGAGGGAAAGGATAACCAGCTCTGGAAACATCCTCGTCATGGAAGCAGCCCGCCTCAGTCCATCATCCAGCATTGATGCACACTGGAGAAAAATACTGGCTCCTAATGTGGCCTAACTGGCTTTAGGTTTGGGGGGGCGACCTCGGCTCTCCTTCGCCTTGCCTCCGGCTACTCGACGCTGAATTCCTTATTAGGGTCGTCGGGTATTTCCCCCCAATCTCCCATTTACTTTTCCTTGAGGCATCACCGAGGAACCGGCTAAGGGGCGCGGAAGCTGAGTGTGGTTCACTACTAGACCGAACGTCATGCGCATTCTTGCTGGGACTGCCAACCGTTTGCCATGCCTTTATTACTTATCTACTGTGTCTTCCTCCCAAACAGGTGCTTGTAGGATACGCTGGATACAATCACCCAGCGCTTGCCACCTCGTGAACTTTCACCAACCTGTCCTACTGTCTTGTCTATATTTTGTCATACTAACACATATTGTATCTGTATTTCCCGCTAAGCACTTGCATGCTGCTTACTAACAACGTATGCAGGGACATTGGAGGTTTAGTTTCGTTTTCAAATGTAGAGTCGTTTTGTTATGATAAAATATTTGTCAATATATCTCGAAGTTTATTTTATCATAGATTTAGGCAAGCAAGTACCTAATTTCGAGAGGTGATTAAATAATATTTTAAAAAAATAATAAACTTCAACATAGATTTATTTTTTTTGAATTTTAGAAGTAAAACCTTTCATTTATTTCTTTTTGAATAGGGTATAAAAATCGAATAATTTGCTTAGAGCCCACTGCTGAGTATTCTGTCTAAGGTAGTAGATGGATTACTGAAAAGTCTTGATTCTTATTCACTTATTATTTCGTTAATAATAATATAAAGTAAAACGATTATTTATTTATCCGAAATGGATTTTAATTAAATAGGCCGCGATCAATATTAATCGTGGTGCCGATAAGTGTTCTAAATACACATTTCTATCATCGTAATAACCACAGAATATAACCAAAGGATAATTTGAATTTATTTGCCAAGTAACAAAGCAATTTATTTTAAAACATGGAAGTTTAATAATCACAAGGAGTCTAATTTGTCTAATGACGAAGGAATAATTAATCTCGCCTGGAATTACAAAATTTCCATGGCTGGAGTTTAATGTTGGGAGCAAATACTGTTTTCGGCTGATTACAGTTCCAGGTATATTGTCAGACTATACTTCAGGAGAAAAACCAGAAGCTCAAGATCGTAATATAGATAGTTAAGTTAAGTTAGAAACTTGTATTTTTGGTCGATCCAAGGAAGGTGAGTTTGAGATCTGTTAATGTGTTTATTAGTCCCAATTAATTTTATTATGTTATAATAAATCTTTTATTTCATATTTCTTATCAATACTGTCTATTTTATTTTAAAAATCCTTCTATTTTAACCGTAAAGTTTACATACCAAAGGCCCTGAGAGAGGATTATTGCTTTCCTATCTGCTAGCCTGGTTAATCAACCAGTGGCGCCCCTTCAAAAATAAAGCTGGCAGATGTTTTTTTTTTTACCCTTTATCAACATATCAATACTTGTACTTCCCAAGGCTCAGTCAAGAGTCGTAACACATTACTATACTGTATTCTTATAATATTATGGCGTACCCATAGTGCATTTTATTAATCTTTTATAACAATTTGACCCACTCCGGGATCACATAACAGTTTTTACCAAAAAAATTAGAGTCCTTGCAAGAGCCTTGAAGGGGTAACCATCTGTTACCTATACCAGGGCGGGTAAGTGGTGGGTCCTCCAATGGCTCCTAATGTGCTCACAGAATCATAAAAGCTTAATATTAATAATTCTTATTTTCTTTTTAATACTATTACCTTTTTTTGTATCATGTACATTCATATCCACCTGCTTTTTTTTCCTTTCAAATATTTTGTGTATGTATGCGTATATATGGAATGTGTGGGATTGCACTATCCTCCCCACATACTGAAATAAACATAAAAAAAAATTACATAGATGAAAACGTGAACAGAAACTAAGAATATAATGAATTTAAAAGATTCTACAAAACAAAATAGTATAAGTTATATAGGTACATAGGTCTATTTGTGTCTAGAAGGATAAAAGTGATAACATATACAACATTTATGCTGATTAGTTTTATATCATCCAGTTGAGATGCATAACCAACACAGCGGAATTTAGATCCAAACTAAAAACTCACTTTTTCAAATACTCATTTCCATAAATTCGTCCTTTGATTTAACTTGATTTAAATTTCGTAATTTTTATTTTTTATTTCTGTTTATTTATACTCTAATAATTGTTTATATCCACGAATATATATTATTTTATTTGCTATTCCCTACAACTATTCATGAAAAAGTCAAAATGCTATTGATCTACCTACCAATAGACTGTCAGTGATAATCTAACACCTCAATCTGTTTAATGTTGTGCGGTGAATCATCTTAATACGGTAAAGATCGGCGATTAATTTCAATAATTTATTTAAGATATCCATACGTTTTCGTAAATCCGATAATTTTGCATCCATGTCCTTAAAATGTAATATTATGTAAAAACTTCCTTCTTCTTCTGGCGCTGTGTATGATTCTGGCGAAAGTATGACATGTATAAGATGTGTAGAAGTATTTTTAAATGTAAATACTTATATGTTAGTTATAAATCTCTAACTTTAAGTCATGATTGTAAACATGTATGTCAATGAGTTCAGTTTTAGATTAGCATTTATATGTCTTAGTCATAAGCCACTAGCTATAAGTCTTAGATGTAAGTCACTAGTTATAATTGTAAATCTTAGTTATAAGCCAGTAATATTATTATTTTATGTATTTATTTGTACAGCGCCCTTGAGGTGATTTATCGCGAAAACGGCGCTATATAAATAAGCCAAATATTTACGCACCAGATTTAAAAAAAAAAAAAAAAAAAAAAAAAAAAAAAAAAAAAAAAAAAAAAGAAGGAAAAACTAAACCCTTTCATACACTTCCCCAAATGATCATCTAGTGAATCCACGTTATGCAATTGCACTATATAAGTATTATAAATACAAAACAATACAAGAACAACATGTCAACCTACTAGACACCAAATGGGAATATAATTCACCGACTCCAGATATTTTCATATCAGAGGGTTCGGCTCTGTGGCATTTCTAATTGAACCTATAAATCCTACTGATCCCTCAATATAAATATTTAAAAAATCTTTTGTAATCCTACATGTATTTAAAATTACTGCTTTTTGCATTTTTATATACAAATTCTTTGACAAATCTAATATGCTTAAATTTTGAATCAGATTCCTAGGTATTATGCCAGTGGCCGAAATAACAAATGGTAATATTTTTATAGTCCGAGAATGCCAAATTCTTTTAATCTCATTTCCTAAATCTGTGTATTTTCTAATTTTTTCAGAAACAGTTTTTTGAATATTACAGGAATTTGGAATAGCTACATCAATGATATAAGTTATTTTTTTAATTTTGTCATGTAAAACTATATCAGGTCTATTATGACTAATTGTTCTGTCTGTTAGTATAGTTTTATCATAATATATTTTATAAAATTCATTTTCTATAAATGAATTTGGTTCATATTCATAATAAGGTACTACATTACGGCAATCAATCAAGTTATGTTTAATTACCAAACTTTGGTGAATTATTTTTAAAACCTGATTGTGCCTAAATGTATACTCAGAAGGCGCTAATATAGAACATCCCGATATAATATGTTCTATAGTTTCGGGAAAAGCCAAACATTTTCTACATAAATCATCAATTTGATTTATATCTTTGATTATATGCTTTCTATAATTTTTAGTATTAATGACTCTATCTTGAATGGCAAGCATAAATCCTTCTATTTCTGCGCTCAACTCTCCAATACTCAACCATTTGTTTGACGAAAGTTTGTCAACATACGTTTGGTTGAGATAATTGAAGTGTTTTGCGTGAATAATTTTATTTGACCAGGAATCTAATAATTCCTGGTTAGTATTTATAAGAATGTTGGCATTCTCGTCATATAAATTTAAAGGTGTAATATTTCTATCTGCCTTGCAAATTATTTTGTGCATTTCTGAGCTATTAGCTTTCCTATGGAAAAAATTTCTAAGCATTTCTACCTGATTGTGTTTCAAAGATGTTATTTTGACTACACCTCTACCTCCTAAATTTCTAGGTAAATTAATTCGTTCTATAGCTGAATTTGGATGATGGCAATTGAATTTTGTTAACGTAGTTCTAATTAATCGTTCTAAACTATCTAAATCTGTATTGGACCATTTAATTATGCCAAATGAGTACGTTAGTAGAGGTATTGCCCAAGTATTTATTGCTTTTACTAAATTTTTAGCAGATAGATTGCATTTTAAAATTTTTCTGATCCTAGTTTGAAATTTAATCCTAATATCATTTTTAATACTAGTGTGATCTAATCTATTCGATTGCGGGTATCCTAAATATTTATAAACCTCATCCCCTTTCATACTTTGAATTTTGAAATTTCTAAATATACCCTCGTCTCCATCTACAATTTTGCCTTTCTCTATATGGATAGTTTTACATTTATCTAAACCAAAAGTCATTTTAATATCATCTGAAAAAATTTTAACTACCTTAATCATTTTCTCTAAATTTGATCCAGAATTTGAAAATAATTTTATATCATCCATATATAATAGATGTGAAACTATACTACTCTCTCTTGTATTACCCTTAATTTTTATTCCAAACTTGCTTTTAATTAACATTTTAGAAAGGGGATTCAATGCTAAGCAAAACCAAAGAGGGCTCAATGAGTCTCCTTGAAAAATCCCTCTTTTTATTGAAATGCCCGGTACTACTATTTTCTTACCTTTTAAATTAACTAGCAAATCTGTATTCCAAAAGGACATAATATTTTTCAAAAACCTAATTATAATTGGGTTAACTTTATATATTTTTAATATTTTGATTAGCTACGAGTGCGGGACACTATCAAAAGCTTTTTGATAATCTATATAACAAGTATGTAAATTACGCTTTTGATTTTGAATTTATTATTATTATTATGAGAATATTTTCGGAATCGGAGAATTTTGATAAGCAAGTGTCCTGGTGTTAAGTAAAAGGGTACTAAATGTTAGACACTGCAAAGAAGAAGACATAATAACAAAAAAATTGATCACCGTCATACTTTTTATTCGGCACAGGGACGGTGGTGGCATTGATCTACTTAACCCATCGAGTTACAAGTTAGTATATCATCGCTGACCGCAATAATTAGCAAATTCATTCACGAGGAGGAAATGGCGGTAAAACGAAACGACTTTTAATGAATGGAAATTTTCCGTAGTAAAAACCCATTAAACACGACAAAATTAATTATTACATAGCTATATATAACCACAATATTTCCGCATCCGTCAACGAACGAGGGAAGATTTAAAAATTCGCAAAAATGAAAATTTGAAAATGTTTTATTTCGTAACGTCACCCTTTTCAGATCGGTAGAATTTCAATCGGTTCCATTTTAATAAATGTGTGCAGTTCTCACGCGGTAGAAGTGAAACCTTCAGAAAACATTGTAGACAAGAGTGGGGAGGCTACGCACCACACAAAGAGGAGACCGATTATTCTATCTCATTCCCTCGCAGGCTAAATCCTACTGCTAAACCCTACTACATGTGTTTGTCTCTTTCCAGTGTCGCTTTTCCCTGTTCATCGAGTTTCAAATTACAACGGTGCTAGTTTTCACTTAAAAATGTGTGCAGTTCACATGCAGTAGAAGTAAAACCTTCAGAAAAAATTGTAGAAAAGAGTGGGGAGGCTACGAAGCACTCCACAAGGAGGACACCGATTAGTCTATCTCATTCTCTCGCAGGCTTAATCGTATAGATGTATGTGTTTGTCTTTTTTAGTGTCGCTTTTTCGTTTCATCGAGTTTCAAATCAGAACGGTGCTAAAGAAGTTTGTAAACTTGTAAAACAGAGAAAATCGAGCAAAAGTTGAGAAAAATAATAAACAAGTTATAATAAACAGACATCAAATACTGTTTTGCCATAATGAGGAAACGAATATTTACTCACCATAATTTAAATATTATTAACAAGTATATGTGTTTTACATATAAATATGCTATAAACAACACCAAGGGGCATAACGGTCCGGTTAGGGATGCCGAAAGTGAAAAAAAATATCGGTATATCGATGTATCGATATTTATTAAAATATCAATATCGACGTCGATATATCGAGGAAAAAATATCGACGTATCGATATATCGGTCAAATTTTCAAAATATTTTGTTTTTAAAAATAATAGTGTATTCAGCTCAATATTATCAACAGTAATTTTTATACACAATGTGCATTATTTTAATGTACAAAAATCTCAATAAAATGAAGGTATTTTTATCAGTAGATATTTATTTTTATTAGGTAATAATTACAAAAATATCATAAACTAAAGACTGTCTTCTAACTTATATGTAAACTTTGTATGCGTCTTTGTATGCGTCTCAGTAACAGTCTACTGGCCTTTTATTCTGTCAAAAAGGACTTCGTGTTTGGAACGAGGTATAGTCAATAATCATAGACAATTGGGAACCAACACACAAAAATAACGGAAAACAGTTAACATCAAAACTCCAAAACTGGATGCTAGAAAATCTCCAAAAAGAAGATACACAAAACCCAACTGAAATGTGGAAAGCATTTGAACAGGTATGTTTACAGGAAGCCAAACAACATCTGGGAGTCTCCAAGGGTAAACTGAAAATAAAGAAGGAATCGTGGTGGTGGACAAATGAGTTGCAAACGTGTCTAAAAGAGAAGAAAACTGCTTTCAGAAACTGGTCAAACTGTAAGTGCGATGGCGAGAAAGAGCAACTCCGGATAGTGTATAAACAAGTCAAAAAGACAGCAAAGAAACTAGTTGCCTCTGCACAACATGAGGCATTGAAAGAGCTGTATGATGACCTAGAAACACCAAATGGGGTGCAAAGAATTTACAAAATCGCAGCACACAGGAAAGAAAGGGCCAAATCAATTAGAACACCCAAATACATAGAAGACACTGACGGTGAGTTGATCACAGACGAAACCAAAATATGTCAAAGATGGAAAGATTATTATTCTACATTAGTGAATGAAGAATTTCCGAGAAGAACTCAAGTGTCAGAGCAACCAGTGCAGGGGCCAGTTGAAGAAATCACCCAAACAGAAGTTCAAGTAGCCATATCACAAATGAAAGTGGGGAAAGCAGTGGGTCCAGACAATATTCCAGTTGAATTATGGAAAGAATGTGGTGAAGTAGGACATAAATGGCTGTGCACTCTGTACAATAAAGTACTGAATGGAGAACCAATGCCAGAAAACTTTAGGCAGAGTTACCTTCTTCCCTTTTACAAAAATAAAGGAGACTCTAGGAAGTGCGACAATTATAGAGGGATAAAGCTTATGTCTCACACCATGAAAATATATGAGAGAATTATCAACACACGAATAAGGAATATTGTAAAAATACACGACGATCAATGCGGTTTTGTGTCGGGAAAATCAACAATAGATGCTATTCAAACAGTTAGAATAATAGTTGAAAAACATCGAGATGCAAAAAAAGATTTGCACATGGTATTTATAGACTTGAAAAAAGCATTTGACAGGGTTCCCCGAAGCCTGATATGGGCGGCATTGAGAGCCCACAATGTACCAGAAGGATATGTGCTCTCCATACAAGATATGTATACAAACGTTGAAACTCAAGTAAGATGCACATCAGGGACATCACCAAAATTTCCAATTAAAGTGGGGGTACACCAAGGATCTGTCCTCAGCCCACTGCTATTCATAATGGTCATGAATTATCTAACAAGTCAAGAAATGAACAGTATTCTCAAGACTATGCTTTTTGCAGATGATGTAGTACTGATAGCAGATAATCATTGTGACTTACAGAATAGCCTGGAAAGATGGAGAAAGATCCTGGAGGATAATGGCCTAAAAATTAGCAGGAAAAAGACTGAATATTTGTATTTACCATTTGAAGACACAAACGCTGTAACTCCTTCGATGCAACTGGATGGAGTAACATTAGCCAACTGTGATTCATTTAAGTATCTGGGCTCACTAATCCACAGAGACGGAGGATGTGCAGCGGATGTCATCCATAGAATAGGTGTGGGATGGATTAAATTTAGATCCGTAACAGGAATATTGTGTGACTCCAAAATACCTATAAAACTGAAAGGAAAAATATACCAGACCATTGTAAGACCCGCAATAATGTATGGCTCCGAATGCTGGACTATGTACAACTCCTACACTAGGCAACTTGAAACAGCAGAAATGCGAATGCTTAGATGGTCGGCAGGAGTATCATTAAAAGATAAGATCAAAAGTTCACGCATTCGTGGTAGCCTGGGTGTCACAGACATAAATAACAAGCTGGAAGAACGACAGTTGAGATGGTATGGACATATAAGACGGAGACCATCAGACCACACTGTGAGGCAGGCAATGTCTATGGAGCTTCATCGACAGTCATCCAAAGGAAGACCGAAGAACTCCTGGACGACTCAATGTTCCAAAATTCTTCGAAGAAACGGCCTGGATGAAGGCGATACCCAGAACAGAAGATATTACAACCTGAGAACGAGAAGAGCCGACCCCAACAGCCTACCTAGGCGATGAGTTGGGACAGCGCAAAGGAAGAAGAATTGGGAACCAACACACAGGAGTGGCTTAGAAAAAATGGCGAAAAATAGCATACATTTTTATGTATGTACCTACACATATGAGATATTATTAGTGATCACTAAAGACCGGATTATATGCAAATGCATATTTGCGTATGCAATTGCATATTTAGATCCTTTTCAGTGGTAGTTGCATATTTTAGCAAAAAAATTGAGATCTTGCATATTTACGCTTGATCTCGTTCATCGTTCAGATACCTTACATAGTAATGCAAAAGAACTGATCACTCCGGCACTCCGGCGCGGCGGCTGTAGGCCGCCTCCTCTTCGCCTTAGTATAAAAATGCTTGAAACTCATGGATTGGCGTTGAATGAATCCATTCAGGTTACGAAGAAAATTCGCCTTATAAATTCCTCGTTGCCAAAGCTATTCCTGAGTAAACTCAAAGAAAAGTTTGAAAACTTACTGAACAATAACTAAGGGTTTAAACTCTTGTGCCTGAAATGACCTTCAAAGCATTGCAAGGAATGGTGCTAGCCTATATATCGGAACTATGTGTCCGACAAAACTTAAGCGAGAGACAGCTTACTCTAAGGTCAGCAGATCTAGATGTTACTAATCGTCTAATCGAACTTTCTAGGTCAAATCGAGCTGTTTATTATGATCGCTCTTTTCATGTAACGGGCCCTCTCATCTGGAATAAACTTCCATCAGCTCTTACTAATATCCAGAATTTGTCTGAATTTAAACGGGCTTTAAAAACAAAATTATTTAAAAAATCATACCACTCATGAATCCTAACATTTTTTCAATACACGTAATTATAATAAGCCATGTTCTCAAGCTTCCCGTAATTGTTTGGTTTCGGTTTCCTCATAATTGTATTTTTATTTTATGTTTCGTATCCGAATTTATGTCAGAATATCTCTCATTTCTAAACGCAAACTGCCTTTCTGTTAGTATATTATATTTTAGTTTTAAAGTTCGTGTTTTGTACTGTGTTACAATAGCACCGCTATTGTCTATTATTATTATTGTTCCGTGTGTGCTATAACAGCACTATCTTTGTTAATTTTGTTCTTCTGTCATTGTTTTGTAAATACTGTATATTCTTTAGTTAATTTTGTTCTTCTGTCATTATTTTGTAAATACTGTATATTCTTTTATTATTTTCTCAATATTATAAGGAGCACTGTAGGATTATTTTTAAATTTATTATAATTAAGCGCACTTGAAGTGAAATGTCACAAAACTGCGCTATATAAATATAATGTTATTATTATTATTGTGTCAAATTGATAGCTTCATAAACGGGGCAGGTGAAAAGTGTTTCCCCGGCATAATAAGTTAAAAAATCGCACCAAATTTAAATTCTGCCCAGTCACATCACTAGACCTAGAATGCGCCTTTTCCGCTTACAAAAATATATTAAGCGATCGTACACATAATTTGTCTATAGAACATTTAGAACACTCTATGGTGGTACCTACATTCCTTAAATAATTTTACAGCCATAAAAGTATTTTCTAGGCGTGCAACACCGAACAACGAAAAGGAGGTGATTTGCACTTTTAAAGCAAACCCGTTTCCATTCCCGTTGGTGATCCGATTCTGGATGGTAATTCTTTGTAATTTGCCTAATCGTACTTAATTGTTGTCGCAAAGTTAAATTAAATAAATGAGTAAATGTTATACCGCGTAGTTAATATTATTCCTATATATTACCTTCTGCAATTAGTGAGTTAAAAATCGTAACCTGGACTAGATGAGAGGTAAGTATTTCTACAACGAGTGTCTAGTTCAGGCAACTACGATAATGGTGACCCTAACTTGTTACACTAAATTCATCAGCGATATTAATCGTATACGTTGTTAAAGGTAAATTGTAAATTTCATTGTTAAATACATTCTGTAATTGATATTTTCGAAAAAACGATTGTTGTCCTTGAGATTGTTGGCTTACTAAAATAAAAAAAATACTTAAAAATACGACTTCCTGTATTATTTCATGTAGCATATTTTTGCCCTTTTTATGGATTTTCGTGCATATTTTAGCTATTTTTATTGCATATTTGCAAGCATATTTTGAGCTGTTTTTGTTGCATATAATCCTCTCTTTAGTGATCACAAATACTAATGCAAAGACAATAGATTTGTAAGCTATCAACCGCTAGATGTCATAACCCAATACAGTTACTTTTTTCCGTTCGTTCCTGTATGGTTTTGGATTCTAGTGACTTTAGTTACATAAATAAATAAAAATATCGTTTTTGATACAATTTTCGAAATTGGATATTTTGAATCGATATATCGGATCAAAACATATCGGCTAAAAATATCGATGTATTGAATTAAAAATATCGATACATCGATATATCGATACTTTTTCAACAAGCCTAGGTCCGGTACAATAGTATGACATTTTGAAATATCCTACTAGTGATCCAGAAAACATCAACATTTGGTTTAATTCACTACAAGTTTTTTTTCCATTATAATTGATTTGGTGGTGTTTATGATTAACCTGGGTATTGTATAATGTATACTTCATCATCATCATCATTATCATCATCATTATCATTATCATTACATAGTATAAAATGAAGTCGCTCAAAATGTATGTGCGCGTTAATCTTTTAAACTACGCAACGGATTTTCATACGGTTTTCACCGATAGATAGAGTAATTGAAGAGGAATGTTTATATGTATAATACATGTAAATTATATTAGAGAAAAGCCGAGAAATTCAAAGAAAACATATTTTTGTGCGATTTAAAACGGCTGGTGGGCCGTACTATAGTCACTTTTGAAATTCGTTCTACGGAAGAAATTGGAAATTAGATATCCTAGAGTAAGTAGGTATTTGATTTTCCCTTTTCAAATATCCAGTGTTGCATTGCAAGAATTGTATAATAGTGGCGAGTTGATTAGTTTATATGTATGATACATGCTTATTATAGTAGAGAAAAGCCGATAAATTCAAATATTCAATTCAGGCAGCGGGCAGCGGGCAGCTGGCAAGCGGGTGGTGTGGATTTTATAAAGATTGGGTAATGGCGTTGTGTTTCGTTAGCCACAGCAACGTGTGGCCGGGTCTGCTAGTTTACATATAAATGCATACAGCGGCGTGGCTAGGGTGTGGGGGTTTGTCCGCCCCGGGTGCCACCCAATGTGTCGTGGAACAAAAATTACAAAGGATATTATCACAAAAATATTGTACATATGAAAACGGTCTGTTATTAATATTTTTGTAGCTCTATGCCCCCCCCCTCAGGACGGACCATTTGATCTATCTTAAGCATTTCCATAAACATAATTAAAACACAAGCCATTTT
This sequence comes from Limnephilus marmoratus, assembly GCA_917880885.1. Lineage (NCBI taxonomy): Eukaryota > Metazoa > Arthropoda > Insecta > Trichoptera > Limnephilidae > Limnephilus > Limnephilus marmoratus. The sequence continues at coordinate 42,622,085 of OU862924.1, read as the reverse complement.
TTAGTAGATTTGCAACGCATGCCGGGTACTCGCTAGTTTTAAATAAATAAAAGTAATTCTTAACTAAATACTCTGGTTCGAGTAGAGCACGTCAATTTAAAATGGAGTATGAGAGGTTATGTCTAATCTATCCGTTTGACATCGTAATATTATCGTGGGAAGTGGAATATATATATTATGAAATATGTGGCTATGGGATGGTGTCAGGTTCACGTCCATTCGTTGGTAAATTGGTTGGCTTCCACCACACTGACCACACTCCAGATGTCGAGTTTATAAATATTCATGCCAAACTGTAATGAGCCACTTGCATGCTATTTTCAAATAAAATCGGATAGATTTTTTGAAGTAAAACTTCTTTACGCACGCTTGACTTGGGGAGTAAGCTGACGAATGCGTGACGAGAGCGTTATGAAAAGCGAGGCGAACGGTAGTTGAGAGGGAGATATAAGTTAGTGAAGATAGAAAGAGAGAGAGTTACGCTTCGTGTATTATTATGGGGGCAAGAGAGAGGGGTGTGAGCACACGTTTTCCTTATCCTTTTCTCTCATAGCCAGTTACGTTACACAGTGCAGGCCTTTTGTCTATATCACACTGTAGGAGCAAGAGAGAGCAGTGCGCGCGCACATTTTCTTTCTCTCTTCCTATTATGTAGATGGAGCAGAAGTTTTACTTCAGTTGTGTGGTCTAAAGCAGACTCGTTTTTTTTCCGAGTACACGGAATTGCTATATTTTGATGTGGCACATCTTTAGCGTGGCAAGACGGGACGACGCTCTTGCACGGATTGCAATCTTATTGAGCATAGACATCGGGTGGGAATGCCGTCCTTGTTTTACCAGCGTTTCATTGGAAAATGGTTCGAGGAACTAGCTTCATTGATCTCCTCGGCACCGGTTCATAGTCGGAAAACACGCCAATCACGCATTTTGTACACCGTTGACATTTGTCATTATGAGAACGGGTCGTTTCTACAACTCGATTTTGAGTCCAACAGCTAGGCTGTAGGACGATTTGCCGGCCTCTGTGTTTCCTCCCTCCTACAAAACGGGTCTCTTCAAGATCGACGTTCACCCTTTCCTCTCCTCAACAAGACCCTCCAGACAGCATCTTAGATGACATATAATTTGCCTGAGGGTCTCCTATGTGGAGTGAATGTAAAAAAGGCTTTGTGACACGTCGGCTCTTTTCAAACTTTGTGCGGTTTGTATTTTGATGCAATTAAAAATGTTACAATATAATACAAAGCAAAACATAAGACAACACAAGAAATTATTTGAAAAATCATTGTCAATTTGGGAGGCGGTTGTTAGCACCGCCGCCCCGGGAACCGTTAACAATGGTCAACCCAAGTCGTTCGCTACGTTAGGAAACTTAGCGGAGGTGCCCAAGTTCATGGGGTGAATTTTGTCGATGTCTTCGTGGCAGATGCGTCTGCCCATCAGCTGCGCGTCGGGCCGGATCAGGAGAGGCCAGATGAGGGAGACTCCTTTTCCTCTCCAGCCGGATTTTCTCGAACCCAACGCCTTGCACTCTAGTGGGAGGGTGGATTCATACTTCACTCGAGATTCCAACCCATATTTTTTTTCTTCTCAGAACTTCCTCTCCTCCCTCCCCTTAAAAATACTCTCTCCGAAGACGACGTAGTGTTGAATTAATTAAAAAAAAAACAACAGAATTGAAAAATAAAAATAAAAGTTTATCACGCGAGTGGCCCATCCAACTCGCGTTTTTCACGTTAATAGCGCGTTCGAATGTCAAGGGAAATAATTATAGGAAACATGGTATTAATCTCAATCATCGCGTATTCAGGAAAATATTATTATTTTTATAATTTTATTACTTAGTTTAGTTCCGATTAACAATGCCATTACATCTATGTCGTAATAGGTACTAATAACTTGGGAGGCGGAAATGGGTACCGCCGCCCCGGGAATCTTTATTGGATAACCAACACCTCTGCCATAGATCACCCAAAGTGGTTCGCTACGTTTGGTGATTTACCAGGGGTGTCCGGGTTGATGGGGTGAGGTTTGTCTAGATCTTGGAGGCGGATGACCAGAACACACTGAACCCCAAATTCCTACCCACCCCTTCAAACCTTCTCCTTCCCAGAACTCTCCTCTCCTTCCTTTCCTTAAAAAAACCCTCAAATCCGAAGATGACATATAGATGAAATTATTTTCCTCAGGGCCTCCTGTGAGGAGCTCATGTAAAAAAAAACTATATCATATTGCAAAAGATTACAAAACATTTAAATATTTGTGCCTAAGCTACGCATAATAAAATAAAATACGCTTTTTGGCGAGGTTTTATTTTCTTGAATGATTCATTCCGGCGGTTGGTGAATTTAAACCTTATCGCCATCTATACAAGAAGTCTTATCGTTATCAGCCTGATCCCGAATATTACAAAACGTGGTGCATCGAAGGAGAAAAAGTACAACAATTTATTTAAAAAAAAAAGTTTCAGGTTAAAAAAATGTAAAACGTTAATTTATTATATTTTAAAGTTTTTTTTTCTCTCACGATGCTAGAGATGTCTGCTATGGTGGGTGAATTTTTACTGATTAAAATCGTACGGAATATGAAACATTGTCTGAAGAATTTGCCTGTTTTTAATTATTTCTCATTAACTACCATTACAATAATAATAATAGCCTTTATTCAGACAGTAAATTACATTACATTATTTATAACATTTATCGACTCCCTGTCTGTATATCACTAGTTGACAAAGGCCTCCTCCAACCTGCCGCAGTTTCTCTCTATCATTAGCCACTCTTGTCCATGTACCACCTGCTATGGCTTTGATGTCGTCAACCCACCGTCTAAATGGTCGTTTTCTCTTTTTGTCAATTGTGAACCAATTCATGACTAATTTTGACCATTTTTCACTTCCTCTGATTGTGTGGCCTGACCACTTCCACTTTAGCTTTTTCATTGTTTTTGTGACACCTTTTGTTCTTGTTTGTTTCTTAATAGTTTCGATTTTTATTCTATCGGACAGTCTTTTCCGTAACATACTTCTTTACATAGAGTTTTGGCAAGTTTCGAGTTTCTTATTGTGATTTTTTGTGATGAGTGCCCAAGTTTGGTAACCATAAGTAAGTATGCAGGTATAAAAAAGTTTCGGTTTAATAGTTATCCTACAGCAGCAGATAAATAAGCCTTTACAAAGATTATTCACATAAATTTAAATGGAAAAAAATGTAAGAATATTATTTTACATTTTGCAAAAGTGGCTGTGAATAAGTGTTAACAAATATTTTTTTTAGTTTCAGACCCGGCATTCCGAATTTCTTCCGATTTATAACATATTTTTCTTGAACACTTTATGTTTTTAATTTCTTAAAAAATTACATGTTATTTTTGGAAATAATATGCATACACATTTATAGAGCCGAAATGTTAATTATAAGAAATTCCCTCTATTGAAAAAAAAATGCTAAGTGTGCTCCGAAAATGAATAAAAACACACTGTTATTTAACAAGTTATAGGAGTGAAAAAATTCACAGTGTTTCTTTAAATGCTACTTAAAACATTTGTACAGAGATTTTTTTGCTCAATCTTGATAATGAGTCATGTTTTAAAATATTTTCACGGCTTACGTCTATTTATTCGTATTTACATTTCTCCCTTTCAGGGGTCCTAGCATAGGGATAAGGATTGATAGGATAACTTCCTCAGGACAACTGCAGATCGCTAACGCAAAAACAATAGTTGAAGTCTAATATATAAAGAACATTTAGTCGTTGTGAAATGTTACTTATTCGTTGGCGACCTGCAATCATTCCAGGGAACGATGAGAAGAGGAAGTCGAAAAAAAAGGATTATCGAAATCGTCATTCGCCGCATGGAGGGTTTGCCTAACAGATCTACACTTGTTGTTTCGGCACCTAAAATTACGGATTTATATTATTATGTAATATTTTGTATACGTTAAACCAGTGTTTTTCAATCTGTGGGTCGCGACCCCCAGGGGGGTCGCGAAGCCTTACTCGGGGGGTCGCGGTCGCAAGGAAAAAGGCGAGGTTCTAACTACTATAAAACACTATTTCAGTGAGAAGGATGGGCTAGTTTATTTTTCAAAAATATTTCAAATCGTGGTGCTATTTTTGATATGATAATAATAAAATAATTTTCTAAGTTAAGTTCGTTTCTCTTTTTAGTTTTAAAGTTCACCATTGAAGAGAATGCCAGTTCACATAAGGATGAAGTGGCAAGTGGCACTAATAATTTTAGAGCTTTCCTTGCCAGCTCTGAATACTCTTATTTTCTTTTCATTCAAAACATATCAACACTTTGAGAATGAAATGCCATTTTAAGAATGCCGTCAGCAGCTAAATCTATAAGATTTTCTTTCATATTTGTGGTGAGATCAGACAGTTCTATTGATTTTTACAAGAAAGTGTTTAAAATCCATCTACGCCCATTGTCAGCTTTAGAGTGCAAGTCTAGAAAGTACGTTAATAGTTTCTCTTGCAAATTATGCAAGCTCTGTATCATGCAAGGAATGTGAGCCCTTACCTCAAGTGATTAGTCTGTTACATTTTCTTCAACAGTCTTCTGAATTCATAGAAAAGACTCAAATATATCTACAGAGAGGTTGACCACAAATGAAGTTTCGCATATCACTTTATCTTTAGCTGTTCAAATATTTTCTTCTCTACCTTGGAGGTTCTTGTTTAAATTATTAAGGTGGCTAAAAAGATCTGCCAGAAATGCTAATTTCAGTAGCCAAACAGGGTCAGAAAAATGATCAGCATATTCAGATTTGGCATCTTCTAAGAACATCGACAATTCAGCTTTGAGTTCTAGAACTCTTGTCAACGCCTTTTCTTTGGATAGCCGCCTGACCCCTGTGATAAAGGAGATTGCGATGAAGCGAACCCATGTCTTCACAAATTCTGAACAGCCGGGTTTGCAAGGCTTTCCCTTTGATAGAATTCACAATTTTTATTACCTCTTTAAGCACGTCATTTGAATCAGAAGGTAAAACCTAGCTGCTGAAGTTTGTCCATAAAGAAAACAGTGTATCCAAGATACGTTTGGCATTATTGATTTTAATTTCGCAATATTTCCGCTATTTTTGCCGATCCTATGACCTTTAGCGCCATCGCTACAAAAAGCGATACATTTTTCCCAATCAATATCGTAGGCGCAAGTGATCTCTAAAAACATACGGTACAAACACTGGTCTGTAGTGTTTGCAGGAAGTGCTTTGCAAAATAAAATTTCTTCCATGATGCTGTCATCTGCTTCAAAGCGTACAAATACCACAAACTGAGCACAATCGGAAACATCTGTAGTTTCATCAAACTTCAAAGCAAAATGTGGGCTCTTCTCTAATTTTTATCGAATATCATTGACTAACTAACTAACCATCACGCCGTTTCCCCGCAGGGGTAGGAAGAGAGGACGGACCGCCAAACATCCCGGTCTTGGCACACATCCCTTGCCTCGTTTACATTCATACAACGTCTCATACATTCTCTTCTATTATTCTGACTCTTGACATGGCCCGACTCAAGTATCTGATTCACTTGGTCGTGCCATGTCTTTCTTGGGCATCCTCGACTTCTTCTACCGTTCACATTTGCGTCATATATTCTCCTTACACTCCTTTCCTCGTTCATTCGCTCTACATGCCCAAACCATCGAAGCGTTCCTTTCTTGATCTTACTCATCACGCTTACATCAGCCTTGCATTCTTTGCGGATTTCCACATTTCTCACACGATCATACATGGTTTTACCACACATACGCCTGAGGGATCTCATTTCTACAGCGTTCAGTCTACTTTCATCCTTCCTCTGCCAATTCCATGCCTCACTGCCATACATCAGGGTAGGTACCAGTACTCCATTATGGACGGCTAGTTTCGCGTCTTTGAACAGTTTTTTGTTGGTGCCAACGGCGTTCAGTCCTCCATTAATAGAGTTACCTGCATTCACCCTTCTTTCAATATCTCTATCAGCCTTCCCATCTCTCGTAAACATACTTCCCAAATAAACAAACTCATCCACCTGCTCCAAGTATTCATCATTCACAACTATATTGCATACTGTTTTCGTACTCTCTCTTTCAAACACCATGACTTTAGACTTACTTAATATCATTGACCATATCGTTTATTCTGCGTGAAATAGTATTATCAGAAAGTGGTATGCTTTTTAACTTGTTTGCCTCTTGCTTGCTGACCATAATTTCAACCATGTCTAGAGCTGCTGGCAAAATAAGATTTTCGGCTATTGTGTGCGGCTTCCCTGCTTTAGCCACTGTGTAGCTAGCTAAAATGCTGAATCGTTGACACTGGATATCTAAAAACAAATAAAAAGATATAAAAATTAACAAATGATTGACCATTAAAAAAAAGAGCGCGCGGAAGCACACCAAAATTAATTTTAATTAAGTTATATGGCAACCATCAACACTAAATGGAGACTAGGACAACGCTGTTTTATTACCTGAATCATAGTATTTTGCTGCTGGATAATAACTTTCAACTTTGGTTCAAAGAAATCCAACGGCCTGTCAGCTTCTTTTTGGTGCTTAGTTGAGAGATACCACGTAAGCTTCGACGGTTTCATACTCTCACGTGATAGAACATCGCCGCAAATTACACATTAAGGTTTATTATTTATTACTGTAAACCCGTATTTCAAGTAGTTGTCGTCATAGTGTCTATTTTTCTCGGTTTTAATTCACCTCCGCCAGTGGCACTCGTACCAGATTTTGAAGGCTGCGATCTTTTGAGAAACTTATCCATTTTTCAATCGCGCGGAGCAAGCCAAAAATCAAAAATATCACGTCCATATTCATCGGTGTCCTTGCGTAACTGAGTGAGAGTTGAGATAAAAAAAAAACATTCTGTACTAGCGCGGGTGGAGCGTGGCGGCTTGCAGCGCGGGTCGCTTGAGTCTCTACCGCGAAGAGAATGCAGTGTGACAACGCCACCACAAAATTAGGCCCGCGCAAGCTGGGGCGTCCAAGTCAAAGTCCTACTAACTTACCTCGTACTTACTTTCAAAGTTCTCGCGGCTTCCTTGCGGAGTGTAGGTGTAGGCCATAATAATGAATATAGGTACCAAAATGAAGAAAATAATTAACGTATTTAAATTTTCTGTATTTATGGCCAAAGGGGGTCGCCAGAATTTTTCAACCTGTAAAGGGGTCGCGTATTCAAAAAGATTGAAAAACACTGCGTTAAACAATAACATTGTTTCAATCATGGGAATTAACAAAAAAAATCTTGTAAATGTAAGAAAAGATTATATTTATTATTACAAATAACTACTTATTACTAGTTATTACAAAGGACGTTGATGTAAATACACCTCCTCTTGGTTGCTTTTGACACTAAAAATCCCCGCTCCCCTAAATCGAAATTTTTGGAGCCGAAAATGTTGTATCAAATAGAGTGTTACACAGAAAAATTAAAAAAGTGCACCATGTTTAAAGAATGATTATGTCGAAGTTGTTTATTATTATTACAAAAAACAAATTTCACTTTTCTACAAAAAGCTCTGCATGTGTCAAAGATAGGTCTGAATACTTCAGGTTTAGATACTGTTTAAACATTTCGTTCTTCTGATCGGATCCCTGACGCCAAATATGGTTCAGCTATCTACAGAGTTCCAAGTGGGTTTCCTGGCCATGGGTAAGAGTCGGGGCAGGTGTCGGCGCAAGATGTCATCCAGCGTTCAGACTGAAAGTAAAAAATAGGTACCCACATAAAACATATTATAATATGGTCTCATTGAAAGCGTTAGGTCTCGCTTAGGGCCTTCGCTCGTTGAGAGACCGAAAACTGGTTGGCAACTGAATTGACGGCGCAACTCAACTTTATGATTTCAGTAATTGTATCAGCTTGTTTAACAAAAATGTAATTGATTAATATTTAATCAATTATCAACCTCAATATATAATGATAATTTATCAACCTCCTGAACAAAATCGATAGTTTATTGCTCTGACATATCGCAAATTACTTGAAAACTTGACAGGTGGTGAAGCTCTTTTTCTACTGGCATCTGTCGGAAACACTTAGAAGCTCTTCTGATACATTACAGAACGGAACTCAGGATTCAATTCCTAGAGGAAACCCCATCTTTTACTGATTTTTCTGTGTCAAATTTTCCGTTGGGATTCACTAATATGGTGACCGACCAACTCAGAATAAGACCAACTCAGAACCACCTCAGAAAGGTCATTAAGAGTGATGATACAAAAAAATATAAAAAATGGTTAAATAGGCTTTGTTAGGTTAGGGAACGTACCCATACTACGTGACCCACTTTTTGCAATTTTAACCCCCCCCTCCCCCCTCGGTGACCAGGTGTAGAATATTCCAAGACCCCCCCTCTCCCTACAGTTTTCACGAGTGACAGTTTGCCTACAGTGACGTCAAGAGTGCATGCATAATTAAAAGTGGAAAAATATTAAAAAGTTAGTGGAAAAAATATAAAAAGATTTCTAGATTGACTACGTGATAAAACCTAACCCCCCCGCCCCCCATTGTGACCAAGAGTGGTATTTTGAATCTCCCCCCCCCCCCCCTAAACGGACCACGTAGTATGGGTACGCTACATGGAACTCACCCGAAGTCAGCCGAACGAGAAGATCCAAGAAGTAGTTAACATGTTTTGTTATTTTTTGTAAATTTAGTTTGTTTTATAGAAGTAATATAAAAAAAATATATTTTGACACATACCTCAATTATTGTTTTTAATTTATTTAATTTGTTATCAACGTGTTAACTGTCTGAATAAGTGTAAAAAAATAAGCCAAATAACAGTAAACAATCGATTTTTAACATGTCTAAAAAAGTTTCGGTTTCGGTTTCACTCAAGTTTCAGTTCAGTTTTTCAATTTCAGTTTCAAATCTGCCGAAACCGAAACTGTTGCCGAAACCAGATTTTTTGCCGAAACTTGCCGAAACCAAAACCGAAGCCGAACCTTCAGTCGGTCACAATTTATTTGTAATAATAAAATATGAGAGCGTATATCCATCACCTTTCAAAAAGTTTTTAGTTTTGGAAATGTCCAGAAGTATTACAATTTATTTTTAACTTAAGGGCCCGCAACCCGGATTTGTACCGATTTATTACACATTTCCCTTAAACACGGTCAGTTTTAAAGCTCTTAAAAAATATATGTTATTCTTGAAGATAATATCTAGACTCTGCCCGCGCCGAAACGCAAATTATATAAAATTCCCTCGATAGAAAAAAATCGCAAAGTATGCTCCAAAAATTATTATTAACACGTTTGTTTCAGTTATTTTACAAGTTATATAAACATATAACAGTGTTTAAATGCTGTTTTAGATAATTCCCGCGAGATTTTTGCTCTATTTTAAACGAGTAGTGTTTTATTAAACATTTTCGCAATTTTCGCATCGATTTTGTCGCTGTAAATGTTAGCGCTCTCCTCTAACATTTTTAATTTCGTATCTCTCCATCTTCTTCTTTTCGGGTCCGGTTGCAGAGCCTTAATGATTATAACCTCAAATTGTAATATTTAAACATAGAAGACTATATTAGCGGGCCAACGCAGAATCAACTCAACTCGACAACTCTTGGGAACGTACCCGTACTATGTGATCCATTTAGGGGGGGGGGGGGGTGAGGTCACAATGGGTAGCGGGGGGGTTAGGTTTTTTTATCACGTAGTCAATCTAGAAATCTTTTTAAAAATTTTCCACTATCTTTTCAATGTTTTTCCACTTTTAATTATGCATTCACGTCATGCAGCAAGCGCAGTATTAATAAAGACATATTTTTTTTTTAACTTTTGTTAGCAATAAATGGTTCAAAACCATATTTATGATTTACTACGTGAAAACTGTAGGGGGAGGGAGGGTATTGGAATATTCTAATATAATAATGTTAAAATTTGGATATATTCTAATGATCGAGCCTATACTGATGCTCTCACCCAAACGCCCTGTCATTGACAGTTGCTATTGTGGTAATAACCTTGCAGTTTTTGTTTTGTGTATATACAAACAATAATGTAATCTAAAATAAAGTTTTTGCTGTATAGAAACCTACATTATACATTTATAAAAAACCATAGATAAAATTGTGAGAAACAATTTACAAAAAATTCTGCCTCAATACAGGTTCACCTAGTGAGGCAGACTATGCACAACTAAAAATATTGTATAAGTATGCTACTTCTGTGTAACCGATCTTACATTACTTTCTACTTGTTAATTTTTTTGTAAGGATGTAATCTATTTGTAATCTACATTGAACATGTACTTTTTTAGTTGTAATGTTGCTAATTTCATTGAATAAAGATATATTATTATTATTATTCTACAAGTGGTCACCGAGGGGGGGGAGGGGGGGGGGGGGGTTAAAATTGCAAAAAGTGGGTCACGTAGTATGGGTATGTTCCCTAACCTAACAAAGCCTATTTAACAATTTTTTAAATATTTTTTTATCATCACTCTTCATGACCCTTTTCTGAAGTTTTTCTGAGTTGGTCTCATTCTGAGTTGGTCGGTCACCATATTAGCGAATCCCAATCGAAAATTTGACACAGAAAAATCAGTAAAAGATAAAGTTACCTCTAGGAATTGAATCGTGGGTTTCATTCTGTAATGTATTAGAAGAGCTTCAGTGATTTCGACAGATGCCAGTAGGGAAAGTGCTTCGATTGATGGCCGACGGCGTATTCGAGTAGGCGGTGGCTGCCGAGACTTCTGGCTAGCCTACCGCCCAGATTCAATTAGCTACTAGTATAGACAGGTCGTGTGACTTGCAGCATAATTATTGTAAATACGTAAATTCATAATAAAGCAGTTTGTTATCAAGAACCTAAAGTTATTGAGAAGTTCTCCCACAGAACTAATAGTGATTGAATGTAAATAATACCAGACATTACAAGTTCCTAGATGTGACCCCCTATTTTTCTGGAATAATGGAGGTAGATTGAATTGTATATAGCATATTGTAATATAGATACATTACGATACAATACCATACGAATGGTGACCGGAAAACTCAGAATGAAATCAATTACAATTTGGGAGGCGGGTATGGGTACCGCCGCTCCGGGAACCATTTATTGGATTACCAACACGTCCGCCGTAGGTCACCTCAAATGGTCCGCTATGTTTGATGACTTAGCAGGGGTGCCCGGGTTCACGGGGTGAGATTTGTCTAAGTCTTGGCGACGGATGTGTTTGCCCACCTAATTCGTGGAGGAGGATCAGGAGAGACTGGTTAAGGGAGACCTTTTGACCTCTCCAACCGGACTCTCTCAACCCATTACCTTGCACCGCAGTGGGAGGAATGGTCCGTCGTTATAGGTCCGTCATTCCTGGACACATTGAACCCCAGGTTCATACTCACCCTTTATATCTTATTCCTTGTGATGAATGCCAACCTTCAACCTACGAGAAGCCTACAAGAAAAAAATTTTTCCTCTAAATATTATGTAGAGAAAATGGTACATTCGGCGACATCTGTCAGAGCAGTTGGGAACTATACAGAAATCTGCATAGAGACTGGAGCGAGGGAACCCCCATATCATAGCTATCTCGAGGACAAAGGAAGTTTGGATTCTGCCAATGAGGGAGTAAATAAGGCGATTAAAAATAATTTGAACCAATCAGAGAAATTATAGGCGTGTATCGTTTTAGTGGGCTTTGATCAGATTGAGCGGCCTTGAATTCTTTCCCACAGGAACGAAAGTTCAACGAACGGAATAGTAAACAGAACTAAAGACAAAGAGTTGAAGGATTATTGACCCGGGTCGTGTTTATTTAAGGCGCGATCGAGAACTGCAGGTTTTGGGCACCTAACGTTTCAAATGGAAACAAGAAAATCTTAGGCGGAAATGTTGAAAATAAGTAAATGAAAAATCATCAATAAGGGCACGGAAAACGTAACATGAATGGTCCCAGGGGTCGATTTAATTAAAACCGATCTGGAATGATCACAAAAAACGGGTAGAATCTCGGAAATTTTCACAAACTGAATATAATAACCTGGAAAAGTGGGAAAACCTATTGATATGGAAATGGAATGGTGAAACGAAGTTATTAGAGCCAAATATTTCAAAAGAAAACTGATTGGAACTACTTAAATTGACTTTAATAAGTACCGGTATAAGGATTACTCTGATCTGACAACACTATTCACGATAAACAGGATATTGAAAATATGGCATGTCAAAGGCCACGGTACATTTTGGTCACTCTACAATTAAATCAAATCACAGGAAAAGATGCTTAACATAGCCTGACACTGGGAAATACGCGTAAACCGTCGAAGGAATCGCTAACCGTTTGACTAGGGAAAAAAGGGTTGGCTATCACTTTGTTGATATGACTTTATCCAAATAATTTTATAGAACATGATTTCGAGCAATTAAGGGCATCATTAAAGCGAAACGATGTAAACAAAATTACACAAGCGAGATACAGTATTTACTTTAGAGAAAAAACAATTACTTTTTATGGGGTGGACATTAAATATGAATTACGAGCAAGTACATGAAATTTTTAAATATAAATACCTGTCAATGAGAAAATTTATGTGATTTTATATGAGAGAGAGACACTAAACAAATTTGGTTCTAAGACATGAGATAGAAGATTAACAGAGATTTGACAAAAGGTCATATACGGAGGAACCGAATTTGGTCCTTTTCCTATGAAAGTCTGGGCGATCAGGGGTGATTTTTCTATGAAAGGAGAGCTCTAAAAAGTTTTTAAAAGACCATGGTTTGATAAAGAAAGGGGATTCGTTGGGAGATTGAGGGAGAGTTCGGATGAAATAACGGGAAGTGCGCGATCAAGAAAAATGTAAAGGTGCGCGAAGAAGACTAGTAAACTAGTGCTTCTAGTAGAGTTGAAAAATGTCTACAAGTGTTTGCAAAAAAATAGTAAATTCAGTGTTTTATTTTCCCTTTAAAATTGAGGAATAAAAATTTCAAAGACGATCAACGGAGAGTCCGGAAAAGTGCCTAAATAATACTTCGTGAAAGTTCGGGTGTTTTATAATGAAAGTGTTTAAAGTCAGTAAATAAGAATTAAATGACATTCGGGGTTCTTTCTTACAACTTATATTTAGTGGTTTTATAACATTTAACAAAAATCCAGTGTCTTAAAATAAATCAAATTACCGGATAAAAGAAAATATAACACGCGATTTTAAAATTAACTATAGGTGATATAATAATTAAAACTTTAACCTTACTTTAAATAACATGACATATGTAAAATAAATAACAATAACGAATTGTTCGAGTCACGTTTAAACTACAGTGGTTCAATAATAAAGCGGTTAAAAATCCTTTGTGAATTGAATAACGAAATTGTAATAAACAGTGGTGATAATAATTCGTACACTTGGAAAACGTGCGTATCTACGGTTATTAATTCTAAAGTGATATTAAAATATTGAGAATAAATAATAATTTACCTAATTCCGGACAATAAAATTAAACATCTGATTTGTTATTTGATGAATCACCTCTCGAAGGCGAATGAAATAAAACAGTAATTAATACGAGGTTGAGGAACTAAGCGAAATACCGAAGTGAATTTTAAATAGACAGATATTTGAAGAGTTTTTTTCATCATCAGAGTCTTTTCTCAAAAAGGGCCGATAGGAATCCATTAGCTAGGAAACGAAAAAAAAGGAAAACCTCGATCACAATGTCGAAGTTATGAAAGTTCCGACTGGGAAAAATTGTAATCGATCGAGGGCGGTAAGATAAAACCAATTATTAATTATTTTCAGAGACAAAGAAGAAAGGGACGAGCGTGCATCACCAATAAATCAATCGGACCTTTGAAGTTTGTCACTAACACACTAATAACAATTTTCACTTGCTCGAAAGTGGGTCAAACAGGAAATACCTGCTTTAGAGTTAGGATACATATGTAGGTATTTACTTCAGTTAGGTAAATACGCTAATTTATTATAACTCATATAAAACGAATCGAGGCGCGTAGAACGTAATAAATGACTATCGTGGAAGCTCTTTATTCTATATTTCGTGTACGGGAGTATACAAGCGTCTCAAAATTAGGTCAAACAAACAAATACCTACTTATAAATTAGGTCATACAAGTACTTGTTTTAGTTAGGTAGGTCTATTGTATATTTAAGCGCGTATAAGAATAGGCGTCATACGATATCAGTTTGACTCGTAACCGAAATACCTATATTTCTCAAAAACAAGTCAAGCAAGGAATACCTTAGTTGAAACTAGGTCACCCAGGTAGCTCTTAGGTTAGCAAAGTACCTACTTAAATGATTAATGTTTGGGCAAAACTAGGTCAAATAAATAGAAAAGAATTAGTTAAACGATGAATTGTGCTTCAAAAGGACAATGACCGTAGAAATAAACAATCTCCAAAGTAGGTCAGTATACCGAAGGTCAACTATGTGAAGTGTAAACAAATAAACCATAACAAATGACGTACCTATTTAATATCGTTCATTGGAGGTAATCATTTATTGGCTCAATGTAATTAGGTATTTATTACACGATGTGAATAGAAATATGCCTCTCAAACAACTTAGGGTATAATAATAATAAAAATAATAATTTATCCCAGAATATATGCAGGGAAAGTGCGATACAATACGTTCCATATTTTAAAATTACAAATAAAGATAATAATAAGGTGAGGGAATAATAATTAACAACAATACATAAATTAAATAAAACAAATAAGCATGAGAAATGAAATACGTAACACTAAAATCAATGGAAATAGCAAATTGATAGGTATAACAAATACCTACCGATTCCATACACCGGCGTGATTAGGGTATGTTATATGACCTTCGATAGTGTATCTAAAATTTCGATTTGAGTTCAATGTCCTCCATAGAACAGTCACCTAAATTCCACTAACGAATAAACAAAACAAAACTTAACGTCAGGGACAAGTTTATCAATTATAGCTTGCGATGAAATCTGCGGTCAAAAATGTGAAGACGACATTGACGCTAAATTCACTCAATTCTAAACGACTTATCTGTACTAGAGCGATCGCCAATAGGTAGCATTGATTCCGCGCGCAAAATTTCGCAAAGTAAAGTATTGCGACTAGCTTCAAACTCAAAGAGAGCTCATCACAATTATTCAGGAGGTCATTAATTCAATGACAACTTGACTTATCTCGTTTTAAATCTTTCTTATAGCAAGTAGGTATCCAAGAACCCATAAATACCCATAATCCTAAAACCTAATACACGAGGAGCTAGTGACCTCATTTAAAAAACACTGGTGTTCAAATACTCATACAGTCCTGAATCCTAACTTTTCTCGAACGTAAGTTTCAAGGCTACGGTATGTGTTTATGAGCCATCCGGAAATGTAAGTGTCAACCTTTCCCGAACGGAGAGAGCTTTGATCTTGTGGCGGTATTGTCGAGGTGGGGCATACGGGGGAGAGGAAGGACGTGTGCGGACAATACGCAGACGCGGCATTAAAGCTACAGGTTATTCGCATACCGGAAGTTCTTGTCAAACCTGAAAGCAAACATAAGGTTCACGAGGTGAGTTTTATGTCAGCTAGTCAGAGGTGGAGTGTAACGCTGGGTCGGTCACGTGGGAGGAAGGATCTGCCCGTCACAAGCTTACGCCACATTTAACGGATAGAGACATGATAAGGGAAGACATGAAATACCCCTTCTAGACTCAGTAGAGTTAAATTCAACCCGGAGGCGTCGGAAGTCGGAGTGGGACAGAAAAACGGCATGAAGACTTGGTATTCCCCCTGCTGGCGTGAAGGGCCCCTTTCATAGCATGAGACGCTCGTCGAAGAGAGTAAAACTCGGATCTAAGGACAAGCCTAGCAAACGTACTGGGAGAATTCGAGTTTGTAATTGTTGTTCATCGGTTTTCACTTGGTTAGCGGAGGAGCCGACTTTTCAGCAAAAATATTATCCCCCTCCCCATATCCATCCATTCCTGCTCTTTCAACAATTTTGCGAATACTAACCAATAACACTAACTATGACTACAAACACATTATGTTAGGGGAAGCTGCAGACAAGAACTCCAATTGAGAAAACCGGACTCTCGAATATGAACATTCTACACTGGTAAGATAAGGTTTTTATTTTTGAAATGATGTAATTTGTTAACTGTTGTTTATGTTATCGGTGTATCAGCGGTGATAGGAAGAATTAAATAAACACACTAAATTCCTACGGAAATCAAATAGACACAAAGTCTAAGGTGGGGTTAGTTTATCAAACTCGGTAAAAGATACTCAAATAATAATAATTAATAAATCGGAAGATTCTCACCCTTTCTCTAAAAGAATCTAGGGGTTACCACACGTAATACATTATCTTCTCTACATATGTGAGCATATTAAGTATGCAAACAGATGTAAAATCTAAAATAAAAAATCACACAACGCAGATTATAGAAATAATGTGAACTAAAATCTTAAATCTTGATTACTGTGAGAAAATCGCAGGGATTTAAGGAGATAGGGTAGGTTTAGCTAGATTATAAGGTATAGGGGTTTAGAAATCACGAGCCTGAGGTAGAAATAAACCGAAAGGAGGGTTGAGTCAGGCCATCATACCTAGTGGTGTGATCAGTAGGACATAAGGGTAGAATTATGAGCGTGGCTACGAGACAGGAGCTACGAGATTTAAACTACGAGGTAGAAGCTTAGAAAAGTAAATCAGCTAGGTAGGGTTCATCACAATTGGTGTCAAAAGCCAAGGGTGGCGGACCATTACATCCTTACCAGAACTTCTCCTCTCCTTCCTTTCCATAAAAAACTCTCCACACAGCATCCCCAAAGATGACATAGGCCCTGAGGGATTTTTTTCCTCTGGGGCCTCATGTGTGGAGCTAATGTAAAAAAACAACACAAAAACCCAACACCTCCTTTGAAAAGTCATTAAAACGATGAAAATTTTTTTTTAAAAAATGGGTTATGGTTACGTTATGTTAGGTTTAATTATGGGAAAAAAATATATTTTTTAATGAATTTTCAAAGAGGTATTGAGTTGACTTGATTCTGAGTTGGCATGGAACCAATACGAAAGTACCACCCCGCTAGGAGCACTCCTCCCCCAATGCGACCATATACCAGGGGTCTCTGATTTGCTAGGAATCGGAACACTTGCTCTGTTGATCGGAAGGAGGTTGAAGTTTATAAACAGTTAATAAAAGACTTAGAATAAAGAATATAACACCAAAAGTGCATTCCGTAAAAAAATTAATGGAAACAAATGTATAGACAGTAATCTAATAATGAATGAACAGTGCTTACGTCTCCTTTTTTCAGCTGGCAGAGCAAGGGCTGGCAGAAAGGAGTGTATGTCGTCTGGCACTTGGTATCTCCGGGCTTCATCTGGGAAAACGGAACTGGGTTCTTTACCCAGTCGATGATCTGAGATCCTGATGCCTAGAATTGAAAAAAAGATGCTTAAGCCTCAACTACATTGAGCGAGTTTACTTTAGTTTACAAGCTACTATGTTTAAAAGCGGGTGAATCGGCGAGTGAGATTGTCATGATGACACACAAAAGTGTCCACTCGCTCAGTAGCGTAGGAAACTGAGCTTGCAGGTCGCTGCTAGCGTCAGTAGCGAGAATAACGACGCCTGCGTGAAATAATTCTGTCAGACGTTTGACAGTCAAAATCAGCTGTTTATTGGCAGCCATATTGAAAACATAAATAAACCAATCACGAGTAAATGGGTAGCGAGTAAAGTTGACGACCTTTCAACTTTTTTTGTAGATAGTCAGCAATCTGCTAGTTAACAAGTCTGCTGCGATATGGGTCTCCTGGAGAAGCAGGATATCAATGTTTTTATCGTTGAGTATTTTTACTAAAAAGTCCACCTTTGAGAGAGATGTTCCCTGAATATTCAGGGACAATATTTTCAATTGTTCCCCGATATTTAATGTTTCCCCTTGGCCGGGAGACCTTTTGGTCATCGGCCCCTTACGTGGCGGCATAATAGGCCACTTGCATCACATTTTTTAAAAATTTTTTCCGGTTTAGGCAAATATTCTAAGACATTCTGTATTTTTTTTTTTTTTTTAATCGTATTTTTGAACCCTGGGGATTTTTTGAAAATTTCAATACGAAAAATCAGACCATTTTTTATAAACCGGAAAGACGGGTCATAATGTTATAGGTGTGAAAAAACGATAATTACATAGCCGAAAATCATTTAAAAAAAAAAGAACGTTTTCCACACGAATGGCACAGGAGAATAACGAGGCATACCAAAAATATTACATCTCATAAATATTTTTTTCCTTGATCCATCTTATTGATCATAAATCATTATAATGTACAGCGTCTATATTACTAAATTCAATGTAATATACTTGAACTTGTAAATTGTAATAATAATAAGAATATTATAAAATTTTATTTTGTTAAAATCAGCACCATAATCATTATACCTCTAAAACATGTACCGACATCCTCTTCACGTTCTGAAGAGAACCCCGTACCCATTAATTGTACGGGGTTCTCTTCAGAACATCTGTCAAAAAATCAAACCAAATGATAAGTTCGCAGAGAACAAACAATAAATCTAGTGAACGAATTCAAAAATTCGCCTGAAATCAAAGTGATGCCATATAAAAAAATAAATCAGTGTGGCATTTTATAAAATTAATAGGAACATTTTCGGCGACGGGACATTTTCATGTAGTGACGTCACGAGCCCAAATAATGGATTTATTTATTTAAAAATAAAAAAAACTGTACATTTCTAAAACTTTTTACTAACATTTTCGTAATCTTAGTAAAAAACTCTATCCACACGATTTTTTCCAAGTCGTTATGAAGTCCATGCAAGTGGCCTATTATTCGTAGTCGGAGGCCCTCTTAATATTTGGTTGCCGCCTCACTCACAGCACTCACTACCTTACACGCGCGGTAACAATATTCGTGCCGGTAACATCGCGAATAGCGCGGCGGACACTACCTTTGCGTGCGGCGGTTGGCACACTACTCAACAAGTAATGCGAGTACACTGAGCGAGTTTACTAGTGAATTTCCCAGATAATAGCTTGTAAACTCGCCCAATGTAATTGACTCTTTACAAACATACCGCAAATCTAATGATTTGGTAAAAAGAGTACAAAAACCAATTCATTATATGATGAAAAAATTACAAAAAATACATAGTTACATAGATAATGTAGGAAAAAAAAGGTTACGTAGATAGTATTGTGTATAAAGTTGTTGAAGGACATGTAAAAAATACCAACGTTTCCGCCAGGCTATTATTATTAACCTAAGAAGTCTTTCGAGAGGCACCACCATTGGTAAGTTAGTTATGCACCTGGGAAGATCAGAATCCTGTGTTGGCGGCCTCACGTGCAATTATCCGAAACACTGCATCCTATTTTAGCCAGAAAGTCTTTTTTTTTAAAATAAACCGTTCAGAAACTTTAGTCATCAGCAATAATGCGACATCCCTTCTAGAACTAATGCTGCAGATATCCAGCGTTCCCGAAAGCAAAGCTGTTGGAACCATGGGTAAAACAAGCTCACAAGATTCCATTTTGTAACTTCTGTCTTTAAAAAATGTTAATAAAAGACTTAGAATAAAGAATGTATCACCAAAAGTGCATTCCGTAAAAAAATGAATGGATACAAATGTGCTACTGACATATCTTTTGGTTCTAGACCATTAAGCAGTATCTTTTACACTTGCCTGAAATTGTGTATCGCCATACCTTTTGAATGGTAACCGACGAGTTCATCGAAAATCAATTCATCGAAAATCAATTCATCGAATGATAATTCATCGAATCGCCAATTCATCGAAAAACATTTTTTTGTAGATATTAGAGCTGTCAAAATTAAATACCCAAAAAGGTCTATTTAACTGAGTTAAATGTGTTTAGCAACTGTCAGTTTAGTAGTGACAATGTAAAATTTATAGGTTATCTCTTCGATTTCCGATTGTCTGATACTGCAAAAAAGGGATATCTAAGGAACGGTGACCAGACAACTCATAATGAAACCAACTCATAAACAACTCAGAAAGGCCATTAAGAGTGATGATAAAAAAATATTTAAATATTGGTTAAATAGGTTAAGTTAGGTTAGGTTAGGTTAGGTTAGGTTAGGTTAGGTTAGTTTAGGTTGACCAATGCTTTTTTAACTTCTCGGCCCGCTCGGCGTTTCTCTCAAAATATCAACAAAATATATTTTTTCGATGAATTGGCGATTCGATGAATTGATCATTCGATGAATTGGTTTTCGATGAATTGATTTTCGATGAATTGGTTTTCGATGAATTGATTTTCGATGAATTGGTTTTCGATGAATTGATTTTCGATGAATTTGCTTTCAATGAATTGATTTTTGATGAACTGACTTTGGATGAATTCGTTTTCGATGAACTCGTCGTGAACCCTTTTGAATTTCGTAATCATGGTGAAACACTGTTTTGCATGGGAATATGGGCCGAAATAAGGCCTATGATTGGATCACGAAATACGCCCACAAGGCAATTCTCGTGTTATTCTGTATTCCATGATAAAAGATATTTAAAGAGATGGGAACTAATAATAATAATAATAATTGGATAACTTCTATAGCGCCATTTTCGTGAGAAAATCACCTCAAGGGCGGAAACTAACCAGGTAGACATCGGGAAGGGTCTGCAGGTAGTCAAGGAAGGCAATGAATGCGGGCAGGTGGTTGGGGTTGATGGTCTCAGAGAACCAGGCGGGATGAACGTAGAAGCCGAATGGAGCGCGGTTTCCGTTGTACTGCTTGTTGAACTCTCCGATCATCCATTGGGTCAAGCCCTCAACATCTTCTGGGCTGGAATTATTCAAATTGATAGTTTATTCAAGTGGCTACATACAAGATATTATCTATACAGGGTGTAACAGAACGTACCCGAGGGATTTTAACCATCGATTCCTGACATTACATGGAGTAAAAAATGAAATTTTTGTCTCCAGTGATATTTTTCATGTTTTTTTTTATTTATTTTTTCTACAAAAACATAAAAAATGGTAGGTGTTGGACAGTTTGAGGCGGGTTGAGGGGTTGGTCGGTTACTCGGCTGAGTGACCAATGACAACAAGCGGAAGAATTTTTTTTTGTTTGAATTAGAAGAAAAAAAAAATTAAAAAAAAAAAAATTGTCACAAAAAAAGTCACCGGAGACCAAAATTTCATTTACATTTTTTACTGCAAATATGCTCAGGAATCGCTGGTTAAAATCCCTCGGGTACGTCTTGTTACACCCTGTATATGTATATAAAAATTAAAATATGTTTGTTTTTGGGTTTGTATATATGTATGTCCGCTATGCATTGCTAAACCATTCATCCGGTTGCGATGAAACTTTGGGAATTTGATGTGCGCACGCCCGCGATGGTTTCTGTATACAATAGTGAGCTCTGGCATCATGAAATTATGCATTGCTAAAGGGTGATTCCAGTATCGCGGGTGCAACATTTAGATGCATATAAAGCTTCCTAATATTAAAACACAAAACATTTTTAATGAAATTATTATTGGAAGAGCTACATTTTAACATGTTTACTTTTTATTGGTTTATAAGAATTTAATTGAAATATTAAAATAGTCAGGAGGGAGGTTCAAAGTGCGATCGCGGGTGCAACCAATTTGGCCCACCCTTTCCAGATCATAAGACAAAAACACAAAAGTCTGTTAATTGTGATACATCTATTATGTTATGCCTTGATATTTCGTAAGGCGTTAAACTAATCTACTAAAAAAATAAACAAATATATAGAAAACAAAAACAACCAATGAATTATTAGCTTTTTAAACAATCGCGGGTGCAACATCAAATTATCGCGGGGGCAACTCGTCTAGTTTATATAAACTTCAATAAACCCTGATAGAGGACCGAAATAAATCCAACAATGCGTATTACTAATCAGTACACTTCTTTGTCATTTATGTGAATTATTTCTTTTCGGTTACGTCCAAATTTGCCGAAAATTCTATGAACATATTACATCCATCAATCCTTTTCAAAAACAAAAATTTGTTTTTTTCTTATTTTCTAGAATTTCTTTTTATATTTTGTAATTTGTAAGAGGTTCCAGATTGTTATCATCCCAATCACTTTCTGTTTCAGTTGTGGTTTTCGGAGATTTCAAAACCAATGTGAATTGGAGACGAGACACTGAGGTTCGCGCCACGGAAATGGTATCGCCGTCTTCAGATTGAAAGAAATGTTTTGATTGAATGCCTGATTTATTTTTCAGCCCTTCCTATTTATCATCCAACGTGACCATCTTTTTTTAACTGCTTTTTTTTTAATAAAAAGAAGATTTTTCAGAGAGACTGCCTGCCAAATCATAGAATTTCTATAAAAAAAGCTGAAAATAATATAAACACACCTATTAAATATAAATCACTAGTAATACACAGCTCGACAAGGCTGCAGGCCCAGACGGAATACCCCCTAAAATAATTGCTCTTATGTCAAAAACCATTTGTCAACCGCTGAGCTATATATTTAATCTTAGCATATCGACTGGTTGTTTCCCTCATTCTTGGAAACTCACGCGTGTAAGCCCAATTTTCAAGGCTGGAGACAAGTCTGATATAAGGAATTACAGACCAGTAGCTGTACTGTCAACCATACCAAAAATATTTGAAATGATTATTTACAAGAAATTACATCACCAAATTATGCCATTTCTAGGAGAAAACCAACACGGTTTCATGCCAAGAAAATCCACGGTTTCAAATTTGTTAACATTTTCGCGATTGGTGGCCGTCGGACTGGACTCGAGACACCAAACAGATGTAGTGTATACGGATTTTGCCAAGGCTTTTGATCGAGTTGATCATGATATTTTATTACTTAAAATGTACAAACTTGGTTTCGATCAACAAACACTTATATTCTTCGCGTCCTATTTAAAAGCCAGAAGTCAATATGTAATAATAAATGGACATGAATCTAAACAATTCCCGGCGTTATCAGGTATTCCCCAAGGTTCAAACCTTGGTCCTTTGCTGTTCCTTATACTTATAGATGACATCCAGGTTTGTGTAAAATATTGCAAATGTCTTCTATTTGCAGATGACCTCAAACTTTTGATGGAAATAATCTGTTACTATGACTGCTTAAAAATGCAATCTGACCTTGATGCTATTGCAGAATGGTCAGTAAAAAACAAATTAGAATTCAATATAAAAAAATGTGTAACTATGACATATACCCGCTCCCAGAAGCCCATAGTTTTTGAATACAACATTAAAGGGAAAACATTATGCCGAGTCAATAGCTTTAAAGATCTCGGTATCGTCTTTGATCCCAAACTGACATTCTCGGATCATATATCACGGCTCACTCCAGCGTGCTACAAACTCCTGGGTTTCATCATCAGAATATGTAAGCAATTTGATGACCCAGATGCAATGATAGCCATGTTCGATGGAGTCATAAGAAGTATGCTGGAGTATGCTAGTGGTGTGTGGACTCCGCACCAAGCTAAATATATTAATATGCTAGAACAAATTCAGAAAAAGTTCCTTAGGTATGTCTATATGCGGATGAATGGAACGTACCCGAGATTCATGCACCATATGGAATTACTTGAGGCAACAGATACATTTAGCTTGGAAACTAGACGTTATGCAAATCTTGCAATTCTTAGTTTTAACATAATCCATAATCGTATTGACAGCCCATTCCTCTTGGAATGTTATGGCTTATACGTGCCTGAAAATTTCAGCCGTAGTCGTCGACACGACTTGTTCAAAATAGCGTACGGCAGAACAGATGTTCTAGCACAGCATAGCATGACAAGAGGAATGGTGCTGTTGAACGAAATATCGGAAACACTAGATATATATAACTCTTCTTTAGATAGCCTTAAGATTTATTTGTATAATAATCATCTTCCTAGGTGTTAAGACTGTCAAAATGAGAAAATTGTACAGTAATTGGATAAAAAATCTGTTGTACAATTAAAAAAAAAAAAAAAAAAAAAAAAAATATTATTATTGAAGGCATAAAAAACAATAAAATATATGATAAATCACACAATAAGGGTAGTTGTCAAAGAGTTGCATTGCGATTCTAACAACACAATCGCGGGTGCAACCGATTTGAGTCAACGTTTATTTCAATTCAGCTAACATTATACTCTTAAAAACGTTTAATTCAAGTTTGCCTTTAATTTCTTCTTACTTTTACAAAGTTTCAAAACTTTGGCACTTTATTTCTGTGAAAAACACAAACTTTTATATCTTTTGTATCGCGGGTGCAACAAGCAAAGAGTGACTTCTTGTAGTCAACGATGCTTAAAAAATAACAACAAGTACTTACATCTTTCGGCACATAAGAATAAATTAATATTGTCACTACACGTTTAGCAGTAAAATATAACTTCAAACCATCGGTAACAGCTGTTTCGCGCCAGTGTTGCACGGTGTGATTTTACAGTTTATATACCGATTCTTCGAATGATAATGTTTCCAAGCGCGCCAAAAATTTCAACATGAAGTAAAATCAATTATTTTTTTTTATTATTAAATATTGACCTTCTTATTTGAACTGATATCAAAAAAAGTAACAAATACTGCGATTTAAAAATTACTGTCGAGAATCGTCTATAGCGGAATCGCCCTAAACCGTTCATCCGATTGCGATTAAAATTTGGGGATTTGTAGGGAAGAGTGGGGAGGGGGAGCGGTAGGGTGGAGTGGGGAAGGGGAGTAGGGAAGGGAGGGGAGGAGGAGGGAGAGGGGTAGGGGTGGGGGAAGGGGGAGGATGGTGGGTGTAGGGGGTGGGGGGCAGGGTGGAGGGGGTTGAGGGGGGGTGAGGGAGGAGGGAGGGGGGAAGGGGAAGGGGAAATGGGAAACTCGGAGGGGTGCGGAGGGGAGGGGGAAAAGGGGAACTTGGAAGGGTGCGGAGGGGAGGGGGAGGAGGGGAACTCGGGAGTTGGGAGGGGAACTAAAAGCTGCCCGCAGGGCCTAGCAGCAAAAACCTGCGGAACGGGATTTTAACTGCTAGTAGGTATAAAAATGTTTGTTGGAGATAAATTCCGAAACTAGTAACCGATTTCGAAAATTTCAAAATTTCAAAATGAAAATTTCCTTACTGTTTGTAATTTGGTAAAACTTAAAAGACAGGATAGTTTTTATGTCGATTATTGACCTCAATATTTATTATCATTAAATGTCAATTAAATGTTTGTTAAAGGACAATGCTTCGTAATTATTTGTAAGTTCCATAAGTTTCTAACAGATGGCAGTGTTGAGTTAATTTATCGACACAACATTTGGTTATCTAGGTTGGGTAACCATCCAGTAGATGCGTTGTGTTTCGTTAGCCACAGCAACGCGTGGCCGAGTCAGGTAGTATATTGAAAAAATGAGCAGGTTGACTGCATACTATAATTTAAAGATAACTAGTGAGTCCCCGGTATACGTTGCAATCTCACTTAAATAATGAAATTGTTTCTCCCTGCGGCTCCTTTCCCAATCGTCACCGTTGCCCGTTCCCCTTCCGCCTCCCCTTACCCTCCCGCATCCCCTATCCCTCCCGCGTTCCCCCTCAACTTTCCCCGCCTTTCCCCATCCCCACTCCCACATCCCTCCATTATGCAAACCTCTCCCCTCTCGCCCTCCCTTACTGCCGCTAAACTACATGATGTACACACAGTCATCAAACAACTCGTGCCACCTTTTGTAATTTTTTTTACAAATATCAGGGTAGGTAACAGATTTCCCCAATCTTTGCGGGCGTGCACACAACAAATCACCAAAGTATCATCGCAATCGAATGAATAGCATAGGAAATAATTTCATAAAGCCAGAGCTCATTATTATATACAGGGTGTTATTCTACATGATGGTAGGAGTAAAAAAGTATAATAGCTTTTTCCGAAATTCCAACATTTTTTTTCCCATACAAAAAGACGTACCGATTAAAAATCCTTAGTGTGAGGTTCGATCTTACTTGCTGAGAGCCTGCCGGGCGCCCGACTCGATTGTGATTGGCTCGTATCGTAACAGCGGAAAAATAATAAATCTGGCCGCACACGCCGGACTAATTTTATCTTTTTACCTCAAAACTACCCTTAAAAGTTAGAATTTCGAAAAAAGTTATTCATCTTTTTTACATATACAATCATGTAGAATCACCTCCCGAAGTTAATGCACTTTACCCCCGGACACCCTGTATAGAAGAAGAACCTCAAATGTCATGTCACGTATGGGACAAATGTATGAGGTGGTGAGGTATGAGGATGTTGATGTATTGCACTCCATGTCATTTCACGTATTGGACAAATGTATGAGGTGGTGAGGTACGAGGTTGTTGATGTATTGCACTACATGTCATGTAACGTATGGGACAAATGTATGAGGTGGTGAGGTATGAGGATATTGATGTATTGTACTCCATGTCATTTCACGTATTGGACAAATGTAGGAGGTGGTGAGGTATGAGGTTGTTGATGTATTGCACTACATGTCATGTAACGTATGGGACGAATGTATGAGGTGGTGAGGTATGAGGATGTTGATGTATTGCACTCCATGTCTTTTCACGTATTGGACAAATGTATGAGGTGGTGAGGTACGAGGTTGTTGATGAATTGCACTACATGTCATGTTACGTATGGGACAAATGTATGAGGTGCTGAGGTATGAGGATGTTGATGTATTGCACTACATGTCATATAACGTATGGGACAAATGTATGAGGTGGTGAGGTGTGAGGTGGTTGATGCATTGCACTACACGTCACGTCATGTACTGGACAAAAGTGTGAGGTGGTTCGTGTATTGACATTTTTGTATTATAGCCGTGAGTTTCGAGGTGGCGAGGTGTTTGTGTATTGTATGACATTTTTGTATGAGAATCATGAGGTGGTGATATTTTTTATTATAAACTAGCTTTCACCCGCCACGTCGCTCGCATGGTATTAGAGGGATATTACTGAATTAAGAATTTTCCCATGGGAATGAAATGTTTTTTCCGAGATAAAAAGTAGCCTATATCATTTCCCAGTCCTCCATTTATATAATTATTTAGGATTTTAGAGTAGGTACTTTCTATTGCATAATTCAATTTACCAAATTCTGACACAGGCATTTAACACAATAGCGAGTTCCCGGCATGCTTTGCTAGGCCACTTAACATAAATTTTTTCGCTCTGCTTATCCTTTCCCATTCATCCCAGATGATGCCAGAACTCAATATATATATATATATAGAAACCATCGCGGGCATGCACACATCAAATCCCCAAAGCTTCATCGCAATCAGATGAACGGTTAGCAATGCATAAATTCATGATGCCAGAACTCTCTATTCTATATAGAAACCATCGCGGGCATGCACACATCTAATCTCCAAAGCTTCATCGCAATCAGATGAACGGTTAGCAATGCATAAATTCATGATGCCAGAACTCTCTATTCTATATAGAAACCATCGCGGGCATGCACACATCTAATCTCCAAAGCTTCATCGCAATCAGATGAACGGTTAGCAATGCATAAATTCATGATGCCAGAACTCTCTATTCTATATAGAAACCATCGCGGGCATGCACACATCTAATCTCCAAAGCTTCATCGCAATCAGATGAACGGTTAGCAATGCATAAATTCATGATGCCAGAACTCTCTATTCTATATAGAAACCATCGCGGGCATGCACACATCTAATCTCCAAAGCTTCATCGCAATCAGATGAACGGTTAGCAATGCATAAATTCATGATGCCAGAACTCTCTATTCTATATAGAAACCATCGCGGGCATGCACACATCAAATCCCCAAAACTTCATCGCAATCAGATGAACGGTTAGCAATGCATAAATTCATGATGCCAGAACTCTCTATTCTATATAGAAACCATCGCGGGCATGCACACATCTAATCTCCAAAGCTTCATCGCAATCAGATGAACGGTTAGCAATGCATAAATTCATGATGCCAGAACTCTCTATTCTATATAGAAACCATCGCGGGCATGCACACATCTAATCTCCAAAGCTTCATCGCAATCAGATGAACGGTTAGCAATGCATAAATTCATGATGCCAGAACTCTCTATTCTATATAGAAACCATCGCTAGCATGCACTTCAAATCTCCAAAGCATCTCATATTCACAGGCTGGTTTATATTCGTAAATTTTTTCCCGTAAATCGCTCACGTAAGCGATTTTTGGCCAAGTTATCAATGTAAACGACACCAAAAGTCACTAAACGTAATTTATGTATATCAAGTTATAGAACTTGTTCTTTCAGAAGTTTTTTGAAAGGTCTAATCGCGTCCGCGCGAATTCCTGGCTTTCTTACAGCTTATAAAATCAGTTTGATAAACTAAGAGATTTTCAGTAAGAAATAGTACCAAAATACGCTGTTTCGAGATGTCAAAAATTAAAAGACAGATGTCAAAAATTAAATAATTATTAACAATAACAAATGTAATAAAATCACATGTATCCAAGGCTGTTCAACATTGCAATCAGTATCAGAAATTAAATATATCGGAGTGATAATAGAACAACATATGAAGTGGAAGAGCCATATCTGTGAATTGGTTAAGCGTATCAGAAAGTGTATATATATTCATAAGATTAAGAAATATTTTAAAACTCAACAATCTAAAAAGAGTATACTATGCACTAATCCAGTCATTAATTCAATATTTATTTATTTATTTATTTAAACGCCATAGCATGGCTTTTACATTGAAGTGAGTACATGGTATTATAAGTATACAGTGGTACACAGGAGATTATCAATAATAACAAAGTAGAAATGAACATTTAACAAAGTAGCAAGTATTTAGGTGAAGGATACTATTATGTGTTACTAAACTACTGTTACTATACAAAAAAAATAATATCAATGTTATAATAACCGAGAACATAAAATTTAGATAGGATTATTTAGAATAAAAAAGATGTACCTAAACAAAGGGGACTTGTCAAAAAGTTGTCAACAGTATTTATAAGCACTAAATAGAGTAAATTTGCATTGAGTTTATTGTTACCTTCAAAGTTATCTTTGTTTGAAATTATTAAGCAGGTATTGCTAATTAGCTAACTGTTTCAGGGCTGTCAGTTAAATATTTAATAATAGTTTTGGTTTAAAAAACATAAATCATTTTTAATAAAATAATACATTTAAAAGCTATCTCTCTTCAGTCTGATAGTAAAGATATCTGAAGTAAGTACCTAGTTGAGAATCTATAGTAAAATATTTATTTATTATATTTATTATTTATTATCAATATGGAATTATTGGATGGGGGGGGGGGTCATACAACAATTTACTAACCCCGATCAAAGTGATCCAGAAACTAATCATTAAAGTAACCCTAAAGAAACCCTCCACTTATCCAACAGAAACACTTTTCGCAGATTTCACGGTGCCTCGAATCTTCAAGAAAAATGCAATTATCCAAATTTACAAAGATAATATCATCAAAAAATTTGAAACTCACCAATCAAAAAGATATGAAGACAACATCAAAACACCAAAATTTAATACCAAACGAATACAAAACAATTATATCTATTTAGGAATAAAGTTTTTCAACAACCTTCCCACTGAAATAAAAAAAAACCAAAGACATCAATATACTGAAACTTAAACTGAAGCTACACTTCATCAGCAATAATTAACTAAATAATTACCCGTTTTTCTCTTTCTTACTAATCCCTATTTTATTTAGATTTTTCGAATTTCACCTAAGTGTACAATATTTTAGTTATTCTATTACAGTTATAATTAGTGTAACTCGCTCATCAAGCACAAGAACCAGCTTCTTCTTTGATGAGATTGCAATTTTTAAATAATTTCTGTACCGATATTTTGTAATTTATATAACTCCACTGTACAATTATATACCTATATATTAAATAAATAAAAATAAAAAAGTTGTTTTCGTATGATTTTTTCGTATAAAACTAGTAATTATTTACACTTTTTTAAGTTTTCTGAAAATTAGCATCCTACTATTTAATTATTATCGGTCCAATTCTTTCTAATCTCAATGTTTCTGTTTTTAACATTACGTATTTGAATTTGAGTTGGTTACTGTCATTCGGATAAAATGAAAGAACTCCATTAATTTCCGCCTTTGACGGCACAAAAGCGCGTGCATAATTGTTTAATTAAAGCAAAATTCTATTTCAACTCTTTTTTCAGACCTTTTCGTCTTTATTGACAAAATCGCGTAAATTTGACAGTAGCAAATCGTTGTTGACAGGAAGCCATCTTACCGCAAATAAATTTTGCAGATATAAACGGTCGCATGAGTATATTTACACATACGATTTTAGATTTTTACGGCCAAAAATTACTTTGTTATTAGTTTTTTTTCCCGACTTTTTGAGGCCTGCAAAGACCAAGTTTCCTCTGGAAAAAGATGGAGTGTACAAACTCAGCTGTTCTGGATGTGACAAGGTTTATGTAGGCCAAACAGAGCGGACGATCTCCAAAAGGATATCAGAACACTTCCGTGCCTGTAAACTTGGCCACCCTGACAAATCGGCAATCGCCGAGCACTTAATCGAAACCGGCCATTACTTTGGATTTGTCCCTGAGGTCTTGGGAAGACCCAAAACTCATAGAGCGCGCCTGATTACGGAGGCAATTGAAATTCACAAAAATCCTATAAATATTAATAGAGACGACAGAGCTAAGCTCAACAGTTCTTGGTATCCGGTAATTGACGGTTACATCAAGGCTAAACGCAAAAAACATGTTGAAGTATATTGTAGCGCCAGCTCGTAGAGGAGTGGAGCTGGCGACACGGTATCGCTCCTAAGTAGATAAGTACAAACATCACCCCTAACTATTACACATCTGCCCTGATGATGGACACTGCAACGCTGTCCGAAACGTTGGCTAAAGGAGGAGGTAGCGTAACACGGCATAATACCCCAAAAACTAAAACAAAAAAAAAATTTACACATGTTGTATTTCCGAACAGCTTCCGTGAGCATTAAGCAAGGATCATACTGAGCAGACGCAACGCCACGCAACGTTCCTGTACCGTTCACACTGGCCGACGTACGTACGCGTCGCTGTGACCACATGACAAGGGGTCTCTGGTTGTGCGCAGGCGCGTTTGATTTGACACATTTGACATTTATTTTTTAGGTTATGTTTATGTGATTCTCTTAGCAGATGACAGCTTTGCCATATATTGAAAGTGAATTTGAAGATGATTTGCTACGATTATTATTGTTAAATCAATATTCTCGTAAAAAGAAAAAAAGTGAGAAGTATTTGGGTCCACAACATTAACAAACAAAGACAAATGTTTGGAGAGTTCCATACTTTAGTAAAGGAACTAGAATCTGATGACGGACGATTCTTCATGTATTTCATGATTCTTCCGTATGAGTAAAGTGGTATTTGAAGAGCTTCACAGCATAATTGAATATGACATAAAAAAAGAAAACACACATCTTCGAAAGTCAATTGGGACCAGAGAAAGACTGGCAGTGTGTCTAAAGTTTGATTGACATTCATTATAGGGGTATAATATTGAAAATCATGCCATGAATGGCTGAAATTTCTTCCTAAGTTGCACTGCGTATGCAGAATCTCTATAATCCTGTAATTTGATTTTATAAACAACTTCGTGCCATCTAAAAGCTTCAATAAACTGTTCGTCATCCATTTTTTAATAATATCTGTCAAAAAAACAACCATAGATATAGCGAAACAACGCTAGATGCTCAGATAACACCAAAAATATGTAAAATCATCTCGTAGTAGGCGTGACCATACCCCCTCCACCTTCCACATGGCCCACGCCGATCTGGCTGTGGCAGATCAACGTCGCGTAGGGGGCGTCGGTTTGCGTTGCGTGGAGCTAGTCTGATTCTAAAGCACCCGTTTCCATAGAAAATGTGTGGATGGTAAGCAGTCCAGATATGGAAATGGTGACGTCTACCCACGTGGCGTGGCGTTGCGTGGGCTTAGTGTGGTTTTACCTTTAATTACCACGTACAAGTCGGATGCAAAAGGAAACGCTCCTGGGAGTAACATGTCAAAAACTTACGTCAAGTCGTGAATTTTAATTACGAGTGTAAACCTAGACAGAAACAACCGCATATTTTAATTACGAGTGTAAACCTAGACAGAAACAACCGCATATTTTAATTACGAGTGTAAACCTAGACAGAAACAACCGCATATTTTAATTACGAGTGTAAACCTAGACAGAAACAACCGCATATTTTAATTACGAGTGTAAACCTAGACAGAAACAACCGCATATTTTTTTTGGTTGCATATTTTTACAGGTTTGTCTCATTAAATGTGCATTTGTTTTTTTCCGTTATCAGTAACTTTAATTAGAAAAATGTGAGTTGAGCATTTTTTAAACATTTTTAAAGTTTTAATCATTGTTATTTCTAATAAAACTTTTGAAAGCGTATTTTAACACCTTTCAAAACCAGTATTTAGTTTTTGGATACGTTTACGACTGTTACATTTATTTGGATTTTATTGCAATCAAGCTAGCGGAAACATTTTTACTATTTTTAGACAAAATACGCGTAATTTTTTAAGGATTAAGCTTTGAGCTTTAACCTTAAGCTTTGAGCACCAAGCTCAAAGCTAAAGCTCAAAGATCAAAGCTCAAAAATCAATATCAAAGCTTAAATTTAAAAGATTAAAGCCGAAAGCTTAAAGCTACTACTTAAAGCTTAAAGTTCAAGTTTAAAGCAAAAACTCAAAGCTTAAAACTTAAGTTCAAAGTTTAAAGCTCAAAGGTTAAAGCTCATTGCTCAACGCTTAAAGCTAAAAGATAAAGCTTAAAGCTCAAAGCTAAAGCTCAAAGCACAAAGCATAAAATTTAAAATCAATACCTAAACTTAAAGTTAAAAGCTCAAAGTTCAAAGCTTAAAGCTCAACTCCAAAGCCCAAAGCACAAAGCTCAAAACTAAAGATCAAAGCACAAAGCTAAAAACTCAAAAATCAATACCTAAACTTAAAGATAAAAGCTCAAAGTTTAAAGCGTAAAACTCAAAGCTTAAAGCTCAAAACTTCAAGTTTAAAGCTTAAAGCTCAAAGCTTAAAGCTCAAAGCTTAAAGCTCAAAGCCTAAAGCTTAAAACTTAAAGCGCAAAACTTAAAGCGCAAAGCTTAAAGCGCAAAGCTTGAAGCTAAAAAATTAAAGCTCAAAGCTCAAAGCTTAAAGCTAAAGCTCATTTGGTGACTTAGCAGGGGTGCCTGGTTTCATGGGGTGAGGTTTGTACAGGTCTGCCCACCAGCTTCATAGGTTCTCTGAAATTCTTCTACCCCCCCCCCTTCTCTTCTCCTCCGTAGCAAAAGTATTGTCACACCTCACCTCAAATGAGGTGGGTGAGAGTTGAGCCTCACATTTGAGTACCTCATACAAACTCATCCAGATGTCGTGTCCTACCCAACACTAGTTCCAAGACAGGATAAATAGCGCATCTTTGTTTGTATTTGTCTATGGATGTGTACTTACATATCGACGCAGGCATCAACCATGGAGCAGACGGTCTGGTTTTTATCCCTCCAGTCGATCGTGGGGATGATCCAGGCGTCGGAGAAGGACTCTGGGTAATCAACGGTGTAGGGCCACATGCTGGGATGGGTGAAAACCCAGGACATATCGTACAGGAAGCCGCCTTGCTTCACAACTTCCAACGCGTTGTTTCCTGTCAACCGGAGGAAGGGATAGCGAATACCTTGATCGGAAAAATTACATTAATGACTGAGAAAACTGTGAGAAGGGTCCGTTATTGTCTGCATTAACTCTTTTCCACCAAAAATTATAAATTGATTTCGAAAGACTGTTCTTTTATCTAGTATAGCTATGTTTTAAATTTTGAGAAAATATGTTTATTTTTAGTACAATCGTTTTATCGTAGGTCGTTGACAGATTTGTTAAGTTTACAAACAAATTCTTGTATTGTACAACATACAATTCAAATCATATAATCATGCAGTAAAATAAATCAATAAACTATTTGGGAAAGCTA
The DNA here is from genome assembly GCA_917880885.1 of Limnephilus marmoratus. Lineage (NCBI taxonomy): Eukaryota > Metazoa > Arthropoda > Insecta > Trichoptera > Limnephilidae > Limnephilus > Limnephilus marmoratus. The sequence continues at coordinate 42,588,102 of OU862924.1, read as the reverse complement.
CTTTTCAGAATTTTAATTTTAGTTCAAATAAAATCAATAAAAAAATATCCGCGCCCTTGTTTGTGACGAAAATATTTTTTTTTTTTTTTTTTTTTTAATAAACCAATACATATAATATACAAAAAAACAAATACATATAATATATAATATTGGTGGTAACAATACCTCCCTAATTGAGAAATTCTCGTGTTTAGGGAGGGAGCACTATCAGATTGACAGTACTATACATACTTGACAGTTGTTATACATAGAAAAAATATTAGTTGGCATTTTGGTTCACAGTGGAAAATATAAGTTGGTACATCGTAATACATATCTAAAACTAGTTAATGGTAAAATGTTTTTTAAGTTTTTGTTTAAAAATTTCATAATTCAGTTTGTCTATTTATTTATGGTCGTATATTTAAAAATAATTAACATTCTTATTTTGCTTAGACATTATTGAAAAAAATTATGAATTCTTATGATCAAAAAAAATGACAAAAAGTACGTAATTTTAATAGTTTTATCATCACGAGTTTGAGCATTTTTTAATGTAGGTATTTATCAAAGCAAATTTTTAATGAAATGTAATCGATATTATATGTTAAAATGCTGGTATGGAAAATAATTAATCTTTCTCATCGGAACCGCCCTGTACAGTTGCAAGGGTACTATCGCAAGATCATCGTTCTACGAAATTTATATTCTCGGCCGCTGGTTAATGGCTCTAAAGCTATTAGGAAGGAGTTAACTTTTTTTTTTTTTTTTTTTTATTAATTTCAATAACAAGGTTTGTACATGTATGTATGATATATATATATAATAAGTATAGATTCATTTTTTTTTCACAGACCTCCTCACTAGGATTTCCTGTTCTGAGGTGGTCTGTAGTTTTTTTAAAATATTTGTATTTGGTTATGGATTGTCTTTATATCGTCTTCATGATGTTTGTAATTTTATTATCACTTTGATCTCTCAGCCATATTTTTACTTTTGTTTTAAATATATTCATTTCCTTTATATTTTTGATTTGATCTGGTAGAGCATTGTATAATTTTATAGCATGGAATTTATTATTTCTCTGTCCAAAAGATGTGTTCAAACTGGGAGTAACCAGGATGTTATTGCTTACTGACCTGGTTGAGTATTTATGTTGGGCAGTGGAGTATACATATATGTTTTTTTTCAGTTTAAATAAAATATTTTTTGAATAAAGTTTCTGTACATTGAAGACTTGAAAGTTATTAAATATTTCTTCCGTCGGAGTTCTAAGCGGAACTTTCAGTATTGTCTTCAGTACTCCTTTTTGGGCTATTTTGAGTCGCTCTGTGTGAGTGCTCAAAGCAGACCCCCATCCAGTTATCCCGTACTCTATTTGTGATTGACATAAAGCGTAGTACACTTTCTTAATGTCGTTTATGTTGAGGATGTTACGGATGGCTCTAAAGAAGTAAATGTACCTGGTGAGTTTTTTTGTGATTACTTCAATGCGTGCGTTCCATCGGAGATTATCATCAATTTCAATACCAAGATATTTGATACTTTTGGAGTGTGCTATGGTAGGACAGTGGCATGATAAGCCTTGATTTTGATTGTTTTCTTGGCATGTATGTAATTTGAGATTAAAGTCATCCTCTGGCTGTCCTTTGGCTGTTATAGAAAATGTCAGATATTTTGTTTTATTGACATTAAGTGTAAGGGAATTTCTCTTAAGCCAGTTTTGCAGTAGACCAAGTCCATGTTCCGCTTCTTTGTAGGTACTTCTCCAGTCTTTTTCGTTGAATACAATTACTGTATCGTCAGCAAAGCTTATGATTTTTCCTCTCGTTCCTAGGCTACCGATATCATTTATATATATTAGAAATAATATCGGTCCTAGTACGCTTCCTTGCGGTACTCCATGGTTGATGAGGAGAGGTTTGCTTAGATGTCGAGTAGTCGAGTCGATTATCTTAGTTAATTAATGCTTTTCCTGGTGCAAAGTTACTCTTTACAGGAGGCCCTAAGGTTTCCCTAAGATCCTTATTATATACCTCAGGCCTTTTTTTACCTGCTCACAAATAATTGTCTTATTTGCCTCCAGAATCTTGAAACACTGAAATCTTAAATTGCCTTATAATTTAAATTTAATATCTTGTCTTATAATTTAAAGCAAAAATAAGAAAGTAGCTTTTGATTATAGTATACAAATAATTTTTCAATTTGGTTTGGCATTTTGATCTCCAATCCAAAATTAAGATCTGTATGAAATGGGCCGCGCGAGGGTTCCACTTAAGGTGTGTTTTTTAATAATGAGATTTCAGAATCTTTGTGGAGTTGGGATAACCTTATCCATTTTGGGGCAAAAAGTCATACGCTGTTACATACATTATATATTAAAAATATGGAAAAAATAGAAGAGTTAATTTTATACCACTTTGCAAACAAATCAATTCAAAAGTTTTTCATACATGTTAGATACCAGACAATTTCCTCTCACCCTAGTGCTCCAGTGCCATTCAAACAATCGTACTAATGCTCTGTCCAGGGTTTTTAGGTTCATGCCCAATCTAACGGATATTTTGTCAGCAGTGTAGCACTAGATCAATAATTGCAAGCACGATCAACCATTGAAAAGAGATATTCCGACCGACCTACGATTGATAAAGTTTAACTAGACCTCCTGAGTGTCAGAGAAGCTGTCAGTATAATAACGCGGGCATGTTCCTAGCATGGTGGTCGAAAAATCCACAAATTATGTAACAATCAAAGCAATGAAAAAAGAAAAATTAGTAGTTCGTTAAGCAAAATATCGTTAATAAAATGTCTTATTAAGGAATGGAGATGAACTAACGAAGCTCTTGAATTGAAAGAAATCGTATACGCCATTATACTGTTAATTTTATTCTATTATCCATTAATTTCTGAGATTTCTCTACCTGATCGTATGATTCTACCATACCTACCGACTTTCTCTTGTGCATGCTTGGTATGAACCATTTACGGGTCAAAAGGGATATGCTCATTGTAACACATTTCTTCAGACTGATTCGTGGATGGTTTGAAAACTCGACTATCATGGAGAACATTATTTTTAATGTTTCTATATATATATGTGGATATCTCCGTCACCGATAGCATAAAGTGTTCTACATATCTCCCGGCTTGCAGAATTAACTTGCCAATGGTCTAGCCAATTCTGCAAACTGTCTTATTGTTAAATGGAAGCATTTCGAATATCGATATGTTTAACATCAATGAAGCACAAATCATACGGCAAACGTGCTCTTAGAATAAAAGCGCGAGCAGATATCTGTTGAACCGCGAGCGCTTATGTGTTGTACCATCACATGACACTATCAAATATGTCTTCCTATGGTAGAATAGGGGGTCAGTTGGATTACTATTGAATTAGAGCTGCCACGAAATGCCATTTCTTTGTGCTGAATCTATCAAATTGACAGCTGTCATCTATCCGTTTAGGCAGCTCCGTAATTAAAATAACCCCTCTCCTGTTTTCGGCGGAGAGGGGATTGCATAACTTTTGGTCTGTCGCCTCAGGAGCGGTTACGGCGTAAAATCTGTATTGTCCATGGTTGATCTGTGCGTACACCGCTTAGGTGTGACACGTCTGATGGGATTGTATGGAGAGCGTTATTTGGCGTGCGATGATCTTTTATCTGCGCGTGTAGTACCCAATGACGTTAACGTCTTTGGTAGTATGGCTTTAAATCTGCACACCTTATCTTATATATTTTTAGTCTTTTAAAAACGCTTTGAAATGTTAATATTAACATATTTTTGAAATGAATAGATAGAATTGAATTAGTAAATTGTAGACTTTACCCTTAATCTCTTCTTCGGGGATCTTGGCAAAGTAACTAGTCAGCGTCCTCAGGTCGGTGAACTCTTGCACAAGCGTGGCCACGGAGGTATTCGTCATTTGGTTGATGGTGGATAAAAGGCTGATCTGCTGACCGTTGGCGTGTAGCTCGTGCACAAACGAATAGTCGGAGTATTCGTGCCTGAGGAAGAGGGTGGCTGCCACGGAGCAGTTGTTGGGGTTCTTGCGACCGTACAGGGCGTGCCTGTAGTACTGGATGCTGAAGATGTTCACAGCGTCATCGAAGGTCAGCATGACAAACTGGAATGTTAACAATGGCAGGGTATAATAAATTGAATCCACTTTTTTCAGAAGTCATCTTCAATTTAAAATTATTGTTCTAGTGTTTTATTCCTATGCAACGAAGCCCAAAATAATAAACTACAGGTTATACAATATAGGAGGATGAGGATGATTTTAAAATGTAACATTTTTACTAGAGTTAAAATTATATTACAAAATTTAAATATGATGACAACAAAACAAAATGTAATATATAATACATTAACAATGATATACAAACTTAAAAATAATTTGCTGCCAAATTATCTGCAGAGTAATATTATGTTTCAAGAAAATGTTCACAATTATCCTACGAGAAGACGCGGAGACTTTAGGCTTCCTAAAATTAAACTTTCGTGCACACAAAATAGCGCGTTTTATAAGGGGCAAAAACTTTATAACAGTCTGCCAAATGCCGTAAAGGAAGCCTCAAGTCTCAGTCAGCACTTTTCGTAGGATATGTGCATTATATGTAAAAAATATTTTTTGATTACTTTACAAAATTATTCTTATATTATGTTTTTTGTCAAGTTATCTTTTTTAATTTAGTATTATATTTTTAAATGTATTTGTAAATGTTACTGTACTTCGTAAATTCTATTTTTTTTTTATATTTTCCTACTAGATGTATGAAAAAATTTACGTACATATGAATAAAAATTTCAAAAACAAAACAAACAAATTTTGGCGGCGGTTATGGGTATCGCCGCCCCGGAAACCATTTATTGGATTACCGACACCTCTGCCATAGGTCACCCCAAGCGCTTCACTACGTCCATGGGGTGAATTTTGTCCGGATCTTGGCGGCGGATGCGTCTACCCACCAACAGCGTGGCAGGTCGGATCTGAAGAGACTGATTGAGGGAGACCTTTCGATCTCTCCAGCAGAACTATCTCGGAACATTGTCTTGTACCGCAGTGTGAGGGATTGATTAATACGTCACTCCTGGGGTCTTAGCATGGTCGATCGATATAAGTTTTATCGAACATGTCGGTAACTTGCCATTGCTCCCGAGCACGACTGCAGGCCGCTAACGAACAAACAATAGTTCACGATGACTAAGGGTTCCTAATATATTTGACGTAAACCGTTGTTTATTCGTTAGCGGCCTGCAGTCATGCTCGGGAGCGATGGCAAGTTATCGACATTTTCGATAAAACTTATATCGATCGACCATGCTAGGGGGCCTGGACACCTTTCTTTGAAAATCTGAAGTGGTTGAAATCTGACTAAAGAAATGATCAACTAATTACCTCGTGAATTAGTGACAAAAAGTAAACGGAGACTGCCAATGTGCCAATGCATATTTAGGTTAGTGTTTCAATAAAAAATTGTCAAATTATTAATATTAAAAAAATTTAAATGTGCGCCTCTGTGTAATCAAAGTTTCCGAAAGCAATTTTAGAAAAATATATAAAATTTAAGATTTTTTTAATAGTTAATTTTTTTTTATGAAATGACAAAAACTTGAGGTGATAACAATGATTATAATTCAATCTAATTCGGGCTAAAGTTCGGTGTTTGGGAGAAATTCCTAAAAAATAAAACTAGTTATTTTTATACTAATTTGGGGTCGGGGAATCCGAATCTGAAAGAATTATGCGGCGGCAAGCAATATTAACTGAATTACACGACTTTAAAAATTTTTATACACATACAGGAAAATAGCCATTTTGGAAGTATTCTGATTCCTAGAAAATCAAACTATTTATTTTTATACTAACTATGGGCCGGGGAATCCGAATCTGAAAGAATTAGGCGGCGGCAAGCAATATTAACTGAATTACAAGACTTTGAAATTTTCTATACACACACACATGAAAATATTCATTTCGGAAACATTTTGACACACGCAGTACGAAAATCATAGAAAAACAAGATAACATAGATGTTTTTACCACACAAAATTAAGTGTTGCCATTAAGCAGTAATATCAATAACGTAAAATAACATGTTTATATTTTAAGTACTTATTTTTTATAAATTTTACTCACTTTTGTATCACAAACCATGTTACATAAACCCAGCGTAGCTGCTAAACTACTTGAAAACAGGGATGTTTTTTTGCCGTGACGCGAGCAGGCGGTATAAAGGGGGCACAAACCATGTTACACAAACCTAGCGTAGCCGCTAAACTACTTGAAAACAGGGATGTTTTTTTTCCGTGACGCGAGCAGGCGGTATAAAGGGGCACAAACCATGTTACACAAACCTAGCGTAGCCGCTAAAGTACTTGAAAACAGGGATGTTTTTTTGCCGTGACGCGAGCAGGCGGTATAAAGCGGCACAAACCATGTTACACAAACCTAGCGTAGCCGCTAAACTACTTGAAAACAGGGATTTTTTTGCCGTGACGCGAGCAGGCGGTATAAAGGGGCACAAACCATGTTACACAAACCTAGCGTAGCCGCTAAACTACTTGAAAACAGGGATGTTTTTTTGCCGTGACGCGAGCAGGAGGTATAAAGCGGCACAAACCATGTTACACAAACCTAGCGTTAGGTTAGGTTAGGTTAGGGGTCGATTTATAAGGTATGTTTTTCTGCTGTTATCTATTTTCAGGTTAATGTGTTATGTGATGAATGTGAGCAAGTGTCGTGTCGTTTTACGTTATTGATATAGGGATAAATATTTTTGAGAGCTGGTAACACTGCCGGCACATGTTTTTCTACATTTCTTGTTTTTCTATGATTTTCGTACTGCGTGTGTCAAAATGTTTCCGAAATGAATATTTTCATGTGTGTGTGTATAGAAAATTTTAAAGTCTTGTAATTCAGTTAATATTGCTTGCCGCCGCCTAATTCTTTCAGATTCGGATTCCCCGGCCCATAGTTAGTATAAAAATAACTAGTTTGATTTTCTAGGAATCAGAATACTTCCAAAATGGCTATTTTCCTGTATGTGTATAAAATTTTTTAAAGTCGTGTAATTCAGTTAATATTGCTTGCCGCCGCATAATTCTTTCAGATTCGGATTCCCCGACCCCAAGTTAGTATAAAAATAACTAGTTTTATTTTTTAGGAATTTCTCCCAAACACCGAATTTTTTCCCTAATTCGGTCTAATAAAATATGTGCGTGTGTTTTTCTTTCTTTTCGTTATCAGTAATTTTATATAGAAAACACGTAAGGTGAGCCATTTTAATGTTTTTTTAATGTTTGAATTAATTTTTTTAGTATTTTAGAAATTATCTGTTTATCTATAATATAAAAATGAATCGCTAAATGTGTTGGTAAGCGCAAATCTCGAGATCAGCTGAACCGATTTCGCTAATTCTTTTTTTAGAATATTCCTTGAAGTACGAGGATGGTTCTTACTGAGAGAAAAATTTAAAAAATTGCGCAGATAATTGGATAATTTCAGAAAACCCGCACGTCTGACAGTTCGCGTGTTTGAGAATAACATTTTGCAAAACAATAAAATTGTTCAATCAGGATTCTATTTTTGAAAAGTTGATAAATTTATTTAAAGTAGGTACTCCCCTAATATTTTGAATAGAATCAAGAATTTTAGATGTTTTAAATGGGTACCTATGTTAGGTTCCAAATTTAATATACATGAAAAATGGAAATTTGAATCAAAATTGTAAAAGGTGACACGCGGGCTGTTTAAAAACTGAATGTACTGGGATTGAATATATGGAACGCGGGAGAAAAAACGTTGGCGGGACGAGGGAGCGGGAAAGGGAAGAGGGAAGGCGGGGAAGGTGGAAGGGGAACGGGGGAGGGGACGTGTGAGGGCGAAGGGAACTCGGAAGGAGGATCGCGGGAAGGGGGAAGGGGGGTGGGGAGTGAAGTGGGGAGAGGGAAGGTGGAGGTGACGGAGTGGGAACGCGAGAGGGGAAGAGGACGCAGGAGAAGAAGGGGAGGCGGAAGGGGAACGGGACGAATGGGAAAGGACACTCAGGGAGAAACAATTTCTTTATTAAATGGCATAGCAACGCATGCCGGGACCAGCTAGTTTTTAATAATAACATTGGAAATCATACTACCACCTTTCAAAAATGGTTTTTTGTGTTTCGATACATTCAGAAATATTCCATCCATTTGAATTTTATTACAAAGCGGACTTTTTCTGAGTTCCTGACAGAATATGCACGAGACCTGATGGGTTAAATAAAATGTTTTTTGAATAAATTTTCTTGACTTTCTGTACTTGAAAGTTTTAAAATATTTTTACTGTTGCAGTTCTAATCGGAACTTTCTCTTAGAATTTGAAATTGAAACACTTTTGTACTTTCTTCCACTTATTTATTTTCACCAAGACCGGTCTGAAAATGTCCCCGTCTGAAAATGTCCCGGTCTGAAAAAACCCATCTGAAAATGTCCGCATTAGGATGAAACCGGTCCTGTTGAAAATAAATAAGTGGAAGAAAGTACAAAAGAGTTTTAATTTCAAATTCTAATACAATGGAATTCCACCACGAATTAACAGTTCAAAAACTAGACTCATTAAAAGGAACTTTCTCTATTGACTTTAGTACTCCTTTTGTACGTATATGTTGCTATATTATACTCCTTTTGTACGTTTATATTACTACATTATACTCCTTTTGTACTGCTATTGTACGTTTATGTTGCTATATTGAACATCTTATGTATTCCTATTGTTGGTTTATGGTGCTGCATTGTACTCCTTTTGTACTAGGTACCATTGTACGTTTATGTTGCTACATTGAACACCTTATGTATTCCTATTGTTGGTTTATGGTGCTGCATTGTACTCCTTTTGTACTAGGTACCATTGTACGTTTATGTTGCTACATTGTACAGTTTATGTTGCTTCATTGTACTTACTCCTTTGTACTCCCATCGAACATGTATGTACAATGGGAGTACAAAGTACTTCGCTTTCTGTCAATCCATAATCCAATATGGTATAATAGGATGGGGTGCGCCTATAAAACTCACACACAATCTACATGTACATTGCGCAAAAACTAATAATTAAAATAATATTAAAAAAATCATTTTTCTATCCATCTGAACTCATATTCAAAGAATTTATAGTCAGAGAATTAAATACTCTTTTCATGTTTCACAAAACCTTACAGGTTTACAAAGAAGATATCCTAAATAAAACCATACCTTTCAAAAACGCAGCAAATCTCAGTAAAAAATACATGTTACCAATTCCCATTTGTAAAAAAAACTTTGGGTCAACAAAACTACAAATACTTGGGAACAAATTTCTTTAATAAATTACCAGAAAATATAAGATCCCTTAATGACAACTAAAAAGTATACTGAAAACCTTAACTAAAAAATTAAATAAAAAAATAATAATAATAAAAATGTAAATATAAAATGTATATTATTATTCTTTATATAAACTAAATTTCAAAAATACTAAACATAAATAAAACAAGCAATAAAAAAAAAAAAAAAATCAAAATAACCAAACAAATAATACTTCCTCCCGTACACACAAGCATTTGCTTATTATGGGAGAACATTTAAAAATATATAAAATTGTAATAGGTAATATCTAATAATTGTATTAAGCTTTTTATATACTTTTATATTTATGTATCTATTGTATGTATTGTACCAAAAAAAAAAATTTTTTTTCGATAAAAAAAAAATGTTGCTACATTGTACTCTTTTTGTACTCCTATTGTGCATTTATGTTGCTACTTTGTACTCTTTTGTACTCCTATTGTGCATTTATGTTGCTACATTGTACTCTTTTGTACTCCTATTGCACGTTAATGTTGCTACATTGCGAGGTAATACCGCAGCGGAGATTCTAGAATGACGTGTGGGACGTTTTAACCTATTGATTTTATTCCATGCTTACTACTCAATTTCATGATTAAATCAAATTAAGAAAAAAACATGTTTAGCTACATTATTTGATAAGAATTATTATCAAAAATCTTCTTGAGTGCAGGAAATGCTCACACCGATAACGTAAAGAAATTAAAACTATCTTTTGATTAGCCCGGGGATTAACAACATATTTCCTTTCATTTTTATCTAATCTGATATAACATGGCCGGAATGACCAAATTAAACCAAAAACAATCGCAAAAAAATATCTATCCATGAAACTATGAACGATTGCTCGCTTAGATTAACAGTCCCCATTCATAATACCTATAATTTGTATAATCATTAGCTACGTCCATATTCCGCCGATCAAAGCACCGAGTCCGGCAGGAAAGGTCAAAAGGTCTCCCTCAACCAGCCTTTCTCGATCAGGCTCGCCATGTAGCAGGTGGGCAGACGCAGTCGCTGCCAAGAGCTGGACAAACCTCACCATATGAAACCGGGCACCCCTGCTAAGTCACCAAACGTAGCGAACTACTAGGGGTGACCCAAAGATATTGAAATATAAGAGATGTGCTATCGGTAGTTTTTACTGGGTTCACTGTGCTTCCTGGTGTCGCCGTCATTGATAACCAATTAACGATTAAACTAAATGAACGTTAAACTAAATTAATGACTTCTTTCCGTACGCGACGACCTCCGTAGTCCAGTGGCTAAGACTCTTGACTCACATTCCGGAGGTCGCGGGTTCGAACCCGGCATGCGCAAATAAATTTTATTTGATTAATTTGTGTTATTTCATAATTAATTCATTTAAAATAATATATAGTATATTTGCGGCATGTTCGAGAGTGGAAAATACTATCAGTATCGCCCTGGTGTAAGACCACCATTCAGAATTGAAAAGTTGCTTGAAAATGGCTTTAGCCGTATTTAGTGACCAGATCTGAATAGCCAGGTACTTCCCAACCTTCCTCTTCCCCACCTCCTTCCCCTCCCCGCTACCTTCAGCCTCACAACATACCCCAATTAGGGATGCCATAGTCTCACTGGCTCCAGACGGGAGCAGTTGAGATTCTTGTGCGGTATTCACTGTAAAAAAAAAATGCAAACTATTCCCTTTAGGTAGTAGTCCGCCGACAGTCGGGCGGACATCATAGCATATCTCTTTTGTATTTCAATGTCTTTGGGGTGACCTTTTTTAATTTATTTTACTAGATTCTTATATTTCTTGAAGAGATGAATCATTTAAATTTACTGAATTTAAAGTTAATGTTCTTTATACAAATGGAACGGCGTCATCAGCGCCTCGCAATTTTTACCGCGTGTGAGTATTTAAAATGTTACCTGGCCACGGACATATGAATATATCTGGACCTGCCCTAAGTGATAAAAACGTAATATTTCCCCCTCCCCATGGAACCGGCTTTAGCTCCGCCTTGGCGCCAGCTCGCTTCATGGGGAGGGGAGAGATCCACGCTTGAATCTAAAATATGTGACGTCATCATTCTTGTAGTGACCAGCGCGAAACTAACGTCCATACGTTTTACGAAATAGCACGCCAAAAACGGCAGCTTGCGCTATACACTATAGGTACATATTATATAGACATAGCGAATGTGGGCGGTTCTCCAGTGTCCTCGTCGCTGGTTACAGGGGTAAGTAAATTATGAAACATTTGTAAAAGTGTAAAATAAATATAATATACGGCAACAAAATATTGCTACGTGAATTGGGGCGAATGTTTTTGGGGCAAGCATTTGGCCTTAGCAAATATGTTATTAACGTGGCAAGCAATTCGCGCTCCCGTGTAAAAAGGTCTATTCATTCAAAGCAGATTTTGCTTTTAAGAACTAAATGGTGATATTATAATGCCTATATACTGTCAGATTGATTTTTCAACGAATCACAGTATCTTTCCTCTCTTCGCCCCCCATAGTTTGGTTTTACCCCTCACCTGTATCTTCTGGTCTATTCATTCCGATGTCTATGTACCTGGCTATTATAGGCTTAGAGGTTTTGTGTTTCGTCGGTAGGGAAAATTGTAATGTAAAAACCCTATTAATTTTGGGGTGACCTGTGTCAGAGGTGTTGATTATCCAGAAAATGGTTCCTTGCGGCGGTACCCATACCCGCCTCCCAAATCACAAATTTGGGAGGCGGGATGGGTGCCGTAAATTTAATTCTTTTGATTTACAACACATAATTTTTATAAGCATTGACTAAGTCCGCCGAACAACGTACCGAGCCGCTGTCAATTAGCAAGTAAACAATTGTGCAGTCAAAAGTAAAAAAATAACGTTTATAAATCATCATTTAACCAAAAAATCATTTCATACATTCTTTTGACCTTATGCTGAAATCATTTCATACATTCTTTTGACCTTATGCTGAAATCATTTCATACATTCTTTTGACCTTATGCTGAAATCATTTCTTACATTCTTTTGACCTTATGCTGAAATCATTTCATACATTCTTTTGACCTTATGCTGAAATCATTTCATACATTCTTTTGACCTTATGCTGAAATCATTTTATACATTCTTTTGACCTTATCCATGTAGCCATGGGGAAAGAAAAAAACTGACCCTTCGCCCGGGTCCTAAAGTTGTAAAAGTTGTAAGCGCTCAAAAAGAAGAAGAAGGGGAGAAATGTAAATACGAATGTTAGAGGGAGAAAAACGATAATCATTAAGTGAAAATTGTGAAAATGTTTAATAAGACACGACTCGTTTAAAATAGAACCAAAATCTCGTGGGAAATGAATTAAGGAGCATTTAAAGAAACACTTTAAGGAATAATTTTTTCACACATATTTTCGGAGCACACTTTGCAACTTTTTTATAGAGGGAATTTTATACAGGGTGTGACAGGTACCGAGGTATTTTAACCAGCAATTCCTGAGCATATTTGGAGTGAAAATGTACGTGTCATTTTGCTGTCCGACGACATTTTTTTCTATTAAAAACAAAAAAAAAATGTTTCAATCACATATCGCTACAGTTCCCATCACTATGAGATATATCCTGTCGCGATGGGTGTCAACGATAAGCGCGCTGATTCGAGTATTGCATTTAGATGCAGGGCTTATCAAATGACCGCTAGGCTATAAACGCGCCACTATCTTAATAGGTCAGTGGCGACGTGTGATGGAAAAATGTTTTTAGGTTTTTAATAAAAAAAATTGTCATCCGACTGCTAAATGAAATGTACATTTTTTACTCCAAATATACTCAGGAATCGCTGGTTAAAATCCCTCAGGTACGTCCTGTTACACTCATAATTATCGTTTCGGCGTGGCAAATGTATATAGAAATTATCTTCAAGAAAAACAAACTTAGAAACTTAAAAACTTAAAGTATTCAAGGAAAGTATGTTATAAATTGGTAGAAATTCGGGATGCCTAGTCTTAAGACTCCGCAACCGGGCTAGAAAAGAAGAAGACGGAGAGATACGAAATTACGAATGTTAGAGGAGAGCGCTAACATTTACAGCGACAAAATCGATGTGAAAATTGCAAAAATGTTTATTAAAACACGACTCGTTTAAAATAGAGCAAAAATCTCGCGGGCATTGTCTTAAACGGCATTTAAAGAAACACTGTGAATTTTTTCGTACAAATAACTTGTAAAATAACTGAAACAAACGTGTTTATAATAATTTTTGGAGCATACTTTACGATTTTTTCTACCGAGGGAATTTTAAATAATTTGCGTTTTGGCGCGGGGAATCTATAGATATTATTTTCAAGAATAATATATACTTTTTTAAGATCTTTAAAACTTTAGCAGTCTTACTAAAAAACCCAGTGAAAATTGTATTCATTTGACAAACGGCCGCGGATGTGAAAATTAAAAAATTGTTCATGGAAAAAAATACACTTGGTTTACACGGCCTGAGAGGGTAGTTTATCTCTGTTTTATTAATGATGTCGAACGAAATTTGGAATTTTTCCAAAGTATTTTGAATGTTCTATATATTTCTTATTTTTGAAGGTGTCGTAAAAACAAATACCATTTATGAAAACTAGATAAAATTACCTTTTAGATTTGTGTATTTGAAATACACTTTAGTTTTCAAAAACTGCCATATTTTAAGATCCAAACTCGGAAAAAAATGGAAAAAAATTTCTTACCCAAACATTTTTGACCAAAATGTAGAGAAATTAAAAAAAAATCAAAATTTCATAAACACAGTCCTTTTATGTAATAAATTTGGAAGGAAACTATCACCTCGCTTTTTCCCCGTGCATACAATAAAAAAATAATAAAAAATTTCAAAGTTTTTTTTATTGTCAAAAAAATAACTTAGAAATAATGACGACATTTCAAACAGATTTCTTGCATCTCTAAAGACGTTACTTTCTTTGATAGGTTTACGAACACTTGTATTAGATATTAATTTTATTAAAAATATCACTTTTAAGAAATTCTCTTAAAATGAAGATCTTAAAATGTAAATTTTATCTTTTAAGAATAAAATAATATTCTGACAGTTCAACTTTGAAAGTGCGGCGTTTGTACAATAACTTGATTAAACTGATGTAAACCACACAAATAACACGGTAAATATATCAATTATGTGAATAGAAGAGTAAATTCGTCACTGCAATAGAAATTATTAAGTAAAATCACAACATTTAGGCACTAACAACATTTTTTAACATCCCGCCATAAACACACCGGGCTGTCTTTTCATCGCGGGCCGTTGAGAATTAATGCACAAGCACGCCAATAATGCCCCTGGCGGAGAAGAATTAAAACAACATTCTTTCCTAGTAAATTAAAACCATATACAACGTTGTCAGATCTTCAATGCATTTTAACAGCCTGACCACGTAGGAAAGGTTATTGGTAATAAAACGTGTTTTAGTTTACACGGGGTTTATTTATGTTATTGCAATAATACGGGTTATCGGGCGTGCTGTGGTTTTTTTTAGTAAGGCTGAAAGTGTTTAAGAGAGATATGTAAGAAATCGGTAGAAATTCGGGTGGCGGCGGTTTAGGCGATGATAATAGGGTTTCGTAAGTAGGAGATTTTCAACTTTAAAGCATTTTTTTAGGCCAGATACTTTATTTTTTCAGGGCTTGTAAAAAGAATAATAAAGAAAACAGTCGATTATTTCAAAGCCAAATGTGTGTCCTAGTCAGTGAAAATTCTTCTTTCTGACAATTAAATCATAATCCTATCATTTAAAATGGTGTTTTAGTTCAATACAATTGTAGTTAGGTTAATAATGTAAATTCTGAATTTGAAATATGAGATGAGAAATTGCTCCCAATGGCCGAGTTGGTAGATTAGCGCCTCCGTTCACGGAGATACTTACAAGCTACTCGATCCTCGTGCTCGTATCATACGCGCCGATCGTAAGTACCCCCCGCACGATTTAGCTGGTGCCCGTTCACGGCGCTACGCGGTGGCCGTCGGTTTCCAATCAGTATCACGGTAATACCGACAGTGCAGATCGCACGCGACGGTCGCATCACTTTTGTCTGATACATTCGTTTCGCTGCTTCTTCTCTACGACCAATATTGCCCAGGATGTACAGTATTTTTTTTTTCTTTTATGTTTATTTTTTTTTTCATGCCCTGCGTCATTGAACGCTCACGTTTTTGATTTCATGTACTTGGTTTAATGCCTTATACTTTTGTTATTTTGTAACATATACTTTTCTTAGTTTTGATTGTATAGATACTCTTCTTTTTTATTTTTGCGCACAGCCATAATGCCGAATCTGTTTTTATGTTATTTTCCTTTTATGCGATGTTTACTATGTTATCAAAATTTTACCTTTCAGCTTTTGATTACCGCGTAGAACTGAACTCACTTGTTTGTTCTGTGATGTCCTTCTTCCCATACAAGGGGTTGGACGGGTTGGACCCTGGACCGAGTCCCCGCCTACTGACCATGGCTGGTCTTATGGAACTGGTGGAGTTGCACCTGTCTGCCGCGCCACCCCCCGTGACATGAAGAGACTGGGGAGAAGGCTGAACGGCATCCGAAAGCTGTCCGTCCCGCCTCCGGCGACCCGACGCCTTCTCCCTAGGGTCTTCTTCTATGATTTCCAGTTACTTTTGTCTAGGCACCACCGGCTAGCTGGCTTAAGGACGACGCCGCCGGTTGTCGGGAGGCCGGACAATTAGCCTTCTTCATTCTCTCGGCGACTGCCGGTAGTCTGGTTGCGGTGACACCAGTTCTACTCTGTATATATACATTATTTTTCTTTTGTTTCTTTTATGTACAGTGCCCGGTGCTGCCCGCCGGATTGTGTGTGGTCTTTCGCTATCATGAGCTGATTACTCATGACGGCTGCTGTCATTTTGGATTACTTTTTTTTTTTTTTGATGTTACTAACAACTTGTTTGACTGTCCATGAGGCTCACTGCTTTTGCATTGATACCTCCATGGGCTTTAGAATTGTAGAGATTGACCATTACAGTACAGTCCTGTAGGCGCGCCCGCATACCGCCACCTAACACAGTATGAGGGGACATTGAAGGTATAGATTCGTTACATTAAATGTAGAGCCGTTTATTCAAAAAAATTAGATTCTTGCGAGAACTCCGAAGGGGCGACCATAAGTTGCCTATACCGGGGTGGGACAGTGGTGGGTACTTCAATGATACATTCGTTTGACGTTTGACAGAAATGGCGTCGGAACATGAAAGTAATTTTAGATTTGTTCTGAAAATGGAAAAAATGCATGTTTACATAACTATACTTTACCAGAATACGTAAGAAACTATTTAGTGGAGAAGGCATGGATAGATGTTGGAAAAAAGTCATATGACATCGCATGACAGCGTGTTCACTCCACGGCTGCATGTGAAAAATGATCAAGTTCAGTATATTTCGGATAGCGCCGTGTACGGAGACTAGCGTTAAAAAGTGGTATATCAGCAGGGTACTTGCGGTTTCGTCACAATTACGTAGATTGTAAGTATCTCCATGAACGGAGGGCCTTGAGATCCTTTGTTCGAGTCCCAGTCGTGAACGTTATCATTTCATTTTTCTGGGTCTTGTTCTGATTTATGTTTCGTTTAGATTTATTAGATTGGTGATTTCTCACAAAAACGGCGCTCTACAAATTATCCAATTATTACTATCTCATCTTCAATGGTAAAAATAATTAATAAAAAAATCACGAAGTTTCACAATTTTTTTTCTAATTGCGGTCGAAACCTTTGGTTTCACGGAGGTGTAAATTTTAATTCTTCTGTGGTTAACTGTTAGATCAGAATATAAAGTTTGACTTTATGTTTTTCCAACACTGTTAAGTTAATTTTTCTCACGATGACAATAAAGGAGACACAACAATTTGTAAGAGACCGTAAAAAGCTTACCTTTTCCCAAAGGCGAACAAATTATCTCGTGTGGGAAGACCTACCACTTTCTAGTTTCTAATTGAGCCCTTGCCGGAATAATGTTAAATCCAACAAACCTATCAATTTTGAGTTATTGATGGAATAATATTGGGCAAATTAATATGCATCTTTTAAGGTAGACAAAACAAAGCTGCTGACTGTAGGCCGAACGCAACATCAGATGAGAGTAGAGATGTCAGGAGTTCCACTAAAGAACACCAAGGAGTTTGTCTACCTCGGGAGCAAAATAACATGGGACGGTCGGTCTAAGAGCGAGGTATATACAGCCGTATACACCAGGCTAGGCTTGCATTCAATAAAAGGTCGAAAATAATAGAATCGAATAATCAATATATATTATAAAAGAAAGTCCAAAAAAACGTGCGGAACGCAAAAACTCAGAAACGAGTGCCAGTACGATCAAGAGAGTTATATGGTGTGGTAGATCTCCATCCCTCCTAGGGAATAAGGGTATTCGTTTTTACCTAGAGGGCTTGCTTTTAAAGATATAAGGGCTGAAAGTTCTAAGAAGACTCCAGAAATTTCAAGAAGAGTCTAGAAGATTCTGGAAACTTCTAGAAAATTCGTTGAAACTCTGAAATGTTCTGGAAGAAGTGGAGGAGTATGTTAGCGAGTCTAGGAGGTTCCGAAAAGTTCAAGAAGGTTCGATAAAGTTGTACAAAGTTCTGAAAGGAATGGTGGAATATGCCGGTGGGTTTAGAAGTTTCCGGAAAGTTCTAGAAGGTTCGATAAAACTGTAGAAAGTTCTAGAAGGTTCCGTAAAGCTGTAGAAAGTTCTGATAGGAGTGGAGGAGTGTGTCGGTGTGTCTAGAAGGTCCCGGAAAATTCTAAAAGGTTTTATAAAGTAGGAAGTTCTAGAAAGTTCGATAGGGCTGTAAAAAGTTCTAGAAGGAGAGGCGGAGTATGTCGGTGAGTCTAGAAGGTTCTGATGGTTCACGAATGCTTTAGAAAATTGTGGAAGGAGAAAGTTCTAGAAGCTTTCAAAAATAATAGGCTGTGAGTCTAGAAGATTCCTGAAGTTCAAGAAGGTTCGATAAAGCTGTTCAAAGTTCTGAAAGGAGTGGCGGAATAGTCGGTGGGTCTAAAAGGTTTCGCAGAGTTCTAGAAGGTCCGACAAAGCTGTAGGAAATTCTAGAAGGTTCCATAAGCCGTAGAAAGTTCTGAAAGGAGTGGAGGAGTGTGTCGGTGTGTCTAGAAGGTTCCGGAAAATTCTAGAAGATTCCACAAAGCTGTAGGAAGTTCTAGAAGGTTCGATAAAGCTGTACAAAGTACTGGAACGAGTGGCGGAGTAAGTTGGTGAGTCTAGAATGTTGTGGAAAGTTCTAGAAGGTTCGATAAAGCTGTAGAAAGTTCTGAAAGGTGTGGCGTAGAATGTCGGTGAGTCTAGAAGGATCTGATGGTTCACAAATGCTTTAGAAAATTGTGGATGGAAAAAGTACTAGAAGCTTTCAGAAATAATTGGCAATGAGTCTACAAGATTCCGAAAATCTAGAAGGTTCGATAGAGCTGTACAAAGTTCTGAAAGGAGTGGAGGAGTGTGTTGGTGTGTCTAGAAGGTTCCAGAAAATTCTAGAAGGATCCAAAAAGCTGTGGAAGTTCTAGAAGGTTCGATAGGACTGAACAAAGTTCTGTAAGTAGTAGCGGAGTATGTCAGGGAGTCTAGATGGTTCCGGAAAGTTCTAGAAGGTTCGATAATCTTAATCTTCAATATACTTTATTAAAAAGATGTGCACAATGTACATTCCGCTAAAACTCAAAAACGAGTCCTGGTACGATAACGGGAGTTATATTGTGCAGTAGCCCTCTATCCCCCATTCATGAAGAAAGTTCCCGTTTTAACCTGAAGGGCGTAATTTTAAAGATATAAGGGCTTGAAGTTTGGCCCCCTTGAAATTTTTAGAACAGTTCAAACATTGCAGGATATTGTTGAGCATTCCACAACATTCCAGAATATCCCGGAACATTCTGGAATGTTGTGGAATGTTCGGGAATAGGATGAAACATTAAGAAACATTCCAGATTATTGAGGAACATTCTAGAAAACTCCTGAATGTTGTGGAATGATCTGGAACATTATTCTGGAACATTTGAAGTCTTTTTTGTATGGGGCTATCCGGATGGGGTATATAAAGTAAGATCCGTCGTGGATTCGAACGTCAATTCATTCACACATCAACTCCCTGAGCGAAGACGGGCACCCTAGTCAGAGTATTTGAGAGAATTCCACAACGTTCCAGAACATCTCGAAACATTCTGGAAAATTGTAGATTGTTCGGAAATAGGGAATCAATGTGAAACATTCCAGAATACTCTCGAATGTTGCCCCGAGCGAAGCCGGGTAACCCAGCTAGTATAGACCTAAAACTGAGAATACTCCTCATCAAGACCTATGTATGGAGTATCTTGATGTATGGCTGCGAAACATGGTGCCTATCCGAAAGAGATAAACAGAGACTAGAGGCTTTTGAAATGTGGTCCTATAGAAGACTATTAGGAATTTCCTGGAGAGACCACATCACAAATGAGGAGGTTCTCCAAAGAATCGAAGGAGGAAGGTACCTGCTCAGGACCTTGTCCGAAAGGCGCGCAAGATGGATCGGCCATGTAATAAGACAAGAAGGCCTCTTGCATGCCATAATGGAGGGTATGACCGAGGGGACAGACGCTAGGGGACGCCCACGCCGAGAGTACCTGGAGGACCTGCTGGTGGACGTGCGCTGCTCATCATATGCAGACTTCAAAAGAGCCGCACAAGACAGGGAAGAGTGGAAGAAACGTATAAATGAAATTGCTGCAAACCAATCCCACGATTGAAACCAGAGAGAGAGAAGGTAGGGACTATGGTAATGAAAGTTTTTTTAACCCTATGGCAGCATTTTAAAGTTTGGTTTGTGGAAGTACGTTGTATAAAACCGTTTATCGAAATCACGGAGCGTGGTTTAATTCATGGGAATAAATGGAGAAAACGAACGTCTTGTACTTTCAACTAGAAAGACTTCAAAGCCAATAAGCTGAAGAATGCAGGAATGTAGAAATAGTCCAGAAAAAATATTATTAAGCCTGCTTTTTACAGTTTTTTGGAATAATGTTGTAATTTGATCTCAAGGCAATATTTCGAACATAAACTTTGCTTATTAAGCTCAAATACATCAATGACATGTAAATTTATGGTAGATGAGCATGTTGCTTTCTGTAAGGTACCAAGAGTAAAAAAATACTTTGTGGAATAACGTTGTGTGTGAAATTTTTATAGGTACACAACATTTTTCCACTAATTCAGCATTCATCCAAGTAATAACCTCCAATTCAATTGCCTTTCTTCGCAACTTATCATTTAAAATTAAGAATTGAGTATTTATTATATTTTAAATATTAATTGTTATAAAACCTAACTGGTTTCTTTGTTCTTTTTTTTCCATTTTTCTCTTGAAATATTATTGAATACAACATTTTTCCAGGCAAGGGCTCAATTATAGTTGTAAAGCTGAACATGGTTACTAACCTGTGGAGTTTCGGACTTGTCGAGACCTCCTGGAATGTCAACATCGGGAGCCTTAACCTCTTTGCTTGGCATGGCCATCACGCTCAGCGCTACCACGAACAGAACCGCTAGCACCTTCATCATGACTTCAATCAATCAAGAATCGTTCAATAGATCACAAACCACTATTAGCATACTCTTACAAGCACTCTCCCTTTTATACCCTGCTCTAATCACTCGAAGATAAGTCGCCCTGAAAAGCTAATACATTGAATGCAGATTATTGTTATTGATGATGACTGATAACATCATTATATGATAGGCGTTTCCGCTTGATAAATCAACATGTAATTTGATTGAATAATTATCGCAAGGTAAAGAATAATCACAATAAATACTGTTTGGTGTTTTTTTTTGTATTGGATTAGTATCTTTTTATCTTGTTATGTTTTTTGGGTGCCTCTTCACGCAAAAATGATGAGCAAACTTACATTCATGAACCAAATGATGTCTGGAACTTAAATTTTGTATTATTAGAATAATTTATTATACGTATAATTTTTTTTTCAAAGCGGAGACGGTTTACCATTAGTTCCCGTGAGTACTTAGGCCATGGGTCCATTGTACTTTTTCCCATTTTACCTCAATCCTTTAACAATAACCCAGTCCCTTTAATAAAGTTCACCAGAGTTGTTATTGGATATGTGGCTAGGTCTTCTGGTTCTACAACATGTCTCCCCAGGTATCTGAGCCTAGTTCCCACCAGGGCAGGGCATTGGCACCGTAAGTGAATTGGAGTCTCTTCATCCTCTTCACATTTTCTACATCTACTGGTGCTTTCCACTCCCAATAGCTGCATGTGTCTCTTGAGATGGCAGTGTCCCGTTAGTAGGCCTAACAGTTCCCTCAGCGGGTTTCTGTCCATATCGAGTAGTTTCCTGGTCCGTCTGGGGTCGGGTCCGTTTATGAGTACTTTGGATTGTCTCATTCCGGGTGCCCTCTCCCATTCCTTCCAGTGCTGGGATTTGACCCACTTCTCGATATGTAATTTGGTGTGGCGAGCTGCTACTCCTACGGCCGGCTCAGATCCCGTATATGTATTAAATAACTTAATATTTATTATACATGCGTTTATGTCAATCTTCTTCTTGTGGGGTCAGAGAGGGACATGTAGGTCTGCAGCCAGTCGTTGCCTCAGGCATTGCCCTGTAGTTCGGTGGTCTGCATCGCACTGCTTTCACACATAGTCGACTCATTAAGCCACCATCTATGCATCATGTGGGTACAGCGGCTATGGGAGCACCTTATCTTATCGATTGCGGACCAGAGTTTACGAGGCAGTGAGAATCCAGACTGCCTTTCACTGTGTCCCACTTGGTCTTGTATGGGTATTTCCCACGCTGGCCGATTGCCACTCAATTTTCCACCTATCTTCTGGGTGAGAGGTAATTAGAGAAGCCTCTCTCCTTCCATCTTCCATCTAGAAGGGTTTTTTGCCAAGTGAGAGACGACATCATGTTTTCGACCCACTTGGCTTTAGTCGCCAATTGAAGTAATATCCTTCCATAGCCTTGTCAATTAGAAATATTCTACGCATTGATAATTTAAAACTAATTTACAACGCTCTGTGCAGACATTAATGGAATATGCCTCCATATCAAATATATTGAATTATAAGAGATGTGCTATCCGTAGTTTTTAATGGGTTGGACTGTGTTTCCTGGCGTCACCGATATTGTTAACCAATACTACTGCACACCTTTAAAAATCAACTAAATGAACGAATTCTTTACGTGCCCATTAGGTAGTAGACAGTCGCGTCGCAGGTCGGTCGGGCGGCCATCATAGCATATCTCTTGCACTTCAATATCTTTGCTCCATAGGATGGGGCGACTATCCTAAAACCATTTTGGATGCCTTATCAAAAGCACAAATTAATTTATTTATTGTTTCTTTACATGGTAGTTATTATTGTTTTCAATTCAATTTCTAACCTCACTAGTACGAGTGAAAAAAAAAACTTTGCAGCAATATATTCATCAAGTGCTACTCAAAACTCCATAAAAATATCAAATACACATAATTACACATCATAAACAATTTGATTGATCTAGGCACATATTTAATAATATATGAACTGACATTGTAAATTTGACTGTTCTAAAACCAAAATTCCTAGTCGGACTGTCAGTCTATACAGGGTGTTATGGACGTACTTGACTGATTTTAACCAGTGATTCCTGACGATACTTGGAGTAAAAAATGTAAATGAAATTTTGATCTCCGGTGACTTTTTTTTTTCAAAATAATTTATTTTTTCTTCCATATGTTGTCACTGGTCACTCAGCCGAGTAACCGACCAACCCCTTACCCTGCCTCCAACTGTCCAACATCTACCATTTTCACGAACGATATCGTGACACTCGAGAATGGACTGTAAATCTATAATTTCTGATGTAAGACATTAGGCCACTTGCGTGGATTTCATAACGACTTTGAAAAAATCGTGTGGATAGATTACGAAAATGTTAGTAAAATTTTTAAGAAATGTACAGTTATTTTTGTTTAAATAAATAAATCCATTATTTAGGCGCGAGACGTCACTACACGAAAAGAATTGCATAAAATTCCACAGTGATTTTTTTTTTAATATATGGCAACACTTTGATTTCAGGCGAATTTTTGAATTTGACATTTAACGTTCACTAGATTCTCTGCGAACTTATCATTTGGTTTGACTTTTTGACAGATGTTATGAAGAGAACCCCGTACATTTTGTGCCATCTGTACGTGTTTTAGAGGTATAATGGTAATGTTGCTGATTTTAACGAATAATACCTCTACTAACGTACTCATTTGGCATAATTAAATGGTCCAATACAGATTTAGATAGTTTAGAACGATTAATTAGAACTACGTTAACAAAATTTAATTGCCATCATCCAAATTCAGCTATAGAACGAATTAATTTACCTAGAAATTTAGGAGGTAGAGGTGTAGTCAAAATAACATCTTTGAAACACAATCAGGTAGAAATGCTTAGAAATTTTTTCCATAGGAAAGCTAATAGCTCAGAAATGCACAAAATAATTTGCAAGGCAGATAGAAATATTACACCTTTAAATTTATATGACGAGAATGCCAACATTCTTATAAATACTAACCAGGAATTATTAGATTCCTGGTCAAATAAAATTATTCACGCAAAACACTTCAATTATCTCAACCAAACGTATGTTGACAAACTTTCGTCAAACAAATGGTTGAGTATTGGAGAGTTGAGCGCAGAAATAGAAGGATTTATGCTTGCCATTCAAGATAGAGTCATTAATACTAAAAATTATAGAAAGCATATAATCAAAGATATAAATCAAATTGATGATTTATGTAGAAAATGTTTGGCTTTTCCCGAAACTATAGAACATATTATATCGGGATGTTCTATATTAGCGCCTTCCGAGTATACATTTAGGCACAATCAGGTTTTAAAAATAATTCACCAAAGTTTGGTAATTAAATATAACTTGATTGATTGCCGTAATGTAGTACCATATTATGAATATGAACCAAATTCATTTATTGAAAATGAACTTTATAAAATATATTATGATAAAACTATACTAACAGACAGAACAATTAGTCATAATAGACCTGATATAGTTTTACATGACAAAATTAAAAAAAATAACTTATATCATTGATGTAGCTATTCCAAATTCCTGTAATATTCAAAAAACTGTTTCTGAAAAAATTAGAAAATACACAGATTTAGGAAATGAGATTAAAAGAATGTGGCATTCTCGGACTATAAAAATATTACCATTTGTTATTTCGGCCACTGGCATAATACCTAGGAATCTGATTCAAAATTTAAGCATATTAGATTTGTCAAAGAATTTGTATATAAAAATGCAAAAAGCAGTAATTTTAAATACATGTAGGATTACAAAAGATTTTTTAAATATTTATATTGAGGGATCAGTAGGATTTATAGGTTCAATTAGAAATGCCACAGAGCCGAACCCTCTGATATGAAAATATCTGGAGTCGGTGAATTATATTCCCATTTGGTCTCTAGTGGGTTGACATGTTGTTCTTGTATTGTTTTGTATTTATAATACTTATATAGTGCAATTGCATAACGTGGATTCACTAGATGATCATTTGGGGAAGTGTTTTTGGGGGGAAAATTTAACCCGGACATTTAAATCTGGTGCGTAAAAAAAAAAAGTAATATTCTTATTATTATTGTAATTTACAAGTACAAGTAAATTACATTGGATTTAGAAATATAGACGTTGAACATTATAATGATTTATGATTAATAAGATGGATCAAGGAAAAAATATTTATGAGATGAAATATTTTTGGTATGCCTCGTTATTCTCCTATGCGGAAAACGTTCTTTTTTTTAAAAAATGATTTTCGGCTTTGTAATTATCGTTTTTTCGCACCCATAAAATTATGTTCATTCTTTCCGGTTTATAAAAAATGGTCTGATTTTTCGGATTGAAATTTTTAAAAAATCGCCAGGGTTTCAAAAATAAGTTTAAAAAAATATGTCAAAAATATGTGTATATTAAAAAAAATAAATAAATGGCCTATTGATGGCGTTTTTTTAAATCAATCACAGGATGATGTATTTCAAGGGAGAAAGCCCTACCTTTCCTGATGCCATATATCCAAACGGATCCAATATTGATGATGGTTGGTCTTTCAGGTTGAATGGCACAAAGAATTGTTAAACCTCACTGTATTTACTTCTGAGGGAGCGGTCCGTATCGGTAGAGACGGGAGATAAATGAAAGGCGTGCAGTCGATGTGTGAGTCAGTCTTTATTGTGGCTACGTAGCGGAGGTCGATGCGGAGCGGGAGCGGAGTGGAGTGATGCTGCTGCGTGGTGAGTGAAGATGAAGGTCAGGACACTACGGCGGTGAAGATCACTGGTCTTCAGGGAGCCGGCGTGTTGCCCTACACCATGGCGGTGTAGACGTGACCTTGGTCCAGGCGGTCGATCGACGTCGTGTTGACGGGATATGGCGGCTGTGTGTCCAGTGGGTCGGAGCACACACGTGACGCAGGAAGGAACCTTGAGAGGCGATGAGGTTGCTGCTCGTTGCAGGATGAGGATGCTGGCGCGTTGCCAGTTGTTGTTGCTGCTCGTTGCAGGATGTTGGATGATGGCGCGTTGCCGGTGGTGGTTGTGGTAGCTGCTCGTTGCAGGGTGCTGGTTGACATCTCATGTCGAGATGGTAGTCGGAGAGGTTCCTCGAAGGTGCTGGAATGTTCCTGTGTCACGCTGGATAAATTGATGTTCACGGTTGACAGCGCGAGGCCCGTGCCCCGCGCGGGCAGGTACTTAGTCGCGACACTGCTCGTTCTGAGTTCCTTTATCGATTAATGAATACTGAGGTACTGACTGACTCCGAGCCGGCGAGCGCGGCTTATATACCCGTGGCAAGTAATTAATTCTCGCGGTAGGTAATGCGGCGAATTCACGTAAAGGTGAGAAATCGCTCGAACTTTCTGCGGGCACTTGAACGGTACAGCCAGACGTTCTAGGTCTTTCGCCTAGGTGGCGGTGTTTATTTACGATGCGCCAGTTACTACCACGCTAAGGTAGGTATGCCTTATCTTCCAGCTAATTCTGTGGAGGTCAGTGGCGCTGCGGTAAATTTTGCAGAGCGGGTTAAGTAGCCGCTACAGACCCCCTTCCCAGTGTACGGAGTACAGGGTTGAAAGATGATGCCAGGAGTCGCAGGAAAGCCGGGTTGATGCTGCTGGTCGGTGCGTCCGTGCTGATGCGTCTCTACCGATTCCCTCGTTTTGCGGTGTTACCGGTGTGTCGTGGTAACACTCTTGTAAGGATGCTATATGCTGCGTATCCATATCACGTCGGGGTCACCAGTTGGGGAGCACGACGTGATCACGTCGGGGTCACCAGTTGAGGGAGCGGTCCGTATCGGTAGAGACGGGAGATAAATGAAAGGCGTGCAGTCGATGTGTGAGTCAGTCTTTATTGTGGCTACGTAGCAGATGGTCGGTGGTCGGTAACAAGATGTAATGCGGAGTGCCGTAGATGATGCTGCAGGCGTACGGAGGTGGAGATGGTGTGGTGAAGGTCAGCGAGTTGCTCGACACCATGGCGGTGGAGATGACCTATCTTCCAGGCCGTTGCTCGACGCTTTGTGTCGCGGAGATAAACGGTGAGTGGCTCGGTGTGCTGAGCCACCAGCAGGTAGTCCTGGCGAGGCGGAGCGCGTTCCATGGCAGCGAAGCACGGTGGGCTTCGGGGTGCCATGAAGTGGTGAGCTGATCCCTGGACTGAAGGTGACGCAAGCCTTGTGAGTCGCGGGATGTTGTTGATCTCAGGAGCTGAAGACACGATGGGCCTTGTAGCTGAGACATGGTGATGGACCTCGAGGAAGCTGCCCTGGATGCGTAGCGATGCCATGCAGGAGCACTTATTACATGTTGAGATATTGGCCGACTATTAGTGTGTGCGCGGGCTGGTACTTAGTCGCGACACTGCTCGTTCTGTGTTGCTTGCCCGGCCGATGAATGAATACTGAGGTACTGACTGACTCCGAGCCGGCGAGCGCGGCTTATATACCCGTGGCAAGTAATTAATTCTCGCGGTAGGTAATGCGGCGAATTCACGTAAAGGTGAGAAATCGCTCGAACTTTCTGCGGGCACTTGAACGGTACAGCCAGACGTTCTAGGTCTTTCGCCTAGGTGGCGGTGTTTATTTACGATGCGCCAGTTACTACCACGCTAAGGTAGGTATGCCTTATCTTCCAGCTAATTCTGTGGAGGTCAGTGGCGCTGCGGTAAATTTTGCAGAGCGGGTTAAGTAGCCGCTACACTTCACTTTAGATGTTTTTAGTAGTATTTTATACGAATTTAAAGCGAGAGTTCCATAGATAGATATTCAACCATTTCACGACAATTTTCAACAAGTAAATGTAGGTATTTATAATTATCTTGAGCCATAATTGCGCATTAGCAAGTAGGTAGTCATCTTCTTCCTTTTTCTTTCTTGTACTAGGTAGAGCCTTGTAAAAACGGAATGGACAAATAGAGATGAATAACAATGCAAGGAATTTGGGAAAATGGGTTTTAGTTCATAAGCTTTTTCAGAACTTAACAACCACTTTTTTTAATGTTTTGAAGAAAAAAAAAATCAAAATAGTCACCGGAGACCAAAATTTCATTTCCATTTTTTATGCCAAATAATGTCAAGAATCACTGGCTATCACGGAGGAAAATATAACAAAAATTCACGATCTCGTATTGGCAGACCGCCGATTGAAGATGCGCGAGATAGCTGAAACAGTGTAGGCATCTCAAAAGACCGCGTGGGTCATATCCTGCATGAAATTTTGAGCATGAGAAAGCTGTCGGCGCGATGGGTGCCGCGTTTACTCACTCCGGACCACAAGCGAAACTGTGAGACCACTTCAGAGCAGTGTTTGACGCTGTTTAAGCGCAATCCGAAAGAGTTTCTGCATCGTTTCATGACCGTCGACGAAACATGGATCTGCTGGTATACACCAGAGACCAAGGAACAGTCTAAACAGTGGACTTCACCCGACGAACGTGCTCCGAAGAAGGCGAAGACGGTCCTATCGGCCGGAAAGGTAATGGCCACCGTTTTCTGGGATTCACAAGGGCAAAACGATCACAGGGCTGTACTATGCCGAATTATTGGGCCGATTCGACGTCGAATTCCTGAAAAAACGGCCACATTTGGCGAAGAAAAAAGTGCTCTACCACCATGACAACGCACTGGCTCACACCTCCGCCCTCACCACGACCAAATTGGTCGAACTGGGCTACGAACTGCTGCCCCGTCCACCGTATTCTCCAGATTTGGCCCTGTGCGATTTCTTTTTGTTTCCAAACTTGAAAAAGCCACTCGCCGAGCAGAAATTTGAGTCGAATGAGGAGATCAACGCCGTGCCGCCACGGAGGCCTACTTTGCAGACCTCGAGAAAAAGAAAAGGCGATTGGAAAAAAAGAAAAAGGAAAAAAGGAAAAACTGACTGCCGCCTGCGACAGTCGCTTTTCGAGACGAGTGCTTTTTCACCCCCAAGTCGCTTTTGTCTGGCTTGTGTTTACACGGCCAGACACCTGCTATTTTGTTAGCCGGCCGGACCCCGACCGGCTCACTGCTTAGGCCACCGCGCCGCCAACTGCCTTTCTCAAGGCAACAAAGAAGAACCTGGCCCCACCGAGACGTCACAATACAATAATCCCCATCCAGAAGAGGAAGTACAGAATACCTGCCGTGCGGATGTTGTCCGCGCGGATGGAACTAGCTGACCCGGAGGATTCCCCAATCGAGATTCCCCAGGGCGCCCGCCAGTATCGACGGCAAACCAAGACGGGGACCATCCTCATCACCATCTCGGCCTCCCAGCCCGCTGAACCGAGGACCAAGCCGGTATCCATCCCCCTGCCGCCCCCCGAGATGCCCGAGGCCGCCCCCGCCCCCGGAACCAGCCGCCCCCCAATAGGCCCAGCTTCGGCCTACGTCGCGCCCCCCAGACCCCAGCCACCCGCCCAGGATATGGAAACGACCCGCCAGGAGGAAGGCTGGACGAGGCCGTCCAACACTGTCAAGAGGCCCCTATCACTACAGGAACCCCGGGCGGTTGTTGTCGGCAACCGCTTCGAAAACCTTAATGAAGTATCTGAAGGCGGCGATGGCGGTGGGGCACCGCAGGCGAAGCGCCCACATACTAACTCTAATTTCTCTTTTACAGGTACCAGTGGCCAGTCTGCACGGAAGGACCGTTGCCCCCGGTCGTGATGACCCTGGGGGCCCTCTCTCATGGGCAGGTCACCTCAGCGGTGCAGGGACACATCGGGAACCTAAATTTCAAAATACAATACCGATCAGGCGGAAAAGTAAATATCCTCCTACAGAACATGGCGGACCACCGTGCCCTCACCAACGGGCTGCGTGCGGAGTCTAGAGGCTTCCATACCTACACAGCGGAGGCGGAAAAGATGAAAAAGGCGGTCATCAAGGGCCTGCCAAATATCGAGACGGAGGAGATTGCGGCGGATCTCACCGAACAAGGTTTCCCCCCGGTGAAGGTCGTCAGGATGACGACAAACGCAGCCGAATACCCGATGTACCTGGCCACCTTCAATAAGGAAGTGAACATGGGCCAGCTGAGGGTGGCAGTCAAATACCTCTGCCACTGCAGGATCCGCCTGCAGAAGCACCGCAGCAATCATCTGCAACACGGGACGCAGTGCTACCGCTGCCAAAACTTCGGGCATGGGTCCCGAAACTGCGCCCACACCGCGAGGTATGTGAAGTGCTTGGTGGAGCATGCATCGGCCGAGTGCCCCAAGACCACCAGGGACGAGCCCGCCGCGTGCTGCAACTGCGGAGGCCCCCATCCCGCCAACTACAGGGACTGCCCGAAGAGGATAGCCTACGTCGCATCGCTCCAGCAGCACCAGCGACAAAACCGGCGCCAGGCTCCAGGAACCGGCAGGTCACATGCCCAGCAGACGTCGAGGACCGACGGACGCAGCTGGGCCAACGTAGTCGGCGGATCCCCGGCCTCCCAACAGCGAGAAGAGCAGCGTGAGGAGCAGCCCCGCTCGCAGCCCCGAACGCAGCAGCCCGCAGGAGAGGCATACACCGGCGTAGGAGACGCAAATTTGATGATGGCCCTGCTCCAAGGATTGAGGCGTGTGCAACCACAACTGGCCGCAGCTGGCTCCAACGAGCTGGAGAAGGCATGGATCCTGATGGATCTCATCACGTCCACCATCAATGTCTGATCCCCAGATGGTGAACGTGCTCCTGTGGAATGCCCACAGCATCCGACATAAAATAGACGAACTGCTCGCTCTGGCAAATAACACTAATACTGACATTATTCTCATTTCAGAAACACATTTAAATCACGACACACCGCTGAGAGTGCCCGGCTTTGAAGTTCACCGAGACGACCGATTGGAAGGAAGAGGCGGAGGCACCGCCATATTCGTTCGTCAATCAATCATTTCTACAAGAATCCCTACTCCGAAGCTGAAGAATACTGAAGCCACGATTATCGAAGTCATCATAGAGGATAGAGCGCACACCTTCATCGCCGCCTACTGCAATAAAGCCAACCATCTGGGGAGAGAAGACCTGGATAAACTACTTAATTTGCGCCCAATTGTTGTTTTAGGAGGAGACCTGAACGCAAAACACAACTATTGGAATAACTACAGAGGCAACGCGAATGGGAAAACGCTCTTCACGCATATGCAGACACATAACTACTCGATAATGGCACCGGACAAACCGACATTCCACTCAGTGCACGCAAAGTACCCCAGTACTCTGGACATCGTACTCGAGAAAAACGCAAAAACGATCTCGCCACTGCGCACGCTGGATAAACTTTCGTCGGACCACCTGCCCGTGAGCTTCAGTATCGGAGGGACAACTTCAAGGAGCTCTAGAAAACAGCGAAATTACAAAGACGCCGATTGGGAAGGATTCAAGAAAGAGATAAACGAACGAATTCACCTCACGTCGGGGACTCTGCGCTCAAAGGAAGAAATCGACGAGGCCGCAAGCACACCTCACGGAAATCATACAACATGCACAAGACACATTTATACCTCTCAAAGAAGCACACACATACACGATCAAGCTTCCCGAGCACATATTATCGCTCATCAAGGAGAAGAATCGCCTGCGACGCATCTATCATAGTACGCGCGACGGCTACTTTAAAACGGCATACAACACGCTACAGCGGGAAATAAAGCAAGAAATCACCGACCTCAGACGCGAACTTTGGACGAAGAAAGTTACGTCACTCACGCCAAAGGACAACAGCCTATGGAAAATGGCAAAAGCGCTGAAACACGAGGATCACACGATTCCCCCGCTAGAGAAGCAAGACGGATCAGGGCTGGCACTTTCACTTGAAGAAAAGGCAAACGCGCTCGCCGACGGATTCGAGAGAGCCTACGCAGCCACGGACGGCCTATCCGACCCGGAAACGGATCGACTTGTAGAAGAGTCTCTACGAAATCTCGAGCGAGCCGAGCAGACGAACGCCGCCGATATCCACTTCAGCACGCCAAGCGAAGTAGCCGTCATCATCAGACGATTGAAGACAAATAAAGCGCCGGGAAGCGATCAAATACAGAACATTCTACTCAAACATCTACCGCAGAAAGCCATCATTTACATTACAAAGCTGTTCAATGCCTGCCTCATCATCGGATATTTCCCTCAGATCTGGAAAACGGTGACCGTGCTGCCCTTTTCCAAGCCAAACAAGGACAAGAAGCAGCCGACAAACTATCGGCCGATCAGTCTACTTTCCACGCTGAGCAAGGTATTTGAACAGGTTATACTCAACAGGCTTCTACCACATCACGAAGACACTTTGCCAGACGAACAGTTCGGATTCAGGAAAAGGCATTCCACCACCCATCAGCTCTCCAGAGTAGCGGAATTCATCGCCAGAAAGTTCAATGAGAATCGCTTCACCGCCGCTGCACTACTAGACTTGGAGAAGGCATTTGACACCGTTTGGATTAAAGGGCTTCTGCACAAACTACACAGACTGAACACGCCCATATACCTAACGAGAGTGATACAAGAATACCTCAAGAACAGATCCTTCCAAGTCTTCATCAGGAACGCGCTGTCGACACTACGTGAGATTCCGAAAGGCGTGCCTCAAGGAAGTCTACTGGGACCTGGGACCCCACCTCTTCAACATCTTTACGCACGACATCCCCCACGACGAGAGATGCAACCTATCCATCTATGCAGACGACGTCAAACTTTACGTTTCCTCGCTGAAAGCAGACATGGCAGCCATGTACCTACAGAGGGCGCTCGACGCTCTAGTAGAGTTCTACAAAAAATGGCGACTCAAGCTGAACGAGACGAAGACCGAAGTCATTATGTACTCGAGGAAACGCACCAAAACACCAGACGTCAACATCGAAATGGGAGGACACGTCCTAGAATGGAAAGATGAAGTCGTCTACCTGGGCCTGACAATGGACTCACGTCTCAACTGGAAATCTCACGTAGCCAAAACGCACGCGAAAGCCAGAAAGGCAGTCGGCGCAATGAAGCCAATCTTCAACAGAAGAAGTCCGCTACGTCCCAAAATCAAACTCTTGATCTACTACTCGCTCATTCGGCCGGTACTGACCTATGCTATCCCCGTGTGGGGCAGCATCTCCTTCACTGACCATACAAAACTACAGACTTTACAAAATCTCTGCATTAAAATCACGTACAACACAAGACTCAGAACAAACTTGAATACATGCAAGAGAAGAAATACCGACCTTATTTGAATACACACACAGACTGACCGACCGGTTTTACAAGTCACTTCAACACAGTAAAAATAAACTCATCAAAGAAATCGGTCAATACAATGCACCTAGCGATCTTCCTTTCAGGTACAAACACAGACTACCCAAACATATCCTGATGGACCTAAATCATATTTGGCACAACCCGGAATCAGATGCGGATAACTGAGCGAGCAGTAGGTATTCCCAATCACCAGACCCCTCCCCACAACTTATGTCTATATATCTATGTATATATTTATATAATAATATTTATTTTATCTATATACGTAAGTACATATTACACGTCAGCTGATTTGACAGCTCCGCATTTAACAGAAATTTAGTGACTTTAAACAACATAGCAACATAACTCAAGTTGAACAGTGATAAAAAGTGATACGCTAGTCAAACTGGCAGTGTTTGCGACAGTGGCAGTTTAATCTCCAGTCATTAATCGTGATTTTAAATATCAAATTTTAATTTCAAAAAGATTATTGACAGACGAAAACCATAGACAAAATATATTTATTTCGTCATAGACTTGTATTTTCTGTGGCTATTAAATTAAATTAAAAAAGGGCTAACTTCACATAAAGAGGTTCAACTCTCAAAATGACCCGGTCTACTCAAGTGATGGATTTATTAACAGAAATGAAGCAGGAATTTCAAGAACTTCGTAAGGACATCACTGACTTTAAGGTCACGATCGATTACTGTGCTAACAAAATTGATGATTTCTCTAAACAAATAAAAGAAATGGATAAAAAAATTAAAAAAATTGAGAAAAACGAAAACGATATTTCAGTCATCAAGAGTGAACTAAAAGATGTACAACGAAAATTGAATGATATAGAACACACAAACAAATCGTGCAACATCGAAATCCGAGGAGTTCCTGAAAAAAACAACGAAAACCTTTTGGAAATCATTAATGAAATAGGTTCAACCGTCAAACTCGACCTCGCGGATTTAGAAATAAATAATTTCTACAGAATCCGACGGGACCTGAAAACTTCGGATGATGTGCCTCCCCCTGAACGAGTGCGACCGATAATAGTGAAATTTAGCAAACAACTAAAAAGAGACAACTTCCTTGCGGCAGTAAAAACATTTAACATGAAACAAAAACTTAAAGAGGATAAAATAAACACAACCCACTTGAAGAAGTTCACCGCACAAAAAAAAGAGCCCATTTTCATAAGTGAGCACCTCACTACACACGAGAAAAATATTCTGAGGCTTACAAAAAAATTCGCAAAAGAACAAAACTACGCTTTTGGATGGTCACGAAATGGACGATGCTACCTTAGGAAGACACCTACGTCCAAGATTATGGTGATCTCCCACGAAGATCAATTATCGCCAGAATCACTGATTAAACAGTCCGATGTACTCGCACATCCAAACCAACACATTGCTGGAAAAAAAAACTAATTCGGAATTTTCCAATACGACAGGATTTATAATAAATATACATCTTACAATGATTAATTGCATATATATGAATATCAGGGGAATGAGGACTAAAGTTGATGAGATACACGAAAACATTCTTATCAACGAATACGACTTAGTAAGCCTAACAGAGACATGGTTGAAGGAATCTATCTGCGACCAGGAATTAGTAGACAACCGGTATGAGGTATTTCGGAGAGATAGACTACACAACACAAACAAAGATGGAGGAGGAGTCATGATTGCTGTATCAAGAAAACTGGAGGTGAAGAGAATGGCGCATTGGGAATGTCAAGCAGAAGACTTATGGATCCAACTCAATATAAATATTAACAATAGGAGTGTCAAGCTAAATGTTTGCACAGTATATCTACCGCCAAATGAAGAAGAATCTGTTGTAAGCTCATTTTTAAGCAATCTTCGGAATGTGTACTTAGCAACACCAAACCAACACATTTTAATATTTGGAGATTTCAATAAGTCTAACATTCATTGGATTCCCGATGAAACACACAATTTATTACCTTTCACCACAAACACAAATACAATCACCTCTGACATCATCGATACCCTATCATTCTGCAATCTTAAACAATTTAACGGAATTGTTAACCAACAATCCAAAATCCTGGATCTCATTTTATCAGACAAAGAAGACATATCAGTAACTCGCTCTTTATTTCCACTAAGCAAAGAAGATCCATACCACCCTGCTCTAGAAATAAATTTTCTTTTTGATTTTCTACCTAATCTAGAAAACCGTAACGCCCCGAGACCAAACTTTTATAAAGCTGACTATGACTCAATTAACACAATTCTTCGTGAGACTGATTGAGAATTCATTAATCAGGGTAATATAGATCAATCTGTCGATCAGTTTTATAGTATACTCTACCAGATTATCTCTTCTCATGTTCCTATTAAAACAAACAATAAACACTTCCCTAAGTGGTACTCGCAAGATCTCATTCGTTTGATAAAAGAAAAAAACAAATTTCATAAAAAATATAAAAAATATGGTAATGAACTAGATCATTTATCTTTCAATCTGATTAGAACCAGAACGAAGAATCTTATAAGAATTTGTTATCATAAACATTTAGATTTAATTAAACAAAACTTAAAATCTAACCCGAAAGATTTCTGGAAATTTGCAAAAAGCAAATATAAAAACACAACCAACATACCTAAAGAAATGCACCTAAATGATATAAAAACTACACAAGGTCAAGATATCTGCCGACTTTTTCTAAGCACTTTCAATCTATTTATAAACCACAAAATGCAAACTTTTCACCACAAATAACTGATGATTTCTGCAACGGAAGCCTCGGTATGATCAATATTTCGCCCTCAACTATATTAATTAAATGTAAGAATTTAAGAACCAATAAGGAATCAGGTCCTGATGGTATTCCACCTATTTTTTTCAAAACATGCAGAGATGTTCTTGCCAGACCACTTAGTGTACTTTCAACAAATCACTACAAGAAGGTGTTTTTCCAGTCAAATGGAAAACGGCTTTTTTAACTCCCATCTTTAAGAAAGGTTGTAAGAGCGATATACAAAATTATAGACCCATCTCTAAACTTGACTGCATAGGAAAGTTGTTTGAATCAATAATATATGACTATCTATTAGCCCATGTAAGTAAATATATCATCATTGAGCAACACGGGTTTTTCCCTCGGCGTTCCACAACAACGAATCTTCTTGAATACTCCCAATTCATCCGCGATAACATCGAAAAGCATTTACAAGTGGATGCCATCTACACGGATTTTTGCAAAGCATTCGACCAGTTAAATCAATCATTACTCATCAAGAAACTGAAAAAGTTTGGCGTAAATGGAAATACTCTGAAATGGTTCGAAAGTTACATTACTAATAGAAAACTACAAGTAGTTGTAGGAGGGTACTCCGCGGATCTTTTTACGGCAACGTCGGGAATTCCGCAGGGCTCACATCTTGGACCGTTACTGTTTTTAATATTTATCAACGACATAGTTTTCGGAATAAAAAAATCAAAATATCTCCTGTTTGCTGATGACCTTAAGTTGTACAAAAAAATAACATCATTAGAAGATTGCGCCGATTTGCAAAAAGACTTATCATCACTTCATGAATGGTGCACACTAAATGATTTATATTTTAACGAAAACAAATGTGCTGTAATTTCCTTCACAAAAAACATCAATAAATTTTCAAACACATATCACATTAACAATGTCGCATTACGTAACACAACTTCAATTAAAGACTTGGGCGTGACATTTGACTCTTCACTTAGCTTCAATAAACATGTAGATGCAATTTCAAAATGTGCATCACAAGTATTAGGATTAACGCTAAGAATCACAAACTGTTTTAAAAGTGCAGAATTAACATTATATAAATCAATTGTGCGAAGTATCCTCGAATATGCATCCACAATTTGGTCTCCCAATTATGAAATTCATAATTATAGGATCGAATCCACACAAAGAAAATTAACCCGTGTAATTGCTTATCGTGAAGGTATATCTGATCATTTCGGAACGTACAATGACCGAAATTCACACTATAAACTACACTCTCTAACAGCCAGACGTAAACTTTCTGATTATTACTTTTACACAAAATTATACACTCATCAGTTGATACACCAAACATTTTGTCCCAAATTAACATTAACACATCATCAAGAAAGTCAACAAGGAGGATGAAAGACATTTTCTATATTAAAGCCTACCTCACAAATACAGGGTATTTCTCCCCTTTACCACGAACACTGAGAAGTTATAACGCTATACATTGCTCTAATAAAGAAATAGACATTTTTAATGACCAATTTAAACATTTCAAAAAAAAAAGTTTTACCTTTTATCATATCAAGCTGATACTGTGATGAAGCCCTTTATTTATAGAGAGGCAATATTGTACCTACCAAATCAGCGTCTCACCAGTACAGGTAACAATCATAAATTGTTTATGAACATTTACCTACCATGTACTTACCTTTTACCCATTCCTACTTGTCATTCACCTCAGCTTAATTACTTTTGTTACTATCTTTTGTTATTATTATCATTTCATTTATTTGTTATTATACAATCACTATGTTGATATTATCATTTTCGATACTATGTATTTTCGTTATCACTATGTTTAAACATTCATGTTTATAATTTTTTGGGCACCATGCCTGTTTTATATACTTAAATAAAAAAAAAAATAAAAATAAAAAAATAAATAAAGTAAGTTTATCCTAAAAATTCCCATAAAGTATATATCACATAAAAACAGACACATACACCCCACACCACAAAATGCAGGATCTCACATGCTGAAATCACTGAAGGCCGCCCAGTTTCATGTTGACTGTCGGCCGATTCCTCCCGGATAAGGTTTTTCATGGTTTCCTTATTCCCAATGGCAAATGCGGAGGAGCTCCAAATAAAAAGGACATGACCGACTCCTTCCCACTCCCAACATAACACAAACACACACGTATGTATATATTTTTCCACTGGGCTTGAGTTCAGATTGCTTTGTGGAGCAGAGCGAAACATGCAATTTTAGTAGGGTTTTTACATAACAATTTTTCCTTACCGACAAAACACAAGACCTTTAAGACTATAATAGCCAGGCAATATTTTTAAATACCCACATGAGGTAAAAATTGCAAGGCGCATATGACGCCGTTCTATTTGTATAAGGAACATTAACTTTAAATTCAGTAAATTTAAATGATTCATCTCATCAAGATACATAAGAATCTAGTAAATGAAAAAAAAAAAATGAAAAGGCGATTGTTGTTAATCCCCGATGCTTATTCTGATTAACAAAAATGGTGTCTACTATTTTAAACAGTGCAGTTAACTTAATGACAGCACTGATTTCGTAAATTGGTGCTTTGTTTTCCCAGTGGTGTCGTTTTATATATGTGTGATATTATTTTGACGTCGAGTAGCTAATACGAGTGACCGAAAGAAGGTTCGGTTTCGGTTTCGACAAGTTTCGGCAAAAATAATTGGATATTTTGCTGATGATGGCGGGTGACATACGAGCCACGAACTCACCGAAGTCAGAGTTCGAAGTCAGAATCGAAGTTTCAAGAAGTAGTTAGCATGATTTGTTATTTTTTATAAATTTTGTTTGTTTTATAGAAGTAATATAAAAAAATATTATTTTTTCACATACTTCAATTATTGGTTTTTATTTATTTAATTTAACACGTGTTAACTGTTTGAATAAGTGTATAGAATAAGCAAAATAACAGTAAACAATCGATTTTTAACATGTCTAAAAAAGTTTCGGTTTCGGTTTCGATTTCGGCCGAAACTGAGATAGACACCGAAGATTCGGTTTGGGTTTCGGTTTCGGTGGAAAGTCCACTTTGGTCGGACACTAGCTAATACATTTGAATGTAAAAAATGGATTGATATTTTAAACTTTTGGTAAACCATTTATAAAATTATCTCTGTTATGCTAACGACGTCAATCAATGGTATTTCTGATAGCGCAACGATGACCAATTTCGATAAATTCATATCTATGTAATTGAAAATAATATTTTCTATCGTAAATAGGTGATTTGCAAAAGACACAGTCTTAAACTAGTTTAGTTGCATCCCCACTTGGAATGCCTTCCATCTGGATATGATTTTTTTTTTTTTACATGAATACGGCATGAGAGTCCCAACTGCTCCCGTCTGGAGCCAGTGGGACTACGGCATCCCCAATTGGGGTATGTTGTGAAGCAGAAGGCAGTGACAGGGGAAGGAGATAGGAAAGAGGAAGGTGGGGAAGTACCTGGCTATTCAGATCTGGTCACGAAACACGGCAGAAGCCATTTCAAGCAAGGTTTCAATTCTGAATGGTGGTCTTACACCAGGGCGTTACTGAAAGTATCTTCCACTCTGGAACGTGCGGCAAATATACTATATTTTATTTTAAATGAATAAATTGTGAAATACACAAATTAATCAAAAAAAAATTATTTGCCACGCCGGGATTCGATCCCGCGGCTTTTGGAATGCTAGTCAAGCGCCTTACCGCTGCACTACGCCGGCCATCAGAATTTATTTATTTACGCCCTAGTGGGCTTTTACAAGGATAGATAATAATAGTTAGGCAGGTACTTAGTACACAATTATAATGATTAAACTAATAATAAAAAATAAAATTAATTAAAATCAAAATCATACATTTCATTAAAGTAATTATAAAGACTTATTTTTATAACTAATACAGAATCTGCAAACATGTCTACAATATTCCCAAACTTATTACCAAAATGATGTAATCTATTTATAGGTGTATGGATACGCGCCATAAAATATATTTAAATATATTTGGGCATTAGTCTCATTTAAATTAATAATTTATCCTATGGGACCATGGGGGCGCCATCTATGGTGGTTGTATTATATTGAATTTACGTATGTGACATTGAAATTCAGTATATTCATGCATTTTCTTACCTCTGTGGAGCAAGCAACTACTTCCGACGTGAGTGTTGGTGAAAGCCAATATATGTCAGTACTAATCAAATCATTAACCCATAATTGAAGCGTTGATGTGAGGTTTTGGCACGTACGATTAATGTGCAAAATTCATATTCATTGTGTAAACTTTCTTCCAGTGATAAACATCTCTGAATTGTACAATACCGCCTTGGCAAAATTCAATATTTGAAAGAAACTAGTGTCGCTTGTCTGGACATCGTGTGGAGAGCTGCATTCTTTGAGTGAATATTGTTTTGTTTTCACTGAGGATTTTGGAATTGCTGTATGATCTGTTTTGTGTCACATAGGGAAGAGTTCATCTTTCATTAATTTACATAGGGTAGTATTTCCCTCGTGTCTGGGGCTATTTACACGCCCCTACAGTGTATGAGCCTCATAATTTGTTTTAAAATTGTCACAGAAGAAGGTAGCACTTTGCCTCGTATTTCTGGTCGGTACGTAAAATTTTATTTTGGCAAGAATTTCAGGGTTGTCAATACAATTATTAATGATTTTATTTAATAGTACAAGGTCAGAGATGATCCGCCTATCTGACAGCGTAATTAAGTTTAGTTGTTTCATCAAAAGGACATAGTTAATATTTTGAATTGGAATATTCAGCTTAAAGTTAACAAATCTTAAAAATTTGTGCTGTACCCTTCCAATATTGTTTAGAATGGAAACCAATGTCGCCACTGACTGGTGCATTTGTGACATCGCATGTCGCCATCCCATTATGTGATTAGATGTAAAATGAATGTATATTTATAAAATTCTTAGCTAACCCTGTCAATATCGGTTCGGCTGTCAACAGTGAAACCGTTATCGTTTTCTCTGTGCCAAACCCCCGATTGCTTTCTAACATGGTATTATTTGTTTTCTGGGGTTAAAAAAAATTCAAATCTTCATTTCATACTTTCATTGGTCAGGTTTATTTTGAAATATTATTTGATCAAGTAATGAAATGGTTCAGCTATTTATTGAGTTCCGAGTGGATTCCCCAGCCATGGGTATGAATTGGGGCAGGTGGCGACGCAAGATGTCATCCAACGATTAGCCTGGAAGTTAAAAAAAATGTAAATAAATCACCCAACAGTATTTCATATTAATTTATAACGCTGCAAGATTTTACATTACAAAAGTTCATGAACCATCCATTTTCCTAGGATATATATATTGATTTACAATACAAGCAAGTTCATAAGCTCTCCGACCACCCCTGGTATTTACGTATTAGTACCATTAGGTACCGGAAAGATTTTAACCAGCGTTTCCTAAGCATATTTGAGGTAAAAATGTACATGTAATTTTGCTTCACCCAGTGGCGACAGATTTTTTTGTTGTTGTTATAAATGATGTCTACATTTTTTAATACAAGTGTGTTCAGGAATTGCTGGTTAAAGTTAAAAAAAGTTTATTTCTGTATATGACACTAGTTAATTGTATGAAATGGTTCTGCACTTGGCTGAACTCCAGTTATTTGTTCTAGGAATTAATCATCAGATGGTAAAACAGATATCTAACCCAGCCGGTCATGTCCCTTTGAATGTTGTGTGTTTTGTTTTCATTATGTTAATTCTTCTTTGTTAGCATTTTTATAAACACGATGTGATTCTTTAATCTTCTCTCTTTTACCCGAAGAAACTAGCGAACTAAGGAATGTTTTAGATCCCAGGGACCGAGCCCTTGTGGATCATATTCCATGTAACGTTGAAAGATAGTGCAAGTCATGTTAAAAGTAGAACTGTGAATACGAGGGTAGGCTGAAAAGAAATATACACATGCTTGTACAGTGCGAACAAAATGACCCTCAGAAGCGCGCTAGGTGGAATATGGAAGTGATATTCCTCTTCTATACGTACGCGCAAGTTTGAGGTCGTTGAATTCATCCAATGTAATTTGGGAAGCGGAAGTATGGAGATGTGTTTTAGTGTTATGTCAATGCAAGGTAAATAGCGGGCTGTTTTCGAATTTTTATCTGCTGAAAAAGTGACTCGTACTAAGATTCATCGTCGTTTAAAGGATGTTTATGGTAACGATGCTGTTAATAGATCTACTGTAAATCGATGGATAATAAAGTTTCAAGACTGTGAACTTGGAAAAGCAATAATTTTTGCTGAAACACGCAGAGGACGTCCAATCATTGATACAGACGATAAACAATCGAAACTCGTCGGCGATTTGATTCAAAATGACCGGCGAATCAGTCAAAAGCGTATCATAAACCATTATGGAATATCCAAGGAACGTGTCAGCTTCATTGTTGAACAATTATGATACCGTAAAATCTGTGGACGATGGGTACCACGCCGTTTCTCAGACGGGAATAAACAGTGTCGATTAGAGCCTCTGCAAAACCTGAAGTTTGAACCGATTCCACACCCTTCTCACTCACCCGATCTTTCGCCTAGCGACTTTAATTTTTTCCTCTTCTCAAAAGACTCCTCAAGGGTAATCATAACACCTCGGACGATGGGGTGAAGGCAGCAGCCAAGTCGTGGATTCGAGAAATGTCGGAAGAATTTTTCAGTTACGTAATGAAAAAACTTGTTACACGTTGGAAGAAATGCGTTAGCCTTTACGGTGATTATGTTGAAAAATAAATATATGATTTTGAAGCATAAGAATCGTATTTTAATGTACTTTATTTGTTTTCGTTCTTTTTTACAAGCATGTGTGCATTACTTTTCAGCCTACCCTAGTACATTGTCGAATACTTATTATGAATCGCCTTTCATTGAATTGAGATCTTAAAAATTATACAAAAATATTGAATGTTCCAACCCAGCTAGGAGCACTCCGGTCCCGGTTCGACTGGTGTATTACGGGGCACTGCAAGGAATTGGAAGACGGTTGGAGTTTAATTAGCCGTATATTATATATACGCATTTTCTTCTTGGTGTGCCCTATCAGGTCCCCCTCAACGTTGGCGATCACTATCTCTGTCTTGTGCTGCCCGGAATAGCTCCTCCACACTTCTAATGCCGGTCCACTCTTTTTTTCGCACCAAGAAATTTGTCTCCTACCAGGCCCTCGGCGACCCTCTATCTTGCGTTTTAATATTAATTTGAGCAAGTGATACTTCTCCCCTCGAAGTATGTGACCCAGATATGATTTTTTTCTGACTTTTATTAATGTAAGCAGTTCTCTATCTGCTCTAGCTCGCCTGAGAATTTCTGTGTTGGTGATCATGACGGTCCATGGGACCTTGAGCATTCTCCGGTGAAGCCACATTTCAAAAGACTCTAACCTGTTCATGATATTTACTTTCAAGGTCCATGTATCTAATTATGAATAAATAGTGCTTACAACGCCATTCAGCTGGCAACTCTTGGGCTGGCAGGAAGGAGTGTATGTGTCCTGGCATACGGTGTCTCCGGGCTTCATCTTGGAAATTGGAACCGGATTCTTCACCCAGTCGATGACCTGAGATGCTGATGCCTGGAATTGTAAAAATAAGTTTTCAAACGTAATGTTATTGTAATATCTAATAAGAGCTTTTATTATTACGGTATGACGGTACAAAAATATAATAAACGTACGTTCCTTATCAATAATCAACAATAATACTGCAGCTATTTCAAAAGACGAGATACACAAAGTACGTAGGACTGTTTCCTTTAAAGGAAAAAAGTAATCATTTTCTTGCATCTGTCTCGCACTCCGCTCTTTGATGTCTTCGTAGACCACTACAATACTGGCTGAGGCGATAATTTTGAAAGTATGGAATATAGTTACAAGGATATTATTGAAGTGTGAGTGAATTCCAAAAATTTTAAAATGTAAAAACATCAATGCGCTGATAGTTTTGATTTTGCACTTAGACACATAATGCTGCAGCTCTTTGTTACACAAAACAATAGTCGAAAGTGAGACAAACGGCGAACGTATGTCTGCACCCCCCCAAAGGAAACATGCAATCATTGTTATATATCTCCATCACACATATAAAGAAAATGAAACGCAATTCCCGTCACCGTAGCTGAGCAGTAATAAGATATAGGTATCTGTTTCCTCTGAACGTAAAAAAGTAATACTTTGGAGGAAATAGACACACGTATATTGTGTGTCTCATCCTTCGTTGTCTCCATTATTT
Organism: Limnephilus marmoratus; assembly: GCA_917880885.1. Lineage (NCBI taxonomy): Eukaryota > Metazoa > Arthropoda > Insecta > Trichoptera > Limnephilidae > Limnephilus > Limnephilus marmoratus. Next base: position 42,543,941 of record OU862924.1, on the reverse strand, counting down.
AATGTGTAAGAAAGATTATTAGGATAAATAAAGTATGTTTTCCACGGTCGAGTGTCACCCCCCTGTCGGGTGGCACCCGGGGCGGACCGCCCCCCCCGCCTCCCCTCGCTACGCAACTGCTTTCAGGTGTCTTCTAGCCTGCGCTACTTCGGAGTGCAGTCCATTGCACAGGCTGCACTCCCCAGTTTTGTCAGGCGTCACCCTCTGGAATTGCTGCTAGCTTTTTGTGTGAAAGGCTTGCGGAAGTTATTTGTGCTTTTCTGGAATTCTGATCTACGTGTTCAAGTCACCTCATTTACGACTATTGTGTGAATAGTGGCAGGTTTGTGATGCGAAGTACATCTTGGATCGTCGAGCTTCCCACTCGATTCTAACTTGGAACTCCTACCACTCATCTTTAAATATATCTTTATAGAAATGAGAACTAACCAGATAGACATCAGGAAGGGTCTGCAGGTAGTCAAGGAAGGCAATGTACGCGGGCAGGTGGTTAGGGTTGATGTTGTCAGAGAACCAGGCGGCGTGTACGAAGAAGCCGAATGGGGCCCGGTTTCCGTTGTACTGCTTGTTGAACTCTCTGATCATCCATTGTTTCAAGCCTTCGACATCTTCTGGGCTATAATTATTCATATTCATAGGTTGAAATCATATATATGAACAAGGCCTTTGATCGCGTAATTCACAAAAATCTTTTTAAAAAACTAGTCCTATTTGGTACACATGGCCACCTGTTTAGATTGATTAAGTCCTACTTTAGAAACCGTAATAAGGTAATCTTAGTCAACGGTGTCTTCTCAAATTCTATCGAGGTAATATCTGGCATCCCCCAAGGATCCCACCTATGTCCGCTCTTGTTCTCAATTACATAAACGACATTGAATAATGTTTTCAAAATTCCAAATATGAAACTATATGCTGACGACACGAAAATATTCAAAATGGTTTGCTCTCTCTCTCTTACTTTGATTATCCCTAAAAGGTGATAATTGAGGGATAAAAAAGTGGCTTCAAAGAGACTTAGCGAGTATTGCGAGGTTAGCTATTTATATATTTGTAATGTAACATTTCTAAATGTCACTTATGGAACATCACATACCACTCTGATATTTACTTACACATCGACGCAGGCGTCAACCATGGAACAGACAGTCTGGCTTTGATCCTTCCATGTCATCATGGGGATGACCCAAACGTTGGAGTAGGACTCCGTGGGGCAGGGGCCGATCAGGCACTCCTGGGTGCTCAAGTACTCGGTGGTGTAGGGCCAGAGACCGGGCTGGGTGTATTTCTGTGTGACCCAGGATACATCGTATAGGAAGCCACTCTGCTTCAGCATGTTGAACTGGTTGTTTCCGGCCATCTGTAGGAAGGGCATACGGATACCTGGATAGGATATATTAGTTTAATGATTGACAAACTTTTGGGTTATCAAAAATACTTGGAACTAACTAGTCTATAGTCAGCATATAGAAGTAAAAATATTTAATGTTCCCAAATATGTGTTACATAGACAAATTTTAAAATAAATAATACGCAGAATTCAAGTGATAAACAGTAAAATATAAGTGCATTCAATGACTCCCTAACACTAAAAACAGATTATCTGTCACTGTATTAAAATTCGGTGTACGATTTTTTGAAAGGAGTGTGGAAAATTTTCAAAACGAAGGCGCAAAAATTTACAAGCGCTCATGGTTGAAATAGATTGTGTAGCGGAACGCTCAAGTAGTTAAGAATATTTTATTTTAAAGTTCTCTATGACTTACTTGAGCTTGAAAAAAAATTAATTTGTCATATATTTGGTTTATAATTGTGTAATTTCAACTATTTAAGAAATTAAAAAAAAAAATGTAGTACTTTTTAAAAATTAAATAGCCTTAAATACAGGGAATTAATATATCAAATATTGGTTTATAATTGTGTAAATTCTAATTATGCAATTGTAAATGTTCTTTAAAATGGCCTGGAAAGAATCTCCTACTTGTGATTTCACTAAAGAAACCACTCATTCACTCTGAATGCAATTATTAAAGTTCTCCAAAATGACCTTGAAAAAAAATCACATCTTTGCGATTCTTTCAAAGACATAAAGAAACCATCCCTTCGTTCAGAATATAATTTTTAATGTTCTCAAAAGTTGTTTTCATAGAATCAAATTCCTGTGATGCCTTGAACGAAACCATTCCTTTGTTAAGATATTATGAACTAAATATACAATTTGGCTGTCCTGAAACGGGTATCCTTCCCAGTTGGACACACAAAGTATCATTTTGTAATGTATCGTAATACTAATGCATATATAAATAAATAAACTTACTTAGTTCTCGGAATGAAGTGTGGCTGAATATAGCACGGAGGTAATAAAAAATATATCTAAGAGTACTAAAAGCTTCCATTTTCTTTAATTTGGCGCTATGATCAAATATATAATACGAGCAAATGAACAAGGTTTACCTTTAATGTCCTCTTCAGGGATCTTGGCAAAATGGCTGGTCAGCGACCTCTGGTCGGTGAATTCCTGTAGCAGCAAGGGCAGGGAGGCGTTTTTCCAATAGTTGGTCAAAGCCTGGTGGGTGATGGAGTGGAGACTGATCTGCTGTCCGTTAGCGTGTAGCTCATGCACCAGCGAATAGTCGGAGTATTCGTGAGAGACGAAGAAGGTGGCTGCCACGGAGCAGTTGTTGGGGTTCTTGCGACCGTACAGGACCTTCCTGTAGTATGGGATGTTTATGGGGGTCACGGCGTCGTCAAAAGTCAGTATGACAAACTGTAATGTAAACCAAGAAAAAATTAAGTCCAAGAAGACATTAATCCATTACAAAAATAATTTTTCAGGTTTCTCAAATTAAAAGGTATCATTATTTTATTTTTTAGTAATGACTACTTAAAAAATACAAAAGAAAGTATATACTCAGTCCTCCTCACTGTGGATTCTTGTTCCGAGGCGGACTGTAGGTTGTTATATGGGTATTATGTCATGTTTTACTCTTCTTCATATATGTATAAAAAATATTTATTATTATTTTTAATTGATAAACTAATATTTAAGACAAGATTTTTATGCACAGCACAAAGGGTAACAATTATTATAAGTAATAATTATTAGCCTGAAACACTCATCTACCTTGAAAAAATCTCCCGAGAAAAGATACATGCCGGCGATGGGACTCGAACCCGCGTCCTTCTGAAGGACTATTACTTATAATAATTGTTAAAAATATTTATGTTTGTTTACTGTAGGTAAGCATGATGTGAATGATTTCCTCTTCTCTATGATTAGTCAGCCATATTTTAATTTAGTTTTTAAACTTTTTTTATCTCCATGGTGTTTATAATTTCATTTGGAAGGGAATTGTGATTTTTCTGGCCGAAGGATGTATTTAATTTTGGAATGTTCAATAGATTTCAGGTTTTCATCTTTGTAGTGTACGTGCGTTGGTCAGTAAGGTACCTACTATTTTTTTTTCCTTTTAATTTGAGTAGAGCTTATTTTGAGAGAGTTTTATTATTGAAACAACACTAAAGTTTTAAAAAATTATTTTGAAGTTCTTATGGGTACTTCAGGATTATTTTTATTAATATTTTTTTATGTTTTAACGACCTGCTTCAAGAATGTGTTTGGGGCAGATCCCCAGCCAATATTATTTACATATTTATTTACATATTTATTTATTTATCTACGCACTTTATCGGGGCTTTTACATATGAATAGTAAGAAATATACGGCATTTATTGTACATAATTGAACTGCCTTAGTGACAATAAAATTAAATAAATATTTTATATTTGTTTAAAGATAAATTGAATATGTCCACTGACTTGGTATAATTATTTCCCTCCAATAGTATTCTGGACAAAGAGGAATACATATGGTAGTTAGTCTTAGAATTTATGCACTGAAATAAATCCCGACTTCTAGTATTACGTAGTGGAATCCGGAAGCTCATCAATTCAAGTAATATCGGACTATCAACTAAACCATTTAGAATTTCATATAGAAATACCAAGTCGGTGAAAATTCATCTCTCTGGCAATTTGAGCACATTCATATCATTTAAAAGAGTATTGTAGTTCAACATTGCTGGAATACCCATTTTAAAATTTAGAAAACATACGAATTGGTTTTGTATTCTTTCAATAGCTTGTATATGAATATTACTTCCTCCCGTACACACGAGCATTTGCTTATTACGGGAGAACATTTACAACAAAAAAAGTATAATAATAATAATTGTATTAAGCTTTTTTATATACTTTCATTGTATTTATGTACCTATCTAATGTACTCGTGTGAATATAATTTCCAAATGAGAATATTATGGGAAACTGTATCAACGGCTTTACTAAAATCAGTATAAATAGAGTCTATTTGTTTCTTTTCTTTGAAAGCATTGGTTATAACATTAATTATTCTATACGTAATTGCAAAAGTATAGAGTTTCTAGATCTAGACTATGAAAGGGCGTAGGTACATATAATTTTTACTTAGTATATTTCGTTTTTTTTTTTTTTTTTTTTTTTTTTTTTTTTTTTTCTTTATTCATCATATTAATTTTTATACGGTTTTTACAGGTGATTCGACTTCCACGCTAGGCACATGCCCGTATTTTGGTAGTCGATTTATATATATAATTGTATAAATGTAAGAATTGTTATTGGTTAATATATAGTTTGGTTAGGTACAATGTTTTTGTATGACAACGAATTCTTTAAGTGGTTTGTCAATTAAGTAGATAATATTTATATAATAATAAACATATATTTATTCCAAACTTGACGACAAACAGAATATTATTTCGAATAATAATATTCCGTTATCAGATATGCGCGATTTTTGGACAAACATTTGGAGTAAAGATATAAAACATAATGAGGTAGGTAACTGGATAGAAAATGAAGAACTCAATTGTTCAGACATTGAACAAATGAGTTTTTCTGATATATCGGTTGAATTGTTTGCCAAAATTATAAAAAATACTCATAATTGGAAAGCCACGGGTTGCGATTGGATACATAATTTTTGGTACAAACGTCTAACTACTTTACATCCTCTTTTTGCAAAAAATCTTTCAAAACTTGTCAGAGAACCTCAAAATTTTCCTAATTTTCTAACTAAGGGCATTACTTATATGTTGCCTAAAAGCGAACATATTAATAATCCCTCTCAATATAGACCCATTACATGTCTACCGACAATATACAAAATTTTAACCTCTTGCTTGACAGATTTAATATATACTCATTTGGATGAAAAAAATATTTTATCTGAACAACAAAAAGGTTGTCGCAGAAAACATATGGGATGTAAAGAACAGTTAGTTATTGATTCTGTAATTTTAAAACAAATTCAAAATCAAAAGCGTAATTTACATACTTGTTATATAGATTATCAAAAAGCTTTTGATAGTGTCCCGCACTCGTGGCTAATCAAAATATATAAAGTTAACCCAATTATAATTAGCTTTTTGAAAAATATTATGTCCTTTTGGAATACAGATTTGCTAGTTAATTTAAAAGGTAAGAAAATAGTAGTACCGGGCATTTCAATAAAAAGAGGGATTTTTCAAGGAGACTCATTGAGCCCTCTTTGGTTTTGCTTAGCATTGAATCCCCTTTCTAAAATGTTAATTAAAAGCAAGTTTGGAATTTAGAGAAAATGATTAAGGTAGTTAAAATTTTTTCAGATGATATTAAAATGACTTTTGGTTTAGATAAATGTAAAACTATTTATATAGAGAAAGGCAAAATTGTAGATGGAGACGAGGGTATATTTAGAAATTTCAAAATTCAAAGTATGAAAGGGGATGAGGTTTATAAATATTTAGGATACCCGCAATCGAATATATTAGATCACACTAGTATTAAAAATGATATTAGGATTAAATTTCAAACTAGGATCAGAAAATTTTTAAAATGCTATCTATCTGCTAAAAATTTAGTAAAAGCAATAAATACTTGGGCAATACCTCTACTAACATACTCATATGGCATAATTAAATGGTCCAATACAGATTTGGATAGTTTAGAACGATTAATTAGAACTACGTTAACAAAATTTAATTGCCATTATCCAAATTCAGCTACAGAACGAATTGATTTACCTAGAAATTTAGGAGGTAGAGGTGTAGTCAAAATAACATCTTTGAAACACAATCAGGTAGAAATGCTTAGAAATTTTTTCCATAGGAAAGCTAATAGCTCAGAAATGCACAAAATAATTTGCAAGGCAGATAGAAATATTACACCTTTAAATTTATATGACGAGAATGCCAACATTCTTATAAATAATTATTAGATTCCTGGTAAAATAAAATTATTCACGCAAAACACTTCAATTATCTCAACCAAACGTATGTTGACAAACTTTCGTCAAACAAATGGTTGAGTATTGGAGAGTTGAGCGCAGAAATAGAAGGATTTATACTTGCCATTCAAGATAGAGTCATTAATACTAAAAATTATAGAAAGCATATAATCAAAGATATAAATCAAATTGATGATTTATGTAGAAAATGTTTGGCTTTTCCCGAAACTATAGAACATATTATATCGGGATGTTCTATATTAGCGCCTTCCGAGTATACATTTAGGCACAATCAGGTTGTAAAATAAATCACCAAAGTTTGGTAATTAAATATAACTTGATTGACTGCCGTAATATAGTACCATATTATGAATATGAACCAAATTCATTTTTAGAAAATGAATTTTATAAAATATATTATGATAAAACTATACTAACAGACAGAACAATTAGTCATAATAGACCTGATATAGTTTTACATGACAAAATTAAAAAAATAACTTATATCATTGATGTAGCTATTCCAAATTCCTGTAATATTCAAAAAACTATTTCTGAAAAAATAAGAAAATACACAGATTTAGGAAATGAGATTAAAAGAATTTGGCATTCTCGGACTATAAAAATATTGCCATTTGTTATTTCGGCCACTGGCATAATACCTAGGAATCTGATTCAAAATTTAAGCATATTAGATTTGTCAAAGAATTTGTATATAAAAATGCAAAAATCAGTCATTTTAAATACATGTAGGGTTACAAAGGATTTTTAAAACATTTATATTAAGGAATCGGTAGGATTTATAGGTTCAATTAGAAATGCCACAGAGCCGAACCCTCTGATATGAAAATATCTGGAGTCGGTAAATTATATTCCCATTTGGTCTCTAGTAGATTGACATGTTGTTCTTGTATTGTTTTGTATTTATAATACTTATATAGTGCAATTGCATAGCGTGGGTTGACTAGATGATCATTTGGGGAAGTGTGTGAAAGGGTTTAGTTTTTCCTTCTTTTTTTTTTTTTTTTTTTTTTTTTTTTTTTTTTTTTTTTTTTTTTTTTTTTTTTTTTTTTTTTTTTTTTTTTTTTTTTTTTTTTGGGGAAAATTTAACCCAGACATTTAAATCTGGTGCATAAAAATCATTCTTATTGTAGGCTGATGTTTCGCTTAAGTAAAATAGGTACATAAATACATGATAAGTAGATAAATAAATGAATGACTCTTCTTGTGGAGATGTTGAAAATAAGTCATAAAAATATAAATATTTTTATGATAATTATCAAAAGTTATTTTTTTAATTTGAATTATAAAAATCATTCTTATTGTAGGCTGATGTTTCGCTTAAGTAAAATAGGTACATAAATACATGATAAGTAGATAAATAAATGAATGACTCTTCTTGTGGAGATGTTGAAAATAAGTCATAAAAATATAAATATTTTTATGATAATTATCAAAAGTTATTTTTTTAATTTGAATTTAAAAAAAAAATAATAATTATGAAAAAAAATAATAATAATAAAGCAAATTAACTTAATTTGTAGACTTCAGACATTCTTTAAAATAGTTCCTCCCCTGTGAAAGTAAGTCATCCAAATATAAATATTATTATGATAACTGTTAAAAGTTTTTTTTTTAAATTTTAATTTAAAAAAATAAAAATAGTAAAATAAAAATAAAGCAAATTAACTTAATTTGTAGACTTCAGGCATTCTTTAAAATAGTTCCTCCCCTTTGTAAATAACCAATCCTGTACACTTATGATATAAAGCTTATCAGTTTTCGATTTCCTAGTATCAATACTCAATGAGTTGAACATTTTGGGGGCAATATAGGAGAACTGTCGCTGTGCGAAAGTTGTTTTAGTAGTAGGAATTATGCATTTTAGGTGTGATGAGTACCGAGTGTGAATTTTGTTTTGGGTTTTTTCCATCAAATCATTTTTCCAAAGGAATATAAGAATTGTCATTATATATAATTGTCGAATGTCTAACACTGTATGTTTCTAAAGTACTTTGTACAAGAGTTTTGTGAGTTTCTTTGGAATAAAATTATTTATAAAGGAGTCCCATCCAAGACATTTTATTGAACTAGTAATTGTTTTTACAGTATTAATTCTGGACAGCAAGGAAGACTAACCTGGGGAGTTTCGGTTCTGTTGAGACCTCCTGGAATCTCAACATCGGAGCACCTGCAGCTGGGCAGCTTGCACTTGGTGATGTCACAGTTGACTGCAGCAGCCTTGCTCTCCTTGCTCGGCATGGCCATCACGCTGAGCGCCACCATCAACAGAACCATTAGCACCTTCATCATGACTTCAGTCAATCAACAATCCCTCAATAGATCACAAACCACTTTTGGCAAAGTCTTACAACTTCGCATCCTTTTATAACTTACTCCTCTACCTCTTGAAAATAAATCGTCTTTATCGGGATCGCAAACTTACGATAGCTAATAAATTTAATGTCAGGTGACACTTATGTCAGATCGATAAGCCAATACATTTATAGAATAATAACAGGTTAATTGAATCGTTGAGTTCCAAAACCCTCCATAATTAAATTTCTTACATTCCAGTAAATCAAGAAAAGCATTGTAAGCTGGTGGGTTTACATGATTTCAGTTAGTTTTTTACACGTTAGAACGATCTTGTGCGAACTGGATACATTTGTTATTTTGTATTTAAATGTTTAATATATACTTAAAAAAGTGTTTTAATTATCATGGGTTCACATTTAAACATGATTTATAAAGAATCTAGAAGACTTTTGGAAATAATAACGACGGTTTCGCATTCCTTGTGAGAAACCACATCAGATGATATTCACACCTTATTTTTGACCAATATTCATTAGGGAGGATATTGGAACTCAACGATTCAATTAGGTATAAAACAATGTCAGACGATAGTACTGTTTTTTTTCTAGCATCGGATTAATGTCTTCCTGTCGTTATCTTTTTTCAAGTTATTTCTTTTGAGTGCTTCTATACGCAGAAGTGGCATGCAGTATACCGTAAGACGAAATATCAGATAATAAGATACCGTCATACAAATATCATACCGCACCAATATAATTTATTAAGAATTTCACAGAATCCTGCATATAAAATCCCTTCCCTTGAACTAAATAAAATTGCAGCCCCAGATGACACATCCCGCCTCACATATTTCTCAAACAATTCGTATCTGCGTATCACGTCTAGGGAATGCAAATCTCGCGAGATTGTACACACAATACTGCAAGATCTCGCCAATCTCGCGAGATAGACAGTTTGGTATGTTTTTATGCAAATAATCCCAATATTTGAAAAATTTAGGAAAAAAATAATAAAAATTATAAGTATTATAAGATAAACATTTATTTTCATTAGACTTTTATGCATCAAACATTGTTTGACGTATTTGTCTATAACTTTTTAATAAACTTCGTAGTAAGCTTTTATCAAATAACAAATGAAACAAACAACCTTTCTCTTCTAATATCAAACAAAAATCCTTTAGTAATAAAAGAGTTCTTTTATAACAAACAAAATAACGAGAAGTTAAAAAAAAATTAAACTTACATAAGAAACTTTTTTTGCATAAATAACCAAAAAAAATACTCGAATGAAATCAAACAACTCAATCACGTAACACATTAGGGAACGTACCCATACTAAGTAACCCGTTCAGTGGGGGGGTCTTTGAAATACCACGCTTGGTACAAATGAGCGGCGGGGGCCTAGGTTTTTAGTCACCGGGGGGGGGGGGGGGGGGGGGGTAAAAATTGCAAAAAGTTGATCACGTAGTATGGGTACGTTCCCTTAGCTAGCAACAACTATTAGTAAACAAAACAAATGCGCGCTGATGACCCTGCACGTCGGTTTAATTTTCGACCAATCGCACGCACAAACGAATCTGAAAGACACCTCGTCCTTCGACTGCTACCTCAGGCCGCCGCCTCACGCGCACCGAACGAAACCGACAGATCGTAACTCCGTCCGTGTCAGTCCGTGCTTCGAATAAGACGTTTTTATGCTCGAGTGCAATCTCGTTAAACTCGCGAGATCTTGCCCTTTTTTCGTCCGAGATCAATCTCGCTAAAAAGGGCCGAGATCTCGCGAGAACGAGATTGCATTCCCTAATCACGTCCACTCACCATATTTTTAAAACACTTACTTTCTTATGAACATTTTCCAACCCCTTGGAAATCTACAAACAAACATAAAACAAGTATCGTCCTATATGTGTTCAATCAGCACTCCCTAAATTTATTGAATTTCTTGACCTCGACTTAATTCCTAAAGCTAATTTGTTCGCTTTTGGGAACATATCTCACGTAGATCTCATAGAAATCGTTTTATCTTCCTTACTGACATGGTGAGAAATATGAATTAAACGGTGCTAGAAAGAGAAAACACCAAGCTTTATATTCGAATCTAGAAATTAACAATAAAAAATATATATCTGAAACCAAAGTTTCCAAACAATTTTTTATTAATTCACATGAAACGACAAAAAATGGAGGCAACGTTTATTTGTTAACGTACTTAGGTCTAATAAAATATTTGTGTGTTTTCTTTTGTTTCATTATCATTAACTTTTAAAATTGGCTCTGAAATGTTAATATTAGAAAGCGTTTTTCATTTTTTTTTTTTTTACAATGAATACCGCACAAGAATCTCAACTGCTCCCGTCTGGAGCCAGTGAGACTATGGCATCCCCAATTGGGGTATGTTGTGAGGCTGAAGGTAGTGGGGAGGGGAAGGAGGTGGGGAAGAGGAAGGTTGGGAAGTACCTGGCTATTCAGATCTGGTCACTAAACACGGCTAAAGCCATTTTCAAGCAACGTTTCAATTCTGAATGGTGGTCTTACACCAGGGCGATACTAATAGTATCTTCCACTCTGGAACATTCCGCAAATATACTATATATTATTTTTAAATGAATTAATTGTGAAATAACACAAATTAATCAAATAAAATTTATTTGCGCATGCCGGGTTCGAACCCGCGACCTCCGGAATGTGAGTCAAGAGTCTTAGCCACTGGACTACGGAGGTCGTCCCCTTTTTCCCCTTTCATCCCCTTTCAAAAACAGTTTTTAGTTTTCGGATACAATCAGAAATATTCCACTTATTTAGAATTTATTGCAAAGTGGAAACTTTCTGACGTCCAGAGAAAATATGCCCAAGAGTTGAGGGGTTAATTTATAAATAAATAATGAAAGAGATAGATAAAAAAAACGAGAATTCATCGGTTGACGGTCGACTGCTACTAATCTACTACTTTACCATAATTAATATTAAAAAAGTTGACAGAATCTAGACAGACTTTTTAAAAGCTTTCAAAAAAGAATTTCATAAATTATTACTTAGTGTACTATATGCACTAGATCTAAGAGGCAATCGAATGGATTGATTCTCGATTTGCTTATCTATTCCATGTCCTCGATATCCTTAAGGATAAGTAAGTTATAAAGGCAGAGAAGAGCTATATCAGTTAGAGCGGGTATGCTTTCCAGACGTTTTTACTCCTGCAGCCCCAAAGTAAAAAGAATACTGTTCAACGCTTTCTGTACTTCGCTGTACACTTCAGAACTGTGGGTTGACTATACTGCAACCCAATGGCATAAGTTATAGGTTGCTTACAATAATGCTTATCGCCAATTTTTCCGCCTACCGAGATACTGCAGTGCTACGGAAATATTCCTGGAGGGTCGAGTGCACACTTTCCGAGCACTTCTCCGCAAGCGCAGACTGCGCCATTCGAAGAATGCGATCATCAACGCCATGACTGCCTGGATGGAGTCTCCCCTGATGGCCATCTGGAGACGGGATGTGAAGAAATACCCCCCGTAAACCGCTATTTGCATCGATTTTAGAGTTAAATATCTCATTTCTCATGCTTATTTGTTTTTATTTAATTTGTGTGATGATGTTAATTATTTTTTATCTCATATTATTATTTGTCTTTCTTTTGTAATTTCAAAACATGGAATGTATTGCATTGCACTTCCCCTGCATACATTCTGGAATAAACTATTATTATTATTATCTAACAGAACCTTGTTTATCAAAATAAAATATTTCAAATACAAGGGATTTTTCCTTGACTAATGGTGTACCACAAGGAAGTCATCTTGGCCCCACTTTATTCCCTATATTCATAAATGACACCGTAAGTTTTTTCGGCGATGTAGAAGTTCAAAGTGATAATGTCAAAGTATATAAAGAAAAAATCAATATTACCCACTGCCTTATACTAATGTCAAATATCGACAAATTACACATGCGGTGTACCGCTCTAATAACTTATTCTAACTAGAAATAGATTTCAGATTTATTAGTATTATCTTCTACTTCAAAAATATATTACGCAGATGGGTATAACCTTCAAAGAGTCATTACGAAGTTATTTTAATAAAATTGAAAAATAGATGACTTAACTTTTTGGTTTAAAATTACATATTCACTCCGAAATAGACTGTTGGGAACCCCTGCACCTTATCAATACTTGCATATAATACATGTACTTGGAAACAAATTCACCTCAAGTATCGAAATATTAAATGTAAGTTTACCAATATTAAATAGATACTTGAATGATATATTTTAAAGTAGCAATGATTAATAAATTATTATAAATTTTACATAAGTCCCAGCAAAAGATTGTACGTGACATCATCATTCTAGTATTTTGTCTTTGCCGTGTTTATTGTTATCAAGTTTCTGTAGAACTCCATTTTATTTACAAGTTTTCTCTGAAAGGTCTGCTGTGTAACTATTGTTGCGCGTGACAGCTGTTTCGCTTTCTGAAGAACGAACTGTGGAAGTAACTGTTTTTATAGGGTGTAAGGCTCTTGACTCGTCGCTGGATCGAATCCCGTCGTGGGCAAATAAATTTTATTTGATTAATTTGTGTTATTTTACAAAAAAATAATTTGCTATATATTGTACATTTGCGGCACGTTCCAGAGTGAAAGATATTCTCAATCGCCCTGGTATAAAACCACCATTCAGAATTGAAACGTTGCTTAAAATGGCTTAAGCCGTGTTTGGTGACCATATCTAAATAGCCAGGTACTTCCCCACCTTACTCTTTCCCACCTCCTTCACCTCCCACTACCTTCAGCCTCACAACATCCCCCAATAGGGGATGTCAAAGTCTCACCGGCGCCAGACGGGAGTAGCTGGGACTCTTGTGAGGTAAAAAAAAATGTATGTTAGTGTTTGGGCATCGTGCCTGTGTATGTACTGAAATAATAAAAAAAATAAAAAATGCACATCAAATTGCTTTTAATTTTATTAGCAATGTCCTTATTGATTTTAGAGTAAATTGTCGGAGATTGTTGGTGTAATTTTTTAAAATTATTTTATTTGTTTATTAAGACATACACAGTACATTATAATACAGATTAGAAGTATGTTAAATTAAATTATTACATGGTTATGCACCTATTACGTAAGTCCATAGAATGTCATTTGGTAATTATGCCTGAGATATGAACCGGTCTAGTAACTTAATTATTGAATGAATGAGTAATAATAATAAAAAGGAAGAAAAAAAGGGGGCGGGGGGATAAGGAGACATTTTAAAATCAAGAATTATGTGCTCACTAATTGTAATTGACTGATTAAAGTTTAATGAAAAGTTAAGTGTAAATAATTTTAAAACAATTATATCACGCCAAGAAATTTAATAAATTAGTTTTGTATGTTTGCAAGGAATCATGAAAAATGTCTAAGTGTAGTAATTTTTCATAATGGGTATGAGTTATGATTGCGCGAGTAATTGGTGAGTTACTCGCTGCATTAGTGTTATTGAATTCTATATGAAAAAGAGAAGTGTGCCTGGTACGCCTCATTGGGACATTTAAACCAATAGTGGATAGCAATTCAGGACTATCTATTTTATTATTTAGCAGGTTATACAGAAACAGCAGATCTGATAATGTGCGTCTTTTTTGTAAACTTAACATGTTATTTGTAGTTTTGTTGTATTTCTTGAATAAATATTTAGAGAATTTATTCTGTATACTTTCTACTATATCTATGTACACCTTATATTGAGGATTCCATACCGGGGACGTATACTCCAGTGGACTTCTGACCAATGAACAAAACAATATTTTAAGAGTCATAGCACTTTTGAAAACTTTACATATTCTTAATAGGAAACCTAGCATCTTGTAGGATTTTGATATTATGTGTTCGATATGCTTATCAAAAATTAATTTGTTGTCTAAATAAACACCTAGATCATTACATGTAGACGTAGATTGTAAAGGTTTATTATTCAAGTTGTAAGAATAGATGATTTTTTTTTTATTTCTAGTAAATGTAATTGAGTGACACTTAGAAATGTTTAAGGACAGTAAATTTGATTCATAATACGCGCACAAATGATCAAGATCGCTTTGTAATTCTATACAATCAGATAAAGACTGTACAGGTTTAAAAATTTTCATATCATCCGCATATAACACAAAGTAACTATTTTGAAAGCATACATAGATATCATTTATGTAAATATTAAATAAGAGTGGTCCGAGATGCGACCCCTGGGGCACACCCGAGACGATTTCCGTTAAACAGGATGCGAAACCGTTAACAACCATGATTTGGTGCCGATTACTGACATATGATGCGATCCATCTATAGAGATCACCGTGAATTCCTAGACTAAATAACTTCTGTAAAAGAATATAGTGATTAACACGGTCGAATGCTTTGGAATAATCAGTATAGATGGTATCTACCTGGCATCGCATATCCATTTGAGCATGAAGAAAATTTATAAAAGACACAAGATTCGAGGTTGTGGAGCGATTTCTCATAAAGCCATGTTGATTAGTTAAGAGTGAAGGTGAGATGGTAGAATATATTGATCGTAAACAATTTTTTCCAAAACTTTACTTAGAATGGGTAATTTGGATATAGGTCGATAGTTGGAGTTAGATAGATAGTCGATTTTTACTACCATTTTTAAAGATTGGGGTAATCAAGGCTGTTTTCCACTTGTCAGGAAATGTTCCTTCAGATAGCGATAGTTTGAAAATGGCAAAAATGGGGGGTGTCAGTTGTTTACTACAATAATTTATAAAGATTCCTGGAAGTTGGTCGTTCCCCGGTCCCTTTTTGATATCGATGGACTTAAGGTATTTGAACGTTATGTCTTCATTGATCTCGATAGAGCTAATAACGCTATTTGAATTAAAACAGTCACTGGCATTGCTTGTATGAGCAGGTTGAACATTCGAAAATACAGAACACCTCCTTCCCCTCCCCGCTACCTTCAGCCTCACAACATACCCCAATTGGGGATGCCATAGTCTCACTGGCTCCAGACGGGAGCAGTTGAGATTCTTGTGCGGTATTCACTGTAAAAAAAAAAAGAAAAGAAAATGACAGATAATCAAGAGGGTTCCTGTGACGCTTCCATGCTCTAAAGAATTTTAATTTTTCATTAGTTATTTTTATAAAGGCTGCCGTGTACCATAGTGGATATTTTCCAGATTTCACAACTTTCTTGGGAATAAACGCATCGACAATTTGTTCAATTATAACGTAAAATGAATGTAACGCTGTGTTTACATCCAGTGCATTTGTAACGGTAGACCAGTCGGTCTCGTTCAGTTTCTCATTAATCTTGGTGTAATCTGCTTTATGGAATAATTTTATTGTTCGAGGGGTTGAGAGGGTTGCATTAGTGGATGGAAATTCTAGCTCTAAAACCAATGATTTATGATGAGCATCCTCTTTAACTAAAGGGTGATCGGCAAGCGACACCTTAGCTGGAGTGTTACAGAAAACGAGGTCCAAAATTCGTCCATAGTTATTAGGTAAATTGTTAAATTGGGTTAAATTTGCAAAAGAGAAGCAGTTAAGTAACGTGAGTGAACATTGGTCTCTGTTAGTTGACATTTGTTGATTATTCCATTTAAAATTTGGCATGTCATAGTCGCCCATGATTAGAAACTGGTCATTGGGAAAACGGATTGTTAAGTC
Source organism: Limnephilus marmoratus (assembly GCA_917880885.1). Classification (NCBI taxonomy): domain Eukaryota; kingdom Metazoa; phylum Arthropoda; class Insecta; order Trichoptera; family Limnephilidae; genus Limnephilus; species Limnephilus marmoratus. The sequence goes on along the minus strand of OU862924.1, from coordinate 42,527,648 downwards.
AGAAATAGTATTTGTATGACTGGTAAATAATGCTAATCTTTCTGAAGACGTTAATTTTGGACCGACACTAGGTAAATACACGCAGCACATATTGATGTTATAACAATGATGATTTGATTTTGATGTATTGACAGTTATCCAAATATCTTCAGCGTCTGAATTCCAAGAGCGGGGGGTAACAAAAAAATCTTTTATAATACTATGATTACGCCTCCACCAGTTGATTTACCAGTTCGATGGATATCCCTATCATTTCTGTAAACAGAATAGCGGTTATCAAATAATTCCTCATCTATGATGCTATCAACCAACCAACTTTCGGTAATGAAAATCAAGTCATAATTATTGAGCAGCACATTCTGATGAAATTCTAACGTTTTTGAGCGCAAACCTCTTGCATTTTGATAAAAAATTATTAAAGAATCAAGCATTGAGAAGTATTGCTAATTAATTATGTAACCTTGTTTTCAATGAAATATTTTTGAAGAACATAATATTAATGAACTATGTTCATAGTCATAGGTCCACTGGGCAAAGCAAAACATACAACTATCAATTACGTGAGTACATTATAGAATGCATTTGTGAGCAATGAACAGGTTGTTTTAATGTAAAAAGGGTGATATTTATAAAATTAATTAAGTGATTTTGCATTAGTGAGCAATGAGCAGGTTGGGTTGTAACGTAATATAGTGGAGTTTCTAAAGAAAACATGTTAATGAACGTTGCACTAAACATATGTAAACTGTCAGTGTAATATTGAGGTTATTAAATGTTGCAACTTGTAAAAGAATGCTAAGCTCAGGGTAGAAAAACATGTGAATTTGGTAATCAATAAAATGAAATTAAAGGCTATTAAAGGTAATATAAATTTAATCATTATAACAGGGTTGAACATCAAAAGACTCTAATTAATTAAACAATAAATCTCAGGGTGCAGTGACTGCTCGATGATACCAGTCATATTAAATCATATTTCGCTTCTAAGTTAAAAGAAAAGATGGAAGGCGCCAGTCGTTTATAAAATGCCCTAGAACTACTAAACGACAAATAGTCTGTTAAATATGAAAGAGAAAACCAATAAAATATAATAACGTTACGTGAATGCTACATGATGAGATCTTCTGTGAAATTTCTTGTGAATTATCCGTGAGAATTCCGTGAGGTCTTCCGCCCGTCGTGTTTCTGTCAGGAGTCACATGTTGTCGCACGTCTCTCAAGCCGCCTGGAACCAAACTGAAGTACTTCTGTGCACGCAGCCTCTCGAACTTTTGCGAAGCATGAGCACCAACCTCGGGAATACAAACGGCGTGCAATGCTGCCAACCACAGCGGTCAAATCCATAGAGCATTATATTGCCTTGGTGGTTCTTACCGCTACATTACCCCTCCACCAAAAAGAAAATATTTCCTCCTGGAAATCATGAGGTCCATGTGTCACTTCCTGAAGAGAACTGCATACTATGTGAGCCTTGGTCGTAAATGTTAGTCTTGGAAAACGCCAATTTAGAAAAATTGTCAGCCGGAAGGATCCTGGTGATTGAGGTACGCCCAATCCATATAATGAACCTCATGGAAGAAGCGGTGACTACCGTACTGCAATACTGAAGGCATGACATCAATGTAAAGCGATGGAAAGTAAGTCGCATCAATCTATGCAGCATCTCTTCTATTATGATGCATTCAATAACTGCTGACCCAAGATGGCCCAAGGTAGAGATGAAACATCTGGTCCGAAAACTCAAATTCAGCGTCTTCTGATATTAATTTCTTCCAAAACTGATGACCCAAGATGGCTCACTGTAGAGATGTAAAAAACGCTGAAATCAGATCAAACCGCTATCTGCGTATTTCACCGCACTTATTGGATCTTGATTTGCGCTAATGCCGAATAATTCAAACTGGAGCAGAAGAAAGTCATTAAGTGAGGTTCTGTGTAGGTGATGAAAATTTTCCCGCGCTGCTGGCTCTGCCGCCCAATAAGAATGAAGATGTATGATGATCAAGACTGCCTCTTGTGAAACTGAAGAAGATCCTTGAGTGACAGAAAGTGCAAGAAGTTCCATATAGAGTGGAGATCAGAGTATTGCAATGAAATGCCCCATCCGAGTAATGTGATGAACTTCCGATGTGATGGAGTTCGAATAGTTGAAGAATGTAGTCCAGATTGTGAGACCCAAATAATCCAGTTTCTTGACGTTCCCTAAAACTGAACCTGCCTAAAATTGGTTTTCTCAAAACAAAATCTAATTAAAGAAGAAACTTTTTAAAAATATAACATTAAAAACAGTGCCAAAGTACAAAAAAACTTCATCGACTGAGATCCTAAAAGGCAAAGAGTCACCCTGACCATATTGTAAATAACCTTTGAAAAACATATGGAATGCATCATTTAATTCTATGTATATTACATTGTTAATCACCACAGAAGCACAACGCATTATCAAATTATAAATATTAATCGATTAAATTCAAAAAATGAAAAAATGCCATTATGATTATATTCAATTAGACTTCACAAAAACAGCAAGTAAAATTTATATCAATAAATATTCAATCATTTCCCAAGAAGATAGTGTTGATTATAATTTGAGAACATAGATGTCGCTGAATTCGCCCAGAAAATAATTCCAAATTTATTAAATACTTAACAATGTCTAACTTCAGACTTAAAAAAAAAATTTTATCTCTCTATTTCCAAATGTAAAAAAAAACTGAAAATAATCATAGTCGAAGTGCAGTAAAAGATCAACATTAATATTCAAATATGAACTCATAAAGATCAATCTGAAAAAGAGATCAGAAACAGAGTGAACACGTAACACCCAACGTAGAAAATTAATGAAAATTATTTGTTATTTTAAAACAAAAGAAATATCTTTTATTACAATTTTAATTCTTATAAAAAATAATGTAAACATATCTTCATTGTAAAATGACCCCGTTTATAATGTGAAAGATAAATTTGTAAGAAAAAAATTATACTATCTTCCGAAATATTTTCCTGAACAATCAATTAACACGCATAAAAATATATCTGTTAAACCTAACCAACGACAAGACATAAATACTTAATACGTACACATAATCTCGTGTAAATCCTCAAAGAGATAGAATTGTAGTGAAATCTATCACCATTTAATGTAATGTTAATATACCAATTACGATGTGCTACTTGTGTTAAAACACAACCTAAGGCCCTATGCCAAAATGTAAATCCGCTATAGCCTCCGAGGAGATGGGAAATGAAAGTTTATCCATTATCCAGAACTAACCAGAACCAGATGAAATATGAAAATCTTATCATCAAAATCAACAATAACCAAGAGTCTGCTTACACATCATTTAAAAAATCCTCCGAAGAGATGAAATGAAACCAACTCCCAACTATTAATCATGATAGATCAAACAAAATAGCGTCACCACGCCCAATACGTATTAACAAGTACTAAACATTCGCATTTTCCGCGATAATGATCAGGTAATAATAAGCTGTTCAGAATAAGTATCTGCGACACCAGCTATATGGTACCACCGCAAGAATGACCTGTTTAATGCAGGTACTTACTTCACCCCCCAGTGAAAATAACCTGAATATGTATTACGAACACAAGACAAATTACAGACAGACAAAACGTACACGAACACAATTGAAAAATATGAGCATTTATTTGTGACGGAACAAACCAACGCTGTATTTATCAAATATAAAATATTTAATAACAATTAATAAATAAATAAAATAATCCCTCAAAAGAGACATGGTACTTTATGGAAGTGTAATTTGATGTGCGCTCAAATTTTATCTGATATCACTCAAGAACCAATTTAAAAAAATCGCAGTGAATCATGACAAAAATTGTTCAATTAATAATTATAAATCAATACAAAATCGACCAAGGTATTATCATGCATTAATATATTTATTAAGTAATGCCACTAATGACATCTATTGTCAAACTATGTAACCTGAATATTACTATGCTTTTAATAAGCGAGGCCTCACAACTCAATGCTAGAAAGTACTACTAACTGACCACAGATGTCACTATGAGAATATTTTCTCAGAAATACAAAAAAAATTCTACTAATCAGTAAAAAGAAAAACCCCTCAGCACGCACTAACATTATGTTATAACATGTAAAACCCTAAAAGGATGTAATAACAATGCCAGAATGAACCGTAAATTAGACTCCCAATACGTACATATGAAAAATCCCGATGAAATCAATGCGTATGCCCATTTTTAGTAGAAAACCTGAGAACAAAATTAAATGTCAAAAGATCTAAAGTTAAAAAAAAAAAATTTAAGAAAATGACCCAATAATTTAAATCCAACAGAACAATAAAACTAAATATTTGAGAGATCAAAGTAATCATTTGGGATTTGTAAATTACGATTAAAACCAGCAATTTTCAATCGTGACACACATCAAAAATGTCATCCGATGCTAACAAAATGAACGAATCTACCCTGATAAAGTTTAATATGCCATGATGCAACAGAATACTGTACAGATTACTCTGAAATCAGGACATGAGTAAAGTTTATCCACCCCCAATAAAAATTAGATATAAATCAATAATTAAACCAAAAAAAATTTTTTAAATCCCCATTAACTAAACGATAGACTTGTCAAAAGGAATGAGCTAAAACATCGATCTTCATGTCAGCTCATCAAATTTGAAAAAACCATCAACTGCAAAAAAAACGGATCTAATAATTTAAAAAAAAATTACCAAAAGAAGATAATAAACGAATTAATGATTTAAAAACTTCCCAAAAGTCAAAATCTGTCAATACAATTATATCCACTAGTAATAAAATAAATGAAAAAAATTAAACCCGCTTGTTGCGAAGAACCGGTCCCAGCAAAAACCGCAGATCAGCGTGAAGAAATTTGACGTCTAAAATGATTTCTACCGCTTATCATTCGAGAAATACTGGCCATACTGAAAACATATTTATGAAAGTTATTTAAAGAAATAAAATATTTGAAATATGGTTAAAGGAAGAAAAACAAACAAACGGCTGACAAAGATAGCCTTGTTCGTGACAAAAATTCACTTGGGTCGCATGAAAAAATTTTTTTTTTGTCAATACAGTAAATCACCAGGATGTTAATGTTCAAAAATACGATAATCTTTATGAAATAATGAAGAAGCTCAGATAATTTCCAGTAAAAGTGTATGGGGCGCAGAATCACCAAGGTCCCTATTCATAAATGAAAATAAAATTTAGTTGTAAGGAATTTCCTAATAATTTTTAAAGAACATCAATAATTCGAAAATGAAGCTTAACGATCTGAAACAAAATTTCAATCTGAAACCGGATTAAATCACAAGAAAGAATTTTTAAATAATTATTAACTTACATAATTTGATTATTATTGTGGTCCAATTTAAATTGTACTCGGCATAATAACCTATAATCCCAGATTAACGCCATGTGATATCCTGAAGCTATGAATGCTACATTGTGACAAACTGAGGCAAACTAAATGTACCTACATCTTTTGAAAAGAAATCAGAAAAAAAATAATTAGACGATTTTGTATTTCATGTATTGAAAAAAAACAAGAAATATGATAAAATAGATCGTTCAAATTCAACGAACAATAAAGATTCAAATAGTCATTAATGGTTACAAAGTTTATCATAATTAATCTGCGAGAAGCGAACAATGTTTGAGCATTAATTAATTATTCACGGCTACAATAATAGTCTCAAAGGGAGTTGAATAAAAGAATGAGTTTGATCCAGGCTGACAAAAGATAATATGCAATAATAAGATATTATAAAAATGTTCAAAATGACTTACATGTGAGTCCATCCAGAAACGCCGATGACCTCACAGAATTCCACACGCAAAAAAAAATGTATACCCACAAGATAATATATTTTAAACGAAACAAAATATGATAAAATAGTACAAAACCACGTTGGGTCGCCAAAATGTAACGTAATGAATTGGAGTTTCTAAAGAAAACATGTTAATGAACGTTGGACTAAACATATGTAAACTGTCAGTGTAATATTGAGGTTATTAAATGTTGCAACTTGTAAAAGAATGCTAAGCTCAGGGTAGAAAAACATGTGAATTTGGTAATCAATAAAATGAAATTAAAGGCTATTAAAGGTAATATAAATTTAATCATTATAACAGGGTTGAACATCAAAAGACTCTAATTAATTAAACAATAAATCTCAGGGTGCAGTGACTGCTCGATGATACCAGTCATATTAAATCATATTTCGCTTCTAAGTTAAAAGAAAAGATGGAAGGCGCCAGTCGTTTATAAAATGCCCTAGAACTACTAAACGACAAATAGTCTGTTAAATATGAAAGAGAAAACCAATAAAATATAATAACGTTACGTGAATGCTACATGATGAGATCTTCTGTGAAATTTCTCGTGAATTATCCGTGAGAATTCCGTGAGGTCTTCCGCCCGGCGTGTTTCTGTCAGGAGTCACATGTTGTCGCACGTCTTTCAAGCCGCCTGGAACCAAACTGAAGTACTTCTGTGCACGCAGCCTCTCGAACTTTTGCGAAGCATGAGCACCAACCTCGGGAATACAAACGGCGTGCAATGCTGCCAACCACAGCAGTCAAATCCATAGAGCATTATATTGCCTTGGCGGTTCTTACCGCTACAGGGTTAATGTAAAAAGGGAGATATTTATAAAATTAAGAAAAAATCAGGAGAAAAATAGTGGTTACAGGATAGATGATTTAACATGGTAATGGTGATTATATAAGGTTTTTTAGCTGCGATTCGCATGAGACATGTATGGGAGGTGAAGTAACGTTCTTCCGTAGGTAGATTTTTCCGCTTCTTACCCATAAAAACTGATACATGTGTTCATTTTTAAAGCCTTTGGCGAACCTCAGTATAGATTTATTCTTCCGCGTGAGATGGTCGTTAACGAAAATCCTCTGATCAGCACCAGCCATTCCGAAGCCCTTGGTAGTGATTCCTTTTTTCTTCTTAATGGCCGCCAGCAGCTCATCCTTCTTCCTTTTGTTGACAAATTTAGCCACCACATTCCGAGGGCGGGCGTCACGGGGAGCCGCTGCTATTCGCTCTTCAGGATGTTGTCGTGGTTTGACTCTGGTGATAAATGATATGATATATTGATGTACTGATGATAAATTCAATGTCCTCTTCCTTAATAATTAGGCCGACATTTGACGCAATTTTAGTTAGGAAAATAGGTTTTCATCTTGCTTTTCGGTCAGACCGAAGATTTCAATGTTATTGATGAGCGAATGTTGTTCTCTATCGTTGTTTGTTTTGTCCAGATATGTAACGATCTTTTTTAATTCAATTACTTCGGCTTCAAGTTTGTCCATTTTTTTTTAGTTTTTCTTCCAGTACCAGAATTTTATTGGTGTAGTCTTCAATTATGCTGTTATTATAGACGATTGTTTGTTCAAAAGAAACCAGTTTTGAATTCATCGAGTGCAGTTGTGAGGAGAGTTTCTTTATTTCGCTGAGAAGAATTGTCGAGTCGTTAGAGTTGAGATTGCTGGAGAGCGGTGATTGTCCTGTTTTATATTTAGCGCATATCCATGACTCTTTGGTCTCCTCAGACATCTTCTTAAAAACTGCAGAGGTAATTTTGGCACAACTGAGATGCATTAGGTTTTTGCAACTTATACACTTCATACAGTCAGCCGTTTGTACTGACTTGCTACATTGGTTGCAGGTAGAACTCATGGTGGGTAACAATAAATATTATCTGCGATGATAATTAAATCCTTCAATTTTTCAATTAATAATTTTTCAAGTAATGGTAATGTAATAAGTACTAACTAATAACCTCAGTGTTTTTTAACCAGGTTTTGATATATTTTTTATAAGATTGAAGATTTTGACACGTGGTCTCTTTAAAGGTTGTACATAGTAAATTATACATTTTTGGAGCAATAAAACTAAAATGCCTTTGGGGCAACCTAGTTTTGCAGCGGGGTACAGCATACTCACAGGGGCCACGTCTTTGGCTGGTATGATTTGGATTGTTTAAAAATTTGTTTGGACGCATGTAAATAAATTTAAGATATTGAAAATTATAGGTCTGTCTAAGGTCCAAAATATCAGTTTCCTTAATTAATTGTTTCGAGGGACAAGATTTGGGTTTCTTGTACATAATCTTGTAATTGATTTTTGGGCAATTTCTAAAGGTTTTACATGATTATTGTAAGTTCCACCCCAGCTAATTATTCCGTAGAAAAGAGATGAATGCAAGTGCATCATAAACTAAATTTATGGTTTTTATATTTACTATGTTACACATTCTTTTAACAATATAATATGAGTATCTGAGTTTATTAATAGTTTTTTCTATATGGTTGGTCCATTTAAGTTGACAATCTATGGTTACACCTAAGTACTTAATCAGTTTTCCGAATTTAATCTCTTTACAGTTAGGGCATGTGGTTGGGTTACAATTTACACTATGAAACTTTAAATTAAGATTAGTTTTGGGAGCTGATTTCTGTGTGTTATCGAAAGGAATACAAAGAGTTTTTTTCATAATTTAAAGTAAGAAGGTTTCTCTCTAGCCACTCATAATAGTTATACCTAATAATAGTTATACCTTCCCATGTTTTTTTTTATTTTTTTTTTTTTACTTTATTTATTCTCATTTCTTTGTACATATAATGTATAATAGCAAATAGTATCCATATAATAACATAATATATAATAACAAATAGTATGAACAAGAAATGAACACCCACTAAGGCACTGCCTGAGTGTGGGTAATATTAAAACAAAATACTATATTTCTAAGTACCCAAAGTATAAAGTAGACTTAAAAAACATATAAAATATAAAGTTAGTATTTCATAGGTAGAATAAGTGAAAAAGGTTTTTTTTCAGCTATTATAAAATTAAAATAAAAAGATGGAAAAAACATTCTGATATTTTTTTTAATTTTTTTTTTTAGTTATTATAAAAAAATAAACTGAAAACATATTGTACCACAGTTTAGAAAGTTACAGAAAGTGTGTTGTAGAAGGAAGGATAAGTTTATAGAAATAGCGTTTCAATATCTACATTATTCAACCATAATTTTACCTCTTTTACATATTTTATCATTTTATTTATCATTTGAGTTTGTAGTGGTAGAAGGTTAAATGAACGAGGACCAATGAAACTGCTTTGTGTCTGCAATAATTTAGTATTGGTTTGTGGGGTGTAAAATATTTTATTTATTCTTTTGCTCATTCTGTTTTCATTTATTTCGAAATTATTTTTTGTTTTTAAATACATATTTCAAAGTTTGTAATATAAATAATTTACGTATATTAAATATTTATTTATTATATTTCATTGAAGTTCTTCTGCCACAAAAAAATCAAACTATACCTCAAGAACTGATGTTGAATCTTTTCAATTTTGTCGGAATGAGTATTGGAAAAGGGAGACCATAACGTCAGGAATCACCTGTTTAAGTATGTCAAGTACGTCTCTTAACAACCTGTATAAATAAATGAATAAAAAATACCCTCCCGAGTCAAAACAATATTCAAATAGTTTAAAAATTATTTTATTTGTTATTATTTTCAAATATTATTTGATGAATTTGTAGCACGGTGAACAGTTTAGCTTCATATTGCTGGCACTAAATGGAGTCCCGTGAAACAGTTGAGCTGTTTACTGTAGGTTAGTTCCGAGTGGGTTCCCCAGCCATGGGTAGTAAAAGGGGCAAACTTGCGCGCAATTGGTCATCCAACGATCAGCCTGCAAGTTAACAAAAACACTAGATAAATAAATCAGACAAAAGTATTTTTACACTATTTCAAACAATTAATTTAGGAGGCGGGTTTATTACATAACCAACACCTCTGCCACAGGTCAACCCAAGTGGTTCGCTACGTTTGGTGACTTAGCTTACGTAAGTTACCAATCTTAGTCGACCTCTTGGGGTGACCTTTGGCAGAGGTGTTGATTATTCAACAAATGGTTCCCGGGGCGGCTGCAAGATTTTACCTCCTGGTAAAAGTCTATGATCTTTCATTTTTTTGTGAATACCGCCCAATAGTCCCAACTGCTACCTACAGTGAGATTATGGCATCCCCAGTTGGAATACGTTGTTCGGCTGAAGGTTGAGGGGAGAGAAGGAAGAGGAAGGTGGGGAGGCACATAACTAGTCAGATCTGGTCACCAAACACAGCTAAAGCTATTTCAAGCAACGTATTCCTGGTGGAAGCACCAGGTCGATACTGAGAGCATTTTCCACCTTGGAACGTGGCGCAATATATATACAATTCGATCAAATAAAATTTACTTGCGCACGCTTGATTTGAACCCGCGACCATCGGATTGCTAGTCGGGAGCCTTACATCTCCCCCACGGAGACTATTTGGTTATATTACTGACCTCCAAGTACTTAATATAAAATCCTTGTATGTCAATTACATATCTTCCTATTTTAAATTTAAATTTATAAAAAAAAATATTTGTGAATCAAACTACAGTACAAGATATTCCAAACAATCCAACTTCATTATTCCAATAACAAAAACCTCAATGGCCCAGTCACAGTTTAACTTCCTTGCCCCGAAAATCTTTAATAACTTGCCAACTGAAATAAAGACGGTAGACCAATAACATACTTTCAGGAAAGCGATTAGGAATTGTTTGATGAGTGAAAGTGACAGTGCCAGTGGCCTGCTTCTCGTTCTCAGATAGAAAAACTGTCTATATATTTTTATATGTTATGTATGTATATATGTGTATGTATGTGTATATATATGTGCGTGTATGTATATACATATGTATACGTATATAAATATGTGTGTGTGTGTATTAATGTAAGTAGGTGCGCATATGGGTATGTATATGTATGTTTATACCTGTACGAGTATAGATATGTGCACGTGTGTATAATATGTATGTGTGCACCGTATACGCTGTGCTTGCATGCACACATAGTGAAAAAAAAGCTATATACGTATGCTTATGTCTTATATTTATAGAGAGACAATATTGTACCTACCAAATCAGCGTCTCACCAGTACAGGTAACAATCATAAATTGTTTATGAACATTTACCTACCATGTACTTACCTTTTACCCATTCCTACTTGTCATTCACCTCAGCTTAATTACTTTTGTTACTATCTTTTGTTATTATTATCATTTCATTTATTTGTTATTATACAATCACTATGTTAATATTATCATTTTCGATACTATGTATTTTTGTTATCACTATGTTTAAACATACATGTATATAATTTTTTGGGCACCATACCTGTTTTATATACTTAAATAAAATAAAATAAAAAAATAAATAAGTATAGATGTATGCACCTACGTATATATTGTGTGCTTGCATGCACCCATGTTGAAAAAAGTTATGTTCATTCTTTTAACCTAATGCTAATTTACTTCTTTTACCCTTTCTATTTTCTACTTTTTATTTTTATTTTATTATAATGTTTTCAATTTTTAGCATCATTTATCTAGATCCATTTATTATGTTCACACTAGACTTCATATTTCATACAAAGTAACAATACTCCATTGGTCACCATGAAACAGGCAGCCGCCTAGTATGGTGATGTAATATATCTTCTTTATTTTAAAAAAGTGTTATGTATCATGTGTTTTATAAATAAAAAAAATAAATAAAATATTGTAAATAAAAAGATTTTTTTTTTCAGAACTTAATTTCACAGTGTAACACCTTTTCAATCAGGGTTTGATTTTAGATTTTCGTTATTTATTTTTGGGTTTTTTTGCCGTGTTGCCCTATCTCCTTCTTTAGTTAACTTTTCGGACAACTTTGACAAATGATGGACAATGTAAAGCTGTCCGAAACTTTGGCTAAAGAAGGAGGTGGTGCAACACGGCACAAATAAATAACGACAAAACCCATCTTAATCGTTTAAATTCTTGTTTTTACGATATATAAATTTACAATACAGCCTGATTGACAAGTTTTTGTCGTTGAGCTCGGAAGCTCTCTGACCGCCCCTGGTTTGTAAGGGCACTATCCCAGCCAGGAGCACTCAGCGCCGGATCTGCCATACGTTCAAAAATGTGCAAAAACCTGGCGCCAACTCCGAAGGGGCGCGCCGTAAGAAAATAAATATTGTATTAAAATTTAGTTATAATATTCCCTGAATCGTTTAAAAATACCCATAGTACGAAATAATTATTACGCTCTAGCAACACTTTCCAAAGAAACAGAATGCGCACGCATCTGGTTGGTATCAACGGCTTACGAATTTATAGTCGGTTACAGAATTTTTTTACAAATTCCATATATTTAGTTTAAACGTAAGATCTATTTTTCCATATATCTTTTATCGTGTTTTACAACGAATAGGTGCGATCCAAATTCAATAACCAATCACAGCGCGGTATTTTTGTTCGTAAGCCGTTGATACCATACGTCAGTATTTAGTGTTTGTTAGCTCAACACAGGGGAAATGCAAGGTACAAATTTGAGGTTATATTCTTATTATCACTGCTCACTGTCTCTCGTCGGCACTGCCTGTCAGAAGCTAGTAGATGCAATTCTTGTGTTGTACGTTGCCATGAGAACGTATTTGTATTTGCTTTTTCTAATATTCGCGTTGGGTATATACATAGGTACATAAACGCAGTAAATCTCAAGAATGTGTAATGGACCTAGTTCAGCGAAACCACCCGCATTGTCTCGTAACCTATATTTTAAATCATGGTACGGGCACAAACAAACAATTCGTTGTATTATTTTAAAGCATAACTTGCAAAGAGTTTTTCCTAAAATAATTAAAATAGCACCATAATTTATGTTTACCCAATAGATTCAGAGAGTATAGGGCTCCTGGCGATCCTATCTTTAAAAAAAATGAGTGTGAGAACTACCGCAAGGTCACTTGGAAAGTTACACCTTTATACGTCTTGATTTTATTTGATAAATTAGTGTAAAAAAAAATAAATAAATAAAGAAATAAAAAAATTGGGGTGAACGAATTTTTAATCAAAATAAAAATGTAGGGGGGGGGGGGGGGGCGCCATCGGTACCTACTGCACTGGGCGCCAGATTTCATAGATCCGGCCCTGGGAGCACTCCTGTCCCGGAGCGACCGATGCACAAGGGACTCACATTTTTTAAGTAAATAAATAGTGTTAGAACGCAGAGTTGCTTATAAATCGCCAATACATTCAAATATAAATTGCACTGGAATGTATACTGTATTATAAGCAGCAATCGTGTATATTTTTTAAGAACTTTATCTTTAGATAAATGAAACAATTTAACTTTGTTTGAACCACTTTTATATTTGAGTAAATCCGACCGGTTTCAGAACGACTGTTCCTTCTTCAGGGCAAATGTATACTGAAGAAGGAACGGTCGTTCTGAAACCGGTCGGATTTTCTCAAATATAAAAGTGGTTCAAACAAAGTTAAATGGTTTCTTCTTCAAACTTCGCAAATTTATTTTGTGGCATCATTTTTCATATAATGAATAACTTATTACTTTATTAATAAGTTATTCATTATATTAAATGGTTTCATTTATCTATAATGGATAACCACAAAGTTATAGCTACATTCAAAAGTATACTTTATCTTTAGGTTATTTGTAAAATACACTTTTATACATACACTTTTTACATTAGCTCCATTCAGGAGGCCCCGAGGAAAATAATTTACCTCAGGATGTGTCTTAAGAACCTAGTTTTTATTATATACAAAATAAATTCTGAGATTCTTTTCCACTGGAGCGATCACGCGAAATAAATAAATTTGCCTCGATTGCTCGCGATTTCCCATCAGATCATTTTTAAAATTATTCGTCAATATTAAAAAAAATCATACCTTAGAATTAAAATTCAAAAAAAAAATTCGGAAACATAAAAACTATATAGGCAATGAATTAACCTGTATTTTATCGGTTATCTCATATTTGTAGGATTTATTAAAAAATATGAAAAAATCGTAAAATTTATAACCGCGCGGATCCTGCGTGTTGTTACTTCAAAACTGCCGTGAGGGGTACTTATTCGAGTCAACATAGAATATTCTCGATTTCTGTATGTTGTCTGTGATATACTTAATAATGAAAGGTGCATGTCTATGGAAAAAGGACTTAATTTTAACCGTAAACAGCTGATCAAAAATTCGACGTGAAAAAAATATTTAAAAAATATATTTTTAACATCGTTCCAAAATAGCCTACTAAGTTCAGATTTGTGACATCCATTGTCATAATAGATAAAGCATTTAAATAGCTTAGTTTAAAAATAAATGGTTGGCCCGGGAAATGTTTTAAATAATTACAATAAATGTTTTACGAATGGTAGGAAAATGTAGACCGATTTTGGACTGCTATCAATCGCAGAAAAATAAAAGTGGCCCATTTTTCGACCACAATCGCTCCAGTTTTTATGATTTATTTATTCTTTATATATAAAATTCTCGCGTTACGATGTTTGTTCGAGATAAACTCCGAAACTACTCAACCAATTTTGATGAGATTTGGTTTACTGTATGTAATTTGGTCCAACTAAAAGATAGAATAGTTTTTATCTCGAATAAACACTAATAATTTTTAACACTAATAAACCTAAACGAAAATATGAAAAAATAGAAAAATAAAAAGATATCAATATTTTTTATTTCGAATTAAATTTTCATTAAATGTTTGTTACAGGCAGTAGCGTAGCGTGGGGTTCGGCCGCCCGGGGCGGAGGAAAATTTTGCCGCCCCCCCCTTACTTCTGCAGGTACTTCTTCCGCAGATTTTCAAGCGCTGACTGGGGGGGGGGGGGGGGGGGGGTAGATATATTTTTTTATGCCGATTTTTATAATATTCCATGTGCCGAGAACGCTTCCAATAAAATCATGCTTATAAATTCTACTACAAATTTACATATAACTGCTCTCAGAAATCGAGAATGGTATGCTTGGGATAGAATTTCACGTCTTGTTCATGCGTACGTTTGGAATGTTATATTGATAACACAAAACTCGTTTAAATTAAACTAAATATGCGGTGTATCCAAACTAAACTCAGAACATAAAAATGGTTTTTCTTTGATTCTAGCGGTACTTGGCACTACATTCTGAACACAAAATTGGTTCTAATTAAATCTGTATGCGGTGAATTAAAACTACATTCAGAACATGAAAATGGTTTTTTGTTTAATTCTGCCGGCACTTACATTCTGAACACAAAACTGGTTTTAATTAAATCTGTATGCGGGGAATTAAAACTGCACTCAGAACATGAAAATGTTTTTTTCTTTAATTCTGCCGGCACTTACATTCAGAACACAAAACTGGTTTTAATTAAATCTGTATGTGGTGAATTAAAACTACATCGGGGTACTACTCACAACATCGGGGTGGAGGAAAATTTTGATGTTGGAAATATGAATTGGCTCAAAAATACAAGCCTGCGAATATTCGAATTAAAGGACCTTAAATAGAATGGAACTTAAAATTTTAAATACAGATTCCTTTTCTTAAAAAAAAATGTAATAAAGCTGTATCTTAACTTTTTATCGCAATCACAAATTAATTTTAAAATTAAATGTGTGGGACAATTTGCGTCTCTTGTGATTAGACGGGTAAAATTAAATCTGTATTTGGCGAATTAAAACTACACTCAGAATATGAAAATGGTACCTCTTTGATTCTGGCAGCCCATACATACATAGTCTGCAACTAGAATTCTATAACTGCACTTCGAATAAAATTATGGCCTCTTTCGAAAAGTATCAGCAGATGAATAAACAACTGAAATTCATTCGTTAATACATTCTGAACACAATTCTGGTTTTAATTAAGAGTGAATCTGTTTGCGAGTTATCAGCTTTGATTAGTATTACTCTCATAATTTGCGTACGGTTTTCCTACGAATTGCGAAATTTGCAATTTAAAAAAATATAATTATTAATATTTTTAATAAAAAATAAAAATAAAAAGAGTTGGATTCGTAAACGGAAGTATCGTAGAACATTTTCAAAAAATGATTTGAAATGGTTTGAATTTTTCCTAGATAATATTATTATTTATTGTGAAAATTTGCCGCCCCCCTTAAAAGTGCCGCCTGGGGCAGGCCGCCCCCCCCCCGCCCCCCCCCGCCCCCCCCCCCCCACGCTACGCCACTGGTTACAGGACAATGCTTTGTAATTATTTGTAAGTTCCATAAGTTTGTGGTGTGAGTTAATTTATCGACACGTTAGATGGCGTTGTGTTTCGTTAGCCACAGCAACGCATGGCCGGGTCAGCTTGTGTAATTATATATTTATAAAATTAATCTATGATGTAGGTATGCAATATAATAAAACCAAACTAAGAAACTAGAAACCTAATTTTTATTAAATTAAAAAAAAGGTTCTTAAGCTCTTTGCTTTTTACATATTAGTTTTGGTATTTTGAAAGTATACAGTGTTACAACGCAGAGTTGATACTATCTAAAGAATTTATTTCTTAACCCTTCTGAAACCTAAAGAATTTAAATATATGTAAAGAATTTATTTCTTAACCCTTCTGAAACCTAAAAAATTGTACCTATGTAAAGAATTTAACCCATGTAAAGAATTTATTTCTTAACCCTTCTGAAACCTAAAGAATTTATACCTATCTAAAGAATTTATTTCTTAACCCTTCTGAAACTCAAAGAATTGTACCTATGTAAAGAATTTAACCTATGTAAAGAATTTTTTTCTTAACCCTTCTGAAACCTAAAGAATTTATATCTAGCTAAATAATTTATTTCTTAACCCTGCTGAAACCTTAAGAATTTATTTCTAAACCCTTCTGAAACCTTACGGCGCGGTATTAGTAAACTATGAGTGCGTTTTGACATAGTAGATATACATTACAAATATACTTGTACTCATCCAGAGGGTAGGAAGTACGCACACATGTACGTTCTAAATAATTTATTTGGGTGCGATTTGGCCTTATGACGTATGTACGCACCAGGGGCACTGATTTGCCTTATGCCATACGCACCAGGGGCACTGATTTTCCTTGTGACATACGCACCAGGGGTACTGATTTGCCTTATAATATACGCACCAGGGGCACTGATTTGCCTTATGACATACGCACCAGGGGCACTGATTTGTCTTATGACATCCGCACCAGTTGGCGAGAAACCGCGGTTTGGGGCAGTTGTGGATTGTGGAACGGGCTGTCATTGGTGCTGGACTCAACGATCATCGGAATGTGAGATTAAAATAAGTCATTATAATCAGATCGAGATATTTAGCTATTTTTAGAGATTACTGATGTATAAATATGTATCGTTAATTCCGTACAGGCGCCCTTCAGTGTAATCTTTTAATTTTATCACATGTTATCTTTCTTATTGGCACGTGTAGAGAGTTCGCCATCATTTACAGCTGGAATATGTGGAGAAAGATGCTTAACCTTGGTGGGTATTAATTAAGGTAAATTTTCTATGCTACATTGGCATACGCACCAGGGGCACTGATTTGCCAGGAATTGAAAGAAATGCTCTGAGGTTGGGAAGAAGGTTGGATTTTAATCAGCCGGCATTATATATACGAGAATCGATGGTCGGTAAACACCGTGATCTAATTATGAATGAACAATGCTTACATCTCCCTTTTTCAGCTGGCAAGTCACAGGCCTGCAGGAAGGAGTGTATGTCTTCTGGCACTCGGTGTCTCCGGGCTTCATCTGGGATACAGGAACAGGCTTCTTTACCCAGTCGATGACCTGAGATCCTGATGCCTAGAAATAAAAAAAATGTAAAAACAAAATAATATTACCACTTCAGTGCGTCCAATATAAACGACTGTATTTCACAATTTTACGATAGCGCACCAGCGAGCTGACTTTCAAAGCCGGAGCACTGATATTTTGATTTCGATGTTGCTCTGCACTCTGCAGTTGTACGATGGACACGCAAGATGACGGATACCTAAAATCCCCAACGAATGCGCGGTTTCAGAGCCGCTCTTAATATATACATTTAAAAGTTTTGAATACTAACCACGTAGACATCAGGCAGGGTCTGGAGATAGTCAAGGAAGGCAATGTATGCGGGCAGGTGATTGGGGTTGATGGTCTCAGAGAACCAGGAGGCCTGCACGTAAACGCCGAATGGGGCGCGGTTTCCGTTGTACTGCTTGTTGAACTCTCCGATCATCCATTGTGTCAAGCCTTCAACATCTTTCGGGCTGGAAATGTTCAAATTAATAGTTTAAACCAATGTATAGCCGAAGAGACTAATACATCCATAAGAAGCAGGTTGATACCACGTATTCAGACTTCTTTAAAACCTTTGACCACGTGATTCATGAACATCTTTTGAAAAAGCTAAATCCACTTGATGTACATGGCGACCTGCTTAGATAGATTAAAGTCTATATTAGTAACCGTAATCAGATAATCTTAGTCTTTCGAGGTAATATCTGGAGTCCCCCAAGGATCCCACCTAGGTCCGCGCTCTTTCATATAAACGACATTGGGTTATGTTTCAGAGAACCAGACCGAGCATGGGGCCAACGCCTAGTCTCAAAGGGATATTAAATTTTGAATTTGATAAGTGCAGTTAATCTACTAACAAGATTAGGATAAAGCAAAAATGCTCAGAATGTATCTGTCTCCTTTATTGACCACATCACGACGAAAAGAAACAAAGCGTACGGTACCGCCAGCCGTTCACCATTCTAATATTACTGACTATTTTACACCACTACTCACTTTCTACTGCAAAATACACAAACTTATATAAAAAAAACACCTATGTCAAAAATAGAATTAACGTTAATTTTTATTCTTAACTTTATCAGTAAAACCTCAAATTGCAACATTTAATTAAATGAGTTTCGCTAATATCGTCTTCATTTAATTAAATTTTGAATTAATGTTAGTAAGTTAAAGGATTTATTAAGCTTGGAAGATTGTTTATTGATTGGAATTACTTCAAATTAATGATTTTCAAGATTGCTGGCACTTGTTTACTAACATTGTTCAAATAAATATTCATAAATGTTCAGAATCATTCACAATACAAACTACACACAAATGACAAATACATATATCTTCTATTCTTTTAAACCGTTTCTAAAATTGCCTCCCCTCCGTTCAACATCACGTCTCTTCTAAGTCTGAACTCGATTCCAACCTTCCATATAGTTATGGAATTTGCCCATTTAACAAAAAATAATATGTAAACTTGCCATTCTTTTCATAATTTTATGATGACCCAGAACGGAAGAATAAAGAAGGAAAAAAGAAGAAAGCCAGAAACATTGAAATTCGGATTCTTTTAAAACATCTTTTATGGCTTTATTACCGCCTTTACCGACTGTCAATCTCTCTGCGATCTACGTGGAATCATTTTTAAAATTACTCGCCAGATGCAGAACATCACCATGTTGTTTACTTACATTTCAAAGCAGGAGTCAATCGTGGAACAGACGGTCTGGTTTTGATCCTTCCAGTTGAGCATAGGGAGGACCCAGACGTCAGAAAAGGAGTCTGTGGGGCAGGTGCCGATCTGACACTCCTGGGTGCTCAAATACTCGGTGGTGTAGGGCCAGAGACCGGGCTCGACAAAGTTCTGTGTGCTCCAGGACAAGTCGTACAGGAAGCCGCTTTGCTTCAGCATTTCGAACTGGTTGTTGCCGGCCATCTGTAGGAAGGGCATGCGGACACCTGGTACGAAAACATTACATTCATGATTGACAAATTTTTGGTTTTATACTATTTATTTTTAATTCCATAAAATAAGTGCCATTTACAAATAGTGCATTAATGTAATCCTTTCTGGTATAAAGTAACTTCACACAGGAGGCTCAAGGAAAGGCTTCCGTCGGGGGGTCTTTGTCATTTTCGGGGTCTAACATTCACTTCAGCGTCTTACAAACTCCTGAGTGTTCCGTTAGACTTATGACAGCCTCCCCTTTTTGTAGAATTTAATATGTTATAAAATTTAACATTTCACATCCAGTATTTTACTTTTATAACAATACTAACTGTCCTGGCCAAGCGTGGCTGTAGCCTATCCCACAGTACTTGTATGTCTCACCCTGTCTGGCACATACCCAAAGAGCTATAATACATCAATGCACGTACCTCCAAAATCTATATATTAGATGTAATGAATTAACAGTTCTTACCTTTGATGTCTTCTTCGGGGATGTTGGCAAAGTAGCTGGTAAGGTTTCTTTGATCGGCGAACTCCTGCAGAAGCGCAGACAGCGTGGCGTTGGTCTGCGGCTGGAGGGAGATGGAGTTAAGACTGATTTGCTGACCGTTGGCGTGTAGCTCATGCACCAGCGAATAGTCGGTGTACTCGTGCGCGACGAAGAAGGTGGCTGCCACGGGGCAGTTGTTGGGGTTCTTGCGACCGTACAGGGCCTGCCTGTAGTACGGGATGTTCACAGTAGTCACGGCGTAGTCGAAGGTCAAAATGACAAACTGAAATGTTTACAATGGCACTGTTATAATTGGAATTATGTTTTTTTGGCAGTCAAATTTGATGAGAATAAGGACATTATCTGGAATTCATATGATCCTTCAGAACAGATTTTTTTTTATGTAATCTCCTTTTAATCCCAATATTCCGAACAATTAAAGTATATTTTTCTTCAACGCCCCCTTCCACCGCATGAAAGCGTCGCAGGCGAAAATTTTATTAGGCCCAAGGACAAAGCAATAAATTTATAGTTGTTGATTTTTTCGTTCGAAAATTCACATTCTAAAGGAATTAAATCGATGAAATATACATCTCAACAAAAAGTACAAAATTATCCACAGCGTTTCCAATAAAGTAAATATACAAGTTATGCCCATCGTCCAAATACATATAACATCGCCCCCAACCAACTTTTAACTCTTGACACCATATTGGACAGCACTGATTTACTAAGCCTAAATACGTTCCATGTACCAACAAGAACTAATCGATCTAGAACTGTTTTTAACTACAACAACGATGTCATGACCGAGTCATTTTGATATTCGCTTGTACCTAGATTGCATGCAGTTGGCAATACTTTTTCAGAAGTTGTAGCAGTGTTCAATTGCACGAAAAGTAGTTATTAATTGTTTTTGTGTTTAGTTCGTAAAACTCCATTTAATTTAAAAAAAAAAAATAAAATTACATTTAATAATAATAAGTAATTATCCAGTTCTGCAAGTATTTTAGTATGTATTTTTGTTACTGCTGTTTCGACTTACAAGGTCATTTTCAAACTGTGGTTGAGCCACATTCAGACGACTTATTTATAATATTTTAAATGCCAATTTTTTAAGGTGTCTAAATTGATTTATTACCGGTTAAACCAATTTGCAGAGACACTAATTGAGAGAGTGCTTATGAGGGGTTCGGAATCTGTTCCCCCGCACTAAATGTTAGGGTTTTCTAAATTGTTGTAAATGACGTTACTGCCGTGTCTCATTTAAGAATTTTAATATTTTTTAGGTTTTGTAAATATACTAAGTAGTGGGGAATAAATAATTTTCCTCACTTTATTAATTAGCGTTATATCGGGGTCATTCGTACGTTTGTTGATTTCTAATTGTTCAAGCAAATTTAATTTAAGACCCTTTTTTTCAATATGTAATGGTTTAGGTTGGTTGTTTTTAAGTGAAACGTGATTATTCAATAAGAGATGTTCTGCGAACTTTAAAGAAGTATTTCTATCATTATAACTCACAATATGTTCTTTGAATCTAGTTAAGAATGCTCTTCCTGTTTGTCCGATGTAAGTGGCCTTACAATCGGCGTGGTCACATTTCAATTCATATATGCCACCGTTATTGAGTTTAGGATTTCTACTTTTCGAGTCTTTAAGGCTTGTTTCCTTTTTATTATTGGTTCTAAAAGCTACATTTAAACCAAATATTTTAATTTCTTTTGCAATTTTTAAATATTTTGGGCCGAGAAATTCGAGACATGCAAATTTTTTGTTACGTAACGAATTTATTAAATTAATTTTATTTTTGTATTTCGCGTTTTTTATTTCAATGTTATTTGCCTCATATCCGTTATTAATCGCGATTGTTTTAATAGTTTCCTTTTCTTTTACTTATGCTTTATTATCTAAGGTCTAAGAGTCTAACGGAATATTAATGAGCCTATGTACCATTAAATGGTAATTTAATGATACATAGTTGATAATTAATTTATGGGACCAAGGATGAGTTATTGTTGTATCTGTGAAATATTTAGACAACCAACCTTTACAGACGCAATAATAAAGGCAAACTCAACTCTAATTAAGGCTATAATAACATACCCCAATAATAATAGTCAATGTTAGCATAATATAATTTTTCTGCATGGGTTCCACATAATTTAAATAGCATATCGAATGTTATTATTACCTTAGCGTCAGCGTTTCAGAACCCAGCTAGAGTGCATCTCGGACGCCACCCTTACGCGCCGCGCCACAAATGACATCTGTGTAGGTGGAATTTCGTACAAAGCTACTGTTATAATTCGGTTTCTAATTCAAGAATTCGACACAAGATGACGCTACTTCCGCCAGCAGCTCGCATGTGGACGTTTTTTCCCTAGGTAAAACTACTACGTATTTATAGAATTTAAGTATTTATCCGGATATGGAGAGATTACATATGACGTCATTGCCTTTCACGGTTACTTTAACTCAATGGTGGGTGGTTTGGTATATTTATGACTCAGTGACTAGCTGCTAGCTGTCACTGGATCACAGTGGATCCGAAGAACTGGCTATTTTTGGAACCAGTTTTTATCGAACTTATAAAATGGTTACCTATACTCAAACTGGGCGAAGCCGAATATAGAGGCCGCCAGCAGGGCCTAGCAGCAAAAACCTGCGGAGTGGGTTTTTATCTCCTAGTTTTGCTCTGATTGCTGTTTCACAAAATTATTATACGTATTTGTAAAAGCTCGCATAGTCAGGCATGTAATAATATAAATAAACTAGCTGGTACCCGGCATACGTTGCTATGCCTTTTAATAAAGAAATTGAAATCCCACTCCCAGGGTCTCCTCCCCCCTCCCGAGTTCCCCTCCCCCCCTCCAGCGAACCCTTTACCCGAGGTCCCCATACATTCATTCCGGAACATTCAGTTTTCAAACAGCTCGCGTGCCACCTATTGCAATTTTCTCATACAAATTTCATAATGCCAGAGCTCATCAGTAGTTTTATACAAACCTTGTACTGATAATAACTAACACAAAAAAAAGAATTATCCAATTGGGTGCAGTAGTTCGGAAGTTATGGGCGTACATACATTTCGGAGATTCATTTTTATTTATATAGAATAGATAGAATAGATAGATAGATAGATAGATAGATAGATAGATAGATAGATAAATTGAAAAATTGTTTTAACCCAAATGTCTTCGTTGACCGTTTTGGTTTTCAATTTTAACACGTTATCTTACAGTTAATTTTTTAGCCTCGTGAAACGGGCCAGATTTAAATCGATCAATTTAAATAATATTGAAGACGTTGGTTGAGCATTTACACAATACATAGCTACACTTACCTACATACATCGTAGACCCTGTGCTTGTAGCTTGTATTGTTCCTTTGTTCCTTTCCTACCCATCCCTATATACCTGTCATTTAACTTTATCCACGGTCAGTCAGTAATCGACCTTCTCCGCATAAACATATTATATTCCGCATACCTCTTAACGCTTACCGCATCCGCAAACTTAATTCCGCATACCGCAAGTAATCGCGACTAACACAGTCCTATAAGTGCATGAATAAACCCAGCCAAGATAGCAGAGAGTGCCACAAGGTACCGCAGTAAATCCTTTTTTTTCTTTCCTTATGTGCATTCTTTCAATAAGCGCATTATTCAAAACACATACATGGTCCTTCGATATACACAGTAGGGTGTGTCAATTATTTCAACTTTTGAATTCAGAAACGCCTGGGGTCTCAAAAGTTGCGTCTTGCAAAGAAAATGAGAACTGCATTTAAATTTATTTTTTTAAAAATGGTTAATAGCCCGCTAAAATGCATTGAAAATCAGAAAACAAACCTAAAACCATTTTTTTAAAATTTTTTAATAATTTTTTTTATTCA
The DNA here is from genome assembly GCA_917880885.1 of Limnephilus marmoratus. NCBI lineage: Eukaryota > Metazoa > Arthropoda > Insecta > Trichoptera > Limnephilidae > Limnephilus > Limnephilus marmoratus. Next base: position 42,503,615 of record OU862924.1, on the reverse strand, counting down.
GTAATCTAACCTTTTAACGTTTGTTTATTATTAAAAAATGCGAATAACTGACAAAAATGAAAAAAAGTTCAAGTTTATGAATACAAGTAAGTCAACAAGAATTCTGATTTTATCCAGAAAAAGTGTTATTTACCCTTTTTATTTTTTTAACCAACACATCACATATGTTTAAAAAAAAATTTTTTTTATGGTTCTTTGTACTACAGTTGTGTAATAAAAAATAAGTTTGGTACAAAATATAAAATATGAACCCTTTGTTTTATTTTTTTTCCAAATCGCGAAATCTATTTTTTTGCAAAACTTCCGACCATTTTAGCGGGCTAATAGTGAACAATAATTTCATTTATTTTTACGTTTTCGAATAGCTACAGATCATACGAAACTTTTGAGACCCCGGGCGTTTAAATATAAGGCCTTTTTCTCTCTCTATGGAGAGCGACACACGCTAATTCACAGCCGCATAAATCTCTCAACATTGCTAGGTGAACATGGTAGAATGACGTCAGTGACATTTTTATTATTGCTTTTTTGTAGATTCCACTGTTTTTATTCCATGGTTCATTTTACTTATTTATCTTAGCCGAGAAGAGAGTATGCACTTAATCTTATAATTAAGTTAAATAATATATATTTAACGATAAGAATTATCGGAAACCATCAAACACAGAAATTAATAACATGCCAATTACGTCTTACGATTCTCTGATTTGTCCTTGGATTAAATACATATTTTATTGCATTTTTATCTAATCTGATGCAGTATGACAGGAATGACTAAATTAAATAGAAAACGCAATCGTGAAAAATACTAAGATTAGCCACTAAGATTATGAGTCCCGATTTAATTTAGTTGTTTTGATCTTATCGAAATTCAGAAATGGCTGCATGATCTAACCTTTTCTTAAAATTTATTAAGACTCGGCGCGTCCCGAATATCTCTACCAATTTATAACATACTTTCCTCCAAATTTTGCTGTTAAAAAATATTTGTTTTATTATGTATTGAATTGCTTACTCGTTAATACGGAATATTTTTTATTCAAACAGTAAGATTTAGCTTTATTATTACGAGAAGTGAGTATTTGTGTCGTGGGAGACAAAAAAACTTGCAAAAAATGCATTTAACATTTAAATTTTGATCGTATTTATTTAAGATTTTAGACAATCAATTAATGCTGCCAATGATAGAAAAAATATTATTGCCATATAAAAAAATAATGTCCATGTTCTGGGAGGTATTAGAATAATTACACATACCCGTTAGACAAACCCTGCTTTGCCAAACAAACCATTCAAAACCTGGGATGTATATGTAAATGATGATGACATGCAGATTTTGTAGCTTGTATGTAGAACCATTAATATTAGGATTAATTCGAAGTGGGAATTTTTTTGTTTTTATTTTGATGAGAATTTATTTTATAAGATTGGTATTTTCGACAAATGTCATATTTGATTGTCTATTGGTTAAAAAAGGAATATTCCGTATTATCCGTGTATATGAGGTAGACTAGGTGCATATTTACCAACCCTGGCTGGTACCCGGCATGCGTTGTAATGCCATACATTGATTCTCCCTGCATGTCCTTTCCCGTGCGTCCCTGTTACCTTCTCCCTCCCTCGTCTCTTCCCACTCCCCCACCTTTCCCCTGCCTTTCACCCTTTTTCATTTATACAAATTTCATAACGCCAGAGCTTACCATTATATACAGCCTATGTTATTCGCTGATAATGTAGCTTTCCATTGGTGAAAGAATTTTTAAAATCGGTTTAGTGGTTTAGGCGTGAAAGCGTAACAAATAAACACACCACTTTCGCATAGATAATATTATTAAAGTAGGGATTCTTGAAGACAATATCTAACATTTGCCACGCCGAAACAGTAATTAAACGAAAATCCCCCAAGAGAAAAAGATCGCAAAGTATGCTCCGAAAATTATTATAAACAATTTTTTTTTCTGATTTTTTACAGTAGCAGTTAAAGAATTTTTTGCTCTGTTTTAAACAAACCACGAGAACATTACAACACGAAGCTGGAATGTAGTTTTAGGCCGAAATCACAATCATACGTGATAATATTTCACAAAATATTATAATAACCGACTATACACTAATAAACACATTTACAATAAATACTTTTCCCCTCGTACGTTTTTTGAGTAAATGGAAACACTTATATTTTTAAGACTCAATAGTCTTTATGACTAGTTTACAATTAAAAGTTTAAGTGTACGGCCTGAGTGGTTAGCGTTCGGCGTGGCGGTCAGCGGGGCCTCAGTGCACGCTCAACGTTGACGGCACCGCTATCGTTTTCATCTTCTTTTAAGGCTTCTGCGTCATACGATATTGTTGATATGTACTTGGAAGAATGTTTGTAGTTAAAATATAATTTTGAGTCAAGACAAGGTTCCAGTGATATTTTTACGCAAAGAAAGCGGTTTGGAGAGTTTCATACGTTGTTTGCAACGTTAAGATTGAATGGAGATACATTTTACGAGTATACGAGGATGACAGACAATTCCTAGTTTTTCTGAAAGTTCTCTCCACACTCTTGTTTTAACTATGTTCTTATACAAAGAATGAGAAGATAACCATATTTCAGGCTTATTCTGTATTTCTGAAATGATTTCTTCAATTGACATTATGCGCACGCTCTTGTCACCGCTGCAAAATCACAAACTCGTTTGAACCTGCACGCGACGCCCCGCTCGACGCAAACATGCACGCTGCTGCCACCGCGCCGCTCGGCCCCCACTCGGTGCCACAGTATTTGAATTGCGGTACTATGCAAAAACACGTGTTTGACATGAACGCCGCACGCTCCGCCCCGCGCCACGCTCGATTTGAGCGTGCACTCAGGCCGTACACTAAGGGTTTGGAAACCATCTCAAAATACGATAAATCACAGCGTTAACAAACCTGCCGAATTTATTCCCCCAAGGAATGCTGAATGGGAGAGAGAAGCCAAGAATCGCTAAATCTGGATACACGAGAAAGCTTATCAAGAAGAGGATAAGAATTTTACAATTTTAGATAATTTTACGCAAGCAACCCTGGCAATCAATCAAAATCAAAACGAAAAATGGAGAGATTTGACATTTCAGAAAGAGCTACTGGATTCTCGTAGTAGGGTAGTAAGACGGATAGGATGATGGTGATTAACCTGGGGAGTTTGGGTCCTGTTGAGACCTCCTGGAATGTCAACTCCAGAGCATCTGCAGCTGGGCAGCTTGCACTCGGTGGGGTCGCAGCTGACTGCAGGAACTTTGGCCTCCTTGCTTGGCGTGGCCATCACGCTCAGCGCCACCATCAACAGAACCACAAGCACCTTCATCATGACTTCGGGCAATCAACAACTCCACAATAGATCACAAGCTCTTCTATTTATACCTTCTCTCAAAGATAAGTCGTCTTTATCGTGATCAAAAAATTGCGATAGTTAATAAATGTAATGACAATTATTATTTTTATAAATTATTAATTATACGGTTCATCTGAACGATGGAGATGATTCAAAATGATATTTTTAAAGATTTTATGGCTAATCAGATGCGTCTAATCGATAAGTTAATTAATAATTTGATTGAATAATCACAGGCTCATTGGAAAAATGTCAAAGGATAGTACATATATATACTGTTTATTTTAATGCTTTTGTTTTCTTGGCATTATCTTTTTTTAAGTGTCTCTGCATGCAGAAGTTGCGTGTGAACAATTCTTCCTGAAATGCACGTGTCTTCTTGGCTTCATCTTTCTTTATTTTGTATTTTGGGTGGCCGCATAAAATGCAGAAGTGACGAGCAAACACACTTTCCTGAATTGGATCTGTGTCTTTTTGGCATTATCTTTTCTTCATTATGTCTTTTGGGTGACCATATAATATGCAGAAGTGACGAGTAAAAATACACCTTCCTGAGGTGATCTGGATCTTTTCGCCTTTATCTTTTCTTTATCTGTCTTTTGGGTGGCCATATAATATGCAGAAGCGACGATACCTTCCTGAAACCGACCTGTGTCTTTTTTTTATCGTTTCTTTTGTGTGCCTATTTTTTTTTGCATTAACCCCACACAGGAGGCCCTGAGGAAAATAATTTCCCTCAGGGCCTATGTCAACTGGGATGCTGTGTGGAGGGTCTTTTTGAGGAGAGGAAGGGATGAACATTGGTCTTGAAGAGTCCCATGTTGTAGGAAGAAGGAAACACAGAGACCGGTAAATCATTCCACAGCCGAGCTGTTGAACACAAGAACGAGTCGAAGAAACGACCCGTTCTCATGTGACAAATGTCAACCGTGTACAAATTTTGGGCACGCGTTTGGCGTGTTTCCCGACTGTGCACCGGTACCGAAGGGATCAATGATGCTAGTTCCTCGGAGCATCTTCCATTTTAATACCGGTAGAACAAGGATAGCATTCCCACCCGACGCCTGTGCTCTAAATATTGCAATCCGTCTGTTAAGATGGGAGAATCTATTAAACGGACCGCCCGTTTCTGCCCAGAGTCGAGGATATTTTTCAGGTATTTTGGAGCTCCAGACCAGAGGTGGCTGCCAAATTCAACCGTGGGGCGCACTTGTGATTTGTACAGGGTTAGCAGTTGTGTACTATTAAAGTATCTGCGGGCCCTGAACAGCACGCCCAGTTTTTGGGAGGCTAACTTTACTCTGGCTTCGATGGAGCCTCCATATCTGAGCTGCTCACTTAGGGTTACACCAAGCATATCAATGGAGGGCCTGTTCGGAAAATTGCTTCCGTTGAAAAATACTAGATTTTCATTTCGATCCCTTTTAGACGTAACCAGACAAGATTTAATATGCAGAAGTGAATGCGACGTACCTACCTTCCTATAAAGAAAAGGATTAATATTTTATCGGCGTTGTATTTTTCTTTACTATTTATTTTGGATGCCTTTCTATGTAGAAGTGACTTGCAAACATACTTTCCTGAGCCAAATGTACAACATACCTAGCTTGAATTTCGTCTAATTTGGAATCTAAGTGATTAATGATTATGCGTGTACATTTTTGCTATTTATGATTTGGTACCCTAACTACCCTTACTAGTAGTGATGCTTTGAGTTGGCGTTAGTATGGAATTATTCATCATGGAAGTCTGTTCGTTGTTTTTGCAGTGTTGGGTGATGTAAATTTTCATTAATAGGTACGATATTATGTGATTAATTTCTGTTGTCAATCTACTGCCAACAGTCCCAACCGGAGCGCGATTAGCGACGAGCCTGGGATACTAATTACTGACTTCTAGCATTGTGGAATTCCAACTACAGCCAATTAAAAGCCCTGGTCAAGGACAGTAATGTGTTACTTCATCATTAACTTCACAATTAGTTTAACGCTCTGCAACCGGTGGCCAGCAGTATACACAATACAGAACAATAGCAATAAAAGATAACTACTTCATGTGGTAAGTAAATTCTAACACAAATGATGCTAAAAATTCTACAGATCAAAGCTCTGGTTAAGGTGATCCACTCGACCTAGAAAAATTTGAAATCGGAATCTTCGCCCCTTTTTGGGAGGGATTTGAAAATACTTGAGAAGACTTTTTTGGAAAGGTTGGGGAAGGTTTTTGAGAGATCTTTTTAAAGGACGATTTCACGGATCCAAGTGGCGTAGAGTCTAGGAACGTCCGTTCGCCACCGTAATGGAGTGTTAACTGATGTAAATGCACACAGTCTTTATGCCGGACAGCATAAGGTTTAATTATCAATTAGAAATTCGATGAACGCCGCCCATTTTGAATCATGCCGAAAAAACAGTGCGAAATTGCTGTGTTTTGTTTTATTTTGTGAAATTTTGGCACAAATATCAAAATGCTTTCGAGTCATTTTCTAAAGAACTTCATTTGCCTTATTATACAAAAAGGTTTCAAGAGTAGGAGATTTGGCACTTGAAAGTTTTTTTTATAGGCTTGATATATATTTTTTTCGTACTTACAAAGTGTCTTGAACTTAAGATGTGTTCTATTTGCAGTATTTAATTGAAGAATCAGTTATTTATGGTCAAATTGTTAGAGGAAGTCAGATGAGTTTATCATTGATAGTGTACGCAAGAATGATATTTTACAAAACCTTTTAGTTTGCCCCAAGGTTCAGTAAGGTCCCATACCTTGGGCATATTTAGTAATTGTCCAGTGAAACTATTTCCAAAAAAAGTTCTATATTTCTATTGTATTAAATGAGATGCTTGACACAAAGAGAAAAAACAACATCACTGAAACCAAAACATGTATTCCATGAATTGGGTAGGCAAAAATAAATAACACAGAAAAATCCATTAAAAAATAAGTATAATTTTTGACATTAGAACAACAAACTAAAAGGGATACACCTAAAAGAGTAACTAACCAAAATGAGTACAACATACTAGGGTAGCTGCTAAATAATAAAATAAGGAAATTTTCCAAAATCAAAAACTGGGAAAAAAAAAAAGATTACCTACCTAGTGTACAAGCTGTCCAAGATTCTGTCATCTCCCCTGCTTCATTCTGCAACTGTTTCATGAGGTGAGGTTTGTCCAGGTTTGGTGATGAGTTGGGTGTCAGCCTGTCAGCCCCGATCATGAGAGGTCGGTTGAGGGAGACCCTTTGACCTCTCCCTATCGACCCCAACGCCTTGAACCGAAGTGCGGGAGGTGGGTTCACATGTCCGTCATTCCTGGAAACGCTGGCGGTCAGATTCTTACCACCCCTCATACTATTTATTTAAAACTTTTTTATTTAAAAATACCCTCCACATTGCATCAACAAAAATGACTTAACGAAATTACATAAACTTGAAATTATTTTCCTCAGTGAGGGGTTAACTGGCATCTTCAAAACCCACAAGAATAAGTCCTTTTCTAGTGCCCCTACCTTATTGTTCTAGTGGTTCTCTAGTAGTTATGTAGTTCCCCTATCTGTAGAATTTGATCTAATAGAACAATACGTTCCAGAACGGAAGATAGGTATTCTCAATATCGTCCTATACCATCTCAGTACTACTATTCAGAAATGTAATGAAATAAAATGGCTTTCCTTTTCCTCATCTTCTTCTCCTTCCCTCTACCTTCAGCCTCACAAAATACCCCAACTGGGGATGCCATAATCTCACTGGCTCCAGACGATTGGGAGCAATTGAGACTTTTGTGCGGTACACATACATATAAAAAAGTACTACCTTCTTCATGTGAAACGATTCTTGAAGCCGTTGAGCTTAAGCTTAAAAGTCTTCAAACAATCATTGTTATCAAGAAGCCATTTGGTTCAGATTAATAACACAGTATAGCAATCGTACTACGTACTGCATAACAAATTACCTGGTAAATGTTACCATATCAGAATGTACACTAGTTACTCGCAAAGTCGTACGTACTAATGAATTAAGAAGTAACAACTGTCCCGTGCAGGTGTCCCTCAGGTCACCATATTTGGACCACTCTTGATTCCGCATGACATTGTCGACGATGGTATAATATGTAACGTATTCTAGTCTTGTCCATAATGTGGCATACAAATCACATAATTAAATCAAGATATAAAATATCATATTATGTAAATTCAGCATGCGGTGCGTCGAGTTAATAAAAAGGCGATTAGGGAAACGCCCGGGGAACCATCAATTGCATTACCCACACCTCTACCATAGTTTACCCCAAGTGGTTCACTACGTTTGGTGACTTAGTAAGGGTGCCTGGTTCACGTGGTGTATTTTGTTTAGGTCTCGGTGGCGGGTATCCACCACCAGCTGCATGGCTGGATCGCGGGAGGCCGGTTGAGGGAGACCCTTTACCGCTGTACTTAAGTATTTTATTAATTTTGAAATAATAAAATGTTTAATTTTAAAACCGGTCAGTGGCTGAGTGGACATTGCATTTGGGTCCCACCCGGGCGTCGCGTGTTCGATTACTCGGCTGGCTAAGTCCCCCATCATGATACAAGCAACATTTTCCGCTTACTGTGGTGTTAGTAGGAGTTTTTCAAACATTGTTGGGTTATTCTTAACCCGGGAAAGTTTGTCTTTCTTTTTAAACAAAATTAACAAAAAATATAATTTGGAAATTTCGTACATTTTGCGTCACTAATACGATAAACCATTGAATAACTTTTTACTTTATTTTATTTACTAGGCTAATTCCCCGGTGTAGCCCGGGCTGTACGCAGAGTTTTCGAAATCATATATTACTCGTAGATAGTAATTTTAGTCTGATTTTGAACGTCAAATGTATAAAATAAGAGGAAACTTGCTATTTATTTATTTATAAATTACATGATAATACGTTAAAACATTTTTATACATATAATACATTACATCACCATACTAGGCGGCTGCCTGTTTCGTGGTGACCAATGGAATATAGTTACTTTGTCCTGTCTAGTGTGAACAAATGGAAAATACATACATAGTGAAAATTGGACAAATTATAGTAGAAAGTTTATAACGAGAATTAATTTTTTTAAGGAAACTAGAAAATAGTGTAGAACTCGTGGTTGGAGGTTGCCAATGTAGAACAGTGAGGTTGCGTGTTGATAGTCTTTATTGAGTTCTACCAAAAATTACAATTTGCAAATCAATTCAGGAATGGACAGCGAAACAGATTTTCTATACTACCGGCACTAAGGCAAACAAAACGAGCGAGCTTGCTGAACGCTATGAAAACACCGTAACACTGAACTCTGTGTGTGTTGCCGGGTGCCTTTATATAGCCCGACAAGTCGGAGTGTTGCTTTGTGCGGCAATAATTCTTCATTCGACGAATTTTTCGAAAGCGCCCGAACTGTGCATTTCAGGCGCGCAATATTTAGAACATTTTCTGTAACGCGTGAGAGGTAGGTAGAATTGCAGCTCAATATCGATGTGATAGGTATTAAATGAAACACGTTGTTTTATTCAGGAGACAGCGAGAACTGATATTTATTAAGCTTAGAAACATAGACAAAGATGGCATTAGTGGTAGGTACTTTGATAACTAAATAACACCCCCACTTATCAAAATAACGTACATAATACCCATATTACAACAAAGGTATATAATATAAACATGTTAATTCTTTACATCCTGCATACCCAACAATTGCATAAAATAATAATGCTTGGTACTAGCCAAACCTTTTGTAAATATATCTGCTGGCATTTCAGCTGTTTCCAAGTATTTCAGTTCTACAATTTTATCATTAATACATTCTTTACAAAAGTGGTGTCGTATGTCAATATGCTTAGTTCTTTTATTATAGCTATTATTTGAAGACAACTTAAGTGCACCCTGATTATCATTAAATAAGGATATGGTGTATGACTCATTGTTTATTTCTTTTAACAAATTACTTAAATAAATAGCTTCCCTACAAGCTTCGGCTACACCAATGTATTCAGCCTCAGTGCTCGAAAGAGCAACTGTTTTTTGTTTCTTAGCCTCCCAAGAAATAACACATCCAGCTAAAATATAACACAAACCTGTATAGGACTTGCGATCAATGATGTTACTTCCCCAATCTGAATCAACAAAACCCTCTAATTTTGAATTACCACATTGACTATATTTTAATCCAAAATGCTTTGTTTTCTTGAGATATCTTAAAATACGTTTAGCGTATAACCAAGTTTCCTGGTTATAGCAATTATTAAATTGACTCAGAAAACTTACTGTAAACGCTATATCAGGTCTGGTTAATACTGCTAAATACATAAGTCCACCAATAAGCTGTTGATAAGGAATTTGACTGTCAGGATTTTTATTTTCTTTGTTAATATTCAATTTAGCCTCTAAAGGTGTATCTGCTACTTTACAATCTGCCATGTTAAATCTATTTAGCAACTGATCAACATAACTCTCCTGGCTTAGAGTAACTGTACCATTAACCTTATCAATATTAACACTCATCCCTAAACAATTTTTGACCTGACCCAAATCTTTTAACTTAAATTGTGAAGCCAATTCCTTTTTCAAATTATTACATTCTACATTATCATTAGAAAATATAAAAAAAATCATCCACATACAAAGTAACTATTGTCTTTTTATCATTCTTATTTTTTGTGTATAAACATGGTTCTAACGTACTACGTTTATAACCAATACCAACAAGACATTCATCGACCTTTTTGTACCAGGCCCTTGAGGATTGCTTAAGACCGTAAATAGCTCGATTCAATTTAAGTACTTTATTATTGTCTTTTTGAGAATCTAATAAACATTCTGGTAATTCCATATAAATTGTTTCCTCAAGGTCCCCGTTCAAGAATGCAGTAGTAACATCTAGATGTGTAACATCTAATTCAAGTTTTACAGATAATGCGAATAACTATCTCAAAGTTGAGTGCCTAACAACCGGCGAGAAAGTGTCTGAATAGTCCACATTTTTCTTCTGCATGTAGCCCTTGGCTACTAAACGTGCACGGTATCGAACATTATTACTATTATCATTTTTTTTTCGTAACACCCATTTGCATTTCACTATAGTTTTACCATCCTTTGGCATATCAACGAACTCCCATGCATTATTTTCTTTAAAACACTGAAGTTCTTCTTTTACTGCACTTAACCACTGCTTTTTTTCATTTCCCTGTAATGCTTCTTCTAAAGACAGTCCATTAGTATCATCAAACACACCCTCAGGAATGCACATATTCGTCATCCCATACCGCTCTGGCTTCCTAATGATTCTGCTGGATCTAACACGCTGCTCAGGTGAATCATCAACATCTTCAAAATCACTAGTGTAAGTATCAGAAGAGTAAGTATCAGGAGTGTAAGTATCATCTGATGCATCTTCGACTAATGTATCCTCATCTAACGTTATATCTTCTGAACGTGACGTATCTTTGCAACTAGTGTCCCCCACTGGACATGAGTTTTCTCCACTCTCAGTGATAGGTATATTAACCTCTGGGTTGTTTTCATCTTCCATGATAATGACATCTCTACTAGTTGTGATATATTTAGTTCTAGGGTTGTATATTCGGTAACCTTTGATGTCATCTGGATAGCCCACAAGTATGTGCTGTTCAGACTTTTTGTCCCATTTCTGACGCTTCTCTTTAGCAACATGAGCCATAACCTTGCTACCAAATATTCTTAAATGACTTATGTCTGGTTTACATCCAGTCCAGATCTCATATGGAGTTTTTTCATTTAAACTAGGAAGTACAGTACGATTTTGTAAATAAACTGCTGTATTGGTCGCCTCAGCCCAGAATTCTTTACCCAAATGCGCATCAAACAATAAGCATCTAGCCTTCTCGACAATCGTTCGATTATTACGTTCTGACAAGCCATTCTGCTCTGGGGTATATGGGTTACTTTTTTGGTGCGTGATACCTTCCTTCTTGAGATATGAATCAAACTCCTTGTTGCAGTATTCACCACCATTATCGCTTCTCAATATCTTTATTTTCTTATTTGTTTGTTTTTCAACTTTTGCTTTAAATTCTGCAAAACATCTAAGTGCTTCATTTTTGTGTTTGATAAAATATACAAATGTCATACGACTATAGTCATCAACGAAGAGTATGAAGAATCTTGAACCTGCAAGCGATCCTTTCTCCGTAGGTCCGCAAACGTCAGTATGAACTAAATGAAGTAATTCTTTGCTTCTTGTACCAGTTTTTGAGAATGGAAGACGACACTGCTTTCCCTCGCAACAAACTGTACACGATGTCTTGCCAAGATCAACTTTTTCTCGAAGATTCATTCCTTCTACAGCACTGGTCATTTTATTCAGATAATTACTATTGACATGACCCAATCTGCGGTGCCAAGTGTTGCCTGAAACCGCTAAATTAGACATTATTCTTTCAGGAACTTTTAACTCGTATTCCATCCTTAGTTTATAAACACCATCTGTCAAATCTGCTATAGCAACTAACTCGTTCTGTTTACTATAAACATAGCAGCATTTTCTTTTGAAGTCCACTTTATTTCCATTTTTGATTAACTGACTGACAGATATCAAGTTTGTCGTAAGTTTTGGCACACATAAAATATCTTTTAATATAACTTCATATTTACTTTTCGGGGTTAAAGTAATAATTTTAGCTTCTCCCGAGCATAAAACAGGCATAGCACTTCTATTAGCTGCAATTATTTCCTTCACACTCGTCCGATTCGACGTATTACACATAATGTTTACATCTGGTGACATGTGAAAACAAGAGCCCGAGTCTATAAACCAATCCATTTTGTTGTAATTCCCGTTCAAAAACACAACAGAAAATGCATTTGACGTCTTCTTTCGCTCTGATTGCCCAACAGGACATTGATTTTTAAAATGCCCTTCTTTTTTACATCTATAACATCTGATAGATTTCATTACGGTTTTGACCTTCGATGTATTTCCGTCAACATTGCGGCGCGGGCGCACTCTGGCGGAAAATGCCCCAACTGACTCCGTATCATTTCCTGCCATATCAAGCAATTTTGTTTTTATTGCATCTGCAGTAATTATTATTCCACTATGCTCGATTGCTAATATCATGGGGTAGAATTTTTCTGGTAGACCCGCAAGCATTAAACAGCCTATCCATTCATTGTTCACATTAAATCCGGTTCCGGATAATTTCTGGCCAGTTTCAATAATTTGCGTGACGTAACTCTGCATCGAGTCACAAGTTTCAAGACGAATCGATATCAAACTCCTTAATAAGGAAATGCGCCTTGAAAAACCATTATCATCGAACATTTGCTTTAGCCTTTTCCACAAGTCTGCAGTAGATGTAGCTTGCTTGATGTGTACATACAGTGACGGATCTATAGTGAGGATTATCTTCGCTTTTGTTTTTGCATCATCTCCAACTGCAACAATTTCTTCGGCCTTGATACACTTCTCCATGCCTTCCAATATAAGAAGGTTTTCAACGGCATACGCCCATACGTCGTAGTTTTGTCGTCCAACCAACTTGGGTATACTCGTGAGATATGATGCCGCCGCCATTTTTGTTAAAAATGTCCCGACACTAATTACGAGTTTGCCTTCGCAATAACTCCTTGCCCTATTCTCAATACGAACAAATACATCCGCGACAATAAGACATGAATTTTTAACACAAATACCATTTAAATTATCGTGACTGATTATTTAAAAAACGCTTGGGAATCTTCTGGGCCCATAACCTATTAAATGAAACACGTTGTTTTATTCAGGAGACAGCGAGAACTGATATTTATTAAGCTTAGAAACATAGATAAAGATGGCATTAGTGGTAGGTACTTTGATAACTAAATAACAATAGGTACCTACTATTCAGTCACATGATGCCGGCGCTAGGCGTCTTACTAGCGGTGACCGGAACGTTCTCGATGGTTCGGCATTCGAACATTTTAATGTGGGCGAGGAAAGGTATGGAAAGATCAATATTTTTGGTAAGTAATCCAGAGCATGAGGTAGCAGAGGCTGGGTGCTACAATAGAAAAGAAAAGTTAAGCACAAGATTATAAGATCATGTTCAAAAACATAATTCTAATTTATAGTTATATATGTGTGCATGCGTGCATACATGTGCAAATACATGTACACCTACATATACCCTGACATACATATATGTATCATACGCGTACACAAGCATGCGTATACATGACACACATACATACATACGCACATATATACATTTACGTACACATACAAATTAACACATAATACGTGTTAATTTGTATTGTATTGAGGTTTTTGTTACTGGAATAATAAAGTTGTATTATTTAGAATATCTTGTACTATAGTTTGATTCAAAAATATTTTTTTTTATACATTTAAATTTAAAATAAGAAATGTCAAGAAATGTGAAAAATCTGCTAATTTGTGGGATGTGGTGGTTTTTTAAATCTCATGTTTACAGTGAGTGACCTTTCTCTTGTGTTGAAGGTCCAAAGCGCAAAATTTAATCAAGCTTGAAGTAACCGTATAAAAAACAAAGCAAGGCCGCCCGCCCGCCCTACACTGCTGCTTTCTATCGTCTGGAACCAGTGAGGAGATGGGGAGGATGATGGTGAGGAAGTACCCGGTTTTTCAGATCTGGTCACCAAATAAGGCTAAAGCCATTTAATAAATAGCTAAAGCAATGTATTCAGAGTCGATAACGAGAGTATCTTTCGCAAGCAAAAATGTACCTACTGCATATTATAGTAATAAATTAACTATGAAACATTTTTATTTATTTTTCATTTTTAACTTTATGAGTACAATCTCAAGCTATAATATTTAATGAAATGAAGACAATATTAGCGAAACTCAATCGAAAATGTGGAGACAAAAACATCAGAAAAAGATATTGGCACCACTGGGACTCGAATCCAGGACCCTTTGCTTACATGGCAAGTGCTCTACCAACTGAGCTAAGTTATCAAATTCGGTCACTTTTAGCTGTATCATACTTCGATTAAGAACTTTCGGGTTGAATCTTTCAATTATATATAAAGATAGCAGCCAATAATATGTGCGTTAAGAAAATGAAGATAATTTTGGTAGTTTTTAGTCGAAGTATGATACAGTTAAAAGTGACCAAATTTTATATCGACACCTTAGCTCAGTTGGTAGAGAACTTGCCATGAAAGCAAAGGGTCCTGGGTTCGGGTTTCAGAGGTGCCAATATCTTTTTCTGATTTTTCTGTCTCCACATTTTCGATTGAGTTTCGCTAATATTGTCTTCATTTAATTAAATAACTATGAAACAATAAAAAATTATTTGTGCAAGTCTGGATTTGAACTTGCGACCTTCGGATTACTAGTCGAGAATCTTAACCCTCGACCAAAGAAGCCGTCATGATTATAAACAAAAAATATGTATTAGATTTTGATTATTAACACTATTATTAATTTCGAAAAGTTTATTATTCGTATTATTTGATAAGTTTTCCAAACACCACCACCGTCCTACAGTAGATAGTACTAATAGCAAAGTTTCCCGCCTCAAACTTCTCATATTTAATTTCACTAATGACAACAAAACGACAAAATTTCAAGTAATAAAACATCGAATTCATTTAAAATAATATTTCCTGATCTATGAAAGCACTGAACAATAGATAATTCCTAGAAATGTAATCTTTACTTCTTACGACTATTAGGACGCAGAAAGGCTAAGAAGTAAAGGCTAAAAAAATAGAATTTATATAAGCCGAAAATTTACAAAACGCAGAATTAATATAATATATATGATTACACATAATAATAATAAATATCAGTAGGCTAAATAAATAGTTATTTGTAAAAAGCGTTAACTTTGTGGCTCGCAATAGTTTCCAATAAAAACATATAAATTTGTTACCGACCACTTGAATGAAATTAAAGTTGTCTAAAACAAATTTATGTTTTCATTGTAAATAAATACTTATTAAATACTTTTTATGTTACTTCGTAATTTTATTTTTTATAATAGGCCCCGAGGCCCTTTGGGCCTACGTCATCTTTGGGGAAGCTGTGTGGAGGGTCTTTTTTTTCTTGCGTTTCGCAGACGAAAGGATAACTAGCAAGAAATATTTTAAAATTGCTCTCCGAAAATGCCAACACTCGGTCACTTATTTAGCCTACTGATATTTATTATTATTATGTGTAATCATGTATACATCTATGGTCTGGTGGGCATTTGTTTTTCGAAAACTCACTATGGAAACGTGGCCCTTTAGAAACAGGCAAAAATCGATGACTCTGCCTATCCAGTTTCACCGACCGCAGATATCAATTTGGCCGGACAGGGGGTGTGAGAGTGATTTCAAAAATCGCGTTTTGATGATGCGATAATCGACCCTTCTCCCCCGCGATCCGTAGGACCTTACGGCGTATTGTCGCTTAAAAAAAAGACGCTTACGCCCTTTCGGTTCCCGGCCTCGCTTCGGCTCGCAGGCGATAATCGACCGTCGCTCATCGAGTATGCAACGCTTCAAGGTTCGTTTTTGCTAGACAGCGAGTCAGAACATGTTGAGAAAGGTCAGTTACGGTCGCGATCTGACAGGCCACATTGTAGCCTACAGAATTTTCGCATTTTTCTTTGTCGTTCTACGGCGAATAGATTTTCGGTACCAAAACCGATCTCGGCTAAAATGTTTTTATAAAATAACGTCCACGGGAGTTTTTAGAACTTTAATTGACCGTCGTGTTAATCACTTTTCACAAAAACAACGTTGTAATGTTCGTTTGAAATCTGACATGTGCCAAAAAAACGAGGGAAAAGTCATTTTTGGAAACTGATGTTTAAAAAATGTTAACTTTTCACGGAGCCACCTATCGGCAGAGTCGAGTAGCAAAGTATTTCATTAGAAAAAATCAAATTTCTATTAAAATCCAAATTCGAACGTTCGAAATTGGAGTATCCGAATTATGCATTTTGTAGGCAGGATTCCATGTGAAGTTTCAATTCTCTATTGTCGTATTGAGGGTGATTAAAAAGAGACCGCTCGAAAAATTATTAATTATTTTTATATTAATATTAAAGACTTTTAATAATTTTTTTTTTTCAGAAAATCAATTCGGGCGTTCGCATAAACGTTCGGACGGGGCAGATTCATATCTCCAATTGATTTTTGAATAATTTTACTAGTTTTTCATACATTTCTCACATAAAAATATATATTTATTAAGAAAAGAGCGTGTGTGTCAATGAATCAAAAAGGTTGAGATTTAAAAGATGTAATTTAAAAAACATATGTTAAAAAAATAAGGTTTAAAAAAAAAGTTATTTATAATTTTTGTAATTGTTAAAAATAATGTCTTTGATGATGAATTACCCCCCCGATCAGGAGGTGTGATTCGGCAGAGGTGTGATCTGATTAGCGCCCTCTGATTGGTTGACCGATTAATTGGGGGCTGGAACAATTCAACGATGGCCAGCCTATCAGGGACGTTTCTGGGGCTTCAAAAGCTTCTGGTTTCTGATTGGCTAACCATCATTACATTGAAATAAGCCATAAATGCAAAAATATGTAGCCATTAAAAACTTAAGTAGGTACTTGTTAAAAAAATTATTTAAATCAAATTAAATGAAAAAACCTAAGTTCCTGACCGATTTTATCGAAGGCAAAGTGTGCACAATTTCATCAGTCCCGGAATTGTATGTAAATCAAATCTATTTTTATGTTGCGTTCGTTATTGTTAGGACAAGGTTTGTATCAAACTACCGTTGAGCTCTGGCATTATGAAATTTGTATAAAAATGCATCGCCGAAATGTATATACGCGCATATCTTTCGAACGACCGCACCAAATCAAATAAATTTTTTGACGTTGTGCTCATTATTGTCAGGACAAGGTTTGTATCAAACTACTGTTGAGCTCTGGCATTATGAAATTTGTATAAAAATGAATCGCCGAAATGTTTGTACGCGCTTAGCTTCCGAACGACTGCACCTAATTGGATAATTCTTTTTTTGTTGTGTTCGTTATTGTTAGGACAAGGTTTGTATAAAATTACTGGTGAGCATAACATTATACACAACGGGTACCCGGCATGCATTGCAGGGCCACTTTAACCTCGGGTCAACTAAACTGTAATGGTTTCATCCTAAGTCCCGGGAAACTGCATTATAATGCAAACGCCTGCACTATATAACATTACATATTACGGGTACCCGGCATAAGTTAGTGAAGTTTTACTTCAGTCGTGTGGCCTGAAGCACACTTTTTTAAAAGTGTATTTTCACGTTCTGTGTTAGTTCTTCTTCGATTGCGATGAAACTTTGGGGGC
This sequence comes from Limnephilus marmoratus, assembly GCA_917880885.1. Taxonomy (NCBI): domain Eukaryota; kingdom Metazoa; phylum Arthropoda; class Insecta; order Trichoptera; family Limnephilidae; genus Limnephilus; species Limnephilus marmoratus. The sequence continues at coordinate 42,485,956 of OU862924.1, read as the reverse complement.
TTGATGTGCGCATCCCTTCGATTCTTTCTGTATAAAATGTTGAGCTCTGGCTTCATGAAATTATGCATTGCTAAACCGTTCAAACCGTTCATCCGATTGGGATGAAACTTTTGGGATTAGAAGTTCGCATCCCCTCGATTTTAAGTGTGCATGCCCGCGATGGTTTTTGTATACAATAGTGAGCTCTGGCATCATAAGATTATGCATTGATAAACCGTTCAACCGATTGCGATGAAACTTTGGGGATTTGATGTGCGCTTGCCGGCGATGGTTTCTGTGTTAACCCGTTAGTTGCCTCTGCAACGGGCAAAACCTAGTATTATATTAATTCTACGTTTTGTAAATTTTCGACTTATATAAATTCTATTTTTTTAACCTTTACTTCTTAGCCTCTCTGCGTCCTAAGGGTCGTAAGAAGTAAATTTGCGAGAAGCATTTTCTTTTAAATTGGTAAAGATTACATTTCTAGGAATTATCTATTGTTCAGTGCTTTCATAGTTCAGGAAATATTATTTTCAAAGAATTCGATGTTTTATTATTTGAAATTTTGTTGTTTTTTTGTAATTAGTGAAATTAAATATGAGAAGTTTGTACTATCTACTGTAGGACGGTGGTGGTGTTTGGAAAACTTATCAAATAATACGAATAATAAACTTTTCGAAATTAATAATAGTGTTAATAATCAAAACCGAATACATATTTTTTGTTCATAATCATGACAGCTTCTTTGGTCGAGGGTTAAGATTCTCAACTAGTAATCCAAAGGTCGCAAGTTCAAATCCAGACTTGCAAAAATATTTTTTTATTGTTTCATAGTTAATTCACTACTATAATACGCAGTAGGTACATTTGCGGCACGTTCCTGAGCGAAAAATACTCTTGTTATTTACTCAGAATACTTTGCTTAAAATGGCTTTAGCCGTATTTGGTGACCCAGATCTGAAAAGCTGGTTTGATGGACATATAATATTTTTGAACGATTTGAAGCAGCGGTGTCGGGCGGGCGGTGCGGCCTTGCCTTGTTTTTATACGGTTACTTCAAGGTTGATTAAATGTTGCGCTTTGGACCTTTAACACAAGAGAAAGGTCACTTCACTGTAAACATGAGATTAAAAAAACCACCCCACCCACACCTCAGCCGGATTTTGATATTTTTTTTACAGGTATTTTTTTTTTTACTACCCTTCCATTTAAAGCATTTGCTTGTGTATGGAAGGGGAGTGTACATAAATGCTATTAGTTATTAGTTATAAGTTAGTACTTAAATAATTAATTGTACATAAATATATGTGAGCTGCAGTATTTGTTTGATAATGGTGTGAATTTTTTTAAAAAAAGAAAGAATGTAATGGAAAACTAAGGATATTTGTAAGATTAATTGACAGTAATTTTTTTCTTAAGAATATTTTTAAAATGTCTCTTGACAGAGAGCAGTATTCGGGTTTTATCATTAATGCTTCTGATTTCTTCTGGTAGACGATTGAAAAAAGTTCTTCCCTGGTAAGTATAATGATGCTGTGCAAAAGATAAGATACAAGCATAGTTTTGGGCATAGAAAAACATGTTTAAGTCGAGTTCTGTTTTCATTTAAAAATGGATATTTATCTTTTTCCTTTATAATTTGAATCAATGAATTTTTAATATATAAATCTTTAAATGTGGGTACTTGAAATTCTTCAAACAGGCGTTCTGTTGGGTAGTCTAAGGATTTTTTTAATATAATTTTAATAATTGTCCTTTGTACAATTTCTATTGGAAGAAGGTTACATTTATACGCGGATCCCCAACTAATAATAGCGTATTGTAGAGTGGATTGAACTAAGGCATAGTAGATTAAATATAGATTTTTTATCGACAGAAAATTTCTAATTCTTAAAAATATATATATTAATTTTCTGATTTTGTTTACTACTTGACATATTTGTTCCTTCCATTTCAGATTTTTGTCGATAATTACTCCGAGATATTTAATTTTATTTGTTGTTTTTAATATTGTACAGTTTGATTTGCAATAATTTTGGCTATGAATTTTAGTATTATCGTGTATGACAATGTTAAAATTTTTGGGAGCATCGTTTGGATGGATTGCAAATGGAATTACAAATGTCTTTTCACTATTTAGTGATAGTAAATTAGTGTCGAAAAAATTCTTAAGCGTGTTGATGTCTTCTGTGGCCTTTAATTCTACATTTTCCCAAGTCTTTTCACTTATTATTAATACTGTATCGTCGGCGTATGATGTAATTTGACCATTTAAATGTTGAAAAAAAATATCATTTACATATATGGTAAAAAAAATTGGTCCAAGCACTGAACCTTGCGGGATTCCAAAGCTTGAAATCTCTTGATCACTATTAACATGATTGATTTTTACCACTTGAGGGCGGTTTTTTAAGTAGTTTGTGATCCATTTAATCGCGTTGCCTTTAATGCCAATATCATTTAATTTTTTTAATAGCATCTCATGGGATATGCTATCGAATGCCTTTCTGAGGTCAATAAATATACCCGCACATTTTTTACCTTTATCTAATGATTCGTAAATGTATGAAGTTACGTTAGCAATGGCATCTTGTGTGCTGAGTGATTTAATAAAACCAAACTGGTTTTTGTGTAGTATTTTATTACTATCTAGGAAATTTACCAATTGTTTTTTTACTATTTTTTCAAATATCTTTCCTATGTTAGAAATTAGACAAATTGGGCGATAATTCGTTACTTGTTGCGGATCACCAGATTTGTAAATAGGTGAGATTATTGTGTTTTTGTAATTCATTGGAAATATTCCTTTCGTTAAACTCAAGTTTATTAAATGAGTGATGGGTTTTATTAAGTAAGATTTCATAGATTTTAACATTTGTGCCGTAATAGAATCAAAACCGGGAGACGAACCTCCTTTCATATTTTCTATTATTTTTAAGATTTCACATTCTGTTGTTATTTCAAATGTTGAAAGTATATTACGTTTCTGTAATTTTTTATTTTTTTGTTTTTCTGGGTTAGAAGGCTTATGAATATTTTTCGCAAGATTTTTTCCAACATTTGCAAAGAAGGAATTAAATATGTTTGCACATTGTTTAGGCTGTAAATTGGCATCTATAATTTTTTTATCATGTTCGATGTACTTAATATTTTGTGTTTTTTTTGTATTGTCTATGGCCAAATTCACAGTTTTCCACATTTGTTTGTGGTTATTTTCTGAAGATAATATTTTATTTTTAAAGAACTCTTCCTTACTTTTTTTAATATAAGATGTTAATTTATTTTTATATTTTTTATAAAAAATATATGCTTTTTCATCATGGGGATTTTTTAAAGTTCTTTTGTAAAGTTTTTCTTTGTTTCTGATAGATATTATAAGTCCTTTGGTAATCCAAGGTTTTAAACATCTTAATTTTGATTTTATGTGTATTATTATTTCAGTTGTCGAATTTTTAATGTGTTGTGACAGGATTTTTTCAAAGTTTTTCGAACATATTTCGGTATCATCACTCTTTAAAACATTGTTCCAATTTTCCATTTTTAGTTTTTCAGAGAGAATAGTCATGTCTATTGTTGATTTTTTGGGTACTAAATTATGTTTTTTATGTTTAATATTATTATTATACAGAAGTAAGCATGAATGATGATCAGTTATGTTAGTTTTCCAAACAATTGATGTTAGTTTGTGAAGATCTTTAATGTTTACGTTTGCCCAAATGTGATCTAAACAAGATGGAGTATGTTCTTTTATTTCTCTAGTATTTTTATTTATGCAAGATATGAAATTTTGTTCAGTCATACAATTGATGTATTCAGTTTTGTTACTATTTTCTATTTTTTCATTAATGTTCACATTAAAATCACCCACCACGAAGCAGAGTTTATTTTTTAATTTTAATAATATGTATTTGAGGTCATTAATAAACGTAATAATACTTGAGCCATGCGTTCTATAGATAGCTATTAAATGATATATTGATTTGCCGAGTTTGAAATGTACTTCGATGCAGTTTACCAAATGTATTGGGTGTTCTATAATGTTAACAATACTAAATTTATTATTTGCAAATATTATTATTCCCGAATTTTTGTTGATATCTACTTTGGTAGAAATATAATTGTACTCCGGTAAGTGATAAGACGGTGACTCAGCGTTTGTAAATGTTTCAGTTAACACTATGAAGTCCGGCTTTTTAATTAAATTATTTATTTTTAGAATTAGTTCATCTAAATTTTTCTGAATGCTACGGATGTTTATGTGCATAATAATTATATCATTGATGTTTTTAGAAATAATTTTGTTACATGAATCAGTACAAATACATTCATATTCTTGAATTTTAATATTTAATTCTAATTCGCTATTTAAGAAATCATCCATTTAATTAATGTATTTTGCAAAATTATATATAATTTTTTTTTTTTTTATTCAATGTCGTAGTTTATTCTTTCTTTGGCTAATTTAAGCATGTAAGAACGGAACTTACATGTTTCGCTGTTTGTTCGGTGGTCTATTTCATTCATTTTACTGTTGAGGGAGTTTATTTCTTTCTTCTTGTTAGCTGAGTGACAGTTAGCACATTTGGGCGGCAGTTCCAGGGATTTACACTCGGAGATGGGATGATCTTCTGAACAGTGCTTGCATGTTGGTTTATTCATTTTATTGTAGCATTTTTGTGCTGTGTGTCCGAATCTTTGACAATGGAAACATTGGGTAAGAACGTTACAATCGGTTACATAGATTCTCATGAATCCTAGATGAATTTTTTTTCTATTTATAAGATGTAGTCTCAATTCTGGATTTGTTTGGAGAATTAAGTTTTTGCTGTTAGTTTTTTTTGTTCGTAATGATGGCTTTAACTTGTAATATATTTTTATCTTGGTATTTTTCACATATCATTTTGATGTCGTTGTTTTGTTCAATTATGTCTTCTAAGAATTCTTTTTCGGTATAGTCTTTGTCAAGTCCTTTGAATATTACGCATGGATCCGTTTTCACAAGTACCTCCGCTATTATGGTTTTGTCGACTTCATTTATCTTTTCTTTTAATTTTTTTGCGTCTTCTTTTTCTGGGCATGTTATTATAATGTTTTTTTTTGTTTTTTTAAATTCACTTACTCGAATTCCCAACGGCGATATTTTGATTTTTTGTATTTTCTCTTTTATTTTTTCAGTGTCTTCTTCTTTTAAGCTTTTTATAATTATAGGAAATCGTTTTTCTTGTGTTTGTGGTATTAAGTTTTTTACTGCCGAAGAGTAAGAAAATAAGTTTTTTTGTGTTTGGTTTTTTTCTTGAATTTCACATTTTTCTTGTAATTTAGCTAATTCTATTGCCATGTGGGATATCATTTCCATGATGTTATTTATTTCTTTCATCATTTTTGATTTGGTTTCTTTAGTAAGTTTATTTTCTTCTATGATTGTATGTAAGTCACTTATGTTTTGTTTCGCCTTAGTGATGAAGGCATGCGGATCAACCGCTTCCTCCATTTTCACGGGTTATGAATTATTTTATTTTCGGTTAATTTATATACTTTTAAAATTTGTCCGGGTTTGAAAGTGTTATTTTATTTGAATCGCCGCTCACTCGCGTCCAACACCGTTAGAGGTTGAGGCGACACTGCATATTAAATATAGAAATTTTCTTGATCATAGTAATTTTCTTCTTGTTTTAAACATTTGACGTTCAAAATAAATAGTAATAATAATATAATAATAAAGAGTAATCTGAATAAACTCTCTTTTAACAGCGGAAAGTGTACAATTATGTGCTATACAAGGGCTAGGAGTACTCTATATTATAACTACAAAATGTCTGGTACCTCGTTAAAACATATTTCACAAATGAGGGATTTAGGAATCACTTTTGACACACGCCTGACATTCCGTTCTCATATCGATTCGGTGTGCAACTCTGCGATGCGAATGCTAGGCTTTGTAATCTGCAACGCAAAATCTTTTTCCAACACAGCAGTCATAAAAATGCTCTACTTCTCTCTGGTTCGCAGCATTCTCGAAAGTGGATCAGTAATATGGGGACCCGAAGATGCCCTATACGCAAATGATGTTGAAAAGGTGCAAAAAAGGTTCATGCGGTACCTGTACATGCGAGAATTTGGGTACTACCCTTTGTTGTATCCCTCTGATTTTCTCGCGGGAATGCTGGGACTAAATCGTCTCGACGTTAGGAGAAAAATTGCAATGGTACTAGTAGCACACAAGCTGCTAAACGGACACATTTGTAATCCTGATGTCCTGGAAAGGATTTCACTTTATGTCCCCGATAACTTCACCAGAGCAAGGCAACACAGACTTTTTACTTTTCCTAGAGGCAGGACCAACCTACCAATGGTTATGCCTCTGGGGAGAATGACCTCACTATTAAACCTTTCTTCTGAAATTGACATTTTTCGATCGAACTACAATCATTTCAAGAGCGAAATAAAGGTATTCTTTAGCACCTGTCATTATTAATGTACCTATATAATTAATGTTTTACACTATTAACTAAATATTGTCAAATGTAATTGTATATACATGTTAACTGTTTTTCACAATAAATAAATAAATAAATAAAATAAGATTAAAATTATTATCTATGAGTAATATATGATTTCTAAAACTCTGCGTACAGCCCGGGCAACATCGGGGAATTCAGCCTAGTAAATAAAATGAAGTAAAAATTTATCCAATGGTTCATCGTATTAGCATTAGTGATGCAAAATGTACTAAATTTCCACACTTTATATTTTTTGTTTATTTTGTTTGAAAAGAAAGACAAACTTTCCCGGGTTAAGAATAACGTAACAATCTTTGAAAATCTCCTACTACCGCCACAGTAAGCGGAAAATGTTGTTTGTATCGTGATGGGGGACTTAATAATATTTCAAAGAAGGACACATAAATCAGGACCAATATTTATACAGCTCAATGGGTTCCTGTAGTTCAATTGGCAAAAAAATAGGCATCATTATGGGGTTAAAGAAATGACACCGACAAATTCTTTGACCCGAAAATTCTGTCAAACCTAGTGGGTAAGAATTTCAATTTTAATTAATGAAAATAATGAAAATGTTGTAAAAAGTCCTTGGCCGAAGTCCCCCTGACGTTGGGGCCTTAGGCCCGGGCTTCTAGCGGAAGTCCGGCCCTGTTTAATTGTATGTACTGTAATAAATCGACTCTTACCCCCTTAGTTAATTAATTATTAAAACTTTCGAATGATCCTTTCTTCTCGAATTTGAATTAGGAAAATTGGAACCAGCTCGGTGTGGACGCTCTCTCCTCGGTCACGGCACCACTGTAATAATTGACTCTTACCCCCCCCTAATTAATAAAAATTTTACGAATAATATTTAATTGACTCTGTACGTAGCGTTCGCCTCCCATTCGTACTCGTATTCATATTCGTAGCCTTGTATCTCCGTCGCTCAAGCCGCTATCCCCTTCGTTCCTTTGGCAGCGCCTCGACAACCCTTTACGTAATACGTTTTAGGTATACGTGGCGAGCTGCTCTCAATTAATCAACTTGTAATTAACCCCCTAACGTTGTGTTATTTTTTGTTTTAAGGGTTGATATGGTTAATCCAGTTAAATTAATAATTTGTTTGTGGTAAACCCTTTGTTCTTTTAGGTATGGCGTGTTACAATTCACTAGGGTTCGATTTACAATGACTGACTCTATCTAACTTGAAAATAACTAATGCTACCGTTCGTGCAACTTCCTCCCCTACTAACGTCCGTTCTATACTTGTTTGTTGCTGATTATTTCTTTGGAATTAACCCGCGTCATCCTCCCTAGTACCTAGTACATGAATATACCTTTATACAGAGAATTGGGAAGATCCTACCTTTAGTGTAACGCTGCGTATCCTCTGCTGTTCTTGGGATGCTAACACATAAAATAATTTGACATTTGTACTCTAACTACGAAATTACAATCAAAATTCAATCAAAACAAGCCCGGGATGCACAAGTTCTACAGTCTACAGTCACAGTGGTAAGTGAAGTTTGTTAGTTAGTTTTGAGTTTTGGTAGGTATTTTTGGGAGATTACTAGGGATTGACATGAAACAAAATATGTCTTGCTTCGATTGGACTCCTCCATTTCCGCAACTGACTTGGTGAGGTTCAATTAAAACCGCCCGGTCAGCCTCCAATCCCATCACCTCCAGAGAATATTTTGATGGTCGCAAGCGACGGATGTAAAATCGACATGTTTTGCTTCCTGTCGGGAAAGGGTTTGATGTGTGTTTTTGGTTTGAAGGATGATAGTGGGAGTGTTCTCAACCAATACGCCGCTACGTTATAATGGTGATACTGCTAATGTTGTTTGATGTGTGTTTCTGGTTTGAAGGATGATAATGGGAGTGTTCTCAACCAATACGCCGCTAAATTATAATGGTGATACTGCTACTGTTGTTTGATGAAATGCCATCTCATATCGCTTGATGTGAGGATCTGCTTCGATTTATGGTGTGGTAGTCGACGTCCGGAAGTATTCAGGAATGCGTGGGTGGCACGAGGTTTTAGGTCGTGACATCCTCTAAGCTGAATTGATGATGATGATGAAGCCTTTCAGCATGTCGATGACTAGAGTTCCGGACTCCTATAGCATCGAACATGAACATTAAACCGAAGTGGATTAGACAAGCGGCAATGTCAGGAGGTCGGTGGAGCCGCTCCCCCCTCTGATCTCGCGAAGTTTGAATTTAGTAAAGGTGGATTTTGATGTCATCGGCCCTCGCCCCTGCAGTCACACAGCTCCTCAACAGTCCCGTTCTCCGTCCAGCACACCGCCTCGAACCAGTAGAAATGATGCTTACGTTTTCCTAAGCACGTTATAAACATGCGTCTGCCTTCAGCCGCGGTGAACATCGTTAGGTATTTGATTTGAATGAAAATACCTCCCCTCGCATGACGGAAGCAGGCGTGACGGAGGTGGGTATCCACGTAGCACGTAGCTTCACGGACCTCCGCCCTACGATAGGTGATATCCCAAGCTCATCTCAAATATCAGCTCGGGGAAGGAATGTCAAGCTCGGCTTCCAGGGTGCTGGGTCCAGGAATGAATGGCACCGGGGCGTGAACCCAGTTCTATATCGTCCATTCCTTACTTTCCCCCTCTACTCTTTCGTCCAAAGTACATTCCCAACCTGATGCTGGATGATGCCCTAATTCTAATTTTGGGGAAGATTATGAAAATTTATCCGGTTTCCGACAAAGAGCCGCCGAACGATTGCTAAAACAACTCCGTATGTCGTGTTCTCTTCGTTCCGCTGACAAGGTAGCTCCCCACGAGCGTAATCAAAGGGTAGTGAAGCCAACGCGAATTTCGTCACTTCTTTTCCTTCATTACGGAGGTAGCCCGGCCAGATCGTTATCTCCGTCCTGTATTTAATTGGCCTCCCGCGACAGCGACTTTTATCAGCTGACACCTCTGAAGGGGGCTGAAGGGGGGGATTATGGGCGCACGTCCTCTGCCTTCCAGACGTTCCCCAATGCCTTTATGACGATACATGTGATAGCATATATGTCGACATCATGAAAGGGCTCCTGCCTCGCTCTCAACTGCTTCAGGGCCGTTCAGAGACACAGGTTTCCAAGTCTCCATCACAAAGGATTCCAATTTAATTGGACTAAGTTCCTATCGTCGCTTGCTTCGCCTCCACATTTGGGAAATAGTGTAGCCCACCGGCATCTCGTTCACTTCGCCCACAGATCATAACTGCATAAAGTGCAACCTAAAATCATGGAATAGGGAAGCTTAACTCAAAAAATCACTCCAGCAATCACCAGCTTCAGCGCCGTAACTCGTTCGGTTAAATTTGAAAGAAGGAAATTTGCTAAATAATAATAGCAGAGCGCTGACGGTCTCGTTCAATCGCAAATACTAAAGATTTGAGCTAGAATGGGAATTTCGAATAAAATATACCTAATCGTAAAGTACTATATACCTAATCGTAAGATACTTCCAAGTGTGCGTTTCAACGAAGTCAAAAGCTAGCTTATGTAGGCCTCTACATAACAGTTTTCTTGAGATTCCTAAAGTTTAAGGTAAAAGGTGTCGGTTTTTTTTATTTTTGGATTGGGAATTCTATTGTTTAAAATTTGTTAATAACCATGCAATACATCTGTTTTCCAAACCGATATACCTAGTACGTACCTTGCCTAACAAATAACTTCAATTACCGAGTAAATTCTAAAGTATATTTGAGACTAAGTATTCCTAATATAATGCAATTTATTATATCCAAATAACCCCTAGCTTTGATTTTCCGATGTAATGTCTCGCAACACAATCGTAAGATACATAAATAACTATTGCCCGTTAAAATTAACAACGCGTCCACAAAAGACACTCCCCTACAATCATTGCACCTCGGCGGCCCCATTATGGTTATTGGTTTGAAAACTTCTTTAGCACCGTTGCTATTTAAAACTAGATGAAACGGAAACGAGCGACACTAAACACATCTATATGATTTATCCTGCGAGTGAATGAGATACTATAATCGGTCTCCTCTTTGTGAGGTGCTTCGTAGCCTCCCCAATCTTGTCTCCTTTGGTTTTCTGAAGGTTTCACTCCTCTCGTGTGTAAACTACACAACTGTAATTTTTTTTGTTTCTAAAATGCTGACAGCTGTTTTTCTAAATGAAAGCTTCTTTAACACCGTTGTGATTTGAAACTAGATGAAACGGAAACGAGCGACACTAAACACATCTATATGATTTATCCTGCGAGTGAATGAGATACTATAATCGGTCTCCTCTTTTTGAGGTGCTTCGTAGCCTCCCCAATCTTGTCTCCTTTGGTTTTCTGAAGGTTTCACTCCTCTCGTGTGTAAACTACACAACTGTAATTTTTTTGTTTCTAACATGCTGACAGCTGTTTTTTTTTTATAAAACTTCTTTAACACCGTTGTGATTTGAAACTATATGAAACGGAAACGTGCGACACTAAACACATCTATACGATTTATTATCTTAGTGAAACTTCTTTTACACCGTTGTGATTTGAAACTATATGAAACGGAAACGAGCGACACTAAACGCATCTATAGGATTTATCCTGTGAAACCTCTTTAACGCTGTTGTGATTTGAATCTATATGAAACGGAAACGTGCGACACTAAACACATCTATAGGATTTATTATCTTAGTGAAATTTCTTTTACACCGTTGTGATTTGAAACTATATGAAACGGAAACGTGCGACACTAAACACATCTACAGGATTTATCCTGCGAGAGAATGAGACAGGCCAATCGGTGTCTCTTTGGTGTGGTGCTTCGTGGCCTCCCCACTCTTGTCTCGTTTGGTTTTCTGAAGGTTTCACCTCTACCGCATGTGAATTGCACTCTGTTTGACAGGGATCCCGCCCAAAATGTCCAGTTACACAAAATTAAATCTTAGCTGTTGCTCGAAGAGACAATAGAAGGAAGTGTCAAAGGATTTATGACTCAAACCGAAAACAAACGCGTCCCCCACTTTAAAGTCCAATAGTATAACCTTTTTTTTGTAAGTACATCTCCGAAAACCAATGAACTAGAATGAATATTTTTCTGCAAGGCCCGCACCAGGTATGTAACTAATTTTGTAGTAAAGTAATTTTTAGCAAACTCACCAAATTTTCCATGCTCCATATTCCAATTAAATTACCACATGCACTTTCGCAAAACGCAAACTCTTCATGCAATTTTTTTGCTGAATTGAAAACAACTGAATTCTAAATTTACGCCTGAATACTTTCCCAAAATAGCGAACTTCCCGAAGTTAGTCAAATTACTTTCGTCAGTTTATGCGTCCTAACCGCCGTGATTGTAACTCACTGCAACTTTGAGACACGTCCCTCTTCGAGACCGAAATTACCCTCACTTTCACGCACTCTGATAACTGTCTACCTAATCTCAACCGAGCGCTAGAACTATCTTTCCCTGACTCTCCGTAACGTATATTCCCCGACGGTATTTATTTAAAATTATCCCAGCAAGATTGACCGTTCACTTCCGCGACCTTTCCCTGACCCCCAATCCGTCCGTCCCCGAGATCGAATCTACTCTGACTGTCTTATTTAAAAATTATCCGAGCAAGATTGACCGTTCACTTCCGCGACCTTTCCCTGACTCCCAATCCGTCCGTCCCCGAGATCGAATCTACTCTGACTGCCCTCTCAAAACCTCCCCCCTGATTTTCTGTATCTTAATTCTATCCCCGTGTGTGGCCCTTGGCTCCACAGTTTTTTTTTTTTATTTATTACCTACTTTTCTAAATCCTTCAAATTCGTTAAATATCTCAAACCGATATATTTGACTTAAATCGACCAGCCTGTCAAATTTAATTACAATTTTTCGGAGAATTCTGACGATATTCCGTGTTCGTTAGTTTTTGTTGCAGTTTCCGAACTTCAAAATAGTAATTTATTGGATGTACTTGAAAGCCAGAACACTTTCTAAACAGAGCCCTGTGACGTACTTAATAGACTCGACCCTAACATGTGGCACTGCTTTGTAGCTAATGTTAAATTCCTTTTCGTCTTCGTCTATTTTTTTTGTGACTATTGCTGGGGTCGCCGGTGTAACCCATAAATCAACCCCGCAGATACTTGGATTTTTGAAATTATTTTAAGATGTAGAGCGCCCTTAGAAATCATCGGTGTATTATTATCATTACGGCGAGTTCATCACAGTACTAACGCTGAACCGGCGCTTAAGATTTTAAGTAGTAAGAGAATTTATGATAATTTAAAAATATTTAATAGTTAACAACACTCATTTATTACTTAAGTTATAGGTTCACAAACAAGATATTTAAAAAGAAAATATAAACTTTTTAAATCATAAGTTTAATAGGAGACCGTTATGGGTACCACCGACCCGTTTATTGGATTACCAACACCTCTGCCACAGATCACCCCAAGAGGTTCGCTACGTTTGGCGACTTAGCAGGGGTGTCGGGATTAAGGTGGTGGGGTTTGTCCGGGTCTTATGGGCGGATGAGTCTGACCACCAACTGCGTGGCGGGCTTGATCGGGAGAGACTGGTTGAGGGAGACCCTTGACTTCTCCAGCATTGCTCTCTCGGAAAATCGCCTTGCACCCCTTTTTACACGTCCGTCACTCCTGGACACATTGACCCCCAGATTCCTATCCACCATACCTTTCCTGTAAAGATCCTCCACACAGAATCCCAACGATGACGTAGGCCCTGAGGGGAATTATTTTTTTACCGATATGGAGCTAATTTAAAAAAATAATTAAATTTAAGTCGTTGAATCAACTTCGTTGTGTTGTGTGCACCGTTGTGCTTAAAAAAAACAACGTTTAGTTCTTTAGCACCGTTGTGATTTGAAACTCGATGAAACGGAAACGAGCGGCACTAAAAAGAGACACAAACATATTCTTAATTACAAACATCTATAGGATTTAGCCTCCGAGAGTATGAGATATCAATAAAATGTTTATTTTATTCACGTTTATTTAGTTCCCGTATAATACGATAAATCCACGGTCCCACGCATTTTTCAGACATTCTGTCGACCAGGGAGATCTCTTTTGAATTTTTTTTTGGTTTTGTAAAATCAATCAAACCACTCCAAATTGAACATGCAAACCCATAAGAAAACAACGTCTAGCGACTCCGAAGAAGAAAACACAAATGCTAATACAATGACTAAATGTATCTATAGGAAAAGGTTCACTGGAATTCGACGACAAAAATATGGGATAAATCATTTTTCACATTGATAAAAAAAAGTACTTCGTAGTCTCAGTGGCGGACCAAGCCCGTCAGACGCCCGGGGCGGTAAAGCTAAATGAGGCCCCTCTCTAGTTAAAGAAGGGAGGGGGGGGGGGGCTCCAAAAGCCTTCATGTTCCCTTCATCAAATCCTAAACATGAATAAACCACTCACATTTGACCATAAATTTTCGAGGCGTTTCGTGTCGAGCTGCTCGAGCGTGTGATCGCAACGACGAGCATAGTTACGAGTCAACATGTCCGATCGAGCCAAACCGTCGAACACGAACAAGCGTGGGCACTTAGAAAAATATGCCGTAGTTTTACATATTAAAGACCTAAAGCTCAGCAAGTTTATGAAAAAAAAATTTTTTTAATTTTCTAGGAATTAGTGGAAGAAGTTGGGAGCGGTCACACGAGTGTGGGTACCTACTCAAATAATGTATGAATATATATACTTGATGTTCACAACTTTGCTCGATTCTAATTGGTAACAAGTCACATATTTAAATTTTGTTTAAATAAAATGTTCCCTGTTATTATAACATTCTATAACTTCAGAGTACCTTTTATATATATATTTTCTTGTTATAACATACATTAAATAATTGTATCCTATTTCTAAATACCTGCTTTCATCATACGTAGAGTCTGTCAATTAAGATTAGAAAATAATAAAAATGGAACTACTAAATTTGTAGGCTGGCAACACCAATTTAACTGTCAAATATTCTTTCAAATCCCGAAGACACTGAATGTACAAAACACTGTAAGTAACATTAAAAAAAACACTTTTTGGTTCTTAAAGAAAAAAAATTTGATTCGAAGAAGCATCGTTGTTAAGGTACCTCATAAATTTGATTAAATGGTGTTTTATAAAGTGATTTGCTTTCATTTAATGTAACATAAATTTGAATTTTACATTAGGTAAAAAGAAAGAATCACTAAAATGGTGAGTTTAGTTACACTATTTTTAGGTTTGAATGAGTTAAATATATACAGATCTAAATTTAGAGACACGATCTAAAACCCGGGCAATGCTGGGTACTTAATCTAGTATTAAATAGATGTGAGCAATTTCCAACTGTGCTTTTTATTTTACTATAATATCGTTATTCCTCATTGTATTGAAAAAAAAATTGCAAAGGTATAATATACCTATATACAATTCTAATTTTGAGAATAGGTATCGAAATTGAAATAATTTTTTTTAATTATTTACAAGAAATGTAGGTTACACAGTTTTAGTTTGCCACCGTGTGTTTATTTTAATTATTGCCATTTGATCAACAGTGGCGCCCTCCTATGTTTTCTACTCTTATTTGACAGACTGTACATCATACATTGTTTTATGTCAGATCTTATATAAGCTTAGTATATCATTTAACCATTACACTAGTACATTTCATTATCATACTATTATTTCTTTTGTATTTTTATTCAATATTATCTCATTCTACTACTACACACTAGAAGACAGACGTAAAATAAACGACTTAACATTTTTATTCAAAATACTTAACTCTAAATTTGACTGTTGCGAACTACTGCAACTCATAAACTTACGAATACCGACAGTAACTACACGACAAAATACACTATTCTACTGTAGCATTCATAAGCGGAACTACATTGCCCACTCTCCAATACAACGATTTCACACTATGGGAAATCAGTACTTAAGTGATATTGACATATTTGACATAAACTTGGCGAAATTTGTTGATCTTTTAAAAAACTTATTATTCCAAAACTATTCCTAAACCTATCTGTTTTTCTGAAAACCCTGTATTTTTGTATTTTTATGACTTGTGTGCTTTTTTATCAAATTTTATTTTTATTATTCTGTATATGTTAAATAATCTGTCATGAATCATTTGTACTACCAAAATGTAAAAGCCCATTGGGCGTTAAATAAATAAATAAATAAATAAAATAACAAATGTTTTCAGCGATATTATTTTTGTATACTTATAAATTCTCATTTTGTTCTAAATATAATACTGATACCCTCCTGTGCACTACTGTATACTTATAATCTCAGGTACCTACCTATCACTTTAATGTAAAATACATTTTATGTCGTTTAAATAAATACATAAATAAAATTGCCTCGGGTATAATTTTTTGTCGCAAAACGCGATTGAGAGGAGGGATAAAAATATTACAGTGTCGCCCATTGCATATTATGTGGGACATCCACATGCTCGAGCGATCGAGTTTAGACGTAAAGATGATGATGATTAGTGGGGGGGGGGGATGGGAGGGGGATTGGCGCTACTGTTCTCGTTGGCAAACTCCAGGCATTGCCCCTCCGCGCTCCAACTCAGTATCCGACCGGCAATCGCGACGCGCGCACTGCAAACGTCACCAGATCTCACGCGCCACGGGAAAATCCGCGCGAAAAGCGAAAAATATACAATAATAACAATACATTTTCCCGCGCGCTCCGAGTTTACGGTTGTGCCGCGAGCCTAGCACGCGCCTAGCTCCTCGTCAAGTGCCCCGCGATTGTGACTTCTAGCTCCTGGAGAAGGAGGCACTCGCGCTCAACAGGTAGGAACTTTACACTAACTTCACAATGTTACCACAAATTATTTGAATTTAAAAATAATTCTAAAATTTTAACGAGTAGGTACCTAGTACCTACTTAATAAAAAAGCGGGAAGGAATTTTTTGCTTTACGGTTATAGAAATTATTTGAAATTTATACATAAAATTTTTCGAAAGCTTCGATTAGATACTCAATAAATAGTGAGGGAATGTTTCGGTTCTCAAATTATTCGAATTTTTGAAGCATGCTTTGAGTAGGTACTCAATAAATAGGTAGGCAGAGTGCTCCCAGAAATTATTTGAAATTTATGAATTGTTCGAAATCTGGAATTATCGAGTAGATTCCTGCTCAAGTAGGCACTTCAAAAATAATTTTCTTTCCCCTTTAATACAACCTTTCGAGGATTTTGAGATAGGGATTTTAAATTATTTTTTACAATTTCCTGAATTTATTCGTACCTTTGGTAGATATTCAACTAAAGAAATATTACGGAAAAAACTTCAAACGGCGAAGCTTAATGCCAAATCACTATTTTAGATTCATCTTTACTACCATTACAGCTGGTTGACATTATAAATACTATAGTTTATGTAATATGGGATTGCACTACCCTCCCAGCCCTGCTGGAATAAAAACTTAATTAAAAAATAAGGACAAAAAAATATTATTTGGATAAATTGAAGCTTTATCTACCGTTCCCATTGAGTAGAATTAAATTAAAATTGTTAATAACTCTAAAAATATATAAGCGTGAACTACCAAAAAGAGTATTTTTTGTCATTAGAAATGAAACAACTTTTTAGAAGTACAGGTTTATGCCTTAAATTATTTGTGACAGTTTTCATTGATTGTTTTTCTTTTTTCTTAAAAAAATATTCAAAAAATAAATAAAAAAAAAACACTTTTGCGTTTGAAATTATGACCTCTGAACTCCGTTTGCCAAGCGATTTTTATGCTTATTTTCTACATTCGTGACAATTTAAGCCAACTAAGAATATATAAATATGAATATTGGCTGTATGATATGATATTTTGTCATAAAATTAAGTTTAATAAAGGAATTTTGTAAAATGCTTGTCGGTTTTAGCCGGTTTCCCCATAAATTTCCTTTGGAGCAATAATATAATAATAATAGTTGGATAATTTGTAGAGCGCCGTTTTCGTGAAAAATCACCTCAAGAGCACTGTAAAATATGTTATTGAAAAAAACGGAGTTCTTTAATTAGTTATATTTTTACAATAAAAAGTAATTAATGCATACCTACTCAAAGGGTGGAGCTACAAATAGATAAATATTGGGTTTTTGATATCAACATACTTTTACCGAAAATAAGTTTGGTTTTTATTTTTGGACAGTGAATACTTTGAATATTACGAATTAATATGAATATTTGGCATCCTGTTGAAAATACTTGCACGGATCAAGACATTTCTGATGCCAAATTTCGCTACGCCAGAGCTTACCGTTAAAGAGGTTTTAAGAGAACCCAAATTGAACATCCCAAAGGCTAATTTCTAAGCTTTTGGGTACAGCTTATATAGGCCTCAAAGAAATCGTTGTCTCCATTATTATCATGGTGACAAATAATATGATATAAACGGTCCTAGAAAGAGAAAATGATCTGTAATCCAAAAAGTTAACAACAAATGTATAAAATGTACACATATCCTAACCAAAGATACCGAATGCAATTTGAGAAATATTTATGAAACATTTTTTTTTTATATATATAAACGGCATAAAAGTGAAGAGATAATAACGTTTATGATAATTTGACTAATAAAATATGTGTGAGTTTTTATTTTTCATGTTATCAGTAATCTCAGTTATAAAAAGAGGTTAGGTGAGCCATTTTTAAACCTTTTTTATGTTTTAAACATTTTAATAATTAAAAATGTTTTTACCTTCATGTCATCACCTTTCAAAAACAGTTTTTAGTATTCGGATGCGTTCAGAAATATTTCATTTATTTGGTTTTTATTGCAAAGCGGAAATACTCTGACGTTCTGACAGAATATTGGGTATAATGATTTGTTACTTATATAGCTACGTTTTATTTACGCTTACACGATAGTTTTCGCAATCGCACTCTCGAAACTGCACTGCCATAACTAAAAAAGTCAGTTGTTCTTGGTTGTCTCTAGTTTGTTCGTCCTGGAATAATGCCACATCTCAAACTACAAACTTAATCTTTCTACAAATATAAATATAAAGAAGAGTTTCTGTAAGTGGCTTGGTTTTTTTAATTAACTACGTCTATTTGAATTTCACTTTACAGAATGTTCCACGTTTTCTTTATGGAATGTTAGTGATATAAATATCGACGGTCCCGAAGAACAATGTCTGATCTGCTAAAAATTGAAAATCGAATGTGTCTTGGAGTTGAATCGTGCATTTCGGAAAGTTTAAATTAACCCACTTCCCGACATCCGATCAATTCGTTGTCGATAACAATGCATTCTATAAATGGTCGTAATCGCGCACACATAGGTACGCAGACGTACACACTCTGAAATTTGGTGACATTACAGCAGTTAACGTACGCAATAATGTCAGATTATCCGATAGGGATTTGTCTCGGTTGGTGGAGTTGTCGACTCCAGTTCCTGAGTAGGAAGGTTCAATCCTCAGAAAAACCAATTATTATTTTTTTTTTTTACATTTTAAAAGACATTTAAAAATAGGTGAATTTTCATATTAAATAGTATACTATTCCACAGTTTTATTCTGAGATTGGCAAAATTTTGTACACTTGACCTTCAAAACAGGAAGGTCACTTACACACGCGATATAGAAGATTACTCCCATCTCTTTTTCCCAAACTTTAAAAAGAACTTTAATACTTTGATGAAATTTTGCACACTGGTAGATACAATTTGTGGCTTTTGTAGGCAAGGGAAGAAGATGTATAAGAGGATAGTTGGGAAAGAATTAGCTCTTAAGATCTGCTCACCAACCACCGCTAACGCAATTTTTTTGTGAATGGTGGTCTTCCACAAAGTTTATCTGTTTTGACTTAGTTTGACTTACGACAGTATTGTTGGGGAAGCGCGATATCATTTGATCTTATGTATGATAGTGTTTTAACACTCGACGAAGTACATATTTTTTGTTTACATTGTAATGTTACTTTCCAACACGATACGATAACATTATTAAAGTTTTGTACTTTATGTATTGTTGTGTGTAATTTCAAATGGTAAATGCAATTCCTTATCACTGATTGTACACTGATTGTTTGCACATTCATAACTTTGCATTTGTTGATTTTTTTTCGATACACAATATTTTTTTCTCATTCTCCATATCGACGGTCCCGAAGAACAATTTCGTATGTGCGATTTTGTAGTTTTGCAGTTAATGTTTCGGATCTGCATTTTTACTGTTTTGTTTTTTACTGTATTTGGCATTTCATTTCGATGAAAATTCCGAAAATACAGACTTTTGAATCAACCAAATAAACCAATAAATAAGTCAACAGAATGATTTTCAATTTTTAGCAGATCCGACATTGTTGTTCGTGACCAAAGATATACAAATTACATACCAATTTTATTCAATTTTTTTTTTTTACATGAACTCCACACAGGAAGCCCTGAGGAAAATAATTTCCCTCAGGGCCTATGTCATCTTTGGGGATGCTGTGTGGAGGGTTTTTTAAGGAAAGGAAGGAGAGGAGAGTTCTGGAAAGGAAAAGGGTTTAAGGGATGGTAGGAATATGGGGTTCAGCATGTCCTGGTCATCCGCCTCCAAGACCTAGACAAACCTCACCACATGAACCCGGGTACCCTTGCTAAATCACCAAACGTAGCGAACCACTTGGGGTTACCTGGTAGAGGTGTTATTTATCCAATAAAGGTCCCCGGGGCGGCGGTACGAGAACTGGAATTAGAACCGTACGAGAATTGCCAAAATATTCAATAATGCCTTCAATATTTTGAAGATCACAAATAAGAAAACTTTTCTTTTACGTCATTGAAAAAGTAATCAATAAAATACATTAAAAAACTTGTGTTAATTATAATTTACTCCGCACCGTTATTCATGAGGGAAATTATTTTCCTGTTTCATCTTTGGGGTGGATCTTTGCTGTGTTGAGTGTATTTTTGAGGGATTGGATGCAGTGAAAACGGGCCTTTAAGACTCAGCATCCCGAATTTCTAACTATTTATAACATAAGTACTTTCTCTGAACACGTTTTTAAGCTCTTCAGTAGCATTAATCTGTATTTTATCGCCTTATAAATGCAGTGATAATATTGAGCGGAATTTCTACGGTTTTATAACATACTTTTTTTTAATTCTTTAAGTTCTTAACTTTCTCAAAAAATATATGTTATTCTTGAAGATAATACTTAAATTTTTCCACGCTGAAACGGTAATTTTATGAAAATACCTCGATAGAAAAAAATCGCAAAGTACGCTCCGAAAATTTTTATAAACACGTTTTTTTCTGTTATTTTACAAGTTATATGTTTGGAAAAAAATCAAACGGCTTCTTTAAATACTACTTAAAAATTTCCCGATAATTTTGACCTTATTTAGTCACGATTTTCACTTAATTATGATCGTTTTTAATATTAGCGCACTCCCTCTAATATTCGTATTTATATATCTCCCCTTCTTCTTCTTTTTGAAAGCTTACTACTTGGCTTTAAGAGACCCCTTGTAGGGGGAAAGAAATACAGAGGCCGTCAAATTGTTTCACAGCCGAGCTGTTGAACTCAAGAACGAGTCGTAGAAGCGATCTCTCGATAATCAACGATCTCTCTGCGACATACGATCTCTCCCTGGGAGTAGTTTTGAATAGAACTTTACGGGTTTAAGGAAACCATTTAAATATTTTTATTTTTATTTATTTTTTTATTTATATAATTCATGATACATAATTGTGGCAGTAGATATATTAAATCGCCATACTTGGCGGCTGCCTGTTTCATGGTGACCAATCGAGTATAGTTACTATGTATGAAATATAAAGTCTAGTGTAAACATATGGATTTAGTATAAATGATGCTAAAAATTGGAAAAATTATAATAAAAAGTAGAAAAGTAGAAAGTAGAAAAAGTAGAAAGTAGAAAATACACAATAGAAAGGAAAAATGAAGTAAATTAGCATAATATTATAAATATATATATAACTTTTTTTCTTTTATTAATATACTAGCAGACCCGGCCACACGTTGCTGTGGCTAACGAAACACAACGCCATTACCCAACCTTTATAAAATCCACACCACCCGCTTGTCAGCTGCCCGCTGCCTGAATTGAATATTTGAATTTCTCGGCTTTTCTCTACTATAATAAGCATGTATTAAAGATATAACCTTCCTCTTGAATCAACTATATTATTATCATTATTTTTTATTTATATAATAATATAGTTAGCGATCGCCACTAATTATACAACGCTTGCAATGCAACACTGGATATTTGAAAAGGGAAAATCAAATACCAACTTACTCTAGGACATCTATTTTCCAATTTCTTCCGTAGGACGAATTTCAAAAGTGACTATTATAGTACCTACGGCCCGCCAGCCGTTTTAAATCGCACAAAAATATGTTTTCTTTGAATTTCTCGGCTTTTCTATAATATAATTTACATGTATTATACATATAAACATTCCTCTTTAATCACTCTATCTATTGATGAAAACCGTATGAAAATCCGTTGCGTAGTTTAAAAGATTAACGCGCACATACATTTTGAGCGACTTCATTTTATACTATGTAATGAATGATGATGATGATGATGTGCATGCAAGCACACATATACATGAATAGATACACACATGCATATATACATACACGTACACGTACATACACATACATATACATTCACACATACATACATACATCTGCATACACCTATATAACCCAATCCTCACACATATAAATAATATATACACCTCTAAATGAAGACAATATTAGCGTAACTCGATCGAAAATCTGAAAAAGGAAAAAAATTAGAAAAAGATACAGTCCACCTAGGACACGAACCCAGGATCTAAGAACATATCCCATTTAAAAATAAAAATAAGAATGAAAACTATTTGAATGGCGCTCGTTGACAGCATTTCTTATACCTAACAAATCTACAGTTTTCATGTTAATGATAAGAAAGAAAATGTATTTATAGCCATTTCCCAAGCACCCTGTTCGGGGCGGATCCAGGGGTGTGTTTGATGGCCCTAGAGCCACCCGCTGTTGACACTGCTCTACAGCGCCTCACTTCTCAGCATCTGAATCTCTCTAATCTCCGTTATCTTCGAGCCGCAGGGGCGCTCAACCTTTCTTGAACAATTATTATTATTGTGTTTTTTTTTAACACACCTAAGTACATAAATAATATGCAATTATTAATGTTCTCCAAAATGACCTTGAAAAAAAAACACATCTTTGCGATTCTTTCAAAGACATAAAGAAACCATCCCTTCGTTCAGAATACAATTTTTAATGTTCTCAAAAGTTGTCTTGACAGAAGCAAATTCCTGTGATATCTTGAACGAAACCATTCCTTTGTTAATAATATTATGAACTAAATATACAATTTGGCTGTCCTGAAACGGGTATCCTTCCCAGTTGGACAGACAAACTATCATTTTGTGTATTGTAATATAAATGCGTGTATAAATGAAATAAAATAAACATATAGTATTTTTTTATTAATGTGAATCAGCACAAGAGTTCCAACTGCTGCCAACCGTGTGGAGCCAGTGATTGGTCCCATATGGGGTATGTTGTGAGCTGAACGTAGTGGAGAGGGGAAGGAGACGGGGAAGGGGAAGGTAGGGAAGTATTTATGTGTTAGAATATTCTTGATTCCCACGGTTTAACATTTGACAATCAAAATTGCACTATTAACTGAATAAGAGTCCCAACTGCTCCCAATCACCTGAAGCCAGTGAGACTATGGCATCTCCAATTGGGTTATGTCGTGAGGCTGAAGGTAATGGGGAGGGGAAGGAGATTGGAAAGAGGAAGGTCGGGAAGTATTTATGTTTATATGTTAGAATATTCTTGAACTAATCTTACAAAAGAATATTAAAAAAATCTAGTATTTCTAGTATTAAGAGTCCCAACTGCTTCCGACCGTCTGGTGCCAGTGAGACTATGGCCCCAATTGGGTTATGTTGCCTGAAGGTAGAGGGGAGGGAAAGGAGCTGGGGAAGTGCAGGTGGGGAAGTAGGTAATTATATGTTAGGATATTCTTGACTCCCACAGTTTAACATTTGACAATAAAAAAAACATAATTAACTGCACAATTGTCCCAACTGTTCCCAACCGTCTGGAACAGGTGAGATCATGGCATCCCTAATTGGGGTATATTGTGAGGCTGAAGGTAGTGGGGAGGGGAAGGAGGTAGGTGAGAAAGCAGATCTGGTCACCAAACACGGCCAAAGCCATTTCAAGCAACGTTTCAAATGTGAATGGGGTCTCACTGAAGGTGTCTTCCACTCTGGAACGTGCCGCAAATATACTATATATTATTTTTAATTAGTAAATTAGAAATAACACAAATCAAATTTGCTTGTGCACACCGGGATTTGAAGACGTGATCCTCGGCTTGCTAGTCGAGAGCCTTGCCCCTCGACCACGGAGGCTGTCATTTAATTCATGGTAATCGTAATTTCTTCCCGACAACATAAAAGTATTTTATAGCAATCTAAGAGGAAGTTACTTGTCAAGAAAATTAAAGTACCTTCCTATATTTGTGATAGGATATTCTTTACTCCCAAATTTGACAGTTTAAGGAAACGGGTGGGCTTCCCGTCTTTTCTTAATTTTGGATATCAAAATACCCAAACCAACTGAAATATAATTTTTTTATCAAAAGATATATCAAATATCTAATACGGATACGAGCTACTTTACTTATTTTTCCTTTACATTATAAAATACTAGCTGACCCGGAAACTCTGTATCGTCCCAGAATTAATATATAATCTATAGTATATTTGCGGCACGTTCCAGAGTGGAAGATACGCATAGTATCGCCCTGGTGTAAGACCACCATTCAGAATTGAAACGTTGCTTGAAATGGCGTTAGCCGTGTTTGGTGTCTAAATCTGAAAAGCTAGGTACTTACCTTCCTCTACCCCATCTCCTTCCCCTCCCCACTACCTTCAGCCTCACAACATACCCCAATTGGGGATGCCATAGTCACACTGGCTCTAGACGGGAGCATCTGAGACTCTTGTGAGGTATTGTTATAAAAAAAAAACTGTTGTGTTAACTTATTAGCTGAACTAAATTAATTTTTTTTATTGTTCAAAATTACACAATGAAGCAATTATCGGCGCGCATCTGCCCGTACTTTGGTTTTTTTCAGTATCGGAGATGGCGTTGTGTACGGACTTTTGTATATTTTTTGTGATTTTATTACTTTTCCACTTACTTGCTGGAATAACGTTACATTTTCTTTACACCGTGTGAGAGAGATTTATTATAATTATTGTATAAAAATACAAAGATATGAAGAAGAAGATAGAAGATATTATTATAATTATTGTATAGAAATACAAAAAATACAATCCAAAGTAAAAACTTTGGAGGGGTGCAGACATACGTTCACCGTTTGTCTGATTTTCGGCTTTTGACATTTATTGTGTAAGAAAGAGGGGCAGCACTATATGTTTAAGAACAAAAGCAAAACAATCAGCGCATTGACATTTGACTTTTTGAATTTTTGAAATTCACATATATGTATTACATATGTGAATTGTATACTACTTTATTTTACACTTATCACAATATTGCAGCTCTTTCAAGAGATGAGAATTCGTTCCATACAAAATGTACGAAAAGAATAATTTTCTTTATACCTTTTTTTTCGTGAATTTTTCCGATGTTTTAATACTTGTTCTGCAATTTGGGGCGGTTTCCAACAAATCAAATCCAACAAATCAAATCAAAAAAAATTTCCAACAAATCAAAGATCATAAAAATATGTCCAGCCGTTCTCGAGTTATAAATGGTGCAACTAACCCAACTTTGTGTATATTAAGGAGATTTAAATGTTTATTGATTTTAGAGGCGACTTGGACAATACCTACTCCAAAAAAACTCTCGATAAATGCTGTTGCGTTTAAAGATACACTTTAATTTTTTTCATACCCATAACATGTTAAATAACGTGTGATATCACACACAATATGTTTTTTAATTTGATTTTCATATAATTAACGTTTCGGCCAATTTGGCTCTACAAAATTGGTACATTTAATGTATAGATATTATATAGGTACAAAAATAAAATATATTTTATTAGAAACTTAAAAACTTGAAGTGTTCAAGAGAAATCTATATACCTACATAAAAATGAATCCCTGTTTCCCTTGGTTATGCCATAACTTCAGAATGACTTTACCTAGATATTTCTTTCATCTTTTTTTAAAAGTTTTCTAATACTCTGTAGAAGGTTCTCACGGAAAGAAAAATTAAGAAAATTGCGCAGAAAATTGAATTTAAGAAAACTTACCAACTATTTTAACTTCGCACGTTTGACAAACGGCTAGTATGCTAATACGGTAGAAATTTGAAATGCGGGAGCTTAAATTATAGCCATCTATGAACGAACAGTTTATGAATAATTTAAAGTAGAGATGCCACGAACATTCGGCTACTATTCGGTATTCGGCCTATTCGACTACTTTTTTTACTATTCGGTATTCGGCCTAATATTGCGAACTATTCGGCCGAATACCGAATAGTAAATCATGAAAAAAATGCATAATAAATAATACATTACTCACAAAAATTTCTATTTTAACAAAAAATCAGCACATTTAATACTTAAAATCTATCAGTGGTAAGGGAACGTACCCAAACTACGTGACCAACTTTTTGCAATTTTTAACCCCCCCCCCCCCCCCCCGGTGACCAAAATCCTAAGGAACCCGCCGCTCATTTGTATGGAGCGTGACCTTTTGAAGACCCCCCCCCCTAAAAGTGTCACGTAGTATGGGTACGTTCCCTAAGTTTTGACGAATGAAAACATTTTTTTTCAATATTTGTTGATAGCAAACGATTGCTCTTTTCCTTATAAATTATACCTGCTTCCGAAAACAGCCGCTCACTATATACTTCTACAGGGAGATGATAAATAAATCTTAGCCAATTCTGCTGGGCTTGGATACTGTTTTGCGTTTGCTGATCACCACTTGTAAGGGTCCGCTGTCCGATCTAGGCGAACAATTTTCATGTAAAAATCAATTTTATTTGCGAAATGTAATTGATTTTTATTGATTCAAGAAAACCATGTTTAATTCATGAGTTTAATTCATTTTAATTCAAGAAAACGATTTCTATTATTTCAAATTCGGCTGCCGAATATTCGGAGATTCGGACGACAGGCTAGCCGAATATTCGGTATTCGGCAAAATCACTATTCGTGGCATCTCTAATTTAAAGTATATTTATGTATTTTACATATTATTATTAAACAATATGTAAGCACCTACAAGATAAGTGGACTCCAGTTACTAATATCTAATATGACGAATATCTACAGCTCATAATGTTGAACTAATATCTACGAACTTCAGAGTATTGACTAATATCTACAGAGCTAAGGTCGGACGAATATCTATGACGGTCCCAGTGTTGACTAATATCTACAGAGCGTAGGTTGAACTAATATCTACAGAGCGTAGGTTGGACTAATCAGCTAAATGTGTCCAATAGTCCGATATTAGGGATTTTTACAT
This sequence comes from Limnephilus marmoratus, assembly GCA_917880885.1. Taxonomy (NCBI): domain Eukaryota; kingdom Metazoa; phylum Arthropoda; class Insecta; order Trichoptera; family Limnephilidae; genus Limnephilus; species Limnephilus marmoratus. Next base: position 42,458,978 of record OU862924.1, on the reverse strand, counting down.
ACATACTTACATAAATTAAGTTTTTTAAACTGCATACGCAATATTACGTTATTCCAATATGCTATAAATAATTGCAAATCCAACCTCTGCTAGTACTGTAGACATTCGTCAACACTTTGGTTCTCATAGATATTAGTCAGCAGTTTGAGCTGTAGATATTCGTCAACACTCTGGTTCTCATAGATATTAGTCAACAGTTTGAGCTGTAGATATTCGTCAATACTTTGGTTCTCATAGACATTAGTTCGATTTTTTTTAGTTTTTGAAATTCCTGTAGATATTAGTGGACGCCTCCGACAAGTGTTGATTGTACGTCGTGAATTGGTTGTACAAGTTCTGTTTATATTTGTGTTGAAGTTATTTATTGTTTGGATAACTTGAACACTGATAAAGAGTGAGGCAACGGGCATTTTTATAGCAATTCTGTTATTCATGGTCACCGCCTTATCACAGAGTTCAAACAGCAGTCAGCAGCGCTACTGACTGGTAAATAATCAGACTAAAAGGTATTGTGCCGTGGAAAATAGGGCAATTTGTTGAGTACACGTATTGTCTGACAAGAAAATATAGCAAAATAAATGGCACAACAAAGCCAACGCAACAATGCAAAATCATGTGTTTTTAGATATTGAACGAAGGGAGGACTGAATGCCGTTAGCGCCAACAAAAACTATCCAAATAAGCGAAGCTAGCCGTCCACAATGGAGATATCATAGTGTTTCCATACAAACGAAGCATTGAAAATCCGTAACGCACAGTTTACACCCGCGCTGTGCAAGCGGGTTCCCCACAGAGCATCGGACCATTCAAATAAGATGGGTGAGTTAAGCATTTTGCCGGAGGCCTCCGAGGCGTGCTTCCTTTTGAAAGTACTCGAGTTCTAGCAGCAGGTCCCGGGTCTGAGTTCTTGGGTGCGGACTGAGTTGCGGTTACTGGCTCGGAGCCGAACCTGGATAGAACCCGAACAAGAACTCGCACGATCTAGGAGGCATTCGGGTTCCGGGTTTAGACCCTAGTCCTAGACGATTAAAAGAGGTAGGAGTAGGATCCGCTTCCCGCGAAGAACCACAGTTCAAGAGCCCACACCATCTAAACCTATACGTCGCTAGCCCACAATGGAGTGCTGATACCTACCCTGATGTATGGCAGTGAGGCAGGCAGAGGAAGGATGAAAGCTGTAGAAATTAGATCAACCATGTAAGATCGTGTAAGAAACGTAGAGATCCACAAAGAATACAAGGCTGATGTAAGCGTAATGAGAGTAATGAGTAATATTATTAAATACGGACGCTCAGATGGTTTGGGCATGTCGGGTGAATGAAGAAAAGAGTGTACGGAGAATGTATGATGCAAATGGAGATGGTAGTTGAAGTCGGGGATGCCCGAGGAAGACATGGCACGACTAAGTGAATCAGATACTTGAGTCGGGCCGTGTCAAGAGTCAGAATAACAGAAGAGCATGTATGAGACGATGTATGGCTTGAAGAGTGGAGACGAATTTATAACAGATTCAGAATCTATTTGTCAGATGTTCGCAGACTACTTTCGGTCTGTATATGATAGTAAAACCTCGGATCTCAGTACGGAATTTACGAAAACAGAAATTCCGTGGAACTTAGGTGACATATCTCTTGGATTTACTAATCCGAAAGAGGTAGAAGCCTACATTCGTAAGCTGAAGACAGACAAGGCTACAGGACCGGATGGAAGTCCTTCCAGTATTATCATTAGCATAGCGCCAATGATAAGTGAAGCCCTTTGTTATATATTTAACTCTATTATTTTGACTTCTACGTTCCCTCAAATTTGGAAACTGACCCGAGTCAGTCCTATTTTCAAGGCCGGGGATAAGACAGACGTCAAAAACTACAGACCGGTAGCCGTATTATCAGTGCTACCCAAACTTTTTGAAAAATTGATTTGTGACAAATTAAGTCACCAGATTGCGTCATTCATTGGTGAAAATCAACACGGTTTCCTTCCAAAGAAATCAACAATCACAAATTTGCTTAATTTTTCGCGGTTGGTAGCCACCAGTTTAGACTCGAGGCACCAAACAGATGTAGTTTACACCGACTTTGCCAAAGCATTTGACCGTGTTAACCATGATATACTCGTACTTCTGAGGAAAATGTTTAAAATAGGCTTGGATCTACCAACACTGAACTTTTTCTCATCTTATTTAAAATCCAGAAGCCAATTTGTTTCGATAAATGGACATAATTCAAAAAAATTCCAAGCGCAATCTGGAATTCCTCAAGGGTCTAACCTCGGACTTAGGTTGTTTCTAATACTTATAGATGACATCCAAAACTGTGTTAGGAACGGCAAATGTCTACTATTTGCCGTTCCTAACGTTTTATTCCGGCTATTACGCGTGGCTCTATCCTACCGACTTTCTTTTAGGTATGCTCGGAATGAACCATCTACTAAAGATTAAGATGGACCGGACATGTGCACCGAATGCCAAGCACACGAGTACCGAAGAAGGTTCTGACAGGACACCCGGGAGGTAAACGAAAAGCGGGCAGACCTAGACTGAGATGGGAGGATGATGTCAGGAAGGATGCAAGAGGATTACTCCATGTTGCAGATTGGTAGACGACGGCCGAGGACAGAGGGCGGTGGAGGCTTATTTTTAAGGAGGCCAAGGCTCGAAATGGGCTGTAGCGCCATTGAAGAAGAAGAACCATCTACGAGTCAGAAGGGATGTACAGTGTACACATTGCTACGCATTTCTTCAAATTGATTGGCGGATGGTTTGAAAACTCAGCTATCTTGGAGAGCATTCATTTCTATGTTCCCGATGGTTATCTTCGCCACCGACAGCATAGGCTGTTCTATCTTCCGGCCTGCAGGACTAACTTGCCAATGGTCATGCCGGTCGGGAGAGCAATCTTGCTGTTGAATAGAATTAATTCGGATATCGACATATTTAGCGTTAGCTGCTTTTAAAAGGCAAGCTCTATTAATGCTTGTATAGTTTTTAGCCTATCAATTATATTTAATGTAATACTGTTACAATTGTATTTTAAAAACACATTAAAATTTTTAATTTTGTAATGTTTTTGAAAGAATAAATAATTTGAATTTGAATTTGAAAAGCCATTTCAAGCAACATTTAGATTCTGAATGGTGATCTTACACCATGGCGATACTGAGAGAGTCTACCACTTCGTACATTGTATATGAAACCGTTTAAAATAAAATCTTTTTCATTTTAAAAAAATTCACAACATACAACATTGATTATACAGTTTTATCACACATAACTCTGACAGCGAACAGTAAATCAAATATTTGATTAACATTTTAAATAAAAATGAATAACGATTTTTCTAAACCAGTTCCATCTCGTTTATTTTGGATTTAAATTTATTATCACTCTACACGTTTTGTTTGCCATTTAATTAGAGGCATTTTGGCTAGACCCAACGATAAAAAACACAACGTTAAAATGCTGTACATTATTTTTATCATAACATTAGATTGTGCGATTTGCAAACACGAATGTGACACACGACACACGATACAACGACAGGTTCGTGGCAAAAACATAAACAAATTTTAAGCTAAAATTTGTAAAATTTAGTTAATTTAAACTTTAATTTAATGAATCCAATTCATTTTAAAGTTGAACAATGTAAGTAAATAAACACTTCTTCTTCTTTGTGTGCCGTACCAGGTCCCCCCGACGTTGGCTATCACTCTTGAAAATGTCTCTCTGTCTTGCGCTGCCCGGAATAGCTCCTCCACACTTCTAATACCGGTTCACTCTCGTATGTTACGCAGCCAAGACATTTGTCTCCTACCAGGCCCTCGCCGACCCTCTATCTTGCCTTTCAATATTAAATGGAACAAGTGATACTTTTCCCCAGATATGAAATTTTCCCGATTTTTATTAATGTAAGCATTGGAGGACCCACCACATACCCGCCCTGGTATAGGTAACAGATGGTTACCCCTTCAAGGCTCTTGCAAGGACTCTAATTTTTTTGGTAAAAACGACTCTACATTTGATAACGAAACTAAACCTCCAATGTCCCTGCATACGTTGTTAGCAAGCAGTATGCAAGTGCTTAGCGGGAAATACAGATACAATATGTGTTAGTATAACAAAAATAGGCAAGACAATGGGACAGGTTGGTGAAAGTCCACGAGGTGGCAAGCGCTGGGTGATTGTATCCAGCGTATCCTACAAGCACCTGATTGGGAGGAAGACACAGTAGATAAGGGAACGTACCCAAACTACGTGACCAACTTTTTGCAATTTTTAACCCCCCCCCCCCCCCCCCCCGGTGACCAAAATCCTAAGGAACCCGCCGCTCATTTGTATGGAGCGTGACCTTTTGAAGACCCCCCCCCCCCCCCCCCTAAAAGTAATAAAGGTATGGCAAACGGTTGGGAGTCCTCTCTAATCGATTGGCAGTCCCAGCAAGAATGCGCATGACGTTCGGTCTAGTCGTGAACCACACTCAGCTTCCGCGCCCCTTAGCCGGTTCCTCGGTGATGCCTCAAAGAAAAGTAAATGGGAGATTGGGGGGAAATACCCGACGACCCTAAGGAATTCAGCGTCGAGTAGCCGGAGGCAAGGCGAAGGAGAGCCAAGGTCGCCCCCCCAAACCTAAAGCCTGCACATTTTGCTGGGGGTGGCGCAATTAATTTTAGAGGGCACCGTGCCATCGTCGACTGACTCCTGTTGATGCAAGGACGAGGTCTAGCGCACCCCCAGAAGGGGAAAAAGAAACATAACAAAACAGATAGATGCAGTTCAGTTCAGCCTTCTGAGCGAAGCAAAGTAGCATTGTGAGACTAAAAAGAAAAAGAGGAACAAAGAAACCTAAACAAAATAATTAAAAAAACAGAGTCGATTATGTTAGTTGAATCAATAGTGTTCCTTGGAATATGAAGCTGGAAAAAAAAGAAGAAAAGCAAACAAAAATGATAAAAATAATGAAAATAATAAACAGGTATCTCGATAAAACCTCGTCTAGCATAGCTTAGTGAAATCTATAATAAACCATGTGAAAAGAAATAAAATAAGCAAAAAAAAGATAAGTCACACAAAAATAAAAGAAATAGGAATAACATGTATATAATAGAATAAGATAAAGGTACCTAAGATAGAGATGATATAACAAAAAAAATGCAGATATAAAGCATGAAACATAAAATACTAGCAGTAGATGTAATGAAATAAAGAGAATGTCCGTGGATTCAAGAGCAGATACACCTGGCACCTACATGATTTTACAGCTAGTCAGCGACTCTAAGATCAGGCCATCTCTCAACCCAGACTTTCGTAAATTTCCTCAAACACTCAAAGTTCACCTTATTCGAAACGAGATCCGCATTCCAAGCTGGTCTCGTAGTAACTTGCAAGCCATCGAGCATTTCCTCTCGGGCATCCGTCAAAATCTCGCAGTACCACAGAATGTGCTCGCCTGTTTGATCAGTATTACCGCAAGCGCAGTTAGAATGGGGTGATAGAGAGAGACTATGAAGTCTCCCTCTGAACTCCCCGTGACCGGACAGAAGTTGGGTCACATGATGATCCCTAGTGATGTGCGCCCCTTCCATTCTGAGTTTAACTGACGGGAAGAAGGAGAAAGTCCACCTTCCCGTATTTGACCTATCCCAACGTTCCTGCCATTCTCTCAAAGTTCTTTCTCGCATCTCTCTAAGAAGTCCTGGATGGGAAACTGCTCCACCTGGTATTAGCTCAATACCATGATGGGTGGCAGTTCTTCCTCTTGTTAGAAGCTTCTTTGTCAACACCTCCCTAATTTCAAGATCGATAGGCAAAACGCCGGCCAAAACTGGCAAAGCGTCCGAAGCGACTGTTCTGTACGCACCCGAAAGCGCCAGCAAGGGGACTCGCTGGCCTCTCTTGAGCGCCGAGAGTATGAGTGCATTCTCCAGGCGGTGCTCCCACACAGAGGCCGCATACGAGACTTGCGCCACGTAAGCCCCCCTGTATAGGAGACGGAGCGCTGGAGACCGCAGTCCCCACTCGGCAGTAGAGATTCTTCTCAATTTCAAAAAGAGGGCCTGGGCCTTACTTGATACGCTTTTAACATGGGTCAAGAATGAGGACGTTCGATCCAAAGTGACGCCTAGGTATTTAGTGTTCTCAACGAATCGGATGTTGGTATCTCCCATTTTGATGGTGGGATTTCTACTTCTATTGAGGTTACCCTTCATCAGGAGTCCCATGGTCTTGTGGGGAGCGAAGGTCAGCCGATTTCTCTTTCCCCATTCTAAAGTCACACTTAAAACCTCTCCAGCTTTACTCTCAACTTCCTTTCTGCTGTTCCCCGAGACCAGATACAATTTGTCATCAGCGTAATCCACCGAGATACATCCTTCAGGCAAGGGCAGCCTGGAGGAATCGTCAAACAAAATGTTCCAAAACTCAGGTCCAAGGATTGAACCCTGAGGACAACCCATGTCAACTATTCGTTCAATCAGGTAGTCTCCAAAAGAAAGGATGATAGTTCTGTCGCAGAGGTAATCAGCGCAGATTTTGAATAGATTATGTGGACATTTCCTATTTTTGAGCTTGACAAGTATCATCGGCCACCACGCATGATCGAAGGCACCAGTGATATCGAGGAAGATTCCTATTACGTACCTCTTTTGGCAAGCCTTCACCCAGTCAAGTTAATGTAAGCAGTTCTCTATCTGCTCTAGCCCGCCTGAGAATTTCTGTGTTGGTGATCATGTCGGTCCATGGGACCTTGAGCATTATCCGGTGAAGCCACATTTCAAAAGCCTCTAACCTGTTCATGGTATTTTCTTTCAAGGTCCGTGTTTCACAACCATAGAGCAAGACCGACCACACATAACATCTTAGCATTCTCTGCCTTAGTTTTAAGCTGATATTGTCATTGCAGAAGAGGGATTTCATTTTAATGAAAGCAGTTCTTGCTGCTTCAATTCTGCATCAAACCTCTACATCTGGGTCAAGAGTCTCCGTGAGAATACTGCCGAGGTATCTAAATCTTTCCACCTTTTCGACATTACAACCATTTAACTGTATCACTGATTCATTCAAATAAACACAAACTTATCAAATTACATAGGTAACATTAAAAGATATCAAATAATAATTAAACAAAAAAACTATATATTCATAAAACTATATATATATATATATATATATATTCATATTCATTTAAGACAATATTAGCGACTCTTAAACGAAAATTGGAATTGTCATATTTGGATCTACGAAACGCCGCATAAGAGTCCCAACTGCTTCCAATCGCCTAGAACCAGTGTGACATTGGCATCCCCAATTGGAGTATGTTGTGAGGCTGAAGCTATTGGGGAGGGGAAAGAGATGGGATGGAGGAAGGTGGAAAGTTGAAAGAGGAAGAAGAAACACGACTAAAGCCGTTTCAAGCGACGCGCGGCCGCGGCGTTTCAATTCTGAATGCTGGTTTTACTCTTTTTCAATTTGGGAGGCGGGTATGGGTACTGTCGCCCCGGGGACCATTTATTGGATAACCAACACCTCTGCCATAGGTCGTCCCAAGTGGTTAGCTACGTTTGGTGACTTAGCAGGGGTGCCCGGATTCATGGGGTGAGGTTTGTTCGGGTCTTGGCGGCGGACGCGTTTGCCAACCAGCTGCATAGCAGATCGGATCGGGAGAGAATGGTTGACTTCTCCAGCCGTACTCTCTCAGAACATCGCCTTAGAATAAACAAATGTATCAAGGACAAATCTATTTGTCTATATACCGTGTATATCGGCGGGAATGGGTACCGCCGCCCGGGAACCTTTATTGGATAACCAACACCTCTGCCTTAGGTCACCCCAAGTGGTTCGCTACGTTCGGTGATTTAACAGGGATGCCAGGGTTCATGGGGTGAGGTTTGTCTAGGTCTTGGAGGCGGATGACCAGGACACACTAAACCCCAGATTCCTATCCACCCCTTAAACCCTTTTCCTTCCCAGAGCTCTCCACTCCTTCCTTTCCTTAAAAAGAGTTATTATTAGATAACCAACACCTCTGCCATAGGTCATCCCAAGTGGTTCGCTACGTTTGGTGACTTAGCAGGGGTGCCCGGATTCATGGGGTGAGGTTTGTCCGGGCCTTTGCGGCGGACGCGTCTACTTGATCGACTTGCACCGCAATGGGAGGGATGCATTCATACGTCCGTCCGTCCTAGACACACACCCAGATTCCTATCCACCCCTAATTCCATTTTCATTCCCAGAACCACCTCTCATTCCTAAAAATCACCTCTACACATCATCCCCATGGTGACATAGGCCCTGAAGGGAATTATTTTCATCAGGGCCTCCTGTGTGGAGCAAATGTAAAAAAAATACACCAGGGCTATATTTGAGAGTATCTTCCACTCTGAAACGTGAGCAAGTATACCAAATGAATGTTACTTTTTAATGATAAAATTGGTGAAATAAACAATAATCAATCAAAAAAGTAGATCATTAGTCAAGCATAATACGGTAGATCCGTCGACAATTGGCCCCCCAGCACACTTATTTACAATATTCGATCGGTTTAGGGAAACTACGGTATACCTAATAACACAAAATATAACTAAGTGACCCCGAAGGGATGTGCAGAGAGGATGTACCGCCGAATAACAAAGAACAAAACATATTTTCATTCAAATGCATCAAGGAACAATATATTTGTCTATATAGCGTGTATACCGGCGGGAATGGGAACCGCCGCCCCGGGAACCTTTATTGGATAACCATCCTCTGCCTTAGGTTACTTCAAGTGGTTCGCTACATTCGGTGATTTAACAGGGGTGCCCGGGTTCATGGGGTAAGGTTTGTATAGGTCTTGGAGGCGGATGACCAGGACACACTGAACCCCAGATTCCTACTCACCCCTAATACCATTTTCATTCCCAGAACTTCCTCTCATTCCTAAAAATCACCTACACACAGCATCCCCAAAGATGACGTAGGTCCTGAGAGAAATTATTTTCCTCAGGGCCTCCTGTGTGGAGCTTATATAAAAAAAATACCAGCACACAAGTACAAAAAATCGACACTTTTTTTTTTAACATCAGCCCTACACAGGAGGCATCGAGGAAAACAATTTCCCTAGAGGCCTATGTCATCTTTGAGGATGCTGTGTGGAGGGTTTTTTTAAGGGAAAGGAAGGAGAAGAAGATATTGGAAGGAAAAAGGCATGAGGGGTGGGTAGGAATCTGGGGGTCAGTGTGGCCAGGAGTGGCGGATGTATTTATCTATTCTTCACACTGCGGTACAAGGCGAAGGGTCGGGAGAATCCGGCTGGACAGGTCAAAAGGCCTCCCTCAATCAGTCTCCTCTGATCCAGCCCGCCATGCAATGGTTGGGCAAACGTATCCGCCACCAAGACCTAGACAAACCTCATCCCATGAACCCGGGCACTCCTGTTAAGTCACCAAACGTAGCGAACTACTTGGGGTGACCTGTGGCAGGGGTGTTGGTTTTCCAAAAAATGGTTCCTGGGGCGGCGGTACCCATACCCGCCTCCCAAAATGAGCACTATCAAACGAATGTATGACACTACATACATTCGTTTGATATTCATACAAACTTATTACTAAAGGGTATTTTTGAAGTCGATTTACGTTGAAAATTGGTAAATTATTAATAATGTACAAAAAAATATAATTTTTACTAAATATCATTTCGGGAGGGCCAACTGTCAGCAGATCAACTGTCGGGTCACCGCATAATATTATTATCGTGGACAAGATAAATGTATTCTGTCTATCGTATAATGCAGATAATTACCTGATGTATAAATGGAATTTTTTGTGCTTCGTAATAATAAACAAAGAACAGGTTTTACTGAAGTAAAAAAGACAGTCTGAACGTCGGAACAAGAGACGTTTTTTAACGTCAACGATATATCAGAAACAGCAATTACGTCTCTAGAATAATCATGGAACTAAACTCTGATAATAACCCCTCAGGATAATTTGTTCGGTTTTCGGAACAACTCGTATAGGTCTCATAGAAATCGTTGCGTGTCCTTTGGGGGCGTTCAAGTATTACGTAACGCAATTTTTTGAGTTTTTTGATTCCCCCTCCCCCCCTGTAACGCGCCGTAATATTTTTCTGTACCCCCCCCCCCCCCCCCAAAAAAAACGTTACGTAACTCTCAAGTGACAATTTTTACCTGAAAGTCACAATTAAGTTGCGCAAAGTACTGGAAAGTCGCTAAAATAACTTTTTCTTGTTTTAATCGCGTTTGGGGTAATAAATAAAACAAGAGATTTCGAGAACGAAAAGGGTTGCCAACTTGGAAGATTTTAATTCCCTAGTTTTTTTTATCTAAATAAATAAAAACATGTTACATAACGCGTTGTTCGAACCCCCCTTCCCCCCCTCGTAACGCACTGTAACGTTTCACAAGACTCCCCCCCCAAGTGCGTTACGTAATACTTGAACGGCCCCTTTACTAAAATGGTTAGAAATATAACCTAAACGTTGGTAGATAGAGAAAACACCAAACACGCTATGTGTTCAAATCTAAAAGTTATCTACAAAAGAATAAAAATATACCTCTTTTTGATTTAAAAGTTTCCCGCCACAATAAGAAAAAAAATTATGAACCTAGGAATTTTTTATTAATTATTTTGACGTGAAACTACGAATAAACAAAAATTTTAACAAAACAAAAAACGACTTAAAAAAATGCACTAAAGAGTAAAAAAATAATTTCGTATTCTTCTACAACTTCATAATCGACTTACTTTTTCTACTCATCAATATGTACGTACGATTGTCATTTTTGGAATTGGTGTCAGTCATGGTAGGTTTGTAACTACATAAGTACATAGTTATAGGTGAGATGTGCTTGTGTCGCACAAGCGACTTGTCGAGGCGAGAGCGGGGCCGCGGCGTGAGGGGAGCTGTCAAGTAAACACGCCGCGCCGGGCCGGGTACCTTTGCTGACACCGACTCCAAAAATAACAATCGTACCTACATATTGATGAGTAGAAAAAGTAAGTCGATTATGAAGTTGTAGAAGAATACGAAATTATTTTTTTACTTTTTAGTGCATTTTTTGAAGTCGTTTTTTGTTTTGTTAAAATTTTTGTTTATTTTTAGATTTTTAGTGAATCCGAAGTACACTAATTTGTCTGAATATGGGTAGATCTACTAAACGTGCTGCTCATATGAGACAGACATAATTTGACCATAACGACATTAGGGTCAAATTAAAAGATTCGGCCGAGTTTCGTTAATTTGCTCCTAAGAATAGAAGAGTTCCGTTACTTTGTCATGGATCCGATAATCAGAACCTAACCAAACTCTCATCAATCTATCCTTGAAGTACATCCTTTCCAATAAAAAAAGAATAATTGAAATCGGTTGGCGTGATATTGAGTTATTCGTCCATTTGTCGCGCACATACTTTATGCAAATTTAAGACTTATATGGTTTTCTCATCGATGCCATTGTCAGAACTAGACCAAATTAAAATGGGACCACATGGGAAGCACCAGCTTTGAAATAAAAAAAGAATCATCAAAATCGGTTAGCCCAGTCGAAAGTTCTGAGGTAACAAACATAAAAAAAAAAAAAAATACAGTCGAATTGAGAACCTCCTCCTTTTTGAAGTCGTTTTAAAAGTGAGTTGACAATAACGTCTATAATACATTTACCTAATAAAATATACTTAGGAATATATTTTTTATTTTTATCGTTATTAGTAGATAAATTATCTTAGAAAGACCGTAAGGTGTGCCATTTTTATATTTGCAATGAAAATGTTTATATTTCAAGATTTAAGAGTTTATTTCGAAATAATAAATTTGAAAGCGGTTTTCACCTTAAAAAACATTTTTCAGTTTTCAGATGTTTTCAGAAATATTCCATTTATTGCAAAGCCGAAACATTTTGACCTTCTGACAAAATAAGGTCGACGCCCGAGGGGTTAAATAAACTGCAATTATTATTAATTTATTTGTAGACTCTTATGCAAAACAATTATGTTTTTTTTTGTACACTCGTGTACACACATGCATGAGAAGAAGTAAAGCTCTCCACTAATAACTAACAATCCAAAGGTCGCGGGTTCAAATCCGTGCGTGCGCAATTAAGTTTTATTTGATTGATTTGTCGTACTCCACAATTTAGTGATTTAAAATAAGGGGTCGTCCATTAATCACGTGATGTTTTTTAGCAACTTTTGAACCCCCCCCCCCCGTGGTGATATGTGGGGAGGTTTTAGACTAACCCCCCCCCTCCCCAAAATCACGTCTATTTTTTTAGTACAAAGTATTTTAAAATTTTCAGAATAATATCATGAAAAATAAATACACGTGATATCTCATTATACCCCCCCTCCCCTGGAAATATTTCGTGATTTTCCGAACCCCCCCTCCCCCCTTTCAAGCCTCACGTGATTAATGGACGACCGCTAATATTGTATAGTATACTAGCTTTTTCCCGCGGCTTCGCTCGCATGGTATAAGGGGGGTTCCCACTGCGCCTTCTCCACCTCCCCCCCTCCCCCCTCCTTCACCGCTCTCCCCCCCTCCCCCCTCGTCCCCCCTCGCACCTCCCCTATCTCACCTCCCTCCCGCTTTCCATAAATTCAGTTTTCAAACCTCGCGTGCCACTAATGGCAATTTTTTTATGCGAATTTCATAATGCCAGAGCTCACCGGAAGTTTTATAAAAACCTTGTCCTGACAATAACAAACACACAAAAAAAGAATTATCTAATTTGGTGCAGTCGCTCGAAAGTTAGGCGCTTAGCAACACATTCAGCGATTCATTTTCATATATAAGATTTGCGAAAAGTTCCAAAATGGTAGATACTCTTAGTACCGCTCTGGTGTGAGACACCATTCATAATTGAAGCGTTGCTTGAAATAGCTTTCGCCTCAATTTGATGAACAGATCTGAAGAGCAAGGTACTTCTCCACCCTTCTCTTTCTATCCCTACTACCTCCAGCCTCACAACATACCCCAATTGTTTCGTAATATGCCGTAGTTTCCAGACGGCTGGGAGCAGTTGGGACTGTTTTGTGGCATTTATATAGAAAAGAAAGACAAAAAATTGCGGGAATGTGGCCGATCCCAAGGATTTGTTTATCTTTTTGGAAATTCCTTTCATGAAATACCTATGTCTATGATAATATCCCTTGTGCTATTTTTAGTTAAATTGGGAGTTCAGCCAGCACTCGCTGAAAGTATTTTCTAAGTATAGTAAATTTGTAATAGTGCAGACAGTGGTGGTCGGTGAGTTTCTAGAAAACAACTTTGAAAATGGCCGGTTTGAAGCAGTATTTATCAATATTCACATTTTTTTTTTACATTAGCACCACAGAGGAAGTCCTGAGGTAAACAATTTCCCTCGGGGTCTATGTCATCTATGAGGACGCTGTGCGAAGGGTCGTTTTATGGAAGTACTGTGAAGGAAAAATGTTTGACGAGTGGGTATGAATCTGGGGGTCAGTTTTTCCAGGAGTGACGGACATATGAATCCATTTCTCCCACTGCGGTACACGGCTGAGAGAGTCCAGCTGGAGAGGTCAAAAGGTCTCCATCAACCAATCTCTCCCGACCCGACCCGCTACGCAGTAGGTGGGCAAACGCATCCGCGAACACCTAGACAAACCACACCTCATGAGCAGCCTAATTATTTATATTATTATATTTTGCTAATTCACCAAACGCAGTGAGCCACTTTGGGTGACCTGTGGCAGGGGTGTTGGTTACCGATAACCGCCTTCTAAATTGAAATAAAAATTATAAGCCTAGAAAAAAGTTTGTATCAGGCCCATAAAAATAACCTGGCACTATTTAAATTCTATTTAGTTAGAGTCTGTCAAATAAGAGTAGAAAATATAAAAAATTGAACTACAAAATTTGTAGGCTAGTAACACCAATTTAACTGTCAAATATTCTTTTAAAGTGCAATGTCACTGAATGTATAGAACACAGTAAACCACTTTTAAAAAACATTTTTAGTTCTTTGACATAAATTCGATTAAAAGGTGTTTCATAAAGCGATTTGCTTTCATTTAATTTAACATAAATTTGAATTTAACAGTAGATAGAAAGGATGAATCACTAATGGTGAGTTTAGTTACATTACTTTTAGATCTGAATGAGTTAAATATATTCAGATCTAAAATTAGAGACACGATCTAAAGCACGGGCAACGCTAGGTACTTAAGCTAGTATTAAATAAATGTGAGCAATTTCTAAACTGTGCTTTATATTTTATTACATTATCGTTTTTCTTCATTATGTTAACAAAAAATTGTGAAGGTATAATAATAATATATCTATACGCAATTCTAATTTTGAGATCAGTGGGTAGCTATATTGTAATGAAAAAATATTTTTTTCACTTTTACGACTTTTAAATTTTTTTTTAAATGTAGGTTACACAGCTTTACATCAACACCATGAGTTATATAAATAGTATTGCCATTTGAACTACAGTGGCGCCCTCCTATGTTTTCTACTCTTATTTGAAAAACTGTAGAATACGATCGAAAAAAAATCTTAAAATAAAATGAAACATTTTGGTTTTTTTTTTCAAACACGTGGTTGGTGGGGAATTTAACAAGAAACCGGGCGGCGGTGCGGCGCTTTGTCCAGAAAAACATATTCCCCAATTTACTTTCTGGTTTTTGACACAAATATTTTTTAATATAAGATAGATATCGAAGTTTAAGTTACTTCTTATAGGAGTCAGGACCCTCAAAAAATCGTTAAAATTTCCTGGTTTTTTTGCCATCAAAAGACGTCCATTACAAACCAGACAATATATTTTTTTAAAAAGAAAAACATACTAACATATTGTATTTTTTCTAATATCGTTAGTAAAAATCTTAAAAATCGGTCCAGTTTTAGAGGAGAAAAATGGTGACTACAATAAAATGCAAAAATCTATCATTTTAAATACATGTAGGATTACAAAAGATTTTTTAAATATTTCATCAGATCAGTAGGATTTATAGGTTCAATTAGGAGTTCCACAGAGCCGATCCCTCTGATATGAAAATATCTGGAGTCGGTGAATTATTTTCCCATTTGGTCTCTGGTAGGTTGAAATGTTGTTCTTGCATTGTTTTGTATTTATAATACTTATATAGTGCATGGCGTGGATTGACTAGATGATCATTTGGGGAAGTGTGTGAAAGCGTTTAGTTTTTCCTATGGGGAAAATTTGTATTTTGACGATTTTATTTAGGCATTATCAGCCTGAGGTCTCTTTCGCTTAGTATTCGGGGGAGTGACAGTGATAGCAACAGTTTGGTAAAATATCTAATAATCAAATTTCTCGGGGACCGGGTTTCCTCTTACCACTCGGACTTATAAGCTTGTTTTCAAGATAATATAACAATACCAGACATGTATGAGGCATACCTGACTTATTAAACCTTGTCCGCCTGATACCGAATGTTACACCTTTAGTAGGGATGTCAGAGTGAAAAAAAAATATCGATATTTATTAAAATATCAATATCCACGTCGATATATCGAGGAAAAAATATCAACATATCGGTCAAATTTTTCAAAAAAATTTGCGTTTTTAAAATAATAGTGTATTCAGCTCAATATTATCAATAGTAATTTTTATACACTATGTGCATTATTTTCATGTATAAAAATCTCGAAAAAAATTAAGGTATTTTTATCAGTATTCATTTTTTTTAGGTAATAATTACAAAAATATCAAAAACTAAAAAGCTGTCTTCTAACTTATATGTATGTAAACGGTGACGCATACAAAGTTTGTATGCGTCTCAGTAACATTCTCAGTAACATTTTATTTAAAGGACTTCATGTTAGGAACAAGGTAATCATAGACAATAATTGGGAACCAAGATATATATGAGATAGTACTAGTGATCACGAACACTAATGCAAAGACAATAGATTTGTAAGCTATTAATAGTTAAAATTTCAACCGCCAGATGTCATGACCCAATAGAGTTACTTTTTTTCCGTTCGTTCATATACGGTTTTGGATTCTAGTGAGTTTAGTTACATAAATAAAAAGAAATATCGTTTTTGATACAATTTTTGATATTGGATATTTTGTATCGAAATATCGGATCAAAATATATCAGCTAAAAATATTTTATTTTTATTTTTTATTAGTAATAGAAGGTACATAAATTACAAATAATTTTTATACAGTAATTAATTACATACTAGAATATTTGATGTACCCCCATAATTAAGCAAGGCTTGTGTGTATGGGGGGGTGTTATTGTATTGCTTTTTTATATCATTCAGTTTAAGTTTTCAGTATAATTTTCATTATAATTTAATATCGATGTATTGCATTAAAAATATCGATATATCGATACTTTTTCAACAAGCGTAACCTTTAGGTGTCGCCTTTTAAGACGTTAAATCGTTAAAGGAAAAGTTTTTTTCGCTGGCAGTAGGCTATCAGTATTTGTAATGCTTCCACGCCTCTGGTCTAGTACAGAAGTTGGTAGGTACCCAACAATATATTAATCCGTAATGGCCGACATCCTGCAATGATGGCTCTCTGGTCTCATACTAGTCACAGTTAGTGAGACAGCACTGTTACAGCCATTGTCCGCTTGGATTATACTACATCTACTACACCTGGATTGAAGAGATTCCACTTGACTTTGCAACGTTTAACAATAAACTAAGTATAACTAACTGATTTAGTGGCACCACCAATTTCCCAATTATTGCGAACTAGCTGGTTCCCGGCATGCGTTGCTATGCCATTTAATAAAAAAAATTGTTTCTCCCTGCGTGTCCTTTTCTATTCGTCAAGTTCCCCTTCCGCCTCCCCTTCCTCTCCCGCGTCCCCTTTCCCCTCTCGCATTTTCACACCGCCTTCCCTCTCCCCACTCCCCTCCTCCCGAGTTCTACCCTCCCGCATTCTATTTCAAACAGCTCGAGTGCCACCTATTGCAATTTTTTATACAAATTTCGTAATGCCAGAGCTCACCAGTAATTTTATACAAACCTTGTCCTGACCATATCGAACACAACAAAAAAAGAATTATCCAATTTGGTGCAGTCGTTCGGAAGTTATGCGCGTACATACATTTCGGCGATTCATTTTTATTATAGAAAGAAGATAGATAGATAGATAGATAGATTACAAATATGATGGCACGGTCCTCCAACACTAGAGTTCAAATTCTCAAAAAAGCATGACTAATAAACTTTTTTTTTGTAAAATCAATATCCAATCTTTAAACTAAAATGAACAGGCAAAGAAAACACAAAAGAAAGCGACACCTAGCGACTCCGAATTCCGAAGAAGAACAAATACTAATAAGATGATTAAATATATACAAATCACCGTAATTCGATGACAAAAATAAGGAAAAAACATCATTCTCGTTGATAAAAAAGTGCGTTCTTGTCTACTTTATATTTTGAAGGGTTCACTTCTGTCGCCCGTGAAATACACACTCTGATTTTTTTAAATTCATTCAACTTTATTAATTAAATTGCATTGGTGATTTGCTGTGCCTATCTTACTAGGAACTCCTGTGTTGACAGCAAGCGTAATTTATCATACCCAGTTTACGCAGAAATAAAAATAACATTTTAAATAATATTTTAAATGAAAGACAACAGGCAATCATTGTCGTACCATTGGGAAAACAGACTTATAAATAGGTTTTTAATAAAATCGTTGTTGCTTGTTCTGTCTTCGTTGATGATCCAAGCCTTGGTAAGCCCAAATTTCAAATAATTGGTGTTCCGTCTAATGGCCAGTGGAAGCGCATTGTGCAGCTTGGTTGCATAAAATTTCTTTGGCCAAAAGTTGTTCTAGTGAAAGAAACTATAATATGCTCTTTGGTTCTAGCATCTCTAGCAGTTTGGATATTGTCAAAAGCAGTTCTGTGTGAAGTGGTACGCTAGTATGTTTTTAGCATAAAATTCGCTAAGTTGCCTTCAAGTTCTGTTATTATCCAAGTAATGGCTGGTAAATAATGGAACAATAACAGAACTTGAATAAAACTTTCGCAGAAATTGAATATTAGCTTTTAAATTTGATAAATTATTCAAATTCTATGAAACAAATGCCTTCAAGATCCGACCGAAGATAATTTAATAATTTTTTTAAAAGAAAGACAAACATTCCCGGGTTACGAATAACCCAACAATATTTGAAAATCTCCTACTACCACCACAGTAAGAAGAAAATGTTGCTTGAGTCGTGATGGAGGACTTAGCCAGCCGAAGAATCGAACACGGAACGCCTTGGTGGGACTCAAACGCGATGCCCACTCAACCACTTAAAAACTTAACTTGCTTAAAAATCGAATTACGAAGAAAAACGCATTTTTCGTTTTGTTTAAATTTCTAATGTATACCCGCTAAATAAATTATACTTTTAATGTTACGGCAGTCGAAGGGTGCAGGGAAAATCTGTCTCGGGTATTTTAAAGTTATTTCTGTGTCAAAAATTAAAGTTATTACTCGTGTGTCCACAAATTAAAAGCTTCGAATTTTCGTTTTTGCTTGATTAAATAACCCGATTTATGCACATTCCGCACAGAAGATAGATAGCAAAACAGTTCTTGTGTTGAAGTTGCTGTCCTCAAGTCTTTTTCTGCAAAAAATCACTGTTATACTTGCATCTTGGCGATGCAGACTGCATCACTGACCATCTTGCTTCCCGATGGACATTGGAGATAATGAACATATGCTAAAGACATCGGATGACCGTGAGTCACATCACTCACACCAGTTAATGGTCAACTGTTATGAGTTGTTTTATTAGCGATGAGCCCATTATATCTGTGACCTAACTCGTAAATGGTACATACATACATACTTGGGAAAGAGCATATATCTATTAATCTAGATCGCGCATTGGCTCTAGGCAAGTCCATCAAAACATGTTCTTAATTAATGCTAACGTCCATAAACATTATTGTATTAGATTACAAAACATACACAATATACACATCACATACCATGCTACTAATTACTCTTGTAGGTAGTGATTTTGCTACTTGGAGTTTCGAAAGTGTTGTAACAGCATTTTAAGTTTATTAGCCGTCTTTTTTAATCCTCGTGAAGTTCTTCTTCTTAAGTCTGTTCCTCATTGTTAAGGTGATCCCTACTCCAATTTCCATGGTGGTCAAGACTCCTTCACTCCTCGCGGTTATACTTGTACCGGATGCCAGTTCTACTAGGTCACTCCAGTGCATTGATGATGCCCTCTGCTTCTTCTGCATTCCACTTGCTATGATTGCCAGTGACTATGACCTTCTCCAAATGGAATCCTCAGTTTTGCGAGCAACATGTACAAAGTATATTCAAAAACGTTGTAGGCAGATGGTTGAGAGCCTGTTGTGGATTTCTGGCTCTTCCAGACTGGATACATTTATCTGGCTATCCATGGAATCTTGAGATTTTTTCTCCAGCACCACATTTTGAGGGCGTCTATCTGCTTTCTTTTCATTTCATGTTACCTAACGTAAACATTTCTAAAAGATCTTCAGTTCACCGTTATTAATTTTTCGGGTATTATTCCGTTTTGCACTTCCTCTCCCTTTGTCCAACGTTTCAGACAGAATTATTTTTTTGATTAACTGGACAGGATTCGATACATTTTTTAAAATGTTGAAAGTTTTGAAAATTGATAATAGATACGGAAATTGGAAGACACTCCGGGAAATGACACAAATTTGTTGCATGCTTTATTTATTGCTCTAATTAGTTGAAAATTAATGGCAGATATCAGTGCCAGAAGGGCAGCTAATGGTAACAAGAGTGCCAAAATTTTTATTTCTTCCGAGTGCTTCAGCACTTTAAAAAAAAAATGTTTTTGTTTTAATATCTGTGAATACATTTTTTTGCGAATATTATTCATCATTTCTTATGAATAATATGTACTTATATTATTTTAATACAGTGGAGACGGTATATATGTAGTTCTCGAAAGCACTCAGGCTATGGGCCCATTGCGCTATCTCCCGTTTTTCCTCATTCCTTTGAGTTTGTTTTGTTCGAGTGTCCCTGTTTTCGCGCGTATTGATCGTATTGACTGTAGCGGTTAGAGTTTCCCCTCTTTGTTTGGGTTCCCTGAAGGTCTCCAGAGTGAAGAGTCCACGGAGGTGGCCTCAGGTCTCCTCTATACTCTTCTTTAGTTCCTCGAAGGTTCCGAGAGGGAATTTTTCAAAGACGGGTGACCTCAGCTACTCCCTTTTAGTTCCCTGCAGGTCCCAAGAATAAGTTTCCACGGAGTTGGCTTCAGCTCTCCTAGGATCCCCATAAGTCCCAGATTTTGAATGATCCAATTTTCGCCTATCTAGGGAAATAGAAGGTCCACTCCATCAGAACCCCAAGTGCTAGGGCAAGGTCTAAATACCCCGAGATGGGACTTTTTTCTCGGAGGAAACGTTCATGACGCTGTTCCTCAGGTCATTCGGAGGCGTCTACTAATATCTACAGGAATTCCAAAAACTGAAAAAATCGAACTAATATCTATGGGAACCAATATCTACAGCTCAAACTGTTGACTAATATCTATAAGAACCAAAGTGTTGACGAATATCTACAGCACTGGCAGAGGTTGGATTTGCAATTATTGTAGTAGTCATAGAAAAGATAACATTAGATATAAGATGTCAAATTTTATATCTAAATAAAATATACAATACAATAAAAAAAAAAAATAAAAAAATTATGTATAGCATATTGGAATAACGTAATATTGCGTATGCAGTTTAAAAAACTTAATTTATGTAAGTATGTATGTAAAAATCCCTAATATCGGACTATTGGATACATTTAGCTGATTAGTCCAACCTACGCTCTGTAGATATTAGTTCAACCTACGCTCTGTAGAAATTAGTCAACACTCTGAAGTTCATAGATATTAGTTCAACATAGGAGCTAACAGTGGAGGTAATCCACCTCTTACCCGCCCTGGTATAAGTAACTGATGGTTACTCCTTCAAGGCTCTCTCAACATAGGAGCTGTAGATATTCGTCCGACATACAGGCTGTAGATATTAGTATCTGGAGTCGGTCATTCAGGTAGTGTTTCCCTGAACGATGCGTTCGCCACAATTCCTTCGCTATATGTACGTATAAGAAATTGAATAAAAAAATAGAACTTTTCAATGGTTTAAAACTATAATTCCTCTCCAGTACAGAATGGTAGTAACGATTTTTTTTATTACGTCCTTTAAGAATTACGAATATTACATTATCGAGTAATATTGCGTTCTTCGAAGGTATTGTTATGGTGGTAACGCAAAGAGGTTACCACGCATCGTAAATATTATAAAAAAACACACACCCATTGTTATCGGCAAAGAGGCACCTTGCTTTTTCAAGGATACTGATACGTGAGTGAAGAGTAAACCTGCAAGCGATGCGACGGGAGTTAGATAGGTACCATTAATTTGCAGCGGTTATTGACCTCACGATGTTACAGTGTACAAGCAAATTGAACGATTTTTTTACCGGGATTAATGGGGTACCATTTATTAGCTTATCACGATCGCGTCATCTCTTCTCTGGCAAATTTTCTATGGCCTGTGGCCTAGACAAAAGACTTGCTTGTGGTACCCACCTACTTCATCCTTCATAATTGTCTATGTCAGCTGGGGAATGTCTCGGTTTTTATAGACTCTATGTCGCCTATATACGCTGGTCGCATACCTTGTCTACAAACGGCTAATGTAGGAACTTACTGTGTGTTGGATGAGTCAGAACTCGTAAGAAGATCACTTGATTTCAAATGATTATCTCTTTATACCTATGCTAAGTCCCCTGTCTACAAAAAAAAGTAAAACTTCCCCATGACTTTTAATATTTACGTGTACCACAATTTGTAATCTTTTCCGTGGTATATTTTATGGAAAACAAGAAGAATAAGAAGAAATCTAAAATCTTGAATACAGAATTGAAAATATGTACAACTGTATAACTGTCTTTCTTGCGAAGATTGTATTACTGCTAATCTGTTAAACTTGCTTCATGCAGCGACACGTGCGACGGAATTTTTAAAATCTGCATTGATCTATTTTGGTTTGTTGAGGAGTGTGTGACGGGATGGCTTCCTTCCTAATGACTCTGGTCGCCTAATGCCCGATTGCCGAGAGATGCATCCAACGAAGCTGTGAAGTCGTATTACTATTATTATCTGATCTCGGAGAGTTGCCAAATATCTAACTGCCATAACTTTGAATGTCGCGAATTCTTACAAAATACAATTCGGATTTCGTGTGATGTAAAGATAATTTCATAGAGTTTCGCATTTTTTGCTGAGATCGTCTAGTTAAAAAAAAATCTGGCCTCTTTGCACAAAAACTCGTAATCCGTCTGATACATTCTCCTGTCTATATATGTAGACGGTTTGCGATTGGTCGGGAATTCTAAGTTTGTTGTCAATAAATTTTAGTGTTTATTTTGAGACGAGCTATTGTTCGAAGAACGGATGTTGTTTCTGGTATTCTTCTGATAGATTAAAACCGGCAATTCTTCTGATTGATTCTCCTATCTGAATGTTCGATCTGAGGTGTGCGATCTGGCGGGAATTGTACGTCTGTTCTCAATAAATCAGCGTTTAATTAGAAAGTACTTTGAATAATAATTATCTTTCGAAGAACGGGTATTATTTCCGGCATTCTGGATGAAAAAAAATTAACCCTCTATGCAAAACAGGGTAATTTGTCTCTCATGGATATGTACATCGTGTGAAAATGCTGTGTTCGTCGTCTTAGTAATTCATTGCAAAGCTCTCTGAAGAACAAGGGTCAAGTTGACACGCCAAATGCACGGTTGATATTAATTTGGCGCAAGAGAACGGATAGTTTTGTTCTTATAATTTTGGCTGAAGTCTGAAGTAGGCCGGTTATTGAGTTTTCCATATCCTACGAGATTGGTTTGGTTTTTAAATACAAACAATGGTTTCCCTCAGGGACGCCCGTTTGTGACTATGTAGTAATCATTCAAAGAGAAGAAGAATACATTTGAAAAAGTTTATAATTAATAGGCGAAAGCGAAAATATTTAATGAAGCTTGACTTGTTTAAAATGGAGCAATATCTCCCAAAAAATGTAGCATTTATGAAACACCGTGATTTTTTTAAATATCTGAGACAAGTTAAATAAAAGAACCAGATGTTTTTTTTTAATTTTCAAGCATGCTTTGCGATTTTTTTTCTGTCGAGGAAAATTCATTCAATTACTTTTCTTAACTCGTCAAGTAAATAGAGTATCTTAAAAATAATACTAATACATTTAAATGAAACACAAAACAGAACAAGACACAGAAAACTAAAACGGTCGCAAATGAAACCTAATTTTTAACATTTTTGGCAATGGCCGAGTGGATTGGGGCTCGCGCAGCATTCTTGCCGTGTGTCACTTTTAGAAAAAGTTTTTTTTTCATCACTGTGAGCGATATTGCATACATTTTATAAACATACACAGTTGCTATTGAATTGCACTTATAACCAACAAAAAAATTGTGACATTCAGCGATCTTGCAGTGAACCCCACATTGCTTGATATAGAAATAAGTGCGATACATTTGTGATAGTATTTATTTATAAACCTTAATTTATTTATAAACCTTGTGTAAATATAATAAGATCTTGGTGAACACACATACTTGTTGCTGGTTTACTCCAACAAGTGGAACAGGGGTTGGATAGCCCCACATAATTGGATTTAGCCTCCACGAAGTTCAAGTAATGAAATCACGAAAATATGAAATTGGTTACCTTGCTAAACTCTATTGGATTTATTCGAATCAAAGTCGAATGGACTTTGAAATAGGGCTCTGACTTACCGAATGTAAAAGTAACAACTTGATTCTTTCTACATCTGTACTTACTTCTTATTTTTCTTTAAAAGAATTTTGGTGTTTGGACACAGGCCTCGAAAGTTTCCAGTTTTTTAAGTCGTAGAACATCTTATCTGTTGGTGACATCTGTTTCTCTTTGAAATCCTATCAAATCATCTGTCATACTACAATAGGTGCTCTGCATAGACATAATATTTTCTGTTTTGTTTTGAATATCCTTGTGGTATGCAATTAATTAATTTGTGAATAAAATTAGAAAATTCGGATTAATTGTTCCGAACCATGGAACTATGATAATATCCATACTCTTAGTTCCGAACAGTGCCCAGTTTTGTCTTTGTGATTTGTTACAAGACATGTTTAATAATGCTTTATAGTTTTTCTCTTTTGCTTGAAAGGTCGAAATTGTAATACTGTGATGAGAAAAATGAAAAAAGGATTTGTGATGGATCGTGTCAATCTTTGTGGATTATTAACATTTGCCACAGTGAAATCCATAATGCATGGTGTAACTTTCATTGTTGCAATTCAGATAGATGTTAATGTAGCAAATTAGATAATGAACCCATTTTATTTAATTTAGCAAATCGATAAAGTTATCTCACTGTGAACAACAGAATTTTATTTTAGAGCGCCCGTTTTGGCGATATTTTTAACGGCACTAAATGATTCAAAAATGATCAAATGAAAACCTACATACAGGTTTATATTTTTCACTTGTAATTGCAAAGTTATCCATATCAATCTCTACAGGCTCGATAGGAAATAAGTAATTGAATAGTCATCTACCAGACTAAAACATCAATGAGAAATTTTACATCTCGTTGACGTTTTGATCTCTATTGGGTGACACGCTGGTTCTACCACGGCAAGGGATCCGCGTGTAATGGTGTACAGATTATTTTACGTAAGTAGCTATTAGTTATGTAGGACAGGGCATGCCAGGGAGCTACTAGCAGTACCAGCGATTAGCACTCGCGCTGAGAGCTTCTAAAACTGTACCAATAAACAGAAATATTTTGAAAAATTGTTGGTGAAAAAACTTTTTGGTGGTACAAAATTTTGTAATCTTTGCAGGTATATTTTCTGATATGACATTATTAATATTGAAACACGCAAGAGATAAACTGATAGAAATATACAGGGGCCGTACCCGTGAGGCTGAAATAAACGAAAAATCCTTGATTTGAGCGAAATTTGTCAAGTTTTCAAACTTTTAAAATTCTCTCTTGGAACAGGTGGTCAAATTCATTGGCAGGTCTGTGACCAATGAACCGAGAGGTCTATTATGAATTGACCACGTAAGTTTTCGTAAAATCTTAGATAGATAGCATTATGATAGATTATGCACCATATTTCTGTTCACTGTACCAAAATATACTGTGTGTCTTTGATGAAACATTAGTTATTCATTTTATTTTAATCCGTTTAATTTTTCGATGGAAGATTAATATTTTGAACCCAGTTACCTTGTGTGCATCACTTTACTTATTTGACCGGTTTTGGCAAAGCGGTGTGCTCTCCCAAGTCAAAAACTTTATTTAGTATGTTATAGCAAAGTTTGCCATTTGTACAAAATTGCAATGTGTGTGTTAAATAAATGTGTGCAAGGGAGAAATAATGCTCCAAGAGTTTTATAAGTGAGTGTGTAGGTATGCTTCTTTAGTTATCTTTTGTCATTTGGTTTCGTATAAGTCCTTGCCCTTGTTATTTCATAGCACCCACGAAAACCAAATTGGCGCCGCTGATATGTTAGTTATAATTTTTGTAAACACTGTAATTCTCTATCCCTAACTTAACTGTTACGTATTTATTTCTTGCACCTTCCCAAATTCCCTCGTAAATGTGACAACGGCACGAATTTACTGTCAATAAAGTTTTGTACATAATTATGATCCGGAACAATTTAGCGGAACTGCACTTGACATACGTTTGAACCCAAATCCTTTGCGTAAATCTTTCCCTCGAATATTGGATAGGTAACTTACTAACTATCAAGCCATTTCCCCGCACGGGTAGAGAGACAAAGGTAGAGAGACAAACCGCCAAGCGCATCTACTTGGAACTCACTTCTTGCTTCATTCATATTCACACCCTTCAGTTATTCTGACTTGACACTACCCTAATTCGCGTCACTTACATTCTCCTTACACTCTTTTCCTCGTTCATTTATGCTCACAGGTCCAAAATGCTCTACATGCCCAAAACATCAACCCTTCCTTAATCTTAATCATTACGCTTATATCACCCTTGCATGCTTTGCGAATTTCTCACATGATCGTACATGATTTTACCATAAGTGCACATCAGGGACTTAATTTCTTCAGCATTTAGTCTACATTCATACTTCCTCTGCAAGTTCCATTCCTCACGGTCATACATCAGGGAGCTATCAGCACTCAGTCGTTCTTTGTACAGTTTTAGTTACATAATATTTTATTTGTCGCTTTTTGTAATGTCTCCTAAGTTCTCTCCAGAGACATTCGCAATTTAGTAAGTACTGGAACCTGTATTCTCCAGCACTGTAGGATGCTTTCTGAAAAGAATTATGTTTTTATAACACAGTGACAGTAATTGTTTTATTATTTGATGAATCGTAATTTATAATAATACTTCGGAGGACAGACTTCTGGCTGAATTGGCTCGAATCTGGCTGGCACATTTACCTTCGGTCACCTCCGGCACAACTCGGCTACGAGACCATGTTACCCGAAGAGCCCGTAGATAAATAAAGTAATGTAGGAACTAAATCACAGATACATTACACTTTTCGTGACGGGACCCAGATGAAGAACTTCCAAATAAGACAGTCTAATTGTCCAGGGTATTTCGAGGATGCGCCTTTACATAAAAACTATTTTGGGAAACTAGGAATAAGATAAAAAAAACCTTCTACATAACAGATTAGACCGTGTCATTCCTCGTGTGTCTTTAATCTAAGTTCTAAAGATAACAGCTTTAAGAACGTTTGTTTCTTAGAATCCAAAGTAAAGGTCAGAAATGCCCAAAATCCAACCATATTAGCTCCATAAATTGTATCAGCTTATTCAGTATCGAAATAAAGATTTTTTAGTAGATAATGGAATATTTATTAATTTAATATCCTTGGTATAAATATACCATACACAATTATTAAAAGTCACAGTTAAATCGCTTTCAATAAGAAAATATTAGAAATAATAAAAAAAGAATAGCAGTTAATTGTAGCATTTGATTTTGAAATGACATCAGAAATTTTGGAATATTATGTATATGAAATTCAACAAGGTTAATTAAATCAGACTGTCTAACCTACCACATAAACAATAAAACGGATATAATTCTTCGATTTGAGAGTCTCAATAAATTTAATTCTTTCATCAAATATAGTTTATGTTTTCAATGGGAACACCGAGTTTAAAATTAATGTGTCTTGAGAATTATTTTTTCGATTGAATCTGAATGTATTTTAAAATGGGGGGGACCAGATCGAGGAGTTGTATTCGATTTGACTACGAACTAAGGATGTGTACAAAATTTTGAATATTGAAATATTCCTAAAACCCCCGGAAGAATGAAGCCAATCACTTTCATGAATTTATTTATAAGCTATTAAATTATCTCAAAATAAAATAGCTTTTAAAAAGACCCACGAATAGTAGACCTAGAAATAAATGATTATCAATGCAAACAAAATGAGTATCAGATTGGTTTGTTACGGTCATATCGTGATTTATTTTTGGGGTATTATGCCGTGTTGCGCTTCCTAGGGGCCGTTCAAGTATTATGTAACGCACTTGGGGGGGGGGGGGGTCTTGTGAAACGTTACTGTACGTTACGAGGGGGGGGGGGGGTCCGAACAACGCGTTACGTAACATGTTTTTCTTTATTTAGATAAAAAAAACTAGGGAATTAAAATCTTCCAAGTTGGCAACCCTTTTCGTTCTCGAAATCTTTTTATTTTGTTTATTACCGCAAACGCGATTAAAACAAGAAAACATGTATTTAAGCGACTTTCCTGTACTTTGCAAAAGGGTAAAAAATATCACTTGAGCGTTACATAACGTTTAGGGAGGGGAGGGAGGGGGGGGGGGGGGGAGGATACAGAAAAACGTTACGGCGCGTTACAGGGGGGGTCAAAAATCTTCAAAAATTGCGTTACGTAATACTTGAACGCCCCCCTACTTCTTTAGCCAAAATTTCGAAGAGCGTTACCGTGTCCATCATAAGGTCAGATGTGTAGATAGATTGTGGTAATGTGTGTGTTCACATATGCAGAAGTGATAATTCTTAGGGACGGAATTTCAGTCAAATAATTATTAAATTAATGTGATTTCTGGAGTTTAGTTTTGGTATAGCCGCTAATTACCTACACAATCCCGACGTAACTGTTAACTCAAGGAGTTCTTACTAAATCTTGTTCCAAACGTTCTCTCATTCTTTTCGAACTCCTCATTCCTGATATAGCCTACTTAGTTTTACCACACTTACCCCTCAGGGATCTCAATTTTATTGCATCCTGTTTATTTTCATTCTTCCTTTGCTAGTTTCTCAATATTTAACAGAAAAGATGAAGTTGGCAGTCGATTTTCTTAATGATTGATAATTTGGCTACTTGTTCTTGTGATTTCTCAGAAAATATGGTCGCAAACGAAATCTTATTTCGTCTTCTTCATTGCTTATTTCTGCTACATTTAATACGGGCACGTGCACAAACATGAACTAATGTTAAATACAATATCAATAGTTGTGTAAGTACGAAAGATAAGCCAGAAGCATGCCTTTATCACTGCTTCAAATCAAATCAATAAACTATTAAAATATCGTCAACAACAATAATAGTTTATTCCGGAATGTATGTAGGGGTAGTGCATTGAAATACATTCTATATTTCAAATTAACGACAAATTAGACAAATAATAAGAAAAAGTAAGAAAATAACAATACATACATAAAACGAAAACGAATAAGCACCGAGAAATTTGAAATCCGCTGTTTATGGAGGATATTTGACTGTCTCTCTTCTCCAGTGGGTACTAGGGGGACTGTTCTTGGTTGGGCTTGGTATTGGCAGTAGAGATTAGTAGGTTCAGTTGGAATGGGCTCTTTCTCCGGTTCTTCGCGGGAGCGGATCTCATTCCTACTCCTTTTTCAAATCGACTACTTCCGGAGAACCCGGTTCATGAACTGGAACCAATCCCGGAACTTGGAGTTGGACCCGGAGTTGGAACCCGAATGCCTCCACCGGCGCGGCGTATGAGTTCTCGTGCGGGTGCGAGTTCTATTCGGGATTGGCTCCGAGGACCGGCTCCGGCCGAACCCGCCTGTCCCGGAGGCCTCCGCCAATATGCAGAACTCACCCATCTATAATTGGCAGTGGCATTCTTTTTACGGCGTGGTCTGCGCCATAAGCTTCTCATGCGGTGGCGGAGAAGTGCTATGAAAGTGTGCGCTCGTCCCTTTAGGAAGTCTATAGTTATTGACGATAAACCTTACGGTAAACGACTTTTAACTTATGCAATTGAGATGCAGTGTAATCTACCCACTAACTTCTGACGTATTCCCTGAAGCGCAGAATATTATTCTTTTTGCGTTTGTACTGCAAAAATGAAAGAGAGCCTTGAGAGCATCCTTATTCTAACGGATATCTCTTTTCTTTGTTTTTCCATATCCCCGATGTCTTTCAGGTCGTCCCTTATGATATATCCCAGATACTTTACGCTTGACAGACATCCATTTATGTCTCTCCTGTCTCTCGATTGTTTTAGATCTCTACTTATAATATTTAGAGCGGAATAATAAATTATTCTTCCTTCTTTTTTTCTTTTTTTTACAGCGAATACCGCACAAGAATCTCAACTGCTCCCGTCTGGAGCCAGTGAGACTATGGCATCCCCAATTGGGGTATGTTGTGAGGCTGAAGGTAGTTGGGAGGGGAAGGAGGTGGGGAAGAGGAAGGTTGGGAAATACCTGGCTATTCAGATCTGGTCACTAAACACGGCTAAAGCCTTCTACTCAATAGTTCCGACAAATGACATTGCCAACTGGATTGGATTTATAATAAATGTATTAAACGCCAAATTAATGTAATATTCATCGATTTTTACATGATAAATTACAACAATATGTGGGAATATAACATTAAGTTAAGTTCTGTGAAAATTATAGAATTTTTCAAGTTTTGTGAAAATTATAGAAAATAACGGAAGTGGAATAGTTCAGTTCTGTTATTATATCATTATGGGCTATTATTAGCAGAACTGCATTAGAACACTGAGCTTGAATAGAACTTTCAGAGAACATGAAAATTAACTTTGAAATTTGATAAATTGTTCAAATTCTGTAAAACAACAACCGACCCTAAGTAATGTTAAAAAACAACGCAAACAAGAGACAATGTTATAGTTGTGAATTATTATCCAACAATGACCTTAAATATAACATTTATAAAATATACGCGTAACTTATATTCTTTATGTTACAATAAAAATAAAAAATAATAAAAAAATGCGATTTTAGGTTTTAGATTTTCACGGCCAAAAGTAATTAATATCGTGATGTATTTTTGGAGTGTTATATCTTGTTGCGCTACCTCCTTCTTAAGATAATGTTTTGGACAGCATTACAGTATCCATCGTCAGCCCTGCCACATCTGCCCAATATTATAGTTTGGATTTAGTGAAAACAAGAGATTTTAAAATTTTTGTAAAGTTCTTGGGGCTATCGCTAAATATGTCTGAAATCTTGACACCATAATGGATGCTGGGTGAAAAGATTAAGTTGGTTCTTTGGAAGGGAATATGGAAAGTTTCGCGTATTAAGCAACTAAGGTAAGAAGGACGATTCCATAATGTTACTTATAATTTGATTAAATACAGATATAAAGTGCATCTTAAAGCTTCTCAATTTGCCCACAAAGCAATACCAGACAATAGACGACATAAAAAAAGCAATAATCGTACGTTCCTTATCACAATAATTCTGCAGCTCTTTCACAATGTACGTAGGTCTGTTTCCTACAAAAAGTAATCATTTTCTTGCATCCTCTCACACAACGCACCGTGACATCTCCGTAGACCCCTACGATACTACCTACTAGCCGTAACGATAATTTTGAAAGTATGGAATATAGTAACAAGAATAATATTGAAGTGTGAGTGAATTGCAAAAATTCAAAAACGTCAAATGTCAATGCACTGATGGTTTTGCATTTGTTCTTAAACATATAACGCTGCAGATCTTTCTTTACACTAAGGACGAGTTGTTTAAAAAAAAATTGACGGATTCATCAAATATTTTTATTTAATTTTCACGCTCTGTTATTATCATTCTATTCAAGTTCTGATATTATGTCATTATAGGCCAGTTACTCCATAAAACTGAAAAAATCACAGAGCTTGAATATAACTTACCAGAACGTGAAAATTAACTTGAAATATTTGATGAAACCGTAAATTTTTTTTAAACAATCGGCCGTAAATAACAACAGTCGAAAATGAGACAAACGGTGAACGTATGTCTGCACCCCCTCAAAGAAAACATACAATCATTTTATCTTACGTCTCTATGGCTATCTTACGTGGCTGAGCCGTAATAAGATATATCTGTTTCCATCAAAGGAAAAAAGTAGTATTTTGGAGAAAACAGTCATACGTGTTTTGTGTGTCTCATCTTTTGTCTCACCATTATTTAATGTGTAACAAAGAGCTGCAGCATTAGGGCTATAAGGAACGTACGTTTTTTGCCGTCACGGTTACGTAAACGTGGATCGTCACGGTAATAACAAAAGCGCTCTATGGTAATAAAAGCAGTCTAGACTCTGGACCGCGACAGTTTGGGCAGCTTGCCCGGCTGCGGCTCTGCGGAGTGCGGATTGTCGCTGATCGCTTCCGCGCGCTGATTGCCGGGGACTTCCTGACGGGGAGAGCATACCGCACACCGGGCACGGAGTGGACACCATACCCTGTCTGTACCACACATCCGCGATACAGTCCTGGAGCGACCGCGTCACGTATCATGACTCCCTGGTACCTGCAAGGATTAAACGACGAACCGATACCATTTCCATGGTGCAAATAAAAACTAAAAAAAAATTGTGTTCAGCTCACATGTGGTAGAGGTGAAATCTTCAGAAAACTAAAGAAGACTTGAGTGGGGAGGCCACGAAGCACCGCATGAAGAGGAGACCGATAGACTACGAAGCACCGCTCAAAGAGGAGACCGATTATTCTATCTCAGTCTCTCGCAGTCTAAATCCTATATATGTATGTGTTTGTCTCTTTTTAGTATCACTTTTTCGTTTCATCGAGTTTCAAATCACAACGGTGCTAAATAAGTTTTCACTTCAAAAACAAGCAGTGGGTGGGCAGGCACATTCACAGCCAAAATCCGTACAACATCCATGAAACTGGGCACCAATTCACCAAACGTAGCGAACCACTTGGGGTGACCAATGGCAGAGATATTGGTTTGAACTTCTACAAATATTCCACTTGCTTTAATTAAGTACTGCGAATAGAACTCATCTTGACCTTTGCCTTAATCGAGCATTTATTTGAATATTTCTTTTTATAAGCCTCGAAAAAAATAAAGGATCAGGCCCATAAAATATTTTTTCTTGTGTAAAATATTCTTTGTTGTGTAACAGCATACTTACAAAACCCTTTTTGGATATGATTTTCTTGTACAATGTCATTTGGATAGGGTTCTAACTTCACAATACCTCATTCTAATATATGTGGTCGAAGTTTGCAAAGACGATTTCTCATAATCTGAAGTGTTTACCAATTTCTGATATAGTTTGAATCTTGTGTAAACTCTTTCAATTAAACATATTTAAAAGGAAGATGCATAAATATGATGTATACTCACCATTTTAGAACATACATAAACATGCAATTAGAACCGTATGCAACCAGCTAGAGCATAATAATTCATTGCATGAGGTTCGAATTACATTTCCGTAATGCAATTCCAAGCTAGGGACATGTCCTATTTAAATATTTTACATTAAAATATGATAATCTTAAATACTTTACACAAGATCGAAAATCTATATCAGAATTAATAGATTACGAAAATTCAAACGTTGAAATCTCAAACATGGTCAGGCGAAGTTAGAACCCCATCCAACCAAAGGGAAGAACTATAATGCACCTCGTAACAACGATCAACTGTCAGATACAAACAAATAGAGAGTGAAAGTGGTGTTAGAAGTTAGAACCTTGTTAAATAAATGATTATTTAAAATACTTGATGTTAGAACTTTGCCATCCATACATCTATGAAAATACAACACAGATGGTTCTGAAAATTATTTTGGGTAAAGCGATGAGCAAAAGAAATGCTTTGGCATTAAAGGTCATTTTTGAAAGAAATGTCAGAACCCTATCCAAATGAGGCGACAATGTGGCAAATTAAGTTTTTTGGATTTTATTATCGGATTTTAACATTTGTGCCTGAATTACACAAAATAACATAAAATATTAATTTTGGGGATTTTTTTGCACAAATGACAACAGCGGCTGGTGATGCAGTAATTTTAACGTTATCATATGTGCAAAGTAAAGAGGTCAGATATGTTGTCATAAAGGTGACCTAATACAACAGATTAACATAATCACAACGGATGGGGATTTGACCTTTTCCACAAACTCCATTTTTTTGTTCACTGCTGCTACCGGCTGCGGTTTCTCGCCATTTGCCTCCAGTCCTCAGTTCTTACCGTCATACTCCAATCCTCTTCAAAGTCTTTTCACATCTTCCTCGGTCTATCTCTGAGTCGATTCCAATGGGGCACCCACTTGGTCATTATTTCTGCCATTCTGTGTAATCTGGCAACTTCTAAATTAATCTGAACTTTCGAGGCCATCAAAGGAAATCGGAAAGCTTCGTGAATAAAATCATTATCTAATAGAAAAAAGATGCACCTGAACCAATCTCTGTGGAAATCAGGAGAAAGAAATGACCCTCCACCCCGTAGTTATCGATCAACTCAGACTTTGAGACAACCATGATAGTTGGTCAAGTATTCGAAGAGTACTGGACTTGGAGAAGCAGATTACTTGAAGTTTGCTGTTGTCCAATATGACATCTCCGGATTTGTCTACCAACACCGAGGTATCCAAATCTGTCAGCCACCAATAAATGTACAAATGCCCAAATAATGGAAAAGAGATGTTGAAGAATGCTATTTTTGTTGTTATGTTATTATTATTAGTTTTGCTATGTCATTGTAATATTGCTATAATATTGTTCTTATTTGTATTATGTTACCACCATAATACAGGCATTTGCCAAGTTTGGGGAATATTTAATAATAAACAAATAAATGAAGTCTAGGACCCACTGAATCTTGCAATGGTCCCATTCTTAATTAGATTTACGAGTTTAATTCATTTCAGGTTCAATTTTCTGACGCATAAAAGATTTTACGTTCAGTATCTATTAATTTTAATTATCGGCCCCTAATTTTGAGAAAAAATTCTTATAAATTTTTTGTAAATGCAACTATATTGACATAAAAACTTTTTCTGTCGGTTTTCTGAATATAGCTTCAACGAAAATCTCAAATAAGTTGGTACTGTATGGCCTTCAATAACTATACACTCTTCGTTATCTTTTAAAAAAAACTTTCCAATACTGATTTGAAAACATAATGGAAAATTTTATGAAATCAACACTTATACACGCTTGCTGTGATCATTAATTTAATAATTCTTCAAATCAACACACTTTGAAATCATAAAATGTACATATTAGAGTTGTTTTACGAATTCTCACGAACCAATAATTGACTTAAACCATATATTAACTTGTTTACAGCTCTGCTTCAAATATATTACAAATCTTCTTAGAACAGCTTAAATAAATGTTCCGGTTAAATGATTTAATTTCTAATGATTAATGACTAATAATAAATAGATCTTACTACAGGAACGTATGAAAAGTGTTGCATAAGGTATATCTTGATCTTAAAACCAAACACAGCCAAAACTCTTGCAACCATAAATCTATTTTTATTACTATTAACCAGTTTTGAAAAATTTCAAACTCAACGTTCGTAGTTCGTACACCGTTTGCGGTCCTTAAAGTTTCAAGGTTCTTTCAAACGCTTCCTCGTCCATGTCTTTGTTTTTCATAAACAGGTTCTATGATTTTATTAATAGCTGGTTTCGTGAAAAAGCTTCGGTTGTAAACATACCGTGTCAAGAAAGATAGACTTGTGTTGTGGACGCTTTATTAGATGGTTTCAAAAAGAATCGCGCATAATTTTGATAGATTTCGATCTCTGGTTAGTCTAGTCTTCATAGCTTTTGGGGTGGAAATTAGTGTCATTTTTGAAATTTCCCTCCTACATCATCTTCTTTGGCGTATATTTTATTATTTGACGTAGTAACTTTACAGTTTGTGTTTATGAACATTACGCATAGTTGTACTGCTGTATTCATACAAAACATTATTATTAGATATGCAAATACCTTGGATACTTCATCACATATTACAATAAAGATGATTTGTATGATAATTATTTGAATATTGTGTTAGTATCCGTGCAACAAGTCGCAAAGGAATTTAACTTTGAATTTCCGAGTAAGTCAAACATGAAGCAGCCCACGAATACCTATGTATATATTACTGTTATAATAACAACAAACAATGTCACATCTTCTTCTTCATACTGTTTTTCTATTCAGTCGCGGAATCAAAAACGTGCCAGAATTTTGAATCAATCGTAAATAATATATTATTATGCTATTGAATAGATTATTGTTTGACAGAAATTTATATGTAAGATTGTCATCAAAAGGACATTAAGAAAAATTAGAAAATTTTCTAAAAAAAATTAGAAAATTGATTTATATATTTTTAAGAATCAGAAATTTTTTATCTGTAAAAAACTTATATCCAATATATTACGCTTTGGTTCAATCAACTTTACAATATGCTATCATTAGCTGGGGATCCGCATACAAAACTAATCTTTCCCCAATTGAAGTTGTGCAGAGGCTAATAATTAAAATCATATTGAAAAAACCTTCGGACTACCCAAAGGATCAATTATTTAAGGAATTCCAAGTACCATCTTTCAAAGATCTATACAATAGAAATGCATTGATTTAAACTATAAAAGAAAAAGAAAAATATCAATTTATAACTGAAAACCGTACTAGACATAAATATATTTTCTCATGCCCAAAATTAAACACTTCCTTTGCACAAAATTATTATACTTATCAAGGAAGACTTATTTTCAACCGATTACCGGATGAAATTAGAAAAATTAATGATAAAATCCAATTAATAAACACTGTTAAAAAATATTTTAAAGATAATATAAAAAAAAAAAACTAAAAAAAAAGTTTCCGACTAATCTAATCTCAAGAACAACTACTTATAACTCAGTTTCCAAGTGATACTCTGTTCTTCAAATAAGTTAAATTTTGTATTGTTTTTAGCAACTATTTACATATCACCGAACTTACAACTTATTGTTTTTTACATTCACATTGTAATTTAAGAACTTAAATATAGCATTAAAAATGTACACTACTCTTCCAGACACAAGCTAATGCTTCCATGGAAGAGTGGTATTAACGTATTTTAAAATGAACATGTACGCAAATTACTACATTATCTAAATGTATATTATATTTTATATGCTAAAAAAAATAAATAAAAAAAAAATAAAAAATAAATAAGTTACGAGATAATGAGGGAAGCAATATTCGAAAGCTTAAATCAAATACTACATTTACCCGTTTCTTTGGTTTACATAATATGCTATTAAATAACACCGGGAAGCATATATCCTTTTCCGTGTTCAATACGAGGCATGGTCGCCTCGAAATCAACACGGGTTTGTAATGCCATTTTTTCTCCAAACCCGTATCCAGTAGAAAGCAAGCGGCATCCTACTGTGCACGGGTTTGTAACGCCAATTCTCTTCCCAAACCCATGTTCAGTACGAGGCACGCGTCCTCCAAACGTGATTATAACATAAAAAAAGGAAGTGTTTGCATACACGCACAATAATTGGGCAATAAAACGCAAACAGCCTTACTAATAAAATAAATAAAAAACACTTTATAATACTTATAGTACTTATAACACTTTATAGTACCAATATTATAAAATAAATTCTCTAAAATAAACTCGCATGTCATCATAATTTTAAAAAACATCCCAGGTTTTGAATGGTTTGTTTGGCAAAGCAGGGTTTGTCTAGCGTATGTGTAATTATTCTAATATTTCTTTTCATTTTTTTCCACGTTCTTTTTTTTTTTTTTTACATGAGCTCCACACAGGAGGCCCTGAGGAAAATAATTTCCCTCGGGGCCTATGTCATCTTTGGGGATGCTGTGTGGAGGGTTTTTTTTTTAAGGAAGGGAAGGAGAGGAGAGTTCTGGGAAGGAAAGGGGTTTAAGGGGTGGGTAGGAATCTAGGCTTCAGTATGTCCTGGTCATCCGCCTTCAAGACCTAGACAAACCTCACCCCATGTAAATCACCAAACGTAGCGAACCACTTGGGGTGACCTATGGCAGAGTTGTTGGTTATCCAATAAACGGCGGTCCAGGCGGTACCCATTCCCGCCTCCCAAAGTTCTGCTGTTATAAACACAGGTACAAGCTTGTCTATAATGCATTCACTTAACATGCCTCGTACTGAACACGGGTTTGGGAAGGGAATTGGCGTTACAAACCCGTGCACAGTAGGATGCCGCTTGCCTTCTACTGGACACGGGTTTGGTGGATAAATGACGTTACAAACCCTTGTTGATTTCAAGGCATGGTTGCCTCGTATTGACCACTGAAAAGGAAATACGCCACTGGGAACCACAACGGCCTGGTACATTATTACGATATTTTGAAATTTCCTACTACTAATCCAGAAACATATTTTTTTATGTGCCTACTCTACAAGTTTTTATGCATTGTAGTTGATTTGGTGGCGTTTACGAGCAATCTGAGTATTGTACCAGATAGAAGGTACACTTTTACATACAGGGTGTTAAGGGACGTGCTTGACTTACATTGACCAGTGATTCCTGACATTATTTGGAGTAAAAAATGTAAATGAAATTTTGATCTCCGGTGACTTTTTGGATGACTTTTTTTTTTCAAATTTTTTTTCTTCAAAATCAAACAAAAAAAAATTCTTCTCCATGTCGTCACTAGTCACTCAGCCGAGTAACCGACCAACCCCTAACCCGGCCTCGAACTGTCCAACACCTACCATTTTTTTATGTTTTTGTGGAAAAAAAAACTCCAAAAATGTCACTGGAGACCAAAATTTTATTTACATTTTTTATTCCAAATAATGTCAGGAATCACTGGTTAAAGTAAGTCAAGTACGTCCCTTAACACCCTGTATAATATAATTGCATAATCAACTCAAAATTCGATTTTCTGAGATATCTGACTAATCAACTGGACGATCGATATCCTAATTCAATTTTAAGCATGTATAATTTTGGAATCTAAAACATCCATACAATGTGCAAATCACCTATTACCGATTTTAAATTATTATTATTATTTTTACACACTCGCCCCCATGTACTAGTTGCACATGGAAGTGCTGCCATCTCTAATATTTAAAGAGAACTATTGACAATTTTCTTTCAAATTTATCTTCTAGTCTATTTTACCAAATACGTTATTTGTAGTCGGATTTCACCTTTAGACAGCCTGCCTCCACTTGACCTTGGCTGGGTTCGATTGAAGAGTTTTGGAAGATCTCGGAAAAAGGGAGATGAAAGGAGTACTCATATAAGAGGAGATGAGGTAAACATATCGAGAGGCTGCTCAGAATTATTATTATTCAGGAGCTAAGTCTGAGATCAAACAACCATACTGAATATGTTATACTTACAAATCTTCAATGGTGGTATTTATCGACAAAAAACTTGACTTTTTTGGCCAAAAATTCGAATCATTATTAACACAAAACAATGATCTCATAAAGTAGCTTCAATACATATTGAACCAATAGCAAGATACTAAAAATAAAGTGAATGCCTTGGAATTATCACATGCAAAGATAATACGGACCTAATTGATCTAACAAATCAAAACACCATTTTATCAAATACAATCTCACAACAAGATGACAGATTTGACAAACTTTAATACATGCATCAAATATATAAGTTGAACTAAGAGGCGTTCCGGAATCCATCTACAATAACTGTATGGAAGTTATCAATAAAATATCTAAAATTATCAACTTCGAGGACTCCATAGAAAACGTGAACTCGGCAATCAAGAAAATTTACAGAATGGGGCCTAAAATCTCAAATCTCTAAAAAATAAAAACTCGCGCAACCATGACTGGAAAAATATTATAAATAAACAAAAATATTTTATCCATGCACATCCCAATGGCAATTTCATCATTGTAATAATATTTAGTACTCTGTAAATATTGCAAACAATAAATTCCGACATAATCGTATTTTTGTGAATTTTCAGGGACGATATAATATTAAGCTTGTAGAATCTGACGAAGGTGAAAGTTTTAGGGCTTTTTGAGTTAGTTTGAGAATTCACACTTTAATTACTTCTTATCCTGTTTATTAAATTATTTACTTGTTAACTTAACAATACTTGAATGATGCTGGTATAACTTCAACAGTGGTTAGACACACGGGAAGGACGGGAAGGTGATTATAAATTATGCGTTCAAAAACAAAGTATGGC
The DNA here is from genome assembly GCA_917880885.1 of Limnephilus marmoratus. NCBI lineage: Eukaryota > Metazoa > Arthropoda > Insecta > Trichoptera > Limnephilidae > Limnephilus > Limnephilus marmoratus. The sequence continues at coordinate 42,419,502 of OU862924.1, read as the reverse complement.
AACAACAACAAATTGTGGTATGTTGAGAGGCTGAAGGTAGTGGGGAGAAGTAGGAGAGAAAGGTGGGGAAGTACCTGGATACTCCTGATTTGGACACTAAACACTGTTAAAAACCATTTGTACATCTCTAATCAGAACTGTATCTGGGCCTTTGCCTCAAAGAAATTGATAGCTGATCTGCACGTTGTTCAAAACTGAGCTCTCAGAAATGTTTTTAGACTTCCATGGGACACCCATATCAGAGACATCTATTCAGTTTCCGGTATTCTTCCAATCACAATCCTTCGTAACACAAAATCACAAGCACCATCTTACAAATTACTTAACAATCAACTCACACTAATATTAAGCCACTTTAAAATCAAGACATCCACACTCACATACTCGAAATAGCAATAAAATCACGTTCCTCAAACATACACTACAAAATATGGATAAAATCTCTGAACTATTTTGCCTCCACACTATATAATTATAAGGGAATCCCGCCAAATCAAAAATATCAGAGTAATGCTTTAAAATAATGTTTTTTTAAGTACGTTCAAGGATGAAACTATTTAATTTTCTTGTCATGTTCAGTTCTGTCATGTTTCTTTTTCTCTCCTTTTCTACGCCATTTATTTGTAATCATCAATATTTGTATAACCTTGTTATTTTTTTTTTATTTGTTTTCTATTATTGTTTTTTCTACTTAACCTATATTTTATTTTTCGTCTATACTGTAAGTGAAACTTATATTTTTAATTTTTAATTGTCACAACAAATATTTACAAACAGAGACATAACTTAAAACTACTGTATGGCTCAGAGAGCCTACTAACAATAAAAGGTCTCCACTGGTTCACTACTATTATGGATAATATGGGGAAAGCCCTTACAAACACCTACTTGTACACAAACATACCACTTAGAGAAGGAAAGGGCCTAAAAACACTTCGAATATTAAATAAATATGGAAGCCGTACTCTTGAATATCTAATACCAGTGATTTTCAATAAAATCAATAAAAATATAAAATTTGAAAAAAATGAGAGACTAAGTCCTAAAATGATAAAACTATGGTTAATGAACGAAAACTCCATGTATCTTTAAATATCTTAATATAGCTGCCTACATATCTTGTTATTAGGCAGGTATATTGAAATATCTTATATATTTATGGTTGTAAGTTAAATTATCTAATATTACTATGTGATCTATTCTAATGTTTCCTTAAAACTATAAATGTATTTACAAATATTTTCTTAGATATTATATTAAGAATGTTTAAATTGTTAGAACCTGCAGACAAGCTGTCATATGACAGCTTTGTGGGACTACTCAAATTTTGGTACAAAATGTATTATGTAATTTAATAAATAAAATAAAAAAAAATCAAAATACCTATGTAAAATTGTAACTATTTCCTCCAATTTATTAATTTTAAGTTCCTCCCGTCCTAAAATGAGTTCTGTAACTTATCGGAATTTCCCTAGGGGGCATATATTAATTACGTGAGCAGTTTTTCTTCCAATATAACCCCCTTCCTTAGTGATATAAATTTGGGCCACTTCGTGTATATTTTTTTCAAGTAACGTGAGAATTTGGTGAAACCCCCCCCCCCCCTTTGAGCTCACGTAATTAATGTATGCCCCCTAACAAGAAATAAAAACATTAAAAAATTTAACTCTTGCCAAATAGTGTCTCAATTGATGCAGAATGCAGCTGGAATGAATTAAATAATTGTTTCAACACTCGATTATTCCCATCACTTCGCATATCTCATATTTAGCGTCTCAACTCATCAACGTTTGGGATTGGCTTAATTCGTCTTTGAGAAGATTGTAGACCAACAGAACCAACTAGGATGTCCATTGATGTTGAAACGGTTGTTAAACTTGCGGTTTAGTGGGTCAAGATAATGTACATATTTCAATTAGTCAATTTTTAAATGATTGAGCTACTGCGGGCAATGCATGCAATCTATTAATGAACAATAACAAATTTTATTGCTTATATCTCGACTACAAGAATTGCCTTATCACCTTGGACTGCCTGAGATAGCATAACTTTTATAAGACCGGGTCAGGCTGGGCGATATACTCCTATGTCATATCTACCAAAAAGACGGGTGTTTGTTGTCCATGAAGAATATCTCCAAAAATTTCCCTAGTGTAGAGGGACAATTAAATTAAATCCACACCTTTCATACAGTAAACAGAACTAGTCTTTATTTGGATTAAGTACAGTCAATTTGCAAGTATGATACAGTTCAATAATAGTAATAACTTTACGGGTACTTTAACAATAAATAACCCAAAGGAAACTTAATTGTTCCATAAACCGCTTGTTAAACATTTTAACAACAAGGTTAGAGTCTATTTAGGGGTTAACTGAAACTTTTTCAGCCCTTCCAGAGACTTTTCTTTGAAGATGCGCGGGTAGGACCGGGAGGCAACTTCTTTCTTTCGGGTTACCACACGATCTTACATCGGTCATTCCAGATGTGACGTCGGAGCGGTGGGGTGAATATTCTAACCAATAGCATCCCTCATCCCAAATTAGTAAGAGACGAAGCGATGCGTGAATGGGAAAGTATTCGAGATTGACTCAATATACATTCGAAATTAAGTAGATTTGTTACACTTCTAGGGGTTAAAAAGTTTGTAGCGCCACCAGTTTAATTATTAAGACTTCTAACATGCAGTTTTTTTTAATCTGTGGGTCAGATGTGGCATTAAAGAAGTCCTGGGAACGATCAGAGATCAGATGGTCAAAGTCAATGTGTTTGTTTAGTTGGCGTGGTGTTGACATCAACACAGCTGTTCAATTAACACGTTAATTCCGACAATGGCCACAACGTAACAATTTACGATGTTCATCATTGATTAAGATTATCGTGTTAACATTTCGTAATTGTTATTTGATTACTAGAATATGGAACGAGTTTATTTGTTTTCATATATTGAATTCTTTCAAGGCGATGCTTAATGTGGAATCACTATTTTCGATTAATCTTTACTACAAATCGGTTTTCGTTATGAAAACCAAAAAATGGCTTTGGATAAAATAAAGTTTTTTCTATCGTTTCGCTTGAAGAGAATTATAATAACATGGTTAATTATTTAACAAAAAAAATTTGCGCAGACTACTAAAAAAAACATTTTTTAATAGAAATTTATGAATCCTATGTGTGGATTGTTTGGGTCAACTGAGTACCTACAAAAGCCAAAAATGTGTACCTACATTCTTAACGTATCTTATATCACCACAAACATCTATTAGAAATAGGTATTAAAATCACTCGGCAAACAGAGTCTAGAAACAGGCGATTTTAGCGAACAAGTTGTTTTTTTTTTTTTTTTTTTATTTTGTGAATAATTTTGTAAGATGGATAACTTAATCAAAGGAAACTCTCACAAATAATCTTAAATATTAATCACCATAAAATTGTATTTTTTTAAAGTTGTTTCAAACGCGTTCATAAATTTCTAATTAAAATAATATATTTTTTTAGTAGTTTACGCTTATATTTTTTTGTAAGCTAATTAACAATTTTATTTTAATTCTACTCAAGCGAAACGACAGGAAAAGCATCAATTTAAACAGATTATATTTTTTTATATTTGTAATTTAAACCAATTCATAGTAAAGATTAATCGAAAAAAAGTGATTTCAAGTTAAGCTTCGCCTTGCCAATAAACTACACTCCTATTGGACAAGTTAATGTTTGGCGGGTGAAGGTGGGATTCATTTATGCAAATTCGTAATGTATGTAAACAAGTAAAGGATGCGGCAAGTGATGCACAATTGCCGTTTAAAATCGCGCCCGTGTTTGATGATAAGAGGTTTGAATAATGTAACCATTTTTCTTGTAGGACAAGTACCTACCATCGTAATCAAAATATGCCAATTCATTGTCAAATTCTGTTATTTTTGCAATCTTTTTGTAAAACTAATCGCACTCAATTTCTGAGAGCCTTGAGAGTATTATCTTAATTCAAATCACTTATTGCTAGTTTACCTAAACTGTTGTCATCTAACCTCTACACCTTCTTGTACAAATCAACCCTAATTTTGGAAACAAAGGGGGTCAGCCAAGGGAATCGCTTTAAAATCGAGTTCAGGCGTCCAAAGACTATAGGTACATGCATAAACTGGTCCTTTGAGCCGGATTTACCACTTTTGAAATATTTTTTTTTATTAACAACACAAGGCACTGCGATTTCCATAAATTGGACTGCATAATTTTACTACAAGTAGTTGTTATATTTCTGTGATGTGGAAATGAAAACAAGGAAAGTTATTTATTTGACCTGTTTTAAGGGTAAACTTAAAATTATTCAAAGACATTCATAGACGGTGCGCATTTAATTATTAAAGATTTTTTTTGCAAGTCATGCTTTAACATTGTTTGTGCTCGTATACATACGTAATATGAATATTAAAAAATCGTTTTATCCGCAAAAAAAAAAACTACTTAAGCAAGCAATACAAATAAAATATATTGTATCGGTGACGCAATATTTTATTTGTGTATGTTTAATTGTATATTTATTGCAATGAGTGTAAATAGAATGTATGACGCAAATGCGAATGGTAGAAGTAGTCGGGGATGCCCGATGAAGACATGGCAAGACCAAGTGAATCAGATACTTGAATCGGCTCATGTCAAGAGTCAATAATAAAAAAGCTTGTATGAGACGATGTGTGAATGTGAATGAGGCAAGGAGCGTGTGCCAAGATCGAGTTGTTTAACGGTCCGTCCTCTCTACCTATACCTGTGGGGAAACGGTGTGATAGTTAGTGTTAGTACCGGTAATTCAATATAATATTGTATTTGTATGCCTTTCTTGAAAGAATTGGTTTTTTAAGTACATTCTTGAAATAATGAATGTCTGAATAAAGCAGAATCTTGGACATGGAATTTAACCCACTTTCCGACATCCGATCGGGCAGAAACTCGGCAGATTGACTCTTTGTCGATCACAACGCATTTTATCAACTTGTTAACACTCATGCACATACACACGTGCTCACGATATTATGATAGTGTAACAGAACCAACTTATTATTTCGAGCGCATTCTGAGAGTTATTTAATCTCGAATACCTTCCCACTCCCGCTCCGCTTCGTCCCTTACTAATAGGGACGAGGGATGCTATCGGTTAGAAACTTCACCCCACCGCTCCGATGTCACAGCTGGGATGATCGATATAAGATCATGTGATAACTCGAGAAAGTTAAGTTGCCTCCCGATCCTACCCGCGCATCTTCTAGGAAAATTTTATGGCAGAACGGTAATACTTTCAGCTAACCCAGAGTGAATACTCGTAACTCGTAACACCTTTGTTAAAAGTTTTATCGAGCGGTTGAGGAAACAGTTGAGTTTCCTTTGGGTTATTTGTTGTTAAGGTATGTACCTACGTTTAAAATAATTGTTATAGTTTCGTACTGTTTTACTATTACTGATTATGTCGAACTTGCAAATAAAGACTAATTGAATTTACCGTAAAATAATTGTACCCGCCGCCACAATAGGGCAATTTGAAGGGTGATACTGAGAGTACGTATGTATCTATCAAACACCAGTTATAATATAATATAATTTATTTATTTATTTAAAATTTACGGCACAAAGTGTCATTTACAAACATGTGTTATTTAATATATTTAAGCAGTCATAGTATAGTGAAGAAAGATTGTTTTTTTTTTAAATTTCTCATGATAAGAGAAAATGAGAAAAAATTTCTAACAACTAATAAAAACTTTAAAAGGATACAATGAAATAAAAAGAAAAACTTGTTATGAAGTAACCGCGTTACAATACTTAAGGCTGAAATGTTTGATAAGTAGAGCCTTGTATTTTAATAAGGAAATATTAAAAATATCAGCAACATTGGCATAAAAATTACCAATGGTGATTATTCTATTTATAACAGAATTATATCCAGCGACAGACGTATAATAAGGAACTGCAGTGAAAAATATTAGGGCTTTAAAAAAATATGTTCATATAGACCAATAATCGCTGATTCTGAATATATAACTTTTATTTCATAATATTAAACGCAGAGTTTTTAAAAAATTATTAAAAAGTCCATTTTTAAACCTCTCCTCGAAACACAGTGTCAAGTTGGCATTACTGAAATGGTGAATGGTGACGTCACGCGTCACACTCACCCACTGTCACCTGGTGATCGCGTGTATTGTATTGACATTTGAAATGATATACATTTGCGTGTATTGTGCACATATGCAATTCAATATTTCGTGTTTTTGGTTTATTTTCATACTGTTTATAGAGATTTAGATAAATAATAGTTATTGTGTTTATTGAAACATAATTTAGGCCCTCAACAATTTACGAAAGGGGCTATATTTGCGGACAATCTGGAATAAATTTTGCCTATTTGAGGTTAAAAGTCGTGTCATATTTTGACATTGTATTTTCAAGTTGTTTTTAGTAAAGGGATACAAGCTATTACGCAATCGTCATGCAGTGTATATAAATGCCAGTTTCTGTGTGTGTTATACATAAAACAATGTACAAAATCACGCCTGAACCGACAAATTGAAGAACGATATCACTTGTATTTGCAAAGATGATTCATTATTTTTATATTGCACTTTGTTAAAATACAATAACAGTAGCGGTGAAATGTGGACATTTTACCAATGTTTTTCTATATTAAAAGCAGTTAATCTTAAATAAAAAACGCCTCAATTTCTCACACAAAAGTCATTGAGTCATCCTATCACATCCTATCTTAATTTTATTCCGCCATTTTCTTAAATACAAAATCAGGGATGCTCTGCCCAAAAAAATTATTTCCCTAGATTTCGAAGTGAAATTTCCCTAGAATTTCACATTTACGCAATTACCTACGTAGCCACCTGATTGTGTAACACTAATCCTGTTATATGTTAATTAATATGATTAATTAATTGGAAAGATATCGGAACTTGGTAAATATACTAATAATACTGTGTTTTTCCAAATAAAGCACTTTTTGCTACGTGAAGTAATAATTTAAAAGTACGAATGCACTCACCACTGAATTAGAAACTGAATTCCAAATAAAAAAAAACACTTTGCAAAATAAAAATTAATAAAATCACCAAAAAAACAGAACTTAAAACATAAATTAAATTTTTTTTCAGAGGTCCCATTTATCTTTTTAGATACATATAATATCATTTTGAGTTGTCAGTGTTAAAAATAACATTGCAAGTAAGTACATGAACAATAATTAAGATTCATAAGAATTCCAAAAAATATATATGTATACGTATATATATATATATATATATATATATATATATATATATATATATATATACATCCCGCTATCATTTCTGCGTCCTTTCATCAGATCGACATTACTGCGTCTATCTGAAGGACTTGATTTTACATAATTCTAACTAAAGTATATACTATCTTTTCAGTGTTTGATTGTAGTTAGGTATTTAAATTTTTGAAAAACATTAATTTAAAAATATACAAAACGATAAAAACGCCCTTTACTGTTCCACCAATCTGAACTCCTTTCATATTCAATGCAGTGGTGCATCCTGCGTATATTTTCGTTAATTTGGTCCACAATATAGCGTCCAATTATATATTCATTTTCATGTTAACGACAAACCGAGGTCTTGCGACGTTGCCGCTTATTTGTTCAAGTTTTTGGTTTGACGACTGTATAGGTATTTATAGAATATGAAGGCGCCAAGATGACTGGCCCATACGTCGCGGACTCTCAACCCGGCGGTAATGCCCACGTAAAATTTATTAAATTGGTATGAGATTTTTTTGAAACTTATCATTCCGAATTAAAACGTTGCTTGAAGTGTTTTATTTGTTATTTTTAGTAACTAGATGTATATTGCTGGGATCTTCCTATGCTTCCTCTTCTCTCCATTTTGATTACGACAGTGATTACCATATTATGACTATATCAGTGCAGTGGAATCCTGTATTGTTTTCTCTTCAAAAACAGTTTTTTCGTGTTAATTTTTAAGAATGCACTCTAGATATAAGTGGCTAATTATTACTACAAAACGATTATCAGTAGAAATATTATGTGACCTATTTATAAAGAAACCGCAGACTTCGGAAAGAGTCAATTTGGGAGGCGGTATGAGTACCGCTACCCCGGCAACCATTTATTGGATAACCAACACAGTGGCGTGCGAGTTGTTTGAAATGTATGTTTTTCATTTAGTTTCGCTTCAAGGAGTGATGGAGGGAGGGGAAGGGGAAGGGGAAATTTGGGATTGGGAATATCAACGAGGGAGGAGTTCGCGGAAGGGGAGAAAGCAGGGAAGATGGGAAGGTGGAAAGGAACGCAAGAGGAGTGAGGGTCGCGAGAGTGTAACGAGGGCGCATGGGAAAGGACACACATGAGAGGGTGAGGGTAAGGGATGGAGGACGAGGGATGGCAGAGGGAGGGATTGCAAAGGTGACATAGTAGCGGTAGGGTATAGAAGGGAGTAAATTTGGAAATGGGAACCTTTCCGAAATTCCAAAAATGTTTTAAAGATTGGAAGGCTAAAACAGTATTTAAAATATACAGTAAATGTATTTATATTGTACAACGAAAGAAAGGAGATGCTGAGAATTGGTACAAGGAGAATCTAGAAAATTTAAAGGAATCGTGACCTGCAATATGGAAGTGATTTCACTTTTTTTTTCAAGAGCACCGCGCAAGAGTCTCGAACTACTCCCGTCTGGTCCAGTGAGACTATGGCATCTCCAATTGGAGTATGCTGTGAGGCTGAAGGTAGTGAGGATGGGAAGGAGATGGGAAAGAGGAAGGTGGGAAAGTACCTGGCTATTCTGATCTGGTCACCAAACACGCTAAAGCCATTGCAAGCAACTTTATACCAGGGCGATACTGAGAGTATCTTCCGCTCTGGAACGTGCCGAAAATATACTTTACCTACTCGTATTATACGATATTGCCAATATCTTTTTCTGATTTTTCTGTTTCCAGATTTTCAAATGAGTTTCGCTAATATTGTCTTCATTTAAATATATATTTTATAAAAGTTTTCTGTATTCATTGAATTATTTTTTACATATTTGAGGATTTTTCGTTACATCTTTGAGGATTTTTCGATCAACATGGTATGTTGATCAAAAAAAATAGCAAGATTTTAATATGTTGATCGAAATATCAACATATTCATATTTAAATGTTATAATTTGAGGGCTCATAAAGTTAAAAATAAAAACATAGGTAAGGATATATTTTTTTAATTTTAAGAAAGACAAACATTCCCTGGTTACGAATAACCAGACAATATTTGAAAATATCTTACTTTTTTACATTAGCTCCATACAGAAGGCTCTGAGGAAAAAAGAATTCCATCAGGGCCTATGTCATCTTTGGAGATGTTGTATGGAGGGTCTTTTTAGGGAAAGGAAGGAGTGGAAGTTTTGGAAATGAAAAGGATATTAGGGATGAGTAGGAATCGGGGTTTAGTGTGTCCAGGAATGACGGACGTATGAATCCATGCCTCCCACTGCGGCGTAACGTGATATTCCCAGAGAGTACGGCTGGAGAAGTTAAAGGAACTCCCTCAATCATTCTCTCGCGATCCGGCCTGCCATGCAGCTGGTGGGCAGGCGCATCCGCTAACAAGACTCGGATAAACCTCACCCCATGAACCCGGGCACCCCTACCAAGTCACCAAACGTAGCGTACCACTTAGGGTGACCTATGGCAGAGGTGTTGGTTATCCAATAAATGATTCCCTGGGCGGCGGTACCCATACCCGCCTCTAATAGATATTATTAGGCAAAGTATTATCCCTTTGCAAATTATAGTGCAATGCACTAGCATAATAAAATACGATATTAAGTGCACAATATCAATATAAAGATAACCTTCTCTTTTTAATTTGGGTCCAAGCTCTTTCTCACATTACGATTTTTAAAGTAAAAACTTCTTTAGGACCGTTGTGATTTGAAAATCGATGAAACGAAAAATAGTAAGCAGAAATTATTGCTTGTGTCGAGATGGAGGATTTAGCCACAGATGAACTGAACATACAACTCCTGAGTGGGATCCAAACTCGGCCATTGACCGGTCGAATGTAGTGCTCTGCTGGTCATACATGTGAAGAAAACACAAAACACCATATCGTTTTTATCGGTGTCGACTAATCGTAACTTGAAACAAAAAAGTCCAAGCCACAATAAATAATTGTTCGACTATTACGTGATAAGCGTCCTCGGGACAGCTGATGCATTCATAAACTACATCTCAAGTGTTCATATGTATCCATATAAACAAACTGCCTCGTAAATCGTTCTAAATTCTTTCCGAACCACAATTGATGCACATTATGTGATAATTATTTATCTTAATCAAGTTATTTAATTTTTATTGTTTATTTTTCTATGAGTCATTGAACATTCAACAGTCAACCATTACATTCATGGAATTCTCGTGTCACAATAAGATTGACATTATTTTGCTTTTGCTTAAAGATAAACAAAATTGAATTAGTTACATAAAATTAAATTAACATTGTATAAAATTTCAAAAAAATTTTTCAATGTAGGAACCCAAATGATCTCTTTTTTTATCATAAAAAAGGCGTAAAAGCTTAAAAAAATGTTAAAAGGGTATAAAACCTCTCAAAAACTGGGCGTTACTTTACAGGGCCCGCAGATACTTTAATAGTATACAACTGCTAAACCTGTACAAATCACGTGTGTGCCCCACGGTTGAATTTGGCAGCCACCTCTGGTCTGAAGCTCCAAAATACCTGAAAAATACCCTCGACTCTGGGCAAAAACGGGCGGCCCGTTTGATAGATTCTCCCATCTTAACAGACGGGTTGCAATCTTTAGAGCACAGGCATCGGGTGTAGGGTTGCCATCTGTCCGGCTTTAGCCGGACATGTTTGGCTTTTTTAGGTCGTGTCCGGCTAAATATTTATATGTCCGGCCTGTACGGCTTTTGTTAGGCTTTTTGTTAGTGTAACGCGGTGCACGCAGTGCCTGCAGAACGAACGCTACGCAAGGCGCAACGTGTTACGGACGAGGCAGGGGTGGGCGACAGTGGCTATTCTTGGTTCGAGAGGGTTTTGTCTTTAGTCAACTCATTAGTAGCTCTTAAGTCGAATCAAATGTACGGAAACTTCAGATATTTCAGTCAACGAAGTAATTGACCAATGTTCACAAATAATGGGCAATATAAAAAATGATACACTGGAACAAAATTTCTGCCCAATCAAGTTAACCGCAATTTTACGACATTTATCGGAGGCTCACCCAGATCGCGTGGAAGAATTCAGAGAAAACATGAATAATATGTTCAAAATTGCCAAAGACTACTCTTGGACAAGTGAATTCAGTGCCAAATTGAAACACTTTAAGTGGATGACTTTAGCTGAGGTACCAAGTTGGGAGCATGAGCAGAAACGATAGACATTCTGTCTAAAAAAAATTTAGATGACATTGAACTTTTTGACCAATGGCAGAACTTTGCGATTCCAGGCCATAACGCCAATGTTGAAAAGTTTTCTCTTTAATAAACGCCCAGTGGACCAAAGAACGCAGTAAACTGCCAACAGAAACAATTGCTAAGATGATGTACACATTGTGTAATTTAAAAATGGCATGTCAAGAATTTTATGAAATGATTTCCGAAGAAAACGACGTTTTGGATAAAGTAGGTGAAAAGGCCAAATATTCAAAATTGTAGATTTTTGTAAGTTTTTAATAATTTGGAGAATATTTTAATTAATTTTTTTCGTTTTTGTCCACAAAAATAGATATGTTTCATCACGTATTTGTTCAATGAAAATTTTTAGCTAACTGTTTAACCAGAAAAAGAGTTATGTTTGGTTTATTATTATGTCCACAGACAGAAGACACAATATTCTTTATTTTGTTATTAACATATTCTATATAAATGCCAAATGATGACAAGAATAAGACTGATTGATGATTGTTGTTATTAAACTGGTTAATGTGTGATTAATAAACAACGGTAACTTGTAGCAAATTTTTATTATTATGCATAAAAGTTATGTCTAACATTACGTACGTATGTCCGGCTTTTGGGGCAAAATGTCCGGCCTAATAAGGCGCAGAGTCAGGCTTTTTTATTTTAGAAGATGGCAACCCTAATCGGGTGAGAATGCTATCCTTGTTCTACCGGTATTACAATGGAAGTGGCTTCGAAGGATTTGCATAATTGACCCTTTCGGCACCGGTGCATAGTCGGGAAACACGCCAAACGCGTGCCCTACATTTGTACACGATTGACATTTGTCACACGAGAACGAGTCGCTTCTTCGACTCGTTCTTATGTTCAACAGCGCGGCTATGGAATGATTTGCCGGCCTCTGTGTTTCTCCTTCTTACAACATGAGTCTCTTCAAAACAAATATTCATTCCTTCCTCTTCTCGAAAAGACCCTCCACACAGCATCCCAGATGACAATTAGAGGGAAATTATTTTCCTCAGGGCCTCCTGTGTGGAGTTAATGAAAAAAAAAAATAATAAAAGATGAGCAAAAATGCATGTTAATATTTTTTTTTAAATAAAGTAAATAAGTAAAGTAAGTAGCGACAACGGCGTGGTCTGGGGGTAAGGCTCTTGACTCGCAATAAAGGTAGCGGGATCAATCCGGGCGTGGGCAAATACATTTTATTTTACGAATTTGTGTTATTTCACAATTAATTCCTTAACAATAATATATATCTAGTATATTTGCGGCACGTTCCAGAGTGGCAGATACTCTCAGTATCGCCCTTGTGTAAGACCACCATTCAAAATAAATTAATTGATATGGCTTTAGCCGTGTTTGGTGACTAGATCTGAAAAGCCAAGCTGTAAAGCAAGCCCACCTTTCTATTCACCATCTCCTTCCCCTCCCCACTAGCTTTATCCTCACAACATACCCCAAATCGGGGATGCCATAGTCTCACTGGCTCCAGACGGGAGAAGCTGAGGCTCTTGTGAGGAATTTACATAAAAAAGCGTTTATAGAAACAATTTTAAGGTTATTTTATGGACGTTAAAACAAAAATATGCATTATATTCTTTTAGGACGAAAAAAGGAAAACACAAAAAAGGGAAAGCATAAAACGGTAAAAGTAATTTTTTTATTTTATTTATTTTTTATTTAAGTTTTTATTCCAGCAGGACTGGGAGGGTAGTGCAATCCCAGTCTGCCATATTACATAAACAACTATAAAAGAAAAAAAGTTTCAATATTAGGTAAGTACCTAATTAAAACATAAAATGAAAACAAAATTCATCAGACAAATAACAAAAAATAAACATAAAATTAAAATAAATAATAAGTAGACAGAATTAAAAATAAAAGATAAAAAGATATTAATAAGATAGTAATAAATAGTGTTAAGCAATAACTAACTAACCATCAAGCCTCCTAACGTTTCCCCGCAGGAGTAGGCAGAGACCGCCAAACAACTAGGTATTGGCATATATTTCTTTTCCTCATTTACAATTCACATTCATAATCGCTCTTATGTTTTTCTAACTTTTGGCTTGGCCTGACTCAAGAATTTGTTTAACATGATCATGCCGTGTCTTCCTCGGGCATATTTACTACTCTAGAACAAGCTGCAAATAAGTACCTACTACATATTATTTTTAATGAATTCATACATTATGAAATACCACAAAACACGCCCCCACCCTTAGTAATAATACATTGTATCAACCCACTGTTTTGTAATTGTCAAGTCATTATATGTTTGCCATGAGGAAGAAACGGTCGTTCCGAAACCGGTCGGCGTTAGTAAAAATAGTAATCTATATTTTTTGTTGGTTAATATCGCCAAATTCTTGGTAGTTTTTTTTTTAATTTTCCTCCGGCTTTTTCATAAATGTGTAATTGTAGTCTCTGAAGATCTGGACATTTTCAGTTTAGTAATATGCATTTTACATTAGCACTGACATTTTTGGGGATGCGTGTCTTTTTAGGAAAGGAAGTTCTGGGCAAGAAAAGCGAATGAAGGTTGGGTAGGTAAATCTGGGGGTTAGTGTGTCCAGGAGTGACAGATGTATGAGTCCATCCCTCCCACTTCGGTGCAAGGCGATGTTCCGAGAAAAAACGGCTGAAGAATTCAGAAGTCAGAGAGAATGGTTCCCTCAACCATTCTCTCCCGTTCCGGCCTGCCATGCATATGGTGGGCAGAAGCATCCAACGCCAAGACCCGGGCAAACCTTACCCCATAAACTCGGGCACCCCTGCTAAGTCACCAAATGTAGCGAATCACTTGGGGTGACATACGGCAAAAGTGTTGGTTATCCAATAAATGGTTTCCGGGGCGGCGGTACCCATGTGTGCCTCTCAAATTGAAATTGAAAAGTCAGAAGAACTAAACGAAACCAAAAGAAAAATTCCACTTCTAGTAAATTAGTTTAGGCAATTTCGTCTTTATTTTTAGATATAAGCATGGATGCTGTGATTGAATATTAGTTTAACAATGAATTTCAATTCACTATGCGAGTAAGAAGAAAAATCATTACTTTAAAAAAATGCAGCTTTGGCCAATTCAAGATCTGCAAAATAACTATTATTTAATGCGTAAACAACGACGATATTGTTGCAACATTGTCTTGGTGAAATTGAAATATTAATTACACACGTTTGACAAAGATCCATCCTTATTGGAATCATATTTGGCGCCAATTTTGAATAGGTAATGTAGCTGAATTTCAATGTAATCTTACGTAGCAATGTGCGATATTTAAGTATGATTGCTTTGTTTTCGCAGAGAACAGAAGAAACGCTGTTAAAAAGCGATGTTGCCAAATGTAGGAGTTGCGATACGCGAGTCAATAAAAGCCAATAAAAACGTATATTTTGCTAAAAATATACGCTGGTCTACTGCAGCGCCGCGGCTCGCCGCTCGGTGACAAAGCACTGAACTAAAATAGCATATTTCAGTTGATTTAGGTACCAATACCGCGTCTGGCTTATTTTCGTTTTTGGACTGTATGAGGGTACAGGAGTGGGGAAAACTTAAAATTACATGTGTTCAATCCTGCGTCCGTATACCGGACGCAGAATGACGGTCGGACGCAGGATTGAATGAAAGTGGACCATTAGAAGACGCAGCAATGATAGCGGGATGTATATATATATATATATATATATATATTACTGGTATTATTTATATATATATATATATATATATATATATATATATATATATATATATATATATATATATATATATATATTACTGGTATTATTTATATATATATATATATATATATATATATATATATATATATATATATATATATATATAAATAATACCAGTAATATTGTCATATGTAATAAACATTTTGCCAGAGTTCGAAATTTCCCTAGATTTTGTCCTGATTTCCCTTATCCCTAAAAAATATTTTTCTCCCCTAGATATAGGGAAATTTCCCTCGACATAACATCACTGATTCAATATGACAACTTGAAGGTAAATAAACTATCGGTGGGTGAAGACCATATCATCATATTAACAATCCACCATAGATATGATGCTTTTCTGATGGTCTAGAAAAATTAAAACTTTGACAATTATTTTAACTATTAAAACTAACTATAAAAATAAAAATAAAAATGCAGTTATTTAAGTTTGAAAGTCTTTATTCATTAAAAAAAATAAAAAATTTGGACTGGAGTTCTCTATTGTCACAATAATACATACTAGGGAACCTTGATCTAATGGTAGGTACATGAAAGTGAATCAACTTTAATATATCAGGGCTATCCAAATGATGATTTACAATTTTGCATAAAAATATGAGATCAAAAATGTCGTATTTAGACAATAACCGCAAGTCAATCTATATAATTAAACAATGATTCGTTTGCATTTTTTTTAATTATTTATTAAATTGAATATAATTACATCTAATACAATATAAGATATGGGTAGACCCACAAAGCTGTGACAGATCAGTTTGCCTGTAGGTTCCACCATTTAATATTACTACATAACACACATTAGCTTAAGTTACAATATTAATACCTAATATAAGATTTAGGATAGATAAATGTGTTGATCATTTATTAATCACTTTTTTGTCAATTTAGGGCAGGGTTCCTCATTATTATTTTTAATGAATGTTTTGATTCAATATGTTATAAATCAAAGGTATATATATATATATTCGAGCGTTCTGCTACCATACTTATTTGACATTCGTGGTATTTTTATGCCTTTGTTTTCGGTAAATCTTGTTGTGTGACTATGCACCAATAATTTTTAATTATCCTCAATTATAATGTACCAGAGAAGCCCTTTAATTGGAAGTAGGCCCTCAGACCCAAACAGTAATTTTAAGTTGTTTCTTTGTTTGTAAATGCTAGGTTTAACAATTTTTTTTAATTATAGCAATTTGTAAATTTTGAATGTATTTAATATTAATTATGCTCGAGTGTCCCCAAGTTCGAATTCCATATCTAAGTATGGATTCGACCATAGAATGATATATAAGTTTGAGAGTGCATCGAGGCAACATAAATTTTAATTTATAAAAATTACTCGCCAAACATCGGAGCTGGTTACAAATTTTGATCACTTGTTATCCCATTTAAAAGGTTACTAATATTAATATTAAAATATTTTGTATTGAAAATTAAAACTCTTCATAAAAAAAAGATAAAAAAAGTGTTTATGGTATTACAGATCTACCGCTGACAGTACGGCTGCAACTTATTCCCCTTTCCCATAAACGATGCTTGCAATAGAAAGAGAGATAGCAACGAAACTACTGTGGGTAGACATAGACGTCACGTGCAGCTGATATAAATGCACCGCGGAATGTGCATCTGCAACACATTCGCGACAGATGCAATTTACGAGTTTATTTACAGACGGAGACCTGTTACTTCAGCACACTTGTAAGTGCACGCTGCGAAAATAACACACTGCAAATAATAATAAGTAAATAACGCACTGCAACTAACTCTACTGCTAATTTGCGCATCACGGAGAAGTTAAACTCTTTTTAGAAAGGACTTTGGGTAAAGTTACTCCGCTTGCTTCTAATTCGTGTAAATTATTTAAAACTCCGTTTCAACTCATAGTAAAAAAACAAAATACAAATATATATATCAACACTAGCTTTTGCCGGAGGCGTCTACTAATATCTACAGGAATTCCAAAAACTGAAAAAATCGAACTAATATCTATGAGAATCAAAGTGTTGACGAATATCTACAGCTCAAACTGTTGATTAATATCTATGAAAACCAAAGTGTTGACGAATATCTACAGCACTGGCAGAGGTTGGATTTGCAATTATGTATAGCATATTGGAATAACGTAATATTGCGTATGCAGTTTAAAAAACTTAATTTATCTAAGTATGTATGTAAAAATCCCTAATATCGGACTATTGGACACATTTAGCTGATTAGTCCAACCAACGCTCCGTAGGTATTAGTTCAACCTACGCTCTGTAGACATTAGTCAACACTCTGAAGTTCGTAGATATTAGTTCAACATATGAGCTGTAGATATTCGTCCGACATAGAGGCTGAAGATATTAGTATCTGGAGTCCTTTTGCCCCCGGCTTCGCTTGCATAGTATTAGGGGGTTTCCCATTCCGTCTCCCTCCCTGCCCCTCCCTCTGCCCCCTTTCCACCACCACTCCCCCCCTTCCTTCTCCCCTCCATATCCGTTACATTCATTTTTCAAACAGCTCGCGTGCCACCTATTAAAACGTAACAATCACACCCGCGCAATTTCGCATTTATAATATTTATCATTTAGACATTTTTAGTATAGATTAGCATTTTATACATATTTGAATTTTTACTACCAAAGGAATCTCCTTAGTAACCTAAAAAAAATAACAAAACGACAGCGCACGTCAAACAATTACTTAGCAACGCTTTGCTTGTCGTCCGGACAATAAATGTATAATAAATAATTTCATAACGCCAGAGCTTACCAATCTAAACAGCCTATATTACTCGCAAATAATGTAGCTTTCTATTAGTGAAAGAATTTTTAAAGTCCATTCAGTATTTATTGCGTGAAAGAGTAACAAACATTCATACATCCATATGTCCGTACATTCATACAAACTTTCGCCTTTATAATATTAATAGGATAATAGGATTAATAGGATAATAAGATTTATAGGATTACTAGTAATAACTATTTACGCCGGGGATTTGGTAAAAGATGCATTAAAGCTCCATAAAATTTTAAAATTTCATTTTTAATTATGACCGGCCGGATACTGCGTAGCGGGCCGGATCAGGAAAGTCTGATTGAGGGAGACTTCTTGAACTATCCATCGGGACTCTCTCGGAACATCGCCTTGCAGCGCTGTGGAAGGGATTTATTCATACGTTTGTTACTCCGGGAAACATTACTCTCAGATACCTACCCTCTTCTCTTTCTTTTTTACTTCCCAGAACGTCGTCTTCTTCCTTTTCTAAAAATCTAAAAAGACCCTCCATGCAGCATTTCCAAAGATAGGCCCTGAGGGGAATTATTTTAGCTAATGTTAAAAAAATATTCGCACTAAACTTGGTCACTTTAGCCGAAATTATTATTGGTAACGAGATATTTGTGAAAAAACAGATTTTGGCGCGATTTCGGCTGGTTTTTTCAAAATGGCGTCGAAAGCTCAAGTGACCCAAGGTCTAAAACTCAGATTTTATATCAGGAGATGAGTGAATAAATCATGTAAATAAAAATGGGACCACCGGGATAATCCCGATTGCGGAACGCGGATCTCGATCTCGACACATTTTCAGTGAAATTGGACCAATGGGGCCATTGATTTAAAAATAATGATTAATTACCTCCTATTTGGTTCACCAAACACATCTAAAGTCATTTCAGATTTTCAGATTTGATTTGATTGAATGGTGATTTTTCACCAAGGCGATACTGAGAGTATCCACTAATCTTGTTGGGACTCTTGTGTAGTAAAGCACACAAAAAACTATTACATAGATAGTGTTTTGTCATGTTCAGTGTGATCAATCAAAACTATTTATTATGGATTCAACCCACTTAACTGGAATCTACTCCTTGTTCAAAGTAATCTGTACTATCATATTCACACTACTGTATCTGATACATATCTAATCTACTAACTATTTCTATCTAAAGGTAATCATTATCATTAAATGTATATTAAACTAACCATGAAGCAATCTGTGTAATAGAAACACATTAAGTGATAAGATAAACGTCGGTCGTTGAGAGTGAAAACATTTATAAATGACTACGAGTTCGTCTTGCGTTGCAATGCCACTAACTAAAAAAAATGTGAGTTTACCAAGCGTCCTCGTTCCCCCCCCCCCCCCCCTCTCCCGCTTTCCAAAAAGTCCGTGGGGGCAGTTTCACTATGTTGTGACGTATGTAAGTAAATTGGAAGAACAATACATTTTAATGTTTTTATGTTCGATTAAATGTGTAATAATAATGTTTGCCGGTAGATATAAAACAATTACTTTGTTTATAACTTGAAATTTATTTAATTTATTACGACCGACCGGTTTCGCTTAATACAAGCATCTTCAGGGTACAAAATTAAACTAACAAAGTAAATGTTTTATTTCATTAATATGTCAAACCACAGAGTGACCGCTATCTACCAAAATATTTTTTTTAGAAAAAAACTTTGTGTAAATATTATTATGCCAGAGCTCTCCATCAGAGTTTTGCTGTTTCAATTTTTATTTATTTAATTTTTTTCTTCGTTTTACAAATTTTCAAACATACCTATTTTCTGCTTTATTATTAGGCCTAACGACATATTGGGTAAGTAGATATGGTTAGAGATTTCACGGTCAAAAGTATTACACTTTGGGAGGCGGATATAGGCCGCCCCCGGGAACCATTTATTGGTTAACCAACACCTCTGCCATAGGTCACCCCAAGTGGTTCGCTGCGTTTGGTGACTTAGCAGGGGTGCCCGGGTTCATGGGGTGAGGTTTATCCGGGTCTTGGCGGTGGATGCGTCTAGCAGCTGCATGGCAGGCCGGATCGGGAGAGAATGTTTGAGGGAGACCCTTTGATTTCTCCAGCCGTACTCCCCCGGAACACCGCCTTGCACCGCAGTATTCATACGTCTGTCACTCTTGGACACACTGACTTCCAGATTCCTACTCACCCCTAATACTCTTTTCCTTTCCAGAACTTCCTCTCCTTTCTTTCCTAAAAATACCCTTCCCACAGCATCCCCAAACATTACATAGGCCCCGAGGGGAATTATTTTCCTCAGAGCCTCCTGTGTGGAGCTAATGTAAAAAATATACCTATCGTGTGTTTTATGGGTATTATGCCACGTTTCTCTTCTTCCTTTTTTTGCCAACATTAAAGAGTCCATCATTAGGGTAGATAAAAGAAGGACGGAGCGCAACACGGAGTAGTACCCCAAAAATAAATCACAATATTAGTTAGTACTTCAAAATAGTCCCATTGGTTCCAATTAATAAAATAATCATTTTTAAACTGTTTGACAAAGTTAGAAGGCGAATAGACAAATTAATGTGTCGGGTTGTCAGGCATTGCATCAGGCGTAAGTCGTCAATTATTGCAAAAGCAATAGTCTCCGCTTATATTGCTTATTACCTTTTCAGACAGACGTATCCATAAATTCAAAAACCTTTCACCTTCACCTTCACTGCCCGCGGCATTGTAAATATCTAATTGTGTAAAAATGTTATCTTATTTGCACGTTTTTGTAAAGTTCATTTCATAAAAATTCTCCAGCCCTAAAGATTCCTAAATTTTCTCGTCTTTCAAAATTAATAATATCAACTCTACCTTTGTCACTAATATTTTCATAAATGTAATACTAAGGGTGGGTTTTTTTCATTTTCCTTTACTTTTAGCTGTGCAGTTTACAGTTACTTTAGCAGTACATTTGACATTTACGGAAAAATGAGTTTTTTCAAGACACCAACTGCTAAAGTAAAGGTAAACAGGGATGACAGCATGATAACTCATCTAATTCCCACACTTTCGTATTGGGAACTGTTCACATATTTTTTTCATATGGCAACTCGCACGATAAATGTCAAATTTCACATTATTTTCCAACATTTCAGCTTCACTTCTAGGTCTAGGCATTGATATGAAATTTTTGTTGAATGATGCTATGGCCTTTGACACATTAAAAATTATTTTGCACACTCTACTTTTGTGTGTTTTGCAATCAAAGTACTCTTTGCATTGCCCCAGTCGTATAAAACCGTAAAGTCAATAACAACTGCTCAGAGGTTTGACAGCATTATTCCGAGCAGAGGAGAGAAACAAAAAATCATAGAAGCCTTATTTAATCTACGTCATGTCATTTGAATAAATATTTGTAGCTAATGAAATCAAAAGTCAAGCAGTTTCTTTATTACGCGAAATCAGCATACAAAATCTAAGATTTCCATTAGGTAGAAATTTCTGCGTACATTATGTCGCTTAACATGTCGTATCATATAATTAATTGTAGGGTCGTCGTCAGAACTTGAAGAATTGTCACTTGTTGTGAACATAATGATGATACTATAATAGCAAATACTGTAAAATAGATAGCAAGAAAATAACTCCTAATCTATAAATGTCACTGAAGTGACATTTAGACAACGGCTGCAATTTTGATTACCTTTACTTTAGCATTTGCAGCACCATTGTGGGCCTGTAAGATTCTAGGTAAAAGTAAACGGTAAATGTCAAATGAAAAAAACTCAATTCTATGACTTTTACTATTAACATTTACAATTAGCATTGCATTTAGCAATCTCGGTAAATGAAAAAAACCCACCCTAAGACTGATGGGGTAGCAAATGTAAAATTATATATAAATTATAATTACGTATCTTCTACAAGCATAAATTTTCTAATTAAAGTGTGTTTATCGGAAGTGACCATATTTGAAGTGAAGTAATATTATTTTAATAAATTGCACTCAGTATGGCATAGTCTCACACGTTCAGACTCAGTACACTGCCAGACTGTTAGACCATCATACTGTCATACTGACAGTTCGCAGTATCATTAAGCCAGGAGGCGGTGAAGACAAATAATAATATTTTCCGGAAAATAGGGTGGGAAACCGGAAGTTTCCCCATAGGAAACGCACCATTAGGCTAACGTTTCCACTTCAGCTTTCCAGAGGGGGTGGCGGTGGCAGGGGAAGCCGGGGGAATAAAGTGGAAATTAGGTGAAGGTTTGAAGGGAGAGATAAGGGTATCCTTGCCAAGGACGGGAAGGAGGAATGAATCAAGAAATCCGTATATTATTACAGAAACGGCACATTCATATATGTACTCAAGGCAGGTTATTATTTTTATTATTGACATATCCTTCGAACTGTAGAAAAGGTGCTTTATGATTGCCAAGTTTATTCACATGTAATATTTATTTAAATGTATTTTTTCTATATATAGAATAGAATACATGGAATAAAAATTGCAAACATTAAAAGGGTATTACCAGAGAAAACCAGAAATATGTCATTTTTAAATCAGATTTTAGACGTATTGACTATTTTCCACAAAAAATTATAAATGGATTTCAAAAGATTGTTCTTTTATCTAGCATTCGCATGTTTTAAATTTTGAGAAAAAATGTTTATTTTTAGTATAATAAGGTTATACCATAGGTCGTTGGCAGATTTGTTAAAATTTCAAAAAAGATTTTGTGTTATACCACACCCATTTCAAATTATATAATCATGCAGTCAAATAAAACAATACATTTATCAATACAATTTTTAACATTCTTATTTAATTTAGACATTATTGAAAAATGATAAATACTTATTACAAAAAGTATATTATTTTAATAGTTTTATCATCACGCCTTTCTGCATTTTTCGGTGTAGGTATAAATTAAAGCAAATTTGGAATGAAATAAAATCGATTTTGAGTTATAATTTTAAAAAGCTGATACGGAGAATAATTAATCTTTCTCATTGTAACCGCCCCGCACGATCGTAAGAACAACTTTCGACGAAATGTGAATTTTCGTCCGCTAGCTGGTTAAACGCTCTTAAGAAACAAACAAGAACAAAAGATGTCATAAGAACAATAAAAAAGCTAAAGTGGAAGTGGTCAAGCCACACAATCAAAGGAAGTGAAAAATGGTCAAAATTAGTCATGATTTGGTTCACAAGTGACAAGAAAAGAAAAAGAGGTAGACCATTTAGACGGTAGGTTGACGATATCAAAGCCATAGAAGGTGGTACATGGACAAGAGTTGCTAATGATAGAGAAAAATGGCGACAGTTGGAGGAGGCCTTTGTCAACTAGTGACGTACGGACAGGGAGTCGATGCATGATAAATGTAAAAAGTATATTATAATGTAACGTAATTTACTGTCTGAAATTAAATTATTATTATTATTACTAATTTTATTTATTTTTATAAATATTTATGAGTGCTAAAAGAGCTATATCCAGATATGTTCCTTATTTGTTCTATTTGATTTATGTTGTACAACACGAAATAAAAAAGAATAAATACCAATCTCCAACAACGGCGAATAACAATACGTATGCTAAAAACAAAAAATAATAAATCGTGAAATTTAGTTAAGTTTTTGGGGTTATCGCTAAATGTGTCAGGAATCGCACAGGTTTATAATTGGATAATTTAGAAATTAGAAAAAGTGCTAATAAATATTTTTTTTTAAATAGCCACCTCCTAAATTTATTTTCGTACTAGCGAAGTACTTAGCTGACTAGGCGAACTTTGTACCGCCTCAGAATCAATAACTGTTGTTAACATATTAGCTGAATTAAATTCAGTTTTTTTATTAAGGGAACGTACCCATACTACGTGACCAACTTTTTGCAATTTTTAACCTCCCCCCCCCCTTCGGTGACCAAAAACCTAAGCCCGCCGTCGCTCATTTGTACCAAGCGTGACATTTTGAAGACCCCCCCCCTAAACGTGTCACGTAGTATGGGTACGTTCCCTAAGTTTAATTTTACACAATGAAGCAATTATCGAAGCGCAACTGTCCGTGTTTTGTTTTGGTCAGTTTCAGAGATGGCGTAGTGTATAGAATTTTTGTGAATTTCTTACTTTTCCACTTACTTACGGGAATTGCGTTTCATTTTCTTTATACGTGTGATGGAGATTTATTATAATTATTGAATTTTTCCTTTGGAGGGGTGCAGACAGACGTTCACCGTTTGTCTCATTTTCGACTTTGACGTTGACATTTAGTGTGTAAGAAAGAAGGGCAATAAATGTTTAAGAACAAAAGCAAAACAATCAGCGCATTGATATTTGACGTTTTTGAATTTTCGGAATTCGCTCACTATTTAATATTACATCTTTTTAGAGGGGATTGATAAAAAAAACCAGCCACACACATTGTTTTGTGAAAATTTTTATCTTTTCCCGGAGTTCCACCAACATTCAATAAATTTTCCTCAATTAATTTCATTAAATAATTCATTCAATCAATTATAAGTCTTCCTTTGAGCGCATTCAAATATAATTAGACCATTTAATTCCTCTTAATCTGCGAATTTTTGATCAAGCATTGGATCAAATTAACTCCAATCCTATCAAAGGATTTTTAAATTGGAAAATAAAGATTTGAAGTTGGGCAGAGACAATCTTTTGAAAGCTGACTGAATTGACTGACGCCCTATCATTTAATTACCCTTTCAGATTGTTCGACGTCCCGGAAATTCTCTTTTTATGACGGAGAATAATATTAAACCAAAAGCAGTAAGCTGAAAGATAGATTACGCAAAAAAAATTCAGCCCTTCCAGAGAAGCGATTCTGTATCTTTTGTAGGTATAGAAAAGATCCCATATGGAACCGGCTGTGAAATTTGTGTGATTCTCTATGACTTTCAATTGATTTTTCAATTGATATCGTGGGCCGATGACAGCTGCTTCCAATTTTAACTAGTTTAATACTGTAAGATTACTGATTTTTTATTCATTGTACGTTTAAAGTTATTTGAATTCAAAGAATTGTTTGTCCACGCAAACGTACTCCCCAATTCCTCTCTGGATTTTGACACTACTGCATATAATCTATCTACATATATGAAAATTTAGGTTCCATATGTTTGGGTTCTCAAATCTCGAAAACTAATCGATGTTTAACTCAATTTTTTTACAGAACATTGCATTTTAGCAGAAGAGTATTTCTATATATAATGATAAGCTCTGGTGACATGAAATTTGTATAAAAAAATACTCGCGCGTGGAGCGCGAGTGGTTGTGCGTATTTCATATATTTTAGCGGCAGGAGGGGGAGGGTAACGAAGAAGGTGGGATGGGAGGGGGGAGGCGAGGAAGGTGGACGTAGGAGGGAAAGGGGACGCGGGAGGGGAACGGGGACGTAAGAGGATGGACATGCAGGGAGAAACAATTTACGTTTTTTATTTTATTTTTTTAATATAAATACCGCACAAGAGTCCCAACTGCTCCCATCTGAAGCCAGTGAGACCATGGCATCCCCAATTGGGATATGTTGTGAGGCTGAAGGTAGTGGGGAGGGGAATAAGATAGGGAAGAGGAATGTGGGGAAATACCTGACTATTCAGATCTGGTCACCAAACACGGCTAAAGCCATTTCAAGCAACGTTTCGATTCTGAATGGTGATCTTACACCAGGGCGATACTGAGAGTATCTTCCACTCTGGAACGTGTCGCAAATATACTTTATATTATTTGTAAATTAATAAATTGTGAAATAACACAAATTAATCTAATAAAATTTATTTGCCACGCCGGGATTCGATCCCGCAACCTTCGAGTGAGTGCGAGTCAAGAGCCTTACCGCTGGAATACGCCGGCCGACATCATACTTCATTGGATGATATAGCAACGCATGCCGAGAACCAGCTAGTATAAAATGATTATCGACAAATAGCATGTCGGTATGTTTTGCTTTTTAGAGAAGTTACTTCTTTAAGATCCTCCAAAAAATTATGTACCTTGTTTGAACGCCATCAACAAGTATTCAGTATACAAACTGGACAATGTTTTTTTTAAAGCAAAACGTACGGACGTAGCGAATTTTCAACCTTCAGTCGTTCTTTTCGCCCAGTATTCGGGGAGTAAGAGCGACAGTAACAGCAACAGTTTGGTAAAATACCTATAGTTCAAAATTCTCAGAGATCGTGTTTAATCTAAATATTGTAAAATAACAACCGAATGCTGCACAGCATTCAACGCAAAAGCTGTGGAAAACAAATACAGCCATTCATTGTGCCAAAGAGTTTCTCTGGTAGGTAATCTGTAACGATTCGTCCACTTTTTGCTTAGTAAAGTTACGTTCGACAATCGTGTAATCATATGTTTGATGTGTAAAAATTTTTGAAGTATTCGTACGCAAATAAAAAATGCATTGATTTTTTTTTATTTGAGT
This sequence comes from Limnephilus marmoratus, assembly GCA_917880885.1. NCBI lineage: Eukaryota > Metazoa > Arthropoda > Insecta > Trichoptera > Limnephilidae > Limnephilus > Limnephilus marmoratus. The sequence continues at coordinate 42,393,148 of OU862924.1, read as the reverse complement.
ATTTTTTCTCAATTTGAAAGAGCACGAAATACAGCGGTATAGAAAGTTCTTATCGAAATGTTGTAGGTGTTTATATTTCCAGAAAGATAAGAAAGTCTTTCTTCTTCTTCGTTCTTTTTAGAAAAAAACTTAAGTATTTATAAAAAGACGCGTATCTTAATTTTGTTCAAACAACATTTAGCCATTTAATTGTATGAGATTGTAGTGGCGGCAATTTAATAAAATCCAAACTTTTTATGCAGTACGTACAATTAGTTTTATATTTGGGGTAGGTACAATCTAACTAACTAACTAACTAACTAACCATCACGACGTTTCCCCGCAGGGGTAGGCAGAGAGGACAGACCGCCAAACATCCCGGTCTTGACACACATTCCTTGCCTCGTTTACATTCATACAACGCCTCATACATTCTCTTCTATTAGTCTGACTCTTGAACTCTTGACATGGCCCGACTCAAGTATCTGATTCACTTGGTCGTGCCATGTCTTTCTTGGGAATCCTGGACTTCTTCTACCATTCACATTTGCGTCATATATTCTTTCTACACTCCTTTTCTTGTTCATTCGCTCTACATGCCCAAACCATCGGAGCGTTCCTTTCTTGATCTTACTCATTTCGCTTACATCAGCCTTGCATTCTTTGCGGATTTCCACATTTCTCACACGATCATACATGGTTTTACCACACATACGCCTCAGGGATCTCATTTCTACAGCGTTCAGTCTACTTTCATCCTTACTCTGTCAGTTCCATGCCTCACTGCCATACATCAGGGTAGGTACCAATACTCCATTATGGACGGCTAGTTTCGCGTCTTTGGACAGTTTTTGTTGGTGCCAACGGCGTTCAGTCCTCCATTAATAGAGTTACCTGCATTTAGGGTTGCCATATCTTAAATTTGGAAACCAGGACAAGACGCGTGAAAACCCCGGATTTTAGAGCCCAAAACCCGGACATGTCAACAGGTTTTTTTAAACATAGTCAGTGTAATAAAAAACAGTCGAAAACGCCTTTTTATTTATTTTCAAATTAAATTTAGTCATCTTTTATCATCATTATAAATGTACCTAACAAAACAGAATCTTATTACAGTTTATTACAAATTGTTTTAATAATCAGTTAGAACACAAATTATTAATATACTCTGTTATGAAATCCAAACCTTATTAAAATATTAAGCCTAACAAAATTCAATTAAATTTTTACACAAGTACTGAGACCATTTTAGTATTCAGTCTTACAATTTTTACGGTAACTCTTTAACTCAATAATAATTATATATTAAAAATTTTATCAGCAGCCATTTAAACAACAAAATATGTCTTAACATAATATGAACTAAATTCAGTCTTCTTAAATCTTAGCAACAAAACTGAACCTTTTTAAAGTTTGGACTTACTGTAATGTAAGTTACATTATTATTTTTTTTAAGCATAAAATAACAAAAAACTATACTTATTTATATCACCTTAAAGTTTTAGTCAACAGCCATATTGTAAATTTCTTTTATGTAATAAAAACAATCATAACTTTAACTACAAAAATGAAAAGAAATTATCGCACTCAAAAGTACACTATTTGATTATCTAGCTATTAAAGCTTTTTCCTCAGCCTCTCGCCCTTTTTACTTTTCAGTTTTTTTGTATTTATCACTCTTTCTGATAGCTTTTAGAGTACCCTCCATTTTTAAAAGGAATTTGTAAAAATAAATGCAGCTGTATTCTTGGAAATTGAATTTAATTTTAATTAAAGATAAATGAAACCAAGTTACTTTGTTTGAACCACTTTTATATTTGTTTAAAGCCGACCGGTTTCAGAACGACCGTTCCTTCCTCAGGGCAAACGTAGGTATAAGTTTGACTTTAAATTTTATGACTTTAATTTTTTTTTAAACCCGGACATCATATGAAACCCCGCCCGGACGCTCCCCGGACGCCCTCTAAACTAGGACAAATCCGGGGAAACCCGGACGGATGGCAACCCTACCTGCATTCAACCTTCTTTCAATATCTCTATCAGCCTTCCCATTTCTCGTAAGGTACAATCTATGTATTATTTACTTATAAAGAAAGGGTTATAAATTTATACCCTTTCTTTACTTCAAATTTGAGTTTGAGGTATTTCAAATACTATAATTTGTTTTCTTGAAAACATTCACGTCCACCGCCTTTAGGGTGATTTTTCCAAGAGAGAGTATCCATGTATATGTATGTATGAATTATTATATGAGTTCTGGTCATAATGCCTGTGATAATATAATACCATAGTCAGGTCACCAGGTGGTTATCTACGTTTGGGGGATCGTGTTAATGGGAAGAAGTTTGTGGAAGGTCTGTGGGTGCGTTTACCCAGCTACCGCGTGGCCGCATCGGGAGAGACTGGTTGAGGGAGACCTTTTAAACTCTCCAGCCGGACTCTCTCGACACATCGCCTTGCATAACAGTGGGAGGGACGGATTCACACTCCTTCTCTCCTGAATACATTGACCCCTAGATGCTTGACAAACATCCTTCACACCTTTTTCCTTCCCAGAACCTCTTCTTCTTCTATTTCCTAAAAAGACCTTCCACCTAACATCTCTAAAGATGGCGTAGACCGTGAGCTGATGTGGAGCTAATGCAAACAATTATATATAATTATTTGTAATATCTATGGATATTTTAAGATCACAACTATGTTTACTTTTTTATATCTTAAAGTCTGCTATTATATAAATCGTTCATTCCTTCATTCTCTCTCATTTCTAAGTTTATATATCTTTAAGTCAACTGTTGTATAAATCTTGCGTTCTTTCTTATATATCCTTTACTTACTAATTACAATAATTTTTGTTACTAACTTACACGATTCATTAAGTTATAATGATTTTTTAATTCATATTATGATTTTTTAAACTTATCATGATTTTCATTTTTAAATTTACATATGATTTTCTAACCTTTCTTATTATTTACAATAGCCGTTATTACTAACTTACACGATCTTTTAATTTACTAATTGAGCTAGAATTCCCTCACCAAACACAAGAGCATTATCTCCTTATGTTGAGGAAAGGCAATTTTTTGTTTCTTTATTAAAACCTTATGTAACTATGTAACTGATGTAACTTTATATGTATTTTTAATCAGCATTGCCAAAATAATAATAAATAAATATATATCCAAAGCCGACCGTGGTCGATTTTGTTTTTAATACAAATCTATAATTCCAAGATTGACGAAAGTTTAAACACTTAGGGCCGGTTTTATAAACGAAGTACCAAATTTTAGTTATGTAACGAACCGTTTTTTGTTAACGGACTGCTATCCGTTCGTTATCTTACTTTACGCATTATAATTTATGATCTTTTTGACATATGTTTTGAGAGAAAGTGTGTACCTTGTTTTAAAAGAAGAGACCCTAAATGGTTTAATGGTGAGATTCTTAGTGACCTGAAAAGGAAATGCAAACTTCACAGAAACTGGAGGCGCACCGGATTGATGGGATATCGGGAAAAGTTTTGTATTCTACGATCCAAAATCAAACGTAGTATAAATATTGCGTATAAGGATTACATAAATAATATCGAAAAAAACGTCAAGAATGATCCGAAATCCTTCTGGAAATTTGTATCCGAAAAGAGGAAAGACGGTGGGTTTCTAAACTCAGTGTCATGGAACGGAAGTACTCATACTGGGCCCGATATTCCGGAAGCATTTGCGAATTACTTTAAGTCAGTCTATAGCGAACATAGTGCAGAATTTGACTCATACACCCCAGGCGGTAACTCCTCACTAGCTCAAAATGTTGAAATTTTAAGTGTAAATAAAAATGATTACCTAGCTGCAATTAAAAAACTGAAACCAAAAGAATCTGTTGGACCGGATTTTATTAACACAATTGTCCTGAAGGGTTATGCCGATCCGCTAATGGTACCGCTTTTACATATCTTTAATATTTCACTTAACTCCGGTAAATTCCCCGACCGTTGGAAAATCTCAAAGGTCACGCCCTTACACAAAAATGGCGATAAATCATGTGTATCTAATTACAGACCGGTGGCAATTCTTTCGGCACCGGCCAAATTATTTGAACTCGTGATACAAAAACGTATATACTATAAAGTAGAACCATTTCTCATAAACCAGCAGCATGGGTTTAGAGAGGGCAGGTCTACGACGACCAACTTAATGGTATTTACGGATTACGTCTCAAATATATTGGACAACAACGAGCAAGTAGATGTCTCATATAATGATTTTGCGAAAGCTTTTGACAAAGTATATCACCTCATATTACTGAATAAACTTGAAAGCTTCGGCTTCTCATACTTGCTGCTTTTGTTCTTTCATAATTATTTGTCTAACAGAAAACAATACGTTGTTTACGGGCAGTTCACATCGAAACTCTACGCCACAAATTCTGGGGTTCCTCAAGGGTCTAATTTAGGACCACTTTTATTTTTATTGTTTATTAATGACATAGGGTTGTTTATAAGATTTGTAAAATTTTTGTTATTTGCGGATGACATTAAACTATACACCTGTATAACGACAAATGAAGACTCCGTTCATCTACAAAACGATATCGACGGTATAGTAGAGTGGAGTCATCAAAATAAACTTCTTTTTAACAGTAGTAAGTGTACAATTATGTGCATTACAAGGGCAAAGCGTACTTTATATTTTAACTATAAAATGTCTGGTACCTCTATAAAACATATCTCGATAACGAAGGATTTAGGAATCACTTTTGACACGCGTCTGAATTTTCGAACTCATATCGATTCGGTGTGCAACTCTGCAATGCGAATGCTGGGTTTTGTTATATGTAATTCGAAATCTTTTACGAATACGGCAATCATAAAAATGCTTTATTTTACTCTGGTTCGCAGCATTCTTGAGAGTGGATCGATAATATGGGGACCCGAAGATACCCTTTACTCAAATGATGTAGAAAAGGTGATGTAAAAAAGTTTATGCGATACCTCTACATGCGAGAGTTCGGATATTACCCTTTATTGTATCCTTCAGATTTTCTCGCTGGAATGCTGAGGATAGAACGTCTAGACGTCAGGAGAAATATTGCAATGGTGTTAGTGGCGCACAAGCTACTAAATGGGCAGACTTGCAATCCAGATATTCTGGAACGAATTTCTTTTTATGTCCCTGATAATTTCATCAGAGCTAGACAGCACAGATTATTTATTTTTCCAAGGGGCAGGACCAACCTACCAATGATCATGCCTTTGGGGAGAATAACTACTTTGTTAAATAACATTTCTTCTGTGATTGACATTTTTAATTTGAACCAAAGAGAATTTAAGACAGCAATAAGCATACTATTTACCAAATCTGGCTAATCAGATAGTATTGATGTACTTACCCATGCAAATAAATGTATATACTTACTTATTATAAACTGTAATTTATAAACTGTTATTTGTGAAATGTAAATGGATTATACTGTTTTTCACAATAAATCAATAAATAAAATAAAATAAAATAAACAAATGTCCATTACTAGCGGTCATCGGTTACATTTAGTCCTAAAGTTTTATTATTTGGGCCACTCTCCGCATAACAATGCACTACTTGCATTGTTATATGGATGATGTCGACTTGGAGATTCCTGTAAAATCGCCAGCTGCTTGCAGCATTGATCCCAGAGCTTAGAAACGTAGTGATAATAATAACTTATTTATTGTTATTAAGTTTAATTTGTGGAACCCCATTTTAATATTTATTTCTTTTATAACCGAGCGCCGAGAACAACTTCCCACTTACAACCGACAAAAACGTCAGCAAACGGACCGTTATCCATTTAACTGACCAAAATCGGTCCGTAAAGCATTAACCGCTACATAACCGATCGGTAGCCTTGCGAATGTTTATAAAACGGCAAATACAGGCGGTAGACCCAGGGTAGACCAAATATTGGTTAAAAATGGTTTCAAGCGTGACGAACTGATGGTTATAAAACCGGCCCTTAATCTTTAAATCAAGAAAAAGTTTACTGTCTAAGTGAAACCATTATAAAAGACCACCCCTTTTCCCATTTCTTAACGCAAAATTTTAACTCAAAGACATTTTTCACACTAAACTTGACGTTCAAAATAAGAGGAAAATAATTACGGTATACATCTAAGTTCCTAAAGTTCACCTTTTCTTTCTTCGATCTTTCATAAACAGGAACGCTATCAATTATTTTATATTATCGAATTCGTATTAAGCCAAGAATACAACTGTGTAGGTACTCCACGGGAACAATGTAATTTATTCATAAAGAGTTCCTTATCTGTTTGACTCAATAAACAATTTGCGATAGTATAATAATCTATGGTGTACCAATTCGTGACAATATCACAGCAACTCACGTTAAGAGCGTTTAACCAGCCAGCGAACGAAAATCCATATTTCGTCGAAAGTTGTTCTTACGATCGTGCAGGGCGGTTACAATGATAAAGATTAATTATTCTCCGTACCAGCTTTTTAAAATTATAACTCAATATCGAATTTATTTCAATCCAAATAAGCTTTAATTTATACCTTCATCCAAAAATGCTGAAAGGCGTAATGATAAAACTATTAAAATAATGTACTTTTTGTAATTATTTTTTGATTATAAGTATTTATCATTTTTCAATTATGTCTAAATTTAATAAGAATGTTAAAAAAATCTGAAATATGTTAGTTTGTAATTGCGCAAATAAATACACAAATGGACCAATTTTCGTCAAGAAACACATGTACGTACATAGTTTTTAATGATTTTATTGAAACTAAAATTAAAATTCCAACACATGCGTTTGCTAGATAATGTATTGATTTATTTTACTGCATGATTATATTATTTGAAATGGGTGTTGTATAATACAAAATCTTTTTTGAAAATTTAACAAATCTCCCAACGACCTATGGAATAACCTTATTATGCTAATTTTTTTTTTTTACTCAAAATTTATTACATGCGAATGCTAGATAAAAGAACAATCTTTCGAAATCCATTTATAATTTTTTGTGGAAAAGAGTCAATACGTCTAAAATCTGATTTGAAAATGACATATTTCTGGTTTTCTCTGGTAATGCCCTCTTAACATCGTTAAAATGTTAAAATGGTTTCTTAGAAATAATATTATTTATGGGTAGGTATGTTGTGCACAATTATTATCAACAATAACTACGTTATGTTTACTGCGGACAAGCAATACAAAAGCGAAAAAGTTGTTTTCACGAAAACTTTATTATTAAGAAATGTGCAAGGTCAAATTCATTAAAATTAGTATTAAAAACATGTTATTTTTCCGAACAGTATTGTTAATTTACTGATTCATTCTTAGAGAGTTGAGGAAGCATAGAAATTATGTATATTTGAAGATAACGACGTTGTTCTACGGAAATTGAACAATTCTTCAAATTTCAATGTTGATATGCAAGCTTCCATTATAAAAATGTGTAAAGAAAAAATTACGAAGAACATCAAGAATTTTACGAACTAATGAGAAGTGGAAATCAATTTACTACACCTAATTATAAAATAACTCAAATGCAAAACCATTATATTTACCAAGCCATAAAAAACTATAATAACCTCCCTTCTGAATTGTGCTGTGTCATCAACCGATCAGAACAAATAAATAAAATTAAACAATTAAAAAAAAAACTTATATTAAAAAAAATATATTTTACACAAAACATATTATAACAAACGACCTAAGTAAGAATCGTGGCTCCCTCATGAGGCACAAGAGCTCCTCTTTTCTGATAAGGTATTCATGATCAATGACGACCTTAAATACAGGGTGTTAAGGGACGTACTTGACTTACTTTAACCAGTGATTCCTGACATTATTTGGAGTAAAAAATGTAAATGAAATTTTGGTCTCCGGTGACTTTTTTTGACGATTATTTTTTTTTTAATTTCTTTCTTCAAAATCAAACCCACAAAAAATTCTTCCGCATGTCGTCACTGGTCACTCAGCCGGGTGTCCAACGAACCCCTTACCCCGCCTCCAACTGTTCAATAACTACCAATTTTTTATGTTTTTGTCGAAAAAAAAAAAACATCGAAAATGTCACCGGAGACCAAAATTTCATTTACATTTTTTACTCCAAATAATGTCAGGAATCAATGGTTAAAGTAAGTCAACTACTTCCCTTAACACCCTGTATAATGATTCGTAAAATGTGTATGTATAAATGTAACTCATATTTTTTGTATTAAGTACAATTAAAAAACACGTTAAAGGTTTGTTTTTATAATTTGAATAATAACATAACTGGAGAGGAATATTTTGCTCCTGAACATATTTTTTTGCTGAACTTCAGGTACAGAAATAAAATATAGTTATTATTGTTATTAACAATGTGTTTTTCTTCTTTCCAGTTGATCAGACGTAACCATGGCAGACGACGCCATAGCAGAGACGCAACGACGGTGGAACCGCAAGACTGGCGTCCATGGCTTCCTCAGACGAAACCTGCTCACCATCCTGACCATCTGCGGAGTGGTCTTCGGCACCATCACCGGCTCCTGCCTCAGAGCGTCCCAGGGCAAGTGGAGCGAGCGCGATGTCATGTACCTCCAGTTCCCCGGAGAACTGTTCTTGCGGATGCTCAAATGTCTGATCATCCCGCTGCTCGTGTCTTCCGTGATCTCTGCCATCGGGTCTCTGGACCTCAGCATGAGCAAGAAGATCGGAGCCAGGGCTATCCTGTTCTACATGACGACTACTGTGTGTGCTGTGATACTTGGAATTATCCTGGTGACCGTCATTAGACCGGGAGTAGGCGCGAGGGCCTCCACTTCTTCCAAAGCGTCAGCGCCCAGGGATGTCTTGACGGCAGACACTCTGCTTGATCTCATAAGGTAGGATTCTTTTTATTTCTCTTTTTGTGTAAGGTGTTATTTTAGCAGACACCTTGATCTCGTAAGGTATGATTCTTTTTATCACCCTTTTGGTGTAAGGTGTTATTTTAGCAGACACCTTGATCTCGTAAGGTATGATTCTTTTTATCAACCTTTTGGTGTAAGGTGTTATTTTAGCAGACACCTTGATCTCGTAAGGTATGATTCTTTTTATCACCCTTTTGGTGTAAGGTATTATTTTAGAGGACACTTTGATCTCATAAAGTATGATTCTTTTTATCATTCTTTGGTGTAAGGTGCTAATTTAGCACTCGGTTAGGGTGTTTGCAGGAGGGAGGGAAGGAGGGGAACCCGTGAGTGGGGAGGGGAACCTGTGAGAAGAGAGGGGAACTCGGGAGTGGAGTGGAAGGGGTAGGGGGAGAAGGCGGTGTGGGAACGTTGGCGGAACGAAGGCGGTGTTAGAGAGGAAGGGGACACGGGAGAGGAAAGGGAGGCGGAAGGGGAACGAGACGGATAGGAAAAGACACGCAAGGGAGAAACAATTTCTTTATTAAATGGCAAAGCAACGCATGTCGTATACCTGCTAGTATTATTATACAATTTATAAAAAAAAACAATTTATTTACAAACATGGTCTGCTGCGTAAATATTACTACGCGTGACGGCTATTTCGCCCTCTGAAGGCTTTATCAGATAACTAGCTGGTACGCGGCAAGCGTTGCTACGCCATTCAAAAAATAAATTGATTCTCCCTGCGTGTCCTTTCCCGTGCATCCCCGTTCCCTTTCACCTTCCCCATCTTCTTTCTCCCTCGTGTCTTCCCTTTCCTCAAACCCCACTTTCCCCTACCTTTCCTGCATGCCGCTAAAATATATGAAATACGCACATTTTCATTTATACAAATTTCATAAGCCAGAGCTTACCATTATATATAGCCTATGTTACTTGCTGATAATGTAGCTTTATATTGGTGAAAGAATTTTTCAAATCGGTTCAGTAGTTTCGGAGCCTATTCAATGCAAACACAATCAAATCTTTCCTCTTTATAGTAGTAGAAAGATATAGACAGTTTGATAATGTCTTCACGAGGCGAAACAGCTATCACGCGTAATAATAACTACATAGCGGAACGTTTTTTTTTTAATTGAAAACCTAATAATATGTTTGAATATTTAGAAGAAAAACTTAAAATTAGAAAAGTATTTATGGGATTTGCCCTTTGGATGTCTCTTTACTGATTCAAATTCTGTCTATAACAAAAAAACCACATGTGTTCAGTTCACATGCGATAGAAGTGAAACCTTCAGAAAACTAAAGTAGACAAGAGCGGGAAGGCTACGAAGCACCGCACAAAGAGGAGACCGATTATTCTATCTCATTCTCTCATAGGCTAAATCGTAGAGATGGTGACCAGACAACTCAGAATGAAAGCAACTCAGAAGCAACTCAAAAAGGTCATTAAGAGTGATGATAAAAAAATATTAAAAAATGGGTTAAATAGGTTAAGTTAGAGGGTTACCGGCTATTTTAAAATTATTTTTTCATAGCTTTTAATGACCTTTCTGAGGTGTTTCTGAGTTGGTTTCATTCTGAGTTGCCATGGAACCCCTAGAGATATATGTGTTTGTCTGTTTTTAGTGTCGCTTTTTCGTTTTATCGAGTTTGGAATAACAACGGTGCTAAAGAAGTTTTCACATAAAAAAATAATCTGCAGCAAAATACTCCTCTTTTAAGTTGTAATAAAAACTTGAAAATCAACTTTGAAATTTGAAGAATTGTTCAATTTCTGTGAAACAACATTGTTATCTTCAAAAACACATGAAAGAATGAATCAGTTTATTATCAAACTATTCGATATAATAACATGTTTTATAATATACTCATTATAATGAATTTGACCTTGCACATTTTTTAATAATAAGGTTTTTGTGAAAACAACTTTATCATTTTTGTTCCGCTTGTCTGCAGCAAACTTAACGTAGGTATTGTTGATAAAAATAATTATTGTGTACAACACCTATAAATAATAGTATATCTTAGAAACCATTTTAACGATGTCAACGTGAGTTTCTGTGATATTGTCACGAAATGGTACACCACACAATCATACATTGTATACTATCGCAACCTTATATTGGGTCAAACAGATAAGGAACTTTTTATGAATAAACTAGTGAGTTCCCAGCATGTGTTGAAATTCAATTAAATAAAGAAATAGTTTCTCCCTGCGTGCCCTTTCCAATTCGTCCCCATTCCCCTACCGCCTACCCTTCCCCTCCCGCGTCCCCTTCCCTTTCCGCGTTCCCCCTACACTGTCCCTGCCTTCCCCCCAACCCTCTCCCGCTTTAGCTCACTAGTGCAGGGGTTCCCAAACTTATTAGTATGACGCCTCCCTACTGCTTAAAATGAATATGCCCACGCCTCCCCTCGGCCCGGGGCCCAGCAAGGGGCCGTTCAAGTATTACGTAACGCATTGGGGGGGGGGGGGGGGGGGGGGGGCTCGAACGACGCGTTACGTATATTGTTTTTCTTTATTTAAATAAAAAAAAACTAAGGAATTAAAATCTTCCAAGTTGGCAACCCTTTTAGTTTATGTTGTACGGGAAATTCCTCGACTGTATTGTGCGTCATTTTTATTTTATTTTCGTTGTCAGTATTCGTTAGTGTTGTGGCGGCCACTTGTGCCGAATTAATTTCTCCGCCACTGGACTCTAGCCGAACGCAATGGAAACTACGAACTACCTACCGCTGCAAGGCCGTCTAGGAATAATCCGCCACCTACGCGAAAGAGCTAGAACGTCTGGCTGTACCAAACAAGTGCACGCAGAAAGTTCTAGCGATATCTCGGCTTTGCGTGAGTTCACCCGGCGTTACCTACCGTCAGCGAAACTACTTGCCCGTCCGGCAGAGTATATAAGCAAGTCTTAAGACTAGTTTCCATTCATTGGTCGACTCACCTACACATCGGGCTATGATACAACAAGTGCAGTGTAGTAACTCTCTACCTGCCCGCGCGGGTCACGGGCCTCGCGCAGTCAACAGTGAACACCATTTATCCAGTGTGACCCAGGAATATTCCAACACCTTCGAGGAACTTCTCCAACTACCATCTCGACATGAGATGTCAATCAGCATCCTGCAACGGGCAGCAACCACAACTGGCAACGCGCCAGCATCCAGCATCCTGCAACGAGCAGCAACCACAACCGGCAACGCGCCAGCATCCTCATCGCCTCTCAAGGTTCCTTCCTGTGTCACGTGTGTGCTCCGACCCACTGGACACACAGCCGCCATACCTCGTCAACGCGACGACGGTCAACCGCCTGGACCAAGGTCACTTCTACATCGCCATGGTGTAGGGCAACACACCGGCTTCCTGAAGACCTGTGATCTTCACCGCCGTAGTCTCCTGACCTTCTTCACTCGTCATCACGCAGCAGCATCACTACTGGCACCACTGTCACTCCGCTCCGCCTCGACCTCGCTACGTAGCGCATCAATAAAAGACTGACTCATACATCGACTGACGCCTTTCATTTCTCTCTCGTCCCGTCTCTACTGATCACGGACCGCTCCCTCAGTGTTTTAAACACAAAATACGCATAAACACAATTAATGTGAGTTTGTAGGAATTATAATGTCCTCTAAAGCCGGAGATTTACATCATCAGCTGTTATTGGCCTATAAAGGCTCTCATGCTGACTTGCCAGCGCAGCGCAACTAAAAAATGCCAACCATATTTGGAAGACAGCAAAAGAAAAAAAAAAATATAATGAACATTATTTTGGAACATATGAATGATGTTATATGAAAGTTTTTAGCTGGAACAACGCTTTTTAGTTATTACACACAGGTTAGTTTACCGCTAAAATATAACAATATTACCTAAATATGGGTTTCGTAGTACACGCATAGTTACACTCAGAACATGAAAAAGGTTTTCTCCACTTTGAATCGCACTGTGGATTTTTAAATCTCCCTTTCGAGAACTTCAATAACTACGTTCGGGACAAAAAATGGTTTTGTCTGCTGAAGGTAAACATGTGATTTTTGTGCCTCTTTATAGAACACGAATAGTCGCACTAGAAACATGTAAGTGGTTTTATAGCACTGTGAGTCAGCAAATGATTTCTAAAAAGTTCCTTTGTACAACATGAATAATTGCAGTCGGGACATGAAAAAGGTTTTTGTCCAGTGTGGGTAAACATGTGACTTTTTAGATAACGTTTTATAGCGCCTGAATAGTCGCAGTCGGGACAAGAAAAAGGTTTTTCATCACTGTGAATTAGCAAGTGCCGTTTTAGTTTTTTTTTTCGAGAAGAAGAATAGTTGCAGTCAGAACATGAACAACGTTTTTCTTCACTATGGGCAAACATGTGATTTTTAGATTTCTCTTCGTAGTACATAAATAATTGCACCATGAGTCAGCAAGCGACTTCTTAGACTTCTTGTATAACTGTGGAACATGAAAAAGGGTTTCACAGATGCGTGCGGTAGCGCGGGTATACGGCAATCGTAGTGATGCCGCCGCCCGCGCCCGCGCCCCCCTGTACATGTCTTCGCGCCCCCCTAGTGGGGCGCGCCCCCCACTTTGAAAATCAATGCACTAGTGGATATATCGAAACCTTGGCCGACGTGCGCACGAAAACTCACCAAAGTTTCATCGAAATCGGATGAATGCTTTTGGAAATAATTTCATAACACCGGATCTCACTTTAATACGTATAAACTATTTCAGGCATGCGCACATTAAATCCCCAAAGTTTCATCGCAATCAGGTGAATGGTTTAGGAACGCATAAGGAACAAACAAAGAAACATTCATTTTTGTATTATTAAGATTACATTGTTTTCATGGGTGCTACATTCTTAATTGATTGCTTTTCTGTTTATGGGTTTTTAACACTTACAAAGCCGTTATCGCCATAGTTTTGCCACTGAGGGCTAGTATTTCAAGTATGACAAGTCAAAAAGCAATTGAAATATCGGCCTTGTTAGACAACATTCAGGCATTCTTGACAAAAACATCAATGCATTCATGAGAATATATTCAGGCATTCTTGAGAAAAACATCAACGCATCCCTGAGAAAATATTCAGGCATCCTTGAGAAAAACATCAACGCATCCCTGAGAACATATTCAGGCATTGAGATTCAGCGGAATTTAGAGCTAAACTTAAAACGCATCTTTTCAGACAGTCGTATCCATAAGTTTAAAAAATAAATAAAACCTTTCACCCTCGCTTTCACGGCTCGCAACAGTGTAAATTACCAAGTGTGTAAAAATAAAAATAAAGCAAATTCTTAAAATTCTCCAGACTTTCAAAATAAAATTAACTCAACTTTGCCATTAATCTTCTTATAAATAAAAATGTAGAACCAACATTGATGAGTGTAGCAAGGGTAAAGTCATGCAATGTCCAGTGTTTTGAATATAATATCCTCCACGCGCAAATTCGTATCATCCCCAAGCATAAACTTTTTAATAAAGTGTGTTTTATCGGAAGCGTCCTGCAGGTAAGTATGTTTCTGTATCTGTTTGTAAATAATAAAATTAGATAGAGCCTAAGATTAATGATAAATTGTAAAGCGCCCTTGAGGTGATTTTTCACAAAAACGGCGCTCTATAAATTGTCCAATTATTATTATTATTGTTTCGTGACAATGAACGGGGGTCAGAATAACCTTGCGGCCACTCTTCGCTATTTAAAAACGCTTATGGATTTCGATACGAGTTATGCCCGACCACCAAACAAGATAGGTAATTCACAATTAAGTGGTACTCACTGCTATTGTGTCTTCTGGCTTGGTTTCCATTTGGGGACGCAGACACTTGTTACAATACAGATATTTCCATAACCGCGCGATAATTGAGGTTATTTTATAATCCACGATAGAAATCTGAGTCACGAGTCGATTCACATAAGAAGTTCACACACAGCATACGATACAATACGATAGGGTTTACACTTTATGTTACGATAAGATAAATAACACTTCAACGTAAGGCGAAATGTCACGATACGATGATGGTTAACAACGGACTCGCGATAATGTGGTACTTGACTCCTGTCTACCGTGTAGGTAGGAACCCTTAATGTGCAGAATTCCAAAAATCTGGATTCCTTCAATCCTTTATGCCGATCGGAGCACATAACGAATGAAATCCATCATTTTTTGCAAAAACATCAGCGCATCCTCGAGAAAATATTCAGACATTCTTGAGAAAAACATCAACGCATCCCTGAGAAAATATTCAGGCATTCTTGAAAAAAATATCAGAGCATTATGTTTCAAGAATATTATAAATTTTTTTCAAGAAATGTCCAAAGGTTCTTTTTATTCATCGTTATTTTTATACTGTGCTATAATTTGTTGTGATGCACTGATTTGTAAAGCAATCTTTAAAAATTAAATAACCCATATATTATGTAGATATTCGTTTTGTACCAATGAGAATGATTATTCGTTGTTAGCCGATTGCAGACATAACAATAACATTGTTTGTTTAGTGTTCGCGTTCCTGAAAATACCAAGTTTTTTCCAAGTGTCATCATTTTTGTTATCTTTTAATGTTTTTACGACCTAATAATTTATATTATTTATATGATCATCAAACAAACTAACTCATAAAACCACGAGTAAATATTTGCTACTGATTTTTATTTCCAAGTAAATTTGATTAACATTTTGGTGACTACTCTTTTACTATATTCATTATTAGATTTATTATTACTATAAGAATAGAATTTATAATCGAATGTTCAAAAACTTTATATTTTTTAATGAGATTTATAAGGAATTTATATTTTATTGAAGAAGAAGATAATACTAATAATGTAAACGAAAATATGAAAGAGAACAAACACAGAAAAATAGAAAAAGATAATGGTGCAACTTTTCCAATTTTTCTGTTTCTTGTTCTCTTTCATATTTTCGTTTAGAATATTACTGTTATCTTCTTCTTCGATGATATATTACATTAATGTGAATAACCTTTAAAAGTGTAAAAAGAGAGTTTTTCTCATTAAAAAATTAATTTATATATTTTTCTACAAGGCATTGTAAAGTCCGGTTTCCTAGAACCTTTGACATGAAGATTTGCTTACACATTATTAAAAACTTTTTCAATGGGGGCGTGGTTTTGAAGAGTTATGGACATAAAACAGGTCTGTGCTAGATCCATCTCTTAGTTAATTTACATTAAAAAAAAACAATAAAACACCATACAAAGCAACACAAACGATACACAATACCCGAGCCAAAAACAAAGAACTTCTACAAACTCCTTTTTCTAAAACCACCTTTGGAC
This sequence comes from Limnephilus marmoratus, assembly GCA_917880885.1. Classification (NCBI taxonomy): domain Eukaryota; kingdom Metazoa; phylum Arthropoda; class Insecta; order Trichoptera; family Limnephilidae; genus Limnephilus; species Limnephilus marmoratus. The sequence continues at coordinate 42,376,987 of OU862924.1, read as the reverse complement.
AAATACATTTTAAACACATAGCATGCAAACTATACAATACACTACCAGCTATGATTAGGCAAACATAATCAATAACAAAATTCAAAAAAGAAATAAAGAAACGGATTGAAAGATCTGTAAAATAAATTACACGTACACAGAAATAACAATTTACATACAACCCAACCCATATAAAATAAAATAAAATTATAAAATCCTGTCAAAAACTTGCCAGGATTTACTACTTTACTTTATCTCTTCCTACATCTGTAAGATGGGATGACGCGCTCTTTCATGGGATGACGCGCACTTCCAATTACCTTTGTGATATGGAAATTAAAATGTGTTTAACCTTAAATAATCTTATAACCATGATATTAATTTATGTACCTCTACGCCTGTTTCTACACAGGCATATCCTAATGAGACAGGCATCGAAAAATCCCATACGAATATTCTTTATACAGATAAATAAATTAAAAATTTAAAAATTCTTATTTTTAGACACCATGTGCATGTTTTTCGTGGTTTTCCTTTTAACTTTGATTCAACGGGGAAGGCAGGGGAGGGAATTAACTCATTTTTCCCCGCGACGCGACGCGGTCAATCATGGAGAATAAATCGAACGAGTTTTTGAGGTTATGTCAACTTCGCGAGTCTAAAAATTATGACTTTAATAAATTGTTAATACTGTCGTAATGACTGATTATTAACTCTGTTGATTCAAAGTTAAAAGGACCGCTTTATGGTACGAGTGCGTATTTCACATTATTGTTGTACGGTGTTTAGAAATTACTTGTATTTTCCGTACACGTACGTAATTTAATTGATTTTAATCCTTTTTATTTTTTTTTTTACATTATCTTTACAAAGTAGGCCTCGAGTAAAATTATTTTACTGAATTATTTTTCTCATACGTGTTTTTTTTATGTGCCTTTAGAAATAATATTTTTTTCATAAATAAAATACTGCTTTACGTAATAATTAATAATGTACCGAAAGATAGCGCTGACGTAACTTCTTGTTTAACTCCTAATAATATATTCCGTATAATTAAATCTAAAATATGTTCTTCTCAGTCTCTTATCTTTTAATGTGTGTAGTTTATTGCCCGAATAAATTATCCGGATCACCTGTCCTTAGTTCAGGGCCGAACCTACAACTTTAAAAATAATAATATTATTTATAAAATACTGTAAATATTACACTTTGTCGAAACCGAAATATTTTTTCGCTTTAACTGATTTGTCTTATTAAAACTTTTCGTATTAAACGGTTTCCACCGCGTTAAATATGATGGGGTTAAGATTTGTGAAGTCTAGTACGTCCCTTAACGGCCTGCATACATTCATTTTCGTTATGACGCCCTAATCTGAAATCTGCACAGGAGTTTTTTTTCTAAATGATCGTTATTTATCGTTTTTTCTTTTTTTTTCTTTATTCATTGCTTTGACGGTTTCACAATTTGTGAATTTTTTGACCAACATGCTCTAGGCACATGCCCATGTTATGGTGGTCGATATTTATCCATTCATTCTTTATTTTAACTCTTTGTTAAGCCTGCAACATACATATTAAATTTAAGTGATAAAGCGTCACCTCCTTTGAATCCTTATTCTGAGATATGAGGTGTCAAAGTTTGCAAAGACGATGTTTCGTAATCCATTTACCAATTTCTGATTTTGAGGGTGAATCTTGTGTAAAGTATTTTAATTTGATACATTTTTAAGGGAAATATTTAAGTGCGGCGTATACTAACCATTTTAGAACATACCTAAGCATGCAGGTAGAACCATATGCAACCAGCTAGAGCAGTGTTTCTTAACCTGTGGTCCGCGAATATATGGATGGGGGTCCGCAGTCTCATCTCTGGACCATTTTAGAGACCAGGGTATCTAGCATGGTCGATCGATATAGGTTTTATCGAAAACGTCGGTAACTTGTCATCGCTCCCGAGCACGACTGCAGGCTGCTAACGAACAAACAACAGTTCACAACAACTTAGAATTCCTAATTTATTTGACGTGAACTGTTGTTTGTTCGTTGGTTACTTGCAGTCATGCACGGGAACCATAACAAGTTACCGACAATATTGGTAAATCCTTTATCGATCGACCATGCTAGGACCCCAGAAGCAGATCCAGTACCCGACAAAAAAAAGGCACTGAAACATTTACTGCTTTTCTCAACCACAAACCTCTGTGAAAAGGCATTCTCTGGTCTTGTTTATACTAAAACAAATAGAGAAACAGATTACAGGTGGAATCCGATTTGAGATTACAACTAAGTATTAACGTGCCCGAATATCACTAATTCACAAAAATTAACCTTTAAATAATGTGAATGTTGGTGTTCCTGTTGTACGTTAATTATTAACGCATTTTTTTATGAAAAACTTCTTTTTTTGTATTTGTACTAGGTACTAAAATAAACAGTCCGTAATTTATCGCTGGGTTTTTGTTAAGGTGGTCCGTGAAAATTGTGCTCGATTTCCTAGGGGTCCGTGACTGAAAAAGGTTAGGAAACGCTGAATCGGGCATAATAATTCATTGCACAAACTTCTAATTACATTTCCCTAATACAGTTCCAAGCTTGGGCCATGTCCTATTTAAATATTTTCCATTAAAATATGATAAACACAAATCTTTGAACAAGATTGAACATCCGAATCAAAAATTATTAAATAGATTACGAAAATTCGTCTTTGCAAACTTTGAAATTTCAGAACATGGTAAGGCGAATTTAGAACCCAATCCAAGCAAACTGAACTATAATGCGCCTTGTACATGGACATATGAATATATCTGGAACTGGATTAAGTGATAAAAACGTATTATTTCCCCCTCCCCATACCGGTTCTATGGAGCCGGCTGGGCTTACGAGAGCCTCGCTTGAATCTAAAAAATGTGACGTCATCATTCTTGTCCTGACCAGCGCCGAGCTCACATCGTACATTTAAAAAAATAACACGGTAAAAATGAGAGCTTGTGCTAAACATTGTACCCTAACTTATGTGGACATAGCGAATGTGGGCGGTTCTCCAATGAGCTCGTCGCTGGTTACAGGGGTAAGTAAATTATGAAACATTTGTAAAAATGTCTTAACTAAATACGGCAACAAAATATTCCTCTGTGAAAAGTGGCTAACTTTACTTTGCCGCATTTGGACTTAAATGTGTTAATAACGTGGCGAGCAATGCGCGCTCCCATTCAAAAAGGTCTATTCATTCAAAAGCAGATCTTGCTTTTAAGAACTAAATGGTGATATTATAATGCGAGATGCCTATATACTGTCAGATTGATTTTTTAACGAATCACAGTCATCTTTCCCCTCTTCGCCCCCCATAGTTTGGTTTTAACCCTTATCTGTATCTTCTCGTCTATTAAATTTGGATGTCTATGGCCTTGAATAAACGATCAACTGTCAGATACAAACAAAATAGAGAGTGGAAGTGATGTTAGAGCATTGTAAAATTAATGGAGACTGATTTTAGAACTTCTTCATACAAGCATATAAGGAAATACGGTTACCGTACAACTCAGAATAAATTCAACTCGTCATTTCCTTTGAAAAGTATATTAAAAGTGATGAAAAAAAAATTTTTTTTTTTTAATTAGGTAAGGTTATGGGCTATTTTTCAATTTTTTTTTCTCATAGCTTTTAATGACTTCAAAGTGGAGTTGGGTTAAGTTGATTCTGGATTGTCATGGAGCCGTTAATACAATACATACGGTTCTAAAAAATATTTCGGTTATAGAAATGAGCTAAAGAAATGGTCTTGCTTTCGAAGTTCATTTTAAAAAAAGTCAGTTAGAACCTTATCCAACTGAAGTGACCAAAGGTAGGCTATTCCTTAGCTGTAACAAAATCCTTGTCGTTTGACGTTGGTAAACCAAATCATAAAAGTTTACCGAAGTGTTAAAATTATCATATTCATGATATGCTCGTATCATAAAACTAGGTATGTACATCTACGATTTGTGTTTTAGTTTTATAAGTACCTACATAATATTTTATGTTCTTAAATTTCAAGGGCATAGTCAAAATTTAAATATCTATCTTGAAAATTTATTAGTTTTCCGCGTGGTTACATTAAGAAAAATTAAAAATTAACAATTTAAAACGTGTCTCCAACTATGAAAGATCTTCGTATTTTGTTTGATAGTAGGTTAACTTTTCATGCTCATATCATAATGACGTGTAGTACTTCACTGAGAATGTTGGGTTTTGTCCTACGCACTGCGAGAAACTTCAGAGACACCCGGGTTCTCACAGTACTATACAATGCTTTGGTCAGGAGTAGGCTTGAGAGTGGGTCGGTAGTTTGGAGCCCACACCAAGTGAAGTATTCCCTCATGTTGGAGAGGGTTCAGAAGAAATTTCTGAGATTTCTTTACCTGATGAAGTATGGCTACTATCCGTGGCTCTACCCTACCCACTTTCTCTTGGGCATGCTTGTTTAAATTTTAAATTAATACTCTTTTAAAACGCATTGAAATTTTATTTTGTAATGTTTTAAAATGAATAAATAAATTAATTGAATTGAATTGAAAATATAGTATATCTTAATATATAAAAATGAATGTTTCTTTGTTTGTCCCTTATGCGGAACCTAAACAATTCATCCGATTGTGGTGAAACTTTGGTGTATTGCAATGCGCAAGCCCGGGAAAGGTTCCATATATAGTGGTGAGTTGTAAAGTTTTGAAAGTGTGTGTGGAGGGTTTTTTTAAGGAAAGGAAGGAGAGGAGAGTTCTGGGAAGGAAAAGGGTTTAAGGGGTGGGTAGGAATCTGGGGTTTAGTGTGTCCTGGTCATCCGCCTCCAAGACCTAGACAAACCTTACCCCATGAACCCGGGCACCCCTTCTAAAACACCAAACGTAGCGAACCACTTGGATGACCTATGTCAGAGGTGTTGGTTATCCAATAAAGGTTCCCGGGGCGGCGGCACCCATTCCCGCCTCCCAAATTGATGAAAAAGGACAAGCAGGGAGTAATCATTTATTTAATTACTAGCTGACCCGGCCACGCGTTGCTGTGGCTAATAAAACACAACGTCGTCTATTGGATGGTTATCCAACCTGTATACCCACCGCCGTCTTTGAGTTTATCGCGAAGAGACAGACAGATGCCGCGGAGGACTTTTATTTATAATACGTAAAAGATTATAATAATGCTTGAGGTAACTAACGTATTTAAATTAATAAGGATATATACTGTATCCGTCTAAATAACTTTTCATTTACCGCAATGTACGTGACCATTTTTTAGAAGATAGAATGGGTATAGTAAGCTATCCGTAAAAGATAGATATATGCCTTCGCGGACTTTTTTGTAGATCTATAAAAGAGGAATATCCCACCATGCATTGTTTTGTTATATCCCAAATGGATTAGGCAGCGTTTTCGATGAAAGCTACCAGGCGGCTCGATTTTTTCCGACACTTCTAACAATTATCGGGATGTTTCAACCAATTTACACAAATCCTTGACAAATTACATACGTAAACCTTCCTCACAAAACACTCTATCTATTGGTGAAAACCGCATGAAAATCCGTTCAGTAGTTTTCGAGTTTATCGCGAACAGACAGACAGACGGCGCGGGGGACTTTACTTTATAATATGTAGAGAAAGTGAGATTGGAACGCATGCCGGGAACTCGCTAGTAGGTTATGAGTTGTTTGTAAAATTCTGTATTCAAATTACTGAAATAAAATTAATAAATAAATATTAGAAAGAACGACGATGAAACATCATTATGTTATGAATCCGTTGAATTAATATAGCCACTAGTTTTATAGGCAATACATACTTGGGCAATGACGGGAAGGGCCGATTATAAATATATAGTAGGACTTCATGAACAGTGTTGCTAACTCGATTGTTAGAATAAAGCCTGATGTCACCCGAAATGTCACTAAAACTAAAAAAAGAGCTGAAATGTTGTACAGTTTAAGTAGGAGGAATTTGTGTTTCCTATTAAAATTATACTTAAAATTATTTTTTCATTATTTACAATAATAATTATGGAAAATAATTGTAATAATCAAAAAACACGTTTAAATAACCCATGGTTAAACTTGTTCCCTTTGTTCTTATGCTGTATTACCCCCTCCCCCTTGCTACTCCCGCCTATCCATTACGACATTTACAGCCTTACTCATCATAAAACCGTACCACGGCTTTGTAGCGGCTCTGTAGCTACACAGTGGAGTAAGCTTACACTGTTCAGGGTAAAAATGTTTACTCATCATCATAATGTTTCTCGACAGCTGTTATGATTTTTTTACGGTAGCAACACTGCTCCAAAGCTCAAAAACGCGACCAATTTAGCATTTCGCGGCGTGTTGCCAACTTCACGTTTATTCATACGTCAACACGCGTCAACACAACGTTGACTTTGGTAAATCTATATTTAGACACCTAAAATCTCCTTCCGTGAGTGCCGCAAATGGATCGTACCTTTTTTAAACCTTTTCCGTGGCCGTGGTGCACGAATGCTGCGAATACGGTCAATATTTGCCAAAGCTCCGTTCAAAATGTCAAGATTCTCATAAAAGTTCGCCATTTCGTCAGTTACAACGCACGGGGTACTGAGTTAACCCTGGTGATCGGGTGGTTTAAATTCTGACAGCCAGTGTTGCCAACTGTTAGCTATGCCAAATTGCTAGACATCTTACAAAATGTTGCTAGATTGCCAGTTTTTATTACCCCAAAAAGTTGCTAGAAGTAGCTAAACGTTACAGTAGGTAGATAAGTTACAATAAAATGACAAATTTTGACAAACATTTTCATTAAATCCAACAAAAGAGAAAAAAATATCTTATACACGTTATTGAATAAAAAAATAAATTAAACATTAATATTTAAAGAAGAAGATCAGAAGATGTCGATGGCAGTATATTTCAGTGATTTTGAATATTTTTCAGTGGTACCCATTTTATGTAGTACATCTTTAGGTAAAACACAGTTATAGCAGCATTTACCACTTTTCCTGAGAGTCTCTAATGCAGAGGATTGAGTTAAAAAAAAAATATTAGAAGAAATATAATATTTCGCTTTTCGAGTTGTCAAACTCATACGGTTTCTTTGCTTATTTTTAACTAAATTCATCTGAGAGAATAACCTCTCTACCTCTGCAATAGAATGTGGCAGTGAAAGGCAAGTTAAAGCAAGAGTACTTATATCTTGGTATGTGTTGTCACTGGAAGAATTGTTATAAAACAACGAAGAAAAGTTGCTATAAAAAGTAGCTAAAAAGTTTAGCTACAAGTTTCATTAAAATGTAGCTGTCTGACAACAAATAATAGCTAGATCTAGCTATAAAGTTGCTAAGTTGGCAACACTGCTGACAGCTACTACATCTCCCGGTACAGCGACTCGGTAAAAACACGCGCATGCGTGCGATTAACCCACCATGTTGAGTAACAATTTCACCTAACCCGCTCTTGCTCCGAGGTGTAATCTTATTTTGCGATGATGAGTAAAGACGGGTCCATTGCGCGGGCAAACGCGTAAATAAATGTTTGATGTGTTATAAATGTTTGAAAATTTTTGTAGTGTTTGAGCTTCCCGTGTTCAGAGTTTGAAGGTCGTTTCGGCGTTTGTAGGACTTTCAAACAATTAATTAGGGTGAAGTTCGCGCAGTTCACACAATTTGACAGTCTGGAATACGGACGTCCACGCTTACGCAATACTTGACGTTTGGCGTTTATTGCATGTCCTAAGTTACTATTGAATTTGAGATGCACAGATATTTGAATAGATATTTATTTATCAGGAAATATTTCCAACTAATATCGATTACTATTGAATTTAGAGTGCGTGAATAACTACGTAGCATCAAAAATAGAATAAATTTAAATTGGTCAATTTCTCCCGTGTCTCTGAAACAGATTTATAAATTAATAGACTTTATTTACAAGTGAATTCACGAAAGAAATAATCATCCATTACGACAGTGTGTTTATTTAAAATCCTTTAATTATTAGATCCGCGCAGTTGATAACCAAAAAACTTGACGTTTGACGTTTATCGTTTACGTAAATGTTAAAATGCATTCGATGTGGAAAAGATGCTACACCAGGAAGAAAACACATATTTATATATCAGGAAAGATTTCCGACAAATATCGATTATTGCACCAATAACATTACCTATATATAATAACGCCATTGTATTGCACGACCTAAAGTTACTAGAATTTAGAGTGCGTAAACATTTACGTCATAAATATTTGATATTATATTACAATTTTATTATCAAATATTTTGATTATTATATTATATTTAGGTATAATAATATTTTTAACTCGTGATTACGCCCGCTCATTGCACATAACCACAAATAAAAGGCCGTTCCGTTAATTCTTCACACACGACCGCATTGCATTGCGGCGCATCTTCTGTCAAAAAAATGAAATCTCCCCCCTCGCCGGCCCCCCCTGCCTTCCCGCTTCACCCGGGATGGGATGTTTAAGTTTTGTTTTTGTTTTGTTTTCCGCCGAATACGGGAAGCTCAAACATTACAAATATTTATGACCTTGAATGTTTTGACCTTGACTGTCAAAGCAAAAGTCTGGCGCTTTGGACCCGACTTAAGGCTGATAGTCTATTGTTGTAATTTATTGTTGTAATTAATTTTAAGTAAACCCCAATGAAATTAGCATTGCTCACGAATTGTTTTCTCCACAAAATAAACGTGGTTAAAACTAAGCATTCTATTAATTTTTAATTTTTATATCTGTATTTTATATCTATATCTTTCCTTAAGAAAAAACCTCCACACAGCATCCCCAAAGATGTCATAGGCCCTGTGGGAAATTATTTTCCCCAGGGCTTCCTGTGTGGAGCTCATGTAAAAAAAAAATACCTACCTAAAATACAACTCTAGATAATTTTAATTCACAGCCATGGTCGAAGTTCACAGCTAAACTATTTCCTAGTACGCGACTAAAATCCAAAACGTGTTTTACCAAAGGGCCCTTTTTACGACGCCCTTAACTCGTAGTGCCTATTTGCATTGAACATTGGAGGTCCGATTACAAATTCAAGGACTCGTTCTTTTGCAGTTTCCATAAAAAAGACTTGTCAACCTGCGGCCATTTCATGGAATATTAATTGATATTTCCGTGAATTTTGATACTTGTAGTCAAATTATACGTCGTGACCCAAAATTCAACACCAGTGCGGGCACCAGTGGGAGGGCCTGCTCATGACCCCCGAGAAAAAAATAGATAAAAAATATTTTCAATATTTTTTGAAAGTACAAAAACAAATTAAATCCTTTGAAAATTGACACCTCTTAAGATATTTTTAACTACCATGACCACAATTTTTCAAATACTTCTGATTTTTTTGGTGTCGGCAAACTAAGTGGCACGGCTATCCACCACAAACCTTAAAAATCCATGAATGCCGGTAGATTTTACACAAAAATCAATCAAAATTATTGTTTTTCTAAAAATTATGAAAGATTTTTCAGTCTACTTTCACACATCGTGGTGTAAAAAAAAAGTATGGACACCACTATGGCAAGTTTTTTTTAAAGTTTACGCATCTAATCAAGATTCCAAAATGGTATAATACTCTAAGAAAACTAGCCACAAAAAAAGGAGAGAGATAGAGGGGTGTCAATTTTCAAAGGATTTCAATTTAAAAAAAAAAAATTGAAATATGAAAATATTATAATTATAGAATTTATGATGCTGAAAGTATCTACTATACAATGCTTGCGAGTTCCCGGCATGCGTTGCAATGCCGTTTAAATAAAGATTTTTTCTCTCTGCGTGTCCTTTCTCATTCGTCCCCGTTCCCCTTCCGCCTCCCCTTCCCCTCCCGCGTTCCCCTTCCATCTTCCCCGCGTTCCGTAGCTTCCCCCTTCCGCATTCCCCTCCTCTTCCCTTCTATATTTTTCAAACAACTCGCGCGTGCCTATTACATTTTTTTTTAAAATTGCATAACGCCAGAGCTCATCAATATACATAGAAACCTTCACGGGCTTGCGCATAACAACTCACCAAAGTTTCATCGCAATCAAATGAATAGTACAGAAAATAATTTCATAATGCCAGAGCTCACTTTTATAAACAGAACCATCGCAGACATGCGCACATCAAATCTCCAAAGTTTAGTCGCAACAAGATTAAAGGGACAAACAAAGAAACTATAAAAAAAATCAATGCCAGTTGTGGATTTCATTGAACTAGAGTTACCGACAGACAGGAAGATCGAACTTACTATTTTGGAAACCGAAATTACTATTTTGATTGTACGTAAGTCATGTTGAACATAAGCTATTTACTCATTCACGTATAGTGTAAGGGTTGAATGCAGACAGATGGATTATCATTTTAATAGTTTTTCATTTATGCATAATATTTGTGCGAAAATTGCTGCTTTGAAAAAAAAATAAGTTTCTGCGTGAATTAAACTATATTTTTCTTATTTTCATGTGAATATTCTAGTAATATAAAGATAACGAATTTATCTATGATTGTTTATGTCTGTCTAGCTCGGACATGACTTTATTAGTTCCTTTATCAATGCCCTTGGTTCTTGAGGGCAATGCGTAAATTGTTCATCAGGCGTTTTCCGCATTAGTTGAATGATAAACTCGTGAAAATCTGTAAAAATCAAATATCTTATGTAGGTATTTAATACATTAGACCAGTCGGAACTAATCATGTCGATCGGAACCAAAGATATTGAAATATAATACATGTGCTATCTGCAGTTTTTACTTGGTGGGACTACGCTTCCGGGTGTCGCTATTGTTTGCCAATTAACAAATAAACTAAATGAAGGAATAATTAACGAATAAACCAAACGAACGTTAAACTAAATGAACGAATTCTTTCCGTATTCTAACTATATTGTTAACCAATACTAAGGCACACCTTCAAAAAATCAACGAAAAGAGCAAATTCTTTTCGTATGTAAACTACTCTGATTAGATCGTAGTCCGCCGACAGTTGGGCGGACTTCATAGCATATCCCTTTTGTATTTGAATATCTTTGATCGGAACTAATGTAACTTAATGTAATCCGCTCACGGACCGTCAATAAGTGATCGGGTTACTTTAAAAAAAAATCGATCATCAGCACTCATCATTTTTGGACTGGGCATCTCGTAAAATAGGCTAGATTTTACCTACCACTTACCTAAGTCAAATGAAAGTATCCGATCAAAGATCGGGTAATGGAGGATATTGGCAGATTACCTTTTTTATTTTATTTTCATTTAATTTAAATTAAATTTGATAATGTCATTATGAAGTTCTGCAAGTTTTAATGTTATTATCAAGTTCAAACATTTTAAAAATGGCCTCGTAAGCCAAAACAGCAGTAACAAAAATAAAAGCATTATTAAATTTAAATTAAATATATATTTTTTAAATTAAATGTAGTTTTTTTTTTTTTTACATGAGCTCCACATAGGAGGCCCTAAGGAAAATAATTTCCCTCAGGGCCTATGTCATCTTTGGGGATGCTGTGTGGAGGGTCTTTTTAAAGGAAAGGAAGGAGGGGAGAGTTCTGGGAAGGAAGAAAGTTTAAGGGGTGGGTAGGAATCTGGGGTTCAGTGTGTCCTGGTCATCCGCCTCCAAGACCTCGACAAGCCTCACCCCATGAACCCGGGCACCCCTGCTAAATCACCAAACGTAGCGAACCACCTGGGGTGACCTATGGCAGAGGTGTTGGTTATCCAATAAAGGTTCCCGGGGCGGCGGTACCCATTCCCGCCTCCCAAATTGTAGTTCTTCTAGTTAAACACAAAAACAATTAATCATATCTATTTTTGTATAAGTTTTAAGATTTTCACGGCCAAAAGCATTTTCGTTATTTGTTTTTGGGGTGTTATGCCGTGTTGCGCTACCTCCTTCTTTAGCCAACGTTTCGGACATCGTTGCAGTGTCCATCATCAGGGCAGATCCGGCAGATCCGGCAGATCCGGTAGATGTGTCATGGTAGACATCAACCGGATCTGCCGGATCTGCCCTGATGATGGACACTGCAACGATGTCCGAAACGTTGGCTAAAGAAGGAGGTAGCGCAACACGGCATAACACCCCAAAAACAAATAACTAAAAATATCTTTTTTTACTTAACTTATGTTTTATGTTACGTACTTTGCGTCAACTTTTATATTTTATTAAACCTATATTATTTCTTTTCTTGTATTTTATGTTACCTGAATTTTGTTAACTCTTTCTTTCTTTGTTTTTTTTTTTTAAATGTACTGCATTATATTTTGGGCCTTTAAATAAATAAAATAAATGTTTTTTTTTGTATATCTCGGGCATTAACTATGTATCACTTTCTAGACATTTTGTTTTGAAGAGTTTTAATTGAATGTACATTTGTAACTTTATATTTGAAATTTTCTGCTACCGATTTAGACAGACCCATGTCATTCACTAGCAAACCTAAAACTAACTTAAAAATTATATAATTCTATTTAAACCAAGTGTAAACATTCCGATATAAATTCATAGGAGCACTGTAGGATTATTTTTTAATTTATTATAGTTAAGCGCACTTGAAGTGAAATGTCACAAAACTGCGCTATATAAATATAATGTTATTATTATTATTATATTTGAAGGCTTTAGAAACCTTAGAAATAACTAAATTAAATAATTCAAAAATTAATTTAGTTAATAAAATAATAACACCATGCAAATCACCCTTACTAACGATATTTCCGAGTAATGTTAACTCCTCCCACCGTTCTTCCCCTCCCCCAAAATCACCCCTCTCACTACTCCCACCTAATTAAATCTAATCATTTTTGTTCTATAGAATTTTAAGGTTAGTTGTGTCGAAACCGGTAGCAGAAAATTTAAAATATAAAGTAACAAATGTGCATTGAAAATTAAAACTCAGCAAAACAAAAATAAATGAATGTAGGTATAACTAACAATGAAACTTATGCAATTTTGTCTGTAGTTTCTCGCCAATATTAAAAAATATCCCGCTAATGTATGGTTCATGTGGGAATGCGATAATTGCGACTAGGTCGTGATGGGAAGATGTCGTGACAAAATTAAATTTTTATTTTCCCAAATTACTCCAACACTATTCACTCCGTTGTTATGTAGTTGTTGATGCTAATATCGATGCAATTAAATAAAAGTAATAAAGATATTAAACTAAAAAAGTACGGATTGTTTCTTAGAAAACTATTTAGCTTAAATGTGAATAAACATTGAGTTAAGTACTAAGAAATAAACCGTCAGGTATTTGTGTTCGGTTTTCGGAACAACTCATGGAAATCGTTGTCTCCCTTACTATCGTGGTTAGTAATATAATCGAATCGGTGTTAGAAAGAGAAAATACCACGCCATATATTCGAATCTAAAAGTTAACCGCAAAAAAATTAAAACGTACCCTTAATGAATCCAAAATTTCCGACAACTATTTGAAAAAAAAAATTAACTTTGAGAATATCTTATTAATTATTTTTACAAGAACCGGCAAAAAGTGTGACGAAGATAATGTTTATAATAAATTTGTCTAATAAAATATGTGTGTTTTAATTTTTTTTACGTTACCAGTAATTTTAGTTAGAAAAAACGTAAAGTAAGTAATTAAAAAAAATTGTTTAACAATTGTTTAAGGAAACTGATATTTTGGACCTTAGACAGACCTATGGACTTCAATGTCTTAAATTTATTTACATGCGTCCAAATAACTTTCTAAAAAATTCAAATCGTACCAGCCAAAGACGTGGCACATGTGAGTATGCAGTACCCCAGTGCAAAACTAGGTTGTCCCAAAGGCATATTAGTTTTATAGCTCCAAAAATGTATAATTTACTTTGTACAACCTTTAAAGAGAACGTATGTCAAAATCTTCAATCTTATAAAAAATATACCAAAATTTGGCTAAAAAACACTGAAACAGATATTTTTTTCTTATAAGTTTAAATAAGCCGTTAGTAGACCTCCGTAGTCCAGTGGCTAAGACTCTTGACTCACATTCCGGAGGTCGCGGGTTCGAACCCGGCATGCGCAAATAAATTTTATTTGATTAATTTGTGTTATTTCACAATTAATTCATTTAAAATAATATATAGTATATTTGCGGCATGTTCCAGAGTGGAAGATACTATCAGTATCGCCCTGGTGTAAGACCACCATTCAGAATTGAAACGTTGCTTGAAAATGGCTTTAGCCGTGTTTAGTGACCAGATCTGAATAGCCAGGTACTTCCCAACCTTCCTCTTCCCCACCTCCTTCCCCTCCCCGCTACCTTCAGCCTCACAACATACCCCAATTGGGGATGCCATAGTCTCACTGGCTCCAGACGGGAGCAGTTGAGATTCTTGTGCGGTATTCACTGTAAAAAAAAAAAAAGTATATCTATATTCATTAGACAGCTTTTAGAGAAGATTTATAATATTGATTATTATTTTTAATTGTTAAACTAACGTTTAAGACAAGATTTTTATGCATAGCACAAAGGGTAACAATTATTATAAGCAATAATTATCAGCCTGAAACACTCATCCACATTGAAAAATCTTCCGAGAAAAGATACATGACGCCAACGGGACTTGAACCCGTGCCCTTCTGATTGCCGGTCAGCTGCTCTCCCAATTGAGCTATGGCGGCTTATCTTATACCCGCCAAATGATTCAATATATTATACTAGTGTTTCATTCAACAATTACTGCTTATTATATTTTTTTTTAAATATTGTTTGCTATTTTTTGTTTTTTTTATGTTTTTAAATTGCACTTGTAACATCTATTCTTACAAAACTTACAAATACAATAATAACAGTGCAGACTGTTATTATGCTGTAGTTTTTAAATGCATTTATTCAGTTACTTTTTTTAAATCCCTAATTTATGTATACTTAAAATATTCACTATAACCATAGAAATAAAAATAAAAGTAAAAAATCAATATTATACCCACGCACAGGCATTGCCTTTGTGGGATTTTTTGTTCATACATTTATTATATTAAGCTTTTTTATATACCTACTTTTCATTATTTCATGTATCTATTATATGTATTGTATCAAAAATTTTCAATAAAAAAAAAAAATAAAAAAAAAAACAGTTGTTTGCATTAAAAAAATTATATAATAAAATTACATGGTTATTTATAATAAGCGTATTTAATCACCTTTCAAAAACAGGGTTCTTTTATGGATATAGGTGTCTTCAAAAACGCGCAAAATTAATAAAATTTTCAAAAATATCTCGTAGCCCCTGAGCACTATCTGTTGAAGTTTCACTTATATAAATATTGCCAGGATGCAAAATACCACGAATATGCGTCACGTTCCTCACTGGAATCCCCTTTGCGGTATACAATGTAACTCCACGAGGTCTTGACGCACAGTTTACGAATGAATTTAATATAAATAATTGTGTCATTCGTATTGAAATTCTTTCTAGGTTTTCTTGATGTTGAAAATTTTGCTCGATTCTACTTGCTAACAAGTCACGTTTTTTTACGCATTTTTATTCTGTTTAAATAAAATTTTCTTTGTTATTATGACATTCTATACTAGCTTGTGTCGCTCTCCACGGAGAGAAAAAAAATGGCCTTATATTTAAACGCCCGGGGTCTCAAAAGTTTCGTGTGATCTATAGCTATTCGAAAACGTAAAAACAAATGAAACTATTGTTCACTATTAGCCCGCTAAAATGGCCGGAAGTTTTGAAAAAAAATTGATTTCGTGATTTGGAAAAAAAATAAAACAAAGGGTTCATATTTTATATTTTGTACCAAACTTATTTTTCATTCCATAACTGCAGTAGAAAGAACCAAAAAAAAATTCTTTTTAAACATATGTGATGTGTTGGTTAAAAACATAAAAGGAGAAAATAACACTTTTTCTGGATAAAATCAGCATTCTTGTCGACTTACTTGTATTCATAAACTTCAACTTTTCTTTAATTTTTGTCAGTTATATGCATTTTTTAATAATAAACAAACGTTAAAAGCTTAGATTACTGAAAAAAAAATATTAAAAATTAAAAAAAAAATGATTTTACGTTTGTTTTCTGATTTTCAATGCATTTTTGCGGGAAGAAAAAATTCCCGAAGTTGCAATTTTTTTTTCTATTTGAGGTTCAAAACTTTGTGTGCATAAAAGTGTACATTTTTACTTGTTTGGTGGCTATTTTTTAGATTGGAATATAAAGCGTGGTATTTTTCCTTTCTAACAATGATAAGAAAATATTTCTAACTATGATAGTAAGGGAGTTACAGCGTTTTACATGAGACCTATGTGCGTTGGGACAAATATGGTCTCCTGTGATTAAATGGGTTTGCGTTTATACATTTATCGATTTTTTAATAATTATTTTATTATTCCTAAAAACATGGGATAAAGGAAAAACCGCTAAAAATAGATGCATTCAATGGCTCTGTAAGTCTATAAGCAGTTTACATACCTCCATAATAACATTTGAGGAATGATTTTTTTTAATGTGGGCGGAAAATTTCCATATCGAATGCTCAGAAATACCGGACGCTTGTCGCGTATTTCAATTATTAACGCGATCGCTCGAGTGGATAATAAATCATTTATAAATAATGTATGAGTTTCTGTTGTAATTTTACATAGATAAATTAATATTGCTTCGTCTAGGATTAATAATAAAATAAACGCTTCAAAGTGCAACCGTGGCATTAGGAAAATTGGCAGTACTTGAAACGATTTTCTGGGAATCCCAAAGAGATATGTTGAAATTGGCCGATAAATTCTGTCATTATTTGGAAACCATTTTCATAATAATATTATTAATCGTACGATGCATTTGGAGGGGGTACTCGCGTGCATAGACATTGAATGTTAAAATAATATACTTGTGCCAACGTATTCATCAGCGGGTAAATGTCTATTAAATTTGTCATTACATCCTTAAATTTTACCATAATAATTTCTGGCAAGACAAAACTGTTCACCGGACCCATCTAGAAAAGGCGAATATTAATGTTAAATTACTATTACACGGCCTCCTTCGTAGGGATGTCAAAAGTGAAAAAAATATCGATAAATTGATTTATCGATATTTATTAAAATATCAATATCGACGTCGATATATCGAGGAAAAAATATCAAAAATATCGGTCAAATTTTCAAACGATTTTGCGTTTTTAAAATATTCAGCTCATTAGTAATTTTTATACACAATCAACATTATTTTAATGTACAAAAATCTCAATAAAAATTATAGTATTTTTATCAGTATTCCTTTTTATTAGGTAATAATTACAAAAATATCAAAAACTAAAAGCGATCTTCTACATAATATGTATACTGAGACGCACACAAAAGGACTTCATGTTTGGAACAAGGTATAGTCAATAATCATAGACAATTGGGAACCAACACATAGGTGTGTCTTAGCAAAAATGTCGGAAAATATCATACATTTCTATGTAGGGATGTACCTACGCATATGAGATAGTACTAGTTATAACAAACACTAATGCAAAGACAATAGATTTGGAAGCTATTAATAGTTAAAATTTCAACCGCCAGATACCATGACCCAATACAGTTATTTTTTTCCGTTCGTTCCTTGTTGGATTGGATTCTAGTGACTTTACATAAATACAAAAAATATATCGTTTTTGATACAATTTTCAATGTGGAATATTTTGTATCGATATATCGGATCAAAATATATCGGCTAAAAATATCGATGTATTGAATAAAAAATATCGATACATCGATATATCGATATTTTTTCAACAAGCCTACTCTATCGTACATCATGGGTCTCTTCAAGGCCAATTTTCATTCCTTCCTTTCCTCAAAAAGACCCTCCACACAGTATCTCAGACGGAAAGAAGGCCCAGAGGGAAATTATTTTCCTCAATGTAAAAAAAATCGGTTAATCTTTACTACAAATTGGTTAACAATATAAACACAAATCAAATATGTACGTGAGCAGTTTTTCTTCCAATCTAGACCCCCCCCCCCTTGGTGAGATAAATTTGGGCCACTGCGTATATTCTTTTCGAGTAACGTGAGATTTTGCTGCCCCTCCCCCCCTCCTTTTGAGCTCACGTAATTAAAGGGTCCCCCAAATTTACTTAGATAATTTCCGTTAATGAAATTTGTTTCTTTCTTATAAAATTATTCACAAAATAAAAAAATATAAAACATTTTTGCGCTCGAAATCCTTACCCTTAAACTCCGTTTGCCAATAGGTTTTTATGCATATTACCCATTTGTGTGGCCACATAAGGGGGACGTTTTCGCGTTGCGCCCATTTCTGCATATTTCATACAAATCTTAGATTTGGATTTGAGATCAAAATACCCAACCAAACTGAAAAATTATTTTTGTAATCAAAAGGTATATCAAATACCTAGTCAGGATATGAGCTACTTTATTTATTTTTTGCTTTAAATTATAAGATATAGGCCATTAAAGATTTTAATGCTTCTGGATTTCAGAGGCGATTTGGGAAATTATTTGTGAGTAAATGAAAAACAATAAAAAAATATTTTACTATATTTATCATACAAATATGATGAAATATAAAATAACAAATAAAAATTTATAAAAAAAATCATTTTGATTGGTGTAAATTAAAAATACAAATTACCCATTTACGGCATTTCTATATTAAAAATACTAACAAAAAAATGCATTTTTAAGAATTTTTTATTTTGAATTTTATTTTTCATTGTATTTTTACAATAAATGTAGTAAAATTATTTTTTTAATATTTACTTCATTTGCCTCCAAAATATGAAACACTAAAATGTTTAATGGCTTATATCTTACAATTTAAAGAAAAAATAAATAAAGTAGCTCACATCCTGACTAGATATTTGATACATCTTTTGATTACAAAAAATAATTTTTCAGTTTGGTTGGGTATTTTGATCTCAAATCCAAATCTAAGATTTGTATGAAACGGGCAGAAATAGGCCGCGCATATGTTCTTCATAAGGCACATCAATAAATAATACATACATTTTTACCTTGAGGCGTTCTTTAAAACCCTCATTCAATTTTTTGTTCTTTTGGGAACAGCTGATCTAGGTCTCATGAAAATCGTTGTGTCTCCCTTAGGGTCAAGGTGAGAAATATGATCTGACCGATGTTAGAAAAAGAAAACACCACACTTTACATTTATACTAAAAGTTAACCACAGAAAAAATAAAATGTACACCTTTATGAAACCAAAGTTTCCAACCACAATTTAAAAAAAAAGTCTTTGTGAATTTTTAATTAATTGTTTTCTTTTTCAGGAAATAACAAAATGTATTTTTTTTTCGTTATTGGTAATTTTAGTTAGAAAAATCGCAAGGAGAGCCATTTTTAAAACTTTTTATGTTTGCATTTAAAAATATATATGTTTAACGAATTTTAAGATTATTTCTAATAATAAAATTTGAAACTGCATTTCATCAATTTCATCATCTTTCAAACGCAGTTTTCAGTTATTATTTAATTTATAAATATTCCATTTATTTTGATTTTATTGCAAGGCGAAAATAATCTGATCATTTGATAAAATATGTTCGAGGCCTGGGAGTTTTGGCTCCAAATCGAGATGTTGCAGTTCCAATACTTTTCTTTTAAAAATCGAAGTATCAGTTGTTAAAACTGTTGTGTATGTACTATTGTGTACGTCGTGTATGTATTGGTTACTATTATTATATTGAATATAACATGCTGATAGGAATTTTCCTACAACATACTCATAACCAATGAAGAGTTCATACCACTAGAAATGCCTCCACGTAGATTCAAAACGAAACAAATGTCACGGCTGACATAATCCCCTTTTTTTCCAGGCTGTTTATCACGCGCTCTGTCTCTCTTACATTGTACGTCGCCATTCCATTTGAATTTCACAACGACGATGGAATGCAGATTTGTACAAAATTTAAGGCCCGATTATTTATTTTTATTTACTAATTTTTAACGCCCTGATGGGTGTTTAAATGATTACTGTTATTATTTTAAATGATTTAATTATTATTTTATTGTTTTTTACATGACAAGTTTATAATACAATAATAATAATAATAATTTTTATGTTAGTAATTTGTACATTTAAGTTTACAAATTTCTAATTAATTATAATATTTCATATTCACTATATTTTTTCAAGTTTTATGTAGCTCCTATAATACATCTTGAACTTTCCAATTGGTGTGGACTTTAAAGTTTCTGATAGTGTGTTATATAACTTCATTCCCTTGTACAGTAAACTGTTCTGCGTATTCGCTTTGTCCTTTTTTTTAGCCTAATTTCCTTGCACGTCCTTGTGTTATATCTGTGAATGTCTTTATTGTATACAATTTTATTTGAGAAGTATTTTGGTAACGTGTTGTTCAATATTTTGTGGATAAATACCATAGTGTTCAAGGTCAGCATCTGTTTCACGGTCAACCAATTTAGTTCCTTTAACATTTTAATTATTTTTGAAAATCTGTTTCGTCGAAGAATTATTCTCATTGCCCTGTTTTGGAGAATTTGTAACTTATTTTGTTCTCTTTCGTTACATAGGAAAAGTATACTTGAGCAGTAGTTGAAGTGTGGAGCAATAATTGAATTGTATATGGTGATTGCAGTTTTTCTAGAAATTTTTGGCCGAATTCTTCCAAAAAAAGATATCTTTTTGCCAATTTTCTTTTGGGTGTATTCAGCATGTCTATTGAAGTTTAGTTTGGAATCTAATATAAGTCCTAAGTATTTCATTTCAGTAACATTTTCAATAATTTCACCATCAATTTTAATTTTGCTTTCACTGGATGTCTTCTTGTATCCAATCACCATAAATTTTGTTATTTTTTGTATTTAATTTAAGCTTATTTATTTTTAGCCATCTTGATACATCATTTAGTTCACAGAGACAGTTTTTTTAATAAAAAAGATAAACTATAAAAAGATAACTAGTAAACATCATATGAAAGGTAGGTATACAGATAAATTTAAGGAAAGATAGTGCATTACAATAAAAGAGAAAGTTTCTAAGTTGTAAATGGCATAGAAATAAACTAGTAGTCATGTTAGTATTAAAAAATGTCCAGGTGACTGATTAATTGTGATGAATAATAACATGACAAAATGCAAGATACATAAAAAGAAAACGGTAACAACATTTTACATTGTAGATTAATATAGAAATACAGAAATATATGCAATAGACCCTATGTGATGCTCTTTAAATATCAAAATATTCCACATAAAAATATATATATATTTTTTTTATTGAAATTTTTTGATACAATACATATAAAAGACACATAAAAAATGAAAAGTATATAAAAAAAGCTTAATACAATAAATGTATGAACAAAAAAAATCCCACAAAGGCAATGCCACAAAAAATCCCACAAAGGGTATGGTATTGATTTTTATTTTTATTTCTATGGTTAAAGTGAAGATTTTAAGTATATACATAAATTAATAAATTAAAGTATATATAAATTAAGTATAATAAATAGAAACGGAATAATTGCGATTAAAAACTACAACATAATAATAGTATGCACTGTCATTATCGCATTTGTGAAAGTTTTATAAAAATGAATGTTACAAGTGCAATTAAACAACAAAAAGCAAACATTATAATATATGTACTCAAAAGCTGTCTAATGATAGATATAATTAATGGTTTTTTAAAACTTATAAGAAAAAAATATCTATTTCAGTATTTTTAGCCAAGTTTTGGTATATTTTTTATAAGACTTTTTTATGATTTTGACATATGTTCTCTTTGAAGGTTGTACATAGTAAATTATACATTTTTGGAGCTATAAAACTAATATGCCTTTAGGACAACCTAGTTTTGCAGTCGCGTACAGCATATTCACAGGCGCCATGTTAATCAAGCATTTCTTGAATAATGGTAAAATTGTATTAAATACATCGATATTTGAGGTGAATTTGTTCCCTAGTGATTAACCAGACTTTTGGATTATGAAACAGGCCGACATCGCATTTCCTGTGTTCTTCTTTATTCTTTGCTCGTATCAAACTAACCTATGAAACCCGCAAAAAAGTTTCCTATAAAAAACATGATAAGAATTAAATAAATCATAGTTAAACGCAAAAACGTGCTCACCATTACCGGTGTGGTTAGTTAGTTGTAAAGTTATACGTATACGTATACGTGCAAGATAAAAGAACTGTTGATGGATTTAGTTGCTAGATTACGCTGGATGCCATAAGCAAATACTATACGTTATATTGCCCATTACCTATACGTTTCAATATCTTTTGAAATATGTGTAGTATAAAGTGGAGTAAAATAAATAAAAGTACATTATTTTTGACCCAGCGCAGGCAGTGCACATGCATTCAAAATAATCAGGGATATTATATTTTGAATTTGAGAAAAAACAATTAAAATAGATAAGTCTCGCTTGTCTGAATTTTTCAAACAGTTATAATTTTGAAAATGACACACAAATTCAAATCAAATCCGATTTCTAGTTCTTTGAAGTAGAGATGCAGACAGTATCCAGTTGTTATACTACAATTAATTAATTGATTAAATACGTTCTAAATTTGCGGCACATACGGGACTAGAATATACTCTCAGTATAGCCCTGGAGTAAAACCACCATTAACAATAAAAACAGATTTATCCTGATCTTGCGGCGGACGCGTCTACCAAACCAGATCGGGAGAGATTGATTAAGGGAGATCTTTTGACCTCTCCACCAGGTGTCTCGGAACATCAACTGGCACCGCAGTGGTACGGTAGGGACAGATTCATACGCCCGTCACTCCTGGACTCACTGACCCCCAGATTCCTACCCACCCCTCATATCATTTTCCTTCCCAGAAATTCCTCTCCTTCCTTTCCTAAAATACCCCTCACACAGCATCCCCAAAGATGAAATAGGCCCTGAGGGGAATTATTTTCCTCAGTGCCTCCTGTGTGGAGCTAATGGAAAAAAAACATTTAAAACTACAAATCCTAAGTGTACTTGAGTGTAGCGCCCTTGAGGTGATTTTTCACAAAAACGGCGCTATATAAATCATCAAAATATTATTATTATTATTATTATTACTGTTCGGGTCAATTCATCATTTATTGAGCGTCCTAAATTATGTATATCGTTGACAATATTGATTTTCGTTGTATATTGTAATGATAATTCAGCGGTTAAAATAATCGCTTGATTAACAAACTAAATCCAAAACAATTCAGATATTGTCAGCATTGTTTTCTTTACAATAAAATCTGTTGTGAACATTTCAATGTGTCACTCATTCAGTCCAAATCACAACAAACCAATTTAGTGACCATTGTTCGACAACGAAATTATTGTTGTTCCATTCAAAGATAATATTAATAATGTAATAACGTAATGAAGATCTGATTCACGATGATGTAATGATTTAATTATATCATTTAACCGTCAGCTGTCAACTGATACCCTTGTTATCAAACAGGACCAGACTTATAGCCCGGTTTAAGAGCGTTTAACCAGCCAGCGGACGAAAATCCACATTTCGTCGAAAGTTGTTCTTCCGATCGTGCAGGGCGGTTACAATAAGAAAGATTGATTATTCTCCGTACCAGCTTTTTTAAATTATAACTCAATATCGAATTTATTTCAATCCAAATTAGCTTTAATTTATACCTTCATCCAAAAATGCTAAAAGGCGTGATGATAAAACTATTAAAATAGTGTACTTTTTGTAGTTATTTTTTGATTATAAGTATTTAACATTAACATTATAACATTTAAATTTCAAATAAAAAGCTGGATACTAAATATAGGGAGATCAGAAATAGAAAATATACTGATATCAAATACAGACTAAAACCAAATCTAGTAATCTGAATTATAAAAAAAAAACCACTATCTTATTTACTTTATAATTATTTAAAAAAAATACTACATGATATATGTTATGTCTAATTCATATCAATTTCTTATAATTAAATTATAATATGTAAATGAAATCCTCAGCACGGGAGATCCCAGTGAGGATATCATTATCTCTACTGTTACTAAGAAATGAAGACAATAAATCATTTACGCACCAGATTTAAATGTCCGGGTTAAATTTTCCCCCAAAAAAAAAAAAAAAAAAAGAAGGAAAAACTAAACCCTTTCATACACTTCCCCAAATGATCATCTAGTGAATCCATGCTATGCAATTGCATTATATAAGTATTATAAATACAAAACAATACAAGAACAACATGTCAACCTACTAGAGACCAAATGGGAATATAATTCACCGACTCCAGATATTTTCATATCAGAGGGTTCGGCTCTGTGGCATTTCTAATTGAACCTATAAATCCTACCGATCCCTTTTACGCACCAGATTTAAATGTCCGGGTTAAATTTTCCTCCAAAAAAAAAAAAAAAAAAGAAGGAAAAACTAAACCCTTTCATACACTTCCCCAAATGATCATCTAGTGAATCCACGCTATGCAATTGCACTATATAAGTATTATAAATACAAAACAATACAAGAACAACATGTCAACCCACTAGAGACCAAATGGGAATATAATTCACCGACTCCAGTTATTTTCATATCAGAGGGTTCGGCTCTGTGGCATTTCTAATTGAACCTATAAATCCTACTGATCCCTCAATATAAATATTTAAAAAATCTTTTGTAATCCTACATGTATTTAAAATTACTGCTTTTTGCATTTTTATATACAAATTCTTTGACAAATCTAATATGCTTAAATTTTGAATCAGATTCCTAGGTATTATGCCAGTGGCCGAAATAACAAATGGTAATATTTTTATAGTCCGAGAATGCCAAATTCTTTTAATCTCATTTCCTAAATCTGTGTATTTTCTAATTTTTTCAGAAACAGTTTTTTGAATATTACAGGAATTTGGAATAGCTACATCAATGATATAAGTTTTTTTTTTAATTTTGTCATGTAAAACTATATCAGGTCTATTATGACTAATTGTTCTGTCTGTTAGTATAGTTTTATCATAATATATTTTATAAAATTCATTTTCTATAAATGAATTTGGTTCATATTCATAATAAGGTACTACATTACGGCAATCAATCAAGTTATGTTTAATTACCAAACTTTGGTGAATTATTTTTAAAACCTGATTGTGCCTAAATGTATACTCAGAAGGCGCTAATATAGAACATCCCGATATAATATGTTCTATAGTTTCGGGAAAAGCCAAACATTTTCTACATAAATCATCAATTTGATTTATATCTTTGATTATATGCTTTCTATAATTTTTAGTATTAATGACTCTATCTTGAATGGCAAGCATAAATCCTTCTATTTCTGCGCTCAACTCTCCAATACTCAACCATTTGTTTGACGAAAGTTTGTCAACATACGTTTGGTTAAGATAATTGAAGTGTTTTGCGTGAATAATTTTATTTGACCAGGAATCTAATAATTCCTGGTTAGTATTTATAAGAATGTTGGCATTCTCGTCATAAATATTATTATTATTATTATTTATCATTTTTCAATAATGTCTAAATTTAATAAGAATTAAAAAAAAATCTGAAATATATTAGTTTGTAAGTGCGCAAATAAATACACAAATGGACCAATTTCCGTCAAGAAACACATGTACGTACATATTTTTTAATGATTTTATTGAAACTAAAATTAAAATTCTAATACATAACTTTGCTAGATAATGTATTGATTTATTTTACTGCATGATTACATTATTTAAAATGGGTGTGGTATAATACAAAAACTTTTTTGAAAATTTAACAAATCTGCCAACGACCTATGGAATAACCTTATTGTACTAAAAATTAAAAAAAAATCTAAAAAATTATTACATAACTATGCTAGATAAAAGAACAATCTTTCGAAATCCATTTATAATTTTTTGTGGAAAAGAGTCAATACGTCTAAAAACTTTTTTGAAAATGACGTATTTCCGGCTTTCTCTGGTAATGCCCTCTTAAGCCCGATTACATAAAGACCAAAGACAAAAAAATTTGCTTTACACGATCGCGAAATATTAAATAAAGTGAAAAAATTTGTCTTTGGTATCTATACGGAAATCGGGCTGAAAAAAGAAATGGTGTAACACAGCTATTAGATTAGAATTGAAATTGGTGATTATATATCTTTTGTGTACGACATGTTTTAATTTCATTTTATTCTCTTAGAGAAGCCTTAGAAATAAAATAAAAAATCATTAATGAGCTCATTATCAATAAATTAAAAATATTATCTTGTAGTCCTATCTTAGATATGTTCCGTTTAATTTTTTTAAATATTTTAATCTCTTCTTGAATATATATTTAATTAAAGAGTGGTTTATAAACAAAAAATGTTTAATTTCAGTATCTGTATGTAAAAAGGTTAGTTAGTTAATTTGTGAACACCTAACTGAGAGAACCTGTGCTGAGGTGTTCGCATGTTTAGGATTAGATGCTATTTTGTTGAAGTAAGTAAAAATACAGTGACCTCCTGATATGACACTGAGGGTTGACCCATGGCGACAATTTCCGTTGTGTTTCTTTCCCCCCATTCTCCATTAATTTCTAGCCACGTCTCCACCAATACCACAACCCTTAGTAACACAATGTATTCGCCCACTAATTGTCAAGTCATTATATATTTGCCCTGAAGAAGGGGCGGTCGTTCTGAAACCGGTCGGCGTTAATAAAATATAGGTATAAGTGGTTCTAACAAAGAATTTTTTTATATAAATATAATTTATAATTTTACGCTATGGTTCCACGCTGCATCTGCTCCTGTGTCTAATCCGGCCCTGATTTCATGGGTACAAAAATACACATTGATATTATCTTGTCGGATGTTACGCTTTGAAATGAACAAACCTTTGCATAATGTTAAACATTTTCTATCACAAGAAATTTACATATAAATAAATAAGAAAACTAATAATAACTTTATTGACAAGGAGTGCTCAAGGTCATTGAGATAATGTAGTCAACATTCCTATGTGAGTAGTGGTGTTCATATGAAGTAATTAATAATATTTATTATGGTAATCCATTTGCAAATAACACGCCTCGCGTGCCAAATGCGTTCCAATGATCTGCTTCAACGAAATTTCATGTTCTTCTACAAATGCATCATATGAAGTTCCTAAGTGCTCAAAAAGAAAAAAGGGGAGATATGTAAATACGAATGTTAGAGAGAGAGCGCTAGTATTAAAAACGATAATATTTAAGCGATACGTATATCTGTACATTTGTCACGCTGAAACGGTAATTATATGAAATTCCCTCGATAGGAAAAAAAATCACAAAGTTCGCCCCGAAAATGATTATAAACGCATTTTTTCTGTTACTTTACGAGTTATAATATGTATCTTTGAAAAAATTCGCAGCGTTTCTTTCAACGATTTTTTCTCATTTTATATGAGATTTTTGCTCTATTTTAAATGAGTCGTGTTTTATGAAACATTTTCACAATTTTCGCATGCCGCGGCATACCCCATTTCTACCGATTTATTACGTATGTACCTTAATCATTTTAAGTTAAAGCTCTTAAAAAAATATGTGTTTTTCTTGAAGACAATATCTATACATTACCACAAAAAAAACCGCAAAGTATGCTCCGAAAATTATTATTATAAACACGTTTGTTTCAGTTATTTTACAAGAAGTATGAAAACTTCTGTGTTTCTTTATATGCTGTTTTAGACAATCCCCGCGAGATTTTTGCTCTATTTTAAACGAGTCGTGTTTTATTAAATATTTTCTTAATTTTCGCTTAAATATGATTGATTTTGACATTAGCGCGCCCTCTCTAAGATTCGTATTTACATATCTCTCCATCTTATTCTTTTCGAGCGGGTATACCCGATACAGGCGAACCCTAGTGGGGTTAATAATTACATACTAAAAATGTATTTAAATTGTGAAAAAGCAATAAATAAATAAATAAATACCGCACCGTATATTATCGTTTTTAATATTAGTGCACTCCCTCTAACATTCGTAATTACATATCTCCCATTCACCTTCTTTTTGAGAGCTTACTATCGAGCCTTAAGAAGGTATTACCAGGGAAAACCAGAACTATGTCTTTTTAAATCAGATTTTAGACGTATTGACTCTTTTCCAATAAAAATTATAAATTGATTTCGAAATATTGATCTTTTATCTAGCATTCGCATGTTTTAAATTTTGAGAAAAATGTTTATTTTTAGTATAAGGTTATACCATAGGTCGTTGGCAGATTTGTTAAACTTTCAAAAAAGATTTTGTATTATACCACAACCATTTTAAATCATATAATCATGCAGTAAAATAAATCAATACATTATCTGGGTATCGCATGCTTTAGAATTTTAATTTTAGTTTAAATAAAATCATTAAAAAATATATACGTACATGTGTTTCTTGACGAAAATTGGTCCGTTTGTGTATTTAATTGCGCACTTACAAACTAATATATTTCAGATTTTTTTTACATTCTTATTTAACATAGATATTATTGAAAAATGATAAATACTTATAATCAAAAAATAATTACAAAAAGTACATTATTTTAATAGTTTTATCATCACGCCGTTCAGCATTTTTAAATATCGGTATAAATTAAAGCAAATTTGAAATAAAATAAAATCAAAAGCTTAAATAATTTAAAAGCTGGTACGGAGAATAATTAATCTTTCTCATTGTAACCGCCCTGCACGATCGTAAGAACAACTTTCGACGAAATGTGGATTTTCGTCCGCTGGCTGGTTAAGAGGGCATTCATTACCAGAGAAAACCAGAAATATGTCACTTTCAAATCAGATTTTAGACGTATTGACACTTTTCCACAAAAAATTATAAATGGATTTCGAATGATTGTTCTTTTATATAGCATTCGCATGTAATAAATTTTGAGAATTTTTTTAATTTTTAGTATAATAAGGTTATTCCATAGGTCGTTGGCAGATTTGTTAAATTTTCAAAAAAGTTTTTGTATTATACCACACCCATTTCAAATAATGTAATCATGCAATAAAATAAATCAATACATTATCTAGCAGAGTTATGTATTAGAATTTTAATTTTAGTTTCAATAAAATCATTAAAAAATATGTACGTACATGTGTTTCTTGACGAAAATTGGTCCATTTGTGTATTTATTTGCGCACTT
This sequence comes from Limnephilus marmoratus, assembly GCA_917880885.1. Taxonomy (NCBI): domain Eukaryota; kingdom Metazoa; phylum Arthropoda; class Insecta; order Trichoptera; family Limnephilidae; genus Limnephilus; species Limnephilus marmoratus. The sequence continues at coordinate 42,347,943 of OU862924.1, read as the reverse complement.
ACAAACTAATATATTTCAGATTTTTTTAACATTCTTATTAAATTTAGACATTATTGAAAAATGATAAATACTTATAATCAAAAAATAACTACAAAAAGTACACTATTTTAATAGTTTTATCATCACGCCTTTCAGCATTTTTGGATGAAGGTATAAATTAAAGCTAATTTGGATTGAAATAAAATCGATATTGAGTTATAATTTAAAAAAGCTGGTACGGAGAATAATTAATCTTTCTCATTGTAACCGCCCTGCACGATCGGAAGAACAACTTTCGACGAAATGTGGATTTTCGTCCGCTGGCTGGTTAAACGCTCTAAAGATTATTCAAAAATGATAGACCGTAAAGCATAGATAATGCATTATTATATTGTCTGATGTACAAACGCATTAGTGGCCTTTAAGTTTAAACATCGCAAAACAGCTTTGTATTATTATTTATTATTAACTTTAACTCCAGCGTCGTTTCCTTGCTCTTACAGCTACCATACTTAGGTATAACATTGTGGTCAATGTCAGAAGTGCAGCAAAATGAGGTTTAGGTCATGCAGTGTTGACTGTACTGCCGTGGTTAAGTAAGTACGCGCTCGTTCACATGGGAGTCACTGTCCAGAATAAAGGATCGAAGTTTTTCAGTTTTGTTTAACCTTTTAGCATATTTATAATTCAATTTTTATTAGAACAACTCTCTTTTTATAACTTTTGAAGGTTATTCCTATCAATTGAATATTCGTTTGGACTTTTGGACTTTTACAAAAAGGTCAATAGGTATTGCATATAAATTAAATCGTATGTATTTATCCGAGACACCATCTAGGTTACAAACCAGTTCTTAGAACATTTGTTTTCAATGAAACAGGTACAAGGGCGGATCCAGGATTTTTTTTCTGAGGGGGGCACAAGGGGCGGACGGGCAAAAAATCAACAATTACTGATAGGATTTTTTCCCGAAGGGGGGGGGGGGGGGGCAAAAGAGGCGGACAGACAAAAAAATCAACAATTACAGTTACGATTTTTTTCTGGGGGGGGGGGGGGGCACAAGGGGCGGACGGGCAAAAAAATCAACAATTACTGTTAGAAATAAACTTGAAGTATCATACTTTATTTCTACAAGTTCAAGTATGTATAGGAAGGTTTATGTGTCAAAACAATCGAAAAATTAAATGTTTAAAAAAGATAGTTTTAGCTTCTAAGTCTGTACTGTGATGGAATCTCCACAGTACACAAAAATAAGACAGAAAAATCAGAAAAGAGATATTGGCACCTCTGGGACTCACAGGGCCCTTTGCTTACATGGCAAGTGCTCTACCAACTTAGCTAAGGTATCTATATTCAATTCTGTCACTTTTACCTGTATCAACGCAACGAGAGGTTCTGGGTTCGTGTCCCAGTTGGGACCATTATCTTTTTCTTTTTTTCTGTGTCTTGTTCTCTTTCATATTTTCATTTTCATATAAAGTTATAAAAAAGGATTTTTTCTCATAGAATTGAAAATAATATTGTTTATTCTGAAATTTTAAATATGAGATTGACAAATATGACATTCAAATAAGAGATGGCAGAAGCCCAATTGGTTAGGCATTTGTTCCGGTAAGAAAGAGATTCTGGGCTCGAGTCCCAGTTGCGACCTTTATCTTTTTTTTCTTTGTGTTGTTCTCTTTCATATTTTCGTTTAGATTATTAGTGTTATCTTATCTTCTTCTTCAATGTTATATTTATAGTTGGACGAATGTACGGTTTCTTGTCAAAACACTTGTAGAGTGTTTTGACAAGAAACCGTTCAATATCTTGGAAAAAGTTTTCAAAATATAATAATATCTATTGAAATTTTTCGATTTTCTATTTTTACTAACCAATTGTGAACGTTTTGTGAATGTAAATTTGGCACAAGTGTCTTGAATACTCTTGAGTCGGTAAGACTATGGCATCCCCGATTGGTGAAGTGCAAGGAGTGGAGAGGGGAAGGATATGGGGAGAGAAATTCGGGAAGTGCCTGGCTATTCAGATCTAGTAACCAAACACGGCTGAAGTCATTTCTAGCAGTAAATGAAGACTTTACTTGCCAAGAGCTGTTGAGTCGCGATAACATAAAAAACAAGAACATATTTATTTAATTAAAAAAAAAAAACGAAAAATTAAAAACAATTTTTTGTTGTGTTAGCAAAAAAATTGATGCTTAACAACTTCCGATACTCCACTCATTTTTGTTTGGTCACCAAACATGGCTAAATGCCTATTTTAAGAAAATTATTAAATTTACGAAAAAACTTTTATTTAAAAAAAATCAGAAATAGATATTGGCACCTCTAGGACAAGAAACCTCTAGCGGCAAGACTCATAACTGGGGTTTCTAAATATTCGCATATTTCAGAACACCTTCGTAACCTTCACTGGCTCAAGTGCCCTGAGAGAATCCAGTACAAATTGTGCTGGATGGTTTTTAAATCAATCAACGAAATGGCCCCACCTTACATCTCCGAATTATGCGTCCCGGAAAATACCGGTCCGAGACAATTAACCCTTAGATCAGCAACTTCATCTGCTAAAGGCAGACTAATAGAACCTAAACGAAAGCCAAATACTATGTTTGGAGATCGTGCTTTCGGAGTATCTGGGCCTAAGGCTTGGAATAGACTCCCTCCGGAATTAAGATGCATAACAAGCCCAACAGAGTTGAGGTCCAAACTAAAAACCTTCCTTTTTGGGCTCTCATACCCGTAATTTAAATATACCTATTTGAGAGTATCATACTTGTATTGTCTGTGCTATGTCTTAATCAGTAATCACACTTTTCTTACTGAATTAAAATTACTCGATTCCTTACACATCAATCTGTCTCTTGACGAATCACATTTAGAAACATCAAATCCTTATAGGTACTACTGCACCACCCACCTTTACATGTTGCTTTTACTTTCCAAAATACACTCGTCAAAGAATACATTACATATTAATATTAAAATATTTTTCAGGATTAAATAACATGTGTTTTAACAATAATGTCCTCTGCGTGCGAACTCTATCTAAATTTCTTTTAATGGACAATATACAGTGTTAATTTCAAGCGACCTCTCAGGTAAGTATGGTCCTGTTTTCATTAAATTTTAGGCAGCATCGCGTTCATTGGTCAAAATATTGTACATATATTTTCGTATCGGTGATCAATGAACCGGTGTATGCAATTTTTAGCCATAAGTTGTTTTTAATTGTTTGTCTAGCTTGTGATTGTTCACAAAAACGGCGCTATATAAATCATCCAAATATTTTTATTATTAAGATATGCCAATATCTTTTTCTGAATTTTCTGTTTCCAGATTTTCGATTGGATTTCTTAATATTGTCTACAAATAAGTATTTATTTTTTTTCAGATTCTTTTATTTTTTTTTTATAATAATTCTCTGAAAACGGACGTAACTAGAAACTAGGTCAGGAGCAATCCTCTCACAAGCTGTGATGCTGGATAGAGCGAGATGAGACTACACAATCTGAATACAATCACGCTGGAGAGAAAGGGACGAAAGAGAGGATAATGAGATGCTAGTATGTGGAATGTGGACCGTCTGCTCTTGAGAAACAATGCAATTTATTCTATTCATGCGACTTCAATAAATTATTACGATTAAGCAGTGCTGTTTCGTAAAAGGGTATCCGGAAATCCATTTATAAAATCAAATAATCTTACACGATCGTTCTCTCACATAATTGAATGCAAATCATTCTCGATCAAAGTGTTTATTTCTGAAAGCAGCGGATAAAATTACATATCTAGGAATAATACCTCATCTTCTTATGAAGTTATTTAAATATCTTAATCTATATATATATATATATATATATATATATATATAAATGAAAATATGTTTGTTCCTGGGTTTGTATGTATGTATATATGTATGTCCGCTAAGCGTTGCTAAGCCATTCATCCGATTGCGATGAAACTTTGGGGATTTGATGTGTGCATGCCCGCGATGGTTTCTGTATACAATAGTGAGCTCTGGCATCATGAAAATATGCATTGCTAAACCTTTCATCCGATTGAGATGAAACTTTGGGGATTTGATATCATATAATAGTGAGCTCTGGCATCATGAAACTATCATCAAAAGCCGCCCGCAGGGCCTAGCAGCAAAAACCTGAGGAGCGGGTTTTTAACTGCTAGTATGTATATTAAAATGAATGTTTTTTTTTGTTTGTCCCTTATGCATTTCTAAACCATTCATCCGATTGCGATGAAACTTTGGGGATTTGATGTACGCATGTCTAAGATGGTTTCTGGCCTTATGAAACTTGTATAAAAATTACAATAGGTAGCGAACGAGTAATTTGAAAGATGTGTGTATTTCACGTAGTTAAGCGGCAGGGTGGGAAGGCGGGAGAGGGAGGATAATCCAAGAGGGGCGGAGGGAAACGAAGATGGAGGTTCCGCGGGAGGGGGGACAAGGGAGGGAGGAGGCGGAAGGGAACGCGGGAGGGTGGAAATCGGGATGAATGGGAACGCGGGAAGGGAACAGGGACGAATGGGAAAGGACACGCACGGAGAAACAATTTCTTTATTGACGTGGCATAGCAACGCACGCCGGGATCTCGCTATATTAATCTATTTACATATTTTTCATTTGTCGCTATATTATATTATTTACAGGACCACATTGATTGCGTTGTTATTCACACATGTTCTCAACTTCTTTTGTTTTGTGCTGTTTTACACGCTCATCAGAGCTGTCTTTTACCAAGGTACACAATACCCATTTAGGGTTTCATGAGGACTAACAAAATTTTATTTCAACACCCCTTTTAAAAGTCATTAAAAGTAATGATTTTTTTTTAAATAGCCCATAACTTAACCTAATTTTTTTATTACATTAACTCGACATAGGAGGCCCTAAGGAAAATAATTTCCCTCAGGGCCTATGACATCTTTAAAGATGCTGTGCGGAGGGTCTTTTTGAGGAGATGAAGGAATGAACATGGGTCTTTAAGGAGGAATTGGTTTAATAGGTTACGTTGATTGGGTTATCGGATATTTTTCAAATTTTTTTTCATAACTTTTAATGACTTTCAAAGATGTGTTGAAATGCCACTTTGTTGAGTTATCATGGAACCGAATTCTATATGCACTTTGTTAGAAGAATTCGGAGTTTATCGAACTAAAGTTACACGCCCAGACCAATTAGTTTTGATGATTCGATTTACTAAAAAAATATTTTCCGAAATTAGAAATTAGAATAATTAATTAACCAAGACGTGGCGCCACTGACGGCAGGACGCGTCTGATTGGCGCAGGAAGTGAGTTGTGGGAGCGCTGTACACCGTTCGCTCCCTGGCCCACTGCAGAGCCAATCTCCCCCTTGCCACCGCTTCCATAAGGGACAGAATCCCGTGCCGCGTTCAGAGCACCGCGCTGACCTTTCACGCTTGCGATTGTGGTCCTTCGGCTCCCTTGGCAAAGGGACCGCTTTTCTGCGAAGTCTGATGGTAAAAAGAACGGAAGGATGCGTCTCGCTATTCCTTTGAAGGGCCTGTTGACAGCTCGCTGACAGTTGGCGCGAAATCTGCGCGGATTATAGCACAAAGGCGACACGTGGCTGTGCATACACATTTATTAAAATAATTTAATTGAAATTTTAAAGGGTTATACAATCTATCAGTTCTACCATAATGATTCATCATTGTATATGTAAAAGCACTCTTTGTAGGCCTACTTACGTTTTGCATTTCACTAAATAGACTGGCGACTCGACAGTTGATCCGTCAACAGTTGACCCCCCGAAATGATGTCTTTACATAGTATAAAATGAAGTCGCTTACGATGTATGTGCGCTCAGATATTTTAAACTACGCAACAGATTTTTAAGCGATTTTCACCAAGGTAGAGTGATTCATCGGAAAGGTTTTCGGGTAGATAATTTATCAAGGTTTTGTGTAAATCGGTTGAAATATATAATACATCTGGCCAAGCGGCAGCGGCCAGCGAGCAGCGGACAGCGGGCAGCGTGGTGTGGATTCGTTTTAACAGATTGCGTTGGTTATAAAGGTTTCGGTAGCCGCAGCAACGTGTGGCCGGGTCTGCTAGTATACTATGAAATTGCAGTTTTTTGCGTTATTTACCAATTTCAAATGTAAAATCGACTTAAAAAATACCCTTAATAATAAGTTGGTATGAAAATCAAACGAATTCACACACAGTGCCGATTTTTTTTACTTAAGCGCTACTGGTGTACACGGTATACAGAGAAGCAGATTTTTCCTTGTTGCATTTGAATGAAAATATGTTTTATACTTTTGTTTTTCGGCGGTGCATCCTCTCTGCACATCCCTTCGGGGTCACTTAGTTATATTTTGTGTAATTAGGTATACTGTATTTTCCCTAAACCGACTGCACATACGTAAGTACGCCGGGGAGCCAAATGTCGGCGGATCAACGGTCATGGAATCAATTAGACTCTACCGGAGAGCACTGACGTCGTGAAATTTGCACAAAACACGACATTTTCTGTCTGGCTGTAAACATTTTTACGTTGAAGCTTTGAACTATTCATTGAACTATTTAACCACTGTGGCGCTTTTTGCCACAATATGGCACTATTTAAAATACCTCAGATTGCTTAGCTGCCAGTTTTAAGCAAATTTTCCCTAGATGCATTTGTATTTTATTTGAATTATGAAGTAAAGTTATGATTTTTTTAATCTGGGCGGAAAATATTCAAATTGATCACCAAAAAATCACGAGCAATCGGAGGAAAAAGTTTTACATTGGTCTGTTTCTCGAGTGGTAGATAGAAGTGATGGAACGCTTTTTTGAGATTCTGCACAACAGATAATGGGACCAAGGCATCCCCAATTGGGGTAAGCTGTGAGAATGAAGGTAGTGGGGATGGGAGGGAAATGGGAAAGAGGACGGTTTAGAAGTAGCAGGCTATTTAGATCTCATTCTTAAATACAGCTAAAACCATTAATTTTAAGGCTCTGCAACCGGGCTCGAAAAGAAGAAGATGGAGAGATACGAAATTACGAATGCTAGAGGAGAGCGCTAACATTTACATCGACAAAATCGATGCGAAAATTGCGAAAATGTTTAATAAAACACGACTCGTTTAAAATAGAGCAAAAATCTCACGGGCATTGTCTTAAACAGCATTTAAAGAAACACTGTGAATTTTTTCATACACATAACTTGTAAAATAACTGAAACAAACGTGGTTATAATAATTTTTGGCGATTTTTTTTCTATTTATGGAATTTTACATAATTTGCGTTTCGGCGCGGGCAATGTCTAGATATTATCTTCAGGAATAACATATATATTTTTAAGAGCTTTAAAACTTACCGTGTTTAAGGGAAACATGTAAGAAATCGATAGAAATTCGGGTTGCGGGCCCTTAAGCACCGTTTCATTTCTGAGGGTATCTATCACTCATTTGTTTTTTACATGGTATATCGATCTTTTTTTATCTTTGTCATCTCTATATTTTATCATCACAATTTTTGTTATCTCTTTTTATATCTCTGTTTATATTTTGCTATTTCTAAAATCTGTTAACTTCTATTAAACTGTGCATTCTGTGAACATTTTTAAGTGGACTATTAACATCTACGCTTTTTACAATGCTTATCTAATAACTTTTTTTATGTTAATACTCTGTAAATGTTCCAAAACAATAAATAAATAAATAAATTTAATCAATAAGAAAAGCCTTCACCCTCGGGTAGTTAATTTATAAATCATGTTTTGAAATCTCACATCGGGTGGGTTTCTTTTCAACGTTTTTTTTTAAATTTATTTTGTGTTTTTTCCAGGTGACATAATCGAAAAAGTTTGGAAAAACTTCGTTTGTACTGCTCTTTCTCAATGAAGAATTAATTGAATTTCCTCCTAGCGAAAAAGGGTGCCGGACAACTAAGAATGAAATCAACTCAGAACCTCCTTTGAAAAGTCATAAAAAAGGTTAAATAGTTTGCGTTAGGTTAGAGTTATGGGCTAATTTAAAAAAAATTCATAGCTTTTAATGACTTTTCAAAGAGTTGTTGAGTTGACTTGATTCTGAGTTGGCATGATTAAATTGTGTTATTTCACAATTATTTCATCAAAAATAATATAAAATGTATTTTTAGCATGTCCCAGAGCGGAAGATACTCTCGGTATCGCCCTGGTGTAAGACCACCATTGAGAATTGAAATATTGTTTGAAATGGCTTTAGCCGTGTTTGGTGACCAAATCTGAATAGCCTGGTACTTCCCCACCTTCCTCTCTCCCGTCACCTTTCCCTCTCCACTACCTTCAGCCTCCCCAATTGGGGATGCCATAGTTTCACTGGTTCAAGAGCGAGCAGTTGGGACTCTTGTGCGGTATTTACATAAAAATAAAAATAAAACTTAGGACATTATATTAGGAGTTTAAGAGTTTTTTCATACAAAACTTAAATTTAGGTTTGTGGCCAAAATACTTAAAATAATAATTATTTTAATCAAAAGGTACCTGTAGCAAATATATAGCACGGATATCTGCTACTTTAGTTATTTATGATTTAAATTATAATATATATAGGTACAAGGCGACACACAGTTCAACCGCCGCCAAAACCTGAGAATCCTAGCACTCTTACTAAGCACCAAACGTGGCAACCACTTGGGGTGACCTACGGCAGAGGTGTTATCCAATGAATGGTTCCCGGGGCGGCGATTCCCGTACCCGCCTACCGAATTGAGAAATTGGTTGCGAATGTACCTACATTAGTTCGTTCAATTAGTAAAATATATGAAACATCACTAATAAACTCACATTGCAACACACGAGCAAAATAATTAAATTTGGCCTCAAAACAATGTGGCAATAAAACATAACTCATACATCCTCCCAACAACGCTTTGACATTACAGAGCAGTATCAATTTCAATGTTAATTAAGTATTAATTAGCTCTTTTTCACAAACACAATAATAATTATCAGCAGAATGGAGTTTCGTAAATGAACCTGAATTGTATTTAGTAGAACCACGTTTTCTGTTGGTAAAGTCAAATTACAAATTAATTACGTCATACAGCTGATGTTTCGAAGGGCAGAGTTAATCCGGTGTAGGTACTAGGTTTAGGCAGGGCCGGATCAAACCCTTTCAATTGAGATAAATACCTCCATTTAAAAAAGAATTGAATGTCACATTTTTTTAGTTATGAATGCAATTCGATAGTTTCGTTTGCAGTGAACTTTAGAGTGTTTTTAAAATATTGAATTTCGCTCACAGCTCACAGTGCCTTTTCTAAAAGCGACACAAATGAATGAGTGACATTACTCGCTTTTGAATAGTAAACAGGACAATCATCGTTCTCAAATTTGCGTCAAAGTGGATAATGATCATTTTTGCAATGGAAAATTCGGAGGTACATGACAATTTTTTGGTCACCTGACAGTTGGCCCCCGAAGTTATAATTATTATAAAATAATAATTTTTTGCATCATTTACCAATTTCAAACCTAAAATCGACTTAAAAATATATCTAATAATAAGATGGCGTAGATATCAAATGAATTTATTTACAGTTTCGATTTTTTGTACTTTTTTTTTTTTACATGAATACCTCACAAGAGTTTATAACTTTTTAATCAATTTTAAGAACATTTAATGAATTCTAAGAATAATAATAAAGAAATATATTTATATATTTAGAAACATATTTTTTACAAGTCAAAATATTTTTCACTCAACTTCCTTATTGCGGTATGTTGTGAGGCTGAAGGTAGTGGGAGGGGAAGGAGATGGGGAAGAGGAGGGTGGGGAAGTACTTGGCTATTCAGATCTGGTCACCAAACACGGCAAAAGCCATTTCAAGCAACGATTCAATTCTGAATGGTGGTCTTTCACTAGGGCGATACTGAGAGTATTTTCCACTCTGAAATACACTTAAACGATGGTAGGTATATTAGACAAGTAGTTTTTCCGGAGGCGTCTACTAATATCTACAGGAATTCCAAAAACTGAAAAAATCGAACTAATATCTATGAGAATCAAAGTGTTGACGAATATCTACAGCTCAAACTGTTGACTAATATCTATGAGAATCAAAGTGTTGACGAATATCTACAGTACTGGCAGAGGTTGGATTTGCAATTATGTATAGCATATTGGAATAATGTAATATTGCGTATGCAGTATAAAAAACTTAATTTATGTAAGTATGTATGTAAAAATCCCTAATATCGGACTATTGGACACATTTAGCTGATTAGTCCAACCTACGCTCTGTAGATATTAGTTCAACCTACGCTCTGTAGATATTAGTCAACGGTGACCAGACAACTCAGAATGAAACCAACTCAGAAGCACCTCAGAAAGGTCATTAAGAGCGATGATAAAAAAAATATAAAAAATTGGTTAAATAGGTTAAGTTAGGTTAGGGTTACGGCTATTTTAAAATTATTTTTTCGTAGCTTTTAATGACCTTTCTGAGGTGTTTCTGAGTTGGTTTCATTCTGAGTTGCCATGGAACCGAATGTGAACGAGGTAAGGAGTGTATGCCGAGACCGAGTTGTTTGGCGGTCCGTCCTCCCTGCCTACCTAGGGAAACGTCGTGATGGTTATTTGGTTAGTTAAGTTTTATATGAAAAATGCCGCGCAAACCGTTCGTTGTGTTTTGGTTAATACTATAATTATTTATCAGACCATCCAATTTGTTTTTATTAAATAATATCGTACGTTCGGCCCTGTTCGCTAGTATATTTACCAACCTTGAAATTTTAGACGTTAATTGGTCCCACCGTATTGAATGGAATTAGTTTTGGCAGATTAAGCGTTGGGCGGAACAAAAACAATTCATAGGTATATAGTGGGCGTCAAGCAATGTTGTTAAACTTTTTTCAAATAAATAGCTTGACAAGTACAGCAGCGTTTATAAACGATTAGGATAGTAAAATAATTCATTGGCATTTACCACTGGCTTACATTGTTCTTTGATCATCAGTAGGCCGTTTGAAGTTTTACAATAGAGAACTCTAGTCCAATTTTTTTTTTAAATTTAAAAATTTATAATGACCTTCTAACTTAAATAACTGTATTTTTATTTTTATTTTTAGAGTTTGTTTTAATAGTTAAAATAATTGTTATAGTTTTTATTTTTCAAGATCCCCCGAGAACCAACGTATGTGAAGTGAATCGTGTGGCGTAATCACTCCTGAAAAGTTACTATAGCATCGGGCAATCAGCTGATCAACTGCCGCTATTTTGAATTTCGTTGTTCGAAGTATTCTCCCTAAAAGTAGCATTACTTTTTTTTGTGCAGTAGTTTTTGTATATTTTCAATAATAGAGATAAACTAATAAGAGATACCTTCATTTTAGAAACATTATTTAGGCCATGTTACGATGCACAAATAAGCCCCTACTAATTATTCACCCACGCCACTGCACAGACTACAGTTTCGCTCTTTCGCCGCAAGCGCGCCGCGCGCGCTAGTGGAGCCAAATGCGAGCAACGGTCGGCGAAGCGGCCGACTCTACACACTTACCAGGCAGAGCGCTCCGCGAGCTGTCGTTTGTTTTGTTAAGGAGAAATTCTCTCCGCAGGGCACCTTTGTGGCCCGAGTCATCCGCGACGCAATATGGCGTCGGGAATTTAATACGCAAATGCGTGTTCTAGATGCTACGGCAGACAAGGCCGAGGCGTAATTTAAAGTACAGTGACAATGTTTACGTGTGTGGGGCGTTTCACCTGGAGTCTCCTGTTGGAACGAGATCCCCTCTGCAGCGGACGAGGTTCGGACACGCCGCCTCCATCGCAGTAAGCCCCATTAAATTAATGTGTTCTATTTGTCCTCGCGATTTTACCTGAGCAATGACGACCCCAGAGAGGACAGGTTGAGAGACTTACCGTGTAGGGACATTCTAGCCAGGAACTGCCTTTTAACCTTGTATTTCTGTGTTTTCTCACAATACATTTTGTTTGTTTTACCTAAATACCGTTCTTTTATTGAGGAGATTGTTCGAGGGTGATCACGGCCAGTATTTCCCCCCATGTAAAACATTCCAAACAGCCTACCGGCGACCACACCACCCTGATGACGAGGGTCTCCCCTGCTTGCCGTTGGTTCGAGCTAGCCGCCTGCAAGGTAGGTCGGAGCCCGCCCTGTGGTGCCGCCCTCCTGGTGGCACCCGGGCCCAGCGAGGTTCTGGTTCCTATACGGGGCGTAGTCCCCGAGCGCAACTCTGACACCATGTAGCCGCTGCCAGGTTGTTAGCAGCCATAAACACAACAACTAAATCTCTGTAAACAGTATGTAAATAAACGAATAAATTAATACGATGGCTTATGTCATACCTACATTCCCATACAATGACTTTACGATGATGTCACGACACGACGAACAGTGACGTCACCACTTAACATTTCAATAATGACAACTTGACAGCGTGTTTTTATGACCCGATTAAAAATGGACTTATTAATCATTTTGTAAAAACTCTGCGTTTAATATTATTAAATAAAACTTATATATTCAGAATCGGCGTTTATTGGTCTAAAATTCTATATGAACATATTTTTTTGAAGCCATAAAATTTTTCACTGGAGTTCCTTATTGTTGTATTTTTTTTTAATTAGGCAATTCACCCTAAAAAGAGTGCTTTGTGAAAAATTCTAGTAACTAATCATCATTTGGTATCTATTTTAGATGCGCATTGCCTAAACTCAGCTGGTTATGTCTCGTCATCAGTTGTTGAGTGTTATTTTGATTGCTTAGGTTTCTTTTTATACATTATAGGGAGTGAGCTCAAAGGAGGGTACAGCAAAATCTCACGTTAATTGAAAAGAATATACGAAGTGGTCCAAATTTACCTCACCAAGAGGGGGAGGGGGAAGGGATCTAGGTTGAAAGAAAAACTGCTTACGTAATTAATGTATGCCCCCCTTACGATCGTACAGGGCGGTTCCAATGAGAAAGACTAATTATTCTCCGTACCAGCTTTTTAAAATTATAACTCAATACCGAATGGACAAGGACACCCAGGTAGAAACAATTTCTTTATTAAGTGGCATAGCAACGCATTCCAGGAACTCGCTATAGTAATATAAATGGGGCGACCGATCGATTTGATTTGTATGCAAATCAGCAGATGGCGGTGTGAGTTAGAAGGTTGGGTAACCATCAGTAGATGGCGTTGTGTTTCGTTACCCACAGCAATGCGTGTCCGGGTCAGCTAGTTATACTAATAGATGGTATTTAACAAAGCCATATATTTATGAATTTATCATGTGTTACATTTATATAATTACTAGCTGACCCGGTGAACTTCGTACCCCCTCAGAATAAATAACTGCTGTGTTAATTTATTAGCTGAATTACATTCAGTTTTTTATTAAGTTAAAAATTACACAACGAAGCAATTATCGATCCGCAACTGTCCGTGTTTTGTATCAGAGATGTCCTTGTTTACGAATTAACATTTTTGTGATTTTCTTACTTTTCCACTTACTTAGGGGCCATCCATAAATTACGTCACACGAATTTCGTGATATTTTTTACCCCCCCCCCCCCCCTGTCACACATCGTCACATTTATGAGACCCCTCCCCCTAGTGTGACATCTAAAAATAATCAAAACAGTAGTTAATTTTTTTTTTACATGTGACGTTACAGAGCTGATGACCACCCCGTACCCCTAGTCACACTTTCTACTCCCCTCCCCCCCCTCTTAATGTGTGACGTAATTTACGGGAATTGTGTTTCATTTTTTTTATATACGTGTGAGGGAAATTTATTATAATTATTGTATTTTTCCTTTGGAAGGGTGAAGACACACGTTAACCGTTTGTCTCATTTTCGACTGTTGACATTTAGTGTGTAAGAAAGAGACTAAGCATTATATGTCAAAGAACAAAAGCAAAACAATCAGCGCGTTGACATTTGACGTTTTCAAATTTTTGGAATTCACGCAAACTTCAACTAACACAACATTGTTACAGCTCTTTCAAAAGATGAAAATTCGTTCAATACAAAATGTATGAGGAAATAAATTTTCTTCATAACTTTCTTTTTCGTGAATTTTTGCTATGTTTTAATGGTTATTCTGTTATCCGGAGCGGAGACAAATCCAACAAATTAAAGATCATTAAAATCGGTCCAGCCGTTCTCGAGTTATAAATAGTGTAACTAACCCGACTTTGTTTTATATATTAAGATATACAAATTTCGACTGTGTAAGAATGTCTAGCGTGTGTAACTTATTTTATGAATAATCTCCAATTGGAATATGCTGTGAGGCTAAAGGTAGTGGGGAGAGGAAGGAGATGGTGAAGAGAAATGTGGGGAAGTTCCTGGCTATTCCGATCTGAAAACAAAAGACGGCTAAAGGATTTTTAATTCTGAATGTAGGTCTTACAATACGGTGATATTGCAAGATTATACATATGAATAGATTTACGCCGCCTAATAAATCCTGAGTAATTATTTTAAACTCATTCGCTACGTCTGAAGAACTTCTTTGACAGAAAATTGGCAATTTTCCAAATATGTTAGCAAGTACTCGAACCTAAATAATGTCATACATTTTGATTTTGTAGGTCAGTTTTAATTCAGCATTTAAACTGACCTTGACTGTGGTAAAACTGAGGAGAAGGAGAAGAGGTAGTGGAAGGTTTGGAAAAACCTGGCTATTCAGATCTGGTACCCTCCCCAATTCTTTCAGCCTCATAACGTTTCCCAAATCGGGGTCACCAAACCGGCCGGTACATAAAGACCAGCATTTACACGAACAAATTAGGTACTCGCACATTGTTTGCATGATTCAAATTTGTCATTCGACTTCATAATATCATGAAATTGAAAAAAGAAGAAAAAAGTAGTATAAAATAGAATAGTAGAATAGCAATAAAAAATTAGGCACTATGTATGTAATTATTGGTACGGTTGTGTGTTCAAATCGCAGCGTAGGCAAGTAAATTTTATTTCATTGAATTGTGACAAAAGATAATGTATGGCATATTTTCGACGCGTTCCAGAGTGGAAGATACTTTTAGTATCGCCCTGGTGTAAGACCACCATTCAGAAATGAAACTTTGCTTGAAATGGCTTTAGCCGTGTTTGGTAACTAGTAAATTTTAACAATGCTAAAAGATATACTACTATATAATATGTTATTAACGACAGTAAAATCAGTTTTGCAATATCCCAAAAAAATATGAAGTCGTCATGTTTGATTTTGAAATAATGACAATACGCACAGTTCCTACCGGAATGTCATTTTATCCTTCCTACCCCCCCTCCCCCCCCAACCAATGTCACCATGGTGAAACAAAACAAGGCACAATAACAACCAACACTGTACAGTGAGATGGCCTGACATTTTGCAATCAACTAGTTGTGTTTTTGGGTGTTTCGCCCTTCGTATTTTGGTAAGTGCCTTTGGTTTCCCTTGTCCTTACATTCCAATTATTTACCACACAGTCAATCATCCAACTTCAGAAACATTTTCGTTTTTGTTTTGCCTTTACAGTCCATTTTTCGTCAGTTGCATTTGAGGCTGTAAGTTCGAGACAGTCTCGGATGCAACACGTCAGCTTTTAAAGCATGCGATGAAAGCTACCAGGCGGCTGGAATTTTTCCGACACTTCTAACAATTATCGTTATGTTTCAACCAATTTACACAAATCCTTGACAAATTACATACGTAAACCTTCCTCACGAAACACTCTATCTATTGGTGAAAACCGCATGAAAATCCGTTCAGTAGTTTTCGAGTTTATCGCGAACAGACAGACAGACAGACAGAAAGACGGCGCGGGGGACTTTACTTTATAATATGTCTCTACATATTGAACGATGAAAATCCGTTCAGTAGTTTTCGAGTTTATCGCGAACAGACAGACAGACAGACAGAAAGACGGCGCGGGGGACTTTACTTTATAATATGTCTCTACATGTCTGTCTGTTCGCGATAAACTCGAAAACTACTGAACGGATTTTCATCGTTCAATATGTAGAGACATATTATAAAGTAAAGTCCCCCGCGCCGTCTTTCTGTCTGTCTGTCTGTCTGTTCGCGATAAACTCGAAAACTACTGAACGGATTTTCATGCGGTTTTCACCAATAGATAGAGTGTTTCGTGAGGAAGGTTTACGTATGTAATTTGTCAAGGATTTGTGTAAATTGGTTGAAACATAACGATAATTGTTAGAAGTGTCGGAAAAATTCCAGCCGCCTGGTAGCTTTCATCCCATGCTTTAAAAGATTACGACTTCATATTTTTTTGGGATATTGCAAAACTGATTTTACATGATAACTCTTCAAATTTAATAAATTTTCATTAAAAATAGGAGACAACTTCATTTCCAACTTGTTTACTAAGTCAATGTGACAGAGTTTCAAATAACCTTAAGGGGAACGGCTGCGCAGAGTTTTTGCATACATAACTTGAAATACCTACTGAACCAAACTGAAAAATTATTTTTTCAACCAAAACGTATAGCAATATCTAGTACGATATATGCTACTTTATTTATTTGTGATTTAAATTATAAAATACTAGCGAGTTCTCGACAAGCGTTGCAATGTCATTTAAATAAAGAAATTATATCTCTCTATCTGCATGTCCTTTCCCATTCGTCCCCGTTCCCCCTTTTCTCCGTTTCCTCTCCCGCGTGCCCCTTCCAACTTCCCTGCCTTTTCCTTCCCCGTCCCCCTCCTGCGCATCCCCTCCTTCTCTCTTTTTCTCTTTTTTCTCTCTTTTTCTCTTTTATCTCTCTTTCCCCTCCCCCCTCCCAGATTCCTCTCCCCTCCCTCCTTCCCTCCCTGCTGCTATACTATATGAAATACACTCATTTTCCTAACAATTCGTGCGCCACTTATTGCAAAATTTTTGTGCATATTTCGTAACGCCAGGGCTCAACAGTATTTATAGGCTCAGCAACTCAATATCCTGGAATACAGCACCATTATTTGGGCCTCCTCTGAACAAAACCATATCCTAGAAATAGAAAGAGTACAAAAATGGTTTATGCGTTACCTGTATATGAGGAAATATACGTACTACCCATTCCTGTATCCATCGTTGTTCTTAACAGGAATGCTCGATCTTAATATCTTAGAAGCCCGCCGAAAAATATTTTTGGGGAAACATTTTTGAAACTGATCTCCGGTACTGAACTGAATCCACCTATGTTAACCACCACCTATTAACCTGTATGCCCCTAATGCGTATACTCGTGGGAGATCGCACGCACTTTTTTATGCTTCGAAAGCGAGAACTTCTTCCTTACAGAATGCCCTATTAAACAGAGCAATTCAACTGCTTAACGATTCTGCTTTGAGCATCGACATCTTCAATGTTACATATAGAGAGTTCAGTAACTATCTTTTGACATTCGTCACAACATAGTGAAACTGCCCCCATGTAGTTTTTTTTTCTTCTTTTAAATTTTGTAATGTTCTCCGTAATAATTTGGTGTATAACTGTTTTATGGAGAACCTAAAAAAAAATACATATAGAAACCATCGTGGGAATGCGCACATCACATTGGATGAATGGTTTAGGAGCGAATAAGGGACAAACAAAGAAACATTCATTTTTACAAATTAAGACAGGTAATTGAAAAATTCAATTTTTGAGGCAACTATAGAAATTATATGTGAGTTAATGATGATTATTAAAAAATAATTTTGCTTTATTTACTTATAATATGATGAAACATAAAATCAAAAAAAAAAATTTATTCATATTAAAAACGACCGATTTACGTTAAACACAAATGTGTGGTTTATAAATTAAAATTTCTACCCAAAGAAATGCCTTTTTTTCATTTTATTAACTCATCAAATAGAGCAAGAATATATTTTTAATAATTATTATATGATTATCTCACAAAAATTGCCAATTGCCTCTAAAATCGTGAAAAATGATTTCTTTAATGACCTCTACATCATAATTTAAAATTAAAATAAATAAAATAGCACTTATCCATTCTAGATATTTGCTGTAGATACCTTTTGTTGGAAAAAAATCAGTTTGGTTGGATATTTTGTCCTCGAATCAAATTTTAAGTTTTGTATGAAAAAGGCCGCGCAGCCGTTCCCCTTAATTCATTATTGGAATAAACATGAAAAGTAAACAATACGAGTTGTGGGCAGACGCCATTATTCTTGATATGATAATAATGATGTGTGAATGTAAATAAAGGTGTATTACATCAACCTATACCTGTACCTACTTGATACATTAATTTGGTTTGGCCGAGAGATTTATCAAACAGAACATTGAAGGTTGTATTTTTTCCGAAAATTAACACTTTATAAATAAGTAAAATTTTAAGTAACCCCCGACACATGATGATCTTGAAACGCCTGAACAGATTTTCATGAATTGTAGCTAAGAACCATCTCGATCACGTCAGCTTTCAAGAAAAAAAAACCGCGTCTTAATCGGTCAATTCGTTTAGGAACTATGACGCCACAGATAGACACACAGACACTCACCACGTCATAGGTACTTATAACATCTCTCCTTTTGCGTCAGGAGTTAAAAAGAGCCATCAAAACGTAGCTTTAAATGGCTTTAGCTTTGTTAATTCACCAGATGAGGTATCCAGGTTCTTTCTTTGAGGTATCCAGGTAGATTCTTACTTCCCCTCTACTTATTCTCGATACGCTTGAGGTAACCCTAAGTGACAAGCTCAGGTATAGGGGTCAGGACAAGCTCTGTAAAGTTAGCCTCCCAAAAACTGGGCGTACTGTACACTACTGTACACTACAGGGCCCGCAGATACTTTAATAGTATCTACACAACTGCTAACCCTGCAAAAATCACAAGTGCGCCCCATGGTTGAATTTAGCAGCCAACTCTGGTCTGGTGCTCCAAAATACCTGAAATATACCCTCGACTCTGTGCAGAAACGGGCGGTCCGTTTAATAGATTCTCCCATCTTAACAGACGGATTATAATCTTTAGAGCACAGGCGTCGGGTGGGAATGCTATTATAAAAAAAGATGCTCCGAGGAACTAGCGTCATTGATCACTTCGGCACCGGTGCATAGACGGGAAACACGCCAAACGCGTGCCCAACATTTGTACACAGTTGACATTTGTCACATGAGTACGGGTAGTTTCTTCGACTCGTTCTTGTGTTCAACAGCTCGGCTGTGGAATGATTTGCCGGCCTCTATGTTTCCTCCTTCCTACAACATGAGTCTCTTCCAGACCAATGTTCATTCCTTCCTCTCCTCAAAAAGACCCTCCACACAGCATCTCCCATTATCGTCCTGATGGAAGGCCACCATTATTTTATTTAAGTTAGCCCCTCGCATTTCTCATTTCTACAATCTATTTATCTAGTTTTGAAGTTCCTAAAAATTATACGTCATATTTGATAATAATATCTGTACATTTATAGAGCCGAAATGGCTATTATATGAAATCCCTCGGTAGAAAAAAATCCCGAAGGGTGCGCCGAAAATTATTAAAAACACATTGTGTTTTGTTATTTTAACATGTATATGAAAAACATAACTATGAAAAAATTCATAGTGTACCTTTAAATGCAATTTAAGCATTTTTGCTTTATTTTAAACGAGTCATGTTTTATTAAATATGTTCACTATTTTCGATTCATTATAATCGTTTTTTTTATTTTGGTTCGCGAAATGTGAATAACAAATAATTCAGAAGAGATGAAAGACATCTTTTGTTGAAAAGAGGAAGTACTAAGTTTTCTCTGTGATTAATCGAAGTAGGTACACAAAGCGCGGGAACTTTAGAAATAATTCCGATAAATGTTTTAAAATATCTCTTCAAATTGGCCACATTTTGTCCAGCGAACGCTCGGGGGTGTTTGCAAATCGGCCAAAATGTGGTCAAAAATGCCCCAGTGGTTAATAATGTCCTTATCTTAATGTTTATTGATTTCTTCATCTTAATGTTTTTTTTTTTTTTTTTTAATTGTACGACAGACAGGTGAGTCCAATTACGGTACAATTTTCTTACAACTAACAAGACATGTATATAGTTTTTTTAAAACATGGTACAGTGATATCAAACACATCTATATCCGCTGGTAGGGCATTAAGCAATGCCATACCTCTTGTCATGCTGTGTTGAGCCATGACATCTGTCCGACCCTGCGGTATGTAGAATAGGGCGTGGCTACGAGTTCGACAGTATTTGTCAGGAGCGAATAAGCCACAGCATGACAGTAGATATGGGCAATCAATAAGGTTTTTTATTAACTTCAATTCGAATACCATGAGTCCGGCATTACGCCTGGTGATAATTTGATAATGGCTTTGATAATTTGTCTCCTTTAGCAGTTCCACGTGATGCATGAATTTCGGATATATTCCGTAAGATCGCATGTAAACATACCTTAGGAATTTTTTTTGAATTTCTTCAATCATATTTATGTATTTAAGTTGATATGGTATCCAGACAGTACTAGCGTACTCCAGCTTGCTTCTGACCATTCCGTTGAACATGGCGGTCATTGAATTGTTCTATGTTACTGAATTGTTTGCAAGTTCTAATTACAAAACCAAGCATTTTGGAGCAAGCCGAAGTAAGCTGTACTATATGATTTGAAAATGTTAGCCTGGGATCAAAGGTCACCCCAAGATCCTTGATGATATTTACGCGTGTTAATACTTCTCCATTCATTCTATACGGGTATAATAACGGATTTTGTGAACGACTATAAGTCATAACGACGCATTTTTTTATATTGAAATTAAGTTTATTTTCTAACGACCATTTCATGATTGAATCGAGGTCTGCCTGCAGTTTGGAATAATCGTCATCTGATTCGATTTCTATCATCAGTTTCATGTCATCCGCGAATAGGAGACAAGAGCTATGAAGTATGCAGTCCTGAATGTCATCTATTAGAATAAGGAATAACATGGGACCTAGATTCGATCCTTGAGGAATTCCTGACAGCTACGCACTCATGGGAGTCGTATCCATTTACATTTACATACTGGCTTCTATCTTTTAAATATGACGCAAAAAATATCAGTAAGGGTTGATTAAAACCTATTTTGTGCATCTTTCTTAATAGAACGTCGTGATCTACTCGGTCAAATGCCTTTGCGAAATCCGTGTAGATTACGTCCGTCTGATGCCTACAGTCTAGGCCTTTTGCTACCCGTCGAGAAAAAGAGAGTAAGTTGGTTACCGTTGATTTCCTCGGTAAGAAGCCATGTTGATTTTCTCGTAAGAAAGGCGCGATTTGCGGACTGATTTTATCACAGATAATCATTTCAAAATTTTTTGGAATTGTTGACAGTACTGCAACTGGTCTATAATTTCGAACATCAGTCTTTTCATCGGTTTTGTGAATAGGGCTGACCCTCGTTAATTTCCAACACTGTGGAAACGTGGATGGCATGATGCAGAGATTAAATATGTAAGCAAGGGATACACAGATATTTGGAGAGATTTTTATAATTATCGAAGGAGGAATACTGTCCGGACCAGTAGCCTTGTCAGGTCGCATATTCCGGATTCAGGCTTCTATTTCCTGGATGTTGGTCAATCCGAGTGAGATATCTTCAACGTTCCAGGGTGATGCTGTTGGGAAATTGGTTTCAAGTTTTGGGGTTACTTGACTATAAACGGAATGAAAATAGTCAGCAAACTTATTAGCAATTGTGTCAGGGTTAGTAAAAGTTACGCCTTCCTCAGTCAAGCATGTTGTTGAGGTTGGGTTAACTTTTTGTGACCTAATATAATCTCAGAAAAACTTTATATCGTCTTTGATCCCATTCTGAACATTTTTCATGTGTTGTTTTTTAGCAAAATTTATTTCATATTTTAGCTCGGATCTACTCGCTGAAAATGTTAGATAATCGGATTGCTTTATGTTTGTTGACTCTGAATCGAAACTTTGTTTTACTTGTGTTTGGTGACCATCTCCGAATAGTTAATGTTTCCCAAACTTCCTCTTCCACACATCACTTCCTTGATCCTCATAACATTCCCAAAATTGGGATGCCGTATTCCCAAAATTGTTCCGAATAGTTGACAAAAACAGGGTGTGCAATTCTCACGCGGTAGAAGTGAAACCTTCAGAAAACTAAAGCAGACAAAAGTGGGAAGCACCGCACAAAGAGGAGACTGATTATACTATTTATTCTCTCGCAGGATAAATCCTATAGATGTACGTGTTTGTCCCTTCTTATTGTTGCTTTTTTTCGTTTCATCGAATTTCAAATCACAACGGTGCTAAAGAAGTTTTCACTTCAATAATGAAAAAAAAATAAGTTGAACAAAAATAACTAGTGTCGTAGTGTCAAAAAAATTACTCGCCTTCGAATAATCAAAGTAAACAATACGTCTCGTATAATTAGTATGATTTATTGGTAATTTTATTCTGCACGTGTGAACGCTAACTTGACATTGAGATTTTTCCACGTATTATGTGTCGTAAACTCTTGGTTAACGTATAAACATATGGTCTACGGTACGGATTAAAAATTGATACTAAAGGTTTACCTTGAGTATTGTACATAAAATATAGATACACCGGTTACTTTAATTTGAATAAAAATTATTGCCTGTTTCTTGGAAAGACATTAATATTTTTAACTTCTCAGACTATTTTGTTCGCTTTTCGAAACATCTCTTAACAGGTGTAGAATTCTTTGTGTCTCCCTTACTATTGTACTGAGAAATACGATATTGGAAATAGAAAACATCACGCTCGACGCTGCAAATTCAAGTAAGAAAAAATAACAAAGGCTTTGCAACCGGGCCCGAAAAGAAGAAGATGGAGAGATACGAAATTACGAATGTTAGAGGAGAGCGCTAACATTTACAGCGACAAAATCGATGCGAAAATTGCGAAAATGTTTAATAAAACACGACTCGTTTAAAATAGAGCAAAAATCTTGCGGGCATTATCATAAACAGCATTTAAAGAAACTGTAAAATAACTGAAACAAACGTGTTAATAATAATTTTTGGATTGCGATTTTTTCTATCGAGGGAATTTTATATAATTTGCGTGTCGGCACGGTCAAAGTCTAGATATTATCTTCAAGAAAAACATATCACAACACAAGGGCGCGGTTCTTTTTGTTGTGATTTTATTTGACACTAAAATTAAAATTCTAAAAAGTAGCTTTCCCAAATAATTTATTGATTTATTTTACTGCATGATTATAAGATTTGAAATGTATGTTTTGTAATACAAAATTATTAATAATCAAAAATTGTTCTTAAATGACCCAATATTAAACCTGTTCCCTTTGTGAATTGTCCCCCATTGGCCCTCTCTCCTCTACCCACTATCATATTTCCATTTTTTTTTTTTTCATAAGTTTTTTATTCCAGTAAAAAAGAAAATAACATTTTCACTTACTTAACTAGAATATTGAATTATGTACTTTTTACATTGTATTACATAGTTTTTACATTACATGGTTTTTACATTTCATAACCTTAGATTACATTAGATTGCAATACTAACATTTACATGATATTATATTACCATACGATATTATTCACTATCACTACTTTGTTTTTTGTGAATAAACATGAACAATTTTTTTTTGAATTTGCACACACTTTTTTCGTTTTTGATATCATCTGGAAGGCAATTATATAAATTGCCCCCCTCGTAACTAATTGATTGCTTACCGTAGTTAGTATGAATGGTGTTTAAACCATTGATACCATTGTCTATGTCCATCCTTTTTCAATTGACACCATTGTCTATGTCTATTATTTATAATTAGTATCAATAAAAATCCCGAAGAAGCGAGCGTTGCTCACGAAACATATTGGTTTTTGTAAACAATAAAAGTGGTAAAAACTAAGTATTTTATTGATTTGAAGTACAAAATTTTGTTTCAAATTTCAACAAATCGTCCAACTACCTACGGTAAAACCTTATCTTACTAAAAATAAACATGTTTTTTTCGATTTCTGTATTTTTTCTCTAGGTAGTAATGAATAGGTGTTTGGTTTTGAAATGATAATATGCTAAATTCCTATTAGGATGTCATATATCTAGTACCTGCCTCTCCCTAACCATCACCTTGCTGAAAAAAGTATTTGAAATTTGGAACAATGGCAAGAAACAGTGAGCAAATTCGAGTGCATTTATTTAAAAAAAAAGAAGAAGATTTAGAACTACATTGGAAGCAAGTTGTTATTATTTTTCGTGAACACAATCTCGTTTTTAAGTAAATAGAGAAAAAAATGTAGTTTTGTTGTGGCGATAACCTATATACCTGGAGGTATCACGGTGGAATAGTAGGATACAGTGGTAAGTGATTGGTTATCCCTTTTGTTTGTCCTGCACGTATTATCATCCAATTCCAGCAAACATTATTTTGTCTCGCTTCGTTGTTAGAATTTACAGTCCATTACAAGTGCATCTGAAGCTAAAATTCGTATGCAGTTTTGGATGCAACAGTAGGTGTCTTCGATGCATTTTTCTTATTGAAGAATTATGAAAAAATAAATACGACAACATTAAAAAAAGTTCCGAATATTTCAAACCTTCGCGTCGCGTTGGAGCAAGCAAACCAATATTAAAGCTGTCACTGTTGTAGCTAAAGTCGAAAGCAATCTAAAAGTCGAAAACAAAAGGGGTGACTCCAAGGTCTCTACAGAGGAATGGGCCAGAAGGCTTTTTCGATTCAGTAAGAATTTCTAAGAACGGGTTTTTTTTACATAATTTTAAAATATTCCTCCAGCTACCCTGAATGGTGTGAACCTGCAGGTGACTGAAGGAACTAAATACCTTGGACACATAATCACCAGTAATCTGATGGACGATGATGACATCGATAGGCAAAGAAGAGCTCTCAGTGTAAAAGCAAACATGCTTAGTAGAAGATTCCGCCTTTGCAGTACTGCTGTAAAAAGGACGCTCTTCCTTTCCTTCTGCGCAACACTGTATACGTGTGAACTCTGGGCAAACTACAAGAAGAGTAGTATAGAAAGACTTCGGGTTCAGTACAACAACGCCTTCCGCATAATGTTTGGTCTCCCCAGATATTGCAGCGCTTCCCGGATGTTCACGGAGGGGCGAGTTCCTGGCTTTGCAGCCCTTATTAGATCCAGGGTGGCAGGAATGAGGGAAAGGATAACCAGCTCTGGAAACATCCTCGTCATGGAAGCCCGCCTCAGTCCATCATCCAGTATTGATGCACACTGGAGAAAAATACTGGCTCCTTACGTGCTCACAGAATCCTGAAAGCTTAATATTATTAATATTATTATTTCTTTTGTTTTCCTTTTACTACTATTAGCCTATTATCTTTTTTTTGTTTCGTGTATGTTGCTTCATGTAAAAATAATTTTTCAGATTGCGGCAGGAAACTGTTTCATAAAGGTGTACATTTTATTCACAAAATAAATAAAATGTACACCTTTATGAACCATTTAGATAATATTTCTTGCCATTAACTAAGGGAGAAACAACGATTTCCATTAGATATTTCTATACGAGTTGTTCCGAAAGCCGAATAATTTAGCCTGAGTGGTTAAAAAGAAGCAAAAACATATATTTTTTCTTCAATAAACTTTATTTATTTATTTATATAATATGCATATATATTACAATACATCACAAAATGATACTTTGTCTGTCCAACTGGGAAGGATACCCGTTTCAGGACAGCCAAATTGTACATTTGGTTCATAATATTCTTAACAAAGTAAGTGTTTCGTTAAAGATATCACAGCAATTTGCTTCCGTCAAGACAAATTTGGAAAATATTAAATTGTATTCTGAACGAGGGGATGGTTTCTTTACGTCTTAAAAAGAATCGCAAAGGTGTGATTTTTTTTCAAGGTCATTTTGGAGAACATTAAGAGCGTTTAACCAGCCAGCGTACGAAAATCCACATTTCGTCGAAAGTTGTTCTTACGATCGTGCAGGGCGGTTACAATGAGAAAGATTAATTATTCTCCGTACCAGCTTTTTAAAATTATAACTCAATATCGAATTTATTTCAATCCAAATTAGCTTTAATTTATACCTTCATCCAAAAATGCTGAAAGGCGTGATGATAAAACTATTAAAATAATGTACATTTTGTAATTATTTTTTGATTATAAGTATTTATCATTTTTCAATAATGTGTAAATTTAATAAGAATGTTAAAAAAATCTGAAATATATTAGTTTGTAAGTGCGCAAATAAATACACAAATGGGCCAATTTTCGTCAAGAAACACATGTACGTACATATTTTTTAATGATTTTGTTGAAACTAAAATTAAAATTCTAAAACATGCGTTTGCTAGATAATATATTGATTTATTTTACTGCATGATTATATGATTTGAAATGGGTGTGGTATAATACAAAATCTTTTTTGAAAATTTAACAAATCTGCCAACGACCTATGGAATAACCTTATTATACTAAAAATTAAAAAAATTTTCTCAAAATTTATTACATGCGAATGCTAGATAAAAGAACAATCTTTCGAAATCATTTATAATTTTTTGTGGAAAAGAGTCAATACGTCTAAAATCTGATTTGAAAATGACATATTTCTGGTTTTCTCTGGTAATGCCCTCTTAATAATTGCATTCAGAGTGAATGAGTGGTTTCTTTAGTGAGATCACAAGTAAGAGATTCTTTCCAGGCCATTTTAGAGAACATTTCATTTACAATTGTATAATTAGAATTTACACATTTATAAACCAATATATGACATATGAATTCCCAATGTATTTATGACTATTTAATTTTAATAAAGTACTATATATTTTGCACGAGAAACGTTTCGCCGTTAAAGGCATAATAAAATATGTAAATATGTAATTTTTTTATTAACGTATCAGGTAGTTATCGGGAAAAGCAGTCACCATCTGTGATTTAAGCTCAAAAATCTTGAATAATTCCTCATCGAATTTCTTACAATTGAATTATTTACATCGATATGGATTCGAATTCACCCTTTATACTTGTTCTTGCGGGGGTTCTTACAGCTTCCCACCCTATTTCTCACCCCTGTGCCCCGTCCTCAGGTTGCCATGGACACCCCGAATAACGGGAGGGGGAGAGGGGACTTGCAAGGCCAATCAAATACGACTTATTCTGAATCAAGTAATGATGTCCTCATTTCGAAATAAGAATCAAGAATTTTTATTGCGAATTAAATTTTAAATGATCGGAGGTATTGCTTTTTATTGTGAAATTTTCTGTACAATTTTTCATGCTTTAATTTATTTTCGCTTTACAGTTCAGAGAAGGTGAACTTTAAAAAAAAACGTTAATTTCAATAACGAAGTTTTTTCAGAATTTTATATCATGGATTACATATCATATCATTGTACATGCATAATATATATGTTGCAAAAATTGTTATTTGTTTTAACTTAAGAATTTATGTCTGGGTTAAATCTTCCCCACAGGAAAAACTAAACCCTTTGACACACTTTTCCACAAATGATCATCTAGTCAATTTAAGCTATGCAATTGCACTATATAAGAATAATAAATACAAAATAATACATGAACAACATGTCAACCTACTAGAGACCAAATGGGAAAATAATTAACTACTCCAGATATTTAGGGTTCGGCTCGGTGGACCTATAAATCCTACTGATCCCTCAATATAAATATTTAAAAAATGTTTTGTAATCCTACATGTATTTAAAATGACTGATTTTTTGCATTTTTATATATAAATTCTTTGACAAATCTAAGATGCCTAAATTTTGAATGAGAGAGCTAGGTATAATGCCAATAGCCGAAATAACATATGGTAATATTTTTATAGTCTGAGAATGCCAAATTCTTTTAATCTCATTTCAACAGATTTTTTAATATTACAGGAATTTGGAATAGTGATATACATAAGTCATTTTTAATTTTTTTTTTACTTAAAATTATATCAGGTCTATTATGACTAAAATTTCTGTCTTTTACTACTATTTGGGAGGCGGGAATGGGTACCGCCGCCCTGGGAACCTTTATTGGATAACCAACACCTCTGCCATAGGTCACCCCAAGAGGTTTGCTACGTTTGGTGATTTAGCAGGGGTGCCCGGGTTCATGGGGTGAGGTTTGTCTAGGGAGGCGGAAATGGGTACCTTTATTGGATGGATTACCCACCCCTTAAACCCTTTTCCTTCCCAAAACTCTCCTCTCCTTCCTTTCCTTAAAAAAAACCATCCACACAACATCCCCAAAGATGACATAGGCCTTGAAGGAAATTATTTTTCTCGGGGCCTCCTGTGTGGAGCTTTTGTAAAAAAAAAAAAAATTGTACTGATTTATAAAGTGACAGCCTGTCACAACTCTCCTATTTGCCTTCATTTTTCTGCTGGGTTACTTCGACACTTTTTTATTAATTTGTGATGTCTGTATATGTATGTGTCTGTGCATTAGTATATTTTAAGGTCAAATCTTGCAAGTAAGTCCGCAATAAAAGTTTGTATCAAAAAATTAATTTTCGATAAAAATAATATTTGAACTTGTGGTGTGTTGTTGCATGATGGATAACTGCTTTTTTTTTTCAGAATGCCTAATAACACTGATAAAGGCACTGCTAGGGTCGAAATGCTTAAATAGTCTAAATACAAAGCTGTCATAACTTACCTCGGTGATAGGGGAGTTGTGACAGAGGGAGTATCTTTTCTTTTTGTTGATTTTCTCGGAAACCGTAATACTTTAATGAATTTTGATGATTTTTTGGAAAGGGGGGGAATGATGCTATATTTATTCACATGGGTCATAACTGTGGAATGTTTCTTGAGCGAGATATGTCCCTTAAATTAAAAATTGTCACAACTCCCCTAGGTCTCCCCTACCTCATCTTTTATAGCGATAAGGAACGTATATTTGTTGCATTTTTTGCCGTTACAGAAACCGTGAATAATCACGATCAATAATCACGTACACAAGTGTTATATGGGTGTGAATGGAGCAAGGAGTGTGCCAAGACGGCGTGTGTCGGTCTATCTATGTATATATATATATAGGTATGTACATTTTACAAATTACCCCCTTCACAGAGATTAAAACACTTTTTTTATTTCATTGCAAAAAGCTTTGATTTTATGGAAATCTCCTTTTTTCATCTTAAGGCAACCGGGCTCCAAAAGAAGAAGATGGAGAGATCTGAAATTACGAATGTTAGAGGAGCGCTCTAATATTTAAAGCGACAAAATCGATGCGAAAATTGTGAAAATGTTTAATAAAACACGACTCGTTTAAAATAGAGCAAAAATCTCGCGGGGGTTGTCTTAAACAGCATTTAAAGAAACACTGAATTTTTTCATACATATAACTTGTAAAATAACTGAAACAAGCATGTTTATAATAAGTTTGTGAGTATACTTTGAAATTTTTTTCTATCGAGGGAATTTTATATAATTTGCGTTTCGGTGCGGGGAATGCTAGATATCATCTTCAATCTTCAAGAATAACATATCGACGCTGGAAAGGATAAATGGCTAAAGCGCCATTATGCTAAATGTTCAGGAGAGCTGTTTGAAAGTTTAAAAAAATCATAACTCTGAAAAAGATTATCTGATTTTGTTGCCGCTTGAAAATTATAAATGCTTTTATAAAACCTAATCAATTGTAATACATATATTTTTAATAATATTAATAATTCCGAAGATAGTGGCGCTTTAGTCAAAAGTGCCTAAAAATTTAGGCAGGAAAAATGACTAATGTGCATGTTTATGTTATTTTCACACGAGGATGAATAACTAAACTCTTTGTACTATACATTAATACGAGAGGAAAAATACCTTACGGACAAATGTACCAATAATGTAGTGAGGAATAAAAGCTAATCATTAGAAAAGTAATAGATATTCCAAGCAATAATGGCTAATGATCCACCGTAAGTGATTTCTTGACCGACATAAAGACTTACGGACATGACGAATACATATTTAAACTATGGTCATTGGGGTATTTTATTGGTTAAAAATAATAAAAAAAAATAGTAAAAACACGGATTTTATTTTATTTTAATCGCCAAAACATTTGTATAAAGTTGCTTTCTACAATTTTAACTTTTCAATAATTTTAATTTGAAATAAAGAATATAGTATTATGTTATAATACGCTACGATGAGAAAATAACGATATATAAAATAATATTTAACCCTTGAAGGGCAAAGCCTGAAAAAATGGAAAAAAGGGATTAATGGCCTCTAAATTATACTTTTAAATTGATATAAATTTGAAATTAAGAAGCCTTATTTAAAAAAAAAAAAAACAATATACTACGATGAGCAAATAACGATGTAGTATATTATTCAACCCTTGAAGGGTGAAAGCCATTAAAATATGAAAAAGTAAAAATGAATGGCCTACACTCTGCAGGCCTACAATTTTAATATAAATTAAAAAAGCTTAAAAGGTTCAGATATTAATTTCAAATAAACAAAAATAAATAAAGACACTTTGATCGACTGTTAATTATCATGATCTGGGTCTTCAGTGTCTGATTCCAAAAGCATATCTTTAAAGTTATTAATTTTGAATTGTTTATGTTCATTGGGGTAACGAGATGGAATGGTATCATTTGTGCATAATTTAATTAAATCTGAATATGTCTTTGAGGATATCGGTAACATATCTGCGTAAATTGGCTCCGGCTTAAATGTTTTGTTTTTTAGTAAAATTTCAAATTCTTCCACTGGAGCCTCGTCGGCCATGGAATATTGTACGAAAATTTTGTTTACATTCTTTTTAAATGTGGCAATTCTTATTTTGTTAATTTTTCCAGCAATACTTTTGAAATACCTATCACTTATCTTGTCCCAGCCAATAAAATCTGAGTAGGATACCGCTTCCACCGAATAGGGCTTCGGGTTCTTTCGTGCGAGTTCAAAAACTGTCACCCATTGGGATGGTGCCCAAATTTTGTTGTTTTTAACGCTATTTTCTATAACTGCGTGCATGCTATCCACGGGCTTGTAACTGTGTCCAGTAAGTAGATAGTTCATTTGAATGGTATTCAAATTATTACAGTTTTGCAATGTGGAATGTAGTGCAGCAAGAACTGTTTTATTTTTGTTTTGTCCCGGGCAAGAATCGCTGTACAAAACAAGTGTATTTGTATTGCTGCGTTTATCCACGTGTACAATGTATTTTGTAAGTATTTTTGCTACTTCGTTTGCCCCGCGTTTGCCCCTCGGCTTCTTCCCATGTAAAACAAAAGCCATCTCGTGTTCCACTCTCATAAAAAGTATGATTAAATACGGTATATTTCCGCGAATAATATAGAAGCATAGACTCGCCGTGAGGAATATTTAAAACCTTTTGTAAATCAAAAGAAGTACAAAATATATTTTTATTCTATTCGTAGATTTTTTGGTGATATTTAAATCTGTTGAGACAGTCTTCTTTTTCCTTCAGGTGGTGTTTTTTTTAATTTCTCATCTGTATTGGTGTTATTCCTAAATCTGATGCATTTTAAACACTTGTCCTTTTTAGGGATGTGAAAACCAATATTAAATTCGTTAGAAAATAATGTTTTGAATATTCTTCCCCGACAATATTTTTTCCTTTGGATGTCTTGTCTTCTTTGTACAACCTGTAGAGATTACTTACATTTTTAAATTCTTGCCCTAAGTATACTTTTGTAGAATCTCTTTTACAATAATGAGATGGCACTGCCTGTAAGTTTTTTATATAATCTCTTGCGGACTGTAATAGATCGGCTTTTGTTTTATTAGCTGCAATTGTCTTTCCTCTCATATCCAACTTTGAAACTCCAAAGTAAGTATTGGACAGCGTATAGTGTAAGAATTTTTGGCCAATATCTAAAGTAGTTTATAAAATAAAAGTACGAATGGTTACATCGGTTTAAAATGCAAAAAAAATATTTGGACAAAAAGTTCAAATATTTTTTTTGCTTTTTATTTCTGAGGCTTTCGAGTGCCATTTTTGTTCAGTTTTTTAAGAAGAGCTCGTATTTGCTTTAGATCATTCCTTTGGGTTTTTAAGGGACATGATTCTTCTCCTTAATAGTTGATATCTTCAAAACCTTCATAGTGTCGTTCATTAATAATTGATGTGTCAACGGCAGTAGATTTTGCAATCGGCTTAAATTCGTCTGTGTTTTTTCGTGGGGAATCGTTAATATTGAGATTTCCGGTAATCTGGAAAATTCCACCTTTTTTGAATTTCTGGAACAAAACTGTTCTGTATTTCAGCACGGAAAAGCATTGATTCAGAAAGATTTGGTAGTTCCAATTCTTCGTCTTGATGAAATGGTAGATATGTCACAGTTTCGTTCAGCTCTTCTTGAAATCCCGTTACGGTGTGTAGTATTTCAGGCTGGATATTCTGTAATCATATAAATAAGTGAAGCTAATTAGAATTAAAGTTATGTGATAATTAGTGTAGGTATATAACTTAACTTAATATAACGAAAAACAATGCAGTATAATATTTTATGTATGTTTATTATTACCAAATATTTTAGTATGATTTTATAAATAACACTAACATATAATATTATAAATTGTACATCAGCACATGTGACGTAAGAAGAACTTAATTATACATTATTAAGCTTAATTTTGCTACTTACCACATTCGTGACAAAGCTTACACAACAGAATAAATATATCCGATGCACAAACTCGTAACCTGTTAACAATGAACCACGCAGCAACGGACGTGCGTTCACCCGCACTGTTTTTGGACGACTAACGCGCCCGTAGAATCCGGATCTATATTTATAGGTGGGTGCTTCCGACTAAATCGATGGTAAAATGGTAGATCTAAGCGACATAAGCAAAATGACGATCAATTTATTTAAAATGATTTATTCGCCAAATCAACTGTAAAACGTGGCAAGCATAATTAACTAAAGCGACAAATCTTTTTTTTTTTTTTGGAAAGGAAAAACAGCTAAAGCGACATTGTTAGTGATTTTTTATGTGACCTATTTGACTTAACAACAAATATATTATTAAAACGGGTAGGGAAGAAATACTAATGTGAATTATATACTTTATTATGGTAGGGAACGTGTGCTTAAGTAACTTCCATAGCCATTTTATGGTAAGGAAAAAAAGCTAATTTTACAAGTTATCCTAAAACATGGAAGGTAAAAAAAGCTTACAAACAATTTGGATAAAATTCTGGAAAGGAAGAGTGATGTAACCTTCCACCACACGTAATCAAAGATGACTTAAGTCGCACTCATATTAAAAGACCATATTTGCTGTCGTTTAAGTCGAAGAAATTTTAAATAAGTAGCTATTTTGTGTTGACTAAAGCGCCATAAAAGTGCTCGGATCGCAATGAAACTAGGACCAATCGACGCAGAAAAAAAAACTAAGTCGGACTGCATATATAACTCATATTCACCCGATGTGGCGTTTTAGTCAGTCTTCCTTTCCAGCGTCGATATATATTTTTTAAGAGCTTTAAAACTTGACGTGTTTAACGGAGATATCTAAGAAATCGGTAGAAATTCGGGTGGCGGCAGGCGCCTTAAGAGGAATATAAACGCTAGAAATATTTCGAATCTCATACCTGCAAATTTTTAAAATCGAGCGTCTTTTTGCACGAGGCTAGAAAGCGAAAAAGTGGTTTTTATTTATTTTGTGCATAATTTTATAAGAACGAAAAAGAATTTGAACATAGAAAACCTTTAAAATAGTATTAACCATAAACGGGTATTTTCTAAAAATTGTTTTGTATTACTTCATAGTTAAGTCATTAAAAAAACTTCTTTTTTTTGGTGGTTTACTCTTATAGTTTTGGTTAGGTAAATAATCATTTTATTGTAATTCCAATACACAGAAAAACTTGTAAAAGCTTCGATTTATCCGTAGCATATTTTTTGATTTTCGTACTCTAAGCCGATTCGTTGTAAAGATTAATCAAAATAGCATCTAAATAGGATTTCACGTTTATATTCATCTTAAGCGCTCAAAAAGAAGAAGAAGGGGAGATATATAAATACGAATGTTAGAAGGAGCGCGCTTACATAAAAAAATTATAATTATGTGAATATTGTGAAAATGTTTAATAAAACACAACTGGTTTAAAATAGAGCAAAAATCTCGTGGGAAATGTCTAAAAAAAAATAAAATAAACTCGGTGATTTTTTTCTTAGAACTAAGGGCAAAAACGTGTTTATAATAATTTTCGGAGCATATTTTGCGATTTTTTTCTATCGAGGGAATTTCATATAATTACCGTTTCGGCGTGGCAAATGTACAGATATTTTCTTAAAAAATAATATAAGTATCTAGCTTTTTCCCGCGGCTTCGCTCGCATGGTGTAAGGGGGGTTCCCACTCCGCCTCCTCCACCTCCTCCACCTCCCCCCTCCCCCCATTCTCACCGCCCTCCCTCCCCCTCCCCCCCCCTCCTCCCTCCCCCCCCCCATCCCCACTCCCCAATCCCCCCTCCCCCATCTCTCCCTCCCTCTCTCCCGTACATTCAGTTTTCATACATTCAGTTTTCGAACCACGCGTGCCACCAATAGCAATTTTTTTATACAAATTTCATAATGCCAGAGCTCACCAGAAGTTTTATAAAAACCTTGTCCTGACAATAACGAACACACAAAAAAAAGAATTATCCAATTTGGTGCAGTCGTTCGAAAGTTATGTGCTTAGCAACACATTCAGCGATTCATTTTTATATACTTACTAGCTGATCCGGCGAACTTCGTGCCGCCTCAGAATCAAAAACTGTTGTCAACTTATTAGCTGAATTGATCTAAATTGTTTCTCCCTGCGTATACCATACCTTGATCTAAATTGTTTCTCCCTGCGTATCCTTTCCCCCCTCCCCCTCCCCCTCCCCCTCCCCCTCCCCCTCCCCCTCCCCACCCCCTCCCCCTCCCCCTCCCCCTCCCCCTCCCCCTCCCCCTCCCCCACCCCACCCCCCCCCCCCCCCCCATTCCCCCCCCCCTCCCCCTCCCCCTCCCCCTCCCCCTCCCCCTCCCCCTCCCCCTCCCCCTCCCCCTCCCCCTCCCCCTCCCCCTCCCCCTCCCCCCTCCCCCTCCCCCTCCCCCTCCCCCTCCCCCTCCCCCTCCCCCTCCCCCTCCCCCTCCCCCTCCCCCTCCCCCTCCCCCTCCCCCTCCCCCTCCCCATCCCCCTCCCCCTCCCCCTCCCCCTCCCCCTCCCCCTCCCCCTCCCCCTTCCCATCCCCCTCCCCCTCCCCCCTTCCCCCTCCCCCGGTTCACAGTTCAATATTATACCCCTTACAATATTGCTGCAGTTCTTTCAAAATAGGAGAATTCGTTCCATACAAAATGTATGGGAAAATAATTTTTCTTCGGAGTGGAACACCCTTTACTTTTAGGGGGATTAAAAATAGATGTTGGTCGATTTTCAGACCTAACATATAAGCATAAAAAATTTCATCAAAATTGGTCCAGCCGTTTCGGAGGAGTATGGCAACAAACACCGTGACACGAGAATTTTATATATTAGATTAGATATATTAAGACTTATCTTTTAGAAACTTAAAACTTGGCAGCAGTTGGGACTCTTATTTTTTTTTACATTAACTCCACACAGGAGGCCCTGAGGAAAATAATTTCCCACACGGCCTTTGAAGATGCTGTGTGGAGGGTCTTTTTGAGGAAAGGAAGGAGTGAACATGGGTCTTGAAGAGACCCATGTTGTAGGAGGGAGGAAACACATAGGCCGGCAATCGTTCCACAGCCGAGCCGTTGAACTCAAGAACGAGTCATAGAAACGACCCGTTCTCGTGTGACTAATGTCAACCGTGTACAAATGTTGGGCGCGTGTTTGGCGTGTTTCCCGACTATGCACCGGTGCCGAGGGGATCAATGACGCTAGATCCTCGGAGCATCTTCCATTGTAATACCGGTAGAACAAGGACAGCATTCCCACCTGACGCCTATGCTCTAAAGATTGCAGTCCGTCTGTTAAGATGGGAGAATCTATTATAGTTTCTGCACAGAGTCAAAGGTTTAGGCGGTATTCAAACAATAATACAAGTTTAATATATTTTTTAATTTTTATGTAATATTGTAGGGTCTACGGAGACGTTACAGTGGGGTGTGTGAGAGAGATGCAAGAAAATGATTAAGTACTTTTCCTTTGGAGGAAACATATTACGTAGTACGTATATTGTGAATCTACGTACATTGTGAATCTAATTTCTTGAAAGATCTGCA
Organism: Limnephilus marmoratus; assembly: GCA_917880885.1. NCBI lineage: Eukaryota > Metazoa > Arthropoda > Insecta > Trichoptera > Limnephilidae > Limnephilus > Limnephilus marmoratus. Next base: position 42,311,863 of record OU862924.1, on the reverse strand, counting down.
GCATTATTGTGGTAAGGAATGTATGTTTATTGCCTTTTTTATGCCGTCACGGCACCGTAACCGTGAATCGTCACGGTGATTATAAAAGCGCACATGGTGTTTTATCGATCGACCGTGCAAGACCTCCGGGCACGGGCAACTCTACAAAAACTCTTATGTGCTTGATGTTCTTTAAAACTGAAAATAAAGGGTCACTCTCCACGTACACAAAAATCTAGAAAATCTGAATAAAATTGATAATAAATATATCACAAGAAGTCACACCAGAAAGGATCTCATGGTCCCAGGGAGCAATACTGCAAAGTATTAAAAGACATGTACATATCTAGACCAAAAATATAAAAATCCCCCCAGAATTAAATATTAAAACTTGCAAAATGTTCCACATCAGTTCAATACTAACCAAATGGTTGATTGGCTTGGGTAGGGTGGAGTCCGAAAAATTATTAAATTATTAGTATAAGCTTTCCCTGACGAAGGAACGTTTGTTCCGAAACCGGTCGGATTTGCGCATCATATAAGTGGTTTATACAAAGTTGAATTATTTCATTTTTCTATAATGGATAACCACAAAGTAATAGCTATATTCAAAAATATAATTATTAAATACATAATGTCACTTAAGAGCGTTTAACCAGCCAGCGGACGAAAATCCACATTTCGTCGAAAGTTGTTCTTACGATCGTGCAGGGCGGTTACAATGAGAAAGATTAATTATTCTCCGTACCAGCTTTTTTAAATTATAACTCAATATCGAATTTATTTCAATTCAAATAAGCTTTAATTAATACATTGTAATGTCAATGGCTTTCAGTTAGATAAATTAGAAATTTTAGAGATTAGAAAGAGCGTTAATGCAAATTTAAATATTATTAATAATCAAAAATTGTTTTTAAATGACCCATTATTAAATCTATTCCCCTTTTAAATTTTTTAAAATTTTTTAATTGTTCTATATTGCCCCTCGTCCCTTACACATTATTTTCTTTCAAATTTTATTATTGTTTATGTCTATTATTTTTCTCTATTACCTATTTATGTCTATTTTTAAAAATTAGTTCTGTCAAAACCCTGAGGAAGTCAGCTTTGCTGACGAAACATTTCGGTTTTTGTAAATAATTAAGTGGTTAATACAACGTTATTTATTAATTTGAATTTAATTTATACCTTCATCCAAAAATGCTGAAAGGCGTGATGATAAAACTATTGAAATAATGTAGTTTTTGTAGTTATTTTTTGATTATAAGTATTTATCATTTTTCAATAATGTCTAAATTTAATAAGAATGTTAAAAAAGTCTGAAATATATTAGTTTGTAAGTGCGCAAATAAATACACAAACGGACCAATTTTCGTCAAGAAACACATGTACGTACATATTTTTTAATGATTTTATTGAAACTAAAATTAAAATTCTAAAACATGCGTTTGCTAGATAATGTATTGATTTATTTTACTGCATGATTATATTATTTGAAATGGGTGTGGTATATTACAAAAACTTTTTTGAAAATGTAACAAATCTGCCAACGACCTATGGAATAACCTTATAATACTAAAAATTTTAAAAAAATCTCAAAATTTATTACATACGAATGCTAGATAAAAGAACACTCTTTCGAAATCCATTTATAATTTTTTTTGGAAAAGAGTCAATACGTCTAAAAACTTTTTTGAAAATGACGTATTTCTGGTTTTCTCTGGTAATGCCCTCTTAAAATGTTACATGATTAGCTTTTAACGGCACATTTAGTAAAAATTTAGTATGTATTAAAATTTAAAATAAAAAAACCTTTTTTTACAGAATAAATTTTTGGCATTTCCATCAATATAAATTTAATTTAAAAAATTAACATTTTTTAACAGAATAAAATTTTGGCATTTTCATCAGCATTTTGTTCCTTAGAACGGAGGCGTCTACTAATATCTACAGGAATTCAAAAAACTTAACAAATCGGACTAATATCTATGAGAACCAAAGTGAGGACGAATATCTACATCTCAAACTGCTGACTAATATCTATGAGAACAAAAGTGTGGACGAATATCTACACCACTGGCAGAGGTTGAATTTGCAATTATGTACAGCATATTGGAATAACGTAATATTGCGTATGCAGTTTAAAAAACTTAATTTATGTGTGTATGTATGTAAAAATCCCTAATATCGGAATATTGGACACATTTAGCTGTTTATTAAGGATTTGGGTTTTTGTTTTAACAGCTTTCTTTATTTCGAGTGCTTCTAAATTATTTAGTCTGTTACCATGACCATTTCTATGTCGGTTAGGTTAGGTTAGGTTAGGTTGTGGTGCCGTGTATTTCGAAATAAATAAATATCTTTGTATTATGACCTCCATGTTTGTTCAATAAATTATTGTCCTCGTAAACAGCAAAATACGTAATATTATGCAAAAACTTCATGTACGTACTTTATACGTTTAAGGGAACGTACCCATACCACGTGACACGTTTAGGGGGGGGTCTTCAAAATGTCACGCTTGGTACAAATGAGCGGCGGCGGGCTTAGGTTTTTGGTCACCGGGGGGGGGGGCTTAAAAATGGCAAAAAGTTGGTCACGTAGTATGGGTACGTTCCCTAAGCCTTTACGTAATTACGTAATTTAAGTAATTTATGCTTTTCCGTACAACCTCTTGCTCAGCTGCCCTCTGTAGATATTAGTCCAACCTGCGCTCCATAGATATTAGTCACCACTGGGACCGTCATAGATATTCGTCCGACCTTAGTTCTGTAGATATTATTCCTCACTCTGAAGTTCATAGATATTAGTCCAACATATGAGCTGTAGATATTCGTCCGACATACAGGCTGTATATATTAGTACCTGGAGTCCTTAGAACGGGCAATCTGCCTAGCTAGGAACTAATATCGACTTACAAGACATAATAACACTTGTACACATTTTAATGTCTATAGATATGTTGAAATGTTTTTATGTTATTTTTGCTATACAGGATGTAACAGGACGTACCCGAGGGATTTTAACCAGCGATTCCTGACATTATTTGGAGTAAAAAATGTAAATGAAATTTTGGTGTCCGGTGACTTTTTTTATAACATTTTTTTAAATTTTTTTTTTCAAATTCAAACAACAAAAAAATTCTTCCGCTTGTTGTCATTGGTTACTCGGTCGAGTAACCGACCGACCCCTCACCCCGACTCCAACTGTCCAACACCTACCATTTTTTAATGTTTTTTGTAGAAAAAATAAATAAAAAACATCAAAAATATCACCGAAGACCAAAATTTCATTTACATTTTTTACTCCAAATAATGTCAGGAATCGCTATTTAAATCCCTCTTGTATGTTCTGTTACACCATAAATGTATCTAATGTAATGTAATAAATAATAAAAAAAACGTAACTGTATTTTAGAATAAAAAACACAGCATTAAATAATATTATATGTTTCCACGAGCACTTGCCTAAATAAATTTAATTTTAACATAAGTGAATGAACCCTCGCGAGGGCATGTAAAACAATTATCAGAGGTCCGAAATCACATCTTCCATTCATTTGGAGTATTTGGTCTGTATTGCCGAGCTTTCAGGACGGTAACTCACTTAGGGTATAATAAAGGGTTGCAAAGGTCGTCTCATATCAGGGACCAGGGAAAAACAACTCCTCGGGCAATAGTTCACTATCTTTTTGAAAAGATCCGTTTCTAAAAATTACTTTAAAGGTGATACTTAATACATAATCTACTCTTTCATAGACGGCGATAGTTTAATTATTTTACGGGAAAAACACTTTTCACAAATTAAGCTTTAAAATATTAAGACGACAATATACCTACCCTAAAATATATTCAGAATCTTAACGACATAAGTTAAGAAGCCGTCTATGCAAATTGCGACTCGTGATCCATCTATTGGACCGACCTACTGTCGAATTTACCGTATCAAAGAAAAGAAGAAGAAGAAAAATAATGTGGGAATCTTAACGACGTAAGTGAAGAAAGCGTGTAAACAAATATACGCCGCGGCAGGGCGTATTGGGCGAACTTACGGTCGAATTCACCTTAGCAGGCCTGGAGATTAGACCTTTCTGCCGCGTTCATTTTAATTAATTCTGAAGAACGTGTTACAAATATTTAAAATGTGTCCCCATGTTGTTCTCCCGAAGTTATAAATTCATCGTATAGAAAAATAAAATCTGGTGCTTACCACTAACTTTATTGCTGAAAAAAAACGGGTTATAAAGTTTTAAAATCATTGTAATTAAAATATATTAATGGTAAGGTACTGTTTTTACGAATCTAAAATATAAATAACTTGCATTCCTTGTGCGGCATGGAAATAAAATGGTTATTATAGTTACGAATTCGCCGGAAACCATTAAAATTTGAGTTTTGAGCTAAAAAAAATTAGTAGGGTTGTGTACCGCCTTAAGATGAGTTAATTGATTTCACTCGTACATACGCAATATGAATACGAATAAAGAGTTATTTACTCGTTCATTAGCCTCACTTAGATTCCACTCAGGGCTAATGTCTTCTTTGGGGAGGTCTTTTTAGAGGTAGGAAGGAGAGGAAGTTCTGTGAAGGAAAAAGGTATGAGGGGTGGGTAGGAATCTGGTGGTCAGTGTGTCCAGGAGTGACGGACGGATGAATCCATCCTTTCCACAGCGGTGAAAGGCAAGTCCTGCTGGAGAGTTCAAATTATCTCCCTCAACCAGTCTCTTCCGATCTGGCCTGACACGCTGTTGATAGACAGACACATCCGCCGCCAAGATCCGGACAAACCTGACCCCATGAACCCGGGCACCCCCGCTAAATCACCAAACGTAGTGAACCACTTGGGGTGACTTATGGCAGAGGTGTTGGTTATTCAATAAATGGTTCCCGGCGGCGGTACCCATACCGCCTCTCAAATTGTAAGTCCATAAACAAAATCAAATCTTTCAAGAAAGGCTAACAAAATAATACTGTATTATATCATCAAAAACAAAAGAGTATCAAGGTCATTATTTCTTTGAAACCTCCTTTGAATTGTGTTTTTTTATGTTGGGTATGTATTCAGGTTTGTGTAGAAATAATAAAATCAGTTTATATTTGTGTGAATATATTTTGTTGACTAAGGTTTCCAAAATGAGAGATATATTTTTTTTTTAGTTAGCCTTTTTTTTTTAAAAGAAAGAAAAACATTCCCGGGTTACGAATGAAAGAACGTTTGAAAATCTCCTACTGCCACCACAGAAAGTCGAAAATGTTGCTTGTGTTGTGATGGAGGACTTAGCCAGCCGAGGAATCAAACACGCGATGCTCGGGTGGGACCAAAGATATTGGAATATAAGTAGATGTGCTATCTGCTGTTTTTACTATGTGGGTCTGCGCTTCCGGGTGTCGCCGATATTGTTTACCCATTAACAAATAAACTAAAAGAACAAATAATTAACGAATAAACCAAACGAACGTTAAACTAAATGAACGAATTCTTTCCTTATTCAAAATTAATTGTTAACCAATATTAATGCACATTTTCAAAAAATCAACGAAATGAACAAATTCTTTTTGTATGAAAACTACGCTAATTAGCGCGTAGTCCGGCGACAGTTGCGCGGACACAATAGCATATCTCTTCTGTATTTAAATATCTTTGGGTGGGACCCAAGCGCTGTGCCCACTCAACCACTGACCGGTCGTTATTATTATTAGCTATTCCGGGAAAACTTCTTACGATATTATCATGATGAATAACAAGATGTATTATCTGGTAAACAGAAAACCATCCCAAAAACACTATTAATTGTTTTTATACGGATCTTTGACCAGAACTCAAGGTAATTTCCGCGCAGTTTCCGAAATGTCATCCCATGTTCAACAGGTTGAGGAACTGTACTCTATATCTGTCTTTCTTGTTTAGATTTTCGATTAGCAGGACGTTTTAAAGGTAATCAAATAAATAAAAAAATATTTACAAAATCATATTTTCTTTTCATTACCACCGTTTGCGACCCCTGTGCCTATGGACAGTGGGGAAGGGTGGTGACCAAGGGCCCAGGGCTGAAACATTGTTCTCCGCGGGTGGGATGACAGCTTGTAACCCACTGTCTCTCACTGAGCTCTGTTACATGCCTACTCTGTTACTGGAACCCTAGACTTAACATGGACTCTGAGCCCGAAGCGACAGACACCAACAAACATAATAGTACAGTACCTACACGGGACGGTAAATGAGAAGTAATCGCTTTTTGGGAATTGAAATACGAGTAGTATGCTTTTCAAAGAGTTTTGCTCCCAAAGCTCTCTTGTAAAAGGCGATACTCGGTGGTTTAACGGTTTTGGTTGATAGGATGATGCTTTTTGTTGCAGTGGGACTTCTGGGGTTTTATTACAATTTGGGATATATAGTGTTTTAAAAAGACAACCTTTATTGGATAAACAACACCTCTGCCATAGGTCACCCCAAGTGGTTCGCTACGTTTAGTGATTTAGCAGGGGTGCCCGGGTTCATGGGGTGAGTTTTGTCTAGGTCTTGGAGGCGGAAGATCAGGACATACTGAACCCCAGATTCCTACCAACCCCTTAAACCCTTTTCCTTCCTGGAACTCTCCTCTCCTTCCTTTCCTAAAAAAAAACCTCCACACAGCATCCAGAAAGATGACATAGGCCCTGAGGGAAATTATTTTCCTCAGTGCCTCCTGTGTGGAGCTCGTGTAAAAAAAATAATAATGAAGATTCTCCAGTTTTCATCTTTTACCACTTTTAACACCGTGTATAATGATTGACTGAGCCCTATTTATTCGACCGTTTTGAATTTTTATTATGTATTATTCGACCGTTTTGAAATTCGTCTGTCTGTAAATTTTGTTTATGCGTTCCGTTTCCGGTTCAAGGTGGTGACCGTTTTAATGGTTCAGTAAAGATTTTTTTTTCAAATGATGTGAAATTGTCGTGTGTATTAGGACTTCAAAATATGAAAAAAATGTCATTGAGATAATGACATTTCTTTTGACAACTTTCATAATTCCTTATTGAAATAAAAAAAAAGAAATAAAACATAATATGGTTTATAATTTAGAACCTACCTTATAATTTCAGAGGAAATTTTGGTTACGATTTATAAAATTATAAACATAACTTTTTGTATGCGAGGTCAACTGTCCACTCACTGTTCACAATAAAAAAAATGTTACGTAAAGTATATGGTTAATATTACTTCAGTTGTTAGGCATTTAAGTACCTACCCAACGTAGAAATCTTAAGATTTCAGAGTTCAGAGGAAATTTTTGCTTTTAATTTTGAAAACTTAACTACTTTCAAATCGGTATAAATAAATCGGTTGAGTGCAGGCGTATTTCCTTTAAGAACGTTGAGATGAATGGTGAACGTTGAGATGAATTGGAATCATCGCTATAACCATATTGAAAATTAAAATTAATGTAATAATTATAACTAGCTGTTAAAAACCCGCTCCGCAGGCCCTGCGGGCGGCTTTTGGTTCGGCTTTGCCCAGTTAGTGTTAGTGATCATTTGGTTCCAAAATTAGCCCGTTCCTCGTATCCACTGTCAACGTGTCAACCAGTGATGGCTAGTCACCGCGAAAAAGTAACCGGGACGGGCGATGACGTCATTTGTAATATGCAGCCGCTTGATACAACTGAGTATTACCGTCAATCTTTCTAAATCCGGGAGATACTCCAGGTTCACAAATTCGTAGCACTTATACCTAGGAAGGGCACGTCCCTTTGCGTCTTGCCGACGAAAGTTGCGTCATCTTGTGACGAATTCTTGAATTAGAAACCGAACTATAATGGTAGCTTTGTCTGAAAATCCACGTACACGGATGTTTATATTGTGCGACGGGTAAGGCGCGGCTGCAGACAAGCGTTTTAAGCCGGATGCTTAAATTCAATCACGCAGACGCAAGGCTATTACTAACGTTCGATTGATCGATTCGATTTGATATATTCTCTTGGTGAGCCTTATAAAAAAAGATATTAAAAAAATTACTTCGCAGTGCACAGTCAACATAATGAATAACAAGCCACAACACAATAGGCCACTTGCATGGATTTCATAACGACTCGGAAAAAATCGTGTGGATAGATTTTTTTTACTAAGATTACGAAAATGTTAGTAAAAATTTTTAGAAATGTACAGTTTTTTTTAAAATAAATAAATCCTTTATTTGGGCTCCTAACGTCACTACATGAAAATGTCCCGTCTCTGAAAATGTTCATATTAATTTTTTAAAATTCCACATTGATTTATTTTTATATGGCAACACTTTGATTTCAGGAAAATTTTTGAATTTGACATTTAACGTTCACTAGATTTATTGTTTGTTCTCTGCGAACTTATCATTTGGTTTCACTTTTTGACAGATATTATGAAGAGTCTGTCTTACTTGTTTTAGAGGTATAATGGTAATGGTGCTGATTTTAACAAAAACAAATTTTATAATATTCTTATTATTATTATAATTTACAAGTACAAGTACCTATATTAGGTACATTAGATTTAGTAATATAGACCTTGAACATTATAATGATTTATGATCAATAAGATGGATGAAGGAAAAAAATATTTATGAGATGTAATATTTTTGGTATGCCTCGTTATTCTCCTGTGTCATTCGTGTGGAAAACGTTCTTTTTTAAAAATGATTTTCGTTTATGTAATTATCGTTTTTTCGCACCCATAAAATTATGTCCCGTCTTCCCGGTTTATAAAAAATGCGATTTTTCGGATTGAAATTTTCAAAAAATCGCCAGGGTTTCAAAAATATGATTTTAAAAAATACATAATGTCTTAGAATATTTGCCTTAACCGGAATTTTTTTTAAATGTGGTGCAAGTGACCTATCAGATTTTAACAAAAAATAAGTAAAGGTTTAGAAGCTTTTCAAACAACAAGTCTCAGTGTTTACGAATTCCTAAACAGTTGTCACCACAGAAGACAATACGTTACCACCCACGCTGTACCTATAATCGATTTGTCAGCAGCAGTATCAATTTAATTGCAGTGGTTGCACAATAAACATCTTGTCAATTGAATAGCGTCGTTACTCTGAAGGCAGAGATTATGTCATTACTATTAATGGCGTTCTTGTAAATTATGCAGTTGATAACTCAGCCCTTGCCCGGAAAAATACATTGTTGTAGGTATTCAAAATATTCTTTCTTGTTTCGAGAAAAATGGAAAGAATGAAAAAAGTTGTTTTGTAACATTTAATATTTATAATACAACTAGCTGACCCGACAAACGTTGTTCTGCCGTATGAATTATTTCTGGTGAATATTTTGGTTGTTAATAAAAAAATAACGAATGTATTGTAAGTGTGTGGGGATGAGATCTATGACAAAAAGAGGAATGGAGCGCTGTAGATGATGACCGCCGATAAAAACAAAACAAAAAACACTAACTAAAGTAGGAAAATGAAATAAAGAAAATCAATATGAATTTCGAAGAGAAATTAAGTGTACGATATTTTTTGTCAGTCCGTCTTTATCCAACACAAATAAGCTCGATGTTCTTCGACTCGTTCTTGAGTTCAACAGCTCGGCCGTGAAACGATTTGACGACCTCTGTGCTTCCTCCTTCCTACAACAAGGGTCTTTTCAAGACCAATACTCATTCCTTCCTCTCCTCAAAAGATCCACCACACAGCATCTCAGATGACTCTGTGTGGAGTTAATGTAAAAAAACAAAAAAAAATTAATGAAATATTTTAGGCATGTTGCAGAATTTCGCAATTATTTTTTCCTAGAGTAAGATTAGGTATAGAATGAAAACTATGAAATAAAACAATAACTTTGTTTATCACCACGAAATTTGTTTAACTTATTAAGAACAACCGAAATTTCCTAGTCCCGTGTCCTTAATGTGTACTATTTTCACAGCATCCACAAATGTGAAATATTATGCCTTATGAACTTTTTTCCTATCGGGGACTCTTGTGTGGAGCCCTGTCTGTGGGCTAGTTCCGGGGGACCCTCAAGCAGGGAACCCTGTGCTCGTGTCTCGAAGCATCAGCAAAGTACAAATTAAGCGAATAAAAAAATGCACTGTGTATGCTACACGTAGAAAACGTAGGTAGAATAGATAATGCTCACTAAAAATGAACATGAACAAATTATTAAGATCGAAGATTGAGGTATTTATTAACCACACAAAGAAAACCACAACTGTTACAAAAACACGTTGGATTTATAAATAATATGTACTGATCAAATTACGATAGATATTAATAATCCAACCACCTGCTGGCATTCTGTACACTTGTTACTGCTACTAGGCCGGACTATCAATCTACGGAGATTTAATTTTTTTTAATAATTATTATTTTTCTCTATTTTAACATGACATGTTTTATAAATAATTTTCACAATTTTCACTTAAAAATTATCGTTTTTAATATTAGCACGCTCCCTCTAATATTCTTATTTACATAATATATCTCTCCTTCAACTTCTTTTTGAGCGCTTACTACCGAGCCTTAGAAGTTACGTACGACTATTAAAACTACGCCTTAATTTTTAATTTTCAGATATTTTTTTAGCATTTTTTTGATACTTGGAAATAGGTATATACATAGTAACATAAAATTTAAGAGTGTAACAAAAAAAATCACACCTAGTACCCACTTTTAGTCAGAGACGTTATATACTGTAGACGTGGGGTAGAAATCTCAAAGTGGAAACCCACAGGCAAGGCAATTGCACTGGTCTCGATTTCCAGTACCTACTTTAGTCTAAGGTCTTAAGTACAAGATTCTAAGATATCACTCGTCGAGTAAGGTCGTGTCTTACCAGTAGGAAAATTGCATTTAAAATGCGCCAAAATCCCCTCCTGTGTGATCAGAAAATGTTTCCATTACACGGCAAACAGTAGTAAAAGTGAAGATATAACATTTCATTTATATGTACACACAAATGACTTATTATTATCATCGACTATTATAAGCAATACAATTAATTTTCTTTATCCCTGTCTGACAATTTTGTGCATCATTAGAGAAAAAACACATTCTTTGATTGTCTTATGGTACGGCCACACTGAGGCCAACTTCCAACTTCAAACTTTCGGACGATTGTGTAGAAGGGTAGTTTGTGCGTTGGAAGTTTGGTTTCGGTGTGGAACTAGCATATCTTTTGAATTCATGAATAACTTTTGAATTAAGAAATTACTGAAAACCGCTGAAAACAAAAGAGTGTTGCTTACTTGTCACATTATTTTTGTAACGTCATTGCTTTTAGCCCATTTTTTATTCGAATACCGCACAAGAGTTTCAGTTGCTTCCAACCATCTGGGGCATATCTAGAGCTAATATCTAAATAGTCCGGTACTTCTCTGTTCCTCATCTCCTTCTTCTCCTCTCCCTTCAGTATCATCACTTAACCCACCCCAATGGGGTATTTTTTCAAACTATCAATACCGTTAAAAATGTGTGGAAGATTTAAAGTTTATTTTTCTGATCGTTGAACTAAAAATTTGACATTTTCATTAAAAATAAGTATTGAAACGAAAAAACTGCCCATTCCGAAAAGGTTCCAGCTAGCTAAATGTCATTATTTTTTTTTTTTTTTTTTACAGTGAATAACCGCACAAGAATCTCAACTGCTCCCGTCTGGAGCCAGTGAGACTATGGCATCCCCAATTGGGGTATGTTGTGAGGCTGAAGGTAGTGGGGAGGGGAAGGAGGTGGGGAAGAGGAAGGTTGGGAAGTACCTGGCTATTCAGATCTGGTCACTAAACACGGCTAAAGCCATTTTCAAGCAACGTTTCAATTCTGAATGGTGGTCTTACACCAGGGCGATACTGATAGTATCTTCCACTCTGGAACATGCCGCAAATATACTACATATTATTTTAAATTAATTAATTGTGAAATAACACAAATTAATCAAATAAAATTTATTTGCGCATGCCGGGTTCGAACCCGCGACCTCCGGAATGTGAGTCAAGAGTCTTAGCCACTGGACTTAGTCTTAGCCACTTATGACATAGAAAACGCCAATGTCTGGTAAGACGGCTGTGACGTCATCGCCGCCGAATTTACGAATAAATACGAACGTGTCATTTTGGTGGCTAATTGAAAATAGCACATTTTAAATCGTCATGGAAAATTAATTGGTCAACATAAAAATACCTTCATTATCGTAATTTTTTTCGAGAATGATAAAAGCAGTGAAGATACTCCCTTCCCCCAAAATCACCCCTCCTATTACCCCCACGTAATAAAATCTAATCATTTCTGCACATGCATAAAAAAAATTGATAAGTGTACTAGTGAATGACATGAATGTGTCGAAACCGTTAGCAGATAAAATAAAATTTAAGTAACTAATGTACGTGGAAAATAAAACTCTTCAAAACCAAATACATATATGCGCCAACAGCACATTAAAAAAAGCTTTACAGACCAGCCTAGTGCAGACGTATTAATAGAGACCACGTTTCCAACCCACAAAATATGTGTAAATAATATCTTGAACTTGAAAATTTCCCATGTGACCCAAGGTCTAAGTTCCTAGAATATATATTTTCCAAGAACGTTGACCCAAGGCCAATTTGTTTAGCTATACCTACAAGTCTTCGAAAGTTCCACTTTCGAAGATATTTTGGCACATAGCCCGTAGACATTTCCACTGTTCTAGCGGGAATAAGTTGGAAATACATTTATTTGAATGTAGTATTAATTTAATTGTTTTTTACTTTTTTACGATCTGTCGTTCAGAGTTATTTTGGGTTTTATGCCGTCTCGACCGTCTGGAACAGATTTTATAAAATCCGACAGGATTAATAAAGAACATTAGTGGAAATGTGTGTTGTCTATTCACCTAGTTTTCTCACCTATTTTTGTCAATGAGGTCAATGAGAAAAAGTAATGTATTATTTGTACTTTTAAATACACTATTTGTAGTGGAACTTACATTATTATTTAATGGTTTGTAAAGGATTTTCGGAAATCCTTTGTTGAAATGTATAAGAATAACGAAAATGTTTGTTGTAATATTTTTTTGTTGTTGTTATTAATTATTATTTAAAGATAATATTATGTAAATTGTTTATTTAGCTGCATTATTGAAAATATATGGTTTACCTAATCGTAAGCACAGAATATTTAATGTTGGAAACCCGTTGTTGCGAACAATGTTGTCTGTGGTTAACTCACGGATTTGTGATAAGTTCACGATATGTAGTCATTTCACGGATTTGTGATAGTTGCACGAATCTGTGGCGGATTTGGGTGCACGAATCTACGGCCATTTCACGAATTTGTGATATGGCCAGTTTTAGAATTTATGGAGGTTGTACGAATCAAATCTGTGCCATTTTACATCTCTAACAATGATTTATGTTTTTACCTCGACAGGTCATGTTGGTGTTGGTGATCGATATTAGTGATGACACTAATGCTCGATATATTATCACTCTGAACTGATTCTGTAATTATGTTTCACATGTATAAATGCTCTTATTATTTTCTATTTTTCTGTATTAGTTTTGGTTTCCATTCTTTGGTGGCGCAACTGAACTGAACATGTTGTGTATCGTCATTCCCCCATAGAAAGGGGGTGGGATAGACCCTGTCCATGCACATTGCCAGACGAACACACACCAGAGTGGTCTTCCCGCGATCCGCCCGCGCCTCCCCCATCGTCATGCGTGGGCCTGAGGCGTAATCGTGCGGTCTCGATGTCCTTCCGTCCCCCCTCCGGTAACCCGACACTCATCTTTTCCTCAAGGTCTTCAAAATCTTCCCCTTCTCTCCCAAGTGCATTTCTTCGAGGCAAAATCGGGGAACCGGCTGAAGGGCGCGGACTTCGAGCATCGTCTGCGGTTGGGCCGATAGCTATACGTATTCTCATTGGGACTGCCCGGTGGTCAATGGAATACTTTCTCTGGCTCTTCTTTTTATATATTTTATTTTCTTTCCGCTATTATAGTAATTACTTACATTATAACATAATCATATAACTGTTTTTTCCTCATTACTTATTTTATTTACAGAAGGTTTCTTCGACTGGTCTAGCCGTTATTTTTATTTTTATTTTTCTTTTACTAACACTGTTTTCTCTTATTGATGTTACCTATTTCAGAAGAATTATTCCACGGGCTGCTACTTCTATTTATCTTTTGTATAATTTTAATGTAAGTACTTGCATACTGCTTACTAACCCCGTATGCATGGACATTGGAGGGTCTAGAGTCGTTCAAATAAATGTAGCTTCGTTCAAAAAAAAAGTAGAGTCTTGAGGTGTGCGGTGAAGGAGGAAACCATATGTTTCCTTATAACGCCGTTGGGAAAGTGGTGGGTCCCCTCCAATGTGCCATTTTACGGATTTGCGGTAGCTGAAATATGCTTTTGCCATTCCACGCATTTCTGAAAGTTTCATAATTTGTGGCCATTTCAGGAATTTATGATAGTTGCACGAATCTGTGGCCATTTCAGGAATTTGTGATAGTTGCACGAATCTGTGGCCATACACGAATCCGTGGTAAAACTAGGCGGAACACGTGGTGTCACAACTCTTTGTCACGTGTTTGTCCCCGGAGATAATAATAATAAACCATTGCGGCTTGTCACACATTTCTACATCTCATATTTAGCTTGACAATATTGACAAAAAGATCACTACTCAGCTGTACATTCCGGACCCAGAAAGTAACTGGTTTTCAACATAACCTCAAATATATTATGAAGATCGCGAAATGAAAAACACTATTTCCTTTAGAGCAGGTTTTTCGCTTTTGGCGTCAGTGTGCTTAGATTATAGTATCAAGCGTCTATTGTAGAGTAGACAGGAACATACCTAGCATTTACCTAACTCTCACAGAAGGCTGGAAGTGACATCCCATTCTTTTAAATCGGTTCTTCCTTGCTGAAGATCATGACCCTTACTCCAATTTCCATGGTGGACAAGGCTCCTCGACTCCCTGATCTGCGCTGTCCTGAGACCCAAGGACACCGACGCCAGGGATACTTGGTCACTCCAGCGCATTGGTGAACTTCTGCCTTCCACTTTGCCAGTTACTATGAGTTTCTGCAAGAAGTCCTTAGTTTCGTGTCCAAAGTATCTTAAAATACGTTGTAGGCAGTTCTACAGTAGTTCTGCGCTATGTGGAGACCCAACGACGCCAGGGATACTTGGTCACTCCAGCGCGTTGACCTTATGCCTTCCACTTTGCCAGTGACCATGAGTAGGTATCTACAAGAAGTCCTTAGTTTCGTGTCCAAAGTATCTTAAAATAAGTTGTAGGTACTCAGAGAGTTCTATTGTGGATGCCGAGCTCTTCCGGAATGGACATATTTATGCGTCCGGCTGTCCAAGGAATCCAGCACCACATCTCAAGATCGTCCATTCGCTATCTTTCGCTGGCTCTAAATGTCCATGTTTCCACGGCGTAAAGAAATATGGGGGGTTTCCGTTTACGCGTTTCCACACCGTACAGAAAACATATACCCCATACCCAATCGTAATTCATAATGATACACGAGTCAGGCCCAGAGCGAGATAACAAAGTACGTACAGAGTAAATGGCACCTACGAATAGCATCCTGGCAGAAGAGCTCGCTAACTGGTAGCAATGATCGGTGAAACTCACGCTAATGACTGCCACACAGTGGGTATTATACCAGAGACATTATACTAGGACATAGCGCGGTTCGCAGCCCTCAGCACCTAGCGGATAATGCATAATGACCCGCTGTGGGGAATTGCAGATGTGCAATGATAAGACACGTGGGGTCGTCCGGTGACCTCTGTGGGACTAAACTCATTTCAGGCGGAGCTTTGATGTCTAATGGTCGATTAAATACAGTTTTATCTTTGACGGTTTGTGGAATTTTAGAATCACGTGTGACTAAAAGATAGTCAGCTTAAAAATGGGTTATAGGTACGTAACTTGACCATTTATTTTTTTCCCTCAAACCAGGACACCGAAAATAAGGTACTTAATAATAATAATAAATTTGGACAACTTATATAACGCTGTTTTCTTGCAAAAATTGCCTCAAGAGCGCTGTACAACAAAAGGCCAGATTGTGCAGCTACCAATCCCATGGACGATTGGAATTCTAGACTATAGTTCAAAATTTAAAGAGATTTTTTTTACTAATAAACGAAATAAAGCTACATGTTACAGTAAAAATGGTTTTGATTAAAATTAGCACGGATTTTACGAGTGAATATACTTCACTATGTAGAAGGTTAGATCACAACTCGTCTTGCAGCTACTAAGCGCATGGATTATTGGAATTCGAGCGCCTTAATAAATTAAATTAAATATCTTACAAACTTATTCGTTTTAGGAACCTCACACTTTCCTACAATACAATTCAGCCCCCTTGAGGTGATTACTCACAAAAACAACGCTGTATAAATTAGCCAAGTATTATTAATTGACAAGATAGTAATTTTCTTTCGTGTAATATTAGGGTTAGCTATTTTATATATTTATGCATTTCAAGATTCTTTTCAACAAAAATTTGGTAGTTACATAGCATCTTGTAGTGTCAAGGGTTATTGAAACAAAAATATATATTACGTTGAGATTGCTAAACCAAACTACAAAATCGTTTTACATATGTTTCTAATTACCACATACGTCGTTTCTAATCACCACATTTCTTGTTTCTATTCACCCCTACGGCGTTTCTAATCACCACATATCTTGTTTCTATTCACCCCCTATGGCGATTATAATCACCCTATTTTGATTGAATTTCACCGGTAAAAATACAAATTCAAATTTTACGGTTAATAAAAGAAATACAGCTTTCATTTCACTTTTAGTCAGTTCTCTATTAATAGGCTTGAGAAATATGAGAAGCGTAGGGTGAATTAATGACTGGAACAAGTGGAAATTTACTAAGTTTTGTGGACCAAAATCGGGCACGAACAACTGTTTTGACAAAAATGCTTTATTTGGCACTTCTGTCTGCCAAAAGCAGTTTCAGGTTACTAGGAAACATAAATATAATTTTGCCAAATTATGGTGAAAATTTAAAACATAATAATAAAGCTGTGTACACACAGAGCTATAAAACATAAAAGATCATCGCACGCCAAATAACGCTCTCCATACAATCCCTTCAGACCATTCACACCTAAGCGGTATATGCGCAGATCAACCATAGACTTATGCCGTAACCGCTCCTGAGGCGATATACAAAAAGTTATGCGCCCAATTCTCCGCCGAAAACAGGAGAGGGGGTTATTTTAATTACTGAGCTACCTAAACCGGCGGATGACAGATGTCAAGTTGACAGATTCAGTACAAAGAAATGTGCATTCCGTGGCCGCTCCCTAATTATCTCTCCTACCATAGGAAGAAATATTTGAAGTGTCGTGTGTCGGTGGCGGTACAAAACATAAACGCTCGCGGTTCAACAGATACTCGTATGTGCTTGCGGTTTTATAGCTGTGTGTGTACACTAAGCTTGTGTCGCTCTCCATAGAGAGAAAAAAAATGGTCTCAAAAGTTTCGTATGATCTGTAGCTATTCGAAAACGTAAAATAAATTAAATTATTGTTCACTATTAGCCCGCTAAAATGGCTGGAAGTTTTGAAAAAAAAATAGATTTCGTGATTTGGAAAAAAAATAAAACAAAAGGTTCATATTTTGTACCAAACTTATTTTTCATTCCATAACTGCAGTACAAAGAACCTAAAAAAAAAAATTTTTATACATATTTAATGTGTTGGTTAAAAATATAAAAGGGGAACATAACACTTTTTCTGGATAACATCAGAATTCTTGTTGACTTACTTATATTCATGAACTTCAATTTTTTTCTTCTTTTTTTGTCAGTTATACGCATTTTTTTTTATAATAAACAAACATTAAAAGGTTAAATTACTGAACAAAAAAAATTATTAAAAATTAAAAAAAAAATGGTTATAGCTTTGTTTTCTGATTTTCGATGCATTTTAGCGGGCTGATAACCATTTTTTTTAAATAAATGCAGTTCTCATTTTCTTAGTAAGACGCAACTTTTGAGACCCCGGGCGTTTCTGAATTCAAAAGTTGAAATAATTGACACACCCTTATAGCTTCACGATTGTGAAAAATTAGAAGCTTGTGAAGTTATTCCTCTAATTTGTTTCTATTCACCCTCAAGTTTCTGTGGTATTAATATGGTTTTCTATTTTTTACAGAAATGTGTTCCCGCCAAATTTGATGCAGGCAACAATCTACCAGTACAGAACGATCTTGGTCAAACCGGATAACTTAACTGGTAAATAACATTTCATATTATTTTATTCAATCCCTCATCCCTCCCCTCGGTTTTCGGAACAACTCATTTAAGTCTCAAAGAAATCGTTGTGTCTCCCTTACTATCAATGTAAGAATTATCATATAAACGGTGTTAGAGAGACAAATACCACGCTTTGCAATCAATTGTAAAAGTTAACCATGAAATAAGTAAAATTGACACTTTTATGAAACCGAAGTTTTTAGGAAAAACGTAAGGGTAGCCATTTTTAAAACTTTTTTTATGTTTGCAAGCAAAATTTTTATACTTCAAAAATTATGTTAATTTCGATTTATAAAATTTGAACGCGTTTTATATCACCTTTCAAAAACAGTTTTTAGTTATCGGATATGTTCAGAAATATTTAAGATTTTATTGTACAGCGGAAATATTTTGACTCTGACAAAATATGGTTGAGGCAGCGGCGGACGAAGGGGGGGGGGTGCCGCAAACGCCTCCATATTCCCTTGATCAAATACTAAACAAGGCTTTAAGGCACCAGGCCACCGTAAAAAAATCGTTTTTTTGTGTTATTTTCTGAAAGATGCACTTGTTAAGAATGCTCTCACCAAATGTGTTGCATGCAAATCGGATATATAGTTTTTCTAATATGTTGTCAACCAGGTTGAAAGACACAGTTTTCAGAAAAACGCGTTAAAAGTTTTGCTGAAGGATAATTCAACAACAAATTGTTTAAACCGGTTTCATATAAAATGCTGTATCTCCGTCAATTTTACGAATTTCCTTACAATATTTGGTGAAAGCATTGTTAACAAATGCATCTTTCAAAAGACAAAAAATTTCAGTGTCCTGGTGTCTTAAAGCCTTGTTTAGGATTTGATCAAGGTAACATGGAGGCGTTTGGAGGCGCCCCAGGACCAGAGGCCCGTGTGAACTGAATAAAAAGCTTATAAAATTACATCATTTTCTTAAATTATGGGGGGAGGCCTCATTCAGCTTTGCCGCCCCGGGCCTCTGACGGGCTTAATCCACCACTGGGTCGAGGCCTGAGGACTTTACCGGATTTTTTTATAAGAAAGACATACATTCCCGAGTTACGAATAACCCGATAATATTTGAAAATCTCCTACTTCCACCACAGTAAGCCGAAAATGTTGCTTGAGTCGTGATGGAGGACTTAGCCAGCCGAGGAATCGAACATGGGACTAGTGTTGGGTAGGACACGACATCAGGATGAGTTTGTATGAGGTACTCAAATATCGAAATGAGGTGTTGAGGTGTCTCACCTCAAATGAGGTGGGGTGTTACAAAATATTTTCGCTTGGGGGGGCTAGAGAATTTCAGTGAAGGTGTTTTTTACATCAGCTCCACAAAAAACCCCTAAGACTCTATGTCATCTTTGGGGATGCTTATTAATCCATCCCTCCAGTGGTGCAAGGCGTAAGGCCGGAGAAGTCAAATGGACTCCCTCAACCACTCTCGTAGCGAACCGCTTGGTGTGACCTACGTCAGAGGTGTTGGTTATATAATAAATGGTTCCCGGGGCGGCGGTACCTATACCCGCCTCCCGTGTTTGTTATTTTTGTAATATGAAAAATGGATATTAAAAAAAGGCCTACCCTCCCACCCCCCCCCCCTACCTCTCTCGGCCCCTTCCACCCTCTTCCCCCCCCTCCACCACCTCTGATCCTCCCCCTGCACCACCCCTCTGATCCCCTCTCACTAACCTCCTCCACCTCATCTCAACACTCTCTCAACCGGTTGGAGCTGTCGAGACTCTTGTGCGGTATTCACATAACACTAATTTACAATAAAAAATATTAAACAAAAAAAAATGGACTAGTTGGTACTCTTGTGCGGCATTCACTTAACAGTAATTTAGAATTAAAAAATATAAAAAAAAAAAAAAAAAAAATGTGAGTAGTTGGGACGCTTGTGCGGTATTCACAATATATGTGAATGGCTCACCCCAACCACCTCACGGTTCTAATACAAAAATGTCATACAATACACCAACCACCTCATACCTCACCTCATATTTGTCCCATATGTGGCAACGTGACATGACATGTAGTCTAATACACCAACCACCTCACACCTCACCTCATATTTGTCCCATGCGTGACATGACATGAATGTAGTCCTATAAACCAACCACCTCAAATTTGTCCCACCTTCATATTTGTCCCATGCGTAACATGACATGAATGTTGTCCAATAAAATGTCAACCACCTCACACTTCACCTCATATTTGTCCCATGTGTGACATGACATGAATGTAGTCCTATAAACCAACCACCTCACACCTCAAATTTTTCCCCCCTTCATATTTGTCCCATACGTAACATGACATGAAATGTTGTCCAATAAACCAACCACCTCACACCTCATATTTGTCCCCCTTTCGTATTTGTCCCATGCGCGACAACGTGACAAGACATTTGTAGTAAAACAAAGAAAAAGAGCTGGTACAAATACATTTTGTGAGGTGGGGGGACATTTTACGTGTTTGCATGGGACATTTGAGGTGCCTCTTGTATGAGGTACTCAACACTACATGGGACGCATGGGTGGGACCCAAACGCGATGCCACTCAGCCACTGATCGGTCATTTTTTATATCATTTTCTAAAAGCTGCCATAATGAACTCTAAGATAATTTCAAGGATTTTGCAGTCTCAATTTTCTAATTAAACATTTCAAAAAGAAAAGAAAAAAGCAGAAACTAAACATTCAAAATATGATTATATAGGGTGTTAAGGGACTTACTTGATTTAACCAGTGATTCTTGAAATTATTTGAAATAAAAAATGTAAATGAAATTTTGTACTCCGGTGACTTTTTTGTTGAGTATTTTTTTTTCAATTTTTTTTCTTCTAAATCAAACAAAAAAAAATTCTTCAGCATGTCGATCTTCAGCCGAGTAACCGATCATCCCCTTACCCCGCTTCCAACTGTTCGACACCTACCATTATTCTAATATAAAAATCTCACTGGAGACCAAAATTTCTTTTACATTTTCTACTACAAATAATATCAGGAATCATTGGTTTAAAGTGAGTCAAGTCCCTTAACAACCTGTATAAAACATCAATATTTCATTTATTTTTAACTTTTATGAGTAAAATCTCAAATTATAATATGTAGGTATTTAAATGAGACAATATTAGCGAAACTCAATCGAAAATCTGGAAACAGAAAAATCAGAAAAGGATATTGGCTCCACTGGGACTCGAGACTCCAGATTTTCGATTGAGTTTCGCTAATATTGTCTTCATTTAAATAAATATTATAATTTGAGATTTTACTCATAGAGTTAAAAATTAAAAATAAATATTCATCCTAGACGTGCAGAAAAGTCAATAGATGTCGCGTATTCAAAATAAAATGGATAAAAATTTATCCAGACACTATCTAGATAGCATTTAGTTCGAGTTGAATCTTGCCATAAATATATAAAGATAGCCAATAATATGTGCGTTAAGAAAATGTTCTTGGTCGAAGTATGATACAGTTAAAAGTGACCGAATTTGATATGGGTTCCGTAGCTCAGTCGGTAGAGCACTTGCCATGTAAGCAAAGGGTCCTGGGTTCGAGTCCCATTGGAGCCAATATCCTTTTCTGATTTTTCTGTCTCCAGATTTTCGATAGAGTTTCGCTAATATTGTCTTCATTTAATTAAATCAATATTTTAATTTGGGAGGCTAATTTGGTTTGGGTACCGCTGCCTCGGGAACCATTTATTCGATAATCAACACCCATATGCCATAGGATACCCCAAGTAAGGGTCGACCGAGACATGTTTTTCGTTCTCGGCCGAGACCGAGACCGAGACCGAGAATAAATTAAAATCTCGGCCGAGACCGAGAATAGATAAATTGAGAAAAAAATGAAAATGCGCTATTTTGGCATAATATAGTATATTTAAGAATGTAATAATAATTTGTTTTAAGGCGCCGCATCCGCGCTCAAAAAGAAGAAGATGGAGAAATATGTAATTAGGAATGTTAGAGGAGCGCACTAATATTTAAAGCGATAAAATCGAAAATATTTAATAAAACACGACATCATTTAAAGAAACATTGTGAATTTTTTTCACAATTATAACTTGTAAAATAACTGAAGCAAACGTTTTTAAAGTAATTTTTGGAGCATACTTTGCGATTTTTTTTCTATCGAGGGAATAGCAAATAATTTGCGTTTCGGCGTGGAAGGCGTCTAGATATTATCATTATGGTTATAAGTAAAACCCGCCTCGCTGCCAGCCGACCAATCACAATCGACAGCTCTCTCACGCACTGACACCAAGTGACAAATGTGAACGCGTGCGGTAGATTTGAATCCCACTATCCTATACCGTACCTACTTACAACGGTCTCGGTTATGGCCGAGAATCTCGGCGATTTTTCGCCGAGAACCGAGACAGAGTTCTCGGTAGAATTTGTAGCCGAGAATGCCGAGACCGAGACCAAGACCGAAATCTCGGTCGACCCTTAACCCCAAGTGCTTCGCTACGTTTGGTGATTTAGCAGGGGTTTATTTGTTTATTAAGACATATACACTATATACAGTACATTATAATAAAAGTTATAATACTTATAATATAAGTTAAATTAAATTATTATTTGGTTATGTCCTATTACGTAAGTCTGTAGAATGTCATTTGGTAGTTTCGCCTGAGATAAAACTTTTAGTGAAACTAAACTGAGATTTTAAAACTTAATTAGTGATGAATGAGTAATAATAATAAAAAGAAAGAAAAGGAGAGGGAGATAAAGAGACATTTCAAAATCAAGAATTATATGCTCACTAATTGTAATTGACTGATTAAAGTTTAAGTAGTTTTAAAAAAATTTATATCACGCCAAGAAATTTAATAAGTTAGTTTTGTATGTTCGCAAGGAATCATGAAAAATGTCCTAAGTCTAGTAATTTTTTTTTGTAGTGGGTATAGGTTGTGATCGTGCGAGTAATTGGTGAGTTACTTGCTACATTAGTGTTGTTAGCTTCTATATGAAAAGGGAAGTGTGCCTGGTACGCCTCATTGGGACGTTTAAACCAATGACGGATAACAATTCAGGACTATCTATTTTATTATATAGAAACAACAGATCAGACAAATGTTTTAAAAATTTATTCTGTACACTTTCTACTAAATCTATGTATACCTTATATTGAGGATTCCATACTGTGGACGCATACTCCAGTGGACTTCTGACCAACGAACAAACCAACATTTCTAGAGTCTTAGCACTTTTGAAAACTTTACATATTCTTAATAGGAAACCTAGCATCTTATATGCTCATCAATAACACCTAGATCTCTACATGTAGATGTAGATTTTAAAGGGATGCCGGGTTCATGGTGTGAGGGAGACCTTCTGAACTCTTCAACCGGACTCTCTCGATCCATCGCCTTGCACCATAGTGGGAGGGATGAATTCATATGTTCGTAACTCCTGGACACATTGCCCCCAGATTCCTCCCCACCCTTCATTCCCTTTTCCTTCCTATAACATTCTCTCCTTCCTTTCCCTAAAAAGACCCCCACACAACATTTCCAAAGGTGACATAGGCCCTGAGGGATTGTTTTTCCTCAGGGCCTCCTGTGTAAAGCTAATGTAAAAAAAACAAAAATAACAACCCTGAACGGGTCACGTGGTATGGATACGTTCCCTAAAATGAAATATATATAAAAAATCTCTGTAATAAATATAAAAAGAGTTTCATTAATTTTTTTGATTTTGTTATTTGAAACTTAGAATTTTTTCATGTTGAGAAATTTTTGTTCAAGTAAATTTTAAACTGGTTGAGAAAATTATTTATGGAAAAATTCTCCTAAGAAAATTGGAAAACAGAAAATTTTTGCTCTGAAAATTGTTCGGATAATGGGTCGGGATTATGTGTAATTTGGAAATTTTTTACGTTGGATAATTAATTCACAAAATATTTCTTGAAATACTTTTGGAAAAATTGGAAAATCTGAAAAATTGGTTGAAAAATGTTACAAATTTTTTCACATCGGGGATTCTCTTTGAAAACTTCAACAGTTCTTTTTGAAAATAATAGAGGATCTCACTTCCATTTACAATAATCGAAAACTGTACGGACATTAGCATAATAATGCTATCAGAAGATAATTCTGTTTCGAGTTTCTCTCCAAAATGTCTTGCTCAGAAGATTCACCAAAAGCCCTTGGTTCGTCCGAAACAGTATCATTAATTCAGGTACAAATTCCCCCCCGCTTAAAAAACACATAGTAGACCTAGTCAAAACATTTTTCTTCAAACTTGCTTCAACTCCGAACACAAGCATCTCATGTCTCGGGTAATCAATTCCTGATGACAACCCCCTCCATCGCCTACCCATATCCATCCTTCACCCACCTTGAAGTGTGGGCTGTAATAAAAATTATCCTTGTGTATTTATATATATGCACATATTGTCATAAATTTATATATATTTGCGGAAAGCATGCTTTGAGCCAAATTATATACACTTTTTTTTTTCTATACAAAATGTTTACCACTCACAGATATAAAACAAACAATAAAAAAATATCATGAAAAAAAATATTAACGCTCTTCATCTTGCCTAAGATAGCCCGAACATCGGGAAAAAAATCCGTCATATGACATAACTACAGTTTGCAAGACAAAGGGTTTAATTTCTCCCTGTAACTTGCCAAAAATCAATATATTATATATTTCGAATGAAGTTTAAAGTGTAATATTTACTAGTTATTGTGTGTTTATATTCCAGAACTACTGACCGACTACAAGATCGATAGTAAGTACTCTGATGGCACTAATGTGTTGGGCTTGGTCACATTCTCCGTGGTATTTGGTATCACCATCGGCAAGATGCGCTCTGCTGCCAAGCCCATGCAGGACTTCTTCGTCTCACTATCCGAAGCCATGATGATCATCACCAACTGGGTTATCTGGTGAGTTCATTCCTTCTTAACCAGCAATCTAGGAGGAGGATTAATACTAACTAATTCCTCTGCCATGTGCCATTGGTCACCCCAAAGTGGTTCACTGATTTAGTAGGGGTGAGGTTTGTCCAGGTTTTGGATGGAGACCCTTTAACCATTCCAACCGGACTCTCTCGACTGCTTGCACGTTGCAGTTGAGGAGCGATGGGTTCAGACTTCACTCCTGGACACATTGACTCCAGATTCCTAACCTCCGTTCGTACCTTTCCTTTTTCTCCTTCCTTTCCTTAAAAAGACCCTACAAACAACTTTCCCAAGGATGACATATGGACCTCCTGTGTGGAAAAAATCATCTCTAACTCATGTTAATGGTTTTAACCGCTCTTTTGGATCTATTTTCATCAATAGAACTTTCTTCAGTATCGTCATCTTTCTTCCTTCCTCGTTTCTTCACGACTCTTTTGTATACAGTTTCTTTTTCAGCTCTTCCAGGTCTAGATAATTTTATCTTCAGATAATTTTGTCTTCCGTTACTTTATCATAGTTTTGTTAATAGTTTTGTATTCAGTTACCTTATCATCTCGTTTGTGTCTAGTTTTGCCATCGGATATTTTGTGTCAAATTTAGCCATTGAGCTGTTTTGTATCTAGTTTACTATTTTGTGTTCAATTTATTTATCAATCTGTTGAGTATTAAACTTCTACTTCAACTCTTTTATGTTCAATTTCTAAATCAGTTTTTTTTTGTTAACTTTCTTGATCAACTCTTTCATATCCAGTTCTTCTGTATCCAGTTTCGTCTTTAGTTCATTTTTGTCAATTTTCATCACTTACTTTTTTTCATATCCAGTTCTTCTGTGTCCAGTTTCGTCTTTAGTTCATTTTTGTCAATTTTCATCACTTACTTTTATAATCCATGAATCTTCTTCATCAGTTTTCTTTGCAACTCTTTTTTGTCTAGTTTTTTCATTAGATCTTTTGCTTTTGGTTTCTTTATCAGCTCTTAATGGCTTGTTTTTAGACCGCTACTTTGTGAGCAGTTCCTCTATCGATTCTTTTGTGTCAATTTTGTTGATCAACTCTTCTGAGTTCATTTTCTTTGCCAAATTTTTAGTGTCCAGTTTCTTCATCTAGCTTCCTTATATCTAAACCTGCTTCCTTGTATCTTCCAGGATGTCACCTGTGGGAGTGTTCTTCCTCGTGATGGCCAAGATCCTGGAGACTCCGAGTTTCGCAGAGATGGTGGGGCAGCTAGGCTGGTACTTCATCACTGTGCTGATCGGCCTGTTCCTGCACGGCTTTGGTACTCTGGGCGTTATCTTCTTCATCACCACCAGGAAACTGCCATTCAGCTATCTGGCGCAGATGGGCCAGACGTTGGCCACTGCCTTTGGAACGGCTTCCAGGTATGAATATACATTTTACATTGATCTGTATGAGTAGATTGGAGCAAGTCTTCAGCTTATTTAATTTATCTTGGTAACAACTCGTTTGTGTCTAGTTACTACCAATACCATTCTATCTTTGTGTATACCATACTCAGCCCATGATGAGAACATTTTGTAAATAAATTGATAACCTTACATACTTTTATTTTTCTTCTATCAATATCACTTTTTTATATATCCCCAATAAATAAATAAAAGTTAGCGTATTATCACCATCATTTTTAATTTTTTTTACATTTGTCACATAATAACGCCTATGTTATTACTTGCTTCGAAGTGTGATACTCAGGGCTGGGCAAAATACATGCTTTGCTGTAATTGAAATACAAATTACAAAATACTTTGTCGCATGTATTTAAAATACGAAATACAAAATACTTTCAAGTCGTGTATTTGAAATACAAAATACAGTATTTTGACCATTTTTAATTTCAAATACAAAATACAAATTACAAAATACATTTGGTTTGGGTAGAACCTTTGGTTGCAATAAATGGTCGTAAGTACCCTTATCTAATGGCCGTTATACACGACATCTTTTTTCATCATTGCAAACAACACATTGTCATCACTGCAAACAACATATGTACCATGCTGTTTGCTGTGATGCCAACTGAAATCGTAGATATGAAAATAGCGATCGCGTAGAGTGAAAAATGTTGACTTTTGTGTCTAATTGGAATCGGGCTGAAAAAAAGATGTCCTGTATAACGGCCATAAGGGTGCGTTTCCAAAGAAGCAAAGCTGAGCAGAGTGAAACAGAAACGTGCAAAAATTGACCAATCATATTGCTCACAAGACACATCTCGTCTCCGCTCCACTTGTAAAGTTTTGTGGTACAGGACTTAGGTGTTAGATAATAATAATAATTATTATAATAACACTAGCTGGTTCCCGGCATGCGTTGCAATGCCATATTCAAAGAAATAAAAAATTTCTCTCTGCATGTCCTTTCCCGTGCGTCCCCGTTCCCCTCCCGCATACCCTTCCCCTCCCGTGTTCCCCATCCCCTCCCGCGTTCCCCTTCCAGCTTCCCCGCCTACCCTCTACCCTCTACCGCTCCCCGTCCTGCCAACCCCCTCCCGCGTTTCATATATTCAGTCCCAGTACATTCAGTTTTCAAACAACTTGCGTGCCAGCTATTACAATTTTTTTATTCGAATTTTAATTTTTCAATATTACAAATATTAATTTTTGCATATTATAAGAACAATCAATCAAATCTGGCACCAAACATAGGTACCTATTTAATATATCTATATTTTGAAATATCCATAGATAATTCTTTTGTTAAAAAAAAAACAGCTGCCTGCTAAATTCAATTTCATATGCGCGAACTGTCAAACGTGCAAAGTTAAAATAGTCGTTAAGTTTTCTGAAATTATCCAATTTTCTGCGAAATTTTCTTTATTTATCTTTCCATAAGAACCTCCTACAAAGTATAAGAATTTTTTTTTTATTCCAGTTAAAAGAAAATTACATTTTCACTTATTTAACTAGAATAGAATTATACACATGATAAAATAAATATTTCAATACAGCGCTATTCTATTTCATTATTTGAATGAAATAGGTAAAGTCGTTCTGAAGTTATGGCGTGACCAAGGGAAACAAGGATTCATTTTTATGTACATAAAAGACATTTGTATAGCGCAGTTTTGTGTTATTTCACTTCAAGTGCGCTCTACAGTAATTAACTTAAAAATAATCTAGTATTCAGTCAAATTATTCGTATAGTGCTCTATCTAATACTATGATACAAAAATGTACAATACAAAGCAATGACAAGTATAATATAATATGATACAAAATTTACAATAATGGTGCTATTATAGCACAGGACAATAATAATAACTAGCATGACATAAAAAAAATGTACAGTACAGTATGAAGCAATGATAAGAGGACTACAAATAATCATTAGTAAGAGTGCTATAGCACAGGACAATTGTACAGGATTCTAGGGTTTTTACTCTACGTATTATCTATGTCAGTTTATTTTTCATTAAAATTTATAGTTTATTTTTCCAAAATGCGCAAAACATCATGATGTTAAAGATTGCACTGAGGAGGATATTCAGTGCATCAATTGTATAATGACTAGCAATAGATTAGGACTGAAACTAAATAGTGGTCACTCAGCCATGAGCAAGGAATGCCCAATTTATAAAAGAAAACTAGAAGCAAAAATGAGCAGAATCTCTTTTTTATAAAAAAAAGTTACGAGAAAGATGAAATTATATACCTGAATATACAAAGCATCATGGCACATTACGAAGAGGTAAAAATACTTTTAGAGGAGAAGAAACCTTTTATGCTTATGATGAGTGAAACACATGTTACTGAAGATATTCAAGATAGTGAAATTATATTTGAACATTATAATACCATCCGTTGCGACTCACATAGTCGACATACAGGAGGAGTGATGATTCTCTTAAGCAATAAAATTCCATATGAAGTAATATCGAACAATCAATTTGAAAAACATTGTTGGATCTTAGCCATCACCATTAAATCAGGAAACAAGAAAGGTGTATATACTGTAATTTATAGATCGCCAAACCCAAGCAAGTGCGACTTTTTAACATATTTTCAAAGATGGTGCATGGAAAATTTACAAGATGAAAATATAAACGTTATAGCTGGAGATTTTAATATAAATGTTAAAGCAAATGCAGACATATACACAAAAGAACTGAAATCTATTATACAAGCTACAGGGATGAAACAATTAGTCAAAGATTTTACACGAATTACAAATATCTCAAAAACGACGATTGATCTGGTAATCTCAAATAAATTCAACTTAAATATTAAAGTACTAGATAATCCTAAAGTTACCGACCATAACATCATTCAAATTCTAATAAATGACAGAGAAAAATGCAACTCCAGTAAGGAAACACAAATAACAACATTTAAAAATTACAAAAAATACAATAAGGAATTTTTCATTCAATCCTTAGAGACTATTAATTGGAATGGAATATAACCAAAAAGCTGACCAGATGATATTAAACTTAAAAAAATCTATTGATGAAGTTGTTCCAGAACAGAAGATACATAAAAGAAACAATAATAAATGGTACACAAGCGAACTACGTACGATGCAGCACGATAGAGATGCATTTTACAAAAGAGCATGCCTTACTAATAGTATTACGGATTGGGATAACTACAAAAAAGCGAGAAACAAATACTCCAAAGACATAAAAAGAACGCATAATGAGTACCTACATAAAAAATAAAATAAACTCAGAAGAAGGGGATCCCAAAAAAATTTGGAAAAGCATAAAAGAATTAGTACATGGCGAAAACAAAGACGACATAAAAATTGTAAACTTTCCAAAAGAGATAAACGAAGAAAACATGGCTAATAACTTTATTAAATATTTTATTGAAAGTATCATTCAAATTAACAAATTAATACCCAACATTGCTGTTAACCCCACAAATGATAATATCGACCCAAACAAAGAATCATTGGTCTTCAGAAAAATAAATGCAGAATATTTATTTAACATTTTAAACAAAATAAAATCAAAGAATAGTTCAGATGGATTAACCATTAGTAAAATAAGAGATGCTTTTCCAGTAATTGGATTTACTCTATTGAATATTATCAATGAGACGATTGAAGAAGGAAAATTTCCACAGTCATGGAAAATATCTACCATTATACCGGTTCCAAAGGTAAAAAATACCAGAAAACGTGAAGAATTTCGACCTTACCAAAATATGAGCAGATTCTTGAAGTTATAATAAAAGAACAAATTTTGCAATATCTAGATAAACACGATATTTTATACCAAGAGCAATCAGGGTTCAGATCTAATAACTCATGTGAAACAGCATTAAACGCAATTGTCGAAGAATGGAAGGAAGGAATGAATAATAATAAATTTATCTTAGCAATATTTTTGGATTTTCAAAGGGCATTCGAAACTATAGACCGAGACATACTAATAAGAAAGCTTAAAGAAATTGGTTTCTCATCTGTAGCCATTAAATTAATACAAGAGTATTTGAGAGACAGAAAGCAGGTAACAAAAATAAATAATCAATTTTCAAAACCAATGGAAAATAAGTTAGGAGTACCACAGGGATCGGTCCTTGGACCTCTATTGTTCATACTCTATATTAATGACATGGTGAAAATATTTTCAAAATGCAAAGTACGACTTTTTGCCGATGATACACTAATATACTTAATTGGAGATAACTATGAAGAACTAATACACATTTTAAATAATGAACTAAATGATGTATCAAGATGGCTAAAAATAAATAAGCTTAAATTAAATACAAAAAAAACAAAATGTATGGTGATCGGATACAAGAAGACATCCAGTGAAAGCAAAATTAAAATTGATGGTGAAATTATTGAAAATGTTACTGAAATGAAATACTTAGGAGTTATATTAGATTCCAAACTAAACTTCAATAGACATGCTGAATACACCCAAAAGAAAATTGGCAAAAAGATATCTTTTTTGGAAAAATTCGGCCAAAAATTTCTAGAAAAACTGCAATCACCATATACAATTCAATTATTGCTCCACACTTCAACTACTGCTCAAGTTACTTTTCCTATGTAACGAAAGAGAACAAAATAAGTTACAAATTCTCCAAAACAGGGCTATGAGAATAATTCTCCGACGAAACAGATTTTCAAAAATAATTAAAATGTTAAAGTAACTAAATTGGTTGACTGTGAAACAGATGCTGACCTTGAACACAATGGTATTTATCCACAAAATATTGAACAACACGTTACCAAAATACTTCTCAAATAAAATTGTATACAATAAAGACATTCACAGATATAACACAAGGACGTGCAAGGAAATTAGGCTACAAAAAAAGGACAAAGCGAATACGCAGAACAGTCTACTGTACAAGGGAATGAAGTTGTATAACACACTACCAGAAACTTTAAAGTCCACACCAATTGGAAAGTTCAAGATGTATTGTAGGAGCTACATAAAACTTGAAAAAATATAGTGAATATGAAATATTTTAATCAATTAGAAATTTGTAAACTTCAATGTACAAATTACTAAAATAAAAAAATAAAAAAATAATAATTATTATTATTATTATCGTTATTAAGATTGCTAAATGTATTTGAAAATGTATTTTGAAGCCATAAGTATTTGAAATACAAATTACAAAATACCTCAGCAGCAGGTAATTGAAATACCAATTACAAAATACATTTTTAGGAAGTAATTGAAATACAAATACAAAATACGTATTTGTATTTCAAATACGTATTTCAATTAAAAGTATTTCAAATACTGCCCAGCCCTGGTGATACTACATGTTTCATATAGAAACATGTAGTATCATATATTTCACATGTTTCTAATTTTTTCTACATGTTGACTCTTTGGAATAAGAAGGTTCCATCTGTTGCGGTAACATCTTGCAAAAATGGGATTTTTAGTAGCGATAATATATTTCAACATCTCCAAAAATGGAATCTTTAGTAGCGATAATATATTTCTATGTGTGTTATTATATTATTTCTAAGTTTGACATCATATGTTTCTAAGTGTGTTATTACATTGTTTCTAAGTCATCGTACATTTCTAAGTGTGTTAATACATTGTTTTTAAGTTTGACATCTTACATTTCTAAGTGTGTTATTATTTCTAAATGTATTAATACAATATGTGTGTGTTTCAGCTCCGCCACGATGCCCGTCACCATCGGCTGCTGCGACAAGATGGGCATTGACCCACGCGTGTCCCGCTTCGCCATCCCCATTGGCGCCACCATCAATATGGATGGTACAGCCCTGTATGAGGCAGTAGCAGCCATCTTCATTGCCCAGCTCAGGAGTGTCCCCCTGTCTTTTGGAAACATTGTCGCTATTTGGTGAGCATATTTTTAATGAATTTCGTGTTTTATTTTTATTACCAAAAAAGGGTAGATTATAAGATTAAAGTACGATAAATGAAAGCAAAGACAAAATCAGAATTTTTTTTTTTTTTTTTTTACACGAGCTCCACACAGGAGGCCCTGAGGAAAATAATTTCCCTCAGGGCCTATGTCATCTTTGGGGATGCTGTGTGGAGGGTTTTTTTTAAGGAACGGAAGGAGAGAAGAGTTCTGGGAAGGAAAAGGGTTTAAGGGGTGGGTAGGAATGTGGGGTTCAGTGTGTCTTGGTCATCCGCCTCCAAGACCTAGACAAACCTCACCCCATGAACCCGAGCACCCCTGCTAAATCACCAAACGTAGCAAACCACTTGGGGTGAAATAAACATAAGAAAATAGAAGAGACATGTCTTAGCTAGAAATCAAAATACATAGTTTTAAAATATCGTCAAATGTTTAGCGACCGTCTAAAATCATTCAGACTTATTCCAAAAAAGTCAAGGTCTTGATTTGAGTTGACCAGTCTGCACATTCTGGACAGAGGTGAATAATATCCATAATTAGTCAAGGGTTGATTGAGGGAAAGCGGTTCATTATTTCTAAGTCTATGGGAAGGTATATTGAAAGTGATGAGTGATGAGTTATAGGTGAATCAATAATACAATGAAAAGTTTTGAAGAAATAAATGATATCATTTTTTTTCCGACGGTCGTCGAAAGGAGAAAGGTTTAGAGTTAATTCATTTTCATCATAAGGATAATTGCCTCTTTCTGATCCTAACCTCCTAGCAATCGAACCGATGTTGAACAGATTCAATATTATGATGAATATGGACACTGGACAGTACAAAAAAGAGAAAATGAATTAATTATTAATTAAATAATTTCTGCATTAGGTCTAGAAAATACAATATAATATCATCACAATATTGGCTTTTCGAGGTGCTTCGCCCAATTTAGTAAAGTTCCCTGATAGTATAGGTAGTTTATACTCGTGGATACATTTTTTGTTTATAAGTACCTACAGCTCAAATTTTCGAATTTTTTATAAGCTAAAAGTAACTGATTCCAGAAAAAAAGCCGCTTCCTTGGAACAATAATATCCGCCGATTCAGCGGCAGTAAAGTCACCGGGACTAAGAACCGTGACAGGAATATCATCGAGCATGAAGTTGGGTTCATGTGTTTGTAATTTTTCTTTTCAGTTTTTAAAAATTTGATGTAGAAAACGTTATGTTTGATTAAACATTTATCTTATTGATTTTGTTATTTGAAGTTTGGAAATTTTTCAAGTCGGAAAATTCTTTAAATATTTTAAAAAACATTTATATTTTTGATTTTGTGTGAAGTTTGGAAATTTGCCAATGTTGGGAAATATTAATTTTTCTAAAAAAATCTTCCATTAAATCGGAAATATTTAGTTCGGAAAATGGGTCAGGTATTTTTTTGTAAAAAAATTTATGTTTTTTGATTTTGTTGTATAAGGTTTGCCATTTTTCATGGTGGAAAATATTTGAAGCTGGAATTTTTTTTGGTGATGAATTTCTTCTGGATGAATAGAAAAAAAATTGCTTAGAAAATTGATCGGAAAATGGGTCGGTATAAAAGTTTTGAGTCAGAAATTCCAAGTTTTGCAAAAATTATTTTTGACATTTTCACATCGGGGATGCTCTTTAAAAATAACAGAGGGTGCCGCTTTACAACAAGCCTAAACTGTACAGTCGTTAAGTTAATCATACTGTCAAATGTTTCATGTTTGTTATTCAATTATTTTTTTTGACGTCGGTGACATCACTTTGAATAGAAAATCACTTTGCCTTTCTTGCATTCATATTTATTCTAAGTTTTTGACAGACAAGCGACTTATTTTTATAAATAAAATGCACTTGATGATTTCAGTGTGACGGCGACTGCGGCTAGTATTGGAGCGGCAGGGATCCCCCAGGCAGGCTTGGTAACCATGGTGATGGTACTGGATACCGTTGGCCTTCCAGCTGAAGATGTCACCATCATCATTGCAGTCGACTGGTTACTGTAAGTTTGTTCAGCTGTACCTCGATCGTCCAATTGATTATTCAGACATCTCCAAATACTGATTTCAGATAACTTTTTTAGATAACGATCTAATATTATTTACATGTTTTTTTTTTACATATTAAATATGCTATGAAATAACACCGGGAGGGATAAAGGTCTCGTATAGAATGATATTTTGAAATTTCCTACTAGTTAATCACAAAACATTTTTTTTTTTAATTCATCACAAGTTTTTCTGCATTTATTTTTATTTATTTGGGAGACCAACAGTTTACATTAACAACAAAGTATATAATAATTGAGTACAATAATTGAACCAATTAGAGGTTTCCACATGGGTATTGTATACAAGTGTGTAGTTATTTCAGAGATATGAGGAGCTCAGTATCAAAGTGGGACATAAGCCATTTGGATTATTTTTCAGTAGAGTGAGTTTTTTGTTTCGAATATACCGGTATGAAATATCTGAATTTTTTTTCTACCTGCATAATCCCTGCGCATAAAGAATCACAAGCCATACATAACATTCTACAATTTAATACTCTAACTATTTTATTTTTAAATTTAAAAATGCCTATGTCCGCTTTTGATACTAAAACGAGCAATTGTCCGTTTTTGAAACACATACGCCTGCAAGTGTCCGTTTTTGAAACAAAGTCTTACAAAAGTCCAAGGTCCATAATATGAAATAAAAGGCTATTCAAGTTCTTTTTCATTAATTTTATTTTTTATTAATAATGTAATAATAAATTGTTACAAATAAAATTACTCACTTTGTGATAATAATAAGCCAAATCCGGAATAAACGCAAAATAAGCGCCGTAAACTCAATAGTTTATTATTCGATATATTGCCATTTTTTCAATTCTAATTTTAATTATTTTCATCAAAATGGGTTTATTAGTCTCATAAACATAGGATTCGAGGTTCTAATCATCGTATTTATATAAGAAAACTTCATTGAAATGAGCCCAGATTTGAATTAGTATTGTGGGTGAATTGGCTTACTTTAACGGCTTTTCTTTTGCTCGTTTGCCAATTTTCAGAGTTGGTTACACGCTTACAAGCATTAGTGATCTTCATTTTATCATATTTTGGTCAATTTGGTGCTGAAAAATTTCAATAAACCTCAAATTTCATCCTAAAACTGTTAACCCACCATCACATTCGGCGGTTGGTGCTTGACTGTCAAAATAACAGCCGCCATGACACTTTTTGTAACGTTTTTGTTGGTTTTTGTATTGAATGTCCGAGTTTGTTGCAAACATGAGTTGTAAGTGTCCGCTTTTGAAACAAAGTGCAAACTTTAACATGCGATTTCTTGTATTAATTGTCCGTTTTCGATAGATTTTCTCAATTATTCAGTTAGGCTACGAACGCACAGGCAGGTGGCTGGCTTAGCGCCTAGCGCCTAGTGGCAAAAAACCAACACGTTGGTTTACCTGGATACACGCTAAGCGGCTATCCATCGGCTATCTACTACCTATCTAGGCGCTAGGCGCTAAGCAAGCCGCCTGCCTGTGCGTTCGTAGCCTTAGAGAATCAGACGTACTACCATAATCAATCAAAATATGCATTTTAGAAAAAGTGGCGTATGTCCCACTTTGATACTGAGCTCCTCATATTTACTCATAAAAAATTACATTTAAAGAGACGAGTTATTTAGGTGGGGATAGGAAATGGGTAGGATGGGGAGGGATCGGTTAAGTTGAGGTATAGTAATAAAACGTGACAAAAAATTAAAAGAGAGAGAAAAAAAGGAAGTTTATAGAGTGGTGGTTGTATTAGAGGGTATCTATAAGTATTGTTATTGTAGAGTATCGAGAGAGTGTCTGTGTGATTTTAAGGAGTGTGGTGCAGAGTTAAAAATGTCAAATTGTGTATAGTGTGTGTTGAAAGTTAATTAAAATTAAAAGTTAATTAAAGTTAAAATTAAAGTTAATTTTAATTGATTTGGTAGTGGTTTTGAGTAATCTGGAGTATTGTACCAGACAGAGGGCACACTTTTACTTATAACTGCATACAAGGGCGGATTTAGGGAGGTAAATCCCCCAGACGGTATTTATGTGTACTGTGGAGATTCCATCACAGTTACATACTTAGAAGCAAAAACTGTCTTTATTAAACATTTAATTTTTCTATTGTTTTGACACTTTCATAAACCTTCCTATACATACTTGAACTTGTAGAAATAAACTTAAAGTATGATACTTCAAGTTTATTTCTAATGCCGGCGCCAGACATAAGTTCAAAGAAGTTCTTTGAAGACTTTGCTCACACATTTGGTCACATATTGTTGAATCTGCCAGACATGTGTTCAAAGATATGATCACTCCTTTGAGCTCACAGTTTTCAAATAGACTTCACAAAACATGGACGACGATTTGGTCGACACACTTTGTTATTTCGATTTTTATGCCCTTTACGTTTCGGATCCCATATATCTAGCTCTCCTTGCATCAACTCTATAAACTCGAAAATGCTCTCATCATTCCACTCCATCGTTAGTTCGTTTGGTTGTTTACGAACGACATCTCTCCACGGCAACGCTCTCGCATGCTCAGTTGCAGTGGGCTTCGCGCAGTGTGGCAGGCACACAAACATTTGAACTTTGATCCCTTTGATGTGCGCTAAAAAACCGACACGGAACAGCAAAGCTCACTTAAGTGATCAAATATGTGACAACAGTATAAAATGCCCATGCCATACATGTGAACACTTATTTGATCACTTCTTTGAACTCATGTCTGGCACTGGCATAACAGTAATTGTTGATTTTTTTGCCCATCCGCCCCTTATGCCCCTCCCAGAAAAAAATCCTGGATCTGCCCTTGACTGCGTACTCTTTTGCAGTTATATCGTCCAGTTGATTAGTCAGAGATGTCTGACTAATCAACTGGACGATTGAACTATCTAAATGTTTACTCAAGATCATATAAAGTTTAGAATAAAAAAATAATCGGCCTTCGTGGTCGAGGGGTAAGGCTCTCGACTAGCAATACGAAGTTCGCGGGTTCAAATCCTCGCATGTGCATTAAATTTTATTTGAATAATTTGTGCATTATTTATTTTACAATTAAAAATAATATATATTAATGGATAATAATACAAACCAAGAATTAATGATAACCTCAAAGTTCAATGTGATGGCATTTGTGCAAGTGTTATCCATATTTGTTTTCTTGGAAAGACAGGGTTGCAATATAAGAAAAAAAATCAACAAAAATTAATAATTAACAATTTGCACATTGCCCCCCAAAACATTCTAATTGTCACCTGGTGGTTCGTGCGCCCCCTGGAAACACCGCTCCGATGAAAAAAAAACCATGTTAGAATAAATATGGAGAGAAGATACTTTGTGACGCGACATTATAATTTCAATTTTTTTTTACATTGGCTTCACACAGGAAGCCCTAAGGAAAATAATTTTCCTCAGGGCCTATGTCATGCTGTGTGGAGGGTCTTTTTAGGAAAGGAAGGAGAGGAAGTTCTGGGAAGGAATAGCTTATTAGGAGTGGGTAAGAATCTGGGATTAAGTAAGTCCAGGATTGACAGTCGTATGAATTCATCCCTCCCACTGCGGTGTAAGGCGATGTTCCGAGAGAGAACGGCTGGAGAAGTCAAAGGGACTCCCTCAACCATTCTCTTCGATCCGCCCTGCCAGGCGACTGGTGGGCAGATGCATTCGCCGCCAAGACCCGGACAAACCTCACCCCATGAACCTGGGCACCCCTGCTAAGTCACCAAATGTAGATAACCATTTGGGGTGACCTATGGCAGTGGTATTGGTTATCCAATAAATACGTCCTGGGGCGGCGGTACCCATAAATTGAAAATCAAATAAAGCAATTTAATACTTATCAATTTTTAACTTTGAAAAAAAAAATTTTTTTAAATCATTTGTGTTGAAAATTTTTATCTATTGCACATGTTTTGCATGCGTTTTGTTTTTTACAAACTACTAAAATATTAAGTATGTAAAAATGTAAATGTGTTTGGGGAATCAAAATAAAACAACTTTGATTTTTGGTCTTTGATCACCATTATTTTTTTTACCATCTTCAATCACCATTGGGCAACTTTGATATAAGTATGTACTATTTTATAAAAGCTTATTACGACAAACTGTGAATCCCAAAAAAATTTGTAAAAAAATGTTTGATAGAATCTTTAAAATATAAATGTACCTGTAGAAACTGAAGTTCTTTATAAAAATAAATATCACCAAATTATTATAATCGTTGAAAAATTTATACAATGTATTCAGGGAGGCACATTTGTTCTGTCAGAAAATATCTATAAAAGCAGCTTCACAATTCAACCGCGTTTGAATATAACTAGAAACCAACTAATTTGACATTTACTTTAGAAGCGTTATTGAGTCCACGCTACCCAAAAAAAATCATAAAAAAGAAATGCATAATTTCTGGATGGTAAAGAGATTTTTCACAGACTACATCCGCTGCGATCAAAGTCGCTATCCGATTCAAAAGTTGTCCCATATTTATTGATATATTTATTTAAATGCTATAAAATGGCTTTTACATTAAAATGATACAAGATATTATAAGTATATAGTTATATCACAAGGAGGTATCAGTAGTAGAACAAAATAAGAATGAATGAGTACACAAAAATAATCTCGCTGAAGTGATTCAGTTGTTATTAGAAGTACACTGAGACGATATAGAAAGGAAATACAAAAGAAATGTTTACTCATGTAATAGTCAAATAATAGGAGGCGTCTACTAATATCTACAGGAATTCCAAAAACTGAAAAAATCGAACTAATATCTATGAAAACTAAAGTGTTGACGAATATCTACAGCACAAACTGTTGACTAATATCTATGAGAATCAAAGTGTTGACGAATATCTACAGCACTGGCAGAGGTTGGATTTGCAATTATGTGTAGCATATCGGAATAATGTAATATTGCGTATGCAGTTTAAAAAACTTAATTTATGTAAGTGTGTATGTAAAAATTCGTAATATCGGACTATTGGACACATTTAGCTGATTAGTCCAACCTACGTTCTGTAGATATTAGTTCAACCTACGCTCTGTAGATATTAATCAACACTCTGAAGTTCGTAGATATTAGTTCAACATATGAGCTGTAGATATTCGTCAGACATACAGGCTGTAGATATTAGTATCTGGAGTCAAATAATATACTAGGTTTTTATAAGACCTGACATAAAACAAACTATGTTGTGTGTACGATAAAAGCTAGTATAGGATACAATTATGTAGTTCTAGGATACAATTATTTAATGTGTGTTTCAACCAAAAAAAGCATATGAAGTATTACGATTATTATGAAATATTACCGTACCAATCATGACACTCATTTAATTATTTGCTTGTTTCCATTCCAGCGATCGATTCCGCACAACCATCAATGTGATGTGCGACATGTTGGGAACGATCATCATCGCTCACCTGTCCAAGTCCGACATCGAGAAGGGATTGGAGCACGACAAGGCAAACGCAGATCCTCACGAACTACAGGAACTTGGGAAGGCCAACAATGATGACAAGTTGAGCATCTAAAGTTACCACATGAACAAGAGTGCGTTCCGTGCAAACATTATTTCAACAATTGTTCAGCAAATGATTGAAAGTATTAGGTTTGCTTCATCTCTGTGCGAGGAGAAATGGATGAACCCGGATGTCTGCTTGCCATTTTGTTAATTTTAGCGTTGCTGTTAGTTTTTTTTTATTGTTTTAACCTGATGCGAATGTCGCATTTGTGATCCATCGACGAGAATCCTCGTGCGCAGATGTCATACAATATGTGATCCATGAAGTTTCACTAAAATACATTATGTTAAAACGTGGGATAGATGCATTGAAAAAGCTTTTTTATCACCATTGAAAAGGTTAAATAAGTACTTTTTTCATCATTTTTATTTTATCTCAGTGGCAGTAAACAGGAATCTTGAATACACATCGAATAACCATCCATTTTTAATCAAGTTTTAAATAATAAATTCTTTATTTTAATCTTGTATAGTTATCGCAACCAGAGTTGACCTGAACACAGTACTCACGCATTGCTTGTATACAGCATAGGATGTATTTTTGGTACATCAGTTCTAATTTTGAAAATGGCCGTTAAAATATTTTTCTGTTAAAATATTGTAGGTACTAAGTATCACTTATTTGAATTCTTTACACACTCAGTTCCAATATTGAAAACGACATTTAACCTTTGAAATGCCAGTTCATTGAACCAGAGTTACAATCTCAGACCCACAACCGAACTTAGTATCAATAATGATGATGTTAATAATAAAAAGAACAGATTGAAAAATTTTTCAAAAAAATGTTAAAACTTTTCAAATGTGTACAATCGTTGTACTTTTCTTGCTAAACATCAATATGCCGGTGTAAACAAGAGGAAAGGCTGTCTCTTGGTGACCCCACTGTTATATGTGTATACTTATACTCACAATCAAGTATGTGTTGTTTGGGTCAACTCTAATTATGTGACCTGAATCTTGGATCTTTCGTTCAGTTGTACACCCATTACATTGCATAATATCAAATAATATACAGCACAGTTTAACATTTGCATTTTTACATTTTAAATTAGTTTTTATTCTTAGAATGGGAATTCT
This sequence comes from Limnephilus marmoratus, assembly GCA_917880885.1. Lineage (NCBI taxonomy): Eukaryota > Metazoa > Arthropoda > Insecta > Trichoptera > Limnephilidae > Limnephilus > Limnephilus marmoratus. Next base: position 42,270,739 of record OU862924.1, on the reverse strand, counting down.
ATGTGATAATTGATATCAATTTCAAACAATAAATAATATCCAGCATTAAATGCTAAAAACCTACAATAATATATTAAATAAAAAGTGTTTTGTATTAGAGAAATAATTCTATGAATTTAATTCATCTGCAAGATAAGCAAGCTTTATTTTGTTAGTGTATTGTTTGTAATTTAATAATTAATTTGATAGTCAAAGACAATTTATTAATAAAAGCAGCTAATTTATGTTATGTAATTGTATAAAGTAGTCAACAGAATTATTATTACAATCGATTACAATTGTTTCTAATTATTGAGATAACTTAGGACTGGTTTTTCAATTGCTTCTAAAGCTCGATTTAAGAGATTTTGAATACTTGATATGTGACCTTTTAAGTGCATATGAACATACAACACTTACAATTACTAGGAAATGGCAAAAATTAACTTGTAAATTTATTGGTTAGCCGAATTGTTAGTGCTTTGAATGATTTTGACATTTTGTTATTGTAAAGTGTCCCCTTGTGTCGTGAAGCAAGTTATTTTATTAAAATCATGGATTTTACAAACACTCACATAAAGCCAGACTTGAGAAGCAACTGAAAAACTTCACTATATAATCGATTTTAACGATTATTATAACTTCTATTTGCTGTCCATAGCCTAGTTGATAGTCACAGATATAAATTTAAATTTGGACACGCATTTTTTAATATATATTTTGGTTTGCAAAATGTTAATAATAAATAAATCAGAAGAGATGCGAGACATCTCTTGTTAAAAAAAGAAACTACTAAGTTATCTTAATAATTATTAATCAAAGTATATAACGCGCGGGAACTTTTGAAATCCAATAATTGTTTTAGAATATCTCTTTAAATTGGCCACATTTTGACCAGCAAACGCTCGAGGGTGTTTGCAAATTTGCCAACATGTGGCCAAAAACGCTTCAGTGGCTAACAGTGCCATATTATATGAAATAAATATTCAAATTTATGATAACTCGTGGGGATTTAGAAGGTTTATGAAGTTAGTAGATGGGTGTTTTGGCTGACAATGTCTGCTATTGAATGTTTAATACTTACTTTCCTTAGGTTTACGTAACGTGGCAAGAAGGCGAAATAGCTACAGTGTAAAACGGGGTGATCTATCTTGAAAATGTACAAAGTTTGACACCTGTAATTATATTATTAACATAGTCGTCGATCAATGTTTAATATTGTATTCATAAGTCATTAGACTTAATTGTTTAGAGTTTATTATAAATAATAATAATATTAGTAGTGTAAAGTGATCCAACACTCTAAAAGTGACTCAGTAATAATCATTTACCAACCAGAACGTAAAACACCAGTACGATTGGTAATACCATTAAACCGAATGTTTTCACTCGAGAGCTTTAATATGTTTTAATTGAAAAAAAATTATGATATTTAATTAATAATAATTTTCATTATAAATTTATTTTTTGTTTTCGTTAAAGATCTTTAAGTTAGATTGTCTTCTTATACACTAATATTTTATATTATACAAACTGTATACTACTGTTTTTGTAGTGCGTAGATATTTTCAAAATATTTTTCAAACATAGTCTGTTACATAAAAATTAATAATTAATGATACCAATAAGGCTCTATGTGCCATTAAGTGATTATAATTATCATCAATTCGTGAAGTTTTTTATAATTGTATAATGTATTTTTTACAAATATTTCATAGACAACACAATAAAATGACTTATTTAGCAGCTCTGACTCATTCCATATCAAAGAATCAAAATTTTCCATCTTACCCGAAGGATATCACTTATGTTTACATTTAACCTTTTCTACGCGGCTGTCGCATATATACATGCAGTTTCTCTAAAACACTTACATTTTGTCAAAAAAGGTTCCACGTGAAGGAATAAATTGCATTGTAAAGGTTAAAAATCTTTTTTCAATATTTGGGACCCTTAAAATTGTAATAAAATGCCTTACTCAAAAAATCAGTAATACATTGGCTGTAGAGAAACCGAGTCGAGGAGTGACTAGCCGTAATATGAATGTATCAAATCTTATATTATTGTGTAATAACATTAGAAATTAATAAAGATGTTAAAGTATTTGAAAAAGTATGCAATCTGTCTTTTCTTTTATTTATGTTATCTACCGGCATCCTTTGAACATGAGATAAGTAGGCACTTTAAATACATCATACTTACTTTCATAGTATGAACAAGACAGAAGATTTGAGATTTTGCAACACTCGAGGGAAAAAAAGCGATGCAAAATAGTTCATTAGCTTTGCAGGATGATGTCATGTCTTACCACGAATGCCACCAGAATTTCCGAAAACCTATCTGTGATGAAATGGAGAGGGGTTCCTTCGGTCAGCTCTCACTCCAGAGTCCAGAAGACAGATGGGAAATTAAGTTGCAAAGCTGCTGACATAAGCATTTCTTAGGTCAGCTCATGTCATACCTGGCCCCGCTGAGAGACAACTTGGCTTTTTATTACCTTGAAAATTTTGATCCTACACCATTAGGAAAAGGTGTTCCACAGCCGTCGTACCCAAACGATGCCAACATGATTGGGGGGACATAAACACTGAAACGTAAATAATGTGACTACGCTGCGGTGCAGACCACGGAATGTGTGATCAACAAATAATGACTCCATATTAGACGTGGGCAAAATGATTCCCAGGAGTGAATAGATCCCGTCTAATTCCCCCGGCCTTTTGAATTGATTCCTTCTATTCATTCCTTTAATTCAATTAATTCCAAAAAAAAAAAAAAAAAAAAAAAAAAAAAAAAAAAAAAAAAAAAAAAAAAAAAAAAAAAAAAAAAAAAAAAAAAAAAAAAAAAAAAAAAAAAAAACAACAACAACACTAGAGTGAATGGGGAGACTACGAAACACCGCAGCACCGCACAAAGAGGAGACTGATAGGCTACCAAGCACCGCACAAAGAGGAGACCGATTATTCTATCTCACTACCTCGCAGGCTAAAACCTATAGATTAATATGTTTGTCTCTTTTTAGTGTCGCTTTTTCGTTTAATTTCAAATCACAATAAGTGGGGAGGCTACGAAGCACCACACAAAGAGAGGACCGATTATTCTATCTCATTATCTCGCAGGCTAAATCCTATACTTAGATGTATATGTTTGTCTTTTTTAAGTATCGTTATTTTTCGTATTTTTCGTATGTAAAATGTATTTATAGCTAGCAATTAAATCTTTAAATTAAACAGTTTTTTGTTTCACCCCTAAAGTTTTACTTATTTTATTTATTAAACTTAAAAGTATTTTATGACAGCTGACAACAGCTGATCGGCCTTATAATATATGCAAATTTACATATTACATCTACCCAAGATCCACGTCTAAAAGTAGGTAGGTACTTGTATTCTAATATCTTTCATACGTGCCAAAAAAACGATTACAAGTGCACTATTTTTGCTTCTCAATTTTCTAGCCGATGCCGCGATGTTCGGATTCAATGTCGAAAGTTTTCGGCTAACTATGTAATGAAATTGAAGGCTTGGCCCGCCGAGGAATTAGTGAACCGCTGCGCTCGGACGGATTAAGGGCCGGCACTGAGCAATGAATTAGTCACTTTTGACTAGTGTCTTGTGTCTTACCCCGCAGAGACTCGCGAGGAGCTGCGTTTCGGATACACTCGAGCCGAGATTGACGTGAATCGATGGCGATGTAAGACGATGACATCTGACGTCATTTCTAAGTCTGAGGTTAACTAGAGACAACAACGTCACAAGTGAAAAAGACTTTTAGTTTTAATTCCTGAATAAAGCGCTTCGGACAATTTCCGATAGCGACAGACTAGCTACGAGTACCTGGGACGCGGACGGGACGGGACGCGCGGGGACCTTAGGACAATCTCAGGACATTGACTACGACAAATGATTAATTCCTTGCGTGAAAGGGACGCTCGGACAATTCGGCTGAATCGCGGCCGCGTTTTAATCTACGGGTTTTTAGAACGGCGGCCGGCGATAGCGGGATACGAGTCGTTCACAATACCGTCGACAACTTCGCGGCGCGCCGCCCATTGAATAATATTTAAATACGGTATTTAATATATTTTAAAAATACCTATGAAACATTATAATATTTAAATCGTTTACGGAACACATTATTCATTGAAATAATTTAACAGTAAAATAAATGGAAATTAAACATTTATGTTGCCGTTAAAAATCGTACGATACAAGGCCAAAGGTAAGGAATGAAGAATCAATTCCTTTTGAAATTGAGAATCAGATCAAGTGTGTCACAAGATTGAATTTATTCATTTAATTCGGTCATTCAATTTTGCCCATGTCTACTCCATATGATAATCAGATCTCTTGCAAGGTCCATCTTCAGCGCAGATCCTCAAAAATCAATCCTGACTCCTGAATTCAAATCTTTTGACTGTGAGAATCAAAATTCTTAAATCATGCAATATTATTTTCTTATTATGATCTGTGTACTGCATGGTCACAGGGTAAGGCTCTCTACTTGTAATCCAAAGGTCGCAGGATCGAATCGTGGCGTGAGCAAATTAATTTTATTTTTGGTTTGTGTTATTTCACAATTAATTAATTAAAAATAATATGTAGTATATTTGCGGCACCTTTCAGAGTGGAAGATACTCTCAATATCACCCCGGTGTAAGACCACCATTCAGAATTGAAGCATCGCTTGAAATGGCTCTAGCAGTGTTTGATGACTAGAACTGAATAGTCAGGTACATCCTCACCTTCCTCCTTCCTATCTCCTTCCCTACCCCACTTAACTTCAGCCTCACAACATACCTCAATTTAGGATGCCGTGGTCTCGCTGGCTTCAGACAGGAGCAACTGGGACCTTTGTGAGGTATTTTCACATAAAAAAAAGTACAAAAAGTTACCCACGACCGTATAAGTTAGGTATGTTTGTATTTTATATGTCTGCACAAAATTTACAAAATCGATTTGAGAATCTTCCCCATAATTAAATTTGTGTTTTAGTTCTTACGAATTAATTTATTTGTGAGTCTGTCCCAAATCGGGACTCCCAATGTCACCCCAATCAGTAATAATTCAAAAATATCGATTTGGTTGTCCAGCAAAATACAAAATACCCAACAACAGGCAACACTGGGCGCTCTCCTCAAATCACAAATGTCACTTTTGACATGTCGATATAATTTAACATCATAATGGGAGACAGACGCTATTACTTCGGCAATTTGAATTAATTAATTGCCGAGGGGTATTCAATACAGTTACCGAATATCAACAAATAAATAAATAACATGGCGTAGCATACACCTTTCCATGCCAGCTTCGGGCAATCGTAGCAATGTCGTAAGTAGAACAACATTGGTTGGGATATTTTTTGTTATTTTGAGCAATAACCTAATTGAATTTCGCTTAAAATGTACGATTTAGCACATTGCAACGCTGTTTAAATCCGTGAGTGTCATATGTAGATTTTTACACCTAATTAAGTTGATTTTCCTGTGAGATTTGGTAACTAGGTCAGTTATTTCATAATGTCTGCTATAAAATTCTGATACATAGGGGTTGTAAAACCTCTCAAGGCTGTTTATGTGCTCGGCTGTTTGTAGCTTGGAAAATTACGCCGAATATATTCATTTCATTGGTAGTTTTATTGGGAGGAATGCAGAATACGCCAATGTCAGGGAATTTAATAAAAATGCACTTTCTAGATGAGAAAAGTGTGTAGAAACTCATTAAAAAAAGAATTAATGTGCGGAAAGCAAAATTGAGGGAGATACAGCCGATCAAAGTTTTATAAAATTTCACTTCGCGAACCGATACTATGACAGCCCGCCCGCCATCTTTTGTCACTGTTAGGTTGGTATCCCGGACCTGTACAAACAAGAGCCTAGATACGATTGTAGCCGACTTCGTGGGATACTAACCTAACCTAACCTAACCGAACCTAACCTAACCTTTCTAGCGGGCTTGTGTATGTTAACCCAGCGCCGGATCTGCCCCCCCCCCACCCATAACCTAACCTAACCTAACCTAACCTTTCTAGCGGGCTTGTGTATGTTAACCCAGCGCCGGATCTGCCCGCCCCCCCCCCCCCCCATAACCTAACCTAACCTAACCTAACCTAACCGAACCTAACCTAACCTTTCTAGCGGGCTTGTGTATGTTATCTTTACATTAAAAAACAGCCTACGTTTTTAAATGGTTTGTCTGGCGGGATTCTCCATTCCAGTGCCTATTTACATTATATTATTAATTCTGTTTTTCATAATTACGCGCCTTATAATTTACCCGAAGTCGGCTACAATCGTATCTAGGCTCTTGTTTGTATCAGGTCCGGGATACCAACATAACAGTGACAACGATGGCGGGCGGGCTGTCATAGTATCAGTTCGCGAAGTGAAATTTTATAAAACTTTGATCGGCTGTATCTCCATCAATTTTGCTTTCCGCACATTAATTCTTTTTTTAATGAGTTTCTACACACTTTTCTCATCTAGAAAGTGCATTTTTATTAAATTCCCTGACATTGGCGTATTCTGCATTTCACCCGTTTTATTATTATTACAAATTATTTAAAAATTAAAATTGTATTAATTAAGTATTGTTTTTGCTAAGTAAAGTACCAATGTAAAGTCGCAAAATTTGTAATTTTTTAAAAATTTTATTGCCATACTTTACGTAAACAAAATTGGTAAATATTTCCCTATCGCGTCCTATTAGTAATAAGTAATTCAGTAACCGGAATTCTAAAATATTGCATTTTAATGGTTATTTTGTTATCTTTAAAAACGCGAAATGTCATTTCTCAAGGAACGCCATGTTGTTAATTACGACGACAAACATCTCGCATGATTTTTCGTGTTTATGAAACTGAAAAAAATAATGATTAATACGCATTATTTATCATTTCTGAAGATTGCAATTCGTACTTATTATTGTTTAACTGACGGAAAGTGATTTTTTCTTTTAAAAATGCGTATTTCATCGTCGTAATTAACATGGCGGTCCTTGAAAAATGACATTTGGCGTTTTTAAAATTAAAAAAAAAACATTAAAACGCAATATTCTTCAATTCCGGTTACTGAAATACTTATTACAAACCATTATCTTCCTAGTACAATTTGTTTTAATTTTTTAAAGTGTGTTTTGAGCGTGGGCTCGATAGGGAAATATTTACCACAAAATTTCATAGCTTATATTATAGGTTTTATTAAAAGTCAGGCAGCATTTTTCTTCTAATGTTTCCGACCTTCACCCTTCAGGGATATTCTTGGCCATTGTCTCCGGCCATGCTGCCCTTACGTGTAGTGGGCAGGCAGACGACCAGCTTGTCTTTGATTTTTATTCAAATCTATAATGTTATTCTGAGATTGATGATGTTTCGCAAACTTGACCTTCAAAACAAGAGGAAGGTCACTGTCTACATCCCCATTTCTCCCCACCCCTCAAAGCAGAGTTTTGTTACTTCTTGATGGAATTTGGCATACTTGATGTGCAAGTAAGAGGAAAATTACTCTTGAAAATGAGACAAACGGTGAACGTATGTCTGCACCCCCCCCAAAGGAAACATACAGTCATTATCATACATCTCCCTCACATGCATAAAGAAAATGAAAAAGCAATTCCCGTCGCCGTGGCCGAGCCGTAATAAGATATATCTGTTTCCTCCAAAGGAAAAAAGTAGTACTTTGAAAGAAACAGATACACGTGTTTTGTGCATCTCATCATTTGTCTCACCATTATTTAAGAGGGCATTACCAGAGAAAGCCGGAAATACGTCATTTTCAAAAAAGTTTTCAGACGTATTGACTCTTTTCCACAAAAAATTATAAATGGATTTCGAAAGATTGTTCTTTTATCTAGCATAGTTATGTAATAAATTTTTAGATTTTTTTTTAATTTTTAGTATAATAAGGTTATTCCATAGGTCGTTGGCAGATTTGTTAAATTTTCAAAAAAGTTTTTGTATTATACCACACCCATTTCAAATAATGTAATCATGCAGTAAAATAAATCAATACATTATCTAGCAAAGTTATGTATTAGAATTTTAATTTTAGTTTCAATAAAATCATTAAAAAATATGTACGTACATGTGTTTCTTGACGATAATTGGTCCATTTGTGTATTTATTTGCGCACTTACAAACTAATATATTTCAGATTTTTTTAACATTCTTATTAAATTTAGACATTATTGAAAAATGATAAATACTTATAATCAAAAAATAACTACAAAAGGTACACTATTTTAATAGTTTTATCATCACGCCTTTCAGCATTTTTGGATGAAGGTATAAATTAAAGCTAACTTGGATTGAAATAAATTCGATATTGAGTTATAATTTAAAAAAGCTGGTACGGAGAAAAATCAATCTTTCTCATTGTAACCGCCCTGCACGATCGGAAGAACAACTTTCGACGAAATTTGGATTTTCGTCCGCTGGCTGGTTAAACGCTCTTAATGTGTAGAATAGAGCATTATAAGGAACGCAGGTTTATTGCCTTTTTTTGCCGTCACGGTACCGTAACCGTGTATTTATTTATTTAATTTTCTTTGTTTTACAGTTTTTTTAGAGAAAAATGTGTCCTTACTGGGGTACCCTGTTCTAAGGACACATTGTACAAGTTTTCTTGTTTGAAATATATAATGGTTCAATTAATTGTAATGTGCTCCGTACGCTCTTCAGGCCAGAAGATCAGTGTTCCGCCTGCGCGGCAAGTCTGCCCGCAGCGTGGAGTGTGAGACGCGGCGCTCCCCTCCCGGGGACTGCGGGGACCTGCTGCACATCGGGCCGGCGCTGGGCCCGGGGGGGCGCCGAGGCCTGGGCCCGCGAGCACACAGTACTCTGGGTCCCGCCCGGGGCGTGACCGATAAGCAGGAGCGTGCTGCACATTCAGAGAGGTGCGATAGAGTCAGCTTGGACAGGTGAGACAAATACACTACATACTTTTAAATAGGAATGCTTTTAAGGCTGTGTTTAAAACTACTAGGCTGAAAAGTAATGCATACATGCTTGTACAGTGCAAACAAAATGACATTCAGAAGTGCACCAGGTGGAATGTGGAAGTGACATTTCCCCTTTCTATGCATGCACAGGTTTGAAGTCGTTGAAGTGTATGTCGTACATTATACTTGTTGACCATTAACCTCTCAGGCTAATTTGCACTTTTGGCAACAACTTTTTTTTTTTTTTTTTTTTTTTTTTTTTTTTTTTTTTTTTTTTTTATTAAGGAGAAAAAACAGATACAGATGTCAATTGACAAGAATATGCAAAACAATTAATAGAGAATTCACCTGCATCCAAACTATTTCTCACGAATTAACATCAACAGCAGATAAAAACATACAAATATTTTAACCTTTAAATACGGAAAAGACGTATGTATATACATAAGTAAATATTATTTTACAAATAGAGAGATGAAAAAAAATGCGCAATATCCTTATAAAAGTTTACAAATTGTTTTTGGAAAAATTTTGATAGTAAGACCAAATATATATATATATATAAAAAATAATGTCATACAGAAATTTAAAAAAGAAAGGTAGTTAAAATTATATACCAAGTAATGTCTAAGTTATTGTACTTTGTAGGAAAACAGCCTTTAATTTTCTACTAAAAGTACTGCGCGTATCAAAAAATAAGTCGGAATCCTTGAGGTTTTGATTTAGATTAAACGATTCGCACATTCTTCTGATTGGATCCCTGACACCAGCATTTGTACGCGTCCGGCTAATGTGGAATAAGTCGTTAAGCCTTGTTACTCTGGGTGGTATTTTGAAGTTTATTAGTTTCAGTAGGTCAGGACAGTCGATTACGTTATTGCAGATTTTATAAAGCGTCATGAGGTCAAGGTATGTTCGCCGGTTAGTTAGAGTGGAGACGTTATAATTCGAGAGCATATTTATGTACCCCCGTTTAGGTGCGCTCATTCTGTAATTTAGGTATTGCAGAAATTTCTTTTGAATACTTTCAATGTTGTATTTATAGACACCGTAAAGTGGTGTCCATATGGAGGTGCAGTATTCAAGTTGAGAACGGACCAGCGTGTAGTAAAGTAGAAGATAAGTTTCAGGTTTTCGAAATTCGCGGCTGTTTCTGATGACAAACCCTAGCATGCGGTAAGCTTTATTCACAATATTCTCAATGTGCGCATCGAAATGGAGTTTAGAATCAAAAAGGACGCCTAGATCTTTTATACAGTGAACGCGCTCGAGTAAATAGTTACCAATACAATAATTGTGTATAATAGCGTTGTGATTTTTAGTGAAGCTTATTTGTTTACATTTGTTGTAACTTAGGTAAATTTTGTTTTCATTGCAAAATGCTTCGAACCTTACTAAGTCGCTTTGGATGAGCAGACAATCGTTTAAATTCCTAACAATGGCAAATATTTTTATATCATCGGCGTACAAAAGAAATAAACAATGCATGAAACATTTAATAACAGTGTTAATAAAAAGTATAAATAACAGCGGACCCAGGATTGACCCCTGTGGTACGCCAGAAGTAACTGGTTCCCACGTAGAAGTATGTCCTCGTAATGATACAGTTTGCTGTCTTTTTGTCAAATATGAGACAAACCAACGTAATAAGTTTCCCCTAATTCCGTTGAACATAATTTTTTTAATAAGAATAAGGTGGTCAACCTTGTCGAAAGCTTTTTTGAAATCGCAGTATATTGCATCTACCTGGTGGCCTCGATCCATGCTAGTGAATAAGAAATTTGAGTAAATTAGTAAATTACTCATGGTAGATTTGCCTTTTACAAACCCGTGTTGTTGTTCTGTAATTTTGGCGGCAAGCTGGGGATATATATTATCATGGACAAGTCTTTCCAAGAGTTTAGGGATCGCCGAGAGAATGGATATTGGCCTATAGTTTTCGACTTTTTGACGTGAGTCACTCTTATGGACTGGTATAATATAAGCCAACTTCCACCTATCAGGGAAAACCCCGTTACTCAGGCATTTATTAAATATTATGGTAAGTGGAACATACAGTGACGACGCAGCAGATCTGAGGAAAAACGCCGGTATTCCATCGTGACCCGCACCTTTGTTTATATCTAACGACTTTAAACTTGATAGCACTTCTTGTTCCGTTAGTTCAATGGTGTGAATGTACGTAAGTCCAGAGTCCCGAAACGAGGCCTCAAGTTGGTCAATGTTAATTGAGTCATTGATAGAGGAGGGTTCAAATGTTGACTTGAAGAACTCAGAGAACATATTACAGATTTCTTGGGCATCATTAGATTTGCGCCCTTCGTAGGACATAGTAGCAGGATATCCATCAGATGATTTTAATGAGGATATGTATGACCAAAAACATTTAATATTATTTTGCAATGAACTTTCGATGTTGTCGAAAAATAACTTTCGAGATTCACTAGCCAATTTTTTGTATGTAGCACGTAAGAAGGAAAATTTACGATAGTCAGAAAGACCTTTATATGTCTTCCATTTGAGCCAAACTTTATTTATATTTATAACTTATATATAGTAGGTCTCTATACAGGTCTCGTAGAAATCGTTGGGTCCCTTACTATCACATGGTGAGAAATATGATCTAAACGGTGTTAGAAAGAAAAATACTACTCTGAAATTCAAATCTAAAAGTTAACCACAAAATAATTAAAATGTACACCTTTATGAAACCAACCGTAATTTGAAAAAAATATGAATTATTTTTGCGTGATATGACATAAAAGTGAGGTGATGAAAACATTTATGCTACATTTTGTAATGTGAATTTATGTAGATAGAGGCAGAGCAATGATATCCATCGCAAGTTAGTGGGAAAAATTGTAGGGTTCATCTCAAATGAAAGATTTTGTTAGAGAACAATTCTTATTTATATTAAACTAAACAAACACATGTAAATACCTTATGCTACTCGGTGAAAATGGTAACAGGTGAGAGAAAGAGAGCTGGACTAAATAATCCGCAAACCCACGCGAGAAATTCTTGGACCCAAAGAACGCCTTTGGGTCCAAGAAGTGGCCAGGATTCCGGACATACGGCCTTCTTCCTCAGGAAACCCTCGAGCATCCAAGTGGGGGGCTCTTCCGCAACCGCGCAAAGAAGCCTCAAACCGAGAATTCTCATCCCCAAACAGCACGCGCGCCTTGACGCCCTAGCCCTCCGTGCAAATTGCTTTTTCTTGATATTACGAGTACCACAAATGATCCGCACACAATACTGCTCTCAAACATGCCATACCGGCCGCGTGTGTACCCTGCAGCGCCAGTAGGCTGCTCACCAGAGCCCAAGAGATGTCATGTGCCGGCCTCGAGAGGTTGAAAAAATCTGCTCGCGTAGTAACACTCTTTTTCTGAAATCTTGTAGATTCTGAAGCAATCTTACTTTCTTTGTTTGTCCAAGTGTCTGTGCACTTTGAGTTACAACGCAATATACGATTCCTCCCTCGCCAAATCAACAATGGAGACCGGGCCGGGGATGACAGTCATAATCGTGTGGGATAACGGCTGTTCTTCTACGTTCTGATTTTAGGCATCGCTGGCGAAGAATCGTCTACGTCTGATATTTATTCCCATTATAGACACAACTCCTTTACAAGTTTGAAGGTCACATTGATAGATGGCTACGTTAGACCGCCAAAATCGAAACACGAGTTTGCCAAAATAAAAACATCCCGTCAGGGAACTCAAATTTACGTCCGCCGCCATCTTTCCCGGCGCAAGCTACCAACCTCCCCGCCGACAGCGTCGACAGACTGACAAACTAAATAATAAAAATAAATTAAATTAAACAGTACCTACTCGCGTACTTAAACTCACAAAAATTAATACGTTACAATTTGTCAAATTTTATAATTCAAAACAAACATATAATCGTCGAAGATAAAATTACTGATAAGGGGCCATCCATAAATTACATCACACCTTAAGGAGGGGGGAGGGGAGTATAGAAGTGTGACAAGGGGTACTGGGGAGTCATCAGCTCTGTGACGTCACATGTAAAAATCTAAATTATTGAAATGCAAAACTTTTTTAGATGTAAAATTGCAAATATGTGACATCACACCAGGGGTGAGGGGTTCTCACAAATGTGACGATGTGTGACAAGGACGGGGGAGGGCCAAAAAATCATGAAATTCGTGTGACGTAATTTATGGATGGCCCCTAACGAAAAAAAGAAAAGCACGTACATATTTTCTATTAGAAAAATGTATTATAAACATTATTGTCGCCTCACTTTTTTATTGTTTCATAAAAAATAATGAATAAAAAGTTGTAAATTTTTCTCAAATTCCAGTCGAAAACTTTGTTTTCATAGAGGTGAATGTTTTAATTTTTCTGTGGTGTTTCTACATTTGAATATAAAGCGTTATGCTTTTTTTTCTAACACCATTTAAATCATTTTTCTCACCATGATGGAGATTCTATGAGACCTGTGTGAGCTGTTTCCAAAAGCGAACAAATTAGTCTGAGGGGTTAATATACAACAAAAGTTTTAAGGTGTTATACTGTTTTAGAAATTTCATTCAATAGCACCTCCTATTGTCATCTTACACAGTGTTACAATATCTTTTCTGCGTGTGCGGTATTTTGAACAAGTTGTGTTCACAACTATGGCTATTTAAACATGACAGTCCTTTTAATAAAGTCCACCAGGTTATGTTATTGTTGGCTGTTCGGCTGTCTCCTGGTTCCATAACATGTAATCCCATGTATCTGAACCTTCTTCCGATGATCTTACAAATGCAATCTAAACTTAGTAAAAGTTTCGCAAAGAAGAGTAATACAAAAAAAAATCTACCTTCTCAACAGAATCACTTTTTAAATTGTTTCCAGTACCAAGAGGATCTTACAAAAGCAATCTAAACTGTGTAAAAGTATAGCAAAGAAAAGTAATACAAAAAAAAATCTTCCTTCTCAACAGATTCACTTTTTAAATTAACAATTATTTTAAGCAATAATTATCAGCTTGAAACACTCATCTACATTGAAAAAATCTTCCGAGAAAAGATTCATGCCGCCAACGGGGCTTGAAACTGTGTCCTTCTGATTGCCGGTCAGGTGCTCTACCACTGAGCTGTGTCAGCTTAGGGAACGTACCCATACTACGTAACACGTTTAGGGGGGGGGGGGGGGTCTTCAAAATGTCACGCTCCATACAAATGAGCGGCAGGTTGCTTAGGATGTTGGTCACCGGGGGGGGGGGGGGGGGGTTAAAAATTGCAAAAAGTTGGTCACGTAGTATGGGTACGTTCCCTTATCTAATACCCGCCAATTAATTTAATATATATTCTAGTGTTTCATTCAACAATTACTGCTTATTACATTTTTCGACCAGAAAACAACCAACTTTATTTTTGTGAGAGAGGCATTGTAAGTGCTAAATCTCTCGATAGGTGACGTCGAGACAAATTATGTCTACATTTTTTGGTGAAATACTTTAACTTGTCAAATATTAATCATTATTTTTTAATTGATAAACTAACGTTTAACTCGTTGAATGCCGGGGTATGCCAGCAAAAAGCACCACCAATCAAAACGCGGCATTATGACACCACGTGACATTTCGCGTCTCGCGATTCTGACACTGTCCTTGAGAAATTTAGAACAGTAGAAAGGTCAAAACCGCAGTTAAAGGAATTTTTCTCGCGCATGCGCAAGAACTGCGCACGTTCCCGCGCTCCGGTAAATCATTAATATAAATTATATGGAGTGACCAGGCACATTGCGGTTTTCTCTATGGTAAAGAGCGATAATAGAGCAAGCGATTCAGACCGTGTTCTTCATACACTTTCTCTATACATAAGGGTCAAAATCGCGTGTAAAGTCTCATGATACGCCGGCGCACAAGCGGCAAATGAGTGGTTAAGACAAGATTTTTATGCATAGCACAAAGGGTAACAATTATTATAAGCAATAATTATCAGCCTGAAACACTCATCTACTTTTAAAATTGTTTCCATTACCAAATGTCGTTGACATATTCAATCAAGCTTCCATTATAAAAATGTGTGAAGAAAAAAATAACAAAGAATATCAAGAATTTTACAAACTAATGAAAAATGGAAATCAATTTATTACATCTAATTTTAAAACAACTCAAATGCAAAACCATTATATTTACCAAGCCATAAAAAACTATAAAAACCTCCCTTCTGAATTGCAATCAGAACAAATAAATAAAATCAAACAATAAAAAAAAAAATTACATTAAAAAGTGAATATTTTATACAAAACATTATAACATACAACCTAAGCAAGTATCGTGGCTCCCTTATCAGGCAGAAGAGCTCCTCTTTTCAGATAAGGTATACATGACCAATGATGACCTTAAATATAATATTTTGTTAAATATATATATCTAAATACGTAACTCATTTAAAAAATATATTGTGCTATTAATTTTCAGGCGTGGCCTCACCACTCTACCGGACTCCCTGTGCTCCCTGGAGGTGGGCTGCGGGCCTCGCTTGCTGTCACTGCAGCACAACCTGCTTACCTCGCTGCAGGGCCTGTCCACACCCTGCCTCACCAGCCTGGTGCTGCTGGACCTGTACGACAATCAGGTGCAGGAGATAGCCGCCCTGGACACGCTCAAGTCGCTGAGGGTGCTGCTAATGGGAAAAAACAGGTAGAGAACCGGTGGACAATTACTTGAGGTTCGAGGGCCTAAATCTCTTTTTTATCGTTATTCAGAGAAATAATTTTTAAATATATCCATTCAAACAGGCATTCATGAGGTTTAGGGCAAAGGATGGGAATTTTCATTAGTAAAGGTGTTCTTTTTAGAGGTTTGTTTTTTAAACTGGCAACGTTGTTTCCACAGACTGTTAATTTGACAGTTGACTGTTCATTTGTAGTCGAAACGTTTTGCAATTTCATCATGAATAGACTGACACCAAAACAGCGCTTGCAAATTGTGCAAATTTTCAAAAATTGTACAAAACATGGCTTGTGCCACCATCAATTTATTGCGGGAAATATTTGGTGAGCGCATAATTTCACGTAATGGACCTGTGAACTGGCTACCACGATCGTGTGATCTCACACCATTAAATTACTTTCTTTGGGGGTATGTGAAGTCATGCTGATAAACCAGAGACGTTGGACCATTTGGGAGTCAACATTCACCGTGTTATTGCCGATATATGGCCCCCGTTGCTCGATAAAGTTGTCGAAAATTGGACTTTACGATTGCGCTTCATTTGAGCTAGCCGTGGCGCTCATATGCCCGAAATCATATTGAAACAATAATGGCATTAAATTATCTATTAAATATAGACAATATCACAGACTTTAACATAATTTTAATGTGTTTTTTTTTCATTTCGAATTTGTATACCTCTAAAAAAAACATCTTTAAGTCATAAAATACCTACCTGTAATGAATCCATCACTTTTTTGAGAAAATATTATTTTTATTATTTTTTTATTTTTATTTTTTATTATTATTGTACAACAGAATAATTCCAATTACAGTACAATTTAGTTACCCTATCAGCATTTAGGCAAGTGACTCTTCAATAATATTTTAAGGCATATAAAGAACAGTCACTTACATCCAAATGGTTTGCAATTTCATTTAACAGCACCACTCCCCTCGTCATGCTATGCTTTGCCAAGACGTCTGTTCTGCCGTTCGGTACTTTAAATAAGTCATGATGTCGACTTCGGCTGTAGTGGTCTGGTACATATAAATCATAGCATCCCAAGAGAAATGGGCTATTGATGAAATTGTTCCAAATTTTGAAAGACAGAATAGCAAGACTTGCTTTCCTTCTAGTTTCTAGGCTCACAGAATCAGTTTCCTCAAGTAAGTCAATATGGTGCATGAACCTTGGATAGGTTCCATGCTTCCGCATATAAACATAGCTGAGGAATTTCTTCTGGATTTGCTCTAACATATCAATGTACTTCTGGTAGTACGGTGTCCAAACATCGCTCGCGTACTCCAGTTTGCTTCTCAGTATGCCATCGAATAACGCTAGCATAGCTTCTTGGTTATCAAATTGCTTACAAGTCCTGATGATGAATCCAAGAAGTTTGTAGCAAGACTGAGTGAGCTGCGATATATGGCAAGAGAATGTCAGTTCGGGATCAAAGACGACACCGAGATCTTTCACGGATTTTACACGTGATAACGTTTCGCCTTTTATTTTATAATCGTAAATTATAATGTTTTTACAACGAGTGAAGGACATTGTGACACATTTCTTTGTGTTAAAATTTTATTTTTTTTGCCAACGACCATTCAGATAGTGCATCCAGATCAGTTTGCATTTTAAAGCAATCTTGTTGGCAGCTTATTTCCATCATTATTTTAAGGTCATCAGCAAATAGTAGACATTTGCCGTTCCTAACACAGTTTTGGATGTCATCTATAAGTATTAGAAACAACATAGGTCCGAGGTTAGACCCTTGAGGAATTCCAGATTGCGCTTGTATATATTGGATAACCAACACCTCTGCCATAGGTCACCCCAAGTGGTTCGCTACGTTTGGTGATTTAGCAGGGGTGCCCGGGTTCACGGGGTGAGGTTTGTCTAGGTCTTGAAGGCGGATGACCAGGACATACTGAACCCCAGATTCCTACCCACCCCTTAAACCCTTTTCCTTCCCAGAACTCTCCTCTCCTTCCTTTCCTAAAAAAAACCTCCACACAGCATCCCCAAAGATGACATAGGCCCTGAGGGAAATTATTTTCCTCAGGGCCTCCTGTGTGGAGCTCATGTAAAAAAAAAAAAAATATACAATGTATTCATAATTTTTTTGTAAAATAATTCTACAATGTATACATGACTTTTTTGTATGACTACATTTTGGAGGTATTTTAACCATTGTATTGAGTATGTTTTATAGTACGACTTCATTGTAGGATTAAAAAAATCGAGGGTCTGTCGGGAGTGGCAGCCAAACTGGAGGTCCTGGATCTTCATGGCAACCGCATAACTCTGGCCGGGGGCCTCTCAGGCCTTCGGGAGCTGAAGGTCCTCAACCTGGCCGGAAACCAGCTCCGGTCGGCCGACCTGCGAGGACTTCCGCAGCTGAGGGAGTTGAACTTGAAGAGGAATAAGCTGAGGAGGGTATCAGGGTGTGATGGTGTACCCAAGTTGCAGAAGCTGTTCTTGAGCAATAATGATCTGCAGAGGTAGGCTAAATGTTTTATTAGAGTAGGCCACTTGCATCACATTTTAAAAAAAAAATTCCGGTGTAGGCAAATATTCTAAGACATTCCGTTTTTTTAATAATCCAATATTTGAAATCCTGGCGATTTTTTGAAACTTTTAACCCGAAAAATCGAACCATTTTTTTTATAAACCAGAAAGACGAGGCATAATTTTATGGGTGCGAAAAAAAAAATTACAGAGCTGAAAATCATTTAAAAAAAAACCGACGTATTCCAAATGAATGGCACAGAAATATTACATCTCATAAATATTTGTTTCCTTGATCCGTCTTATTGATCATTAATCATTATAATGTTCAACGTCTATTTGTACTTGTAAATTTTAAATATAATAATATATTATAGAATTTGATTTTGTTAAAATCAGCGCTACTACCATTATGCTCCTAAGTCAGCCGCTGCGGAAAGCATCTGTGCGATGTTCACTTTAGACCATCCGTTAAAACGTCAAACCAAACATAAGTTCGCAAGATAACATATCTAGTGCATTTTAAGTGTCAAATTAAAAAAAATTCCGGAAATCAAAGTGCTGCCGTATAAAAAAAAAAAAAAATTAGTGTGGAATTTTACATAATTAAATATTTCATAGACAGAACATTTTCAAGTAGTGAGGTCAACAGGAGCCCAAAAAAAATTTATTTATTTAAAAAAATATATATATATAAATTTCTATAAAAAATTAGTAACATTTTCGTAATCTTAGTAGAAAAATCTATCCACACGATTTTTTCAATTTGATTGAAACAATATAATGTATCATCTATTCAGGGTTTTCAAGTTAGGTTATGTATTCATTCCACCTTCCTACTGTTACCATAATAAGCGTATCTTGAATTTGGCAGCGTGGAAGACATCTCCAGTGTTGCCATGGCGACATCTCTGCGGGAAGTGACGCTGGACGGCAACCCGGTGGCGCTGGGTGGGGACTGCGTGCCCTTCCTCGTGTCCTACCTCCCCACCCTGGCCTTCATCAGCCAGATGCAGGTCACCGATCAGGTAGGCACCCACTCTTGTCCCTTCATTATCACCTGAATTTGGCAGCAAGAAATCTCCAGTGTTGCCATGGCGATATCTCTGCAGGAAGTGCCGCAATCCATTGGTCGTTGGAAAATTCAATATATTTTTTTTAACTCTTCCGCAGCCAACTTAGGTAGACCCCAAAATTACTATCCTTCTTATATCTACTTAAATACATCTCTACATATTATAAATTAAAGTCCCCCGCGTCGTCTGTCTGTCTGTTCACGATAAACTCGAAAACTACTATACGGATGTTCATGCGGTTTTCACCAATAGATAGAGTGTTTCGTGAAGAAGGTTTAGGTATGTAATTTGTCAAGGATTTGTGTAAATTGGTTGAAACATAACGATAATTGTTGGAAGTGTCGGAAAAAGTAGCTTGGTAGCTTTCATCGAAAACACTGCCTAATCCTTTTGGAATATAACAAAACAATGCATGGTGGGATATTCCTCTTTTATAGATCTACAAAATAGTCCGCGAAGGCATGTATCTGTCTTTTACGGGTAGCTTACTATACCCATTCTCTCTTCTAAAAAAATGGTCACGTGCATTGCGGTAATTGAAAAGTTATTTAGACGGATACAGTATTAATCCTTATTAACTTAAATACGTTAGTTGCCCCAAGCATTTCATGCACATTATTATAATCTTTCACACCATCTCTACGTATTATAAATTAAAGTCCTCCGTGGCATCTGTCTGTCTCTTTGTGATAAACTCAAAGACGGCGGTGGTTATAAAGGTTGGATAACCATCTAGTAGATGACGTTGTGTTTTATTAGCCACAGCAACACGTGGTCGGGTCAGCTAGTAATTTATATGACAGAACAACGTTTGTCGGGTCAGCTAGTGTAATATATTTTTAGTATTTTAGGTATTCCTGCGCAAAGGATTAATGCATAATGTGCGGTTTAAAAAAAAAAAATGAAAAAATCATTAATCGCAGGAAAAAAATATTTTGTCAAATATAGGTAATATTCCCTGCCCAATAAATGAACAAATAACAAAAAAAAAATATCTCCATGGTTTAAATGCCCACCAAAAAAAAAATTTCATGGGGTCATCGGCCGACCCACTTGCTTACGGACATTATGTTTGGCATCTTGGCTTGTCCAGAGTTAATAAAACAGTTTTACCACTGTATATACACAGCATTAACTGAATGTCTATAATATCTTAGATTTAACCTCTCAGGCCTCGGGTCTATTTTGTCAGAAGGTCAAAATATTTCCGCTTTGCAATAAAATCCTAAATGGAATGTTTTTTAATGCATTCATTCGTAAACTAAAAACTGTTTTTGAAAGGTGTTGAAATAGCTTTAAAATTTTATAATTCAGAATAAACGTATAATTTTTTAAATATGAATTTTTTTAATGCAAACATAATTTTTTTTTTTAAATGGCTCATCTTACGTTTTTTCTAACTAAAATTACTGATAACAAATATTTTTTAATAATTTTTTTGGTTAATTTTTAGATTTGAATATAACGTGTGGTGTTTGCTCTTTTTAACACCGTTTAGATCATATTTCTAACCATGATGGTAAGGGAGACAACGATTTCTATGAGACCTATATGAGTTGTTCCAAAAATTAACAAATTAACCTAAGGGGTCAAATGCAAATACAAAGCGAGGTGTTCTCTCTTTGTAACACTGTTTTAATCATATCTCACCATAATACAAAATGAGATGGCATGAATTTTATGGGTCCGTATCAGGCTGGAAGAAATATCTCTCAAAAAGAATCTGCCGATGTTCGACATCTGGGATCTCCTAAAATTGCTCTAGGGGTTAAAATATTTCCAATTTGTTAATTAATAATGGAGAACTTTGTAGGTTCGCCGTGCTGCGATGGCTTGGAGACAGAACAAGGAGGCCAGCACCAATATTGCATTTCAAGATCTCGGGGAGGAAGCTGATGCTAATGCTCGCCGGGAGCAAGTTATATCTAATGCAAGAACCAACTGGGAATTATTAAGGTAATTATCTACTAATTCTGAATACTAAAAACTCTCTTAAAACTTTTTCTAAATTTCTCGAATCTCGCGTTTTTAGAAATCAGACGTGGACACTAATTATTTTCCTCTTATTTTGAATATATAAATAGATTACATCATTTTGACAATAAATTTGGGAATATTGTAGACATGTTTGCAAATGGAGTCGCTCAAAATGTATGTGCGCGTTAATCTTTTAAACTCGCAACGGATTTTCATGCGGTTTTCACCAATAGATAGAGTGATTGAAGAGGAATGTTTATATGTATAATTGTAAATTATATTAGAGAAAAGCCGAGAAATTCAAAGAAAACATATTTTTGTGCGATTTAAAACGGCTGGCGGACCGTACTATAGTCACTTTTGAAATTCGTTCTACGGAAGAAATTGGAAAATAGATGTCCTAGAGTAAGTAGGTATTTGATTTTCCCTTTTCAAATATCCAGTGTTGCAATGAAAGCATTGTATAATTAGTGGCGATCGCTCGAATTGCATTACATAGTATAAAATGAAGTCGCTCAAAATGTATGTGCGCATAGATCTTTTAAACTACTAAACAGATTTTCATGCGGTTTTCACCAATAGATAGAATGATTCAAGGGAAAGGTTTATATGTATAATACATGCTTATTATAGTGGAGAAAAACAGAGAAATTCAAATATTCAATTCAGGCAGCGGGCAGCTGGCAAGCGGGTGGTGTGGATTTTATAATAGCCACAGCAACGTGTGGCCGGGTCTGCTAGTTAGTTATAAAACAAAGTCTTTATAATTACTTTTGAAATGTATGATTTTAATTTTAATTAATTTTATTTTACTATTAATTTAATCATTATAATTGTGTACTACGTACCTGCCTAACTATTATTATCTATCTTTGTGAAAGCCCGCTAGGGCGTAAATAAATAAATAAACATCAAGTGTGCCGGATTTTTTCAATCTCGGAATAAAACAAAGCTAGACTGCCTGCCCGCTACAGACACTGCGCTTCGATAATAATTGATTGTTTAATTTCTTTTCCAACAGATCTCAAAGCAAGTGCATCTCATCTCCAACTGCTTCCATTGGTGGCAACACTACCAACTTATCTGGCGAATTTCCTCTGGAACCGTGTGGACTACCCAAATCAGAAACCCCAGATCTGATAAAAACAACAAATTTCATCCATTTCTCAAAACCGACAATAAATCAGAATTTCAAATACAACAATGTTGCCAATCCAAATCTTACCAAAAACGCTATAAATAGTTCAAATCATGTGGGCTTCGGAGAAAAACGAGTAAATTTCTCCCATAGAAGTGTATCTCAAGACACTGACGTGTCGCATTCAACTTCTACGAGCAGCGAACTCTTGAAGCTTCCTCCAATATTGGTACCAATCATTGACTCTTTGGAGCACCAACGACTCACTTTGGGAGGCTTGGACGTGTCCGATAAACCGGTCAAGAATCTCAAGCGATGGGAGAGCCTGTCTAGCGTCGAACCAGTGATGAACTCGTCTCTGAGTTCATTACCCACGACAACGAGCGAAAGCGAGTCAGAAACTAAAAAAGCGCCACAAAGACGCGTGCAAACCGCAAATAAGAAACGAGCTACATTCGCTGCTAGCAAATCTGTATCAATCTCGGATAATCATACCAATATTAAGCTGCCAATGAAAAATAGATCGATTAGTGATAATAGTGAAAATATGAGCGTGCTTTCAACAGCGACGAATTTGAATTCTACTTTGACAAATTCTTCAACTTCCGGGAGTGAGATGGCGAGCCGTTTGGGTCGGCGGGAGGTCTTGTCGCGTGCTGGCAGTGCCAAGAGTCGGTATATAAAGAGCGCCACTACGTCGCGGAGGACAGTTCAGAAGCAGACTCTTAACAGGCCGGTCACAGCTAAGCCCAAGCCAGTCAGTAAGACTGTTTTGGAAAGCGCGCAGGTGAATCAAGAATCTGCGGCAAAGGATAGAGAACAAGGTAATTAATTGTTTACTGAATAATAATTTTTGGTTTAATTTCTTCGTCCAATTATGGGATTCTTTATCCAATATATTTGTAGCGGACGTGTTGTTGTCCCTACAAGACTGTAAGAGGGCACCGGCGTCTCGTGCACGATGGTCCGGATGTCTTCCAAATTATGAGGGTGGTAACCCTGAATTGTTGAGGGTGGCAACCCTGGATCTGCCTCCCTGCACCCAGAGCTTGGTGATGGCGGCTCTGGATGTCCTGGTCGCTGCCTGAACCTGGCGCCTTGCGGTGTCCTCGAGTGGGGCCGGCTAGTCTGGAGAAGGTAGGCACCAGGCTTGGTAATCAGGCAGAGCTTCAGCAGGAGGCAGTCGGAGGGAGGTTTTCCAGAGGAAGTATTTAATAAAACACTTTGTCGAGTAAAAAGTTGAACTGATTTATTTTCAAAAAGGTCGCAGTATTTATTCAATTCGGTGAACCCGATTTGGGGCCGGACAAAACCACAGAAAAGTGGTGGGGGGAATCATTCCGCGCCACCACTAGTATATAATGGGCAGCGAAATGCTAATTATCTATTTTGCCTGTTGAAGTTCGAAAAGCGCTCGCTTAAATTTACAACTTTGCAGGATTTTGTAGCCTGAACTACTGCGAAATACATACATTTATAATTGAAAACAAATAAAGAAAGGTACAATGTATAAGAAGAATTTTTGTTTGGTGAAATTTGAAGCATTTTGAGATTTTTTGATTTTAAATTTAGGTTATATGATTATGATTAATTGATTTCATAATGAAATGCAATTATATTATTTTTCCCCGGTTCCCCGTGAGATAATCTATCGAAATCTGTTTATTTCAATATCCCACGAGGTCCCGGGATTTTTAAAATGGAAAAAATGTAAAAATTTCATCTGCGAAATTTTCTAAGTGTTTGACAAGAGCAAAATGTGTCTCTATCTTCTGTAGGTTTTTACCTAGAGGCAAAGTTTTATGTTTTGCTGGAGGCCTTGCAGGCCCTACAATGAAAACTGATTATTTCATTGTCCTGCAAGGCTCACAGACTTTTAAAATTGAAAAGTAAAAAATTAATAGTACAACATAAAAATTAAAAAGGTAAAAATAATGAGTTTACAATCTCCCCAGTGACAACCTGAAAGTAATCGTTTATTTGTTGCACTGGGGAAATGTACATTGTTAATAAAAAGCCTTAAAAATAGTTTATTTAATTAAGTTATAGCATAAAATATACAAGAATGAAAATTTGATAAGAATTTTGACAAGAGAAATCCTTTTCATCAACATTATCGCTGGCGGCACGGTATTTTTGCATTTTGTGGCCAGGTCATTTTTTACTAATTTCCAAGAAATGACCACAAAACTGCAGAGGACCGGGCCAACGATGAACATTGATGAAAAAGATTTCGAGGGTATGAACACGTCGGTTACAATATTATTCATAAGCCATATTCATTATAAGGGCATCATGGGCAAAAACTTCTGTTTGTTTATGCTAGAATGGTACAAATGTGCCCATCTACTAGCTGCATATTTCTAACAATATTTGCCTGGTGTTCTACTCCTCGTCCCTAGGTAGATGTATAAACATATCTGGGCTAAAGTTCGGTTTATGGGGGAAATTCCTAAAAAATAAAACTAGTTATTTTTATACTAATTTTGGGTCGGGGAATCCGAATCTGAAAGAATTAGGCGGCGGCAAGCAATATTAACTGAGTTACACGACTTTAAAATTTTTTATACACACTCAGGAAAATAGTCATTTTGGAAGCATTCTGATTCCTAGAAAATCAAACTAGTTATTTTTATACTAACTATGGGCCAGGGAATCCGAATCTGAAAGAATTAGGCGGCGGCAAGCAATATTAACTGAATTATACGACTTTAAAATTTTCTATACACACACACATGAAAATAGTCATTTCGGAAGCATTTTGACACACGAAGTACGAAGATCATAGAAAAACAAGATAACATAGATGTTTTTACCACACAAAATTAAGTGTTGCCATTAAGCAGTAATATCAATAACGTAAAATAACATGTTTATATTTTAAGTACTTATTTTTTATAAATTTTACTTACTTTTGTATCACAAACCATGTTACATAAACCCAGCGTAGCTGCTAAACTACTTGAAAACAGGGATGTTTTTTTGCCGTGACGCGAGCAGGCGGTATAAAGGGGCACAAACCATGTTACACAAACCTAGCGTAGCCGCTAAACTACTTGAAAACAGGGATGTTTTTTTGCCGTGACGCGAGCAGGCGGTATAAAGGGGCACAAACCATGTTACACAAACCTAGCGTTAGGTTAGGTTAGGTTACGCATTTTTAAGACTACAAATTTTCATACTTTTGGTTTAAGAATACGGCCGTTGAGATAGTCGTAATTCATAATATAGGGATAAATATTTTTGAGAGCTGGTAACACTGCCGGCACATGTTTTTGTACATTTCTTGTTTTTCTATGATCTTCGTACTTCGTGTGTCAAAATGCTTCCGAAATTACTATTTTCATGTGTGTGTGTATAGAAAATTTTAAAGTCGTGTAATTCAGTTAATATTGCTTGCCGCCGCCTAATTCTTTCAGATTCGGATTCCCCGGCCCATAGTTAGTATAAAAATAACTAGTTTGATTTTCTAGGAATCAAAATGCTTCCAAAATGATTATTTTCCTGTGTGTATATAAAAAATTTTAAAGTCATGTAACTCAGTTAATATTGCTTGCCGCCGCCTAATTCTTTCAGATTCGGATTTTCCGACCCATAATTAGTATAAAAAAAAAAAATTTTTTTTTTTGGACCATCCCCCATAAACCGAATTTTTTCCCATATCTGTACAGGTGGCCAAATTATAGACGTAATCTGTACAAGTGGCCAAATTAGGTTATGTACAAACATATCTGTACAAGTGGCCAAATTAGGTAGATGTACAAACATATCGGTACAGGTGGCCAAATTAGGTTATGTACAAATATATCTGTACAGGTGGCCAAATTAGGTAGATGTACAAACATATTTGTAAAGGTTGCCAAAGTAGGTAGATGTATAAACATATCTGTACAGGTCACTAGAGTGTCAATTTTGTTAATATCAAGCTGTACAGCTCTTGAACGATCAGCTCTTGAAAACTCCAGCTAAGGACATGAATCTGGGAGGTTAATATTAGTACTGCACTTAAAATGCATTTTGACTGATAAGGTTTATTGATAGATAATTTTGTCGGTGTTACAGAAAGATATTACAAAATCATTTTCATTCATTCAATATCTGCCATAAAAGCGTGGCTTCCTTGCTCTTTTTATAATTTATTGAAGTTCATAATTACATTTTTTTGATTTGACGTTTTTAGTGTTTTTATTCAATAATTCCTTGGAGTTGGATGGAGAGAGATGAAATATGGAAATCTGAAGAAGAGAGAGTAGATGTGAAATAATCTTCCAACTCTCTTGAATAGCTGCTTTTGTAATGCTAGCAATCCGTTGGCGTCCAACCCGTAATTAAATATTTAATCAGCTAACAAATTTTACCATACGGAAGTAACCTGGCTATTCAGATCTGATCACTGTGACTTTTCAGTGAGCTAGAGTGGTAAGATTGAAAAATATGAGATTTAAGACGTTTTAGCTGACAATATGGTTCCATGACAACTCAAAATAGTGGCATTTCAACACCCCTCCGAAAGTCATTAAAGGTGATATATTTTTAAAATATTCCATAACCCAACCTCTTTAACCAAGTTTTTAAAAAATTTTTCATCACTTTTAATGACTTTTCAGAGAAGTGATGAAATTGTTCATTTTTGATAGTCCGGTCACAAAAAATGTAGGTATTTTTATTGAAATAACTATTATTATACTTAATAGCTTTTGAAGGTTATAAACATCAATGTAATATATCGTTGAAGAAGAAGATAACACTAATAAATCTAAATGAAAATATGAAAAAGAACAAGACACAGAAAAATAAAAACGTATCGGTCGCAATTGGGACTCGAACCCAGGATCTCTTGTCTTATTGGGACAAATGCCTTAACCAATTCAGATTTAACACTTAAGGACTTGCTAATGGGTCTAACGGACCCAGCTCTTCGTATTTTGTGTAGTAACTTAAAAATTTTGACATTTGCGACGTTACCGCTCTTAGTACCTTTCAACAATAGTGTAACATGACAGATGACGATCTAAGTCGTCAGTTAGAACGCTTTGTGTAAGTGCTATGGACGTAAAAGGTGTGCGTGGGACTAAATACGTAAGTGTTTTTTCCATCATGTTATTACTATTTATTTACCTTTTTTTTACTTTATTTCATAGAAAATGGCTACCAATAGGTTTAAAATAGAAGAATAACTCAATAAAGAAATAGAAAACGAAGACTGTTCTGAGACTGAATACTATTTAAAAATAAGTGAGCATGAATCGGATTTCCAACAAGAAGGCAATAACGTTCAATTTGGGAGGCGGGAATGGGTACCGCCGCCCAGGGAACCTTTATTGGATAACCAACACCTCTGCCATAGGTCACCCCAAGTGGTTCGCTACGTTTGGTGATTTAGCAGGGGTGCCCGGGTTCATGGGGTGAGGTTTGTCTAGGTCTTGGAGGCGGATGACCAGGACATACTGAACCCCAGATTCCTACCCACCCCTTAAACCCTTTTCCTTCCCAGAACTCTCCTCTCCTTCCTTTCCTTAAAAAAAACCCTCCACACAGCATCCTCAAAGATGACATAGGCCCTGAGGGAAATTATTTTCCTCAGGGCCTCCTGCGTGGAGCTCATGTAAAAAAAAAAAAAAAAAAAAACGGCTTATGTAACTGGAAAAAAGATAGAAACACCAAGATTTTTGCGTAAAATTCAATATACCTTGTGGAGAGCACATGAAGTACCTTAGTTCAAATTGTTATAACTAAATTTGTAGTAGAAAGAGATCTAACAATGTAGAGATGTAATTTTATTCCAAAGAAGATATTTTATATTTTTTATGTTGTTTTTGTTTTTTTTTTTTG
This sequence comes from Limnephilus marmoratus, assembly GCA_917880885.1. Taxonomy (NCBI): domain Eukaryota; kingdom Metazoa; phylum Arthropoda; class Insecta; order Trichoptera; family Limnephilidae; genus Limnephilus; species Limnephilus marmoratus. The sequence goes on along the minus strand of OU862924.1, from coordinate 42,242,608 downwards.
TATAATGATTAATTATTGATCTCTCATAATTGATCTCTCATTATTATTTTGTCTAAGTAAGCTCATTATAGTGCTGTAAGAAAATATAGAAGATTTTACTTAAAACAAATAATTACATAAATTATGACAATTAGCCAAGTATGGTAAAATTCCTTTTATTTCTGTAGTCACTTTTTGATTAACCGATTGAGAAAATTTGACACATTTATGGGTCAAACAGCCGATTACCGTTAGAGTAAATTTAACCCTTTTAGGAGTCAGCTCGTCAGGTCTCATAAAAATCGTTATGTCTCCCTTACTATCCATGATGAGAAATGTGGTCTAAGCTGTGTTAGAAAGAGAAAACACTGCGCTACGATTTGAGTTCCATAGACAACCGCAAAAAAAAAAATATTCGGATTTATGACATCAAACTTCCGCCAGAACAATGTAAGGTGAAAAATTTTAATGTTTGCATTCAAAATTTTAATATTTCAAAAATAACATGCTTACTTCTAATAATACAATTTGGAAGTGTATTTAATCGCCTTTCAAAAACAGTTTTTAGTTTTTGGATACGTTCAGAAATATTCAAATTATTGATTTTATTGGAATGCGGAAATACTCAAGAATTTGCCGGCCATAGACATCTTTTTTTTGAGCGGTATCAGTAATTTAATCTCAAATCTACAGGGGTTAAGTAAAAACAATAAATATTAGTATTTGATTGAAAATTGTCTTTTTTTATTCACACATTAACCTTATAAGAAAGTAAACATTCACTTTTATTTAGCAGTTTTGGAATACATACATGAAATTATACTGGGTCCAGCGCACCCGGTAGCGAGTATTTGTGTTACAAATTGATGAGCGAGTCCCTAAGTGTTATTGATTTTATCTTCCACTAATTTTTCCCCATATTTAAATTCTAAGAAATTGGTTTGTAACCTGGATGGTTTATGCCTCGGATAAACATATATCCGACATAAAATATATAAGCTGATGTTTCTTGTTCTTTTTTATATATTTTTTAGATTTATTAGCATTATCTTCAACTTCAATGATATATTAAATTGATGGATATAACTTTAAAAGTTATTTTGAATAACAAGAGTTATCCCAATCAATTTTTTTTTTCATCTACAGCATCAGTAATGTTGTATTTTTCAATCTTATCACTCTATCGCACTGAAAAGTCATGGACCGCCACTGGATCTGATATATCTGTTAACGGAAATGTATATAATCCATCATTGTATTCAATTCCTAGGAAATGTATATAGTTCCTAAAATCGCCCGGAAATGTGTGAAATAAATTATATTATACACATTTCCTAGGAAATCTATATACTAAATGTAAAACCGGCCAAGGATTTAAAAAGTGCCTTTGCAAGAAGAACTGTATTACAGCAAAATGTCTGTGCTATAAAAATAAACTATTGTGTACTTCCAAGTGCCATTCCAGCTTACCCTGCAAAAATAACTAGCCATATGGACTGCCTTGCTTACATTTAACTTAGTATAAGAATATAAAGACTTTTACTTTAATATTGTGATATTTATAATTACTTAACCTCTCATTTGCCGTTCGTGCGCCGGCGTGTCAGGCGACTTTACACGCGATTTTGACCCTTATGTATAAAGAAAGTGTATGAAGAACACGGTCAGAATCGCTTGCTCTATTATCGCCCTATACCATAGAGAAAACCGCAATAAGCCTGGTCACTCCATATAATTTATATAAATGATTTACCGGAGCGCGGGAACGTGTGCAGTTCTTGCGCATTTGCGGGAAAAATTCTTTGGTCTTCAACTTTGACCTTTCTATGTACGAAATTTCTCAAGGACGCTGTCAGAATCGCCGGACATTGGGTGTCATGGCTGCCGCTTTTTGCGAACGCTAATTGGTTACAACCAACCCCATTTACTCCCGGCATTCAACGAGTTAAATAACTGACTGATTACTCACCAACCTAACCTAACCTAACCTAACATTTTATTACAGAAAGAATTCTTTTTATACATTTCCTAATACGATATTGGAATAATATACATATCCCAGGATATGTATGCATTAAATAATTTTTAAAACAATATTTTATACATTTCCTAAATAGCTTCGGAATTGTACAATTCCTAGATTTCTAGTACCACTCAGAAGTATTTTTTTTTTTTTTAAAGCGGAGACGGTTTACCATTGGTTCCCGTGAGTACTTAGGCCATGGGCCCATTGTACTTTCTCCCATTTTACCTCAATCCTTTAACAATAACCCAGTCCCTTTAATAAAGTTCACCAGAGTTGTTATCGGATATGTGGCTAGGTCTTCTGGTTCTACAACATGTCTCCCCAGGTATCTGAGCCTAATTCCCACCAGGGCAGGACATTGGAACCATAATTGAATTGGAGTCTCTTCATCCTCTTCACATTTTCTACATCTACTGGTGCTTTCCACTCCCAATAGCTGCATGTGTTTCCTGAGATGGCAGTGTCCCGTTAGTAGGCCTACCAGTTCCCTCAGCGAGTTTCTGTCCATATCGAGTAGTTTCCTGGTCCGTCTGGGGTCGGGTCCGTTTATGAGTACTTCTCACTCAGAAGTAGAATGTTAAAATTTAATTCTTGTATTATTTTGTAACAGGCAATATTTGATGTAATGATTCAACTCATTGCCATAACTTCCAGGCGGAGATTGGCTGGTGGAGGTGAGGAGTAACGAAGGAAGTATCTGGGGCCTAGGAGCTTTGAAGAGACTGGAGAAGGGCTGGGCGCCGGCTGAGGGAGTCACCACCTTGCACTTCCACTACGTCAGCTTTGCCGACATCACCGCCAAGCTGCCCATCATCAAAAACAGGTCAGACCATCATATTGTCAACATGTACATGAGTGATTTATTCAGTTTACCACATTGTAGGTCTAAGTATGTTCAAAATTCATCGATGAGACATTCAAGACATTCTACAAGATGTACATTTTCGGTTCCATGCTGACTCAGAATCAAGTCAACTCAACACCTCTTTGAAAAGTTATTAAATGCTACAAAAAATAATTGAAAAATTGCCCATAACCTAATGGTTGCGGCTGTTCTAACTGGAATCCGTTCGCAAAGCGGGGTGCATATGCTAAATAAATAAACAATTCACTGAATAACTGCAAATGTGCTTGAAAATGGCTTTAGCCGTGTTTAGTGACCAGATCTGAATAGCCAGGTACTTCCCAACCTTCCTCTTCCCCACCTCCTTCCCCTCCCCACTACCTTCAGCCTCACAACATACCCCAATTGGGGATGCCATAGTCTCACTGGCTCCAGACGGGAGCAGTTGAGATTCTTGTGCGGTATTCACTGTAAAAAAAAAAAAAAAAAAAAAATGAAGGAAAGGTTAAAAATGGGGTGCCAAAACTTACCAATTTACTTACAAATCCAAACTGGCGCAACCACTTAACCTAACGTAAACTATTTAATCTATTTACTAAAATACATCTATTAACTTTTCTGCAAGTCTAGGATTTCAGTAATTTCGCTAATATTGTCTTCATTTAATTAAATATTACAATTTGAGATTTTACTCATTAAGTTTAAAATAAAAATAAATTTTCATCCTAGACCTGCAGAAAAGTCAATACATTTCGCATATTAAAAATAAAAATTTATCCAAGACACAATCTAGATAGCATTTAGTTCAGGTTTGAATCCTGCAATCATACATAAAGATATGCAGTCTATAAAAAATATGCGTTAAGAAAATGAAGATAATGTTGGTAATTCTTGGTCAAAGTATGATACAGTTAAAAATGACCGAATCGGATAGGCACACATTAGCTCATTTGGCAGAGTTACGGTCCGGAATGCCGAAGGTCCTGGGTTTAAATCCCAGTTGTGACCGTATCTTTTTCTGTTTCCAGATTTTCGATTAGTTTTGCTAATATTGTCTTCATTTAATTAAATATTATAATTTGAGGTTTTACTCATTAACTGGTCAGCAACATAAGCAGATGTATGCGTTAAAAATATGATAGCAGTCAAGTACAATAAGCGAATTTATACGTCAATGCGTGTGTCTCCATAGAAATCGTTAAAAACTCTGTTATTGTTTTAGTGATATCCCTAAAACAAAAAGTAAAAGGTCGATAGTGGATCAAGCTGTACATCCCTATCAAGTTGTCCATAGAAATACATAACAAGAATATTCTGTCAGTCGCGCGGTTGACACATATTTTTACCCGCCAAATTGCCCACGGTCCGCTCGACACTGTTAATTTTTATTAAATATTTTTATATGAAATGATAAAAAAGTGAGGTGACAAAAGTGTTTATTATACATTTATGCAATAGAATAAGTATTGTTGTTTACATAATCTGTGATTTTAGTACCGTTTTCACATAAAAGTTATTTTTACATTTTTTCAATGTTTGCGTTCTAAATTTTAATATTTACAAATGTTAATATTTATTTGTAATAAAAAAGCTTATTTTAGAAAGCTTATTTTGTAACCTTTCTAAAACAGTTTTTACTATTCGGCTACGTTCAGAAATGTTTCATATATAGAGCTTTAATTGTGAAGCGGTAATAACACAAAGTTTTCGTAAAACGGACATTTCATTTGAGATATTACAAATGAATATGTGCGATTTTCAGAGGGGTTAAGTTAAAAATCAAAATAAAAATTAAAATAAAATTTACTCGGAGATGTTTGTCACTTCTTTTTATACTAATATATCTTCCAATTCTTGAAATTACACCGTTAAACCAATAATTTAAAACTATCAAAACTGTCTGCTTGTGACAATTCCAGATTCCCAAATGCAGTGCACCTAACGTTCCGCGCTTGCGGGGTGTCCATGGCGGGGCAACTAGGGGCTCTGGCGGCCCTGCGTGGGGTCACCTCCCTGGCCATCAATCGGGAGGGCAACCCGCTGGCCACCAGGCCCTGGCACAAGTACGCCCTCTACAGACTGGCGCACTGGGGACTGAGAACTGTTGATCTGAAGGAGGTACTCTAACAAATATTACATACAACATTTGGGCGGCGGGTATGGGTACTGTCGCTCCGGGAACCATTTATTGAATAACTAACACCCCTGCCATTGGTCACCGTAGTTCGCTACATTTGGTGACCTAGCAGGGGTGCCCGGGTTCATGGGGTGAGGTTTGTCAAGGTCTTAGTGGCGAATGGGTTTTCCCGCCTTCTACATGGCGGGCCGGATCGGGAGGCTGGTTGAAGGAAACCTAATGTAAACCTCTCCAGCCGGACTATCTTGACCCATCGCCTTGCACCGCTGTGGGACTAATGGATTCATACATCCATCACTCTTGGACACATTGACCCCCAGATTCCCACCCACCTCTCATACCTTTCTTTCCCAAAAACGACCCTCCACACAGTATCCCCAAAGATGACCTAGGCTCTTAGGGAATTTTTATTCCTCAGGGCCTCCTGTGTGGAGCTAACGTAAAACATAATGTTGTGCAAGAAAATTTCCATCTTCCACTAGTCTCTTTGCAAGAAGGAAGTGTTTCCTAAAATTGGATGCAAAAGGTATCTTATTAATTTTTTGAGTGGCTACGGGTACGGAGTTTTCCACTTGTATTGGCGGAAAATATTTCTTGAATACCTGGGCAACTATTAGTTATTTAAGAAATGATGTCTAGATAAAATTTTTAAAGTCTCAATCACGTCCCCCATTTCTCTTCTTTCTTTTAAGAGGGCATTACCTTGTTCTTTTATCTAGCATAGTTATGTAATAAATTTTTAGATTTTTTTAAAATTTTTAGTATAATAAGGTTATTCCATAGGTCGTTGGCAGATTTGTTAAATTTTCAAAAAAGTTTTTGTATTATACCACACCCATTTCAAATAATGTAATCATGCAGTAAAATAAATCAATACATTATCTAGCAAAGTTATGTATTAGAATTTTAATTTTAGTTTCAATAAAATCATTAAAAAATATCTACGTACATGTGTTTCTTGACGAAAATTGGTCCATTTGTGTATTTATTTGCGCACTTACAAACTAATATATTTCAGATTTATTTAACATTCTTATTAAATTTAGACATTACTGAAAAATGATAAATACTTATAATCAAAAAATAACTACAAAAAGTACACTATTTTAATAGTTTTATCATCACGCCTTTCAGCATTTTTGGATGAAGGTATAAATTAAAGCTAATTTGGATTTGAATAAATTCGATATTGAGTTATAATTTTAAAAAGCTGGTACGGAGAATAATCAATCTTTCTCATTGTAACCGCCCTGCACGATCGGAAGAACAAATTTCGACGAAATGTGGATTTTCGTCCGCTGGCTGGTTAAACGCTCTTAAAGTCAGTAATTTTAGTTCCTTGAGTCTATCTTCATACTGCTGGTCTTTCAAATTCCTTTTTTTTGTGAATGTCTCTGAACTCTCTTCATTAGAACATCCCCTTTCTCCACAGGTAACTGATGAAGACATTGCCGCTGCGAACCTCGAATATGCTGGATTAAGTGACGTAGTTCTATGGTCACTTCCCGATAGTCTTCTGCAACCTTTACTGTCCCGTCTGCAGGGAGAAAAAGACGGCAACACCAAACAAGCACTAGACAGAGATGGCAATAACACAATGGACATCCACAGACAAAACAGGGACAGCAGTGTCCAACGGAGGATTCTGGACAGAGATAACAGTATTCAAAGACGGAACTGGGACAAGGATACGCAGAGAAGAGTGGACACTAGAGACGGTAGTAATTCCAGGAGGATGTGCGAGAAAGTGGAAGAAGATGTCGTGCCGGTGGGGGCAGCCAGGAGTTGGCTGTGGAGTGCAGATCCGGCTCTTAGGGACGTGGTAGCGAGAGAAGCTTTGCAATGGAGACGTAGTGTTATGTCGCAGGTGATTAGATTATTTTTATTCTTCTTTTATTGACTGCCCCTTTCAGAGGTTGGCTATAATCAGAGCAGCCTTTATCATAATTGTGAAAAATCACCTCAAGGGCGCTGTACAAATTTGACTTCACAGGCTCTATCTAATTTTGTTTAAACAGATACAGAAAACATACTTGCCTGGCAGGTCACTTCAGATTAACACAGTTGGAAAGTTTAAGTTTGGAGAAGATATGATTTTGCATGCAGAGGACACTATTTTAAAAACACTACACATTGTATGACTTTACAGTTAATTAATCTGATGGTATTAATACGCTAGCGTCTGCACTCGACTTCGAGTACAGATATAGTTTGTTACAATGCTACTGTAGTGTCGCCCGCTACCCGCAAGGCCTAGCAGCAAAAACTCGCAGAGCGAATTTTTAACTGCTAGTAATTAATAATTAAGTTTGCTATTTTATGGCCTTACTAAAGATTTTACATAAATTAGAATATTAGTGGCAAAATTAAATTTTTATATTTATATTTATATTTTATATATATTTATATTTTGCTCAATTTTAGAACTGGAGATTTTTTATAAAATGATTTAAACAAACTTAAAAGTTCTACTTAGTTTTAAAACGAAATTATCAGCAGCTATTTAAATTTCTTTTACATATTTAGTTATTTACAATATCGCGAACTGTGAAAGGTTTCTTACTTTTTGTGTAGCAGAGCTCGACGCATTTGCGCACTAGCATATGTTAATATTTTCTGTAAGAATTGGTCATTAGGTCACATTTACAGGATTTTAGATTTTCGATCATAATACATACAATGAAACTTGCATTAGTTAATCATAATACATACAGTAAACTCTCCAACTCTAACCTAACCTCTAACAATTCCAACCTCACGCCGTGTAATGGCGCCAAAAGCTATACAAAGATAGGCACTTTCTTGGTATCATGCATTCGGTCGACTCATCATTTTGTCGATTCCTAACCGACAGAGGGAGTTGATTTATAAGTCTGTCAAAATAGAGTAGAAAATATAAAAACTTGAACTACTAAATTTGTAGACTGGCAACACCAATTTAACTGTCAAATATTTTTTTGAAGTGCAATGACACTGAATGTGCAAAACACAGTAAACCACATTTTAAAAAACATTTTTCTTCATGACATAAAATTGATTAAAAGGTGATTTATAAAGCGATTTGCTTTAATTTAATTTAACATAAATTTGAATTTAACGATAGATAGAAAGGAAGAATCACTAATGGTAAGTTTAGTAACACTACTTTTAGATCTGAACTAACTAACTAACCATCACGCCGTTTCACCGCAGGGGTAGGCAGAGAGGACGGACCGCCAAACAACTCGGTCTTGGCACACATTCCTTGCCTCGTTTACATTCATACAATGTCTCATACATTCTCTTCTATTATTCTGACTCTTGACATGGCCCGACTCAAGTATCTGATTCACTTGGTCGTGCCATAGATCTGAATGAGTTAATATATTCAGATCTAAAATTAGAGACATGATCTAAAGCCCAGGCAACGCTAGGTACTTTATCTAGTATTAAATAAATGTGAGCAATTTCTAAACTGTGCTTTATATTTCATTACGTTATAGTTATTCTTCATTATATTAACACAAAATTGCAAAGGTATAATAATAATATACCTATACGCAATTCTAATTTTGAGATCGGCGGGTATCTATACTGCAATGAAAAAATATTTTTCCACTATTATGCCTTTTTAATTTTTTATAAAAATGTAGGTTACACTGCTTTACTTTAACACCATGGGTTATGTGTTTAGTATTGCCATTTGATCAACAGTGGCGCCCTCATATATTTTCTACTCTTTTTTGACAGACTTATAATATTGATTGAATATTTCTTGTGGCTTAGTTATAGTTTGGCTTGTTGCAGATTTTAAATGAGGTAATGTATTCAAACCTATAAATTTTCTTGCAGGAAGAAGTTGTTCTCAGACACCGCGGCCGTGCCCATCTTTCCCGAGTGCTATGTCAGGCCGCTCATGCAGCCATCAAGCTGCGTCTCCTTCGACGTCAGTGGCCGGCCATCATCCTCCTTCTCTTCACGCAGATACTGCAAGACTATTCCAGAATGCCTGACCACGTGGCCAAACACATGAGAGAATTGAATGCACAACTCGTCATTCAAGGGGCTGCCAAGAAATAAGTGAAAATTTATTTTCAATTCGAAATCTTTTACAATATTGCCAGTTGAAAAAATATCTGAAAGTGTTACCATCTTAAATACCTAGTGCATTTGTGCATTATCATAAAAATAATCTGAAGGAATCTGGGTAGGAACTTATAGTTCCAAAAATTGTTTTAAATTCGGAATCTTACAATGTTGCCAGTAAAAAATCTGAAAGTGTTGCCATGTTAATTAAAGTAATTATTATTATAATAAAGCTAATTAAATTTGGGTAGGTACTTTTAAAAGTCCCAGCATCTAATGCACGGTACTTGAATAGTAAAATATATTTTAATGTATTTTCTTTGTGTTGAGTAGGAACTCACAAAAGTGTACTTATTGATGTGTATGTAGGTTTATTGAAAAGTATTTCATAGGCAATGTTGTAAATCATTAGGAGTGTGATTTTTTAAAAGAAAGCATCAAATTAAATTAATAACAATGGTTTCCGGAAAAAGGGGTAAAATCACAAATGGCGTTTTGAAATTTATTGTATTATTATAAAGTTTGGCCAAATGTTTTGTCGTACTATTTTTAGTTCTAAATTCACTGTATTTGGATTTTCATAAAATCATTATTACAGTTATCCAGCATTTATGATATAAGAAATGTTTTAATGATTTTTATAATCGTTTTAACTTACCAGAATTTCTCCTGAATCAAAATCAAAAACCTATAACATATTTGAATTTAACTGATTTTTTTAAAGTTTTTAATTATGTATTTTCAGAATGCTATGAACTGAACTGAACACTGAACAGATAATTCCTAGAAGTGTGATCTATTTCGCTAGAAGTAAGGAAAAATTGAGCTTACTTCGGACATGCCCACAACTAACTTCAATTGGTTTATCTGATCATTGGTCTAATGCCAATTGGCAACCAACGGAATGTTTAACATTTTGACTACTAAAAATAATCACAAATTCTGATTTTAATGAAAACTTTTACAACTTTTATACTGCTGAGTTCTTTTGAACACTGTTATTAAATAACTACTACATTTTTAATATTATAATAATTTTAATAACATTACTGTTTCTCAAGTTCCTTACTACAAACCTGGTTCAAACTTAAAAATAATAAAATTTGCATTCCAGGTTTGAGTTGAAACTACCTCAAATCTTTCCGATAACAATTAACTGAATTTTATATTTTTTTGTTACAAACGTAAGCCTTATACATATTTACTTTTGTAGGCAGGTCTAACAGGTTTAACAGGCCCGGTTTTACACAGGCGCAATTGAATTTACATCGCGTTTGTCAAGTCAATTTTCCAATTCAAAGTGAATAGAGAGGATCATTATGTGATAATCAAGTCCAAAATAGCAACTGCGCTAGCGAGCACCTCAGTCCCATTCACATAATATCTATTGCGCTAACAGTACAAAACTTAATAATTTTAAAATTATTTATATGTGAATACTGCACAAGAGTTGTCCTAGGTTGATTGTGATTGCCACGACTATGGGGGTATAAATTTTGTAAACCGAGTATTTCGAATCTCATAAAGAGATAGTAAATACCTGAAGTGGGAACCACAGTGACAATCCATTTCAAATTAACTAACTTTATTACTGTGTCACGAGATGCCCCGTCTACACAATTTATACATCTATGGTTTGTGTCGAAACGTTGGGGGGCGGCACATTGATCTATCTAAGGTATTTTTTCTTTGTTTAAAAGCACATATCTGTCAAAGATTTGGTACTTTTGCCCGAATCATTTTGCCAGTGGATCTTGTCATGTAAAATGATGGTTTGACCCAGGACTTTAAAAGAGTTTCAACTGCTTCCAACTGTTCAGAGTCAGTGGGACTATGCCATTTCTCATTGGGGTGTGCTGTGAGGCTGAAGGAAGGAGATAAGAAAGATCCTACCATTCTAATAATACTTTATCCAATTGAATAAAGAACAAATCTATATGGCTTGTGTAGAATTGCTTCGGTGATAACTGTTATAAAATCCACAATGAATATGGTTGATTTATTTTATTTAATTTTATTTTCAAGTCGCCATTTTGCGTAGGACCGGGACTGTTTGCAAACATTCAAATCAAATAATATAACAAACAAAAAATCAATGAGAAAGCGCCTTCTCTTGTGACTAAAACTTAATCCTGTATTTATAACTAATTATAATTATCTTGTAAGAAAAGCACTGATTGTTTTAGACTTAGTGGCAATTTACAAGTGAAATTTTAAAATACATTTTTAGTATTTTGTAAAGATCTCAAAGGAAGGGATCAATCTTTGCACGCCACAAAGAGGTTCTTATACCAATCCTGATGGATGGCGGTGAGGCACGGAACTAGTGAATGTACTAAATAGCAGTAATGCGATTTCTGAGGGGTATGTATGTTAAATCATCTACAACCTACAACCATATTATAAATGGCCGATGGACGCATAATAAAGGATGTTAGGGCATATGACAATGAGAGCGAATGGATGGAGAAAGCAGTGTTAGCAGAATATCTGATGATATAGGTGATATTGGATGCAAAAAAAAACCTTTTATCAGTGCAAAAACGGGTAGTTCTTTCGATGGATTCACCCATCTTAACAAACGGATTGCAATCTTTAGAACACAGACATCAGGTGGGAATGCTGTGCTTGTTCTACAGGTATTTAAAATGAAGATGCTTTGAGGAACTAGAATCAGTGATCCCTTTGTGACTGGTGCATATTTGGGAAACACATTCGACATTTGTACACGGTTGACATTTGTCACACGAGAATGAATTGTTTCTATGACTCATTCTTGAGTTCAACAGCTCAGCTTTGGAAAGATTTGTCCAATCCTTCCTCTCATCAAAAATACCCTCCATATAGCATCCGCAAAGATGACACAGGCCCTGAGGGAAATTATTTTCATCAGGAATTCGCCCCCAGAAGACACGCCATGATCCAAGAATCTGTATGACAGAAAAGTATGTATGAATGTGAATGAAGCAAGAATGTTTGCCAAGACTTATTGTTGTATCGCGTTCCACCCTCTCTGCCTACCATTGCGGTTAGTTAATACATTTCCTATGACTTGCACAATATGCAATATTATATGTCTGTTTGTAGGTTATGTTTTTTGACCATTCCAGTTTGTTATGTAATATCTTGTAATGTTAGTTATTGTTGACTTTATAACCAACATGTTAACCTAATGTATTAGTGTCATTAATAGTTAAATAATTGGGTCGGTCAAAATAATTATGGATCAAGTATAAATTGACTTTAATAAGACATTTTTTATTTATTATTATGGTGTAATTCATAGAACTAAATTACAATTTTTTTTTAAATTTAAAATAAATCCAATTTAATAATGGTAGGTATTATTAAAACATCTATCTATTATAATACTAGCTTTTTCCCGCGGCTTCGCTCGCATGGTGTAAGGTGGGTTCCCACTCTGCCTCCTCCACCTCCCCCCCTCCCCCCCTCTCACCGCCCTCTATCCCCCCTCCCCCCTTCCCACCTGCTGCGTGGGTGGCCGGATTTGGAGAGACTGATTGAGGTTGACCTTTGTACCTCTCCAGCAGGACTCTCTCGACCCATCGCCTTCCTCTGCAGTGGGAGGGATGGATTCATACGTCTGTCACTCCTGGATACACTGAGCCCCAGATACCTACCCACAGTACCCACCCTTCATGCCCTTTTCTTCCCAGATCTTTCTCCTTCCTTTCTTTAAAACATATCTTCCACACAGCATCCTCAAAGATGATATAGGCCCTGATGGAAATTATTTTCTTCCGGGTCTCCTGTGTGGATCTGAAGGAAAAAAAAAATTAAAAATGTGAATTTAAAATTTTTTTAAAACTTCAATTTTTTCCTTAGGTCTAAGAAATCTCTCTGGACTTGTTGCATATTTATTTTTACCCACCCAATTGTTCAATGTAGTAGGTACTGTATTAGATTCTGTGATTAGTAATTTACTTACCGTAATATAGTGAGAGAAAATTATAGATTTACATGGTTATTGTGCAAAACATATAATTATTTGTGTTATTTTATTGGTTTGTAGTATTTTATGTTATGTATGTAAAAAAAGCCAATTAACATTCCATAATATTTTTTTACATTAAGCTGTCTTCTACAGTAAAAAGGACACCCGAAAAAAATACTGTTTTCACAATGTTTGAGTAAATTTACAAAATGGAATCTTCTTGCATTTGTAAACATATAAAATGACACTTTGATCCCTTGAGTGCCGACAAATCCATCTAGATTTTATTTTTCAAGAATTTCGTTTCAAGAATGCAACATTTTTTATTTAAATAATTGTAATTTGGCACATATTATGTTTTAAAAACACCGCCTTTCTAGATAAGACTGTGTCTGAATATTAATATTGCATCGATAGGCTTTCTTAGTTGGAAGAATACTATCTTTTAAACATTAGAATTAGTGGGTTCAAAAGTTATCTAGTCATTATAAATACATATACCAAAATGATTCAATAGTTATATTACGTTGTTTTAATTTAAAAAGTTTAGTTTATTGATTTTAAAAACTAATGTTGTTGTATCCAACACCCAATAGTCTTGAATTCACTGACTTCAATAACTCTCGGAGGATGAACTCTGGCATTATGATTTTTTCCATTTTTTCTGTCTGGATTTTCTGGGGCAACCACCAGAGCTATAGTCTGTCAAAATAGAGTAGAAAATATAAAAACTGGAACTACTAAATTTGTAGACTGGCAACACCAATTTAACTGTCAAATATTTCTTTGAAGTGCAATGACACTGAATGTGTAGAACACAGTAACCACATTTTAAAAAACATTTTTTCTTCATGACATAAATTTTATTAAAAGGTGATTAATAAAGCGATTTGCTTTAATTTAATTTAACATAAATTTGAATTTAACAATAGATAGAAAGCAAGAATCACTAATGGTGAGTTTAGTTAGACTACTTTTAGATCTGAATGAGTTAAATATATTCAGATCTAAAATTAGAGACATGATCTAAAGCCCAGGCAACGCTAAGTACTTTATCTAGTATTAAATAAATGTGAGCAATTTCTAACCTGTGCTTTATATTTTATTACATTATAGTTATTCCTCATTATGTTAACACAAAATTGCAAAGGTATAATAATAATATACCTATATTCAATTCTAATTTTGAGATCGGCGGGTATCACTATACTGCAATGAAAAAATATTTTTTCCAATATTATGCCTTTTTAATTTTTTATGAAAATGTAGGTTATACAGCTTTACTTTAACACCATGAGTTATGTGTTTAGTATTGCCATTTGATCAACAGTGGCGCCCTCATATATTTTCTACTCTTTTTTGACAGACTATAACTTAAAATTATATTTAATTAAATGAAGACAATATTAGCGAAACTCAATCGAAAATCTGGAAACAAAAAAGATATTTGCACCTCTGGGACTCAAACCCAGGACCCTTTGCTTTCTGGGCAAATGCGCTGACCACTGCGCAGTGGTCAGCGTTAAATCTTACAATTTGAGGTTTTACTCATAAAGTTTAAAAAAAAGAAATTAAAATTTTGTATTAATTTGACATTCTTTTGGCTCTTATACATTTTTATAAAATCTCTGCGAATTCTGAAATACTTATTTATTTGTGTACAAGAATGATTACGTTATTACTTCTTAATTTTTTTATTTGGTTAAATAAATGATTTTCTTTGATATGATTTTTGTTTTATTTGAGTAATTAAAAATTCTGTTCTTATCATAGACATATGAATATATATAGACCTGCCCTAAGTGATAAAAGTGTATTATTTCCCCCTCCCCATACCGGTTCCATGGAACCGGCTGGGCTTACGAGAGCCTCGCTTGAATATAAAAAATGTGATATCATCATTCTTGTCCGGACCAGCGTCGAGCTCTCATTGTACATTTTATGAAATAACACGGCAAAAATGGTAGCTTGTGCTATACATCATACCCTAAAATATGTCGATCATAACGAATGTGGGCGGTTCTCCAGCGTGCTCGTCGCTGGTTACAGGGGTAAGGGGCCGTTCAAGTATTACGTAACGCACTTGGGGGGGGAGGGGGGGTCTGGTGAAACGTTACGGCGCATTACGGGGGGGCGAGGGGGGTTCGTAGGACGCATTACGTAACATGTTTTTCTTTATTTAAATAAAAAAACTACAGAATTGAAATCTTCCAAGTTGGCAAGCCTTTTAGTTTATGTTGTACGGGGGAATTCCTCGACTGTATTGTGCGTCATTTTCATTTTATTTTCGTTGTCAGTATTCGTTAGTGTTTTAAACACTAAATACGTATAAACACAATTTGCTGTAGTCAGTGTTGGTGATGTGAGTTTTTAGCAATTATAATGTCCTCCAAACCGGGAGATTTACATCATCAGCTGTTATTGGCCTATAAAGGCTCTCATGCTGACTTGCCAGCGCAGCGCAACCAAAAAATGTCAACCAAATTTGGAAGATAGCAAAAGAAAAATTAAAAAAAAAAAAATTTATGCAACATATGAATGATGTTATACGAGAGTTTTTAGTAAGAACAACGCTTTTTAGTTATTACACACAGGTTAGTTTACTGCTAAAATTTAATAATATTACCTAAAGCTAGGTTTCGTAGTACATGCATAGTTACACTCAGAACATGAAAAAAGGTTTTCTTCACTTTGAATCGTTCTGTGGATTTTTTAATCTCCCTTTCGAGGACTTGAAAAACCACGCTGGGACAAAAAAATAATTTTGTCTGCTGAAGGTAAACATGTGATTTTTCATACCTCTTTGTAGAACACGAATAGTTGCAGTAGAAACATGTAAGTGGTTTTGTAGCACTGTGAGTCAGCAAATGATTTCTAAGAAGTTCCTTTGTACAACATGAATAATTGCAGTCGGGACACGAAAAAGGTTTTGGTCCAGTGTGGGTAAACATGTGAATTTTTAGATACCGTTTTATAGCGCCTAAATAGTCGCACTCGGGACAAGTAAAAGGTTTTTCATCACTGTGAATTAGCAAGTGCCATTTTAGTTTTTTTTTTCGAGAAGAAGAATAGTTGCAGTCAGGGCATGAAATGGGTTTTTCACCACTGTGAGTAAACATGTGATTTTTTTATTTCTCTGAATAGTTACAGTCGGAACATGAAAAATGCTTTTCTCCACAATGAGTAGAGTCAGCAAAAGAATTCTTGGATATCCCTTTTAAGAACACAAATAGTTGCAGTCAGGACATGTAAAAGGTTTTCTCTTCTGTAAATCGCACGGTGGATTTATAAATTGTCCTTTTGAGAACTTGTATAACTGCATTCTGGACAGGAAAATGGTTTTTGTTCACTGTGCGTTAACATGTGATTTTTGGTGACTCTTTGTAGAACATGAATAGTTCAGTAGAAATATGTAAAAGGTTTTGTATCACTTTGAGTAAGCAAATGATTTCTAAGAAGTTCCTTTGCAATACATGAATAATTGCAGTCGGGACATGAAAAAGGTTTTTTTCCAGTGTGGTTCAACACGTGAATTTTTGGATTCCGTTGTGTAGCGCATGAATATTCGCAATCGGGACAAGAAAAAGGTTTTTCGTCACTGTGAGTTAGCAAGTGCCGTTTTCGTTATTTTTTTTCGAGAAGTAGAATAGTTGCAGTCAGGACATGAAATGGATTTTTCTCCACTGTGGGTAAACATGGGTAATTTTTAGATTTCTCTTCGTAGTACATGAATAGTTGCAGTCGGAACATGAAAACGGTTTTTCTACACCGTGAGTCAGCAAGTGACTTCTTAGATATCTCTTTAGAGGACACGAATAGTTGCAGTCAGGACATGAAAATGGTTTTTTTCTTCTGTGAATCATACTGTTGATTTTTAAATCTTCCCTTTGAGAACTTGCATAACTGCATTCGGGACGTGGAAAAGGTTTAACTCCACTATGAGTCAGCTTGTGAATCATAGTGGAGTAAAGTGTTGCTCCACAGGGAAAACTTAGGGAAATTACTTTCCTGGGGCCTCCTCACTAAAGCTAATGTAAAAGAAAGTATGTATTGTAAAACCATGTAGGTTTTTTCTAGGTCAGACAGTGTTAAATTGTGGAG
The DNA here is from genome assembly GCA_917880885.1 of Limnephilus marmoratus. NCBI lineage: Eukaryota > Metazoa > Arthropoda > Insecta > Trichoptera > Limnephilidae > Limnephilus > Limnephilus marmoratus. Next base: position 42,225,501 of record OU862924.1, on the reverse strand, counting down.
ATCTGGAAGGAATACAAGGCCGATAAAAATAATAATATTCTCAATTTTTTTCAAAATGACAATATGAATATATAAAATGTATATAATGTATCGCGAGTTAGAAATCTCTTGTTTTATTTATTACCGCAAACGAGATAAAATCAAGAAAAAGGGTATTTAAGCGACATTTCAGTACGTTGCGCAACTTAATTGTGACTTTCGGGTGGAGGGGGGGTCAAAAATCTTCAAAAATTGCGTTATGTAATACTTCAATGCTCCCTAAGTAAAAAAATTTGTCTGAGAAAAGTGGCGAACTTTACTTTGCCGTATTTGGACTTCGCAAATGTGTTAATAACGTGGCGAGCAATTCGCGCTCCCATATAAAAAGGTCTATTCATTCAAAAGCAGATTTTGCTTTTAACAACTAAAAAATGATGATATTATAATGCGAGATGCCTATATACTGTCAGATTGATTTTTTAACGAATCACAGTCATCTTTCCCCTCTTCGTCCTCCCATAGTTTGGTTTTACCCCTCATCTGTATCTTCTCGTCTATTAAATTTAGATGTCTATGGTTCTTATTTTATTTCACTGTATTATTGTGAGATTTCTTGTTATCCATATTCATGCAATTTGCTTTCACCTTATCCAAAGATTCAAATCAAGGGAGACAATTTTATGTTAGTGTTTTAATTTGTTAGAAACTTTGATATGCCTGCTCCTTATGGCGGGTATAAACTTGAAATTAAGGAGGGAACAAATTAAAAAAAAAAACTATTGATGTTACAAGTTATACATTTATTTTATTCTGATACCAAAAGGCAGATGTTAATTGTTAACCTAGTGTAAGTCTTAAAACTACTTAATTAATTAGTTCTTAAAATTATATTTTCTTAAAATTAGAATGACTCTTTGCTTAATCTAAGGTAAAAGTCTTTATGTAATTGTTCAGAGTCTGATCACTTCGGCGGTTAAAACAAATAAAATGTTCAGTCACTTCCATTTGGTTGCTGATGATGGAGTCTCCGCGTACAAATGATCGTCCTGGTTGATACACTGGCACTTTAACTTATTTATTCTTACACTTAGTTGCACAGGTCGGAAGTTGCGAAAGTTCTTTGTAGTGAAAATTTGTAAAAAGTAGAAATTGCGCAAATCCCTGGTCGGGAGGTCGAGCGAGTTGGCGGACATGGGAGAGCCTCGGTGGAGCCCTGGTCGGGCTGCCACGAAGATCCTTGGAACCCTCTGATCAGTTGTTCGACTCGCGTGGTTTTGCGGCGTTTCGGGGAGGCCTCGGAACCCACTCCCTGTGGCCAAAATGGACAGCGCCTGCTCGGCTGCAAAACGGTGACTGACTCTCGTGGTGAGATTTTTTTCATAATCCCTCGTTCCTTCCCTGACGTAGGATCCTAGAACTATTTCCATCGGCGGCGGCCTCAAGGGTCAAACGAAAAAGGTTTATTGCCTTTTGCTCGACTCAGCGATTGAGTTTTATTAGCTTGCAATGTAGGGTCGCATTTGTTCGTTTGTCAATGCCGAAAATATCCTGGCTTTCCAATTTTTATTACGCTTCTTTGCTTTCGCCGTTAAGTACAATTTTATTATTATATAGCTGGTACCCGGCATGAGTTGCTATGCTATTCAAAATTTTTTTTTTTTTTTTACATGAGCAGCACACAGGAGGCCCTGAGGAAAATAATTTCCCTCAGGGCCTATGTCATCTTTGGGGATGCTGTGTGGAGGGTTTTTTTGGGGAAAGGAAGGAGAGGAGAGTTCTGGGAAGGAAAAGGGTTTAAGGGGTGGGTAGAAATCTGGGGTTCAGTGTGTCCTAGTCATCTATCTAAGAAATAAATTGATTCTCCCTGCATGTCCTTTCCTGTGCATCCCCGTCCCCTTCCACCTTCCCCACCTTCCCCCTCCCTCGTGGCTTCCCTCTCCGCACACCCCACCTTCCCCCTGCCTTTCCTCCCTGCCGCTAAATATGTGAAATACACACATTTTCATTTATACAAATTTCTTAACGCCAGAGCTTACCATTACATACAGCCTATGTTACTCGCTGATAATGTAGTTTTCTATTGGTGAAAGAATTTTTCAAATCGGTTCAGTAGTTTCGGAGCCTATTCAATGCAAACAAACAATCAAATCTTTCCTTTTTTATAGTATTTATTAGAAAGATTATCCTGTCCGCTGCGTTCGTAAAAATGATTTTCGAATCACATTGTTCTTTGTTTTCTAAATAAAACCTTATGACTATTTCCGGTGCCTTGACTAACCTTCGTTTCCTTATTTAACTTTGTGTCTACATGGTGTCTACCCGACACATGCCTGCTAGTGAAGTCATTGTAAAAAAGATTGCAAATCTTTTTTAATTCTGTGAATTCTAGGCATTAAAAATACCTAAAGGTAAATCAATTTGATGATCGAACATACGGAAGGCGTCCTAAAATAATACAGGGGGCCTACTCTCTATCTTACGTAACCGCCAATATCTGTGTTTCACACTCGTATTTTGACAGTTGTTTGTCAGTTTCGCAAAATTGACACTTTTTATCAGTCGGAAACCCGGAAGTTACAAACAAAAAAGTATGTGTTTGCTTCTCACAGCGACGCCCGGTTTCGTTCTCGTATTGTCATTTTTGATACTCCCTGTCGCTGTTTGTGAAACTCAGTCGTATAAATTTCGGGTTTCTCAAGCCGGGTCGGAGGACCTCCGTTTTATGAAACCTTTGACGTTTCGTCTAATGACACATTTCTATAAATTAATATACCTATTCGAATTTCTTGTTTTAAAAGGTAAGTAATATGATTTATTTGGAATTAAACGATACCTCAAACGGGTTGCCGTACTTTTAGGCACGTATTCATAATTATTATCGTAATTACACTTCGTTTTAGCAATTCCTACAGCTGACAACTATGTATTTGCACAAAATAGGTTCTTAGTTTGGGTTATTTAAGTGTTTTGTGCGTATTTCGATCGAAGCGAAACTTTTGCAAACGTCGAAGGGCAAAGGGATACTGTTGAAAATTTGAATTTGAATGCTATGTAGGTACCAAATAGGTACGAGTCTGTATATTATTCATAATGTATGTGTTATATTTTAGCCACAATGGAAGGTTACTTTCGCCTGCAATTTGTTTTGCGAATTTTACGCGAGGGCGAGAACAGGGTAGAGGCAGCCCGTAGAAGACAGTTGAGGGATCTGTCAGACCCCATGAGCATTCCGGAAACATTATTCATTGCTCACTACCGCCTGTCGCAGGACCTCTTCAAAGCGTTGTGTGACGAGTTGAGGCCGTTACTCCCTGTACCTAGGAGAACATCCGGAGTGCCCTTGGAGCTGAAAGTGAGTACTGCGAGTAATGCCAAACCTCAATCCTGAAAATTAACAGCACATTCCTTAAGTATCTGCTTCATATGAACAAATATTTTTTATGTTTCAGGTTCTAACAACATTGTCTTTCCTAGCTACAGGGTCATACCAGAAACTTGTGGGAAACGACTTCCACTGTAGCGTTTCACAACAAACGGTTAGCAGACACATGCATGAAATAGTGTCGGCTATAAACTTAATCATGCGTAGGCACGTAAAGTTCCCAGGAACGCAGCAAGAAAGGAATGCTGTGAAACAAGGGTATGTTCTGATTTATTATATTTTGTGGCATACCTATTCAGATGATCGGATAATATGTTATTATTTTATGTAATATTATTTCATCTCTGTCGAACTCAAGAACGAGTCGAAGAAGCTCATGTGACAAATGTCAACTATGTTGGGCGCGCTTTTGGCTTGTTTCCCGACTATGCACCGATGACGAAGGGATCAATGACAGTAGTTCCTCGGAGCATCTCGGAGCAATGGTAGAACAAGGATAGCATTCCCACCCGACGCCTGTGCTCTAAAGATTGCAATACGTTTGTTAAGTTAGAAGAATCTTTCAAACGGACCGCATGTTTCTGCACAGAGTCAAGGGTTTTTTCATGTAGATTTGAATGGAAACCAATGTCACCACCTACTTAGCGCCTTTTGGTTCTAACCCTTTTAACTTTGCTGTATTTTGTACACTTACTTGAATTTCATAATGGTGATGAAACACAGTGTGGTTTTAGAAATTTAAGCGAAGAACGGTCTGACTTAAAGATTACAGAAATATGAATTTTATAACACGTCGTCTCTATCGATGTTGAAGCGAGGAACAATAATAATAACAATAAAATAAAACAACAAAAATTATTAATGTGGTGTGATGTTTTATATTTGTTAATAGAGGAAAACTTAAGTCTCCATAAAACAGTTAGCAATATATTACAGAGAAGATTACACATTTAGAACACATACAATAAAGGCGAAATGGTAAAATATATTTTGATAAACATATACATAGTAACAATAGCAATTACATGGTATGATACATGTATATTGCAATGACAGTATTAAAAAAAATACTATATTTATTCTAATCGAACAAAACTTTATATTTTTACTAAGCTTAAGAAAAGCATAGCAATTCAGAGAATATGTGTGTACAAAAAATGTAATAGTTATATGAACAGCCCACTGAATTTCCACTGGTCCTCATTCAGTGATATGTTTTTGTCTATAACCTATGGTTTATCTATTAATCTCCTCTAAAGGTCTATGCCCACTACACCGTTCCATACCATGACTGTAACCGTAGCGGCGCATACAAAAAAATATTCTTTGTATCGATCAGTATGAAACTGGGCGAAGCCGAATCAAAAGTCAGACTGAGTACACGAAAAACTTGCTTCTACCTAGATTACATGAAGTTAGTAATAGATACGCAGATGTGGCGGATCTATTTAACTGCTCGGAAGCTAGCTTATAAGAAGGCTATTCTATCATATATTTTCAATCAGTATTAATTTTATTTATACTTACTATAGTATTGTATGTAATTGTAGCTCATTGTGTCATTTCTTAACCAAATGCCACAATTAACTTATATACCCTTTTTTTTAAATTATTTCTTAAGTACAATCAATATTTTGTGATATGTATTTATGGTATATTTATACCGTTAATAAATAAATAAATAATTTGGTTCTAACCCTTTTACCTTTGCTGTCTTTTGTACACTTACTTGAATTTCATAATGATGATGAAACACAGTGTGGTTTTCGAAATTTAAGCGAAGAACGGTCTAACTTAAAGATTACAGTAATATTAATTTTATAGCATGTCGTCTCTATCGAAGTCGAAGGGAGGCACAATAATAATAATAATAAAACAAAAACAACAAAAATGATGAATGTAGTATCTTATTTTATATTTTGTACATAGAGAAAAACTTAAGTCTCTTTAAAACAGTTAGCAATATATTATAGAGAAGATTACACATTTAGAGCACATATAATAAAGGAGAAATACATAGTAACAATAGCAATTACATGTATATTGCAATGACAGTGTTATAAAAATACAATATTCATTCTAATCGAACAAAACGTTATATTTTTAGTAAGCTTAAGAAAAGCATAGCCATTCAGAGAATATGTGTGTACAAAAAATGAAATAGTTATATATGAACAGCCCACTGAATTTCCACAGTATTTCCACTGTTCTTGGTCCTCATCCAGCGATAGCATGTTTTTGTCTATAAAAAAAAGTGATTGCACCCTATTCCTCATTTGAAATAAAAAATGCTACATTAAATACACATTTAGAAAACATATTGTAAAGGAGAAATGGTATTATAAAATGGACACCAACTCTGCCTAGCAGCAAAAATCTCCCATTCGACAAGGGCAGCTCTCAGCTTGTTTTTCTGAAACAATAACAAAAAAAAAATTAAAAAAACTATATTGAAAGTTTAGTACCTATATCTATGCATTCAAATTGAATATATTTCAGATTTTATGAGAAATATCATTTTCCCGGAGTATTGGGTGTATAGACGGAACCCACATAGCCATGATTAGATCGAAGGAACATGAAGAGGCATACTTTAACCGAAAAGGTTTCCATTCGATGAATGCTATCATGGTAAATAAATATTTCGTTTATTGAAATGTATACAGAATAGCTTATCATACAGTCATATAATATATCATACTATTATTCTATAATTTTACTATAGTAAATTTCTTTTATGTATACATAAATATTTGTTAAAGTTTGCAATTTTTATTTATATTTGTTTTAAAAAATAAATTGTTTAAAAATAATTTTAATATTTCAGGAGACTCAGCATGAAGCATGATGACTCCAATTTTAAATGCGGCACCGGGATCACCAGAGGACCACTATACCAAAATGCTACTACTACTAGTACTACATATATACTTGTTATAATGCTCCTGTACAATTTACTTTACATGTAAAAGACATCAAGGCGTAAACAAACAAATAAATAAATAAATGTAAAAGCCCCATGGGCTTACAAAATAGTAAACAAATAAATTATATCTTAAACTTTCCTTTAAAGCTCTGCTATCAGCGCCTCTCTGAATTTAGCATCTGTGTGGCCATGCTGGCCAGCAACCGCACCGAACCGAACTCTTCCACTTTCTCCCATTTGTGCTTGTTGTGAAGGAGCTTCTCCCTCTCGTTTATGTTTTTCTCCCTCTGGTTTGCATTTTTTCCTCCTCCGCTATCACAAACCTCTCCATCAAGGCTCTTTTAGTAACTGAAAGTAAAATATTAAAAATATTAATAATACATAATATCATAACATCACGAGATGGGAAGGCTGAGAGGGATATTGAAAGAAGGGTAAATGCAGGTAACGCTATTAATGGAGGATTGAATGCCGTTGGCGCTAATAAAAAAAATATTAAAAGAAGCGAAGCTAGCAGTCCACAATGGAGTCCGGTACCCACCCTGATGTATGGCAGTGAGGCATGGAACTGGCAGAGGAATGATAAAAGCAGACTGAATGCTGTTGAAACGAGATCCCACCATGTATGATCGTGTGAGAACTGTGGAGATCCGCAAAGAATGCAAGGCTGATGGAAGCGTAATGAGTAAGATTAAGAGGGACCCTCAGATGGTTTGGGCATGTAGAGGGCCATGTATGTTTGGGAGAATGAATTAAGAAAGTGGTGTAAGAAGAATATGTGACAAATGTGAATGGTAGAAGAAGTCAGGGAAGCCCGAGGAAGACATGGCACAATCAAGTGAATCAGATACTTGAGACGGGCCATGTTAAGAGTAGAATAATAGGAGAGTAATATGAGATGATATATGTATGTGTGCCAAGTTGGTTGGCGGTCTGTCCTCTCTGCCTACGCCTGCGGTGAAACGGCGTGATGGTTAGTTGGTTAGTTTTTCATAAAATTATTCCCATTCACCCTAAGAAATTTCATTGTTAGTACTTACAAAGATCTTTGTCGGAGGCCTTTCTTTTGACGCCGGACGGTCCAGGCGTTGCGGGCAAAACGTCTGTCGGCACCGGCCCAGGCATCGCGGACGAAGCTTCCTCATCCGACCCAGGTAATTGAGGAAGGACCTCAATTGCAACGTCATCCATCAACGTCTCATAAATCGGTGTCCCATCAATCACGTCTCGCCCAATAATTAAAACTAACTCCACTCGATGCCGCGATGCCTTCTGTTTGGCATTACCTTTTAGGTCCCGCCAAGTCTGAAACAATTGATAAATGGTCAAACTATTATACAGAAACCGATAAATTAAGATTATTTTGAGAAAGGTGTTTGTTTCAAAAGTATTATTAGGTATATTATGTACATACTTGCTGCCATTTTTCGCCTGGTTTCTTGGCTCCAAACCTGATGGCGTTCAGGGTTTGGGCCAACTCGTCCCACTCCGACTTGCTGGCTATCCTTCCATCTGGCCCCTCACATCTTCCTGATACCATGGAAGGCCTGTCGGCGACCCATGACACCAGCAACTCCAACTGTTCGCTTGTAGACCTTTTATTCTGTAGAAGAATTATTAATATACATTATTATTATTAATTTAAAACTAACAATGCAATCAATAAAAACATGCAAATGCGGTTGGTAATAACAGTATCCCGCTGGCGGTGGTAAAACGAAAATTCATATGGTTTGCCATATACTCGATAATTGTTTTGCCACCGTCAACCGGATACTATAATAATCACGTTTTTTACATAAATAATTCAAATGACACAATTTTAAAACCAAGACAAACACAAAATAAACATGAATGTACTAAATAATCATATAACTTACGTTCATTCAGTTCTTTTGCTTTGCTAAGCAGACACAAAATACAATTGAAATTGAACAATACGAAACAAACGTCAAATATGTCAAACGTCAAAACAACGCTTCTCCCATAGACTCACATAGACTGTAGGCGCATAGACAATACAATCCACATTATTTCTATATAGAGTGTGAAAGTCAAACATAGTATATTTATGGTCAAACATACCGACGCCCATCGACGCTTTTCTAAACCGATTTGTGTCAATAGAGATATTTTGTGATGTGACTCCGAAACGGTCGACTCAGTCGACTGTGAAACCGAAACTTACTGAGTAAGTTAGAGAGTAGGCCCCCAGGTAAGAACTTTCTACGTAGGTGCGTTATTTTTTTTAACATTCAACACCGAAGTGCAACTGGCAACACCGAATTTACACATGGCGAAAATTGTTTTGACATTTGCGACGTTTACTTACGCTATTTTAGGTTAAGTCCTGGCGTTTGAGTTTTTCTGTCAAGTTAGATAACTTAAACATGTTGCGCCGAGAGAAGAAAAAGAAGAAGGAGATCCTCTCCGACAAGATCGCCAACTTACTGACTGTCGCTCCAACCGCGGACGTAGAGGATGATCACGTGTTTGGTACCAAACCGAAAACTGTCACGAGAGAAGAGTTGGACTCCGACGGTGATAGCGCTGAGGAAGCGGCACTAAGCAATTTTAGAAAACAAAACGCAAGTCTTCTTGCTGATTTGAGCGGCAGATATGCAGGAGAAGTTACGTCGAAGAAGGAATTAGGACTTGATAACGACAGCGATTCGGATGGTGACAGCATTGAAATTGATTCCGATGATATTGGAGATTCGGAAGATGGTACTGTCGCATCTGATGCCGAAAATGGTTCAGATGACGAAGAAAATGGTGATAAAAGTGGTGATGTGGGTAGTGATGACGAAGTTGGTGATTCAGAAGAAGGGGAAGAAATTGGTTCGGATATGGAAGAAGAGCAAAGCGACGAAGAAGATGACAGTGAATTAGAAGGTTCCCAAGATGGTTTTAATCTTAGTGAGAATGACAAGGGAAACACTGATTTCAAGCATTTCAAAGAGAAAGATAACTCCGAGGAAGTTGAAAAGGGAAAATGTGTGAAGAACCAGTTGAACCTGTGGGAAAATTTGTTGGAGATGAGGATCAATCTACAAAAGTGTTTGGTAACGGCTAACAAGATGCCGCTGCCGGAGACGATACAGAAGCTGAAGAAAGAAGGCGGTGAAGAGTTCAATGATGCTCTAAACAAGAGTAAAGGCAGCGTTGCTTCCCTCATGACGAGGTAAGTTCGCTTTGACAGTTTTTCCTTGATATTTTAAGAAAGTGAGGACTTTCGTGGGAGAGAAGTATTTTGACAAAACCTACAGTGGCGGTCCGTGATTTTTCAGTGAGCTATAGTGCTAAGATTGAAAAATACGACCTTATTGATGTTGTATCTGAAAACGAATTTTATTTTTTTTCAAAATTTCAACCTTTTGTTTGAAGACATACTGAAATGTGAATGCGCATCCCCAAACTGAAAGAATCCTAAAAATCTTTATACAAAATATAGAAATTTTGTAAAAAAATAAAATTCATTTTCAGCAGCAACAACATCGATAATGTTGTATTTTTCAATCTTAACTCTAGCTGACTGAAAACTCACAGACCGCCATTGAAAACCAACACATTGCATTTGCCAGGATACTCGCGGCAAGTATACCGGAAAGGGCTAAGTCTTCTTCTTGAGTCGGTTCATCTTTGCTGAGGATCATGACCTCTACTCCAATTTCCACAGAGGATAAGGCTCCTTCACTACTCGCGGTTCTGTGCTGCATGGAGAGCTGCAGAAACCGACCTAACGGAAGCCAGTGATACTTAATCACTCCAGCGCATTGTTACCTTCCTCTGCTTCTTCTGCCAAACACTTTGCCAGTGACTATGGGTTTCTCCAAGTCCTCAGTTTGGCGAGCAACATGTCCAAAGTATCTTAAAATACATTGTAGGCAGATAGTTAAAAGCCTTTTGTTGAAGCCTAGCTCTTCCAGAATGGACACATTTTTGACACAATTCTTTTGTGCGTCTGGCTGTCCATGAAATCCTGAGCATTTTTATCCAGCACCACATTTCGAGGGCGTCTATTTGCTTTCTTTCACTGGCTCTAAGTGTTCATGTTTCCACACCGTATAGAAATATGGGGAAAATAAATGCTTTTGCTTCAATTGCATCCTCAGAACTGCCACAAACATTTTATAGCAAAAAGTAAAAGAATATATGAAATGATTTGTGACTGAAAATACATTCATCTTGCTCCTCTGCACTGGTGTAATTGAAACAGAAATAACTATAATAATATTATCATTAAATTTAGGTATATTAGATTTGTCAAAGAATTTATATATAAAAATGCAAAAATCAGTCATTTTAAATACATGTAGGATTACAAAAGATTTTTTAAATATTTATATTGAGGGATCAGTAGGATTTATAGGTTCAATTAGGAGTTCCACAGAGCCGAACCCTCTGATATGAAAATATCTGGAGTCAGTGAATTTTTTTTCCCATTTGGTCTCTGGTAGTACAGTTTGGCAATTAAGTGTAGAAAATAAATGATGGCGCTGCGATCGTTTTCTAGTTTTAAATGGCAACACCAAGATGGCTCATAAGACAATAAATGTATGTTTTAAAAAACACTTCTGCCAAAATGCATATTTCATAGTGTAACAGACGTATCAGCGTCGTCACAAGAACTATAAAAAAGGGGACCGGTCTCGTGCACGCCTTCCAGAGGTTCACGCTGATGATGATGATAGTTGTTGGCTGGCCTCCCTACATCCAGTGGTAATGGTCCTGGATGCGCCTAGTTCCTGCCTGAGCGGTGCCTTGGCAGTGGCCAGAGTCAGGGCCAACTGCAGCGGTAGGCACCGGGTTCTCGTTCAGGCAGAACTTCAGCAGGAGGCAGCAGGTGGAAGACTTCCAGAGGTAGACGTTTGTAGGAAAACTTTGAAGAGTAAATAAAAGACGAGTTTGAACTCAAGAGGTGAACTGATTTATTCATAAAAACGTGCCTCCTTTTATACCCAAATTTGGGATAAAATGTGGTCACGTGGTACAAATTTGGGGTGGGAGGTTTGACCTCGCCCGTAAGTATAAATAGTGCGGCTTTCCTGTTGCACTTCATTTTGCCGGTGTCACCCAGGAAAGTGGTCGCTTAAATTTGATTTTTTAAAAATAATTCTATAGGTAAAGGTATTTACATAAATGTGTATGTCTTAATTCTAACATTGGTATAAAGGTATTTTCTATCCGCAGATTTTTAGTTAGATGTATTTAAGATGGTTTTTAGAAAGGTTTACAATTTGTTGGTAGGTGATGTTTGATGTTTTGTTAAGTTTGAGAAGTTATATAAAGAAGTTAGCATTTTTCCCAGGTCCCCCGTAAGACTGGCTACCGAAACCTGTTTGTCTCGTCGTCTTACGAGGTTCCTGGATTTTTAAAATGGGAAAAGACTGATTTTAATTGGAAATTTTTCTAAGTCTTTTTTTTGGATTAAAGTGCATATAGCGTTGGTAGCTTATGAGTTAGAGGCTTAAGCTCTATTTCCCTGAATGCCCGTCAGGACTCTGTAATGAAATGTCTTTGTTTCATTGTCCTACGGGGTGTGTGAGTTGAGTAATGTTAAAAAATGTATATTTGCAAGTAAGGTAAGGCCAGAAATTATGGCCCTCCTCAGGGCCGTAATACTGGCCTTTGCTTTGAGCTAGGAAAAATGGCCCTACTCAGGGCCGCAATATTGTCTTGAGCCAGGATGACGGCCCTCCTTGGGGCCGTAATACTGTTTCGAGCCAGGACAATGGCCCTTCTCGGGGCCGTAATTAAAAAATAAAAGGGAGGCAAGGCAGCCTGGTCGCCTTAGAGGCGGAATAATAATAACATAATTTGTAAAAAATAAGAGTTTAAAATGTCTCCCGGTGGCAACCTGGCACGCAAGCTTTATTTGGTTGCACCGGGGCATTGTACACAGTAAGAAGGCATAATTTTACATAATTATAAAAATAGGTAATAATTTGAACCTAAAGAAATATCTTTTCACCAAATTCAGTCGTTGGCGGCACGGTACATTAGTATTTCGAGGCCAGAAATTTCAGCAAAATTTCCAAGAAATGACCTCGAAATGTAAAGGATGCCACCAACGATGAATCTTGATGAAAGACGTTTGGAGGGTGCGAACACGTCCGTTACACATAGCGTATTTGTATTTTCAAAAATTTTGCACAAAAAAATTTAATTTCTACACTTTCTTGCCAAACTATACATGTTTTTCTTGTATTGTTTTGTATTTATAATACTTATATAGTGCAATTGCATAGCGTGGATTGACTAGATGATCATTTGGGAAGTGTGTGAAAGGGTTTAGTTTTTCCTGTGGGGAAAATTTAACCCGGACATTTAAATCTGGTACTTATAGGAAATTGAGTGATGCTGTCAAAATGACTAATCCCCCGATGGGAAGGGTCGAACACACCATTATAATCACAATTATAATTGATTTCATACATTTCACTTTGCCCTTTTGATTGCTTAACCCGTCTGCTTGGTTCAATATATTCGCAACTCACATTCCGGAAGCCTCGATTTTGCCGGTAAATTCTGAAACTGTCACTTTGGATCGAGATTGTAAAATATCTATGCATGATTGCTTTCATATTTCAAAGACAATAAGAAGCATTATTTTGTTCTCTTTCTGGTTAAAAGAAAAAAAACATAATGTGTTTGCATGAGGGGAAGAGAGATATATAGCTTTTAAAATGTAAGGTTGCTTGGGACATTTTTGGTCTTATGAAAGTATAAGGCGATTACGTGTTTTGGGATGTATTTATTCCTAAACAAACAGACGGGTTAATTATCTATTAGCCAGTTGGGAACAGCTCGGTGAGTTGTGCAGCTGAGTTTGTACATAGCCCGCTTGTTAAGTTGTAAATAAACTAATAATGATATTTTTTGTATTTTTCAGGTTGATGGAACTTCAAACTATTTTAATATCCAAATATCCCGAAACGAAAGACCTTTTCAAAAAAGCTAAAGCTTTTAAAAAAGGCGAAGAAGAGGAAAAAACAGATGATCCAATGGATGAAGAGATATCCAGCGATTCAGACTCAGTCAGCAGCGAGAAGGTGGCAGAAGAAGAAGAAAAACCCAAAGTTAACCGTAAAAGAAAGCTTGCAGACTATTCAGAAGAACTCTCCAATAGATTTAGTACATATACTAAATATAGGAATAGCGTTATACAGAAATGGAACGACAAAACAAGGGTAGCGGGCAATCTGAAAAATCAACCGGCACCTACATCCGTTCTCTCTCAAATTCAATTCATCTTAGGCGATAGTAATAAACTCACAAGAAGAACGCAAATGAGAAGAACAAAATACAATATAATTGGAGAGAAGAAAATAGAAGAAGATGAAATGGCAAATGGTGAAGGTGGTTCTTTACCGTTGTGCGAAGACAGAAGAAATGTAGACGAAGAATATTGCACAGAGATTTTCGACGACGACGATTTCTACCATCAGCTTTTGCGCGAGCTGATCGAGCACAAGTCTTCAGATATCTCCGACCCTATCCAGCTGAGTCGGCAGTGGATCCTACTGCAGCAGATGAGGAGCAAGATGAAGAGAAAAATCGACACCAGAGCCACAAAGGGACGAAGGATTCGCTACGCCGTGCATTCCAAACTTGTCAACTTCATCGCTCCGGAAGTTAATCACGACTGGACTGATGAGATGAAAAATGAACTGTACGCTTCACTGTTTGGTAAACAATTTGAAGGGAATACTGAGGGCGTTAAGACCAAGAAAAGCGCTGAAAACGGAACGCTTGAAATCATGTCATAGTTAATTAGTTAAACTGAGTTGATATTGCAAATCTGCAACTACACTGTCACAAGTCTACCTAAAGTCGGATTATGGTCTTCGAAGTTTTGCATCTTCACTATGTAAGTGGATGTTCATATAAACAAGATTTTGATTTGTATTTTGCAATAATTTGAAAGTAAGGTTAATAATGTCATCTTGTTGATTATTTTGTGAAAAATTATGCATTGTATTCTGTGAGAAGCAATAAAGAAATAAATTTAGAACTCAGCCCAGTTGTTTCGCAGAAATTCAAACGTAACATTGTTGTCAAATGGCCAGTCAGCACCATTTTTTTTTACATTTGAAATGTCCCCGTCAAATGCTGATTCTAGGTGCATTTCAGTTTTGTAACTAATTGTAATAACTGACGAGTTTCAACATGATATTTATCCTCTTCTGCTGATCATAATTTATTTTAAAGCTGAAACGGACTTAGCATCGGCATTTAACGGGAACCTTTCAAATGTCAAAAAAACAAAATGGTGCTGAATGGCTATTTGATGATTTTGTTGCAAATGAATTTCTGTGAAACAACAGGACCTAAATAATCATGTATTCAAACAATGGCCAAAAATTCAAAAAATACTCAACCCCTCAGGCTTCCAGCCTATTTTGTTGAAAGGTAAAAATATTTCCGCTTTGCAATAAAATCAATTGAAAGGAATATTTCTAACCACATCTGAAAACTAAAAAATGTTTCTGAAAGATTATGAAATATGCACCACAGTGGGAGGGATGGATTCATACGTTTGTCACTCCTGAACATATTTGACTCCCAGATTACTACCCACCTGTCATACCTTTTTCCTTCCCAAAACTTCCTGTTCTTCCTTTCTCTAAAGAGACCCTCCACACTGCATCTCCAAAGATGAAATAGCCCCTTAGGAAATTTGGTTTCGTCAGGGCCTCCTGTGTGGAGACAATGTGAAAAAACTTAATTATTTCTGGTTGTTAGTTTTATCATTACAAAATAATAAGGTTTTGTACATATATATATTAATGCAAATTTTAATTATTATTGTAATAAATCTATTATTGTAATAAAACTAATAATTGTTTTTTTTTTATTGCTGTTTATATTTTATTTAAAAGAAAGACATTATTTATGCATTAAACCGCTTACTCGTTAATACAGAATATTTTTTATTCAAACTGTTAGATTTAGTTTTATTATTACGAAAAGTGAGTATTTATGTCGGGGGAGACCAAAAAACAAGCAAAAATATGCATTTAACATTTTAATTTTGTTAAAATTAATTCACTCAAACGCCATTGTTTACTCATCGTTTTTATTTTAACATTTCATAGACATACAATCAATGCTACCAATCATAGAAAAATATTTTTGCGTAAAACAAAGTGAATGCATTATTGACAGTTTGTACCTGTATTTATAACAGTAGAACATGGAAAGAAATGTATTAGAATAATTACACAAACCCGCTAGACAAACCCTGCTTTTTTTTTTATTTATTTGTTGGCTCGCCAACAGAATATATCACATATAATTATTACATCAGTTAACAATTTTAATACGGTTACAGTGATTATTCCAATAAGAGGTGAGCACACCATTCATCACAACATTCTTAATAAGTTGTAATACATAATAATAAATTAAAGTACATACATAAAACAAGAAGAATCAATAATTACAAAATATATTCACACATGAACATATATATACATTTATACACATTTTATAGGTTTAGGTGAGGAGATCATCAGGGATATGTAAGTATAATTTTCTTTTGAAGGTATCAATTGAATTTGAAAATACATCTAAGTCTTCATGTTTGCAATATTTGTTGTATAACCGAGTCATTCTCGAGGTTGGTTTGAAGAAACTTGTATTAATACGGTAAGTATCGATCCAAAAGGTTTCAAGGTTTCTCGTGAATTTCGGCCTTATATTAAGATTAATTTGATTAATTAAATATGAATCATACATGTTTATGATTTTAAAAAGGGTAATCAAATCTGAAATGTGCCTTCTTTTAACGAGTGAGACTTCTCTAAAGTGAGTGAGTCTTTCAGCATAGTTATCTAGATTCCGATGTACTCCAGATTTGTAAGCTAGTATTCTTAAGTATTTTTTTTGAACAGACTCCACCTTATTGCTATGAATTGCATAGTGTGGGGACCAAATCACGGTGCCATACTCTAAGATACTTCTTACATATGAGTAGTACAAGATTCTGAAGCTACTGGGATTCTTGAACAATTTGGTAATTCTAGTGATAAAACCGAGCATTCTATTGGCTTGATTGACAATGTGTTGGTAATGGTTTCTGAACGTCAGCTTCGAGTCAAGAAAGATTCCCAGATCTCTAATGGAGTCTACTTTTTTCAGGATTTCATCACGGATCGTGTAAGGGTAATCAATTTTATGGACATTGTTCGTGAACGTGATGATATTACATTTGTTAATATTTAATTCCATGGCATTATCTGTACACCATTGAGACAACGTAAGTAGGTCTTTTTGTAAAGTTTCACAGTCTTGTTGTGAATTTACAGGATGAAAGATTTTTAAATCATCTGCATATAATAGACATTTACAAGAAAGTTGTACCGTGAGATCATTTATGAATATAACAAAGAGTAGTGGTCCTAAATGGGATCCTTGAGGAACACCGGATGTGACTAGTCTGGGTGAGGACTCATAACTATTAACTTGTACATATTGACTCCTGTGTGAAATATAAGATATAATCCATCTCAGGAGATTGCCGTGAAAACCTGATCGTTTTAGCTTTTGGATCAGAAGAGGATGACTGACTTTATCAAATGCCTTACTGAAATCAGTATAGACTGCATCTATTTGTGTTCTTTTGTCAAAATTAGTACTTAAGAAATCAACATATTCAATTAAATTTGTGGTAGTGGATCTATTGCAAACGAATCCATGCTGAAGAGGGCTCAAAATATGTTTAAAATGTGTGAAAATGCTTTTATACATTAACGATTCGAGAATTTTCCCAAAACATGAGAGTATACTGATTGGGCGATAATTAGAGATGTCGCTTTTATTCCCAGATTTGAAGATTGGAGTGATACGAGCTATTTTCCAAAGATCAGGAAAAACACCTTCTTTGCCAAACAAACCATTTAAAAACTGGGATGTTTTTTAAAATTATGATGAAATGCGAGTTTATTTTAGAGAATTTATTTTATAAGATTGGTACTTCCGACAAATGTCATATTTGATTGTCTATTAGTTAAAAAAGGAACATTCCGTGTTATCCGCGCATCAAACTTCGACAACACGAACGTTCCGTATTATCCGTGAGGTGGACTAACTGCATATTTACCAAAAAGATGAACATTCCCACGTTACGAATACCCTGACAATATTTGAAAATCTCCCACCACCACAGTAAGTGGAAAATGTTGCTTGTGTCATGATGGAGGACTTAGCCAGCTGAGGAATTGAACATGCGATCCAAACGCGATGCCGACTCAACCACCAACCAGTCATTATGCTCATTATTTTGATACTATTAAAAAAATCATTTCTCTAAATATAAATAGTTATTCAGGGGAAACTGTTTATTGCAGATTGTGCTATTTTTATAAATATATACTAAACACATTATCTGGTAAGACTGTCATCACTCTGCAAAAAACAAGTAAGTTATGACGAATATAGAACCAGCTGGCAAATGATGAAAATTTAGCATGTTGCCATGTAAGCAAAGGGTCCTGGGTTCGAGTCCCAGCGGAGCCAATATCTTTTTCTGATTTTTGTGTCTCCAGATTTTCGATTGAGTTTGGCTAATATTGTCTTCATTTAATTAAATATCATAATTTGAGATTTAACTCATAAAGTTTAAAAAATTAAAACTCAATATTCATCCTAGACTTGCAGAAAAGTCAATAGATGTGGCATATTAAAATAAAGGGGATAAAAATTTATCCAGACACTATCTAGATAGCATTTAGTTTGAGTTGAATCTTGCAATCATATATAAAGATAGCAGCCAATAATATGTGCGTTAAGAAAATGAAGATAATGTTGGTAGTTCTTAGTCGAAGTATGATACAGTTAAAAGTGACCGAATTTGATATGGGTTCCGTAGCTCAATCGGTAGAGCACTTGCCATGTAAGCAAATGGTCCTGGGTTCGAGTCCCAGCGGAGCCAATATCTTTTTCTGTCTCCAGGTTTTCGATTGAGTTTCGCTAATATTATTTTCATTTAATTAATTATTATTGATGTTTGAATCAATTCTATGGCTTGCTTCCAAGGGCTGTCAGATTCAACAGAATGCTAAATTGTGAAATAAATTAAAATTTTAACTGCCAGAAAGAAACAAGGATGTTAAATATAGTACAAGATCCCAGCTAAGGTCAATCTCCACCCATCCGTTTACCGAATGAAAAATATTTTTTAGCAATCGTAATACGTGAACACATTGCAAACACTGTTTGGTTTTGAAATGAGAAAATGCTTAGTTCTTACCGGGTTGTCATTTACCCAGTACCTACCTTTCCCTAACCATATCACCTTGCTGAAAAAGCATTTCGAAAATGGAACAATGACAAAAGAAAAATACCAAATTCGAATGCATTTGTTTCAGAAAAACAGGAGAATTGGAACTGTTTTTGAAGCAAGTTGTTCATATTCATAATCTCGTTTATGAATTAAAATACATAGAAGGTTTTTGACCATAATGAAAGTAATATGGTCTAAAACTTTTATACATATTTGTGTTGTTGTGGCGATAATTACCTCGAGGTACCGCGGTGGAACTATGTTAAAAAAAAAAAATTGTATTTGTGATTGTGTTGTGTGCTTTTTCGCAGAGGTTCAGTGGTAAATGATGGCTTTTCCTTCATCGTTGCTTCCCTAGTTTTCCCTACACACACAGTAAAAGTCGGATATAACGACTTCACATACAACATCCGACTGTTTTTAGCGACGAAAATGTAAATTCAAGTTAGGTTTCATAGCTTTTAGTAGGAAAACGTATCCTTTTAGTACAACTCCGTTTTAAGTGACCAACTGCTTAAAGTGACCTATTTTAATGATTATTCGTTCGGTTAGAATGACGTGCAGTGTTTTTTTTACAAACCTACGCACCAATACCTCGCCCCCCCGTGCCCGGCTATTGCCCGTGCCCGGCTACTACCTGCATGCCAAAGTCAGTGTTTATCATCTGTTGTAACAAGGACTTTCGATACAAGACACAATGAGTTTCGTGAAGCAAAAGTGTTTTTCAATTCAAGAAAAAAGTGCTATATTACACAGTTTAGAAGCCGGTGAATCAAATGTAACCCTCGCGATGGAGTTCGGCGTGTCTCATTCTACAATATCCACCATAAAGAAAAATAAGATAGAATCCCTGTTTAATGCCAATGTTTTGAAATGTAAATGTGTCAGGACATCAACTCAAGAAACAAAATACAAACTCAAATTACAGACTTTCTATGTTAGTAAATTAGTAACTACATATTTGCATAGAATGTAGGTACATTGTATCTTTTTGGATTACAGTACATTATGTATGTTTGTTGTGTGGAATGTTTAAGTATCATTAAAGTTATATTTTGTATTAAATGTTTTATTTACCTAAAACGTAATTTATCTATCTATACTTTTACATATATTTCATACCAATAATTACAATAACATTAATATGTATCATAATAAAAACGTGCTTAAATTATCCGTCCGTTTTGAGCGTCATCCGGTTAGTATGACTAAGTATCGCCGGTCCCTTGAGGGTCGTTACATCCGGATTCTATTGTACTACACCCAATTCCAGCAAACACTGTTTTTTTTTTCATTTTTAGTATTTACAGTCTATTTCCAAGTGCATCTGAAGGTGTAATTCGTAAGCAGCTTCGGATGCAACACCAGGATTACATAATAGCATTTCCAATAACATCTATTCTCAATAATGTTCTCTGCAATAAACAATAAACAGTGTTAATCTAAGGTGAGTATGCTTCTCTGTATCTAAGCTTATTCAGAATATAAATAAATATCATTATATGTACATTTTATCAAATACATTGTACATATGATTGATTTTATTGATTTTAAAGTACCTACTCGAGAAACAAGGCAAAACATATTATTCTGCAACAATAATTCTGTAACCAACTACCACACACATGCACCAATTTCACGATTACACACACTAGGGAACAAATTTACCTCAAATATCAATGTATTTAATACAAGTTTACCTTTATTCAAGAAATATCTAAACAATATTTTAATGTAGAATATTTTGATATCTAAGGAGCATCACATAGGATCTATTGCATATATTTGTGTATTTCTTTATTAATCTGCAATGTAAAAACCTATTACCGTTTTCTTTTTATGTATCTTGCATTTTGTCATGTATTTTTCATCCCATTTAATTAGTCACCTGTAAATTTTGTAATTACTAACATACCTACAAGTTTATTTCTATGCCATTTATAACTTAGAAACTTTCTCTTTTATTGTAATGCACTATCTTTCTTTAAATTTATCTGTATACCGGGTTAGTATATTTATGTGTATACCTACCTTTCATATGATGTTTACTAGTTGTATTTTTATAGCTTATCTTTTTTATTTAAAAACTGTCTCTGTATTATAAACTTGTCATGTAAAAGCCCATCAGGGCGTTGAAAATTAATAAATAAAATTAAAAAAATATATAGTTTTGTATTAGTGCAACGAACCGGCGGAAGCAAGTTGTTATAATAATTTGCCTAGTCTGTAGTTAGTAATAAGATAGGACATTGTAGAAATATTTTATAAATTTGTACATCGCCTTTGTGGTGATTTTTCTCATCATCGTCGCTAAACAAATCATTATTATTATTATTATTATTGAAGATATTATTATATTGAAGAATTTTCTAATATCAGTCAATAACTCATGACCGCCATCTTCTGTGATTTACAAAAGCCCAGTTGTTTTGCAGAAATTCAAATGTAACATAGTCATATTCATGCCATTTGGTTTATTTGATATTTGGAAGGTCCTTGTTAAACGCCAATTCTAGATGCAATTCAGCTTTCCGTCAAATTGTAAAAAGCTTAAGAATATGATAGTTGTCCTCTTCTGCGATCACAATTTATTCAAAAGCTGAAACTGGCCAAGAAGCATTTAAAATTTTAAAAAATCACAAGTGCGCCCCACAGTTGAATTTGACAGCCACCTCTGGTCTGGAGCCCCAAAATACCTGGAAAAAACCCTTGACTGTGTGCAGAAACGGGCGGTCCTTCTGATAGATTTTCCTAATTCAACAAATGGAATTTTTTTTTTTTTTTTACATGAATACCGCACAAGAGTCCCAACTGCGCCCGTCTGGAGCCAGTGAGCATCCCCAATTGGGGTATGTTGTGAGGCTGAAGGTAGTGGGGAGGGGAAGGAGATAGGGAAGAGAAAGGTGTGGAAGTACCTTGCTATTCAGATCTGGTCACCAAACACGGCTAAAGCCATTACAGGCAACGTTTCAATTCTGAATGGTGGTCTTACACCAGGGCGATACTGAGAGTATCTTCCACTCTGGAACGTGCCGCAAATATACTATGCATTATTTTAAATGAATAAATTGTGAAATACACAAATTAATCAAATAAAATTTATTTGCCTCGCCGGGATTCGACCCCGCGACCTTCGGAATGCGAGTCAAGCGCCTTACCGCTGCACTACGCCGGCCGTCAGCAATGCCGAATGCAATCTTTAAAGCACAGGGGTCAGGTGGGAATACTATCCTTGTTCTACCGGTATTTCAATGGAAGATGCTCCGAAGAACTAGCGTCATTGATCTCTTTAGCTCCGGTGCATAGTCGGAAAACACGCCAAACGCGTGCCCAACATATGTACACGGTTGACATTTGTCATATGAGAACGGGTCTCTTCTTCGACTCGTTCTTGTGTTCAACAGCTTGGCTGTGGAACGATTTGCCGGCCTCTGGGTTTCCTCCTTCCTACAACATGGGTCTCTTCAAGACCAAACATACATATTTAAACATACATATATTAAAATTAAAAAAAAAAATAGTTCACACTAAAAAACGTTCAATTATTTTATATATGTTTGTAATATTTCATATTTAGATTATTTTATGTGGATAATCTTTTGTATTTTTATTTAAGTTTTTCTTTTGTACTCTTTATTTTTAGTTATTATCTTTTGTATTTTTATTTAATTTAATCTTTAAATATACGTAATGATATATACTGCTACCCGGCTCAGAACAGACATTGTCTAGTGAGTCGGGTAGCGCACATTTCTGTAAATAACTATTGATGTTAATAAACGCCCGGGTTACCGACAACTTAAAAAAAAAAAATGTTCATTCCTTCCCCTCCTCAAAAAGACCTTCACACAGCATCTCAGATAACATAGGCCCCAAGGGAAATTATTTTGCTCATGGCCTCCTGTGTGGAATTATCGTAAAAAAATATATTTAACGGGATCCTTAAACATTTTTGTGAGCGTTACGTTCAAATTTATAACATCAATCATGAGGTTTGTAATTTTCACCCGAAATTCTTACTTAGATCGTTCTTTTTATTCTCTACTTATTACTGTTTTTAATGAATAGTGAACTAAACTTATTTTACTTAGTACTTAGAAAGTACTTGTTATTAACCTTTTCCACGCGATCGTAACAACAGTTGATACGGCAAAAGCCATGCCTCACACGCGCCCGTATCAGCCCTTGTTACGCTAACTTCGACTGACGATATAACAGCGCTACTATGTCACAGTATTTTTTCCCGCTCGCTAGAATATTCGTGTAACTATCACGATGCTGACATATTCAGGCATATTTTGAAAGTAAAATTTTTTTTCGTAAAAAACATCTATAATCAAGTGAATGTGTCCTCGTGCCTCGTGGTACTTGAAATATGACATATACATACCGCTTATGGGTATTGAAAAAACGGAGTAGATCAACGCGGGTAAAAAGTTAAAAAAGTAGAAATGAAAGTGTTGTAATTAATAGTTAAATCATTTTTATTCAAATCAAATTTTTTCTTAGAGAATTCAATTTCTGGAACTTAATCCATTTAGTCAATTTTTATTTAAAACAAAAAAAATTAACATCTCCATAACAAACACAAATTATAATAGTATTTTTCTTCTACAACTAATCATGTAATGGTTTAAAAAAATAGTATTAATACTGCATACAAGAATAAGTACAACAGAATATTTATAGTTAAAAATAAAAGAGTTGAGGCAACAATCAAATTATATTATTAACTCGTAGAATGCCGTTCGTGCACCGGTGTGTTTGAGATTTTACACGCGATTTTGACCCTTATGTATAAAGAAAGTGTATGAAGAACACGGTCAGAATCGCTTGCTCTATTATGGCCCTTTACCATAGAGAAAACCACAATGCGCTTGGTCACTCCAAATAATTTATATTAATAATTTACCGGAGCGCGGGATTGTGCGCAGTTCTTGTGCATGTGCGGGAAAAATTCCTTTATCTACGATTTTGACCTTTCTATGTACAAAATTTCTCAAGGTCAGTGTCAGAATCGCTGCACATGAAATGTCATTGGGTGTCATGGATGCCGCTTTTTGCGAACGCTAATTGGTGGACAACCAACCCCAACTACCCCGGCAAACAACGGGTTAAATAATAAAACAGAACATGAGACTCTAACAAAGTAATATTTAATACTTCAGGGTCGTGTTTAGTCCTTAGAAGAAGAAACTAAATAGTTAAAATCTAATAAATGAATTGATAGCTTGTTATGATTTAAAAATGATCTCAAGATATTAAAATTACTAAAGGGGGCCAGTTCAAGTAGAACAAATATTAATGGTAAATCAATAAACTCAAACTAACAGAAGTTATAAGCTCACAGCTAATTACGATTTCACCGAAGTATGTGCCTTCCCCACGTTGAGACAGACTGCCGGATCCTCTGGCCGCTAGCTTGGAACTGAACTCAAATTCAATTGTTCCTCCTATCTTTTGGGCAACAAACGAAAAATGCTGGATTCGACTTGCTCGTAGTAAAATTTCAATTAGGAATTCAAAATTCAATTTGAATTGATACGTAGCAACCTAGTTATTGGGTGATTGTTAAATGGGTGCTTACTTCATCGAGTGAATATTTGGCCAGTATAAATCCAAACTGTTACAATCAGACTTCAATTATTCATCTTGAAAAATAGTAACACCGAGCGCTAGGCGGGTAAAACTTACCTGCTGACAACTTTGACAATCTCTAACTACCTCGCTGAGTGGTGGCAGACTAAATCCTCGTTTTTTGTCGCTTCCTTACCTTTCCCCGCGCAGCTACTGAGGGGCACGAAACAGTTGAGCACGGTAAACAAAAATTATCGAGCAACATAAATTGCCTTGGCTAAATTTTAAGAAGGTAGGTTTATTTTTTTATTATTTACTTATATTTTGTTATAATACATAAAAATGTTTGACAAATGTATTTTTTTATCTATAGTAATTGTGATGACCGTGGCCGGTTATCGACATTACCTCTGGACTCCGTTGCTGATGGATCCAGATTCCTCTGAATAGGTTGATCTCCGTTCAGGGTGTTGCAATAATAATGCGTAGGTAGTCTATTGTGTATTTAATCCGAGATTACTGTACAAGGTTCTTCTTAGGAGGCTGATAACAAGAGAGGACGAATGGACAACATTCACGCCTTTTATACGTTCCGCATGCTGTCTCACTCATACACGCATGTCTCTTTTATACTGCAAGACATACGTTCACTACAGTAATTGTAATTACAATTAATATAATAATTAAATCGAAATTACAAACATGGCAGTAGAAAAATTTGAATAGTCATACGCGGCGATACTCTAAATCAGTGGTCCATGAGGTCTAAAATGTGGTCCACGAAACATTTATTCATTTACTACAAAATCAAATCGAAAGACATCCAAAAGCTAATTCGTAACCCTTTGGTGTTAATGATGGAGATAGGTAGCTGAAGAAGTCCAAGAAGAGCACATTGAATTTCAAAATGATAGTAATTGCAAGGATGCATGTAATTACGCGATTAACAGTTAATCATTATTGTACCTTGTGGTCCCTGTGAGAACAAATAAATGCCATAGTGGTCCTTGGTCAAAAAAAGATCGGTAACCACTGCTCTAAATGTATCTTTCTACTTCCGCCGCATACATGCGGCCATACTGCTCAAAGGGTTATTTTATTTTATTTTTTTTATAAATAATCGGAGACGGTTTATAGTTCCCGTGAGCACTTAGGCCATAGACCCATTGTACTATCTCCCATTTTACCACATTCCTTTCACAAGTAACCCAGTCCCTTTTATAAAGTTCACCAGGATTGTCATTGGAAATGAAGCTATATCTTTTCGTTCGACAATGTGTTTTCCCAGGTCTCATTTCCCCTCTTCACTCCTCCTTGGTTCTCTGAAGGCCCCACAATGGAAGAGGGCTTCATCTCTCCTCTCCACTCCTTAGTTCCCCGAAGGCTCCACAACGGAGAGTCCACCTCCCCTTGGTTCCCTAAAGGGAAGAGTCCACTCTACCTTGGTTTCCCCAGGAGGCCCCAGGAGGGAAGAGAACTTCATCTCTCCTCCTTGGTTCCTTATAGGCCCCACAGAGGAAGATTTCACCAAGATGGCCTCATTTCTCCTCTTCACTCCTACATGGTTCCTCGAAGGCCCCACATGGGAAGAGGACATCATCTCTCCACTTCACCCCTCCTTGGTTCCATAAAGGCCCCACGCTGGAAGGGTGCCCTTCCCCTTGGTTCCTTGAAGGCCCCACAAGGGAAGAGTTGATGGAGGTGGCCTCAGCTCACCTCTCCACGGTTTCTCCTCTAGGTTCCTCCTACGGCCCCAGGAAGGAAATCCACAGAGGTGGTCTCAGCACTCCTAGGTTCCCAAAAGACCCCTAGTTTTCGAATGGTCCAATTTTTTTGTCCCACAAGTTACCAGGGAAATAGAAGGTCCACTCCAGCAGAGCCCTGAGTGCTGGAGTGAGGTCTAAATATTCCGAGATGCGACCTTGTTTCTCGGAGGCATCGTTCGTGACGCTGTTCCCCAGGACATTCAACCTAAGCAAGGTAGCTCACACCTTGGCTTGGGATGGCTTTTGCAGGTTTGTGTTTCCACTCCCTGAGCGATGGGTTCGCCACACTCCAAAGGGTTAAGTATTGTATAAGTTTAGTCATCAAGTTCAACTGTTAAGGTGTTTACATGAGCCATGACCTAAATTATACTTCTAATCTATGAAATGATATCCATAATTAAAAAACCAGTTTAGTCATCTCTTATTAGGGGGAGTGCTTGTAGGCAGCAGACAAAACTTCATTGATTTCATTAACATTCTAAACCATACTTAACCTGTTCATTGCAGTACTTGACACCATTAGCAATTGATAGTTGCAAGTTTAAAGTTGTTTTGAATTAGATTTCGCCGGAGTGGGAGATTTATATATTGATAAACACTTATCGTCCACTCTCGGGTCAATAGGTCAAAATCAATTTATTCTGCAGTCGTAGCTAAACACTAGAGTTATTATGTCTGTGAATTGACTACCTACCTAGGATAAATACTTCAATAATAACACGAGTCATGCTTGAGCAAAGTTCAATTTACTTCAATGAACTTGAAGATGCTGGAAAAAATAAATAATACCCAGTCTGATTCGCACATTGTCAGAAATATTATGTAAAGAACACAATTATGTGAAGATTCTTGCAAGTGAAAGATCTCTGCTACTATAACATTAATTGAATCACTGATTTTAAAAAGTTAATAAAGGCCCTATGCACCTCCCTGTAATCGGTGGCACTATCGGGGCAGTGGTTGGGAGAGTCCTTAATCGTTTCCTTGATCACCGCATGAGTAGACAAATCGCCCTTACTCCAATCAACGAAAACGGGACAGGCGATCCAACGATGACAGGTCGGCGAGCATGAATCATCCAGTATGTAGTGAAATAGTGTTGATTTTGACTTCAGTTTGTTTGCTAGCACTGCGCAGGGTGGAACCTTTTCTTGTATCTACCTATTATGCCATGAGCAAAAAGCAAAAGATATGTAGTGACAGAGAGGCATAACGAAGACCACCAAGATGAGACTTGTCCGGGCGTTGATTTTACTAACATTTCTCTACAGTGGACGTGGACGCTGACATGAAATAAAGCAGATATATGCTCTCGAAATGTGGTACCGAAGAAAAATGCTCTGCATTCCGTGGATAGTTAGATGCATAAATGTGTCCATTCTGGAAGAGCTAGGCATCCACAGTAGCCTTTTAATTATCTGCCTTCAATGTATCTTACGATACTGTGGACATGTTGTTCGCCAAACTGAGGACTCCAACTTGGAGAAACTGATAGTCGCTGGCAAAGAAAGGCAAACATAGGAAGACAGAATAAGTAGATGAAGGTGTTGAAGCGACCGGGTATCATGGGCGTCCCATACTCTCCACACAGAACCGCGAAGAGTGGTGAAGAATGGAATAGTAATAGTAATGGAATAGTCCACCATGGAAATTGGAGTAGGGGTTAGCAATGAGGAACTGACGTGAGAAGAAGAAGCATTATTATTTATTACATTTGAATGTGGCGAACGAAAGAGAAGCCTGACAGGAGGTGAGAGGACTACAAAATACTACTGCTACTATTCTGGCCTAGCTCTTCAAAACACTCCATGTCCATTCTGTCACTCATTTTTAAAAAGTTCTTCAGGTCTGCTGGTTCCAGTACCATCATGATATTCATGTGTTTCAAATTACAGCATTTCACCAACCCTCACCCTTCACCCAAATCTTCTTTTCCTTTTTTTACATAATTGCACGCAAGAAAGTGCCGGAGCCATTCCTATTATTTGATGTTTATAAAGTGTTGGCCCCATCTTGATCGACAAGCGCTTTGCAGCGCAATCAATTTCGCACTGCAGCAGAGACATGTGTATAAAGAAGATACCAATTTTATCCCCACAACCACTCTCTTTATACCACCACCGATTGCAGGGAGGTGTGTAGGGTCTTTAGGTCTGTAAAAGTATATTCAAAGATATTCAAAGTAGACTGTCTTATTTTTCTACCGCCTTCGATTGCAGGAAGGAATGTAGGGTCTTTAGGTCTGTAAAAGTATGTTCTGAGATATTCAAAGTAAACTGTCTTATTTTTCAAAAGTAGGTAGGGGGGCGTTCAAGTATTACATAATGCAATTTTTGAAGATTTTTGACCCCCTCTCCTCCCCATGTAACGCACCGTAACGTTTTTTTGTGTAACCCCCCCCCCCCCCCCTAAACGTTACGTAACACCCAAGTGACAATTTTAACCTGAAACTGAAACTGTACTGAAATGACGCTTAAATATCTTTATTCTTGATTTAATCACGTTTGCTGTAATAAATAAAACAAAAGATTTCTAACTCGCGACATGCTTATATTGTTTAATTTATTTATTGATATTGTTATTTATAAAAAAATTGGAAATTTATATTATTTTTATCGGCCTTGTATTCCTTCCGGATCTACACAATTTAACACTGTCTTACCTATAATATACCATATACCTACATGGTTTTACAACACATACTTTTTTTTTACATTAGCTCCACTGAGGAGGCCCTGAGGAAAGTAATTTTCCTAAGGTTTCCCTGTGGAACAACACTTTACTCCACTATGATTCATAAGCTGACTCATAGTGGAGTAAAACCTTTTTCATGTTCCGAATGCAGTTATACAAGTTCTCAAAGGGAAGATTTTAAAATTCACAGTATGATTCACAGAAGAGAAAAAAAAATCATGTCCTGATTGCAACTATTTGAGTCCTCAAAAGGGATACCTAAGAAGTCACTTGCTGACTCGACTCATAGTGGAGAAAAACCTTTTTCAGGTTCCGACTGCAATTATTCATGTACTACGAAGAGAAATCTAAAGATCACATGTTTACCCACAGTGGATAAAAACCCATTTATGTCCTGACTGCAACTATTCTTCTTTTTCTTGTCCCGACTGCGACTATTCAGGCGCTACAAAATGGTATCTAAAAATTCACATCCACGCTGGACAAAAACCTTTTTCATGTCCCGACTGCAATTATTCATGTTGTACAAAGGAACTTCTTAGAAATCATTTGCTGACTCACCGTGATATAAAACCTCTTACATGTTTCTACTGCGACTATTCATGTCCTACAAAGAGGCACCAAAAAATCACATGTTTACCCACAGCAGGCAAAACCATTTTCTTGTCCCGAATGCAATTATTCAAGTTCTCAAAAGGCAGATTTAAAAATTCACAGCGCGATTCATAGTGGAGAAAAACCTTTTTCATGTTTTGAGTGTAACTCTACATGTACTGCGAAAATTATCTTTATGTATTATTATTATATTTTAGCAGTAAATAAACCTGTGTGTAATAACTAAAAAGCGTTGTTCTAACTAAAAAAATTCCTTTAACATTCATATGTTTTGTTCCATAAATTTTGCATAATTTTTTATTTTTTCTTTTGCTGTTTTTCAAATTTCGTTGGCATTTTTTTGGTTGCGCTGCGCTGGCAAGTCAGCATCATAGCCTTTATAGGCCAGTAACAGTTAATGATGTAAATCTCCCGCTTTTGAGGATATTAAATACCTACAAACTCACTTTAACAACACTGACTACAGCAATTTGCGTATTTGCGTATTTCGTGTTTAAAACACTAACGCATACTGACAACGAAAATAAAATAAAAAGACGCACAATACAGTCGAGGGATTCCCCATACAACATAAACGAAAAGGGTTGCCAACTTAGAAGATTTTAATTCCGTAGTTTTTTATTTAAATAAAGAAAAACATGTTACGTAACGCGTTGTTCGACCCCCCCCCCCCAGTAACGCACCGTAACGTTTCACAAAACCCCCCTCCCCCCCAAGTGCGTTACGTAATACTTGAACGGCCCCTAGTTTAAATAAAAAAATAATACATTTTCTTATATGTATATATTTTTTTCCCTAATTATAAGTAAAAATATTTGTATATGTTTTTATCTGCTGTTTGTCAATTCATGAGAAATAGTTTGGATGGTTTGGATGCAGACGAGTTCTCTAGTTTGTTTTGTATATTCTGGCCGATTGACATATACATCTTTATTTTCTCCTTAATAAAAAAAAAGATGTTTATTAAGACGGTCTCAATCTGGAGATCGCGGGTTTAAATCCCACAATGCGCAAGTTGGTTTTATTCGATTAATTTGTGTTATTTCACGATTTAGTAATTTAAAATAATCTGTAATATATTTTCAGAATGTTCCGGAGTCTAAGATACTTTCAGTATCGCCCTGGTGTAATAGCACCATTCAGAATTGAAATTTACTTTTTATTTTTTAAATTCAAGTTTATTTAGGAAACATACGGTTATAAATATTCATTTTACATTTAATAGTGAATATAGTATAAACCAGTGAAGTTCCATTTAATGTTTCTTGAAATGGCTTTAGCGATATATGACCAGATCTTAATATCCGAGTACCTACTTCTCCACCTCTTTCCTCTCCCCATTATCTTCAGCTTCACAACATACTCCAATTGGGATGCCATGGTCTCACTCATAGTCTGGCTCCAGACAGTTTGGGCTCTTGTGCGGAATTCACAAAAAATCAATAAGTTAGAAATGTGCATGTGTATGCATCGTGTTTAGAATTTGGACCTAAATCGTTCCAGTGGTTAGGGAAATACTTGATATTCCTGATATTATTTGAAGTAAAAAATCTGAATCAAATTTTGGTCTCAGGTGACATCTTTGAGGTTTTTTTTACAAAAAGATAAAAAAATAGTATGTGTTGGCTGGGTAAGGGATTGGTTGGTCACTCGGCTGAGTGACCAGTGACGACATGTGAAAGATTGTTTTTTTAGATTTTGAACAAAAAAAAAATTAAAAAAAAACCTAAAAAAATTCATCGGAGAACAAAATTTTATTGAAATTTTTCGACTCCAAATAATTGTCACGAATCACTGGTTTAAATAAGTCAAGTTCATCCCCCAACGCCCTGTATAATACAAATTTGTGTTAACATTGTGTAAATAATTTTTGAGGTTGGTTAAAATATTTTGACCTCAAATCCAAAATTAAGTTCTATATGAAAAGGGCTGCTCAGTTGTTCCCCTTAACCCTTCAACAATCGGGCGTATTTTGTCAGAAGGTAAAAATATTTCCGCTTTGCAATACAATTCAAATAAACGAAATATTTATGGACGCACTCGAGATTTTTGCTCTATTTTAAACGAGTCGTGTTTTATTAAACATTTTCGCAATTTCCGCATCGATTTTGTCGCTCGTCGCCTCGGTTCGTGTTTGTTCAATAGATCATTTTAGTTTTTGTTCAATCTCCACATTAAAATTAAAAATAAAGTATCAAAAATGATAGTTAATCACTTAACTAAGAATTATTTAAACTAACGAGACCTTTACCTTTACGGAAATAGCTTTATCTTAAACACCTATCATAATGTTTCATTGAAATAATGAAAGAAAACCTTCTCACCTTGTAATTTTTTTAAATGGTCTATTGAACAAACAAGAACTAAGGCGACGCGCTGTAAATGTTAGCGCTCTCCTCTAACTTTCGTAATTTCGTATCTCTCCATCTTCTTCTTTTCGAGCCTGGTTGCAGAGCCTTAAGTGTTTTCTTTCTAACTAAAATTACTGATAAGATAACGAAAAAAAAACCACTCATATTTTATTAGCAATGTGTATTACAAACGTTATCGTCGACTGCCTTTTTTATTGTTCCAAAAAATTATTTATAAAAAATTACCAAAGTTTTATAACTTTTTTCATATTGCGGTCGGAAACTTTGGTTTCGTAAAGGTGCACATTTTAATTATATTTTATATTTGAACATAAAGCTTGTTGTTTTCGCTTTCTAACGCCATTTAGATCATATTTCTTACCATCAGAGTAAGGTAGACATACGATTTCTATGAGACCTATATGAGTTGTTCTGAAAACCGAACAAATTAGCCTGAGGGGTTAAGATCGTAGGTATTATTATGAATATAGAGGGATCTCTTGAAAAAACCCACGCCAACATGAAAATGTGTCCAATTAAAATTCAAATTTGTGTCGCGAGCCGCCCATGGAGTGACACCCTCAATTGGCGGCAAGTTGTTTTCGTCATCGTCCATTGACAACTCAATTACTGTAGCGGCGCGTGGTGGCACGCGCGACCTAACCTAAAAAGTCGCTAAATTACACCAATATAAAACCTCGAGATCATGCTATGTATGATTCATATTTACGCCCACCATAATTAATAATATTATTTCTTGTTTTACGACTTAGGTACAGTTTGAGTTGAAATCTTTGGGATTCTATACTGTTCTGCTAAGTAAAAATGCAGTACACCCCTCAGACCTCGGGCCTGTTTTGCTGGAAGGTCAACATATTTTCGCCTTGCAATAAAATAATAAATGGAATATTTCTGAACGCATCCGAAAATCAAAAACTGTTTTTGAAAGGTGATGAAATAGTCCAGCCAAGGAAGGAGGTGTAGAGTGCGTGAGCAGGAACCTAAGCGATTCCTTCAGGACTTATTTAGGGTGCTTAGGGTGTGAACATACTAAAAGTCCTTACGTCTAGGTGGTGAGCTAGGGGGGGAGAGGGGAGGGGGGAAGGTCCCGATTTTCGGGTTTCCGTTTATATCTCGAAAACGGTGCGTCGCAGAGGATAACTTTTTTAGAGTAAGTAAGAGCTTATAAAATTATCTACAACTTTTATTCTATGCGTAATTTTGGAAATCCCAGCCGTTTTTGAAAGAAGTTGTAAATAATTTAATTTTCTTTTAGAATATATATACATTTGTAAGTAAATCTCCAACCAGTAAATATTTACAGCAATTTTAAGTTTTTTCGTAAAACGTCATTTTTAAAAAAGCTGTTTTCAAGTAATATGTTTTCATCTTATTTCTGACACACAACTTTTGTTTGTTCGCCTAATAATATGTGTGACCACACTTTAAAGCCAGTTATTAAACAAAGTACATAGATAAAAATCATATAACTTGAAAAATTTAAATTTTATAATGATTTTAAAATTTCTAATGATAATGATGATAATCTCATTATGATTTTATTCTATTTCGTTACATTAAGTACATAAAATTATAAACCTCAATGTTATCACTGTTCTCAATAACATCATGTTAGACTCTGAACTTTATATGGATTCACGTTTTCATCCTCTTTGGACGTGAGGGTCCTGGCAAGCGTTGTTCATCCATGGCATCGTCGTTCTCAGTGGTGGATGGGCTCTACGTCGTCTTCATCTTCGTCTTCGGCAACAGGCACGCTATTGAGGCATCTCCCTTGGCAGTGAAGGCACGCTGCAGAACAGGTCAGCATTGCTTTTCGGCATCCACATTTGCCAATTTCACAATCCTTGGTGCAGCAACAAAATATCATTTTCAGAAGGACCTCCGGTGCTGGTATATCTTCTGTTGTAATTGACACCAGGGTGTCTCCTTCGTGTTTCCACCCCCATTCTTCAGGGGGCAGCTCAATCCCGAGCCACTGCTGAACTTGGTAGTATGTCCGCCGGGAATGCTGTTTAGCTGCACTCTCTTTTGGAGGGAGGGAGCTGATGTCAGGCTTCATATTTGCCACGGACCTTGTGAACGACTGGAAGCGGTACTGGTTAAGAGGAAATACTAGCGGCGTTTTTCCATACAAACGTATTCCCCGTTTATCTCTCTGGATTTTGACCCTAGAGCAAAATTTTTTTTTACATAATATAGATATCGACCACTAGCGTGTCGGTACGTTTTGCTTTTTTTGATAATTTACTTCTTATAGAAGTTAGGACCTTCCAAAAATGAATAAAATTGCCTAATTTAAACGCCGTCAAAAAACGTTCAGTATACAAACTAAACAATGTATTTTGAAAAAAAGCAAAACGTACCGACATAGAATATTTTCTTTTAATACAGTTAGTAAAAAAATTTTTTTTAATCCGTCCAGTTTTGGAGAAGAAAAATGGGGAATACAAAACATCGATTTCGAAGATTTTATTTAGGTATTTTCGGCCCGACGTGCAGGTGTCCCTTTCGCTCATTTCTCCTGAGGGGGGCCGGGGAACAAGGGTTTTGACAAATACATACATATAAAGCGAAGTAGTGATGTAACGAATTTTATCGGTAGACTAGTGTTGTCCTTGCCCGAGTAATCGATATTTTTTATTCGTTTTTTTTTCTGTTTAGTGAGTCATCGCGGTATACCAATACTGACCGAGCTTTCATACTAAAATTGTGCAAAATTAAAATTGTTTATGTCAAGTACTATAATAAATTTTCAATTTGGGAGGCGTTTTAGGTACCATCGCCCCGGAAACCATTTATTGGATAACCAACACCCCCACCACTTGGTCACCCCAAGTGGTCCGCTATGTTTGGTGACTGAGCATGGGTTCCCGGGTTCACGGGTGAGGTCTGCATGGGTTTTGGTGGCGGATGATTTTGTTCACTTACTGCGTGGCGGGCCGGATTGGGAGAAACTGGAAGAGGGAGATCTTTTGATCTCTACAGCCGGACTCTCTCCACCATCATTTCATACTTTTACCTACCCAGAAATTCCTCTCCTTCCTTTCATTAAAAATTACCTCCACACAGCTTCTCTAATGACTTTGCTATACTATAAGAGTATTTAACTTAAAAATAATTTTTATATTTCATTTTATATAATTGCATTTTGTGATATTTTTAAGTAATTAATCACCTCTCCCTTGAATATTTTGTCTATAATTCTCATATGCCTATAGTTGTTTGTCTTTTAATATTAATCTTATCCTGACGAAGAACACTCTGTTTTCGAAACATGTTGATAATATTGATTACATAAAGCTGTTTCTACAAAGTTATTTGTTCTCATTTAATTAAGAATGACGCCACAAAGATTGGACCCATTTGCAGCATTTCAAGCTGGGTAGCGATAACCAATTCGTTTGTGCAATTTCAATCAATGCATTTCTATGTTTCTCGAGAATCCTTCTATGGGCTTACACATCATTAGGTAGTACTTTTACGCCAGTTTATTAAACATTTGTGGTCAGAAACATCCAAGTAGTGTAGTTTTGTAGCTCTAGCACATATGAAGCTGTGTGACTTTTGCACTCCCAGAAATAAAACCTTTTTAGTATAATTATCATTATGCATATATCCAATTGTATATCCGCATGTACATTATTTGGCTTATAGTAAATATGTTATTTTCCACATCAAGTATAGGTACAATAAAATAGATGCAAGATTTTTTTTTTTGATAATTAATAACGTAAAAAATATCCTATATATATTTATTCTCAAAACTCTTGAGAACATATCGTCCTTGCATTCACAAAATATCCCATGTAAGGTTTTCGAACAATTTTTTTTTGTTTACACCATTTGATTCACAACGGTTTCCTAAATAATCTGACATAAATATATCCCATTTTTCAAACTCATCTTTTTAATCATTTTAGAGGCAACTCTGACCATTACTTGTAATTAATGGTAATTATTTAAAAAATATATACTACATATACTACAGAAATATAAAAAAAATATAAAATTAAATCCCTATATACTACAGAAATATAAAAAAATATAAAATTAAAATGAGAAAAAAAAGTTTTTTGTGTGACAGAAATCGTATTATTTTTTTAACTCAAATTTGTCGCACATAAATTAAAATTACCCAAAGAATTTTTTTTTATAATATACAATAATCTCAACAATCTAAAAAGAGTATATTATGCACTAATCCAGTCATTAATTCAATATGGAATTATTGGATGGGGGGGGGGGGGGTCATACAACAATATTCTAACCTTGATCAAAGTAATCCAGAAACTAATCATTAAAGTATTCCTTAAGAAACCCTCCACCTATCTAACAGAAACGCTTTTCGCAGATTTCACGGTGCCTCGAGGAGAGAATATCTTCAAGAAAAATGCAATTATCCTAATTTACAAAGATAATATAAATATCATCAAAAAATTTGAAACTCACCAATCAAAAAGATATGAAGATAACATCAAAATACCAAAATTTAATACCAAACTAATGCAAAACAATTTATTATATCTATTTAGGGATAAAGTTTTTCAACAACCTTCCCATTGAAATAAAAAAAAAACCAAAGACTGATGTCTTGGTTTGAAAAAACCAAAGACTGATGTCTGATGATAAACTGAAACTCAAACTGAAGCTACACTTCATCAGGAATAATTAACTAAATAACTACCTGTTTTTCTCATTCTTTCTATTTATTATTAATCTATATATCTCTATTTTATTTAGTTTTTTCGAATTTCTCCCAAGTGCACAATATTTTAGTATGTAACCGTATCCTATGTATGTACACCATATGTAATTTATATAACTCCACTGTACAATTATATATCTACCTATATTAAATATAAAAAAAATATATATATGTATATATATATACAGGGTGTTAAGGGACGTACTTGACTTACTTTAACCAGTGATTCCTGACATTATTTGGAGTAAAAAATGTATATGAAATTTTGGTCTCCGGTGACTTCTTGGATGACTTTTTTTTAATTTTTTCAAAATTTTTTTCTTCAAAATCAAACAAAAAAAAATTTCTTCTGCATGTCGTCACTGATCACTCAGCCGAGTAACTGACCAACCCCTAACCCCGCCTCTAACTGTCCAATACCTACCATTTTTATGTTTTTGTAGAAAAAATAAATAAAAAAAACTCCCAAAAAGTCACCGGAGACCAAAATTTTATTTACATTTTTCACTCCAAATAATGTCAGGAATCACTGGTTAAAGTAAGTCAAGTACGTCCCTTAACACCTTGTATATATATATATACATATATTTGTATGTTATGGTTAAGGTTTTCACGGGTGTAAGATGTAAAACAATTTTCTCGGTTTACCCGCGTAACGTAGTCCTGAGAAGGACTTTTTAACTCCTGACGTTTCGGACAGATCACACTATCCATCTTCAGAGGCCTTATGTCTTTAGTTTTTGTCTCAAACTGATAGCTTTCGCATGTCTGTTTGGTCCAGAGTCCAAGACTTAAGTGAGTGCAAATCAATTCTTATGGCTAGAACGGAGTACCCGGGTTGAATGTGATTTATGGTGCTGGGGGTACGAGGTGGGGCCGGCAGTCATAAGACATAAGGTAAGACATAAGGCCTCTGAAGATGGACAGTGTGATCTGTCCGAAACGTCAGGAGTTAAAAAGTCCTTCTCAGGACTACGTTACGCGGGTAAACCGAGAAAATTGTTTTACATATATTTGTATATATATATATGTATATATTTTCAATATAAACTCAGTAGGTAAAGCAAAAATATTTTTTTAATATTAATATTTAACTCTCAAAAAATTAGCAAAAAATTAAGTTGCATCAAAAATCATACGAAATTAATTCTTTTAAGACCAATATTTCGTAATTTGAAACAAAAATAAATAAAATAAAAAATATTTATCCGCACAAGATATTTTCTCTACCTTTTGATAAAAAAATACATTTTCAGTTTATTTGGGTGTTTTGGTCACAAATCCAAATTTAAACCCCCCCCCCCCCGGCTATTTGTTAGCTTTGGGAACTTTTGTAAAACCAAAGTTTACGAAACTTATGGAATTTTGTATCTATTAATTATTTTTACATGAAACGATAAAAGACAAACAATACATTTTTGTAATAAATATGTACGTGTTTTTATTTTTTCGTTATCAGTAATTTTAGTTAGAAAAAACGTAAGATGAGTGTCATTTTAAAAAAAATTGTGCGTTCAAAATTTTTATATTTGAAAAGCAAAGGTTTATTTCGGATTTCAAAATTTAAAAGCGTATTTCATCGCCTTTCAAAAACAGTTTTTAGTTTTCGGATACTATAAGAAATATTCCATTTATTTGGATTTTATTGCAAAGCGGAAATATTTCGACCTTATGAAAAAATATGCCCGAGGCCTGAGGGATATGGGTCATATGAGAAAGGCCAAGTTGCCTTTCCTACGTTTGCTACACAAAATATCATATGTGCATAAAAAGTGCGCACAAAAATCCTGAATGCAAAATTTAAGAAAAAAATGTCGGTTTTAATAAAAAAAATGTATATTAAGCCCACTTGTTTTCACCGAAACATGGTATCAAAAATAACTCTACAATTAATAAAAATAAATAAAAATATGGGTCCCTAATTTTTTTTTAAAGTTTTTTTTATTAAATATCCTAATATTCTAAAATACCCTTAGGATATTTTGTGCGCGCAACAACGATAAGTAGCTATAATAGCATATTCATGGACGCTAACAATGGAACGCTCCTGTGAGCGGTGAGAGAAATTGAATGTTTGGTGTCTACACATTTGCAGATTGGTACATGCGTGGTCGGCAGAAATAATAATTCGGCTGCGGCTACGGATGACGCGCGTGGCTCACTCACACAAGGCCTGCATTCACTCACACATCTAGAGCGCGATTCTGACTACTGTCAGAGAGTGAAATAAAAGAGATTTTTTAAAATACCTATTCATAAATGTTCGCAGCGACCGGCAGCGCTCTTAAGGGAGGTCTATCTTTTTCAAGAGTGATCGCCAACGTCGGGGGGACCCACTTTCTGTTATCTGTGGGGGGACCTGATACGGCACTTAAAGAAGAAGATATATATTTTGCATCACTTTTACTGACATTTTAAAGGAGGTTCTGAGTTGATTTCATTCTGAGTTGTCCGGTCACCAAAATAAACATATAATTTTTGAAATATAAAATTTTTGAATGCAAACATAAAAACAGTTTTTAAAAAGTTAATGAAAAAAAAACACTCACACATATTTTATTAGACAAATGTATTATAAACCTTATCGTCAACTAACTTTTTTGTATGAAATAAAACAATAACTAGTTTTTTAACCACGATTTATTTAATTTTTATAATACCGACCGGTTTCGCTTTACTCAAGCATCTTCAGGGTATAAAATTAAACTTACTTTACTTTACTTTAAACTACTTTATACTTACTTTGCTTAATTACTTAAACTTTACTTAACTTTAAAATTACTTTACTTAATTACTTTTTGTCATTTCATGTAAAAATAATTTATTAAAAATTCGCAAAGTTTGCAAATTATTTTTAAAATTGTGGTCGGTAACTTTGGTTTCTTAAATATGTACGTTTAAAGCATGCTGTGGTTAACTTTATAAAGCGTGGTGTGTTGTCTTTCGAACACAGTTTAGATTATATTTCTAAAATTGACAGTTAGGGATCGTCCATTAATCACGTGATGTTTTTTAGCAACTTTTTAACCCCCCCCTGGTTATAAGTGGTGAGGTTTTAGGCTAATCCCCCCCCCCCAAAGAATTACGTGTATTTTTTTAAGTACAAAAATTTTGATATTCAGAATATTATCACGAAAAATAAATACATTATACCCCCCCTCATTATATTTACAAATAAATACATTATATCCCCCCCCCCCCTTGTTATATTTCGTGATTTTTTCCGAACCCCCCCCCCCACCTTTTTGAGCCTCACGTCATTAATAGACGACCCCTAAGGGAGACAACGATTTCTACGAGTTTTTTTGTATTTCTTGGGCATTAACTATGTAACAATTTCTAGACTTTTTGTTTTTTTGAAGAGTTTTATTAAATGTACATTTGTTACTTAAATTTAATTTTTCCGCGACCGGTTTCGATAAAACTCTTCACAAAAACAAAAAAGATTTCTACGAGTCCTATGAGAGTTGTTCTGAAAAGCGAACAAATTAGCCTTTGGGGTTAACTAGCGTATCGGTTTTTTTGCTGCTAGGCACTGCAAGTGGCTTATTGATAGGCTTCGTCCAACATAGAAAAGTTTCCTGATATTGGAGTTTTGCCACTTTGTCTCTACAACAGCAATATTAAAACTATCCAAAACTATTCCTAAAGATATCTCTATTTTTGTTAAGAGGGCATTACCAGAGAAAACCAGAAATATGTTATTTTCAAATCAGATTTTAGACGTATTGAATTGATTCTTTTCCACGAAAAATTATAAATGGATTTCGAAAGATTGTTCTTTTATCTAGCATTCGTATGTAATAAACTTTGAGAATTTTTTTTAATTTTTAGCATAATAAGGTTATTCCATAGGTTGTTGGCAGATTAGTTAAATTTTCAAAAAAGATTTTGTATTATACCACACCCATTTCAAATAATATAATCATGCAGTAAAATAAATCAATACATTATCTAGCAAACGCATGTTTTAGAATTTAAAGTTTAGTTTCAATAAAATCATTAAAAAATATGCACGTACCATGTGTTTCTTGACGAAAATTGGTCCATTTTTGTATTTATTTGCGCACTTACAAACTAATATATTTCAGATTTTTTTAACATTCTTATCAAATTTAGACATCATTGAAAAATGATAAATACTTATAATCAAAAAAATAATTACAAAAGTACATTATTTTAATAGTTTTATCATCACGCCTTTCAGCATTTTTGGATGAAGGTATAAATTAAAGCTAATTTGAATTGAAATAAATTCGATATTGAGTTATAATTTAAAAAATCTGGTACGGAGAATAATTAATCTTTCTGATTGTAACCGCCCTGCACGATTGTAAGAACAACTTTCGACGAAATGTGGATTTTCGTCCGCTGGCTGATTAAACGCTCTTAATCTATCAAATTGCTGTATTTTTGATTTTTATCACTCGTGTGCGTTTTTATCTCATTTTATTTTTTAATTATTTCTTTATCTGTTTAAAAATCATCTGTCATGAATTAATTGTACAACCAAACATGTAAAAGCCCTCTGGGCGTTAAATAAATAAATAAATTAGAATGTGTGCAAAAATTAATTTGTCACATCCTACTAATATTATAAAGGTGAAAGTTTGTATGGATGTATGTTTGTTACTCTTTCACACAAAATCTACTTCACACAAATCTAATGGACTTTAAAAATTCTTTCACTAATAAAAAGATAGATTGTTTGCGTGATCTATAGGCTATATATATTGGTAAACTCTTGCGTTATGAATAATCTTTGGCGTTATGAAATTTTTTATCATACGTTTTCTGTCGCTAATAAAATCGATTTATTGCAAACGTCAGAAACCAATTGTCGCCTTGGAAACGATGTTTTTTTTTTTTTTTTTTAATTAGGCAGCTCACCCTAAAAAGAGTACTTTGTTGGTGTCGTACTTAATATGTAACTATCTCTAAAAATGAATCACCGAAATGTATGTATGCGCATAAACCCGAACGACTGCATCAAATTGGATTTTTTTTGTTCGTTATTATGTATAAAACTACTGTTGAGTTCTGGCATTATGAAATTTGTATACAAAATTATAAAATAGGTGGCATGCGAGCAGTTTGAAAAATGAACGTATCGGGAATTAATGTGTGGAATGCGAGAGGTGAGTGGGGGGAGTGGGGCGGGGGAGGGGGTTAGGGGAGGGAGAGGGGGGAGAGAAAGAAGGGGAAAGGAGAAGGATGGTGGAGGGTGTGGGGAGGGGTAGGGGGTGGAGGGAAGGAGGTTGATGGGGGGGGGAGTGGTGTGGGGATAGGGAATGTGGTGGGGTAGGGGGTGAGGGGAGTGGTGGGTGGAGGGAGTTGATGGGGGGGAGTGGAGTGGAGAGAGGGAAGGTGGAGGAAGCGGAGTGGGTGGAAGAGGGGGGAGGGGGGTTGATGGATGAGCGGAGTGTGGAGAGGGAAGGTGGAGGGGGGGAGAAGTGGGGGAATGGGTGAATGGAGGGGTAGGGGGGTTGGGCAGGGGAGTGGAGTAGGGGGAGGGGTGGGTGGAGGGGGAGGGGGGTTGATGGGGGGAGTGGAGTGGGTAGATGGAAGGTGAAGGAGGCTGAGTGGGAATCCCCTAATACTGTGCGAGCGAAGCCGCGGGAAAAAGCTAGTCTACAATACTATATTGATGTGACAATTTTAAAAAGATAGGTATTTATAATATCTTTTTGATATTATGTTAAATTTGGAAATTTCCTATGTTGGAAAAGTTTATTTTTCACAAAAAAATTCTTCCGGAAAATTAGAAAACTTCAGCTATGTTTTTTTTTGTTAAAACATTTATATTTTGATTTTGTTAC
Organism: Limnephilus marmoratus; assembly: GCA_917880885.1. NCBI lineage: Eukaryota > Metazoa > Arthropoda > Insecta > Trichoptera > Limnephilidae > Limnephilus > Limnephilus marmoratus. The sequence goes on along the minus strand of OU862924.1, from coordinate 42,183,374 downwards.
ATGAAGTTAGAAAATTTTTATCTTATAAAATTTTCGGTTCCGAAAATAGGAAAATGGAAAAAAATTGCCCGGAAAATGATCGGAAATGGGATGGCAAATTGAATAAAACTTTATAAAACTGAAAAACTCAAAGTCTTGTAAATTTTCTTCAAGGCATTTTCTCATCGCGGACGCTGTTTGAAAACTTAAATGGTTCTTTTTTAAAATAACAGACGTGGAAAGTGCAGAAAAAATTTCCACATTTGGAAGGTGTGATGGAAAAATAATTTTTTTCATTTTATTTGAAAAAAGTGTCATCGGAAAGCAAAATTACATTAATCATTTTACTCCAAATAAGCCCAGGAATCGCTGGGAGCATAAGTTTGTATTGAAAAAATGCAACTAAGAATTTTCATAAGGAATAATAAAGAAATCTAAATACATTTAATTTTTTATTTATAGTAGGTACTAGGTGCTTATATATTTAAAAAAATGTATTTACATAATATATGACCCCTACCCTGTATCGTCATAGATTTAATGTTCATTTGATAACAACTGTGTCAGTGTGTGGGTTGCCATAAAAATAAAACAATTGAATAGATGATAACGCACACAAACCATGAAAATACGACTAAAGACACTTTAAAAACCCATAAAATAACGCTACCGTTTTTTTTCGAAATACTCGTAGTTCAACATCAACAATACTTTTTGTCAAAATACCTAACTATTCTGTAACAGTTGCAATTTGGGAGGCGGGTATGAGTAGATACCATTTATTGGATAACAAACACCTCTGCCATAGGTCCTCCCATGTGATTCTCTACGTTTGGTGACTTAGCAGGGGTGCCCGGGTTCATGGGGTGAGGTTTGTTCGGTTCTTAGGGGTGGATGCGTCTGGCCACCAACTGCATGTCGGGCCAGATCGGGAGAGAATGGCCGAGGGAGCCCCTTTGACTTCTCCAGCCGTACTCTCTCGGAACATCGCCTTGCACCGCAGAGGAAGGAATGGATTCATACGTCCGTCACTCTTGGACACACTGACCCCCGGATTCCTACCCACCCCTAATACCATTTTCCTTTTCAGAACTTCCTCTCCTTCCTTTCCTAAATAGACCCTCCATGTGGCATCCCCAAAGTTGACACAGGCCCTGAGGGGAATTATTTTACGTAGAAAAACTAAAAGCAAAAATCATCCCACCAATTGGTGTATTTGGTAGAATTGCTCATTTTTTACCAATACAGGTAAAGAGGGGCTTATTAGCTTAATACAGTCCCATCTAAATTATTTAATAGAAATATGTGTACATTATGTTCTTAAAATAATACAGAACCAAGTTATTAGAAAACTCTTCAATTATAACCCAGACACTCATCAAAAAAACTATAGCAGGAAATGAATCTTCTGAAAACAAGATATTGTACGAATATACATAACACATGCTTTTTAATCTACAAAATACAAAATAGACATATAGGTACACACAAACACAACATTTATAAAAACTTCACAAGGACACGAACATTATACCTAGTAGACAACATAATAAATTGTACACAAATACGCACTGTTAAGACTGAAAGAGAAGCATTGGCTACGAGACATATGGCATCTTCTTCCAGACAGCCTAAAAACGGGAAAGAGCATAAATATCTTTAAAAAAACTGTTTAATCTAAAGTCGTTAGAGCTAAATTAAAAATCTTAACACTTTGAACTTAAGTCAAAAAAGTGAAATGTTATATTTCTTAACTTCATAAATGAAAAAAAAATTCTTCGCGGCTACGAGCTAATAATGTAAAAAAAAAATTGGTTCACTCTTTTCTTTCCACAAAAATACCCTCTGCACAGCGGCCTCCGTGCTTGTGGGGTAAGGATCTTGACTAGCAATCCCAAGGTCGCGGGATCGAATCCCGGTGAACGCAAAAAAAATGAATAATTTGTGTTATTTCACAATTATTAATTAAAAATAATATGTCGTATATTTGCCGCACGTTCCACAGTGAAAGATATTATCAGTATACCCCTTGTGTAATACCACCATTCAAAATTGCTAGCTTGAAATGGCTTTATCCGTGTTTGGTGACCAGATCTGAAGTCAGGTACTTCCCCACCTTTCTCTTCGCCGTCTCCTTCTCCTTCCCACTACCTTTATCCTCACAACATACCTCAATTGGGGATGGCAGTGACTGGCTCCAGACGGGAGCAGCTGGGACTCTTGTGAGGTATTCACATAAAAAGCATCCCCAAAGTTGACAGGGGCCCTGAAGGAAATTATTTTCCTCAGAGCCTCCTGTGTGAATTCAATGTAACAAAAAAAAAATCGCTCTTCAAACTTCACCCTGACAGATCAAAGCGAACTTTCAGATATTGTATTTTATCTTCTATAGTGGTTTAAATAAATTATTTGCCCGTTTTTGGCCAAGAAAAATTTAGGCCAGAAAACCCTTAAACAAGCTGTGGTCGCCTGGTGATCCTAGCAAGGTTGGGTTCTTTCGGGTACACACTATTACACCCTTATAAAGGGTCTCAGAACAGACATAGTCTAGTGAGGCGGATTACTTTTACTTGTTTTAATACGATAAATTAAAACAATAAACGCCCGGGTTGCCGGCATAAACTATATATTTTTTAATCTAGCCCATTTAATCACAGAGATCAAAAAATTGTCCCTGCTCCCATAGATCTCATATAAATTGTCGTATCTCCTTACTGTCACGGTGAAGAAACTAAATGATCTAAATGGTGTTAGAAAGAGAAAACTCCACGCTTTATATTCAAATTTAAAATTTAACCGTAGAAAAGTTTTAATATACACGTCTATCACACCAAAGTTCCCAATAGATATTTGAGAAAAAATTACAAAATTAGTTTTTTTTAAGAAACTACAAAAACAAGAGATGATAATAACGTTTATAATTCATTTGCCTAATGAAACATGTGTGTGTGTGTGTGTTTTTTCGTTATCAGTAATTTTAGATGGAAAAAAACCTAAGGTTAGCCATTTTTAAAACTTTTTATGTTTGTATTAAAAATTTTAGTAATTCAAAAATATCACATTTATTTATAACTAGCTGGTCCCGGCATGCGTTGCTATGCCATTTAATAAAGAATTTGTTTCTCCCTGAGTGTTCTTTCCAATTCGTCCCGCTCCCCTTCCGCCTCCCCTTCGTCCCCTGCGTCCTCTTCCCCTCTCGCTTTCCCACTCCGTCACCTTCACCTACCCTCTCCCCACTCCGCTCCCCCCCCCTTCCCCCGTCTCGCGATCTCGCGAACCCCCCTCCCGAGTTCCATTCCCCCCTCCCAGGTCCCCCTCCCCTCTCCCAGGCTCCCTTCCCCCTCCCTGGTTCCCCCCCCATCTCTCCCTCCCTCCCGCTTTCCATAGCAATAGCCGCTTCCTCGCGTACCACCAATAGCAATTTTTTTATACAAATTTCTTAATGCCAGAGCTCACCGGATGTTTTATAAAAACTTTGTCATGACAATAACGAACAAACAAAAAAAAGAATTATCCAATTTGGTGCAGTCATTCGAAAGTTATGCGCTTAGCAACACATTCAGCGATTCATTTTTATATATAAGATGATGATATTTGAAAACATATTTTATTACCTTTCAAAAACAGATTTTAATTTTCAGATATATTCAGAAATATTCCATTTATTTGGATTTTATTAAAAAAAGTGTTCAAAAAATTCCTTTGTTGTTCTAGTAAAGCGGTTCATTCAATTAAAAGAAAATCCAGGACCTTCTTTAAGTAAAGGGATCAGTTCACCCAAAATGACACAAAGCATTTTTATTGTTAAACAGTTTGATTAAAAAACAGTGACTTCCTTTCCAGACAGAATATTCAAACTGATTGTGTGTTTACCGAAAAAAACTCATATTAATTATTAACTGAACTTTACCTTGTTATTATGGTATAAATGCAATGTAAACGATTTATTTTTTAAATTTTTGTTGAAATAACTTGTTATAATTTGGGAGGCGGGTACAGGTACCGCCCCCCCCCCGGGAACCAATTATTGGATAACCAACACCTTTGCCATAGGTCACTCCAAGGGGTACCCTACGTTTGGTGACTTAGTAGGAGTGCCTGGGTTCATCAGGTGAGATCTGATCAGGTCTTGGCGGAGGATGTGCTTGCCCACCGGATTTGCGGAATCTGAATTTCTACCGTTTTATAACATATTTTTCTTGAACAATTTCTTACGTTCTTAACAATTTCTTACGTTTCTAAAAAATTGTATCTTATTTTTTAGATAATATGTATCCATTTGCCACGCCAAAACGGTAATTATATGAAATTCCCTTGATAGAATAGCAAACATTATCATTGTACTCAGAACACGGTCATGGTTTTGCTGCTATATTTTCCGCATTTAGTTTTGAATTTTGTCATTTCTAACGGATTTGAAGATGTTTTTTTTAAATTTATTTAACTTATCTCTTCTTATTTGACAGACTGCCGACCCCTGCACTACGTCAATATTTAATCGAATACGGTATTATAGCATGGGAAGGAGCCAACGCTGCCGCCATTGATCCGATCTAAAGCTCAGAAACTAATTATAAAGATTATTCTAAAACTACCGATCACAAGCAGTTCGGGTGATATCTTTAGGAGAATATGTATTATGGAAAATAGGCAACTTTATGCCAGACACGTATTAGCATACCTCTTTAAACACACATCTGTTTTTGACAATATCCAAACTGCTTGAGATACTAGAACCAAATGGCATAATCTCTTACTTATATCCTTTTCGCAAAAGAAAAACTTTTGGCCAAAGAAATTTAAGATACTTTGCAACAAAGCTGTACAATGCACTTCCACTGGCCGTCAGACAGAACAGTATAAATCGGACACCATGTCTCGGATCATCAGCCAAGACATATCAACCATCAAACGATTTTATTAAAACCTATTTATAAGTATGTATTCCCAAAGGTACGATGCTGATTGCCTTTTGTCTATTTTAAATGAAATATTGTTGTTATTTTTATTTTTATGATAAACTGCTCTAAATATGATTTATTGGCATTAACTGCGTAATAATTTCAAAACATTTTGTTTTGAAGAGTTTTACATTCCATGTACATTTGTTACTTTAATTTTAAATTATCTGCTACCGGTTTCGACACACCTTTGTATTCACTAGTTTTTAACTTTGCTAGTGAACGACATGGATGTGTCGAAACCGGTAGCAGATAAATTAAAATTTAAGTAACAAACGGAAAATAAAATTCTTCAAAACAAAATGCTTATATGTATTAAACTGCGCCTGCTCTCAACACAGGAGTTCCTAGTGAGACAGGCACAGCACATCAACAATATAATTTAATTAATAAGGTGAAAAATAAATATATAAAAGAAACACAGCTAAAGCCATTTCGAGCAACGTTTCAATTTTGAATGTATCAAGATTTAGTCGTTGGTCTTTCAGCAGGGCGATTCTGAAAGTATACACCACTCTGGAACGTGCAACAAATATACTGAATACATTGTGAAATAACATAAATCACTCAAAGAAAATTTACTTGTGGATTCGAATTTCATCGGATTGCAAAATGACATCTACTTTATGTACAAATATGCTCAGGAATCGCTGGTTAAAATCTTTCGGATACGTGGTATTAAATATGTAAATGTTGTTAATATCGCAAATAAAAGTTTTCTTCATTTGTCTCGAAATGTAGATTTATGGAGGTATCAGAATTTGCAAGTAGTACCCCTACTACTACTCGGTTTCGCAAGAGTTTCAACAATCTTCCCTATGGAACAATCCGTCATCTTTGGCATTTTTAAGCTTCATAGATCAATGCATAAATGTGAGCCGAACAGATGCGTTTACACATAAAGAGAGATGATCAAGTTATTCAATTTTCGTGAAGCCAGAGCTCACCTTTCGATATTTTTGATCGACTTAAACGTCGTCAGTCAAATAAACAGAGAAAAATAATAAAAGGTTGTTTTAGAGGAGTGATAGATGATTTTTGTCTTTTCTCTTGTACGGAAAAACGAAACTTAACGTAAATTCCTCGTATTACGTAACTATGATATAATGGAGTAGGCACTACTGGAGACTTAGAACCAGTGTTGCCATATGCAAGATTTTTACAATGCTTACATGGTTTTTGGGTTTGTTTTGTTAACGGGTCAGCAAAAATATATACTTTTGAGTGAGGAATGTAGTTTTTGAAATTCAATGCGGGTTTACAATGTATCTAATCTAATTATCATATTTGTCAATGAATAATATGAATAATAACAAGAATACATTAATAAAATAATGTTGTTTTGTTTTGTTTTTGCTTTTATTTAAAAAAAATTAACAAAACAAAAAAACGACTTAAAAAATGCACTAAAAAGTAAAAAAATATTTTCGTATACTTCTACAACTTAATAATCAACTTACTTTTTCTACTCATCAATATGTAGGTACGATTGTTATTTTTGGAGTCGGTGTCAGCCAAGGCAGGTTTGTAACTACAAACATAGTTATAGGTGAGATGTGCTTGTGTCGCATGCAGGGTCGCGGTGGAAGGGGAGCTGTCAAATAAACACGCCGGGCCGGGTACCTTGACTGACACCGACTCCAAAATTAACAATTGTACTTGCATATTGATGAGTAGTAAAAGTAAGTTGATTATTAAGTTGTAGAAGAATGTGAAATTATTTTTTCACTTTTCAGTGCATTTTTTAAGTCGTTTTTTTGTTTTGTTAAAATTTTTTTTTTTTTTTTTTGATTTATAGTGAATCTAAAGTACACTAACTAATCTAAACGTGCTGCTCATATGAGAAAGACATTACTTGACCATAACGACGTTACGGTAGGTGACTCAAAGATCCGGATAGCCTATAAAATATTCGGCCGGGTATCGTTAATTTGCTCCAAAGAATTGAAGAGCTCGGTTACTTTGTCATGGATCCCATAATCAGAACCTTACCAAACTCTTATCAAACTACCCTTGAAGTACATCCTTTTCAATAAAAAAAGAATCACCGAAATCAGTTGGCGTGATATTGAGTTATTCGTCCATTTGTCGCGCACATACTTAACTAACTAACTAACCATCACGCCGTTTCCCCGCAGGGGTAGGCAGAGAGGACGGACCGCCAAACAACTCGGTCTTGGCACACACTCTTTGCCTCACTCACATTCATACATCGCCTCATACATACTCTTCTATTATTCTGACTTTTGACATGGCGCGTCTCAAGTATCTGATTCACTTGATCGTACCATGTCTTCCTCGGGCGTCCCCGACTTCTTCTACCATTCACATTTGCATCATATATTCTTTTTACACTACTTTCTTCGCTCATTCGCTCTACGTGCCCAAACCATCTGAGGGTCCCTTTCTTAATTTTGCTCATTATACTTACATCAGCCTTACATTCTTTGCGGATATCCACATTTCTAACACGATCATACATGGTTTTACCACACATACGTCTCAGGGATCTCATTTCAACAGCATTCAGTTTACTTTCATCCTTCCTCTGCCAGTTCCATGCCTCACTGCCATACATCAGGGTAGGTACCAGGACTCCATTGTGGACTGCTAGCTTCGCTTTTTTTGACAGATTTTTATTAGCGCCAACAGCATTCAGTCCTCCATTAATGGAGTTACCGGCATTTACCCTTCTTTCTATATCTCTATCAGCCTTCCCATCTCTCGTAAACATACTACCCAGATAAACAAACTCATCCACCTGCTCCAAGTATTCATCATTCACAAATATAGCGCACACTGTTTTCGTACTCTCTCTTTCAAACACCATGACTTTAGACTTACTTACATTCATCATTAACTCATTCTTCATACATACTTCGTTCATCCTAGATACTAGAGACTGAGATCTTCCATAGTGTTAGAGATCAGCACCGCATCGTCAGCATACAACAGGCAACATACTTTCAGACTATTCAATTTCGCGCCCAATCCCACATCTTTCAATTCTCGCATACAATTATCCATGTATAGATTGAATAACCATGGTGACATTACGCAGCCTTGCTTAACACCTTTTGTGATGTCAAACCACTCCGTAAAATCACCGTTCACCCTAACACATGCAACGCTTCCCTCGTACAGAGACGCAATTGCCTGTATGAGATTTGCATTCACTCCATACTTGGACAACACCTTCCATAGCTTTTTCCTGTCGAACATACTTAATGCAAATTTAAGACTTATATGGTTTTCTCATGGATGCCATTGTCAGAACTGGACCAAATTGAAATGGGACCATACGGAAAGCACTAGCTTTCAAATTAAAAAAAGAATCATCAATATCGGTTCACCCAGTCGAAAGTTCGGAGGTAACAAACATTAAAAAAAATACAGTCGAATTGAGAACCTCCTCCTTTTTGAAGTCGTTTAAAAACAATATTGGATAATTATTGTTTTTTAAAGCGTTGTAGATAATTTAATTAGATCACGGTCATTTTTTAAAATATTTAATTCCCCAATAAAAGGCTTAGGAAAAAATGTTTTTGTACACTTTTTTTAAACAATTTTTTATAAAAGAATGTGTCCGTACTGTCTTTGAATTATAAGTAAGTACCAATGTAAAAATATTTCAAGAGGAAAAATTATAATATATCTAGAAGAAAACACAAAACATGCATTAACCTTTATTAGGGTATATTAAATAATTTTATAAAGAAATACTGCGTATTTCAGAGTCCAAAAAGTAATTTTAGTTGAACATAATGTTGGTGGAATGTATGTCGTAATTGTGGACCTTGTGAATCGGCCCGAGTGTAAAGTTATCCTGGTTTTTGCGTAAATTAGAATATCCTTCGTAAATAATTGTATGAGTGATATCAAATTCAGGGTTTTAAAAAACATTATTTGTAGGAGTTCTGATTGGGACTCTAAGTATAATTTTCAAAATTGCCCTTTGTGCCACAAGGACTTATTTTTTAATCTTCAAAACAAGGTAAAACATTTTTTTTACCCCTTAAACAGGTTTAATTTTTATTTTCGGGATATGGCATCACTGCTTCGAACTGAACTGTCAATCAATTCTGTGTGAAATATGAACCTAAATAGGAAAATGTCGCTTTTATTTTAGAGTGATTGATCATTGACTAAAACAAAAGACGTCGGATAAAGGAAATATGGCTCGGTTGGGTAAAGCTGGTGTAATGTAATGACACCCTTAAAATATAAATTATCGGACTATATTTTTATGCGGCGTCTTTCAGAAAGGGTAAAAATTACAGAGTGAGGAAAATACAGAGCTGCGCTTAAGGACAAGGGGAGCTGTAGTGTATTGAAAGAGCTTATCAGATGCCGACAGATGCCAGCAGGGAAAGAGCTTCTATCAGGACCGACAGATGCCAGTAGGGATGCCCGGGGAGCAGTGGCTGTCCGGAGCGGTCAATCACCAGCTTACCGACCAGATTCAATTAGCAGCCAGTATAGACGGGTCGTGTGACCAGAGCATAAATATTGTAAATATGTAAATAAATAATTAACCTGGACCTTATTATTACCACTAAGTACCCCCACACAAAAATCAAGAGGAGTGCCGTGAGCGTGACGATGACAGTAATTTGGTATTTCAATATCTTTGGTAATTTGTCAATAAATACGAGTATAATACATATAAAACCATGTATCATGAATAATGAAGAAGAAGATAATAGAACTTGCATTTATTTTATTTATATATGCATGTATATTACAATACATTACAAAATGATTATGCATTATACTAATAAATCTAAAAGAACATATAAAAAAGGAACAAGAAGCAGAAAAAAAAATAGGTAACGGTCACAACTGGGACTCGAACCCAGGATTTCTTGTCGTGCCATAATCAACTCGGCCATTGGGATCTCTTATAAAAATTGAATATTTATTTAGTCTTTTAGAAAAGATGAATAGGTGTCCCACATAAATAAAATCGGATGTGTTTATTCGAGACACTATCTAGGTTACAAACCAATTCTTTAGAACTTTGTGATTATTTAGCAACAGCCAAAAATATGGGAAAAAAATTAGTCGAAGATCGACCAATGGCTGAGTTGGTCAAGGCGTTTGTCCCGGTAAGTCGAGAGTCCCAGTGGAGACCGTTATTTATTTTTTAGTGTCTTGTTCTTTTTCATATTTTCATTTAGATTTTTTAGTATTGTCTTCTGCAATGAAATAAGAAAATAGATCACATAATTTTTGTGTATATATCTTGGGCATTTACTATGTAACTTAGTCAATAAGCTGGCTGGAACTAGCTGGGGATGCGACGCCAACACGCTCAGAACGGCATCCATTGCCCTGGTTTTCTCAGCAGCTGAATACTGTGCTCCAGTATGGGCCAGAAGCGCCCACACTTCCATGGTCGACGTTCAGCTTAATGCCACAATGCGAACCATCAGCGGAACCTTAAAATCGACTCCTTTTCCTTGGCTCCCCGTACTTGCAAATATAACCCCGCCAAATATCAGGCGAGAGATTGCAACACTGAGGGAATACAAGAAGGCGCTGCAAAAAAGCGAAATACCCTTGCACGATGATGTCGTTTCTCACCCGGCATGCCGCTTAAAGTCTCGAAAACCCTTCTGGACGGAAGGAGAAAGACTCCTTCGAACACCTCTCACCCCAGAAGATAGGTGGAAGCTTGAGTGGCAATCAGCCAACGTCAAAAACGCCCATCTCGTGCAAGACCCCACTGAGAGATAGCCTGGGTTCTCATTGCCTCGCAAACTCTGGACTGCCATCAATAGGATAAGGTGCTCCCATAGCCGTTGTGCTCACATGATGCATAGATGGGGCCTTAAAGAGTCGGCGACGTGTGAATGCGGTGCGGTGCAGACCACCGAACATGTGGTCAACGAATGCCCGCTCCATTCATTCCCCGGCGGGATTGATGAGGTCCACAGGGCAACGCCTGAGGCCCTAGACTGGCTCGCAGACCTAGATGTCCCTATCTGACCCCCCACCATACGAAAGAAGAACTATGTAACAATTTCTAGACATTTTATTTGAAGAGTTTTACTTTCCATGTACATTTTTTCAATAATGACTATTTTTTTTTTTTCGAAATAGACTCCTGTTAAAGCCTTGTTGACTATGTTCCCGTGTTATGTTGACTCCTCCTTCCGTCACCCATGAAAATCACCCATGGAAAGTAAAACTCTTCAAAACAAATGTATCGCTTTCCCCAAACGTGTCTTAATTCTGATAAACCTATAGATTCAAGAAGGGTTTATTATTTAACTTTCGTTCTTCTACACAAGTGATGTGGCACCATTATAATGGAATCCATTATTCCCTCACTTGTGACACAATCCAGGCCATGATTCTACTATTTTATCTTCTGAGGGAAAGGGTTCCCACCATCACAGAGAGGTCTTGAGAGGGAAGCAGGGCGGGTTTGGAAAGAAAGTATACTTTTGGATTAAGTACAAATCTTACTCCAAGGAAAATTAAGAAAAAGGTTCGCGATAGTAACAGAATTTACGCATCTGGAAAATTCCATTATTTTTAATATTATTTGTTGGATATAAAAAGAAAAAAGAGTTTTACTTTCCATGTTCATTTCTTACTTAAATTTTAATTTATCTGCTACCGGTTTCAACATATCCGTGTCATTCATTAGCAAACTTAAAACTAACTACAATTTGGGAGGCGGGAATGGGTACCGCCGCCCCGGGAATCATTTATTGAATTACCAACACCTCTACCATAGGTTACCCCAAGTGGTTCGCTACGTTTGGTGACTTAGCAGGGGTGCCCTGGTTCATGGGGTAAGGTTTATCCGGGTCTTGGCTGCGGATTCGTCTGTCCACCAGTTGTATGGCAGGCCGAATCGGGAGAGATGATCGGGTTGAGGGAGTCCCTTTGACTTCTCCAGCCGTACTCTCTCGAAACACTGCCTTGCACCGTAGTGGGAGGGATGGATATGTCCATCACTCCTGAATAAACTGACCCAGATTCCGACCCACCCCTAATACCCTTTTCCTTCCCAGAACTTCCTCTCCTTCCTTTCATAAAAAGACCCTCCACACAGCATTCCCAAAGATGACATAGACCCTGTGGAAAATTATTTTCTCAGGGCCTCCTGTGTGGAGCTAATGTAAAAAAAAACTTAAAAATTGATACAAGTACAGTTAACCATAAGAATTTTTTTTCATGGTCTCCGATCCTTGCGATTCTAATGCGCCCCAGTGTCACAATTCTGTTGATAACTCGTAAAGTGTCAATTTAATACCGATAAAGAGGTGGTAATTTATCTGGTGGGAAGAAGAGGTATGGGGTTGGGTGTCAGGGGGCGGGGGTGGGGATGTAGGTCAATCGATATTAGCAGAATTTTACCCGAGTCCACATGACTTTTTATTGGCTTTCACCAGATGTTCTCAACGCCGCGCAGAACTAAACTAGTGGACGGCCGCCACCGCCGCACAGTGATCAAGAAGTCGACAATAATAGCTAAAAAAATTGTGGGACTGATACGGGTAGCGCCTCCCCGAAATCATCCTATATTCATAACCAACACCTCTGCCATAGGTCACCTCAAGTTGTTTGCTACGTTTGGTGACTTAGCAGGGGTGCTCAGACTCACAGGGTTGAGGTTTGTCCGAGTATTGGCGGCGGAGGCGTCTGCCCACCAACTGCGTGAAGGTTGTGTCGGGAGAGACTGGTTGAGGGAGACCTTTTGACATCTCCAGCAGAACTCTCACGAAACATCGCCACGCACCACAGTGAGAGGGATGGATTCGTACGTCCGTTACTCCTGGACAAATCGCCCCTCATACTTTATTCTTTCCAAGAACTTCCACTCCTTTCTTTTCTTAAAAGACCCTTCAAACAGCATCCTTAAATATGACATAGGCCCTGAGGAGAATGATTTTCCTCCGGTGCGGAGCTAATATAAATAAAGAAATAATCAAAAAATGTGTAAAATTCATTATTAAATAGTAGTAGTAGTACCTACCACTGATAATCCGAAGGAAGTGTATTATAGACGTATCCGCGTGACATTATTTCCTTTAATTTTGGTGAACTCAGTGGCAGTGTCAGTCAATGTCTGAGTTAGCATCGCATTTGGGTCCTATCCAGCTGTCGCGTGTTCGATCACTCGGCTGGCTAAGTCCTCCATCACGACACAAGCAACATTTTCAACAACAATAACTGTGGTGATAGTAAGAGATTTTCAAATATTTTCAGGTTACTCGCAACTCTTCAAAAAAAAGTCATACGATCAATTTCATTTTCCTGGGCCTAGGTGTCGAAATGTCCTGTAAACTTGCGACATCACTAATTCAGATCTCACGAACAGAACCTTCAGTTAATATAATCTGCATTGCAAGTTTGAATCTAATTGATCTTAAGCCATTTGAACAAGATTTCAGAATGAAATAATTTATTCACCTCAGTCCTCGGTCAAATCATCACGGCGGGGGCTCTGTACAGTCTGTACCGTTGGGATGTATCTCAGGATGGGATTTGATCTCCTTCACAAATTTTTTCAATTTGTTCCGATCCGTCGCTACTCGCTTGCTGTCCTAAATCTTGCTCTGTTCCTCGTCTGGGTCTGGTTTGGGGTCGCTTCCATGGGCACTCACGCACTCACGATTTTCGGTGTTCAGAATGGTGATTCTGCATCTTTTTTGTTTTCTTTTGATAACTTGAGACAATTAAGACAAAAACACAAAATCTGCCGGATATCGGAAGGTGTCCGTCGTTTGTTATCTTTCTGTGATGTTCTATGTCTTTCAATGACTTTTCCATGCCTGTCGTGCATTGATTGGTGTAACCGACGTGTTGCTCTCCCTCATTTATTAATTTTAATTTTATATGTTTTACTTATGTACAATGCCCCGGTGCAACCAAATAAAGCTTGTGTGCCAAGTTTGCACCGGGAGACATTCTAGAATCCTATAATTTTAATAATTTTAACAATTAATACTTTATTTATGCTTACTTACGCCTCCAAAGGCAACCAGGCTGACTAGCCTCCTTTTATTTTTAATTAAGACCCCTTTGAGGGCCTTAATTTCCAGCCTTAGGCTGAGGCCCTAAGAAGGGCCATTTGCCTTCCCTCCCTTGCCGCTCTGCTGTTATGGCACTGCAGGAGGCGGCAGCTCCGCCAAGCGGGCTGCTCTCTATTTTAATTTATGGCCCTTTTTAGGGCCTTTTTTCGTCCTGGCCACTAAGTTCAATAATACCGTGCCGCCAGCAACGATCTTTTTCAAAACACATTTTTTCAATTTTAAATGTCTTTTTCTTAATACACAGATGCCCTGGTGACACAAGTAAAAACTTGGTTACCAAGTTGCCACCAGGAGACATCCTAAACTTATTATTTCATCGCCTTCAGGGCTATTTTTCCGGCTACAAAGCCAAAACACCAATTTGGGTGTCCCTATTAAGGGCCTTTATATTAGTCAAAAATACACCATATTTTAATATAACTTCGTTTAAACACCCCGTAGGACGCTGAAACTAAGACGTTTCAGTGCAGAGTCCTACGGGGCATCCGTAGAGCCATAAATAAACATTGTAACTCTTAAACTGCCAGCGCTATCAGCACTTGAGCAGATTTTCGAGACTTTAGCATCATTTCACTTTTTCTCCATTTTAAAAATCCCAGGACCTCGTAAAGCGACGGAACCAAAAGGTTTCGATAGCCAAGCTTACGGGGGACCTGGGAAAAATATTAACTTCTTTGTAACTATTCAAACACTTTGTTAAATAACAAATACCTACCGACAAAAAGTCAAACTTCCTTAAAATCAACCCAAACTTATCAAACAAAAAATCTACGAATGTAGAACATCCGTAGAAACACTGTAGTTTTAAGGAAAACATTGTAAATACATTAACCTGACCTGTATAATTAATTTAAGAAATCAATTTTAATCAACCACTTTCAAGCAAGTGTTTGCCAAAATGGGTGGCCCACAGAAAGGCACACCTTATATAGGTAAAGGGCTAGGTAAAACCTCCCACCACAAAAATGTACCACGTGACAGGTTTTGTCACGGAAATCGGGTATATAAACCCGGCCATTTCTCATAATAAATTAGTTCTTCCATCAACGTCAACTCGTGTTTATTTATTTATTTATTTATTTGCAAAAACAGCATAAAACCAATACATTGCAAAAGCGGTTAGAAAAGATACATAATAAATACATTTAAAGTAAAACATTTAGTTAAAACATAAGTGTTATTTCACGCTTAAAATCGTTGTAGGAAATCGGTGTTATTATTTCCTACTGGGAAAAGTTATTATCATCTGCTGCCTCCCCCGCCGACCTCTGCCTAGGTTTTGCTCCTGGTGCCATCAGTCTCCTCCAGAAAGCCGGCCCTACTTCAGGCAACCGCCACGCACCAGGACTGGGCAGAGGAGTAGGCACATCCAGTGTCCTCAACTCATCAGGCACTGGGTGCACGGGAGGTCAGTATTATTATTTCAAACATTTCATCCTGGTCGTGTACTGAAACCGGTACCCTTTTTTTACAGTCTTGTACAGGCTTGATACGTCTGGTACAAGTGGTCCTTCGAGCCGGATCCGCTGCACGACTCCAGGATGTCTCCGCCCGCCCTACGATCGAAGAGGACGGCGCAAGACGATGGACCTTCATCACCCCCTGCTGAGCCCCCGGCTGCTGCTCCGGACGCCGGAGACGAGCCCCTGGGCGTGCCTGACGTCTCCCCTGACGCCACGCCCCGGCCCTCATCCAGCACAACCCCGGTGACGAGCTCCGCAGAGGACAGCGATAAGGGACCTCCACCCTCCACAGCCACGGAGGATACGGTGCGCCAGCTGCGACGACAGCTGCGCCACCAGAGAAAGCAGATACAACAGCTGATGGCAGCCCTACAAGCGCCACAGCCTACTGCACAACCAAGCCCCGCAGGGCTCACACAACCTAGCACCTCAGGGCTGCCACAACGCAGTACTTCAGGGCTGACACAAAGCGACGCTCCCGAGCCGGCACGAGATAGCCGAGCCCCGCAGCCAAGCAGTCAAGGATGTCCTTCAAGGATGCAGCCTCACAACGCTCCTGAGCCGGCACGAGATAGCCGAGCCCCGCAGCCAAGCAGCCATGGACAATCAACATGGATGCAACCTCACAACGCTCCTGAGCCGGCACGAGATAGCCGAGCCCCGCAGCCAAGCAGCCAAGGCAATCCAAGATGGATGCCGCCTGGACCTTCCGGCCCGGTACCGCCCGCACCCCTGGACGACCAGAGGCAGCACAGCACCGTACGTGAGATGCCCGTTGGACCGGTGCCTCTGGTGGACCAGAGGTACGCCTCGCCGGCGCAGCTAGGGCCTGAAGGCCCTCCGCCGCCGCCCCCTCACTACTATGGGGAACAAAGATGGATGCCGCCTGGACCTTCCGGCCCCGTACCGCCGCCCGCACCCCTGCTCGACCAGAGGCAGCGCACCGCCGTACGTGAGATGCTCGTTGGACCGGCGCCTCTGGTGGACCAGAGGTACGCATCGCTGGCGCAGCCAGGGCCTGGAGGCCCCCTGCCGCAGCCCCTCAACTACAGTGGCAGTCCAAGATGGATGCCGCCTGGACCTTCCGGCCCCGTACCGCCGCCCGCACCCCTGCTCGACCAGAGGCAGCGCACCGCCGTACGTGAGATGCCTGTGGGACCTGTGCCTCTGGTAGACCAGAGGTACGCTTCGCCGGCGCAGCCAGGGCCTGGAGGCCCTCCGCCGCCGCAACAAAACTACAATGGCAGTCCAACATGGATGCCGCCTGGACCTTCCGGCCCCGTACCGCCGCCCGCACCCCTGCTCGACCAGAGGCAGCGCACCGCCGTACGTGAGATGCCTGTGGGACCTGTGCCTCTGGTGGACCAGAGGTACGCCTTACCGGCGCAGCCAGGGCCTGAAGGCCCTCCGCCGCCGCTCCTTCGTCACCATGAGGGACAAGGATGGATGCAGCATGGACCTCCCGGCCCCGTACCGCCCGCACCCCTGGACGACCAGAGGCAGCGCCCCGCCGTACGTGAGATGCCTGTGGACCCTGTGCCTCTGGTGGACCAGAGGTACGCCTCGCCGGCGCAGCCAGTGCCTGGAGGCCCCCTGCCGCCGCCCCCTTACTACCACACTGAGGGACCATCTGCATACGCCCAGTGGGCACATCATGAGCCGGCGCAGCCTGATGACCAAATACCATCCGCTGCCAGTCCGAGCTCCGGCCTGCCGCTATTCCCACCGCAACCAAGTGCTGAGGAGACGGCCCGCCAAACCAGAGCTTGGGTCCAGCAGACGGACAACCCGATGGCCCAGTTCACCAACGCGCTCACAGAGGCCATAAGAGCTTCAAGGGCTCAGGACAGCCCCCATCCCACAATTGAGGATGACCCCCGGATGGCTGCTCTCATCGCCAGGCAGTCGATGGCCAAGGACCTGCCTCCCTTCTCTGGGGACCCACTGGAGTGGCCCACCTGGAGGGCGCAGTACAACCAATCAACTGCTACCTGCCGGATGACTAGCAGTGAAAACCTCATCCGACTGCAGCGGGCCCTCAAAGGGAAGGCCCGAGACGCCGTGGGACCCCTCCTGATGGACCCCACTCAAGTGACTGAAATCCTTGACGTGCTGGAGCAGCGCTACGGAGGGACGACTTCGCTGGCCGCCTTGATGCTAGACAAGGCCAAGCGGCTCCCTCAGCTGACAGCAGAGGCTTCTCTAGAAGAAATAGCAGACTTTTCGGGAACGGTGCAGAACCTGGTGGCATCACTTCGCTCTCTCAACAATGAGGGATACCTGACCAACCCGGCGCTCCTCAGCGACATCGCGGGGAAGATGCCGTGCACGATGCGGTTGGCGTGGCTGATGGAGGTGCGGCGCTACGACGCACCCGCTACGATCTGCCAGTACGCCGCCTTCCTGAAGACCATCGCGAACGCCATCACCAAATCGGGTATGGTCGACCCCGCGAGGTCTAGACCGCGTCGCGAACACTCGTTCGCCACAACAGAATTCGGGCCGCGAAATAGTGAAAGTCCGTCGCGCAAGTCACCACAATATGACAACCGTGAAAAACATAGTGAAAGTCCGTCGCGCAAGTCACCACAATATGACAGTCGTGAAAAACATAGTGAAAGTACGCGAAAGTCACCACAATATGACTCGTATAACAACACGAACCCTAGCGAAAGTACAAATCGCGACGGGTGCCTACAGTGCGGCGAAAAGGGTCATTGGCTCGAAGACTGCCGTGAGTTCGTCGGGAAAGATGTAAAATTACGATGGGAGACGGTGAAAAGTTCCCGACTCTGCCGCGTGTGACGCCAGGCCGACGGCACCATACCCAAAGTGGTGTCAATGGTGCTCCTCGTCAGCGCAACAAGGACGAGCCCGCCCTGCCCCAGCAGTACTTCTGTCACATCAGTCGTGCTCCTCATCGGCGCAGCAAAAACGAGCCCGCCCTGCCCCAGCAGTACTTCTGTCACATCAGTCGTGCTCCTCATCGGCGCAGCAAAGACGAACCCGCCCTGCCCCAGCAGTACTTCTGTCACATCAGTCGTGCTCCTCATCGGCGCAGCAAAAACGAGCCCGCCCTGCCCCAGCAGTACCTCTGTCACATCAGTCGTGCTCCTCATCGGCGCAGCAAAGACGAGCCCGCCCTGCCCCAGCAGTACTTCTGTCACATCAGTCGTGCTCCTCATCGGCGCAGCAAAGACGAGCCCGCCCTGCCCCAGCAGTACCACTGTCAAGGAAGTGGCGCCTTTTACACGGGGGGAGTCAAGCAACCCCATCAACGAGAAAAATTTGGTGGTCGTCATGGACCCCGCGATGCCCCGCAACAGCTGGCCCCGCGGCGGAGTCCTGGACGCTACCCCTGCTGCAGACGGCGAAGTAAGGACCGCCCGCATCCAGACGAGCACCGGAGTCTACGTTCGACCCGCCACGGAGCTTGCTGAGATCCTGCCGGCCCCGCCTACTGATGCGACCCCTACTGACCGACCTTCAACACGTCGTGAAGACTAGTGCAGCGTAGCTACACGGGGGGAGTGTAACCGACGTGTTGCTCTCCCTCATTTATTAATTTTAATTTTATATGTTTTACTTATGTACAATGCCCCGGTGCAACCAAATAAAGCTTGTGTGCCAAGTTTGCACCGGGAGACATTCTAGAATCCTATAATTTTAATAATTTTAACAATTAATACTTTATTTATGCTTACTTACGCCTCCAAAGGCAACCAGGCTGACTAGCCTCCTTTTATTTTTAATTAAGACCCCTTTGAGGGCCTTAATTTCCAGCCTTAGGCTGAGGCCCTAAGAAGGGCCATTTGCCTTCCCTCCCTTGCCGCTCTGCTGTTATGGCACTGCAGGAGGCGGCAGCTCCGCCAAGCGGGCTGCTCTCTATTTTAATTTATGGCCCTTTTTAGGGCCTTTTTTCGTCCTGGCTACTAAGTTCAATAATACCGTGCCGCCAGCAACGATCTTTTTCAAAACACATTTTTTCAATTTTAAATGTCTTTTTCTTAATACACAGATGCCCTGGTGACACAAGTAAAAACTTGGTTACCAAGTTGCCACCAGGAGACATCCTAAACTTATTATTTCATCGCCTTCAGGGCTATTTTTCCGGCTACAAAGCCAAAACACCAATTTGGGTGTCCCTATTAAGGGCCTTTATATTAGTCAAAAATACACCATATTTTAATATAACTTCGTTTAAACACCCCGTAGGACGCTGAAACTAAGACGTTTCAGTGCAGAGTCCTACGGGGCATCCGTAGAGCCATAAATAAACATTGTAACTCTTAAACTGCCAGCGCTATCAGCACTTGAGCAGATTTTCGAGACTTTAGCATCATTTCACTTTTTCTCCATTTTAAAAATCCCAGGACCTCGTAAAGCGACGGAACCAAAAGGTTTCGATAGCCAAGCTTACGGGGGACCTGGGAAAAATATTAACTTCTTTGTAACTATTCAAACACTTTGTTAAATAACAAATACCTACCGACAAAAAGTCAAACTTCCTTAAAATCAACCCAAACTTATCAAACAAAAAATCTACGAATGTAGAACATCCGTAGAAACACTGTAGTTTTAAGGAAAACATTGTAAATACATTAACCTGACCTGTATAATTAATTTAAGAAATCAATTTTAATCAACCACTTTCAAGCAAGTGTTTGCCAAAATGGGTGGCCCACAGAAAGGCACACCTTATATAGGTAAAGGGCTAGGTAAAACCTCCCACCACAAAAATGTACCACGTGACAGGTTTTGTCACGGAAATCGGGTATATAAACCCGGCCATTTCTCATAATAAATTAGTTCTTCCATCAACGTCAACTCGTGTTATTATTTCCTACTGGGAAAAGTTATTATCATCTGCTGCCTCCCCCGCCGACCTCTGCCTAGGTTTTGCTCCTGGTGCCATCAGTCTCCTCCAGAAAGCCGGCCCTACTTCAGGCAACCGCCACGCACCAGGACTGGGCAGAGGAGTAGGCACATCCAGTGTCCTCAACTCATCAGGCACTGGGTGCACGGGAGGTCAGTATTATTATTTCAAACATTTCATCCTGGTCGTGTACTGAAACCGGTACCCTTTTTTTACAGTCTTGTACAGGCTTGATACGTCTGGTACAATTGGATTAATTACGTACTTAAAAACACGAAATACTATTTATTAGTTATTAAAACTCTCTCTCTCTCTCTGGTTTCAATCCTGGGATTGGTTTGCAGCAATTTCCTTTAGTTTCCTCTTCCATTCTTCCCTGTCTTGTGCGGCTCTTTTGAGGTCTGCATATGATAAGCAGCGCACGTCCACCAGCAGGTCCTCCAGGTACTCTCGGCGTGGGCGTCCCCTAGAGTTTGTCCCCTCGGTCATACCCTCCATTATGGAATGCAAGAGGCCTTCTTGTCGTATTACATGGCCGATCCATCTTGCACGCCTTTCGGACAAGGTCCTGAGCAGGTGCCTTCCTCCTTCGATTCTTTGGAGAACCTCCTCATTTGTAATGTGGTCTCTCCAGGAAATTCCTAATAGTCTTCTATAGGACCACATCTCAAAAGCCTCTAGTCTCCGTTTATCTCTTTTGGATAGGCACCATGTTTCGCAGCCGTACATCAAGATACTCCATACACAGGTCTTGATGAGGAGTATTCTCAGCTTTAGGTCTATATTATTTGATTCAATTATTTTCGACCTTTTATTGAAAGCAAGCCTAGCCTGGTGTATACGGCTGTCGACATCGCTCTTAGACCGACCGTCCCATGTTATTTTGCTCCCGAGATAGACAAACTCCTTGGCGTTCTTTAGTGGAACTCCTGACATCTCTATTCGCATCTGATGTTGCGTTCGGCCTACAGTCAGCAGCTTTGTTTTGTCTTTATTTATCTTCATGTTATAGTTATTTTGGAGAATGCTTTGCATAGTTGTTAAGGCCTCTTGCAGTTCTTCTTCGCTTTCAGCAACCAATGCAATATCGTCAGCAAACCTTATCATATCCACCTTTTGCCCGTGTATCTTTACACCTTTTCTGTGACTCATTCTCTCTCTCAAGTCGTCAATCGCACTTTGTATATAAGCGTTAAAAAGAACAGGTGACAGAGAGCATCCCTGTCTCACCCCTTGTCTTATACTGGCTTCTTTTGTATCATTGTCACATCTAATTATAGCGGCCTCATTCTTGTATAGCGCCTGGATTATTCGTCTATCTCTATATTTGATATCAATTCTCTTCAGAATCTCGAAGAGTCTTTTCCATTCTACTTTGTCGAAAGCCTTTTCCAGGTCTATGAATGCGATGAATGTGTTTTGGTTTCTTTTTATTCTTTTTTCAAGTAGTATTCGTAGCGACAATATTGCTTCTCTGGTACCTACACCTCTTCTAAAGCCATACTGATCTCCGGAAAGGATGTTCTCTACTTTTGGTTCGATTCTTTTTAGAATGATATTAGTCAATATTTTTGAGGCATGAGATATTAGGCTAAAAGTTCTGTGTTGTTCACATTTCGTCGTGCCTGCTTTCTTTGGTAATGTAACAATTAGGCATTTCTCGAAATCCTCTGGTATCTTTCCAGTCTTATACATTGTCTGTATCATTTTAAACAGGGCATCTATAGTTCCTTTTCCTGCTGGTTTAATTAGTTCAGCCGGAACGTCATCGATTCCGGGTGCTTTCCCGTTTTTGAGGTTTTTCAGTGCGAGATCAAACTCTTCTCTAGTGATGGGATCTCCCAAATCATCTGCGTCTACCTCATTTTCTCTTTCTATCAATGTTTCGTTGTCACTATTTCCCTTCCCATTGTACAGCATTTCGAGGTATCTTTTCCATCTCTCTCCTATTTGGTCATTTTCGAAAAGTATTTTGCCGTCTTCTCCTTCTATTGCATTACCCTTTCCAACTCTCATCCCAAAGAAGTCTCACCGCAGCGTGAGCTCTTTCTATATTTCCTCTCTTGAGGTCGTCGTTTATCTCATCGCATTTATTCTGGTAGAATGTTTCTTTGGCTATTCTTGACTCTCTATTTATTCTGTTTCTCAGCACTTTATATTTCTCTTGTGATTCAGTTCTTTTATCATTTTTGAGCTCTCTTCTATCTTTTATCATATTTAGGATCTCATCGGTTATCCATTCCTTCCTTGCTTGGGGTTTTTCCTTGCCTATAGTTTCCTCTGCCGTAGTTATGATCTTCTTCTTTATCACTTTCCAGATCGCATTCACGTTCTCCTCTTCCATTAGGTTGCATTCTTGCGTTTTTTCCCTAAAACTGTCGCTGATCTCTTTTATCTTTAATACTTTTGTATCCCATTTGAAATTTTTTCTCTTTTATATTTTTTTCAATTTTAGAATACTTTTGGCCATTACCATATTATGGTCACTATCTATATCTGGACTGGAATAGCTTCTACAGTCTTTTATTTGGTTTTTAAATCTATGTCTAACCATTATATAGTCTATTTGCAGTCTTTGTCTGTCTCCAGGGGATTTCCAGGTATATCGCTGTCTTGGGTGGTGTTGGAAACAAGTGTTTGCTATCACTAATTTGTGTTTTTTGCAGAATTCTGTCAATCTGTTTCCTCTGTCGTTTCTTGCACCCAGCCCAAAGGGCCCAATGCAAGTTCCTTCACGTCCTTCTCCTATATTCCAATCTCCTAGGAGAATCAGATTTTCACCTGCTTTTATCTCTAATATAAGTTTATCTAGTGAACTAAAAAAAATAAAAAAAAACTATTTACATATAATCCTAAAAGGCGTCGATTCGCAAAAAATTCCCGCGATTTAATGAGGATTACGCGGCACTACTTTTAAGAGTTGGTGTCTTAACACAACCGCAGTATTTAGCACGTTAGCGCGTTACAGAATACCGCATTTAAGAACACTGTCAAAATATGTACTATACGGCCGAGTTAACATGCGTTACGCTTTGCTGTCGCAAAAGGTACAGAATCATCCCTCTGTATATTAGGACCTTACATATGAAATTGGCGTTTTGCATGGGAGGAACATAAAGTCGATTTTTTAATATAATATATTTATTTAATCAAAGTATATACCATTGCTATCTATGCACTTTTGCTATTTCATAGGTAGTTCATCGATCCCTTTACTAAAAAAACCATTCGGACGGGAATCAATAAAATCTTTGAAGGCGGTTTGGACTGCCCCATCGGAGTTGATTTTTTTCCCTTGCAATAAGTTATCCAAATTTCGAATTAAATAGTAATCTGTTGGGGCAAGGTCCGGAGAGTACGGTGAATGTCTTAGACATTCCAATTGAAGCTTCTCTAATTTGGTAGCCGTCTGTTGTGCAGTGTGTGGTCTTGCGTTCTAACGCGCGATTGTTGATTTGCTTCACTCAATTCGTGAGGTACCCACCTTTCAAGCTTTTTCACCTTCCTAATTTGCTTCAAGTGGATTAAAACAGTTTTATCACTAACACCGCAGCCTGCAGCTAACTCGGACGTGGCTTGCGATGGATCCGCTTCCACAATAGCCTTCAATTCTTCATTATCAACTTTGGTCTCCGGCCGTCCACGGGGCTTGTTCTGCAGGTCGAAATTTCCAGAACGAAAACGTTGGAACCAAAAATGTACTGTGTTTTCTTTTGCGGCACCGTCGCCATACACATCATTAATCCTTCGAGCCGTTTCTGCAGTACTGGTGCCACGGTGGAACTCGTACTCGTAAATAACGCGATATTTCAAGTTTTCCATTTTATAAACTAAGTGACGCAGAGAAAAAAAAACAATTAAGGAAAAAACAAATGAATTATAATTTTCGAAACACAAATACATGAGTAAATAGCTGTATAAATTTGAATATGGAATTCCTAACCAAAGAGAAGATATTTGAGATCAAAGTTGCCAGTATAGCAAAACGCCAATTTCATATGTAAGGACCTAATATTTTTATTCCTCCTATAAAATTGGTATGTAGACCACTGTGCTATGCCACCGACCGCATTTGCCTGCCGGGTGCCTCGTGCGGGTGTCGGGTTGGTGTGTGATATATTTTAGTTTTATCGTCTCCACGTTGGGTGCCAAATATAAATCAGCGAAATGACTGCTATGCATGTAAAATGTAGATACTTACACGTAATTTTTGTCGTAAGGAACGCGAAGGGATACTACAGTAAACCTTCATAAATATATGGAAAGGGTTCCGCAACCTTTTCTCCAACACGGCAAGCTAATAATAATTTTCCACAATGTTCCTGCCCGTCTATATCCCAAACAAAAAGTATTAAATATCTTGGGATTGAAATTGATGAAAAACTACAGCGGAATTCACACATTGATCTTACCTCAAAAAAGCTAACAAAACTCATCTACTTCTTAAAAAAATTAAGAAACATCTTGTCAATGAGGGATCTAAAGAGAGTATATTATGCTTTATGCCACTCTCGATTGGAATATGGAGTAATAGGATGGGGCTCAGCAGCATCTAATCACTTAAAACAACTTAAGATAACTCAGAATTGCATCATAAAGACCATTCTAAAGGTCCCCATAAGGACGTCAACAACAGAAATTTTTAAACAGTTTGATGTTCCAAGCATACAGAAAATCTATGCCAAAAACATTCTAGTACATCACCACAAAAACGACCCAGAGAAAGAAACCTCACATGCTCATAAAACCAGAGCCAAACAAACAGACACACTTAATATACCAAAGTGTAACTCTTCATTTGGTCAAAGAAGTTCTGAATTTTTAGCAGTAAAGTTATATAACAAACTCCCACTTAGTATCAAACAAATTAAAACAAAAAACAGCTACATTAAGGACATTAAATGTTGGCTGAAGGAACTACCGGAAAATGACCTTACTAGTATACTTAAAACATCACAGAAGTTTCTGGAAAACCTTATCCAAACAAGTTAAACCATAGAAGTCGCTGAAAAACTTATCCAAAGCATAGTCCCCCTCAGCACAGGATCTCCTAGTGAGGAGGACTTCGAATATATTTTCTATTTTATATATACAACTAACATGTTTCATATAAAAATGAAAAAATATTATATAGTTACTAAATAAAAAAAATAAAAAAAAATATTTTTATCGGAATTCAGGGGTAGTTTTATTTTTATCTTTTTTTCCATAATCTTCATACAGATCATCTTTACACAGTGTGGAGGGAGGAAGGAGAAGAAGTTCTAGAAAGGAATAAGGTACGAAGGGTGGGTATGAATAGGGATCGGGGGGTCAATGTGTTCAAGTGTATGAATCCATCCCTCCCACTGCAGTGCATGACGATGGGTCGAGAGAGCCCGGCTGGAAAGGACAAAAGGTCTCCCTCAATCAATCTCTTCCGATCCGGCCTTCCACGCAGTAGGTGGGCAAAAGCATCCACTGCCAAGACCTGGAAAAACCTCACCCCTTGAACCCTGGCACCCCTGCTAAGTCATCAAACGTAGTGAACCACTTGGGGTGAGCTGTGGCAGGTGTGTTGGTTATCCAATAAACGCTTACCGGGTATGTTATGGTATGTTATGTGTACCCATACACATAACATACCATATTTCCAGAGTGGAAGACACTCTCAGTATCGCCCTGGTGTAAGACCAACATTCAGAATTGAAACGTTGCTTGAAATGGCTTTAGCCGTGTTTTATGATCAGATCTGAATAGCCAGGTACTTCCCAATCTTCTTCTTCCTTCAGCATACCCCAACGTACAACATGCCCCGATTGGGGAAGCCTTAGTGTCACTGGCTCCAGACGGGAGCAGCTGGGACACTTGTGAGATTTTCATATAAAAAAAAATATCCCGGCTCCAAAATTGAAATACTGAGACCTTAGAAGATTTCAATTTCCCTAATGATGGTCACAGGAAGCAAGGCTGATCGAAAAGTTAGTTGAAATCCACTGCTGAGAATATAGGTCTTACACGAAGAAGACCATGTTATGTTTTTATTGATCGAGCATAGTGAAGTTGTGAATTAACTGCTGCCCATCCGTTGCGTGGCAGGCCGGATCTAGAAAGACTGGTTGAGGGAGGCCTTTTGACCTTTCCAGCGGGACTCTCTTGACACATATGTATTCATACTTCCGTCACTCCTGGACACACTGACCCCCAGATTCCTACCCACCTCTCATTCCTTTTTCCTCCCAAGAACTTCCCATCCTTCCCTTCCTTAAAAAACCCTCTCCACAACATCCCCTAAGATAACAAGCCCTGAGGGAAATTATTTTCCTCAGGGCTTCCTGTGCGAAGCTAATTTAAAAAAAAAACTTGACCGTTCTGCATTTCGTCCATCTGTCAATTTGTTTATGCGTTCCGTTTCCGGTTCAAGATGGTGGCCGTTTTAAAGGATCACTAAAGATTATTTTTTTAACGTGAAATCGTCTTTTTTATTTTGACTTTCTTTCAACATTTTTTCAACATTTTTGTGCATTTCTGCCCGAAGACAAATGGATTGTGTTGATTTTTCAACATAAGTTTCTTTGTTGGAGATATTGTCTAATTCCTTTTTTGAAATTAAAAAAATGGTGTATATGGTTTATAATCCCCTCTACAAAATTATTCAATGTGTAACTAAAACACCGTTTATCGATTGGGAGGTGATTTTTTTATTATTAGTAAGGGTGCTTAATGCGCACTTGTTTACTTTATTTTATAAGCAGGCCCGGACTGGGACCATTTGGGGCCCTCCGCTAAAACCTGTAAAGGGGCCCCCCTAACGTGGGGTGGGGTGGGGGGGGGGGGACTTCAGAAAACGGGGGGTCCGGGGGCCTCCCCGGGATAATTTTTAGAAATTAGGTGCTTGAAAACAATGAAAACGCGTTTCTACGCTATATTGGCACCTATAAGGAAGAAATTCAGATAGGTTTTTATACGAATATTATGATTTTCGACTTTTGTTGACTTTATTATTTATTGAAATAAGAAATTCACAGTATTTTTAGGATACCACAACACTACTACACATGCTGTAGAACTGCCAATAATTATAACGGAGTTCAAAATAAAGGGCAGGATTTTATTCACACCGAAGCATTAATGAATTATGTCAAAATTATCTGTGTCGTAACAATAATGACAAACGGATTTTAGGGATTAGAAAATAATACTAACATTTAAAAAATATCCTGTGTGTTTAACATGTTGTATACTAGAATAGAAGGGGCTTAACTTAACTGAAATGATTCGACATTTTGCTCCCCTAGCCCTAAAGTAACAGTTTCTTTGTAAGCAACTCACTTGTTAAAGCTACTTCATCTATTATTTTATTTTTGTCCAAATTAAAAAATAAATCCCTGTCAACATTAATAAAAACACTGGAAATCTGTTTGTTTCTTTTTCTTATTTTCCTCTCTTTTTTGAAAACCACTCTTGTAAGTTCTCTTCATTGTTTTTGTTCCGTTCGTAATATTAATTAATCAAATAATGTAACACAACTCAACTCTAAACAAAAAATTTAATTTCACAATTTAACTAAAAAAAAAACTGCGCTGTAAATTTAGCAAACCGCATCGCATAAAATCGACTTGTAGTGGCTTAAAAACAATAGTGTGGGTAAATGTTATTATAAATGTAGGAAAGGGGGGAGGGGAAGGACGATATGCGCTTGTAGACTGGGAGGCGAGATAGGTTAACCCTACGTCATCGAGTACACGGATGAAACTACTTTGTAGTGATAATGGACATTTAGAAAACCTTAAAAAAGCTGGTCTGCCGGTGCGCCTCTTGGCAGGAGCCGCGCAGTCATGGAAATAGTCTGCGATTTTTTTCGAATAAATTACGTCATCGAGTACACGAACGGGAATGGTCTCATATGATAAAGGTCGATTAGAAAATGAGAAAAAAGCAGGTCTGCCCACCGGCAGCCTGGCACGTTCGCAGGCAGCCGGCGTCAAAGTGGGGTAAAAAATAGTAAATTTTACATCATCGAGTACACGAATGAAACCAACGAATAACTATAGTCCAGATCATTCCATTTAAGAATTTCTTGGTCTGCCGACCAGCAGCCTGGCAGCTTTTTGTGTACGATGTTTTAACGTTTTTTTTTCTTAATTTTTCTTTTGTACCCATCCGTCAGGCGAGCCTTTCAACGCCAAACCACTTACGAAACCTGCCGCGGTGCCCCTCACCGAGGTGCACCTCACCGCTGTCGCGTGTTAATATTTGTGTACAAATTTATAATAATAATAGTCCTTTTAAGATCGCCTAATAGTCTATAGTAGTTGGAAGTTCGAACAACCAACCCATCGTCGCCGTAAGAGCTGCGTTCGTCCGAAAAACGACGGAAGTTTCCGAACCCCGTCCGTTTCATATCGGTTTCTCTTGCCCTGCTGCATCGATTACATCGAATACAAGATCGAAACTAACAAAAACCTGTAGTCTAGAGCATCCCATTTATGACTTTTTTGGCCTGCCGACCAGCAGCCTGGCAGTTTTTTGTGTACGATCTTTTAAATTTAATTTTTTTTTTTTAATTTGAAAATGATATTTTTAATATCTTTATTATTATTTTTAATTTCAATATGATTTTAAAACTTAGAATGCCAGATTTTAAATAAAATAAGTTGTAATGATAAAAAAATAAATTTTGAGTGTTCCGATTGTACCCATCGGACGGGAGAGCGACTAAAATCGCTGACTATTTCCATGACTGCGCGGCTCCTGCCAAGAGGCGCACCGGCAGACCAGCTTTTTAAAGGTTTTCTAAATGTCCATTATCACTACAAAGTAGTTTCATCCGTGTACTCGATGACGTAGGGTTTACCTATCTCGCCTCCCAGTCTATTGCGCGGCCCTACTGAGTGATCAGCTGATCTGATAGATCATCGCGGTGCAGTTGTCGGTCAGTGATGTTATGTGTAGGGAAATTTCCCTAGGTCTAGGGGAGAAAAATATTTTTTAGGGAAAAGGGAAATCAGGACAAAATCTAAGGAAATTTCGAACTCTGGCAATTTTTTTATTACATATGACAATATTGCTGGTATTATTTATATATATACTTATACAGGGTGTCCGGGGGTTAAGTGCATTAACTTCGGGAGGTAATTTTACATGATATTGTAAGTAAAAAAGATGTATAACTTTTTTCGAAATTCCAACTTTTAGGGGTAGTTTTGTGGTAAAAACGTAAAATTTGACCGGCGTGCGCGGTCAGCTTTATTATTTTCCACTGTTACGATACGGGCCAGTCACCACCATTTATTGTTGCCACGATCGCGCCCGGCAAGCTCCCGGCAAGTAAGATCATACCTCACACTAAGGATTTTTAGTAGGTAGATCTTTTTGTATGGGAAAAAAAGTTGGAATTTCGAAAAAAGTTATTAATCTTTTTTACTCCTACCATCATGTAGAATCACCTCCCGAAGTTAATGCACTTTACCCCCGGACACCCTGTATATATTTTTTGGAATTCCCATGAATCTTAATTAGTGTCCATGTACTTACATGCAATGTTATTTTTAATACTGACAACTCAAAATGATATTATGTATCTAAAAAGATAAATGGGACCTCTGAAAAAAAAAATTTATGTTTTAAGTTCCGTTTTATCGGTGATTGCGGTTGATTTTTATTGTGCAAAGTGTGTTTTTTATTTGGAATTCAGTTTCTAATTCAGTGGTGAGTGTATTCGTACTTTTAAATTATTATTTCACATAGCAAAAGTGTTTTTATTTGGAAAAGCACAGTATTATAAGTACATTTGCTAAATTCCGATATCTTTTCAATTAATTAACATATAACAGGATTAGTGTTACACAATCTGGTGGCTAAGGTAATTGCGTAAATATGAAATTCTAGGGAAATTTCACCTCGAAATCTAAGGAAATTATTTTTTTGGGCAGAACATCCCTGTTGTCGGTATTAAGTTCATTTATGAGTTGTCTGCTGGACAGTGGACACACGACACACGTCACCGCGCAGACGATGCGGATGATAGTGGATCGTATAAAGCTTTCGTATACACGGCGAGATATAAACAGTTGTTGGACATGTTCTACTTTTTGAAAATGTAATTTTTTTAAGAAAATGTAAGCAAACATTACCAAGAATACAAAATAACTACTAAAACAAAAACTTTTTTTGAACGTTTTGTGGGGCCCCTTCGGGGCCCCCTCGCGCCGGGGGCCCTCCGCGATCGCGGACCTGCGGACCTGGCCAGTCCGGGCCTGTTTATAAGCTTCTCTTTCAGCATTCTTCATCACCCGTGTTCCTCTCCGACCACTAAAATACATGACGTAATCACACGTCGTACTTCTCAGCTGTCGGACCTTTCTTGTGTTTTCCTTTTTCCTCTTTTAATCAGAACTTTCACTCACTCGCGTTTGGTTCCATTAAAGGCCATGCTACGATACTACATAATATTACTACCCATATTATGTGTAAGTGTGTATATGAAAGTGTGCATATGTAAATGTGTATGTGAAAGTGTTTAGTGTAGTGTGTAGTGTTTATTGTGTCTGTTGTACTAAAGTTGTAGGTCATGGCGTGTAAGGTATATTAGGTTCAGAGGTCAGAAATAAGTACCCGACTAAAATAGAATACAGCGCGGGCAGTATTCTATAACTTGACTTATCTAAAACTTTGGAGCAATATTTTTCACTTTTCTAACCTGACTTAATCTGACCTATCCTCGCCTAACCTATCCTAACCTAACATAATGACATAACATTTGAGTAATTTACAAAACAAAAAAAACGATTTGTTCGACAAGCTTAGGCGTCGGAATTGTAGATATTTTGCAGTGAAAAATCTATGGTTTTAAAAGATGAATTATCAGCTCCTAATAAGCTAGTATGTTAATTTGTAAACACAAGATCAATTTAATTGTTGTTTTAATAGAACGGTAAAATCCTCGGAATTCAGTAGGCGCGGGTTAAAAATCTTAAAAAATGCTTTTTTTTTTAAATAATTTGTTTGCGTTTTTTTAATCACTTTAAAATTAAGTAATTTGTTGGTGAATAGCAAATTTTATGTTTATCTCCGAAGTACTCCTCAATTTAGCTATTTATTTTATTTTTATTTTACTTTATTTGGGAAACAAACAGTTGTACATATTTTATTAAATAATTACATTTGACAAATTTGCATGAACCAGTGAAATTTCCACATTTGAGAATATAGAATTTAAAGAAAAAACAAAAAACTCATTAATATAAGAAGTTATACATACATAATACCTAACTAGATTACAGAAAATCAGATGAAACCAACATAATAAAATCAGATGAAACCAACATAATAATTCATACGAAAATCAGATGAAACCAACATAATAAAATCAGATGAAACCAACATAATAAGAGAAAAACAATAAAATAAGGCACACAGCAGGATTCACGATCAACAATCTGTTTTGATCTTCTCCGTTACATATTTTGTGAATTGAACTGAGGACAAATGGAAAATATCAGCGTCTGAAAGGATATTGTTATATTTTGTGCACGTCCTTTTCAGAAATGTATGTATTTCAGAAAGCTATTTGACACATACATTTCAAGACACCCTGTAAAACGTCATACTTATATGTTGACACTTTGCCGCAGAGAATAGCTGTTTGTGGTTTAATCCTGGTTTTCTGTTTGCTCTGAAAATAAACTTCCGTAACAGAAACGGTTTTATTCAAAAGCATAGAATAAAGGATAATACAAGAAGTGCGTTGTGCGCGTGTTTGCAATGTGATGGTGTTTTATTCGCTTTTAAATGACGATTTACAAATAAGGAACTCCAGCGAAAAATATTATGGCTTAAAAAAATATGTTCATGTAAACCAATAAACGCTGATTCTGAATATATAAGTTTTATTTAATAATATTAAACGCAGAGTTTTTAAAAAATTATTAAAAAGTTCATTTTTAATCGATTCGTAAAACACGCCGTTGGCATTATTGAAATTTTAGTGGTGACGTCACTGTTCGACGTGTCGTGACGTCACCGTTAAGTCATTGTATGGGAATGTATGATATGACAGAACCCATTTACATACTGTTTATATAGATTTAGTTGTTGTGTTTATTGAAACATTATTTAAGCCTACATAATGTTTCAAAAATAAAGGTATCTTTTATTAGTTTATCTCTATTATTGAAAATATTCAAAAACTACCGCACAAAAAAATGGTACCTAATGCTACTTCTAGGGAGAATGCTTCGAACAACGGAATTCAAAATGGCGGCACTTGATCAGCTGATTGCCCGATCCTATGGTAATTTTTCAGGAGCGATGACGTCATATGATTCAACGTACATACTGTGATTTTCGGGGGATCTTGTAAAATTAAAACCTTGAAAATTATTTTAAGTATTAAAACTAACCCTAAAAATAAAAATAAAAATGGAGTTATTTAAGATAGAAGGCCATTATTCATTAAAAAAAAATTGGACTGGAGTTCTCTACGTATAATAATATATTGTATGTATTCAGAAACAGCGTTTGTTGATCAATTTGAAAAGTCATTTGTAATATTTTTCACTGGAGGGAGTTTCTTATTGATTTCTTGGGACATAGATAATAATGTAAATAAATATCTCTGTTAGACCATAATTTTGAGGACTCTGTTAAAAATAACAGAGTATGCAAATCAAACGCGGTAGAAGTGAAACCTTCAGAAAAATAATGTAAACAATAGTGGGGAGGCTACGAAGCACCGCACAAAGAGGAGACTGATAGACTACGAAACACCTCTCAAAGAGGAGACCGATTATACTATCTCATTCTCTCGCAGGCTAAATCCAATAGATGTATGTGTTTGTCACTTTTATTGTGGCTATTTTTCGTTTCATCGAGTTTCAAATCACAACGGAGCTAAAGAAGCTTTCTCGTCAGTACCTGAAATACTAGTTTTTAATTGCATAGAATAAAGAATAAAGGTGTCTTGTGGGGGTGTTTCGTGATCCAGTTATAATGCCTAATTTGGGCTCATATTTCCATAAAAAAACTGTGTTTCACCATCATTACGAAATTCAAATGGGATGACGATACACGATTTCAGGCAAGAGTGAAAGAAACCGACTGCGTGTTAAATGAACTAGAACCAAAAGGTACTAAGTCGGGAGTATATTTGTTTCCATTTAAATCGTCGAATCGTAGTATCGTCTTTCCCCATAAAAAAGGGGGTGGGATAGACCCCGTCTATGCACATTGCCAGGCGAACACACATCGGAGCGGTCTCTCCCGCGATCCGCCTGCGCCTCCCCCAATGACATGCGTAGGCCTGAGGCGTAACCACGCGGTCTCAATGTCCTTCCCCCTCCGGTAACCCGACGCTCATCTTTTCCTCAAGGTCTTCAAAAACTTCCCCTTCTCTCCCAAGTACATTTCTTTGAGGCAAAATCGGGGAGCCGGCTAAAGGGCGCGGACTTCGAGCATCGTCTGAGGTTGGGCCGATAGCTATACACATTCTCATTGGGACTGCCCTGTGGTTTACGGAATACTTTCTCTGGCTTTTCTTTTCTTTTTATGTATTTTATTTTCTTTCTGCTATTATAGTAATTACTTACATTACCTATAACATAATCACATAACTGTTTTTTCCTCATTACTTATGTTATTTTCAGAAGGTTTCTTCGACTGGTTATAGCCGTTGTTTTTTTTTTCTTTTACTAACACTATTATCTCTTTTTGATGTTACCTATTTCTGCTTACTAACCCCGTATGCATGGACATTGGAGGGTCTAGAGTCGTTCAAATAAATGTAGCTTCGTTAAAAAAAAGTAGAGTCTTGATGTGTGCGGTGAAGGAGGAAACCATATATTTCCTTATAACGAAAGTGGTGGGGTCCCCTCCAATGTTTCCATTTAAAATTGTACGGAAGGCACTTTCGGCGTTATATTCTGTATTCTATGCTCAAAGGTCTCACGGGAAATACGAGTTGTTCTAAAGCAAAGTAATATTTTTTTCTCTTTCAGCACTGCTTAATTTTATCTTGGTTTTAATTTTTTATATCCCAAACAATATCTCACATTGAAGTACAAAGGCACAGGCAAAGTATCAAAAAAAAATCAGAAACCATTATGAAATACAAAAAAACCAAAACAAAAAAAAAATAGTATGAAAAAAACTGTATTATCACTTTCGTTATTTGTTTTTGTGGTGTTATGCTTTGTTGCGCTACCTCCTTCTTTAGCCGACGTTTCGGACAGCGTTGCAGTGTCCATCGTCAGGGCAGATACGGTAGAAAAATGTTGGCTAAAGAAGGAGGTAGCGCAACACGGCATAACACCCCAAAAACAAATAATGAAAATATGTTATGTATGTTCTCATTCATAATGTTCCGTTTCATCATGTTCTGTTACATCACGTTCTGTGTTATCATGTTGATTTTTAATGTATACAATGTTTTATCGTGATCTCTTTGTTCAGGTAACCGTTTAACATATTGAAAAATGATGCTTGTGGTTATATATAAGTTCACCGTAGTAAATTATGCAACCGAGAAAAGTATTATATTACCATTTATTGGCTGCAATCCAAAACCGTACTGTAAATTTTAATGAACCCTATTATTCTAGACATTTTAAATAGCCACACAAAATATACAGTAAACTTATGGCTAACTAACGAGTACCCGGCACGCGTTGCAATGGCACTCAAAGTGTTTATGTTTCAATTCTGTTGAAGTGCTTTTGGATAAACAATATTTTGTTTCTTCCGTCTGGTGTGACACGAATAAATTATAAGGTTTTCCGGTGCGTGAGCCTGGTTACTTACAGCTGTCCGTGTGGGAAGCATGGATTTTTTAAATTTACCCCCAACTTTCCCCTACTGCTATTAAGTCTCCTTTGCAATCCATCCCTTTACCCGTCCCTCGTCCCCCACCCTTCCGTCCCCACTCCCAGGGGATTTTTATTTTTTATTTTAATACGTTCGTACGTAAGTATTGGATAACCAATACCTCTGCCGTAGGTCATCCCAAGTGGTTCGCTACGTTTGGTGACTTAGCGAGAGAGACTGGTTGAGGAGGTCGCCCTCGATCCTTCGCCTTGCAGTGCAGTTGAAGGGTTGGATTCATGCGTCCGTCACTCCTGGACACACTGGCTCTCAGATTCCTACCCACTCCTCATACCTATTTCGTTCCCAGAACTCCTCTTCTTCCTTTCCTTAAGAAACACTTCACACAGCATCCCCTAAGATGACATATAGGCCCTGATGGAAATTATTTTTCTCACGGCTTCCTGTGTGGAACTAACGTAAAAAAAGTTATTAGGTTTCTATGACAACTCAGAATCATGCAATTTCAACACCTCTTTGACAAGTCTTTAAAAGTTACGAAAAAAAACAGCCCGTAACCTAACGCAACATATTTAATAGATTTTATTTTTTTATTCACATTTAATGACTTCAAAAAAGGTATTGAAGTTGCACGATCATGAATACTGCTCTCTGTCAAGAGACATTTTAAAAATATTCTTAAGAAAAAAACTACCGTCACTTAATAAATCTTACAAAAATCCTTAGTTTTTCATAACATTCTTTCTTTTTTAAATACACACTGTTATCAAAATAAATACTACAGCTCACGTACAAGTTTGGCAAGAAAGTGTAGAAAATAAATGATGGCGCTGCGATCGTTTTCTAGTTTTAAATGGCAACACCAAGATGGCTCATAAGACAAAGAACGTATGTTTTAAAAAAACACTTCTGGCAAAATGCATATTTCATAGCGTATTTGTATTTTCAAAAAATTTGCACAAAAAACTGTAATTTAATAGAAGCAAAATAAAACAAAACAAGTTTTAAGTGGGCTTTTATTCCGATATAAAAACGTAGGTACTTAAAAATTTAAGTCTATTAATTCAACACCCGACATGTAATTATTGTCTTCGTTCTCGTGTGATTCTTCTTCTTCCGTATCTTCATCTTCATCTAAGCGCAGTTCATCGATATCATATATATTACTGCCTCATGCATAATATTCTGCATCAATTTTCATCACGTGTTTGCAACAATTTTTCCAATCATCAGCACTTATGCTATTACATAATGCCCATTTTCTGTTTTCCCGGTGTTTCAAATTTTCCATCTGCCTTTTCCCCTTCCTTGACAATTCGTCTTACCGTTGATTCAGATTTACCTGTGTGTGAAAAATCATTAAAATTATTATTATATAAGGGAGTTTTAAAAACACACACTAGATAATATTCACTTGGAAAGAAAGAAAGAGAAAACGAGAAAAAGGTAACTTTTCTACGAGTTTAATATTATTTTTTTTATTGAGTTATTCCCTTTTTCTTGTGGCCGCATATTATCTGTCAAAATGAAGTGTCAAAATCAGATTTTTTTACCATAACCTCAAATCAGATTGTAATGGTTATTATCGCTCGAAAATTGGCATAAATCTTGTAATACTAATGAAATTTATTAAACAAACTATACTACGTACCAGTCATTTCAGCAGTTCGTTTGCAAACATCTTCTAAATTAAAAAGAAGCTTCTTCGCGTGACACTCGGCTAGGCTGCGTTGAAAAACGCAGAATATAACCCCTCTTGTATCACTATGTAATAATTTATTCATTTTAATTAAATTCAGGCAAACAATGAATAAAAATATTATCAAATCAGCGATATTCTACTCAGATTTAAGACAATAAATCAACCGTAACACGTTGATACACACAATATGATAACACATAATATGACAGCCATAAGAAACGTCATATAATTCGGTGTTGCCATAGTAATGAACACGTTTAGTTCCAATTGAATTAATTTCTACACTTTCTTGCCAAACATATATTTATGTACAATGAATAATTTAAGTACTAGATAATAACATCAATGTACACTCCCCTTCCATACACAAGCAAATGCTTTCAATGGAAGGGTAGTAAAAAAAACCTGAGATGTAAAATTATCATGTAAATACCATGTAAAACATAACAATAAAAAAACCTGAGATGTAAAATTATCACGTAAATACCATGTAAAACATAAGAATAAAAAAAATATATATACATATATATTTTAAAATTTTGGGAAACATTCACATACAAGAAAAACATTTCGTATTGTGTACCAGAAAATAAGGAGAGGAAAAATCTCGTCTAGAAGGAAACTGCATATTTATTAAAAGTGTGTTGGTACTCAAGTGCAGAACGGCGAGAGAAACGTTAGTCAGGAACCTTCAGAGAGGAATTTAATAAAAATAAAATGGAGGAAAAGTTCCCAAGACATCCTCCACAATGTGACATGGCGCGCCGTCCTCTAATGGAAAATAATAGGCTTTTTGCCTCAAAATGCGTCTATTCTTTATAAAGAATTACAATAGGTGTCGCGCTATTCCACCATGAGAGTTTTTGTTTTTCTTTCTTGATATACCTACTCGGTGTCTGAAAACTCATGGTACAAGCAGGAAGCTGGGAAATATACATCACATAGAGAACCCTAGAAATTTTATTTCTGAAGTGAAAATTTCTTTTGCACCGTTGTGATTTGAAACTCGATGAAACCAAAAATAGCGGCACTAAATAGAGACCAGCACATTTTTAAATTTATTATTTGGCAATGCTGATTAAAAATACATATAAAGTTACACCAGTTACATAGTTACATAAAGTTTTAACAAAGAAACAAAAAATTATCTCTCCTCACCATAAAGAGATAATGCTCTTGTGTTTGGTGAGGGAATTCTAGCTCAATTAGTAAATTAAAAGATCGTGTAAGTTAAGTACAAGTATATTACGTCCCAAGAACACAAACATTTTACACGACAACACGATAACATACGTTTAAACACCATTCATACTAATACGGTAAGCAATCAATTAGTTACGAGGGGGGCAATTTATATAATTGCCTTCCAGATGATATCAAAAACGAAAAAAGTGTGTGAAAATTCAAAAAAAAAATTGTTCATGTTTATTCACAAAAAACAAAGTAGTGATAGTGAATAATATCGTATGGTAATATAATATCATGTAAATGTTAGTATTGCAATCTAATGTAATCTAAGGTTATGAAATGTAAAAACCATGTAATGTAAAAACTATGTAATACAATGTAAAAAGTACATAATTCAATATTCTAGTTAAGTAAGTGAAAATGTTATTTTCTTTTTTACTGGAATAAAAACTCATGAAAAAAAAAAAAAAGTAACATATATCTATGGGATTTAGTCTGCGAGAGAATGAGATAGAGCAATCGGTCTTCTCTTTGCGTGGTGCTTGGTAGCCTCCCCACATTTAGTTTTCTGAAGGTTTCGCTTCTCCCGCGTGTGAACTTCATAGACTGTTTTATTTTTTTATTTTTTCATCAGCTCCACACAGGAAAAAAATTCCTTGGGGCTTATGTATTGATGATGTGTGGTGGGTATCTTTATAGAAATAAAGGAGAAGAATTTTCGGGAAGGAAAAAGGTATGAGGGAGGGTAGGAATCTTGAGTCAATGCGTCCAGGAGTGACGGATCCCTACAACTGCGGAAAAAGACAATGAGTAGAGAGAGTCTGGCTTGAGAGGTCAAACGGTCTCCCTCGATCAGTGTCTCCCGATCCGGCCCGCCACGCAGTGCATCCGCCGCAAAGACCTAGACAAACCTCACCCCATGAACCCAAGCACCCCTGCAAAGTCTCAAACATAGCGAATTGCGTAGGGCGTTCCCGAGATGGCAATAATCCCACACTCCTCCTGAATTGATTATTATTTCAATTTGATTTTATTTGCCCATCATTTCGATTAAATTTAATTTTTTTCGGTAACTCGAGAGTTGAGTACTTTTATAGCCGGGTCTTTGCTTCGACGCATTACGCAGATGATATTAAACCCCAACGACCGATTTTTTTTTTCCTCAACTTAAACCTTCAAAATTCCAACTTTTTACTCGAAAACCAAAACTCAAATCAATAAAGTTATATCTCAAAATCGACTCCAAATGCGATGTAGATTCAACAGTTTCCAGTTTATAGTACGAGAATCCGGACAACGTGTAAGTTTTTAATTTATATGAACGGAAATACTACCTATTTGCCTATTCTACCGGATTACACAACACCAGATGTTGGCGGCGAAGCGGGAAATGGAAAAAGTATTAAAGATTTTTGGTCTTCTTCGTGTTGGTGTCTTGCAGTGGAAAAACACATTAAAATTTTCTTGATTCTTCTCTATTATTTTTTATGTGCTGTTGTTTTGTTGAATGTGGCTTGGATTTCACAAAATAATTTTTTTACCAGATTCTTCGATTTAAACAAAATCGAATTCTTTACTTGTTTTCATTATATCTACATTAGTTTTAGGAGGCGGGAATGGGTACCGCCGCCCCGGGAACCTTTATTGGATAACCAACACCTCTGCCATAGGTCACCCCAAGTGGTTCGCTACGTTGTTTGGTGATTTAGCAGGAGTGCCCGGGTTCATGGGGTGAGGTTTGTCCAGTTCTTGGCGGCGGATACATCTGCCCACCAGCTGTATGGCAGGCCGGATCGGGAGAGAATGGTTGAGGGAGTCACTTGGACTTCTCTAGCTGTACTCTCGGAAGTGGCGGAATTATTAACCGGCTGTAGCAATTATGGTTGTAGGAAGATATGTACTGGCGCGGTGCCGTACGCTGTAGGTATTCCGTAGTATTTCTCGCGTGTTCTTACAGGGCCAGTGGCGGCGCAATGAAGTCGGCGCAAGTGGGCGCTATTCTCTCATTCTCTCGCAGGCTAAATCCTATAGATGTATGTGTTTGTCTCTATTTAATGTCGCTATTTTTTGTTTCATCGAGTTTCAAATCACAATAGTGCTAAAAAAGTTTTCACTTCAAAAACTCTCAAGAAAGCCAACATATTATTGAGTGGTAAATGAGCTTTGAACAACAAGAAATCGGGCCGAGTACGATCTTCAGCATCGTTGGTCCAATGATCCATTTGCTCTGAAATATTTTGTTAACTATACTTTCAAAATTTACGGATTTACCTTGCGATTTTTTTTGTTAATGATAATAATGCAACCTATCTATTTATGTCATGTTCATTCTGTTATGTTTGTTTTTAAGTGTTATTCATTGTTTATCGGACTAACTTCTATTATCTGTGGGACTAACTAAACCCAAACTTTTTATTTTATTCTTTACTAGCAGGCCCGGCCACGCGTTGCTGTGGCTAATGAAATCTTAATAACCAACGCCATATGTTAAATCAAATCCACACCATATATTATTTATTTCAACCAATTTAGATAAAATCATTAAAAATTATATACCTGAAAACTACCCTCATGAATCACTCTATCTATTGGTGAAAACCGCATGAAAATCCGTGGCGTAGTTTAAAAGATCTGAGCGCACATACAGCGTGAGCGACTTAATTTTATACTTAGTAATAAAGATTTATCCCCATATGGGGTGTGCCAAGACCGGGATGTTTGTCGGTCTGTCCTCTCTGCCTACCCCTGCGGGGAAACGGCGTGATGGTTAGTTAGTTAGTTAGTTGGGGTGTGCTGGTCCTCGTCCCTCCTTCAAGTTAAGATACATATGTCTTTCTTGCAGCTCTATCTCAAATATATTTACGCCACCCCCAATAATATGTGAAGGCTTGAAGCTTGCTTAAACGGCCTTAACTTTCCTTTGTTCCGCCTCCGACTACTCAACGCTGATTTTTTTTCTTCAAGGCTTCAGGTATTTTACCTCCATTATTATTCACCAACTTTCTTTGAGGCTTCACTGGGTGGTTGGTTAATAATTTGCCAAATAATTTGAGTCGTAATTGTTTGTCGTATGTTCTCTATCTATTTATACAGGTGCTTACAGGGGTTTTCACATGATGCAATACTGCCTCGCGACCTTCTTGAACGAGTTTTATTTGGCTTTAACGGTTATTTTTGCTTGTATTACTAACCTGATTTGATGTATTAGGTTTTTTTCCTGTTAAGCACTTGCATACTGCTTTCTAACAACGTATGCAGGAACACTGGAGGTCTAGATTCGTTCAAAATAAATAAATGTAGCTTCGTTTAACAACGAAAAAATTAGAATCTTGCGAGAGCCTTGAAGGCGTAACCATCTGTTACTTATACCAGGGCGGATAAGTGGTGGATAACCTCCAATGCCCAACTTGCGGCCCAATTTAAGATTATTTGCGGCCCAAAATGAAGTTTACAGCTTACACATACTGCAGCAGCTGCCTGTTGCTGTGGAACTGGAGCTAGAGGAGCAAATGCAGACGTAACTCATTTACTGATGCGGGACATCGTTTGCTGACTAAATCCGTGAACGTCAGCACAATCATCCTGCATCTGTGAATGAAATTTACAGAAATATAAATCAAATTTTCAGTGAGATAAAAGCAAGCAGTTTGTAAAGTGGGATTATCCAGTAGTGTCTGGTTGATTTATGTTTCTAAGTGCATTTAAGATAATGGTTCATGAGCAAAGCATAATGCACTTCTCGAGAGGAAAACTTGCATTCATTCATTTTCTTATATATAAATAGGTATCGCGTGTACCAGTACTCATTAAGTTTACTGATTTTTTTTACATGAATATCCCACAAGAGCTGCTCCTGTCTGGAG
This sequence comes from Limnephilus marmoratus, assembly GCA_917880885.1. Lineage (NCBI taxonomy): Eukaryota > Metazoa > Arthropoda > Insecta > Trichoptera > Limnephilidae > Limnephilus > Limnephilus marmoratus. Next base: position 42,141,490 of record OU862924.1, on the reverse strand, counting down.
CTAGTGAGACTATGGCATTTCAATTGGGTATGTTGTGAGGCTGAAGGTAGTGGGAGGGGAAGGAGATGAGGAGGATGAGGGTAAGGAAGTACCTGACTATTCAGATCTCGTCACCAAACACGGCTATAGCTTAGTTTCAATGGTGAATGGTGGTCTTACACCAAGGCGATACTGAGAGTATCTTCCACTCAGGAACGTGCCGCAAATATACTATATTTTATTTTAAATGAATTATTTGTGAAATAACACAAATTAATCAAATACATTTTATTTGCCCACGCCGGGATTCGATCCCACGACCTTTGGATTGCGAGTCAAGAGCCTTGCCCTTAGACCACGCCGGTTGTCAATAATGCGCATTCTTTGAAGTTGAATATAAAATTATGGTTTGAATATATTTTCTGTTCAATACTTGGTACTTCGTGACAAAGCGATAAACTCCCAAGCTCTGAAGACCGAATCGAGACTAATTTTTTAAAAATATGTAAATGTTTACTGCTAAATTACTTAAGTAAATCAACAATTATAATAAAAAAAAAAACAAATTATAGTCTCTATTTATATATACATATTGTATGTAGTACCATAAAAATAAATTAAGTTAATAATTTGAGTTTTTAATAATTTTAAATTATTGGATATCCAACACCCATGCCACATTGGTCACCCCGAGTTGGTGACTTAGCAGGGGTGCCCGGATTCATGGGGTGAGGTTTGTCTATGTCTTGGCGGCGGATGCGTTTGCTCACCTACTGTGTAGCGGACCGAGTCATACCGGTTGAGGGAGATCTTTTGAACTCTCCAGTCGGATTTTCTCTTACCATCGCCTTACACTTAGGTACTGCGTGGCGGATCGGATTGAGGGAGAACTTTGGAACGCTCTAGCCATTTTCTCGACCCATCGCTTTCACCGCAGTGAGAGGGATGGATTCATACGACCCTTACTCCTGGGGACAAATCGACCTTCATATTCCAACCGACCCTTTTTACCTTTTTCTTCCCAGATCTTCCTCTTCTTCCTTTTCCTAAAAAGACTTTCTGTGTGGAGTTATTGTTAAAAGTGAAATCTTGCAAGATTAACACAGATTAACACAAATTAGTTGCCAGTATATCTACCGTCATCTTCACATCCTAAATTTCTTTCCCATTTTCTTAAGCCTCATAAAATCCCCCCGTGCGGAATTTCCAATATACCCAATATGGAGTTACCAATCATAGACACATCATTGATATATATACATAGATGACTAATGACCGCGCCAAAGCATTGCCCCTGTACAAATGTTCTAAAGCATATGCCCCGCCAACGTCAGTTCAGTGCTCATTGTGACGCCGACCGACTTGTGCCGGATGATACGCGATCAAAACTATCTCCAAAATGGTTAAATGCGTATCGAAAAAATGCGATTCACGGTCAGAAAACATAATAAAGGAAGCGGAATTACTTTCCACACATAAGTTTATTGTTTACATATTCATATTTAATAAAAAAAAAAAAAAACAGAAAATGAAATAAGATGTCAAATAGGACTCTAATATAGGTTCAGTGTTGCCACTAAAAAGTCGTTTTGGTTTTCCCACATTAATGGGAGAATACATAATTTAAGGAATAAGTTACTATGGAGGCAATTATATTAAAATACTTAATAAAAATTATGTTTTAATCTTCATACAATATAATTCATTAAAACTTATTTTAGTTTATTAATGAATAATCTAGTAAATAATTATATATTTTTACGTATTTTATATTAATAATTTTGCAGGGTACCATAAAGATGCAGCACGCCGTGAGAAGTGGGTGGAAATAATTCGATTGCTGAGAAAAGAACTTTGAAAACACTTTTGGAACAATTTCCGTTCGAGTATTATATGTATACTATTGGTACAATAAAAAAATATTGGAAAAAATAATGACTTCAGTATTTCATTAGTTGTGTATTCTTTTAGTCATATAATAAAAAATACATATTTAAAATAATTTAAATTAGTTTATTTTATTACAAACTAACGCAAAGAAAACTATTCCATTATTTATCTTGGGTAAAATTTCAAATGGTAGGTAACACCAAACCGCAATTGCAGGTTTGTGTTTCTGTCATTGTCTAATCCTAGTGGCGGTAATGTTCTCGTGACTTGTGCAAGTGAGACCAATATATGTTTACTTTAAAATGTTTAGTGATTTCAAAGCTACGTCGTCGCGGTTGTAGAGTGGTTACGCTTTTTTCGATGAGCGGTAATGAAGTTTGCTTCTCTATTTATATACCTCAATGAGACATATGAGTATTTCTAGACCAGAACATAAAGGTGAGGGGTAGACAACAACTACAGCGGGGCGCAGAGCGGGAAGATAACTTTGGAGATATGTGATTCGTCAATAACTCAATATGACAGTATATGGGCATCTCGCATTATAATTTCACCATTTAGTTTTTAAAAGTCAACTCTGCTTTTGAATGAATAGATCTTTTTACACGGGAGCGCGAATAGCTCGCCGCGTAATGAATAAATTTGTGAAGTCTAAATACGGCAAAGTAAAGTTCGTCACACTCCAATATTTTGTTGCAGTATTTAGTTAGGACACTTTTACAAATGTTTCATAATTTACTTACCCCAGGAAACATCGACGAGCACACGCCATGTATCTCGAGTGATAGTTTATATTTACACGTTTTCAAAACACAAACCATGTTTTTTGCGGTGATATTTCGTAAAATGCACAGATGAGCGCTCGACGCTGGCTCGCAGAAGAATTATGACGTCACATTTTACTCAATCCCAGCCGGTTCCAATGGAACCGGTATGGGGAGGTGGAAATAATACGCTTTTATCACTTAGGGCAGGTCTAGTAATATTCATGTGTCTATGAGACCAATGTAGCACTGGATCCGATCAGTTTTTCCCTGAATCCAAGGAAGACTTCGACTATTATCTTGAATTTCGATTTCGCAATAATTGCATACATGTATTTCATTTCAACGTCAACCTCATTGACCAAGAGCACTCTTGAAGAAGCAGATTAACAAAAATTAGTCTATTTCTGAAACGAAATAACTCTTAGTTATAAGAACTTGTATAGGTTGTACAATGTACACATCGATGTAATTAATTGAAGAAGAAGATAATACTAATAAATCTAAACAAAAATATGAAAAAAAAACAAGACACACGAACAGTTCCATATAAATAAAATCGTACGTATTTGTTCAAGACACTATCTAGGTTACAAAACCAATTCTTCAAAACTTTGTGATCGTTTAAAAAAATAGCAGTCAAAATTTTGAGAAAAATTAGTCGAAGATAATATTTTTAATTCTGAATTTGAAATATGAGATCCATAAATTACTTAAGGGCGTTTAACCAGCCAGCGGCCGAAAATCCTCATTTCATCGAAAGATATTCTTACGATCGTACAGGGCGGTTCCAATGAGAAAGATTAATTATTCTCCGTACCAGCTTTTAAAAATTATAACTCAATATCGATCTTATTTCATTCCAAATTTGCTTTAATTTATACCTACATCCAAAAATGCTGAAAGGCGTGATGATAAAACTAATAAAATTATGTTTGTAATTATGTTTTGATCATAAGTACTTATCATTTTTCAATAATCTCTAAGCAAAATAAGAATGCAAATTTTTTAAAAATATATATTAATTTGTAAGACCGTAAATAAATAGACAAAATAGTGAAATTTTCGTCATAAATAAGTGTTCGAAAATATTTTGTTAATGATTTTTTTCGCGTTTACTAGATAACGTATTGATTTACAATAATGTATGATGACATAGTATGAAATATGTATTGTAAAATATGATTTTTCGTTTAAAAGTTTAACCAAATTGCCAACGACCTATGGTATACTTAACTTTATTTTACTTAAAATAAACATTTTTTCTCAAATATTAAAACATGCGTTTTCTAGATAAACGAACAATCTTTCGAACTCAATTTATAATTATTTTTGGAAAAGAGTGAATACGTCTAAAATTTGATTTTAAAATGACATATTTCCGGTTTTCTCTGGTTAACCCCTCTTAAAAATAGATTTTCTACAGGTCGAGTTGGTTTGTAAGGTCGCCTGGTAAGACAAAAGATGCTGGATTCGTGTTTCAGTTGCGACCGTAACCTTTTTATTTTTCTGTGGCTTGTTATTTTACACATTTTCGTCGAAATTTATTAGTATTATTTCTATCTTCAACGAAAAATTATATTTTATTTATTTTTATAGAGACATTTTGATACAGAGATATTGACAGTTCACCAGTGAGTGAAATACGAAAATCCAAGACTTCATTCAGGGTAATGTTTCTGGGAAAGGTTGGAAATATTCTACGAATGTAATGGAAATTGAAATCTCAAATCAAAGAGACAGCATTTCGCTAAGCAGACTGTGTAATTACAATTAAGCAATTAAGTTATTAAGCAAATAAATTAAATTATTGTTCGGAACAATCCAACTTTAGCTTAGGTTAAATTAAGTGTTATACTGCTTGTAAAACTTTCAACTATTGCGTCCTATTTATTATTTTTGGAAATTGAATAGAGCATTAACATGTAAGAGTTGTAAGATTAACATTGTAAAAAACAATTATTATATCTAATAATTATTAGCCTGAAACACTCGTCTACATTGAAAAAAATCTCCCGAGAAAAGATACATGCTGCCGACGGGATTCGAACCCGCGTCCTTCTGATTTTCGTTCAACTGCTGTTATCCACCGAGCTACGTCGGCTTATCTCCTGCCCGCCAAATAATTCTACTAGTGTTTCATTCAACAATTACTGCTTATTACATTTTTCCACCTGCAAACAACCAACTTTATATTATATGAGAAAGGCATTGTTAGTGCTAAATCTTTCACTAGGTGGCGTCGAGACAAATTATGCCTATATTTTTTTGATGAAATAATATCAGTGGATAAGAGCAGTTGACCGGAAATCAGAAGGACGCGGGTTCGAGTCCCGTCGGCGGCATGTATCTTTTCTCGGGAGATTTTTTCAATGTAGATGAGTGTTTCAGGCTAATAATGATTACTTATAATAATTGTTACCCTTTGTGCTATGTATAAAAATCTTGTCTTAAACATCAGTTTATCAATTAAAAAATAAGAAATTATAAAAATGTTCAACGAATGTAGAGTTTAGGATTTGTTTTTTTCTGATGTTAACATAATTAAAAAAGTGTAAAATATAAAGAGAAATAAAAGTAAAATAAAACACAAAGATTAAAATGTGAAAATAAATAAAATCAAAAGAGAATAATAAATAGAGTAGGTAAATAAAAAGTATTCGAGTTATAACAAACAAATATTTCAATGGAGTATCGTCGTGAGTGGACCACTAGTTATATTCAGAATATTCCACAAATACTTAATTTTGAAACTATTGCCCGGGTAAATTTTTAATTCGTACCTCATTTCATCACCAGAATCTTTATCAGTGAGATCAGAATTGGCCTTTACTGGTGGCTGTACGCAAATTTTGCTTATTTGGTTGGTCGCATTCGTCATCAGTCATCACCTTCTTCCAGAAAAGTCAGTTTTTGGTGCGCTGACAGGCAATTGAAAAAAAATTTAAAGAAAACACGTTAGATGTCCGTAACCCTAATTACCAAAATTGGAACACTCCCCCCCCCCAACAATATCAAATGAATAATTTTATGATACTTTTTTTTTTTTTATGATGATACCAAAAATAAGATAATGTTTCAAGACTTTTTGGGTCAATTTACATCTATTAGGAACGTTAATATGCACAAGATGATAGGTTAGAAGCTTATCATGAATGATAGAACTGAACTGCGAATATCAGTTGTGTTGGCCTAGAAATTCCAGAAAAAAACGCTGTGCTAATTTCATGGTACCAGAGCTTCTCATTCGAGAGTTATCGCCATAGACATCCAAATTTAATAGACGAGAAGATACAGATGAGGGGTAAAACCAAACTATGGGGGGCGAAGAGGGGAAAGATAACGGTGATTCGTTAAAAAATCAATCTGACAGCATATAGGCATCGCGCATTATAATATCACCATTTAGTTCTTAAAAGAAAAATCTGCTTTTGAATGAATAGACCTTTTTACATGAATTGCTCGCCACGTTATTAACATATTTGCGAAGTCCAAATTCGGCAAAGTAAAGTTCGCTACTTTTTACAGACGAATATTTCATTGCGTAATAAGTTAAGACACTTTTACAAATGTTTCATAATTTACTTATCCCTGTAACCAGCGACGAGCTCACTGGAGAACCGCCTACATTCGTTATGATTGACATTTTTAGGGTATAAAGTATAGCACAAGCTATCATTTTTGCCGTGTTATTTCGTTAAATGTACGATGTGAGCTCGACGGTGGTCAGGACAAGAATGATGACGTCACATTTTTTAGATTCAAGCGAGGCTCTCGTAAGCCCAGCCGGCTCCATGGAACCGGTATGGGGAGAGGGAAATAATACGCTTTTATCACTTAGGACAGATCTATATATATTCATATGTCTATGGTTATCGCCAACATTATGGCGCCTTTACAATTCCATAGGTCGTTAGCTCAAAAAAGGAATTTAAACATTATTTCCCTTATTTTTATTAAGACATTTTAACAACAGTATTCCAGAAATTGAAATTTCGGTTCAAAAGCTTTTCAGGAAACCCCTGGCAACCAGCGGGATGTGTACATAGGATTTGTTGTATTGTTTGAAACGATTTGTAACGAAACGCATAATTCAGGCAAAATAATAATGAGAAAAACACGTTGAACACATTCTTCAAAGCCGGTAATAGGCCACTTGCATCAATTTTTTTTAAATTTTTTTCCGGTTTAGGCAAATATTCTAAGACATTCTGTATTTTTATTTATTTTTTAATCGTATTTTTGAAACCCTGGGGATTTTTTGAAAATTTCAATCCGATAAATCAGACCATTTTTTATAAACCGGAAAGACGGGACATAATTTTATAGGTTTGAAAAAACGATAATTACATAGCCGAAAATCATTTAAAAAAAAAAGAACATTTTCCACACGAATGGCACAGGAGAATAACGAGGCATACCAAAAATATTACATCTCATAAATATTTTTTTTCCTTGATCCATCTTATTGACCATAAATCATTATAATGAACAGCGTCTATATTACTAACTTCAATGTAATATACTTGTACTTGTAAATTATAATAATAATACGAATATTATAAAATTTAATTTTGTTAAAATCAGCACCATAATCATTATACCTCTAAAACACGTACCGACATCATCTGCACGTTCTGAAGAGAACCCCGTAGATCATTAAAAGTACGGGGTTCTCTTCAGAGCATCTGTCAAAAAGTGAAACCAAATGATAAGTTCGCAGAGAACAAACAATAAATCTAGTGAACGAATTCAAAAATTCGCCTGAAATCAAAGTGATGCCATATAAAAAAATAAATCAGTGTGGAATTTAAAAAAAATAATAGGAACATTTTCGGAGACGGGACATTTTCATGTAGTGACGTCATGAGCCCAAATAATGGATTTATTTATTTAAAAATAAAAAAAACTGTACATTTCTAAAAATTTTTACTAACATTTTCGTAATCTTGGTAAAAAACTCTATCCACACGATTTTTTCCAAGTCGTTATGAAATCCATGCAAGTGGCCTATTCGAGTTTTTTTCCACGGAAACGTTTGAAAAAATAAACAGTAGGTTTATAATATTTTCGCTGAGACGAAATACGTAAGACGAGGTACACATATTTATTTTTATTATTTTTCCACAATCTTATTGGAAATCAAAAAGCTGTACAAATGAAAGGCTTCGAGGCGTGCCGCGGAAACTTCAGTAAGCATTATACACATTGAAAAATAAAATACTAGATGAGCCCTACAAGTAAACTGTTGTGAAAAATTGTGCGCATTTCTAAAGATCGTCCAAAATACCAAGAGCTTTGGAATACAAGAGATATGAAGATAGTCATTTTACATTCCGTAATAAGTAATTGTAGTGTAATGATTATTCATGTAGTTTCAGCTTCTTTCAATAAATGTCGGTTGGTTAGTCTGTATTTGCCCTTTTCCAACAGATGGCAGAAGAGTTAATTATCGGAAGAGTACCGTCTATCGCCGTTCGTGTCTTAGGCACAAACGGTTACGATGATGGCCGAACGCTCCACTCAATTAGGATTCCGCTGTGAGTCCGCCGGAGCGCCAGAACTATTTATAATCTAGCCTAGTATGGACGTCTATTCAGTAAGATGTAACATTGTAAATATTCACGATAACCAAATAAACAAACTATTAAGAGGGTATTACCAGAGAAAACCAGAAATATGTCATTTTTAAATCAGATTTCAGATGTATTGACTCTTTTCCACAAAAAATTATAAATGGATTTCGAAAGGTTGTTCTTTTATCTAGCATTCGCATGTTTTAAAATTTCAGAAAAAAAATATTTATTTTTAGCATAAGGTTATACCATAGGTCGTTGGCAGATTCGTTAAATTTTCAAAAAAGATTTTGTATTATATCACACCCATTTCAAATCATATAATCATGCAGTAAAATAAATCAATACATTTTCTGGGAATCGCATGTTTTAAAATTTTAATTTTAGTTTAAATAAAATCATTAAAAATATATATATTCGTACATGTGTTTCTTGACGAAACCGTTTGTGTACTTATTATATATATTACAAAAACTTATATTACATTATATATTACAAAAAGTACAATATTTTAATAGTTTTATCATTCCTTTCAGCATTTTTGGATGTAGGTATAAATAAAAGCAAATTTGGAATGAAATAAAATCGATATTGAGTTATAATTTTTAATAAAAGCTGGTACGGAGAATAATTAACCTTTCTCATTGTAACCGCCCTGAACATCTTTCGACGAAATGTGGATTTTCAGGTTTTCCATTTATTGTTCTTTGGGTCGTAATCGGATTGGTCTAAAGAGAATTGTTGAAAATGTTAAACGTAATAATTCTTAATCGTCATTTACCATTTAGGTTTCCTCGTTTCACCGGTCTAATTTAGTTTATTTTGGCCAATCTGGCGTAATTTATGTCAAAGACTACTCTCCTTTATTTTGGAGTCATTGTAGGAAAAATTCCATGGATGAAAGGAAAGTTCGTTGCTACGATGCGAGCCACTTTCCAAAGAAAAATAACAACTCGCCACAATATCGAAATTAAATACGCTTACCGAATAATAAGGTTATCGGGGACAGGGGTGACCATACACTTCACCATGACGAAAATACAAATCTAAAAGATTTGTCTCATCTGATATAATCTGAAATAATCTGATAACTTCTGATGTACGGTAGAGATAAAAAAATGATTTGTATGAATTAAAGGTAAACAGCACAGACCGCAAGATCTTATTGAGCGTATTTGGAGTAAAAAAAGTAGATGTCATTTTAAAAATAAAAGAAAAATATTTTTCAAACCTTCATCACCACTTATCATACTCCTACACGTCGCGAAGGGATCACGTGATACACACGCTGTTTCGGGTGATACCGTGCTGTTGGAACGAGACGGATTGCTTATCGCGTGAGCCGTTGGGCTATATCCGACTACTCAATTGAATAAAAATATCATAATTACATGTACAGTTTTTACTCCAAATATGCTCAGGAATCGCTGCTTAAAATCATTCGGGTCGTGCTGTTACACCCTGTATAATGTATGTAATCGATTCAATCGAGTGTCAACACCCTTTTACTTCTTATAAATGTTTTTTACCAGAATTAATAAAAAACTGAATGTTATAATTTTTTTTAAATGTAAAAAGTTTTGGCCTTGTAACAAACTGAAAATTTGAATGCTTCATATCTCATGATGATAATGACTTTGCAAGCTATAAATAGTGGGATTTTAAAAATACAAACAGATAACGCTGTGTAAATTTCCACGCCTAGAGATATTTTGATTTTTCATACCACCGGATTACTGCTTTATAAATATTTTGAAGATTTGATTTTACGACCCAATTCCAAAATGTTATCCTATCAAAAATAAAATACATACAGAAGAAAGCAAACACTTCGTTGCTTGACATTATGCAAATGAAAAAAAGTTCTTTGTTTAAAACCACTTTATTTGATAGGCGGAAACACACTTGTGTGGTGTGGTGTGTCGTGACTACAAATTAACCAATCATCGTCGTCGCTGTTCGACATGCCACAACCTACAAATATGTCTCTAACTATAATAAATGTATGAAACCGATGTGCTTCTGGCGCGCCACGACACACCACACCACACAAGTGTGTTTCCGCTACACGTCGATCGTCTTTTTTACCTTATAATCTTCCTCTGTAGTGTAATTTAGTTTATGTGTGTATTGATGAAGGTTAAGATCAACCGAAACAGGTCAACGAGTACAAATCAAATAGTGGTTTTAAACAAAGAACTTTTTTCATCTGTGAAGATGAAAAAGTTATTTGCTAAAAAGAAGTTAATATAATATAGTTATTAATTATATTATTATTATTCTTAACTATATTATATGGTATTGTTATTGTATATATGTATATTATATTGTTTCTGATTTTTTCCTTTCTCTCCGATATTTGTCCATGACTGGCTCACTATTACAAAGTTACAAAAGAGGATTTTTATGTCAGTTCGGCGAACAGGTGTTTCCTCCTTGTAGATATCAACAGACACATGTTGCACGGGAAGTATTGTAGTCATTTTTTGCTGGGTTATTTTTAAGTTCTATAATTAATAAAACTTATAAGCACTAAATACTTCAAAATAATAATAATAATATAATAGTAGTCTTTAGAATGTGGGGAGGTGAGTGCAATCCCACACATCCTATTTATAGAGATACCTTAAAAACATAGGTATTTATAAAATAGAGTAAACATGTATAAAAAAAAATAAGAAGAATGATAAATAAAAATAAAAAAGTGGTAGGCGTCATTAGATAAAAAGTCTCCATAAAAAAAGGGAAAAAAATCTTTAATTGAGTTCTTATTAGTCCAACGGGTCTGAGATTATGGGAGCCAGTGTCTTTCTCCAATGAAAGATTCTTGGACCTGCGCTAGGAAGCAAAGCGAACATCGAATAAGCATTTATTATCTCCACATAAGACGCCTTGAATTTCACTCACGGCATACGTCGTAGATACTGTGTAGAGGGTCTTTTTAGGAGATGAAGAAGTGAACATGGGTTTTTTTTTTATTAAAAGACAAATAACTTTGTACACGCACTCTACATATTTCATGAACAATGTTCACATCTTCAGATGTTCATTGTTGATGAAATATGTAGAGTGTGTATAAAATAAAGTGATGTATACAAAGTTATTTGTCTTTTAATAAAATAAATAATGCCAAGTTTGAAGAGATCCATGTTCACTTCTTCGCCCAGAAGGGAGGAAAAAAGACACCGGCAAATCGTTCCACATCCGAGCTGTTGAACTCAAGAACGAGACCTAGAATCGAAAAGCATCAATTTGTGAAGGAGTGTTTCGAAACGCATCATTGATGCACATTGGTGTGTTCGCATCATATAAAAAAACCACCCCATTGGGGCCCCCAACCCCATTAAAACAGAACTTTGATAATTCTTGATGAAATTTAGCAAATTTGAAGTTTAAAATAGTATGAAAATAATACAGTATTCACCAGATTACAAATATTCTGCGTAAAGCTCGAACTTCGTTGGAAATTCTGCTAGTAGTACGACCTCCGTAGTCCAGTGGGTAAGACTCTTGACTCACAATCCGGAGGTCGCGGGTTCGAACCCGGCATGCGCAAATAAATTTTATTTGATTAATTTGTGTTATTTCACAATTAATTAATTAAAAATAATATATAGTATATTTGCGGCATGTTCCAGAGTGGAAGATACTATCAGTATCGCCCTGGTGTAAGACCACCATTCAGAATTGAAACGTTGCTTGAAAATGGCTTTAGCCGTGTCTAGTGACCAGATCTGAATAGCCAGGTACTTCCCAACCTTCCTCTTCCCCACCTTCTTCCCCTCCCCACTACCTTCAGCCTCACAACATACCCCAATTGGGGATGCCATAGTTTCACTGGCTCCAGACGGAAGCAGTTGAGATTCTTGTGCGGTATTCAATGTAAAAAAAAAAAAAATAAAAAAAAAATAAAAAAAAAAATAAATAAATAAAAAAAAATAAAAAAACAAAATAAAAAAAAAAATAAATAAATAAATAAAATAGTAAATAAATATGCTGTGAGTTGAAGCAGCAAAATTTTTCAATTGGTGACTTAAGGCATCACAAAAATTGCGCAGCTTTCTTAGCGGAATTTCTTCACGAGCTTGTGAAGAAATTCCGTGAATATGTAATTATTTAATTAAAATAGAGATGGCATTTTAATAGTTTCCGTGAACAGCCAGGCCATGGGCCCATTGTGTTATCTCCCATTTCACATCATTCTACAGAGTTTGCTTCCAGGTCCCAGAAGCGTCCCCGTTGTGTCGCGTATGGATTCCTTGGAGGATCCAGTAGCGGAATGGGTTTCCAAATCGGAGGTTTTTCTTTGTATGGGTTCCCTGAAGAACACATGAAGGACGAGTCCACCGAGGTGGTCCCAGCTCTCCCTTTCCCTCCCCATTGGTACCGCGAAGGCCCCAAGAGGGACAAGGAAAAAATAACACAAAAATATTATTTGATCCAAACTTGATCAATAACAAGGTGACCCGGGAATGTTTGAATTTCTTTTAAAAAAAGGAGAAATTCTAAACTTAATAATAGTGGCATAAATGATTTTAAAATGCGACAATGCCGACTGTATCACTAATTACGTCGGACAAACGGGAAGAGCATTTTAAACTAGTTTCAAAGAATATTTTATTTATTTATCGCTCAGAGGGCTTGGTAGTACAATTAATTCAGGACAGATAATTTTGAAACAAATAAGGAAATAATAAAAATAAAATTAGATGAAAAACGCAAACAAGTCATAAAAATACAAAAATATAGCGATTTGATAGGTTTACAAAAATACAGATGTGTTTTTTTTTATGAGCTCCACACAGGAGGCCCTGAGGAAAATAATTTCCCTCAGGGCCTATGTCATCTTCGAGGATGCTGTGTGGAGGGTTTTATTAAGGAAAGGAAGGAGAGGAGAGTTCTGGGAAAGAAAAGGGTTTAAGGGGTGGGTAGGAATCTGGGGTTCAGTGTGTCCTGGTCATCCGCCTCCAAGATCCAGACACACCTCACCCCATGTACCCGGGCACCCCTGCTAAATCACCAAACGTAGCGAACCACTTGGGGTGACCAGAATCATGTAAATAATTCGTCTCACATTGTGTTTAAGACGACTTATTTTAACCACAGTTTGAAAATGACCCTGTAAACCGAAACAGCTGTCACAAAAGTTCCCCAAATCAAAACCAAATTAATGCATACACATGGCAGTTTTATTGGTCCTCGTACACTTAATCTTAAAACACATTCAAATGACAGATAAAATATCACTTTACATAAAAGAATTAAAATTATGGCTAAATGATGCAGATGTTGAAACGCTTTTTTTATAAACTCTATGTAAGCCTTCACGCTTCACTTTTTACAATTCTACTGTAACTTCAAGACTAACTTTATTTATCTTCCTAAAACCGTAACAAAAAATCAAGCAACTTGTATGTGTCACTTTGTTACTACAATATTTTCAAAGATACATTACCTTTATTTTTAAACTTTTCACTTTTAAATTTATATTTTTTACTTGTACCGCCAACTTATTGGTGAAATTTAGCACTTTAGTTAATATTACCCACGCATAGGCAGTGCCTTAGTGGGTTCCCATTATCCACTTTTGTCTTGTTTATATTTTTTACTTTTTTACATTACTTTTATCTTGTGTTATGTTATATATGTTTAGAAAATATGTAAAAAGTCCTTTGAAATGTATCAAAATGGGAAAAAATAAAGCAAAAAAAATAAATAAAAAAACTGAAATACTAAAATAGAAGTTTTGTCCATATAAACGTGTTCTCTAATTTACTCTCTGGGTTTTGACAGTAATGCAAATATTTTTTAATACAATATATAATTTATTTGAGGAGTTCAAGACCCTGCAAAATACGTTAAAATTGCCTGGTTTAATCGCCATTAACAAACGTGCAGACATGTACGTTTGCAGTTAGTTCTTATGTAAAAAAACATCGGTCAAGCTTTGGAGGAGAAAAATAGAGAATGAAAAACCTCGATTTTGATGATTTTATTTAGGTTTTATCAGCCTGGATGTGGTTGTCCCTGTCGCACAATATTCGTTTGGTAAAATACCTATTGTTAAAATTTCTCAACGACGAGGAAAAATTGAGGAAATATTGTTAAAATTTCTCAAGATTATTAAATTTACTTAAATTATTTTTAAATGGAGTTCCACGAATTAAACAGAAAACAATTAACAAATGTTATTCACATTTTAACTAAACGGCGAAGCTTTCGAACACTGCAAGTATGAAATAGTAATTATAATGCCCGAGTTTTTTTATTTTTCTCGTTGACGTTACGTTATCAGCCATCAGACACATCAGTTTCCCTTCAAAAGAACCGACGAAATAAAAGCATTATGTATCCACACGATTATCACTTGTTATACGAGTATATTATTCACACGCTATTACGTTTTATTTGGCATTGTATTGATAAGAAATTGTTTTTCTGCAAAATAAATCGATGTAATATAATATTATCTAAGAAGAATAAAATATTAATAAATGAAACTTGTCCTACCGTTTCCGTTGAGCAAAATTAAAATAAAATTGTTAATTAATTACTTCTTAAAAAATATAAGCATAAACTACTTCTTCTTCTTCTTTGTGTGCCCCGACGTTGGCGATCACTCTTGAAAATGTCTCTCTGTCTCGTGCTGCCCGGATTAGCTCCTCCACACTTCTAATGCCAGTCCACTCTCGTATATTTCGTAACCAAGACATTTGTCTCCTACCACGCCCTCGGCGACCCTCTATCTTGCCTTTCAATATTAAATGGAGCAAGTGATACTTCTCCCCTTGAAGTATATGACCCAGATGTGAAATTTTCCTGATTTTTATTAATGTAAGCAGTTCTCTATCTGCTCTAGCCCGCCTGAGAATTTCTGTGTTGGTGATCATGTCGGTCCATGGGACCTTGAGCATTCTCCGGTGAAGCCACATTTCAAAAGCCTATAACCTGTTCATGGTATTTACTTTCAACGTCCATGTTTCATATCTATACAGCAAGACCGACCACACATAACATTTTAGCATTCTCTGCCTTAGTTTTAATCTGATATTGTCATTGCAGAAGAGAGATTTCATTTTAATGAACGCAGTTCTTGCTGCTTCAATTCTGCACCTAACCTCTACATATGTGTCAAGAGTCTCCGTGAGAATACTGCCGAGGTATCTAAATCTTTCCACCTTTTCGACTAAAACTTTTGTAAATCTTTTTTCCTTTTCGTAAACTACTAAGAAATGTATTTATTCTATGTAGGAACGCATATAAGAAACAAATGATTAAAAGTAAAAATTTGTGGTAAAAACATCAGTGACAGTTCCCATTGATTAACTTTTTTCTTTCTTATAAAATTATTATCACAGTAAATGAAAACCCCCTTTATGCTTGAAATCGTGACCTCCAGACTCAGTTTGCCAAATGATTTTTATGTATATTACCTACTTTCGTGGAGATGTAATGCTCACCAAGAATTCAACACCGCCCCGGGAACCATTTATTGGATAACCAACACCTCTGCCGTAGGTCACCCTAAGTGGATCGCTACGATTGGTGATTTAGCAGGGATGCCCGGGTTCACGGGGTGAGGTTTGTCTGGGTCTTGGATGCACCAACTGCGTGGCAGGCAAGATCGGGACAGACTGGTTGAGGAAGCCCTTTTGATTTCTCTAGCAGGGCTCTTTCTTTAACGTCACCTTTCACCACAACAGGAGGGTTGGAATCATTCGTACATCACTCCTGGACACACTGGACAGATTCATAGAGTCTTTTGTAAAAAAAATACACATTTTTGGCTTGTGACCTGCTCTTAAGTGATATTTACTGATATTTACGGCGTCTTTGTCCAAAGCTTGTGCTTGTCGATGGAGCTTTTTTTTTTTTAAAATATTTTGTGCTTACGCTTGTCTAACTATTTTTTTAATGTCAGTTTGTGTTTTTTGAAATTTGGTTTTTGTCAGAATTTTATTTAAGCAGTAATTTTGTGAACGTTTGGCGTACATCTAGTATGTAAAACATGTACAATGTAAGTTCATGTAATGTTCAAATAACATTTAGTTACTAAATTAGCACATCATGGAGGAATGATGTTTTTAATCATAAAACAATCAAGTCTAAGTAAGAAATGTAATAGGACGAATTCTTAGGTTTTATTTTTTTATTTTTATTTAGTCTTTCATTACTTTATTTTTCTTGTATTTTTCAACTCCACAATTGTCCCTCAATATTTGTGGTTGAGTTAATAAATAATTATACAATGTTTCATAGTTCATAATAATAATGTTGTAGATAATTTTGATTATTGCTGGAAGTAACCAATTTCTCTCTATTGACCACTGTTTATAAGTGAAAAAAACCTCGAACTTCTTACGCGCGGCGTAAGCCCAGTGACAAAACGATTGGAGAGAGTAGTGGCGCGCGAATTTTAAAGCATAGGTCCTTAACAGGACTCTTTAAAACTATCTAGCTTAAAAACTATCCAGGACAGCCCAAGACATCCCAAAAAGCAGGACATGTCCTGGGAAAACAGGACGGTTGGCAACCCTACCTTAGGGCCGTGTGAATGGTCTTTTTTAGGAAAGAAAGGACATGAAGTTCTGGGTAGGAAAAATGTATGAGGGGTGGATAGAAATATAAAGGTCAGAGTCCAGAGTGATAGACGTATGAATCCATCCCACCAATTGCGGTGCAAGGCGATGGGTTGAGAGAATCCGGCTGGGGAATCAAAAAGCTTCCTCAAACAGTCTATCTCGATCCGGCCCGCTTCGCAGCAGGTGGGCAAACGCATGTGCCGCCAAGACCCGGAAAACCCCACCCCATGAATCCGGGCACCCCTGTTAAGCCACCAAACATAGCGTGACATATGGAAGAAGTGTTGGTTATCCAATAAATGGTGGGCTATCTAATAAGCGGCGGTACCCATACCCGCCCCCAAATTGAAGTTGCTATGGTTAATTATGTGATAATTCTCTCTTCCTCCAGATTTAACTTGGTTTAATATTAAATATATAAAACTCTCCTCGTCATCGGCAAGACAGTTGATATTTCTATCTTTTGATGCTGATTTATTTTATTTTTGGAATTCTTTCATCCCTTCAAGTTTTCTTGAACTTTTCTTTTGGCTCTGATCGATATTTAAATTTTTAAGGCTTTGCATGTGTGTAGTAGGGATGGAAAATTCCTTCCCTACGTCACACAAGCCTTCATGAAAATTGGACCCTTATTTTCTTTGATAACTACAGAAAGCTACTTAAAGCTCCCTTGCACTATATACCTTTAGAGATATATGTACTTAACTAATTAATACGTTATTTACGACCTTGAACGTAAATATTTTCGTATTTATGTTGTAATTAAACTCCATCAAACGTTGTGTAATTTTTTTGATTTATGATATGGGACTTTAATTACTTTCATTCTTTGTGGTAACTTCTTGATTCTAGTCAGAGCGTTGAGTTTCAAACTGTATTGGTCTCTCTCTTGCAAATCTAACTTTAAATAGTTTCTCTAAATGAACTAACTTTCCTCCGTCGCTTATTATGTTTTCCTACATCCTAACGAACTCGTAATTAACCTGTACTAATCGAATTACGCATGTTTAATTGAACAAATAATTAAGTATGACTCAAATGGTTAATTGTTAGTAAATTTGATTATGATTGTTTTGTATCTGCTTGTCATCTCTCCAATCCGATTCAGCTGCTATAAGGTACATATAAAGATGGGTTTGGTAGGTTAATGTAATTAATAGATTGCATATTAGACGAACTCAGAATACCCTTTTTCTGCCGAAAATTTGGCTCCTATCCTCCTGCAAGTTAACAGGATGGTCAAGGATCAACTAGAACTTCGCACAGTCAGCCGACGCGATTTTCCAGAGGGTCTTAGTACCTTGTTCTGTCAATCTTCCATGTCGTCGTGCACGTCATTCAGGTCTTTCCCTAAGTCCCGAAACCCCCAAATTCCTACTCCTCCAAGGTCTACTATTTACTTAGGGCGAACCGGTTTCGTCCTATATGCAATCATATACTCACGGTGTTTTGCAGAGTTACGGGTCGTGAATCCTCCCTCCACGTACAAGAAATGATGTGAGAGTAACTCTGTCGAGTCTAAAACGCTAATTGTAAGCGGGTCCACATCATCCAATGTACAGTACATAGAAAGATATATATGTAAACATACGTTTGGGTAGGATTATAACTCGCAATTTAGAGTCTAGCCAGTCTCAAATCCCGAGCTCGGATTTCGTGGAAAGGAATTCTGCACAAAACCTTAACCGATGACCGAATATATACATATTAAAAGTGGGAAATATTAATAGATACTAGTATAATAAGCAATTATCTGGCGATATGTTCTGGAGATTCGCCAAAACTCCAAGCTTTTTGTTTTGTTTGGTTGGCAATTTTATTTAAGAGATTGCCATCTCTATTATGTGTTTGGTTAATGGTCCTTGTTTTTTTAAGGAGCGACCACTGCCTCCTATTGTTGAACTGTTTTCTAAATTTTCCCCCAAGGTTCAACTTTTGGTAAAATTTTTACTATCCCGTGATTTTTCAGTTGTCTCATGTAAATGATTGATACTTTTTATTAGGCTATCCCGTGATTCTTCAACTGCTTCTTGTAAATTATTTATACCTGTAAGAGCAATTATTTCATAATTTTTCCCCGAATTTTTCATGTAGTTCTTTAATAATCTTTTATCTGACTATCCCGTGATTTTCAAATGTTTGATGTACCTATTATTTGACTAGCTTATAATAAATCTATTTAGTTTCAATTGTTCAATTCAAAATTTATCTCTTCATGTTCAAGTTAAAGATTGTGTTTACAACCTTTTCTATAATTGTGCAATTTCTTGGCTTTGTCCCATTGTCAAGTTAATATTAATACCTGTCAACTACCTAATAAATATACTATAACCTATATAATAACCTAACTTACTATAATACTAATACCTATCAACCACCTATTAAAGACCCAGGTACATCTTCCTTTAAAAGCATCTGACCCAGTGCCCCAATGACCGAGTTGTTTTATAAACCATTTCAATTATGTAAACATTCCCACTGGCTTCGTGACCTAGATTCCAAACATGAGATGTTTGTTTATTTTTTTTTTGAACATTCCTAAACGCGAGCTTATATGGTTCTAATTTTTTTTTTCTTTTGAATTTAATAGTGATAATTTCCTTTTCGCAGAGGTCTAATCTGTTCCCCGATAAATATAATTATAATGCATACATATATATACATATACATTTTGTCTCAATAAATAAATATACTGATATATGTACAATTTTATTATAGTTGAGGTAAATTCTAATATCATAACTCATTTTTTTGATCATTTTATATTAGCTGAAGTTATAATAAATAGTATATATACTAAATAAATACAAAACTTTGACTTGGAAATTTATCAAACACATAACTATTTTAAATAGTTACGGATAAATGCAAAGATAGGTATTCGAGATCGATACCTTTACTTTTTATATAAGTGTTTTTCTTTTTGATTAAACTTTCTTGGAATATATATATATACATATATATATAAATATATCTATTTTATATATATAATATTTTAATATAGGTACATATCACATATTAAGCAAATAATATTTTGTTATAATAATATAAAATTTTATACCGACGGTCAGCTGCCCTCTGCCTCGTTCATGTCTCTAGAAATTTTTATACTTTGTAAGGACTTACCCCAAAAGGTCCACTCCTGTCGGGTTCAACACGACAAACCTTTTATATTTTTTTTTTTCTCTCTAATTCAGCTATTGTCTAACTAATCCTAGATTAATCATCTTTATTCATTATTTCACTATTGCGTTGACTCTAAACTGAATTAATTGATGATTAATCTTTATCAATCAAAATGTATTCCGTTTAAATTATAAATTTTAAGCAACATCCACTTCACGATTATTTACGAAATAAGAAATTTATTATTTTTATTTTTGTTTGTCACCGAACCCTTTTTATTTATTTTGCAGTAAGATAACGTTTTACTATTTATTTAAGCTTTCCGAAATAGTTATTATTATTAAGTTATCACAATCTCATTTAACAACAACTTAATAATTTGTATTATTTATTCTAAAGTCCATATTTATTATTATTATTTTATCTAATACTAGATTAATCCTGTGATAAATTATTATGTTCGATTTGCACTTTATTTATTTATTATCTCTTTTCAATTTGCACTGTTTTGAAAAAAAATAATTAATTTAAATATTTGATATTTGCTATAACTCTCGCCGTTTAAACTGGACACATATAATTAATTATCACTTATTTGCATTACATCAATTATCACATAACTTTATTTATTTATTTCACTGATTTTTGTTTTCCACAATTTCCCTAAGTCTCAAAATGTTTATATTTAATGATTGTAAAATCCGAACTTTTCACTACACAAATTGTATTTATTGCAGCACTTTTTAACTTTTCACAATTTAAATTTATGATTTAATCACCTCACTGAATCTAATTAATTATTATTAATGGTACTAATTTCTTACACTAAATTTAATACCAAACTTTAGACACTTAGAACTTTCTGTTAAAATGCATTTTATCTAACACTAGATTATACTAAGTCCGAAATCACTTCTATTGACTTGACTCCAATTATTTCAGAGTCATAAAAATTTTTTTAACACTTAGACAATTTTTCAATTAATAACCGCTTTACACGTCACGTCACGTCTCACAAACTTCCGCTTTTCAAAACCCCCGATGACTAACCAAAAATCACTAAGTCCTGTCTTTTAAACCCCTTTCAGGATTAGAATGGCCTATCTAAGCTATCTTTGATCCACGAATTTAATCTCTAACAACTCGAGATTTCATATATCGATTCTGTCATTTTTGTTTAACTGTCGTTAGGTCCACCTTTCATGACTTTGTTCATGCCCTATCTCGTTTAAACATTTTTCCAGGATCGGACCGGCGATATTACGTCAAAATGCCCCTCATTCCTTTTGTCTGTTGGTCATACAAAATTAGCTCAAATTTCATAATTTTTTTGTTATTTTTTTTCTCAATTCGTAAAAGGTCCGTCTTCGATAACTATATTTACGTCTCGATTTTTCCGTACCTATCACAAATCATGATTATCTCCATATCGAAATGTTTACTATGCAATTTCGAGTTGCAATTTTTATAATTTCCACTCTATCTCACTGCTACTTGTATGAATTTTTTCCATTAAACCCGTATTTTCTCTATTTACGTAGTATATCTGAATTTTCCCCTTTCCCCTAGAATTTTCTTGTATTCACAACACTCTTCCTATGAATTTCCTCTTTTATCCTTATGTTATTATCCACATCTATATGATTAGTTACATTCCAAGCCAAATTTATTGTTTTCATCGATACTTCTGAATTTTCATGAGTTTTCCTTACGGAATCATCTTTTAATTGTTTTTATTTTCTTTTTTACTACCCCCCGTTTCGTCTTCGATGTATGTCTCCTCTTAGAAAATTTCATTTTCTATATACTATTACTTTTTATGTTATTTTCCACATTTTTTTTAGGAGAAACTTCCACTTCGGCCCTTAAATATATGTCAATTTTTATTACTTCATATGGATCTTCCCCCAAATTCCGTCCCTTTCTCCCCTGAATCTACATTAATTTAAAATTTGACATCTGTTTATGTCTGGACTTCGATGTACCGACCGATAACTCAGCGTTTATTCGAGAGTAATAAAATCTAATCGTTTTTAGTTTGAATAAACAGTCCCTATGCCCAATGATAATTTTTATCGTCCAAAAAGCCATTAAAATGGTTTTAATCGTCTATAACCATGTTCGTTTTCTGATTGTTTTAATAACAAAATCACGTGTGGGGTCGTCAACTCAAATAATGTTTACGTCTATCATCAAACTTTCCTATCTTCCATAGTACTTTCGTCAAACAATTGACGGAAAACAATTCCTTTTTGTTTGATTTACCTAACGCAATGTAACCAGTATGACCTCCCTATTCCAAATATATAACGATATCTATTTAAACTCGTCTGAAAACGCAAAATTAAGTCGAAATCTTATATTGTTCAATAAACACTTCCGTTTAAACGTCCAGTTTTTCCATTAGATTTCCTTTTCAAATCGTTTTTTTTCTGACGTGACAAAAGTGACATTCCAAATTTCCAGCGTTTTTCTTCCTTTTAAATGTAAAATGTACGCTTTCCTTTTAATCTGGTTTCCCTGACCCTCTATGTACTCGTTATACGACTGAATAACCCTACAGTAACTTTTCTTACGTTTTACACGTCTTTTCTTTAATTTTCCTCTTATCATAAATCTCTAGCTATTTTCTTGCCTAGTTTTCCCAACATAATATGGATTAATTTGTTCGTTAACGGCGGTTGCCAACACCTTCATTGCACTGATTGTTTATCTTAAATCTGGGGTCATTGTATCTAATGCACCGAGCGTGAGACCCTGTTTACATTATAGTGTATTGATCTTTCGGTCGGTGACGATATTCTTTCTCATAAATCTCTGATTAATTGCTTGGTTCAAAGTCCATTTCTTTGTTCAAAATCTGGCTACGCCTTTCATTCTGTGATTGGTTTCATTAGTTATTTATAGCTTTCTGCTTAGACCTGATTGGCTGTTGATTTCAACTATTTATTATTACGCTGATTAATGATGATTTCTAGCACCCTCTGTGTTCTTTTCATCAATACTCATCTCAATCTACTTAATTGTAGATCCCTATCGTCAACAAGAATTCAATTTACTTTGAACCGGTAGATGTCGCAGGTGTATCTGTTTTATAATTAATTGGTATTTTCTTTTTGAATTAAAGTGGGAAGCTACAATATTTTCTTATTTTCACTGTTGGTTAATGCAATTCATCACAGTTATTAAGACGACAATATACCCTAAAATATATTCAGAATCTCGGATGATGGTGATATTGAACGACAGAGGAGAAGTATCAGTGTTTTGTCAAATATGATTGCCCGAAGATTCTTCCGATGCAGCAATAATGTTAAAAAACATTATTTAATGCATTCTGCACTAGCCTGTATACATGTGAAACATGGTGTCAATACCGAGTAAGCTCAATGGAACGTCTCCGGATCCAATATAATGTTGCGTGCAGAATCATATTTGGATTCAGAAGGTATAGCAGCGCTTCAACAATATTCACAGAATTAGGACTCCTTGGATTCGCCAGCCCGATGAGACCCCGGGTCACTGGAGCCAGGATGCGACTAATGGCCTCCGACAACACGTTGGTGACCGCAGCCTTCCAGCACCAATCGCCACTCCTGAGTGAGCAATGGGCCCGAGCGCACTCAAGATCACGACCTGCATAATAATTGATTACTTTTTTGTTGTTATTATTAATTTTTTATTACTATTATTTTTATTTTATTTATGTTCTTATTTCTTAACTGTGTAAATATATAAATATGGGACGTGTGGGATTGCACTATCCTCCCCACATCCTGAATTCTTACCCAGCAGATTTAAATGTCCGGGTTAAATTTTCTCCACAGGAAAAACTAAACCCTTTCACACACATCCCAAATGATCATCTAGTCTCTAGTCAATCCACGCTACGCAATTGCACTATATAAGTATTATAAATACAAAAAAATACAAGAACAACATGTCAACCTACCAGAGACCAAATGGGAAAAAAAATTCACCGACTCCAGATATTTTCATATCAGAGGGTTTGGCTCTGTGGAGCTCCTAATTGAACCTATAAATCCCACTGATCCCTCAATACAAATATTTAAAAAAGCTTTTGAAAGTACGACCGATTCATCCTAGCAGGCCTGGAGATTCGACCTTTCTGCTGCGTTAATTTTAATTAGTTCTGAATTATTATTATTATTAACGACATAAGTAAAGAAGCCGTGTATACAAATTGCGACTCGCGACCCGTCTATTGGACGGACCTACTGTCGAATTTGCCGTATCAAAGAAAAGATGAAGAAGAAGAAGAAAAATAATGTGGAAATCTTGACGACGTAAGTGAAGAAAGCGTGTAAAGAAACGTACGCCGGGGGACAGCGTATTATTGTACGAAAGTACGGCCGATTCATCATAGCAGGTCTGGAGATTCGACCTTTCTGCCGCGTTAATTTTTATTAATTCTTAAGAATGTGTTACAAATATTTAAAATGTGATATCATGTTGTCCTCCCGAAGTTATTAATTCATCATCTAGAAAAATAAAATCTGGTGCTTACCGCTAACTTTATAGTTGAAAAACGGGTTATAATTTTTTAAAAACGTTGTACGTAAAATACATTAATGGTGAGGTACTGTTTTTATGAATCTAAAACATAAATAACTCGCATTCCTTGTGCGGCATGGAAATAAAAAATATTACAGTTACGAATTCGCCGGAAATTATTAAAATGTGAGTTTTGAGCAAACAAAATTATTAGGGTTGTGTATCGCCTTCACTGCTGCCAGCTGAAGGATGCAGGTATCTCTGATGATGGTACGAATATATGGCAATAGGAAAGGAAACCAGGAAAAGGAGAAATTAAACGAAATAATTTAAATACTCGAAATGCTATTTTCGTATATTTATGTGGTCCATATTATTTATACGACTAACCGATAAGAATAAATGTCATCTGTCTTGGGGTTATCACAACACGACTCGGGTCACACGACTGGCACGTGAAACTAAATATCATCATACGTAGTTTATTATAGTTCAATTTGGAAGGCGAGTGTAGGTACCACCGCCCCTGGAACTATTTATCGGATAACCAACACCTCTGCCATAGGTCACCCCGAGTGGTTCACTTAGCTTAGCAGGGGTGCCCGGATTCAGTGAGGTTTAATTCAGTAAGTGATTCGGGTGAGTTTTGTCCTGGTCTTGGCGGTGGATGCGTCTGCCCATCTGCTGTGTGGCGGGCTGGATCGATAGAGACTGGTTGAGGAAGGCCTTTTAACTTTTCCAGCCGGACTCTCTCGATCCATCGCCTTGCACCGCAGTTGGAGAGATGGACTCATACTGATATTCTATATCCAGTCAACTGCTCTTTAACCACTGAGCTACGTCGGCTTAGAGGGTTGGAGTCCCGTCGGCGGCATGTATCTTTTCTCGGGAGATGTTTTCAATGTGAATGAGTGTTTCAGGCTAATAATTATTGCTTATAATAATTGTTACCCTTTGTGCCGTGCATTAAAATCTTGTCTTAAATATTAATTTATCAATTTAAAAAAAAAATATTTTTTCATTACACAAATGTATTAAAAAATTATCACCACCTCACATTTTTGTCGTTTCACATAAAAAAATAATTATTAAAAAATTCTCAATTTTTTTAGGTGAATTTCTTTAGCACCGTTGTGATTTGAAACTTGATGAAACGGAAACGAGCGACACGAAAACACATTCATCTATAGCAGAGGTTCCCAAACTTATTTTTCTCGTAGACCCCTTTTGAAATTTTACTGATTTCCTACATTCCTACCACATTCCCAAAACTCGACAAAAATGTGAACATTAAATCTAACGATGGAAATTTGCGTCGCGGCTGATTTCCAACCCGAAATATGGAGCGGTATAAATAAAAAAGAAATATAGTGTATATTATTGTTGTCTATTTATTAAAATAATGTGATTACTTAGGAGGGAAATACATGGAGATGACTCAAAAAAACCTTTTAATTTTATTTTTATTATTTCATAAATTAATGGTATAACTATTTAAGAAAATGTTCCCAAAGTTTTAAACAAAAATTTTAGTGACCGACCGAAGATTTGGTTTCGGTTTCGGCAAGTTTCGACCATCCTTCGGCCGCATCGAAACTCTGCTTTCGTGAATTAAAGCGTGTCGTTCGACTGACTTCAGGTGAGTTCGTGACTCGTGTGTCACCCGCCATCATCAGCTGAGTTTGCCAGCCGGTATGGCGTGATTGTGTTGTGAGTTTATGTTTGTAATATAAATATAATTTTGATTGTTTTTTAGCAGTTATATAAAAAAATATTGTATTATTTTTTCACATACTTAACGTATCGTTTTTTAATTCACTTCATTTCACACGTGAAATAAGAATGTTGTGATTGTAAACGCAATTAAAATAAAAATACTCAATGAGATCCTTCCTTTATAATGTCAGTGTTAATTATTGACAAATTTTTGTTCTAAGAAGTAGTTAACATGTTTTGTTATTTTTTTTTGTTTTGTAGCAGTAATATAAAAAAAACATTTTTTTTCACATATTTTAATTATTGTTTATTTATTTCATTTACCGAGTGTTTACTGTCTGTATAAGTGTAAAAAAATAAGCCAATTTTCTGAAAAAAAAAAAAGATTTTTAACATCTCTAAAAAAGTTTCGGTTTCGGTTTCGGCCGAAACTGAGACAGACACCGTTTCGGTTTCGGTAGAAAGTCCTGTTTCAGTCGGACACTAAATTTTTTTAATTCGTTCCGGTGTTATGAGGGTGTTTGTGCCGAATCGCGTGGTAAACTTGAAACGCATTTTTCCCCAATCCAACTTTTTTGAATTTGTGTGAACTCTAGCCCAGAAGGTTTTTTTACAAAATATTTTTATAATGTGTAAACAACTTATTTAAATATCTATGTGAACTGAAATTCGTAGCAATATCATTGTGAAAAGTATTTTTAATTGCAAAAAAATGTAAACAAAATAGCAAAAATCAAGGTTTCCCGTTTACACAACTGTAAAAAAATTTATTTCCTTTTTTGGGAAAAGTAAGGTTTACATAGAACAGACACATGATCTTAAATTAAATTTAAAACCCTATTGATTTGAGA
The DNA here is from genome assembly GCA_917880885.1 of Limnephilus marmoratus. NCBI lineage: Eukaryota > Metazoa > Arthropoda > Insecta > Trichoptera > Limnephilidae > Limnephilus > Limnephilus marmoratus. The sequence continues at coordinate 42,114,491 of OU862924.1, read as the reverse complement.
TGAAAACTGTGGCCTCCAAAATACACACAAAAGCTACATCTGATGGTGACGTTCGATGTACAGCAGCTGATAATTTTCATACTTTCCGAGGGAATGCTTAAAAAAATTCACAATGTTTTCTTAAATAGATTAATAAAATGACCTCAAAGTTTCAATAAATTGTACACATTTCTTCCAGGCCAAAAAAAATCATTAAAATCATTAAAAAAAACCTAGTCCTGTATTTCCCACCTTAATAGAATTAATTATCGAATACGCAAGTTTTTGCAAGTAACAGTCGCTGACCTTCTTAAAATACACTACTCAAAAAAATTATGGGAGGTTTTAAAAAAAGGAAATTGTATCTAAATATTAAGGTATTATCTGGTCCATGGGCCGGCCTAACTGAAAAAAAAATTTCAAGCCCGTGGACCAAAAAAATAGCAAAAAATTTTCAAAATTATTTTTTCGCGCTATCTATTAGGATTGCATGAGAACCGTAGCTCCTAAAAAAATTTGCCAAAAATATGAAAATTAGAATCTTAAAGCTTCAAAATGCATTTTTTAAAATCAAGTAAAATATCACCAAAAAATGGATGTTTTTTACTCCTCTAATTTTTTTTGGGTAATTTATTATCTGACTACATTGATAGGTAAAGCAGATAAATTTTCGTGGACCCCCGCGTACAAATTGTGGTCCCCCATTTTTTTATCACGCCAACGTAGACCCCCGTCGAGTCTCCCGTGGACCCCTGGGGGTCCACCTGGACCACTTTGAGAATCACTGATCTATAGGATTTAGCCTGTGAGAGAATAAGATAGACGGTGTCCTCTTGTGCGGTGCTTCGTAGAATAAAATGTAAAATAATTTTTAAACTTGATAACAATATTAAAATAAATAAAGCCTACAATTATTAAGCTTCTCCTGATACTCTGCATTCGTCTCATTCTCTCGAAGTTTAGTTTTCTGAAGGTTTCACTTCTACCGCGTGTGAACTGCACACTCTGATTTATTTCCAGTTGCGGTCTGGACTTTGGTTGCATCAAGGTGCGCGGTTTAATTATTTTGTGGTTAACTTTTAGATTGGAATAGTTATTCCGAAAAGCGAACAAATTAACCTCAGGGGTTAAAACTTTCATGTTATACCTGCGGTAAAAAGTTGCCCTGCACAATTTCAGAGTTTTGCAGCTCAAATTCAACGTGTTCGCTTTGAAATGAAAAAGGAAAGAATTATAGTATTACAAGTTATGTTTTCCGGGAAAAGTTCGATGCAACATTCAATACGCCTGCAGTTTCAAAGCTTTGGTGAAGTTGTGTGGCGACACATGCTTTAAAATAGCTCAGACCCAACTCCGAACACTAAAGTATTAATATTATAGGAAACAGTGCTGCATTGTTGAAATTGAAACCTCTAAAAGAAATTACTTTTATTTAATAGAAAAGTTATACAAAGCAGGAGGGCGGAGACTATGTAGCGTTAAAATACTCTGCTTATGAAGGGAGTTTATGCCAACAAAAAAGCTAGATGGAAAGCTGAAATTGACACTAACGACGGGTTGTTTTAAAAAATTTGAAGAATTCATAAAATTTTTTACGTTAATTTTCCCGTTCAGTGTAAGTTCCATTCAACTTATGTTATTATATTATTGTAGGCCAGTCGCTTCATAAAACTGAAATAATCTCAAAACTTAACAGCGTTTAACCAGCCAGCGAACGAAAATCCACATTTCGTCGAAAGTTGTTCTTCCGATCGTGCAGGGCGGTTACAATGAGAAAGATTAATTATTCTCCGTACCAGCTTTTTAAAATTATAACTCAATATCGAATTTATTTCAATCCAAATTAGTTTTAATTTATACCTTCATCCAAAAATGCTGAAAGGCGTGATGATAAAACTATTGAAATAGTATACTTTTTGTAGTTATTTTTTGATTATAAGTATTTATCATTTTTCAATAATGTCTAATTTTAATAAGAATGTTAAAAAAATCTGAAATATATTAGTTTGTAAGTGCGCAAATAAATATACAAATGGACCAATTTTCGTCAAGAAACACATGTACGTACATATTTTTTAATGATTTTATTGAAACTAAAATTAAAATTCTAAAACATAGGTTTGCTAGATAATGTATTGATTTATTTTACTGCATGATTATATTATTTGAAATGGGTGTGGTATAACACAAAAACTTTTTTGAAAATTTAACAAATCTGCCAACGACCTATGGAATAACCTTATTATACTAAAAATTTAAAAAAATTCTCAAAATTTATTACATACGAATGCTAGATAAAAGAACAATCTTTCGAAATCCATTTATAATTTTTTGTGGAAAAGAGTCAATACGTCTAAAAACTTTTTTGAAAATGACGTATTTCCGGTTTTCTCTGGTAATGCCCTCTTAAATAGAATTTTCACGGAACGTGAAAATTAACCTAAAACATTTTAATGAATTTTTCACATTTTTAGCACCATAGAATTGTGCTGATTGTATTGGACTAAAGTAAAAATAGCGATAATGCTTATTATTATGCCTGAAGTATTAGTTTTTTTGAACGCTTCAGATTTTATGTCCGGTTTAAATCGTTCCCGCAGGAAAACATAACCCTTTCACGCACTTTTCCTCAACCTAGTGAATCCACCTAATGCAATTGCACTATATACGTATAATAAATACAAAATAATGTAAGAACAAGATGTCAAAGAGACCAAATGGGAAAATAAATTACCGACCCCAGATATTTTCATATCAGAGGGTTCGGCTCGGTGGAACTCCTAATTGTATCTATAAATCCTTCTGATCCCTCAATATAAATATTCGAAAAATCTTTGTAATCCTACATGTATGACTGATTTTTGCATTTTTATATATAAAAATTCTTTGACAAATCTAATTTATGCTTTGCATTTTTATAAATAAGTTCTTTGATAAATCTAATATGCTTTCCATTTTTATATATAAATTCTTTGACGAATCTAATTCTTTGAATACCGCACAAGAGTCCCAACTGCTCCTTAAATTACTAAGACAGAAAATACTAGAAGAGTAGTCTGTGTGTGGTGCAACAATTGTTTAATGAATAATTTGTAAAAAAAATTTTAATATTTCTCGCAATTGATTGCCAAAAAAACGACGAAAAACACCCTAGAAATTTTTCAGCTATAAAATCGCCATTTTCTTCAAGTCTGAATTGTATTCCTCTCACCAGGGCGATACTGATAGTATATTACCCTTACAGCGTTGTGTCAGCGGTATTTTGTGACGACATCCGTGGTCGAGGGGTTAGGCTTTCGATTAGCAATCTGAAGGTCATGGGTTCGAATACGGCCGGCGTGCTCAAGTAAATTTTATTTTATTGATTTGTGTTATTTTTCATTTTTACTTTTTTATTTACCGTTGACATGAAGATGATGGGGCGCGTGGAAGGGGACGCATAAATAATTAAATTATATGGTACCCTCTTAGAAATATAATAATATGAACAAAGAGATTAATTAAGGGTTGACACTGTATTCTGCAATAATCATTCTATAGTAATTATTTTTTTTTAAAGAAAGACAAACGTTCCCTGGTTACGAATAGCCAGACAATATTTTGTCGGAGTATATTGTGTCGGGGATATTTTGTCGAAGTATATTTTGTCGGAGATATTTTATCGCGGGATGAAAGCGCGCGGTACCCTCAAACGCCCGCCACTGACCGGACGGATATTTTGTTGGACGATGTTTTGTCCGTAGGATATTTTGTCCTTGGGATATTATGTCGAGGGATATTTTGTCGGAGTATATTGTGTCGGGGATATTTTGTCGCGGGATGAAAACGCTCAATACCCCCAAACGCCAGCCACTAACCGAAAGGATATCTCAGGATATTTTTCCAAAACCTATTTTTCACTCCCATAACTACATAGGCACATTAGCATTATTTGTCTTTTGAGTTATATAAACACATTCTAAGTTTGGCAAAGTAGGGATGTCGAAAGTGAAAAAAATATCGATATATCGATGTATCGATATTTATTAAAATATCAATATCGAGGAAAAATATCGATGTAATAGTGTATTCAGCTCAATATTATCAATAGTAATTTTTGTACACAATGTGCATTATTTTAATGTACAAAAATCTCAATAAAAATGATGGTATTTTTTATCAGTATTCATTTTTATTAGCTAGTAATTACAAAAATATCAAAAACTAAAAAACTGTCTTCTAATTTTATATATACAGTAACATCCTATTGGCGTAGTAATCTGTGAAAAAGTACTTCGTGTTTGGAACAAGGTATAGTCAATAATCATAGACAATTAGGAACCAACACATAGGAGTGGCTTAGAAAAAAATGCCGAAAAATAGCATACATTTCTCTGTATGTACCTACACATATGATATAGTATTAGTGCAAATACTAATGCAAAGACAATACATTTCCAAGCTATTAATAGTTAAAATTTCAACTGTCAAATGTCATGACCCAATACGGAGCCTTTTTTACGTTCGTTCCTATACGGTTTTGGATTCTAGTGACTTTAGTTACATAAATAAAAAAAATATATGGTTTTTGATACAATTTTCGATATTGGATATTTTGTATCGGTATATCGGATCAAAATATATCGGCTAAAAATATCGATGTATTGAATTAAAAATATCGATACATCGATATATCGATATTTTTTCAAAAAGCCTATGACAGAGGCGTGCATCTCTTTGATCTAGGCTGTGTAGATTTTCAAGTCTGACTAAGAAATGTCCATTGATATTTGAAAATTGACATTTTATTATCATCATCCACTGATTGCTGCTGAGGCAAAGTGAAGGAATAAAAAAAATGGCGCTGTAAAAAAATATTTTCGGTTTTCTATTTTATTTATTTTTCTGAAATTAAAAAGCTGCTCTTATAATCAACATAAAAATAATAATAATAAATAAAGGTCAAGAATTTAATAACTAAAGTCAATAAACTAAAATAATCTCCCAACAGAATTGCACTGCATTATTGAACAATCTGAACAAATAAATAAAATTAAACAATTATCGTGATTTAATTTTGGGTTATTTTGCCGCATTGCGCTTCGGAAATTTCATATTATATTAAATACTTTCACTTCAATAATAGTTGGATAATTTGTAGAGCGCAAAAATCACCTAATGGGCGCTGTACAATTTATTATGAATTCTTAGGCTCTATCCAACTTTACTATTTACAAAGAGATACACGGGCATTTATTTGGCAGGTGAATTCCGATAAACACACTTTATTAGAAAGTTTATGCTTGGAGAAGATACGACTTTGCACGTGGAGGACATTATATTTAGAACACTGGACGGTTGCATGATTTTACATTTGCTACTAGTTGGTATTACATTTTTTTATTTATTAATTTCAATAACAAGGTTTGTACATGTATGTATGATGTATATAATAAGTATAGATTAATTTTTTTTTTTTTTCACAGACCTCCTCACTAGGATTTCCTGTTCTGAGGTGGCCTGTAGTTTTTTAAAATATTTGTATTTGGTTATGGATTGTCTTTATATCGTCTTCATGATGTTTGTAATTTTATTATCACTTTGATCTCTCAGCCATATTTTTACTTTTGTTTTAAATATATTCATTTCCTTTATATTTTTGATTTGATCTGGTAGAGCATTGTATAATTTTATAGCATGGAATTTATTATTTCTCTGTCCAAAAGATGTGTTCAAACTGGGAGTAACCAGGATGTTATTGCTTACTGACCTGGTTGAGTATTTATGTTGGGCAGTGGAGTATACATATATGTTTTTTTTCAGTTTAAATAAAATATTTTTTGAATAAAGTTTCTGTACATTGAAGACTTGAAAGTTATTAAATATTTCTTCCGTCGGAGTTCTAAGCGGAACTTTCAGTATTGTCTTCAGTACTCCATTTTGGGCTATATTGAGTCGCTCTGTGTGAGTGCTCAAAGCAGACCCCCATCCAGTTATCCCGTATTCTATTTGTGATTGACATAAAGCGTAGTACACTTTCTTAATGTCGTTTATGTTGAGGATGTTACGGATGGCTCTAAAGAAGTAAATGTACCTGGTGAGTTTTTTTGTGATTACTTCGATGTGTGCGTTCCATCGGAGATTATCATCAATTTCAATACCAAGATATTTGATACTTTTGGAGTGTGCTATGGTAGGACAGTGACATGATAAGCCTTGATTTTGATTGTTTTCTTGGCATGTATGTAATTTGAGATTAAAGTCATCCTCTGGCTGTTATTGATAAGAACATTAATGCCAAAGTTGAGTTAATATTTATTTTGAAATATTTGAGAATTTAGAACTCTTTAGGACTGGAGAATTTCCACGAAATGACCTTTACAAAAGCTTACAAATAAGAATTTTCTTTTATTTTTACACAATTATTTATTTACAATACGCGCAATCAATAATGCGGGCAGTGAAGGCAAAAGTGAAAGTTTTTTTTTTTTACTTTTGGATATAATTCGACTGTCTGAAAAGATGAGTTTTAAGTTTAGCTCTAAATTCAGAGATTGTACATTCTTAAATCTAGTGGCAGTCCATTCCAGGCTTTAGGTCCTGACATTTCCAATTTGCGCTCACCGAACTGGGTATCTGCTTGGCTTGTGCGCTTTGGTTCCTTCAACTTTCAGATAGCTGACGATGCTGTTGACCTGAGGGTTGATTCAGTTGATTGTCGAGAATCGGAATTCTCTGGAATACACAGAGGGATACGTTAGGGATTTAAATACCGTTTATTTTAATATAATATAATATACTTATTAGCTTACTTATTCCTTACTTTTCATCTCATTTTTAGATTAAACTTACATTTATACTGTTATTATTTATGTTGTTGTAGGTTATTTATATTTTTTAGCGGCACCAGATTTAAACGCCGGGTTAAATTTTCCCCACAGGAAAAACTAAACCCTTTCACACACTTCTTCAAATCATCATCTAGTCAATCCACGCCCAACATGAGACAACCTACCAGAGACCAAATGGGAAAATAATTCACCGACTCCAGATATTTTCATATCAGAGGGTTCGGCTCTGTGGAACTTCTAATTGGACCTATAAATCCTACTGATCCCTCAATATAAATATTTAAAAAATCTTTTGTAATCCTACATGTATTTAAAATGACTGATTTTTGCATTTTTATGTATAAATTCCTTTGACAAATCTAATATGCCTAAATATTGAATGAGAGAGCTAGGTATAATGCCAGTAGCCGAAATAACAAATGGTAATATTTTTAGAATGCCAAATTCTTTTAATCTCATTTCCTAAATCTGTATATTTTCTTATTTTTTCTGAAAAAGATTTTTGAAAATTACAGGAATTTGGAATAGCTACATCAATTATATAAGTTATTTTTTTAATTTTGTCACGTAAAACTATATCAGGTCTAATTATATTATTATTAGTTGTGCTATTTATAAGTTAATTGTGTTAAAGGCACATGCTTTTCCGTGTATGTGAAATAAATAAATAATGTTTTTTTTTATAACCACAATAAACCAATTTAAATGTTTTTAGATGAACTATTTTGATGTTTTTTTGAATTTTCCACAGATATTTAGAGCTCTAAATACTTTAGAATACATTGTTAACGCTTGAATTACGAAGAAAATAAAAATTTGTTTCCAAAGCGGTGAGATCTATTTTTTTACAAACTCAAAAAACCGGTGGAAAATTGCGTAACGAAAACACCAAATTTTATAATGAAGGACTCCCAATTATCCATACACAAAATATTGTAATTAAAGATTTGATTTTTAAAAATCCCTTCCAAAACTGAGATGATGAAACCTTTATTCAGTCTTAAGAGTGATTATGTCTCGTGGCAGCCCTCGCAACAATGTGACTGGTAAAGTACCTAATCTGGTTCTAATGGAAAAGGAAGACATAGCTGAATACTAAAGTTTAATTGAAAAACCCAAGCGAGGCTCAGCCCTCTAGATTCGGTACTATAAAGGGGCAGACGCTGTTAGAGTTAATTGATGGATCTGGGGTTTAATTGCTCGCATTTTTACGGCAAACTATTAATTTAATAATATTATCTAGATGAGAACCATGGTAATTATTTATTTCTCTTTTTGCAGAATTGCTTGATGCCTAGATTTTATTTTGAATTTGAAGGTTCTAGGTAGTTTTTTGAGCGACTGAGGTTTCGGTTTTGGTTTCGGCTAGTTTCGGCAGCAGTTTCGGTTGCGGCCAAAATTTGTGTCGAATCACTTTCACAGCTTTAGGTACACGGGCGCGTGTGTATACCTCTATAATAACTAAATATTATTTTAAAATAAGCTTGTAGTAATTTGCTACAACGTACCACAAATTTACGTCATTTCCTGCCTACATTAAATTACAAAACCCTACAAACGGACCAGGGGGAACCTAGCCCCACGTTGAGCGCCAAAATGTTAACCTCGTGAGATTACAATTACAGTGAAATCTCATCAGTTCCAATATACAACGCTTTAATCGCACTAGCTGTTCTGTAAAATTTGTCTTAAAGTTCAATGATTAATTTTTATTTGTTTTTCTTGAATTTTTGAACCACTGCTGAACCACTAGTTAACCGATACTTATGTAGTTATTGTATTGCCGTTGTCTGTCATGTAGATATACTATAGATTCTCTATTATAGTTTATTTACTAGAGAATATAAGAACTTTTATATTTTTTTAATTACTTTAAAGTTGTAGTGCTTTTGCAAGTTTAATAATAAAAACTTCTGACTTCACTAAATTTACTATAAAATTTTAAACAATGTAGTTGATAGTCCAGAATTGCTTGCATTGATAAGTTTTTGGATTCCACCACGTAATACTAGAAGTCGGATTTAATTCAGGACAAAATTTTGGGACTAACTACCATACGCTTTCCTCTTTGCCCAGAATACTAATGGAGGAAAATAATTATAACGAGTCAGAGGACATCTTCAATTCATGACTAAATAAATACAAAATTTTGTAACTGAAGCAGTTCAGTTATGTTTAATAATAACATACTGTGTTATTTTTACTATTTGTATGTAAAAGCTCCTAAAAAGGCATAAATAAATAAAGTGTTTTTAAAGTATTTAAATACGTTTCGTGTTCAGTTTAGGTCGCAACTAAATACAACAGATGCCGAAATTCGGTTAATGTTTCGGATGAAAATCTACGAGTAGTTTACGTTTAATTTGGTCACTAGGTACCTATTGTGTTTAGAATCTATTGAAATAGGCTCTTTAAAAATCTCTGGTTACCTTTATAGGCTTTATAGGTTAGCTTTATATATACCATAGAAATTTACAAAACGAAGACATATCAAATATGTCTATGTAAGACCTATAAATGTTGTAGATCTTAATCGAAGTACGATACCGTTACGGATGTGAGATATGTAGGTTCGAATAAGCTCGGTGGTTAGAGTTAAGCCCCGGTAAGGTTAAGATCCTGGGTTCAAGTTCTAGATTCGATCGTATCTTTTTCTGTTTTTTCTGTTTCTAATTTTCGTTTACTTTATGTAACTAGGACTTGGCATGATGACCATTAAAAATCGCGAATTAAATTAATGGATTTGAACTCCCTAAAATGTTACAAACTTTTGCCACATTTCGAAACATGTAACACGAGTATTGAACAGTTCGGCACACAAGAAAACCATTATCATCACAAGGCCAAAGGGGTTGTTTGAAATAATCTAATAGAAGTCTGTGCACGTTTAGGATAATGGATGGCGAAAGTGAGTTCACCATAAATACAGCAGACTCATTATTATTTAGTTTGACACTGTCCCTTCGGAACGAATAATTATTTTGCCTGTTATCATGGGCAGAAGATAAATCGTTTTTGGTTTTGCCGTTCGAATTTTAGGCACGATTATCAAAATAAACAGAGAGTAATTTCAATATTAAAGGCCTTCCACACAAACAACAAAACTGTTGTAAGAGTAATAGGGAATCTATAATTCAATGGCTGTTTTGTAATTCCTACGGCAACGCCACGGCAACGGCTATGTGCGATTTTATTATTACCGTGACTAACCACGATTACTGTACCGTAACGGCACAAAAAAGGCAATAAACATACGTTTCTTATCACAATAATGTTGCAGCTCTTTCAAAAGATGGTATATACAATGTACGCGGGTCTGTCTCCTTTAAAGGAAAAAAGTAATCATTTTCTTGCATCTCTCTCACACACCGCACCGTGACGTCTCCGTAGACTCCTAAAAGACTACTAGCCGTGACGATAATTTCTTAGGTACGGAATAGAGTTACAAGGATATGACAATGCGCTGATGTTTTTTTTTGTTGTTCTTAAACGTATAATGCTGCAGCTCTTTATTACACACTGAACAACAACAGTCAAAAATGAGATAAAAGGTTAACTTATGCCTGCACCCCCTAAAGGAAACATACAATCATCTCCCTCACACGCATATGTATAAAGAAAATGAAACGCATTTCTCGTCAAAGGAAAAAAGTAGTACTTTGGATGAAACAGTCACACGTATTTTGTGTGTCTCACTATGGGCAATCGTGGGGTCTCCAACATGGGCTGTCGGGTCACCAGTTTGGTAATTTTTAACCCCCCCCCCCCCCCCCAAAATGGCCAAAATCCTAAGCAACCCGCCGCTCATTTGTATGGAGCGTGACATTTTGAAGACCCCCCCCCCCCCCTAAACGTGTCACGTAGTATGGGTACGTTCCCTTATATGTTTTATCCAGATCTGGCAGCTTACAGAGCTTGCCCACGTCTGTAAGACTGAATACGTGTTTAAATATGTATTTACAACAGAAACTTTATGTTACAATAATTTGTACAAGTTTAATAATATTCTTGATTTGAGGTAAAGCAGGTAGAGAGGGCGAACACTAGAACCGGAATGGTTTTGCAAAATAAAATGCGTTGTCACGCACCTAGCGGGCGAGTGGTGACCGGTGATACCACTGGGCAAAATTTAACAAAAATGATATTTTATGTTCGCTGCCTCGCTACATCATCATTATTGAATGTGTAAGAAAGGGTTGCAGTATTATAGCGATAGGGAACGTTTATTAAAGTATGTTTATTTGCCGTCACGAACCAATAAACGTGGGTCGTCACGGTAATAATAAAAACGCTCAATGTAATTCTATGTAGACGATCCATTTTTCAAAATGCAAACACATTATTTAGAAATGCATCGCCTTAGCATAGTTCGATATTATGCAGAAGTTGATCCCACGCGAACGTGTATCATATTTCTATGCATTTCCCGATATAAGCTTCCTTTCTTTGTAAGTTATTGCGTTCTAACGTCGTTCAATATATTTTCCTAAGACACTTTAAAGTTTTCCTTTATACCATGCACAGACTCGAGGCATGAGGTATGTGAGTATACATATAGCGACCACACGTGCCGATTTGAACGGGACCGTCCCGTTTTTAGGCAACCTGTCCCGTTATCCTGAAGGAAAGTGTCGGGACACGGAAAAGGCTTGAGACTACAAGGGAGATTATCTCAAATATTAATAGATTTTTTCACAGAAATCGAATAATGTTAGAAGTATGATTTATACCTATCTAAAATAGAACTGACGTCGCCAATTAGATAACCCATTTGCCCTTTCAACTTCGGGAGCAGTCGTGTTTTTCGAAATCAAATCAAGTGTTCGCATTTCTGTTATTCTAAAGACTATTTTTTCGAACAGCAATAAGGAACTCCAGTAAAAAATATTATGACTTTAAAAAAATATGTTCATACAGACCAATAAACGCTGATTCTGAATATATAAGTTTTTTTTTATAATATTAAACGTAGTGTTCGTAAAAAAATATTAAAAAGTGCATTTTTTAACGAATGGTTAGTGCTGACGTCACGCGTCACCAGTCATTGTATCACATTGTATTGAAATCAATTGACATGTAGGTATGGCACAAGCCATCAGTATTAACAACATTTCATGTTATTCTTTATTTCGTACTGTTTATAGAGATTTAGTTGTAGTGTTTATTGAAACAATATTTAAGCCTAAATAATTCAGCATCAAAATAGAGGTATCTCTATTAGTTTATCTCTATTATTTAAAATATTGAAAAACTGCTGCACAAAAAAAATAATGAATGAAAAAAGTAATGCTTCTTCTAGGGAGAATACATAAATATACAAACCACCCACGGAGAATACTTCGAACAACGGAACAACGGATTTCAAAATGGCGGCAGTAGATCAGCTGATTGCCCAATCCCATAATAATTTTTCGGGAGTGATGACGTCATACGGTTTACCATATTTCCGGGGGGTCTCGAAAAATTAAAACTTTGACAATTATTTTAACGTTTAAAACTAACTCTAAAAATAAAAACAAAAACGCAGTTATTTAAGTTAGAAGGTTCATTCATAAAAAAAAATAAAAAAAATTGGACTGGAGTTCTCTATTGGCCGAAATTGAATTTGTTAATCAACTTTTAAAATATATTATAATAATTACACTTGCATAAGCAAGATTGACTAACGAGATACTGTTAGGTTAGGTTACTGCTTACTAACCCCGTATGCATGGACATTGTAGGGTCTAGAGTGGTTCAAATAAATGTAGTTTCATTAAAAAAAAAGTAGAGTCTTGTCGTGTGCGGTGAAGGAGGAAAACATATGTTTCTTTATAACGCCGTTGGGAAAGTGGTGGGGTCCCCTCCAATGTTAGGTTACGTTAGGTTAGGTCAGGTTAGTTGATATTGTTCATCCTTTAATAAAATACTCTTGTACTTACTACATACATACTTATAATAATTCGAAAAACTAGTGTTTCGGTCAATTAATGTTCGAAAAATTGAAGTTAGATAAAATTGCGTGTCGAACAATTTAATTCGAAAAATTGTTTTCGAAAATTTGTAATTCGGTCAATTTAATTCAACTCCTAGAACTGTCTGTTCAAGGATATATATATATATATATATATATATATATATATATATATATATATGTATATATATAAGTTTATGTTACGGCATTTAGTGGCTCAAAGCGTCCTTTAATTACCGGAACTTCTTGATCATTTCGACTTACTGGCTCATTTGGGCACTTAGTGGCTCATCGTTTTTTTTTTTTTAAGTCCATCATATCAAACTCGATGAGACGAGTCGAACGGTGTAAAAAAAATTTTTGAGTGAATAAATGACATTTTTACGTGGACCGTTAATGCTCCGGAATGCGTTTTTTATCAGTAAATATTCATCCATACTTAGAACATCAACTGGGTACACTTTTTATCGCATCTATAACATCACGGCATGCGACGTTGCCGGATGTTCTCGTCATACAATATCATTCAAACTCCAAGTCGTTTATCAATGCTTTGCGATATTGAACTCAATGGTTAAATTCCTCAAAATCTATTATCGCATGACATTGCTATGTCAGATTGAATCTTTTGCGATTTGTTATATGTTTGCCGGTATGTTATGTTGTATTCTATCTACATAGGTAGCCAGACTGCCAAGCGCTCGCTGTGGACTGTTAGTTGTTTTAGAAGAACAGACATTATATTATACGAGTAATATTTAGCGGCTATTCGCGCGCTTTTTTAAAATTGAAGATTGATTTACGAATTGCTTTTATAATATCGTTATTAATTTTGTGTTAATTGTTTTTGTTTTTAATACAAGATTTATATTATTTCGTATTTTATTACACATTTATGTAGTTTTTCTTTAATAAATAAAATATTTGCTACGTAATTATGTATTTGTCTTTTGCGTTCCGAAAGCATAGTCAGTTGTAATGTGATGATATCTATACAGGGTTTTCTAAAAATTTCAGAAATATATTAGGTACTCATTTAATATGTTTTTTCATACAGTTATATTAATTTGTTTAAATGTTTTTTTAGTAGAACGTAATTTTTATAATGGATTATAATATTATCATATTTAAGAAATCTAACAAGTTTTTCATTTAAAAAAATGCTCTGTACCTAGGTAATTACTTTACGCGTGACTATTTTTCAAAAGCATTGTCTCTAGTTGTATTGTAGTAGATAATAAAAAGGTGTTTTATTGTTGTTTGGGTGTATTTTATAAAAAATATTATGAACAAAAATAAACAATAATTTAAAAATAAATTACAATATACTGCCTACATAGTCCAGGAGTAAGACCCTTGACTCACAATCCGCAGGTCTCAAATTTTATTTGATTAATTTGTGTTATTTCACAATTAATTCATTTAAAATAATATAAAGTATATTTGCGGCACGTTCCAGAGTGAAAGATACTCTCAGTATCGCCCTGCTGTAAGACCACCATTCAGAATTGAAACATTGCTTGAAAATGGCTTTGGCCGTGTTTAGTGACCAGATCCGAATAGCCAGGTACTTCCCAACCTTCATCTTCCCCACCTCCTTCCCCTATCCATTACCTTCAGCCTCATAACATACTGGGGATGCCATAGTCTCACTGGCTCCAGACGGGAACAGTTGGGACTCTTGTGCGGTATTCACTGTAAAAAAATAATATTTAGGTATTAACTTACTGGCATAATACGGTGGTTTGAGGGATAACCAAATTTAGTTAATTTGGTTATCCCTTAATTCTGATGGGTTACGGTACCACAATTTGTGAATTGGTCAAAATAAAGTTGGCAACACTGTCTCGATGTTAAGTTGATATTTGCGCTAGATTGGTATACCTATTTAATATTTATGACGCCGCGGCCGCCCAGCGCATCCAATCGCGTGTGGAATTTGTCGTATGAATCCTTTTCTTTCGCATTTTATAAAATGTCACGGCAGAGAATTAATACCATTATTGCGATGTCAATGGATTCTTCAATTAACGGTAAGATTTTATCATATAACCTAAAATATTGTGTTGCATAATGAATTATTACAATCAATGACGTAACAAAAATGTTTGGTAATTATCGATTCGGACCATACAATGGTTCGGACTGGCCACGCTTATTACGAATAATATTTATTGTGTAATAAAAAGTTTCCTTATATAGTAATTAAGGCGAATCTAAAGTGGTTTTCTAAAGATTATTCGTAATAATCGTGACCAGTGCGAACCGAATGTTTTTTTTGGTAAAATTACATTATAATGCGTTGCATTTTTAGGTTATGGTCTCTATAAAAACGCTTTTCACTGATATTTTAATAATAATTCTTGTTGATTTTCACATAAGTACGATAATTATGCGTATTGTTTTATTATGTTTATGATTTTTAATGTGTTTTGTTATTTTATAGATACAAATATATCTAGTACAAGTGAAGAAGGTTCGCGAATTTCAGAGAGTAAAAGAGCCGTAATTAATGAAATGGAAGAAAAACTGGATGATCTATTTGCAAACTCTCCAGATTCAGGTAGCTACATATAAATTATTACTCTCAATGACTTAATAAAAGTGTTTTTTAATAAAATTACGTTATAATGCGTTGCATTTTTAAGTTATGGTCTCTATGAAAACGCTTTGCACTGTTATTTTAATAATAATGCTTGTTGATTTTCACATGAGTACAATAATTATGCTTATTGTTTTATTATCTTTATGATTTTTAATGTGTTTTGTTATTTTATAGATAAAAATATATCTAGTACAAGTGAAGAAGGTTCGCCAATTTCAGAGGGTAAAAGAGCCGTAATTAATGAAATGGAAGAAAAACTGGATGATCTATTTGCAAACTCTCCAGATTCAGGTAGCTACATATAAATTATTACTCTCAATGACTTAATAAAAGTGTTTTTTAATAAAATTACGTTATAATGCATTGCATTTTTAAGTTTTGGTCTCTATGAAAACGCTTTGCACTGTTATTTTAATAATAATGCTTGTTGATTTTCACATGAGTACAATAATTATGCTTATTGTTTTATTATGTTTATGATTTTTAATGTGTTTTGTTATTTTATAGATAAAAATATATCTAGTACAAGTGAAGAAGGTTCACCAATTTCAGAGGGTAAAAGAGCCGTAATTAATGAAATGGAGAAAAAACTGGATGATCTATTTGCAAACTCTTCAGATTCAGGTAGCTACATAATAATTACTGATAATATACAATAATCTTAGGTATTTTTCATTACATACCAACATCACGTTACTTATTATTGTGAAATGTTTTAGCAATTAACGGTAGTGATGCTTAGTTTTGGAATATTACATTATTATGCTTTATTTTAGAAGCAAGTGTGACGTCCGGCAGTGATGACTTATTCAAGTTACCCTCGAGAATTTCGTCTGATTCTGGTAGGTAGACTAACTCATTTACCTGACAAACGTTAACCAATGATTCTTGATCATATATGTGATAAGCGCATGGTAAGCGCTCGTTTCAAATTTCCAACTTGGTAATGTAAACGCTATGCTGTAGCGCAGGGGTTCCCAACCTTTTTGTACTCTAGAGCATATTCTAAAATATCGGTAGGGTGGCGGGCACCACCTATTTTTAATCGACAAACTCCTCCCATAACTTCTCATTTTCCCATAATTTATTAATAAATAATAAACAAAAATGTTTCAAAATAATAAAATTATTATTCAAATTGCATACACACAGAGAAATGTATTTAATGTATTATTACGTCTCGCAATCGAAATGAAAATCTCGTCTCCTTCAACGGAAGCAACCTTCCGAACAGGCCCTCTATTGATATGCTCGATGTAACTCTAAGTGACCAGCTCAGATATGGGGGCTCCATCGAAGCCAGAGTAAAGCTAGCCTCTCAAAAACTGGGCGTACTGTACAAGGCCCGCAGATACTTTAATAGTACACAACTACTAGCCTTGTACAAATCGCAAGTCCGCCCCACAGTTGAATTTGGTAGCCATCTCTGGTCTGGAGCTCCAAAATATCTGAAAAATAACCTCGATTCTGTGCAGAAGCGGGCGATCCGTTTGATAAATTCTCCCATTTTAACAGACGGATTGCAATCTTTAGGGCACAGGCGTCGGGTGGGAATGCTATCCTTGTTCTACCGGTATTTCAATGGAAGATGCTCCAAGAAACTAGCATCATTGATCCCTTCGGCACCGGTGCATAGTCGGGAAACACGCCAAACGCGTGCCCAACATATGTACACGGTTGACATTTGTCACATGAGAATTGGTCGCTTCTTCGACTCGTTCTTGTGCTCAACAGCTCGGCTATGGAACAATTTGCCGGCCTCTGGGTTTTCCCCTTCCTACATCATGGGTCTCTTCAAGACCAATGTTAACTCCCTCTTCTCCTCAAAAAGACCCTCCACACAGCATCTTAGATGACATAGGCCTTGAGGGAAATCGTTTTCTTAAGGGCCTCCTGTGTGGAGTTTTTTTTTACAGGGAATACCGCACAAGAATCTCAACTGCTCCCGTCTGGAGCCAGTGACACCATGGAATCCCCAATCGGGGTATGTTGTGAGGCTGAAGGTAGTGGGGAGGGGAAGGAGGTGGCGAATAGGAAGGTTGGGAAGTACCTGGCGATTCAGATCTGGTCACCAAACACGGATAAAGCCATTTTCAAGCAACGTTTTAATTCTGAATGGTGTTCTTACTTACACCAGGGCGATACTGATAGTATCTTCCACTCTGGAACGTGCCGCAAATATACTATATATTATTTTAAATGAATTAATTGTGAAATAACACAAATTTATCAAATAAAATTAATTTGCGCATGCCGGGTTCGAACCTGCGACCTCCGGATTGTGAGTCAAGAGTCTTACCCACTGGACTATGGCGGTCGTCAAATAGGCCGGACTATGGAGGCCGGAGTTAATGTAAAAAAAAAATTAAAAAAAAAAAAACAAAACGCAAAAAACACAAATACAAAGAAAACTTACCGACCCCGTGAACGTTTAAGTTTACCGAACAAAGAAGTCATCCCATAATAAAATGACTGACACACCACATATGCTCAGGAATCGCTGGTTTAAGTTTGTGTGGTAACTTTGTATAATTCACTCTGTATAATTTTCCACACAAATTTAATTTATTAAATATGTTATAAAATGTTATTGTATTTTTAAATTTTAGATTCATATACCAGCGATCATCCAGGGAAGCAGGAGAAAACGGACTGCTGTGTGTCATCAACTTCAAAACAATGTACATCTGATTTAGCTAGTAAAAAACCAAGAGTTTATGACCGTAAAAACTTCTGTCCATACTGCTTCAAGCTGATAACCAACTTTGTACGCCACATCACTATCCAACATCCCTTAGAGGCAGAAGTGATTGAATATAATAAAATTTTAGATCCCGATCTGCGCGAACGAAAAAAAAAGCGTGAATTAATTTCGAAGAAAATAAGAAATAGAGGCAATTATCTATATAATCAGGACGCGATAAATAGAGTTGATGGAATAATACTACCGAATCGCCGCCCAAGAACGACTGCGACAGCTAAAGATTATGCGGTTTGTATAGAATGCTGTGGCACATTCAAAAGAAGTTTACTCTATAGACACCTGAAAAAATGTTCGAATAGAAAACAATCACATGAAGGAAATCCACTAAAACGCTGCAGAGTGTTAAAATCATCCGCTATTTTATTATCCCCAGACAATTCTGAGATCACTGAATCTTTAAGATCTCAGATATTTCCTGTGTTCAAAAATGATCCTATTGCAAAAATTGCAAAGTCTGAGCCATTAATTTGTGCATATGGTTCCCTACTATTAAGCAATCATAAAGAACATCATTTGAAAACACACATTACATCCAAGATGAGAGATCTCGCTAGACTGTTCATGGTCATCAAAGAAAAAAATCCTGCAATATCCTCATTTGACCTTGCATTTGACCCTATACATTTTAATGTTTTTATGGACGCTGTCAAAATAAATAGTGGTTACGATGAAAGTACAGGTTCTGTAAAAATTCCTAGCATCCCTCAACGACTTTGTACAGCTATAAAAGATTGTGCTGATATTTTGATGCGTAAAACAATACAGAATCCTGTGCTGACCACTTCATCCAAAGATGTTATAAAAAACAAGTTGTCTGAATTTAAAATAATCTTTGGTCACGCTTGGAAATTTGAAATTTCTACTAACGCTGAAAAATCAAGGAAAACTCAAAAAATGCTGAAAACTGATGTCATGCCTTTAACTACTGATATAAAAAAAATATGCACGGAAGTTATGAAACTAGAAGTGAATATAGCTCAACGATTTGAATGTGAAAAGTCTTATATCGCCTATGAGGAGCTATGTAAAATAACAATTGCTCATATTATAATTTTTAATAGGAGGAGGGCAGGAGAAGTTGCAAGAGCTCCATTAGAAAATTATATAGCCAGCCAAAATGAAAAACAAGACATTCCTAAAGAAATATTGGAAATCATGAGTTCTGAGGAGCAAAATGCTATACATACATTATATTGCTTCCATATCCCAGGAAAAAGGGGGAGAACAGTTCCAATACTTCTTCGAAATCAGATGAAAAAAAATGTAGACACTATATTTGCATACAGAAATTTAGTTGGAATTCCAAATGAAAACAAATATTTATTCCCAAAACTAGGAGGTGAACCTTATTTTTGTGGCACGCAAATTTTAAGGGAACTAAGACACAAGTTTTCCTTTGTGAATTCAGATCATATAACTTCAACTGGGCTGCGACACCATGTTGCAACCATGAGCCAAGTAGCTGGAAAGAATAATGCTTATGTAAACGCTTTGTCTCATTTCTTAGGGCATACACCAGGTACACATAAAGGGAATTACATGATACCACAACTAGCTCTTGAGAAAGGTAAAGTTGGCTTGAATTTACTGCAATTAGCTGAGGGAAAAATATCTTGCCGATCACAGTCTGATAATGGAACGAACATTACAACAACTTTACAAAATGAAATAGATTCCGTCCCTCAACCTGAAGAATCACATAAAGAAAATGTGGATCATGTTACGTTGGATAATAGCTTAGAAAATGACCAAGAGTCTTTACCAAGTAATTTACTTGATGGGAATATGGCAAAAAAAATTATAGTTAGAAGAAGGTGGCTTAATCAAGAAAAAGATGAACTTTATAAAAACTTTGCAAATTATTTCATCGAAGGGATTGATCCTGGCGCTTCGAAAATAAACGAAATAAAAAAACAAACAGGAATATTGTCAATGAGGTCATGGAAGCAAATTAATACATTTATTAATAATCACCGTGTCAAGAAATTGCCCTTACCTAAGGATTTGCAGAGAAAAAGAGAATTCTACCTCCAGGATGCTTAACTTGAATTCAAATGAATTGTATTGATTAAGAGACCGCTATACCGGCTTCAACGATTGAACGATCCAAAGGTATCGACTCCGATTCCACTACAGCTGATATAAAGCGTGAAGCAATCGTAAAGTAGCTGTTGGCTTGTTCCATAGTTTGATCATTGGCAGTCGTTATAGCAGTTCCATATATTTTATCTTTTGTAATACTGGCATACAGAGTACCGGGCGAATAAGGCCCCTTTATCTTTCATCATGATATTGGTTGTGGAGGGTTATAATTTATTTTAGTTTTTGTTAAATTTATGTGCAAGGTATAATTTGATATCCCTTGTTAAATAAAAAAAAACGAAGGATTCTTCTGTAATGTACAACGCTAAATGTTTCGTGATAGATGTATAATAAAAAGTTATTTGGTTTTAATTATGATTTAATTTTTTATTATATTATGCTGTTTTTATAATGATTGTGAATATAAAGTTATTAGGCTATAATTATTTTTTTATTGTGTTATGTTATTTTTCAAATGATTACACACTTTTTTTAGTATGTATAGTAATATTTTTTGTTTTTAAAAATTCAAATTAAATAGTTTTTTTTCAAAATGATCGTTTTTATTTTATCACCCTTGAAATGTTGAAAGGTACGTTTGAGACCCGTATTGTAGGAGGGAGGACACACAGAGGCAGGCAAAAATGAGTCGTAGAAATGACCCGTTCTCATGTGACAAATGTTGGGCACACGTTTGACGTGTTACCCGACTAAAGGGACCGGTGCCAAAGGGATCAATGACGCTAGTTCCTCGGAGCATCTTCCATTGAAATACCAGTAGAACAATGACAGCTTTCAAACCAGACGCCTGTGCTCTAATACACACACACACCGACACTAATCTTGGGATTAGTGTGTCGGTAACGGGCATATGGGTCTATCCCTTCTACTGCGGTGCAAGGTGATGAGTCGAGAGAGCCAGGCTGAAGAGGTTAAAAGGTCTCCCTCAACCACCCTCTCCCAGATGCGACACCTAGTCAGACCATTTGGGGCGGCCTATTGTAGAGACGTTGGTTGTACAATGTATACTATAGAAAATAATAAAATTAGAATACGTGTATAAAATTGGTGGAAGATAGGTACCTACCTATGTGTCATACAACTGGAGACAATGCTTACACGTGTAAAAATAATTATAGGGTAAGATAAGTAGGTATAACATGATAATATAAAACATTATATAAAAATTACATTTTACACACATTTTAATAAAACTGTATGTAAACATGAAATTAATAAACATATTAAAAATTATAATTTGCAAACCAACCTACAACTTAAAGAAGCGTACGATCAATGAACAAAGTAAATTTTGTAATATATTTCTAATAAGTTTATTCATAATTTTTCGAAAACACTAATAAAACTAAGATAAAATAATTATGTAGCAAATAAAAGAAACTACACCAATATGTATTTAAATACCTAATTTTATTTGTGATAATAATAAAATAAACCTTAACACAAAACAACCGTAAACACCAAATAAATAACAATATTAATTAGCAAATCATACTCCAATTTTAAAAAAACGCGCCAATAATCAAAAACGGCCGCTTGAAATAATAAATGTGTGAATAAGCAACATCCGACCTGTTCTGTCAACCTACCTTCATATGAACTATATTGGTATGTATATGTAGCATTAAACTTGGCAACGTAGCGTGATGCGGTAAGTGTGTTCTTAAAATAGATCAAGGAATGCACGTTATTTTAAGATATATTTTTTTAATAAATAAACATAATTTTTGATTACATATTATAGCTGACCATATTTTAAACAAAATTTAAAAGACAGCATGTTGGTACTTCATCTACGTAAGTATATATTACATGCGAAAGAATGAGCAACTTAAGTGGCTTCTTCTAAGATGAGCCACAAAATGTGGTATGACATAAATATATATATATATATATATATATATATATATATATATATTTTAAATGTGTACTGAGGTTTTACAGATGTTTTCACTTACGTGAAATTAATCTAGATACGAAAAGTCGATTATTGTATAAATATTTGATTAAATTAATAAATGAGGGCTTCAGCACGAGAAAAGCACCCAGTGAGGTTCACATTCTCACGTGCAACAGCGCCGCAGGCCGGATCGGGAGAGACAGGTTAAGGGGAAATTTTTCGACCTCTCCAGCAGGACTCTCTCGGAACATCGCTTTGTACCTCGGTAGGAGGGATAGATTCATACGTCCGTAAGTACTGGACACACCCGTATCCACCTCTCATTCCATTTTCCTTCCCAGAACTTCCTTTCCTTAAAATACCCTTCACACAGAATCCCCTAAGATGATAGGGCCGAGTGATTTGATTTGACTTTAAAAAAAAAAATCGAATCAATTCATACTGACGGCCGGCGTGGTCTAGCGGTAAGGCTCTTGACACGCAATCCGAAGGTCGCGGGATCGAATCCTGGCATGGGCAAATAAATATTATTTGATTAATTTGTGTTATTTCACGATTAATTTATTTAAAATAGTATGTAGTAAAATAGTATGCGGCACGTTGCAGAGTGGAAGATACCATCATTATCGCCGTGGTGTAAGACCACCATTCAGAATTGAAACGTTGCTTTAAATGGCGTTAGCCGTGTTTCTTGACCAGATCTGAATAGCCAGGTACTTCCCCACCTTCCTTTTCCCCTCCCCACTATTTTCAGCCTCACAACATACCCCAATTGGGGATGCCATAGTTTCACTGGCTCCAGACGGGAGCAGCTGAGACTCTTGTGAGGTATTACTATAAAAAAAAATACTACAGCAAGCTACCAGAATTGGCTCTGGTCGGAACTTTGTGGCAATTTAAAATCTTCTTTTGGTCAAAGAAATTATTTTTATCAGGCTCCACTAATATTTAATTGCCTTCCAGAACGTGTCATGTCATCTAATTTTTTATTATTAGTTTTTATATACATATACATGTAATATAATCATGAGTAATTACATTTTCAGGTTACAATCGGATTAAACTCAAATTATTATTAGTAACATGCAACATTGATTAGAAACAGTATAAACATATATATATGTATATAATATATAACCTTTACGAGAGTATAACTACTCGTGTGTAAAGGAAGGAGAAAACACATATATATATTTTTTTAAATTAAAAAAATTAAATTAAAAATTATAACACATACATTATATTTACGTACTTACATAAATCAAATTCCTTTCGAAAACTTTTAAAAAGATTGTTAAATTATTTGTGATAGCCGAGGATAGCCAATTGTTTTTCTCTATTTTTTACTATCTAAATTAATAGCATATTATTTTGTCTACACCGTTTTTTTCATGTGTCTCCTGCCAAATTAATGGCATAATATACATAGATATTATATAGATATTATATACATATATTTATTATTTTCACTTAGTCCTCTTAAAATAAATATATTTTTATTACAAATCAAATCTCAACACTATGGTCACCCTATATGTTTACATTATAATGTACTTGCCCCTTCAGCTTAGAACACCATATCCATAATCTGTACGAAACGTGCAACAATATTGTACTTTCAATACCTATATTATTTTTGTATTATTTTGTTACTTTGTAGAATTGTTAACCTCAACACAGGCTTTGTCCTAGTGAGGTTATAAATTGTATTGTAAACATTACACCTACCATGTAAAGAAAAATAATTTTTTTACTCGGATTTAGATAATCAAGCCTTGTGCAGATGCAGTTGGAAACTTGGAGGCGGATGCGCGGTAGACCGGCTCGGGAAAGACTGGTTGAGAGAGACCTTTTCACCTCTCCAACAGGACTCTCTCGGAACATCGCCTTGCGTCGCGTAGTTGTAGGGATAGATTTATACGTCCATCACTCCTAGATTCCCGCCCACCCTTCATACCTTTTTCGTTCCCAGAACTTCGTCTCCTTCGCATGACTTAGGCCTTGAAGAAAATTAATTTCGTCAGGGCCTCCTGCGTGGTGCGAATGTAAAAAAATAGTGTTTCCACTCTTCCCCTCCTACATTTATACCGTTGTCCTATTGGTACAAAAAATCTGGTCCCCTAACTGTATTATGGTTCATCGTGTTTCACCGCAAAACTCCGGGGGTGATTTATGATATTCTGAACAAAAATCTAATTAATTTTTTTTTCTTTCCAAAATTTAAAACTTATAATAATAAATTATGTTTTCGTTTAACTTATTATTATTTGTGTTACTGATACATTATAATTAATCGAAAGGTGTTTTTTGGTTTTGTTGAACCGGTTAAACAATTAATTAAACCGGTTAAACCATTAATCGTTTTGACCCTCCTACCGACTGATTGACTACGCCTTAAAAAAGTACATTCACGAGACGCGTCGCGTCATTTTGATTTTTCATTCGACATCATGTTCTCGTGGGCAAACCATCGAGCTTATTTTTGTTGGCTAAATACGGACTGAAAAAAAAAATCGTACACTTAATTGCTCTTCGAAATTCATATTGATTTTCTTTATTCCATTTTCCTACTTTAGTTGGTTTTTTTTTGTTTTTGTCGGCGGTCATCGTCTACAGCGCTCCATTCCTTTTTCTGCCATAGATCCCATCCCCACACACTTACAATACATTCGTTATTTTTTATTTAACAACCAAAATATTCACTATAAATAAAATTAGAGAACAACGGCAGAACAACGTTTGCCGGGTCAGCTAGTTTCATTTTTTTTTTGTTACGTGAGCTCCACACAGGAGGCCCTGAGGAAAATAATTTCCCTCAGGGCCTATGTCATCTTTGGGGATGCTGTGTGGAGGGTTTGTCATATATAAAAATCGTAGATTTGTATAGAAATCAAATCTTCATCGCTGTCCGCCCACCCGCCCTAGATCACAGACACTCTTCTTTTTTTAACATTATCTCTTCACAGGAGTCCCCGAGGAAAAAAAATCCCTCAGGGCTTATGTCATCAGAGGGTCTTTTTTGGGAAAGGACGGAGAGTTAGGAAACTGGTGGTCAATGTGTTCAGGAGTGACGAACGTATGAATCCTTCCCTCCCACTGCGGTGCAAGGCGATAGGTCAAGAGCGTCCGGCTGCAGAGGTTAAAAGTCTCGGTTCTCTAAAAAATTATTACCTCAACCAGTCTCTCCCGATTCTTAACCCAGCGCTAAACTTAGCGAACCACTTGGGGTGACCTATTTATCCTATTATAGTGGTTAATGTCCCATAAATGGTTTCCGAGGCGCGTCGGCAGTACCCATACCAGCCATCCAAATCTTTATAAACACAAAATAATAGTGTTTGTATCATTTTGATAACCTATTTTTAGAGTTTTCCTGGGATTTAGAAATGGGGCGTACCTTTTGTGACGATGTAGGTGTATTTCTTACATTATTCAATGGTGTGGATAAACCGTTTCCTAGAATTATTATGAATTTATTCCCTTTCCCGAGGAAGCTTTGTGGGGTGTGACATAATAAAATCATTCCTGTGTGAATATTCAGAGGACACTCAACGGTACATTGTATATAGTTGAAAAATAAATTTGCAAATATTTTATCACTCTGCCGAAATTTTCAATCTTTACAAGTTTTGACAAGTAGACAACTTTACGGTAATGCTTGTTCTCTTCAAATCCAATCTCCATTTACCCCTACAGTCCCTGTTAATATTACAAACAAAGTTTGGTTGGAAAATTACTATCTACATCTGATCTAAAACTACGATCATCCCGGTCAACTTGAGGGGGTAAAAGATCGATAACCTTACAATATTGAATCGATAGGCGTAACTATTATATCAAACCAAGATTTTATATCAATATACCTAGCACTGTTTCACAATAATTGATAGCCGAACCGATATTGACACGGAATATATAATAAATCGATATAAGCTGATAGCACGCGGATCTGTCTACGAATTCTAAGAGCTTCGCTAGTTCAATCAGTTCGTTAAGTAAGCCAGTAACTTAATTAAATTCAAGCCCAGACAACGCGGGGGAATACTTCTATTATTATTAAAAAGAAATACGGTTACCGATAAATTTGAATAACAGGTATTTTACCAAACTGTTGTTGTCACTGCCCATGTTACCCCCCCCCCCCTAAATACTGAGCGAAATGGACAACAGTACCTTAGGGAACGTACCCATACTACGTGACACGTTTAGGGGGGGGGGGGGTATTCAAAATGTCACGCTCCATACAAATGAGCGGCGGGTTGCTTAGGATTTTGGTCACCGGGGGGGGGGGGGGGGTTAAAAATTGCAAAAAGTTGGTCACGTAGTATGGGTACGTTCCCTTAGACTGATAATACATAAGTAAAAATTATCAAAATCGAAGTTTTGTATTCCCCAATTTTCTCCTCCAAAACTGGACCGATTTTTAAGTTTTTTTTTACCAACTGTAAAAGAAGAAAATATTCCATGTCTTTACGTTTTGCTTTTTAAAAAAATACATTGTCTAGTTTATTTGTGTACAGAATGTCTGTTGTTGTTGGCGTTCAAACCAGCCAATTTTAACTATTTTTGGTGGGTTCTAACTCGTACAAGAAGTAAATATACCCAGGCTACGCAGTGCACAAAAATAGAATTGAAAGCGTTCAAAATAGATTTTTAAGGTACCTCAATTTCCGCTCTTTTTGATCTCACGTTAGTAATGAAGACTCTGCAAAGTTCTTCAAAATGCAGACGTTAACTTGTCGAAGAAATATAGCAGATTCGGTAATGTTATTTAAAATAATACATAACTTAATCGATTGTCCTGATCTTCTTCAACGCCTACCATTCCATGTTCCAAATCGCAACAGCAGGCAGCCGCTTACCTTTAATCTCCCTCTTTGCAAGACCAACTCCAAACAGAACTCATTTAACTTAACTTATTACCACATTGACATTTTTAACTCGACTTTACGTGACATAAAACGAGAACTCATCAAGCAACATGACTCAAACTAGAAAGTTCAATCCCTGTATACGCGTTTTTTCCCGTCCTTTGCATCTAAATCCTATTCCTTTGTTTCCCCTCCCCCCCTCCTTTTTTATATATTGTAACTAAAAAATAAAATTAAGAAAATACCCTTACAATGTCACACTTTACCATTAACTATCATCAGTGGAAAATTCATAATTGGCATAATTAACATCTTATTTTTGTACCATACGTTGCTGTGGCTAACGAAACACAACGCCATTATCCAACCTTTATAGAATCCACACCACCCGCTTGCCAGCTGCCCGCTGCCCGTTGCCTGAATTGATATTTGAATTTCTCGGCTTTTCTCTACTATAATAAGCATGTATTATACATATAAACCTTCCCCTTAAGTCACTCTATCTATTGGTGAAAACCGCATGAAAATCTGTTTCGTAGTTTAAACGATCTATGCGCACATACATTTTGAGCGACTTCATTTTATACTATGTAATGCAATTCGAGCGATCGCCACTAATTATACAATGCTTTCATTGCAACACTGGATATTTGAAAAGGGAAAATCAAATACCTACTTACTCTAGGACATCTATTTTCCAATTTCTTCCGTAGAACGAATTTCAAAAGTGACTATAGTACGGTCCGCCAGCCGTTTTAAATCGCACAAAAATATGTTTTCTTTGAATTTCTCGGCTTTTCTCTAATATAATTTACATGTATTATACATATAAACATTCCACTTTAATCACTCTATTAGTGAAAACCGTATGAAAATCCGTTGCGTAGTTTAAAAGATTAACGCGCACATACATTTTGAGCGACTTCATTTTATACTATGTAATGATGATGACGATGATGATAATGATTATTTTGTATTTGATTTGCTGTCAACTTTCTCGAAAATAAATAAAATAAAAATTATCAAAAAAGCAAAACGTACCGACACGCTAGAGGTCGATATACGAGTAGGTATATTAAAATATTTTTGCAGTTGTTTCAAAATCCACAGAGGAAAATTGAGGAATACGCGTATGGACAAAACGCCTCCTGGTTTCCTCTTAAATATTTAATTTACTTTGTTCGTGCCGCGTTTTCCTCGGGTGTCCCCCACTTCTTTAATCTTCTTCTTCTTCTTGGTATAAGAAGAAATCGCGTTATATCAACGTCTGAACGTCACACTTCAACAGAAGTGAGACTTGTACGTGAGAAAAGAAACTACTTGTCTTCGTCCGTATCCGGTTACATAGAAAGTTCCAGTTACCAGTTGCCATGGCCACATGATTATAGATATTCATATTTTTCTTATAATTTACCGATGAAAGATCTACGTTATATAAATATTTTCCAATTTTCCTTTTTTATGTTAGCTCCACAAAGGAGGCCATGAGGAAAATAAGGACCTATGTCATCTTAGGGGATGCTGTGTGGAGGGTCTTTTTAAAGAAACGAAGGAGTAAAAGTTCTGGGAAGGAAAAAAATTATGACGGGTGAATAAGAATATGGGGGTCAGGAATAACCAAAGATATGTATTTGAATATCTTTGGGAATAACAGATGTACGAATCCATCCCTCAAATTGCGGTACAAGGCGATGGGTCTAGAGAGTACGTCTGGAGAAGTCAAAAGGCTTCCCTCAACAAATCTCTCTCGATTCGGCCCATCACGCAGCAGGTGGACAGACGCATCTGCCGCCAAGACCCGAAAAACCTCACCCAATGAACACGGCCATTCCTTCATAGTCATCATACATAGCAAACGACTTGGGGTGACCTATGGCAGAGGTATTGGTTATCCAATAAATGGTTCCCGGGGCGACGGTACCCATACCCGCCTTCCAAAATCAAATCCTTATCACTTTTAAGAAACGTTTTTTTATACGTGGATACCGCACAAGAGTCCCGACTGCTCCCAACCGCCTAATAGTGAAACTATAGTATCCCCAATTGAGGTATGTTGTGAGACTGAATGGGGAGGAGACGGAGATGGGAAAGAAGCAGGTGGAGCACCTGGCTATTCAGATCTAGTCACAAAAAACGGCTAAAGCCATTTCAAGCCATGTTTCAATTCAGAATGGTGGTCTTACACCAGGGCGATACTGATATTATTTTCCACTCTGGAAATATACCTTATATTATTTTGAATGATAAATAATTCTGATATGTTGTCTGCAATGTCTGCATGTCCTTAAATTGTGAAAATTCCTCCTCTTAATTTATTAAAATTTACAACTCCACTCAGAAAAATAATTTCCTTCAGGTCCTAAGTCATCTATGCCGTAGGTGGCCCCGAGTAGTTCGCTACGTTTGGTGACTTAGCAGGGGTGCCCGGGTTCGTGGGGTGAGGTTTCTCTAGATTTTGGCGACGGATGCGTTTGCCCATCTTCTGATAGATTGGTTGCAGAAGACCTTTTGACCTCCTCATCCGGACTCTCGACCCATCGCCTTGCACCGAAGTGGGAATCAAGGGCGGATCCAGGATTTTTTTCTGGGGGGGGGGGCACAAGGGGCGGACGGGCAAAAAAATCAACAATTACTGTTAAGTGTGTGTTAAAGAGTGAAGACTACTGCCATCTAGCGGCATATTTTTGTAGCCTATTGTTAGTTGATATTGCATTTTACAGATTAGCGACGTAAGACTAAACTAAAATGAAATGTTAGACGGTAAAGTAGATTTCTGTTTTTATATCGTATAATGTATAATGGTGACACAAGAGTGTTGTTTAATGTTGATAGTATTGGAAAATATTATTATAAATAGTCTGCGTTTCTAGTTTAAAGCTCTCTTAATTCGTGGATCTCCTGTAAACAGCTAGCATTGTCTAGCAAGTGGTCAAAGTGACCAAATTTAGTGTTTTGTCGGGTCGGGACAAATTGTTACAATGTGCATGTGAATAAAACCAAAGGAATTCCTCCTTGAATCCAGATGTTTTTACTTGACGTCCTTCGGCTGATTACCAATTTATAACATAATGGTCCTTACGAGCGGATGAAAGCAAGGTCCTTCCAGCCGCAGATACCTTACAAAGGAAATAATTAAATGAACCAGCAAGCTATCCAAAACGTCTGAAGGATGAAAACATGAAGAGCAAGGAACGACATCAAATATAAGTATCCCGCCCATTATTCCTTCTAATCCTGTTCAAACAAGTGCTATTTTTTGTGTGTCGATGTACTTATTTAAAAACAAAAAACTAACTACCCGCAGTGTAAAATGCAAGTCATGCTAATTATTTTAGGTTAATTGTTTTAGAAGATGATTATTGTAAGATTTTGTCATTGTTTATAGCTTGAATTGGTTATTACTGTTTTCTACGCGATTATTGCACAGAAATTATTTTTGAAGGAACATTTTTAGCATTTTTTTTTGTTGAATTATTGTCAAATTAAAAATGGATAATTTAAAATCGTTGATTAACAAACGAGGAGTGTTGAAAGGTAAACTCACGAGATTTGCGGATTCATTAAACGCATTATCAGTTAACGAAATTAAAATTCGCTATGCGAGAATTGAAAAAATAATTGATTATTTCGAAGAGATTCAAGAACAAATCGAAAGTCTTCCGGATTCCAACGAAATTGATAATAATTTGCAAAGGGAGAATTTTGAAAATCAATATTATTCAATCTTGGCAACTGCTAAAGGAGCAATTCAGTCTGTAGAGACTCCCAAATTAGAAATCAAGTTACCCAACCTTCAGTTACGAGAATTCAACGGAGATCCTAAAAATTGGATTAATTTTCTAGAAACATTTAAGACACTAGTTCATAACAATACTGCCTTAAGCAATGTACAGAAGTTTTATTATCTGCAATCCTGTTTAAAGGGGAATGCAGCAAAGATAATCGCCAATTTCGAGGTGTCAGACCTGAATTATATATCGGCTTTTGAATTGTTGCAGCAGAGGTTTGCAAATTTGCGAACTACCGTACAAAGACACATCCAAGCTCTGTTTCAACTTAAAGAGATGAAACATGAGGATCCAGTAGCCATGCGTTATCTGATTGATGAAACCAATGTAAATCTCAAAGCGTTGCAAAATTTAGGCTTGAAAATCGAACAATGGGATGCTTTAATTATATACGTAATTTCTAATAAATTGGATGCAAGTTCTAGAAAGCATTGGGAACAAACCCCATTGCAGGATGAGCTACCTACATTACACGAATTTCTTAAATGTTTGACCTCGCGTGCGCAAGTTTTGGAATTAATGTTAAATTCAGATTCGAAAAAAATTCCTACCTACCCGAAAGCAAGTGGTAGCAACAATAATCCCAAAAAGGAATCGGTATTTTTAGCTGCTACCCACAATAATTGTATTTGTTGTAATAACAAAGGCCATAAAATATATTTTTGTAAAAAATTTTTAAAATTAAATTCAGGAGAAAGAGCCAACGCAATAAGGAGGTACCGTGCCTGCTTCAAATGTTTGAGGTTAGGACATACGGCCCCATATTGCAAAATTAATTTAAAATGCAAGCATTGTGATAGCGAGAGCCACAATACGTTATTGCACAGGGAGATGCATCCGAACGATGACTCCATGAATAAAGGTGAAGATCACCCTGGAGGTGACTGCCAAATAGATGCTGAACGAGTTTCAGTATCAAACCATTCAGCCTTAGCGAAGGCTGAAAAAACAATTTTATTGTCGACTGCTATCATTGGGGTGGTATGTCACAATAATAAAGTGCATGAGGCAAGAGTCCTAATTGACTCTGGAGCTCAAGCCAATTTTATGTGCGAAAGGTTCGCAATGAAGTTAAATTTGAGATGCGAAAATATAAACAAGCCTGTGTTAGGTATACACAACAATGTTACCCATATAAAGAAGCGTGTTGCGATAAAAATGAAATCTCTGAGGACAAATTATAATCAAAATATCACTTGTCTAATATTGCAGGAAATAACCACAAACCTACCCCAAGCAACAGTGGCCAGAAAAGATTTTAAGATGCCGCCGGGATTACAAATGGCGGACCCAAATTTCAACGTAGCGGCACCTATTGATATCCTGTTAGGCGCTGAGAGCTTTTGGGATATACTACAAGATGATCGGCTGAGATTGGATACCGGACCTACTCTTCAGAGGACTGAATTAGGCTGGGTTATATCGGGCCCGATCAACATTCATCAGAAAAAAAGGCCAGTACCGCAATTTTGTAGTTTATCAATAAACACATTATCTAATCAAATAGAAAAATTTTGGAAAATGGAGGAGGTGAATCCTGCGAGATTTCAAAATCACGAGGAAAAGGCGTGTGAAGCGGATTTCGTCGCCACGCACTCTAGAGAGAGCGATGGTAGATACGTTGTGAGCCTGCCGCGCCGCCCGTGTGTGAGTCAACTTGGTGACTCGTTAAACACAGCGGAAAAAAGATTTAAGAATTTAGAGAAGAAATTTTTAATAAATCCTGAATTGAAATTGCAATATGTACAATTTATGCAGGAATATGAACAACTAGGTCATATGGAGTTATGTGATAAATGGAGAGGGGATGAGCAATCATATTTTTTGCCGCATCACGCGGTCATTAAAGAAGCTAGCACCACGACGAAGGTGCGTGTAGTGTTTGATGGTTCGGCAAAGACGTCGACCGGAATATCCCTGAACGATGCTCTGATGGTGGGAGCTGTCATTCAAAAGGACTTATACAGCCATTTATTACGTTTCAGAATACATCGATACGTCATGACTGCGGACATCGAAAAAATGTACCGTCAAATCAACGTATGCGCAGAGGATCGCAGCCTTCAGAAGATTGTATGGCGCGAATCACAAGAAGAGAAACTCCGACATTACAAATTGAAGACCGTTACATATGGGCTGGGACCTTCCTCCTTCCTAGCAACGAGATGTCTTCGACAAATCGGTATGGATAATCAAGTTACTTTCCCAGTAGCAAGTCAAGTCATAGAAAATGATTTTTATATGGACGATCTATTGACTGGAGGGGATGACTTGGAAGTTTGTTTCAATTTAAAGAAACAAATTAGTGATATCTTGCTGTCCGCAGGGATGACCCTGAGGAAGTGGAGATCAAATATTTTGGAATTGTCATCTGGGCGGAGCCAAGGTGAAATTGCCAAACAGGGCAATTGTGAAAAAATGATCACTGACAATTCCAAGAATGAAAAAATACTTGGATTAATTTGGAATAATGAATTAGATTACCTGTCATATGAAATTACAAAGCCGTCAGGTAAAACGGAGAGCAAGCGTCAAATATTATCGTGCATAGCTTCCACCTTTGATCCTTTAGGACTTTTAGGGCCCATCGTAGTGGTAGCTAAATTAATTATGCAAAAATTATGGCAGTTCAAGGCATCGTGGGATGACATACTACCTGATGAAATTTTACTACCTTGGAGGGATTATCTAGACCAATTATCGCAACTAAATGTGTTAAAAATCCCGAGAGGAGTTATTAGCGGAACACCAAAGACTATACAATTGCATGGGTTCTGCGACGCCTCTCAGAAAGCTTTCGGAGCATGCGCCTACATCGTCTCAACAGATTCGGAAGGTAAGAGGCATGCACAGTTAGTTACCTCCAAGTCTAGAGTGGTGCCATTAAAGTGTATATCACTACCCAAGTTAGAGTTGTGTAGTGCATTACTATTGGCCAAGCTAATAAAAAATATCAAGTTGACGCTAAGTATAGAGGAATCGGCCACCTATTACTGGTGTGATTCAACAATAGCGTTGTGCTGGTTGAGAGGACAACCAGCTCGTTGGAACACCTTCGTGGCAAACCGAGTCGCTGAGATACAGGAAATCAGCGATCCAACGCAGTGGCGGCACGTATCATCGTCAGAAAATGCAGCGGATATACTGTCCCGAGGTACCACCGCTGAAAGGTTAGTCAGCGCTTCAATATGGTGGAAGGGGCCAAACTGGTTGACGGAAGATGTCAGCACTTGGCCAGTATCCAAGATGTCATGTTTGGATCCCCCGGAAATAAAAAGTAAAAATGTACTACTGGTAACGGATACTCAAGAATGGGATATTTTCGAAAAATTCTCATCGCTAACCAAATTAAAAAGAGTAATCGCTCAAGCGTTAAGATTTATAAATAATTGTCGCAACCCTAAGGATAAAACGTATGGCAATTTAACTGTCTCTGAGCTGGAAGCAGCTTTAAAATGTCTACTGAAATCATCGCAAGAACATTCCTTCAAAAGAGAATTGAAGGACCTAAAGAAGCATGGGTTAGTAAACAAAAACAGTAGATTGAAAGCTCTCAATCCTTGTTTAATGGACGGTTTAATTTGTGCAAGTGGACGATTGAAATTAGCTACTTATTTATCGCATCATCAAAGGCACCCTGTAATATTACCACCGTCACATAAACTAACTGAACTTATTATACGTAATTATCATTATGAACATTTACATGCAGGTCCCCAAGCGCTGTTATCGGAAATACGCTTGAAATATTGGCCGATATTTGGGAGAAACACTGTTAAGCGTATCCTACATAAGTGTGTTGTATGTTTTAGATACCGACCTCAGGTTTGCCGGCAGATCATGGGAGACCTTACAGTTGAGAGAATCACTCCCAGTCTACCGTTCTCTGTCACAGGGGTCGACTTTGCCGGACCGATAGACACGAAGGCTGGAGCGCTGAGAAAATCTCCGCTCATTAAATCGTATCTTTGCATATTTGTTTGTTTTTCTACCAAAGCGGTTCATTTGGAACTCGTAACAGATTTGTCAAGCTATGCTTTTTAAATTGTTTAAAGAGGTTCATTGCCCGTAGGGGTCAACCGGAAAAAATATTTTCTGACAATGCAACCACTTTCAGAGGAGCTTCCAATAAGCTCAAAGAACTATATGCCAGTCTAAGATTGAACAATGACAAAATCCATAGGCTTTTAGCTGATAAGGGAATATCTTGGAGTTTCATACCGCCTAGGGCGCCGAACCACGGGGGGCTGTGGGAGGCCGCCGTCAAGTCCACCAAGTTTCATTTATATCGAATTACTAAAAATAACCCATTGCAGTTTGAATTATTGTATACTTTGCTTTGTCAGATAGAGGCTTGTTTGAACTCCCGTCCCTTAACTTCCCTGTCTGATGATGTAGATGACCTTCTCCCTCTAACTCCCAACCATTTCCTCATGGGCAGGGATGCTTCGGTTATTCCCGAGTTGGATGTCCGCGAGCTCCCGGAGAACAGACTAAGCAAATATCAAAAATTAAACGCTCTAATTCAAAATTTCTGGTTCAGATGGAAACGAGATTACCTTGCTGAGCTGCAAAAACGGACCAAATGGCAGGCCAACAACCAAAATGCCATAAAGAAGGACGATCTGGTAATCCTGATGGAAGACAATCTGCCTCCTGCATTATGGAAGATGGCGCGCATATTAACTACTCATCCAGGCCCGGATGGAGTAGTGAGGGTAGTTACCCTCAAAACAGCACAAGGCACTTTTGTGAGACCCATCACAAAAATATGTTTGATGCCAATAGAATCAAACTTGGATCCAAATTTCCCGACCCGGCAAACCACTGACCTTCCCAAGGTCACAGCCTAACTGCAATTAGGGCTGAACCGATGCAACCAAACCACATCAATAATTATGGAGCATCGGTATTGGTGTTGTTGACACCACTGTATCTAGCCTGAAGCCACTGGGGCTTCAAGTCAACAACCGCGAGATGATCATCCTCGCTGCAGATCTAATGGTACTATCTGCTTACCAGGGCACGGCCGCCCCTTAATTTATGATGATCTACCCAAATGATGACATGCAGAAGTACATGCTGATGTACTTTTCTAAAACGATGACCACCCTGGACAAGATGGCCGAGTAGTCTACCCGGTGAAGTGTTCATTCGGTTTTTTGGCAGTGCCATGCCAGTGAAAGTTAATGAACTGATAATCAGTCAACAGCGAACTAACAATTTATTGCTATTTGTGAATTGGTGTTGGTTAAAAAATATAATTGAAGTGAAAATTCTCCATAGAGACAATGAGACATTATTGATTTGTCAATTTTACAAAATTATTATTAATGTTGTGATTTTATTATTTTATAATTTAATTTTTTGCATGATTTTTAGAAATTTATAAATTTTTTTTTTTTAGGTTTATTTTAATTGTTGTTTAGGTTCCCGAATCCGTTAAAGGTAGATAGTTACACATGTTGTAAATTCTTAGTATATTGTGTGTAAATTTAGGAATTTGTAGTTTGATTTTTAATTAAAAAAAAACTTGTTGTTTTTTTCATTCCCCGCCGGACAGTATGTTAAAGAGTGAAGACTACTGCCATCTAGCGGCATATTTTTGTAGCCTATTGTTAGTTGATATTGCATTTTACAGATTAGCGACGTAAGACTAAACTAAAATGAAATGTTAGACGGTAAAGTAGATTTCTGTTTTTATATCATATAATGTATAATGGTGACACAAGAGTGTTGTTTAATGTTGATAGTATTGGAAAATATTATTATAAATAGTCTGCGTTTCTAGTTTAAAGCTCTCTTAATTCGTGGATCTCCTGTAAACAGCTAGCATTGTCTAGCAAGTGGTCAAAGTGACCAAATTTAGTGTTTTGTCGGGTCGGGACAAATTGTAACAATGTGCATGTGAATAAAACCAAAGGAATTCCTCCTTGAATCCAGATGTTTTTTACTTGACGTCCTTCGGCTGATTACAAATTTATAACAGTGTGATACTTCAAGTTTATTTCTACAAGTTCAAGTATGTATAGGAAGGTTTACGAAAGTGTCAAAACAATAAAAAAATAAATGTTTAATAATGACAGTTTTAGCTTCTAAGTATGTACTGTGATGGAATCTCCACAGTACACAAAAGTACCGTCTTGGGAGGGCACGTGCCCCCGAGCCCCCGAGCCCTCCCTCTAAATCTGCCCTTGGTGGGAGTGATGAATTTATACGTCCGTCACTCCTGGATACGTTGACCCCTTGATTCCTACTGTAGCCGAGCAACGAACAACCTTAAAATATAATTCAAATTCGATTTCACAGACTGGTATCACTGAGCATCGCTTCCCGGTCTAGTGGATGACGATGCAAAACCATTCCGGTTTCAACGTTCGTTCCGTCCTACTGTCATTCCTCTAGGCGAGATAATTATTAAATCTGTGCCAACTTATTATAATGCAAAGTTTCTTGTAAATATATTTGACTCGCGTAATCAAGAGTTATTATTGAAAATCTCCACTACACACGCAATTAGTTTACAGACATGGTAAACGTCCCCTTGCCAAACTACCCATCCCTCATTCCCTTTTCCTTCCCAGATTTTCCTTATCATTATACATTTTTTAAAATAAAGACTAACATTCCCGGGTTACAAATAACCCGACAATATTTAAAAATCTCCTACTACCACCACAGTAAGCTGAAAATGTTGCTTCAGTTGTGATGGAGGACTTAGCCAGCCGAGGAATTGAACACGAAACGCCTGGGTGGGACCCAAACGCGATGCTCACTCAACCACTGACCGGTCCTCTCCTTCCCTTCCAGAAAAATACTCTCCACACAGCAGTCTCAAAGTTAATGTCTGAAGTGTGTGGAGCTAATGTAAAAAAAAATCTTAGGGGATGCTGTGCAGTGAAAAATTATATTATTTCTCATACATTTCCTGCTTTCTCTTTAATTATCTGACACTACTCGCTAAGAATCAATCACCAGGCTCATGTGAACTCTCTGATGTACTCGTACATTGGGAAAGGAAAATATGTACATCGTAAAATAACGAAATCTCAAAGAAAGGGATTTCTTGAACACAATTTACTGTTGGTCTTAGGTTTGAATTTCAAGAACGTAAAACAGGGATAGACGAAAGGATTTTAAGGATAAAATAAAATACAGAAGGGTGAAATGATATAGATATTTTATTAAAATATTTGCACGTTACATGGTAACATGAGCTAGTTTCCGCTAAAAATTCATATTATATACAGAAAAAAACATATAAAAACATACAAGTGGAGTTGGTAAAAAAAGAAAACTTAAAAAAAAAGATAAAGAAATAAAAAAACGTAGATTTAATTAGATTAAAGATAGATAGTATTTTCCTTGTTTATTTTTGGGGTTTTGGGGGCACACATTATTTACGTGAGCTCAAAATGGGGGGAGGGATCCAGTAAAATCCCTTCAAATCTCATTTAAACGGAGTGGGGGTGGGTCAATAAAAATCTCACGTCAACTTTAAAGAAATATATATTATTTTAGAGGTATTAAAAACAAAATATAATTGTTTCACTTCTTTTGAAGTGTTAAATAAATTTGCTGTAATATACCTGAAAGTTGTATTCTTTTTATTATTTATGAAAACAATTGTAGTCCTTTGAAATCTGAAGTGTAAATCTCACGTGAGGGGGAGGGGGAGTCCCACCAAATCTCACTTAATCTCACCAACAGGGGGGGGGGGGGGAGGAGTTTAAATGAAAAAAAACAGCTCACGTAATTAATGGATGCCCCCTTACGCCGTATTGTTCTACCTCCTTCTAAAGCCAACGTTTCGGACAGCGTTATAGTAACCGAAATGTTTGGCTAAAAAAGAAGACAAGAAGGTAGCACAACACGGAAACACCCCAAAAACTCTATCTACATATATATATATAAATAAAATTGAATCGCCGAAATATATGTACGCGCATAAATTCCGAACGACTGCACAAAATGTAATAATTCTTTTTTTTTGGTGTTCGTTATCGTCAGGACAAGGTTTGTATAAAACTATTGGTGAGCTCTGGCATTATGAATTTTGTATAAAAAAATTGCAATAGGTGACACGCGAGATGTTTGAAAAATGGATGTACAGGGACTGAATGTAAGGAATGCGGGAGGGGGGAGGGGGGTGGGGAGATGAAGGGCAACAGGACGAATGGGAAAGGACACACAGGGAGAAACAATTTATTTATTAAATGGCATAGCAACGCATGCCGGGAACCAGCTAGTAACGAATAAAACGTAGAGTAAAGTATAAAGGAGAGATAATGTGAAATTAAACTATGTACCCAGCGTAATATATATTTACATCATATAAAAATGTGCGAAGATAAAAAGAATAACATGATGACATAATGAAAATGAGAAAATAACACACGGCAGGGGTAGAGGGTTCGTAATAACTTTTTCTAACACACATTATTTAAATTGACCTCTGGACAAATGTAAAATATCAGCGTCTGAAAAGATATTATTGTGTTTTGTGCACGACTTTCTGAAAATTCTATGTAGTTAGTTTTTGAGTGTGTGGGATAGTTGGTTTGTTCATGTAGTTCGTATTGGACAGCGGAAATCAATGTTTTCTAGAAGATAGTTGTTGTCAATAGCGTTGTTGATGATTTTGAATAACAAAAATTATTTGGATATGTTTCTTCTATTTTATAGTGTTGATAAATTATGGAATGCTAATGAAAATTTTAAGTATTTGGTTCGGAAGGATTGAATTCCCTCTAACAACTTCTTAACATTCAATATATTAAATTACTAAATATATAAATAGACAAAGTATTTTAATAACATTTTTAGTCGCTCCCCTGACAAAGATGAAATTTATATGTGATCGGATAGACGTTCTCCGGAGTCCATCATTATGCATAAATCCCTTACTTCACCACATCTTTTTAGTTCTACGTCAGTTGTTAGTTGTATGGGAGTAATCCTCATTTAATGAGTTGCTTTCATGCATTTTTCTTTGGCTTTGAAAATAATCACTTGTACTGGTACTGAACTTGAGGATATGCTATGTACATTTTTTTCTATAGAAGGACAAACGTTCTCTGGTTACGATTAACGTAACAATATTTGATATCCTCCTGAAACCATAAGGGAAAATGTTGAATGTGAAATGATGCAATACTGGGTGAGAACTTGACGCATTTGTCCAGTCGCCTACTAACGTCTCAATATTAACTATTTTTAGTTATTTGCACGAACTTCGAAATTCCTTTGGATTGAATATTTCAAATACCATCACAAATTGATTATCAACTCGAAAATCAGCGCCATTTTTATTTTTTTGATATTTTAACCCTCCTGTTCAAGGGGAAAACTAGAGAAATAATAAATAAAACCAAATTAGAGTTAAGTGCGATATTTCGTTTGTTTTTTTTTTACAACACAATCTCTGTAATTTAAATAATCTAAATGTAATGTACGGTTTCTTTGTTTGTCTCTTACGCGTTCGTAAACCATTCAGCCGATTGGGATGAAACTTCGAGTATTTTATGTGCACGTGACCGCGATGGTTTCTATATATAATAGTGAGTTCTGGCATTATGAAATTATTTCCTACACTATTATCGCGATTGCGATGAAACTTTGGCGAGCTATTGTGCGCACGCCGGCAAAGATTTCTATAATAATTGCAAAATCTGGTGTTATGAAATTTGTGTAGAAAAATACTATAGGAGGCGTGCGGATAGTTTCATAATGTGTATTTCATGTAGTCTAGCAGCAGGGAAGAAAGGCGGGAGGGGGAGGGGAATCCGAGAGGAATGGAGGGGAACAAAGGAGTGGGGAGGGAGAAAGGCGAAGAAGGTGGAGGAAGAACGTAAGAGAGGAATGGGTTGCGAGAAATATTAATTTATTTAAGTGGCCTTGCAACGCATGCCGGAAACTCGCTAGTAGCTAAATAAATTAGCACATGTTTTTTTTAATGTGTTTCTAGAATGATGATGAAGACAATTAAATTGCATAAGAAAACCGAATCGCCTCATTTCAAAGAGTAAGCAACGCTAAATATAGCGAAGTAACAGTCATGTTGATTGCTGGAATGCCTGATAAAATATTGTACATACAGGAACACCGC
Organism: Limnephilus marmoratus; assembly: GCA_917880885.1. Classification (NCBI taxonomy): domain Eukaryota; kingdom Metazoa; phylum Arthropoda; class Insecta; order Trichoptera; family Limnephilidae; genus Limnephilus; species Limnephilus marmoratus. The sequence continues at coordinate 42,073,590 of OU862924.1, read as the reverse complement.
TCAACCACATGATCCAGTAATTGCTCCATTGTGTTATAACATCTGCATGACCTCTCAGAGACCGTCGTACTTGGAACAGTGGCGGATTTCAAGAAATAGAATAAAATCGAAGAAGATGGAGTGATTCTCTCAAAACACATTATTCATTTTTCTGATTAAGGTCCGGTAGTAAGCGCTCAAAAATAGGAAGAAGGGGGATATGTAAATACGTGTTAGAGAGAGCCACGTTAATATTAAAAAATATATATATATTTAAGCGAAAATTGTGAAAATGATTAATAAAACACGACTCGTTTAAAATAGAGCCAAAATCTCATGGGAAATGTCTTAAATAGTATTTAAAAAAACAGAAGCATTTTTTTTTTATTTAATTATTTTATTATTACATTTAATTACAATAATGACGTATTGCGCATCTCACTAGGTGTGAAATGCCTGTATTGAGATGACAATTTACAGAATGGTTGTTAGCTAGGTTTTTGTTACATAATTGTATGAAAATGACAAATAAAAATAAAATCAGTATTTTTTTTTAAATTATACAATTCAAACATGAATGAACAAGATTAAGACGAAAAGAGAATAATTTCGAAGCAATTAAATTTCAGTTTGATAAAATGGCGAAAGGTGAAATTTGGTCAAATGTACATAGTACGTACATGCAGTAGATAGATTACATACCGTAGGAATTCATAAAGGTAACAGAAAAAACATGTTTATAATAATTTTCAAAGCATACTTTGCGATTTTTTTCTATCGAGAGAATTTCGTGTATGTAATTACAATTTGGACGTGACAAATGCAAAGACATTATCTTAAAAAAATAACTATTTTTTTAGAAACTTAAAAACCGTGTTCAAGATAAATATGTTATAAAAAGGTAGAAATTCGGGATGCCGCGGCTTTAATATGCGCATATTTTCTCGAAAACACAAGCGTAATCAAGTGGCTGGAAAATGTAACATATTTAATAGTTTAAATTACGTGAACAATAGTTTATATCAAATCACAGAATTACATTACAGAATTTCTTTGTATAACATTCTACGTGCGAATAATGCATAACACATATTCATTACGATTAAATTAATGGTACCTAATATTTTTAAATTACCTGCGTGGCAACTTTCCTTTATCCCTGTCCTCCCCTTACCCGTCCCAATCCAAATACCTGTTTCGCACCCTATTTTCTTTACAGTTATAATCAATTTTATTTTATTGCTGTGTTTTTATATTTAGGTTTATCACTTGTTGAATCTACACCTGTATTATAAATATATTTTTTTTTAATTGCTGCTTTGTCCTGTTTTTTTTTCTTAAATATTCTAGTTTTCATTCAGTTACTTTTATGTTTCTAAATACCTATTGTGAACATTAATAATTGGTCTTTTTTCTGTTATCTTTTACGTATATTATGTTATTAAGACTGTTTATGTTCCTTAAATAAATAAATAAATAAATCGTTTATTCTTATCTGTTTTTTAAAGTGGCGCAGCCGGGATATTGTAATATCACAAGTATAGGAATTGTGAAGCTGAAAGTTTGTATAAAGAACACAACAGAACAAGGAAAATTGTTGCAGAATGATCAAAGTTGACGGGCTTGGTAAAAGCTATTTCAAGCAACAGTTTCAAATGTGAATGTATCTACCAATTATTTACAATCTTTTGGTACGTACTTATTTTATGATTCAATCCCCAATACAGACCCTTTTCAACCAAAAAACGTTACTCATACCCGCAAACCAAATTGATGAGAAGAGGACGGTGGAAATGCGCCTGGCTATTCAGATAACTTGGCTAAAAGCCATTTCAAACAACAGTTTCAAATTTAAATGTATCTACCGATGATTTACAATCTTTTGGTTCGTACCTACTTATTTGATGATTCAATCCCCAATACAGACCCTTTTCAACCACAAAAACGTTGTTGCTATTGTTCTGCCAATTAGAGCTCCTTAGTAACCTTTCTTTCTGAAGCATGCATGTTTATAATAATGACAATAAAATAACTTTGATTAATTCCACTTTACATTATTTTTAACCAATCGGTTTCGATTCGACTTGAACCTTCATCAGGGTGGATACAATATATTCAATAAAATACAGAGTTACAGAGTATTTACATGAAAACTAGAAGCGGGAGAGAAGACATCACATTGGTGGGGGAGAGGGGGAGGTACCCAAGAGGGAGGAGGTAAAAGTAGACGTCGGGAAGGGAAATAAAGTTTAAAATGGGGCTGTTTGACAAATCTTACTGTTTATTAGTAAATTAGTTTTATTTGCGTTTAATATTTTTTCCACTTTTCTTTATCTATTAGGTGCGTTGCGAATTCTGAAAAACCTACACTATTTAGGCACCTTGAGTGTTACTGTTCAACAACCCTTCTTTGAACATTTCTAGCTCTTTTACCTATGTAAACTCACTTACATATGTGATGAGAAAGAACGAGATGCGGCCCTGCTCTGCCAATGACTATAACCAGTCTGTCTGACTTCATTACTAATCTAGTTCTTCAATAATTCATTATCGCAGACTAAACATTTTTCCTATCAAAGTTCAGCCATAAAACGTATAATTAAATTTGCCAGACGAATGATAAACACTAATAATTTGATATGCCTATATAAATAAATAAATAAGCGAGAAAAAACAATGTTCGAAGGCAACTAGTTAGTTACCAAGGTTAGGGAACCCATTACTGAACAGAAATTTCCTAGAAGTGGATAATTCCGTAAATTCGTTTGTACCATTTGTTTTCATTTCCGTTTCAAGATGGTAACCGTTTTAATAATTGTGTAAAAATTCACTTTTCAAATGTTAAATCGTCGCTTTTATTTGGACTTTCTTGTTAACTTTTTTTTCAACGTTATGGTAACTTGGTTTGGTTTTTAATTTGGGAACTTAACTTGGTTCTTGTTACCTGCCCAAAGAAAGTTTGAAAAAATAATTATTGTCATTAAAATAACACCGGGTGGTGTTTCATCGATACAAACGTATTCCCCAATTTTCTCTCTTAATTTTGACACTACTGCAAATATATATTTTTTAATTTAATGTAGGCATCGACCACTAGCGTGTCGGTACGTTTTGCTTTTTTGATGAGTTATTCTTACTGGAATTGGGACCTTCCAAAAATCGTTAAAATTGCCTGGTTTCAACGCCATCAACAGACGTTCATTGCACAAACTTGACAATATATCCAAAAGAAAATTGGCAAAAAGATATCTTTTTTTGGAAGAATTCGACCAAAAATTTCTAGAAAAACTGCAATCACCATTTACAATTCAATTATTGCTCCACACTTCAACTACTCAAGTATCCTTTTCCTATGTAACGAAAGAGAACAAAATAAAATACAAATTCTCCAAAACAGGGCAATGTGTCGACGAAATAGATTTTCAAAAATAATTAAAATGTTAAATGATCTAAATTGATTAACCGTGAAACAGATGCTGACCTTGAACACGATGATATTTATCCACAAAATATTTAACAACATGTTACCAAAATACTTCTCAAATAAAAGGTAGTAATTACTAGGCTTTGTACTAAGAACCTGCAAAGACTTTATAAATGTAAAAACTATGAAAATGCTTTATTTTGCATACGTACGCAGTTCTCTGGAGTACGCCTCTCAAATCTGGAACCCCAAGTATATATGTCACATAGATAAGATTGAGAAAGTGCAAAACCGATTTCTACGATACCTTGATTTTCGGAGCTATCGTCCTCATCTGAGCCACGAAGAGTCAGCCGCGTTCTTCAGGATATCGTCCTTGGAAAGTCGAAGAAATTTGGCAGACGTACTATTCTTACAAAAAATAGCCACCTCTACGATAGATTGCCCGGAATTACTAGAAAGAATTCAACTAAGAGTGCCCATCAGACAAACCAGACAAAACCACGCATTAAACATTCCTCAATGCAACACTAACTCTAAACAAAATACATTCATTCATCGCGCTTCACATACCTTAAACATTTCATTCAGTGAATTCGACTTATTTAACACAGTACCTAACGTTTTCAAAACAATCAATAAATAACATTTACACATACATACCATTATTTACACAGAAAGGATCCATCCCTATCCACTCCCTTCCACCATCCCATCCACATAACATAATTTAACTATTTTTCTCGATTTTTCTCTATACCTACTCACTAAATAATTAACATACTTCAGCGAAAACCTATTATTGGTTAAATTTCTGTACATATTTCATCAAACATTATTTATAATTGTAACTGTTGGTTTTCCTAATAAAAAAAAAATAAATAAATAAAAATAAAAATTTTATACAACGACTACATTCACAGATATAACAAAAGGACGTGCAAGGTGCAAGGAAATCAGGCTACAAAAAAGGACAAGCAAATACGCAGAACTGTTCACGGGAATGAAGTTACATAACACACTACCAGAAACTTTAAAGTCCACACCAATTAGAAAGTTCAAGATGCATTGTAGGAGCTACATAAAACTAGAAAAAATATAGTGAATATGAAATATTATAATTAATTAAAAATTTGTAAACTTAAATGTAGAAATTACTAAAATAAAAAATATTATTATTATGTATTTAAAAAAAAGCAAAACTTGCAGATATAAAACTTATAGTATTTTATTCTAATATAGTACGTAAAAAAATCTTCAAAATGGGTCCAGCTTTGGAGGACAAAAATGGGGAATACAAAACCTCGATTTTCATTTTTATTTAGGTATTTTCTGCCTGAGTTTAGGCTCAGTATATCCCTAAGAACGACACTGACACACTAACAGCAACAATTTGGTAAAATACCTATTATTCAAATTTCTTGGCGATCGATGGAAGTGGGTTTCCTCTTAAGATAGTGACATTTCTTCAGGAAATTCTATATTTATTTATCTAAAATAAATGTAGTGGCATGAAAAAAAATTTAAATAGGTAGGTATTTAATTATCTACCTACTTACTTATAAATCTTATGATTTCAGAGAGAATTTTGAATTTGATTTATTAAATAAGAGAAAAAGAGATATGTATTTATTTAGATGCTATGTCTATAGTTCACAGAACTGCTGAAGTATAACGTAAATTAATATAAAGGTATCAAAAAACAAAACAAAAATAATAATAAATCCCAGACCAAGCAAGACCGCCGAAACTAGAACTGCCACTATGTTTGTGGTATTTGTCGCGAAAGGATTGCGACCTAGAAGAAAATATAGACGCGCCTTAGAGAAGATCTCCAACTCTTAGAAAACATAAATTTCATTTTTAAAAATCTTTATAATCACAGTAAGTTCCCAACGTTTCCCACCCCCACCCCCTTTCACCCTTCACTAATTTTATCCTCAAAATGGACCCCAATAATTTTAAATGCCATATTCCCACTTCTGAAGAAGGAATGAACCTACTTGCTAAAAGTGAGGAAGACAGCCGTAATCTAGGCCAACTGATCACCAAATGCTAAAACAAAACCAATGGTGATCGATGGGGCAAACACCTTTATAAGAACAACTAACGTTATCACAGAACTAGAAACGGTGAACGACTTTATATATCTGGGCTCGTCTATAACTGATGAAGGAGATTGGAAAACCAAAGTGAAATTAAGAATATGGATGACAAAAGACGCCATGAGTAAAATGCAAAAATATGGAGTGAAAGAGGGAGAACGAAGTCGTTGATTATCCCCATATCTCTGTACGGTGTGGAAACATGGACACTTAGAGCTAGGAATAGATAGCGGATAGACGCCCTCGAAATGTGGGACTGAATCAAAATGCTCACGAATCCTTGGATAGCAAGACGCACAAATATGTCCATTCTGGAAGAGCTAGGCATCCACAATATGTTCTCAACTATCTGCTTACAACGTATTTTAAGATAAAATTGATATTCATTAAGATATTCAATTGTAAAAAGCATTAACTTTGTGGCTCGCCATAATTTACAATAAAATTATATACATGTTATAGACCAGTTTAATTAAACAAATTTATATGTTTTTATTGTATTTTAAGATACTTTGGACACCTTGCTCGTCAAACTAAGGACTCCAATTTGAAGAAAATCGTAGTCGCTGGGAAAGTGGATGACAGAAGACACAAGGAATGTCTCCAAAGTGCTGGAGTGACCGGCGTCCTATACGTCGTCGCCCTCTCGCAGAACAGAACCGAGACGTGGTCGAGCCCTGTTCACCATGGAAATCGGAGTAAGAGTCACGATAATCAGTAATGGGGAACCGATTTAAGAAGTTTTCTACTGGGACACTAGTGCCGTATTCACATAACAATTAAAGCTTTCCCATTAGATCAGGGTTTCCCAACCAGTGGTCCAATGGACCACTATCGGTCGGCAAGAGGCTATAAGATGGTCCGCGACGGTCAGACGGCCGGCGTAGTCCAGCGGTAAGGCTCTTGATTAGCACACCGATGGTCGCGGGATCGAATCCCGGCGCGTGGCAAATAAATTTTATTTGAGTAATTTGTGTTATTTCACAATTTATTCTTTTTTTTTTTTTACATGAGCTCCACACAGGAGGTCCTGAGGAAAATAATTTCCCTCAGGGCCTATGTCATCTTTGAGGATGCTGTGTGGAGGGTTTTTTTTAAGGAAAGGAAGGAGAGGAGAGTTCTGGGAAGGAAAAGGGTTTAAGGGGTGGGTAGGAATCTGGAGTTTAGTATGTCCTGGTCATCCGCCTCCAAGACCTAGACAAACCTCACCCCATGAACCCGGGCACCCCTGCTAAATCATCAAACGTAGCGAACCACTTGGGGTGACCTATGGCAGAGGTGTTGGTTATCCGTTGTTTTTGTTATTGTTATTGTTCCCGGGGCGGCGGTACCCATTCCCGCCTCCCAAATGTAAGTATATTTAAAATAATATATAGTATATTTGCGGCACGTTCCAGAGTGGAAGAAACTCTCAGTATCGCCCTGGTGTAAGACAACCATTCAGAATTGAAACGTTGCTTGAAAAAACAACTTTATGCCAAATCTGCTCTGCTATACTTCCTCCAAAACAAACTCCATATTCCAATCCAACCAAAAACAATAATAAAAACCCGGTCCTTAACAAATATAACCCTGAATATATCGATAACACACACCACTCACGGACAAAGACATTTTCAGTATTGTGCAACCAAACTTTTTAATTATATGCCCATTACTCTGAAACAACTCCTAACTGCAAATACATCTACAAACATTCACAAAAAACATATCACAGCCTGAATCAAAAATCAAGATATTCACTTTATACAAAATACTTTAATCCCTAACCAAACTTAATCAAACTATAAAATAAATAAACATGTCTTTCAAGAATTTACCAACTATTCATATGTCCATATATATACCTTATACGTATTTTTTTTTCTTCCTATATTCAATGTACAATTATCATTAAAATGTAAAAAAAGAAGATAAAAAACTACCTTTCTACTACAACACATAAATACCTGTACTTGTCACACTTAATCATAAACACGTAAACACCTCAGCACAGGTTCTCCTAGTGAGGTGTTCACGAAACATACAATATTACCAACCAACAGTTTCACCTTCTCAAACCTACTTTACACCCAACATAATGAAATGAAATATTGATATGTAAAAAAAAAAAAAAATTTTTTCAAAATATATTATGTAAAAATGTTTATAATAAGGTAAAAACTGTAATATATATAGATATAAATAAATAAATGGCTTTAGCCGTATTTGGTGACCAGATCTGAATAGCCAGGTACTTCCTCACCTACCTCTTCCCTATCCTATCTCCTTCTCCTCCCCACTACCTTCAGCCTCACAACATACCCCAATTGGGGAGTGCCATAGTCCCACTGGCTCCAGACGGGAGCTGTTGGGACTCTTGTACGGTAATCATTTAAAAAAAAACGAGTCAGCCCGCGGGCGGTCCCTGGTCGAGAAGTCTGAATAAAAAAAATATTTACAATATTCAGTTTATCATTATTTTACCTTGTGGTCTGCGGCCATTATGGTATTCCGTTTCGCCCCACCCCATCCCATGTGGTTCCTGTCGAAAAAATTAACGTACAAGTGGTCCCGGGTCAGAAAAAGGTTGGAAACCACTGCTTTAGATACAAGTTATCTATATTATGCTACCTTCATGGATATTTTCTCACTACCTTTTATGGGTAATTGAATTTTGGGATGCACACCTTGTTTTAGAAGGAATATTTATTTTACTTGAAAAAATGGTGTTTGTGTTTCTTTTCACGAAAATGAAAATTCTATTTATTTTTTCAACAGAAAATATTTTCTCCTGTGTCCGGAATCTCGTGCGGGCGACAACATGGAATAAATCAATATTGATATTTGTCGGTGGACAATGGCGTGTTGTTTGTTTTTTGCTCGAAGCAATCACTAGAGCAATTATTTGCTTGTCGTTTGACAAGTGCAGCAGTTCGCTTTTGCATGCATGGCTGCACTTTTTTACTGCAAATGAAATATTACGAAACTGCTTTTATATTATTATATTATGTTATTATGACGACGTGCATTCCACACTGAATCATAAAATTATATGATTTAGTTTAAAAGGGGTCGAAATGACAATCTAGTCACTGTCGACGGAAGCAATCTTCCCAACACGCCTTCCATTGATATGTTTTGGTGTATCTTTTTTATGTTTTTTAAATTTTCTTCAAAACCAAACAACAACAGCCAGTAACCACCCAGCCCCTGCGCATTGAGGAAAATTGTTTTGTGATTCGTGTAATTTTTGTGTATGCTAATTCAATGGTTGTCCTCTTTTGGTAGGCCAAATTTGCAAAGTTTCATCAACCTCGGAAAAAACTGTAGGTTTGTATACAATTCAAATCCACGCCACCCGTCACACAATGAATTTTATATTTTAGATAAATAATAAAATTACGGATACGTTTTTAGATTTTCATGGTCAAAAGTATTTTCGTTGTTTGTTTTTGGGGTCCTTCCTCAGTCTTAGCTTACTAATCAGATCTGTGGAATCCTTAAGAGGGCATTACCAGAGAAAGCCGGAAATACGTCATTTTCAAAAAAGTTTTTAGACGTATTGACTCTTTTCCACAAAAAATTATAAATGGATTTCGAAAGATTGTTCTTTTATCTAGTGAAGTTCTTTAATAAATTTTGTAATAAATTTTTAGAATTTTTTTTAATTTTTAGTATAATAAGGTTATTCCATAGGTCGTTATCAGATTTGTTAAATTTTCAAAAAAGTTTTTGTATTATACCACACCCATTTCAAATAATGTACACATGCAGTAAAATAAATCAATGCATTATCTAGCAGAGTTATGTATTAGAATTTTAATTTTAGTTTCAATAAAATCATTAAAAAATATGTACGTACATGTGTTTCTTGACGAAAATTGGTCCATTTGTGTATTTATTTGCGCACTTACAAACTAATATATTTCAGATTTTTTTAACATTCTTATTAAATTTAGACATTATTGAAAAATGATAAATACTTATAATCAAAAAATAACTATAAAAAGTACACTATTTTAATAGTTTTATCATCACGCCTTTCAGCAATTTTGGATGAAGGTATAAATTAAAGCTAATTTGGTTTGAAATAAATTCGATATTGAGCTATAATTTAAAAAAGCTGGTACGGAGAATAATTAATCTTTCTCATTGTAACCGCCCTGCACGATCGGAAGAACAACTTTCGACGAAATGTGGATTTTCGTCCGCTGGCTGGTTAAACGCTCTTAATCAAAGATTCAGTTTGCATCTGCAGCACATTGTATCTTCAATCTCGAGAGTTTATTTGAAGTATATTTGAAGTATAATAAAACTTTTAGACTGGTTTCCAAGCTATCTATCTGATAGAGTACTACTTGTTAAAATAAATTTGTTCCTTTCCAATCAATTTATAGCTACCAGTAGTGTACCACAAGGGTCTCATTTAGGCCCAATTTTGTTTCTTCTGTTTATAAACGATATTGTTGATATATTTGATAAAGATGTAAATGTGTTGCTTTTTGCGGATGACTTGAAAATATTTAAAATAATTAAAACCGTTGAAGATTGTCTCTGTCTACAGAATAATTTACACAAGTTAATTAATTGGTGTTCTGTTAACAAACTTTTTCTGAACATAAATAAGTGTCATGCAATAAGATTTTACAGAATAAGTCAACCAATTTGGTTGGGCGTACAAGATGGCCGCGACAATCTCCTCCGCAAAGCGGGTGCGCGTGCGTGTGCCAAATTTAAATAAGGTTCACTAAATAACTGCTCAAAGGGAAGGTTAAAAGGGGATGCCAAAAACTCACCAAACTGCACTTCATATGGTCCGTTCAGGTTCTTATAGTCCACTTTAGGCCGCTGGTTTAGTCTAAAGTCTAAAGGGTTCACAATACACAACACGGCATTCTCCACAGCCGCGGCGAGATAACTTAAATTAATGTGGCGGGCGGTTTCACGCAAATACATATGGCTTAACAATACACAATATCAGCGGGCAAAACAAATCACGATGAATTCACACGAGGTGCCGGCAAACCATACACACTTCGTGAGGCGAGGAAAAAACAATCATACACTTCGTGAGGCGGGAACAACAATTACTTCGTAAGGCGGGAACGACAATGAACTTCCGCGCAGTTACAGGCGGTTCACAGTTTTTGTGTGTGACAATAATTTAGGTACAAGTAAAGCGAACAAAGCTGTTTGTCACTGCACCTTGTTTTTGGCATTTTATAGGTAATGGAAATAAGGGAAAGGAAAGGGAACAAAGCAGTTATTCAGCTTCTTATCATAGATAAATGATTTTAATTGAAACTGGCGCCACCATCCCACCCGCCTTGAAAGGGTCCCTTTCTAAACCGCACTGTGATAGCACTATCGCAAATAAACAAATATAACCAAATACCTAACCTAAATTTCCTAAGCTATGTTTAACTAAATCTAACAAATAATAACTCATTATTGAGTCGGCAAAGGGTAAAGCCTCACGACAGGCCGAATATATGTTCCCGACGCTGTTTTAACGCGAGCAACACGAATTACTTCATCCTTTGCGGGGAAAACTTCGACAATTACCCCTAGCGGCCAATGCAATGGAGGAGCGTTTTCGGTCCCCACAATTACTACTAAACCGACCTTGACAGGGTTAGCGGGAGTATTCCATTTGGGACGTACTTGCAAGGTATGCAAATAATCCAACCTCCAACGTTTCCAGAACGATTGAATCAATTTATCGAGCAAGTCATGACGCGATAGAAGGTTCAAATTATCCTCCTCGATGGTCATGGCTGGCAGGTGTTTCAGCGGGGTAGTCGTTAAGAAATGAGCGGGGGTTAACGCGAGAATTTCAGATGGGTCTGAAGAGAGCGTCCTACATAATGGCCTTGTATTTAGAATGTTTTCTACCTGCGCGAGCACTGTAGTTGTCTCCTCGAAAGACAGAATCTGATCTCCTATTACGCGAAAAAGATGAGTCTTCATACTTTTGATATTTGCCTCCCAATTTCCACCAAAATGTGGCGCGATTGGCGCGTTTAGATGCCAATTTATTCTATTATTGGCCAAAACACTTGCGAATTCTTCACCAAAATGTGAAGATGTGGAAAATGCGTGCAATTCATTTAACTTTCGTTTAGCTCCTACAAAGTTAGTTCCGTTGTCTGAATATAAATTTGACACGGGACCACGGCGGGAAAGAAAGCGTTTAAATGCATTCAGGAAACATTCGGTACTTAAACTTGACGCTAATTCAAGGTGTATCGCTCTCGTTGTTAAACACACAAATAAGCAAATATATGCCTTTTGAGAACGAATTCCACGTCCACGTGACATGGTTACCTTTAAAGGCCCGGCAAAGTCTATGCCGACGTGCGTAAATGGCTTTACAGATGGAGTGACACGACAATCCTTATGGTCGGCCATTAAAGGTGCGATTGTTTTAGGGTGTAGCCGAAAACATGAATTGCACTTATGTACGCGATTTCTAATTAAACTACGGGCCGATAGAATCCAATATTTCTGCCTCAAAATGGACATTAATAATGCGGGACCCGAGTGGCAATGAATTTGATGATAATGATCAACCAATAAATTCAAAATGTGATCTTTTCGTGGAAGGACTATGGGGTGTTTTTGATCATAATCTAAATCCGAATTAACTAATCGACCCCCTAACCTTATAAGTCCGTCTTGCAAAAACGGCCTCAAACGTTGAAATACGGGTTTACACGTTTTTCCTTGTTGAAGATTTATGTACTCACGGGGGAAATAAGCCAATTGTGTTTCACGAAATACTCTGAGTTCTGCAAACTCTAAGTCCGATCCACTTATGTGTCTTCGATACGGCAACACCTTAAGAAATCTAAATACATAAACCAAACAACGTAATAATTTATTCCACGAAGAAAAGCGTTTGGACAAGGTGAGTATTTCATACTCCTCTAAACTAGAAGTCACTACTAACGACGTAGTCTTTAGTTCGGGCGGTTGCGTCACCATGGTGACGTCATAAGCGGTAATGGGCCACTGCTCTGTCCTTAATTTCAGCCATGGTGGACCATGAAACCATAGCGGGTGATCCAAAATCTGATTGGGAGTAAGCCCACGCGACAGACAATCAGCGGGATTGTCTGTACCTGAAATATGATAGAAACAGTTAGCCGATAATTCAGCTTGAATTTTAGTGACTCTATTGGCCACAAATGTTCCCCATCTATGAGGAGACGAATGAATCCAACAGAGTGCAACAGTGGAATCAGTAAATGCGATAACCTTATCAATTTTCACGCGTTTTTCTAACGTTTCTATTACCTTATGCATTAACCTTGCCAATATTAGTGCAGCGCAGAGTTCTAATCGTGCAAGAGAAACGATTTTCATCGGAGACACCTTTGATTTTGCACAAGCAACATGTACTGAATTGGCATCTTCATTTTGTATATGAAAATACACTATTCCACCGTAAGCCTTCTCACTCGCATCTGCGAAACCCACAATGGTTACAATAGTTTTAGAAGTGATGCCAACATGACGCGGAATTTGTATTTTATTTAGTGACGATAGTTCCTCACAGAATCGCGTCCATATCCTCACAATATCTGCAGGAGGTTCATCATCCCAATCACATTTGCAAATCCATAATTGCTTTATTAAGAGCTTTGCATATAGGACAACAGGCGCGATGAAACCCATAATGTCCCATATTTTGGCGACACAAGACAATATATTTCTCTTCGTACAAGTTGTTTTAGGTGTAGAAGTGACAAACGAAAAAAAATCGGAATTTGGTGACCAGTATAATCCTAATACCTTATGCTTACACTCTTCATCAAATTCCTTTATCGATGACAAGCGGTGGGAATCTGGAATGGATTCCAAAACATTTTCCGAATTACTGGTCCACTTAACAAGGTCAAACTGGCCAGTTTTCAATAATGCGATTAACTGCGATGACGTTTCCTTTGCACTCTCCTCAGTTTCCAAACTGAACACAAAGTCATCCATGTATAAATAATCGTCGATGATTTTCTTTGCCTCGGGAAAAGCTTCTCCTTCATCGGATGCTAATTGTCTGATCGTGCGTAAAGCCTGAAATGGACTGGATGTAAGTCCAAAACAAACACAGTTAAACTCATAGGTATTTATATTCTCGCTTGGCGAGAAGCGATATAGTATCCGTTGATACTTCCTATCATTTTCCTGCATTCCTATACACAAAAACATTTTGCGTATATCAGCTGAGAGTGCAATTGGAAACACGCGAAAATTCATGATAATATTAAATAAATCCCCCTGTAAATTTTCCCCACTATATAAAATATTATTTAATGATATTGAAGTGCTTGTTTTCGCACTAGCGTCTAGGACTATTCTCAAACTTGTGGTAATTTTATCTTCCCTCACTACTCCGTGGTGTGGTATTATATAATATGGCGTTTGATCCTTCTTATTTGGAATGACAGGAGACAAGTACTCCTTCTCTAAATATTCATGAATAATATTGTTATAGGCTTCTCTCAATTTAGGAGAGGCTTCCAATTTGCGTTCGAGGCACAAAAAACGTTTCTTTGCCATTGCAAACGAATCCCCAAGTGCTGAAGCATTTCGTTTAAATGGTAAGGCTACAATATACCTTCCACTTACAGGATCTCGTGATGTAGTTCTTTTATATATCTCTTCACATTCACGATCCTCAGGACTTTTAATAGACGGTACATTTATCTCCTCTAATTCCCAAAATCTTTTGAGACAAATATCCTCTGGTTCGTCCATCATAGCACAACAAGATACGGTAGCATTCCCCTCAACCCGGGTTGGTGCTGCCCCCAAAATAACGTATCCTAAAACCGTTTCTAAAGCGTGCAAATTATGCCTATGCGAAGGGTCCTTGACCCTTTTTGACAACAGGAGATGCGGGAAGAGCTGAGCTCCTATCAACATATCAATTTCTCCTGGTTCTCCAAACGATCCGTCTGCCAAGGGTAAGTTATTCAAGTATGACAATGAAGGTACGTCCACTTTGGCAGTAGGTAAACATTCTGTCACCTTGTCCACTATCAACGAAGTTACATTGTAATTTATTGCCCGATTAAAACGAGAATAAATTTTGGTATTAATCGAACCTCTAATGGGTTTTGAAGACCCTCCAATTCCCTTAACTGTGGAACAAGACGGGCGTTGATATTCAAAGAAACCCAATTTTCTACAACAATCACGAGTAATGAAATTGCTTTGTGATGCACTATCTAATAAACATCTAATAACATGTTCATTACCTTGCGAGTCCATAATACCTACTTGTGCGGTAGCCAACAAAACTGTACAATGTGCGTTGCAATTATAAGGCCGAACAGTTGAAAACGTACATAAAGCCACATCAGGATTCGAGCTGCCTTCCTTTGGATCAATTGTTTGATCAGCGGTCTGGTTTTCCTTTCTATGGGCGTTCCAAGAATCTGACTGCCTTCTGCGTGACTCACCCTGTTCCTCAAAATGTAACATCGTATGATGAAATTTGTTATTACATTTATGACAACTTTCGTTTGAATTGCAAGCTCTAGCCCTATGTTTATCACTAAGGCATCTAAAACAAAATCCTTTACCCTTGACAAAGTTGAATCTTTCCTTAATACTTAATTTTTTTAATTCCTGACATTTATACAAATGTCCGTGCGGTTTTTTACAAAGTAAACATTTAATAAACGGCCGATTTTCGGTTGTATCCAAATCGCTACCAGCGCTTAAAAATGCTTGCGTAGATTTTTGTGATCTCTTTGACGTCTCAATGTGTGCAGACGATTTCCTTGTTGAGCCTGTTCGCTGCAAGATTTTGATTTGCTCACGAACAAATTTTACTAGATCTTCAAACGAGGGAAAATCCGTTTCACGATAAATTCTTTCGAAATCCTTCACGGAATCCAAATCAAGTTTTTTCAATGCAATATGAAGAAAAATGAAGTCACACAAATTTTCCAAATTTACATTTTTGACTGCAGCCACCGCAGACGCAAAATTATCAACAAACGATTCCAAATTATTGATATTAGCTTCTGAAAACGACTTGAAATTCAAAATTTGATCAAGGTAAGCGGAAGAGATAACGCGTTTATCATTATATTTCTCAATTAAAGAATCAAATATTATGTCGTAGTTTTCAGGTGACAACACAATACCCGAAAATGTTGTTTGTACTTGTTTACTAATTTTCCCCAATAAATAATACAATTTTTCCGAATTTGAAAAGGACTCATTATTGTGCACTGTATTCACAAAACTAGAATAAAAAATTGGCCAGCTCTTAAGATCTCCACTAAAAAACACCAAATCAACCGCCGGGAGTTTTGGTTTTTTACAATTTTTGATTTGTAAGTCTAATTGCGGTTTCCTTTCTTGAATCAACAAAAGTGCGCGTTTTATTTTACAGTACATGTCTTCAAATTCTAACCAACTTTCAAATTTTGGGGTGTAATCTGGATCAATTTCCAAATTAATGACATTAATTTGCTGATGTGTTTCTTCATATTTATTTCTAGTCGAATCCAACGTATCAATTAGCGATAAAAATTCCTCTTGAATATTTGCGTCTGAAATCCCCTTTGAAAGTTCAAATAATTTTTTAATACGTCCGTTTAATGCCTCTCGCTGAGACGTCATCAATTTCAATTTCTTTTCCTTTGCAGATGCCATAATGCAATAATAAATAATCTATCAAAAAAAGAAGAATTAAATTATATCTATTTATTTTAAAACTATTCGGTACGCGCAGGTTAACACCTAGCTCCGTAATAGCAAGGTTAACAACTACTTTATTCAGTGCCGGGCGCCGGCGCTGTGCGACAACAATAATTAATTACGTTCAAATTTGGTACGGAGCGAAATGCCTGGCGTACCAATTACAAATAATTATAACTTATTCAGCGCCGGCCGATCTTCAAGTATTGCAACACGGCGACAATAATTCCGGGCCAGCGTAGCGTACCTATTCGCTAAAATTGTAGCCGAAATTAAATACAATAGCGGTTAAGTACAATGTACCTACTAACTAACAACTTAGTACAAATGCAATACGGGCACTCTGAATACAAATACGGTTAGCGCAGAGATTTATTATTATTTATTATAGCGTCACAAATATATCTACGAATTTGGTTATATCTATTTATTTTCAAGGCCATCAATATACACGAACAAATTAAAGGCATCCGGGCCCGAAATTAGGACCAATGGTTGGGCGTACAAGATGGCCGCGACAATCTCCTCCGCAAAGCGGGTGCGCGTGCGTGTGCCAAATTTAAATAAGGTTCACTAAATAACTGCTCAAAGGGAAGGTTAAAAGGGGATGCCAAAAACTCACCAAACTGCACTTCATATGGTCCGTTCAGGTTCTTATAGTCCACTTTAGGCCGCTGGTTTAGTCTAAAGTCTAAAGGGTTCACAATACACAACACGGCATTCTCCACAGCCGCGGCGAGATAACTTAAATTAATGTGGCGGGCGGTTTCACGCAAATACATATGGCTTAACAATACACAATATCAGCG
Source organism: Limnephilus marmoratus (assembly GCA_917880885.1). Lineage (NCBI taxonomy): Eukaryota > Metazoa > Arthropoda > Insecta > Trichoptera > Limnephilidae > Limnephilus > Limnephilus marmoratus. The sequence continues at coordinate 42,056,572 of OU862924.1, read as the reverse complement.
GGCAAAACAAATCACGATGAATTCACACGAGGTGCCGGCAAACCATACACACTTCGTGAGGCGAGGAAAAAACAATCATACACTTCGTGAGGCGGGAACAACAATTACTTCGTAAGGCGGGAACGACAATGAACTTCCGCGCAGTTACAGGCGGTTCACAGTTTTTGTGTGTGACAATAATTTAGGTACAAGTAAAGCGAACAAAGCTGTTTGTCACTGCACCTTGTTTTTGGCATTTTATAGGTAATGGAAATAAGGGAAAGGAAAGGGTACAAAGCAGTTATTCAGCTTCTTATCATAGATAAATGATTTTAATTGAAACTGGCGCCACCACAATTATTTTTTTATTTTTTTTTATTTTATTAATATATCAACGCCCTGATGGGCTTTTACAAATAAGTTTATAATACAGAGACAAAGTTGAACAATAAAAAAGATGAACTTGAAAAGTAAACATCACATGAATGGAAGGTATAAAGATACATTTTAGTAAAAATAATGCATTACAATACAAGAGAAAGTTTTTAAAGTTGCAGATGACATAAAATAGTATACTTATAGTGTATTTACAAAATTTACATAAAAACAGTTTTAGACAACTCAAAACAGATGTCACAGTACTTACATAAAAAAGAAAAGAAAACGGCAAGGTTTTTATATTGTAGATAAATACATACATATATGCAATGCGCTATGTGATTAAACTATACTACATAAAAATATCGTTCAAGTGTTTCTTAAATAATGGTAACGTTGTATTAAATATATCGATACTTGAGGTGAATTTGTTTGCTAGTGTATGAAATCGTGGAATAGGTGCATGTGTGAGGTAGTTGTTGGTTCCAGAATTATTGTTGCCGAATAATATGTTTTGCCTTGTCGCTCGGGTTGGTACCTTTAAGTCAATGAGATGCAGGAGTTCACAACGGTTTAATTCGGAGTGAATAATTTTAAACAAAAAAGTTAGGTCAATTATTTTTCTTCTGTTTTCTAGGGAATGCAATTTAAGTGTATTTAGTAAGAACGTATAGTTAATGTGTTGAATAGGTATATGTAACTTGAAGTTAATAAATCGTAAAAATTTGTGCTGCACTCGTTCAATATTTTTTATATGAATTTGATAATATGGGGACCAAACGATGGAATTGTATTCCAGCAAGCTGCGTACTAGTGACAAATATACAATTTTAATAGCTTCTAGTGAATCAAAGTCTTTGATGGTTCTGATTATAAATCCTAGTGTCTTCATGCCTTTGTTGGTTATTTCTTGTATGTGGTTTATAAAATTTAATTGGGTGTCAAATATAACTCCAAGATCCCTGATTTCTTTGACTTTTTCTAAGATTTTGTTATTTATTGTGTATTTAAAAGATAACGGGGTCTTTGTTCTACAAAATGTTAGTGTCTTACATTTATCGATATTGAGGAATAAGTTGTTTGCAACAAACCAATTGTGTAATTTGTCAATGTTTGACTGTAGGTTATTAAGTACATTCATTCGAATGTACTTAATAACTCTACCCTTACCTCTGTCGAAGAAATTAACGACCTGGGCATAATTTTTTACTCTAAATTAAACTTTATATCCCATATAAACACAATCGGTAATAAAGGAATGAAAATGCTTGGCTTCATTCTTCGAAATTCCAGAGGTTTTAGGAATATTTCAACACTAAAAATTTTGTATACATCCTTAGTACGTAGTCAAGTCGAATATAACTCCTCGATCTGGTCCCCCCATTTTAAAATACATTCAGATTCAATCGAAAAAATTCAACATAAATTTCTAAGACATATTAATTTTAAACTCAGTGTTCCCATTGAAAACATAAACTACAATTACTTGCTGAAAGAATTAAATTTATTAAAACTCTCAGATCGAAGAATTATATCCGACTTAATATTTATGTTCAAAATTGTAAATGGTAGCATAGACAGTCCTGATTTAACTAAGCTCATTGAATTTCATATTCCCACGAGAACCACTCGATCTAAAATCCTGTTTAAATGTAACAATAATAAGACTAAGTATACTAAACACTCCCTTTTACCTAGGTTACATGATGTTACTAATAGATATGCAGATATTGCAGATCTATTTAACTGCACGGAAGGTAGGTACAAGAGGGCTATGCTGTGAAACCTTTTCAGTCAATATTAATTCTATTTGTACTATAGATTTTTGTACGTAATTGTCTCTCTGGTGTCATTTCTAATTAAAATGCCGCAATCATCTGTTAAACAATTTTTTTTTATTATTTCTATATTATTATTTTTCATTTTGTGACATGTATCTTCAGTTCTTATGGTATATGTATACCGTTGAAATTAAATAAATAAATAAATACCAGCTCGTAGTGTAGTGGAGCTGGCAACACGGTATCGCTTCCAAGTAAATAAGCACACGTTTCACCACTAATAATTCCACATCTGCCGGATCTGCCCTGATGATGGACACTACAACGTTGTCCGAAATATTGGCTAAAGAAGGAGGTAGTTCAACACGGCATAAAACCCCTAAAACAAATAACGAAAATAAAATTACGGACCACAGAGCACTCTCTTTAGGGTGAATTGTCCATTTCAAAAAAAAACGGACTCTATATTAGTTTAAGGTAATTTTTCAATGTAAACTGAAATTCATGAATATTTTTGATAATTTTTAAAAAAGGATTTATACGAAGGTTGTTAAAGTAAGTTATTCATAGAAGGATAGGTATTTTGAAAATTTAAAATATTCTATCCTTACCTTTTGTTATTTATTAATATTTTATGGATCAATCATTCCCTAAATCCTGAACCCACTGCCTCAAGGACTTTTTTATACTTTTTTTTTTATACTGGTTTAATACTTGGTCAGTGCTTCATTACTTAACTAACCATTACACCGTTTCCCGCAGGAGTAGGCTTAGAGGATAGACCGACAACTTGAGCTTGGGACACATTCCTTGCTTTATTTACATTAAAACATACTCTTCTGTTATTCTGACCCGATTCAAGATGTCGATTCAAATGATCGTGCCTTGGATTCTTCGGGCGTTCCCGACATATTCTATCATTCAATTTCACAAAATATTCAACAAATAGGTATTCAAAAAATAGCACGTATTTCTCCTTTCTTCCGCTCTACATTTAACGGACACCGTGGCAAGAAAATTTTATTTTAAAAATTTGGGTTATTTCACAAAAATAAGTAAAAATATATACATGTATTTTTTTCAATTTTTTATAAGAAAAACCGTCTTTTATAACTTTTGAAGGTTATTCCCATCAACGTAATATATCATTGAAGAAGAAGATTCCAATTTGGGAGGCGGGAATGGGTACCGCCGTCCCGGGAACCTTTATTGGATAACCAACACCTCTGCCATAGGTCACCCCAAGCGGTTCGCTACGTTTGGTGATTTAGCAGGGGTGCCCGGGTTCATGGGGTGAGGTTTGTCTAGGTCTTGGAGGCGGATGACTAAGACACACTGAACCCCAGATTCCTACCCACCCCTTAAACCCTTTTCATTCCCAGAACTCTCCTCTCCTTCCTTTCCTTAAAAAAACCCTCCACACAGCATCCCCAAAGATGACATAGGCCCTGAGGGACATTGTTTTCCTCAGGGCCTCCTGTGTGGAGCTCATGTAAAAAAAAAAAAAAAAGAAAAAGATAACAATAATAATCTAAACGATATATTTGGGAGGCGGGAATGGGTACCGCCGCCCCGGGAACCTTTACTGGATAACCAACACCTCTGCCATAGGTCACCCCAAGTGGTTCGCTACGTTTGGTGATTTAGCAGGGGTGCCCGGGTTCATGGGGTGAGGTTTGTCTAGGTCTTGGAGGCGGATGACCACCCAACACCCAACCCTTTTCCTTCCCAGAACTCTCCTCTCCTTCCTATCCTTAAAAAAAAGGCCTCCTGTGTGGAACTCATGTAAAAAAAAACGAAAATATGAAAGAGAACAAGACACAGAAAACAGAAAAAAGACAAAGGTCACAACTGGGACTCGAACCCAGTTTAAACCACTATTTAAGACTGTGTTGATTTAGAAAATAAATTTTTTGTTATTGCATTTAAAAAGGCAGAGGTAGCTCTCTTATGTAAAAAACTTATATTTTAATAAAGTCGCTTAAAAAAACTACTTGTTTTTTTTAAAGTAGCCTCCCAAGCGATGATTAGTATTAAGCAGTATTTTTATTATTTATTTATTTATTTATTTATTTATTTATAAGTACATGTTACATACATAATGAATTTACTTCAAAAGATACATTAGGTCACCATACTAGGCAGCTGCCTGTATCATGGTGACCAACGGAGGATAGTTATTTCAATTGAAGTCTAGTACTCGTAAGTGTACACATATCTGGGTAAAATTTCAAAAAAAAAAAATATAAATTAATATCAATCATTTCTTATGGCAAATTTTTTCTTTTTTGGTATGCAGTATTATAAAAAGAAAAGAAAAATAAAGTTTCTTTAAGTACGAACTAAATGTAACATGAGTAAGTATAAAGAGAGTATGTGAGTGCAATAAATAGGCGAGAACTAGGTAAGTACTTATACTGGAGCGAACTGAATGCAATAAATATTTTAAAACATAAACAATCATTAAATAATATGATAAAAACCGAACTTGAGAATTTGCAGAATATTTTTTCCAAGTTTTATTAGTATTTTGATATATATATCAAGTGTTACAATCAGAATATTACTGTAAATTTGCACGTCTCGGTTTTAAATAAAGTAAAAAAGAATAAATAATAAATTTATATCACTATCTGAGTTTGTGAAACAAGTTGTAAACACTATCATAGTCACTCATCAGAAGGTCAGCAAGCGCCTTTCTGAAAGTGAGATATTTGGCTTTAGATTTTACTTCAATTGATCCGCAGCTTGCTAGAATACGCGTCACAAGTTTGGAACCCGCAATACATATCATATGTGAAAATTCTAGAACGTGTTCAAAACCGTTTTCTACGATACTTAGATTTCCGCAGCTACCGCCCACACCTAAGTTACCAAGATTCGGCCACGTACTTCAATATACTATCATTAGAAGTTCGAAGAAGCTCGGCCGATGTACTCTTTCTTCAAAAAATAGCCAGATCCGTCGTTGATTGCCCAGAACTCCTAAAAAGAATACAGATACGAGTTCCTAACAGACGAACCAGGTCAGACATTATTCTAAGCCTCCCTCGGTGCAACACCAATTCGAAGCAGAACTCGTTCATCTATCGTGCGTCCAATACTTTCAACACACACTACACAACATTTGACATATTTAACTCTGCACCACACTCCTTAAAATCACACACACGCTCTCTCGATACTTTACAATAACAATAACTACAGACACCCTCTAATACAACCACCACTCTATTAACTTCCTTTTTTTCTTACGCAATTTTTTGTTACGCATACTTTTAACACTATACCTCAACCTAACCAATCCCCCCCCCTATCCTACCCCCTCCCTATTCCCCCTAAATAACTTGTATCTTGAAATGTAATTTTTTGTACACTTGTACACAATAGGTACTTATGTGGAAACCTATAAATGGTTTAATTATTGTGACTTAATAACTATAATGCTCTATTTAATGTAAACTGTTGGTCTCCCAAATAAAATAAAAAAAAAAAAAAAAAAAAAAGTTATTAAAAATTTTGGGTCCAAGAAAGTTGAACTGGGACTGTGCCATTGAAGTTTTTGTTGTTGGAATAATATAATTGAATTGGTTAGAATATCTTGTGTTATATTTTGAATCTATAATATTTTTTTTTGTAAATTTGAATTAAAAATAAGCTTAGTATTCTAGGGTTAATTATGTACGTTACATATTAAAATATGCATATCTGATTATCAACTAGGCATAGCCAACATTAGTTAAGGTAGATTTGCTATTATTAATTAGTTACCACGAGCGTAAATTTTTGTTTGAGTAATACGCAGAGTTCGTGAATTTAACGATTTTATAATATTTTTTTTTATGAATTCTAAAAATAAGGGATAAACTGTTATGTATAGGTGTATTCGATGGCTCTTTATCACTGTAAGCAAGTTTACATGTATGTGTCCATAATAAAATTCGGAGGTATGATATTTTTAATTAGGCGGGATATTTTCAAAGGTGACCGGCCAACTCAGAATGAAACCAACTCAGAACCACCTCCGAAAGGTCATTAATAGTGATTATAAAAAAATATAAAAAGTTGGCTAAATAGGTTATGTTAGGTTAGGGTTATCAGCTAATTTAAAATTATTCTTTCATAGCTTTTAATGACCTTTAATCCACTTGAAGCAAATTGGGAAGGTGAAAAAGCTTGAAAGGTGGGTACCTCACGAATTGAGTGAAGAAAATCAACAAACGCGCGTTAGAACGCTAGACCATACACTGCACAACAGACGGCTTCCAAATTAGAGGAGCTTCAATTGGAATGTCTAAGACATCCTGTTACTAAGAAAGATAAGAGTGTGTCAAATTGTTACGCGAATACATCGTGTTCTTAGTACATAAGGAAGTTAACACATAAATATCGTATCACCAGTATAATAAAATGTTAAAAGGTATGTTGTTAAAGGGAAATAACATCTGCCAGCTTTATTTTTAAAGGGGCGCCACTGGTTGATTAACCAGGCTAGCAGATGGGTAAGCAATAATCCTCTCTTAGGGCCTTTGGTATACAAACTTTAAGGTTAATAGAAGAATTTTAAATAAAATAGACAGTATTGAAAGGTAATAAGAAATAATAGATTTATTAAAACATAATTGGGACATTAAAACATATTTATAGTTCTTAAACTCACCTCCCTTGGATCGACCCAAAATTCAAGTAACTAAACTAACTAAATAACAAATCTTGAGCCTCTGGTTTTTCTCATGATGTAGAGTCTGACAAATTACCTTGAACTGTAGTCGGCTGAAAAACAGTTTTTGCTTCAAAATTTCACTCCAACCATGGAATATTTGTATATCCAGGCGAGGCTAAAATTCCATCATCATTAGACAGGCTAGTCTCCTTGTGATTTAATAAACTTCCATATTTTTAAATGAATTGCCTTGATAGTCGGCAAATAAATACAAATTATATCCTTTGGTAATAATTCTGCGGTTATTTCGGTCTCAGAAATGTGTATTAAACACTTTAACGGCACCACGAATTATACTGGTCGCGGCCTTTTAATAATGAACCATTTCGGTTAAATAAACAATCATTTTACTTTTAAATTATTAAACGAAATAACACGTAAAATAAGAATCACGTTTGACTTTAGTAAATAGTCCACCACCACGGGCTATCAACTGAGGAGTGAGCTCCAAGCAAATTTTCCGATTTTTATACCTTATTCAAAAATAAATAATTGAAAGATTTTACTTCCAAAATTCAAAAAATAAATTTATGTTGAAGTTTATTATTTTTTAAATATTATTTAATCAACTTTTGAAATTAGGTACCTGCTTGCCTAAATCTATGATAAAATAAACTGCGAGATGTATTGACAAATATTTTATCATAACAATCCACCGTACTCTCCGGACCTTGCCCCAAAAGATTACCATTTTTTTCGAAATTTGGATAACTTTTTGCAAGGGAAAAAATTCAACTCCGATGGGGCAGTCCAAACCGCCTTCAAAGATTTTATTGATTAGGGATCGATGAACTACCTAAGAGATGGCAAAAGTGCATAGATAGCAATGGTACATACTTTGATTAAATAAATATATTATATTAAAAAAGAATCGACTTTATGTTCCTCTCATACAAAACGCCAATTTCATATGTAAGGACCTAATATAAACAACAAAAAAGCCCCCCGCAGGGCCTAGCAGCAAAAACTTGCATAACTGATTTTTAACTGCTAGTTTCAATTACCCGAGTGGCTAAACATGCAAGAAAATTTTCCAACCTACAAGCTTCTTTAAGGTTGTGTAACTCGTATGGAGAATATTAGAATAATGATTACAGAAAGGCCTTGTGAAGGCTGTTGTAGGGTAGGTAGGCTTTAGTATAGACGGAAGGGTTGTTATCGGCTCATTTCAGGAACCTCCCTGAAATGTGGAGATAGCGCTCAATTCTGACACTTCATCGCCTTTTCTGACATATCTCTGTAACGTGAGTGCGCCTATCTCAAGACGAAATCTCCCCAAGGTTGCCTTTCAATCTTACTAACAACAGTTCACATATTATGTTAGACCCCAACCGTCCAAACTACAATGTAAATGAACTTCTAAATGTTGTCTATGTGTTAACTTTCGTCCAGCGGTACAATTTTATAACAAATGGCACAATTTTTTTTAAAGTTTTTATTCCAGATAAAAGAATATTACACATAACTAGAAATAACTAAAATACATACATTTTACATTACAATATTTATTGATTTATTACCGCCCTTTTTGGGGGCTTTTACATTCGTAAAATTTATAAAGTACTAGCGATTACCCGACACGCGTTGCAATACCACTCAAAGAAAGAAAGTGTTTGTGTTTTAATTCCGTCAGTTGAAGTGAAAAATACTTACACAATTTTTTTGTTTGTTTTTCTTTCTGGTGCGTGTACGAATAAATCAGAAGATTTTTCCGATGCGTGAACAGTGAGCACCCTGTTGTCCATGTGAGAACCATTGATTTTCCAAATTTGCCCCATGCTATCCCCTACCGCTACTATGTCTCCTTTGCACGCGTTGCAATGCCACTCAAAGAAAGAAAGTGTTTATGTTTAAGCCGCCTATTGCAAAATTTTAATACAAATTCGGTAACGCCAAAGCTTACCAAAATATATACAAAAACCTTGGTAGGCGTGCGTGCACCAACTCATCAAAGTTACATCGCGATCGTATGAAGAGTATAGAAAATAATTTAATAATGCCAGAGCTCATTATTACACGTAGAAACCATCGCGGGCATGCGCAAATCAAATCACCAAAGTTTCATCGCAATCGGATGAATGGTTTAGCAACGCTTAAGGTACAAACCAAGAAACATCTTGATTTATTGAATAAAACTGAACTGCCTCAGTAACAACATTTTTTTACTTGTTTAGTGATTTATTTACAATGGTTTTATTTGTATGCCTGTCTCACTAGGGTATACCTGTATCGAGACAGGCGTACAGGTATATAAATGAATATAGTAGTTACAAGGATATTTCAGGTAAAATACATATTATGAATAGAATTAAAACAGAAGGGTGATTGGAAGGGTGGTAAATCTTTTAAAGAGAGTTATTTTATAAATGTTGGAGATGGAGTAATGAAATAAATTCTGCCTAATCTATTTATAGGTTAAATTTGACAGGATTCCATTATTTTCATTTATTTTATATGGGTTAGGTTGTATGTGAATAGTTATTTCTGTCTATGTGTGATTTATTTTACAGATATTTGTGATAGTGTGGCGTCCAATACTTATAATCCATTTTTTAATATCTTGTTTGAATTTTGTAAAGGAGTCACTTTGTCTGATCGTAGTTGGTAGTGTATTGTATAGTTTGCAAGCTATGTATTTAGAGTGTCTTTGCCCGAAGGTGGTTTTGAAAAAAGGAGTTTGGAGAAGTTCGTTGTTTTTGGCTCGGGTATTGTGTACTGTTTGTGTAGCTTTGTATGGTGTTTTGTTATTTTTGTGTAAATTAAGTAATATGGATCTTGAGTAGAGCTGTTTTATGTCCATAACGTTGAAGGAATTGAAGATAGTATCAGTGCTGGTAGTAAGCGGCATTTTAAGAATTATTTTTATGATTAGTTTTTGTGCTTTCATGATGGGATCAAGGGCATTGGAATATGCATTACCCCAGGCTAGAATTCCGTATTCGATGTGAGATTGGCACAATGAGTAATATACTGTTTTTAAGAGTTTTAGGTTAAGGAAATTGCGTGTTTGTTTGAAAAAGTATATAGATTTTCGGATTTTGTTTGTAGTATTATGTATATGTTGCTTCCAATTCAGGTGTGTATCGAAGGTTACTCCTAAATATTTGATAATGTTTACTTGCTCTAGGCATGGGCAGTCACAGATAAATTGAAGATGTCCAGTAACTACTGACTTGGTATAATTATTTTCCTCCATTAGTATTCTGGACAAAGAGGAATACGCATGGTGGTTAGTCCCAGAATTCCGCACGTACATTAACATTTTGTCAGAAGACAAGTAAGTTGACAAAAACGTCTTCGACGAGAGATGTTTTCGATTCTACAATATTTACAAATTCTCTTGTCAGTATTTATAAAGAAAGTCTAAAAATAAACAAGCAATCTATGAATAGCGCATTTGAGCGTCATTAAGGTAACCTTTGTTACCTAAATTGATTAAAGCAGAATCTGTTTTGGAATCAAATGTCAAATATACATTTGTATTGATTAAGTATTGTAAAATATTCTTCGTGTAGAAATTATTATTTCCGTGCATCAATTTTTTAACAATTTCAACAAATCTGTTAGAACTTTTTTTATGCGTTTATGAAAACATGGATTTTGATTTGAAGATAATTGAAATGACGATAGTATCATGTAATCTTTTAATTTTAAATGGCGATAGTGTCATGTGATTTTTCTAATTTTTATTTCTGTTTTTCTTCAAAACATGATTTTTTTTCTTTATTTTTCACTTATTTTCATGTATTTCTTAATTTTTATTTAGTATGTTTGTTTTCTGTTATTATTATATTTATTTAAATTGTATACAATAATTAAATTACATGTATTTGATTAGTTTTTGTGATATGCAAATTTTTTGTGTTTGATTTTGTATGTGTACCGCCCCATCCTATAATGCCATATTGTATGTTTCTTTGTTTGTCCCTAATGCGGTACCTCAACCATTCATCCGATTGCAAAACTTTGGTGATGTATTGTGGGAAAGCCCGCGATGGTTTCTATATATAAGAGTGAGCTCTAGCGTTATAAAAATAATTTCCTCTACCATTCATCCATTTGCGGTGAAACTTTTGTTATTAGGATGTTTTGCGTACGCCCGCGAATGTGTATGTATATAATAGTGAGCTCTGGCGTTATGATTTTTTTTAAACATTACAAACAACTAACACGGCACTGCGCGTGTTGTTTGAAAATTGTACGAGTATGTATTTAATCTAGCTCAGCGTAGGAAAGGAATGAGGGTGGAGAAACGAAGAAAGGGAAGGCGGGGAAGGTGTAATGGGAACGCGGGAGGGGAAGATGGAAACGTGGAAAGGGAGAGTCCGCGGGATGGAGGTACACGGGAGAGAGAGAGAGATGGTGGGGAAAGCGGTTCGCGGGATGGGGAACGAAGGAGGGGGAAGGCGGGGAAGGTGTAAAGGGAATGCGGGAGGGGAAGATAGAAACGTGGAAAGGGAGAGTCCGCGGGATGGAGGTACACGGGAGAGAGAGAGATGGTGCGGAAAGCGGTTCGCGGGATGGGGAACGAAGGAGGGGGAAGGCGGGGAAGGTGTAAGGGAAACACATAAACGAGACAGAAAAAGACCTCAGAACTCATTACGTACAGAGCGGTGAAGAGTTGTCAAGAAATATCGACCAATACAAAACAAGAATAAAATGTTTTAAAGTTAATAAAAATAAAAAAATTAAATATGTGATGCGAAATTTTCAATTCAAGTAATCTTTGATCTTTGACAACAAGATGACATTCGTCCCTCATATTGATGCAATCACGAATAAAGCATTTAAATGTCTTGGTTTTGTGTTAAGATCGTCCAAAGATCTAATGTATACTAACTAATACACTTAAAACGTTATACATAACACTAGTCAAAAGCATTCTTGAGTATAATTCCTCTCTCTGGTCGCCTTTATACAATGTGCATTCACACAAAATTGAAAGAGTACAACATAAATTTTTAAGACATATAAATTACAAACTACACATTCCAACAGAAAATTTTAATTATAATTATTTAATGCAATTGATTAAACTACCTAAATTATCACAGCGAAGAAGAATCTCTGATGTTTTATTATAATTATAAATAATGTAAAATCATCAATGGATATTTGGATAGCCCCGAACTTGTGAACATGATAAATTATCAAGTACCTAACAATTACAACACTAGACTCCACGCTCCATTTAACATGGTTGCTTCTTACACTAATTTTACGTTTAACTCTTGTCTTCGGAGATTGCATCGTATGGGGAATGAAACTTGCTCTGTTGACATTTTTTTTATAAAAACATGGCTTCCTAAAAGCCTATATGAATGCAGATGCAAGAATCCTTAAAAGTTCCAGTTTGTTAACAGTAACAAATTTAATACCCACTACCTACTCTGTAACAATTTTCATAGTACCTATTTACTTTTTTATATATGTAATTGATGTGTACCTTTTATTTTTTCATAATAATAACAAACTTACGTACATTTATAATAGCAAAAAACATAAATTACAAGAAATTTACCTACATTTATATTAATCGCTAAAAAATGATTTATACCTCTGACAACCGGTATGTTTCGAGTATGTTTGTAATCATGTTTTGTGTAATATTGTGACAGTAATTTTTAAAATTACTATAAATAGCCTGAGCCCAAGTACGAATATGCTGGTTGAACTCCTTTGTTAACAATTTACTTATCGAATACTCATTCCTACTTCTGTTGTGCCTTGTTCTTATGTCTTTAATGCTCTATTTATTATTTTATGTACTAGGTATAAACTTGTTATGATACTACATACTTGTTATAATGCTCCTGTACAATTTACCTTACATGTAAAAGCCATCAAGGCGTAAACAAATAAATAAATAATCTTTAAAAAAAAATCTCGCTCTTTCAAATATCCAATGTTGCACACGGGAAGTAAATACCCTCAATTTAACCTGCTCTTAGAACCTATGCCCCAGGTCCTCGGATCTGATTTTGATTTTATCATTTCTACTCCCATTAATTAAGGATTGAACCTTTCGTCGGATAATACACAGAGCAAACACTGACCTTACGGGCATGTCTGATATTGGATGAGGCTGACCTCTGACCTATAACCTACATGCCACACGCTTTCTCGTACTTCTGGGCTATATAAGTGTGAAGATCCATTGGCCACGATTATGTAGACGTAAAAGTTTTAAAAATAAAACAATAAATTTGTAAATACCATTTCTATTTTTTTATCTTTATGCCGACCTGGTTGCGTATTTACAAAACCTATACCGATTCAGTCGCGGTAACGACAATTTACATATTAAATATACCTCTGTATTGGTTATTTTTTATCACATTGCAAAAACAAAAATTGTTCTAAAATCTAGATAAAATAATCTTTCTGATGTGTATATTAGAAATTAATAATTTTATTTCTAAATATTAAAATTTTAATATTATTCCCATATATTGTAAATACACCTCTATATTGATAATTTTTTATCACTTTGCAAAAACAAAAATTGTTCTAAAATCTAGATAAAATAATCTTTCCAATGTGTATATCAGAAATAAATAATTTAATTTCTAAATATTTATATTTTGATATTGAAAATTTAAAGCGACTGAAACGCGGTAGGGATTGTATACACGCGACCGGGTTCCGCTAGAGTAGAGTATTCTACTGCTTTGAAGAAGCCACGGTTGTAGCGTAATCCAGTCGTCATAAAGCATTAAAAATAAAGGTGGTGTTTACAAAGTAATTGTTTTATTTTAAATTATAATGTCACATCACAGAGTATCTGTTTCATACAAACAAACAAGTAAAAGTGATTACCGGACGCGGGATGAGACCAATTTATGTAACCATAAGATCAATATTCTTGTATATTAATTACCCCTTGATATACAAACACACAAAATTACGACAATAAGGAACTCCGGTGAAAAATATTATGGTTTTAAAAAAATATGTTCATATAGACCAACAAATGCTGATTCTGAATATATAAGTTTTATTTAATAATATTAAACGCAGAGTTTTTAAAAAATTATTAAAAAGTCCATTTTTAATCGGGTCGTAAAAATACGCCGTCAAGTTGGCATTATTGAAATTTTAGTGGTGACGTCACTGTTCGACGTGTCGTGACGTCACCATAAAGTCATTGTATGGGAATGTATGATATGACCAAGCCATCGTATAAATTTATTCGTTTATTTACATACTGTTTATAGAGATTTAATTGTCGTGTTCATTGAAACATTATTTAGACCCATATAATTCAGTTTCAAAAATAAAGGTATCTCTTATTAGTTTATCTCCATTATTGAAAATATTTAAAAAAAATACTGCACAAAAAAATAGTAATGCTACTTCTAGGGAGAATACTTCGAACAACGGAATTCAAATGGCGGCAGTTGATCAGCTGATTGCCTGTTCCTACATTATTTTTTCAGGAGTGATGACGTCACACGATTCACCGTACACACGGTGGTTTTAGGGGAATCTTGAAAATTAAAACTTTGACAATTATTTTTACTATTAAAACTAACTCTGAAAATAAAAACAAAAATGCAGTTATTTAAGTTAGAAGGTCATTATTCATTAAAAAAAATAAAAAAATTGGACTGGAGTTCTCTGTTACCAAAAAAAAATTAAATAAATATTTTGTACCACCACCATATGAGTTTTTATTTTTTCTTCGATATATTATATTTTTTTTATTATTTCTAATGTATTATGTAAATCATTTCTATGGCGTTTATTACTTAGCGAGTTCCTGGCATGCGTTGCAATGCCACTCAATAAATAAATTGTTTCTCCCTTCCACCTCCCCTTCCCCTCTCATGTTCCTTTCATTCCCAAATTGTGAAATTTTTGACAGTTTCGAAAGAGTTTGTAATGAATAAAAAAACTTTTTAGATGCATTTTCATGTGGTTGTAATAATCCAGAATCTTTCACGAGGGTGGAAAGAACATATTTTGAAAATTTCTAATATTTCCTATGCTTAATCTAGCCATTCATAAACGACAAACAAACAAGCAAGCAAACATACATTCATTTTCATACATATACAGATAGAAGATGTATATATTATCGGATCGTTAAATTCTCTTATCTCTTATGTATAGCTTGTATTCTCTGTTGTCTAATTAATTTTAATAATGAGGTTAAATCTAATTAATAATTACAATATTAGGTACACTTAGAATACTCGTAGATACATACATTTTTGGCTTATCCAGTTCTCCAAATTGTTTTTGTTTATTCTACAGATCTTTGCGCATTGCCATATTAGACCTTACACTTAATACATGTCGCAGTCTTTTAGGCACGAATGGGTCAACAGTGCCTGGAGTAAAAATATATTCATTCTCTTCCTCTTAAGATTAAAAGTACCTAGTGGCTGTACTAGGTTCCTACATGCCTCCCCTTACTAACACGTGTTTGCCGGCTAAGTTAGATACCGACACGTGGAAATAAGTCTTTCACTCATTCTACACTGAAAAACTCCTTAACTTTTTATTTATTATTGATGTAAAACTTAACGCACACTCGACTTGGGGGGTAAGCCGATGAATGCGTTACGAAAAGTGTGATGTTACTAAAAGTGTGATGTTAGGAAAAGTGTGATGCGAACGGTAATCGATGCGAATGGTGATCGGGATGTTCTTTTATAAGTTAGTGAAGTTTTACTTCAGTCGTGTGGTCTAAAGCAAACTCGTTTTATTTTTTTATTTTTTGAGTCTCGTAAAAACATGCCCGATTTTAAGTGTAATTGAGGGCAAAACGTTTTAATTAATTTGTACGAATAACCCTGCCATTATTAAAAATTCTTAGTTTGGTAACTCCAGTTCAATGAACTGTAGAACTTGGATTTACTTCCAATTTAAATAAATCATTTTTATTACATACTAGCTGGTCCCGGCATGCGTTGCTATGCCATTTAATAAAGAAATTGTTTCTCCCTCCGTGTCCTTTCCCATTCGTCCCGTTCCCCTTCCGCCTCACCTTTTTTTCTCCCGTTCCCACTCCGTCACCTCCACCTTCCCTCTCCCCACTCCACTCCCCCCCCTTCCCCCCGTCCCGCGAACCCCCCTCCCGATTTCCCCTCTCCCCTCCCAGGTCCCCCTCCTCCCTCCTAGGTTCCCCTCCCCCTCCCTGGTTCCCCTCCCCCATCTCTCCCTCCCTCCCGCTTTCCATAGCAATAGCCGCTTCCTCGCGTGCCACCAATAGCAATTTTTTTATACAAATTTAATAATGCCAGAGCTCACCGGAAGTTTTATAAAAACCTTGTCCTGACAATAACGAACACACAAAAAAAGAATTATCCAATTTGGTGCAGTCGTTCGAAAGATACGCGCTTGGCAACACATTCAGCGATTCATTTTTATATATAAGAAGATATTAACTGCAATTATACATATAATTAATTTGGCGTTTTCAAAATAAATAATAAAATTTGTTTTATTCTATGTGAAAATATTTGTTTCTTTATGGTATTTTCTTTTTCACTTCAGTTCCGCATTCTTTTGACATAATTAAAAGGTTTAACATTCCTGGCCCGTAAATACTTACCTGTCCAACCCCTAATTCTCATTTAAAAGGCAGTGTATTGGTTTTTCTTCAATATGGTTTCTAATTTCATATGAATGGGTGCAGAGCTCGCAGTCTCCACATCAGCCAATACACAAACATCAAGATCAGCAACCGACAACAGACGCCTACACCGATGCGTCGCGACGCTCGTGTATAACGATGCGACGCTCTCAGCAACACCTACGTCATCCGAAAAGCCTTCAACGAAAGTGATACCTCATCGCCTCCGCCATTTCATCGATATTGACAACATTGTCTGTGTTGAGTAATTTCAACGACTTTGATAATTTTCTCGTATTAATAATCACAATAATTACCTTACGGTCCCAACCAACAATAATAACCAGATTATGTCCTTAATGTACCATTAAAATATACCACCCATGGACAATTATATTTTAAGTACTACACAATTAAACCCTCGCGTAATCTTATGCCCACATCATTGAAACTATCGGCATAGAATACCCGAATATGCTCTATACTCACTATTAAAACAAATGTAAAATACCTCGGTCTAATTATAGATAGTAGCATAAAATGGAAATTACAAATCAATACAACAGTAGAACGGTTAAGAAAATTAATTTACGTTTTTATTAGAATACGAAACATATTAAATATTGGATTATTAAGAAACATATATTTTTCCCTAAATCAATCAGTATTACAATATGGGATTGTTGGCTGGGGTGGTGCTTTCAAAACTTCTCTTTTGCCTTTAGAAATCATCCAAAGAATATTAATAAAAATAATTCTAAAAAAGCCATATGATTACCCTACCATCAAATTATTTTAAGAATTTAAAGTCTTTTCACTTCATACAATTTATAAAAAAATTACGCTTTTACAAATACACAAAGATTGTTTCAATAATGTGAGCTTAACTCTTTTTTCGAACAGCAATAGAACAAATATCCTTGGTTCTTTGACTATACCACGCTGTTGCATCACCACAGCCCAACAATTCTACAAATATATTGGAGTTAAATGGTTTAACGAATTACCCTTGAAATTAAGATTGGAAACAAATTACAAAAAATTCAAAAATTCATTATAAACTCTTTTTATATAACTTATAAACACAACAACTCAATTATAATATTAGATATTCTTTTTCTCTCATTATTTTTTTCCTTTCTTTTTATCTCCTCCTCTTCAGTCAGTTGTATTTCTTATATATTATTAGTTTTAGATATATATACATGTATATAAAAAAATATTTTTTTTTTTCTTATTTACTGTTAATTATCTATTTTTTGTTTAATATATAAAAATATTATTTTTCCTTTCCTAAACTGTGGTTAACATGCGTTTATCAGCCTTTTTAACTAGAGCTTTGCTCTTAAAAAGGGTGTAAAACGTATTATTTAATGTATTTTAATAGAAAAACTTTATTTCATGTATATATGTAACATGTAATTGATACCATTTTATTATATTAAATAAAAAAAGCATTATAATCAAACTTAATGCTTCGATCGGGATAAAAAAGAAACCTGATTTCTTTACCATTTAGTGATATAGAGCAAATGAACGAAGATAGGAGTGTAAGGGATATTAGAAGATCGATTCTGTATCTTTTGTGGATACGGAAAAGATTCCATACGGATTCGGCTGTCAAATTGGTGTGGTTTCTCTGATTTCAATTGCTTTTTCTATGGGTGACGTGAGCCAATGTTAGCTATCGCATATTTTAGTTTAAATCGTTTAAAACACTAATTACCGTAAGAAAACATGATTGTTTAAAACACAATAACATTGCGTGACATTGAATATAATTATTGTCTTTCATTTATACACATCTATTTGAATTTCACGTTTGTTTTCTCGATTGAATGAATATATAAATATGTATATGTAAGAATCAAGCCGAATCTTGGAAGTGGAACTTAACCCACTTCCCGACTTCTTCTGGAATGCGAAAAAGTTAGGAGAAATAAATATCGATCTTACCGACTCCCGATCCTACCATACCATTTTTTTAAGTTTTAAAAGACATTTCATAATAGAATTGGTAGCGAGGTTGATTCCAATCACTGGGTAGGAAGATTCAAACCTTAATCAATCCAAAAAAAAAAAAATTAATAAGTAATCAACTGTATTAGAAGAAAATATTCTTGTCGGTAAGTTTCGCATTTTTTTAATACGCTCTCTAGTTTGTGTACTGAACATCTGTTGATGGCGTTTAAATCATGCAATTTTAACGATTTTTTGAAGGTCCTAACTTCTATAAGAAGAAACTTACCAAAAAAAGCAAAACGAATCGAAAATTTGGTGTTCAATATGTATAATGTATCAAAAAACATTAGCTAGTCTCAAAATCCAGAGAGGAAATTGAGGAATACGTTAAGTATGGAATAATTATAAATTAAAGTATGTCTGTCTGTCTGTTCGCGATTCACTCAAAAACTACTGAACGGATATTCATGCGGTTTTCACTAACAGATAGAGTGATTCATGAGGAAGGTTTGGGTATAATTACAATTTGTGAAGGTTTTGACAACTCTCGACACCGCTCTCCACCACATACAGACATTCTCCTTCATATTTCAAGCAATACACAATAGGAGTCTAGGGCCTTGGGCACAGCATTGTTGACCTCATCAGTTCCGCTGGAGGATAAATGGAGTGAACATTCATTGAATGCGTGTTCAGTAAACTGAACTGTACCGTAATCACGCATTATCCAGTCTTTTAGGCAGAGCATTTTAAATTGTGATATTTAGAGGAAACCGGAGGCGTTTTATTCCATACTAACTGACCCGGATACGCGTTGCTATGCTTTTCGAAACACAACGTCATGTACTGGATGGTTACCCAACCTTTATAGTCACCGCCATCTGTTCATTTGCGTACAAATCAAATCCACACCTCCCGCTTGCCAAATTAAAATATGTCTGTCTGTCTGTTTGCGATTCACTCAAAAACTACTGAACGGACATTCATGCGGTTTTCACCAACAGATATACATGAGGAAGGTTTGGGTATAATTACAATTTGTGAAGGTTTTGACAACTCTCGACACCGCTCTCCACCACATACAGACATTCTCCTTCATATTTCAAGCAATACACAAAACCTTGACAAATTATAATTATACCCAAATCTTCCTCATGAATCACTCTATCTATTGGTGAAAACCGCATGAATATCCGTTCAGAAGTTTTTGAGTGAAACGCAAACAGACAGACAGTCATATTTTAATTTGGCAAGCGGGAGGTGTGGATTTGATTTGTACGCAAATGAACAGATGGCGGTGGCTATAAAGGTTGAGTAACCATCCAGTACATGACGTTGTGTTTCGAAAAGCATAGCAACGCGTATCCGGGTCAGTTAGTATGGAATAAAACGCCTCCGGTTTCCTCTAAATATCACAATTTAAAATGCTCTGCCTAAAAGACTGGATAATGCGTGATTACGGTACAGTTCAGTTTACTGAACACGCATTCAATGAATGTTCACTCCATTTATCCTCCAGCGGAACTGATGAGGTCAACAATGCTGTGCCCAAGGCCCTAGACTCCTAGAATGGCTCACAGACCTTTGATCTCATAATATCAAAGAAGAATAGATTGTAACATCACACCCTGTAACAAAACAATATTCTATGTCACCATAAGTCAAAACATCGCAATAAATATTAATAAACGCCCGGCGGTGGCACCCGGCGAGTAGCTGTAAGACAGGTCGACACCGAATTGGTGACACCCGACACCCATCACGCCGCGAACACTCGACATCGGGAGGCTGGGGTTGAAGGTCTGCTGGACCCATTAAACACCTAATTAGATTCGTTGACACCAGCCGCACATCACACATCGTGTATCGTGTAATGCACACTTAAGTGTACGGTCGTGTTCATTAGGATGGACCGTCAAACGCTTTTTCAGATTTTTTATACCCCTTATTCAAATACTAACTACTTTTCCAAATCGGCAGAAGGGAATGGATGTCGCTGCGCCGGTAACAATTAATGTTGTAGTTCGCTACATTTGGTGATTTGGCAGGGGTGCCCGGGTTCATTGGGTGACGTTTTCCAAGCTTTCCACCAATAGTGGGTTGGATCAGAGATCAGCTGAGGGAAACTCTCGCGCCCCATCGCGGTACACCGCAGTGCGAGAGATGGAATCATACGTCCGTCACTTCTGGATATATTGAACCACAAATTCCCACCCACCTCTGTAATACCCTTCTCTTTCCTTTTAAGACCTTTTGTAATTATTCCTCTTCAGACTTCAGACCACAAGTTTTAGTAAGAATCCAAAATTTCCGTTGGTTCGGCGCCACAGTCTGAAAAATTAGTTTTCAACGTTAATTTTTCTGTCTCATTTTCGGAAAACGGGACATTTCAGCGTGCCTAAGCTCCTCGGGACGGTCCTGCCCGAAACTTAGAAAACGATAGTAAGAATCCATAATTATCCGGAAAACGGCTTTCAATGTTAAACCCCAAGTGTTGCTCATGCTCATCCCGTAAAAAAGTGTTATACCCCCAAAAAAGTTAATTTTACGCGAAAACGTATTACTGAATGATGATCAAGTGCTCTCGTCTAAAAGAAATATTGACAACGTCTCGCGGAGATGGAGTGATCTAACTTAATCTTACTATTCTCGCGCGTTGGTCTCTCAGACCGACAAACCAATAATTCATTGTTTTCTCAAAAATTAACAACAACGGTATTTTGAGGTTTTAGTAGCAATTTAATTTGTTGTTAGGCATTGTCTAGTGCGGCGCGTAATTGGCGTGTCACTTATTTACTGTTATCGGTCTTTCAGGTAAGTAACAATTACTACTCAAAAATTCTTATTTTTGATAAAATTTTATTATTCTTGATGCTTGTGTTTATTATATTTTAGAGTTTTATTTTAAATTAGAACATGAAAAAGTTTATTTTTGTTATTAAAGTTAGAGTATAAAATATTATGTTCTTTTTAAGAGGCTGACGTCTGTTTCCACCAAAAAAGGAAAAAAAATATTATTTTCATTTTTTTTAAATTCAATTCAGTATAAAAGGGGTACCCGTCTATAAAATAGATGTAAATAATGCTTAAAAAAGTATATAACTGAAATAATATACATGAGATGAAATCTCGGTCTGAGACACCGTACGCGAGAATACGTGTTATGCCGTTGGGCGCGAGTACACGAAGGTTAAATACGGTTTTCGTGGGGCATAGATAATAATCACAATTACTTTACTTTTCAGAGATAAAACGTATAATATAAAATTTTGACTTATGACACTTTTCTACGGGATGTGCGATATGTACGTTAAGTTATGATTTTTATTTCCCCTTTGTGCATGAATGGTTACATTCTCGTAAAGGTAAATATGTTATATTTATAATCTGAAACACTATATTATTATGTGATTGTACATAATTACCTTGGAAATATTGGTAAATAAATAAATTTAAAAATATGTATGTATTTACGGCCCACCCTATTGTACCCATATATTCGTCTTTAAATTATTCGGGTATAATATAGTGTACAGCGGTCCAGGATGTAAATTGTATTTATTTTACCGATAATTGGCGGAATGAGAGGAGATAACCCGGTATAGTGACTACAGTGAGCACAATTGCCCAAAAGTTACGTCAGGCAATTGTGAGGTAAATATTATTCGGTCGTACGTGACCCGATAGGAGAAAATAACTTTAGAAAGTTGACAAAATAATCAACACTCTTATACGTATAGCAAATATTTAAAAATTGCTTCGTAAAAATTCCATATTGTCACGACGTGTGCGCCGGTGAACGTCGAAGAAGTGGTTAGTTTCGCAGGATTTTCTTTCTCTATTGGTTTCTTCTTGTAACGCAGGATAGCCATCATTAAATGCAATCCACAAATAAACCATTCCGTAGATTGATGCTTCGTGTTTTTGAATGAATATAATTTTATCTATTATTTAACAATATTTAGATTTTAAACCCAGACTGAATCTACGTTACATCACACCACCATCAACGGGGATGGAAGAAACTAAAAAAAGGCGCGACTATGGACAATATAATTTTCCATCGGAGCCTACCCTGTGCATCAGTCATACATCATACTTATATTTTATTTCACTTAGACAATATAGATAATCCAGAAAAGGGAAAAACAAGAGTATGTAAGCACAAAACAACAAGAAGATGTGCGTTTTTATAAGCTTCTGGGACCCTTTCGACAGAAGAACCCACACCGCTTGGACCTCAGAAGACATTACGCTCTGAAAAAGACATATTTGGGTCATTTTCAAATTTTGCGCAGGTAAATGAAGCTTGGATTCAATATTTTAAATTTTATTCCAAACTCATTTTTTACTGCTTTTTTGGATTCTGTATTTATAATAGCTTTTGTATTTTGATTTTCTGTTAATGGCCGCGACGGTTGCCCCATAGTTTCGGTTTTATTTTAAATTCTCTAGTATAAAGAACAAAAAAATACAACTCTGTTACCAGTAGTTGTAGGTAGTTTTACGTAACAAGGTGGTAAATCTAACAGTCCTTGAACTATTTATGTCAATTAAAGCGCGTGGATCGGGGCAATCCTGGTTGTACAAGATATTCACAATAAACGCTACGAAATTATTGTAAACTCGTATAGAAATGACTAATTACTTACCCAATAATGTCGGTTACAGAGTGCACGCGGAATAAACACACGCACCTTTGACGCCGCATGGCCAGCTGGCTAGCGTTGTGATCCCCTCAGTTGGGACACGTTCAATAATAATGACGGACCCTGCACTACAACTGACAGACCTTTGAATGTAGAGACAACTGATTTTCTATAGTAACAGATTGGAACTATTACTTTAGAAGACGATTCGTGGAACAAAACTTTGAAAAATCATATGAATGCTAATATTATGACAATTTAGTGTGTGATGGCATTTGACGCAATATTATAATGTCATTTTAAAATACGCTATGAATGTTTATACATGTATGTAACAGAAAAAAAAAATCATGCCTATGGGTATTGTACCGCTACTTGGGACACAAGAAAAATGTATGAAAATAAAATCTGTTACCAAGAATGACCACTTTGTTACGAATAAAAAGTATATATATTCAGTAATTTTTTCAATTATAAGATCTTGAATTTGTAGTACAGTTTACAAATTAATTGTAATGTTAAGGATCTTCGTATTATTATTATTTTTTAATATTTTTTTTCTTCGGGGATAAGTTTACTTGCGCAAAAATTGAATACGACCCATTTATCACATTTTTTAAACAAAGTTCGTGGTCAAAACTTAGAATATCATTCCCTTTCAAGTAATTGTCATTATCTACTGTGATCCTTTCGACAGATTAAGGAACCACACCGTTTGGACCTCGTAAGAAATAGATATATTTATCAAATAAAAGAAAGTTTATGGCAAGTAATATAAAACAAATCTATACCTTTATAATCTTCTGGGATCCTTTTGGCAGAAGGAACCGCACCGTTGGGACCTGGGAAGATGTAAGTTCTTCCATTTATTTGATGTAATATCTTACATTTCAAATACAATTCAGCAATGTCGGCCTCACCTGTGCTGAGGCCTCCTTTTTATAAAACAAAAATTTGTAACACATTAAAAATAATATAAATATAATGCTGCATAAAAAAGTAAGCTAAAATCAAACTAAAAATAAAGATTTATAATTAAGGTAAAATTATAGGTAAAATGAATTATTTTATTACCAAATTAAAATTAAAATCGGTGTATATTGTGTCTTTAATCCATTTTGTAATTTTGAGCATGAATTTATTTTTTTTTCTTCCATTTTATTTTCAAGGGTAAGTAAGACTGTTGAATACTTTTATAGCATGATATTTATAGTGCCTTTGTCCAAAGCTTGTATTTACCGTCGGAGTTTTAATGTTATTTTTGTAAGATTGTCTAACTGGTTTGTTCGTGATATTTTGTGTTTGTTGGAGTTTGTTTTTTTGGTCAACTATATAGTTTTGCAGTATTTTGACATATAATTGACGTATATCTAGTACGTTACAACTGTTGAATATTTGGTCTGTATCAGTAAGTTTATGTTTTTTAAGTATTACCTTTAAGATCGTTTTCTGCGCGATTTCTAAGTGATCGAAAGTTGAGTTTGTTGCTCCCCCAGACAATTATTCCATATTCTATTATTGATTGACAAAGTGCAAAATATATTGTTTTATTTTATATAGGTTTAGGAAAATGTGTATTGTTTTGAGGAGTTTATTTACGTTACAAGTTAGGAGTTTATTTATTTATATTACGCTCTAAATGGATATATTTATCACATTTACCGAAGTTCATGAACAAAATTTAAAATTTCATTCCCTTTGAAGTAATATATAATAGATACATATTACCTTCATAAACTTCTGGGATCCTTTTGATAGAATTTATACCATAATGACGTAACCATACTCTTGGATGCCATCACAATACGTACGTAGGGTTCAGGCGGAACACGGAGGGGTTCTAAAAATAAATTCATTTCTGAGGTGAAATTTAGCTACATTTAGATTAAGTAACAGATGGAACACTGAACACTGGAAAACAAACAAAGAGATTCGCATCTGTATTTTGATTACAATCACGGGTACCATGTTCTCGAGGTAAAACCGGAAATTTTCAGGCGTCGGTGTCGAGAAGATTGAGCTTTGTCAAATACAGTCTGAACAGTCAGTACACCCTTTTAAACAACACGGCTTACTAACTTTATCGGAACATTTTACGTAATTTTTTTTTTTACATATTTTCGAACTTTATCCGGACATTATATTTTTTAAAATTCATTTCATTTTCCAACAAGCAGATAATTCAAAATATTATCTTTTAACAAAATATTAACAACTGTTCCCACATTTGCATAACAGTTGTTGACAAACGTGGGAACAGTCTCCGTGGTCAAGGGGTAAGGCTCTCAACTAGCAATCAAAAGGTCGCGG
Organism: Limnephilus marmoratus; assembly: GCA_917880885.1. Classification (NCBI taxonomy): domain Eukaryota; kingdom Metazoa; phylum Arthropoda; class Insecta; order Trichoptera; family Limnephilidae; genus Limnephilus; species Limnephilus marmoratus. Next base: position 42,031,207 of record OU862924.1, on the reverse strand, counting down.
GTTCAAATCCCGCCATGCGCAAATAAATTTTATTTGATTGAATTGCGTTATTACACAATTTAATAATTTAAAATAGTGTAAGATAAATTAGTTATTGGAAATATTTCTACCAATTTTCTAATTTTTTAATAATTTTACTTAAATATGTTTACACTTAGTAGACTTCATTTTAAAATAACTATCCTCCGTCGGTCACTATGATACAGGCAGCTGGCTAGAATGGTGACCTAATGTATTTCTCAGGTAAATGTATTAATCATGTAACATGTACTTATAAATAAATAAGTAAATAAATAAATAAATAAACATACAAACAAACAAACAAACAAACCAACAAACAAATAAACAAACAAACAAACAAACGAACGAACGAACAAACGAACGAACGAACAAACAAACAAACAAACAAACAAACAAACAAACAAACCAACAAACAAACAAACAAACAAACAAACAAACAAACAAACAAACAAACAAACAAACAAACAAACAAACAAACAAACAAACAAACAAACAAACAAACAAACAAACAAACAAACAAACAAACAAACAAACAAACAAACAAACAAACAAACAAACAAACAAACAAACAAACAAACAAACAAATAAATAAATAGCAAATCCCAATTGGGGATGACAAAGTCTCATTGGCTACAGTCGGGAGCAGTTGGAACTTTGCACGAAATTCACAAAAAATAAATAAAAATACTACAATTTTCTTCTTATTTTGAACGTCAAGTGTGCAAAATTTCATCAACAAGTATCGAAATTCTGTTATACAGGATAGAAAAAAGGGACGGAGGTGGTTTTTTGTAATCTCATGTAAGCAGTACACAAAATCTAAGTAACCTTCCCCTTATTTTGAACGTAAAGTGTGACAAAAAAAAAGAATCGTAGAATTCGTAAATTTGTAGCTGTGGCACTCGAAAACCTGTTCAAAAGTGTGAATTTTCACAAAATTCTTAAAAGTGTCAATATATCGTAGCGACTTTTGACTAAAATCAAGTTTTAATATTCTGATCTGTCATAAGCTGGCCTATCAGTAGGGATGTCGAAAGTGAAAAAAATATCGATATATCGATGTATCGATATTTATTAAAATATCAATATCGACGTCGATATATCTAGGAAAAAATATCGATATATCGGTCAAATTTTCAAAAGATTTTGCGTTTTTAAAATATTCAGCTCAATATTATCAATTTTCAAATTTTTTTATTTTTATTTTATTTACGATTTTTATAGTTTTTATACACAATTGACATTATTTTAATGTACAAAAATCTCAATAAAAGTGAAGGTATTTTTATCAGTATTCCTTTTTATTAGGTAATAATTACAAAAATATCAAAAACTAAAAGCTGTCATCTAACTAATATATATATATATACTGAGATGCATACAAAAGGACTTCATGTTTGGAACAAGGTATAGTCAATAATCATAGACAATTGTTAACCAACACATAGGAGTGGCTTAGAAAAAAATGGCGGAAAATAGCATACATTTCTATGTATGTACCTACACATATGAGATAGTATTAGTGAGAACAAATACTAATGCAAAGACAATAGATTTGTAAGCTATTAATAGTTAAAATTTCAACCGCCAGATGTCATGACAAAAATACAGTTACTTTTTTTCAGTTCATTCCTATAAGGTGATGGATTCTAGTGACTTTACATAAATAAAAAAAATATGTCGTTTTTGATACAATTTTTGATATGGGATATTTTGTATCGATATATCGGATCAAAATATATCGGCTAAAAATATTGATGTATTGAATTAAAAATAGCGATACTTTTTCAACAAGCCTACCTATCAGCCCTCCTACGGATAACATTTAGTTTTAGGACACCCTGTATATACCGGCATTGATTGATAATAATTCTATACATTGAAATTGTAATGGCACGAAATTAAATTTAAGATTTTTCTTGTGTTCAATGCTATCGGTGAAATATAATTTCAAATACATATTAGCGGTTCGAATGGTAAACGCGAATAGTTCGTAAACATTCATTAACAGACAGAACTAAGCAAATTCCTTTCATCAAAACAAATGTCAATTCTCCATTGAATTAAATGGTGATGCATCACAAGCTAAATTGTTATGGATGGCCAATCAATTAATTGGTTTATCTCGAATACTTTATACATATAAAATTACGAATTTCATAATAATAAATCTTCCCAAACTTTCGTACGGTTTTCCAAACTTTTCACTCTAAAGAACGTCTCACGCGATGCTTTTTTGGTTTAGTTTCCTATTATACGCTTTAATTATTACCATGACGATCCACGTTTACGGTACGTGACTGCAAAAAGGCAATAAACGTACGTTCCTTATCGGTATAATGTTGCAGCTGTTTCTTATACAATAATGGTGAGACGAAAGATAAGACACACAAAATACGATACGTGTGACGGTTTTCTCCAAATTTAGAAATTAGAATACGGGTATTTCGTTTTATTTTCTTTAAATGTGTGAGGGAGATGAATGATAATGATTATATGTTTTCTTTGGGGGGTGCAGACACACGTTCACTATTTGTCTCATTTTTTACGGTTGTTATTTAGTGTGCAAGAAAGAGCTGCAGCATTACGTTTTACGTATTTACGTTTTTTGATGTTTTTGAATTTTTGGAATTCTCTCAAACTTAAATATTATCCTTGTAACTCTGTTCCATACTTTCAAAATTATCGTCACGTCTATTATTAGTATTGTACGAGTCTACGGAGACGTCACGGTGCGGTATGTGAAAGAGATGAAAGAAAATGATTCCATTTTTTTCCTTTGGAAGAAACAGACCTACGTAGATTGTGTATCTCATCTTTTGAAAGAGCTACAGCATTATTGTGATAATGAACGTATGTGTATTGCCTTTTTTATGCCTTGACCGTACCGTAACCGTGAATCGTTGCGGTAATTATAAAAGCGCTCCCTCACAGCAGTCTAAAAAAGTGGGAAAGCTGCATATCGTTCTCTTCTGAGCTGCAAGTAGCGGAATCCGAGCCTGCCCAGAAAAAAGTTTCTAGGATATTGCTACGGATAGTAGCCGCGCTCCTTCATGTAGAAAATTCTCAAAAACCCAAGGCAGCCAAAGCTAATTAGAAAAATCACTCCTCACACTTTGAAAACAATAGGAAATATTCCACTTCCCAAAGGCATCCAAAAGCCGGCGCCTTTCTTCTTTGATCTCCGCCAATGTGAGAGTATGGATAAAATTCTGCGGAAAGATAAACAATCGAAAAACAAGTGCCACCATATTAATAGAAGCTACAAGTTCAAGTTCTTTTGATGGTGCGTGTGGGATTAATAGATATTTTATTCAGTTTTCACATAATTTCAACATTCCAAATTTCTACCGATCTTTTGCTCAGTTTTCCCAATCACTTTTTGGAGCATTTGATATATTTTTTTTAAACTTTATGATTAAAATCTCAAATTATAATATTTAATTAAATGAAGACAATATTAGCGAAACTAAATCGAAAATGTGGAGACAGAAAAATCTGAAAAAGATATTGGCACCTAAGGGTCGACCGAGACATGTTTTTCGTTCTCGGCCGAGACCGAGACCGAGACCGAGAATAAATTAAAATCTCGGCCGAGACCGAGAGCCGAGACCGAGAATAGATAAATTGAGAAAAAATATTAAAATGCGCTATTTTGGCATAATATAGTATATTTAAGAATGAAATAATAATTTGTTTTAAGGCGCCGCATCCGCGCTCAAAAAGAAGAAGATGGAGAAATATGTAATTAGGAATGTTAGAGGAGCGCGCTAATATTTAAAGCGATAAAATCGAAAATATTTAATAAAACACGACATCATTTAAAGAAACATTGTGAATTTTTTTCACAATTATAACTTGTAAAATAATTGAAGCAAACGTTTTTAAAATAATTTTTGGAGCATACTTTGCGATTTTTTTTCTATCGAGGGAATTGCAAATAATTTGCGTTTCGGCGTGGAAGGCGTGTAGATATTATCATTATGGTTATAAGTAAAACCCGCCTCGCTGCCAGCCGACCAATCACAATCGACAGCTCTCTCACGCACTGACACCAAGTGACAAATGTGAACGCGTGCAGTAGATTTGAATCCCATTATCCTATACCGTACCTACTTACAACGGTCTCGGTTATGGCCGAGAATCTCGGCGATTTTTCGCCGAGAACCGAGACAGAGTTCTCGGTAGAATTTGTAGCCGAGAATGCCGAGACCGAGACCGAGACCGAGATCTCGGTCGACCCTTATTGGCACCTCTAGGACTCGAACCCGGGACCCTTTGCTCACATGCTTAGAGCACTTGCCATGTAAGCAAAGGGTCCTGGGTTCGAGTCCCAGAGTTGCAAATATCTTTTTCTGATTTTTCTGTCTCCACATTTTCGATTGAGTTTCGCTAATATTGTCTTCATTTAATTAAACATTTGATATCAGCTTATGAGCAGTATTTTGTATAGAAATAATTTTTTCCACGTGACTGATCAATTTAAGAAATAAAAATAGTAAGTTTAAGTAATAAATAGGGTAAAGAAAAATAGTATTGTATATTCTTCTATCACAATTAGTAAAGTGCTATGACTGTCTCACTAGGAACCCCTAGTGAGCCTACCCCTAATATTACGTTTAAAATAACAGACAATCATCATCCTTACTTTGGAAATGCATACTTATGTGGTGGCGTAGTTTATAATATAATCAATTTTTAACAAAAATATAAATAACATGTAATGTCTGTGTGAATTTGTATGAGTGCAAGCGAGATAGCATGCTTGCGTGAATCTATATAAGGCGATGCATGCGAGATTCGTCCTCTTTTGGCTTAAGGCAGCTCCCTAATAAATACATAGTACAGAATACAGTTACGCTCTTCATTTAAGTGTACTTACTACCCACTACAATACACTTCGTCTTCCACATCTGTAAGACCGCATCTGAATTAGCTCTGCCACAACTGGCTCAGACGGACATTACAAACAACACAATGTTAGGTTTAAAATAAAAGACAATCAGCATCGTAACATTGGAATCGCATAGTTATAAATTGGTTTTGATACAATGTTTGATGTTAGATCCGTCTTAGCTGATGATTCAAGAGTTTATGTCTGATTTATATTTACAATATGTGTTATGTCTGATGACCAATGGAAGTAAAATAATAATTAATAATCATTTTCGACTTTACTAATTAAAAACATCGCAAATTCTATCCAACCGGCTTTTTATACTTAAAACCAATTTATTTATTTATTTACGCCTATTTAGGCTTTTACATACATATATATATATATAACAATATTAACGAAATTATACTAGTAAATAGTGCAGGAAACTACTGTTTAAAACACTTGCACAAAAATAAATACAAAGTAAAAATATTATTGAATTTGAACCACACAGTATGTAGGTACAAAATATAAAATCCAAAATAGTTTTTTTCTTTCAGCCAACAAAATACTGTGAATATGTCAGTCAATTTTAATAGCTTTGTCCACTGGAGCGATTTCGGTCGAAAAATGGACCACTTTTATTTTTCTGCGATTGATTTCGGTCCAAAAATGAACCACATTTCCCTACCATTCGTAAAACATTTATTGTAATTATTTAAAACATTTCCTGGACCAGTCGTTTATTTTAACACGAAGCTATTGAAATGCTTTATCTATTATAACCATAGATGTTGCAAATCCGAACTTCGTAGACTATTTTAGAACAATGTTAAAAATAAAAATTTTAAATAATTTTTTCCCGCAGAATTTTTGAACAGCTGTTTATGGATAAAATTAAGTCCCTTTTTCATAAATATGCACCTTTAATTATCAAGTATACCATAGAGAGCATACAGAAACCGAAAATATTCTATGTTGACCCGATAAGTATCCCTCACGGCAGTTTCAAGTAAAAAACACCCAGGATTCGCGCGATTACAAACTTTACGATTTTTTTAATATTTTTTTCATAAACCCTACAAATATGAGATAAACGGTAAAATACAGGTTTTTTCATTGGCTATATAGCACTATAATAAGTGTTTGTGTCTCCATGTCAAAATTCGAAGGTATGATTTATTTAATATTGACGAAAAATTTAAAAAATGACCATCCGGGAAATCTCAAGCAATCGAAGCAAATTTATTCAATTCGCGTGATCGCTCCAGTGGATCAAAATATTCCCCCATTTGATGAAAAAAACTTCAATAAGGGTATGCTTACATATTAAAATAATTGATGTACCAAATATATCAACAACATGGGAGTATTTATATCCTAGCTGTTGAATCCGTCGCATAGGAGTGTAATATTGGGATGTTGACTTAGAATTGTTACAACAATATGGTAGGTACTGTCTTGTGACTGACCTGCCTGGAGTATGAAAAGAGATTACATATTATAATAAATCAGGGGTATCAAACATTGAATTAATGATTTTATACAAACGGGTTAAATGGGAAATGATTCTACGATCAGATAATTTTATTAAATTTAATGAACAAAGTACGTTATCGTAATTTAGGCATTCACAAGGAACCCCCATTATAAAATATAAATACGTATTTAACACGAAATAATCAGGATGAGAATTCGAAATGGGAATCCATACCTCTAATCCATACCATAAATTTGAAACGAGTGTTACTTTTATAAAAACATAGGTAGGACCACACTTTGGGATGCGGGTACGGGTAACGCCGCCCTGGGAACCATTTATTGGACAACCAACACCTATGGAACAGGTCACCCTAAGTGGTTCGCTACTTTTGGTGACTTAGCAGGGGTGCCCCGGTGAGGTGAGATTTGTCTAAGTATCGGTGGCGAATGCGTTTGTCCACCTTCAGCGTGGCGGGCTAAATCAGGAGAGACTAGTTGATAGAGAAATTTTATTGGATGGATTCATACTTCCGTCATTCCTGAACACATTGACTCCCAATTTCCTTCCCACCACTCATACCTTTTTCCTACCGGAAACTTCTTCTCCTTCCTTTCCCCAAAAAGACCCTCCACCCATCAACCCCAAAGATAACATATGCCCTTCCGGGAATTATTTTCTCCAGGGCCTCCTGTGTGGAGCTATTGTAAAAAATAAAAATTAATAAATTAAAAAAAACTTCTAGACATTTTAATACTAGAGTTACGGAGCTTCTAATGCTGCGTATAAATAGACAAATTACGACTTTTTTACATTGGCTCCACACAGGAGGCCCGAGGAAAATAATTTCCACCAGGGCCTATGTCATCTTTGGGAACGCTGTGTGGAGGGTCTTTTAGGAAAGGAAATTCTGGGAAGGCAAAGGGTATGAGGAGTGGGTAAGAATCGGGGGGTCAGTGTCTCCAGGAGAGACAGACGCGTGCTTCCATCCCTCCCATTGCGGTGTAAGGAAATGGAACGAATTCGTGGGATGAGGTTTGTTCAGGTCTTGGCGGTGGATGCGTCTGCCCATCTGTGGCGTGGCAGGTCGGACCGAGAGATACTGGATAAGGGAGGCCTTTTGACCTTGCCGGACTCTCTCGTTCCAAATCCACGCCGGCCAACCGAAACGTTTATTGGTGCATTTTGGTTTATAGAGGTACTAATTTGTGTATGCTTAATTGTTTATTCTTATAAACTTTGTTTACTGATGAAGAACTAAATTTAGTTTCAAAACATTATTAATTTATTGGATAATCAACACCTCTGCCGAAGGTCACCCCAAGTGGTTCGCTACATTTGGTGAATTAGCAGGGGGGGGGGGTTCTTGGGGTGAGGTTTGTCTAGGTTTTGGCGGCGGATGGCCTGGACTCACTGAATCCAGATTTCTAACTTATACCTTTTTCTTTCCCAGAACTTCCTCTCTTCCCTTTCCTCACGAAGAACCTCTTAACGGCATCCCCAAAGATGATATAGGCCCTGATGGTAATCATTTTCCTCCTGTGCAGAGTTAATGTAAAAAAAGGTTGATATTTTTCATAAATAGTTTTTGTTTTTGGTAAATAATAAATATTAGATATTTTAATTGTGAATTTGTGAAGATGAAATTATTTTTAAAAAAAATTGCCACTGGATCATGCTTTTCAAAAATGCCTTCAAAAACCAATATTGTCAATTTTACACAGTCAGAAAGTTAGCTACCGAATGAACAACTTAAATAATAAAAATACACGTCTCAAATACAATAGATTTATTAATTAATTCATTAAAATAAAATAATTTCGGTACCTACTTTACCGTTTTTCTAAATTTCTCAAAATAATTTCCAATTTTGAAAATGACACTTAAATTCAAAGCTAATTCGAGATTATTGAGCGTAAATAATTTCACGCAGAAATATTTCACATGACGCACGGACAACTCAAATGAGAACTTTGATATTTTTTAAGACAAACATTCTCGGAGAAAAACGCCTTCACTACGATTCAGTGGAATTGCATTCACGGCGCCTAAGTGGGAACCATATTTGCTGTCGTCTCAGCCACCAACCGGGAAATTAATTCCACAACGAAATGATGATAAAATTTGCCCTTATATACCTTACATATCCTAACCTAAACTAGCCTAACCTAACGTAACCGAGAAATTAATTTCAAAACTAAATGATAAATTTCCCCTTATGATTAGAAACGAATTAAGAACATTCACTATTAAAAAGTTCTAACCGAAATTATCTCATTTTCATTGGTAATGTATATTATGATTTGAATCAACAGGCATACGACACATAACATCTCGTAACGACTTCGCAAACAATCCATTCCATACCACTTCAAATACGTTTACTCAAATATATTCTTCTCGTACCACCACGTTAAGTAATAAGAAGAGCTGTATAATGAGAGAGTGTGATAGAGTTACCGAATTCAGTTCCGTCTCGAAGCGGTAGAATGAACGTTTATTTCAGATAATGGGATACGTTCCCCCTTCTCATTAAAGAAAAAACATTTCGTAAACTGTCAGATTGCCGCCAGTCTGAAAAAGCTCTCCGCGCTATTTGGTCGGTAGAATTTGCGGAGTTTTCCAAATTGAAAATTACGATCTTCACGAAAACTTTAACATCTCAAAAAAGAGATCCAATCCTTTACAACGAGACAGTTTAACTGATATAATATGTGGCTATTGTGAATTGATTGTAGTTTTTTAATGGTTTGTATTAATATTGAAAATGCAACAATTAAAGTTTTAATTCCAAATTAAAAAATAAATTGTGATAGTTTGTTAAAAAATTGCTGTGCGTGTTTGTGTTTTGTATTTAGCTTTTCAAGACAATTTTCATTCTTGAAATTATTATTTTGAAGGTGAGCCAATAAAACATGATTGTGAAGAATTGTTTCATTCAACAGATCAGACACTAATTACTAGACTAATTGCGACACGGAATACTCAAATGTATAATAAGTAAATAAATAAAAGAAATTAAAGAAGATAAAAATATTTCGCTTCAAAAGAAAGAATAAATATCAGCAAATTCAAGTAGATGAAGAACCCCGGCATTTCTTGCCGGGTCTAAAATCCAAAGGACAAAAGATATTTCAATATTTTGAAACTCGAATATCGCAAATTAAACGTGCTGTGCGAAATTCTATTTTGAAAGGATTATCACGTCAAATCTTTTGAAAATAAATACATCAGCGTGGTGTTAAAAGAAACAAGTAATTTATAAAACAGTTGTTCAAATAATACAAAAACAAATTTGAAATGTTTTTGTAGGTTGTGTTTTTAAACGTGGATGAAATACCGTTTGTTTAATAGTTCATCCATATTGTTATTTATATTTTTAATTGAGTTGTTTATTGGTGTTATAACCAATCAGCTAACCTTTGTTGGTTTATTGCGATAAACTTTCTCAATAAAATAATAACTGTTGTTTACAAATTTAATAATAATATACGAAATAATCATCGATATATTTAATGACATAACCAAAGTTACAATAATAATTTTGCCAGTTTCATTTCTTAAATGTAATACAAATAAAAATATTGTGGCAGAAAGATAATAGCGTACGTGAAGCAGTGATAAGTTTAAAAAAACATTAGTGAAATTTCAAGATCAATCACAGTAATAATTGTTATCAATTGGCATGCGTCACTTTGATTCGATGATTTATTAACACGGAAGTAAAGTAGAAACGAATTTAATAACCAAAACATGGTCAAATGAGGCCATTCTACCATCTACCAAAGACAGAATTGGAGCAGAATCCAAATTAAAACATATAGATGAAATCTTAGTTATTATATTTTTCGAAAATGGAGTCAGTCGTTCCAGAGGATTTGCACGAGCATAGACTGGTTGCTACGTTGAGCAGTGATGACAACGAGTCCTCGACCGTGTTGCCTATTGACATGGTGTTTAATGAAAGCCATGTGTTGTCCATAGCTGTGTACAGTGTCCTTTTGGTAGTGTCAGCTGTGGGCAACTGTACTGTGTTGACACTACTGTTACGAAGGGGCACTCCTAAGACCAGGATCAACACGATGCTGGTGCATCTTGCAGTTGCTGATCTACTTGTAAGTTGTGATATTTATAATTTTCTTTAAGCTTTCGCCGTTTCAGGTGAGGGTTTTATGGAAATACTTTTTAACTTATAAGTAAATAGAACCATTATTTTCTTCTTCTTGATAATGGAGAAGGAGAGTAGTAGTCGCATATATTTTCAGCAAATCAATTTGTGAAATTTTAGCAATAATTATAAACTATACATGTTGACACAATTACGTGCGAGTTGGTAAACATTTTGATATATTTTTAAAGGACTGACTTACCCCTGAATTATGAAGAAACGATTATATGATCTTATCTTGAGGGACATAATTGTCGGTAATCACTGCACAAGCACATAAAAGATTTGTAATAAACACACTGCACTTGATCATTGCAGAGACTTCTTTTACAGACCCTTGTATTCTGATACTGTATTATGGTGAATCGGTATTACGATCTTGATGGAAACAGCTTGTGGTAATCACTGCACAAGCACGTAACAGAATCGTAGTAAACGCACTGAGAGATCACTGTAATAGATCATCGCACAGGCTTCTTTTACGGACCTTGTATTCTAATTAATTATTATAAATGTCACACAGGTAGAATATTAGCTACACACTGTCAGACAGGGACAGGTGGGATTGAGGAATGAGGAAACACGTGTTGTAGTGCATGAGATGCGTATAGTTACGTCGACAAGAATGATAAAGAGGGATGGAATTTGTGGAGGTCTTAATGATGCTGAGATTATTTCCCCAGTCAGTCGGACATTGGTAGTCACTTGGGTTAACACAGGAGTGCTTTCAGAAAATTGATGGAGTGGACATTATTCCACGATATATCCTGCAGTTTGTGTGTTTCCATCTTCACATGACTCAGAATCCTAGGTATGATTGGTCATGGACTTTTTTGATCTTTCTCCGCATTTGCCTTACGATAAATGAAACCGTAAAAACCATATCTAGAACGACCTGCCGAGTGTTCACATTTCGCATTCGATTTGGGTCCAACAGGGTCCTTAATTTGGGAGGTGGGGTTGATACTGCCGCCACGTGAACCATTTATTGTATAACGAACATCCTTGCCATAGGTTACCCCAAATAATTCGCTATGTTTGGTGACTTATCAGGGATCATGGAGTGAGGTTGGTCTAGGTCTTGGCGGCGGATGCGTTACCAAACTACTGCATGGGAGAGACTGATTGAGGGAGATCTTTTGACCTCTCCAGCCGTACCCTCCGACCCATAGCCCTGTGTTACACTTGGGAGGGTTCGATTCATACGTCTGTCACTCCTGGACACGATGACCCCTAGATTCCTACCCATCTCTCATACATTTTTCCTTCCCAGAACTTCCTCTCCTTCCTTGCCCTAAAGAGATCCTCGACATAGCATCTCTAAATACCACAAATGAGAATTTTTTTTCCACAGAACCTCCAGTACGGAGCTCAAAATACTCGGCATTCTGTTTGTATATTTATTTTTATTCTTACGTCAGTATGAAGTCCACCTATCGAGCTTTCAACAAGTTTTCAAACATTTGATTATTGATTTATTCATATTAATCTAACGTAAGCACTTATTTACCCAGAAGTTATCAACCATTATCGTAGGCAAGGTCACGACAAATTTAGAGAACTTTTAATTAAAATTGTTTTGTGTTTATTATTTGATCTGCTGGTCAAATAAACAACCCACGAATCCTGAGCAAGGGACATTCCACTTGGAAACTTTATTAATTAATTTGGATTTGACAAGGATGACTACATTTATATCTTGTAGATTCTGTTATTTTTTCTTTTAATGTAATTCTGCCCAAGTGCTTCCATGGCTGTACTATGTACACTCACGAGTACTGTGTTGCTATCCAGTTGGGCGAAGTTGCGAGCCTAGTTAAGAGGGCATTACCAGAGAAAGCCGGAAATACGTCATTTTCAAAAAAGTTTTTAGACGTATTGACTCTTTTCCGCAAAAAATTATAAATGGATTTCGAAAGATTGTTCTTTTATCTAGCATAGTTATGTAATAAATTTTTAGATTTTTTTTGAATTTTTAGTATAATAAGGTTATTCCATAGGTCGTTGGCAGATTTGTTAAATTTTCAAAAAAGTTTTTGTATTATACCACACCCATTTCAAATAATGTAATCATGCAGTAAAATAAATCAATACATTATCTAGCAAAGTTATGTATTAGAATTTTAATTTAAGTTTCAATAAAATCATTAAAAAATATGTACGTACATGTGTTTCTTGACGAAAATTGGTCCATTTGTGTATTTATTTGCGCACTTACAAACTAATATATTTCAGATTTTTTTAACATTCTTATTAAATTTAGACATTATTGAAAAATGATAAATACTTATAATCAAAAAATAACTACAAAAAGTACACTATTTTAATAGTTTTATCATCACGCCTTTCAGCATTTTTGGATGAAGGTATAAATTAAAGCTAATTTGGATTGAAATAAATTCGATATTGAGTTATAATTTAAAAAAGCTGGTACGGAGAATAATCAATCTTTCTCATTGTAACCGCCCTGCACGATCGGAAGAACAACTTTCGACGAAATGTGGATTTTCGTCCGCTGGCTGGTTAAACGCTCTTAATGAAGGGGCTGTATGAAGGGATTTAAAGCCAGGAAAGATAGACGGAAAACAGTAGATTTTTTAGCATTCATATCATTTTACACCATATTACAATGTTCTAGTTTCACGTCCATGTATGTAAGTATATCAATGAATATTTATGGAACCTAGGTACTTGACATACTTTAACAAGTGTTTCCTGACATTATTTATAGTAAAATATGTAAATCACGGCCGCCGTGGTCGAGAGGTAAGATTCTTGAATCCTAATTCAAAAATTTTCTTATATTTTTCAACACCCTTTAATAAAATAATATTAATCATATTCTCTATATTTATCTCATTTTTTGTTCATTATTCATTAAACTAACCCGTCATCCCATTTTCAGACAAACTCCTGTTTTACAGGGACATTTGAGGGTTTAGCTTCGTGCATCATAAGTGTAGCTTAGTTTATTAAAAAAATTAGAGTCCTTGTGAGAGCCCTGAAGGAGTAACCATCTGTTACTTATACCAGGGCGGGTAAGTGGTGGATAACCTCCAATGTACTTTACGTATCTCCGTGGTCGAGGGGTAAGGCTCTTTCTTGACTCGCTATCCAAAGGTCGCTGGCTCGTATCCCGGGGGCGTATTTACAATCCCTACCGCGTTTCAGTCGCTTTAAATTTTCAATATCAAAATTTAAATATTTAGAAATAAAATTATTAATTTCTAATATACTCATCAGAAAGATTATTTTATCTAGATCTTAGAACAATTTTTGTTTTTGCAATGTGATAAAAAATAACCAATATAGAGGTATATTTAAAATGAAAATTGTCGTTACCGCGACTGAATCGGTAGGTTTTGTAAATACGCATCCCGGGGTGCGCAAATGCATTTTTTTTTATTAATATGTATTATTTGACAATTAATTCATTTAAAACAATAATACTTAAAAATAATTAACTTTACAGGTGGTCAGAAAAGGAACTAAAATTGCCCTGCTTTTTGTTATCCGACGTACTTTTTTAAACTTTGTTTTTGTGAAACAAATCGATGCAAATGAGAAAATTGATGAAATTATTTTAAGCAAGGAGATCTTAGATTATCGTCGACCCCTATCGAAAAAATATTACATCACATTTTTTTTTAATTTAAAAAACATCCATCATATTTTTTTTTTAATTTAAAAGAGACTATTAATATAATTTTCCATTAAAATATTACATTTTATTATAGATACTTACCTACTTTAACGATTGTGTGAATTGTTCTTCCAACAATCAGATCCAAATTTGAAAATGATAGTTTAGAAACTAAGCAAATTTGAGTTCATGTTTGTACCAAATTTCACGCAGGAATCTAACGCACGCAACACGTGAAAAGTCACGGGTATAGTATTTTTTAAAGTTTTTTTATTTAAATACCGCACAAAAGTCCCAACAGCTCCCGACTGAAGCCATTAAGGCTACGGCATCCATTTACGTTGTTGGTGGGGAGGGAAAGGAAATGGTAAAGAGGAAGGTGGGGAAGTATCTGCATATTCAGATCTGATAACCGAACACAGCTAAATTTCAATTTCAAGCAATATTACAATTCTAAGTGGTGGTCTTACACCAGGGCGATACTGACGGCCGCTGTTCCCAATTCTACTAATCAATTACTAAACCGAAACTAAGGCATAACCCTGCTCAAATGCACAACAACGCTCTTTCCAACACATAAGCATCGCTTAATAATCGCTTAATCTAAGGAAACCGGACATTGAGCAAAACAAAGTTATAAAAAGTGTCAACAGAGTGGCGCTAACGTCACGTGGTACCGACGCACAGTGGCTGAAATTTGAGCGCTGGCGCGACGTTCACCCCAGATCGGCATGTTCCCGAAATTATTTTTTTTACTAATGTATTCTCAATTAACCACTGACATTAAAAAAATCATTGAAAATAACATCCGAAGCTTACTTACTCGGTAATTAGTCACAGAACTGAGATGGTCGGGCGCGCAATAACGCTGCTGTATCTAGGCGAGTTGGAAGGAGTGCGAAATCTGGTTGTTTGTGTACTCATTATACAAAAAAGTATTTTTTTAAATCACTTCAGATATTCTTTAAGATATGTGCTTCATTTTAACAACTTAAAAAAATATTTTTTTCTATTACTTGGTTCAAAGTTAACGTTTTTTTAACTTTTTTTCCAATTTTTTGTCTTTAATGGAGTAGGAATAAAAAACTTCACGAGTCTTCACTCCAATTTTAACAGAATATTATTGCTGTGTCATTTTTGCACTTGGAAGAAAAAAATCACCACCAACATATAGCCAGCCACTCCAGTAATTACATTTTAAAGAAATTAT
The DNA here is from genome assembly GCA_917880885.1 of Limnephilus marmoratus. Lineage (NCBI taxonomy): Eukaryota > Metazoa > Arthropoda > Insecta > Trichoptera > Limnephilidae > Limnephilus > Limnephilus marmoratus. Next base: position 42,015,806 of record OU862924.1, on the reverse strand, counting down.
ATGTAATTTTCGTCATTTTTTTCAGAATCCAATATTTATTTGTCTCAGATATGTCAAAGAAAGATCAACTTAATGTAATATTTAGTTGTGTGTACCATTGAAAAAAAAATTAAGTTATTCACAATTACTCGCTAACAATTTAAATTAACATCTGAAAATTAATTATTCTGTAATTAGTCGTAGAACAGAGGTACACTGGGCGCATATCTACACTGCTGTATTTAGGTGATTTTGAAGGTATGCGGAATCAAATTTTTTGTGTACTTATCATTGGTATATATTTTTTTAAATACTTTAAATACTCTTCAAGATACATCCTTTACGTAAATAAGTTAAAAAAATATTTTTTTCATAAATTATATCTGTTGCCTTGGTTCAAAGTTTACGTTTTCACGTTTACATCCATTACTGACCCTTAGGTACTTTGTTAATTATTATAAAATACCCATAGTCTGTACTAACTTTTGGTGTTTTCCTATTATATTATTATTATGCATATGTCATTAAACGTTAATTATAACTTTAAATACTTGCCGACTATAAAATTTTTTTAAATGCATCGTACATTAGCATTATTAGCGGGAGTTAAAATATTCGTATAGGTTGAATTACGCTAATTACCCCCATTATTAAACTTTTATTCCCTACTGTCTGGAAAATCCTAAGTACTATTGCTATGTACATCAGTTAATAATAATGTGCCGAATGTACATATGTGTTTCTCCTTCAATTTTTATCAGATTCGGTGTCATTAGAGATTGCAATGATTTTAAGTTAACGTTAATCACCTAAACAGTTTTTCCAAATAATTATAAGCATAGGGTTGCTACTGAAAATCACATTTTTTATTTATATTAAATTATATAATAAGTATTTTGTTTTCACTGTATTTTTATTATCTGTTTTTATTTTAAATTATAATCTATAAAATATAATACTTAGCGCCCAAGTGACATGCTATTTTTTATAAAAATCATTATTAACATTTCAACTAATAAGAATTAACAAAAAATAAGTGGTATTTCTTATTAATACTTAAATAACGTCAATGAACTGCCAAATGGTCGAACGCCGAGAACGATGTCGCGCCAAATCATCAAAATCAGCCACTGTGCGACGCGCCGGTGGCAAAGGTCAAGCTAACACTTTATTTTTCATATATTTTATACATTTGTTTAAAAAATATTAAAATCAAGTTTATGGATAACAGTATTTAAAAGAAATTATGTGTGTTATTAATAAATACAATATTTAACTCTTTAATATTAATTTAACATCGAAAGTTTTGACTTTTTTTTTATGCCATTTTGGGCGGGGCTAAAGTGGGCGGGGTACCTTAAGATATTGAACGATAAAATATTTGGGAACAGCGATAATCGAGCGTTACTTTTAAAATAGTTACAAATTGTTTAACTGATGGTAGACTCAGAATGGTCCATCAAAAAGTTAGGAACAGCGGCCGTTAGTGTTTCTTCCATTCTGGAAGGTGCCGCAAAAATACAATATATTATTTTAAATTAATTAATTGTGAAACAACACAAATTAATCAAATAAAATTTATATGCGCATGCCGGGATTTGAACCCGTGACCTTCAGATTGCGGATCCTTACCCCTCCACTACAATTAAAATCATTTTCAAATATTATATAATACTAGCTTTTTCCCGCGGCTTCGCTCGCATGGTGTAAGGGGGTTCCCACCCCCCCCCCCCTCCCCCTCCCCCCTCCCCTCTCCCCCATCCCGCCTACATTTAGTTTTTAATTTTAATTTTTCATGTTTATTAAATTTGGTACCTAGCATAGGTACCTACTTAAAATATCGAAAATTCTTGATTCGATTCAAACTATTAGGGGAGTACCTACTTTAAATAAATTTATCAACTTAAAGATTTTCAAAAATAGAATCCTGATTTAACAATCATTTTATTGCAATATGTCTTTCTCAAATACACGAACTGTCAAACGTGCGATAGTCGTTAGGTTTTCTGAAATTATCCAATTTTCTGCGCAATTTTCTTAATTTTTCTCTCCGTAAGAACCATCCTCGTACTTCAAGGAATATTCTAAAAAAAGAATTAGCGAAATCGGTTCAGCTGCTCTCAAGATTTGCGCTTAGCAACACATTCAGTGATTCATTTTTATATATAAGAAGATGTAGGTAATTTACGGCTTGTCAATTATTTGCATAATCAGTTCCAATTTTTAAAATTACACTTCAAATTTAACTTAACCGAGTTGATTTAACCAGAGTTGAACTTCAAAAATTCGGAGAATTCACAAAAAAGATACTTAACTTTTTTAAACATTAAACTCCACACACGAGAATAACTAACCTGGGGGCCTGAATCGTCTTTGGGGACGCTGTGTGAGGGATCTTTTAGAGTTATCTTTTACATTTTTATTATGCGTCATTCTTTCTCACGTGCTTACTGGAGTATGCTACTAATAATAGTGGTATTCAAACCATCGTAAATAAAAAATAAAAAAAAAAATAACCACAGGTAAACATCGTGTATTCAAACCAGTTATATTATTAATATTTTTATTATAATAATTCTGTAAAAATCCACATAAAGTAGGACTTATTTATCAATGAGAGAAAAATAATTGTTTCATGTTATTAGATAATTGTGATGATGTTATTAGATTATTGTAATAATAATAATTACATAGAGGCTGACTCAATAACATGGCTCCATACACGTTTATTGCTTTATATTTCGTCACTTTGGTTAGACAGGGTTCCAACTTCGCTTTACCAAGTTCGGAGATATGACATGTCAAAGTTCTAACATCAAAAAGTTTGCAAACGATTATTACGATTTTTGGATTTCTGATTTGGAGGTTAAAAATGACTCTTTTTTGTAAAATTAACGTGTTATTATTTGCAGTTTTGTTGTATTTCTTGAGTAAATGTTTCTGAATTTTTTTTTGCGTGTTTTCTAAAATAAATCTGTGAATATTTTATATTGCCTTCATCACAAATGTGACCTTATTTGCACAAGGTTCTAACTGACATGTTTTTTAGAAATGACCATTGACTGTAAAACAATTTCTTTTGTTCATTTCTATAACCAAAGTCACCAAAGCCAGTTATGCATAAAATTAATATATATCTACACATTGGCGTGTTGTTGGGTCTTAATTTGAATTTTCTAAGTTATTTTGCTAATTTATTACCCCTAAAAAACTCATGGTGCTTATTTCATATATCCGTCTCTATAAAAACCTTTAAAAACCACAACATTTTCTCATATTTTTTTCATTTATTTAATTTATCCTTGTAAGAACATTTAATCACAAACATACTCAATTTGGGAGGCGGGAATGGGTACCGCCGCCCCGGGAACTTTTATTGGATAACCAACACCTCTGCCATAGATCACCCCAAGTGGTTCGCTACGTTTAGTGATTTAGCAGGGTTGAGGTTTGTCTAGGTCTTGGAGGTGGATGACCAGGACACACTGAATCCCAGATTCCTACCCATTTCTTAAACCCTTTTCCTTCCCAGAACTCTCCTCTCCTTCCTTTCCTTAAAAAAAACCCTCCATACAGCATCCCCAAAGATGACATAGGCTCAGGGAAATTATTTTCCTCAGGGCCTCCTGTGTGGTACTCATGTAAAAAAAAAGATTCATCGCAATCGGAAGAATAATGTAAGAAATAATTTCATAACGCTAGAGTTCACCACAAAATAATTTCTATTTACATTCGTAAATAGAAACCATCGCGGGCGTGCGCACATCCAATCCCCAAAGTTTCATCGCAATCCGATAAATGGTTTAGGAATGCATAAGATTTTTTTTTTTTTTTTACATTAACTCCACACAGGAGGCCCTGAGGAAAATAATTTCCCTCAGGGTCTATGTCATCTGGGATGCTGTGTGGAGGGTCTTTTTGAGGAGAGGAAGGAATGAACATTGGTCTTGAAGAGACCCATGTTGTAGGAAGGAGGAAACACAGAGGCCGGCAAATCATTCCACAGCCGAACTGTTGAACACAAGAACGAGTCGAAGAAACGACCCGTTCTCATGTGACAAATGTCAACTGTGTACAAATGTTGGGCACGCGTTTGGCGTGTTTCCCGACTATGCACCGGTGCCGAAGGGATCAATGATGCTAGTTCCTCGGAGCATCTTCCATTGTAATACCGGTAGAACAAGGATTGCATTCCCACCCGACGCCTGTGCTCTAAAGATTGCAATCCGTCTGTTAAGATGGGAGAATCTATCAAACGGACCGCCCGTTTCTGCACAGAGTCGAGGGTATTTTTCAGGTATTTTGGAGCTCCAGACCAGAGGTGGCTGCCAAATTCAACCGTGGGGCGCACTTGCGATTTGTACAGGGTTAGCAGTTGTGTACTATTAAAGTATCTGCGGGCCCTGTACAGTACGCCCAGTTTTTGGGAGGCTAACTTTACTCTGGCTTCGATGGAGCCCCCATACCTGAGCTGGTCACTTAGGGTTACACCAAGCATATCAATGGAGGGCCTGTTCGGAAGAAAGAAATAAAGATACAAACAATGAAACATTAATTTTTATATATTAAGATTTACATTTATTTATGGTGGGTAGGGTATATAGAATACTAAACTAAACAGACTGGCATTAAATAATATTGTAGTTACATTGGATGAGAAACCATCCGACCTAATGGGAGTTGCGAGAACAAATCGATGGTCCCTAAGAACAATGCCGTACCTGCTAAAATTGAAATTCATTGATTTATTGGCATATTTTGTTTATTTGAAATCCAAATGAAATCCTCAGCACGGGAGATCCCAGTGAGGATATCATTTTTTATTTTTTTTATTGAAAAATTTTTATTTTTTGCTACAGTACATACAATTGATACATAAATATAATGAAAGTATATAAAAGATAAAACTTTATACAATTATTAAATACAAATATACATATATTTTTTTAAATATTCTCCCATAATAAGCAGATGCTTGTGTATACGGGAGGAAGTATTATTTGTTAGGTTATTTTGATTTTATTTTTTTTAAATTTAGTTTATATAAAGAATAAGAGAAACTTATGTGTATATATGTGTACATTTTTTTAAATTTTTATTTATTATTTATTTTTATTTTTAAGGTTTTCAGTATATTTTTTTAATTGTGTTTTGAAATTTTTGAAACTGTCCTTAAGGGATCTTATATTTTCTGGTAATTTATTAAAGAAATTTGTTCCCAAGTATTTGTAGTTTTGTTGACCCAAAGTTTTTTTACAAATGGGAATTGGTAACATGTATTTTTGCCTGAGATTTATTGTGTTTTTGAAAGGTATGGTTTTTTTTAGGATATCCTCTTTGTAAACTTGTAAGGTTGAATGATACAGGAAGAGAGTATTTAATTTTCTGACTTTAAATTCTTTGAATATAAGTTCAGATGAATATAGAAATGATTTTTTTAATATTATTTTTATTATTAGTTTTTGCGCAATGTAGAGAGGTTGTGTGTGAGTTTTATACGCGCCACCCCATCCTATTATACCATATTGGATTATGGATTGACAGAATGCGAAGTACGTCATTCTCAGTAGTTCTTTACTTATCATTATCCCTATCCCTACTGTTACTAAGAAATGAAGACAAAAAATCATTTTTATTATTATTATTATTATTTAAAGTCTGTATTTCCGGATTTTTTAATGAAATGAAATGCAAAATATAACTATATTTCTCGATATCAAAAATAGTAAAAATGCTGAAACGAAACTTTTAACAGCTCTACTGCAAAACTAAGTTATTCGGGATCGTCAAAATAATTATTAAAATGAAACCAAAGGTATTCCTGTACACTGTACACAGATGTTTGCCGGGTCGTGTTGTTTCCGTTTGAATGACCACATGACGACCTCCGTAGTCCAGTGGGTAAGACTCTTGACTCACAATCCGGAGGTCGCGGGTTCGAACCCGGCATGCGCAAATAAATTTTATTTGATTAATTTGTGTTATTTCACAATTAATTCATTTAAAATAATATATAGTATATTTGCGGCATGTTCCAGAGTGGAAGATACTATTAGTATCGCCCTGGTGTAAGACCACCATTCAGAATTGAAACGTTGCTTGAAAATGGCTTTAGCCGTGTTTGGTGACCAGATCTGAATAGCCAGGTACTTCCCAACCTTCCTCTTCCCCACAACCTTCTCCTCCCCACTACCTTCAGCCTCACAACATACCCCAATTGGGGAGTGCCATAGTCTCACTGGCCCCAGACGGGAGCAGTTGAGATTCTTGTGCGGTATTCACTGTAAAAAAAAAAAAACATGCAGGAATGAGATATTAAACATATTTAGACTTAAACGAAAGACAGTGATTTTTCATATAATTCTTGCCAGTAATGCGCAATTTATTTATTAAATGAAAAAATACACTTTGAAATACGCGATTTGATAAATTCCTATGAGAAAGATTAATATTATAATATCTCCGTACTAGCTTTTTAAAATTATAACTTAATATCGATTTTATTTCATTTCAAATTTGCTTTCATTTATACCTACTCGTATATCCAAAAATGCTGAAAGGCGTGATGATAAAACTATTAAAATTATGTACTTTTTGTAATTATTTTTGATCATTAGTATTTATCGTTTTTCAATAAAGTAAACAAAATAAAAATGTAAAAAAATCTTAAATACATTAATTTGTAAGACCGTAAATAGATAGAAAAAATAGAGAAATTTTCGTCATAAATAAGTGATCAGACATATTTTTTAATGATTTTATTTGAACTAAAATCAAAACTTTGAAACATGCGTTTAATAGGTAACGTATTGATTTACAATATTTTATGATTACATGGTATGAAAATAGTAAAATAAGATTTTTCGTTTGAAAATTTAACAAATCCGCCAATGAGCTATGGTATAAACTTATTTTACTAAAAAAAAACATTTTTTCTCAAAATTAAAAACATGCGTTTACTAGATAAAAGAACAATCTTTCGAAATCAATTTAAAAAAATTTGTGGAAGAGTCAATACGTCAGGGACAAATCCAAAGTAATAGCCGGTTTCGATTAAGTCCTCGGCGATTGCCGATTTGTCAGGGTGGCCAAGTTTACAGGCACGAAAGTGTTCTGATATCCTAACACATATGATAAAGGATATCAGAACACTTTCGTGCCTGTAATCCTGGGAAGACCCAAAACTCATAGAGCACGCCTGATTACGGAGGCAATTGAAATTCACAAAAATCCTATTAATATTAATATAGACGACGGAGCAAAGCTCAATAGTTCTTAGTATCCGGTAATTGACGGTTACATCAAGGCTAAACGCAAAAAACATGTTGAAGTATATTGTAGCGCCAGCTCTTAGAGGAGTGGAGCTGGCGACACGGTATCGCTCCTAAGTAGATAAGTGCAAACATCACCCCTAACTATTACACATCTGCCCTGATGATATACACTGTAACGCTGTCCGAAACGTTGGCTAAAGAAGGAGGTAGCGCAAGACGGCATAATATCCCAAAAAACTAATAACAAAAATACTTTTGGCCGTGAAAATCGTATCTGCCTTCTACCTAATTACTTACAAATAAGAAAAATAAATTCCAAAATTGGCAGCAAAGCAATCCGAGGTATTTTAAATAGTGCCATATTGTGGCAAAAAGCGCTCCAGTGGTTAGAAACAATATCGGCGACACCCGGAAGTGCAGTCCCACCTAGTAAAATCTGCGGATAGCACAACATCTCTTGTATTTCAATAGCTTTGAACTTAATCTATAATTCCCTAAGGCTACGAACGCACAGGCAGGTGGCTGGCTTAGCGCCTAGAGCCTTGTGGCAAAAAACCAACAAGTTGGTTTACCTGGATACACGCTAAGCGGCTATCTACTACCTATCTAGGCTCTAGGCGCTAAGCAAGCCGCCTGCCTAGGCGGACGTAGCCTTACAGTGTATTTATGTTAGCATATACGTCAGGGATGAGAGTTATTGACTCTATTGAATAGTGCAAATTAATGATTTGTATTGTTTTATTGTTGGAGGAGCGGCTTTATTACCTTCATTTGAATATCCCATCTGGTGTGTTAATTACCTTCCCTGTGATAGGTTACAAGGGCGTTTGCAAGGGGGATAGGGATCAAATCACCACCACCACCGCATCCGCCTCAGTATTACGTAGGAAAAAATGTACTCGATGATTACATTCCTGGAAAATCTGTCAAGTAGATGTGTTCAACTGCACGGAATACGTGGCTATAATAACATACCTGAACCACAATAATCAATGTTAGGCATTTATTTATTTATTTACGGACAAATAGTCCTATTAACAATATAACAATAACACGAACAGAAAAGAAAAAAAGTGAGATCACAATGAAAGGAGATTACATATAGATGAAGAGCATTGACAAAATACATATAATATAAAAGTACATTTTTTTTTTTTTTTTTTTTTTTTTTTTTTTTTTTTTATTAGATTAAATATACATTTAGTACAAAAATTTGAGTAGACCCACAAAGCTGTCATATGACAGCTTGTCTGCAGGTTCTAACAATTTAAACATTCTTAATATAATATCTGAGAAAATATTTGTAAATACATTTATAGTTTTAAGGAAACATTAGAATAGATCACATAGTAATATTGGATATTTTAACTTACAATCATAATATATAAGATATTTCAATATATCTGCCTAATAACAAGATATGTAGGCAGCTATATTAAGATATTCAAAGATACATGGAGTTTTCGTTCATTAACCATAGTTTTATCATTTTAGGACTTAGTCTCTCATTTTTTTCAAATTTTATGTTTTTATTGATTTTATTGAAAATCACTGGTATTAGATATTCAAGAGTACGGCTTCCATATTTATTTAATATTCGAGGAGTTTTTAGGCCCTTTCCTTCTCTAAATCTTGTGGTATGTTTGTGTACAAGGAGGTGTTTGTAAGGGCTTTCCCCCATATTATCCATAATAGTAGTGAACCAGTGGAGACCTTTTATTGTAAGTAGGCTCTCTGAGCCATACAGTAGTTTTAAGTTATGTCTCTGTTTGTAAATATTTGTTGTGACAATTTTTTTTATTATGGCAGTTTGTAAATTTTCAATATATTTAATGTAAGTAGTGCTTGCATGTCCCCAAGTTCGAATACCATATCTAAGGATGGATTCGACCATAGAAAAATATATGAGTTTAAGAGTACAATGAGGCAAAATAAATTTTAATTTGTAAAAGTTACTAGCTAAGGATCTGAGCTGGTTACAAATTTTAGCCACTTGTTTATCCCACTTAAAATTGTTATCAACAATTATTCCCAGATAAGTATATTCATTTGTGAAATCTATTTTTTCACAGTCACAAACATTAACAATTCCTCTATGTATACAGTCAAAGCTATGAGCGGTTATTTTAGGAACATTCCACATTTTCAAACTTGGAGATTTTATGTACATGCATTTGGTTTTTTTCACATTAATAATTAATCCTACATCATGAGCCCATTTGAGAAGCTCGTTAAAATCTCTTTGTAATTCTTGTATAGCTATTTCAGGATTTTCATGTGATACAACAAGAGCAGTATCATCAGCAAAAATGAATCGACGAGCTTTTTTGAAAATCTTACACATAGCAATTACATATATAATATATAATTTTGGACCTAGAATTGACCCTTGCGGTACTCCCGATTTGATGTATCTTGATTTACTAATTATATTTAAAATCTTAACACTCATTTTTCTATTTTTCAAATAGTTTTTGAAGAATAAGAGGAGTTTACCCCGGATACCTATAAATTCAAGTACTTTAATTATTTGTAAATGGCTAAGTGTGTCGAAAGCTTTTGAGAAATCAATAAATAGAACCAATACATGTTGTTTACAATTTAGTTGTGAATTTATATGATTAGAAAATTTTTCGAGCAATTTATCGCAACTTTTATTTTTTTGAAAGCCATACTGGCATTCATCAATAATACTCAGATTATTTAAGTATTTATCTAAATTTATTGATATATATTTTTCTAAGATTTTTTCTAATGCAGGAAGTAAGGAAATCGGCCTGTAATTGTTTATTAAAGAGTGATTTCCATTTTTAAAGATAGGCCTTACAATGCTATATTTTAGTTCATCGGGAATCTGGCCCGTATCAATTATTCTGTTAATTAAGTGAGCGATTATAGGACTAAGTAATTTAACATGTGTTTTCAAATCATACATACGAATTAAATCTATGCCTGGTGTCTTGGAATTTTTCATACCTCCGATAATTAATTCGATTTGCTTTGTATTTGCTCGTGGTAGATACATTGTGTGATTTAAATATTCCGGCGTGTATTCTGACGCTCGGACATCACATACATGTAATAACTTATTTACCCCCTCATCAAAAAAGTCTGCAAAATTTTCTGCCACTGCATCTTTCGACTCGGATTTTAAGAAATATTTTGATATGACTTCATCACAACCGGATTTATCTTTCCTACCTAAAATTTTATTAATTTCATTCCATGTTTTTTTAATGTCTTTGAAACAGTGTTTAAATTTATAATTAAAGTTTATTTTTTTTGTGTTTATTATTTGTTTATTTAATTTATTTCTGTATTTTTTGAAATCGATTTCATATTTTTTGTTGTTAGGTGAGTTTTTCCATTTCCTCCAAAGAGTATCTCGTGTTTGTATATTTTCAATGAGGCTATCATTCATCCAAGTTTTTTGATAATTGCGATATTTTTTATTAAATTTTGTGATGTTACTTAGTTCATAAATATTTTTAAATTTCGATTTCATTTCTTCGTACAATACATTTGGTTCAGATAATTTTAGCATTTCATTCCAATCGGTGATTGAGATAAATAGATTAACTTTTTTTTCAGAGAGTGCAGTATAGTACTCAGTGTGCGATTTGTCTAAAGTGTGTTTGTCGTAGTTAGAGAAATAAATCGTCGTTGCAATTAGGTAGTGGTCAGCTATTATTGTTTCACATACGCACGAACTGATTTCTATGGTCTCCCTCTCTCTTATATAAATATGGTCTAGACAAGTAGCCGTTATATAGTTTGACAATACTGCTTCTCGTGTCACATCGTGAATAGTTTTGACAAATCCGAAGTTGGCCATTAGGTTTTCGTATTGGATTACAATCGGTTCGAGCTCATGTAAAATGTTTACGTTCGAATCGCCAAGAATTAAAAAGGATTCTTTAATGTCAATACTGCCCAATATAGTTTCCAGTTCATGGAGAAATAATTTTTTATTTGTGTTTGGAGGTCTGTACATTGCCAATAGATGTAAACGTTTATGTTTGTAAATAGAAATAGTGCCGTAAACGCATTCAAAATTAGTTGTTACTATATTTATTTTTTCGAATGTAAGATGATCCTTCACGTATACAATAATTCCGCCACCCGATCTTTTTGTACGACAAAAATAGTAAGAGTTGAAACCCGATATTTTGTATAGGTTTACATTATTTTCATTTATCGACGTTTCACATAGCGTTATTATGTCAATATTTCGCAAGGAACTAGAAATAGTTAGGAGGAAAGTATCAAAATGTTTTGATAAGGATCGAATGTTAAGGTTAATGGCAGTTATATTATTAATTCCTAATACATGTTTATTTGACCAATTTTCAAAATTGTGAGTACGTTCATAATCAATTTCTGATATGTCAAAATCTCCGTTCAAATCACCCATACTGAATAATATTTAAATATTTAAATATGCGGGAGTAGTATGTCAACATGTATGAAGATTTATGAAGGCAAATTATAAAAATCAATGTTTTTATAGCAGTAAGCATTAACAATATATTCATAGTTAGATTTTGATTTTGATCAGAACATATTTGGTTTAATAATTGACAACAATAAATATTTTTTCTGCATGTACGAGTGAACAAAGGATAGGCTAACATCAACATACATTTCAATATTAGCGTGTTAACACTGTGGTTACCGGACAATAATTCAGAATATAATATAGTTGGAGAAGAAAAAAAATGTAAGGATATGAGATACTCATATTTCGTAAGTAGAAGACGTATATTATTGAGCTTAACAGAAAAAGAGGTTAAGTGTTTAAATAGAGTTTTGGTTAAAAGCATTAAATGTTGTTTTTTAGAATAAAAATACATACAAAACATACCTAATCATAATAGATGCGACTTTGCGCGATATACATCATCTTTTTAAGGTAAGTGTGTCTCAAAAAATTGTATACGTTAAGATGCATGAATGAAAATGATAATATGAAGTTAAATAAAAAAAAAATGATTAGCATTTTAATTGTTTTTTAGAATTATAATACATACCTAACCATAGTCTATACGACTTTGAGCGATATGCATCATCTTTTTGTAGTAAGAACAATTTGTATTATTAGCTTTATGATTTGTATTTAGGTTCATCTTGAATATAGTGTTCTGATGAACACAATTACTACATTTTTCTTCAGTGTTTTTGTTAGGGCATTCCTTCCATTCGTGATCCTTTGCGCAATGTAAACACGTCGCACTTTTATCCTTATTTAAACATTTTAATGCAGTGTGACCAAATTTGAGACAATGGTAGCATTGCGTCACGGGGACGGCGTCTTCCACTCGTACTCTGCTAAAACCAATGTTGATTTTTTCCTTTTCCATGAGGTATGACCTTACTGCTCCGCTAGTTTCAAGTATATAATTAGTGAGTCCATTTTGGTTTTTTGGTTTAAACATTTTTATTAATTTAATCGTGTTTTTGATATCGTTATTTATGATATCTTTTATTCCATCGTTTTGCGTTTTTAAAGCCTCAATTATGTCCTCTTCAGTTAAATCTACTTGAAGATTTCTTAAGAATATTTTTGGATTTTTCTTTCTTAATTCCTCTGCAACCATGTTTTTTTTAAGGGTTTTATTGATTTCATCCGTCAATTTCTCTGCATGTAATTTTGAGGGGCAAGATATAATTAATTTATTTTGCGAGGCTTTTCGTATTCCATTTACTGCGATACCCAAGTTTGCTATTTTAATTTTCTTTACGATTTGTTCTTTAATAGCATCCGATGTCATGTTCGCATCTTCACCTTTGATGATCAATGAGAATTTGGATTCCGGGATTACTTTGAGACAACTTGCGTATGTTTTTTTTTCAAAATTACTCGTATTCTCGATTTTTTTTTCTAATTTTTCGATTAGTTTTGACTGGAGACAAACAATCTCGTTTTGTAAAGATATTTTTTCCTGAGTCCATTTTTCTTCTAGTAGTTTTATATTTAATTCCAGATTACTTTTTGCCTTCGAGTCCTTTACCGTAGAAATATTTGAAATTTCTGATTTTATGTTTTCTATTATCGACAGCACGTCCATAATGGGTTAAGCTTGTGGCCGCCCCGCGGACCACCTCACTCCCGGCAAAACTTGCTACTGCTCTCTATCTCACTCCCGCCAAATAATTTGAAGGACGTAACACTTTCAGTAATATAATTTCTCGATACAATACGTCCACTCGCTACCGCTGACAGCGGTTGATGAACACATAGAGAAGACATAGAGAAGACATAGAGAAGATAACTACAAGTAGCTTGAAGATGGATTTAAAAAGACTTTAAAAAACCACATTGCGTAACGACTGCCGAAAGTCATTTCGGCTTACACCAAAAAATTCAATCCTTTGATTTGTGTTGACAAGTCTCGACATTCTGGATAAAGGAGAATGATATCCATAATTAGTAGAATGTTGATTGAGGAACAGCAATTCATCAGCACTCAAGTGACTATGTTACTATCGTTTATCTTTAATTCTGTTATGATTTGATTTATATGTACAATCTGGCTTCTTATGGTTACCAATGTATTGATATTTTATGTTTTATGTAAATTTTAGTTTTATATACTTAATCTTTTGTTTTATAAAATTTTTGATCTCATACTGCTTTATTATAAATTTATTATTTAATTTTTTTTTATTATGCTGTTAATCAGAGCAGTGCCGTAAATAGGGCTGTGCCACCGGTGCCCAGGCACAGGGCGTAGACTCTGGGGGGCGCAAGAATGGCGTATAAAAGGCAAAGGGTCCACTTAAATAGGGCGCAGTTATAGAAGCTCGCACAGGGCGCAGAAAAGGCTATTTACGGCACTGAATCAGAGGTAAAGTCACATGGAGGAAATCCATAATTGGTTTTATTTTGGCATGTACAAACTGTAAAAATGTAAACTGTCGATTTCCCGAAAATAAATAAATGTACAAACTGTAAAAATGTAATCTGTCGATTTCCCGAAAATAAATAAATAAATAAATTATTTCGGAGTCTACGGGAAGGAATGTTGAACTGGATGAGTTGTAACAAAGCAGGTGTGTCAGTAATACTGTTGATAATTTTGAAAATGCATATTAGATCAGAGTTCTTTCTACGTTTTTCTAAAGAGGAAATGTTTAAAAATTGTTCAATTTCATCATACGAGTATTCTCCTCTTTCAAGTCCTAACCTCCAAGCAATTCCTCGTAGGAAGCGATGTTGTACAGATTCGATGTAACAAATGTGGACAGCATAAAAATGGAATAAAAAGGCATGATAGTGTTCGCCTGCATGGCTTCTATATCATACTTTACTACAGATTCCAAACTGCTTACTTCATTTATAAATTATTATTTTTAAGCCAAAGTTACTATTGAATCTCAAGCCCCGAAATAACAGAGCTAATTGGCAGTGCTTGCGCAGTCATTTCAAACAAAGTCAACTCTGAAGGTAACAATAACCTTAATATTAAATTACTCTATTTTAGAATATTTGTTGTTGACAACTTTTCTAAGAAGTCACCTTTATTTACTTATTTTTATTCTGCTTAAATAAAATTTTCTCTGTTATCACAACAAAGTATAACACTCTACGGTTATACCATAGGTCGTTGGCAGATTTGTTAAATTTAAAAAAAAGTTTTGTATTATACCAACCTCCTAGTCCTAGTGAGGTTAATATTTTTGTATGTAAAAAAAATAAGAACACATGTATGGTGAGAAATTATAAATAAATAAATACCACACCCATTTCAAATCATATAATCATGCAGCAAAATAAATCAATACATTATCTGGGTATAGCCTATTTTAGAATTTTAATTTTAGTTTAAACAAAATCATAAAAAAATATATACGTACAACCTTGACGAAAATTGGTCCGTTTGTGTATTTATTTGCGCACTTACAAACTAATGTATTTCAGATTTTTTCAACATTCTTATTTAACTTAGACATTATTGAAAAATGATAAAGACTTATAATCAAAAAAATATTACAAGAAGTACATTATTTTAATAGTTTTATCATCACGCCTTTCAGCATTATTGGATGTAGGTATAAATTAAAGCAAATTTGGAATGAAATGAAAACGATATTGAGTTATAATTTTAAAAAGCTGGTATGGAGAATAATTAATCTTTCTCATTGTAACCGCCCTGCACGATCATAAGAATGACTTTCGACGAAATGTGGATTTTCGGCAGCTGTCTGGTTTAAACGCTCTTAATGCTTCATTTTAAAATGGATGCAACTTCGTTCTGCTCCAAGCTTTTCTTTTAACCGCTAGTCGTCAGGAACATCGGGTCGGACTAATAATGTACAAGAAAACAGAGCAGAACACTACTTGACCTCTAAATCAGTTTCCTGGTGTATTATTTTGGTAGACCGCTCGTATCTTTAACCCAAGCGTATTTTCATACAAGATAAACTTTTTAGTAATTACGTGTTATTGAACATAACATTATTATCATCTGACAGTTATTTTGCGCTCTCGTAAAAATACTGCAGTAAGCATATTTTTATTTTATTGTAGATATGTTATCAGCGCAACTCGCATCACATTTAATAAAAATTCCTGTTTAGGCAAATATTCTAAGACATTCTGTATTTTTTTAATCGTATTTTTGAAACCCTGGCGATTTTTCGAAAATTTCAATCCGAAAAAAAGACCATTTTTTATAAACCGGAAAGATGGGACATAATTTTATAGGTGCGAAAAAACGATAATTACATAGCCGAAAATCATTTTAAAAAAAGAACATTTTCCACAAGAAAGGGCAGAGGAGAATAACGAGGCATACCAAAAATATTACATCTCATGAATTTTTTTTTCCTTTATCCATCTTCTTCATCATAAATCATTATAATGTTCAACGTCCATATTACTAAATCCAATGTACTTGTACTTGAAAATTATAATAAGAATATAAAAAAAAATCTTTTTGTTAAAATCAGCACCACTACCATTATAACTCTAAAACACGTACAGACAGCGTAAAATGTATAGGGTTCTCTTCATAACATCTGTCAAAAAGTCAAACCAAATGATAAGTTCGCAGAGAACAAACAATAAATCTAGTGAACGTTAAATGCAAAATTCAAAAATTCGCCTGAAATCAAAGTGTTGCCATATTAAAAAAAATAAATCAGTGTGGAATTTTACAAAATTAATAGGAACATTTTCGGAGACGGAACATTTTCATGTAGTGAGGTCACGGGCCCAAATAATGGATTTATTTATTTAAAAATAAAAAAAACTGTACATTTCTAAAAAAAATTACTAACATTTTCGTAATCTTGGTGAAAAAATCTATCCACACGATTTTTTCAAGTTTTTTTTTTTTTTTATTAACAGAAAATAGTTTTTTTTCTTGTTTACATTGCACCTGCAAAGCTACTGCAAGTAGCTTGTCGGCAGGAAAATAGTGTGGACAACAACATGATATAATATACAATGTTTTACAATAGAAGAAAAAAATATTGCAATTTAATAAAAAACATAAATAAGTTTAAAAAAAAAAAAAATAATAATAAACATATGTCTAAAAAAAAAAAAAAAAATTTTTTTAATTAAATATTAATAATTAAAAATTAAAAATTAAAAATTAAAGATGCACGAGGAGTCAAGTCAATACATAAAATCTGATTCCAATAGCCATGTTCTAAACAATAGTGCAAACTTAGGTGTCGAGCAACATTTTTTCAAATCATATGGCAGCATATTAAAAATAAGTGGTACAATGTATTCAAGAGTTCGCTGGTCATGTTTATTAGAAAATCTAGGTATACAGATTTTATGCCAAAAAAGAGCTCTAATAGGTAACACATTTATGGATTTATACATAATTGTGATATTTTGCCGCTGGTCATAAATTGCTTTGCTGACGAGTAATTTGACCATGGCGTTTTGAATTGACTGTACATGTTGGATATTTGTTTTACATGAGTGCCCCCAAGAAGTTATACCATATCTCACATTAGATTCAGCCAGGGACAAATAGATTAGTTTCATGGTTTTGATGGGTACATAATATTTAAGTTTATACAGTTTGGCTACAATCGCTCGAAGGCGCTTACATAGCTTAACAATATGGATATCCCATTTCATATTACAATCCACCGTCACCCCTAAGTAGACATATTCTTTGACTAGGTCAATACTTCCACAGGCGCAGGGCTGTATACAGTTATTGTGTATGCAGTCAAAGTTATGGGACACTATTGAAGGTGCTATTGCATATCTGGCGTGAGGCGATCTTATGTGCATTAGTTTTGTTTTTTGTGCATTTATAACTAAGCCAGAGTCGTGAGACCATTTTAGTAATGCTATGAAGTCCTGCTGTAGCATATTCATGGCCGTGAGCAGATCCCTATGTGAGATGACAAGTGCTGTGTCATCCGCATATACATAGTGCTTGATAAAAGAAAATACTTTATTCATAAGAGAGACAAATACTATATATAATGTTGGACCTAGGATAGAGCCCTGCGGTACACCAGTAGACAATGATCCCACTTTACTCAATTTTCCATTTATTTTGACCTGAATTTTACGATCACTAAGATAGTTCTTCAAAAGTTTAAGAAAACGTCCTCGCACCCCTATCGCCTCCAGAACTTTAAGTAATTTTGTTGGATCTACAGTATCAAAAGCTTTCGAATTGTCTATAAACAAAACTAATAATTGTTTTTTATCGTTTAGTTCATTATTTATGTAATTTGAAAAATCTTGAAGTAACAGTTCAGAGCTCTTCTTTTTTTGAAAGCCATATTGGTGTGGATCTATTATTGAGAAAGACTCGAGGTATTTATTCAATTTTATGGAGATGTATTTTTAAGTGAGCCAAGATAATAAGCCAGCGAGACTAAAGTATCACCGATCGGGATATTTTGTGAGTGACTCACAAAATATCCCGATCGGGGATACTTTAGTCTCGCTGGCTTCGGTCAAGCCACTTGCATGGATTTCATAACGAAGTGAGTGAAGTGGGAAGGAGGAAGGTTGGGAAGAATCAAGTGAAGAATTATTGTTCAGGAGAGCGA
Organism: Limnephilus marmoratus; assembly: GCA_917880885.1. NCBI lineage: Eukaryota > Metazoa > Arthropoda > Insecta > Trichoptera > Limnephilidae > Limnephilus > Limnephilus marmoratus. The sequence continues at coordinate 41,997,513 of OU862924.1, read as the reverse complement.
AGGGAAAGTTTGTTTATTTTTTCAAAAAATCGTATCTCGTTTTTGATGACCTATTAATATGAATTTTTATTATAAAATAACATTGAGATAAAATAATATCTTTCAAAACACTTACCACTTTTTGTAAATTTTTGATTCCAGTATTTAATTAATTTTAAATTTTTCTGAAACAAATCATCTTAAAATGCGCGTCATAAAAGACGCACTTAATCTTATATCTTATATTTAAAAATGTATCGCTGAAAGTGTTGCTAAGCGCATAACTTTCGAACGACTGCACCATATCGGGTAATTCTTTTTTTTTTGTGTGTTCGTTATTGTCAGGACAAGGTTTTTGTAAAACTTCCGGTGAGCTATGGCATTATGAAATTTGTATAAAAAAATTGCTATTGGTGGCACGCGAGGTTTGAAAACTGAATGTATGGAAAGCGGGAGGGAGGGAGAGATGCATTTTGATTCATTTCTGGATTTTTTGTCCTTTACAGCAGTGGTCCCTGACCCCCGGGCCGTGGACCAAATGGTACCGGGCCGCGCAAGGGCCTGCTTAAAAATCAAAATTACGTAAAAAAAATCAAACACACACAATAAAAAATTAAATAATTATCCACAAAAAATATAGTGCAACCTCTCATGATGAGCACCTCCCATAATGAATAATTCGCATAATGAGCAAAACAGATTTTGAAAAAAAAAACGCTCCCTTAACGAGCGACTTTTGCATAACGAGCGACATTTTGCATAGAGCAAGAGAAGTCCCATCTTCACGTCACTCACTGCCAGTGAGCCGGGACTTCCGTGCCAGTTTATCGGTCTTTGGTTAGCACTCATTCCGCTAGCACATTAGTATCGCATGTGCTCATACATTTTTCCAATTTTTTTGTTTTATGAATTTTGTAATTTTTTTTCGTTATTTGTGAAATTTGGGAACATGAAAAAGGTTTTTCTTCACATTGATTCAGCATGTGGATTTTAAATTGTCACTTTCGAGAACACGAATAGTCGCAGTCGGAACATGATAAAGTTTTTTCTCCACTGTGGCCTTTTAAATGTTTCTTTCGAAAACATGAATAGTTGGAGCCGGAACATGAACATGGTTTTTCTCCACTTGAGTAAACTTGTGAGTTTTCAAAGTCTAGTTTGAAGTCTAGTTTCTTTTTTTTCTCCACTTGAGTAAACTTGTGAGTTTTCAAAGTCTAGTTTTCAAAGTCTAGTTTCTAGCACATAAATAATTGCAATCGGAACATATAAATGGTTTTTCTCAACTGTTAGACGGCTTGTGGTCTTTTAAATGATCCTTTAAAAGTGAATAGTTGCAGTTCTTATATTTTGGGTGTAGATTAAAACGACTTCCCGCATACAGATTCACTCTTAAATTAAAACCAGTTTCAAGAAAAGCTTTAAATTCGAGGTGCACACCAGAGAAAAATCATATGCTTGACCTGTGTGTAACTATTTTCTTTAAGCTTGTGGAGTCTTGATTTATTTATTTAAAGTTATGTAACTTATGTCATGTGTAATATCCTCGTAATAAGATTATATCTATCTGTACATCATTTAAAAAAATCTATCATAAAAAAAAATGCCAACAACATTTTCAAACTATTGTGGTTAGTAAAAGGAATCCAAATATTGTCATGTTATTCGTGATATATTCATACCTGACAATGTTTGACTGTCTAAAAAAATATATTTTGACTTAGGCAATATAGTTGCGGGGGTGCAATTTGTGTGGCGTTTTATTTGGGGAACGATTTTATTTATGTTAGTAATTCATTTATTCTCACTTAAGCGTTATTTTTAATTTTCAGAGAGTAGCAAAGCAGCGTGTGTGTTTTACACGAATAGCATCGACTTACTGAAAGATATGTTGGTTGCAATAGGGCCGGCCCTGAGCCAATTGGCGCCTGGAGTGGTGTGACAATTTGCGCCTGAGGATGCGTTTCAATTGGCGCCTTCTTATTTTAAATCAATTAAATACTTTGACAGAATTTTTATCACATTTCTCCACGAGATATATTTTTTATATTAGCCCCAATATTCCAAAGATGACATATGTCATCTTTGGAATATTGGGGCTAATATTGGGGCTAATTTGGAATCAAAGAAATCAGATGAAGATTAAGAAGGAACGACAACGTCCTCAAAGACATATCTATCTTGGAGCTTCAAACTGCAGAGAGCTGGCACAAAACCGAGATGAGTGGAGGAAAACTTTTGAGGAGGCCAAGATCCACCAGGGGTTGTAGAGCCAATAGTGATGATGATGATGATGAGAGGAAAGAAAAAGGTATAAGGGTTGGGTAGGAATCTGGGGGTCAGTGTGCCCAGGAGTGACGGATGTATGAATCTATTTCTCCCACTGCTATACAAGGCCAAGGTCGAGAGGCCGGTTGAGGAAGTCAAAGGGTCTCCTTCAACCAGCCTCCCCTGATCCGGCCCGCCACGCTGGGTGGACAAACGCTTCCGCTACCAAGACCTAGATAAACCTTACCTCATGATTTCGGTCACCCCTGCTAGTCACCAAACGTAGCGAACTTCTTGGGGTGACCTATGGCAGGGATGTAGGTTATCCAATAAATGGATCCCCAGGCGGCGGTATCTTATACGTTGTATCTTTCTCTTTAAATGTGGATATCGCACAAAAGTCTCAACTGCTCCCAGATATACGGAGTGAATGGGATTATAGCATCCCCAATTGCGATATGTTGTAATGATGAATGGAGTGGAAAATGAAAGGAGATGGATGGAAGGAAGGTTGAGAAGTGTCTTGGTATTCAGATCTGGTCACCAAACATCGCAAAAGGTATTTAAACAGGGTAACACTTGTATCTACCACTCTGTTAAATTGTTAGTAATTTGGAATCCCAAATATCAAACTTACATTGATCGTATTGAAAACGTAAAAAAATCAGAGTTTGCAATTCACATGCGGTAGAAGTGAAACCTTCAGAATACTAAAGTAGACAAGAGTGGGGAGACCAGGAAGCAGTTTTTTAATCAATGTGAAGGATGATTTTTTCCACATTTTTGTCGTCGAATTCCAGTTCACCTTTTCCTATACATTTGCTCAACTTATTAGTATTTGTGTTTTCTTCTTCGGAGTCGCCGGATATCGCTTTCTTGTGTTTTCTTCTTTGGAGTCGCTAGATGTCTATTTCTTTTGTATTTTATTTGCCTGTTCGTTTTGGAGTTGTTTGAAGATTGGATATTTAAGTTTGATTTTACAAAATCAAGTTTTTTTTTTATTTCGTTGAATGCTTGGCCGCTAAGGTTCATAATTTGTTTTACATCACTAGATCAAAGAAGACTTGCGTGGAACCAGTAGTGTTTATCGTGTTATATTGAAACCGAGTAGTTCGTACAACCGAGTACCTATTAGTGGAGAACCTGTAAAATAAATAAATATTTTATCGCTATCTAATTCTCGTGCAGGCTAAATCCTATAGATATAAATATGTATGTGTTTTATCTAGGTGTTAGTGTCGCTCGCTTCCGTTTCATCGAGTTTCAAATCTCAATGGTGCTAAAGAAGTTTTCACTTCAAAAAATAAACTTATGTCCAATCCCTGTGGTAATCATCAATTTAATTCCATTGCTCTAAATCACTGATGTGTTATTCTTGTCCATTCGAGCGATTTTTCGCATATTATGGCAAGTTTGCAAAAACGACTTGATTGATCGCTTTTTTTTTTTTTTTTACAGTGAATAACCGCACAAGAATCTCAACTGCTCACGTCTGGAGCCAGTGAGACTATGGCATCCCCAATTGGGGTATGTTGTGAGGCTGGAGGTAGTGGGGAGGGGAAGGAGGTGGGGAAGAGGAAGGTTGGGAAGTACCTGGCTATTCAGATCTGGTCACCAAACACGGCTAAAGCCATTTTCAAGCAACGTTTCAATTCTGAATGGTGGTCTTACACCAGGGCGATACTGATAGTATCTTCCACTCTGGAACATGCCGCAAATATACTCTATATTATTTTAAATGAATTAATTGTGAAATAACACAAATTAATCAAATAAAATTTATTTGCGCATGCCGGGTTTGAACCCGCGACCTCCGGACTGTGAGTCAAGAGTCTTACCCACTGGACTACGAAGGTCGTCAATCGAAGGTCGTCATCGCTTGCCATAATGTGCCAAATTTATCTACCTTTCTTAGTTTTCTTTTAAATTTTTTAAACCTTCCTGCGAAGTTTGCGTTACTAATACTTTCCCATTTTATAAATATATATATATATTTTTTTTTAATTCGTTTATTCCAGATCTCGGGGAGGGTAGTGCAGTCCCACGAGTTCCATATTACACATATATAATACATTAAATTAAAATATTTAAAGATTTTTTTAAATAATGAAAGGAAATAAATAAAAGAAAATAATAATAATACAAAAATAAAAATTAAAATTAAAAAAAAAGTTAACTTTTTGTTATCTACGTCATCAGGAAGTGGCTCCATCGCTTGTAAATGGGACCCTGCCAGAAGTGGAATGCTGCCATCACTAGAGTGTTTTCGCGGCCAATCGCGTTCTGTAGCTGGTGATCTGTTTTTTTATTAGTGTTGTACATATATACGGCTCAAATCTGCCTCCTGTGACCGAGTAGGTATACACGCGTCTGAATTCCAATATTGTTTATTCTCAAGTTAACAAAAGTTTGTTCTCGAACGCACGCTCATTAAAATGGCGTAATTGCTCGTTTTATTCAATTTTTATTACATATTTATATACCAGTGTATTCGTCATTAAATTATCTATCTATTTAACATGATTTCGAATAGTGTGAGTTTAAGAATAGTGGCTTTTTCCTTTTTTTTTAAATAATGTGTGAATTCTCCGCTTCATGTCTTTTTCATTTCGCATCGTGCTTTTTTCACAAGTCAAAAAACGATTTATAGATCAAAATAAATTCAGATATCGAGATTATTCTTATGGATAATTGAGGCGTTCAGCGGAAGAGTGACAAAAATTCGTAATCAGCGAAAACATCAATTGTTACATATTTTTTGTTTTTTTTTTGTTTTTGAAATTTGTATTTAGATGTACGTAAATATTTTCATACATCTAGTGGGAAAATATAAAAAAAATACAATTTGCGAAGTATGTACAGTAACATTTACAAATACATTAAAAAAAAGAATATTAAATAAAAAAGATATCTAGACAAAAATACATTATAAAAGAATAAGATATGAGAATAACATTGGTAAATAATCAAAAACTATTTTTTACATATAATGCACATATCCTTCGAAAAGTGTTGAGATTTGAGGCTTCCTTTACGACATTTGGCAGACTGTTATATAGTTTTTGCCCTTTATAAAATGCGCTATTTTGTGTGCACGAAAGTTTAGTTTTGGGAAGCCTAAAGTCTCCGCGTCTTCTCGTAGGATAATTGTGAACATTTTCTTGAAACACAATAGTACTCTGCAGATAATTTGGGAGCATATTATTTTTAAGTTTGTAAATCATTGTTAATGTATTATATTATATTATATGTTGTTTTGTAGTCATCATATTTAAATTTTGTAACATAATTTTAACTCTAGTAAAAATGTTGCATTTTAAAATCATCCTCAACCCCCTATTTTGTATAACCTGTAGTTTATTATTTTGGGCTTCGTTACATAAGAATAAAACACTAGAACAATAATTTAAATGCGGAGTTACAATAGAATTATAAACAAGGCGCGCTGTCTTCAGATCTAAGTTATTTCTGATCCTTTTGTCATATCTATGAAGCCACAGTTGCCCATTTATTTTTTTTTATTTTTTATTTTTCACTTTTTAAAGATCCTTTGAAATCAATGAAAACTAAAATTGTGAAAATTATAATAAGACAAATAGTAAAACAAAAATATAAAACAATATGACGTTTTCGCTGATGCGCACCCCAAAAACTGCCCCAAAGAGTGGCCTGGTTATTTGTGGTATATGTATTAAATATCCTAAATCCGTACATTCAAGTTTAACAGTCCGCAAACCCAAATTTAATCAAATATTTGTTCATGCAAAACTTTTACGCTTTTTACGCTTAAAAATTGAATCTTTTAATCAGAATTGTTTCTGTGATTATCAGGTAGGCCGTAAACAACATACAAAAATAGAAAATTTCTAATATAGCCCTGATTTACCACCTCGCACTTCAATTTCAATGGTACTAACATGCAGAAATCGCGCCATTGTAGAGATTACAATTTTTAAATAATCATTATCATCATCATCATCATTACATAGTATAAAATGAAGTCGCTCAAAATGTATGTGCGCGTTAATCTTTTAAACTACGCAACGGATTTTCATACGGATTTAAAATGGCTGGCGGGCCGTACTATAGTCACTATTGATATTCGTTCTATGGAAGAAATTGGAAAATAGATGTCCTAGAGTAAGTAGGTATTTGATTTTCCCTTTTCAAATATCCAGTGTTGCATTGCAAGCGTTGTATAATTAGTGGCGAGTTAATTAGTTTATATTTATTTATTTATTTATTGATTAACGCCCTTTTTCGGGGCTTTTATATTACATATGAATAATAAAAAAATACAAAGCATTCAATGTACATAACTGAACTGTCTCAGTAACAATATTTTATATTTGTTTAAACATAAATTGAAGATGTCCACTGACTTGGTATAATTGTTTCCCTCCATAAGTATTCTGGGCAAAGAAGAATACATATGGTAGTTAGTCCCAGAATTTCTACACTGAAATAAATCTTAACTTCTAGTATTACGTAGTGGAATTTATATGCATAATACATGCTTATTTTAGTAGAGAAAAGCCGATAAATTCAAATATTTAATTCAGGCAGCGGGCAGCGGGCAGCTGGCAAGCGGGTGGTGTGGATTTTATAAAGATTGGGTAATGGCGTTGTGTTTCGTTAGCCACAGTAACGTGTAGCCGGGTCTGCAAGTATAGGTTAAACAGAAAAATGTAAGTGGATTCATTGGTCCTATAACAGTTTATAATATATCTCCATATTTAAATTCGGAGGTATGATTTTTTAATGTGGGCGTGATATGTCCAAATCAAAAAATAATCACGGTCGCTCGACTCGTTTTTCAATTATCTACGTGTTTCCCGACTGTGCACCGGTGCCGAGAGGATCAATGACGCTAGTTTCTCGGAGCATCTTCCATTGAAATACCTTTTAATTTTACCTACCTACCTTTAATAAATAGTTTTTGAGGGGCTAACTTAAGATGAATATATACGTGAAATCCTATTTAGATACTATTTTGATTAATCGTTACGACGAATCGGCTTACAGTATGAACTTCAAAAAATATGCTACGGATAAATCGAAGCTTTTACTAGCTTTTCTATGTATTGGAATTACAATAAAATTATTATTTACGTAACAAAAAATATAAGCGTAAACCACCAAAAAATGTTTTTTCATAACTTAACTATGAACTAATACACAATTTTTAAAAAACACCCCTTTATGGCTAAGACTATTTTTGAGGTTTTACATGTTCTAACTTTTTTTCGTTCTTATAAAATTATGCACAAAATAAATAAAAACCACTTTTTCGCTTACTAGCCTCGTGCAAAAAGACGCTCGATTTTAAAATTTTGCAGGCGTGAGATTCGAAATATTTCTAGCGTTTATATTCCTCTTAACTCTGGCTTGGGATGGACAGTGGCGGCGTAAGGGGGGGGCGGAGGGGGCGGTCCGCCCCGGGTGCCAAGCACCAAGGGGTGATAACCACAACCCACTCGTACAGACAAAGAATGCGCACAAAATCTCCCGCTGTAAAGACATTTAAATAAATAACTACGTACTCTTGTATCTGGCTACTTATATTATCATATTTTGAAACGCGTCGCAGCAATATTTAAAAAAAAAATCGAATATAATTTCTAATTCCCTTTCTAAAACTGAAGAATCATTTTGAGAAGCTTGTATCAACACTCGAAGAGATGTGTGATCCCAACACCGGCAAAGAAGGCGTCGAAAGAAGAAATTAGCGAAACTCAATCTTAAATCTGGAGACAGAAAAATCAGAAAAAGTTATTGGCATCTCTGGGACTTGAACCCAGGACCTTCTGCTTACATGGCGACAGCTCTACTAACTGAGCTAATTAATAATTTATCCAGACACTATCTAGATAGCAAATAGTTCGTGTTTGAATCTTGCAATCATACATAAAGGTAGCAGCCAATAATATGTGCGCTAAGAAAATGAAGATAATGTTGGTAGTTCTTAGTCGAAGAATGATACAGTTAAAAGTGACCGAATTGGATACAGACACCTTAGCTCAGTTGGTAGAGTTGTTTCCATGTAAGCAGAAGGTCCTGGGTTCGAGTCCCAGAGGTGCCAATATCTTTTTCTGATTTTTCTGTCTCCTTTAATAAAATCTTATATAAGGTCCACAATGATCCAAGCGTGAATAACCAATTTTTCTTTGTTATCAATTGAAAGAGACAGGTGTAGTCTCGTAAGCATGTTTATTGGTGTTTTATTTTATTTAGGGTGTTCAATACAAAACCGCCCCGGGTGCCAATCTACCCTACGCCGCCACTGGGGATGGAGCCCCGTAACTGAGTTGGTCACTTATATTCAATGGAGGGTCTGTCTGTGAATTGAAAATTACCTGAAACTACTGTAAGAGTTATATCTATTATTATTATTTCTTTTAAATCTTGAAATCTTTTTATTGGTAAATCTTGAGTTTTCTTACTTATCTTTTTGTTATTATTTGCAATATTTTATTGTTTACTTACCTACATGATCTCATGCAATTGAGCATGAATTTCCTCACCAAACACAAGAGCCTTTTCTCTTTATGGTGAGGAAAGGCTATTTTTATATTCCGTATAAATGTATAGTAATTAGTAAATAGTAGTCAGTAAATGCAATTTGTACGCATTCTAAAATAATGTTATGTTTCATTTCATATAATTATTTTTTATGATATTTTAAAGTAATTAATCACCTCTCCCATCAAAATTTTGTTACTAGTTCTCATTTGCCTGTACGTGTTTGTCTTTCGTTATCTATCTTCTTCTATCTTCTATATCTTCTATCTTCTCTTCTATCTATATAATCTATATAAATAAAAATGAATCGCCGAAATGTATGTACGCGCATAACTTTCGAACGACTGCACCAAATTGGACAATTCTTTTTTTTGTGTGTTCGTTATTGTCAGGACAAGGTTTGTATGGTGAGCTCTGGTATTATGAAATTTGTATAAAAAAATTGCTGTTGGTGGCACGCGAGCTGTTTGAAAACTGAATGTATGGAATGCGGGATTGGGGAAGAGGGAGGAGAACTCGGGTAGGGGTTCGCGGGAGGGGAACCAGGGAGGAGGAAGGGGAACCTGGGAGGGGGAGGGGAAAATGGGAGATGGGAGGGGAACTCTGGAGGGGGGTTCGCGGGACGGGGGAAGGGGGGAGTGGAGTGGGGAGAGGGAAGATGGAGGAGACGGAGTGGAAACGCGAGAGGGGAAGAGGACGCACGAGAAGAAGGGGTGGCGGAAGGAGAACGGGACGAGTGGGAAAGGACACGCAGGGAGAAACAATTTCTTTGTTAAATGGCATAGCAACGCATGCCGGGTATCAGCTAGTTTTTTAATATTTATCATATCCTGATGAAGAGAACATAGTTTTCGAAACATGCAGATAATATTAATGATATGGTGGGATTTACAAAGTTATTTGTTTTCATTAAATTAAATACTAAATTAAACATTATTGCCTTGTGAACAAAAACCTTATTTTTATCATTTAGGAAACAGCAGTACCTAATTTTAATAGTCCAATAAACTCAGTGGTTTATTAAATTACTTCGTTATAATGATATGCACCAATAAATGCATTTCAATATTAAAATGTTACAATATTAATATAATAAAGAGATATGTTCATAAATTCGGAGTGAAATTATTCCGTGTGGATGAATTTTGAAAACCTCCATGGTCGAGCTGGCTAACGGGTTCGAAAGCAGGAGTTCGCAAATAATATACGGAATATACACGTAATACACGGAATCCATAAGCTCGTACGTAGTGAATCCAGTGAATCTGCTTCACGTGAAACCCAAAATAACCAAAAAAAATTCAATTAACCGTCGGCGTTGCTCAATATTTTTTTTTATTTATTTTAAACTTTTTTTTCGGCAACTTAAACAGTTAAAATAAGCTTTTGGACGGATCTTCAAATAGATGTTTTTTTAATGAAAATATCTCACAAGAGTCTTAACTGCTCCTTACCGTCTGGAGCCAGCATGGCATCCGCAATTGGGGTTTGTTGTGAGGCTGAAGGTAGAGGGGAGGGGAAGGAGTTGTTCAGATTTGATCACCAAATACGGATAAAGCCATTAAGCTATACTTTTGGATCAGGGCGTTACCAAAAGTATCTACCAATCTGAAACGTGCCGCAAATCTATTACATAGTATAAAGCAAAGTCGCTCCAGCTGTCTGTACGCTTATATCTTTTAAACTTAAACTACGCAACGGATTTTCATGCGGTTTTCACCAATAGATAGAGTGATTAGTAACGTGAAAGATACTCTCAGTATCGCCCTGGTGTAAGACCACCATTCAGAATTGAAACGTTGCTTGAAATGACTTTAGCCATGTTTGGTGACCAAATCTGAAAAGCCAGGTACTATTCCCACCTTCCTCTTCCATTTCTCCTTCCCCTCCCCACCACCTTCAGCCTCACAACATACACCAATTGGAGATGCCGTAGTCCCACTGGCTCCAGATGGGAGCAGTTGGGACTCTTGTGCGGTATTCAAGTAAAAAAAAAACGTGAGGCCGGGTCGGCTAGTGTATTATATTATTTTGAATGAATACACGGTGAAATAAATAAATTGATTAGATCCCATAACCTCCGGAATCGTAGTCTATCATCGTAACCACTCAACCATGGAGTCTGTTCTTTAGATATTTTAATGGAAGTTGCTTCGAAGAACTCGAGACACGACAAACTGTTTAACACTGGAGTCTGGCTATCCTGCCATTGATCTTTTACAGATTCTCGTCCACACCTTTACTTCGTTAAAAGTACCCTCCACGCAGCATCCCCAAATATTATGTGAGGACCGACGAAATAAAATCATTATCATCATGAATATACTTCAAAAAAATCAGGTTAACCCAAATTCAATAACTATCTTCAAAAATAAAGTCTTTTTTGAAGGCAAAAAGTTTCTAGAACTTTATACAAGAGGCCAAAATTGTTGTTGAAGGGTTTGGTGTTAATATGCTTTTTGGTTTATTTCTGAACTTTAAAGCTGTCTTATTTCTCCTTGTCATCTGGAATAATCCCTGAGCCCCTAAAGCTCAAAGCTCACCAAGGACGCTTTTTATAGCTTAAGGCGTGGGTTAAAAAGCCTTTTCTCCTTTTGCAACCGATGAAATCCCTTGTTAACATTTAGACATTTTCGTAGAAGTATTTTAACATTGCTATCACTTGTTTTATAATTTTCCGTACTGGCCTTAATACCAGAGTTTCAACAGTATTTAATTTTCGAAAATATGTGGGTTATTGTCAAAAACACTAGAACTATGTTATAATAGTCAACACACTAATAATATGTAAAAAATCTGTTCATTTTGACTGTTCTAAAATGGGCAAATTACCTAGTTGGACAGCCAAAAGATCATTATAACAATGTAATATGTAATGTTTTTCAAAATAAATAAATAAATGTCTGTGTGAAAACTGTATCTAAATTTCTCTAATAACATAAACTAATAACTAACATAACTAATAAACAATAAACGGTGTTAATCTCAAATGAACTTCCAGGTGAGTTTGGTTCTGTATATTTTCTGTCTATACAGAAAAATAAAACAATACTGGTACAGATATGATTTTTGATTTTCACGGCCAAACGAATTTTTGTTTTTTTATTTTATTTTTGGGGTATTACGCCGTGTTGCGCTACGTCCTCCTTTAGTCAACTTTTCGGAGAGCGTTACAGTGTTCAAATGCGTCCTTGGAGAGCTCTTTTGGGTAGTCTGTAGTTAGTGGTAAGATAGAGCATTATAGAAATATATTACAAACTTGTACAGCGCCCTTGAAGTGATTTTTCGCAACAATGGCGCTACACAAATCATTCAAATATTATTAATATTTGAGCCGTTGCCCGTTATAATATGTGCCCCAATAGCGTGCCTTTTGCCGAGGACGAAGATGAATACGACGTAGAGCCCTTTCAGCAAGAACCATCCACTACTGAGGATGAAGATGCCATGGATGAACAACGCTTGCCAGGACCCTCACGTCCAAAGAGGATGAATGTAAAATGATGTTATTGAGAACAGTGATAACAATGAGGTTTATAATTTTATGTGCTTAATGTAAAACGATATAGAATAAAATTGTCATGAGATAATTATGATTATCATTATAAAATACAATTTTAAATTTTTCAAGTAATATGTTTTTTTGTCTACTTTATTTAATAACTGGCTTTAAAGTGTGGTCATGTTACCCGTTACCCAAAATATTGTTGAATCCAACAATATTCTTCTTCCAAGAAAAATTGATAAAACCAAACCAGTTATGTTTTATAACATTTAATATTTAAAATACATAAAACATAGAATTCTTAAGAGTTTTAAATGAAAATTCGCCAAGAAAGGCAAATAAATTTGAGTTTGTTACAAGAATTATTCATGATGAATTTGTGGAAAAATGTTGTTCTTAAAAATTTCATACACGATGTAATTCCACAAAACGTTTTTTTTACTGCTTGTACCATACCGAAATCAATTTGCTCTTCTAACATAAATGTACCTACATATGTCATTGATACAGCTAAAAACCAAAAAAACTATTTGAATATATAAAGCCATTTATGTTCGAGATATTGTCTTGAGATCGACTTATGACATTATTCCACAAATCTGTTTCAATGGCTAAAAAGCAGTCTTAATAATACTTTTTCTTGACAACTTCTATTTTTCTGCATTCTTCAGCTTCTTGGCTTTGAAGTCTTTCTAGTTGAAGCCATAATTTCTCCATTTATTCCCGTGAATTAAACCATTCTCCGTGATTTCGATAAATGGCATTATGCAACGTTCTTCCTCAAACCAAACATCAAAATGCTGCCACAGACCTAAAAAAATTTTCATTACCATAACCCCCTTCTTAAAAGATGCATATTAATATCCCAACATTTTTCTATCAATAACTCAACACTGATAGTTTTGTTGGATACAACATTATTCCGGGCAAGGGCTCATTTTAACATAGTTATCTCTGGCTTAAGATTCTTATTAACGTTATTATTTATTACCTTCCTGTGCCTGGTGCTTTCCTCGGTCTCTAAATTCCCTTTGCTGCCACGTCCGTCCTTGGACTACGAGAAAAATAATATAATAATAATTGTATCCTTTAGAATTTGAAATCCTCTTTCAACTATAATCCATTTGTTACGACCCGAAACAGGAGTGGGCAGGTGCCTTTAATCTTCAGTGGGTGCTTTGAGATAATAGCATAATCCCTTATTGTAAGCTCTCAAGGCTAAGTGATGTACTTACCACTGATCTTGTGGATTCCTTGCAAACAAATCATGTTGAACCTTCACACAGCATCTCAAGTTATAATTTAAGCTCCTAGGGAGACATTGGGATCTCCTGTAGAGATGATTTTTCTTTTTAAATCTGTTAAAGTACCTATTACTACGGTACTTATTTCCTCAACACTTTCTAATATAATATTAAGATCGGGTTCTAATAGTTTAGATTAAAAGTGTAAGTTATATGTAATACCCAAGAGAAAACTTTTAAATGGTACAATAAATGTAACTTAAATAGACATTATTATTGAAGAAAAAGATCACAACAATAATCTAAACGAAAATATGAAAAAGAACAAGACACAGAAAAAGATAATGGTCGCAACTGGGACTCGAACCCAGAACCTCTCGTCTAACCGGGACGTCCGCGTTTATCAATTCCGCCATTGCCACCTTCTATCAAACAGTCAATCTCATATTTAAAATTTTAGAATTTACAATATTATCGTCAACTAAGTTTTATCTTTCCTAATTATTGAACTATTTTTTTTCCATTTTATTAGGCAACTACCCTTTTTATTGGAAACAATCATTCTAAGAATTGGTTTGTAACCTAAATAGCGTCACGGATAAATATATCCGAATTATTTATATGGAACTATTGACTTTTTACAGAAGTCTAAAGGCATATTTATTTTTTTATAAGAAAAACTCTCTTTTTATAACTTGTGAAGGTTATTCCCATCAATCGGCTGAGGGGGATAGTGGGTAGGCTGTGCAAACGGAAAAGTTTCGTTCCGGTGAATATTTTAAAAATTATTTACTTATATCTCGCAGAATCAACTTTACGGTATGGATTAAGAACTTGGACACACTCTTGCAAGACTAATTTGAGCTACCTACAATCAGTAAAAAATTCTATGGTTAAGTTATTAGTTCAAAAACATATTTTTTCACGGGGACGAAACACATCATTGTTGTATGGGAATTTAACAATATTACCGGTGCAGGCTTTATTATGGTACAAAATATTGATTCAGCGTATATCTGAGTCTAATGATAAGAGGAAAGTAGAACATGATTAAAATACAAGGTTCACAAAGAATGAAGGAATGCTTGTTCCAAAATATAATAATAACTACGGACGGCAAACCCTGGAATATAACGTGCCAAAAATATTTAAAATGTTACCAATTAATATAAAAAAATTGCGATTCTACAAATAGATTCAGATACATGGGCGTAGCCAGGGGGGGGTTTGGGGGTTCAAACCCCCCCCCCCCCCCCCACCGAAAAGTTAAAATATCAACATCAATATTAAAATAAGGAGAGTTAGGAGAATCTTTTTTTTAACACTGACATCTCAAAATGATATTATGTATCTAAAAAGATAAATGGGGACCTCTGAAAGAAAAAAAATAATTTAACTTGCAAGTCCGTTTTTTCGGTGCTTGCGGTTGATTTTTATTTTGCAAAGTGATTTTTATTTGGAATTCCGTTTTTAATTTCGTTTCTAATCAGTGATAAGTGTATACGTACTTTGAAATTATTATTTCACTTAGTAAAAAGTGTTTATAAACATCGGACAACAGACATAACATAAACAACAGACCGGTCAGTGGTTGAGTGGGCATAGCGCCTGGGTCTCACCCGGGCGTCGCGTGTTCGATTCCTCGGCTGGCTAAGTCCTCCATCACAACACAGGCAACATTTTCGGCTTTCTGTTATTGTAGTAGGAGATTTTAAAACATTGTTGGGTTAATCGTAACCCGGGAATGTTTGTCTTTCTTTAAAAAAAAATATAACAAGATTAGTGTTACAGGTTACAGTCAGGTGAATACGTACTTGCATAATATGTGATTATTTGAATAATTTGACTGCTTAAAATGTTATAACATGTACAACTAACGTTTATTATGTATTTCGTTTTGAAAAGTTTTATTTTCTATATATAATTGTTACTTTAATTTCATTAAAAAAAAAGAAAAAATAAAAAAAAAAAATAAGTAACCAATGTACATAGAAAATAAAAGTTTTCAACACAAATTATTAGAAATATTAGGTCCTTACATATGAAATTGGCGTTTTGCCGTGAAGGCAACTTTGATTCACAAATGACTTTGATGACAAATTCAAATTTATACAGCTATTTACTCATGTATTTGTGTTTGTAAAATTATAATCCATTTGTTTTTTCCTGAATTATTTTTTTCTTTGCGTCACTTAGTTTACAATATATTATGGAAAACTTAAAATATCGAAACTATCGGGGCATGTTTTGGCTGGTTCGGCAGGGTTCAGCTATTGCGATGAGCGCTTCCGATTATCGTACAGGATCAACTTTTCATCACAGGTAATGATTTGATTTAAAATCCCTTCATTATTGTGCCGGTTGAGTAATGCAACGCAGCAGTCAACGCGCGTTTGTTGATTTGCTTCACTCAATTCGTGAGGTACCCACCTTTCAAGCTTTTTCACCTTCCCAATTTGCTTCAAGTGGATTAAAACAGTTTTATCACTAACACCGCAGCCTGCAGCTAACTCGGACATGGTTTGCGATGGATCAGCTTCCACAATAGCCATCAATTCTTCATTATCAACTTTGGTCTCCGGCCGTCCACGGGGCTTGTTCTGCAGGTCGAAATTTCCAGAACGAAAACGTTGGAACGAAAAACGCACTGTGTTTTCTTTTGCGGCACCGTCGTCATACACATCATTAATCCTTCGAGCCGAACTCGTACTCGTAAATAACGCGATATTTCAAGTTTTACATTTTGTAAACCCAAAGTGACGCAAAGAAAAAAAACAATTAAGGAAAAAACAAATGAATTATAATATTCAAAAACTTGAATTTGGAATTCCTAACCAAAGAAAAGATATTTAAAACGCCAATTTCATATAAGGACCTAATACAAAGCCCGACAATACCCCCCCCCCCCCCCCCCGACACGAGTTTTGACTTTTATTTTCTTGAAACCCCCCCCCCGAAACTAAAACCTGGCTACGCCCGTGTTCAGATATATTGCTTTATTGCGGTTTAACGGGATTGTACCTTGAAAACCAGTAAAAAATGTAATATATGATTGAAGAAGAAGATAACATTAATAATCTAAACGAAAATATGGAAGAGAACAAGACACAAAAAAATAGTAAAAGATAGTGGTCGCAACTGGGGCTTGAACCCAGAACCTCTTGTCTAACCGGTACGTGCGCGTTTACCAATTCCGCCATTGCCACATTTTGTCAAACCGTCGTAATAAAAATTGAGTATTCATTTAGACTTTAATTAATTGTCAATAGTTCCATATATGTAAATAAAATCGGATGTATTTGACGTGATGTGACGCTATCTAAGTTACAATAAATCAATTTAGACACTTCCAAAATTAACATTTAGATTCATATAAATATGTCGTCTCAATGTGGTTCAACCACAGTTTGAAGATGGTCTTGTAAACCGAAACAGCTGTAACAAAAATTCTTACTAAAATGCTTGCAGAGCTTGATAATAACATTATCAAATTTAATTTTAATTAAATTTTGAAAAAAATATAAGTTACAAACCAATTCTCAGATTGTTTCCAATAAAAAGGGAAGTTGCTTAATAATATGGAAATAAAATAGTTGAATTATAAAAGTAAAAAATTATTGAAGATAATATTGTTAATTCTAAAATTTGAAATATGAGATTGACTAATAATATGATGGTTTGACAGAAGGTGGCAATGGCGGAATTGATAAACATGCATGTCCCGGTTAGACGAGCGGTTCTGGGTTCGAGTCCCAGTTGCGATCATTATCTTTTTCTGTGTCTTGTTCTCTTTCATATTTTCGTTTAGATTATTATTGTTAACTTTTTCTTCAATGATATATTACATTGATAGGAATAACCTTCAAAGTTATAAAAAGAGAGTTTTTCTTATAAAAATTAGATATTATTATGTTTATTTTAATGTAAACTGTTGGCCCCCAAATAAAATAAAAACAAAATACTATAATACCCATACTTATCAGCAAACTAAAGATTGTCGATAATTTCACCTTCAGGTGTAATTTTCAACACTCACAGAAGTGTTGAACAAATGTCCGACTTATCTAGATTCCCTTTATCCCTGGTTAGGAGTTTAAGAACTTTCGGATGACTGATAGGATCATGGTTTGTCAGATTAAATTTGTATAAGTTTTACTTGAATAGATCTTATCTCATTATTAAGAAAGTTTTTCTCTTATCACTTCGTAAATATTTTCTATGGCGAATCTTCTTTGATAGAGAAAATTTTCACGAAACATCCATAAACCGCATGATTTAAGATTTTCGCTTTTAAAATTATTATGTTGATATTACTTGTTGATTTAAATTATGAAAATATTTAATAAAACACGACTCGTATAAAATAAAGCAAAAATTTCGTGTGAAATGTCTTAAATAGCATTTAATGAGACTGCGAATTTTTCAACTGCAAAATAGCAGAAAAAACGTGTTTATAATAATTTTCGTAGCACATGTTGCAATTTTTTTCTATCGAGGAAATTTAATATAATTATAGTTTCAGCGTGGCATGTATAGATATTATGTTAAAAAATAACCTGTATGTTTTTAGAAACTGAAAAACCTAAAGTGTCCAAGAGAAATATGTTATGAACGGTAGAAATTAGAAATGTGCCATATGCCCTGATGAAAATTATTTTCTTCAGGGCCGGAGTTAATGTAAAAAAAAAAACAGAGGAAAATAATTTCCCTCAGGGCCTATGTCATCTGGGATGCTGTGTGGAGGGTCTTTTTGAGGAGAGGTAGGAATGAACATTGGTCTTGAAGAGACCCATGTTGTAGGAAGGAGGAAACACAGAGGCCGGCAAATCATGTGAGGAGTTAATGTAAAAAAAACACTGGGATATTTATTTACTCATCCTTTATTGCCTCATTTATAACAAACTACCTTCCGACTCATCCTCATGGAAACTAGAACACTATGATGAAAGCATCACATATCGTTTACGGACGTTTTTTCGCCGATGCACGCCGAAAAGCGGGAGCTTTTTTGGCGGTTTTGGTGCTAATTTGAACAAAAAAGCCTTTTGGCATCTTTCGCGCTTTAGCGACAGTATCGAAATGATGCTCGCAAACATTGTGTGAAGTAAAACCCGCAAAGGGAGGTTTACTGATTTATTTATTTATTTATTTATTTATTTATTTATTTATTTACATATGCATATATATTACAATACATTACAATGTGATCATTTGTCTGTCCAACTGGGCAGAAAACCCGTTTCAGGACAGCCAAATTGTATATTTAGTTCATAATATTCTTAACAAGAAATAGTTACGTTCAAAATATCACGGGAATTTGCTTCTGTCGAGACAACTTTTGAGAACACTAAGAATTGTATATAATTAAGGGATGGTTTCTTTATGTCTTTAAAAGAATCGCAAAGATGTGATTTTTTTCAAGGTCAATTTGGAGAACATAAATAAATGCATTCAGAGTGAATGCATTTATTAATGTTCTATGAGTGTTTTCTTTAGTGAGATCACAAGAAGGAGATTCTTTCCAGGCCATTTTAGAGAACATTACAATTGCATAATCAGAATTTACACATTTATAAACCAATATTTGACATATGAATTCACAATGTATTTATAACTATTTAATTTTAATAAAGTACTATAATTTTTAGAATTTCTTAAATAGTAGAAATTACACAATTATAATCCAAATATATGAAAAATGATTTTTCAAACTCGTTTTGGAGAACATTAATTTATTTAGTTGTTTATTTATTTCTTTTATTTTACGCCCAGAGTGCTTTTACATAAATAATAAATAATAAAGGCAGTACCTCCATCTTTAACATGAGAAAACAAATAGTTTAGATAAAGTTACGATGTGAATAAAAGGTATATAAATTAAATAAAAATATAGGCAACAAAAATTTAGTACAGTGGGATATATAATATCAACATGTTACAATTAAAAAAATACGTATATAATATAAAAATCCAACCAACAAATTTAAAAGTAAGATCCAAGGTTTGTAAAATTGCAACATTAACCGTGTATTTACACCTATAAGTATGTTTCGCTGTGCCAAGCCGATGCGATGTATCGATGGTACCGACTTCCTGTACCTCTCTATGGAGTTGCAGGAGTTCGAAACCATCGGACCTATCCAATTTCGAATTCAATATTTTAGGTAAAAAAGTTAACCAAATTTTTTTCCATTGAAATTACAAAGGCATTACATTTAATTACATTAATAATTGTATTCCGAATAAGTGAATGGTTTCTATCGGGAGATCACAATTATGATATTTTTTCTGGGTTATTTTGGAGAACATTTGCAGTTGCATAATTAGAATTTACACATTTAATACACCAATATTTGACATATGAATCATCAATGCATTTATGACCATTTAATTTTAATAAATGTACTATTATTTTTAGATTTTCCTAAGTAAAAGAAATTACCCATTTATAAACCCGACTATATGAATATGAATTTCCAATGTATTTATATAGAATTAGATTAAGATTAACCATACATTATTACCATATCGTTTATTTATTAATATATACGGCCTATACAGGCTTTTGTGATATAAATGTTAATTCTGTGGAAGGGTAATCGTAGTATAAAATACTATGCTAATTAAATGATGTACGCTAACCATAGTTACTTTTTATTGCGTATGATTTTTAATCCAAAATTATTATTAAATCTCTTTTCGCGGAGCGCACATTAAAGTGTGCTGATCGGAAGTGACCTACCACTTTTTTTATGTTTTATGTGTCTATTTGTAAATAAAAAACGAGTGTGCTTTAGACTTGATTGACCAGTTCAATTTGGGAGGCGGGTGTGGGTCGCCCGGGGAACCATTTATTGGATAACCAACACCCCCGCCAAAGGTCTTTCGCTACGTTTGGTGATTTAGCAGGGGTTCCCGAGTGCATGGAGTGAGGTTTGTCAAGGTCCTGGCGGCCAATGACGTTAAATACCTGACTCAGGAGAGATTGGTTGAGAAAGACCTAACCTAGACCTCTTCAGCCGGACTCTCTCGACCCCATCGCCTTGTGAGGAATGTGGGAGGAATGGATTCATAATTCATACGTCTTCTTATCTAATAAGGCCTTACAAATGTAGAGATTTATGACTAGGCTAACTAGAAATTTCAACAATATTTTACCTTTGTTAGAAGTCAACTTGAATGCGATTTTCCCGTCTGGAATGCTCATTATAATCTTCTAATATATAAAATTCTCGTGTCACGGTGTTTGTTACCATACTCCTCCGAAACGGCTGGACCAATTTTGATGAAATTTTGTGTGCTTATCTGGTAGGTCTGAGAATCGACCAACATCTATTTTTCATACCCCTAAAAGTAAAGGGTGTTCCACTCCGAAGAAAATTATTTTCCCCATACATTTTGTATGGAACGAATTCTCCTATTTTGAAAGAACTGCAGCAATATTGTAAGGGGTATAATATTGAACTGTGAACCGGGGGAGGTGGGAGAGGGGGGGGGGGGGGGGGGTGAGGGGTGAGGGGGAGGGGGGAAGGTGGAGGGGGGGAAAGGAACTCAGGAAGGGGGGTTAGCGGGACGGGGGAAGGGGATAAGTGGAGTGGGGAGAGGGAGAGGGAGAGGGAACGCGAGAGGGGAAAGGATACGCAGGGAGAAACAATTTAGATCAAGGTATGGTATACGCAGGGAGAAACAATTTAGATCAATTCAGCTAATAAGCTGTCAACAGCTTTTTATTCTGAGGCGGTACGAAGTTCGCCGGATCAGCTAGTATTGATATATAAGCTATTGAAAGAGGCCAAGTTAAATTCTTGAGTTTCATAAATTTTAAAATGGTTATTCCAGCAATTATATTGAATCACTCTTTTAAATGACAATATGAAAATGCTTAAATTGTAAGACAGCAGAATTTTCACTGATTTGGTATTTATATAATACACAATATTAAATTATGTAATAATTGATGGTCCAGAATTGCTTGTATTGATTAGCTTTCGAATTCCATTACGTAATACTAGAAGTCGGGATTTATTTTAGTATAAAAATTCTGGAAATAACTATCATTATGTATCTCTCTTTGCCTAGAATAGGTACTAATGGAGGGAAACAATCATACGATTTCAGTGGACATCTTCAATTTGTCAATAAACAAATACAAAATGTTTTTACTGAAGCAGTTCAGTTATTATTTTTTTTAATTGATAAACTAATGTTTAAGACACGATTTGTATGCATAGCACAAAGGGTAACAGTTATTATAAGTAATAATTATTAGCCTGAAACACTCATTTACATTAAAAAAATCTCCCAAGAAAAGATACATGCCGCCGACGGTACTCGAACCCGCGTCCTTCTGATTTCCGGTCAAATGCTTTACCATTGAGCTACGTCGGCTTATCTCCTACCCGCCAAATAATTCAATATACTGGTGTTTCATCCAACAATTACTGCTTATAACATTTTTCCACCTGCAAACAATCAACTTTATTTTTGTATGGGAAAGGCATTGTAAGTACTAAATCTGGCATATATCTTTTCTCGGGTGATTTTTTTTTTTAATGTAGATGAGTGTTTCAGGCTAATAATTATTATAATAATTGTTACCTGTTGTTACTTATAATAATTGTTACCCTTTGTGCTATGCATAAAAATCTTGTCTTAAACGTTAGTTTATCAATTAAAAATAATAATGAATATTTGACGAGATAAGTATTTCACCAAAAAGGTAGACACAATTTGTCTCGATGCCACCTAGTGGGAGATTTAGCACTTACAATGCCTTTCCTATATAAAAATAAAGTTGGTTGTTTGCAGGTGGAAAATGTAATAAGCAATAATTGTTGAATGAAACACTAGTATATATTGAATTATTTGGCGGGTAGGAGTAAGTCGACGTGTCGGAGCTCAATGGTAGAGCATTTGACCGGAAATCAGAAGGACGCGGATTCGAGTCCCATCGGCGGCATGTATCTTTTCTCGGGAGATTTTTTCAATGTAGATGAATGTTTCAGGCTAATAATTATTACTTATTATAACAGTTCAGTTATATTAAATAATTACTGTATAATTTTTACTATCCATACGTAAAAGCCCCTAAAAAGGGCTTTAATTGATAAATAAAGAAATAAATCTATCGGCAAGGGATAATAACTTCTGCGTGAAAAGGATTAACTTTAAGTGATCAATTTACTAATGTATTAATTATTTTCCCACTTGTTGAATTACCAACCATCAATAACGACGAAGATAAACAATATTTCTAAAAGAAATTTTGGCAGCCAAAAATCTTACAAACAAATATTTATGAAAGCCAAGTTATCAAATAATGATTGATCTCGAGATATTTATTACCTATTAAGTACTAAAATAATAACTTTATTTCAATTTTATTAAGATTACTTTTTAATAGCTTTTGAAGGTTATATAAACAGTATTGTGTATCATTGAAGAATAATCTAATGCTAATAAGTCTAAAGAAAAATGAAACAGAACAAGACACCGCAAAATAAAAAGATAACGGCGTAACTGGAAATCGAATACAGGATCTCTTTTCTTAACGAGACACAGCGCCTTAAGACCCGGCATCCCGAAAAAGTTTTAAATTTGAAGCTCTTAAAAAGTGTGTCATTTTTTAAGATAATATCTATTCATTTTCCGAATCGAAACGATGATTATATGAAATTCCCTCGATTGAAAAAAATCGCAAAGTACTCTCCGAAAATTATTATTAACACACTTTTTTCTGTTATTTTACAAGTTAAATGCATGAAAAAAAAATCTTTTTTTAAATACCGCTTAAGAATTGCTGTGGATTTTTACTCTTTTTATCTTCGTTCTGTTAATTAAATATTTTCATGATTTTCATTTAAGGCTCGGTAGTAAGAGTTCAAAAAGAAGGCGGTGGTAACTGCCTCAAAAAGAAAATGAGCACAAAATATTTGGGCCTGATCGTGGATTCCCAACTCTCGTGGGATCTCCACATAAATCATGTAAATGAGAAATTAATGTAAAGGAGAAATTTACCCCATAACTGGTTAACTATATAGACTCCAAGCATTACCACACGGTCCTTTACTAACATCAGTGTACTAAGCCGTGGTACATTCACACCTTTCCTATCTCTGCTGTATCTGGGGATTTACCTCAAAGAAATTGATAGCTGATCTGCAGGTGATTCAAGCTAAGAACCAAGCTCTCTGAAATGTTTTTGTACTTCCATGGGACTCGCATGTCAGAGACATCTATTCAATTTCCGATATTCTTGCAATCACAATCCTTCCTAAACATGCAATCACAAGCACCATCCTACAAATTACTCTACAATCAACTCACACTAACATCAAGCCACTTTACAATCAAGACATCCACACTCACAATACTCGAAATAGCAATAAAATCCGCGTACCTCAAACACGCACTACAAAATATGTACAACGGAATCCAGCAAAATGAAAAAATTCAGGGTAGCATTCTTTTATAGAATATTTTTGAAGTACGTTCAAGAATGAAACCAAATAATTTTCTTGTCATGTTCAATTTTCTTGTTTCTTTTCTCTTTTCTTTTCCATTTAGTTGTAATCATCCATATTTGTTTAACCTTGTTCCTTTTTTCTTTAATGGTTTTCTATTGTTGTTTGTTTTACTTAACCTGTCTTTTATTTTTTCGTCTATATTGTACATGAAAGTTAAATTTTTAATATCTAAATTCCTATGAAAAATTGTAACTATTTCCTCCCACCCTTGAATTGTTTCCTCCTGTCCTAAAATGAGTTCTGTAACTCATCGGCATTGCCCTAGCAAGAAATAAAAAAAATGAAAAAAGAAGAAAAGTAGATACGTAAATACGAGACGGAGCGGAGAGAAACGGAGCGGAAGACGGAGCGCGCTAATATAAAAAAAAACGAAAATATTTAATAAAACATGACTCGTTTAAAATAGAGAAAAAATCTTTAGACAAATGCTTGAATTGCATTAAAAGATACACTGTGAATTTTTTCTTAGGTACAACACGTTAAATAACAGAACACAAAGTATTTTTAATAATTTTTGGGGCATACTTTGTGATTTTTTCCATCTAGTGAATTTCATATATAATTACCATTTCGGCTCCACAATGCACAGATATTATCTTAAAAAATAACACATATTTTTTTAGGAACTTAAAAACTGAAAGTTTTCGATAAAAATATGTTGTAAATCGGTAGAAATGCGGAATGCCGCGGCTTAATTATTACCGTTTTTTTATACTAACGCGCTCCCTCTAACATTCATATTTACACATCTCCCTTTCAAATCAACTTCTCCTTCTTTTTGAACGATCACTATATACGTAGCCCTCATTCTATTTTCCACGGCCCTGCTACTATAAAAAATTGACTCACATAAAAATGCATCTTTTGTCATTTTTAGTGAACATTTTTCATCGATTATTCATATGAATTATTTGTAAAAATTTCGTAAAAGTTCATTCAATTTTCACATAAAAACAGTGTCCGAAATGTAGTTTCAAATACATTTTATATTTATTCGACAAACGAAACCCTTTCCTGTCAAAACTCAGTTCTCTCAAAATTCCTTCCGGACCGGATGAAACGTGAAATTAATGACTGAAATAATCGAAGTGAAACTGAAAGCGGGTTTCGCGCTACCTTAGTACCTACTGACAGCTGTTGAAAACAAAATTTCAACGTGCTCCAACTAATGAAACAATGCGCGTTGCTTATGATTAATAGTTGTTTTACCGTATAAAAATTTGCTTGCTGAGTCATTGAAGTGCAGACAAAAAACCTTTTACTGTTTATATATTATATATATATTATAAAAATGTGTCCCGAAACTGGTAGACCAACTTTTCGACCATTTAATAGAATATGTTCACGGAGAGCCGTTTTTTTAATTTTTTTTTCATGTTTGAAGCTTTAAATACTGCAATTTTTAAACATGGACGTATTTTTCAGATACAAAAATCTGAAAGGTAATTTTATCAAGTATATATAAAGGTTTTTGTTTTCATGACATCTTCAAAAAAATATACAAGACATTTAAAAACGTTGGAAAATTTTTGTTCAGAAATTATTAAGAAAACAAGGGTATTCAATATTTATTTTTTTATTATGAATTAACGCCGATTAATGGCTTTTACATGGGATTTCAACTTTCAATATTTATCACATCATTAATAACATATTTATTACCAAGTATATGCAGGCGATTTATTATGGAATATGATTCAGCATTAGAACCCCCTGTTGGCGCACTCGGGCTTTTATAGGACTGTGGTCTCAGATGCATTACCGGTTCTGGCCGGTGTTCTGCCGATTGATCTTGAAATTAGGGAAATATTGACCAAAAAGGAACTTATTAGAGGCAGGGCTGCTGTCCACCTTAGAGTCGAGCTGACAACGGTAGGATTCGTGGCCCGCCCTGGCTTGCTCAAAGCGATGCGCGAAATGACGCTAAGTGAATGGCAAGAGCGATGGGATAGGTCGACGAAGGGCAGATGGACTTTCTCCTTCTTCCCTTCAGTTAAATTCAGAATGGAAGGGGCATACAATAAACTGGATCACTACGTGACGCAGATACTTTCTGGGCATGGGGAATTCAGGGGTTGGCTTCATAGCTTAACCCTCTCTCCTCACCCAAACTGCGCGTGAGGTGATACTGACCATGTACATTCTGTAGCACTGCGAGTTGATGAAGAAAGCTCGGGAAGAAATGTTGGATGACTTGCGCGGAATAACAAGACCAGCGTGGAACGCTGACCTTGTGTCGAACATAGAGAATTTCGAGTGCTTGAAAAAGTTTGTCAAGTCCTGGGTAGAGAGATGACCTGTACTTAGAGTCGCCGACCTAGACCAAATTCATCTTTGTTTCAGGTGCTACACATATTGCTCCGTCTCCCTCGATCCTCTCTATTACTCTTTATTTAGTGTATATTGTATATGCTTTGAACTATTTATAATATTAGTTTTGTGACCTGTAAATTACTGATTACATTTGACTGTTATTTTCTCTCGTCTCTGCTAACAATTATTTATGTTTTTACCTCGACAGGTCGTGTTTTATCTTGGTGAGCGATGGTAATAATGACGCCATCGCTCGATGCATTATCACTAAACTTCTGAACTTATTCTGTAATTAGGTTTAACATATATAAATGTTCTTATTATTTTTCTTTATTAGTTTTGGTTTCCATTCTTTGGTGGAGCAACTGAACTGTTCATGTTATGTATCGTCGTTCCTCCATAAAAAAGGGGTGGAATAGACCCTGTCCGTGCACATTGCCAGGCGAACACACACCGCAGAGGTGTTCCCGCGATCTGCCTGCACATCCCTCAAAGACATGCGTAAGCCTGAGGCGTAACCACGCGGTCTCGACGCCCTTCCGTCCCTCCTCCGGCAACCCGACGCTCATCTTTTCTTCAAGGTCTTTAAAAAGACTTCCCTTTCTCTCCCATGTACATTTCTTCGAGGCAAAATCGGGGAGCCGGCAAAAGGGCGCGGACTTCAGGCATCGTCTGCGGTTGTGCCGATAGCTATACGCATTCTCATTGGGACAGTCTGTGGAATATCTTCTCTGGCTATTCTTTTCTTTTGATATATTTTATTTTCTTTCTGCTATTATAGTAATTACTTACGTTATATGATTATGTTACAACTAATTTTTTCCTCGTTACTTATTTTATTTTCAGAAGGTTTCTTCGACTGGTTATAGCCGTAATTTTTCTTTTTCTTTTACTAACACTATTATCTCTTTTTTTATGTTACCTATTTCAGAAAAATTATTCTACGGGCTGTTGCTTCTATTTATCTTTTGTATAATATTAATGTAAGTACTTGCATACTGCTTAATAACTCCGTATGCGTGGACATTGGAGGGTCTAGAGTCGTTCAAATAAATGTAGCTTCGTTCAATAAAAAATAGAGTCAAGAGTCTTGACGTGTGCGGTGAAGGAGGAAACCATATGTTTCCTTGTAACGCCGTTGGGAAAGAGATGGGGTCCCCTCCAATGATGCAACTATTTCCATTGCGTAAAAACGTGATGCAACTAGTGTCGCGAAACCATTTCAGCTGTGCTGTGTGTTCTTTTCGACACCATGAGAGCTGTGTACAGCAAGATGGTGCCACGGCTGCTGTGATACTGAAATACGGTTGCACGACACTAAATTTGGACAATTAAATTTATATACAAAAAAAATTACATTTTTACAATTACAATTTACACAATTTTTTTGGATTCATGCAATTATTTGAAACACATATGCAACTACATAGTTACATAACTTAAATTCGACTTTAGCTGAAAACGATTTTTCACGCAAGAAAAATAACAAATTAATTTAACCTCCTGAACATTTTAAAAAACCATATTTTTTTTTTATTTTAATTATTATTTTTTTATTATTTTTTAGCATATAAAATATAATGTACATTTAGATGATGTATTAATTTGCTTACAGGTTCATATTCAAATATGTTAATACCACTCTTCCATGGAAGCGTTAGCTTGTGTCTGGAAGAGTAGTGTACATTTTTTAATGCTATATTTAAGTTTTTAAATTACAATGTGAATGTAAAAAACAATAAGTTGTAAGTTCGGTGATATGTAATTATAAGTATTTATCTACTATCAAAACAATTTTACTATTTGGATAATGTATCTAGAATTATTGTAATTAGTTGCTAAAAACAATACAAAATTTAACTTATTTGAAGAACGGAGTATCACTTGGAAACTGAGTTATAAGTAGTTATTCTTGAGATTAGATTAGTCGGAAACTTTTATTTTGAGATTATCTTTAAAATATTTTTTAACAGTGTTTATTAATTGAATTTTATCATTATTTTTTCTAATTTCATCCGGTAATCGGTTGAAAATAAGTCTTCATTAATAAGTATAATAATTTTGTGCGAAGGAAGTGTTTAATTTTGGGCATGAGAAAATATATTTATGTCTAGTACGGTTTTCAGTTATAAATTGATATTTTTCTTTTTCTTTTATAGTTTGAATCAATGCATTTCTATTGTATAGATCTTTGAAAGATGGTACTTGGAATTCCTTAAATAATTGATCCGTTGGGTAGTCAGAAGGTTTTTTTAATATGATTTTAATTATTAGCCTCTGCACAACTTCAATTGGGGAAAGATTAGTTTTGTATGCGGATCCCCAGCTAATGATAGCATATTGTAAAGTTGATTGAACCAAAGCGTAATATATTAGATATAAGTTTTTTACAGATAAAAAAATTCTGATTCTTAAAAATATATAAATAAATTTTCTAATTTTTTTTACAACTTGACAAATTTGTTCCTTCCATTTCAAATTTTATTATCACATATCACCTCTTATCGGTCGTTCATTGACCACACCTTTTATTGATATTTCTGATTATTCTTGTTAAACTCTGCAAGTACCATTTAATATAATTTCACAATTAATTGGGTTACTTAGAGAATTACGGTCGGATCTGTCTCCTTTGGCAAACCAGGATAATTAATAATCTTTTGAATTAGAACCAAAATTACTTGAGATCATCATATAATTACTCATCCAGACTCATATATATTGTTAGACATAAGACGTGTTTTCCGGGTTTAAACTTTAGATCATATTTCTAATCATTAAAGTAAGGGGGGCACAACGATTTCTATGAAAGTATTGATTGTATGTGTGTAATCTTACATATAAATAAATATTCCTATGATGTTTTATGTACGTTGTGTGCCTTTGTGTGTGTGTATGCCTTTGGGAACGTGGCCTGTGTTATTTCTACGTATTTATGTATTTCGAGCTTTTGCATTGTAGTCACTTGAAATTTTATTCTTATATACCTATCTATTTTCTCTCTTTTG
Source organism: Limnephilus marmoratus (assembly GCA_917880885.1). Classification (NCBI taxonomy): domain Eukaryota; kingdom Metazoa; phylum Arthropoda; class Insecta; order Trichoptera; family Limnephilidae; genus Limnephilus; species Limnephilus marmoratus. The sequence goes on along the minus strand of OU862924.1, from coordinate 41,968,151 downwards.
GTTTCTCGTTGTATGTTTGCTTTAGAGGAATAATTTCGCTCCCAAATATATTTATTTATACATGAAAACCTCAAGAGCTATCAATATTGTAGGAGAATGTACGAATCCTAGTAAGAAGGCCTACGTGAGGCCTACATACTTTAAATCCTTACCCTGATTTCTAAAAAATAAACTTAAGGCTCTGCAACCGGGCTCGAAAAGAAGAAGATGGAGAGATACGAAATTACGAATTTTAGAGGAGAGCGCTAACATTTACAGCGACAAAATCGATGCGAAAATTGCGAAAATGTTTAATAAAACACGACTCGTTTAAAATAGAGCAAAAATCTCAAGGGCATTGTCTTAATCAGCATTTAAAGAAAGACTGAATTTTTTCATATATATAACTTGTAAAATAACTGAAACAAATGTGTTTATAATAATTTTTGGAGCATACTTTGCGATTTTTTTCTATCGAGGGAATTTTATATAATTTGCGTTTTGGCAAGGGGAATGTCTAGGTATTATCTTCAAGAAAAACATATATTTTTTTAAGAACTTTAAAACTTACCGTGTTTAAGGGAGATATGTAAGAAATCGGTAGTAATTCGGGTAGCGGGCCCTTAGTACGTTAGCACGATTGTATGGATGTAATCTTACAAATAAATAAATATTCCTATGATGTTTATATACGTTGTGTGCCTTTAGTATGCCTTCGTGGACGTGGCCTGTGTTATATCTACGTGTCTATGTATTTCGTGCTTTCTTATTGTAGACACTTGAAATTTTATTCTTATATATCTATTTTCTCTATTTTGTTTTCTCGTTGTAAGTGTTCTTTAGTGTTACAATTTATATTGTGAAACTGACCAGCTGGTATCATGCTTTTGAAATTTAGCGGGAAGTATAATTTCACCCCCAAATATATTTATTTATTCATGAAAACCTCAAGGGGTATCAATAATGTTGGAGAATGTACGAATCCTAGTGAGAAGGCCTACGTGAGGCCTACATACTTTAAATCCTTACCCTGATTTCTAAAAAATAAACTTAAATCACCTCGACAAAGGAAATGGATAATATTATATTCTTGAAGTTGTATTCAATGGTGTCATGTTATGTAAAAACTGTTTTCCAAGAAAAAATCTTCTTCAAAATTTACAAGTGACCCAATTTAAAAGTTTTTTTTTGTGTTTCTTGGGCATTAACTACGTAACAATTTCTAGATAATTTACTAACATTATCTTTCAATTTTTTAATTTTTTTTTTTTATTTATTTATTTACGCCTATTTAGGCTTTTACATACATATATATATATAAAAATATAAACGAAATTATACTAGAAAATAGTGCAGGAAACGACTGTTTAAAACACTTGCACAAAAATAAATATAAAGTAAAAAAAATATTGAATTTGATCCACGCAGTATGTAGGTACAAAATATAAAAAATTCAAAAGAGTTTGTTTTTTTTTTCAGCCAACAAAATACCGTTAATGTGTCAATTTAAATAGCTTTATCAAAATATTCCCCCACTTGATGAAAAAAACTTCAATGAGGTATGCTTATACATTAATTTTTGTACTAAATATATCAACAACATCGGAGTATTTGTTTCCAAGCTGTTGAATCCGTTGCTTAGGAGTGTAATATTGGGATGTTGACTTAGAATTGCTACAATAATATGGTCGGTACTGTCTTGTGACTGACCTGCCTGGAGTATGAAAAGAGATTACATATAATAAATCTGGGGTATCAAACAGTCCTGGGTCGGTCGTGAATAACCCGCTCACTGAAACCCGCTCACGGACCACCAAAGAGCGAGCGGGTCATTTTTTCGTCAGCACACGGGTCTCGCGATCCACTTCTCGCAACCGCTCTACTACTGCAACCTGGAAGCGACGATAGATAGATGCATGAGAGAGCGAACGGATTGTCAACACCCGGGTTTAGCCACCCGCTCTCTCGACTTAGGTAGTAGAAAGTAGCTGGGTGAAGCGTAATCGCTTTTCATATTTTGTGTCGCGAAAAGAGCGGGTCTTCGCGACCCGCTCGTGACGCCAGTATGTCGTGAGCGACCCGGGTCATGTAAAATGATCGATCGAACCAGGACTAGTATCAAACATTGAATTAATGATTTTATACAAACAGGTTAAATCGGAAATATTATATTATTATTATATTATAACCTTTTTCAAGAATCAACAAAAGCCCCAAAGTTTATGTTCATACAAAACTTAGGGAATTTATGAGCATATTATTTTTAATCTGGTTTAAACGGGTATCCATTTTTTGTTAATCTGGTTATAAACGGGTTTCATTTTTTTTCAATCTGGTTATAAACAGGTTTCCATTTTTTTATCTGGTCATAAATAGGTTTCCATTTTTTCATCTGATCATAATTAGGTTTCCATTTTTTTATCTGATCATAAATATTTTTCCATTTTTTTTACTAACTTAATGTAATCTGATTTCCGGAAATTCGCCAAGCGATAGCACTAGTATCGAAAAGCTTTAAAGTTTAAATCGTTAGCGACGATCCATAGAACTACAAGAGAATCCACGAATAGAAAGTAGAGCTTAGTGGAGTCTCAAGGCGGAAACCCGGCTGGAAAATGTTGCATCTTGAAGGCTTTTTAACCGTTGAATAAGCTTCCAACTTACAGAGAATGCTTTCCCAAGGAATAGCAAATAATTTAAGTTTGTTTCCGAGGGAAATTCCGGACAGAGCTCGAGAGAGGTTTACAGAACCTAAGATATTAAACTCTGGAGTAAATTCCCAGTATTTGCGAGAGAAAATGAAAAAGAACATTTTTTGTAAGTAACAACAAATATTGGTATCCGATTCAATAAACAATTTGTTAAAACAAGGTTATGAATTTTAAATGAAATGTAAATTGTACCTTATTGTCGAATTTTATAATTTTTGCTAAAAATTTAACAGCCTCCATTTTCCTGAAACTATGAATAAATTTAGGTGCGAAATCGAATATGCAAATAAAATAAATTAATTTTCCGTTTGTGACGATAAAAAACGAGCATAAATTTCATGTAAAATAGAGCGATTTTAATGCACAAAGTGTCACGCTCTAAACTGCAATTATATTTTATTTTATTTATTAAATACTCTATTTGTGAGGCGGATTTGGATATCGCTGCTGCGGGAACTTAGATAACCAACACCCCTGCCTTAGGTCACCCCAAGTGGTTCGCTATGTTTGGTGAATTAGCAGGGGTGCCCGGGTTCACGGGGTGAGGTTTATCTAGGTCGAGTTAGGTTGCCCACCTACTGCGTTGCAGGCCGGATCGGGCAAGACAGGTTGAGGGAGACCTTTTGATCTCTCCAGCCGGACTCTCTCGACCCATTGCCTTGCACCGCAATGGGAGGGATGGATTCGTACGTTCGTCACTCCCCGATTCCTACCCACCCTTCATACCTTTTTTCATGGATTCGTACGTTCGTCACCCCCCGATTCCTACCCACCCTTCATACCTTTTTTCTTCCCAGAACTTCCTCTCCTTCCTTTCCCTAAAAAGACCCTCCGCACAGCCTCCTGTGTGGAGATAATATTATAATGGTAAGGTGCTGGATTATTGTAGAAAAAAAAAAATCATCGCTTTTCATGACTTTTTAAAGAGGTGTTAAAATGCCAACTTGCCGTGTTGTCACGGAACTTGCCATGAATATATATAATTAGCCTAAAAATCGTTTGGCAAACGAAGTCAAGAGGTCACGATTTTAAGATGAATATACAAGTGAAATCCTATTTAGATACTATTTTGATTAATCTTTACGACGAATCGGCTTACAGTATGAACATAAAAAAATATGCTACGGATAAATCAAAGCTTTTACTAGCTTTTCTATGTATTGGAATTACAATAAAATTATTATTTACGTAACAAAAAATATAAGCGTATACCACAAAAAAATGTTTTTTCATGACTTAACTATGAAGAATATAAGAAACAATTTTTAAAAAATACCCCTTTATGGCTAAGACTATTTTTGAGGTTTTCCATGTTCTAACTTTTTTTCGTTCTTATAAAATTATGCACAAAATAAATAAAAACCACTTTTTCGCTTACTTGACTCGTGCAAATAAGACGCTCGATTTTAAAATTTTGCAGGCATGAGATTCGAAATATTTCTGGCGTTTATATTCCTGTTAAGCCAAAAGTGGTTTATGTATAAAAAAAATTATAAGAAAGAAAAAAGATGATCAATGGAAACTGTCATAGATAATTTTAGCCATAAAATAGTAAAATTGTATCTTATTTACGAACGCACATTTCCAGTGAAAATATACCTACATTTTTTAGTAGTCTAGTCTTATTTTTTTTTAAGTAATTAATAATTTTTTTTTCAACGGAAACGGTAGCAAAAACTTCAATTTATTAAAAGAATATTTTTTGGTATTTATAAGTAAACCATTTGTTGTAAAGATAATTCCAAAGTAGTGATTTAGCATTAAGGTCTGCCTTAAATGATCGATCCTTTAAAATCAATTTTAAATCATTCAATGTATACAACTCTTACGATGAAATCGAGAACCATTTTCGAATCACGAAACTGCTCAACAGGAGGCTTGTCGCTGATCAGATGCTCCTGTACAAATTTATTAACTCGAAAGTTGACTGCCCGGAGTTGCTAAATAAAATAAATTTCCACGCGCCGACTCGATATAGCAGACAAAATACCATTTTCTACATTGATAGATGCAACGCCAATTCCAACCAAAATGGATTTATGCAAAGGACATGTAACTACTATAACATTCAATTTGCATGTATAGAAACACTTGCTGACATATTCACTGCTAGTTACTTTAGCTACAGAATTTCATTGTATCACATTTTAGGTGCGAATAATACATAACACATTGTTACTAAGAAAAGAGTGTGTCAAATGTTAAGTGTAATTGTGGAATAGTTTCGGGTTAAATTTGAGATTGAAAGGTATGTGAGTAATGTATGATTGTATCTGCTAGCTTTATTTAAGGGCGCCACTGGTTGATAAACCAGGCTAACAGATGGTAAAGCATAATTCTCTGTCAGGGCCTTGGGGATTAAATACTTTATGATCAATTAAGACTTTTAATAATGAAAAGAAAGACAGTTTTCATATAACAGAGTTGATTTTATATTTAAAATATAACAAATAAAATCCAGTTAATCAAATACAATTAAAAATTATAAATATGTACACTCACCCAAGGATCAACCAAAAATCTATTCTAGCTAAATTTATACTTAAGTCCGATAGCAACCAGGAATGTTGAATGATGCTCTCTGCTTTGCTGCTGTACTTCATTCGTCTTTAAAGATTGAGCCAGTACCAGATCAAGACCAATGCTATGGTCAAATTAGCTGCTTTCCATGCATATAATTGATGGATCTTCAAGTTTATTTTAATTTTTCTCCAAATATGTCCGATAGACGGATACAACGAAGAGATTTCTGAGTTTGTAAAATAATATTTTTAATTAAATTCCTTCCACTGCAGGAAAATACTGTTGAATCCCGGTCAGTTAAATGCTTTATAGAATGTTTCAGTTTCACGCCATTTAAACTTGTAGGTAGCAAAACACACGGGATATAATTTTACATTCCGTAAGTTATTCAACAAATATCAATATATTTTAATGAAACTGCATTATAAATAAACTCGGAAAATATACAGTGACCCTTTCAAAAAGGAGTCCACCTCTCTAGACTGCTTCCCAAATAAAGTGCCCAGCTCTAAGGAAAAAGTGACTTTTATAACCTCTGATTTCAAAAATAATTGAATGGCCCAAAGTTCTATATTTAAAGAAAAATCAACTGGCGTTTTAAACCAAACAAATATTGAAAAAATAAGGGGTACGTGACTAGACTTAATTGTGATGAAATGTAATTAAATATTTCATAACATTACCCCCCGGACCACGCAAATGTTTGTCCCCAAACATAACTATAAAATAAACCTATTCTATCTGATACATATGTCGATCCAAGGATGTCTATAAAAAGAAAAAAAATAACAACAAATCAATAATTAATAATTAACAGGAATTCTTTCAAAGATAAATTAATAAAACATAATATTTAATACATAGTTCATTCGAATCTTTCTGGTATTTAGAACTGAATTTAAATAAGAATTCATGTAATTATAGTTATAATATTTAAAATAAACAAGACATAATTAAATGTTACATGAACGAGACTCGCAAGCACCCACAGCATTAATGATGCTGGGTGTTGTTTTGATAAAAGCAAGACAACCGTTGACATAGCATCAGTACACGACATTTTTTAAATATAATAGTTAAAATTATCATCATAAAAATTAGTTTATATAGTACATTAAAACATTATACATACGAGGCATCACTTGTTAAAAAAAAATAATAATCATAATAATAACACCTTTTTTATAAAGCCATTACAGGCATCACTTATAAGATAGTATACCATCTTCACTTTCACTGCTTCTAAATCTTTTCGAAGAAAATAAATCCTGACTAAACTTCCTAACTTTGTCCTTTTGGGTGTTAATAACATAAACCAAGTTTATAATGGAAATCAACATTATGCTATTTATTTTCCATAAGAGTATGCGTTGTTCGCAGACAACTGAGCAAGTTGTTCAATGTATCACTGGAGCGATCACGCGAAATAAATAAATTTGCTTCGATTACTTGAGATTTCCCGGATGGTCATTTTTTTAATTTTTCGTCAACATTAAAAAAATCACAACTTCGAATTTTGACATGGAGACATAAAAACTTATTGTAGTGCTATATAGCCAATGAAATAACCTGTATTTTACCGTTTATCTCATATTTGTAAAATTTATGAAAAAAATATTAAAAAATCGTAAAGTTTATAATCGCGCGAATCCTGGGTGTTTTTTACTTGAATCTGCCGTGAGGGATACTTATTCGGGTCAACATAGAATATTTTCGGTTTCTGTATGTTGTCTGTGGTATACTTGATAATTAAAGGTGCATATCTATGGAAAAAAGACTTAATTTTATCCGTAAGCAACTATTCAAAAATTCGGCGGGAAAAAAATATTTTAAAAATTTATTTTTAACATTGTTCTAAAATAGTCTACGCAGTTCAGATTTGCAACATCTATGGTCATAATAGATAAAGCATTTCAATAGCTTCGTGTTAAAATAAACGGCTGGCCCAGGAATTGTTTAAAATAATTACAATAAATGTTTTACGAATGGTAGGGAAATGTGGTCCATTTTTGGACCGAAATCAATCGCAGAAAAATAAAAGTGGTCCATTTTTCGACCGAAATCGCTCCAGTGGATAAACAAATTTAAATATATTTATATTTTGCATTTTTTATAGATAAATGTTAAAATATATTTTAAAGAATTGCAACTTAGAAAACAAAGAAATAATGGGTTGTGTTATGTTATGGATTAAAAAATATTTATATTATTAAAAATACATATGAAGATAGTTCAGTATAGAACCGAAAGCTTAGAATTTAAAAAAAAATAAAGTATAGTTACATATATACTTGGAGGTAAATATTTTTTTTAAATCCTAAGTTACAAAAATTAAATATATACATATAAATAAAACATGAATAATATTTTTGTCTGTTCATTCATAACATGTTATATTTATTAATAATGAATTAATATATTATTAATATTTACGTAATAATATACGCTGATGGTTAAACTCGAGCGAAGTACCAGAGTTATAAATTGTTGCCTTACAATTGTTTATATAATTATTCGTTTCAGAATTAATATTCTTTATTTCATGATTATGTTTTAAAATTATTTGAACTCGAGTCGAATATTAGAGTTATAAATTGTTGTCTTAAACAATTTTTATATAGAAATTTGTACCCAATTTATATAATTAGTAATACATAAAACTGCAATTATGACTGCAATTAGTACTATGAACTGTAGAAATGCAAGGCAGCGACAAATCGGTTGATCAGGCCTTATTGAAGCTCCTGTGCATCGAATTTTACGTAAAATTAATATTATTTTCGGCACTCAGATAGGATGGCCAAACCCTCTGAGACACTGAATTAAACGAACTAGACTGGTATGTCGTCCGATTTAACGATATCCTTCACATGGAAATCGCCAGTTTCTATACCTTGAAGGTCTGCTAATGTATACACAAGGTCGGATTTTTTTCTAATTACCACATTTTGTACGAATCGGGGTGCTAATTTTTGTGCAAAATAATTTATTGCATTTGATTGCACAAAATTTTTTCTCCATACTACGTCACCTTCCTGAAATGTAACATTTTTCCTTCGTAAGTTATAATGACTAGCTCCCTTTTGGTATGCTTTAAGAAGGGCGTCAGAGACTTTCTCATAAACAGAGGACAGTCCTTGTAATCTTTGTGCATATATTTTAGGTAGAGAACAATCCTTAGGATTTGTCTCTCCATCGGCTATTGGATTGCGGTGCAAATCCCCGTCAAGTATTTGCTCCCGTCCGTGCATTAAAAAATATGGTGTAAAATTAGTAGCGCAATTAACTGTGTTGTTCATTGCTGATTGAACTTGTGGTAAAAACTTCGACCAATTACGATGATCTGATTCAACTAAAATTGACAATGCAGTACCCAAAGTTTGGTTGTATCTTTCAACAACGTTATTTTGTGGGGTATATAAAGTATTGTAAAAAGGTGATTGAATATTATAGTTTTTTAGTAATTCTTTAAATTCCCTACTTGTGAATTGAGGGCCATTATCACAGACTATCGTTTTAGGTCCTCCGTGTACAAGGAAGATATTTTCCTCTAAATTTTTAACAATGCTTCCCGCGGTGCCTTTGCGCAGCGGAAATAACCAAGTATATTTAGAGAAAACATCGACGCATGATAAAATTATGGTATGACCGGAGTAACTACGAGGTAAAGGTCCAACTAAATCTATTGATAACATTTGTATTGGTCTAGTGACTATTTTTGGGTTTTTAGAAATACCGTTTGGTGGAGCCGTGCTAATTTTATGAGCTTTACATACAGTACATCGGTTTATGAACTGTTTTACATCTCTATAAATGTTTGGCCAATAGTAATGAAGTTGTAGCTTTTTATAAGTTTTAAAAATTCCTGGATGACAAGCACGAATTGACTCATGAGAATCAGCTACAATATTTGCCCTTCGCTCCTGAGGAACTACTATTTTCCATGAAGTATCCTCACACAGTTCTATACTATTTTTCGTATGACGATACAATTCGTTTTCTTTAATTTGAAAATTTAAATATCGTTGTGGAAATTCTTGGCAACCCTTCCAAACATTTAAGTACCATTTATCTGTAGTTGGATGTGAGTCTACTCCTGAGATTATGGCAAGATCCATTCTAGAAAGTACGTCAGGTACGACATGTTGTGTTCCTTTACGATGTATTATGTCAAATGAAAATTGTGAAAGACGAGTACTCCAGCGAGCTAAGCGACCGCTTGGATTTGATAAAGAATTGAGCCACTTTAAACTGGAGTGGTCGGTGACTACGGTAAAATGTGCACCTTCAATATATGGCCTAAAGTGTGTGACTGAGTCTAATACTGCTAAAAGTTCTCTTTCAGTGATACCGTAATTACGTTCATGTTTATTTAAACACCTTGAATAATAAGCTACAGGGTGTTCAGTTCCGTCTATATTTTGAATAATAACTGCGCCTATTCCGGCTGAGCTTGCGTCACAATGGATGGAAAATGGTTTAGTAAAATCAGGACAACTTAAAACTGGTGCAGTCGTAAGTGCATTTTTTAAATTAATAAATGCTGTGTCAGCTTCCTTCGTCCATTTAAAATTACTTTCACCGTTTTTTGACCCCGTAAGTTTTGTTAGAGGGGCTGCTATGCTTGAAAACCCCTTAATAAATCGTCTGAAGTATCCGCAAAGTCCAATAAAAGCACGGATTCCTTTCGCATTCTTTGGTACCGGGAAATCTCTAATACTTTCTATTTTTACCGGATCCGTACGAAGACCTTGAGAATCTACCATGTAACCTAGATATTTTAGCTCGGCTTTACAGAACTCCGATTTTTTCAAATTGATGGTGAGACCTGCATCTCTCAGTCTTTCATAAACACGATTTAATAGATTTAAATGTGCATCTAGGTCTTCTGAGACCAAAATTAAGTCGTCCAAATAACAAAATGCATTTTCGTCAAATTCTGGCCCAAAGAGTGCGTCTGCTAATCTTTGAAGCTCACTGGGTGCATTTTTCAACCCAAATGGCATGCGAGTGAATTCAAATAGTCCGCGACCTGGAACGACGAACGCAGTCTTTTCACACGAGTCTTTATCTAGAGCAATCTGCCAAAAAGCTTTGCTCAAATCTACTGACGAAACGAATCTAGCACCACCAAGTTTGTCAAGAATACGTGATATATACGGTAAAGGATAGCTGTCACGAATTGTCACATTGTTGATTTTTCTGGAATCTAGGCATAATCTTCCAGTACCATCCTTTTTCGAAACTATTAAAACAGGACTAGACCACGGAGAACATGAAGGGCGGATAACTCCCATTTTGAGCATCTCATCTATTTCAGCATCTAATTGCTGTTGTTTAACAGGTGATAACGGATAGTATCTTTGTTTAATAGGTGATCCCGTTGTAATTATTTTATGTTTGACCAAGTGTGTCAAACCTAATCCTTTCTTTTCGAATGAAATTGATTCAAATTTTTTAATTATTTGAGAAAGAGCTTTATTTCGGAATGCGATAATTGCCCGCACCTCATTAATTTGACCCTCTTGTTGAGAGCTGGATATCCTTGAGAACAACTCCGGCGCAATCCAGAAACGTTTCCAAAAATCTACCCCCAAAATAAAATTTGGAGATAACGAAGGGATGACGTAGAAAACAATTTCTGCAGTAATTGAATTATACGTCACCGGCAACGTGATAAACCGGCTGACTCGCACCGTCAGCTGTCCTTACACAAAAATCAATTTTGACCAAATCTACCCCTGACCTTTGAAAAATCTTATAAGTATCTCCTCTCAGGCATGAGAGAGAAGCGCCACTGTCAAGCAGTGCACTGTAGCTATTTTGTAAAATATTAATGTTTGTAAATGGACGACCATCCTCTTCAATCTCATTCTTCTGAGGCAGTCGGCCGAATTCCTCAGAAGATGAGGCAGAAAAGAACTGTCGAACTAGCCGGAGCCAACTCTTCCATTCCCTCTTCCTTTGCGCATAGGATGGGGCGTGAACAGAGTGACTCCAACCTAGTTTTTTGGTTTGCTGTATTTAGTACCCTCTTCAATTGAACCAACTTTTGATTTAAAATTTATTGAAGCTTTCTTTCGACACTCAGAATCTAAATAACCCGTGATTTTACAATAATCACAAAATATACGTTTAAATGAATGTCCTGTAGTATTATTATTAATGTTTTTACCAAAATAATTGTTTGACCCATTTTTTGAATTTGAAAATGTTCGTGTATTACTTGTATTTCCATTTGAATAGTTGGCAGAACGATTGAAATAATTATTATTTCTATTATTATTTGAACTGTTATATTCTTTGTAATTTGATTTAGAATTATAATCAAGTTTTTTATTATAATAAAAGTTTTTATTTTTTTCGTTAAAATTCATATTTTCTTTTGGAGAATATGAATTTTGCTTTTCTGTCTTAGATGAGTATGATTCTAATTTTCCCGTTGCTTTTGTTAATTCATCAAATGATTCTATATCACGAGAAGCCAGTAAATTTGCGTACATAGGAAGCAAAGCTCTCGTAGATAATTGTAAAAGTTCATATTCTGGTAGTTTGGAATCTAACATATTATTAAGTGCTTTCATACGCAATGTAAATTCAAAAGCGGACATACCGTCTGGTTGTTTCATATTAAACAATTTGGTTTTTAGTTGGATTTGTTTATTTCCAGACTCAAATTGTTTAATAAGCAATTTAGATAGTTCCTCCCATGTTAAATCTGCGTTATAAATTGACCTGAACCAAAGTAAAGCCAATCCCTCGAGAATATCAGGGAAATATCTTATTAAATCCCTATACTTTATATTTCTTATTCGTCATTTTTCTTCTACTTCAAAAATAAATTCTCTAACACAACTTTTCCCATCAAATTTCAAATTCCAACTGTTTAAACTTGAAACGGAGGAAGTAGAATCGTTATACAAGGTGTCCGGAAACTCGTAGTACAAGCGGGAAACTGGAGAATCCACATCACATTTGGAGGCGATTTTGTGGTTTAACTTTTTTTGATTTGAGCTTTCGTTTTCGAGTAAATCGGGTCCGAAGTTGGAATTTTTTAGGTTAAATTTGAAAAAAAATTTCACTAGGGGGTTGATTTCAGCTCTGTAATGTCTTATAAAATGCAACGAAGGGTAATCCGGGCTCAAAAAGGCCCGGGTGGGGCCTCCGTCACCCCTCTCCTCCGTTTTTTTACACATTTAAACACAAAAAATTTCAATTTAAACAAATTTTCCCCCACTGTAAACTTGTGCCAAAGGGTTCAATTCTTATTTAACATAAAAATAGAATTTTCATTTAGTTTATTTGTATTTTCTTTTCGTTTTCCTCCGTCAACAGATGCAAAAAGCTAAAGGTTTTCTTGAACCAACAAAAATAGACGAGAAATCGAATTCTTTAACAGGTGAATAAATAAATAAAAACACATTTTCAATTTTGTACAAATCGTGACCTCTGTGAAAATATTCGACTTTTATACATAGCCTTTTTTGGAATCATCGCGAACAAATACTTTGCGCTAAATATCTTTACGAAAAAAACTACAAAGTAGGGCAACACATAACTTTTGTGTTTGAAGTAAAAATCAATTCCACAATTACCGTTCAAAGCTGGAAACAGTGAAGCTAAAGGTAAAAATAGATTTATTTTAAAACGAATCAAGTTTGTCTTCATATTGGGAGACGGGTGTAGGTACCGCCGGTGCGGGAACCATTTATTAGATCAAAGGTCACCTCAAATGATTCGCTACTCTTGGTGACTTAGCGGAAATACCTGGGTCCATGAGTTTAGGTTTGTCTAGGTTTTGGCGGCGGGCGGATATGTCTGCCCACCAAACTGCGTGTCGGGCCAGATCTCGAGACGCCGATAGAGGGAGACCATTTGACCTCTCCAGCTGGACTTTCGCGATCAATTGCCTTGCACGACAGTGAGAGGAATGGATTCATACGTCCGTTACTCCTGGACACATTGCCCCCCCTATTCCCACGCATCATGCATCACTCGTAAATTTTTCCATCACAGAACATCCTTTCTTTCCTTTCCATAAAAAGTTCTCCACATAGCATCTCTAAATGCCACATACTTGCCATCACTCCTGGACACACTTACCCCACATTCCTTCTCATATCTTTTCCTACATACCTTTTCCCACACCTTTTCCTTCCAAGAAATTTCTCGCCTTCCTTTCCTTAAGAGGAATATAAACTATAGAAATATTTCGAATCTCATGCCTGCAAAATTTTAAAATCAAGCGTCTTTTTGAACGAGGCAAGTAAGTTTTTTTTTTATTTTGTGCATAATTTTATAAGAACGAAAAAAAGTTAGAACATGGAAAATCTCAAAAATAGTCTTAGCCATAAAGGGGTATTTTTAAAAAATTGTTTCTTGTATTACTTCATAGTTAAGTCATGAAAAAACATTTTTTTGGTGGTTTACGCTTATATTTTTTGTTACGTAAATAATACTTTTATTATTTTTTTATTTATTATTTTTGAATGTAGCTATTACTTTGTGGTTATCCATTATAGAAAAATGAAATAATTCAACTTTGTATAAACCACTTATTTGATGCGCAAATCCGACCGGTTTCGGAACAAACGTTCCTTCGTCAGGGAAAGCTTATACTAATTTGACAGTTTCGAAGAATGTTATAATATTATTATGTTACAATACTTTTATTGTAAATCCAGTACATAGAAAAGCTAGTAAAAGCTTCGATTTATCCGTAGCATATTTTTCGATGTTCATACTGTAAGCCGATTCGTCGTAAAGATTAATCAAAATAGTAACTAAATAGGATTTCACGTGTATATTCATCTTAAAAGACCCTCCACACAGCGTTCTAAAAAATGGCCTAGGATCTGAGATAGATTAGGTTCCTCAGGGAATCCCGTTTGAAATAATGTATTGTTTCGTTTTCTTGAAAATTCTACGCAGTGCAGAATAGATATTTTTATGGCATCACATTATGTTTAAGAGCTAATTCTAAAGCTCTTGAGGTATGTTTTCCTAAAACAGCCCTCCCCTATGTTTGTCCAGCCTTGATCTAGTGCCCTCTGTCCCCCAAACGTACTTGATCTAATCAATTATATTATCTAAGGGTCGCCACCCTTCAAAACGCCCATTTATAGGACAATAAATAACCTGAATTATCTTCGAACCGTTCCACATTTATTTATTTATTTGCAAAAACAGTAAAAAACCAACACATTGCAAAAGCGGTAATGAAAATTACAGAAACATTGCTTAGCGTAATAAATGCATTTACAAAAAATAACACGTATATATACAGTTAAATAATACGTGACATTTCACACATAAATTCGTTGTAGGACATGTGGAAAATGCCCACATATCCTGCGAGGCAGTTAATTAACCTAGTGAGTCTCCCGAGAGGCATCACCATTGGTAAGTTATTTCTGCACCTAGGAAGGATCACAAGCCTATGTAGGCGGCCCCGCGTGAAATTATCCGGGACATGGAATCCTATTTTACCCAGAATATATGGTATTGATATAAAACCATTTAGAAGTCACCAGCAGTAGTGCGACTACTGGAACTAATAGTATTAATAGTTTTAAACCATCTCTTTTTTCAGCTCAATTCCCGTATAGAGACCAAAGACAAAAGTTTTCGCTTTACGCGATCCCTGTTTTCATCTCTATTTTCATATCTACGATTTCAGTTGGCATCACTGCAAACAACATGGTTCATTTGTTGTTTGCAGTGATGCCAACTGAAATCGTAGGTAAGAAAATGGAAATGAAAATAGCGAACGTGTAAAGCGAAAAATTTTGTCTTTGGTCTCTGTACGGGAATGAAAAAAGAGATGGTGGAAAACGGCTACAAGATTGCAGATGTGGGCACCCGGAGCGGATAACGCTGTGTCCCCCCCCCTAATTTCGACTGTGAAGTCGAAATTAGGGGGGGGGGGGTGTGGCTAGAGAGTTTCAGAAATAGGCTATTTTCGTCAGTAAAAAGACCGTCAGGCACAAAATTCTCCCCGTTTCGGGACATTCCACGGGGAGCCATAGCGCTACGAAAATATAAATAATACCATATTCAATGTTTTTGCGATAATATCCGCCGTTGGGTGCAATGTCACCCCCCCCCCCCCCCCCCCTCCCCTCGCTACGTCACTGGGTAGGTACCTGAGATCCACTCTAGTTATAAGTATTGCAGCCAGAGCATGAAACCAGTACTCACACAAATGTTTTTCTTGCATAAGGCATGTTTCGAACTTGCTTTTTAATCTAAATAGCAGTCTAGCAAGGTACATTTTTTTAAAAGAAAGACAAACATTCCCGGGTTACGAATAATCCGACAATATTTGAAAATCTCCTACTATCGCCACAGTAAACCGAAAATGATGCTTGAGTCGTGATGGAGGACTTAGCCAGCCGAGGAATCGAACACGAAACGCCTGGGTGGGACCCAAACGCAATGCCCACTCAACCACTGACATCGTCAGCAAATTAGCAATATTGGAGCGCTGTGAAAACATGTCGTAATATCATTCGGGTCCGTACTGATATACCCTGTAGGTATAGTCAATTTAAAACTTACATCAAAATATTTCGAAGTTAAATTCTTATTCTACTTTACAACTGCAAATATCCATCACATTGTGACAATCCCTGAGAACTTATCTCATTAATAACTTATATTTGAAGTTTGAAGCCTTTGTCAAGGTACGACTAAAACTCTCCTTGGAGATGAAAACTTGTTCCATCTCCGGCCACAATACTTACATAACTTAATTTCTTACATCAGTTTGCATAATCAATTATAATTTATAGTCACAAGTTCCCTTTGGAAGATTTTCCCTAGTGACGTAAAATAGAAAACCAATGCTTTACTTTGATCAACTTTGCCCGCTAAGTTAAAAAAAAGAAAATATTTGTAAAAAGCATTAACTTTGTGGCTCGCTATAACGTACAATAAAAAAATTAAAAGATACATAATATTTTCCGATATATACCTACATACATTTTAGGCTTTGAGGGGGAGGTGAACAAAAGGGAAGGGGTAATTACGGGATTTCCGGAAAGAACAGAGCGGTTTATTGTAATGTCTAGAATAGGACTAAAAGATAAATTAATTTGGTTATTCAAAATACTACGAGGGTCAGTCAATAAGTAATGCCCCCTATTTTTTTCTACTTTAATAAAGTTAGTTAGATAAAAATTTTGAATTTGGTGCTATTCCTTAAACTTTCTTCTACAATCTGATCCAGTAGTAACTTTTTGCGTCAACGGGTGGCAGCACTGCAGTCGCTTGCAAAATGGCCGACATAGATGTTCGTAATACATAGCGTTCTGTGATTGATTCTTAACTGTAGAAGGTGAAACGCTAAAAATTACATTCAGGAAAGACTGAAAAATGTGTGCCATGATGCAACAGTGGACGTCAGCACTAAATAAATAAGGTAACATGACAGTTAGGGGTAGTGTGAGGAATTGGGAGATTACACGGCTGGGTTACCAGTGATGATATGTGGAATAAATGAAAATTATGTATCGATTTTCCCAAGGATTTCATGGAAACTGCAAATCGATCACCATCCTTAAAAAAATATTTCTCTAGTTTGTAGAATTCACCAAGCATTAATTCTGAGATGTATTACTCGGCTCTTCGAGAAAATCTCATGATTAATCAAGCAGGGGTTACTTATGGACTAGCGGTGTAATCCTTACTTTATCGGTGGTGCTTCTAGAAGCTAGCCTTACAGTATTTGGAATTTACCCTTATTTTTTATGTAAGACCATGTGATTCCTATATTCTCACGGAAATCGAGAGAAAATGACTGAATGCTTTTAAATCCGAAAGTGCATGACTTTCTAGTATTTCTACTACGAAAAAAAAAATGCGTTTTTTAAGAACATGGGTTCTCAACGTGGGCGATAACGCCCTCTTGGGGGCGTTTCAGTCCTTCAGGGAGGCGGTAGGCAACCCAGATAAATCCATCCCACCTCATCCCATCCCGCTTCATCCCATCTCGCCCCATCCCATCCCGTTATGCCCCCCCCCCCCCCCCACCCGTCGAGGTAATATAATCGTGACGACCATTGCGGTTTTAGATTCAGAAAAAAATTCTCAAAGTGGGCGGTGGGCACAAAAAGGTTGAGAATCTATGGTTTAGAATAACTAGTTGACAGGAAAAATCATAATACAATCTTGTGCAAATCAAACCATTGATTTAAATGCAATTAATTAAATATTATATTTTTTATTATACCTAACAGAAGTCCAGAATAAAAAGGCTTATTATTATTATCATTATTAATTGATTAAATGCATTGATATACTTGGTGTAAAAGCCACCCAAAAACTAGACCTACAGGGCCCGCGGGTGCTTTAATAGTGTACAAATCACAAGTGCACCCCATGGTTGAATTTCGCAGCCACCTGTAGTCTGTTGCTCCAAAACACCTGAAAAAACCCTCAATTCTGTGCAGAAACAGGCGGTCCGTTTGATAGACAAACCATCTTAACAGACGGATTGCAATCTTTAGAGCACAGGCATCGGGTGGGAATGCTATCCTTGTTCTACCGGTATTACAGTGGAAGATGCTCCGAGGAACTAGCATCATTGATCCTTTCGGCACCGGTGCACAGTCGGGAAACACGCCAAACGCGTGCCCAACATTTGTACACGGTTGAAATTTGTCACATGAGAACGGGTCGTTTCTTCGACTCGTTCTTGTGTTCAACAGCTCGGCTGTGGAATGATTTGCCGGCCTCTGTGTTTCCTCCTTCCTACAACATGGGCCTCTTCAAGACCAATGTTCATTCCTTCCTCTCCTCAAAAAGACCCTCCACACAGCATCCCAGATGACATAGGCCCTGAGGGAAATTATTTTCCTCAGGGCCTCCTGTGTGGAGTTAATGTAAAAAAAAAAAAAACGAAATGCAATATTTAGAGCACAGGCGTCGGATGGGAATCCTATCCTTGTTCTACCGGTATTTCAATTGAAGATGCTATGAGGAACTGGCGTCATTGATCCCTTCGGCACCGGTGCGTTTTCGGGAAATACGCCAAACGCGCGCCCGACATATGTACGCGGTTGACATTTGTCACATGAGAACGGGTCGTATCTTCGACTCTATCTTGAGTTCAACAGTTCGGCTGCGGAACAATTTTCCTGCCTCTGTGTTTCCTCCTTCCTACAACATGGGTATCGTCAAGACATTCCTTCCTCTCCTCGAAAAGACCCTCCACACCAGAGGCGGTTCGTGAGTTTTCAGTGAGCTAGATAGAGTGCTAAGATTGAAAAATACGATATTACTGATCATGTTGTAGCTGAAAATGAATTTAGTTATTTTTAAAAATTTCAACTTTTGGTATGAAATGTGAATCCTGAAGATCTTGATACAAAAAGTTGAAATTTTGAAAAAAATAAAATTCATTTTCAGCTACAACAACGTCAATAACGTCATATTATCAAAATTATTATTATTCATTTTTCTGAGTTCGCTAACCATTTCATTGAAAATAACCATAGTTTTGAAAAAAAACACGAGATAAATATTCTTCATATTAATCATAAAGGAAAACGTTTAGATAACTTAGAAGCCTTGAAAATAAAAAAAAAAATCCCTTAAAAATAATGAATATATTATCAACAAACAAAAAATATTGTCTTATAGCCTAATCATGGATATGTTCCCCTACCCACCCACTCTTCAGTAATATCTAGCAACGGCTCCACCCCTACCATAATAATAAATTGTTCCCATCCATATTTCAAAACTGTCAAATTGGTATACGCTTGCCCTGAAGAAGGAACGGTCGTTCCGAAACCGGTCGGCTTTGCTCAAATATATAAGTGGTTCAAACAAAGTTAAATTGTTGCATTTAAAAAATAAAATCATTGATGGCCTCCGTGGTCGAGATGTAAGGTGACTAATTGCCCTCGAGAAATTCATAATTCATTTGGGTTCATTTAGCGACTGGTCTGTAATAGTGATGAATATTATACCTTCTTCTAGAGACGTGTTGAAATTTGAAATGGCAAAATTCTTCAATAGTTTTAGAATTCTCATTTCTTGTTCCAAGGTCATTTCTCCAGCGGTCAATAATGCCTTATCGATTCCAGCACATTTCTCTTCTTAACGTTTCAACATTTCTACTCAATCTTCTCTCATCTTTCTTTTCCATCTTGAATAAGTTCCGTTGTAATATGAAACCTCTCTTTATATCTGTAGTCCACTATCATAGTTCGTCGTCAACGAAAAGAACAGACGTGTCTTGGGGCAGTCTCATATTTAGATTCTTTTTAGGACAGCCAAAAAACTGTTTTAATGAAAAATCCCATTATCTTACTGATATTAAAAACACGAAAGTTTGCATGGATGTATGTGTGTTTGTTACTGTGATAACCGTGGCCGGTTATCCCATTACCTCCTTTTTGATGGATCTGGACTCCTTTATGATGGATCCAGATCCCTTAGATATGATGATCTCAGTATGGGGTGTTTGTTAATAATAGACGTGGGTAGACTATGTGTATTTAATCCGAGAATACTGTACAAGGTTCTTCTTAGGAAGCTGATAACAAGAAAGGACGAATGGACAACATTCACGCCTTTTATACGTTCCGCATGCTGTCTCACTCATACACGCATGTCTCTTTCATACTGCAAGACATACGTTCACTACAGTTACTCTTTCACGCAAAAACTACTGAATGGATTTTAATGAAACTTTAGAATAATGCAGTTCATACATCAGAATAACATATAGGCTATAATTTAGAAAGCTAGCTAGGAAGGAGACGCGGGAGGGGAACGGAGACGAACGGGAAAGGTGATTCAGGGAGAAACAATAATGTATTTCATTAAATGTGGCTTTGCAACGCATGCCGGGAACCTCAATTTGGGAGGCGGGTATGGGTACCGCCGCCCCGGGATTTTCATTGGATTACCAACATCCCCAAGTAGTTTGCTACGTTTGGTGACTTCGCAAGTTCATGGTTTATTCGGATCTTGGCGCCGGATGCATCTGATCATAAACTGCGTGGCAGGCCAGATCGAGAGAGACTGGTTGAGGGAGATCTTTTGACCTCTTCAGCAGAATTAGGACCGTAATGGAAGGGATTAATTCGTCCGTCTGTCACTTCTGGACACACTGACTCCCAGATTCCTACCCACTCCTCATACCCTTTTCCTTCCCAGAACTGTCTCTCAGGATCTCCAAATATGACATAGGCCCTGAGGTGAATTATTTTCCCCAGGGTCTTCTGTGTGGAGCTAACGTAAAAAAAATCTAGTGTATGATAATCAACAGGTTTTTCAACAAAACCGAGGTGCACGTTAAGAAAACTCTACGATGTGCCTTCTTGAGAACGGGTCGTTTCTTCGACTCGTATGGTATACATGGAGGAAGCTACAGCCGTCTGTTTTGCTTTTTCATGTACTCCGGGTCTCTTCAAAACCCGAAATAATAAAACCCTTCATACTTCATACGGCCCCTACTTGACCGCCGCATTTCGAATTTCTACCATTTTATAACATAACTCTTGAATACTTTAAGTTTTTGAGTTTCTAAAAAAATACATGTTATTTTTTAAGATAATATCCATACATTTGCCAAGCCGAAAAGATAATTATATTAAACTAGCAATATGAAAAACCCGCTCCGTAGGTTTTTGCTGCTAGGCCGTGCGTGCGGCTTATGGTTCGGCTTCGCCCGATTTGATGATTGTTGGTGACCATTTTATAATTCAGATAGGAACTGGTTTCAAAAGTAGCCGGTTCCTCGGATCCACTGTGATCCAGTGAAAGCTAGTCACCCGTACAAAGTAACCGCGACAGGCAATGACGTCATATGTAATATATAGTCGCGTGGTATTATTATTCACAACTGCCAGTTACTATAATAATTATAAATCCATAGTACTTACGCCTGCCAGGGGATGCTAATCACGCGATCTGTTGACATAAGCGGCGCCGTTTTTTGGCATTACTTTAATTTGGTTCTGTTACAAAATTACATTTGTATTCAAACTCCACGTACGAAAAGGGGTTTGCATAAGGCACGGTGTCAGAATTGCCTTCTTAGCCGGATTCTTAAATTTCAACCATACAGTCTCTGGCCTATTAATACTATTTGATGATGATGATGATGATTGATTCCCTCGATAGAAAAAAAAATCATTTATTATTTTACAAATTATATGTATGAAAAAATTTACGGTGTTTCTTTAAATGCTATTTAAGAAATTTCCCGCGAGATTTTTGTAAGGGTCGACCGAGACAGATTTTTCGTTTTCGGCTGAGACCGATAATAAATTAAGAAAAAAAATGATATTGCGCAATTTTTGCATAAAATTATTATGTAATAATAATTTGTTTTAAATAGTTTTAATAATCAAAATTGAACAACGTAGTGTTGTAGCCCATAAAAAGCATTTTTTCTGCGTTTTGAATCCCATTATCCTATACCGTACCTACTTACAACGGTCTCGGTTATGGCCCAGAATCTCGGCGATTTTTCGCCGAGAACCGAGACAGAGTTCTCGGTAGAATTTATAGCCGAGAATGCTGAGATCGAGACCGAGACCAATATTATCGTTTTTGTTATTAGCGCGCTCCTTCTAACATTCGTATTTACAAATCTCCCCTTCTTCTTTTTTTTGAGCGCTTACTACCGGGCTAAAATTTAATGCGCATGCAGGGATTTGAACCCGTGACCTTCGTATTACTAGCCGTTAGGCCTATAATATATCTAACATATTTAAAATGTAAATAATATTTGATTTGTGGTAAGCATTCAAATATTATAGTCCTCATTATCTCAAAACTTAGATTTTGGAGATGTCTGACTAATCAACTAGACGGTCGATTTTACGTCCATCTTCTGCGTAGCAAGCCTACCTTCTAATGGAGTGGACAAACACTTCAGTTGGATTTTGCCAAAATATCACCCAATATCTTCAATGAAATAATTAACGAATGGTGTTATGTTTCAAATCAATCACTTTACAAGATTAAAAAAAAAAACAGAAATTGATATTCAGAGTAGCCTGTTAGGAGTTTTGTTCTTTCAAATTTATGAATTATTTTTGATGCTTTAGCACCGTTGTGATTAGAAACTCGGCGAAACAAAAAAGCGACACTAAAAAGAGACAAACAAATACATCTATAGGATTTAGCCTGAGATAGGCTACTCGATCTCCTTTTTGTGCGGCGCTTCGTAGTCTCCCCATTCTTGTTTATTTTTCCGAAGGTTTCAATTCGACTGCATGTGAACAGAGTAAATTTTTTTTTGTTATGGGAAAATATTATACTCGAAATTTTGTTCATGTGACACCTGACAAGTGCGTTCCTGTTAGTACACCTGTAAAGCTAGGGGAATTATGTCCGCACCCGGTTGGGCAGCATTGTGCTGTATGGAGTGATTTATTTATGCAGGTCTTAGAAAGGTCTGGAATATTTGAAGGAGGAAGAACAAATGCCGGTAGCTCGTTCCAAACGGCCGGTTCTCATCAAGCCAACGTCAACCGTAAACGTGTGTTCCGCAAGTTACTACGAGTATAATGGTTGCATGTTATGCTTTAAAATATTAAAATGAATTATTTTATTGCGCCCGTACATACATACGCAATATGAATAGGAATAAATAGTTTTGTGCATATACAAAATCAATTCTTCCAAGAAAGGCACACAAGTATAATATTCTTTGTCTTTCTCTAAAGGATTATCTAACTGCTAACAGAACTATTTATATTGCACGTGTAAGACATGAACAAATAATTCTTTTTTTAAATGATTTATTAACGAAGATAATATTACAATACATATTTTTTTGGTTTATGCCACCTCACTAGACTGAGCCTGTTCCAAGGCGGCAGGAATTTAATCTAATTTTGATATCATCGTCTTGGAAGATTAAAAAATTAATTTAAATTTAAATAGATAAATGAACGAAAGAAAAGTAAAAAGAAAAGAAATGAGAAAAATAGAAAGAAGTGAAAGAAAGAAATAAAAATAATTGAATAATCCATCTTATTATTTTAAAGCACAACTTGAAAAAGTGTTTTTTCCATAAATAATTAAATTGGCGCCGCCATAAATATGTTCCGTTTAACCTAGGTGATACTTATAAAGAATTCATAATTTGCACTTTCATACATAGCGCGAGTTTAATAATTTAAGGGAAAAACAATTTATTACAAGTTATGCTATCCAAAATTAAGATGAATTAATTAGTTTTGTCCATAAACAAACTCAAATCTTTCAAGAAAGGCAAATACAATATTGAATTGAATCACTGATACAATATTGTACTTATTACTTTTTCTTGAAAGATTTTAGTAAGGGTCGACCGAGGTATCTGTCTCGGCATTCTCGGCTACAAATTCTACCGAGAACTCTGTCTCGGTTCTCGGCGAAAAATCGCTGAGATTCTGGGCCACAACCAAGACCGTTGTAATCTACCGCGCGCATCCACATTCGTCACTTGATGTCAGTGCGTGAGAGAGCTGCCGATTGTGATTGGTCGGCTGGCAGCGAGGCGGGTTATATTTACATTTTATTTACGCCGCGCCGTTCGTTCATTTCACCATTTTTGTAAACAAACAATTGTATTTAAAGAAAGTTTGTTTGAATTTTGTTCGTAGTAGAAAAAAAAGTTCTTTTATGTGTTGTTGTGATTAATTATAATTACCAGCCAGAATAACTACATGAACTAGTTTATACGTTTGTTGGAAAGCTGGTAAGTGTGCGAAGATTTTTTAGATTCAGTGGCCACATTCATCAGAACTCAGAACACGTTGATTCGCTGGTTTATACATTCTTAAATATACTATATTAAGCAAAAATAGCGCATTTTCATTTTTTTATCAATCTATCTATTCTCGGTCTTGGCCGAGATTTTAATTTATTATCAGTCTCGGTCTTGGCCGAGATTTTAATTTATTATCAGTCTCGGTCTTGGCCGAGATTTTAATTTATTATCAGTCTCGGTATCGGCCGCTTGGATTTTAGTTCGTTCATGGACAAAACCTGGATTTATTCACATTCACGTTGCTTGTACGGGCGCTAACTAATAATTCATCTTCATTTGAAAAACATGTAAAAATCTTTTTTTCTTAAGGTAATTTAACTCCGCCATCTATGAAAGAGAAGATTATGATTTTTGTTAAGGATCACCATAATATTAAAAAAAAATCGATGAAATAATAAATCGAACATTTTCACATTATATAATGAATAACTTATTACTTTGTATAAAACCACTATATTACTATACAAACAACAAATTAAAAAATTATATATTAAATAATAAGGATAAATGTGATTTTTTGAACAAATCTGGGGTTTATAAATTAATTTGTAATGATTGTAACTTTTTTTATATTGGAAAAACTTCTAGAAATTTTAACATTCGAGTTAAGGAACATATAAGATGTTTAAATAATAATAATTATTCTGAATTTGCCAACCATATTTTGGAAACAAGTCATTCTTTTGATATTAATACAGGTCTTAAAATTTTACATACTAACACTACGGGCATACAATTGGATAATTTAGAAATTTTAGAAATTAGAAAAAGCATTAATAGTAAATTAAATATTATAAATAACCAAACCTTTTTTAAAAATAGCCATCTTTTAAATTTATTTTCTTATTAATACTTACAACCAATTATAATTATTGATTTTTTGATTTAGACTAATTATTTTAATTAATTATTCTTAAAAAAAATTTATTATCTAAATGCAATTTTATTTTTCCTTAAATAATTTTTAAATTTAATTTTGTATAACTATTTTTATGATTAGTAAGTAATTAATCACCTCTACTTTTTAATATTTTGTCTATGTTATAATTTATTTTAATTTGTCTATACTTGTTTTTCATTTATCATAGTAACATATCCTGATGAAGACAACATTGTTGTCGAAACATGTTGATATTGTTTTAAATATAGTGGTTTTATACAAAGTAATAAGTTATTCATTATATGAAAAATGATGCCACAAAATAAATTTGCGAAGTTTGAAGAAGTATTTTCACATTATTTCGAAATTCCTAAGTAGATTAATTAATAGGATTGGATATTGTAGAAAGTTCATTGTGACATCATTTTTCTGACAAATCAATCAAATCGTTATAGATCACACAATTTGCCATTAAAAACTAATAAAAAATTATGAATAATTCATCATTTTCGTTCACAATAATTTCTACGTAATAAGTAACAACCATTGGGAAGGTAGGTTATAATTTAAAACCGACAAAAAATCAAGTCGGGGCCTGCAGATTATACTATATCATGCTTACAAAAAATATATAAGAGCCTTAGTCACTCGTATAATCTGTGTCTACCAAATTTACTTACTTATTTGAATTTTAACCCTTTAAATTACGGGAGACCATATTTGACCCGGCTTACATAAGTCTCGTATAAATCGTTGTATATAAATCGATGTCCAGCGTAGTCCAGCGGTAAGGCTTTTGACTCGCAATACGAAGGTCGCGGGATCGTATCCCGGCGCATGGCAAATAATTTTTATTTGATTAATTTGTGTTATTTCACAATTTATTCATTTAAAATAATATATTGTATATTTGCGGCACGTTCCAGAGTGGAAGATACTCTCATTATCGCCCGGTGTAAGACCACCATTCAGAATTGAAAGTTGCTTGAAATGGCTTTTTCCGTATCTCCTTCCCCTCCCCACTACCTTCAGTCTCTCAACATACTCCAATTGGGGATGCCATAGTCTCACTGGCTCCAGACGGGAGCAGTTGGGACTCTTGTGCGGTATTCATGTAAAAAAAATACGAGTGTGCATTAGACCACTCGACTGAAGTAAAACTTCACTAACTTATATCTCCCTCTCAACTTCCGTTCGCCTCGCCCGACCATTCGCCTCGCCCGACCACACTTTTTATAACGCTCTCGTCACGCATTCACCAGCTTACTCCCCAAGTCAAGCGTGCGTAAAGAAGTTTTAGACCACACGACTGAAGTAAAACTTCACTAACTTATATCTCCCTCTCAACTTCCATTCGCCTCGCCCGACCACACTTTTCGTAAAGCTCTCGTCACGCATTCACCAGCTTACTCCCCAAGTTAAGCGTGCGTAAAGAAGTTTTGCTTCAAAAACGAGGGTGCTTTAGACCACACGACTGAAGTAAAACTTCACGAACTTATATCTCCCTCTCAACTTCCGTTCGCCTCGCACGACCGTTCGCCTCGCCCGACCACACTTTTCATAACGCTCTCGTCACGCATTCACCAGCTTACTCCCCAAGTCAAGCGTGCGTAAAGAAGTTTTAGACCACACGACTGAAGTAAAACTTCACTAACTTATATCTCCCTCTCAACTTCCATTCGCCTCACCCGACCACACTTTTCGTAAAGCTCTCGTCACGCATTCACCAGCTTACTCCCCAAGTTAAGCGTGCGTAAAGAAGTTTTGCTTCAAAAACGAGGGTGCTTTAGACCACACGACTGAAGTAAAACTTCACGAACTTATATCTCCCTCTCAACTTCCGTTCGCCTCGCACGACCGTTCGCCTCGCCCGACCACACTTTTCGTAACGCTCTCGTCACGTATTCACCAGCTTACTCCCCAAGTCAAGCGTGCGTAAAGAAGTTTTACTTCAAAAAAAAATCTCCCTTAATGTCGTGGTTAGAAATATGATTTTAACGGTTTTAGCAAGAGAAAACTCTACACTTTATTTTCGAATCTAGAAATTAACCATAGAAAAATTATATTTCATAACTTTGGGTTTTTTTATAAATTATAAATTGTGTGAACCTTTTATTTTATTTTTTCCTGATAATAACAAACTACGTAAAAATCCCTTAATGTTTCTGATTGTTAACAGTAACAAATTTTATACCCACTGCTCTGTAACTACATTCATAATACCTACTTACTTCTTTATATATGTAATTGCTGTGTACCTTTTTTTTCATAATAATAACAAACATGTGTACATTTATGATAGCAAAAAAATATATATTTAATTACACGAAAATTACATACTTTTATATTAATCGTTAAAAAATGTTTTACACCTCTGCAATACCGGTATGTTTCGAGTATGTTTGGAATTATGTTTTGTGTAATATTGTCACAGTAATTATTGAATCTACTGCAGCCTGAGCCCAAATAGAATCTGCTGGTTGAACTCCTTTGTAAACAATTTACTTATCGAATACTGATACCTACTTATGTTGTGCGTACTTATATCTTTTATGCTCTGTTTATTATTTTATGTCCTATATACTTATGATACTACATACTTGTTATAATGCTCCTGTACAATTCACTTTACATGTAAAAGCCATCAAGGCGTAAACAAACAAACAAATAAATAAAATAAATAAATAAACTACTTTTACGTGGAATAACTAAAAATTGAGGTGACAGTAACGTTTATAATACATTTGTCTAATGAAATGGGTTTGTGTTTTTATTTTCTTTCGTTATCAGTCAATATAGTTAGAACAAATTGTAACATGAGGACTTTTTTTTACTTTTGTGTATTAAAAGTTTTAATACCTACTACAATCATTTCTAATAATAACATTTTATTGCGTATATCATCATCTTTCAAAAACAGTTCTTAGTTCAGAAATGTTCAGAAATTTTCCATTTATTTGTATTTTATTGCAAAGCGGAAATATTTTTACCTTCTGACAAAATACGCCCGATTGTTGAAGGGTTAAATCGCCTTATGTATTTTTTTAAAGAAAATTTTCTGTCATATACCTACTTAAATGCCAATGTGGTTAGTACCCACTTACGTAAGTACTTTTTTCAATATATTTATAGAACCTCTTAGCGAGTTTTAACAATGAAGTATCAGAGGCGATGGTTTTTCATCAATATTTTCCGCCCACCAGTCAATAACATGAATAAAGATTACCTACTCATTTTAATAGCACAGATTTTGAAAAAGTTACCCAATTAAAAACAGTGTTACCAATTCAGCTCCTTTAAAGCTAGATTTAACTCCAAAATGAAGCCGTCAGCTGAAAAAAATTGGTTTGGCTTTTTCGCTCGTTTTTCAGACAATCAAGCATTATAGCTCCTCTCCACTCAAGAACGAAAAATGACACTTTTTAACTTTATTTCTTTAGGAACCGGTTATTTTCGTATTGAAAACCTGGTTTATACCTCAGAATTTCACTTGTCGACTCCTCCGCCCTCCTTCGGAACCGAAAATAATTTCTTGGTCCACCTCCCCCCCGCTCAGGATACACGAAAACTTCTAAGTAGCCGTTTTATTTCATCCCAGAATTTTTTCGGTTACAACGTAGGTTAAACAAGATTTCAGTTCTTTTTAGCTCCTTTTCCAGAAACGTCTGCCTTTATTTAAAAAATGGCAACACTGATTATAAAGGATTTATGTTTTTATTTTATACAAGCCTGACGATTTTTGGAAAAACAAACATTTCTTAAAATATGCCCACTAATTGTTAAGTTTTGTGTCGTCTTATTTGAAATATTTAAATTCATTTTCTATCTATCATTTTAAATTTAAAATCATCTTGAATTATTTCCGTCTATGGACTCTTTTACTTACGATTTAACGTTTGTGTCGCATTTTACAACATTTTTTTACAACAATCTTTGACTAATTTTGTCTAATCATTCACAAAATATTCAGGAAAACAATTTCTCTCAGGGCGTATGTCAATTTTGTGGATGCTTTGTGGAGGGTATTTTTAACCTCTTATTTGCCGGAGACGCGCGGATGCGCCCGGTTTGTGCGCAAAAAATATTTCGAATAAAATATGATTGTCTGCGATTTTGACCCTTCAATGTTCAGACTTTGTATGAAGGACAAGGTCAGAATCGCTTGCGCCGACTTATACCCATAAGATGGGAATAAATTTCTTTCACCTAGCAACCCCAGAATATTTTTAAATGATTTTATCTGTGGCATCAAAATGTCAAATTTGCCGCGATTCTTTCTGTCAAAGTCGATGCGTGTTACTTGACGAAAACATCGTAAAACCTATCAATTTACGTAATTAACGCAAGTAATGTTGTTTTGGTAAATAGTTTATTGTTCTAGGAATGTGTTTCGGTCAATAAAATATACGATAGCTCAAAATTAATCCACAAAACATTCAATTCAAAATTCAAAGTGGTGCTTTATAAGGGAATTTTCGTGAAATGGCCTGGCCTTTAACAGGTAGGGTTTGAAAGAGAGGAAGTTCTGGAAAGGAAAAGTTTTGAGGGATGGGTAAGAATGCAGGGGTCAGTATGTGCAGCCGTCTCAGACGTATGAGTCCATCCCTTCCGCTACGGTGCAAGACGATGGGTCAAGAGAGACCAGCTGAAGAGTTCAGAGGGTCTCCTAAACCGGCCTCTCCCACTCCTCATTCGTGAAGACCATAGTCTAACTAGCTCCGTATAGATCTTGCGCAGTATCACATAATAAAAATGACATCATTTATTGACTTTGAAAACGTTATTTATCCCTTTGTGTGTTTATCACTTGAAGCATGCACGCTTTGTCGGAAATAACATAATATTATTGTGTACACATATTCTAATTCAGGTTTTATCGCATCTTATTAAGGTTACTGGTTCCATTGAATGTATATGAGACTGATTACAAAGACATGTTTGACAACAAAATTGTTTCTGTTTACAAAACAGTTTTTTTTAATCATAGTCGGGAAACACGTCAAACACGCTCCCAACATATGTACATGGTTGACATTTGTCCCACGAGAACGAGTCGCTTTTTCGACTGGCTCTTGAGTTCAACAGGTCGGCTGTGGAACGGTTTGCCGGCCTTTGTGTTTCAACCTTCCTAAAACATGGGTCTCTTTAAGACCACTTTTCGTTCCTTTCTCTCTTCAAAAGGACCCTCCAGCACCTCAGATGACATAGGCCCTGAGGGAAATTGTATTCATTCAGAGGGCATTCTTAATTGAAGAAATTATCTTTTAATTAGAGGATCAATTGGCAGAGGGATCAACTGTCCGGGGGGTCGACCGTCCGGCGGATCAACTGTTCGGGGGATCTATTGTCGGCCGGCCAATTGTCGACGGATCAATTGTCATGGAACTGCTTTCATGTGACCGTGTGCCGTGTGCTTATGTTCAAGGTGTTGCTATTTTTTTAAATATTATACCAATATTATTCCTTCTCTAATAGCAACCATCTATTTGGAATAGTATGGAATCTGCTTTGAATCGTATCGTGAAAAGCGAATATTTTTCATATTGGTCCCAATACAGTTTCCATGTAGAGATATGAAAATGTAAAGGTATGAAAAAATCATCCTGTAAAACTCCCCTAAAAGAGACAAAGTTAATGTTAATTTGCATATAAATCATATCCACACCGCCCACTTGCCAGCCTGCTCGTCCACCACATACAGACACTCTCCTTTAATTATATATTTCAACCAATTAACACAAAACCTTGACAGATTATATACCTAAACCTTCCTCATGAATCACTTTATCTACTGGTGAAAACCGCATGAAAATCCGTTCAGTAGTTTTTGAGTTTATCGCGAACAGACGGACAGACGCGGCGGAGGACTTTAATTTATAATATGTAGAGATAACTCTATACCGATTTTATTTCATTCAAAATTTGCTTTAATATACGAGTATATATACTTACATTCAAGTTAGCAACACAAATGCTCAAACAAGTGATGATGAAACTATTAAAATTATGTATTATTTGAAATTATGTGTTAATCATAAGTATTTATAATTTTTCAATAATGTTTAAGCAAAATAAGTGTGTAAAAAAAATGAAATACGTTAGTTCGTAACACCGTAAATAAATAGACAAACTGAAGTACTTTCGTGGCAAAACATGTGGGCGAATTTTTTTTAATGACTGTATTAGAACCAAAATTAAAATTCCGACAAGTAGCTTTCCTAGATAATTACCAACGTCATAACCTTATTAAAATTAAAATAAACGTCTTTTTTTGATTTAAAAATAACTTTACTATGTACTTAAAATAACAATCTTTCGACATAAATTTATATTTTTTGAGTCGACACGGCCAGAATTTGATTTAAAAATGACATATTTCCGATTGTGTCTGCTTTATTACCTCTTAAATTTGGGAGGAGAGAATGGGTACCGCCGCCCCGGGAACCTTTTATTTATTAACCAACACCTCTGCCATAGGTCACCTCCAAGTGGTTTGCTACGTTTGGTGAAACAGAGGTCCCTGAATTCACGGGGTGAGGTTTGTCTGGATCTGGCGGCGGGTGACTTGAAAACGCTGAACCCTATAATTTTTTTTATGAGCTCCACACAGGAGGCCCTGAGGAAAATAATTTCCCTTAGAGCCTACGTCATCGTTGGGGATGCTGTGTGGAGGGTTTTTTTTAAGGAAAGGAACGAGAGTTCTGAGAAGGAAAAGGGTTTAAGGGTGGGTAGGAATCTGGGGTTCAGTGTGTCTTGGTCCTATCCTTCTTACCTTTTTCCTTCCCAGAACTTCCTCTCTTTCCTTTCCTCAAAAAGTCTCTCCATACAGCATCCCCAAAGATGACGTAGGCCCTGAGGTAAATTATTTTGCATAGAGCCTTCTGTGTGGAGTAGATGTAAAAAAAAGTCGGTTGCGTAAGGTTAGGTGGGGTTAAAATATAAAAGTAAGAGATACAAATACACACAAAACAAATAAGTAGACAAATTAATTTTGAATCAATTTCAATCAAATCCATTTAGGCGCCTTCAAATTAATTTGAAATATTGATTCATATTAATAAGTCGTCACAAAGTGGTCTAACCACAGTTTCAAAATGGCCTTGAGAGGCCAATTGAAATGTTATTAACAATTTTAATGTTATTACTAGGTTCCGAGAGTATTTTAGTTTTTTTATTATTGTGATAGCTGTTTCGGCTCTCAAGGCCATTTTGAAACTGTGGTTAGACCACTTTGTGACGACAAATTAATTTTGATTGAAAGATGTGTTAGTGTAGTCTTCTTGTATCCACCTTACTTCCGTGCAGATAGATCCGTCATCTCTGCGTATCTGTTACTAACTTCGTGTAATCTAGATGCAAAATAACAGAGTTACAGCGTTGTTGTTGTCGAGATAGGAGATACGAGAAGATATTAAAATTGTTTGCCTAACCCCTTATGTACTCGTATGCCTACAGCGTCATAGAACTCATCGCTGGAGAATATACTCCAGCCTCCATTCAACTGTATCAATTGGTTATACAAATAAACCAATCCGGAATATATAGGATTAAATGTGTTTAATGCTTGTTGATTTTCATAGGAAATGATATTTTGCGTCGTACATTTTGTTTTTAAATGTGAATATCAAGAGTCCCAAATGATCCCAACCGTCTGGAGCCAGTGAGACTATGTTATCCCCAATTGGGTTACGTTGTGAGGCTGTGGGTGGTGGGGTGGGGAAGGAGACGGGAAAGGCAAAGGTATGCGAAGTACCCGGCTATTCATATCCGGCCTCCTAGCACGGTCGATCGATGAGGATTGATTGGAAAACTTTTGGAAACTGCAAATCGTTAACGTATAAACAACAGTTGATGTCGAATATATTTAATACATTATATAATAGTCAACTCAACACCTCTTCGAAAAGTCATTAAAAGCTATGAAAAAACAATTGAAAAATCTGTCTATCTATCTATATAAATAAAAATGAATCTGACTGCACCAAATAGGATAATTCTTTTTTTTGTGTTCGTTATTGTAAGGAAAAGGTTTGTATAAAACTACTAGTGAGCTCTGGCATTATGAAATTTGTTTAAAAAAATGCAGTAGGTGGCACGCGAGCTGTTTGAAAACTGAATGTACCGAGAATGAATGTATGGAATGCGGGAGGGGGAAGGGAACCTAAAAGGAGGAGGTGGGCTCGGGAGGGGGGTTCGCGGGACGGGGAAAGGAGGGAGTGGAGTGGGAGAGGAAAAGTGGAGGAGGGGGAGTGGGAACGCAAGAGGGTAAGGGGACGCGGAAGAGGAAGTGGAGGCGGAAGGGGAACCGGAATAATGGGAAAGGACACGCAGGGAGACCGGGTACCAGCTATTAGTTCATAAATTTCAACCCAAAAGTAGTTACGATAATAATATGACTCTTTTTTATGTGAATACCGCACAAGAGTCTCAACTGCTCCCATCTGGAGCCAGTGAGACTATGGCAACCCCAATAAATAATAATATTTGGATGACGCTGTGTGGGTGAAGGTAGTGGGGAAGGGAAAGAGATGTGGAGTGGAACCCGAACAAAAACAGAAAAGTACCTGGTTATTCAGATCTGGTAACCAAATACGGCTACAGTCGTTTCAAGCAACGTTTAAATTCTAAATGGTGGTCTTACACCAGGACGATTCTGAGAGTACCTTCCACGCTGGAATTTACGGCAAATGGTTCCATGAAAACTCAACATAGTGGCATTTCGACACTCCAATGAAAAGTCATTAAAAGTGATTAAATAAAAATAGCCCACAACCTAACCTAACGTCACCTATTTATCCAAGTTTGTTTTTGTTTCATCACATTTAATGACTTTTCAAGGGAGTGATGAAGTTCTACTTACATTGTTTAGTTGTCCGGTCACCGCCGCAAATATTCCTTATATTATTTTTGAAATATTGAATTGTAAATAACACAAGTCAATGAAATAATATTTACTAGCGGATGCCGGGATTTGAACCCTCGACCTCCGGATCGCCAATCGAGGACCTTACTCCTCGACCACGGAGGTCGTAATTTGATAATGTGTCTATGTTCCCGATGGATATCTCCGTCACCAACGGCATAGACTGTTTTATCTCCCGGCTTGCAGAACTAACTTCCAATGGTCATGCTAGTAGGGAGAGCTACCTTACTGTTTAATTGAATCACTTCGAATATCGATATGTTTAACATCAATAAAACACAATTTAGACGGCAAGCTTCGTTGCCGTTAGTTTAAATCTGCTTATCTTCACTTAAATATTTTTTCTCTTTTAAAAACGCTTTGAAATATAAATTTTGTAATGTTTTTAAAATTAATAAATTAAATTGAATTGAAGAAAACATTTTTTTTTATTCTTCATTTTAAGCACCCGCTAAACTGCCAAAGCAGTTTGTCAGCAGGTCAATTTAACAATATTAATATAACATTAAACCACAAATATAACAAGAAACCACAATATACAAAATAGATACAGAAGAATAACTTTTAAATAGCTACAATACAAAGGCTTAAAATATACAGATAGACAGATATAACACAGGCAAATTACTCTTAGTCATATTTATACATAAGATTACAAACAATATTAGTATAAAAAGTTTTGATCCATTAGCCATTTTTTTAATTATTTTTTTTTGAAATCGGTGGGGCAATTTAATTCGATTTTTATGTTCACTGGCACCTTATTAAATATGGCAGGGACAAGATAAGTGAATGTCCGTTGTCCGTATTTATTTATAATTTTCGGAGCGGATAAACCCTCATTTTTACTAAATCTAGTGCCATGTGCATGGTCAACTTTTTCTTTATATATTGAATCCGGCAAAAGGTTTTGGCATACAATTTTAAACCATAATATCCCTCGAACAGGTAATAAATTTTATGTCTCTTCTTTGTGCTTAAATACTTTTGCTTACCAAGAGCTTAGTCAATGAGTTTTGAATTGTTTGAATGTAACCTATATTTGTCTTGCACGAGTTTCCCCAAGACGTTATTCCATAGCTGATAGTAGATTCCGCTAATGACAAATAAATTATTTTTAACGTACTTATGGGCATGAAATATTTAATTTTGTAAATTCGCCCAGCAATAGCTCGTAGGCGTTTGCAGATGTTGCTTATGTGAGTATCCCATTTCATATGCGTATCTACAGTTATCCCCAAATATATATACGTTTGTACAATTTCAATGGTTCCGCATTTGCAGGATTGTAACGAATTGTGTATACACTCAAATGTATGCGATTTTATTACAGGCGTGATGGTATATTTGGCATGTGGAGATCGTATGTGCATTAATTTAGTTTTTTTGGAATTTATTATAAGACCCGCATCATGTGACCATTTCTGTAAGGAAAGGAAATCGTGCTGCATGAGTTTTATTGCAATCCATAATTCTTCATGCGAAATGACTAGTGCCGTATCATCTGCATAAACGTAATGTTTGACAAATGTGAAAATTTTATTCATGAGTGAAACGAATATTATGTATAATGTTGGGCCGAGAATTGAGCCCTGTGGGACGCCTGTTGACATATATTTAATCATAAAAGTATCTTTATTACAATACAATACGAATGTTCCACCTAATTTATTCTACCTATGAAATACTAACTTTTTATACTAACTTTATATTTTATATGGTTTTTAAGTCTATTTTATACTTTGGAAACTTGGAAATATAGTATTTTGTTTTAATATTACCCACACTCAGGCAGTGCCTTAGTGGGTTTTCATTTCCTGTTCATACTATTTGTTATTATATATTATGTTATTATATGTGTAAAGAAAAATATAATTTTCTTTAATTTAACACAATGCCGATCTTGACTGGTCATTGTGTATGTACCATAGACTGACACTGGTATGTGCCTCAGTTCCTACTTAACAGTCGACTCAATGTTTTATAATCTATGGATAATTGAAAATATAGTAAAAATAATCTATGGCCATGATAAAGCAAATTTAGCAAATTGATAAGATTGATTTCAATAATTAAAAGTGATTACTATCGTGATTGTGATATTGTGATCAAGGGATCGACATTGCAATTAATAACATTAAATGTCGTTTCTTTCTTTACAGGTTTGTTTTGTTACTAGATACTTTTATTTATGTAAATCTTGTGAGATTAACAAAATAAACCTCCTCTTTCTTTACAGAGAAACTCAATTGTGTTTTAATTGAATGTCATCAAAATCACAAGAAAAATACGATTATATATGTATACTATTTGCTATTATACATTATATGCACAAAGAAATGAGAATAAATAAAGTTAAAAAAAAAAAAAAATGTCAAGAGCATTCACCAGTTTGCCGTTTGTAGTACAAGTTTCCAAAAACCGTATATAAATCATTTGGCACTTGGTACAAGGCAAAGCTACGTCATTTTATTGCAGGCCTAACGAAAAATAATTTCAGTTTTACAACTCGTGTGAGTGATTTTTATTTAATTTAGTGTCGGAAGCTGTATAATGCGGGATCTCCGTTTGCCGGTATATTATAACTTTGTGTATTTATGTTTCATAAATAAAACGGAAAGTCGTAAAACACGAACAACATTATTTCAGAAAACGAAACTCTATTTCTGTAAACTTAAATCAAATTCAAAGTGCTATTGAAAATGAGTTATCTCGTTGTATAAGCAACTGGCTTGAATCACGCTATGCGCTACAAGTACCTGTTATAATAATAACATTGGGATGGTTTGTATAGCGCCGTATTTATGAAAAATACAAACAGCGCAAATTGACAACCATTATAACAACGTACGGCTAAAAATTGCATTCACTGGTTCATCGATCACTGATACGAAAATATATTAAACTATATTATTATAGATGTGTCATCTACACATCTACCGGATCTGCCGGATCTGAACTGACGATGGACACTGCAACGCTGTCAGAAACGTTGGCTAAAGAAAGAGGTAGCGCAACACGGCATAAAACCCAAAAACCAAAAAACGAAAATACTTTTTCTTAAAACATATCTATATTATATACAATGATTTCACTAATGAACACGATGCTGCGTAAAAATGTAGATGCATAAGTATGTTGTTTCATTTATAATCTGTGCAGGCAAAAAATATACAGGACCATATTTACCTGCGAGGTCACTTGAGATTAACATTGTTTATTTAGAGAAATTTACAATTTGGGAGGAGGGTATGGGTACCGCCGCCCCGGGAATCATTTATTGGATAACCAACACCTCTGCCATAAGTCACCCCGAGCGGCTCGCTACATTTGGTGACTTTTGAGTTAGGTTTGTCCGAGTCTTGGCAGCGGATGCGTCTGCCCATCAGCTGCACAGTAGGCTGGATCGGGAGAGAATGGTTGAGGGAGTCCCTTTGACTTCTCCAACCATACTCTCTCGGAACATCGCCTTGCACCGCAGTAGTAGGGATGGATTCATACGTCCGTCACTCCTGGACACTCTGACGCCCAGGTTCTTACCCATTTTCTTCCCAGAACTTTCTCTCCTTCCTTTCACAAATAGACCCTCCACACAGCATCCCTAAAGATGACATAGGCCCTCAGGGGAATTATTTTCTTGAGGACCTCCTGTGTGGAGCCCATGTAAAAAAAAAAATTTAGGTCAGCACAAATTTCTTAGGTACATAAATTTTAAGCGTAAAATTTCAATTGAACTTAAATATAAATTGAATCTATTTACGATGGCTGACAGGAGAATTATTATTTCAGACCTGATTGTTTTGCAAAGAAACATTAATAATTTAATTAATATCCCTGACATCATCGCCACTATTAAATTCCATGTACCTACAAGGAACATCCTTCCTATCCTATTTTTTAATATTTTAGGCGAAAGTTTGTACGAATATATGGATGTATGGATGTATGCATGTTTGTTACTCTTTCACACAAAAACTACTGAACGGATTTTAAAAATTATTTTACTAATAGAAAGTTAAATTATTTGCGAGTACTATAGGCTACATATATTGGTAAGCTCTGGTGTTATGAAATTATTTATTATACGTTTTTTGTACAGACGAAAAGCAAGTAATTGTTTGACGTGCGCTGTCATTTTGTTATTTGTTTAGGTTACTATGGAGATCCCTTTGATAGTTAAAATTTACTCGCGTGTTTGATTGTTAAGTTTTAATAGGTGGCACGCGAGCTGTTTGAAAAATGATTGTAACGGTTATGGAGGAGGAGGGAGGGGGGGCGAGTGGCGCGTGGCGCGTGCGAAGCCGGGGGCAAAAGCTAGTAAGACATAATAACATATATATATAGGTATACACAAAGGAACAGGATAAGATAATTCATAATCTCCTCGTAAATAACGCGTTAGGGGTCGACCATTAATCACGTGAGGCTCGAAATGGGGGGGGGGGGGTGGGGTTATCGGAAAAAATCACGAAATATCACGAGGGGTGGGGGGGGCGGTTATAATGAGATATCACGTGTATTTATTTTTCGTGATAATATTCTGAAAATTTCAAAATACTTTGTACTAAAAAAAATGCACGTGATTTTGGAGGAGGGGGGGGGGTTAGTCTAAAACCTCACCACATATCACCAGGGGGGGGTTAATAAGATTGTCATTATCTATACGATACTAATACCCCTCCAAAAACAATCATGATTTATTGCCATTCTTTAAAACACGATTACGGATAACCTATATTATTTGGTGCTTTTATTTAACAAAAATACATCCTAATCTAATCTTTGATAGACTAATAACCAGAACGTTTGATAACATCGTCTGGTGCCAGAGCTTAAAGCCCTCTTTCCCCATGGTTGGATAATCCATGATTATGAAAAAAGATATTTATAAAAATTGCAAGGGTGAAGCTAATATGTTTTTAGACTACACAGGCCTGCAACTGTTTTCGAAATAAGAGGTAATTCCCATGTATTTTTGGTTGCTGAATTCGGGAAAATAATCAAAAAAATTCCATCACGTAAGGTTTTTCCGGAAAACTCAAAATGCTGTGAGATTGCCTATCTTAAGGTGCAAAACGGAGTTTATTGCCGAAATATATTTTTTTTATTAATTCCAACTTATTATAAGATAATGTTATGTTTTACAGACTGAAACAAAACATTTAGTAACTCATGAAGATAAAATTAGTCAGCGTTGAATCATATTATATCGGGATTTTCCATAGTAAGTATGATGAGAGAATGCCGAAATTCCCAAGTTGCCCACTACCTTCCATGTCCTTTTATTTATTTACTGTTCCAACTTTACTAAGGTGCATTTCAAAAATGACTTCAAGAGGTTGTGTAAATTCTTCTGAGAGTTTTTGCTATATTTGTGGTGAATTTGTAGTGAAAAAACAACAATGAAATATTACTGATTTTGTTAAAAAAGTGTATTTTGCGTATTTGGTGTAAAGATAGGGGGACCAGGACAAATCTTGGGCCCCGCATGGAGTTTGTTCAGGGTGTGTTGAAGGACTTAGAATGTGGTCAAAAAGTAAAGTTAATCCTTTCGTTTTGGTGTTCCCATGATTTCTGGAGAGAGCCTCGAAACCACAGCGATGACTCCTACTTTTGTTCGTGCAATGTGCAAGGGTATAATACCAAAAATAAAAAAAAAAAACAAATTTGTTACCCAAACATGGATTCGGCACTCCGCCCAGTCCCTCACGGACCTGGCATTCCTACTCCACAAGCACCCCCAAAGCCTAGACGATTTGCCATCATCAGAAGAATCTTCTAGTGAGGATTTTCAAGTAGGCGACTCCAGTGGACCTCAACAATTTTAATATAACGTCCCACAAAAGAAAAAGCATAAAACGAAGCTTCGAAACTAAAAAGCAGATTTTATATAGATTTATAATTGTATATAATGTAAATAAAATATTTTATGACTTAAAATTAATTAAATTTGCATATTTTATGTTTTTTTTTTCTTTTGAGCATTCCCTACAGAAGCAGTGTAAGGCGGGTTTTGCCTATATTTTTATTTCCACTTTGCGGAAAATTCTTTTGTGATGGGTTGAAATGGATAGCATACTCGGATTAAGCATACCGAAATACATATAATTCACCCATTACCATTTAAAAAAAATGTCAATTTGCAGACCTCCATTTAGAGAACTTCCAGACATCCCACACAAACGTAAAAGCTCAAAACGGAGTTTTGAGAGAAAAAGATGTAGATATTATAAAGAATTAAAAATCCTTATTGTATATACATATTATTTTTATCAAATTATATATAAAAATGTAAATAAACCACTAGTAATAATTTTTTTTTTTCATTTCAAAATGTATTTTTACCTATATGTACTTGCGGGTTTTGCATAACTTTCATTTTCATTTTGCGGAAAATCCCTACGTGCTGGAAAAAAAACTGAGGGCATATTTGGACTCAGCGCACCAAAATACATACGCTTCACCCATTACGGTGAAAAAAAATCAAAAAGTGTCAATTTGCAGGCCTGTGCTATTTATAGACCAGGCTTGCAAAATAAAACATTAAAAAACTCCGTCGATACTCACAATTTCATTATTAGAGCAGTGTATATTATTATAATGTCTTAATGTTCGTGGTATAGGGGAGAAATATCCTGTATTTGTGTAGTAGTAGGCCAGTCAATAAAGGCTCAAAATGAGGCAAACCCAAACATTAATTCCCCCGTCGATGAAACTTTGCAGTCACGTGGAGTATCATTTAGGGATGACGAATGACAAAAGATCCAACAAAATATTTAACGGGAAGTTAGTTATTTTTAGCAAAAACTGAAAAAAAATTACAACTCTCGCGGGAAAAGTATTTCTTTCCAAAACTCTTCACATATTGTTAGTATTAATTAATATCCACCTGATTATTTAGAAATCCAACAATATTTTTGTTGGGAAAGTATGTTTTTAAAAAGAGATTTGTTTTTTATTTCTATTGTTGCCGGGAAAATTCCCCCCCCCCAATTTTTGACCACGAAGTGTCTTTATATTGGTGTTTGCTTTATTTAATCAAAAGATCCAACATTTTTTTCTTTTGGAACATGCTTTTTTGATATGAGTCAAAAATATCGCTCCGGAAAAATCCCCCGTCCAATTTTTTAAAGTCAAATTGTTAGGATAGCTATGTTAAAAAGATTTCTGCAAAGATCCAACAAAATTTTCAACGGCAACCTATTTTTTTTTTATTGATTTTGATCGCACGCTGATTTCACGTGATTTTTGTATGAACAGGAGCCCGAGGGGTAAGGGTAGGGGTGGGGCTAGTCGCATTCGGGACTGCGCTACGCGACTAACGGCCGCGAAGTCTGCCTGTGTAAAATTAAGAAGAGCATTGTTTGCATGGTTGATTGACAACGCTTCGTTTGTTAGTGTTGTGTTTTTAGTTAAATTATTAGATTTGCGCTATGGCTGATGATTTAAGTATTCTGGAAAGTGATTGTGTTTTTTGCAAAAAAAAAATGAATGATGATGTAGTTGTTGTTAAAGAACGAGGGCTCAAAACCATATATGAGTGTAGTTTAAAAAGAGATGACAAAATCGCAACAGCGATAGAAGGGGTGAACGAATTATCTGTGCACAAGAAGTGTAGAAAACAGTATATTAATGCTAGAGTCATCAATGCTTTTATAAGGAGGAAAACACTTGTTTCCAGTGAAGAAGCCGCGGTTGCAGAATTTCAATATGAAATGAAATGCATTTTCTGTGACAGTGATGCATCAGACGAATTTATCTGTGCAGAAAATAAAAAAAATTGCGGCACTGCGGTCATATGTTCGCAGAATACAATTGCCGCAAACAAAAGTGTCGATCGCAGAATTAGCATCGCTACGAAAAGATACATGGGCGGACAAGGTACTTTTAATTATTTTAATTTTATAATGTTCATTATTACGATCTCTCTATTCTTCTTATCTTAACCCCTCGGGTATTTTTAGTAGGTATTTAGTTTAATACAGTAATTTTTACCGTGGTACAAATACTTAATTATGTATCTATATTTTCGACTAGTTTCGTGAATATAATTACATAATTAAGTTGTTTAATACTAAGTTATTTGTATTTATTACTAGCAGACCCGGCCACACATTGCTGTGGCTAACGAAACACAACGCCATTACCCAACCTTTATAAAAACCACACCACCCGCTGCTTATTTTTTAATTGTTTTTATTGAAAGAATAGATAATACATATTATAATCAACAAACAAGTCCTGCTAAGCCAATTGAATTGGCTTGTCAACAGGTGGTTATATTTGGTTACATATAGATTTTTTACAATTAAAATTGAATATTTGAATTTCTCGGCTTTTCTCTACTATAATAAGCATGTATTATACATATAAACCTTCCTCTTGAATCACTCTATCTATTGGTGAAAACCGCATGAAAATCCGTTGCGTAGTTTAAAAGATCTATGCTCACAAACATTTTGAGCGACTTCATTTTATACTATGTAATGTAATGATATATGTATAATGAATAACAACAACAAAGTCAATCAATTATTTGAATTTTTTTTTTGCTAAAAACATTCATTCAATAAGCCACGGACTTTATTGATTTATATGCCTTTTATGATTTATTGATCTAGTTACCCTCGTACTAAACTATTCTTTTGCATTAACAATTCTATTATTTTCTTATAGGTATTGCGACGGATTCATGACGTTGATTTAGTTGCTGTGGCTGCCAGATATCATCGAGCTTGCTATGATACGTTTCGGAAGGTAGAAATACCCCTAGAAGGTGATCGAAAACGAGGGCGACCAGAATCTTCTAATACTTACTCAGCAATGAAAGAAATTTATGCAGTTTTAGAAAACAATCGTGAAGAATGCCAGTTCTTACTTAGCGATTTAAAAAATGCTGAATCTCGTGACTGCCCCGATGATAGAACCATAAAGAGTAAGTTGAGAGATAAATATGGTGATGACATTCTCATCACAACTACTGATGGTAAGGCAACGTTGATTTGTTTCCGTGATACTGGACATAGAATCCTGCATAACACATGGTATACGTCAAAGGAGAATGATGTACAAGAAGAACGCTTAAGGATTGTACGCACTGCTGCTTCCATAATTTTAGAAGATATCAGATCGACTGTCTATGATACTTCTGTCTTTCCTCCACCTGAAAAATTTCTTGAAAATGTTAATGAAGATATACCCCATTCTTTGAAAACCTTTCTTGAAGAGCTCATTCTAAAGAAGAAACGCGATACAGATAGTGCTTCCAAGAAATGCCAGGCAATCGCCCATTCGATAATCACCGCTGTTCGACCCCGTTCATTTACATCGCCCTTACTGCTAGGCATCGCTACACTAATAAATCAGAAATTTGCTTCCAAATCGCTTGTCGATCTGTTGGCATCTTTTGGATTTTGTTTGTCGTACCACGAAGCAACAAACTTCCAAATACCGGCTATCGCTCACATTTCGCCTATCGAAAAGCCTGATTTTTGTCAATATGTATTTGATAATGCCGACCATAATATAAGTACGATCGATGGCAAAAATACATTTCACTCCATGGGTGGCATAAAATGTTATACTCCTGCTTTGAAAACAAACTATGAGAGTGTATTACGTCTGAAAAGCATACCACCATCCTTTGTCATTGGTAATTTTGGTCATGTACCATTAGAAACATATCAATGTACATCAAAAGGTTTGCAGCAAGTTCTGATCCATAATTTTGCCGGAGACTCCGATATCAAGGATATATTGCCGTCGTGGACAAATTTTCTGTGGATATATTAAAAAAAGCAAGGCTTTTGTTATATACCCGGCTGGAATGGTTTCATGGAAAAATTCACTGCTGAAAAGAAATATGAAAAGTCTGAAATCGTTCCACTTCCATTTATCAACGCTCCTCCAACGCAGTATGATACTATTTACACATCATTAATTATGGCTGTAGAGAATACCAAGTCCATCGGCATGAAAACTACTATAGTAACATTTAATCAACCTCTCTATCAGAAAGCCAAAGACATTATGACTTCGAGTACTGATCCAAGACTAAAACATGTAATTATTCGACTAGGGGGTTTTCATCTCCTCATGAGTTTCATGGGAGCCATCGGTTATATAATGAATGGAAGCGGCCTTAAGGAATTGTGGTGTACAGTATATGCACCTTTATCTGTGGATAAAATGTTGTCTGGGCACTCTTACGCACGTGCCATAAGAGCACACATGCTTACTCAATTCACTCTCTCAAAAAAACTACTTGACGCAATGGAATTAGATGAT
Source organism: Limnephilus marmoratus (assembly GCA_917880885.1). Classification (NCBI taxonomy): domain Eukaryota; kingdom Metazoa; phylum Arthropoda; class Insecta; order Trichoptera; family Limnephilidae; genus Limnephilus; species Limnephilus marmoratus. The sequence goes on along the minus strand of OU862924.1, from coordinate 41,924,064 downwards.
GAAGATATTATTACAATTGACGACATATTGTTGAATGATTTGTTCAAAAATGAATCCCCCAGTGAACTGGACCGACTTACACCTATTCTGGATAAATTTAGAAATGCTATGGAGGAAATTTCTATAAACGGGCCAACCGCAAAATTATGGGTGCTCTATTTCAAAATGGTCACTCCTGTAAAACTATTCATAGACGCGAAGCGGTCGGGAAAATGGCAACTGCACCTTGATGTAACCAAGAAAATGTTACCATTCTTTCACTCCAGTGGCCACTATTGCTATGCAAAATGTGCCACCCTATATTTACAAGATATACAAAATTTAGAAACACAGTTATTACCCGATTAATACAAGAAATTTGTAGGTGATGGCTATTTCACAATCAGACGATCAAATAAATTTTGGTCGGGGATATGGTCAGACATGACTTTAGAAGGCTTATGAATATTTTTCGCAAGATTTTTTTCAACATTTGCAAAGAAGGAATTAAATGTGTTTGCACATTGTTTAGCTGTATATTGGCATCTATAATTTTTTTATCATGTTCGATGTACTTAATGTTTTGTGTTTTTTTTGTATTGTCTATGGCCAAATTCACAGTTTTCCACATTTGTTTATGGTTATTTTCTGAAGATAATATTTTATTTTTAAAAAACTCTTAACTTTTTTTTTAATATAAGATGTTAATTTATTTTTATATTTTTTATATAAAATATATGCTTTTTCATCATGGGGATTTTTTAAAGTTGTTTTGTAAAGTTTTTTTTTGTTTGATAGATATTATAAGTCCTTTGGTAATCCAAGACTTTAAACATCTTAATTTTGATTTTATGTGTATTGTTATTTCAGTTGTCAAATTTTTAATGTGTTGTGACAGGATATTTTCAAAGTAAGTCGAACATATTTCAGTATCATCACTGTTTAAAACATTGTTCCAATCCTCCTTTTTTAGTTTTTAGAGAGAATAATCATGTATATTGTTGATTTTTTGGGTATTAAATTATGTAATACAATAAAATAATACAATAAAACGATAAAAATAAAATCTGATCCCAATTGTTGTTATTTGTAGGTACTCGTACCTATAATGTCTTATAATTAATATTAATATTCAACTACAGTAACTACACCCATTTAGATACGTTTTAAGATTTTCACGGCCAAAAGTATTTTCGTTATTTGTTTTTGGGGCGTTATGCCGTGTTGCGCTACCTCCTTCTTTAGCCAACGTTTCGGACAGCGTTGCAGTGTCCATCATCATGTGAACACATCTACCGGATCTGCCGGATCTGCCCTGACGATGGACACTGCAAAGCTGTCCGAAACGTTGGCTAAAGAAGGAGGTAGCGCAACACGGCATAACAACTCAAAAACAAGTAACGAGATACACCCATTTAATTTTCGGCCACACAAATAATTAATTGGTTAAAATAACATTGTATTACGCAAGTAGGTATTTTAAAATTAAAATGAATATAGAAGCTTTTACGCCTATTTCATTGATTTTAACAATGCTTTCGGGATTGCCTGTTTGCGTTGCTTTTTTATTGAGAATTTGAGTGACGAAACAACCTCATTTACAATGCCACAATAATTTTAAAATATGTATTAAGTTAAAATATATTGCACTTCGCATATAAACCATTAGTAAAATTTAATAAAATTCTTTGGTTATTTTAAAACACTTTTACAGTAATCAAAGCAATTTTTGTTTAAAACATTCATTCTTTCATTGAGGTATAATATTCATTGTTTTCGGACATCCCATAAAACACAAAAATACATCAAGTCGGCTTCCCACCCATCCCCGCCACGGCCGCGGCTCTCTTCTCGGGCAGCTATATCCTGCGCCGATCGGTTCGCTTGCCCCCGTGCGTCTAGCCCCACCCCTACCCTTACCCCTCGGGCTCCTGTTCATACAAAAGTCACGTGAAATCAGCGTGCGATCGAAATCAATTAAAAAAAATAGGTTGCCGTTGAAAATTTTGTTGGATCTTTGCAGAAATCTTTTTAACATAGCTATCCTAACAATTTGACTTTAAAAAATTGGACGGGGGATTTTTCCGGAGCGATATTTTTGACTCATATCAAAAAAGCATGTTCCAAAAGAAAAAAATGTTGGATCTTTTGATTAAATAAAGCAAACACCAATATAAAGACACTTCGTGATCAAAAATTGGGGGGGGGAATTTTCCCGGCAACAATAGAAATAAAAAACAAATCTCTTTTTAAAAACATACTTTCCCAACAAAAATATTGTTGGATTTCTAAATAATCAGGTGGATATTAATTAATACTAACAATATGTGAAGAGTTTTGGAAAGAAATACTTTTCCCGCGAGAGTTATAATTTTTTTTCAGTTTTTGCTAAAAATAACTAACTTCCCGTTAAATATTTTGTTGGATCTTTTGTCATTCGTCATCCCTAAATGATACTCCACGTGACTGCAAAGTTTCATCGACGGGGGAATTTTTGCATACCTCAAACTCTTTATTGATTGGCCTATAGGTAGAGGTAGATATATAGAAAATATCTTCCTTGTTGAATTTCTAGATGGTGTGTTCTTCTTCTTTCGTATGGTGGGGGTTCAGAGGGGGACATCTAGGTCTGCGAGCCAGTCTAGGGCCTCAGGCGTTGCCCTGTGGACCTCATCAACCCCGCCGGGGAATGAATGGAGCGGGCATTCGTTGACCACATGTTCAGTGGTCTGCACCGCACCGCATTCACACGTCGCCGACTCTTTAAGGCCCCATCTATGCATCATGTGAGCACAACGGCTATGGGAGCATCTTATCCTATTGATGGCAGTCCAGAGTTTGCGAGGCAATGAGAACCCAGGCTGTCTCTCAGTGGGGTCTTGCACGAGATGGGCGTTTTTGACGTTGGCTGATTGCCACTCAAGCTTCCACCTATCTTCTGGGGTGAGAGGTGTTCGAAGGAGTCTTTCTCCTTCCGTCCAGAAGGGTTTTCGAGACTTTAAGCGGCATGCCGGATGAGAAACGACATCATCGTGCAAGGGTATTTCACTTTTTTGCAGCGCCTTCTTGTGGTGTGTTGTATGTGGTGTGTTGTATGGTGTGTTGATGTTAATTTAAGATAAAATGTTTGGTGTATCAACTAATGCATGTATAATTTTGTGCAGAAGCAATAAATCGGAAAGCTTCCGTCTATTAAATATTAAAAAAAACATATTTTGACCAATCAAAAAAGAGGTTTTGGTTGGAAAACCATGATTGGGTGTTCATTAAATGTGCGCACCTACGTTGCCAGGTTTTGATATTATGACGTTGAATTTCAGTCTAATGAACCACAGGAATACGATTTTACAGCAGTAGAAAAGTGCTTTGAAAATTGCAAAATATGGAAATAAACTATAAACACTAACGAACCAGATACAGTCATATATAAATGATAGCTCAATATGAATCGCTAAACGAGCACCAGAGTTTATTCCGAAAAGCAAAAAAAATCTGATGAACTTCAAAAGTGTTCAAAAAATCATTTTTGCTACCACGTCAATACTAATGTCGTAATTTATAAACTTTGCAATTACGTTTGCTGCTCAACTGAAAACATCCCAAGAGCTTTAGAGACGACTTTAAAAATAAAGAAGCTATCATGAAAAGAATTGCCTCTATTTCCGCTTTGCGTCCACAACTGATGAGTCGTGTGATATTAGTGATCAGCACAACTAACCCTCTCTGTGCGATATATGTCGGCAAGGTCCCAAAGTCAAACAGAAGTTCTTGGACTGCTGCCGCTCAAGGGACAAACACTTGGAGAAGATATTACGATATGCTGTGGAAACGATATTAGAACTAGGATCTTCTTGTTATTTGGAAGGCGGGAATGGGTACCGCCGCCCGGGAACCTTTATTGGATAACCAACACCTCTGCCATAGGTCACCCCAAGTGGTTCGCTACGTTTGGTGATTTAGCAGGGGTGCCCGGGTTCATGGGGTGAGGTTTGTCTAGGTCTTGGAAGCGGTTGACCAGGACATATTGAACCCCAGATTCCTACCCACCCCTTAAACCTCTTTCCTTCCCAGAACTCTCCTCTCCTTCCTTTCCTTAAAAAAACCCTCCACACAGTATCCCCAAAGATGACATAGGCCCTGAGGGAAATTATTTTCCTCAGGGCCTCCTGTGTGAAGCTCATGTAAAAAAAAATTAGACATCGGACTCTCGATGGTGGTTTTGATTTAATGCTTGAAAAGTGAAGATGGAATGCAAATTACCTGATTTTAATAAGTGAAGGGTGAGTGCAAAGGAAACACATAGCATTTAAGGTCGCGATTTCACGATAATTTCAATGCAATACTGAAAATTTTAACGGTAATAACAGCCGTTTACCCCCCTTCCACCCACCCCCCCCCCCCCCCCTCCCCCCTTTACCCCATGCATTACATATTATGTGCGGTTCTTTGGTACCTTTCCTGTTTCCAGGACAATTTGACTCTTCTCACTTGACAAACTACCAACCCTTGCTCTAGCAATTAACGCTGGACTCCTATCGCCTCCACTGGACATCACCTCTCGTGTTAGGAGAGAGTCTCCTTCGATTACACCTTACCTCATAAGATAGGTGTGAGAGGCAATCGGCTAACGCGGGAAATGCCCATCTCGTACAAGATCCTGACAGACAATCAGGGTTCTCATTGTCTTGCAAACTCTGGTTCGCCATCAATAGAAGTAGGATATAATATACAAACTCGTATATCCCATAGCTGTGTGCCCACATTTTTATAGGTAGGCCCTTAAGACTCGGAATCCCGAATTTCTTAGAACATACTTTCCTTGAACACTTTAAGTTGTTTTTAAACTCGTAGAAAAATATATGTTGTTCTTGAAGATAATACCTATGCATTTGCCACGCCAAAATGGCAATTATATGAAATTCCCTCGATAGAAAAAATCATAAAGTATGCTCCGAAATTTATTATAAACATATATTTTTGAATGAAGCTATAACTTTGTGGTTATTCATTATAGATAAATGAAACGATAAATAAGTTGAATTGTTTCATTTATCTATTATAAACAGGTTTATTTCTGTTATTTTACAAGTTATATAGATGAAAAAGTTCAAAGCGTTTCTTTAAATGCTACTTCAGATATTTTCCACGAAATTTTTGCTCAATTTCATGAGTCCTGTTTTATTAAACATTTTCAAAATTGTTACTTTATAGTCGTTTTTAATATTAGCGCGCTCTTTCTAACATTCGTACTCACATATCTCCCATTCTTCTTTTTGAACGCCTACTGCAGGGCCTTAAGGGCCCGCAACCCGGATTTATTACATATTTCCCTTAAACACGGTAATTTTTAAAGCTTTTAAAAAAATATATGTTATTTTTGAAGATAATATCTAGACATTGCCCGCGCCGAAAGGCAAATTATATAAAATTCCCTCGATAGAAAAAAATCGCAAAGTATGCTCCAAAAATTATTATTAACACGTTTGTTTCAGTTATTTTAAAGTTATATGTATGAAAAAATTCACAGCGTTTCTTTAAATGCCGTTTAAGATAATGCCCGCGAGATTTTTGCTCTATTTTAAACGAGTCGTGTTTTATTAAACATTTTCGCAATTTTCGCATTGGTTTTGTCGCAGTAAGTGTTAGCGCTGTCCTCTAACATTCGTAATTTCGTATCTCTCCATCTTCTTCTTTTCGGGCCCGGTTGCAGGGCCTTAAATAAATGGCAAAGTGTGAATGCGGTGCATTGCAGACCACCGAACACATGGTCAGCGACTGCCCGCTCCATTCATTCCCTGGCGGGATTGATGAAGTTCGCAGAGTGACGCCTGAGGCTCGAAACTGATTCGCAGACCTAATTGTCATCTCCTACCATTCGAAAGAAGAAGACCTCTCATGTTTGACGAAACATAAATCATTACATAATTGATGCTTATAATTTTAGTTCTCACCGGCAATGCATTGTGAAATAAATGAATATATTTTGGCTCCCATCCAACAAATGTGAGCTTTTATCTCGGATAAGTTCGGGTCGGGAGCGGAAAGTTGGCGTTGGGCTAAAAACTAATCGACTGTAGCCGATAGATAAGGAATTCAAGTGTTTCCAAGTTTATAATCGTCAACTCACAGGTTCTCAAACTTATTTCGACCGCCGCCCACTTTGGGATTTCAAAAAAAAATCTAGTGTCCTGCATATTAACTTATTTTTTTACATTACCATTTTACGCATTTAAAAACAGTTATTGCGAACATAATTTTTAAAAGTGCATAATTATATGGTTATGAAAGTTAGGGTGTGACCCTTTGTTTCACTTGTATTTCACGTAATTCACGACATCGAGTTAGAGAGATAAAAATTTGGTCAACTTGCCAGATTTTTTTTTTTTTTTTTTTTTTTTTTTTTTTTTTTTTTTTTTTTTTTTTTTTTTTTTTTTTTTTTTTTTTTTTTACATGAGCTCCACACAGGAGGCCCTGAGGAAAATAATTTCCCTCAGGGCCTATGTCATCTTTGAGGATGCTGTGTGGAGGGTTTTTTTAAGGAAAGGAAGGAGAGGAGAGTTCTGGGAAGGAAAAGGATTTAAGGGGTGGGTAGGAATCTGGGGTTCAGTATGTCCTGGTCATCCGCCTTCAAGACCGATACAAACCTCACCCCATGAACCCGGGCACCCCTGCTAAATCACCAAACGTAGCGAACCACTTGGGGTGACCTATGGCAGAGGTGTTGGTTATCCAATAAAGGTTCCCGGGGCGGCGGTACCCATTCCCACCTCCCAAATTGTATATTAGATTAATGAAATAAAAAGCGGTAGACTAATATACGCGCAAGCGACTCTAGTTTTTCGTGTATACGAGTCTCCAAGCATTCAAGCCTAAAATCGTATCTTAAGAATTTCGGATAAGGATGGGATCACCACGATCGACCGAGTTTTTTCGTACGAAAAAATCAGAAATCACAGAGAATTTAATCATGGACTACATATATGAAATATAAAGCTTTGCATCCAATATTATAACACGCGTAAACTTTAATTTAACTACGAGTATCTACACGGAACTCCAAGCATACGAGTAGCAAATCACATCTCTAGTTGTGTCGTGTCTAGATTCCATCGGATTTTTATAGTTAGAATTTATCTGCCGTCGCCCCTCTAGATTTCCTTGCCGCCCCCTAATTTTCTTTGAGATTTCTACTGTCTTCCTGAAGTGAAAGGAAGACAGTAGAAATCTCCACTTTGGGAAGTCTGGCTAACTAGTTTAATTTGAACAGAAATTCAATTTTACAGTAACATTATGTATTGGCCCGAAAATCCAGACCGTTCAAAACCATTATTATTTTGCGGTTAAAAATGTTAAGAAACATCTTTGGACCATAGTTGTTAATTTTTTGGTTTTTATATCGTGTTGGCATTGCTGTGCTTCCTCGTTACTTAGCCAACGTTTCGGACAGCGTTACAGTATCCATAATCAGGGCAGATGTTCAATTAGATGCACGATTACTTCTTCCACAAAAAATCGCGATTTTATTTTATGACATTCTTGTAATTTTTTTGCGAAGTGCGGGGTTATTTTTCTTGTCAAAAAGGTTATGACGTGTTATAGTTTTTTTTAAATAGCAAGAAGAATGGTATCTACGTGGAATTTTCGACGTAAGCTGCCTCACAATTAGCATGTCAAAAGCATAGACAAATAAATATTTTCAACATATTATATTACTTTCAAAATATCAGAATATACCGTGAAAACGCGAAAATTCGCGTTTTTACATGAGAATAACAAAATTCGTATTTCGCGTAAAAATGCCGAAATTTGCGTTTTTTACATTAACCCCACACAGCAGGCCCTGAATGAAATCTTTCGAGATGCTTTGTAAAGGGTATTTTTAAGGAAATGAAGGAGAGGAAGTTCTGGTAAGGAAAAAGATATGAGGGGCGGGTAGGGTCTAAGGGGCAGTATGTACAGGAGTGTCGAACGTATGAATTTATCTCTCCCGCTGCAGTGCGGGACGATGGATGAAAAAGGACCGGTTGGAGAGGTCAAAGAGTCTCCTAAAACCGGCCTTTCCTGATCCGGCCCGCCACGCAGCTGGTGTCACAAGTCACCAAACATACCAAAAAAAATAAAATAAGTGGTAAATAGTTGATTAAACAATAATATATTAACTTTGAATGCACAAAAAACCAAATTTATCAATTTTACCATCAAATACCTTGGTTTAAAAATAGATATGTTTTTGGGATGGAATGACCATGTCAATATGTTAGTAAATAATACGAGACTTACCTATATCTTTAAATTTTTTTTTTTTTTTTTTTTATTAGTTTTTATATACATATACATGTAATATAATCACGAGTATTTACATTTTCAGGTTACAAACGGATTAAACTCAAATCATTAAATACTAACATGCAACATTGATTATAAACAGTATAAACATATATATGTATAAAATATATAACCTTTACGAGAGTGTAACTACTCGTGTGTAAAGGGAAGAGAAAAATATATATATATATATTTTTTAAATTAAAAAAAAATTAAAATTATAACACATACATTATATTTACGTACTTACATAAATCGAATGTGTAAAAAAATAAAATAATATTAAAAAAAAAAATAATAATAATTTAAAATAAATTTTTGAATAAGTATTGTTAATTAAAGGTTATGCGGTTCTAAGTGGCTAAATTATTTAAGATATTATTTTTTAATTTATTTTTGAATTTATTGTAGTCAGGTTCTAATCTCAGCTCTATTGCTAGTTGATTAAACCACACCACTCCATTGTACGTGTAGTAGTGTTGTGCAAAACTGGTATGCATTAATGGCGTACACAAGCGACCCACTGTGTTTTGCCTATTGCTCTCAACGCGGACCATGGCGTGGTGCGACTTATTAGAATAGTCTTTGTGTATTTGAAGCAGTGTATTTTTTATATATGTATTTTTTAGAGGTGGGACTTGAAAGTCTTGAAAAAGTTGAGAGGTTGAATAATCTGATGGTTTCTTAGTAATAATTTTGATTATTAATCTTTGAGTAATTTCCAACGGTAAAATTGAGGTTTTGTAAGCTCCTCCCCATGCAACAATACCGTATTGTATTATCGAATGGGCTAGAGCATAGTATATATTTTTAAGAATTTTTAAGTTAAGTATATTTCTTAAATTAATAAATATGTATATAAGTTTTCTTAATCTATTTATAGTATTGGTAATTTGAGTCTTCCACTTAAGGTTACTATCTATTATTACACCCAAATATTTTATTTCTTTTTTATTTGCTATGAATAGACAGTCATTATTTTGGCATGTTAATATTTTAGTGGTGCATTTTTTTGAATGAATTTTAATATTTAAGGCGATAGGAGGAGATTTTTTGTTATTTATACTAAAAAGAAAAAAACTAAAAAGAACTGAGACATTTACTAGACAAAGAAAAATTAAAAACTGTTTATTTTGCAATAATCCAGTCTCTGCTTTCTTATAATATAGTGTGCTGGGGATCCTGCGCAAAGACTTATATAAAACCACTTAATATTGCCCAAAAATGATACTTAAAGTTATGTTCAAGAAAAAAATTTAAAAATCCAACTCATTTACTTTTTAAGGAACGTAATGTAATGAATGTAAAACTGTTATATATTGCACAAACGCTTTGTAGATTTATTAATTATATTAATATTGCAGAAAGAACACAGCATATTCGTACTACGAGAATTGGCTCTAGTCTGAACTTTATGGCAATTTTAACTAAATCTGCTTTTGGTCAAAGAAATTATTTTTATCAAGCTCCACTCATATTTAATAGCCTTCCAGAATATATAAAATCATCTAATTCCTTATACACTTTTAAAAAGAATCTTAAATTATTTGTGTTAGTCGAGGATTGCCAATTGATTTTCTCTACTTTGTCCTTTCTAAATTATTAGCTACATGATTATGTCTATAATAATTAGCCAAATTAATATTATTTTTGGTTAAACTGTTTTTTTTTCATCTTGTATAGCATATTATATTATATATATTTATTTATTATTTACAACTTAATGCTTTTTAAAATCAGATCACTAAACTATGGTCACCCTAAAAGTCTATAAGATTACTTTAATGTACAAGTGTACTACCTAGCGCCATCAGTTACCCACAAAGTAAGTACCCACAATCTCAACCTGTAAGAAATACAACAATATTGTTCTTTCAATATCTGTATAATTTTGTGTTATCCCCACCTCCCAAATTGTATTTTCGCAAACGGAAAATTTTCAGGTCTCTAGTATAGAAGTTAAAAATAATTTCATACAATGACTTCAAAGAGTACAAAATGTTCTATTCATGGCCTTTGAAATTACAAAATTCCGTAAATTCCGATAACCAGATTTCATACAAATATTGTAGTTTGCACAGGCAGTAAACACTTTTTATCTGTTTCGGAACTTCGAAATTTATGGTCGTACATATTTTGTTAGATAAAGGATTGGTGGTATTTTAGAATTTCGTATAACCCTTATGAAAAACTGGTTTTACCCAGCTTCACCCGTGGTTTGAATTTTAGTATGTAATAATTTAATGCATCGTTATACTTACCTTATGTTGTTTTAATCCTAGGAATATCCTATTGACATTTAATGAGAAAAGTTATTTTGTTCGTGTCTAGATGATTGCGATAACTCTGTGTAAAGCCCGTGCAACGCCGGAGACTGCACGTAGTATGTAAAAAAGTCAGAGTGTGCAATTCACACGCGGTAGAAGTGAAACCCTCAGAAAACTAAACTTCGAGAAAAGGAGACGAATGCCAAGTATCAGAATAATAATAATACTTGGATGATTTATATAGCGCCGTTTTTGTGAAAAATCACCTCAAGGCGCTGAAATCACCTCAAGGGCGCTGAACGAATTGTAAGCTTTATCTCTACATCTCTATCTGTATCTTCTCTACATATTATAAATTAAAGTCCCCCGCGTCGTCTGTCTGTCTGTCTGTCTGTCTGTTCGCGATAAACTCGAAAACTACTGAACGAATTTTCATGCGGTCTTCGCCAATAGATAGAGTGTTTTGTGAGAAAGGTTTAGCTATGTAATTTGTCAAGGATTTGCGTAAATTGGTTGAAACATAACGATAATTGAAAGAAGTGTCGGAAAAAATCGAGCCGACTGGTGCTTTCAACGAAAACGCTGCCTAATCCATTTGAGATACAACAAAACAATGCATGGTGGGATATTTCTCTTTTATAGATCTACAAAAAATTCCGCGAAGACATATATCTATCTTTTACGGATAGCTTACTATACCCATTCTATCTTCTAAAAAAATGGTCACGTACATTGCGGTAGTTGAAAAGTTATTTAGACGGATACAGTATTAATCCGTATTAATTTAAATGTGTTAGTTACCTCAAGCATTTCATGCACATTATTATAATCTTTCACACCATCTCTACGTATTATAAATAAAAGTCCTCCGCGGCATCTGTCTGTCTCTTCGCGATGAACTCAAAGACGGCGGTGGTTATAAAGGTTGGATAACCATCCAGTAGATGACGTTTTATTAGCCACAGCAACGCGTGGCCGGGTCAGCTAATTTATTATAAAATTGTTATTAAGTTTTAAAAAAAATTTACGTTTTATTTTACGCAGCACCGCACTATGAGGAGGCTATGAAGCACCGCATAAATACGATTAGTCTATACCATTCTCTCGCTAGCTAAATCATATAACAGGTAGATACATGTGTTTGTCTCTTTTTAGTGTCGCTCGTTTCCGTTTCATCGAGTTTCGAATCACAACGGTTCTAAAGAAGTTTTCACTTCAAAATCAGAGCGTGCATTTTAATCGCGGTCGATGTGAATCCTTCAGAAAACAAAGAGTAGACCGATTATACTATCTCATTCTATCGTAGGCTAAATCCTACAGATGTATGTGTTTTTTCTCTTTTCAGTGTCGTTATTTTTCGTTTTATCGAGTTTAAAACAATGGTGCTAAAGAAGTTTTCACTTCAATAATAGTTACGTAGCATTATTTCTTTATTTGACAGCTGTCATTATTTCTAAACTAACTAACTAACTAACCATCACGCCGTTTCCCCGCAGGGGTAGGCAGAGAGGACGGACCGCCAAACAACTCGGTCTTGGCACACACTCTTTGCCTCACTCGATCCCTGAGACGTATGTGTGGTAAAACCATGTATGATCGTGTTAGAAATGTGGATATCCGCAAAGAATGTAAGGCTGATGTAAGTATAATGAGCAAAATTAAGAAAGGGACCCTCAGCACGTAGAGCGAATGAGCGAAGAAAGTAGTGTAAAAAGAATATATGATGCAAATGTGAATGGTAGAAGAAGTCGGGGACGCCCGAGGAAGACATGGCACGATCAAGTGAATCAGATACTTGAGACGGTCCATGTCAAAAGTCAGAATAATAGAAGAGTATGTATGAGACGATGTATGAATGTGAGTGAGGCAAAGAGTGTGTGCCAAGACCGAGTTGTTTGGCGGTCCGTCCTCTCTGCCTACCCCTGCGGGGAAACGGCGTGATGGTTAGTTAGTTAGTTAGTTTAGAAATAATGACAGCTGTCAAATAAAGAAATAATGCTTGCCAAACTAGAGGAAAATAGGGGTTACGTTCTTATTTTTCATATGGAATTTATATCACCTGTAAGGAATCTGTAGAAAAATGTTGTCATGTAAAGTGGTCAGTGGAATGTTCTCACGATTGCCATCGGCTATATTTCATATTTCTTCACAACTAGAAGTTACAATGTTGTTTCTTTTCCAGGTGACATTCCTGATGATGCCGACGGAGATAGCCTGGTCATGGACCGTGTCCTGGAACGCCGGGGATCTGGTGTGCAGGATCATGTCCTTCTTCAAGGTGTTCGGCCTTTACCTCTCAAGCTTCGTGCTCATCTGCATCAGCGTTGACAGGTAACAAACAACACCAAACATCCAGTTTCTAGGTGAGATTCCTGGTGATTCCCATGGAGATTATAAATTATTCCACGATGTAGACCCAACTCGAGCCCACAAAACTCGATCTAAATCATCCCAACCCAACCCAAATCATCTTCTCTCAATGCAACCTTTTTTCATTTAGAGAAGCGGGGAAACGCCTACATTTACAATTTGGGAGGCGGGAATGGGTACCGCCGCCCCGGGAACCTTTATTGGATAACCAACACCTCTGCCATAGGTCACCCCAAGTGGTTCGCTACGTTTGGTGATTTAGCAGGGGTGCCCGGGTTGATGGGGTTAGGTTTGTCTAGGTCTTGGAGGCGGATGACCAGGACACACTGAACTCCAAATTCCTACCTACACCTAAAACCCTTTTCCTTCGCAGAACTCTCCTCTCCTTCCTTTCCGTAAAAAAACCCTTCACGCAGCATCCCCAAAGATGACATAGGCCCTGAGGGAAATTATTTTCCTCAGGGCCTCCTGTGTGAAGCTCATGTAAAAAAAATTAGACATCGGACTCGATGGTGGTTTTGATTTAATGCTTGAAAAGTGAAGATAGAATGCAAATTACCTGATTTTAATAAGTGAAGGGTGAGTGCAAAGGAAACACATAGCATTTAATATTATCCAATAATTATGAAATAAATATAAAAGAAACCGTTTTGATCACAACATTATTGTTTTCATTCCATTTAAGTGCCAGTTTTCATTAAAATATGATTGTATTTTATAGTGTAAGTGACACCTTAGAAATGCCATCCGTGTGATCTTTTAGTTTTGACAAAGTTATGGGATACGATAACCCCTATATATTTATTTATTTGTTTCTTTACCTTTTTAATTTAGGTGTTATTGTTTATATATTTTATATGTGCAGATACTATGCAGTCCTGAAGCCTCTGCAGCTAAGTGGGGGAGAACGGAGAGGCAGGGCGCTACTGACAGCAGCCTGGATTTCTTCAGCTATCTGCAGTGCTCCGCAGGTATGCCTTAGCTACCCAATACCAACCAACCAACTACTAACTACTTACCAACTGACTACTATACTCTTTCTATACTACTATCTCGCTTCTTGCTTCATTCACGATTCACGTGCATGCATCTTCTCATGCTCTTCTGTAATTCGGACAGTTATTTATTTGTTTATTTACGCCTTGATGGCTTTTACGTGTAAGGGAAATTGTACAGGAGCATTATAACAAGTATGTAGCATCATAACAATGAAATGAAAATCTAGTCTCCTTCAACGGAAGCAATGTTCCGAACAGGCTCTCCATTGATATGCTTGGTGTAACCCTAAGTGACCAGCTCAGGTATGGGGGCTCCATCGAAGCCAGAGTAAAGTTAGCCTCCCAGAAACTGGGAGTACTGTATAGGGCCCGCAGATACTTTAATAGTGCACAACTGCTAACCCTGTACAAATCACAAGTGCACCCCACGGTTGAATTTGGCAGCCACCTCTGGTCTGGAGCTCCAAAATACCTGGAAAATACCCTCGACTCTGTGCAGAAACGGGCGGTCCGTTTGATAGATTCTCCCATCTTAACAGACGGATTGCAATCTTTAGAGCACAGGCGTCGGGTGGGAATGCTATCCTTGTTCTACCGGTATTACAATGGAAGATGCACCGAGGAACTAGCATCATTGATCCCTTCGGCTCCGGTGCATAGTCGGGAAACACGCCAAACGCGTGCCCAACATTTGTACACCGTTGACATTTGTCACGTGAGAACGGGTCGTTTCTTCGACTCGTTCTTATGTTCAACAGCTCGGCTGTGGAATGATTTGCCGGCCTCTGTGTTTCCTCCTTCCTACAACATAGGTCTCTTCAAGACCAATGTTCATTCCTTCCTCTCCTCAAAAAGACCCTCCACACAGCATCCCAGATGACATAGGCCCTGATTAACAAATTTCGGAAAAAGTTGTTAATCTTTTTTACTCCTACCATCATGTGGAATCACCTCCCGAAGTTAATGCACTTTACCCCCGGACACCCTGTATATTGTGTCAGGATTATTTTGTCGCGGGATGGAAACGCGCGGTAGCTTCTTAGTGTGCCTTAAATGGCCTCGAATATAGTAATTGTAATTGGTAGTATAAATCGCTTGGCAAACGGAGTCCAGAAATATCTGCTTTCAAGCGTAAAAGTGGTTTTTAATTATTTTGAAGTGTAAACGTATTAGCACCGTTGTTACATGAAACTCGATGAACCGAAAAACCGACACTAGAAAGAGACAAACACATACATCTATAGGATTTAGCCTGCGAGAGAATGAGGTAGTGTGAACTGCTCATGTGTTGTATTTTTTTTTAAAACAATTTTATAAGAAAGAAAAAAGTTAATTATGGAAAACTGTCACAGATAATATTAGCCATAAAATCTATTTTTCAATTATGTTTTATAAAAATTCATACATTTCTAGTGATAAAACACATTTTTTAGTCGTTGATGTTTATATTTTTAATAAAGTAATTAAAATTCTACGAACGAGTATTCTACTCAAGCAAAACACTAGGCAAAGCTTCAATTTATACAAAGCATGTTTTTTTAATATTCATAATGTAAACCAATTCGTGGTAAAGATTAATCTATGGGAATGTGGTGTCACCACAGTCTCGTTGGGTATTTCACTCCGGCTCTAATAATCATAACTACAGCAAATCTTAAAAACTTTCCCAATACTAAAGATTTCGGCCACCTAACTTTTTGGGATAAATTCATCAACTCTTGGATAAAACGCACAAATTTAAGAATTCCGTATCAGCAAATAACCCTCCACTCTCATAAACTTTAGCCTTCAAATCAATTTGTAGAACCTACTCACGTTATAAAAATATACGCCGCATTTTCCAGAGCGAGTGGATTATATCATAATATGTAAGGGAATAAAATAAGTCCAACTAATTGGATTTCCGACTTGCCTTTGTCGAACTTTCGTTATCAATATAATTTTTTTTCTAAAATTAGACCTTGCAAAACTCTTGAATTTGTAATAAAAACTCGTGTTCAAGGATTGGAACTGTCAGAAACATTTTTATGCTTTCGACGAATGGCGTAAAATTTGAGTTCTAAATTGGTATATATGATTACTGATTAGTTACACAAAATGCAGAAGCAATCACAAGTGAGTTTACATAAAACCATTGAATTTCTTACATTTGAATATTATTTATTTGCAACAGAGGGGACTGCAGCAAAAGTGTATACATTTTTAACAAAAGTTGGTTAGGCATTACAATATGTTTATTTTGTTTGATCGAAAATTTAAATAAATATACATATTTGTATTACAAGAATGGTAGTTAGGTACTCTTTGGATTTAACAGACACCTGAAATTGTTCTTAAATAGTACATAAACAAGTGAATAACTGACATCGTCTGTTTTATGGAAAATTTACTTATTATTGTGAAAAACTAACTAGTTGTGTATCGTTGACAAGTAACTGTTATGGTAAAAGAAGTAGGGTTTTAATGTAAGTTATTAAACAGGGTTATAGGGTTATCTCGTTAGGGTAATTAATATATCAGGGTGTTGGCACTGGAAGTGTTGTGTTGTGATTTGTACCTACTATGTGATATTATCATGTCATATACACCTCTTATTGAGTGGGTGTATTAAATGTAATAGTTACAGGGTTATATATGAAGGTACACAGTTATCAGCTTTAATCCCATGGGATCTTGGACGCCAAATCTCGTAGGTACGAGATATGCTGACTGTGTCGGTAGGCATGAAAAACTCCCATCAGAGCGTGGGCACTGTTATTTTATTCACTGTTGTGAAGCTTGGGAATAAGAAATAAAAGAGTGGATGTATAACAAGATTATTATATTGAAAGTATATGCGTACCTGTGGACCATTCCTATGAAGAGCTAGCAAAAACCTATTACGTGATGCGACGATTCCGGATGCCTAATATTGCACCGTGAGGGGCCCCTATCTCCCTCACGTTGCATCAGCGCCAGGTTTGCGAGCTTCTCCCTCCATCTTGGGTGATTAATACGTTTGGGATCACCATGCCCATGGTGTCCTCCATCATGTGGTTGGTTGCCGTAAATGTCCCATCAGGTTGTGGAAAGAATCGGCGGGGACTAAACGGACGGTTTGGGTGCCATTGAAATAATATTCCATCTCGTCGGATATCGGATGATGTTTATAATCGACGATTATAATAAAACTCGGTCGGTCAAGCCGCCATTAACACTAAATTACCCGGAAAATAAGGTTCTTCAGTCGCGATCATATCGTATCGGCTGAGAATAAATAAACTTAACGTTCACATATTGAATTAATAATTGGAAACCCGCCGATTAAATATTTAACATTTTAAATTAAAATCCACATTATTGATGACTGTCGGATTTACATCTTGCCCAGGAGATGCAAATCCAAGAAGTGAGGGGAATCGATCATGATCCCCCTAACGATCAAAAGTTTAAGTTACCGGAGAAAAAGTGAATTTATTAGTGGCCAGTAAAATAATTTAATTGAATTAATATAAACAAATATTAATAACTCTGGGGTAATTTTGAACAATAAATTATTTTCATAACATAACTCTTGTGCAAGTTTCAAGTCACCAAAGAATTTTTGATCTGGAATTAAAGTGGACAAATTTACGGAGGCCTCCCCATCTACAAAAACTGCGTACAAGGTTGGTGAATCTGTTTTTTCCCTGGAGTTTTCGATTACCATTCTTTGTGATATATTTGTCAGCGCAAGTAGATATTCATAATCAAATTTGTGAGTATTAAGCTCAGAGGGTCTGGGGTTGTTTACACACCATATTATAATATATTATAATACAAAAGTCCAGCCGAAAAGCAAAAAGTTGCTTGGTAACTATAAGTAATTATTGATGGTGCGCTGTCATTTTGTAATTGGTTTTGGTCATACAAAACTTAAATTTGGATTTGTGATCAAAATACTTAACTAAGAAAAAAAAAATGTTTCAATCAAAAGGTTTAGTAAATATCTAGCTCGGATGTGTGTTATTTTACTTATTTATGTTTCAAATTATAAAATAGAGGCCATTAAAACATAGCACATCTTGTTCGTGAATATAATGAAACAGAAAAAAAGGTAAATATGCAGTTAGTCCACCTCACGGATAATACGGAACGTTCGTGTTGTCGAAGTTTGATGCACGGATAATATGGAATGTTCCTTTTTTAACTAATAGACAGTCAAATATGACATTTGTCGGAAGTACCAATCTTATAAAATAAATTCTCTAAAATAAATTCGCATTTCATCATACTTTTAAAAAACATCCCTGGTTTTGAATGGTTTGTTGGCAAAGCAGGGTTTGTCTAGCGGGTTTGTGTAATTATTTTAATACATTTATTTCCATGTTCTGCTGTTATAAATACAGGTACAAACTTGTTAATGATGCATTCACTTTGTTTTACGAAAAAATATTTTTTCTGTGATTGGCAGCATTGATGAAACGTCTATGAAATATTAAAATAAAAACGATGAATAAACATGGCGTTACCGCGCGAGTGAATTAATTTTAACAAAATTAAAATGTTAAATGCATATTTTTTGCATGTTTTTGGTCTCCCCCGACATAAATACTCACTTTTCGTAATAATAAAGCTAAATCTAACGGTTTGGATAAAAAGTATTCCGTATTAACGAGTAAGCGGTTTAATGCATAAATAATAAAAATAATTATTAAGAAGGCAATTTAAAGGGCTTAAACTTAATTTAGTATTATTTATTGAACATAAATTTATAATTTTGACTCAAAAAACACTGTTTCAGTTGTTTTTATTAAATATATCACTATAATAACATGGTGGGTTGGGGCCGTTCAAGTATTACGTAACGCGCTTAGTAGCCCAGTCAGCCTGTGTTTTTAGATGGAACTAAATAGTATAAAGCTAATTTTTTCCCCATCGACTACTACCATTTAGACAAGTGTTTAGCAAAAAGTCCCCGCCCCTACCCCTCTTGCTTCCCCCCCTGTGCCCCCCCAAACATGAAAAGTGTAAGGGTTTCTAAAATCGCTTCTATCTCGATTACTAAACAACATATCGGGGATTGAATTTTTTTTATTCTCTTTGCTGTAATATTGTCTATAATTAATGTTCAGTTAATTTTCGTCGTAACTTTTACCGTTTGTTTGTAATTCGTATGATAAGGTAAAAATTTGTATATTTTTTGGCAAGTAATTTTACTTTTTGTCATATAACTTTTTACGACGACATTTTAAGAAAAAAAATTTCCCACAAAAGTTGTAGTCCCTATTATTACCTTTAAAATGATATAAAATAGTACTTACTTTGTTGGAGATCCAGCGAAATTATCATGGCGGGTTCGGTCGAGGTGAGGCCGGCCGGCGCGGCATTGCAATGCAAATATTGTTGTATAGTGAGAGTGTTTTTTATCTTTAAGGTACACTATTGCATTTTCTATAAATAAAACTAATCGAGTCTCGGTGAAACCTAAATTCCTCACTTTTTATATTTGTTTCAAATAATAATAAGTATTCAGCGAAAATAGGTATTTTAAATAGTTTTTGGTTTGAAAATGCATGTAATATTTTTAAAGATGTTATTTTAGAAGAAAATAATTGCGGTATCTTAATTTTATGATATCTTAAACTTCCATGAGAAGTTCTTCATTTTCCTCGACTTCAACCAAAGTTAAATTGCTGCATGATCCGCCACAGCTCCCGCACATTTCTGTGCAATCAAGTGATGCTTTAAAGCAGCTACAATTATTTTTGCAAGCCTTTTTGCAGTTGCAGGAAACTAAGTTATTCAGCTGCCGGTGGTTTTTTGAGTGCACTGGGTACAGCATGTTGTCAGTTAAAATCCATCTCCAGTCCGTAGCGGTGATTTCCTTATCTCCGATCCATTTTTGAAGCAGCACCAGATGTTGGAGGGAGGGATGCCATATTAAATTTGGATTTTAATGACATTTTTGCAACAGCTTTAAGGTACATTGAATATCTACTGTCATTCAGACATGCAGACCTTGTGCATCCATATAGTTTCAAGACAAAAGCCTCTCCTACCTCTTTGAGAATATTTTTGTCTGCCTGTTTTTCATAAAACTGTAAAACTTTTGTGCGGAGATCATTTGATGAACTTAGCAATTTGTACGCGTTAATTTTGCCTTTGCCAAATAAATAAGACGTGGTATCACATCCTGTGATAGCATGCAAAAATAATATCACATCCTTCATATCACCAATCTCTTCACGAATCTTGCTGATGTCATACGTTGATGGTGTGCCAGAGGGTTTGTGAAAGAATAGTCGCACATTTTGACACTGTGGTAGCCCTAACAATAGAACAAAAAGATCAGTATCTTTTCCGACAACAACTACAGGCCTCCCACTTTGAATCTGGGAAACATCTATTGCTCTTCCGACCACTTCAGTATCTGCATCTTCCTCCGCCACAATGGTTGGAATGTTTACTTCATTAAGCTTTTGAGAGAGCTGTTCAATAAGCTGGCTTTTGTTTTTTGGATTTGCCAAAAATTCATTTTGCTTCACAGAGCACTCCATATTAACGTTGAATTTCATTTCTAAAGATGTTTTTTTACTTCTCCGCATATGTTCGACCCCATTTGTGGTGGGATAGTCAGGATACCCATCGAACACAACATGACTATCTTTCTTATACCGTTTCATTACAGTGTCAACATACTTCTCTATGATGCTGCTATATGTTACTTTGTCAGGCCAAATAACACAAAAGATACCCTCCATCTACTACATATATTTTTGGGGGCAAATTCTCAAAAACTTCGTTGCTAACTGTCCATTTTTCAAATATTTTCATAAGACTTGATTTAGTTCCCTTTCTTATCATTTTATTGTTTTCAAATAAAGACAAAGGGTATGGGCTGAGTTCATAGTTGAAGTATTGTTTGAGATTATTTGTTCCTTGAGACATACAAATAACCCTATTAAACAGCTGGTCAGGATTAATTGGCACTTTTTCAGATCTCACATTTATGCCACTTACTACGGAGCCTATAGTTTTAACTTTATTTTTCCTTTTCAATTTAATATCTGCAAAATTATTTCCTTCGATGTCTTTCAAGCAGTTCATTCCTACATCATACGCTTCATCGCAGTTTACACCCGAACTTATCACTACTAGACCAGAGGATAAAGACATTAAATCTTTGCTCTGTCGGAAAGGATTATGAATACGCAGCCATCCGAGAAATTTACTAATATCTTGCAAGTCCCTTTCTCTTCTACTGCATCTTAGTTCAGTGTGCTGTTCGTTAAACTGAGTCAAGCAGCCAGAGAACTTCTCGAAAGCCTCACAAATTTGTAGGGATCCAGGAGCACATGCAATGAATTTGGTTAGCGTCCTCTCGCTTAATCCTCGTCCATGAGTAAGCACACCTATGGATTTTGATGATCGCATTAATGTCTGCTCTATGGTCATGTCCGTCCAGATACCGGTAAAAAATCCATCTGTACGCCGAACTGTAAAGAAACGTTTATTGACGAACCTTTCGAAGTCTTCATTTGACATTTTCGTTTGTACACTCAACATTTGTTGTAAGTATATTTGTGCGGATTTAGCGTAGAGCAAATGTCCAGCAGCATGGAAATACAGTATCATTTGCTTGACTGTATTAATGTGCAAATTCCAATCGCCGATTCTCTCTGCCAGAATAAAGTCTAGAACCAAATTCACCAATTTAAACTCTCGTAGCCACGGTTTTGAAGTTCTACTAGTTTTAACCAAATCTTCATAAACTTCTTCTAGTCTTTTCATTATTTCATTTGTTTTACAATCTCTCATGGCGTCTTCAACAGTTGTTTGTTTGTTTATTGTTTGGTTATTAATATCCTTAAAGTCGTTTGTAATCATTTCTTTAAGAGATGAACAATGAACATTCCTCGAATAGCAGTAATATCAAAGCTGCCTGGGTCATCATGTGAGCTCTATAAGACGTTGCGTAAGTATGTCCTGACATAAGGTGAGGAATCGTTGATTTTCCATAAACAGAGGTACATATTTCTTCGATTCCGCTACCTTCCATAAACTTTCCTAAGCAACCAAGGAAACTCATTAGAAGATGGAATCCGCCTATTCTGACGATTACTCCAGATATTTCACTTTCTATAGAAGAACTTGCAACAATGTCTACTGCTTTCAGGAAAAGTGGTTGGTCAAATGTCACAATACACGGCTGGCCAGCTAACTTGATTTTTTTAAAAGCGTAATTAAGGGCAGAGTAAATAGCAGTCGGATTTTCTGGATCTATGCTTATAAAAGGCAAAGCCTGTACATAAGATGGTTCAAAGTTTTGTCTATCATCGTAACAGTTTCGCATGTATCCAGACCATCCAGGCAGTGAAATTGGCACAAAAGCAAAACTACATAACCAAAGCATGTTACGAGCTGAGACTAAGCATTGAGTGGGCATATTTTCAGAAATGTTTTCTATTGTTAAGGACTTTAAGCCACTTGTCTCCATTTTAGTATACATTAAAACTGGGACATTGAATTTACCTTCAAAGTCGCATGTCTTGACACGTGGAACTCGGACATCACTCGACACAGGTGTTTTTGGAGTCACAGGATTACAGTAGATCCGAGGAACTGGCTATTTTAGGAGCCAGTTCCTGTTGGATTTACAAAATGGTCACAAACACTCAAACCGGGCGAAGCCGAACTAAAAGCCGCCCGCGGGGCCTAGCAGCAAAGTGAATAACTATTATTTCACGTTCACGATTTCCACTAGTACTACAAAGGGCACAGGACAGGCTAGGATAAGTCGGGATGTGAGGGAACAAGTTCCGACATCAGTGTCGCGGAGCGACGCAGGGATGGTGCGCACCAAGCATTCACGGTTGATATCTGGCGTTTACTAGTACATAAAGTACACATTAAAATATATCATTTTAATGGTAATAATAGGGACTACAACTTTTGTGGAAAATATTTTTTCATAAAATGTCGGCGTAAAAAGTTATGTGACAAAAAGTAAAATTACTTGCCAAAAAATATGCAAATTTTTACCTTATCATACGAATTACAAACAAACGGTAAAAGTTACTACGAAAATTAACTGGACATTAATTATAGACAATATTACAGCAAAGAGAATAAAAAAAATTCAATCCGATATGTTGTTTAGTAATCGAGATAGAAGCGATTTTAGAAACCCTTACACTTTTCATGTTTGGGAGGGCACAGGGGGGGAAGCAAGAGGGGTAGGGGCGGGGACTTTTTGCTAAACACTTGTCTAAATGGTAGTAGTCGATGGGGAAAAAATTAGCTTTATACTATTTAGTTCCTTCAACTGGTATTCTACGACACAGGCTGACTGGACTATAGGGGGGGTATTGTGAAACGTTACTGTGCGTTACCAGGGGGGAGGGGGGGTTCGAACAACGCGTTATGTGAGGCACACATGACTGTAGAAAAAGGGGGTGTATAAAAAATTGATAGAGAAAATGGTCAGCCGAATTCTCTCGGAATATCTCCTTGCACCTCAGGGAGAGACGGATTCATATGTCCGTCACTCCTGGACACACTGACCCCTAGATTCTTACCCTTCATACCTTTTCCTTCCCAGAACTTCCTTTCCTTCCTTTCCTAAAAAGATCCTCCACACAGCACCCCCAAGATGACTTAGAGCCTGAGAGGAATTATTTTCCTCAGGGCCTCCTGTGTGGAGTTATGTAAAAAAAAATTGTTCATATTTTTCGATGATATTTTACGCCTAACAGTCCAAATGAATTCATGGTTTAAATTTCCTGACAGATTGCAATATTCCACGTGGAGCGGCACCCCAACGTGACGTGGTACCAGCAGTGCGTGGCCCTCCACGCCTTCAGCAACCCCACGCACGAGCTGGCCTACTCGCTGCTGAACCTGGCGCTCATGTACGCAGCGCCGCTGGTCGCCATCCTCTTCTGTTACGCGTCCATCCTCAGGGAGATCATCAGGAGGTCGAGGGACTCCCTGGACGGTAAGGCAAACAGCTATTACGTCAAAATATCCTTTTTTAGTGCTTCATTTTATCATCCCAAAGTCAGTTCGAGTACCTACTTTTTTGGGCATTTTACACGATCGTTTTTTTTTTTCGTCCAGTTTCAACATGGGATGTCTTTTCATATGGATTCGGGATAAAAAAAAAGAACGTGTTCTATTTTGGTTGTGTCGATTTTCGTACATTTAAAATGGCGGACATTTTTTAACGTAAATTCGTCGTCTCTCATTGTTTTACGTAGTTGCATTATTTGGAGATGTTACATATATGTTTTGTGTATTTAAAAAAATGATTTTAAAAATATATTACATGTTTTCAACACTTTCGAGCATATAAAATCGGCCAGCCTGACAAATTGGCCATTGCGGAGCATTTAATTGAAACCGGCCATTACTTTGGATTTGTTCCTGAAGTCCTGGAAAGACCCAAATCTCACAGAGCACGCCTAATTAAGGAGGCAAATGAAATTCACATAAATTCCGTTAATATATATATATATATATAATATAAAGTCGACGGGGCTGACTAAGCTCAATGTTTCCTTGTATCCGGTAATTGATGGCTACACCAAAACTAAACACAGAAAACCATATTAAATCATAATGTAATACCAACTCTAGATTCTTTACGGTATCGCATTTACCTACATAAGCATACACCTCACCACAATCTATTATCATTATTTGCCTTGTTAATGGGCTCTGTAACGCTGTCCGAAACGTTGGCCAATGAAGGAGATAGCGCAACACGGCATAATACCCCAAAAATAAATCACGAAAATATAGGTCAATTACTGATTGGGAACGTGCATTATTATTTGTTATTGTTAATTTGGCAAAGCAAATGACAGATGCTTTAATGTGGTCTATGGTTATGTTCAAGGAGTTGCCATTTCCGCACAATTTAGAACCGTTTAAAAATATAATTTTTTTATAATGGCAACTTTCTGTATGAAATGGTAACCGTTAAAATAACTTCTAAAGCAAAGAATTTTCACATAGGTCACGATATAGTTTCCATATGGAGATCAGTATAAAAACAAAGCACCGTATAAATCCTCCATTACTTATACATCACGTTCCCATGTATAGTATTTGGTTCTGAATGGTGGTTTTTCACCATGGCGATACTGAGAGTATCTTCCACTCTGATCTTCCATTTCAGAAAGTCAATAATTATTTATTTACTCGTAGTACAGGAAGATTCTCCCGTTCTAGAACAGTCAAATCGACAGGTTTAGTTCAATTTGGTAAAATAATATTTGAGTGATTTTTAATATTTCAGAGTAGTATTTTTTGACATTTTTTTCTCTCGAGAAAGCAATCTGTAACAAATTTACGAAGAGCTTCTGAAAGTTTTACAAACGAGTACGTACTTGACTTACTTTAACCAGTGATTCCTGACATTATTTGGAGTGAAAAATATTGGTTAATAAACTGTTTGTATCCGGTGATATACTTTTCCAAAAACACTCTATAGCAGGACTTCCCAACCAGTGGGGCACGCCCACTAGGGGGGCGTAGAGAAATGTCAGGGGAGGCGTAATAGGTATGTTTGCACATCCGAAAAAAATCTATTTAACGCGTAGGTAAATTAACTGTTCCGAATTGCTATTCCATCGCTGCTATACAAGTTTCGACAAGTCACTATATTCGATGAATAACACAACGTGTTAGTTAGTACAAGATATTGAAATATAAGTAGATGTGCTATCTGCAGTTTTTACTAGGTGGGACTGCGCTTCAGGGTGTCGCCGATATTATTTACCAATTAAGAGGGCATTACCAGAGAAAACCAGAAATATGTCATTTTCAAATCAGATTTTAGACGTATTGACTCTTTTCCACAAAAAATTATAAATGGATTTCAAAAGATTGTTCTTTTATCTAGCATTCGCATGTAATAAATTTTGAGAAATTTTTTAAATTTTTTAGTATAATAAGGTTATTCCATAGGTCGTTGGCAGATTTGTTAAATTTTCAAAAAAGATTTTGTATTATACCACACCCATTTCAAATATTATAATCATGCAGTAAAATAAATCAATATATTATCTAGCAAACGCATGTTTTAGAATTTTAATTTTAGTTTCAATAAAATCATTAAAAAATATGTACGGACATGTGTTTCTTGACGAAAATTGGTCCATTTGTGTATTTATTTGCGCACTTACAAACTAATATATTTCAAATTTTTTTAACATTCTTATTAAATTTAGACATTATTGAAAAATGATAAATACTTATAATCAAAAAATAATTACAAAAAGTACATTATTTTAATAGTTTTATCATCACGCCTTTCAGCATTTTTGGATGAAGGTATAAATTAAAGCTAATTTGGATTGAAATAAATTCGATATTGAGTTATAATTTAAAAAGCTGGTACGGAGAATAATTATTCTTTCTCATTGTAACCGCCCTGCACGATTGTAAGAACAACTTTCGACGAAATGTGGATTTTCGTCCGCTGGCTGGTTAAACGCTCTTAACCAATAAACTAAACGAACGAATAATTAACGAATAAACCAAACTAATGTTAAACTAAATGAACGAATTCTTTTCGTATTCAAACTATATTATTAACCAATACTCATGCACATCTTCAAAAAATCAACGAAATTAAAAATTCTTTTCGTATGCAAACTACTCTAATTAGGGCGTAGTTCGCCAACAGTTGCGCGGACACCATAGCATATATATATATATATATATATATATATATATATATATATATATATATATATATCTCTTTTGTATTTGAATATCTTTGGTTAGTACACATTGTGACCAACAGACAGACGGTAAAGAGCATGCAAGCTCAAGTATCTCATTAGTACTTTAAAAGTTTTTATTTATTTTTTCTAAAATTACTTTGCAAGTTATTAGACATTATCTAATTATAAAAATATTATTTAAATAAAGGTATGTAAATGTAAAAGTAATTAATGATTAAAAGTGTACCTACTCTTCTATTAAACATCCACAAAAAATAAATAAATGTAAAAATAATAAATATTGTATCTGTATTGTACCTATTTGAAATTCAAATAAAAAATATAGTTAATATTAAAAAATGTGTTGTTGAAACTTAATTAAGGGGGGCATGAAAATATTTTTTTTGGTTCGGGGAGGCTCGGCGAAATAAAGGTTGGGAAACCCTGCTCTATAGTAATCGCCCAACAATAGTATTAAATATATAGGTATCGTTAATCGTTTTCAGACCTTTCTTATCCAAGGCCCCAGACGGGCTGGAGAAGTTGATTGGCTTGCGTGGTCGAGGGTAATAATTATAATCATTTTTGGAAGATTTGTATAGCACCATTTTTATGAAAAATCTCTTCAAGGGAAGTTAGGCTGAAAATGGAGGCTGTAAAATAATATTTTAAGTGAGGCTCTGGCAATCAGGGGTCGCGTGTTGAAATTCCGGCGAGCGCAAAAAAATCTAAATGAATTAAACTGTGTTATTTCACAATTTATTAATTTAGGAAATAATACATATTATATTTGCGGATCGTTCTATCGATCGACCACCATTTAGAATTGAAACGTTTCTTGAAATGGCTTTAACCGTGTTTGGTGATCAGATCCAAATCCCCACCTACCTTTTCCTTATATCCTTCCATTCCTTCCCCTCCCCGCTCTTCAGCTTCACAACACACCCCAATTGGTGGTGACTTTGTGTCAGTGGCCCCAGACTATTGGAAGCAGTTGCAACAACACACCACAATTGGTGGTGCCATTGTCTCAGTGGCCCAGACTATTGGAAGCAGTTGCAACAACACACCCCAATTGCTGGCGCCATTGTCTCAGGGGGCCCCTGAGACAATGGCGCCAGCAATTGGGGTAGGACTATTGGTAGCAGTTGCAACAACTTACCCCAATTGGTGGTGCCATTGTCTCAGTGGCCCCAGACTATTGGAAGCAGTTGCAACAACACACCCCAATTGGTGGTGCCATTGTCTCAGTGGCCCCAGACCATTGGAAGCAGTTGCAACAACACACCCCAATTGGTGGTGCCGTTGTCACAGTGGCCCCAGACTATTGGAAGCAGTTGGGCCCAGACTATTGGACCAGTGGCCCCAGACTGTTGGAAGCTCTTGAATGGTATTCATATATTTTTTTTAAACCCCAACCCAACCCTAACTGGCCAATACTTACTGATTTTTAAATGTTTTTGTTCAATGAAAAACTTGCAAGAGACCAAAACTTAATATATCCTCAGAAATCATTGATTAATTTAAGTCAGATACGTCTCTTATCTTAAAACCCTGCGGATACTGTATTTAGTGTTCACTAGTGGATACAAGTATGTAACATATATTGGTTTATGTAATATTGCACCAATCGTCAAAGACTACATGGCAACAAATATGAAAAAATATAATAAATTCAATAAAATCCTTGTAGACCACCCCCCTCCCTCTTCCCCATCTGTTACGTGCATTAATTCTAGATTAAGAATAATTTGTACCAGCCCGAAGATGGCTTTAACAAGCTGAAAATGTCCGTAATAGGATGAAACCGGTCCTGGTGAAATATAAATTAGTGGAAGAAAGTACAAAAGTGTTTTAATTTCAAATTCAAATACAATGGAATTCCATCACGAATTATCAGTGCAAAAACTAGACTCATTAAAAGCTGAAACCGGTAGGGTAAAAAAAATTAAGTGGAAATAAGTTTTATATGCATTTTATTTTATCATTATAATAAAATAGAAATATTATTATACATTCATCTTGTAATCTCTGCAAACTATCAATTAATTGTTGTGCAAGATAAAATTGACGAACTTTTACATGAAATCTGCGTAGAGCTCTGACGTCATAGAAAGTTGTCGCCCTCTACGCCGCTACGCCGCTGCGCCGCCGCCTCTACGACGCGCGACATGTGTGTAGTTATCAGCTTTCATTATCTGTTCGTCTGGATTCGGCTTTTTAACATTATTTTCCATCGCGTCACTTTCGATGAGTGGAAAAATTGATCATTATTTTACAAGACAATTAAGAACTGACATAAAAAACGTGTTCGATAGCATTTTGTGGGGGATATTTAACTATTAGGATGAGTTGTTTCACAGAATTTGAAAGATTCATCAAATTTCAAAGTTAAAATTCAAGTTCTGATTAAATAAAATTCAAATTCTGTTATTATTTCAGTTGTATTAAATAACTGGGCAACAAAACTTGAATGGAACCTTTTCGGAACTTGAATTTCACCGTCCTTAGACTTATTGAGTGCTTTTATTATTACCGTGACGATTCACGATTATGGTACCGTGACGGCGTTAAAAAGGCAATAAACATACGTTCCTTATCACAATAATGCCTTTCAAAATATGAGATACACAATGTACGTAGGTCTGTTTTCTCCAAAGGAATTTTTTCATTCATTTTCAGCTGTAATGGGTTTTTTGTTGTTGTAATGGAACCCTAAAGATGGCAGCCAACAAAAATACCGGAATTAATCTCTACACATTATAAATTAAAGTCATCCGCCGTGTCTGTCTATCATCTGTCTGTTCGCGATAAACTCAAGAACTACTGAACGGATTTTCATGAAGTTTTCACCAATATATAGTGATTTGTGAGGAAGGCTTAGGTATATAATTTGTCAAAGTTTTGTGTAAATTGGTTAAAATATATAATATATTGTGGTGGACGAGCGTACTGGCGTGTAGATTTGATTTCTATGGAAATCTACAGTTTTATGCCGAGGTTGATGAAATTTTGCACATGTGACCTTCAAAACAAGAGGAAGGTCACTATATACATTTGATTTCTAAAACTCTGTGTAAAACCCGGGCATCGCCAGGGACTTCAGCTAGTCGACAATAATATTGTTCATTCTAAAATTGAAATGAGAACGATAAAAATGACAAAATAGTTCCGTAGACAGATAAAAAAAAAAACAGCACGAAATTTCGTTTCACATGTTTCGATTCTGGTCATTCTCCACGGACATTTTATGGGTACCATCCTTCTATACCAGAACGAGGTATAAATATACAGGTATAAATATACGAGTATAAACATACGACGTATTAACTCTCCTAGTCCTGGTTGTGACCGGATCTTTTTCTAACTTTTCTGTTTTCAGATTTTCGATTGAGTTTCGTTATTATATCTTTATTTAATTTTAAAAAAATCAAGAATTTTAAACAGGATTGCGGAAATATTGAGATATTCATGGTTTGGTAAATTTTAAATAATATTCTAACAGTTAAAAATATTTTCGGCTTACTAAAGTTTTTTTAACAATATTTTGTAAAGACGAAGGAAAGATGGCATATAGTAATTAAAAAAAAGCTAGGTGAATTTATAAACTGAATAAAATATCGCTTCCATGTGCACTGTGCAGGGAATGCTTAAAACTCCTTTCAGAATAATATCACCATATAATTTTAACGATATCTGTTTCCAAGCACCCAATAAAAAGAATCCCTCTTTAACGGCGTCATATGGACCTCCTAATAGCGACCAATTTCTTGTAAAAGTTTTATAAAATCCAAATTTCATTTGAGATAGCTCAAAAATATCGGAAAAGTAACTTCATTGCCCTGACATACTCTTAGTACAGTTTTCTGTCAATTGTTCTTCGCCAAAATAATATATAGTATATTTGTGGCATGTTCCAGAGTGGAAGATACTATCAGTATCGCCCTGGTGTAAGACCACCATTCAGAATTGAAACGTTGCTTGAAAATGGCTTTAGCCGTGTTTGGTGACCAGATCTGAATAGCCAGGTACTTCCCAACCTTCCTCTCCCCCACCTCCTTCCCCTCCCCACTACCTTCAGCCTCACAACATACCCCAATTGGGGATGCCATAGTCTCACTGGCTCCAGACGGGAGCAGTTGAGATTCTTGTGCGGCATTCACTGTAAAAAAAAAAATTAAAAAAAATTATAATAAACATCTTAACCCCTCAGGCCTCGATCATATTTTTTCGCAGGGTCAAAATAATTCCGCTTAGCAAAAAAATCCATATAAATGGAACATTTCTGAATATATCCCAACTAAAAACTGTTTTTAAAAGGATATAAAATACCTTTAAAATTTTCTCACCTTTCATTTTTTCTAACAAAAGGTACTTAGTATGAAAAAAATTAAAACACGTACCTATTTTATTAGACAAAGGTATTATAAACGTCATCGTTATCTCACTTTTCTGTCGTTTCATATAAAAATAATTAATTTATTTTTTTTCAAATTTCATAAAGGTGTATATTGTATATGTTAATTGTATTGAGATTAACTTTTATTTTCAATTTGGGAGGCGGGCATGGGTACCGCTGCGCCACCCCGGGAACCGTTTTTTGGATAACCAACACCTCTGCAAATGGATCACTCCAAGTGGTTCGCTACGTTTGGCGACTTAGCAGGGTTGCCCGGGCTCATGGGTTGAGTTTTGCCCAGGATCTGTGAACGTCATATAAAGGTTTTGTTATAATCCAAATACCTATTGTATTTGGATAATAACAAAAAACCGGCCCACCATCACATTATAATAGAAATTTCACAGAACTTGAAATTTGAATATTTTTGTTCAAATTCTGAGAAAATATTTGTCGTTAAATTAGATTAAGACTTTGGTCGCCAGAGGGTCATTCACCAAAAACAAAGTTGTAAAATAAAACACGTTGTCAAACCTACCTCGGGATCTGATTATTTTATAAGACTTACGGAAGTTTCTTTTGTTTTGTGTACTTTATTGAAATTCAAAGTTCGAACATTTAACTGTAATCCTTTTAAGGAAAACGGATTTGTTCTTATTAACTTTAGTACCACGGTTTACAACCCCACTTCGGAATTTTTAACATTGGTGATTAATAATGTTTTTTATTTGAATACTGATTGACAATCCGGTATTACCAGAGAAAATCAGAAATAGGTCATTTTTAAATCAGATTTTAGACGTATTGACTCTTTTCTACAAAAAATTATAAATTGATTTCGAAAGATTGTTCTTTTATCTAGCATTCGCATGTTTTAAATTTTGAGAAAAAATGTTTATTTTTATTATAATAAGGTTATACCATAGGTCGTTGGCAGATTTGTTAAATTTTCAAAAAAGATTTTGAATTACACCACACCCATTTCAAATCATATAATCATGCAGTAAAATAGATCAATACATTCTGGGTATCGTACATTTTAGAATTTTAATTTTAGTTTAAATAAAATCATTAAAAAATATATGCGCACATGTGTTTCTTGGCGAAAATTGTTCGGTTTGTGTGTTTATTTGCGCACATACAAACTAATAACTTTCAATTTATCGACAATCCGTTTAGCCAAACACGATAAGATAAGATAATGTGTAACAAACAACAACCAACTCCGAAGGCGAGTAACTCGATAGCTCTCGAAACGTGATCTTATAAGGTAATTGCGACATCTGGTCCATTCTTTGCATTCTCTCCTACACAATACAATTAACGTTCTTGTCATTCCAAATGCCAGCCGATATCTCATTATTATTCATAAATCGTAGTTAAATTTTACCCGATGCACACCACTGTAACATAATTGAGATATTGATGATATGTCACTTAAGAGGGAATAACCAGATAAAACCGGAAATTTGTCATTTTTAAATCAAATTTTAGACGTATTGACTCTTTTACACAAAAAATTATAAATTTATTTCGAAAGACTGTTCTTTTATCTACTAAAACTATGTTTTAAATTTTGGGAAAATATGTTTATTTTTAGCACAATAAGGTTTTACTGTATGTCGTTTGCAGGTTTGTTAAATTTTCAAACTAAATTTTGTATTATACAACACACCCTTCAAATCATACAATCATGCAGTAAAATAAATCAATAAATTATCTACAAAATCTACGATTCAGAATTTTATTAGAGTTTAAGTAAAATCATTTAAAAAAAGATCCGTACACGTGTTTTGTGACGAAATACTTTAATGTGTCTATTTATTCATGGTCTTACTAACTAATATATTTAATTATTATTTTAACTTTATGAACACCTCTGGGACACGAACACAGGGCCTTTTGTTCCTGGGTTCGTGTCCCAGAGGTGTCAATATCTTTTTCTGATTTTTCTGTTTCCAGATTTTCGATTGAGTTTCGCTTATATTGTCTTCATTTTAATTAAATATTATAATTTGAGGTTTTACTCATAAAGTTAAAATAAAAATAAAAATATTCTTCCTGGACTTGCAGAACAGTCAATAGATGTTGCATATTAAAAAAATGGATAAAGACTTATTCAGACACTATCTAGAGAGCATTTAGTTTGGGTTTGAATCTTGCAATCATACATAAAGATAGTAGCCAATAATACATGCGTTAAGAAAATGAAGATAATGTGGGTGGTTCTTAGTCGGAGAATGATACAGTTAAAAATGACCGAATTTGATATTGGCACCGTGGCGCGGTGGTTAGCGCGTTTGCCCGGAAAGCAAGAGATCCTGGGTTCGTGTCCCAGAGGTGTCAAAGTCTTTTTCCGATTTTCGATTGAGTTTCGCTTATATTGTCTTCATGTTAATTAATGTATTTAAGTTTTTTTACATTCTTATTTTGCTTAGACATTAATGAAAAATTATAAATTCTTATGATCAAAAAATAATTACAAAAAGTATATTACCATAACGCCTTTCAGAATTTTATAATTTAGGTATAAATGAAAACAAAATTTGAATGAAATAAAATCGACATTGGATTATTATTCTAAAAGGCTGGTCCGGAGATTAATTAATCTTTCTCATTGGAACCGCCCTGTACGATCGTCAGAAAATCTTCTGACGAAATATGAATTATCGGCCACTGGCTGGTTAATGGCCCTTAAGCACATTATGTATAATTCCAATCTGTAATCTTCTCCCGCCATAACACAGAGAAATCTAAGACATGGATGGTAATACAATACAAAAAAATATGACAAATGTGGAAAATTGTATTGCACGAAACAAAAAATATTAAATTTCAAAGGGTGCCCTTGACTCTTACATTACAGATTTAAATGGGCCTTTTGTGGAATCCAAACCGTATCTATGTAACTGTGTGAAACAGCTTTTAAAGTATTTCAACCTTAATGGAGATAACAAATATAAAAAATCTTAATTACAAAGCTGATAGCTATCTCTCTTTTCATTAAAATTTAATAAGATTTCTGTGTAATTTCTGTAATTTAATAAAGAAACAACTAGACTGGAATGCATTACTTAGATCTTAGATATAAATCTCCTTTGATGAAAAGAATTCTTGAGATTCCGATGAGATAATATGTAAGATCCCTTTTGGTGTTTGATGACAGAAATCCCATTTCAGAGTTTTCTCGAAAGTTAACGGAATTTCATGAACCGTTAGCACCCTAACTAACTAATATGTTATATAGGTCCTTAACCCTCCGCCCGTCACGTCTCTTTTTTAATGCGAGGTGTAGCGCGGGGTCGCTAGGGACCCCAAAAATAAATATGATTAAATTGCTGTTATAGCTTGCATTTTATGTGTTATTTTAACTGATTATAGTCAGGTGATAATGACTGCATTCAAATAAAAAGAAATATTAAAATTAGATATTTATTTTCAATGTAAATGATTAAAAATCAAAAGGAACATTTTTTTATAATTTTGAATCACACTTTTTTAATAGAAAACTTTTTTTTAAATCTAACCGATTTCTAACAAACTTATAAATATTTGAGATTGATGCAGATTTATTATTGTTACAAAAAAAAAATCAACAAAATACAAAGAAAAAACATAAACTTGGTTTTTCATTGTATTTTGTTGATTTTTTTAGCCTCACGCCGAAACACAAGTCTGTATCTCACATCGCACATGCGCAGACTGAATGTTGGTGGCGCTAGTGTCATGTATAGTCCCTTTTAGGAAGCTACCTAAAGTAAGGAATTAGTGGGAACATTTAAAATGTACATAATTAGAATTCCTATAAAACCTGAGCTTTTAAAGACCCCACGCGACGGGTCGGGGGTTAAGAAGAAGGGATGGGCGGACTTTTTCATAAAAACTTTAATTTGGATTGGAGGTCAAAGTACCCAACCAAATTGAATAAGTGGAATTTATAAAATTATTTAAAATATTTTAAATAAGTTTTGCTATGTAATTATTTTTATTATGCGTGATAGCTGTTTCGCCTTTTGAAAGCATTATCAAACTGTGGTTTCACAATACAACATTATCAAGAGCAGTTGGTAATTATAAAATTCAATCAAAATTATAAAAATCCGAAAGCTAGTTTGATAATTGAATAAAAAATATAAATCGTTCGCCACTCTTAGATATTTTCAAGCTAAGTTCAAATAATAGAGATCATAAAAAATACTTAATGCTAGGAAATAAGCAACTCTTATGCTGGGAAACAATACCCCCTGAGTCTTCATTTGAGAATTACTCACTTATTACGATATTTAGTCAAATTTAAGCAATGCAGCAATTGGGGAAACTTTAAAAGGTAATTAACATTTTTTTATCAAATTGTATCGGAAATAAAATGATTACATAGCAGAACTTGTTGTTTGCGTAACCTGTTTTTTTTAAATAAAATAAAAAATTGAATATATATATATTTTTTTTATTCTCTTTTTATAACTTTTGAAGGTTATTCCCATCTATGAAGAAGAAGATAAACTAAAAATCTAAACGAAAAAATTAAAGGGAACAAGAAAAGAGACAGATAAAGATAACAGTCGCAACTGGGACACGAACCCAGAACCTCTCGAATGACCGGGACGGCCTTTACCAATTCGGCCATTGCCACCTTCCATCAAACTGTCACAATTGTTCATTAATAACGAGAGGTTCTGATTTCGTGTCCCAGTTGTAACCGTTATATTTTTCTACTTTTCTATGTCTTGATCTCTTTCATATTTTTGATTAGATTATTAGTGTTATCTTTTTCTTCAATGAAATATATTTTTAATCAGATCATATAGTATATATCAGCGATCGGCAATTTGTGGCCCGCGGGACAGATGTGGCCCGTAAGGTCTCTGAACTAACGATTATTCCTTCCCACCATACTGGGCGCATCATCGGTCACAATCATATATGTTTTTTTTTTTATATCTAGTTCTTGTGAAGAAAACAAAAATGTAAGTTTTTAAGAACACTTGAGTGGGACTCAAAATTATACACGTAATGACACGTTATAACATGTAATGACCACTTTAAAAGATTTTGCTCGCAGCGCTTTTTCCATGAACAAATAATCGCAGTGTCGAAAATCCACCCGCTTGCATTATTATAAGTGGAAAATGTTTCTTCTCAATGATGAAGGACTAACTAGTAGGATCGAATCTGCAATGCCCGAGTACATCTACTACGCTACCAACCGGTCGGTCGTGATATTGACAAAACAAGTCATTGTCACTTAATTCTTTTCGCCTGTGGCGCTTTTTCTTACTTAGTTTTTTATGCAGAGATATTTATATATATAAATATATACTTCAGATAAGGTTGCGAACCTTTGCGCTGTACTATTCTTCTGGCTGTTAGGCACGACATGAGCACGATGCGACGGGCGATCAGACGGGCAGTAAGCGCACTGATTGAGCAGGCTCTCACGCGCACGAGTGACGTTGACATCGGCGTTCGTAGGGCCCCCCAGAAAAATGTGCACATTAATATAATCTTTAAACTAATTGCCGACCGCTGGTATATACATATTATATTTGTAATTGTATATTATACAGGGTGCTGTATATTCCCCTACCCCAACATACTACTGTAGTAAAACTCTGAATGTAGGTCGTATGTAGGTATTATTATTGTCCACCAATTTGGCCGGTGGCGGTATTAAGTGGTCTCGTCACTGTTATGATTGTTGTGGTCGCTAAAACACCGGGGGTGCGATAAACCCCGCGGGGGGCGAATGAACAGCATGACTCGAGGACGTGGGGCGGTGGAAATACTAGTCATAATACAGGACATGCATGAAAATTTCCTCACGACGCTTTATACGCCGCATTACATATTGTAATGTACGTTTTACATAACATACTTTAGAAACACGTCTGACATCGGCCCAAAGTGGTATTAAAAAAGAAAATTAACGTTATTGGGTTAGGTTAAGGATGTTTAAAACCTTTTTAAATCGCAATAGACCTACAGCTTGCGCTGTTGGAGACATATTCTGAATAAAGAACTGCTCAAAATGACCTTCTTCGCTTTCTGTCAATCCAAAATTATTCAATGTGGTATAAATAGGATGGGTTGGCACTTATAAAACTCAAAAACAATCCTTTTACGTTGCACAAAAACAAATAATTTAAATAATCTTAAAGAATTCGTTTTATATGTTAACCACTTATTTTTTAAGAATTTCAGAAAAGAAAAGAAAGTCAGAAAATAAAAAACTGCGTTCGTATCCCACGCAACTTTACACAACTTATCTACATATACAGGCTATAACAGGACGTACCCGAGGGATTTCAACCATCGATTCCTGACATTATTTGGAGTAAAAAATGTTAATGAAATTTTGGTCTCCGGTGATACTTTTGATGTTTTTTTATTTATTTTTTCTACAAAAACATTAAAAAATGGTAGGTGTTGAACAGTTGGAGGAGGGGTGAGGGGTTGGTCGGTTAGTCGACTGAGTGACCAATGATAACAAGCGGAAGAAATTTTTATTTGTTTTAATTTGAAGAAAAAAAACTTGAAAAAAAAATGTCATCAAAAAAGTCACCGGAGACCAAAATTTCATTAACGTTTTTTACTTCAAATGTGCTCAGGATCGCTGGTTAAAATCCCTCGGGTACGTCCTGTTACACCCTGTATATAATGTAAAAGAAATAGTGTCTCTTGTGGGTGGGTGGATACAAATATAGCTTTATTTCGAAATTGATGAAATTTTGCACACTATACCTAACAAACAAGTGGAAGGTGATTTCGAAAAATCATGCCCTTTACCTACCCCTTGTAGCAGTATTTTGATACTTCTCGATTAAATTTTGCACACAAAAAAATTGTTTAAAGTAAGAGAAATTTACTGTCTACATCTGAATTAAAAATAAAATTCTGTAAACAAACCCGCATCTTTCAGAAATACGAAACATTTCAGGCAAAAAACCGATTTCGTTAGGTAAAAAACTATGGGTGAACATTAGTTCTACTCGTACAAGTAAAGTACCTAGGAATAAAATCTATTTTCTGTATGTAAAATAATGGCATTATGAAAATTGTGTGAAAAAATTGCAATTGGCGGCACTGTTGAAAGTTTGCTGCTTGAAAACTGAATGTATGGAATGCGGGAAGGGGTGGAGAACTCGGTAGCGGTTTCGCGGGAGGGGGGTGGAGGGAAACCAGGGAGGGGGGAGGGAAACTCGGGAGGGGGTTTCGCGGGACGGGGGAAGGGGGGGAGTGGAGTGGGGAGAGAGAAGGTGGTCGAGGCGGAGTGGGAATGCGAGAGGGGAAGGGGTCTCGGGAGAGAAAGGGGATGCGGAAGGGGAACGGGATGAATGGGAAAGGACACACAGGGAAAAAAAAATCTTTATTAAATAGCATAGCGAAGCATGCCGGGTACCAGCTATTGTTTAATAAATTACATAGAGATACAGAGAACTAAAATTACTTATATGAAAATAATAATAAATATTTATTAATAAAAAAAAAAACAACAAAAATGTAAAAAAAATCTTAATATCAAATATTTTTTAATATATTTCCCCTATGTCATCTTCGGGGATACAGTGTTAAGGTTATTTTTAGAGAAGGAAGGAGAGGAAGTTCTGGGAAAGAAAAGTGAGTATTAATGGTGGGTAGGAATCTGAAGATAAATGTGGCACCCCTGTTAAGTCACCAAACGTAGAGAACGACTTGGAAGACCTATAGCAGCGGGTGTTCATTGAGAAATTTATAAATTTATTTTGAAAAAAAAAAACTTGTCTAATACGAACGAAGATAAAACTTTGATATTTTGCCTTCGCTCTGTCGTCATTCTTATCAAATATATAGAGGATGCCTATTACAATTCCTTGAACATCTGCATTGTGCATGTTCGAATTCCTCTCAGCCACACCTAACCTTACCTAATCCAACGCAGAGAGGGCGGGATCCGTCAAATGGGGCATTTGGAAGGGTGAAGAATGCTGTTAGGTTAGGTGGGTGTATGGTCTGTATACTCCGGATACGTACAATAGGGTTTATCAAAATAAATCAAAATTTATCAACTACTAATAATGACAAAAAGTTCCATAAGGAGCACAAATTTTTTGACAAACCCTCGACTCTGCAAAAACGGGCAGTCCGTTTGATAGTCTCCCCTATCTTAAAAAACGGGTTGCAATCTTTAGAGCACGGACATCAAAGGACCGATTCTGTATCTTGTGTGGATATGGAAAAGATTCCATACGGAATCGGCCGTCAAATTTGCGTAATTTTCTACGACTTTCAATTGCTTTTTCAATGTGTGTTGTCAGCTGTCGCCGATTTTAACTAGTTTGAAACACGAAATACTGCAGGTATACGTGATTATTTATTCATTTGATGAACGTTTAAAGCTGTATACCATAGATTAGACTTTTGAACAAAATAGGTTTTTAGTTTGGGTAAACTAAATAATTCATGCTTATAGAGATTGAAAGCAAACTTTGCAAAAGTCAAATCATGGTAAACATCTTAAAGCATGCATTAGACAAGTGATCCCAAAGTGGTCCAGGTGGACCCCTGACCGGGAGACTCGTCGGAGGTCTACGTTGGCGTGTTTAAAAAATGGGGGTTCACAAGTTGTAAGTGGGGGTCCACGAAAATTTATCTGGTTTCGATAGTAAAGAACAAAAATTGAAGGCAAATATTGATAATTTGCTGTCAATCCATCAAGTACATCCCTCCCATAAAAATTATGACTAAGTATGTTTTTTTAATTGTTGATTTGTATTGTTGAAGTTATGGTACATAATTAATGTTTCATTTTAATTCTATTAAGTCTTTTTTTATTCATTAACATTCAAACCTACCAAACTACTTGTGTAGTTTGTCAGCTACATAATGACACAACATTTTTTGCAATAACATGGTACAATAGTTAATAGTATGTATGTATAATGTTGAGTCTGTAATCATATTATTTTTGTGGGTAGTACCTAAGCACAGCAGCACACATTTTAATTAATAGAACACAAGAAAATATACCATTTTTCTTTTTATTTTACTTCTCCAAATTTAGGGTTGGAACTCAGCCGCGACGCAGATTTCTATCGTTAGATCTAATCTTCACATTTTTTTACGAGTTTTGGGAATATTGTAGAAATGTAGCAGCAGGGGGTCCACTGAAATCAGTAAAATTTTGAAAGTGGTCTACGAGTAAAAAAAGTTTAGGAACCTCTACATAGACGAATAAATAATCATGAATACTTAGAGTAATTTGTGTTTTAAGCGTTCTAAACTAAAATATGCGACAGCAGGCACATGACATTGGCTCAGTTCACCCATAGAAAAAGCAATTGAAATTCATTGAGAATCACACAAATTTGACAGCCGATTCCGTATGGAATCTTTTCCGTATTCACAAAAGAAGCAGAATCGCTCCTCAGGTGGGAATGCTGTCCTTGTTCTTCTAGTATTTCAATGGAAGATGCTCTGAGGAATTAGAGTCATTTTCCCTCCAGCACTCAACATTTGTACACTGTTGAAATTTGTCACTTTCTTAAGTTCAACTCGGCTGTGGAACGATCTGTGGATATCTATGTTTCTTCCCTCCCACAACGAGGGTCTCATGTTCACTCCTTCCCCTTCTGAAA
This sequence comes from Limnephilus marmoratus, assembly GCA_917880885.1. NCBI lineage: Eukaryota > Metazoa > Arthropoda > Insecta > Trichoptera > Limnephilidae > Limnephilus > Limnephilus marmoratus. The sequence continues at coordinate 41,883,417 of OU862924.1, read as the reverse complement.
AAGACCCTTCACTCAGCAACCTCAAAGATGGCAGAGGCCCTGAGTGAAATCAATTCCCTGAGAGCCTCCTGGGTGGACTTAAAAATGTACAACTTATTTCTTTACTTAAAAAAATAACCTAAGCTAATCAAGACTCCAAAGCATTAAACTTCAACAAAAATTTTATAATTTTTGTCTCAGATTTCATAATGCTCCAAAATTCCATTTATCTCAGACGCCATTTGTCTCAGAGCCGAGTCTCCTGGTCTATATAAGTTTAATTGTCTGTGGAGGTCTAAAATAAACGAAGGGAGGACCAATCCCAAAATTAATTTGCGAAATATGGGGGCCATTGGAGGCCATTAACGGAATGGGCAATCAAAATTCGATATCGTCTTGAAATGCGTCTAGAACACCAATTATTATCGGGACCCAGACAACCTTCTAAATTTGTGGCACATACAATAATTATTGGGTTAAATTTTGAGGAGAAAGAGAATCTACGAAGAGCTCCGACCTTGATTACGCCCTAAAAAGACAATAGCACCAAAAATATAACTCTAAAGTTTTTAAATCCTATAGGTAGGTACACTCAAAATTCCAGAAAAACCCTCGACTCTGCAGAAACGGGCGGTAGTTGATGATTCTCCGAAACGAATTGCAATCTTTAGAGCACAGACGTTGGGTGGTGGTTGTGATAATTTGCTTCTCTATACTCTACGCTACGCTGATTTATTCTATTCCTCTTTATTATTTTTAAATTACTCCTGAGCACTTGGCACCAGTCGTGATATTTTCTTCTTTTCTTTTCTCTTGGCTCTGATCGATATTTAAATTTTTAAGGCTTTGCATGTATGTAGTAGGGATGGAAAATTCCTCCCCTACGTCACGCAAGCCTTCATGAAAATTGGACCCTTATTTTCTTTGATAACTACAGAAAGCTACTAGTAGCTCCCTTGTACTACATATCTTTAGAGATATATGTACTTAACTAATTAATACGTTATTTACGACCTTGAACGTAAATATTTCCGTATTTATGTTGTAATTAAACTCCATCAAACGTTGTGTAATTTTTTTGATTTATGATATGGGACTTTAATTACTTTCATTTTTGTGGTAATCTGTTGATTCTAACAGAGCGTTGAGTTTCAAACTGTATTGGTCTCTCCCTTGCAAATCTAACTTTAAATAATTTCTCTAAATGAGCTAACTTTCCTTTGTCGCTTATTATGGTTTTCTACATCCTAACGAACTCGTAAATAAACTGTACTAATCGAAATTACACATGTTTAATTGAACAGATAATTAAGTATGACTCAAATGGTTAGTTGTTAGTAAATTTGTTTATGATTGTTTTGTGTCTGCTTGGCATCCCTCCAATCCGATTCAGCTGCTATAAGGTACATATAAAGATGGATTTAGTAGGTTAATGTAATTAATAGATTGCATATTAGACGAACTCAAAATACCCTTTTTCTGCCGAAAATTTGGCGCCTTCCTCCTACAAGTAAACCAGGTGATCAGATTCTTACTAGAAATTCGCACAATCTTCTGGCGCGGATCGGCTGATTGATACCTAAGTTATCGCGTCCCAACCGTCCTTCCTCTTGCCATCATGCACTGCCTTCAGGTCGTCATCTGAGCCTAGATACCCCCAAACTCCTACTCCTCCAAGGTCTACTATTTACTTAGGGCGAACCGGTTTCGTCCTATATGCAATCATATACTCACGGTGTTGTGTAGAGTTACGGGTCGTGAATCCTCCCTCCACGTACAAGAAATGATGTGAAAGTAACTCTGTCGAGTCTAAAACGCTAGCTGTAAGCGAGTCCACATCGTCCAATGTACAGTACATAAAAAGATATATATATAAACATACATTTGGGGAAGGTTTTATAACTCGCAATACACAACTACATGCTACGCATTCCGAGCTCGGATCCCTTGCAAAGAATTCTGCGAAATTCTAAGTTTGGTAACCGAATAGATACATAAGAAGAGTGGGTAATATTAATAGATACTAGTAGAATAAGAAATTATCTTCGGTTTGTTCTGAAGTGCCGAAAACTCCAAGCTGTTTGATTTGTTTGGTTGACAATTTTATTTAAGAGATTGCCATCTCTATTATGTGTTTGGTTAATGGTCCTTGTTTTTAAGGAGCGACCACTGCCTCCTATTGTTGAACTGTTTTTCTAAATTTTCCCCCAAGGTTCAACTTTTGGTAAAACTTTTACTCTCCCGTGATTTTTCAACTGCTTCATGTAAATTATTTATACCTGTAAGAGCAATTATTTCATAAATTTTCCTCGAATTTTCCATGTAATTCCTCAATACCCCTTAAACTTGCCCGTGATTTCCCAAATGTTTGATGTAGCTAACTGCTACCTCGGAGAGTAGTTAATCCATAAAATTTTCTCGAACATTCCATGTAATTCTTCAATACTCTCTTATTTGACTATCCCGTGATTTTTCAAATGTTTGATGCACCTATTATTTGTCTAGCTTATAATAAATCCATTTATTTTTAATTGTTCAATTCTAAAAATATCTCTTCATGTTCAAATTAAAGATTGTGTTTAAAACTTTTTTCTATAATCGCGCAACTTTATGGCTTTGTCCCATTCTAAAGTTAATATCTAAATACAACCTGTCGACTACCTATTAAAGACCCAAGGACACCTTCCTTTAAAAGCATTTGACACAGTGTCCTACCGACCGAGTTGTTTTATAAACAATTTTAATTATGTAAACATTCCCGCTGTCCTCGTGGCCTAGATTCAAAACGTGAGATATTTGTTTATTTAGAACATTCCTGAACGCGAGCTTATATGGTTCTAAATTTTTTCCTTTTGAATTTAATAGTGGTAATTTCCTTTTCGCAAATGTCTAATCTGTTCCCCGATAAATATAGTCATAATGCACATATATATTTTGTCTCAATAAATAAATATACTGATATATACAATTATATTATAGTTGAAATAAATTCTAATATCATAACTCATTTTTTTGATCATTTTATATCAGCTGAAGTTATAATAAATAGTACATATACTAAAATAAATACAAAACTTTGACTTGGAAACTTGTCAAACACATAACTATTTTCAATAGCTACTGATAAATTCAGAGCTAAGTATTCGAAATCGATACCTTTACTTTTAATATAAGTGTGTTTCTTTTTGATTAAAAATTTCTTGGAATATAAATATATATATATAAATATATCTGTTTTATATATAATATTTTAATATAGATACATATCACATATTAAGCAAGTAATATCTTGTTATAAAATTAATTCAAATACCAACTGTCTGCTGCATGCCGCTCACTCCTTGGCACCTGAAATTTTTTTTTTTTTAAATAGAAAACTTACCCCTTTAAGGTTTTTTATCCACCCGGGAGCTACACGGGAAAACCTTGTTATGTTTTCCTTACCTAATACCTATTCTTATGTTATCAACTAAATTCAGATAAAATTTTTCCGACTTCAATTTTATTTTATTCCCGTTTAATCTAACTAAATTAAATGATGTTTATCGTTCTGACTGCCTTTTATTTCAAAACTCGTTGGTTAACTTAACACTTTTTTAATTAAATTTAACAAATTAATTACTTATTTTGTGTTCGTTTTTCCACCGTACTTTTATTTAGCAACAAAGCATTATACAACTAAATACCGAACAGATTATTATCATGCTTATTTATTTATTATTTATTTCAACTTCCAGATTTATTATTATAATTATTCCATCGTTAAAATAACACTCCGTTAAAATGATAATTTTTAAGCAATAACCACTTCACGATTATTTACGAAATAAGAGATTTATTATTTTTATTTTTGTTTGTCACCGAACTTTTTTTTATTTTGCAGTAAGATAACGTATTTTACTATTTATTTAAGCTTTCCGAAATAATTATTATTATTAAGTTACCACAATCTCATTTAACAGCAATTTAATAATTTGTATTATTTATTCTTAAGTCCATATTTATTATTATTATTTTATCTAACACTAGATTTATCCTGTGATAAATTATTACGTTCGATTTGCACTTTATTTAAAGGAACTATTACTGATATGATTATTTTTCCAAGTATTAAGTCCTAAAATTTAATTAAACACTGTTTTTAAATTTGCCAAATACAACACAACACTTTTCATCAACACAATTTAAATTTATAATTTAATCACTTCACTGAATCTAATTAATTATTATTAATGGTATTAATTTCTTAAACTGAATTTAATATTATAAATCTTCAAACTTTTAGACACTTAGAACTTGCTGTTAAGATGCATTTTATCTAACACTCTCAAGATAACTAAGTCTAAAATCACTTCTATTGACTTGACTTCAATTATTTCAGAGTCTTAAAATTATAACACTTAGAAAATTTTTCAATTAATAACCGCTTTAGACGTCACGTCACGTAACTCCTACGTTTGATAATCCGACGATTCATCTCTCAAATCGACCCAAGTCCTAGATTATATACCCATCCCAGGATTAGAATGGCCTATCTAAGCTATCTTTGATTCACGAATTTAACCTCTAACAACTCGAGATTTCATATATCGATTCTGTCATTTTTGTTTAACTGTCGTTAGCCCCACCTCCCATGATCTGCCTTCATGCCCTATCTCGTTTATACATTTTTCCAGGATCGGACCGGCGATATTACGTCAAAATGCCCCTCATTCCTTTGTCTGCTGGTCTTACGAATTTACCTCAAATATCATGAATTTCGTATCCTTTTTTTTCTCAAAATATAATAGGTACGTCTTCAATAAACTGTATATAATTCTCAATTTTGTTTATCGCTACCAGAACATGAACAAACTCATGCCAAGACCTTCAATATGCATTTTCCAATTTTCTTTTTTCTAAATTCCTCCATATCTTCATGCCACCTATATGGATCAATTCAATTTTAAACTGCATCGTCTCTACTTATGTCGTAGACTTGAATTTTCCTATTTTCTCTTATTTCCCTTTTATTCACGATGTTCTTTTTTTGATTTTCCTCATTCATTCTCATGTAACTTTCCACAATTATATGATTAGTTACATTCCAAGCCAAATTTATTGTTTTCATCGATACTTCTGAATTTTCATGAGTTTTCCTTACGGAATCATCTTTTAATTGTCTTTATTTTCTTTTTTACTACCCCCCGTTTCGCCTTCGATGTATGTCACCTCTTAGAAAATTTAATTTTCATAATACTGCTACTTTTTATGTTATTTTCCACATTTTTTATAGGAGAAAATTCCAATTTGTCCCTGGGATATGTGTCATGTTTGTTTATTCCTAAAAAATCCGGCCCGAAATTCCGTCTCTCTTCGTCTTAAATCCACATTAATTTAAGATTTGACATTTGTTTATGTCTGGGTTTCGAGGTACTGATCAATAACTCAGCATTTATTCGAGGGTAATAAAATATTATCGTTTTTAGTTAATGTAAACTGTCCATAAGGCCAATGATAATTTTTATTGTCCCAAAAGCCATTAAAATGGGTTTAATCACCTAGAACCATGTCCGTTTTCTTATTGTTTAAACAACAGAATCATGTGTGAGATCGTCAACCCATATAACGTTATTGTTCTTCACCAATCTGTCCTATCTCTCATAGAATTCTCCTCAAACAATTGACGTAAAGCATTCCCTTCCGTTTACTTTATCCAACGTAATATAACTAGAATAACCACCCTATTTCAAATATATAACGATATCTATTTATACTCGTCTGAAAACGCAAAATTAAGTCGAAATCTTGTATTATTCAATAAACACTTCCGTTTAAACGTCCATTTTTTCCATTAGCTTTTCTTTTCAAATCGTTTTCCCTGACTTTATTGCTTCATCTAAAAGTGACATTCCTAATTTCCAGTGTTTTTCTTCCTTTTAAATATCAAACGTACGTTTTCCTCTGAATCTGGCACCCTTTTGTTTTTCACGTACTAGTTATACAATTGAATATCCCTACTGTAGCTTTTCCTATGTTTCCCACGTCTTTTCTTTATCTTCCTCTTATTATAAATTTTCTTGTTATTTTCTTGCATAATTTTTTCAACATAATATGGATTTATTTGTTCGTTAACTGTGGTTGTCGATACCTCCATTGCACCGATTGTTCACTTTACATCTAGGGTCATTGTACCTGATGCACCGAGCGTGTGACCCTGTTTACATTATAGCGTAGTGATCTCTCGGTTGATGACGATATTTTTTCCCATAAATCTCTGACTAATTGCCTAGTCTAAAGTTCATCTCTTTGTTCAAAATATGAATACGCCCTTCACTTTGTGATTGGTTTGCTTAATTATTTATAGCTTTCTGCTTAGACCTGATTGGCTGTTAGTTTCAACTATTTATTTTTTTGGCCTAAAAAATGGGATGCCCCTGCGTCGTGACGATTTCTAATACCATCTGTGATCTTTTTATCAAAATTCATCTCAATCTGTTTAATTTATAGGTCCCTACTGTCAACAAGAATTCAATTTACTTTGATCCGATAGATGTCGCAAGTGTGTCCGTTTTATAAGTAATTGATATTTTCTTTTTAAATTAAAGGGGTAGGCTACGATATTTTCTTATTTGCACTGGTGATTAATGCAATACATCACATGGTGCTATCGGTGTTTCAATGGCAGATTCTCCGAGAAACTAGCGTCATTGATTCCTTCGGCACCGGTTCACAGTTAGGAAACATGCCAAACGCGTGCCTAACATTGCAACATTACACAATTGACATTTGTCCCATGAAAGCGCGGGTCGCTTCTACGGCTTCTTGAGTTAAATGACTCGACTGTGAAACGATTTGCCGGCCTCTGTGTTTGCTCCCTCCCACTACATGAGTCTCTTCAAGACTTGGTTCACTCCTTAGTTCTCCAAAGGCAATGGGTAAGGCTCTTGACTCTCAATTTGGATTCGCGGGATCGAAACCCAGCTTGAGCCGATAAATTTGATTTGATTAATTTGTGTTATTTATTTAAAATTAGCTGGTACCCGGCATGCGTTGCTATGCCTTTTAATAAAGAATTTTTTTCTTTCTGCGTGTCCTTTCCCATTCGTCCCGTCCCCCTTCCGCCTCCCCTCCCTATCCCGCGTCCTCTTTACCTATCGCATTCCCACTCCCCCTCCTCCACCTTCCCTCTCCCCACTACCTGAGGTCCCCTCCCCCCTCCCCCCCATCAGCAGTCCATACATTCATTACCGATTGAAACAGCTCGCGTGCCACCTATTGCAATTTTTTTAATATAAATTTCATAATGCCATAGCTCACCAATAGTTTTATACAAACCTTTTCCTGATAATAACGAACACACAAAAAAAAGAATTATCCAATTTGGTGCAGTCGTTTGGAAGTTATGCGCATACATACATTTCGGCGATTCATTTTTATTTATATAGATAGATAGATAGATAGATAGATAGATGGTAGATAATATATAATTAATTCATTTAAAAAATATATATACTCGTAATATATTTGTGGCACGTTCCAGAGTGGAAGATACTCTCAGTATCGCCCTGCTGTAAGACCACCATTCCGTATTGAAACATTGCTTGAAATGGCTTTAACCGTGTTTGGTGACCAGATCTCAACAGCCATGTACTTCCATACATTCCTCTTCCCATCTCCTTTCCCTCACCACCACCTTCAGCCTCACAATATACCCCAACTGGGGATGCCATAGTCTCACTGGCTCCAGACGGAAGCAGCTGGGATGCTTGCGAGATACTCACTTAAAAAAACTCACTCCTTGACACAAAAAGACCTTCCACCCAACGTTCCCAAAATGACATACATCATGGGAGAATTTATTTTCCTCAAGACCTTCGGTGCGGAGTTAATGAAAAAAAAAGCTTATGATGGTCGAAACCTGCTCGGTGAAAATCAACTCACCCAAAATTAGATGGTTTAGTGGCGAGTGGACAAATTCTTCGGTTTCGTACCCAGGCGTCACGGGTTTAATCTAGTTTTGGATTGATCTTGAACTAATCATTTTATTATTTAAACCCGATCATCATCATCATCACTATTGGCTCTACAACCCTTGTTGGATCTTGGCCTCCCCAAGAGTCTTCCTCCACTCATCTCGGTTTTGTGCAGCTCTCTCCAATATAGAAGCTCCAAGATAGATATGTCTTTGAGGACGTTGTCGTTCCATCTTAGTCTTGGTCTTCCCAGGCTCCTTCGCCCTATTGGTCTTGAGTTCAGCAGGGAGTTGGTGCTAGATGCTCGGTCATTCTCTCCACATGTCCCAGCCACCGAAGTCTTCCCAGTTTTATAAATTTAAACCCGATCACGAACCAAAAACGATGGATCCAGTTATTTTGCAAAATAAGTTTCGATTATATTTGATCGATGAGCTGTCAGCCCAGAGCGTGGCGAGCAACTATCTAATTCTCGCGATAGAAAAATAGAGATGGTACAATGGTGCTCCAGGATTTTCTAGGGAGTGAGAAGAAAAGGTATGAGGGGTGGTAGGAATCTGGAGGTCAATGTATTCAGGAGTGACGAATGAATCCATCCCTCCCATTCTGGTGCAAGGGGATGGGTCGATAGTCCATCTTGAGAGGTCTTGGTGAGGTAACCAGCCTTTCCCGATCCTGCCCGCCACGTAGTTGGTGGACAAACGCATTAGCCGCCAAGACAAACCTTACCCCATAACCCGGGCACCCTTGCTAAGTGATCAAACGTAGCGTAGTTCTACGATTCGAAAGAAACATACGTTCGCAAAATGTCTACAGGAATTAATTAAAAACATTCGACGTTCTAGTATCTTTTCATACAAGACGTGTGAGAAGGAAGATTTTTATGAATGGATTTTGGGACGATCGTCGATGACGTGCGTACAATCTCTCTATGGGAATAGTATAGTAGGAGGAATTAAACTATTGTCAGGTTTTTTGTAATCCGGTAATGTTGATTTTAATTTAAAAGAAAATCAGAGTGTGGAATTAATACGCGGTAGAAGTGAAACCTTCAGAACACTAAAGTAGACAAGAGTGGGAAAGCAATATAAATCCTGTAGATGTTTGTGTTTGTCTCTTTTTAGTGTCGCTATTTTTCGTTTCATCGAGTTTCAAAACACAATGGTGCCAACGAAGTTTTCACTTCAAAAATTACAAGTGTGCAGTTCACATACAGTAGAAGTGAAACCTTCAGAAAACTAAAGTAGGTTCATACTTAAACATTTTTTTTAATTTCAAATAAGGAATTATACAACTAAATCTCTCCAAAGAAACGGCACCATTTGAATGATAATATATTTTTTAAACTTTCTTCAGGCAGGTAGGCAGTAGTAAAATCAAAAGAAATTCGGCATTTGAAAAAATATTTTTAACTGAACTATTAATCATTAATCAGCCATCATCTTGAATCGGAAGCGGAATGTACAAACACATTTATAGACAGAGTATTTTATCGTATGGAATCTGCTTAGTTATCGACATGCTTGTGGTAGACCAAGCTTGTATAAGAGCACAGTTACCGATGTAAGTAATGGTGTGTAAATTATTCTACAATGATAAGTAGAGAGCAAATAGGTGAGAGATGCGAAGATTGCACAGCTGAAGCATAAATAGAAATTAGCATTTCCCCATGTTTAGATACCATAAACATAATATTACCATTCTCATCAAAGATCCGTAGTTTGTGGAAATGTGTCGCCAGCCAATAATTTTAATTCAAAGTCTCAATTTCTTCTCCCGCCCGCAGCATTTCTACTGCACGTGTTTTCTAGGGTATAAATTTTCATATCTAAACTATGAAGCAGGATTTTTTTACATTATCACATAGTGACCCTGAGGAAAAAAACCCCTCTTTCATCTTTGGAGATGCCGTGTGGGGGGTCTTTTTATGGAAAGGAAGGAGAAGAAGTTGTGGGAAAGAAAAAGGTATGAGGGTGGGTAGGAATCTGGGGGTAAATGTATCCAGGAGTGATTCAATTCAATTCAATTCAATTTATTCATTTTTAAAACATTACAAAATTAAAATTTCAAAGCGTTTTAAAAGAGATAAAGTATTAAGATTTGAACAGATTTAAGCAATTTATACGTCAATGAAGCACAATCATGCTAATGACAACAAAACTTGTCGTCTGAATTGTGCTTCATAACGTATCGATAATCGAAGTGATTCTATTTAACAGCAAGATGGCTCTCCCGACTGACATTACCCTTGGCAAGTTAGATCTGCAAGCCGGGAGATAAAACAGTCTATGCTGTCGGTGACGGAGATAACCTTTGGGAACATAGAAACTATTGCTCTCCATGATAGCCAAGTTTTCGAACCTTCTACGAATCAGTCTGAAGAAATGTGTTACAACGAGCACATCCCTTCTGACCCGTAGAAGGTTCACCACAAGCAAGCCCAAGAGAAAGTGGGTATGGTAGAGCCACGGATAATAGCCATATGATGAATGAATTCATCCATTCTACTGCGGTGCAAGGTTATGGAACGATAGAGTTCATCTGGAGAGGTCTCTCTCAACCAGCCTTTCCGATCCGGTCCGCCATGCAGTGGGTGGACAAACGAATTCGCCTCCAAGACCTAGACATACTTTACCCCGTGAACCCGGGCGCGTATTTACAAAACCTATACCGATTCAGTCGCGGTAACAACAATTTACATTTTAAATATACCTCTATATTGGTTATTTTTTATCACATTGCAAAAACAAAAATTGTTCTAAAATCTAGATAAAATAATCTTTCTGATGTGTATATTAGAAATTAATAATTTTATTTCTAAATATTTAAATTTTAATATTATTCCCATATATTGTAAATACATGTCTATATTGATAATTTTTTATCACTTTGCAAAAACAAAAATTGTTCTAAAATTTAGATAAAATAATCTTTCCAATGTGCTTATTCGAAATTAATAATTTTATTTCTACATATTTAAATTTTAATATTGAAAATTTAAAGCGACTGAAACGCGGTAGGGATTGTAAATACGCAACCCGGGCACCCCTGTTAAGTGACCAAACGTAACGAACCACTCGATGTGACCTCTATGCCAGAAGTGTTAGTTATCCAATATATGGTTATACAATTTGGGAGGCGGGTATAGGTACTGAGGTATACCACCTCAGGAACCATTAATTGGATAATCAACACGTTTGAATAGAACTTTCACAGAACTTGTACTTTAACCTTTAAATTTGACGATTTGTTCAAATTCTGCCAAACAATCCGTCCCTTACCTAACCTTTCAAACATTTCAAGCATGATATTTTTTTAGCGCAAGCATAAAACATTCTTATATTTATAACTATTAAAACACACAACTTGTTTGAGTGTAATGTCAGTTAGGTAAGTGTAATTTTCTAAGGTTAATTTCATTCTAGTGTAGTTCCGGCCGTGGGTAACAAATTGGTATTTGAAAGTCACGTCTGTGGCGTCTGTGCAACTTCGTTATGACACCGTATTTTATAATCCAATTTTTTTAAATTTTAGCCGAGCCAATTACAAATCCTTGGTAATTAAAAATAACGTTATCCATCAAGAATATAAAGGCAGAAATTATACGATATTAAATTTGGTTGAAGGCACCCAAAAAAAAAAATGAATAATATTATACGTAATAATGTTACGAAATTATCCCAAACTGGTTAGTGAAATATAAATAATTTTGTAAAACTTTCGGCAATAGGCCACTTGCATGAATTTCATAACGACGAGATTTTTTTACTAAGATTACGAAAATGTTGGTAAAAATTTTAAGAAATGTACAGTTTTTTTTAATAAATAAATCCATTATTTGGGCTCGTGACGTCACTGCATGAAAATGTCCCGTCTCCGAAAATGTTCCTATTAATTTTGGAAAATTCCACACTGATTTTTTTTTTTATATGGCAACACATTTCATACGAATTTTTGAATTTGATATTTAAAGCTGGGTCCAAACATGTTCTTTTGTCCGTTCCGTATCAAAAACTCTGGACGCAAGTAAAAATAGCCCGTACCTCCGTAACGTCGCTGCGATCATCGGCATCGCGTGTTCATTCCATTCGACAGAGAGAACGACCCGCGCATGCCGCGATCGCGTCCAGACTGGCGCATACCCGTATCGTATCGCCTTTGAACGGACCGAATAAACTGACTCCCGATGGATCGGGGCGTACCTCGACCCGTATCGTCCCGCCGTAACACCGTACCGTTCCGAACGGGCGTCCAAACTAGCGTTCTTGTTCGCGACGCTGATACGGAACGGAGGAACGGAACGGACAAAAGAACATGTGTGGACCCAGCTTTACGTTCACTAGATGTATTTTTTGTTCTCTGCGAACTTCATTCATCATTTGGTTTGACTTTTTGACAGATGTCGTGAAGAGAACCCCGTATATTTATGCTGTCTGCGTGTGTTTTAGAGGTATAATGATAACGGTGTTGATTTTAACTTAATCAAATTTTATAATGTTCTTATTATTATTATAATTTACGATTACAAGTATATTACATTGGATTCAGTAATATAGACGTTGAACATTATAATGATTTATGATCAATAAGATGGATCGAGGAAAAAAATATTTATGAGATGTAATATTTTTGGTGTGCCTCGTTATTCTCCCGTGCTATTCGTGTGGAAATCGTTCTTTTTTTAAACGATTTTCGGCTATTTAATTATAGTTTATCGTCTTTACGGTTTATAAAAAAAGGTCTCATTTATCGGATTTAAATTTTCAAAAATTCGCCAGACTTTCAAAAATACGATTAAAAAAATACAGAATGTTAGAATATTTACCTAAACCGAAAAAAAAAATATGATGCAAGTGGCCTATTGAACAGAAATTTCGTTGAAGTAAACCAATTTGAGATACTGATATTGCCATTTTGAAAGGCCAACGATGTTGTTATAAAAGAAAAGACAAATAGAAGAATTAAATTAGTTGAATATAATTCATCAATTTGGTCATCTCACTCTAAAATTGACTCAGATTTCATTGAAAAAATTCAGCTTAAATTCATTAGGTATGCGAACCCTAAACTCGGTCTACCTATAGAAAAAATAAATCAATTCCCTTTTTATAGAAGACTTATACCCGACTTGATACTATTTTTTTAAATTGTAAAAGGTATCACAGACAGCCCTGATTTATTAAACCTAATTCCCTCGATATCAACAAGAACTACTCGATCTAAAATTATTTTTAATTGCAACAACAATATCAGGACTGAGACGACTAGATGTTTGCTTGATTCTAGATTCTAGATCTAGCACAGAGTTGGAAACATTATCTCGAAGTACCTACTACATGTGCTGTAATAATGAATCTCGTTGATACTTTTCTATTGCATTCGTTCTATTTTGTAATTTCCATAGCTAATTTTTCCACATGATTACTGGTCCACTAATTTATTATGTTTATCCTATGTTTGTAAAAGACCGTATAGGCGCATAACAATATAAATAAATTATCATTTTACCCGAAGTAATTTTACCAGAATTTCAATTTTTAAGGCGCCTAAAATGATCACCAACGGCGGACTAACAGTGGGGCGGAAGGGGCGGCCCGCCCTGGGCTTCTGATCCTGGGGGACCTCCAAAAGTCTCCATCTTCCTTTGATCAAATCCTAAACAATCAGTCACCACGTTGGAAAAAAAATGTGTTTTTTATTTTATTTTCCGAAAGATGCATTTGTTAAGAATGCTTTCACCAAATGTTTTAAAGAAATTCGAAAAATAGACCGAGATAAGGCATTTTATGTGAAACCGTTTGAAACAGTATGTATGTTAAATTATACTTCAGCAAAACTTTGAATGCGTTCTTCTCGAATATTTTTAATACGTTTTTCAACCTGGTTGACAACAAATTAAAAAATTATACATCCGATTTACATGCACCAAGTCTTACACTGTTCGAAAATCCAGTGTCTATGCCACCACGTAGAATTATATTTAAAAAAAAAAAAAAAAATGGCGAATCAGCGAATTTTATTTTCGATTTTTTTTTTAATTTTCCTAAAAATGTTCATAAAAAAAAATAGATAGGGACCCTTTATTAAAAAAAATCCCTACGTCGTACCATAGTGCCTGGATTTTCAATCCGTTTAAGAATTTGTGCATGCAAATCGGATGTATGTTTTTCTAATATGTTGTCAACCAGGTTGAAAAACGTAGTTTAAAAAAAAACGCCTTCAAAGTTTTGCTGAAGGATAATCCACATATAAACTGTTTAAAATGGTTTCATACAAAATGCTCTATCTCTGTCAATTTTCGGAATTTTCTTAAAACATTTGGTGAGAGCATTATTAACAAATGCATCTTTCAGAAAAAGAAAAAAAAATTATAATGTCCTGGTGTCTTAAAGCCTTGTTTAGGATTTGATCAAGGGAACGAGAAGGCGTTTGGAAGACCAGAGGTGCGTGTGAACTGAATAAAAGGCTTGTAAAATTACATTAACTTCTTAAACTATAGGGGGCTCATTCCGCTTTGCCGCCCCATGCCTCTGAAGGGCCTAGTCCGCCACTGATCGGTTAAACCGGTTTACTGAAAAAAAAATGTTGACGATGGAATCGCTGTTCTGTGGAGTACATTGAAATCTGTCTTCCCCACATTAAATGGTAAAGTTTTCTTCTTAGTCTTATTAACTTATTGAATTGTGTTATTATAGTATGATGGTCTTGTGAACATACTGAGATGTCGGGAAAAAATTATTTTCGTTGCTTTGTTAATTAGAGTAAAACTTGAAGATAAATTTACCTTACTTCAGGCAATCACAAGCCTACAACTCTTCTATCAAAATATCTCTTCAGCGCTTTCGGGCAATATTTGTCCAAGCCGAAGTCCAAAATAATTATGATTGTTTATTTAATATTTAAGGTCAAAGTTGACATTCAATTATTCAAATTAGGATCTCGCACCCAATGGACGAAGCCACAATAAATTATATTAGTTAACCTTTACCTTTAAATAAGCCGTCAATTCACCGATAATAAATTTAGGTTTATATTTACTTTAGTTTAAAAACATTTTCTTTTAATCAAGGACATGTTTTTATGAATTTCCATCCATTTGACAATGACATCGGCTATCACCGAAATTTTGCATATATTTACGTTGACACTTTAAAAACGGTCCGCGTTATAAGTAGGTATAATTTTGGAGGCGGGTATGGGTACCGCCGCCCCGGTAACCATTTATTGGATAACCTACGCCCCTGCCGTAGTCATCCCAATCACTACTTTTGGTGACTTAGTAAGGGTGCCCGGATTGGGTTGCCTATTTACAAAACCTCTCAGCCCTCCGTTCACGGAGAGGCTTACAAACTACGTGATTGTGACGAAACCACAAGTACTCTGCAGATATACGTCTCTTTAATGCTGGTTTCCTGACACGGCGCTACCCGAAATATACTGAACTTCATCATTTTTCACGTGCAGCCGTGGAGTTAACACGATGTCAAGGGATGTCATATAACTTTTTTTGCAACATCAATCCATGCCTTCTCCGCTAAATTTTTTCTATTCTGGTAAAGTATAGTTATATAAACATGCATTTTTTCCACGTCCAGAACAAATCTAACATTACTTTCATGTTCCGACGCCATTTCTGTCAAACGAATAAGTATCAGATACAAATGATGCGACGCGTCGCGTGCGAACAGCACTGTCGGTATCGTGATACTAATTAGAAACCGACAGCCACCGCGTAGCGCCGTGAACGGGCGGACACCAGCAAAATCGTATTAGGGGTACTTACGATCGGCCGGCGCGTATGATACGCTCACGAGGATCGAGTAGCCTGTAAGTAGCGTCATGTACAGAAGCACGTACAGTTAAGTCGCGGCGGTGACTGAAAGGGGACAGGTTATGTTGTGCAAAATCATCTACGATGATGTACCATCAGACCGCTTCTCCGCAGAGGTAGGCAGAGAGGTTAGACCGCCAAACAACTCTGTCATACTGCTAGTTGTGAGGCTGAAGGTAGTGGGGAGGGGAAGGAGACGGGGAAGAGGAAAGTGGGGAAGTTGGTAAGTCCTGACTATTCAGATCTGAAGCCATTTCAGGAAATGTTTTAATTCTTAATGGTGGTCTTACATCGGGGCGGTACTGAGAGTATCTTCGACTCTGGAACGTGCCGCAAGTATACTTCATATTATTTTTAATGAAAAACATTATGAAATAGCACCAATTAATGAAATAATATAAAAAATATTAATAATCAAATAATGTTTAAAATAATAATAATCATTTTTAACATTTTAATCTGAAGAAGGAACGGTCGTTCCGAAACCGGTCGGCTTTACTCAAATATATAAGTGGTTCAAACAAAGTAACCTTGCTTCATTTATTTATAATGGATAACCACAAAGTTACAGCTACATTCAAAAGTATAAATAATATTTATTTGCGCACACCGGGAATCGATCCCCATCTTACCCTTCAAACACGGAGGCCGGAGACCCGGATCACGGCGGCCGCCGGAAGCGTATTTACAAAACCTATACCGATTCAGTCGCGGTAGCGACAATTTACATTTTAAATAAACCTATGTATATATTGGTTATTTTTTATCACATTGCTAAAACAAAAATTGTTCTAAAATCTAGATAAAATAATCTTCGTGATGTGTGTATTAGAAATTAATAATTTAATTTCTAAATATTTAAATTTTGATATTATTCCCGTATTTTGTAAATACACCTCTATATTGATAATTTTTTATCACTTTTCAAAAACAAAAATTGTTCTAAAATCTAGATAAAATAATCTTTTTGATGTGTATTAAAAATTAATAATTTAATTTCTAAATATTTAAATTTTGATATTATGCCCGTATTTTGTAAATACACCTCTATATTGATAATTTTTTATCACTTTGCAAAAACAAAAA
This sequence comes from Limnephilus marmoratus, assembly GCA_917880885.1. Taxonomy (NCBI): domain Eukaryota; kingdom Metazoa; phylum Arthropoda; class Insecta; order Trichoptera; family Limnephilidae; genus Limnephilus; species Limnephilus marmoratus. The sequence goes on along the minus strand of OU862924.1, from coordinate 41,866,566 downwards.
TTGTTTTAAAATCTAGATCAAATTATCTTTCCGATGTGTACACTAGAAATTAATTATTTTATTTCTAAATATTTAAATATTGTTATTGAAAATGTAAATTGTCGGTAGCGCGACTGAAACGCGGTAGGGATTGTAAATACGCCGCCCGGAAGGCCGGTATGCCGAAAAAGCTGTCATAATAATAAAAACAATATTATTAAATATGATTTAAATTTAATTTAAATGAATCTATTTCAGGTGAACGAAACAGCGTATTGTTTATTAAAATTCTTAAAAACAGCTCTGATTCACGTTTTACGATGATGTTTACATAAAGCTTTGCTCTTTAGCTGTTAAAGGAATGGCTTAATTTATGATGCTTATTTTAAGCAATTTCTAATACCTACTTAATCAATTTTGTTAATAATCTTCGAGTAGAACGCTGCTTTATTATTGGCTTACAATTCTTTTTTTTTAGTTACGAGTATCTGATGAAAATTTGTTTGTATTTAAAATTCCTCAATTTCATTTGGATTGTGGTATTATCATTAATTTTCAGAAGTGTAAAAATATTATTGTAGCTGTGAGTGGTGATTTTGTATTACCCATGCTGTTTTTTTTGCTCCACACTGCAGGCCCTGAGGAAAACAATTTCCCTCGGGGAACACGTCATCTTTTTGGATGAACTGTGGAGGATCTTTTTAACCCTCCGCCCGTCGCGCCTTTTTTGTAACGCGAGGTGTTGCGTGGGGTCGCTTAGGACCCCAAAAATAAATATGATTAAATTGTGGTTGTAGCATACATTTAATATGTTATTTTAACTGATTACAGTCAGGTGATAATGATTGCTTTGAAATAAAAAGAAATGTTAAAAATTAGTTATTTATTTCAATGCAAGAGCTTAAAAATCAACAAGGAACATTTTTTTGAAATTTTGAATCATATTTTTTAATAGAAAACTTTTAAAAAAAATTTAACCAATTTCCATCAAAATCATAACATTTGAGGTTGATATAGACTTATTATTATTACAACAAAAAAAATCAACAAAATACAATAAAAAAAACATATAAACTTGATTTTTCATGGTATTTTGTTGATTTTTTTAGCCTCACGCCGAAACACAAGTCTGTATCTCACATCGCACATGCGCAAACTAAATTTTCTCGGCGCTTGCGTCAAGTATAGTCCCTTTTAGGAAGCTACCTAAAGTAAGAAATCAGTGGGAACATTTAAAATGAACATAATTAGCATTTCTGTAAAACCTGGGCTTTTAGAGACCCCACGCGACGGGTCGAGGGTTAAGGAAAGGAAGGAGACGAAGTTCTGGGAAGGAAAAAGGCATGAGGGATGCTGAGGGTTTATGCGTCCAAGAGTGACGGATATATTTATTTATTTTATTTATTTATTAATCATTAACGCCCTTATGGGCTTTTACATACATTTACATTTTTATGTTTTAGTGCATACAGGTGTTTTTAAAATACAAAGAAAACATTAAGAGTTTTTACGGATGGTACATAGAAATAAAGTTGGTAAGTAAAAAGTATAGCATTATACAAAAAAGAGAAAAAAAAAACAGTTTTATATGTATATACGTATATAAAAAATAATAATAATGGTGTGTTTTTAATATATGTGTGCAATTTATGTGTTGAATACATAGCGAAGTTGATTTTAAACAAAAATACATACTACCGACTTGCACCGCACCAAAATTATTATACAAAGCGATTCCATTTTGACCAATTACTTTATCGTCAGAATTTCTGCTTAAAGAATTCAATTTCCGAAGACGAAATACTTTATACCATAAGTATACCAATCCCCTTTATACTGATACCATGGAACATTTCAGGTTTTAAAAAAATAATAATAAAAAAATAATGTCAGATACTTCAGTAAACTATGAGTTCGATAATATAATATAACAGAGTATCTAATTACAATCAAATTAAAATGTTAATCAAAGTATAAGTCGTTAAAGTAATTTTGTTATCATTACCTTTTACAACGATAAACAAGAACAGTTTTTATAAGGTTTGTTTATAAATTATAAATTACTAACCTTTATTACGCCTTATATTGTAGTTGTTTTTAACGGAACTTAACTATGTGGGTTTACAATAAACTGTGCACACAAAATTTCAAGATGGGGATTTATAGTTATAAATATTCCAATATACTGAATTTAAATTTGGTCACTGACAGATGACGATAAACATCTATTGCGTTGTATTTATTTCCTAGTCGATGAAGCCTTTCGATAGGCGAGTTTTCGAAGTAATTATTAGTAGGCGCGTTAACAAAATAAGGCGCATTCAGTCTTGTATTACTCGCAGTTGGATTAGTTTGGTTAAATCAAGGGCGTCCAGTCGGCCATTTGAAATATTGAAAAGACAAATTAAATCACTCATTGTTCGTCTTGAAGTTAATTCATTTAATTTTAGTAAGTCCATTAAAAATGTGTAGTTAAGTTCTTCGATTGGAAAGTTAAGTTCTTCGATATGAATCCGTCCCTGGCACTGCGGTACACGGCGACGGGTCGAAGGAGTCCGGCTGGAGATGTAAAAAGGTCTTCCTCAACAAGTCCCGATTTGGCCTGCCATGCAGCGGGTGGGCAAACGCTTATGCCGCCAAGACCAAGACAAGCCTCATCCCATGAACCCGGGCAACTCTGCTAAATCACCAAACGTAGCGAACTACTCGGAGTGACCTAAGGCATGGGTGTTGGTTATCCAATAAATGATTCCCGGTGCGGCGGTACCCATACCCGCCTCCCAAATTAAATTGTTAGTTCTGTCGTGAATCAGTTTGGAAACCCTATATTCGATACTATTCATATTATTTACCTTTTCTTATTTTTTTATTATTAAGTTCACATTAAGTATAGTTTTTTAAATATTTTTTTATGTGAATACCGCACAAGAGTACCAACAGCTTCCGCCTGGAGAGACCAAGGTATTCTTAATTTATTTATTTATTTGAGACACAAACGGGATATTTATAGAACATTTTTTTGAGTATTATAAAACAAATTAAGATACAAATATAAATATCCCTACACTAATGTGTCTACAGTAATCACATTTGCACATTTACAGAAGCAAACACATAAAAAAACAATGTCAGTATTATTTATACATAACTTGAAAACTTTTTTTTTTATTGAAAGAATAGATAATATATATTAAAATCAACAAACAAGTCCTGCTAAGCCAATTGAATTGGCTTGTCAACAGGACGTGCTTATATTTTAGTTACGTATAGATTTTTTACATTTAAAATTTCCATCTTATATCTACAGATTCAACATTTCATACATATCAATATCAATATTAAATTTTTTTTTTCCGATAGCCAATTTTTCACCATATATTTAACCTAATTCATAGAATTACATTGCTTTATAGTATCAGGTAATAAATTAAATATCTTCGGTGTAATGTATTCAAACGTTCTCTGTCCGTACTTGTTGTTAAATTTCGGAACTATTAACCCGTCGTTGCGCGTGAATCTAGTGCTGTATTTATGTTCTAATTTCTCTTTATGCTGCGGGGTAAATATATGCTGAATTATAATTTTGTGCCATAGTATTGCCTTAACCGGTAAAATTTTGGCACTCTGAAACAGCAATGGTGTATTATGTCTCTGTTTGAAAATATTAGGGACGACCAATAATTTTACAATTGCGTTTTGTACAACTTGGACTTGTTTCAGATTGGTTATAGTTGTATTTCCCCATATTGTTAAACCATTTCTTATAATAGATTCTGCCAATGACATATAAATTATTTTAAGTGTTTCAATTGATAGGAAAAAATTTAATGTGTACATTCTGCCAGCAATTGATCTGAGTCTTTTACAGGTTTTTTTTAATATGTTTGTCCCATTTAAAAAAACAATCTACTGTAACACCAAGATACACGTATTCCGTAACTAATTCTAAGCTTAAATACAAAATTTGAAATACATAATAAGTAGAAAATATTTATGAAGTATTTATTGAGAAATAATAAAACAAGAGCCAAATTTTTTTTTTAGTTCACAAATCGTGGAGATACTTCTTGAAACAAGTTTTATTATTTACGATTTTCTTTGTACGATCGAGACATTCTAGACATAGGTTTAAAATATCCAGTATTATTGGTAAAAATTTCGGTCCAAAATATGTTAAGTTTTCTGGTAGATTTGGGCCTCGGTATAACTTGATTTCATTGACTAAGTTACTATCTACACGATTATTAAAATTTTTATAAAGCGTTAAGAGGTCATTTATGTTTCGTCTTTTAACTAGACTCTCTAAATTGAAATGTGTGTCTTTATTCGTACCCGTCTAGAAGATGGTGGACACCGAGATGGGGGGGTGTTTTGAGAAAGGTAATGGGGAGGGGAAGGAGATGGGAAGAGGAAGGTGGGAAAGTGGCTATTCAGATCTGATCACCAAACACGGCTTAAGTAATTTAACGTAATGTGTCAATTCTAAATGGTGGTCTTACACCAGGACGATACTGGGAATATTTTTTTTAATTTTGAAGTAACACAAATGAAGTAGGTGATCAAATAAAATTAATTTGTGCACGCCGGTATTTGAACCCGAGACCTTCCATTTGTTAGTCGAGAGCCTTACCCCTCTACCACGTGGGCCGTAATTTAGTGTATAAATTTTATAAGTAATTGCCAGTAACTTGGTGATGCAAGTAAATTTTCATATATTAAGGCCCGGTAGTAAGCGCTCAAAGAGACGAAAAAGGGAGATATGTAAATACGAATGTTAGAGGGAGCGCGTTAATACCGATAATATTTTTGCGAAAATTGTGAAAATCTTTAATAAAACACCACTCGTTTGAAATAGAGCAAAAATCTCGTGAGAAATGTTTTATTAAATTAGCAGTTAAAGAAACGCTGAATTTTTGCATACATATTCAACTTGTAAAATAACACTGAAAAAAACGTGTTTATAAAAATTTACGAAGCGATCGTAAACGATACCTTGCGGTTTTTTTCTATCGAAGGAATTTCATATAATTACCGTTTTGGCGTGGCAAAAGTACAGATATTTCTTAGAAAATTAAAGTGTTCAAGAGAAATATGTTATATACCTGATGGTAGAAATTCGGAATGCCGCGGCTTAAGGCTCTGCAACCGGGCCCGAAAAGAAGAAGATGAAGAGATATGAAATTACGAATGTTAGAGGAAACACTGTGAATTTTTTCATACATGTAACTTGTAAAATAACTGAAATAAACGTGTTAATAATAATTTTTGGAGCATACTTTGCGATTTTTTTCTGTCGAGGGAATTTTATATAATTTGCGTATCGGCGCGTGAAAAGTCTAGATATTATTTTCAAGAATAACATATATTTTTTAAGAGCTTTAAAACTTACCGTGTTTAAGGGAAATATGTAATAAATCGGTACAAATCCGGGTTGCGGGCCCTTAAGAATGTATTGAATTTTCTTTATAGCCAATTTATGTTTTTTTATTTTTATTAATAAAATTCCTTTATTATTTATTTACAGCTTTTTTACATTTTTAAATTAAGTCTCGTTAAACTGATTGATATCAGTTTGTCAACGTTAAGTTACGTGATAAGTTGTTTCTTTTAGGAAGATGTATAAAATGAAAGGGTTTGATTTGGAGTATTTGTGCTTGGGGATTTTGTTGATAATTTGTTTTTTATGTTTGTTGTTCCCAGATAAGATAATGCGCCGCTCCAGTCTCGGTTTCCTCGGGCGGGCCCGATCTCGAACCCTGAAGATGACCATCACCATCGTGCTGGTCTTCTTCATCTGCTGGACTCCCTACTACGTCATGGCACTATGGTGAGCGCATCAATCCAATCTGCTGATATTTTCATTCAACAACCCTCCACACCAGACACTAAATTCTTTTAAAAATATGACGCCTTACAGAACTATTCCACACGCTTAATTACAAAACAAATGTAGCAACTAATTCGCCAATCAATCGTGTTCTTCATACGTTAAATAATATTTGTCTAAATTCTAACGTCGACACTTTCTCCGATTCACTGCCCAAATTTAAATAGAGCATCATGTCAATTATATAAATTGTTCAATTCGCATACACACATACATACATACACACTCACACACACACCCACACACCTACCCACTAGGCACATCACCCGGTAATTTAATATCATCCTCACACTTGGCTCTACAACCCCTGGTGGGTCTTAGCCTCATCAAAAGTGTTCCTCCACTCATCACGGTTTTGTGCCAGCTCTCTCCAGTTTACAATCTCCAAGGTGTATATATCTTTGAGAACGTTGTCGCTCCAACTTAAACTTGGTCTTCCCAGGCTGCTTCGCCCCGTCGGTCTTGAGTTCAGCAGGGACTTTGGTGCTTAATGCTCGGTCTTTCTCTCTACATGACCCAGCCACCGAAGTCTTCCCAGTTTTATAAATTTTGTGACGTTTAGATCCCTAAATAGAGTATATAGCTCATTGTTATAACGTCTGCGCCAAAATCCATTTTCTGAAACAGGTCCGAAGATACGCCTCAAAATTTTCCTTTCAAAAACATCCAGTTCTCGCTGAATCCTCTTAGTTAGTACCCAAGTCTCAGCTGGGTATGTGAGTACTGGTCTGATAAGTGTTTTGTACACTAATATCTTGGTGTTTCAGGACAGCGGTCTGGATTTTACATACCATAAATAGTATTAACAAAGAAACATATCATAAGTACCTACCTACCCACCATGAAATATACTCAATAATAAATTGTAAATTGTTTTCACCACTGTAAATAATGTACTGTTTGTTTCTGTTTATAAATAAATAAAAATGTCCCAACCTGGAATCCAATCTCAGATGTAAAACTCCCTACAGACAACTCAATTTGGTTGGTTCAACCTAAAGATATTGAAATACAAGGCAGTTTTTACTGGGTGGGACTGTACTTCTTGGTGTCGCCGATATTTTTAACTAATACTTCAAATAACACATGCACACCTTCAAATAATCGACTAAATGAACGAATCATTTCCGTATTCAAACTATATTGTTAATCAATACTACTGCACACCTTCGAAAAATCAACTAAATTCCGTTTTCAAACTAGCACCATTAAACCGTTATTTGGTTTAACCGCTGTGTCTCAACCATTGAATTTTACGTATAGAAGGAGCACAAACAGCTTGCCTCCAATTTGAAATAATTTTTTTCTAGTAACATCGTCTACTATGAAAGAAAGAAAAGAAAAAACAAACGTGGTCAAAAAACGCTCATGCGAAAAAAAATCAGACTTACACGATACTACTAAAAGAATTTATATTTAATCCAATATTAGCGTCTCTGAATTAAAATTATGCAACAGAAAAATCAGAAAAACGTACGGTCGCATCCCGTACGTTTTTCTGATTTTTCTGTTGAATTGAACCCAACACCTTAACCCTGCGGGGCGCAGCTCCACCACTGAGTTAATGGGACCCCAGCCCCTTCGGTCGTATTTAACTGTATCATACTTCGAGTAAGAACCTTCAACATTTACTATATTTTCTTAATGCATATTTTTGTTGGCTGTTATCTTTAGGTATGTATTATTGCAAAATTCTTCTCGAACCAAGTGCTATTTTTTTTTTTTTTTTTTTTTTTTTTTTTTTTTTGTTTATTTAGCACAATATTATAATTTATATACATTATTCATTAAATTTTGACTGCCCAACTAGGAGTATTATCCCGTTTTAGGACAGTCAAATAATTATGGGTATGAACATATGGAGAATGATTTGTACAAAAAGGAAAGAAAATTGATGAAATAAAAAGAGGAAATAAAAAGAAGAGAAGGAATATAAAATAAAATAATAAAAGAGAAGTTTAAAATATAGTACCTAACTGTTATATGTTTAGCATATCAAAAGAAAGAAAAAGAGAAGAGAAAGAATAAAATAAAAATGAAATAACCAATTAAAACATAAAATAGCCGTGGATGGTTTAGCATAGTTATTTACAGGCAAATGATTAAAATATAAGGTGATAACTGGTGTTTGCATTTCATTTCATATATATATCCTACGTACACATTTTGCATAGTGATTTGCATTTAGATCATATCTTCATGTCTAACAGTGATTTCATTTCAACCGACCTCAGTATTTTTCATTCTGCTTCTGCCGGTTCCATACCTCACTGCAATACATCAGGTTGGAACGGCACTTTATTGGAAATGCTATATACGAATCACATACATATGCACCGAATGGCTTCCTTTGACATCTGTTCCCTATCGACCACTGCGTTCAGTTCAGTTCTCAGTGGGGTACTGTAAAGAAGATTTAAAGTTTATTTTTCTGATTCTGAACATTGTACTAAAAAAGTGTAATTTTAATATTTTCATTCTATTGTCTTGTAAAAACGCAAATTCCGGAACGGTTCCAACTGTTTCAACGGTTACAATGTCATTATGACATGGAAAACGCAACTGGCTGGCAAGACGGCTGTCGTCAACGTTGCCCAGCGTGACGTCTAGGCCGCCGAATTCATGAATAAAAAAGAACATTGCGTTTCGGCGTCGAATATAGAACTCCAGTCCAATTTTTTTTTTTATGAATAATGACCTTATGAATAATTGTCAAAGTTTTAATTTTTCAAGATCCCCCGAAAACCACCGTATGTACGGTGAATCGTGTGACGTCATCACTCCTGAAAAATTACCATAGGATCGGGCAATCAGCTGATCAAGTGCCGCCATTTTGAATTCCGTTATTCGAAGCATTCTCCCGTGGCATTACTATTTTTTTGTGCAGTAGTTTTTGAATATTTTCAATAATAGAGATAAACTAATAGGGAGATACCTTTATTTGTGAAACATTATTTAGGCCTAAATAATGTTTCAATGAACAGAACAACTAAATCTATATAAACAGTATGTAAATAAACGAAAAAATTAATACGATGGCTTGTGTCATATCATACATTCCCATACAATGACTTTATGGTGACGTCACGACACGTCGAACAGTAATGTCACCACTAAAATTTCAATAATGCCAACTTGACGGCGTGTTTTTACGAATCGATTAAAAATGGACTTTTTAATAATTGTTTAAAAACTCTGCGTTTAATATTATTGAATAAAACTTATATATTCAGAATCAGCGTTTATTGGTCTATATGAACATATTTTTTTAAAGCCATAATATTTTCCACTGGAGTTCCTTATTGAAAATGGCACATTTTGAATCACGAAAATACCCTAAATCAATCAAAAATTCTTCATTCGCTGTATTTTACATAGTTTAGCGGCAGGGGGGAAATGAGGGATTGGGAGGGGAACGAAGAAGGGGAAGGGGTAACGAGGAAGGGGGAAGGTGGAAGGAGAATGCTTGATGAGGGCGGAGAAGGAAAGGGAAAGGGGTGGTTAGCGAGGCGCGGATATCGAGTACTTACATACTAGTTTACTAGTTAAGGAACTCCAGTCCAATTTTTTTATTTTTTTATGAATAATGACCTCTAACTTCTAAAATCTTAAGTAGATATCGCACATATAAGTATGTCGTATTTTGCTATTCGTCAGTATTCATTCACAATTGTAATGTTACTTGAAATGGCTTTAGCCGTGTTTGATGACTATATCTGAAACGCCAGGTACATTTTTCAACTCTCCTTCCCCTCCCCAGTAATCAAAATCAAAATCATTTATTGTACAAAATTTACATTTAGTACAAAAGGTATCTATAACTTATAGGTACTTATATCCTATTTCTTCCAGTTAACCTAACATGTTATACAGATTTGAACACAAATGAAATATAAATATAAAAGTGGTGTAATACAAAGTGAATTTGTTTTAATTTATTATATAAACATAAATATAAAAACAGTTGTACCTATGTGAAGTATTCACTTAATGTGTAATGAGACCTGTTCAGAAGGAATGTTTTTAGTGATGACTTAAATCTGAGTGTATCTTGTATTTGTTTAACATCATGTGGAAGGTTGTTGTATACTTTAATGGCCATGTAAAAGGGTCCTTCTTGGAAAATTGTTTTGTTTGCTTTTGGTTTTAATAAATTTTCTGTAAACCTTGTAGCGTGTTTACGTATAGAGTTTTTTTGTGGAAACTTTTCTGGAGATGATCGCACTAACATGCATAACTCCATTATATATATGTCGGTGACTGTAAGAATTTTCCACTATGGCCACTACCTTCAGCATCACACCATACCAAAATTGGGGATGCCATAGTCTCACTGGCTCGAGACGGTTGGGTGCAGTTGGGACTCTTGTGAATAGTATAAATTCAGATATAAAAGTTATATTATATGCAAGTCGGAATCTTTAGCGTTTTTTTGCTAAGCCGACTGTATAAGTATGTCGTATTTTGTGATTGCCGCATGCTGCTTAGGAGAGTCGAAATTATTAGTAAAAATATTTTTACAGCGGATTTTCACTCAAGATGCCTTCTGACGACCTCCGTAGTCCAGTGGGTAAGACTCTTGACTCACAATCCGGAGGTCGCGGGTTCGAACCCGGCATGCGCAAATAAATTTTATTTGATTAATTTGTGTTATTTCACAATTAATTCATTTAAAATAATATATAGTATATTTGCGGCAGGTTCCAAAGTGGAAGATACTCGTACTATCAGTAACGCCCTGGTGTAAGACCACCATTCAGAATTGAAACGTTGCTTGAAAATGGCTTTAGCCGTGTTTGGTGACCAGATCTGAATAGCCAGGTACTTCCCAACCTTCCTCTTCCCCACCTCCTTCCCCTCCCCACTACCTTCAGCCTCACAACATACCCCAATTGGGGATGCCATAGTCTCACTGGCTCCAGACGGGAGCAGTTGAGATTCTTGTGCGGTTATTCACTGTAAAAAAAAAAAAAAGACATAAGTATATCTTTGGTTATATGGCCGTATATCCTCTTTGCATACTTACTTGAAGAAAACATCTTCTAAACTTTCGGCCGGACCAATTGTTGCCGGACCAACTGTCGCCGGACCAAATGTCGTCGGACCAACTGTCACCGGACCATTTATCGGGTCACCGCCATAATATTTTTTTTTTTAGATTTATCTGGGGAAATTTTCAAATACAATTTTGAAGCATCGATTCCTATAACTCCATTCAAAGGAGGATTCCCAGAATGCTCTCACTAAATACATTTAATTTGATTTTAATTACGTGAAAAATCACGGGCTTATATGATTTATTTAAAAAATATTTAACTCACAATTATGTAAATACAAGCTTTACAAGCCGCTTTCCCAAGAACTGAACGCTCGTTCTTGTTTTTTTGTTTATGAAAAATAAGAGTCAAAGAATACGGCATCTTCTTTAGTTGAGAAAAATGTGTAATAAATTCAATTTCATGGGGATTTCGCGGGCCAGAAAAAGGCATCTAATTTACCCCAGTTAATTAAACTTATTGAACAATTAGCGGAGGCTTGTTTACCCCTCAGACTAATTTGTTCGCTTTTCGGAAAAACTCACAAAGGTCTCATAGTTGTCTCCCTTACTAACATGGTTAGAAATATGATCTTGACGGTGTTAGAAAGAGAAAACGCAAAGCTTTGTATTCAAATCTAATAGTTTTAAAAAAATAAAACGTACCTTCACCTTTATGAAACCAAAGTTTCCGACCGCAATTTAACAAAAATGAAACTTTGGGAATTTTTTTATAATTATTTTTACACGAAACGACAAAAAAGTAGGTTGACAAAAACGTCTATAATACATTTATTAATTTATATCTATAATATAAAAATGAATCGCTAAATATGTTGTTAAGCGCAAATCTCGAGATCAGCTGAACCGATTTCGCTAATTCTTTTTTTAGAATATTCCTTGAAGCACGAGGATGGTTCTTACGGAGAGAAAAATTAAGAAAATTGCGCAGATAATTGGATAATTTCAGAAAACATCGCACGTTTGACAGATTGCGTGTTTGAGAATGACATTTTGATTATTTATTAAATCAGGATTCTATTTTTGAAAATCCTTAGTTGATAAATTTATTTAAAGTAGGTACTCCCCTAATAGTTTGAATCGAATCAAGAATTTTAAATATTTTAAATAGGTACCTATGTTAGGTACCAAATTTAATATACATGAAAAATGGAAATTTGAATAAAAATTGTAAAATTTGCTGTTAAAAAATTGAATGTACTGGGATTGAATATATGGAACGCGGGAGGAGGGTTAGCGGGACGAGGGAGCGGGAAAGGGAAGAGGGAAGGCGGGGAAGGTGGAAGGGGAACGGGGGAGGGGAAGGGGACGTGTGAGAGGGAGGGGAACTCGGGAGGGGAGTTCGCGGGACCGGGGAAGGGGGAAGGGGGGGGAGTGGAGTGGGGAGAAGGAAGGTGGAGGTGACGGACGCAGGAGAAGAAGAGGAGGCGGAAGGGGAACGGGACGAATGGGAAAGGACACTCAGGGAGAAACAATTTCTTTATTAAATGGCATAGCAACGCATGCCGGGACCAGCTAGTTTATAATATATTAACATGTTTTTTGTTTTATATTGTAAAAATACCATAGGACAGCTAAATGACGTCTACATATTTTACTTCAAATATGCTCAGGAATCGCTGGATAAAATCCTCCGCTGTTGCACCCTGTATATGATGAATTGTGAATTGTGAATTAATGAGAATTGTGTATAATAAAATCTACAAAACAATACATAATAAAATTTTCATCGTTTTCAGGGATTATAAAAAAATATATTATTTTCTTGAATACAAAGAGGTATTTTTTTCTTTCGTTGAACAAAGAAAGGTTTCAAAGTCACCTCAAATTTCTTGAAAATAAAGCCCCACAGTTATTTGTGTCCCAAAGTCACCCCGACTGCCAAAATAAAACATAAATGATTCCTTCCAATCAATCAATGAAACGTGAAACCATATTTTGAAAATTTTCAACGTCAAAATAATGAAAATTCATCGGGAAAACATGTGACGAACAATGTGAGAAGGTTATCTGAGAGAATTATCGAAGGTGACCGCTTTGCAGGTATTTACCTACTGGGGGCACAGTATCTATAGATTTATTGATATCACCAATTAATAATAAATTGATGCAATGTTTCTTTATCATTTAACCCCTCAGGTCTCGACCATATTTTGTTTGAGTGTCAAAATATTTCCGTTCTGCGATAAAATCTAAATCAATGGATTATTTCTGAACATTTCCAAAAACTAAAAACTGTTTTTGAAAGTTGATAAAATACGCTTCCAAATTTTATAAATCGAAATGAACATATAATTTTTTAAGTATAAAAAAGTTTAAAAATGGCTCACCTTACGTTTTTTCTAACTAAAATTACTGAAAACGAAAAAAAAGAGACAAACATAATTTTATTAGACAAATGTATAGGTATAAATGGTATTGCTACCGTACTTTTTTTGTCGTTCCATATAAAAATAATTCATAAGAAATTCCCAAAGTTCCATAATTTTTTTTTTCAAATTGAGTTCGAAATTTTGGTTTTGTAAAGACGTACTTTATTTTTGGTTAATTTTTGGATTCGAACATAAAGCTTGTTGTTTTCTCTTTCTAACGCCGTTTGTATCATATTTCTCACAACGATCCTAAGGGAGATACAACGATTTTAACGACACTTGTTTAAGTTGTTCCGAAAAGCAAGCAAATTATCGCCGCCCCGGAAACCATTTACTTGATAGCCAACACCTCAGGACATGACGGCCGATGCGTTTACCCACCTACTGCGTGGCGGGCCGGATGGGGAGCCACTGGTTGAAGGAGTCCTTTTGACTTTATCAAAACTTCATCTTGACTCACATTGGGAGGGAGGGATTCGTTCATCCATCACTCCTGGATACATTGGCATCCAGATTCCTACTCACCCCTCATACCTTTTCTTCCTTCGACTCCTTCCTTAACCTAAAAAGACTATCACGCAGCTTCCCCAAAGATGACAAAGTCCCCGAGGGAAATTGTTTTTGTCTCGTGTGCAAAGCTAATTAAAAAAAGAATTACGGGCGCAAACAAACAATTCGTCTTAAATTTTAAAGCATAACTTGCAAAAAGTGTTTTTGCCTAAAATAATAAAATTAAACTAGCGCCATCTGCAAAGAGTAGATTTTGAACTCTTTTAAGTATCACCTTGGTGCCCTGGTTAAGAATTTGTGTTGGGTAGTATTCTGTGAGTATTCTGAGTTCAAGCAAAATAAATTTTTGGGATAAAGTTTTTGTCTACGGAAAACTTTAAAGTTTTTAAATATTTCAAATGTCGGAGTTCCAACCGAAACTTTCAGAATTGTCTTGAGTGCTGCTTTTTGGGCTATGGTCGCTCTGAATAAAGTGAATAAGTGCTCAAGGCAGACTCCCTTCCAGTTATCCCGTTCTCCATTATTTGTAATTGACACTAAGTACAGTATACTTCATTTAAATTTCACCAAATATAGGATAAATTGATTTTAATTCAGAAACGCAAACCCACCCACAACACCCTTGTATCGGTTGATTCATGAGTGATGAAAACGTTCTTAATAAAATTGAAATAATTTCATTTATGAGGGTATAACCAGAGAAAACCAGAATTATGTCATTTTTAAATCAGATTTTAGACGTATTGACTCTTTTCCACAAAAAATTATAAATTGATTTCGAAAGATTATTCTTTTATCTAGGAAACGCGTGTTTGAAATTTTGAGAAAAAATGTTTATTTTTAGAATAATAAGGTTATACCATAGGTCGTTAACAGATTTGTTAAATTTTCAAAAAAGATTTTGTATTATACAACACCCATTTCAAATCATATAATCATGCAATAAAATAAATCAATATATTATATGGGAAATGCATGTTTCCGAATTTTAATTTTGGTTTAAATAAAATCATTAAAAAATATATACGTACATGTGTTTCGTGACGAAAATTGGTCATATTTATTTATGCACTTACAAACTAATATATTTCAGATTTTTTTACATTCTTATTAGACATTCTTAGACATTATTGAAAAATGATAAATACTTATAATCAAAAAATAATTACAAAAAGTACATCATTTTAATAGTTTTATCATCACGCTTTTCAGCATTTTTGGATGTAGGTATAAATTAAAGCAAATTTGTAATGAAATAAAATGGATTTTTAGTTATAATTTTAAAAAGCTGTTACGGAGAATAATTAATCTTTTTCATTGGAACCGCCCTGTACGATCGTAAGAGCAACTTTCTACGAAATGTGGATTTTCGGCCGCTGGCTGGTTAAACGCTCTTAAAGATTGACGCTCAAGAGGGGATGCAGCACAGCATCTCCAGGTACCAAACTGGAAGTCAGCTGCTGAGGACAGGAGGAGTTGGAGGCGACTTTTGCAGGAAGCCAAAGCTCGATATGGGCTGTAGCGCCATCGAAGAAGAAGAAGTTAGCGCTCAAAAAGAAGAAGGGGAGATGTGTAAATACGAATGCTAGAGGGAGCGCTCTAATATCAAAAAAGATCATATTTACGCGAAAATTGTTAAAATTCTAAATAAAGCACGACTCGCTTAAAATGGAGTAAAAATTTCTCGACAAATGCCTAAGTTTCATTTAAAGATACACTGTGAATACTTTCATGCCTTTTACACGTTAAATAACAGAACAATTTTTTTAATAATTTTAGGAGCATACTTTGCGATTTTTGTCCATAGGTGGAATTTCGTACAATTACCGCTACGGCTCTACAAAGGTATGGCCATTATCTTGGGAAACGTTTTAAATAGCATTTAAAGAGACACTGTAAATTTTTTCATACATGTAACTTGTAAAATAATGTAAAAAAAACCTGTTCATAATAATTATCGCTCCATACTTTGCGATTTTTTTCTACCGAGGGAATATCAAATAAATACCATTTCGGCGTGGCAAATATGTAGATAATATCTTCAAAATAACATATATTTTTTTAGAATCTTAAAGCTTAAAGTCTTCGAAAGAAATATGTTATAAAACGTAGAAATTCGGAATGCTATGGCTTGTATTAGTGTTCAAGAGAAATGTCATAAAACTCCTTGTCGTATTTACTATTACACGACTTATGCTGCGACGTTTTTTAAACCGATTATGCTGCGACGTTTTTTAAGATGTCACCGAGGGAATTTAAAAGGTAGACTAAAGTACAGTGACAGCTAGCATGGGTGGCACCCGGGGAGGATAACGTGGTGTCACCCCCCCCCCCCCCCCCCCCCCCCCATTAAAGTTGACTTTGATAAATTCAAATTTCGACTTCATAAAATAAAGAACATTACTATCTAGTCAAATGTAAAATGGTCCCTCATGGGGGGAGGGGTGGCTAGAGAATTTCTGGGAATGGGAG
The DNA here is from genome assembly GCA_917880885.1 of Limnephilus marmoratus. NCBI lineage: Eukaryota > Metazoa > Arthropoda > Insecta > Trichoptera > Limnephilidae > Limnephilus > Limnephilus marmoratus. The sequence continues at coordinate 41,850,290 of OU862924.1, read as the reverse complement.
TGACACTCGGTCGGCTGCCGCCCCCCTAGCTACGGCACTGTTAAAGTATAGACATTAGCAATCGACGGATGTTGAAGTGTCACGTGATCAAGCCAGTGCCATCGAGCAACGACAGTTTGTAAATGGCGGCTATTGTTGTTTTAACTCGTTGTTATTGCTGATTTGTGTATTGTTTTACCGCCAGCATATTAAATAAACAGAGTGATTAGTGATAAGGCTACTTAGAAGTTTACTTAGCGACAGCACCGAGTAAGCAATTTGGCGGTCGTGCGCTTAGGCCCGTGGTCTAGTCGGCCTTGGGGGGTTTAACCTCTAAAGCCTCTAACATTTTGCAATATACTTTTTAGACGTGAACTGTCACGGTGTATGTGGAGCTTCTATTGCAAATTTTTGTACACAAACTGAAAACATAATAATAAATCTTAAAATGAGAGAGCGTGTTTTTTTTACGAGACCGTATCAGGCCGGTAGATATATCTCCTAAAAGGACTGTACGGCTGTTTGATGTCCGTGAAGAATATCTCCCGTTAATCACTAAGGATGGGTTGGTTCATAAAATTTAACAATTCTTCAAAATTTTCAAGTTACTTTTCACGTTCTGTGAAAGTTCTGTTTAAGTTCTGTAATTATTTCAGTTTTTTTAAACAACTGACCTATAATGATATAATAACAAAACTCAATTAGAACTTACACAGAACGTGTAAATTAACTTTAAAAAAATGTTGAATTGTTCAATTTTGTGATAATTGTGATAATTATAAAACAACTCCGTTACACGTACAAAATAAAGACCGTAAACTCAAATTTTTAGAGCCGTAAAGAACAAAATTTCTAATAATCCGAAAGCTAGTTTGATAAATTAACAAAATACATACTCGTTCGCTACTCTTAGATATGTTTAAACGTTAAATGTCAGAGAGCATAAAAATACTGAATTTTGCCGAAAAAGTCATCATTATTTGGAAATAACTGTCTTAAAGACTTTCAGTCAAATTTAAAAAATGTAGTGATTGGGGAAACTTTAAAAGGAAAAATGTAGTAATTGGGGAAACTTTAAAAGGAAAAATGTAGTAATCGGGGAATCTTTAAAAGGAAAAATGTAGTAATTGGGGAATCTTTAAAAGGAAAAATGTAGTAATTGGGGAAACATTAAAACTATCAATATTATCCGTCATTTTAGTCGGAAATCAATAAAGATAGGTAATTATAATAAAAGCAATAAATTTTTCCCGATAAGTTCCTATCTAGAAACGTATCATCTATAAGTAGTGGTTTAAACCATTGTTTTATAATGTCTTTAGAAACAGCTGTCACGCGTAAAAATAATTAATTAGCAGAACTTGTTTGTAATAAACTGTTTTTATAAATTCAATAATAATATTTTTAAATATATAAAAGAAATTAAAATTAAATGGAGTTCTACAAAATAACTTGACATCAATAAATAATATCTCCCGAAATTGTTCATGGGGTTAATATAATCGTTTTATTATTGCGGATTTCATAAATTAATGGCGTACGCTCTGTTCACAATTAGGCCAATCAGCGGGTAATATAGTTAGGGGGCAGGGGGGAGGGGAATCGATGATGTGAACTGTAATTTCACTATCATTGGCATACAATGATCAAAGGAAGTAAATTACCCCTCAAACATATCCATATTACATCCCCCAAGGGATCAACTTAAAGCTAAGCTGGATCCTATTTGGTTATTATTGATTTTATCTAAAGGTTTGTAGTATGTAACTATCTAACTATCACGCCATTTCCCCACAAGGGTAGGCATAGAGGATGAAACGCGTTCAATATACCCTTAAACCTTCTATTAATCTGACATGGCCCGACTCAAGTATCTGGTTTATTCGACCGTGCGATATCTTCCTCGGAAGGCCCCAAGCCCCAACCTCTATTTTTATTTTTTTTTAATATGTATATATTTTTTATAATAAAGAATATTGTAAAAAAAATAGAATATAGAACATTTCCGAAAAATAATTTTTTTTTGAAAGGCGATGAAATGTGCTTTCAAATTTTATAATTCGAAATAAACTTATAATTTTTGATATATACAAATTTTGCACGCAAACATAAAAGTGGCTCAACAACACGTTTTTTCTAACAAAAAGAACTTTTTTTTATAGTGATACCTCACAAGAGTCTCAGCTGCTCCCAGTGAGATTATGGCATCCCCAATTGGGGTATGTTGTGAGGCTGAAGGTAGTGGAGAGGGGAAGAAGATAGGGAAGAGGAAGGTGGGGAAGTACCTGGCTATTCAGATCTGGTCACCAAACACGGCTAACGCCATTTCAAGCAACGTTTAGAGCGATACTGAGAATAGCTTCCACTCTGGAACGTGCCGCAAATGTACTATATATATTATTTTAAATGAACAAATTGTGAAATAACACAAATTAATCAAATAAAATTTATTTGCCACGCCGGGATTCGATCCCGCGACCTTCGGAATGCTAGCCAAGAGCCTTACCGCTGGACTACGCCGGTCGTCACGTATCGTCGGCCGTCACTGATCACGAAACAAAATAAAAACACATGCATTTTTTATTTTATAAACGTATTATAAACGTTATTGACACCTAACGTTTTTGTTGTTCCATGTAAAAATAATTAGTAATAAATTCCTAAAATTTTATAATTTCTTTTCAAATTGCGATCCGAAACTTCGGATTCGTAAAGGTGTATATTTTACTTCTTTTTTGGTTAATTTTAAGATTTTAAAATAAAGCGTGATGTTTTCTCTTTCTAAAACCGTTTAGATCATACTTCTGACTCTGATAGTAAGGGAGAAACAACGACTTCTATGAGACCTGTATGAGTTGTTCCGAAAGTGAACAAATTAGCCTGAGGGGCAAAATCGGCAATGATTGAAAAATGAATTAATTTTTCAAGGTAGCACATCTGTATTTTTTTGAAAAATGATTGATTTCAAAAGGGGTAATAGTAACAACAAAAATAAAGTTATAACACTTTTTACACCAACACATTTTCATGGTATGCAAAACAACGGAAACTCTGACAACGTGAAATTAAAAGTTTTACCAGCCGAATAAATCATTCAAAATGCTTTACGTTCTTAAATCATTCTTCTGAGATTCGATTATTATGAGTTTATGGGTTTAGAAGAACAAATAAATTAATTTGTTGGGCCGTATTATTTCTTCGTATTAAGCGGTTTTTCTTGTTAAAAGTGTTCATTTTACAAGGTTTTTACTGTAATAACTACCCGGGTAGGTCTCTGTTCTAGTAAAAATGTAGTGGCACATCCCGTTTAATGTGTGTACTTGTATTCGAGTCACGCATCACAGCCTGCAATGTGAACGGGAGAAATACCTACCATGGCAATTACAACCATTCTTAAGCACGTTTAAGGGAAGGGAATGTTGTCACATAATTTCTGCAGCGCTTCACATGGGAACTAACATGCCACGTCTTGTCTCTGCTCTACTGTCGTACTCGTGACTCTATTCAACTAGGTTTACATTATTACATCATTGTATATTAAGAATGCTTTGAAACGTTGAGAAATATACAGCTTGACGCTTGACACAGTTAACTCTGCGGGCAGACAAAATAGGGATATTAAATAATTAGAGCGATTAGACTATTTATACAGTGTAGTTTACTTAGCGACAGCACTGACTTGGCCTTGGGCTTAGACGTAGATTGTTGCTTTCTCATTTCTTAACATAATGTCTCTTTGACACGTGATTTTACTAGAATAATATTTCTTCTGTTGCTAGCTGAAGCAACTAGTTACAAATGCGTAAAGCAGCCCTGACCAACCCAAATTGCACCCGGGCCTCATTGACAACCTAAAATTTTCCCAAGGGCCGCTAATACAGACTTTATACAAAAATAATACATTTTTTTATTCCAACGAATTTCATACTGCGTCTACTCTACGTAAATGTCTTAATTATGTAAATAAAATAAATACTTATTTCTTTTTTGTAAGTATTATAAATAATTTGAATGCAGAGGTAATCTGAAAGTGCAATCAGGAATGACGAATCTCAGCCTTTCGACCCCGTCAAAACTGAATTATTACAACAATGACACGCGTCTGCCCGTGGCGATGCTGCAAGCAGACTGCGAGTTAGGGATGGACGATATACATCGATGTATTGTAAATACTCGATGTATAGTAACGATGCATCGTATTGAATCGATGTATTGTTTATACTTCAACATCGAACGTATATCGATATTTTTTAATTCGATGCATCGAATATGCAAACTATGAGATAAGTATCTGTGAGTATGAACGACACTGACTGACGACTGCAGTAACTTTCACGACGTTTCAGAACGTGATAATCAGTTCAGCCAATATAACACGCCTACCATTTATCGGTTTGGCTGAATGGGTTATGTTCCTTTTGCCGCGAAGCCGGCAAAGTCAAACTTTAAAAAATAAAACCAAAACAACAGTATGGCCGACCGAGTTTCTGCTGTGTAAGTGTGTATTGGGTTGTTTGTTAGGATACGGGTGTTTGCTTGAAAGAGACAAGAAGAGAACGGGCTAGTTTTGACTGAGCAAAGAAACCGGGAAAAATATTAAGTAAACTTTTGTTTTTACATAGCACTGAAAAAAATAATTGTAATTTGTAAACAAAATAAAACTGTGTTTGCTGTGTGATTGTGAATTTTAATAAATATTTTTCCTTGTGCTTAACTTATCTAGTTCTCTTTAAGGCCTAAATATGTCCATTGCGAAAAACAATCGATGTTTTGGAAACATCGATGTATTTCTCAATACGTCGTATTAACATCGATGCAACCGATCGATGCATTACATCCCATCCCTACTGCGAGTTATCGACCGACCGAGAAGTAATGCGTGGGCAATATAAATCAACAGAATATAAGCATTTGGTGTAATTACAAAAACTTTATTGGTTTTAATAACTTAAATGTGATTTTTAAGACATTCTTAAGTACCCAATTCTTCCACACAGGAGGCCCTGAATAAAACTTTTTTTTAATACTTAAAAAAAAAATTCTTCATACATGACCGCGGGCCGCACGCACACAAGAGGGCCGTGGGTTGGCCAGGGCTGGCGTAAAGCATAGGTACTTGTTTTGCATATCTTGAATATGTTTTTGTTCACAATATAAATATAATAGGTACATCGGTATAAGAGATTTTTAATTTTAATTTGGGAGGCGGGTATGGGTACCGCCGCCCCGGGAACCATTTATTGGATAACCAACACCTCTGCTGTAGGTCACCCCAAGTGGCTCGATACGTTTGGTGACTTAGCAGGGGTGCCCGGGTTCTTGGGGTTAGGTTTGTTCAGGTCTTGACGACCTTTGCATCTGCCTGCCTGCCGCGTGGTGGGCAGGATTGAGGGAGACTGGTTGAGGGAGGTCGGTTAACCTCTCCAGCCGGATTCTGGCCACTCATCGGCTTGCAACACGGTTGGAGGAAAGATTTATACATTCGATGCGCCTGGACAGGAGGCCCTGAGTAAAATAATTTCCGTCTGAATTATTGAATATGACGCCAAGTCCATCTAAAACCAATTTTAAATTTTGTGTTTTGAATATTTTTCTTGGTGTTGTTATCTCTGTCCAAAATTCTGTATTTATTCTGGATGGTTTATTTGATGAGTGAGATGTAATATTTCATTTCATTTCTAAGGTGGGTGTGGGTACCGCCGTACAATTTATTGGATAACCAACACCCCTGGGATTGTCTAGGTCTATACGGCGAATGCGGTGGCCCATCTACTGCATGGCAAGCCGGATCGGAAGAGACTGTTCGAGTAAGACCGAACCAAGACCTCTCTCCATCCATCCCCTTGTAACGCCGTGGGAGAGAAGGATTCATAAGTCCATAAATCCTAAACACATTGACTCCCGTATTCCTACCCACCCCTCGTACAATTTAATAATTAGACCCTGAGAATTTTTTTTTCTCAGAGCCTCCTATGTGCAGATAATGAAAAAAAACTAAAATCAATTAACTGTTGAAAATGATTCAAGCTTTAAAAATATTACAGCGAAAAAAAAACCTAACTAAGAATTTGAAAAAAGTTACCTATATATATTTGGTGATTTAGCAGGGGTGCCCGGATTCACGAGGTGAGGTTTGTCTAGGTCTTGGAGGCAGATGACCAGGACACACTGAACCCCAGATTCCTACCCACCCCTAAAACCCTTTTTCTTCCCAGAACTCTCCTCTCCTTCCTTTCCTTAAAAAATCCTCCACACAGCATCCCTAAAGATGACGTAGGCCCTGAGGGAAATTATTTTCCTCAGGGCTTCCTGTGTGGAGCTAATGTAAAAAAAATATACATCACTTTATTTTGGATAAGTTTTAAGATTTTCACGGCCAAAAGCAACACGGCACAACACCCCAAAAACAAATAACGAATATCACTTTATTTTAATTTAATTTTCCAAGTTACGAATAACCTGACAATATTTAATTAATATTTAAATTCCTACTACATACTATCATTATCATAAGAGGAAAATGACACTAATGCGGTGATGAAGGACTCAGCTAACAGAGGAATTGAGCAATAAGTTAGTAACCGGTATTCCTTCCCATTCCTGAGCATTATTTCTATTTGTCAAGGTCTCCCAGTCAAGCGGGCTGGTTATGTACGTAAATGCTTTTCGACCCTTGTCGCCGCCATTATTTGACAGCTGTTGGTTCGTTTGTAATTATTTTCCCGGGTGTTTTTTAGCTGTCATGGCTGCCAAAGGTTGCCGTCGTTAAAAATGATGAAGGTGACACACTATGGTGATTGGCGATGGTTATCAGAAGGTTGCTCCAAGGAAAATAACATTCCGAATACGCCAACAAAGGGTAAAAGGGTATGCATATAAATGGAAGTAAGAAGTATACTACATACTGAAAGTATGTTGCCTGCCGTATGCTGATGATACGGTGATGATTTCTAACAGTATGGCAGATCTACACATCTACAGTATCTCGTGTCTAGGATGAGCGAAGTATGTATTATGAATAAGTTAATAAAGAATGTAAGTAAATGTACAGTCATGGTATTTGAAAGAGAGAGTATGAATAAAAACAATATGCAATATAGTAGTGAATACTAGGAGCAGGTGGATTAGTTTGTGTATTTGGGAAGTATGTTTACGAGACATGGGAAGGCTGATATTGAAAGAAGGAAAGATATTGAAAGAAGGAAAGAAGCGAAGCCATCCAAAATGTTGTGGATGGCTAGCCACAATGGAGTGTTGGTACCTACCCAGAAGTAAGTTTTTTCCCCTTCTGGGGGTGCGCTAGACCTCGTCCTTGCATCAACAGGAGTCGGTCGACGATGGCACGGTGCCCTCTAAAATTAATTGCGCCACCCCCTGCAATATGTGCAGGCTTTTGGTTTGGGGGGGCGACCTCGGCTCTCCTTCGCCTTGCCTCCGGCTACTCGACGCTGAATTCCTTAGGGTCGTCGGGTATTTCCCCCCCAATCTCCCATTTACTTTTCTTTGAGGCATCACCAAGGAACCGGCTAAGGGGCGCGGAAGCCGAGTGTGGTTCACGACTAGACCGAACGTCATGCGCATTCTTGCTGGGACTGCCAATCGATTGGAGAGGACTCCCAACCGTTTGCCATGCCCTTATTACTTATCTCCTGTGTCTTCCTCCCAAACAGGTGCTTGTAGGATATGCTGGATACAAACACCCAGCGCTTGCCACCTCGTGGACTTTCACCAACCTGTCCCATTGTCTTGTCTATATTTTGTCATACTAACACATATTGTATCTGTATTTCCCGCTAAGCACTTGCATACTGCTTACTAACAGGGACATTGGAGGTCTAGTTTCGTTATCAAATGTAGAGTCGTTTTTACCAAAAAAATTAGAGTCCTTGCAAGAGCCTTGAAGGGGTAACCATCTGTTAATTATACCAGGGCGGGTAAGTGGTGGGTCCTCCAATGTACCCAGAAGTATAGAACTAGTATAGAACAGAGAAAGGATGAAAGCAGATTGAATGCTGTAGAAATGAGATCCCTGCTGCCAAATGAGAGGCGCATTTGTGGTAAAACCATGTACGATCGTATGAGAAACATGGAGATCGCAAAGAATGCAAGGCTGATGTAAGCGTAATGAGTAAGATGAAGGAAGGGACACTCAGATAGTTTAGGCATGTAGAGCGTAACGAGGAAGGAGCGTAAGGAGAATATATGACGCAAATGTGAGTGGCAGATGAAGTCGGGGACGCTCGAGGAAGTCATGGCACGACCAAATGAATCAGATATTAGAATAGGGCCATGTCAAGAGTCAGAATAATAGAAAATAATGTATTTTTTTATATGAATACCTCACAAGAGTCCCAGCTGCTCCCGTCTGGCCAATGAGTCTATTGCATCCTCAATTGGGGTATGTTGTGAGACTGAAGGTAGTGGAGAAGGGAAGGAGATGGGGAAGAGGAAGGTGAAGAAGTACCTGGCTCTTCGGATCTGGTCACCAAACACGGCTAAAGCCATTTCAAGCAACGTGTCAATTCTGAATGGTGGTATTACACCAGGGCGATACTAGTAGATATCTTCAACTCTGGAACTATATATTATTTTAAAAGATTTAATCATAACGCCAAAAATCATAACGCCAGAGATCACCATTATATATATCGCGGGTATACGCACATCAAATCCCCAAAGTTTCATCGCAATCGGATTAATGGTATGGGAAAAAATCATAACGCTAGAGCTCACTATTATATACATCGCGGGTATACGCACATCAAATCCCCAAAGTTTCATCGCAATCGGATTAATGGTATGGGAAAAAATCATAACGCTAGAGCTCACTATTATATATATCGCGGGTATACGCACATCAAATCCCCAAAGTTTCATCGCAATCGGATTAATGGTATGGGAAAAAATCATAACGCTAGAGCTCACTATTATATATATCGCGGGTATACGCACATCAAATCCCCAAAGTTTCATCGCAAACGGATGAATGGTTTAGGAACGCATAAGGGACAAACAAAGAAACATTCATTTTTATATATTTAGATTAATTATTAATTACTTATTTATTTTTTCTTGTCAAGGTAAGGAAAGGCCATTTTTATATTTATAACAAACTCCTTGTTACATGAAATAATTGTATATTTATCTATTATTAAAAAAAAATACATAAAAATAATTTTAAAAAATACGCCTATATTGACTGGCTTTTACAAACATATCTATAGCGGAAATTTGAAATGCTCATTGAGAAAAGTCATTAATTCTCCGATTTTTTTCTCTTTCGATCTGCGTAGTCGAAATATTTCTAGAAAAATAAGTGCGTCCTTTACAACGAAAAATAAATTAAATACTTTTATTAAAGAAATGTACAAAATGTATTAAGTATTCTGAAAGACCTATTCAACGTTATTTTATAATAAATATTCGCAAATATAGGTTTAGAGAAGCAGGAGATATAATTTTTTGAAAAAGTAAAAAAACTTTCTTTTCACTCTCCTAAGAAGAATTAACATTTTGATATTTACAGCATTTCAAATTTCCGGAACAGTATTCATGAAGTAAAATATGCTAATTAAAATATGTAGAACCCATGCAGAAGAATAGTAGGTTTTATGTTATCATTGATTATATTATCATTATCGAGGTATGTTATCATAGCCTGTTTGTAACTATGTTCCGTGCAGTTGAACACATCTACTATTTCTGAGAAAGTTTCACCAACTGTATGCAATCTAGATACAAGCCAATATCTAAATGGCTCAGTCCTGTTTTTTTCTTGCATTTTAAAAGAATTTGGTCGGGTAGTTTTTGTTAGTATACGTGAAATAATTAAGTTCAATAAATCTGGGCTGTCTGTAATACCAAATTAAATGATTTTTCAGTCGTTCAGTAAACAAACATAGTAGTAATCTTTTATTTTACGACTCAAATCTTGGACTATATTAAACCCTGTTCTTTTATGCAAACACCTCCCAGCTGCTCCCGTCTGGAACCAGTGAGTCTATGGCGTCCCCAATTGTAGTATGTTGTGAGGATGAAGATAGTGGGGAGGAAAAAGAGTTGAGGAAGAGAAAGGCGCTGAAATCTGGCTATTCTGGTCTCCAAACTCGGCTAAAGCCATTTCAACCAACTTTTCAAATCTGAATGGTGGTCTTACACCAGGGCGATACCGAGAATATCTTCCTCTCTGAAACATGCCACAAATCAACTTTTTTTTTTCTAATTATTTATTGAAACATTTATTATAATTACAATTTTACAACAAATATATATATTTTTTACAGGTATTTTTTTTTACTACCCTTCCATTTAAAGCATTTGCTTGTGTATGGAAGGGGAGTGTACATAAATGCTATTAGTTATTAGTTATAAGTTAGTACTTAAATAATTAATTGTACATAAATATATGTGAGCTACAGTATTTATTTGATAATGGTGTGATTTTTTTTAAAAAAAGAAAGAATGTAATGGAAAACTAAGGATATTTGTAAGATTAATTGACAGTAGTTTTTTTCTTAAGAATATTTTTTAAATGTCTCTTGACAGAGAGCAGTATTCGGGTTTTATCATTAATGCTTCTGATTTCTTCTGGTAGACGATTGAAAAAAGTTCTTCCCTGGTAAGTATAATGATGCTGTGCAAAAGACGTATTTAGTTTTAGGCATAGAAAAACATGTTTAAGTCGAGTTCTGTTTTCATTTAAAAATGGATATTTATCTTTTTCCTTTATAATTTGAATCATTGAATTTTTAATATATAAATCTTTAAATGTGGGTACTTGAAATTCTTCAAACAGGCGTTCTGTTGGGTAGTCTAAGGATTTTTTTAATATAATTTTAATAATTGTCCTTTGTACAATTTCTATTGGAAGAAGGTTACATTTATACGTGGATCCCCAACTAATAATAGCGTATTGTAGAGTGGATTGAACTAAGGCATAGTAGATTAAATATAGATTTTTTATCGACAGAAAATTTCTAATTCTTAAAAATATATATATTAATTTTCTGATTTTGTTTACTACTTGACATATTTGTTCCTTCCATTTCAGATTTTCGTCGATAATTACTCCGAGATATTTAATTTTATTTGTTGTTTTTAATATTGTACAGTTTGATTTGCAATAATTTTGGCTATGAATTTTAGTATTATCGTGTATGACAATGTTAAAATTTTTGGGAGCATCGTTTGGATGGATTGCAAATGGAATTACAAATGTCTTTTCACTATTTAGTGATAGTAAATTAGTGTCGAAAAAATTCTTAAGCGTGTTGATGTCTTCTGTGGCCTTTAATTCTACATTTTCCCAAGTCTTTTCACTTATTATTAATACTGTATCGTCGGCGTATGATGTAATTTGACCATTTAAATGTTGAAAAAAAATATCATTTACATATATGGTAAAAAAAATTGGTCCAAGCACTGTACCTTGCGGGATTCCAAAGCTTGAAATCTCTTGATCACTATTAACATGATTGATTTTTACCACTTGAGGGCGGTTTTTTAAGTAGTTTGTGATCCATTTAATCGCGTTGCCTTTAATGCCAATATCATTTAATTTTTTTAATAGCATCTCATGGGATATGCTATCGAATGCCTTTCTGAGGTCAATAAATATGACCGCACATTTTTTACCTTTATCTAATGATTCGTAAATGTATGAAGTTACGTTAGCAATTGCATCTTGTGTGCTGAGTGATTTAATAAAACCAAACTGGTTTTTGTGTAGTATTTTATTACTATCTAGGAAATTTACCAATTGTTTTTTTACTATTTTTTCAAAGATCTTTCCTATGTTAGAAATTGGACAAATTGGGCAATAATTCGTTACTTGGTGTGGATCACCAGATTTGTAAATAGGTGAGATTATTGTGTTTTTGTAGTTCATTGGAAATATTCCTTTCGGTAAACTCAAGTTTATTAAATGAGTGATGGGTTTTATTAAGTAAGATTTCATAGATTTTAACATGTGTGCCGTAATAGAATCAAAACCGGGAGACGAACCTCCTTTCATATTTTCTATTATTTTTAAAATTTCACATTCTGTTGTTATTTCAAATTTTGAAAGTTTATTACGTTTCTGTAGATTTTTATTTTTATGTTTTTCTGGGTTAGAAGGTTTATGAATATTTTTCGCAAGATTTTTTCCAACAATTGCAAAGAAGGAATTAAATATGTTTGCACATTGTTTAGGCTGTAAATTGGCATCTATAATTTTTTTTATCATGTTCGATGTACTTAATATTTTGTATCTTTTTTGTATTGTCTATGGCCAAATTCACAGTTTTCCACATTTGTTTATGGTTATTTTCTGAAGATAATATTTTATTTTTAAAAAACTCTTCCTGACTTTTTTAATATAAGATGTTAATTTATTTTTATATTTTTTATAAAAAATATATGCTTTTTCATCATGGGGATTTTTTAAAGTTGTTTTATAAAGTTTTTCTTTGTTTCTGATAGATATTATAAGTCCTTTGGTAATCCAAGGTTTTAAACATCTTAATTTTGATTTTATGTGTATTATTATTTCAGTTGTCGAATTTTTAATGTGTTGTGACAGGATTTTTTCAAAGTTAGTCGAACATATTTCGGTATCATCACTCTTTAAAACATTGTTCCAATCTTCCATTTTTAGTTTTTCAGAGAGAATAGTCATGTCTATTGTTGATTTTTTGGGTATTAAATTATGTTTTTTATGTTTAATATTATTATTATACAGAAGTAAGCATGAATGATGATCAGTTATGTTAGTTTTCCAAACAATTGATTTTAGTTTGTGAAGATCTTTAATGTTTACGTTTGTCCAAATGTGATCTAAACAAGATGGAGTATGTTCTTTTATTTCTATAGTATTTTTATTTATGCAAGATATGAAATTTTGTTCAGTCATACAATTGATGTATTCAGTTTTGTTATTATTTTCTATTTTTTCATTAATGTTCACATTAAAATCACCCACCACGAAGCAGAGTTTATTTTTTAATTTTAATAATATGTATTTGAGGTCATTAATAAACTTAATAATACTTGAGCCATGCGTTCTATAGATAGCTATTAAATGATATATTGATTTGCCGAGTTTGAAATGTACTTCAATGCAGTTTACCAAATGTATTGGGTGTTCTATAATGTTAACAATACTAAATTTATTATTTGCAAATATTATTATTCCCGAATTTTTGTTGATATCTACTTTGGTAGAAATATAATTGTACTCAGGTAAGTGATAAGACGGTGAGTCAGCGTTCGTGAATATTTCAGTTAATACTATGAAGTCCGGCTTTTTAATTAAATTATTTATTTTTAGAATTAGTTCATCTAAATTTTTCTGAATGCTACGGATGTTTATGTGCATAATAATTATATCATTGATGTTTTTAGAAATAATTTTGTTACATGAATCAGTACAAATACATTCATATTCTTGAATTTTAATATTTAATTCTAATTCGCTATTTAAGAAATCATCCATTTAATTAATGTATTTTGCAAAATTATATATAATTTTTTTATTCAATGTCGTAGTTTATTCTTTCTTTGGCTAATTTAAGCATGTAAGAACGGAACTTACCTACATGTTTCGCTGTTTGTTCGGTGGTCTATTTCATTCATTTTACTGTTGAAGGAGTTAATTTCTTTCTTCTTGTTAGCTGAGTGACAGTTAATTTTAATGAATTAAGTAATTGTGAATGAACACAAATTAATCACATAAAATTTATTTGCTCACGCCGAGATTTGATCCCGCGACTTTCCAACAAATATAAATTTCTTATAAGTTTGCAATGTCCCCGGTGGCAACCTGTGAAAGGTAGCGTTTATTTGTTGCACCGGGGGCGGCATGCACATTAGTTAGGAATACATTATTTTACATAAATTATAAAATAAGTATTAGGTAATTTATACTTAAAAGAAACAAATATCTTTTCACCAAAATTAGTCGCTGGCGGCACAATACATTAGCATTTCGAAGTCAGAAATTTCAGCAAAATTTCCAAGAAATGACCTCAAAATGTAGAGGATGACACCAGCGATGAACTTTGATGAAAGATGTTTGGAGGGTGCGAACACGTCCGTTACAATTATTATTAATCTTATTTATTTTTTATACTGGGTTTTTACAGATTGTTCACACACATGTGAGAACAACCCAATTATAAAAACTCAGTTAATTATACAAATAAGACAAAAGTAAAAATTTATGTATAATCAATTAGCCAAATAATACAATGATTAATTTTGGAACAGTTAAAATAAAAATTAGAAACAACAGTTAGAAATAGAAAATTATTAAAATACAAAGTTTACTCAAATGACAATTAAAGAGAGGAAAGATAAGAGACATAATTAGAGACACAAATTATACATAATAAATTCGCACATATTTTACAGCAATCGCAGTGCATTTTTTTTATCCATGTAAATTATTATTTAGTAACTATCTTATTATATGGTCGACACTTTTGAGTCAGAGGGCTAAAATACTCAATATTCTTTTTAAATGGTATTCAGGTGAAACACATTATGAATTATTATTTGAAATTTATTTTTTTAAACACGTGCTTGAATTGATCTTTTTTATTTTTTTTTCCCTGTGCTTCTTTTATTTTTTTATCTTCACCCTTCAGGGGTGTTCTAAGGCCATCATTTCAAATTATGGATAAACGAAAGGTGAATTTATGTATTAATTTAATTTAAATGGACAAATTTCAAAATTATTTGTAAGATTGGAGTCGAGATCAGACTTAGAAGAGAGATGATGTTGAATGGAGAGGAGGCAATTTTAGACGAGGCTTGAGATAGAAGTGAGGATGTTTGTTTAGAGAGGGGCACGCAAAAACCATGCGTTCTAAAGTTCTTCAATGTCCGAATCTCATTCGAATAAGTAAGGAAAATTATTATATGAAAAAAGGAATAGCAATAGAGAACCCCATTCCAATTTTTTTTTTTTAATGAATGATGACTTTCTTACTTAAATAACTGCATTTTTATTTTTATTTTTAGAGTTAGTTTTAATAGTTCAAATAATTGTCAAAGATTTAATTTTTCAAGAACCCTCGAAAACCACCGTATGCATGGTGAAACGTGTGACGTCATCACTCCTGAAAAATTACTACAGGATCGGGAAATCAGCTGATCAACTGCCGCCATTTTGAATTCCGTTGTTCGAAGTATTCTCCTTAGAAGCAGCATTACTATTTTTTTCTGTGCAGTAGTTTTTGAATATTTTCAATAATAGATATAAACTAATAAGAGATACCTTTATTTTTGCAACATTATTTAGGCCTAAATAATGTTTCAATAAAGACAACAACTAAATCTCTATAAACAGTATGTAAATAAACGAATACATTAATACGATGGCTTGTGCCATATCACACACTCCCATACAATGACTTTACGGTGACGTCACGACAGGTCGAACAGTGACCACCAAAATTTCAATAATGCCAACTTGACGGCGTATTTTTACGACCCGATTAAAAATGATTTTTTTAATAATTTTTTAAGAACTCTGCATTTAATATTATCAAATAAAACGTATATATTCAGAATCAGCGTTTATTGTTCTATATGAACATATTTTTTTAAAGCCATAATAACTTTTACTGGAGTTCCTTATTGTTGAAAACACGTTTTTTTACGTGATAGTTCTTTGTATTGAGGCATTGTAGACTCCTTTGGAATCATGAGCAATGTGCCAATACTCTGCCCAAACATTGCGGGATCGATATTTTGCGATGGAAAAAAATGTCAGTTAGGGGAATGGTGTTCGTGAAAAAATAGGGTTGAATGCTCCCTCTTTTGCCAAGGAATCCCACAAGGAATCACAGTTACGAATTTTCCAGAACTTTGATTGACGGCTGATAAAAGTGTGAAAAAGTTATTTTAAAAATGTGGTTAATTTCATCCTCACTTTTTAAAAATGATTTTCAAATCTTTTTAAAATTCTTTCAGCTAACCAGGATTAAGCGTAATTTTTAGTGTAGTCTTTGTGGATACATATAAGTACATATTTGGATTTAAAAAACAGATTGTTTTTTGTTCTTTGGATCCTCTTTAATTGTCTAAGGAATGAAGAGATAATGTAAGAAATTGTGAAGATCTCCGGGGTCACTTGTTTCAAAGAATTTGAACATTTCATCAAGTTCTGTAAAATTTCTATTCAAATTCTGTTATTATGTCATTTTGGACTAGTTGTTTAAAGAACCTTCACAAAACCTGAAAATTAACATTGAAATTTGACCAATTCTTCAAATTCAGTGAATTCGCTCATGGAGAAACCAAAAACTTGTTGGCAACTCAATGGGCTCAACACGGCTCAGCTCAATATATCAACCTCCTGAACAAAATCGATATTTTTCTAATCTGACATATCGCAACTCATTCCAAAACTTGACAGGTCGTGAGCCGCAACCATGGCAACCTGTCATCAAGGCAACTGAATCGCCATGGTAGCGGCACACGACGACTTGTGTGCGGACCGCCAATAAATTTCCTGTGGATAGCGATTCAACTTTTTTTTTTCAGTTTCTCCATGAGCGGAAGGCCTTGATATAATCTTTGATTTTCATATTTCGGTATCTAACTAAAAAAATATATATTTTATTTTTTAAATTGACAAAAAACCGATAATAAGCCGAATTTGAGAAATGAATTATTACTAACGTCAAAACTGAATTTCAGGAGACAATTTTATAATATTTTAATGGTTTGGTTTGAAATATTATAAGGAAAAAGTGACTATAATGATTGGGATTTATATTAGAAAATTGGCTGTCAGGAAATTCCGCGAAATCTTTTCAGAGGAGTAATGGACTTTTTATACTTAAATCACTAAGACATAATATTAAAGAAAAATAACCATATTCAGATATATGTATTTTTAAAATGTTGGATTTACATTTTGACATATTTAATTTCTAGAACCGTTTCGATTTTAAGTTTCGATCTTGTCTGGTGTGGTGGGTAAAAGAAAACTATAGACATAAATGAAGAAAATAAACGCCTGGGTTGCCGGGACTGAAACTGAACTGATGTTAAATAATATTATTATTCAATTTATAAAAAAAGTGTCATGAACATAGACTTCCAAATGGATAGACAAGCAGTTACAGATGAGGGGTAAAACCAAACTATGGAGAGCGAAGAGGGGAAAGATGACTGTCATTCGTTGAACAATCAATCTGACAGTATGTAGGCATCTCGCACTACAATATCACCATTTAGTTCTTAAAAGCAAAATCTGCTTTGAATGAATAGACCTTTTTACATGGGAGCGCGAATTGCTTGCCACGTTCAAAACATATTTGCTAAGGCCAAATGCTCGCCCCAAAAAGACTCGCGCCAATACACATATCAATATTTTGTTTCCGTGTTTAGTTAAAACACTTTTACAAATGTTTCATAATTTACTTACCCCTGTAACCAGCGACGAGCACATTGGAGTACCGCCCACATTCGCTATGTGTACATTGATACGTAGATATATTGTATAGCACAAGCTGCCGTTATTTCGTTAAATGTATGGATGTCAACTTCTCGCTGTTCACGGCAAGAATGATGACGTCACACATTTTAGATTCAAGCGAGGCTATATCCCCTCCCCATGGAGCGAGCCGGTTCCAAGGAGGAGCTACAGCCGGCGCCATGTGGAGGGGGAAATAATACGTTTTTATCACTTAGGGCAGGTCCAGATATATTCATATGTCCGTGGTCATGAACAAAAAAAAAGTTCTGAAAGCTGACAGATTGATAATACCTCCAGAAGGTGAAACGGCTGTTGCGCGTTATAATAATTACGTAGCAGAACTTTGTTATACATAAAATGGTCTTTGAAAATTGAATAATTATATGTATTTAACTCCACACATTCTTAGTAAAATAATTTCCCTCTGCGCCTATGTCATCTTTGGGGATGCTGGGTGGAGGGATTTTTTAATGGGAAAGGATTGAGAGGACGTTGTGGAAAAGAAAAATATTACTGGGGGGGGCAGTATGTTCAGGAGTGATATACGTAGGAACCAATCCCTCCCACTGTCGAGAAAGTCCGGCTGGAGAGGTCAAAGGGACTCCCTCAACCTGCCTCTCTCGATCCGGGCCGCTATGCAGCTGGTGGGTAGAAGCAACCTTAACCAAGATCTGAATAAACCTCACCCCATGAACCCCTGCAAAGTCGCCAAACGTATCAAATTACTTGGGGTAACTTGTGACGGAGGTATTGGTTAACACTAAATGGTTCTCTTGGCGGCGGTACCCATACCCGCCACCCAAATTGAATATTATTAACTGCATAAAATTAAAAAATTACCAAAAAAATATTTATAAATATATAAAAATCGGATTTGTTTATCCGAGACACTATCTAGGTTACAAACCAATTCTTTAGTTCTTTGTAAACATTTAAAAAGGTAACATCCAAAAATACGGGAAAAATCAGTCGAAAATAATATTTGTTAATTCTGGATTTTACGTATAAGATCAACAAAAATGTCTTTAAAATAAGGAGTCCCGGTGGCCGAGTTGGTTAAGATAGACGGTAAGAGACCGTTGACTTTTTGTTTTTTATAATAGATATTTTTTCATATTTTCGTTTCGAATTATTATTATTATTATTTTCTCCTTCAATAATGTATATTATATTGATGGGTACTTTCATAGTGTCACGTTTCTTAGAAACTTAACTATTTTTTTGTATTTCGTTTCCCGTCCTCGCACATTACTCAAAACGCTATTTCTCGGGACTTCATTCCTCGCAATAAACCTAAAGTAATTAAGTACGTACTTCAAGACAATTTCTAGATGAAAGTATTTACGAGTCTCCTTTGCAAATTCAATTATGTAACATTTTGTAAGGAAGCAGAGGATAAAGAGAAATCTCAATGGAATGTATTCCGAGAGATAATTAATAGATAATTTAATAGATAATTAAAATAATAAAATAATAATTTAATTGTTTTTTAAATAAAAAGATATATATAAACATATATATTTTTTAAATAACCAGATTTTATTTGAGTCCCATTTGTAAAAATCGGAGTGTCACCCTAGTTGTTTTGAACTACCTTTGTTTCTTGGTGGGTATAGTAATTTATTAAGGATTTGTTTTATGGTCTATATTGTTACAAATTACCCATCTGGTCACCAATATAATATTGTTATTTCTTACTTTCCGCATATAATATTTTAGTGTTTTGGATGTAGTGTTTTGTATTTTAGTGATTTGTGTGTAAATGCACCACTCAAATTTATGAATTTAACCTCAATACAGGCTGCTAGCCTAGTGAGGTTAATATTTTTGTAAAAAAAAAAAATAAGAACACATGTATGGTGAGAAATTATAAATAAATAAATAAATAAATAAATAGATAATTAAGATTTTTTTTATCTTCGGGTTGGGTATTATAAGAGAATGTAGTGATTATGAGATTTTTTTTTAATACCTCGCAACAGTCCCAGATGCTCCTGTCTGGAGCCAGTGAGATTATGGCATCCGCAATTAGGGTAAGTTGTGAGGCTGAAGGTAGTGGAGATGAGAAGGAGATGCGGTAGAGAAAGGTAGAGAAGTACCTGGCCAAACGTGGCTAAAGCCATTTCAAGCAACTTTTCAAATCTGAATGGTGGTTTTACACCAAGGCTTCAATATAATACCCTCCAAAAATTAATTTACATGTGTTATAAATAATATATGGTTTAAAACAAAATGGGCTGAAATACTCCAGTGAAGGAAGGCGTAGGCGGAAGTGTAGACTGTTGTAGAATTGGGAAGGTTTTTTGTCAATAGGGAACAACCTAAGTATTGGACCTTTATTTAAATTTATTTGATTGTTATTAAGTTGCTTGTTATTATTGTTATTATTACCTTGCTATTAAGTTATTGGCTTTTCTTAATTCTAGTGCTTCTAAGCAGTAGCGTAGCGAGGGGGGTCGGGCCGGGTGCCACCCGATAGGGGGGTGACAGTCGACCGTGGGAAAAAATTCACGAAGGATATTGTCACCAAAGAATTGTATACATGAACACGGTCTATTCTATTTTCTTTCATATATGTTCCTCGTGTAATGCTCCGAATTTTGTGTCTAGGTCTTTTATAGGCGAACATGGCCTATATTTGTGGATAAATCTGAAATTCTCTAGCCAACCCCCCCTCCCGACCCCCCCCTCTATGAAGTCGAAATTAGCGTTTCGTTAACTTTAACTTTAATAGGGCGGGGGGGGGGGGTGACACCACTCCCCGGGGGGTGACATCCGCCCCGGGTACCACCCATGCTAGCTACGCCACTGCTTCTAAGTTATTCAATCTGGTACCTATCTCGTTTTTGTGCATTAGGGTGACGCCTGAGCTTTTATCAAATTTATCGTATGTTATCTATCTAATATATAAAATTCTCGTGTCACGGTGTTTGTTGCCATACTCCTCCGAAACGGCTGGACCAATTTTGATGAAATTTTGTGTGCTTATCTGGTAGGTCTGAGAATCGACCAACATCTATTTTTCATACCCCTAAAAGTAAAGGGTGTTCCACTCCGAAGAAAATTATTTTCCCCATACATTTTGTATGGAACGAATTCTCCAATTTTGAAAGAACTGCAGCAATATTGTAAGGGGTATAATATTGAACTGTGAACCGGGGGAGGGGTGAGGGGGGAGGGGGGAGGGGGGAAAGGAACTCAGGAAGGGGGGTTAGCGGGACGGGGGAAGGGGAGAGGGAGAGGGAGAGGGAGAGGGAGAGGGAGAGGGAGAGGGAGAGGGAGAGGGAGAGGGAGAGGGAGAGGGAGAGGGAGAGGGAGAGGGAGAGGGAGAGGGAGAGGGAGAGGGAGAGGGAGAGGGAGAGGGAGAGGGAGAGGGAGAGGGAGAGGGAGAGGGAGAGGGAGAGGGAGAGGGAGAGGGAGAGGGAGAGGGAGAGGGAGAGGGAGAGGGAGAGGGAGAGGGAGAGGGAACGCGAGAGGGGAAAGGATACGCAGGGAGAAACAATTTAGATCAATTCAGCTAATAAGTTGACAACAGTTTTTGATTCTGAGGCGGTACGAAGTTCGCCGGATCAGCTAGTTTATCTATAAGATGGTTTGCAAATTCCGAGAAGCCATTACTGTTTAAACATATTAGGTATTCTTTAACCCGGGTGTTAATGTTTCGTGCCTATGTAAAACACGGGACAATCACTGCATTGGAGTGAATAAATACCCGCTATGTTCCTCTTCCGTACCGTTATTTAAAAACTTACCTATACTATTACTAGTGTAAAATGCTGGTTTGATATCTGAAGGGAGATTTTTTTTTTGAACTCTTTGTTTTATTATTTGCAGGTGGTGGATCGACCCCACGTCCGCCAAGAAGGTGGACCACCGCGTGCAGCGCGGCTTGTTCCTCTTCGCGTGCACCAACTCGTGCATGAACCCACTCGTCTACGGGGCCTTCAATGTGCGGGCACGCGCGCAGGTAAATAGAACGCGCGCGCCCTTGCCCACGCGCGCCAATCAAAGCGACTCAAGGATGACTTCCCTGTCAATATCGCTGCGCACTGTGGAATAGTGTCTAATAATGCTTACTGTAGAATAGAATGTATTTAAATTTAGAATTTAGAATTTATTTTAAATGTGCTCGAAACGAAGTCTACAGGTGATTCCAGAATGATCGGCAGGATAGCATTTATTTGAATATAGAATTTATTTACAGTGTGTTCGAAGTCCATGGGCGATTCCAGAATGATCGATGTCATAGAACTATTTTGATAATGGATTTCATTTAAATTGTGTTCGAATAAAGTCTGTAGGCGATTCCAGAACGATCGGCAGGATAGCATTTATTTGAATACGAAATTTATTTAAAATATGCTCGAAGTCCATGGACTATTCCAGAATGATCGATGTAATAGAACACTTTTGATTGGGGTTTTTGTTTTTAAATGTGCTCGAAACAAATGAAGTCTGCAAGCGATTCCATAATGATTGATAGTAAACGAGCTTACTGTAGAGTAGAACTTATTTATTTAAATAAGGAATTTATTTAAAATAATAAATGCTCTATACGAAAACGAAGTCAATAGTCTATACCAGAATACCTGGAATTTTGTAGATTATTTGAAAAAATACTTGATTGAAATGCTCAAATAGAATGTATGTGTTATTTAAATTTGTAGAAAAATAGGAAATTTTACGATTATAAAATAACATTCATATGATGTATGTTGATATTAATCTTATTCTTTTTACTGCTTGACACGGTTATCTTTGCAGTTGGTTGCGTCAGCACCGTAGATATTGGGATATCGAGCTATTCCTTGGACGAGGTTTTATTCAAAACAATCGAAAGTAATTTTGAATTTTAAAAATAATAGTACGTAATAATAATCACAATATTATTAATTGCAGTATACAATTACCTTATGTACAATTACTTATTCAAAATATTTAAAAAATATATTTTAATGACTGTCCCAACTGCTCCGAACCGCCTGGAATCCCCAATTTTTCTCTGTGGTCATATGGGTAATCACATAAAATGGGGATTACCAGAGCTCCACTGTAGGCAGTTGGATTATCATACAGGGAATTTCCATAGCTTCCAAAATTAGGATTACCATAGCTTCACTACAGACAGTTGAGTTATCAAAAAAGAATTGCCAGAGCTTCACTAGAGACAGTTAGGTTATCACCTAAAATTGGGATTACCATAACTTCACTGTAGACAGGTGAGTTATTATCCCATAGGGGGTTGCCATAGGAGACAGTTAGGTTATCATATAAAAATAGGAATACCATGGCTTCACTACAGTCAGTTGGGATATCACGTATATTAGGAATTACCATCGCTTCACTGTAGACAGTTGGGTTATCACATAAAATGGGGGTAACAGTGGCTTCACTGTAGATAGTTGAGTTATCATATAGGGGATTGCCATAGCGTCACCGTAGACAGTTGGGTTATCACATAAAATGGAGGTAACAGTAGCTTCATTGTAGACAGTTGGGTTATCACATAAAATGGGAATAACTGTAGCTTCACTGTAGACAGTTGAGTTATCATATAAGGAATTGCCATAGATTCACTGTAGACAGTTGAGTTATCACATAAAATGGGGACAACTACTGTAGCTTCACTGTTGACAGTTGAGTTACCAAATAGGGGATTGCCATAGCTTCACTATAGACAGATGGGTTATCACATAAAATAGGGATTGCCACAGCTTCACTGTCTTCAGCTGGGTTATCACATATTGCAATTTTTAAACGCTTTATCCTGTATGTAGGCACTATTTTTATCCATCAATTATTCGCCACATTAACAAATTAATCAGAACCAAACTCAATTAATATTTTATCTTTCGATTACCCACTTAATTCTGCTATCAGCAAATAACGTACCAATGTAGTTCCGCCTGAGCATGCTGCAGACCAGTGCCCCTTGTATGGGTGATCTCTTTGAATCTGAGTTCAAAAGGTCAATGTTTACTCTGATATCTTGAGCTGCTTCTCGTAGAATCCACTGGGAGATTCCTAGCCAATGCCAAAACATACTAAAAACGAACACAAGTATATATTTTTTAAATTAAACGAGTGATACAATTATGCTGTCAATAAATTTTCCAAAAATTAGAGGTTAGATTTTGATTACAGTTAACTACCACCAGAGACCAAATTATTGTAAAAGCAGTTTTAACAAATTCTGCAATTCAATAGAAGATTTTTGCAATAAAACGCAAAAAATAAAAACGCAGATCTGCTACGTTTTAATTTCTATTCCGTAATACTTTCTAAATACCTACGTTACAGTTACAACAAACATCTTAATATTTTCCGGCTACCTCGGAGGGCACGATAATGTGTAGATCAAATGTAAATTCAAAGTAATTTTGAAATTAAAAAGAGATTGGTTTGAATGAAGTATACTTCCGTGGGTTTCCGTATTATGTTTTGAAATTGAGCGGAAATTCCTCTTGCGTATTTTTCTGATTCTTATATAACATTTAATTAATTTTTAGAAGCAATATTTCGATGAAAAACAACTCTCCGAGCAACTTGGATATAGTTTTCTCGGATTATTAAATCAGCTGCACGAAATAAAATCAAAACTAAAGCCGAATTTACATTATCTCATGCTTATTTGTTTTTATTTAATTTATGTGTTGATGTTAATTATTTTTTACCTCATCTTATTATTTATCTTTCTTTTGTTATTTCAAAATATGGAATCTATTACATTTCACTTCCCCTGCATACATTCTGGAATAAACGATTATTATTATTATTATTATTATTACGCAAATAGTTGCGCACAATTTGTTATGTGACATCAGTTGCACTGCTAGTTTCACGTGTAAACATTTTAATCAAGCATCTTTCCAATTGCTGACCCGGCAGTTGATTCCCCGACACTTGGCACCCAGAAATTATAATTATTATAAAATTATATTTTTGTGCATTATTTACTAACTTCAAACCGAAAATCAAATCCATATACATGGTGTCCGGAAACTCGTAGTACAAGCGGGAAACTGGTAAATCTACATCACATTCGGAGTCGATTTGTGATATAACTTTTTTGATTTGAGCTTCCGTTTTCGAGTAAATCGGGTCCGAAGTTGGAATTTTTTTGGTTAAATTTGAAAAAATAGTTCACTAGGGGGTTGATTTCAGCTGTGTAATGTCTTTTAAAATGCATCGAAGGGTAAACTGGGCTCAAAATTTTTTTAAACCTTTAATTGCCGAAAAAATGGAAAAATAGAAAAAAAAAATTAAATCGAAATTCTCAGATCGAAAAAAAAAGTTTTTAGGGTTCTCTACGTGATGTAGATTCACTAATTTTCCGCTTGTACTACGATTTTCATTAAATAATAAGTTGGTACGGATATAAAAGAATTCATTTACAATGCGATTTTTTTACTTATGCAATGGTATAGCAGTGTATATGTTACTGTGAAAGCCGATTTTTCACTAAATCCTAAGATTTACTTGTAAAACCTTAGATTTACCAATTTACGGGCTTTTACAGAAACATATAGACAAGTAGTTTTTTCCTTGATGCATTTGAATGAAAATATGTTTATACTTTTATATTTCGGCGGTACATCCTCTCTGCACTTTCACTTAGAAATATTTTGTTTGTTTTCCCTAAACCGATTGCTTATTGTATATAAGACTGCCGGGGGCCAACTGTAGGGTATGAACTGTAATGAAACCGTCAAGTGTCTCAAATGTTGCAAATTCAACTTAAAAAGTATATTTCAATTTCATCTACACATTTATTTTGGTCTTATAACATACATACCTGTATGCCTGTAAATTATTGTTGTAACTTCTAAATGATTGGGTGAAATTTTATTGGAAACCAGTTTTTACAAAAATACACAAAATACACACATTAGTACAAATTTAGGTTTCCGCACTCCACCCTGATGAAAAAATACATGTATATAATTTTACGTAACTACATAATATATTAAGTATATTAAACTAACATATTACGCTTCGTTAGTTTAAGGAAGGATTTAATTCAATTTATTTAAGCATATAATATAGTAAATAAATTATTGAGAATAGTTTGTAAGACAACTTCTGAAAGAAGGTTCCTAGTTGTTATAATAGGAAATAATAATTTTGTGTTTTTTACGTTTTGTATATATTGTTGATCATAAACGCTGTTTTTTGTTTTTCTTTTTATTATTTTATCCCAACCTATCCTCTCCTTTTTTATACAAGGTTATCTATTTATTTATTAATGAACTGACGTCCAATTTACAATAAAACAACAAGAACTTAAAAAAAGTGTACATTATCAATTTAAAGGTTGATAAATGAAAGGAAAGACTAAATCCGAGGTTAATAGAAATGATAAGTCGATTCAAGTAAAAAAGTCAAACTAGAAATCAAAATAAAAATATCGTCAATTGTTTAGCCACCATCTAAAATCATTTAGACGTATACCAAAAAATGCCATACGTATACCATGCTTATTAAAAAAATATTCACCCTCAGGAAAAATATTCTGTAGCTTATTAAAAATATTCACCCTTAGAAAAAATATGCTACAGCTTATTTAAAAAATATTTACCGTTAGGAAAAATATGCTATGCTAGAAATAAAAATAAAAATATCATCAATAATTGTTTATCCACCATCTAAAATCATTTAGACTTGTACCAAAAATATATGCCACAGTTATAAAAAAATATTCACTCTTAGGAAAAATATGCTGTAGCTTACTAAAAGTATTCACCCTTAGGAAAAATAATCTGTAGCTTATTAAAAATATTCACCCTTAGGAAAAATATGCTACAGCTTATTGAAAAAATATTCACCCTTAGGAAAAATATGCTACGCTAGAAATCAAAATAAATATATCGTTAATTGTTTAGCGACCATCTAAAATAATTTAGAATTATGCCAAAAAAAAATGCCACAGCTTATTAAAAAAATATTAATCTTGGAAAAAGTATGCTACACCTTTTTAAAAAAATATTCACCCTTAAGCGTCGATGACACCGGGCGAGTTTACAAGCTACTATCTACTATGTTTAATAGCGGGTAAATCGGCGAGTGAGATTGTCATGGTGACACACAAAACTATCCACTCGCTTAGAAGCGTAGGAAACTGAGGCCGCTGCTAGCGCCAGTAACAAGAATAACGACGCATGCGTGAACTAATTCTTCTGATGTTTGACAGTCAAAATCAGCTATTTATCGGAAGCCATGTTGGAAACATAGATAAACCAATCACGAGCAAGCGGAGCAAGCGTGTAGGCGAGTAAAGTTGACGACCTTTCAACTTTTTTTCGTAGATTGTCAACAATCTGCTAGTCACTGCTAGTTAGCAAGTAACACGATGACACTGGGCGAGTTTACTAACAGATAGTGAATTTCCTTGATAGTAGCTTGTAAACTCGCCCCGCCTAGGAAAAATAAGCCATAGCTTATTAAAAAATAAGCCATAGCTTATTAAAAAATATTCACCCTTAGGAAAAATAAGCCATAGCTTATTAAAAAAATATTCACCTTTAGGAAAAATAAGCCATAGCATATTAAACAAATATTCCCCCTAAGGAAAAATATGCTATGCTAGAAATCAAAATAAAAATATCGTCAATTGCTTAGCAACCATTTAAAATAATTTATACTTTTACCAAAAAAATATGCCATAGCTTACACTCTGTATACTTCAGTTTAAGAAAAAATTATAACAGTGTGAAGATGGCCGTTATAGACTGAAACCAAACTGAAAAACGAAAAGTAACGGTGATCAATTAAAAAAATTAAATGATTTTAATAAATTGATTATGATTTCAATTTCATTTTGCTGTGTTGTGGTTTCAGAAGTTTATTTAAAAACTGCCCCTCCCCCCCCCCCCCCCCCCCCCCCCTCCTCCCTCAAAAAAGATATTTAATAAAATCTTGTTTGTATGGGGGAAAGTCGTGTTCCGTCCAGACGGAATATCCAGATATTTGAAAATGTTGATTTATTTCACAGAGGCGCGGTCAGGTTACACACCACTCAGTGAACCGGCGGGACCTTTACAGCTGCGGGGTGTCACTGGAACTGCCGCCCTACTCCTCCAGCCGGAAGAAATAGAAGATGGTCACCCTAATACTTCCAATAATACAACTATATCCACGTTAAGATGCAAGCTTAGTGTGAGTGAGGAGAATTATACCTCGTATAATAGTCTTAATAATCACGCATTGTTTATGTGTGTTAGTGACTATTATAAGGTTGCGTTGGTAGTCGGTATACATACAGTTACTCACACACATACGATTGCATTTGTACATGAAATTACTCCTACCTAATAAACCTATTGACCAAGCCAGAAAACAGCGAATTCCAAAGATATAATTCGTCAATAATGTAGTGGAAAAGAAACCATAAACACGGAACTGCTTTATTTTTAGGATTTACGTGCGATTGTCATTTTTTATTATATTTATGTGATAAATTATGGTACTAAGTACAATCATGACAAAATTTGTGTACTGTAGTTATAAATCCTCTTAATTTATGTATTAATTGTATAGAAAGGGAAAAAATAATAAAATTTATAAAGATATTATATTATACAATAAATTTGTTGTTGGTAAGTAGACCCATCGAATGAGTGACATCTCTCGACTTAAAACAAAATCTTGTATAAAATTTATATGTCACTCTTATCTATTGATAAACAATAAAACTATGTTGTATGCATTTGTCCACTGGAGCGTTTTGGCCACATTTTGGCCAATTTGCAAACACCCGCGAGAGTCCACCGGCCGAAATGCGGCCAAGAGATATTTAAAACATTGGAAATATTGGAATTGTTTCAAAAGTTCCGCGCGTTGGAATCTTCAATTTCAAAGCTGACTTACTAGTTAAACAATTTAACAAGAGATGTCTCCTATCTCTTCTGAATTACATGTTATTGACATTCCGCGAACCGAAATTATTTAAATATTTTGTCTTACAAATCTTCGATCATGTGACCGTAGTCAACATACAGAAGTTATAATATTTAATATTGCTGCAAATAGGTATCACGTACGACAAATTTAAAGTAAAAAACAAATGGAGTTTATATGTCTCTATGTTAAAATTCGAATGTATGATTTTTTGAAAGAGAGCGGGAAATATCCAAACCGAACGCTTAAAAATTTACGAGCGCTCAAAGCTGAAAATAATTGTATAGCGGAACGCTTCAGTGGTTATGGATGTTTTGCACTACATAATGGACGTATGTTAATTAAGTACGTTATTTGCTCATCGTCGATTTTATGTTAAGATTAGTATTAGACGGCCTACATTCCAAAATTCATAAATAGGTTTCTGGTATTTTATATAATTACATTAAATACGGGTTTCTAGAAAACATGTTCTGATTAGAAATTTGGAGAATAAAGGCCAATATATTTTTCTAGTTATGATTGTTATGCATTTCTAAAGTCTATTAATTAAGTTATTTGTTAATTTTACCGTCCATTTGTTATTGATGTGTTACTTAATTCAACTCTTGAGCTGTGAGAATTATTAAGACGTTTGTTTCATCAACAGATTTCCAATGCAAACGAGGATTAAACAACTTCTTTTGCAATATTAATCATAAAATTTACGTTCATAACGCTCTCGATACGTTTTTAAATAGTTATCCAGTGCTTCAAATTTAAGGGGAGAAAATCGGAACTATGTTCCTGTTCAAGCGTCGACCTAACCGCTCCGGTTCATAAAATACAATAATAATATCTTACTAAACACTCCCAAAATCCTACTTTTCTTAATCTCCAAAATTATTTACCCTCTACAAATACATAAGTCAACAGATCGGAAGAAAATTTCAAATGAAGAACTGTGTTTCATCATCGTTACGAAATTTTCATTTTGAGAAAATGTAATGGTGATTTGCAGAACGCGTTCTAAATGAGCTATTTAACCAAAACACCAAGAACGGACTTAAATTTTTTTAACAATTCATCAAATATTTGAAATTAATTTTTACGTTCTGTGTAAGTTCTATTCAAGTTCTGCAACTATATCAATACATGCCGGCTTCTTTATAAAACTGAAATAATCACAGAACTTGAATGGAACTTTCAAATTGTGAACTAATTAATCTTTTTGAAACGTCAGTGGCTATATCGGTTTCCATTTAAACCTACATGGAAGGCATTTCTAGTGTGAATTCATTATTCATTCAATATTTTCCCTCCTTTTCGACGGTGTTGGAGATACCAGTTTTTAAAAGATACATTTATGGCCGTAGCCGTTCGTTTACTTTAACGAATACGATGCCATATGTTGATCTGTTTCTAAATAATAATAACTCCGAATGGTTTGGAGAAAGCTTTAAGTTTATTTTTAAAACAACAAATAATTACACACACGACCAACGTTAAATAATCAAGAAGGTTTTCGAGAATAAGTTTTATACGACCAACAGTGAGAATAGCAGAAACCGGAATGAGTTGATGACGGCGTTGCCGTGACAACCAGTGATGCAATCCGCTTTGGGATGCCCGTGATAAAAATCCGCGTAACTTATTTCTGTCAGTACTTATTCCCACACATTATTCAAACTTACGCTAATCTATAAACACTTTACCTCTCATATTTCGTCGCCCCAGTTTGTATGTTCGATACACCATTTTAGTTTTTGTTCAATCTCCACTTTAAAATGAAAAATAAAGTATAAAAAATGATAGTTAATAACTTAACTTAGAATTATTTAAAATAATGAGACCTTTACCTTTACGGAAATAGCTTTATCTTAAACACCTTTCATAATTTTTTATCGTAAAAATTTCTAATGGTCAATTGAACATACAAGAACTAAGGCGACGATTTGTCAATAGCCAAACACTTCCATTTTCAAAATACTGCACAATTTGTAAACGATTTCACAAAAGTGTCTGTCACTAATGTTAAATATTATAAATACCAGTGATTTCACCTGATATCTGGAATAACGGGTACCATCAACACATTTCCAATGGTGGACATAAATAATAATTTGACATGCTCTGGCAGTTTAGCGGGAACTTAAAATGAAGAATAAAAATTTTTAAAAAATACTACCAACAAATAAATCGTAAATATTTTTTTTTAAAAACATGCTGATGTCAATGCTGCATAAATTTAAAATCACACGTGCACGTGTTTACAATTTCAGCATAATATATTATGTTAATGTTGATCCAATGTGTTTACATCAGATCTATTAATTTTGTCTTGGAAACAAATGCTGAGTATAAGTAATGAGGATAATGCAGTAGTCTTGCCACTGTCAAGACTGAAATAGCAAGAGAAATATTGGTCACGAGGGAGTTCATATATATAATCTCCTTCCAGATAACCTAAAAACGGAAAATAATATAAAAACATTTAAAAAAAAAAACTATTTAAACTCAAAATGTTGGAACAAAATTAAAAATATTACTTCTTACTACTGTACTATATAAGCTCTGTATTTAAGTTAAGAAAGCGAAATATTATGTTTCTTTTAACTTAATAATAATAAAAAAAATAAATAAAAAAACGGGAGAAAGAATCCGCGAGCCGAACCACGAATTATGGGAATGGAACGAAGCAACCGCAAACAGCGTGAAAGGCCGGCCGCTTGCGGTCGCTGGAACACGCTAGCGGCTAGAAGATAAAATTATACAAGCATTTACATTTTCCCTGAAATATTCTATTACCAATACGCATTTAAACATGTTGCCGCCAAGCAAAAGCAAATTTACGAAGAAAATAAAATCACACTTTTTTCCTGGTTTCTTAGTATTATTTTGAATGGACCTTTCCAGAATCTCAATTCAATACAAGCCATAGCATTCCTAATTTCTACCGTTTTATAACATATCTCATAGCATACTCTTGAAGGCTTTAAGTTTTCAAGTTTCTAAAAAAAATACTCGTATTTCTTATTTTTGAAGACATCTATACATTTGCCACGCCGAAACAGTAATTATATAAAATTCCCTCGTTGGAAAAAAATCGCCATGTACCCTCCGAAAATTATTATGATCACGTTTTTCTCTGTTATTTTACAAGTTATATGAATGTCCATCACAGTGTTTCTTTAAATGCTGTTTAAAACATTTCCCGCGTATATCACAGTGTTTCTTGAAATGTTATTTTAAACATTTCATATGACATTTTTGCTCTGTTTTACACGAGTAGTTCACACGGGCTCGAAAAGAAGAAGATGGAGAGATACGAAATTACGAATGTTAGAGGAGAGCGCTAACATTTACAGCCACCAAATCGATTCAAAAATTGCGAAAATGTTTAATAAAACGCGACTCGTTTAAAATAGAGCAAAAATCTCGCGGACATTGTCTTAAACAGCATTTAAAGAAACACTGTGAATTTTTTCATACATATAACTTGTAAAATAACTGAAACAAACTTTTTCGTTATTTGTTTTTGGGGTGTTATGCCGTGTTACGCTACCTCCTTCTTTAGCCAACGTTTCGGACATCGTTGCAGTGTCCATCATCAGGGCAGATCCGGCAGATCCGGCAGATCCGACAGATCCGGTAGATGTGACACATCTACCGGATCACACATGATGACCGCAACGATGTCCGAAACATTGGCTAAAGAAGGAGGTAGCGCAACACGGCATAACACCCCAAAAACAAATAACGAAAATGCTTTTGGCCGTGAAAATCTTAAAACTTATCTGAAACAAACTTGTTTATAATAATTTTTGGAACATACTTTGCGATTTTTTTCTATCGAGGGAATTTTATATAATTTGCGTTTCGTCGCGGGCAATGTCTAGATATTATCTTCAAGAATAACATATATTTTTTCAAGAACTTTAAAACTTAACGTGTTTAAGGGAGATGTGTAAGAAATCGGTCGAACTTCGGGTTGTGGGGCCTTAAACATTTTCACAATTTTCGCTTAAATATTATCGTTTTTAATATTAACGCGCTCCCCCTAACATTCGTATTTACATTTCTCCCCTTCATCTTTTTGAGCGCTTACTACCGGGCCTTCATACTGTTTCCCAAAAATATTTCGTAAAAACTCTCAATGTTTTTTTATCCAGAAATATAGAATGATAAAGTTCTTAGATTTCTCTACAGTCTATAAGTACCTGGAAGCAGGCTTTGTCCTGTATTGTTACTTATGAGACAATGTCCGTTCTAAATCTTTCACTAGAAGCGGGCGCCGGGTTTATTTACAAATCCCCTTAAATAATCATTTGTTCAACTAAATAAATTAAGCGAGAGTTCCGGTTTGAACACTTATTAAGTTCAAGCACTGAGTTACTAGGGGAAAATAAAATTTATCTTCATTTCAAACATTCCTTTTACAAAAAATATCAGATAAAATTTTGAAGATATATCAAACAGTTTTCCTCATCATTTTCACGATTTTACGTTAAAATAACAATATTTGGATAATTTGTATAGCGCTGTTTTTGAGGAAAATCACCTCAATCGCGTTCATCGAATTTATAATATGTTTCTACAATACTCTACAATACAATACTAACTGCAAATAAGAACTCTAGATACTAATATCTACAGCCTGTATGTCGGACGAATATCTACAGCTCATGTGTTGGACTAATATCTATGAACTTCAGAGTGAGGACCAATATCTACTAAGGTCGGACGAATATCCATGACGGTCCCAGTGGTGACTAATATCTATGGCTATTATCTATATTGGACTAATATCTACAGAGGGCAGCTGAGCAAGAGGTTGAACGGAAAAGCATAAATTACTTCAATTACGTAATTACTAATTACGTAAAGGCTTAAACGTTAAAAGTACGTACATGAAGTTTTTGCATAATATTACGTATTTTGCTGTTTACGAGGACAATAATTTATTGAACAAACATGGAGGTCATAATACAAAGATATTTATTTCGAAATACACGGCACCACAACCTAACCTAACCTAACCTAACTGACATAGAAATGGTCATGGTAACAGACTAAAAAATTTAGAAGTACTCGAAATAAAGAAAGCTGTTAAAACAAAAACCCAAATCCTTAATAATGAGCTAAATGTGTCCAATAGTCCGATATATAGGGATTTTTACATGCATACATACTTAAATTAAGTTTTTTAAACTGCATACGAAACATCACGTTATTCCAATATGCTATACATAATAGGCCACTTGCATGGATTTCATAACGACTTGGAAAAAATCGTGTGGATAGATCTTTTTACTAAGATTAAGAAAATGTTAGTAAAATTGTTTAGAAATGTACAGATTTTTTTATTTTTAAATAAATAAATCCATTATTTGGGCTCGTGACGTCACTACATTAAATTGTAAAATTCCACACTGATTTATTTTTTTATATGGCATCACTTTGATTTCAGGCGAATTTTTGAATTCGTTCACTAGATTTATTGTTTGTTCTCTGCGAACTTATCATTTGGTTTCACTTTTTGACAGATGTTCTGAAGAGAACCCCGTACATTTACTGATGTACGGGGTTCTCTTCAGAACGTGAAGATGATGTCGGTACGTGTTTTAGAGGTATAATGATTATGGTGCTGATTTTAACAAAATTAAATTTTATAATATTCTTATTATTATTATTATTTACAAGTACAAGTATATTACATTGAATTTAGTAATATAGACGCTATACATTATAATGATATATGATCAATAAAATGGATCAAGGAAAAAAATATTTATGAGATGTAATATTTTTGATATGCCTCATTATTCTCCTGTACCATTAGTGTGGAAAACGTTCTTTTTTTTAAATGATTTTCGGCTACGTAATTATCGTTTTTTCACACCTATAAAATTATGTCCCGTCTTTCCGGTTTATAAAAAATGGTCTGATTTTTCGGATTGAAATTTTCAAAAAATCCCCAGGGTTTCAAAAATACGATTAAAAAAAAATAATAATACAGAATGTCTTAGAATATTTGCTTAAACTGGAAAATTTTTTTAAAAAATTATATGCAAGTGGCCTATTGCAAATCCAACCTCTGCCAGTGCTTGTAGATACTCGTCCACACTTTGGTTTTCATAGATATTGGTCAGCAGTTTGAGCTGTAGATATTCGTCCTCACTTTGGTTCTCATAGATATTAGTCAGCAGTTTGAACTGTAGATATTCGTCCTCACTTTGGTTCTCATAGATATTAGTCCGATTTGTTCAGTTTTTGGAATTCCTGAAGATATTAGTGGACGCCTCCCAAATAAGTCCCGCAAGCTTTGTACGCTTTTGACAACAGCTCGTAGAAAAAGTTGTGTCCCGCTTACCGGCAACGGCGAGAAATATAATCTGAACGGTGTTAGAAAGAAAAAACCACGCATTATATTCAAATCTAAAAGTTAACCGGAGAATAATTAAAATGTCCACCTCAACGTAATCAAAGTTTCCGACAACAATTTGAAAAAAATTTATGATTTTTTTTATCAAATAATAAACGTGAAACGAGGTGATAATAACGTTTATAACACGTTTGTCTAATAAAATGAGAACGTGTATATTCTTTTCGTTATCAATGAATTTTAATGTTTATTTTTAATAATACAATTTGAAGGCTCACTTCATCACCTTTCAAAACAGATTTTAGTTTTCGGATATGTTCAGAAATATTCCATTTATTTGGAGTTTATTCTTCTGACAGAATATGACTAAAGCCCTAGGCCTAGAGGCTAGACAAAATCCATCATCCACCAGCATACTAATTCAAAACTATATGTACAATGGATTTGTTATGTACGTATTTAGTGTGTTCCTTAAAAATATGGTTGTGTTGAAAAATTCTATGTTCACTTATTGTTAGTATTAAAAAATAAATTGTTTGTAATGTGTTAATAATACACTATACCAGTGGCGTGCACCCCATAAAGGCTGAAAAGCTGTGACTACCATCAGAAAAACGAACAATATCCTTTTATCAAAATTAAATTAACAAAATGGAAAGAAAGTGCAAAATTCATCTAGTTCACATATATTTTTACACGTGTACGATAAATAGTATATTTTAACTTATTTTAATTCCCGAATAAAATCACGATAATGAAGGTTTTTTATATTTTTTTTACATTGACAAATGAATGATCTATTGTATAACGATTTGAAATGTGATATTTTGGATTTGCCGCCAAAACTACATGTTCGTTTTATTTGTGAATTCGGCGGGGTTGACGTCACGCCGGGCAACGTTGACGACAGACGTCTTGCCTGCCAGTGGCGGTTTCTGTCATAATAAGCTTCTGGCTAATTGGAATCTTTTCGGAATATGCGGTTTTTTTTTCAAATCGATAGTTACGAATGAAAATATTAAATTTACGCTTTTTATTTTTCTGGCTAAGTTCTCCATCACGACACAAACAACATTTTCCCCATGCTGTGGTGGGAGTTAGTGATTTTCAAAGATTGTCAGGTCAGGTCTCCCGGGAATGTTTGTCATTCATTTTAAAACGAAATTTAAGAAAAAAATACCATAAATGAAATAATCACATTTTCTTAGAATATAGGGTGAAGGGTGAAAGCAAGAAAATAATTGAAAAAATTATCACAATCAGAAAAAAACAACTTTAAATCTTCCACACATTTTTAAAAATACCCTGTTATTAACTTGGCCACAACAATCGGTAGTAAAATGGTAACAAAATGGTAAATTCCAACTACAAAATTAGGAAGTATTCATATACGAACTTGTAAACTACAAAGGTAAGTAAAGCACGCCACTGGTATACCTGTATACATGTATCCGGAGGAAAAGTGCGCAAAATTCGGGAGGTGATTCTACATGACGGTAGAAGTAAAAAATATATTTTTTTTAAATTCCTCATAGAAGAATATTTTTTTTCCATATGAACAATTGAACTTTATTATCCGAAAACTACATTAAAACGATGGAATTTCGAAAAAAGGTAATAACTATTTTTAAATTGTACTATCTTATAAAATCACCTCCCGAAGTTTGTACACATTTCCACCGTGTATATACTGTGTATTATAAAGTAGATATTAAGAAGTACAGAAAAAAAAATTATAGTTGTGTCAATTTTAATTCGTTGAGATTACATCTTAAAGTATACCTATGGTACCTAACTATGAAAGTACTAAATTATGTGATAATTAGTTATCTATGTATTTTAATTATTTTTATGTCCTCCTTCGAATGTAATGATATGGTAATAAAACTATTCATAAGTTGATAATAACAAGAGACTCGAAAAATTCGCATTATCGTTAACGGAATTTTTTACGCAAAATTCGTTTTTTTCGCAAAATTCGCAATGTTTGGGCAAATAACTTAAATTTTCGTGGTTTTTCGCGATTGATGGCTTTTATTAAATAAGAAAGTAATATTATACGTTGAAAATATTTCTTTACCAATGATTTCGACACGCTTTATAGTCATAAAAAGAAACGTAGGATACCGTGAAAAGGCCACTCTTTTTAAAATGCGTTCTTCCATTTTATTTGCTGCAAAATACTAAAAAATCCACATAACGTTACATTTGTGGAAAAAAAATATGTTAAGCGCATTTTTACAAAAACTGCGCGAATTTCTCGTAAATACTACGCGAAATTTTCAGGTCCCTAGTAATAACACGAAATATTTTAAAGAAATTAAACAATTTAGTTTTATGTCAACAAATGTGATTTCCAAAATGTTGAAAAGTAATACTCTTTTCCAAATTCAAACAAAATTCTTTAAAAAGTGTTACGATTAACCCCCTTGATTGTATTTTCAATGGGCTTAAAAAAATCATGTAAATAGACGATTTAAATACATGTAAATACACCGAAAAAACCAAAATGTGTAAAATATATTTTAAATAAATTATAACATTTTTTCTCGACTGCATCAACTTCCGTCAATTTCCATATGTGATTTTCTTGATTCTCTCTCTCTTATGGTGTGGTTGTATTGAAGATTCTCTTATTTTTACTCGCAGTAGGTTTCAAAAATTTTGAACTTGAAGCATTCGCTGATGAACTCCTAAATTTAGTTCCGTTTCCAATAGTTGCAAGGTGTTTTAAGGAAGCGTCTATTTTTTCTTTATATCAAAATTTCTTCTATCTTCCTTGTTCCATTCTGGAGCCCTAAGAAAATAGTTCTCAATATTAGGTCACTATCTCGAACCGAAACCGGAACGTAACAAACAAATTCACAGACAGGTGAAACGCCATATATGCGGTCGGGTCAATTAGCTCAATTGGTTGAGTGTTGGTCCCGGATCTGGGTCATCTTTTTTGAAGTGAAACTTCTTTAGCCTCGTTGTGATTTGAAATTCAGATGAAACGGAAGTGCGTCACTAAAATTTATTATTTGACGATACTCGGTTCTAATTTTTTTTATATGAGCTCCACACAGTATGTCATACAGTATGTCAGCCTATGTCATCTTTGGGGATGCTGTGTGGAGGATTTTTTTAGGGAAAGGAAGGAGAGGAGAGTTCTGGGCACCCCCGCTAAATCACCAAACGTAGCGAACCTCTTGGGGTGACCTATAGCAGAGGTGTTGGTTATCCAATAAAGGTTCCCGGGGCGGCGGTACCCATTCCCGCCTCCCAAATTGAAATGTGCGCATAGCCGTGAATTTTATGCGGTAAATTCACGGCTACGCGCGAGCCTCCGATAGCGCAGCGGTATAAAGCGCCCGACTCTCAGCTCCCAGAGGGACTTTCAGCAAACTGAGGTTCAAATCCTACCAAATCCAAATAAAAATAAACGTTTTTATTTTTGTAAAATCATTATCCAATCTTCAAACCATTTTAAAATAAACAGGCAAAAGAAAATAAAGCGACATCTAGCGACTTTCTAATTTCACTTCTACCATGTGTGAATTGCACACTCTGATTTTTTTATCTTCGGAGTCTTATTCTTTTTAATATTTTCATTTGAAGTTTTCAATATAATTATGAATATCTATCTCACTCTCCCCTAAGAAAATCTCTCCCTCCGCCTGCCTGGACCAAATGTTGCTTACTCCCTTGGGTAGGTACTATTTAGGGTAAGTGTTAGGCAAAAATATTAAACATTTAACTGGTATCTTACCTACACAGTAGTGGGAAACTCTTTATTGTACATATTAATAAATTAATGTTTAATAACTGATATTTAATTATCCCAAAATTTCGGGGAAAGTAGCGCTTATAAAGAATGTATTTACATATATCAAACGTTAAACTATCATACCTGTGTAATTCTGTAAATATATAGTACCTACTTCAAATGAGTGTTTATTATTGTAAATAAATATATTAATAAATAAACTTCTAGAAATTTCGAAAAAGGCCTATTTATTTTTTCATTTAACCCAGAAATATAATTTGTAATGTTTTTATTTGCGCATTCAAGATCTTTGAATGAAGTCCTAACTTCCAAATGATTGAACACGGGATGCTTCGAACGGAAATCTAAATACTTGAATTTTAATGTCCTTTTCCATTTCAATCATAAAAAATGTATTTATTTTGTTAGGTTTCTTGTTTCGTTTAGAATTATTAGTACCTGTTATCTTCTTCTTCGATGATTTATTATTTAGTATACACAAATATATTATTTCGTTTTTACTTTGGTTTTGTGTTATTTTTTATTTGTTTTCTGTTTTAATTTATTTACGTTCGCCTTCATCTTCTTCCGGAGCCCTCTCTTACTGGAAACGGCTTTCGAGAAGAGAGATTGGATTAAAGTGAAACAATACATCCCCACCTGCCATATTCCTATCACCGTCTTCATCCTCACAACAAGTCTCACAAGGGGATGACACGGTCACGCTGGCA
The DNA here is from genome assembly GCA_917880885.1 of Limnephilus marmoratus. Taxonomy (NCBI): domain Eukaryota; kingdom Metazoa; phylum Arthropoda; class Insecta; order Trichoptera; family Limnephilidae; genus Limnephilus; species Limnephilus marmoratus. The sequence goes on along the minus strand of OU862924.1, from coordinate 41,811,102 downwards.
ACGGACGCTTGGCATCTTCATACACATGTTAAAAATTATTTCAACCTTCCATACACCAACAAAAAAATACTCGATCTAATATTAGGAATAATCATTTAAATCAGTGGTTTTCAAAAATGGGGGTTCGCAATATCGTGGTACGAATGTAGGTTTTAAAACACAGCTCTACCTTTGGGAAATTAAGCCAAACTTTGTAAAACTTTGCTCTACAAAGCAAGCTCAAGGGTTACAATATCTCTACATATGTTAAGAGGGCATTACCAGAGAAAGCCGGAAATACGTCATTTTCAAAAAAGTTTTTAGACGTATTGACTCTTTTCCACAAAAAATTATAAATGGATTTCGAAAGATTGTTCTTTTATCTAGCATAGTTATGTAATAAATTTTTAGAATTTTTTTTAATTTTTAGTATAATAAGGTTATTCCATAGGTCGTTGGCAGATTTGTTAAATTTTCAAAAAAGTTTTTGTATTATACCACGCCCATTTTAAATAATGTAATCATGCAGTAAAATAAATCAATACATTATCTAGTAAAGTTATGTATTAGAATTTTAATTTTAGTTTCAATAAAATCATTAAAAAATATGTACGTACATGTGTTTCTTGACGAAAATTGGTCCATTTGTGTATTTATTTGCGCACTTACGAACTAATATATTTCAGATTTTTTTAACATTCTTATTAAATTTAGACATTATTGAAAAATGATAAATACTTATAATCAAAAAATAACTACAAATAGTACACTATTTTAATAGTTTTATCATCACGCCTTTAAGCATTTTTGGATGAAGGTATAAATTAAAGCTAATTTGGATTGAAATACATTCGATATTGAGTTATAATTTTAAAAAGCTGGTACGGAGAATAATCAATCTTTCTCATTGTAACCGCCCTGCACGATTGGAAGAACAACTTTCAACGAAATGTGGATTTTCGTCCGCTGGCTGGTTAAACGCTCTTAACATTGTACAATTGATTATACAGAGTATAACGGGAAATCGGGCTTTTATTTTAACTACTGTTACACGAGAAACTCTTATTCTACAAAATGTTTTGGGGTTAAAAATTCATTCCCTCTATATACTTTCTGAGTTTAAAGTTGTATATGGACAGCACGATTTTTTTTTCGTCAAAATAAAAAGGCATGGAACAAAATTTGTTCAATTTCGCGTGTAGAATCACTAGTTAAAAATGCGATTGTTAAATTCATGTAATAATGATAACAAACTTACAAATGAACGTGTTTTTTATTACAATTGTACATAAGTTAGATGGAGGGTGTGGGGTACAACAAATTTTGGTAATTATCGGTTCGGACTGGCCACGCTTATTACGAATAATTTTTAGAAAAAAACTTTAGATTCGCCTTAATTACTATAAAAGGAAACTTTTTGGCTTTGGGGCGGCGGAAAATAATGCATTTTAATTTTCAATTGCATAAAACCAAAATTCACTTCGCGAACCGACGCAGCGAAAATCCACGGCCGTAGCTGTCACTGTTATGGACTGTAGCTGACTTCGTGGGATACCTACATGAAATACCGCGAATCACAAACCATGTTGCACAAACCTAGCGTAGCCGCTAAACCACTTGAAAACTGGGATGTTTTTCTTGCGTTGACGCGAGCAGGCGTTGTAAAGGGGCACATTCTTTTGTATCACAAACCATGTTACACAAACAAGCCCGCTAGACAAATTTCATAATTACGCGCTTTATCCCACGAAGTCAGCTACAGTCCATAACAGTGACAGCTACGGCTGCGGATTTTCGCTGCGTCGTCGGTTCGCGAAGTGAATTTTGGTTTTATGCAATTGAAAATTAAAATGCATTATTTTCCGCCGCCCCAAAGCCAAAAAGTTTCCTTTTATAGTAATTAAGGCGAATCTAAAGTTTTTTTCTAAAAATTATTCGTAATAAGCGTGGCCAGTCCGAACCGATATTTACCCAAATTTTTATTAAGAGTCAAGGGGTACGCAGGCTCGAAAAGGTTGAACACCGCTGATTTAGATACTCGTTTGTACCTAGATTGCATGCAGTTGACAATATTTTCTCAGAAGTACTGTGATTCATGTGTTCAACCGCACGGAATATAATTATAAAAAGACTATAATAACATTCCTCAATAATAATAATCAATATTAGCGTAATACTTTTCTTCTGCACAGGCTCTTTATAATTTTGAGAAGAAACCGGGAGGCGTTTTGTTCGTACAAACGTATTCCCCATGTTCCTCTCTGGATTTTGACACTAGTGTAAATATTTTTATAATATAAGTAGATATCGACCAAAGGAGTGTCGGTACGTTTTGCTTTTTGTTGTAAGAAACTTCTTATAAGAGTTAGGACCCTTTAAAAATCATAAAAAAATGTCCGGTTTGAACGCCGTCAACCGACGTTCAGTTTACAAACTAGACAATGTATTTTTAAAAAAAGCAAAACAAAAAATATTTTCTTCCAATGCAGTTGGAAAAAAATAGGTTCAGTTTTGGAGGAAAAAAATTACATTTAATTTTATTACAATACCTATCGTCATTCTTCATTATGTTAACACAAAATTGCGATATATAATAATAGATAATAATATACCTAACTATATGCAATTCTAATTTTGAGATCAGTGGAATGAAAAAATATCTTTTTCCCTTTTATGCCTTTTAATTTTTAACAAAAATGTAGGTTACACAGCTTTAGATTACCACCATGACTATATTTTTAAACGACTTCAAAAAAGGAGGAGGTTCTCAATTCGACTGTATTTTTTTTTTTTATTTCCTCAGAACTTTTGACTGGGTGAACCGATATTGATGGTTCTTTTTTATTTAGCTGGTGCTTCCCTTGTGGTCCCACTTCAATTTAGTCCAGTTCTGACAATGGCATCCATGAGAAAACGATTTAAATCTTAAATTTTCAATTAAGTATGTGCGCGACAAATGGAGGAATAACTCAATATCACGCCAACCGATTTCGATGATTCTTTCTTTATTGATGTACTTCGAGGGTAGTTTGATGAGAGTTTGGTTAGATTCTGATTATGGGATCCATGGCAAAGTAACGGAACTCTTCAATTCTTATTAGGAGCAAATTAACGATACTCAGCTGAATCTTTTATAGGCTATCTTATTATTTTTTTTTTTATTTTTAGTGCATATTATTTTGTTTTGGAATATGTTTTTTTTTGTTAAAATTTTTGTTTATATTATTGCCATTTGAACAAAAGTGGCGCCCTCCTATGTTTTCTACACTTATTTGACAAACTGTAGGTATAATACACAAAAAAAAATATTTTTTAATAAAAATGTTTATACATAAATAGAGGTAATAAAAACAATTGTATCGATCTTTAAATACGTTATCTATTTTCAAAAGGTGTTGATTAATAATAGAAATATGAGTTAACATGCTAAGGTGTACTGAATATTAAAATACAATTATTAACCTACATTTATAATTTTACAAAACGTTTACAAATAAGACATATTATAATAATTATTATTTTAAGTTTTGACAGCCAAAAAAGCATGGAACGAAATCCTTACAAATATTTTATATTATATTCTATTAGGTTTTGTAAACCATAAAGGTTATTAAGGTACGTTATATGGCAATTATTTCTAGCGTCAAGTCAGCTTTTAGTATCAAATGACTTAATTATTCAAATGAAAGCACTTTATAAGCAGAGCTTCAATACAAACAAGCAAATAACATTTAGGCTCTATCTAGTCCACGCCTAAACAGTATTTAGTAGTTTTGGCGTGTTAGGCGGTTTCCCTAATAAACATAAGTATGTAATTAAAGTATTTTATTTGTCTCTATTTAATGATACTCGGACCAAAATAGAAGATTCGTCAACAATGTACCACATTTCCCTTTTGTTAATATTTATATATTTATTTTCGGAAAATCGACAATTAACATTTTTCCAGTTTGTACATGTTTGTATAGCCAAAATAAAACCAATCATGCATTTCCTCCTTGCGACTTTACCTCTGATTAAACAGCATAATATTTTTTTTTAAATAATAAAATTTTTGATAAAGGAGTATGAGACCAAAAATTTTATAAAACAAAAGATTAAGTATACACAACTAAAATTTACATTGGTAACCGTAAGAAGCCAGGTTGTACATATAAATCAAATCATAACAGAATTAAAGTATAAACGATGGAAACATAGACACATAGCATATTCATGAAACATCAGAGAAATACTCTTTTATGTACCCCTTATATTTGGTAAGTTCGGAATTAAAAATGTTCACCTTGGATAATATGATATTGTAACTATTGCATATTCTGTTCAGACAAGAATTTTGCTTACAGTTTGTCTTGCATTGATCAACCCTGAACAGGACGGAAGAGCGTGTTGTACGCGCAGGTACATTAAATTGAATTTTATTTAGCAGCTCTGGGCATTGAATATTATTGTTAACTAATTTATACAGGAATATTGCATCCAAATGATACCTTCGTACACTCAATGAATCAATTTTAAAGTATGAAGCTGCCTCTGCATAATTATTAAATTTTACATATGACTTGCAACAAAGATATTTGAGGAATTTGTTTAGAATTGCTTCAATTTTGTTTGTATGGATTTTATAAAATGGAGACCAAACATCTGACGCAAACTCCAAATGACTTAGCATGTAGATAGAACATATTTTGGATTCACGATTTATTTATTTATACAGGGTGTATCAGCACGTATCTGGAGGACTTTAATCAGAAATTCCCGAGCATATTTGGAGTAAGAAATGTATAGGTATGGTGGTGGTGTTTTATTTTCATTAAAAAATATGTTTCCATCAAGCATTGCAACTGAGTAGTCGGGTATATACTAGCGGGTCACGCGATAAGTAGTCTGTCTCGTTTCAGCAGGACGGAAATACACGAAACAGCGCGCCTGTAGGAGAGTGATCAGTGTCGACGTGTGATTGAAAAACCTTTTTTTTTATGGAAGAAATAAATCATCGGACAGCAAAATGACAACTACTTCTTGTATTTAAGAATCGTTGGTTAGAATCCTTCGGCCTCTACAGCCTGCATTTACATCCTGTACAGTCCGACATTACTATTCAGTAGTCGTACCTATGTATAGTGGCTACATATTGGATAAGTTCGCCGAGTTATCTACCCTTTGCAAGTGTGTATTTGTTTATTTATTAATACATGTCATAAAATAACCCTTTCGGAAAACCAAGAAATTTTTGACACTTAATGAAAAACCTTTAAAAAAATTAACTCTTTCTTTTAAAGAATAGTCAAGAAATTCGGACACTTTTAGGATGCGCCAACTATTTTATACAGTGTATTAGTCATTAGAGTATGTAGTTTCAATGTCTATTAACAGATGTCGTTGGAATAGGTAGTTATAAATAGTTTTAAAATGTATCAACAGAGGTCAGTAGTACAGTCCCCCGTTCGGGTGTAAAACCCAAACGATTACGAAGATATCCGATCTACACGACGTTAAGACCAATTAAATGTTCAATGTGAATATGATACGATAATAAAAATACTCTTAATCTCGACGAACCGAAGTATTATTGAAAACTCCCGATCATCAGAATTGCATTGCCAATCAAAAGAATTAAAAGTACACCACAGTATTATTTTAGAATTAGAAACATATTGACATAGTATATCAAAGTTTTTTTTTTAAACTTACAACTATTTTACGCTTTTAAAGTTTTGATTCTATGAATGAATAACTAATACGTGTTTAAGGTAGTGGTGAAACCGCCATGTTGCATAATTTTTTGTTTTTTTTTTTAAATCTTAAATAAAATATCACACAAAACATTGCAAATCTTCATAGGAAGAGCGGCGTATCATCCATTGAATTCAATATCAGGGGGTTAACAGTTGTAAAATCTTGCCATGTCTGGGGTCATTTGAGGTCAATCATAGATAATAGAAACGAACGGAGATAATATACAAACAAACGGACACACGACGCCAGCACAATGCACTAAACCGCTCCCAACTAGTGAATAAATTATAAAGCAAAAATTAAGTCAAAAGGGCTAAATACATTAGTATATTGTGACTAAATTATTCCAGCCTTCTCATCAAATGATTAACCCTTTTGGGGGCACCACCCAGTCTCCTAAAATGACGTTATTGTTTTCGTTTAAAATATATTTAAACGAAATACAGGATAATCTCCTCGAACCATGAAGAGCGACACGCGGCTACATGCTTCTTTTAAAATAGCTAAATACTTTGCAGCAAAGGGTAAATAGAATGCATGAAATGATTACTGACCGAAAATAAATGCATTGAACTTTTTTATCAATGCGCAAGAAATTGCTTGCTTGGCAAAAATAATAATTGTCTAAATTGCTAACGGTCGCTGTTCCCAACTTTTCGATCGATCAATCTGATCCTCCGATCAGCTAAGCGATTTGTTTAGTAAGGCTCGATTCGCCTGTTGGTTCGAGGGATGCGTTTGGAAGAGCGAATTTGTGCATTTGAGGAATGTTGAGACAAAATTTCGGCTCAATGGACGTATTTCTTTGACGGGAAGGCCCAAATTAACTATATTACTTCATACACTTTATTTTGCCCTTTCGGCGACTTAATTGAATTATTTATTTGCTAGTTTGGAGCGATTTGCAATAGTATTGGTCGAACGATATTAGCGACAATTGGTTTCATACGGCTATCTCTGTTTCATACGGTGTATCTCTACTGCTTCTATTATCTATGGTGTCAATCTGAGTTGGGAGTTTATCTGCTGAAGTCTCCGCACTTGTAGCACTTGCAGTCGGAAGGTTCTTTCAGTTTGAGGTCCATGGTGGCCATCTCGGGGGAGGAGAATCTCATACCGTCAGGGTCGTAGCAGTGGTTCAGGGAGATGATCCTCTCGCGCAGAAAGGTCTCGCGGCAACAGTAGCATTCCTATAACATGTAAAATCAATGTTTAGGAGGTATTCTAGATGTGTGTTTCAGGAATTGTTAGAGATTTTCAGGAGTTCTAGGGAATTTGAGACAGAATTGGGATATGTTGATGGGTTGAAACTTTCTGGAAATACTATCGAATTTCAGGCAGTTACAGGAAATCACATGACATTTCAGGGTTTTCAGATGCCTTCCATAAATATTAGATTTTTTTAAAGTGTCTTTTCATCCATGACAAAGGAATAATATTGGTATTCCACAATTTATTCCTCAATTTCATTCCTTTGTTAATATATCAGGGTGAACCGATGAACAGACAATTCATTTTTTTATCAACTGAGTTACTGTTCAATTATACAAATAATGAGAATTGAAAAATAAAAATTACAGAAAAGAAACGGAGCATACATTATAAATGAATGAAACGAAGACAAAAGAAGGATTATAATATATGCGTTAGAGAGAATATTCAAGTCAAAGTAGAACAAGGTTTTGATGGATTCCACGATTTAGACATTATTCCAATAACAAATACCAGGTTCTCAGGAAAACTCATATAATTTTACACACCTACAAGAAATTTTAGATGCTTTCATAAAATTCCAAGAAATTTCAGATGGTTTCAGGAACGCCAAAATTTTCAGGAACCCTTAAGAAATTGCAGAATCTTTCAGAAAATGTCAAAGAATTTCAGGCGTTTTCGGGAAATGGATGTAATTATTACAGACACTTTAAAACATTTTTCAAAAAAATTTATAAAAAAATTTATTTTCAAGAATCTCAAACATTATAATGCACTTCATCGAATCACCTTTTTTATATGAATACCGTCCAAGAATCCAGACTGCTCCCGTCTGGAGCCGTTAAGACTATGTCATCCCCTAATTGGGGAATGTTGTGAGGCTGAAGGTAGTGGGGAGGGGAAGGAGATGGGAAGAGGAAGTTGGGGAAGTACCTTTCTATTCAGATCTGGTCATCAATCAAGGCTAAAGCCATTTCAAGCAACGTTCAATTCCGAGTGGTGGTCTTGCACCAGGGCGATACTGGGAGTATCTTTCACTCCGGAACGTGCCGCAAGTATATTGTAAATTATTTTTAATTAATTAATTGTGAAATATCACAAGTTAACCAAATAACATATATTTGTGCATGCTGGGTTCGAACCCGCGACCTTCGGGTTGTGAATCGAGAGTCTTACCCCTCGACCACGGAGGCCGTCCTTCTTAGCTAACAGGGTTCCTCTTCATTTGACCGATCTCATATTCTCATATGAACTTACATAACTCCATCTCCAAGTAATAAAACTCCATCTCCAAGTAACTTTAACATAGGAGACCTTTTTGACTTGACTTAATTTAACTTTGTACACATATACGTTTCACTATGTCTTATGTATAAGCTATTAGTATCTTACAAATAAATCAATAACTGTTAGGTTAGGTTAGGTCAGGTTAGATTAGGTTAGGTCAGGTTAGGTTAGCGACATGTCCAATTGCACAATGCGAAGACGAGCATATCGCTTAAAATTAAATAAAATTCACTTTAACAAATGCAACCGCTCACAATAAAAATACAGTATATTATTTTATTACGTCATGGTCGTGAAATTTTTTATTGCAAAGGCGAATAAAGAATTTCACGAGCATAACATCAAACACTTGTCTGAAAGGACCCTTAACGTTTAAACCTTTCACGGGTCACTAGGTAGACAGAGAAAATGTGGATTTTATTGTCCATGACTGAATCCTCAATTTGACAACTGACCTTTTCATGAAAATGGTGTGTTTATTCCTTGTGACTTAGGAACACGAATTATAGTACTAAATAGTATAGTTGATCTCCAGTTGCCCCCTGAAAAGATGTTTTAAATAACTAAATTATATTTTTTTGTGCATTATTTACCAAACAGGGGAGGGAGCCTACACTGCTCAGGTTAAAAATCTTTAGTCATAATCATAAATTTTCCCAATATTGCTCGACAGCTGGATTATGGGTTATAATTTTTTTTAAATAACTAAGAATTGGCTAAAATAACTTGGAGATTGGTAGATATTTTGCCACCCAGTTTATTGTTCACATCCAAATACGGCCGTACCAAGTACCAAGTCAATCAAACGTCTCATGTTAACTTTTGTAAATTTATATTTAGACCTAAAATCTCCTTCCGTAAGTTCCGCAAATGTTTGTACCTTTTCGATAGCCGTGGTGCACGAATACCGCGAATACGGTCAAAATTTGCCAAAGCTTTATTCAAAACGTCAAGATTCTCAAAAAAGTTCGCCATTTCGAAAGTTATACTGCCGTACACTGCCATAGTACTGAGTTAACCCTGGTGATCGGGTGGTTTAAATTCTGACTAAACTCACTAACTACTAAATCTCCCGTACAGCGAGGAGGTAAGAAAATGCGCATGCGCGCGGTTGACCCACCATTATGAGTAACAATTTCACCTAACCCGTTCTTGCTCTCGTGGTGTTATCTTACTTTGCGATTATGAGTGACTGAAAAAAATCTACTTCAAAAACACCATTAATAATAAGTGTGGTATGGATATCAAATGACTTCATTTACAGTACAGTATGAATATTTTGTATTTATATGCTAGTATGAGTATACACAGGCAAGTATTCTTTCGTTGACGCATTTGAATGTATATAATATGTTTTCTACTTTTGTTATTCGGCGGTATATCCTCTTTGCACTCTCCATCAAGGATACTTAGTTATATTTTGTTTAAGTAGGTATACCGTATTTTCTCTAAACCGACTGCATATTGAATACAAGTATGCCGGGGGCCAAATGGAGCCAAACGGCGCACTGTGTACCGCATCATACAAGCTGGAAGGTATGTAAATCACTGTGGAATTCTTGAACGATGACATCAAGGACGTATTGCCAGGTAGTCGGTGTGACAAATGTATTTTTAATTGGGATAATTAATGCACAGGTCGACTAATACCATAGCCCAAAAGTTAAGGAGTTGTTTTTTTTACATTAACATTAATCATTTCAGATTCTTTTTAAATAATTTTTAAATTGTTTGTTTGTATGTGGTTTAAAAAATATTTAACTTCTTAACTACTTTAGCATTTATTTCGAAAGGTATAAGAAAAACGCAATAGAATAGAGCAACTATTTTTTCATTCATATCAGTAATACGGCCGTTGATCCTTTCTGCATACATAATTGCCTTACCAAATTGGTAATGACGTGATGTGACGGGTGTGATGACGGAAGGTTGCACCTGGCTAGTACAGGTCCCTTCACACTTGTTGGTGCATTGTCCTCACCCATTGCAAGTCCTCACAAGCCTGCCGATCTCGTCGTACTCATCTGGGGACAACACACTTAGCACAAAACTATAATGGTTTTACCTTGAGGAAGCCAGTCGGTGTGATGACGGAAGGTTGCACCTGGCTAGTACAGGTCCCCTCACACTTGTTGATGGCCACGTCCCCATTGCAAGTCCTCACCAGCCTGCCGATCTCGTCGTACTCATCTGGGGACAATATACTTGGCATAAAACACATACACCATACATTATACAAACACCAGCACAAAACCATTAATCAAATACATTTTTTGTCATCTACTCACACTACTAAATTTGGAATTAACTCCTTAAATTCAATGACGTTATATATAATGTATAGATTCGCTATTGTCTCACAAACTCAAGAAAAAATGTTGCAAGTAAGAAACACTCTTTTTTGCTAAGCCGACTGAACGTATAAGACTGGGTGCATACATCAGGTTTTGCTTTCCGGTTGTCTGATCAGGCAATCGGATTGGATAAACACAGCACACATCCGATTCGAAAACCGGATAGGTAAAAGAACCAGGGCCACGCTCTTTTTCAGACCGGATTGGACGGCCGACGCGGAAGGGGGTGGCCTATTTTTATAACCGATCTGGTTTTCGAATCGGATGTATTTCGAATTGTCTGATCGGAAAACCTTCCGGTTGTCTGATCAGACAATCGGATGGAAAAACCTGATGTATGCGGCCAGCCTAAGTATATCGTATTTTGTTATTACCGCATGCTTCTTCGGAGAGTCTAAATTATTGTTACTTACTAAAAAAAAATTTACAGCGGATTTTCACTCAATAAGATGCTTTCAGATATAAGTATATCGACTTTGGTTGTACGGTCGTATATCCTCTTTGCACACTTACTTCAAGAAAAAATCTTCCAAAGGATCAACTGTAGGAAGGATCATTTGTCGGCCGGACCAACCGTCGGCCGGACCAACTGTCGGAAGGATCAACTGTCGGAAGGATCAACTGTCGGCGGACCACAATTGCCAGGTCACCATTGTATGTACTTCTAATCTGGAATCGCACTCAGTATCTTCCACGGAATTCGGTCAACAGACATTCTTAGTACATGCCCAAGCCACCTCATTTGGGATTTTTCTATGAAGAGTAGCAATGGTTCAATGTTTAGATCATCTCGGATCATCGAGTTTCTTATATGATCCCATTTCGTAGCCCCTGCCACTCCTCTCAAGTACCTCATTTCGGCAGCTTGGACTCTAGAGCGTGTACGTTCATTTAGCATCCATGCCTGTAAGCGAGCGTCGGGCGGTATACCGTTTTAAACACTGCCATCTTTGTCTTGATGCTGAGCTCGGCTTTTCTTATCACTGAGCTGTAGACTCAGGACTCTCTCAACCCATCTTGAATTTACCATGAAATTTACCTTGCTATTCAGATCTAGTCACCATACACGCCATTAAGCCATTTTAAGTAGCGTTTCAATTTTGAAAGATGGTGTACCTGGGCGATAGTGAAAGTATCTCCCACTCTGAAATAGTATTTCAATTCAAAAGCATTTAGGGTAAAATTAATAAAAAACAATTTAAAAAAAACAGTCAAATAAACACTCAATGCTGTCTTAAAACTTCACTGTTTAACATAATCTAATTTTATGCTTGGGGTGAAACAACTCACAAATCAGCAGTAATAACGAATATCAACAACAATTTCTGCCATCTATAAACAGAAATTGCTCGATGGCACTGAATTTGAAAAATTGAAACACCTCAAAATGTGTCACGCACCAAGCAGTGGCGTAGCTAACATGAGTGGCACCCGGGGCTTATGTCACCCCCCGGGCATAGTGTCACCCCCCCCCCCCCTTTTTAAAGTTAACTTGAGAAATTCAAAAAGCTAATTTCGACATCACAAAATTGGTCCATTCTGGGGGGTGGGGGGTGGCTAGAGAATTTCAGAATATAGGCTATTCCGCCTATAAAAGACCGACCGACCGACCGACACATTCGGGGCACTCCACGGGGAGCCATAGAGTTACGAAAATATAAATAACAGACCGTGTTCATGTGTATGCAATATCTTGGTCGAGTGGCACCCCCCTCCGTTTTGTGCATTACAGATTAATATAAGCTTATTACAATCTTATTACTAGGTCTTGGAGGCGGATGACCATGACATACTGAACCCAAGATTCCTACCCACCCCTTAAATCCTTTTCCTTCCCAGAACTCTCCTCTCCTTCCTTTCCTTAAAAAAACCCTCCACACAGCATCATAGGTGAGCATAAAGATGACATAGGCCCTGAGGGAAATTATGTTCCTCAGGGCCTCCTGTATGGAGATCATGTATATACGTAACTTTATACGAGAAAGAAAAAAAAATACAATAATACATATTTTAGAGTCGTTGCCTAAAATTACTCTCGAAACCTTCAAGACAAATTTTGAAAATGTCAAGGGACCTAGAGATGATATCATTTAGTAGAACCAGTGGCGGATTATCCCTAAGGCAAAGTAGGCACGTGCCTAGGGGCGCTCGGTCACGAGGGGGCGCCGATTTTTAAACAAAAAAAAAATCCCAAAGAGGAAAGACCACTATACAACTCTGTATCACACACACTTCTTGCTTCATTCGCATTCATAAATCGTCTCATGGTTGCGTTGCGGTGCACAGTACCGGAGGAATACTGCGGGTATGAGATACTTTCAAACGTGCGCTCTTTACAATTATTTTTCGGGACACGGTCGATGTACTGTCTCTTAGTGTGGTTCAATTTTATTTAAGTATTTGATTCACTTGATCATGCCATGTCTTCCTTAACTCTCCCTGACTTCTTCTACAATTCACTTCCCATCATATCATTTATTTTTAATGCCCTCACCAAATAACTGTACCCAGTGGCGTAGCTAGCATGGGTTGCACCCGGGGTGGATACCACGTTGTTCCCTCCCCCTCCATTAAAGTTGACTAACATAAATTTGGACTTCATAAAAAAATTGGTCCGTCCTAGGGTGAGGGGGGGGTGGCTAGAGAATTGTGCTCTTGGGGGATGACACTCAGTCAGGTGTCACTCCCCCATCGTGTGGCACCCGGAGCGGGCCTCCACCCCTAGCTAGCTACGCCACTGAATGTACCTTTTGATCCTATCCACCAAGTGCACTTGCCATGATTTAATTACTAAACGGCGCTATAAAAAATTGGAAATTGTTATTATTTTTATCGGGCTTGTATTCCTACCGGATCTCCACAATTAAATACTGTCTTACCTATAATAATCCTACATGGTTTTTGTATGGTTATTTATGTTGTGAGAGTGATTTTGTGTTTTGTAAAATGACTGGCGAAGGACCTTGATTTTTTGTGTTACTAATCACTGCCTAAAAATGGTAAAAATACATGTCGCCTAGAAAAGGAGAGGACTCACCGGAAAAGGTAAAGCACTGGTATGACTCCTTTCCCATCCAAGAGGCACAATCACAATAGGCTTAAATGTTCGTTATTTTATAGTACACGGCAGTTATTTTTGAGCGGATTTTTCGTGAGCAGAGCACAGTGATGGCAGCGGGAGTTTATTGCAGACTGATTAAGATTGTGGGTAAGCGAGGGGGGAAAAGGTAGGACAAAAGGACTTGCAACAATAATTAATACCAAGTCCAAGCAGTGATAGTATGTCTGCGTGCTGTGTAGGTAGGTGTATGTGTAGGTATTAGTATGTGCGTAACCATGCCCCCCGCCTGGAAGGGGATGAAAGAATCCACTTCCATAAACCAAAAGAGTGTCAATACGTTTCAATGCGCAAACAAAATTGTAACACGCGGTAGAATGCAATTAATTATGTAAAAGTTATAAAAATATTTATGTAAGTTATATAAATGCTTTTACCAAATGGTCAAATTGACCGATATAGCAAGAAAATTAAAAAATAAAATATGGAAACGTAAAAATATGATATGTTAATGTGATAATATGCGGTAGATAAAACTAAAAGTAAGGTTTGGTACCTATTTAACAATGAAACTAACCTAATTGATTTTAAGAATAAAAGTATTATGAACTAACTTCTAAGATGTTGTTAAATCTATTGTGACGGTAAGGGACAGAGTTTAACGACTGCCCTGCGGTATATTCCGGAGTTAGTTTTAACATCCGCAACGCGGATCACTCCATCTGCCCCGGGGTAGACATTGACTATTACCCCAATAGGCCATTGAAGTGGCGCGATGTTGTCACTCTTAATCATTACTACCGTGCCTGTCGTTACCGGATTCGCATTTGTATTCCATTTTTGGCGAGCTTGCAAAGTATTCAAATACTTAATTCGCCATCGGTTCCAGAATGTCTGAACAAGACGATCCACAAGATGTTTGCGTTGTACCAAGTTGACTGGCTCGTCTGACAAATCAGCAGCGGGTAAAGATTTTAAGGGAGTGAGCGTTAAAAAATGCGCGGGGGTTAGCGGCAATGGAGCCGAAACTTCGTTAACGCTAAGTACAGATAGCGGGCGTGAATTTAGAATTACTTCAATCTGAGAAAGCACTGTTTGCATCTCTTCATACGTCAGTAGAGAGGTGCCTACTATTTTATTTAAATAACCTTTCAGGCATTTAATGTTACTTTCCCAGATCCCACCAAAGTGAGGAGCTTGCGGTGGATTCATCTTCCATTCAATTCGATTCTCCAACAGATTGTCTGAGAATTCCTTTTTGTAATTGGGTGACTCTATAAGTTCAAATAAAGACCGTAAATGGGATTTAGCTCCCACAAAGTTCGTTCCGTTATCGGAGTACATTATACTCACAGGACCTTGACGAGCAAGGAAACGCTTAAAAGCGTTGAGGAAGACTTCGGTGGAAAGATCTGAAGCGAGTTCAATATGAACTGCGCGGGTCACCAAGCAAATAAATAAGCAAATGTATGCCTTTTGACTTCGCACCCCCCGACGTCTATAAGGAATTATTTGAAGCGGGCCCGCGTAGTCAACCCCTGTGTGAAGAAAAGCCTTAGCTTCGCGGACACGGCACGCGGGTAAATCTCCCATTATTGGGAATTGCGGTTTGGGATTGACTTTGAAGCAAGTATTGCACTGATGCACACGTTTCCGAACCAAATTGCGCGAAGAAAGTATCCAAAATCTCTGTCTTAGCAGCGACATCAGTAACGTAGGACCTGTATGTAGGTTTCTGATGTGATCACGAGCGGGTAATAGAATTGGATGTCGACTGTCAAATTCTGTTTCTGCGTTTCGCAATCTGCCTCCTACCCTTAGAATTCCGTCATGGATAAACGGATTCAGTTTTACGATCGCTCGCCGAACCTTCTTCCCATCTTTTACTGCCTTTATATCTTCGGAGAAGTGTTCTTCCTGTATAGATTTAATAACAGCGGTTTCTGCAGCTAAGATATGGCTTAATTCGAACGCTCGTGGTAATTTCTTGATAAAACGAAGAACATAAATTACTATTCGGATTAATTTCGGCCATGAGCTAACACGAGAGGCTAGTGCACACAATAACGGAGGAGCAATTGTTTTGAGGCGGTTAATGTCTTGAACGGACATCAAAATTTTTGTTTTCCGTTCGGGAGGATCAGTCACAGATTTCGTATTAAAACGTTGTAAAGGCCAATCACTTTTAGGTAGTTGGGCAAAGACGGGGCCTTTAAACCATAACGGATGGTCGATTAGTTGAGCGGGCGTAAGACCCCGCGACAAGCAGTCGGCGGGATTGTCTTGTCCTTTTATATAATGGAAGCATTCAGCCCCCAGATGGTTTTGTATTTGTGAGACACGGTTGGCAACGAAAGTCTGCCATTTTGCGGGCGGTGAATTTATCCATGCTAGAGCAACCGTGCTGTCGCAAAAAGCTAAAGTCGTATGAGCTTTTGAATTTGATGTGTAGGTATTACTGACCGTATGCATTAATCGTGCAAGTACTAGCGCTCCACATAGTTCTAATCGCGCAAGTGAAATCGTCTTAGCCGGAGCGACCTTGGATTTAGCACATAATAAATTAATTGTGGTTTTATCAGCATTCGGACAGTAAACATGTAGGTAAATAACACCTCCAAATGCGCGTTCGCTCGCGTCTGAAAACCCGATAAGCGTTAATATACACTGGGGTTCGATTCCTAAAAAACGAGGAATTTTAATAGATTGCAGTAATGGCAATTCTTTTTTAAACTGTCGCCAAAGTGTGACAACTGTTTCAGGAGGAGTATCATCCCAATCCAGGTTATACTCCCATAGAGATTTAATTATCAGCTTAGCCAATAATACAACTGGTGCGGCGAAACCCATCAAATCCCAAAGACGAGCAATCGTCGAGAGAATATTTCGTTTAGTACAAGTTCTTTCGTCGGTGTGTACGACAAATACGAAATGATCAGAAGCGGGTATCCAATGAAGTCCTAGTATTTTCAGGTTTTCATCGGGATTAAATTCTACATGTTCCTTAACACGACGAGCTGTAGGAATCGTGGATAAAAACTTTGGAGAGTTAGAAGAGAATTTTACAAGATCGAATCCTCCCGCGGCGAATAGTTGAATCAATTCCGTAGACAACTCGGAAGCCTCCTCGACCGACGAGCAACTGGTGACGAAATCGTCCATGTAGAATGAGCCCTTTTCCACCAGATTTGCAGCAAGTGGGAAACGAGATTTTTCATGCGACGCAAGTTGACGCAATGTACGCATTGCGAGGAATGGACTGCAAGACATGCCGAATGTGACGCGATTAAATTCAAACAATTGCAAAGGGTCACTATCGTTAAATCTGTACAGCATGCGCTGATAACGTCGGCATTCTTTTTGCACCACAATTTGCAAATACATTTGTTTTATGTCAGCGGTTATAGCTATGGCGAATAATCGGAAATTGAGGATAATGCGAAACAAATCACCTTGTAAATTCTTTCCGGTATGTAGGATGTCATTAAGCGAGTAACCCGAATCGGATTTCATACTCGCGTCTAGCACCATGCGAATTTTGGTGGTCAATTTATCTTCGCGAACTACGATATGATGCGGGATTACGTAATGCGGTAAATCAGAATTGTCAACTGGGGAAATGTAACCTTTCTGAAGGTATTCGCGCAATATTTTGTCATATTCTAACTTTATTGCGGGTTGAGATATTAAGCGGCGTTCGAGAGACCGAAACCTGCGTTCGGCGGCGGGTAACGATTCACCGAGAACAGAGGGACTGTTTCGAAACGGCAACGCGACGATATAACGACCTGCCGTGTCACGAGAAGTAGTGAGTTTAAACATATCCTCACACTGTTGTTCATCAGGCGTTAAAAATTTCTCATCTGGAATGTCTTCCAATTCGAAGAAGCGCGAAAGGCAAAATTCATCATTTTGCGTGAACGTACAAAATGATTGCGTGGTGTTTATACTTGGGTTTTCAATCATCGTTGGGGCAGTACCCAAGATGAGATATCCCAAAGTAGTTTCGATAGCAAATGGCTGTCCGAGAGAACCTGATATTTTGTTTGCCTTTAGAATGCGAGCAAACATGTCACATCCTAAGATGATATCAATCTCGCCGGGCGTACAGAATGTTGTGTCTGCTAAAGGCAAATTGTCAAGATACGACAAAGAGGAGCGGTTAATGTTAACAGTAGGCAACTCACTGGTTATGGTTTCTACTACATATGGTTTAATCGTATACGACTGAGTGATGTCATAGCGGGAGAGTAATTTTAAGCAAGTTACGCCATTTGTCACATTTCTTACGTCACCTATTCCCGTGACGTAAGTACTTGGAGATGACCGCACCGTAAGATTCAAGCGTGAACAGCATTTGCGCGTAATTATGTCCCTTTGGGAGCCGCTATCTATTAGAGCCCGTATCGTCTGTACCTGGCCCTTAGCGTCTCTGGTAGTGCAAACAGCCGTTCCTAATAGTGCAGTAGTATTTGCACTTGAGCATGAATTTGTCACACATAACGAAACCGGATTCGAAGAATTTAAGTTATCATTATCGGCATCCGTTTGTGACGCGGGAGATGGTGTTGGGTCCGTTTGTGACTTCGGCCCATCAGTTTGTTTGAAATGCAACAAACTATGATGATTGAGCGCGCATGTTTTGCATGTACTCTTCGATTTACAAGCCTTCGCGGTGTGCCTAGTACTGAGGCAATTCACACAAACTCGAATCTTCGATGACTTAATGCAGTTAAATCGCTCGCGTGGTTCTAGACTTGTGAATTTTGAACATTGGTATAAAGGGTGCGATCCCTTTTGACAGCAAAAACAAATTTCGATGGAGTTATTATCGAATTTTTCGACATTAATAAATGCCTTTGCGGAATTAGTTTTTTGCGGTTTAGCGGTATAATTATTATTTGAGCCAAGACGGCTCGATGTCGGTTGCGTGATTTGTGCGCGATTAAGAATTCGTTGCTGAACTCTTACGAAGTCGATTAGTTCCGCGCTGGACGGTAGATTTTCATTATTTTTAATAGAAGATTCAAAAGCCTTTACAGTCTCTATGTCAAGACGTTTAAGACCTAGTTGCAACAATATGAATTCTGCGAGGTCTTTTATTTTTAATTGCTTCAGCGCGGCGATATTAGTGGAGTATGCATCTGCAAAATTCTCTAAAGAAGCGGGCGTGGCCGAGTTAACTGGAGGTAATTTCAGCAATCGGTCAAAGTATAATTCAGCGAGAACGCGTTGATCATTATACTTAGTACACAATGCGTCCCAGATAACTTGATAATTTGTACCTGTAGGCGTAATAGCTTTGCAAATATTTAATGCTTTTCCGGTTAATTTAGACATCAGATACTGCATTTTTTCCGTATCATCCAGAGAATCATTCAAATGTATAACTGAATTATATGTTTCATAAAAGAGAGACCAACTATCCAGATTCCCGTTAAAGCACGCTATCTCCAATGCAGGTAGCTTAATTTGACGGTGAGGTTTTGCAACCGGATTCGACAGCATATTTGCTTCTGTATATTTAATAACACCGAAGAGTTCTTCAAATGCATTTAATTGAGTGTATTCAGCGATTGCTTCCGGATTCAATTCCAGTTCGCAATCCACCTTTTCATCTAATATTGTTATAAATTCAGAACGAATTTTTTCAACAGTAGTTGCGCCTGATAAAAAAGATTGGCGATCGTAAATGCTTTCCGAAGCTTTTCTTATCTTGTCATACACCGACTGTAAGCTCGCAAAGCTAGCGGCTAGTTTAGCATTTAAACGTTTGAGACGTCTTTCATCCCGAGACGACTCGATTGACGCGCTCGTAGCCATTTTCTTTATTCCGGTTATATTTACAAAATATGAAACGTAAAACAACTAAAAATGCGGTTAAAGGGTATGCGGTATGGTATGAGGAAGGGTATGCGGTATATAAAAGGTATGCGCTAAAGGGTATGCGCTATATAAAGGGTATGCGGTATGATGTATGCGGTTTGAGGTAAGGGGTATGCGGTATGATGTATGCGATTTGCGATACGCGGTATGCGGTATGCGGTATAAGGTATGCGGTATGATGAGTCTGTATTATTTATGCGGAATTAATTAATTAATATATTAATTAATATATTCAATTAATTTACTGTAATCCGCTCACAGGGTTAAATTGACTGTTGCGCGGTGTAAAGGTTAACGGAATACGTGCACGGAGCGGGTAAAGAAAGTTATTTATTGCGTTTATTATCATTTAACAAAACACAAAATCACTCTCACAACATAAATAACCATACATTTTCTGATCCTAGCGAGCCGTATATACATATATTTGAACCGCAATATTAATAAAAAACTAGCAGAGTGAGATTATTGCAGACTGATTAAGATTGTGGGTAAGCGAGGGGGGAAAAGGTAGGACAAAAGGACTTGCAACAATAATTAATACCAAGTCCAAGCAGTGATAGTATGTCTGCGTGCTGTGTAGGTAGGTGTATGTGTAGGTATTAGTATGTGCGTAACCAGTTTTACAACACATACTTTTTTTTACATTAGCTCCACTGAAGAGACCCTGAGGAAAGTAGTTTTCCTAAGGTTTCCCTATGGAGCAACACTTTATTCAACTATGATTCACAAGCGGTCTCATAGTGGAGTTTAACCTTTTTCGTGTTCCGAATGCAGTTATACAAATTCTCAAAAGAGAGATTTAAAAATCCACATTACGATTCTTAGTGGAGATAAACCTATTTCATGTCCGGATTGCAACTATTCGTGTTCTAAAAAGTGATATCTAAGAAGTCACTTGCTGACTCACAGTGGAGAAAAACCTTTTACATGTTCCGTCTGCAACTATTTATGTACTACGAAGAGAAATCTACAATGGAGAAAAACCTTTCCCATGTCCTGACTGCAACTATTCTTCTTTTCGAAAAAAAGAACTAAAACGGCATTTGTGCTTCACAGTGATGAAAAACCTTTTTCATATCCCGACTGCGACTTTTCTTGCACTACAAAATTGTATCTTAAAATTCACATGTTTACCCGCAGTGAACAAAAACCTTTTTCATGTCCCGACAGCAATTATTCATGTTGTACCAAGGAACTTCTTAGAAATCATTTGCAGACTTATAGTGACATAAAACCTTTTACATGTTTCCACTGTGACTATTCATGTTCTTCACAAAGGTTACCAAAAAAATCACATGTTACCCACAGCGGACAAAAACCTGACCGGACCTTTTTCTTGTCCCGAGTGCAGTTATTCAAGTTCTCGAAAGGGATATTTAAAAATTCACAGCGTGATTCACGGTGGAGAAAAACATTTTTCATGCTCTGAGTGTAACTATGCACGTACTAAGAAGAAAAACCTAAAAAATCACACGTTTTCCCATAGTGGATAAAAAACTTGTTCATATTCTACAAAATAACAACTAAAACGTGACATATTCATCCACAGAGAAAAATCTTATTCGTGTCCTGACTGCAACTATTCATGTTCTAAAAAGGGGCATCTTAGAAATGATTCGCTGATTGGAGAGAAACCTTTTTCGTGTCCTGACTTCAACTATTCATGTTCTTCAAAAGGATGTCTTTAGCATCACTTCTTTATCCACAGTGGGAAAAAACCCTTTTCATGTCCCGACTGCAACTATTCATGTGCTGCCATGCTACGAAGGGATATCTAAAAAGTTACATACTTTTCACACAAGAAAACTTTGATCAGTAAATTTTTATAGTAAATTTACCTTTTTAAGGAATTTGGTCAATTCTGAAGATGATCAAAATAATGCTTGTATGTTAGTAACGATATATTTTGATGATTTAAAAAACTGCTTAGTTGATGAATTTATCTATCTACGTTCCTATTTAACAGCGATAGCTCGACATGGAGAACTGACAAACCAAGCGAACAACCAAAGCGATTTAACAGGTTCTAAGAAATAAATAACTCGAAATAATTTACCCAAACATTGACATAGCCTTAAGAATATACGTATCGACGGCAGTTAGCAATTGCATTAGTAAGCGGAGTTTTTCATGTCTAAGGAAAGTGAAAAATTATCTTCGCTTTTCCATGACAGATAAAAGATAAAATTCGTTATCAAAACTTAACGTTGAATCAAACTTTTTACTATCTTTAAACTATGACGACGTTATTAACAACTTTGCAAGACAAAAATGTAAACGCAGAAATTTTTAATTCTTTTAAATTATATACTTTTTATGTCCTTTAATGTGGTTAGTAGATACCAATTTTCAAATATAATTGATAACTTTAATTTTTTTATTTATAAATTATTTAAATTGTTTTATTAATTATCTCTACTAATATTATAACTGCGAGAGTATGTATGTGTGTGTATATAGGTATATGTTACTTTTTCATGCAAAAAAGACTTAACCGATTGCGATGCAACTTGGTATGTAAAAAAAATAAACGGGCGGAAAATGGAGGGGCGCCGATAAGGTGCTTGCCTAGGGCGCCCTCACCATGTAATCCGCCTCTGAGTAGCACCATACCTCTTGGCATGCTGTGCTGGGCCAGAACATCTGTTCTGCCATGTGGGATACAGAGCAAGTCGTGGTGGCGACCCTGGCAGTAGTTGTTCGGTACGAATAATTTATAGCATTCTAAGAGGTATGGGCTGTCAATGTAATAGTTTGTAATTTTGTAAGTTGTTACCGTTAGGGTCCCATTCCTTGTAGATTGGAGACTTTCGAAGCGCGTTTCAGATAGCAAATCCAGATGATGCATAAATCGAGGGTATTCACCATGCATTCTCATATAGAGACACCTTAGATTTTTTTGGATTTGCTCCAATAAATCTAGGTATTTTTTTCTGGTATGAGGCCCAAACAGCAGAAGCGTATTCTAATTTTTATCGTACATTGCAGTTGAACATTGATGTCATTACTTCGGGCTTGGAAAATTGTTTACTTATTCTTATGACAAATCCAAGAACTTTGTAACACGATTTTGCCAACCCTACTATATGATCTGAAAAAGTTTGGGATCAAATGTAACCCCGAGGTCCCTGATGGATTTTACTGATGACAATATTTCATTATTTAATTTATAATCAAATTTAATCGGGTATTCGGAACGCGTATACGTCACAGTAACACATTTTTTTTTACATTAAAGAAAGGTTATTCTCATCTGCCCATGAAGATATTACGTCTAATCAAGTTGTAACTTAAAACAATCTTGAATGTCGCGTATCGTCCTGAGTAGTTTGAGATCGTCAGCAAAAGCAAGTAAGTAGTACTCTCGATGCATTCTTGAATATCATCGATTAATGTCTAGAATAGTAGAGGTCCCAAGTTTGACCCCTAAGGTATTCCTGAAAATGCAGGGAATTCCCTGGAATCTTGGCCACCGATGATTACATACCGTGTTCTGTTTTTTAAATACGCCACCAGAAACTGTATTAGAGGTTGGTCAAAATTTTATGGATCTTTCGTAAAAGTACGTCATGAAAATGTTTGGCAATTAAATGTAGAAATTAAATAAATTGGAACTAAACGTTTTCATTACTATGGCAGCACCGAATTTTTGCTTTGCTATGGACGTTGTTATCATATATATATATTGTCATGTTATCGCATGTTACGGTTGATTTATTGTCTTAAATCTGAGTAGAAGATCGCTGATTTGATAATATTTTTTATTCATTGTTTGCCTGAATTTAATTAAAATGAATAAACCATTACATAGTAATGCCAGAGGGGTTAAATTCTGCGTTTTTCAACGCCGCCTTGCCGAGTATCATGCGAAGAAGCTTCTGTATAATTTAGAAGATGTTTGCAAACGAACTGCAGTAATGACTGGTACGTAGTATTGTTTGTTTAATAAATTTCATTAGTATTACAAGATTTATGCCAATTTTCGAGCGATTATAACCATTACAATCTGATTTGAGGTTATGTTTAAAAATCAGATTTTGACAATCTCATTTGACAGTTCATGTGAAGCCACAAGAAAAAGGGAATAACTCAATTTAAAAAAATAATAATAATATGCAATTTCTTTACACTCATAGAAAAGTAACTTTTTCTTAATTTTCTCTTTCTTTCTTAATGAATAATATCTACTGTGTTTTTTTAAATACCTTCTATAATAATAATTTTTATGATTTTTTTCACACACAGGTAAATCTCAATCAATGGTAAGGCGAATCGTCAAGGAAGGGGAAAAAGTAGATGGAAAATTTGAAACACCGGGAAAACGGAAAATGGGGCGCCCTAAAAAAAAGTTGGATGATTTTGATATTTGTGCCATTCGTCAAAAAATTCATTTTTTTACATTTTGGAGTAGTAAGTATTGATGTTTGTCTAAGATTTCTGTTCTTTTTAAAGGGTGGAACTTTATTTTGAATATTATCTTTATAGCTTTGTAATGTTGCATGATAAAAGTATAATGCACTTAATTTTCTGACCTTAAATTGTTTGAATAAAAGTTCTGACGAATATGAGTAGGGTTTTTTTTATTGTTTTTATTATTAGTTTTTGTGATATGTAAATTGTTGGTGTTTGATTTGTATATACACCGTCCCATTCTATAATGCCGTATTATTATATTATTATTACCTTATGACGAAATAAACGCCCACTTAAAATTTGTTTTGTTTTATTTTACTTATATTAAATTACAATTTTACTTCTATTATTTACTTCTGTTAAATTATAGTTTTTTGTGCAAAATTTTTGAAAATACAAATACGTTATGAAACATGCATTTTGACCGAAGAGTTTTTTTAAACATACATTAATTGTCTTATGAGACATCTTGGTGTTGTCATTTAAAACCTAAAAAACGATTACAGCGCCATCATTTATTTTCTACACTTAATTGCCAAACTATACACGGTCGAAGACTTTTGCAAAGTCAGTCTGTTTGATATTGCTTGTCTTATCCTCTTGCTACTTTATGTTAGAGTTCAAGGAGATTGGCTACAGTAGATTTTTTTACAAAAAAGAAACGGTTTTATTTTGTTTCAAAAATTTTCGGAAAATATGATAAGACAGCTACCGGCCTACAATTACGTGCCTCTGATTTGCAATCCGACTTGTATATTGGGCTCACTTTGGTGAGTTTCCAAGATTGGGGAAAGGTGGAAGTAATACTGGGGTTGATTGTATGGCACAAAGGTTAATACAAATATTCCGGGGGGTGACACAAATATTAACAAATATTCCCCCGACGGGGGGTGACACCCGACCGTTAAAAATTTACGAAGGGTATTGTCGCAAAAATATTGAATACGGAATGTTCCGAAACGGGGAGAATTTTGTGCCTGACGCCCCGGGTGCCACCGATACTAGCTACGCCACTGAATATTCCCATAACGTGATGATTTTTAAGATACTCAAGAGATGGTAATGTAAAAAGGTAAGTTAAAAAATATGGGAGCACTAGATTTTTTTAAGTCGAAGCGGTAGTCAAAATAAGTTTGAGAACCTCTGTTCTAAACGAATATCTCCTGCTTATAAATAAACAGCTATGTACCTACGTACGTAGCTATTTTTTCCCACGAATCAAGTTGATAAATTTGTGGGCACAATAGGCTATTTGTACTAATTTTAACATGTTTACAAAAAAATGCTGCGTATGTTATTTGCCCATAAGATGTGGAAAAGAGCTGGGCAAATAAAAACAAGATTTTATTAAAAAATGAATCTCGCGTAAGTACCTGTCTATTATCAAAGAATCTTACCCTTCCTACAAAATATTTACCCTTATTTGAAGTAGGGGAACCTTCCGGACCTCCGTCATACCCGGAAAGCGAAATGTAATTGAACATATAAAACGATATATTGAATTCCAGTATACGGTAAATAAAGAACTGAGAACTCTGGGGAAGTTCTGACATAGTGATGAACCTAATATCTTGACTTAAATCTATTTTTGTAATAAGGTAAGGTATTTTTTTAATATAAATAAATACTGGGGTATTATAGACTAATCGTTGCCGTGCACTTAAGATATTGGGTCGTATTCATAAAACTGAAGGACATCCTTGTAAGTAGAAGTATAAGGTTTTGAGTTGAAGAAAAAGGTAGGAGTTTAAGCATTTCCTTTTTTTCGTATTCATAATGATTACCTAATACTTGCAAGAATATCCTCCAAGAATAAGTAAAAGGTTGTTGGCATGTTGGCTTGTGACTGTGCCGCGGTAGATTCCAACCTGTTTTCGATGGTTTGTTTATTAACGGTATTTCTCTCTTATCGGTGTTATTTAAGTATAGTACTTCGATCAGAGAATATGCATTCGTCAAGCAGCGATAGTGAAAGTACAGAAAAAGACAATGCTACAACCGAACTGCACTTCATAGCAGATGAATTTGCTAATGCCCCCGTAATTTTGGAAAATGGAACCGGTATAATTATTTGTAATCACGAAAAGGTGTTGATAAATGCTGCTTGTGTTTAATCTCTCTCAGTTCCACAACATCTGCCAATTTGAAGATCCACTTTGACCAGTTGTGCGATAGATTTCCATCGAAATTCATTGGCGGAAAGGCGTTTACACTCGCCATTTTTAATTTTATGTTAATCACTTAGAATCTTATCAATCCTTTATAATTTCACGTAACGTATTATTTTATAATGAACTTTACACTTGAGACTTTGATGTTTTTTAACTTCTGACACCATATTATAATAGTTATTAACATTAAAAGATTTATTTATTTGAGATAATATTTATTGGAATACTAGTTGACATGTTGAACAGAGAGTGCGAAGAATAAATATACCAAACCACCCAGTACGAAGTGTGATCCCGTTTCCGGATCTACCATAGACAATTGTTGTCATAGAGATCTTAACATAACATAGACCATCGTTACAGAGCAATGGATTTTATTCTGGTTACATTTCGTGTTATTCAGCCTAAAACGTTGGTAACATCTCCAGAAGAAGATCTTCGTGGAATGGTTTCAAATCTGTTAAAAATTTACGATGAATTTTCAGCAAAGGACATCGTGTTGGAGATTGTACGATTGAGGCGCCATTTGGAAGCCGCCAACATTTATGCCCAAGAAGGGATTCAATTGACTACATTGGAGTTTCTCAGGTTCATTGTTTTATTTATTTTATTTATTTATTACATAAGATACATTTATACAGCAAAATAACATAATAATAATATTTCAAAATAACTGTAAATATTAAAATGTGTACAAGTGTTATTATGTCTTCTTTGTCTATATTAGTTCCTAGCTAGGCAGATTGCCCGTTCTAAGGAACCAAATGCTAGTGAAAAATGCCAAAAATGTATTCTGTACAAAAAAAAACAAGGTGTTTTTTTTTGTAGATTAAATATATACTAAGTTTTTACTGAATGTGCCATTAAGTTAACCATGTAAAATTTTAAGTTTTAAGTTACATTATTTAATAATTTTTCAGACTCAACCCTCCCTAATCCAATCAACAATTTATTTATTATTGAACCGATACATGTCATTTTGCCTGTTTTAATATTTAATTCTGGGGGGATTTTATTGTATAATTTTGGAATTTTGTAAAATGGGGCTTTTCTTTTCTGTTCCAAGTTTAGCGCTACGTCTTTATGACAATTTTTTTTAACAATTTGCGTTTCGGTGGCTTCATGTGAAAGAAGCTTTTCCAAGTTAAAATTAATAAAACCTTATTTAAGGCTCCGCAACCGGGCTAGAAAAGAAGAAGATGGAGAGATACGAAATTACGCATATTAGAGGAGAGCGCTAACATTTACAGCGACAAAATCGATGCGAAAATTGCGAAAATGTTTAATAACGACTCGTTTAAAATAGAGCAAAAATCTCGCGGGCATTTTCTTAAACAGCATTTAAAGAAACACTGTGAATTTTTCATACACATAACTTTTAAAATAACTGAAACAAACGTGTTTATAATAATTTTTGGAGCATACTTTGCGATTTTTTGCTATCGAGGGAATTTTATATAATTTGCGTTTCGGCGCGGGCAATGTCTAGATATTATCTTCAAGAATAACATATATATTTTTTTAAGAGCTTTAAAAAACTTAACTTGTTTAAGGAAGATATGTAAGAAATCGGTAGAAATTCGGGTTGCGGGCCCTTAAGAGGAAATACTAGCGGCGTTTTTCCATACAAACGTATTCCCCGTTTATCTCTCTGGATTTTGACCCTAGAGCAAAATTTTTTTTACATAATATAGATATCGACCACTAGCGTGTCGGTACGTTTTGCTTTTTTTGATAATTTACTTTTTATAGAAGTTAGGACCTTCCAAAAATGAATAAAATTGCCTAATTTAAACGCCGTCAAAAAACGTTCAGTATACAAACTAAACAATGTATTTTGAAAAAAAGCAAAACGTACCGACATAGAATATTTTCTTTTAATACAGTTAGTGAAAAATTTTTTTTAAATCCGTCCAGTTTTGGAGAAGAAAAATGGGGAATACAAAACATCGATTTCGAAGATTTTATTTAGGTATTTTCGGCCCGACGTGCAGGTGTCCCTTTCGCTCATTTCTCCTAAGGGGGGCCGGGGAACAAGGGTTTTGACAAATACATACATATAAAGCGAAGTAGTGATGTAACGAATTTTATCGGTAGACTAGTGTTGTCCTTGCCCGAGTAATCGATATTTTTTATTCGTTTTTTTTCTGTTTAGTGAGTCATCGCGGTATACCAATACTGACCGAGCTTTCATACTAAAATTGTGCAAAATCAAAATTGTTTATGTCAAGTACTATAATAAATTTTCAATTTGGGAGGCGTTTTAGGTACCATCGCCCCGGAAACCATTTATTGGATAACCAACACCCCCACCACTTGGTCACCCCAAGTGGTCCGCTATGTTTGGTGACTGAGCATGGGTTTCCGGGTTCACGGGTGAGGTCTGCATGGGTTTTGGTGGCGGATGATTTTGTTCACTTACTGCGTGGCGGGCCGGATTGGGAGAAACTGGAAGAGGGAGATCTTTTGATCTCTACAGCCGGACTCTCTCCACCATCATTTCATACTTTTACCTACCCAGAAATTCCTCTCCTTCCTTTCATTAAAAATTACCTCCACACAGCTTCTCTAATGACTTTGCTATACTATAAGGGTATTTAACTTAAAAATAATTTTTATATTTCATTTTATATAATTGCATTTTGTGATATTTTTAAGTAATTAATCACCTCTCCCTTGAATATTTTGTCTATAATTCTCATATGCCTATAGTTGTTTGTATTTTAATATTAATCTTATCCTGACGAAGAACACTCTGTTTTCGAAACATGTTGATAATATTGATTACATAAAGCTGTTTCTACAAAGTTATTTGTTCTCATTTAATTAAGAATGACGCCACAAAGATTGGACCCATTTGCAGCATTTCAAGCTGGGTAGCGATAACCAATTCGTTTGTGCAATTTCAATCAATGCATTTCTGTGTTTCTCGAGAACCCTTCTATGGGCTTACACATCATTAGGTAGTACTTTTACGCCAGTTTATTAAACATTTGTGGTCAGAAACATCCAAGTAGTGTAGTTTTGTAGCTCTAGCACATATGAAGCTGTGTGACTTTTGCACTCCCAGAAATAAAACCTTTTTAGTATAATTATCATTATGCATATATCCAATTGTATATCCGCATGTACATTATTTGGCTTATAGTAAATATGTTATTTTCCACATCAAGTATGGGTACAATAAAATAGATGCAAGAATGTTTTTTTTTTGATAAATTAATATCGTAAAAAATATCCTATATATATTTATTCTCAAAACTCTTGAGAACATATCGTCGTTGCATTCACAAAATATCCCATGTAAGGTTTTCGAACAATTTTTTTTTGTTTACACCATTTGATTCACAACGGTTTCCTAAATAATCTGACATAAATATATCCCATTTTTCAAACTCATCTTTTTAATCATTTTAGAGGCAACTCTGACCATTACTTGTAATTAATGGTAGTTATTTAAAAAATATATACTACATATACTACAGAAATATAAAAAAAATATAAAATTAAATCCCTATATACTACAGAAATATAAAAAAATATAAAATTATAAAATTAAAATGAGAAAAAAAAGTTTTTTGTGTGCAAGAATTCGTATTATTTTTTTAGCTCAAATTTGTCGCACATAAATTAAAATTACCCAAAGAATTTTTTTTTTATAATATACAATAATCTCAACAATCTAAAAAGAGTATATTATGCACTAATCCAGTCATTAATTCAATATGGAATTATTGGATGGGGGGGGGGGGGGGTCATACAACAATATTCTAACCCCGATCAAAGTAATCCAGAAACTAATCATTAAAGTATTCCTTAAGAAACCCTCCACCTATCTAACAGAAACGCTTTTCGCAGATTTCACGGTGCCTCGAGGAGAGAATATCTTCAAGAAAAATGCAATTATCCTAATTTACAAAGATAATATAAATATCATCAAAAAATTTGAAACTCACCAATCAAAAAGATATGAAGATAACATCAAAATACCAAAATTTAATACCAAACTAATGCAAAACAATTTATTATATCTATTTAGGGATAAAGTTTTTCAACAACCTTCCCATTGAAATAAAAAAAAACCAAAGACATCAATAAACTGAAACTCAAACTGAAGCTACACTTCATCAGGAATAATTAACTAAATAACTACCTGTTTTTCTCATTCTTTCTATTTATTATTAATCTATATTCATCTCTATTTTATTTAGTTTTTTCGAATTTCTCCCAAGTGCACAATATTTTAGTATGTAACCGTATCCTATGTATGTACACCATATGTAATTTATATAACTCCACTGTACAATTATACATATATCTACCTATATTAAATATTAAAAAAAATATATATATGTATATATATATACAGGGTGTTAAGGGACGTACTTGACTTACTTTAACCAGTGATTCCTGACATTATTTGGAGTAAAAAAATGTTAATGAAATTTTGGTCTCCGGTGACTTCTTGGATGACTTTTTTTTAATTTTTTCAAAATTTCTTTCTTCAAAATCAAACAAAAAAAAATTTCTTCTGCATGTCGTCACTGATCACTCAGCCGAGTAACTGACCAACCCCTAACCCCGCCTCTAACTGTCCAATACCTACCATTTTTTTGTGTTTTTGTAGAAAAAATAAATAAAAAAAACTCCCAAAAAGTCACCGGAGACCAAAATTTTATTTACATTTTTCACTCCAAATAATGTCAGGAATCACTGGTTAAAGTAAGTCAAGTACGTCCCTTAACACCTTGTATATATATATACATATATTTGTATGTTATGGTTAAGGTTTTCACGGGTGTAAGATGTAAAACAATTTTCTCGGTTTACCCGCGTAACGTAGTCTTGAGAAGGACTTTTTAACTCCTGACGTTTCGGACAGATCACACTGTCCATCTTCAGAGGCCTTATGTCTTTAGTTTTTGTCTCAAACTGATAGCTTTCGCATGTCTGTTTGGTCCAGAGTCCAAGACTTAAGTGAGTGCAAATCAATTCTTATGGCTAGAACGGAGTACCCGGGTTGAATGTGATTTATGGTGCTGGGGGTACGAGGTGGGGCCGGCAGTCATAAGACATAAGGTAAGACATAAGGCCTCTGAAGATGAACAGTGTGATCTGTCCGAAACGTCAGGAGTTAAAAAGTCCTTCTCAGGACTACGTTACGCGGGTAAACCGAGAAAATTGTTTTACATATATTTGTATATATATATATATATATATGTATATATTTTCAATATAAACTCAGTAGGTAAAGCAAAAATATTTTTTTAATATTAATATTTAACTCTCAAAAAATTACCAAAAAATTAAGTTGCATCCAAAATCATACGAAATTAATTCTTTTAAGACCAATATTTCGTAATTTGAAACAAAAATAAATAAAATAAAAAATATTTATCCGCACAAGATATTTTCTCTACCTTTTGATAAAAAAATACATTTTCAGTTTATTTGGGTGTTTTGGTCACAAATCCAAATTTAACCCCCCCCCCCCCCCCCCCGGCTATTTGTTAGCTTTGGGAACTTTTGTAAAACCAAAGTTTACGAAACTTATGGAATTTTGTATCTATTAATTATTTTTACATGAAACGATAAAAAAGTGAGGTGACGGAAATGTTAACAATACATTTTTGTAATAAATATGTACGTGTTTTTATTTTTTTCGTTATCAGTAATTTTAGTTAGAAAAAACGTAAGATGAGTGTCATTTTAAAAAAAATTGTGCGTTCAAAATTTTTATATTTGAAAAGCAAAGGTTTATTTCGGATTTCAAAATTTAAAAGCGTATTTCATCGCCTTTCAAAAACAGTTTTTAGTTTTCGGATACTATCAGAAATATTCCATTTATTTGGATTTTATTGCAAAGCGGAAATATTTCGACCTTATGAAAAAATATGCCCGAGGCCTGAGGGATATGGGTCATATGAGAAAGGCCAAGTTGCCTCTCCTACGTTTGCTACAAAAAATATCATATGTGCATAAAAAGTGCGCACAAAAATCCTGAATGCAAAATTTAAGAAAAAAATGTCGGTTTTAATAAAAAAAAATGTATATTAAGCCCACTTGTTTTCACCGAAACATGGTATCAAAAATAACTCTACAATTAATAAAAATAAATAAAAATATGGGTCCCTAATTTTTTTTTTAAGTTTTTTTTATTAAATATCCTAATATTCTAAAATACCCTTAGGATATTTTGTGCGCGCAACAACGATAAGTAGCTATAATAGCATATTCATGGACGCTAACAATGGAACGCTCCTGTGAGCGGTGAGAGAAATTGGATGTTTGGTCTTGTCTACACATTTGCAGATTGGTACATGCGTGGTCGGCAGAAATAATAATTCGGCTGCGGCTACGGATGACGCGCGTGGCTCACTCACACAAGACCTGCATTCACTCACACATCTAGAGCGCGATTCTGACTACTGTCAGAGAGTGAAATAAAAGAGATTTTTTAAAATACCTATTCATAAATGTTCGCAGCGACCGGCAGCGCTCTTAAGATCCACAATAAACCAATGATTAACCAATCTTTCGATTTTATCAATTGAAAGAGACAGGGAAATCAATTTTGATAATGTCATCGAATATTTTAGCAAAATAAGTTGGTAAGTATGAAACTCGTGAGCATGTTTAGTATTTGGTGTTTTATTTTAACTAGGGGTGCTCAATACAAAACGCCCGGGGTGCCAATCTACCCTACTCCGCCACTGCATCGACTTGCACTGCAGTGGGAAGGATAGATTCGTCCGTCACTCCTGGATAGGGATGCAAGGTTTTTAAAAATATCGATATTGATCTATATCGAATAAGTCGATATTGATATATCGATATATAGGTCTAGTTTTTTTTTTTTTTACATTAGCTCTACACAGGAGGCCCTGAGGAAAATAATGTCCCTGAGGGCCTATGTCATCTTTGGGGATGCTGTGTGGAGGGTTTTTTTAGGGAAAGGAAGGAGAGGAAAGTTATGGGAAGGAAAAGGGTTTAAGGGGTGGGTAGGAATCTGGGGTTCAGTGTGTCCTGGTCATCAGACGTAGACAAACCTCATCCCATTAACCCGGGCACCCCTGCTAAATCACCAAACGTAGCGAACCACTTGGGGTGACCTATAGCAGAGGTGTTGGTTATCCAATAAAGGTTCCCGGGGCGGCGATACCCATTCCCGCCTCCCAAATTAAGGTAGGTCGGTCAATATATCGATATTTCTTCTTTTTTTCAAGCTTAAAGAAATCCAATGTAGTTTTAGTTTTATGAAACTTTTATCGGTTATGTACCTATGTATGTATTTTTTTATACTTATCTATGTGAATAATCACAAATTTCGTATGGGTATATATATTTTTTTTCCATAAATTTATTTAAAAAAAAATTATTCCATTATTTTGTACCAGCTATCGAACTTAAAAATAGTAACTTTGACGGTCTGCTTCCTTGTAGCCAGTTCCTGCTTTGGGTTATAGTGGCTCCTACCTTTGAAAAAAACGTTCAGAAGCAACATTTGTTGCCACAATTGGTAGATGACTCATTGCCACTTTAAAAAGATTGGGATTCATCTCTTGCCATGTTTCAAGAATGTTTACTTTTAGAGTATTTACAAAAGCAGAAAGATATAATAATGGCATTTTATCCGATTTTGTGGGTATTTTTATTTCGATACGATGTATTGAGTTTTTCGATATTGATATCGACAATACGCCGATATCGATAAAAATCGATATTTTTAGGGGACGATATATCGATATTTATCGGTTTTCCGATATATCGTTGCAACCCTACTCCTGGACATACTGACCCCAGATTCCTACCCTCCCCTTACACCCTTTTCCTTCCCAGGACTTGCCTTCTGTTCCTAAAAAGACCTCGTAAAATAAAACTACTTTTATTAACAAAGAGTTTTCGGAAATCAATGCTAGAAATATATATTTTTTTAAAATGGCATACCTTTGGTTAAATGTATCTCAGTTGGTAACGTCTCACAGTTTGCGTCCGCAACGACATCAGAACTTAGACAAAACAAAAGCACACTTACAAAAACAATTTTCACAAAATCATTGCCTAAAACCATATTCCTAACTTTAAAACCAGTCGATTCGAAAAACGGTTCGAAACACTGTTTATTCAATTCACAGAAGCGAATCCTTTTAACTTTTAAATAGGTATACACTGTTTTTATTATAACAAAGAGGTTTATTTTTAACTGATGCTGGTGTCACTATTCAATATGCAGAAGAGGAATGGTGCCGAGGAACTCACGTCTAAGCTTTTATATGAAAATCTTCAGATTTTCAGAATCTACTTGCAAAGTCACCATACACTACAAGAACCCATTATTGCAGCACGGTGCCCGCAAAATAACATTATATATTTTTATTACTTGCTTCCATATTTTCCATTGAAGGCCTACTTGGTGGACGGGCAAGGCTCTTGAGTACGAATTCGGAGGTTGTGTGGTCGAATCCCGGCGTGCGCAAATAAATTTAGTTATATTTAATTGTGTTAGTTAAATTTTTTTTTACATTCGCTCTACATAGAAGATCAGAGCCTATGTCTTCTTTGTGGATGCTGAGTGGAGGGTCCTTTTAGGTAAGATAAGAGAGAAAGTTCTGGAAATCTTGAGGTTAGCATGTCCAGGAGTGACGGACGTATTAATCTATCCCTTCCACTGTGATAAGGCGATGTTCTGAGAGAGTCTTGCTGAAGAGATCAAAATATCTCCCTCAACCAGTCTCTCCCGATCCGGCCTACCACGCAGTTGGTTAGACGCAACCACCGCCGAGATCCGGACAAGCCGCACACCCCTGTAGCGACTCGATATGTGCGAACTGAATATTTTCACAATGGTATCATTATTTTTTCACACACTGGCAAGACCAGAAGTTCGGGAAGCTTCGAGAATCTCACAACGACGTCATTGTGGAATCTGTACTCGGGTCGATAACACATGTATCTTGTTAATATAAAACCTTCTGATTATTGTCGCGGTTGATAATTCGGTAAATATTTCCCTATCGAGTCCACGCTCAAAACACACTTTAAAAAATTAAAACAAATTGTACTAGGTAGATTACAATTAATTAGTAATAAGTAATTCAGTAACCGGAATTGAAAAATATTGCATTTTAATGGTTATTTTGTTATCTAATGTCATTTCTCAAGGTACGCCATGTTGTTTATTTTATTTATTTTTTTATTTTTTTTATTTTTTTTTATTTATTAATTTTATTTTAGTAATTTGTACATTTAAGTTTACAAATTTCTAATTAATTATAATATTTTATATTGCAAACTAAATTTTATGTAATTTTACGTAGCTCCTACAATACGTCTTGAACTTTCCAATTGGTGTGGACTTCAAAGTCTCTGGTAGCTTGTTATACAACTTCATCCCCTTGTACAGCAAACTGTTCTGCGTATTCGCCTTATCCTTTTTTTGAAGCCTCATTTCTTTGCATGTTCTTGTGTTATGTCTGTGAATGTCCTTGTTGAATACAATTTTATTTGAAAAGTATTTTGGTAAAATGTTGTTTATTATTTTATGTATAAATATCATCGTATTCAAGGTCAGCATCTGTTTCACGGTTAGCCAATTCAGTTCCTTTAACATTTTGTTTACTTTTGAAAATCTATTCCGCCGTAATATTATTCTCATTGCCCTGTTTTGGAGAATTTGAAACTTATTTTGTTCTCGTTCGTTACATAGGAAAGGGATAGTTGAGCAATAGTTAAAATGTGGAGCAATAATCGAATTGTAGATAGTGATTGCAGTTTTACTAGATAGTTTTGGCTGAATTCTTCCCAAAAAAGATATTTTTTTCTCAATTTTCTTTTGTTAATTACGACGGCAAACGTCTCGCGTGATTTTCGTGTTTATGAAACCGAACAAAATAATGATCAATGCGCATTATTTATCATTTCCGAAGATTGCAATTCGTACTTATTATTGTCTAACTGACAGAAAGTGATTTTTTCTTTTAAAAATGCGTATTTCATCGAAGTAATTAACAT
Organism: Limnephilus marmoratus; assembly: GCA_917880885.1. NCBI lineage: Eukaryota > Metazoa > Arthropoda > Insecta > Trichoptera > Limnephilidae > Limnephilus > Limnephilus marmoratus. The sequence continues at coordinate 41,774,989 of OU862924.1, read as the reverse complement.
GGCGGTCCTTGAAAAATTTCATTTCGCGTTTTTGAAATAAAAAAAAAAACATTAAAACGCAATATTTTTCTATTATTGTAGAAAGCAATCACTTTGTGGTTTGACATATTTAATAAAATAAAATACTTTTTGTTTAAAACCACGAGATTGTGGCTCGTGGCAATATTTTTCAATTGCGGTTACTGAATTACTTATTACTAACCATTATCTACCTAGTACAATTTGTTTTAATTTTTAAAGTGTGTTTTGAGCTTGGACTCGATAGGGAAATATTTACTGATAATTCTAAACTTGTACCAGATATGTAAAAAGTTTCAAATAAAAATCCAATCACTAGAGCCAAATGTGATGATTAATAAATTCCCGCGACGTTATAAGAATAGTATTTTCCTGGTAAGTTATAATATAATAACTTTTTATAAATGGGAGCACGTCGGGGTCACCTATCCGGTCGGGAATCCCGGGAACCCCTGCTAAGTCACCAAACGTATCGAACCATTTGGGGTGACCTATGGCAGAGGTGTAAGTTATTCAATAAATGGTCCCCGGGCCGCGTATTTACAAAACCTATACCGATTCAGTCGCGGTAACGACAATTTACATTTTAAATCTACCTCTATATTGGTTATTTTTTATCACATTGCAAAAACAAAAATTGTTCTAAAATCTAGATAACATAATCTTTCTGATGTGTATATTAGAAATTAATAATTTTATTTCTAAATATTTAAATTTTAATATTATTCCCATATGTTGTAAATACACCTCTATATTGATAGATAATTTTGTATCACTTTGCAAAAACAAAATTGTTCTATAATCTAGATAAAATAATCTTTCCAATGTGTATATTAGAAATTAATAATTTTATTTCTAAATATTTAAATTTTGATATTGAAAATTTAAAGCGACTGAAACGCGGTAGGGATTGTAAACACGCTCCCGGGCCATACCCACATCCCAAATTCTAGTAATTATTTCATTTTTATTAAAACTTTGTATAGGTATTTACTTATGGCACGTTCCAGAGTAATATGAGTGACCACCATTCGAATTGGAAAGTTCATTTTTCATTTCATTCAGATTTTTCTTTATCATTTTCATCGGAAGTAATATTTTTGGTAGAAATTTATTTTTTTCGTTTTAACGTGGTAGGAGAAAATCATATACTATACTAGCTGACCCGACAAACGTTGTTCTGCCATATAAATTATTTCAAGTGAATATTTTGGTTGTTGAACAAAAAAATAACGAATGTATTGTAAGTGTGTGGGGATATCTATGACCGCCGGTAAAAACAAAAAAATCACCAACTAAAGTAGGAAAATGAAATAAAGAAAATCAATATAAATTTCGAAGAGCAATTGATTGTACGATATATTTTGTCAGTCCGTCTTTAGCCAACACAAGGAAGCTCGATGGTTTGCCCACGCGAGAACATGATGCCGAATGAAATATCACAATGACGCGACGCTTCTTGTGAATGTCTTGCGCATGAGTGGATGAAAGTTCGATGAGGCGGACGTAGCGCCATCTGTCATTCAACAACATAAATATTTTCGTTCTGTTTGAAATACGAAAGACGGTTAAATTTGTTCATACAAAAATACAAAAAATTGCGATTAAAAAATGGGAGGATGGAGGTGGGAGGAACAAAATTCGGGGTTACAGGTATTTTTTGATGCCCAATAAAAAAAAATTCAAAAAAATTGCCAATAGTAGATTTTTTTTCTGGATAGGGACACCCTAATCACCTAGCGGTATGAAATATACTTTAAAGCCTATTCTCATACCTACCAAATACAAGTAAAAATTTCATAAGAATCGGTCAAGCCGTTTCGGAGGAGTGCGACCACAAACACCGTGACACGATATTTTTATATATAAGATAAGATTTAAGGTAATAATAATTAAGTAATAATTTCAAATTTCATTATTTTTCATATTTTTCCTGCTTTTTTGATGACGTATTTCATTGATTTCCGGGGCGTTTAATGTTGATAATAAATATAAAAATACTCCCTTTCGAGAGGATTTTATGTGCAATAATAGGAAAATCTTAATATACCAAAATCTTTATTCCCAAAGTAACATGGGAGTATTGAATTCATGAGGTATTTTCGTATTATAAGTTGTGTTGCGTGAGGATATTAGCCATTGTCTTTTTAAGTGTCACTTTTTTACTCTCGGTTGTCCGCTTACCCTTTTGATTATATTTTATATTGTCTCCATGCTATTAAACTTCTCTTTGTGATGAAGGCTGCAATTCGTTGCTTAAATAATTCTGAAGCTAGCTTTACGCTCATAAGTAAAATTTACGACTTACCTAAGTTTTTGACAAGTTGCTCAAACTCAAAGGAGCGCTTGCGCACGTACGCATCCGACTTATGGTAGTTAATGCTCACGGAATTTGTTCGGAAGTTCAACTTATGTAAGTGCTCATAGCGACGATAGCGACCGTTTACATCTGTAAATTTATTTGCGCTAAGATAGCTTCCTGTCAAAAACGATCTGCTGCTGTCGAGTTAATAAAGAAGAAAGGGCCCTTTTTTTTTTTTTTTTTTTTGACAATATCAATAAACGAACGAATGACCCCAACATAACGCTAATTAATAAAGTAAGGAAAATTATTTATTCCCCACTACTTAGTATGTTTACCAAACCTAAGAAATATAATGCACTTAAATGAGTCATAGCAATAACGTCATTCTAATTCAATTAAGAAAACCCTAACACTTAGTGCAAGGCAAACCAAAGGGAAATACTCCGAATCCCACATTAGCACTCTCTCAATTAGTGTCTCTACAAATTGGTTTAACCGGTAATAAATCAACTTAGACACCTTTAAAAATTGACATTTAAAATCTTATAAATAAGTCGTCCGTACGTGGCTTCACCACAGTTTGAAAATGACCTTACAAGTCGAAACAGCTGTAACTAAAACACTAACCAAAAAACTTGCAGAACTCGATAATAACATTATCGAATTTAATTTTAATTAAATTTCTAAAAATTAAAATGGAGTTCTACGAATTAAACACAAAAACAATTAATAAGAAAAGGCCCAAATAAATTGATTAGCGCTTTTATGCTGTTCAAGCCGGAAATTAATGGAGTTATTTAATTTTATCCGAATGACAGCAACCAACTTCGAATTTAAATACGTAATGTTAGAAACAGAAACATTGAGATTACAAAGGATGAGAAGAAATAAAGGAGAAATTTAAAAAAAAGATGCTCATTTTCAGAAGGCTTACGAAATGAGCATCCTTAATGAAAAATAAATGATACCTTTTTGGTTTTTGGAATCACAAAACATTATTTCCGTTTACATTAGTTTTCGGGGGAAGTGCTTATTTGAGTATTATCTCGTGTTATTTTCATGTTGTTATCGGGAGATAAAAGTTAGATAATTATCCACTCAACACTTATCAGATTTTAGTTAAAATAATAAAAACACTAGTTTTGTAGGAAAAATCCTACGTAAACAACTTTCAATTTTTGACATCTCGCATCTGCGCATTTTGGCACTAATTCTTATCGTAAGCTTCTCGACTTATCAAACTGATTTGATAAGCTTTGAGAAGGCTGTCCAAAAAACTTACGCAAGAACAACTTCAGTAACTTGACATAAATTACCTTAAGTGACTTTTGGTGTCTTTTACATTGTTAATTTGGTCATAAGTCGCTTACGTGAAAAAAAACTTTGGGAAAAATCGTGTGTAAAGGCAGCCTGAGAAATCTCTCATCATAAGAATAATGACTTGTTTTCAATAAGGAGCCATTCTCCTTACGACCTCCGTAGTCCAGTGGGTAAGACTCTTGACTCACAATCCGGAGGTCGCGGGTTCGAACCCGGCATGCGCAAATAAATTTTATTTGATTAATTTGTGTTTTCACAATTAATTCATTTAAAATAATATATAGTATATTTGCGGCATGTTCCAGAGTGGAAGATACTGTCAGTATCGCCCTGGTGTAAGACCACCATTCAGAATTGAAACGTTGCTTGAAAATGGCTTTAGCCGTGTTTAGTGACCAGATCTGAATAGCCAGTTACTTCCCAACCTTCCTCTTCCCCACCTCCTTCCCCTCCCTACTACCTTCAGCCTCACAACATACCCCAATTGGGGATGCCATAGTCTCACTGGCTCCAGACGGGAGCAGTTGAGATTCTTGTGCGGTATTCGCTGTAAAAAAAAAAATTCATATATTATAATAAAACAAATATTATAAAACATTTTTCCACTTTATTTTTATTGACCATAACCGGTTTCAGCTCGTTAAAGCCATCTTTAGACTGGTACAAATTATTCTTAGTCTACGGTTACATAACATAAGGGGTAGGGAAGAGGGTTGGTCTACAAGGATTTAAATCAATTATACTAATTACATTTGGTACTAAGTCGTTTAAGACTATTTGATTCCTAATTATTTTTTGTAATTCAAGTAGGCTAATTACCTTGGGTTTGTATCTCACTTCAATATTATTCAGGGAAAAACCTTACAAGCAAGATGAATTCGTAATGACCTAATCTTATTGTCAAATCGTTACTAAGTATATTTATGATGTACGGGATGTTTTCCTTTTTGAAGAGATACACGTTTACATTGGAGTAGGAAAGGTGATTTTATAAACTAAAAACATATTTAGATTTCAAAATTATTATGAAAATTACAATAGATACAAAAGCGGAGACTTAGCAAATGATTCTAATTGCTTATTCATTACAAAGTTACGGTTTAATTTTTTAGTTAAGCGGGTAATTTCTAAAGATTCTATCTATCTATTAAAAATAGTTTATGACCTTTATTATAAATATGGAGAACTGGGGGTGGGTGGGGATAGGGAAGGTGGAGGAGGCGCTGTGGGAACCCCCCTAATACTATGCGAGCAAAGCCGGGGGCAAAAGCGAATTATATTATAAAAGAAAGTCCAAAAAAACGTGCGTCCCGCAAAAACTCAAAAACGAGTCCCGGTACAATCAATTCAGTTATATGGTATGGTAGATCTCTATCCCCCGTCCAGGATGACGGTTCCCGTTTTTACCTAAAGGGCGTGCTTTTGATGATATAAGGGCTGGAAGTTTCGCCCTCTTGAAATTTCTAGAACGGTCCTTCGGAAAGTTCTAGAAGGTTTGGTAGAGCTCTAGAAAGTTCTGGAAGGATTGGCGGAGTATGTCGTGGAATGTTGGGAATAGAGAATCGGGAACATCATCACTCTCGAATGTTGCCCTGAGCGAAGCCGGGTAACCCAGCTAGTATATCAGAATTCAAAATTAAAATAAATAGAGTAATCATAATTTAAAAAAAAAAACATGGAGTAGCAGATATCCGTCCTAAATATTTAATACAACTTTTGAATTAAAAAAATATTTTTCAGTTTGGTTAAGTATTTTGGCCTCAAATCCAAAATTAAGTTTCGTATGAAACTGGCCGAAACGGCCGCGCATAAATATGGAAGAGGCCATTGATGGAGACCCTTTGACCTCTCCAGCTGGACTCGCCTAGGAACTCCTGAGGGATGGATTCTCCTGGATAAACTGACCCTCAGATTCCTACCCGTCTTTCATATCTTTTTTCTTACCAGAACCTTCTCTTCGTCCTATACTTAAAGACTCTCCATGTAGCGACCCCAAGGAAGGAATTATCTTCCTATATCCTTCCCTAACAAAAATCTTCAAATGGTGTTGCTGCAGTTCCATTTTATTGGGGCAGTTGGAACTCTTGCACTGTATCACATAAAAATTAAAAACATGTATTTTTTCATAAATTATAAATTGTATCAGGTTTTGCAAAATTTTATGACAATGCTGTACCCCTCGGACTTACTGGTGGATGCAAAGAATTTTTATGGAGTGTAATAAAATGATTTCCGTGTTCACAAGCCCCCCCGCCGCGTGGGGCATGTCACCCTTTAACGCCCATAGTCATCGTATTACTATAGGCCACTTTGAATTAAATAACACAGCCATAAATATAATTTGAATATCGGAGACTGGGTAAATAATGGTATTGCCCTAGATATTTATAAAATCATTTTATTAACTCCAGAAAAATTATTGTTTATAATGGATGCGTAATTTGGTAAGGGAACGTACCCATACTACGTGACCCAGGGGGGGGAGTCTTCAAAATACCACGCTTGGTACAAATGGGGGTTAAAAATTGCAAAAAGTTGGTCACTTAGTATGGGTACGTTCCCTAACTTATCAAGTTATCACGGTTAGAAGAGTCATCAGTGTATCCATTTATGAGTATTTTTCTTTATTTTTTTAAATTGTATAACATTAAGTCGCTCCCGCTGTGTGTGCGCTTAGATCTTTTAAACTACGAAACGGATTTTCATGCGGTTTTCACCGATAGATAGAGTGATTCAAGAGAAAGGTTTATATGTATAATACATGTATATTATAGTAGAGAAAAGTCGATAAATTCAAAGATTCAATTCAATCAGCGGGCAGCCGGCGACTGGCAAGCGGGCGGTATGAATTTGATATGTATGCGAATTAACAGATGGCATTGGTTATAAAGGTTGGATAAGCCACAGCAACGTGTGGCCGGGTCTGCTAGTTAAATATGTTATGTAATTGATGTTTATATTGAAAAGATCTGTAAACCAGCCAAAAAGACGTTGGGTTCTGTCATTCACAACTCAAAGGAGCTCTGACATACTAGTATTATCAAATTGAAGTGTATAATTTATAACTATTACTTAAATTAAATTTTATGATTAAATTTTATAATTTTATATTATTTTTTTTATTTTTTAATAACTAAACCACAACCCAATTTCACAACGCATTTTTAATCTTCAAATTTTATGTCGGGTTAAATCTTCCCCACAAGAAAAACTAAACCCTTTCACACACTTTTCCACAAATAATCATCTAGTCCAGCGTTTCCCAAAAGGTGTTCCGCGGAACCCTGGGGTTCCGTAGAAGCATCACAAGGGTTCCGCGTTCCGTTCGGATTGTCGCAAGGATCATCGCAAGGAAGAAACACAAATACTTTTACAGTAAACGACAAAATCTCTTCTCTTAGAAAGAAACTTGTCTTCTGGATAGAATGTTTTGAACAGAAGCAGTACCAGTTTTTTTCTCTTTTAAACGAGTTTCTGGAAAAAAAGAGTTGCAAGTAATCTCAGATATTGAAAAATGCATTTACGAACATTTGATGGCCCTCAACAAATTTCTGGAAGAGTATTTTCCTGAAAAAAACCTGCAGGACATTGACTGGGTACAGAATCCATTCCTAGTTCACAGGAAACGTACAGCAACAGAGTACGAGACTTTGATAGATATCAAATGTTCTTCTTCCTTACAACAAAAGTTTAATTCAGAAAAAACTAATCTGGATGAGTTTTGGATTGGACTTAAAAACGAATATCCAGAAGTCGTCGAGAAGGCTATCACAGTTTTGTTACCTTTTGTGACCACTTACCGGTGTGAAACTGGTTTTTAGGCTTACGCTTACACAAAAAACAAATACAGAAACAGACGGATGCAGCTCCAGATCTTCGTATTCAGCTATCTGACGCAAAGCCTGATTTCAATGCTATTTTAACAAAAAAATTAAAAAGATATCACTCTTCACATTAATGTAAGTTTTACACAAAACTTTAGATCTTTCTTTTCAAGGTAAACATGAAAGTATTCAAACTAAGAGTTTATCTTTTCCTTATAAAAATAGGGTTCCGCCTAGAAAAGTATGATCGATAAGGGTTCCGGGGCGAAAAAAAATTGGGAAACGCTGATCTAGTCAATTCACGCTATGTAATTGCACTATACTATATAAGTATAATAAATACAAAACAATACAAGAACAACATGTCAACCTACCAGAGACCAAGTGGGATAATAATTCACCGATTACAGATATTTTCATATCAGAGGGTTCGACTCGGTGGAACTCCTAATTTGACCTATAAATCCTACTGATCCCTCAATATAAATATTTGAAAAAAAAATTGTAATCCTACGTGTATTTAAAATAACTATAAATTCTTTGACAAATCAATTTGTCTAAATTTTAAATGAGAGAGCTAAGTATAATGCCAGTAGCCGAAATAACAAATAGTAATATTTTTAAGTCTGAGAATGCCAAATTCTTTAAATCTCATTTCCTAATTCTGTAAATTTTCTTATTTTTTCAGAAACAGATTTTTGAATATTACAGGAATTTGGAATAGCGACATCAATGACATAAGTTTATTTTTAATTTTGTCACGTAAAACTATATGGTCTATTATGACTAATTGTTCTGTCTGTTAGTATAAAATTCATTTTCTAAAAATGAATTTGGTCCATATTCAAAATGTGGTTCTATATTACGGTAGTCAATCAAGTTATGTTTAATAACCAAACTTTGGTGAATTATTTTTAAAACCTGATTGTGCCTAAATGTATACTCGGACGGCGCTAATACAGAACATCCCGATATAATATGTTCTATAGTTTCCGGAAAAGCCAAAGATTTTCTACATAAATCATCAATTTGATTTGTATCTTTGATTATATGCTTCCTATAATTTTTAGTATTAATGACTCTATCTTGAATGGCAAGCATAAATCCATCTATTTCTGCGCTAAACTCTCCAATACTCAACCATTTGTTTGACGAAAATTTGTCAGCATACGTTTGGTTGAGATACTTGAAGTGTTTTGCCTGAATAATTTTCTTTGATCAGGAATCTAATAATTCCTGGTCAGCATTTATTTTATTATTATTATTATAGTACATACAGTGGCGTAGCTAGGTAACCAAGGGCCCTGGGGCAAATTAAAAAATGGGGCCCCACTGCTATGTAAACTGATTAGGTTTTATCAAATAAAAATATGAAATATACAAATACTTTAAAAATGTTAAGCTACTTAAGCTCTTTTTTGTGCACTGCAGACTGCAGGGCGGGTAATAAAAATATTAAACAGTAACAACATAAATTACGATTAATACTTGGTGTAGGTTTGGCTAATAAAACGAAATAGAGAAGATTCAAGGGTTTATTATATAAAGGTCGGGCCTACCAACTGACTAAATAACAATTATATTTACAATTTTTCCTAGCTTTAGTTTTCGCAAAAGTATCAATGACTTCGTTTAAATCCAGCCTTGATGCGGTTTTGTTTTCAATTGCTATTAGCGATAAATGTCGGAATCGAGTTTGGCTCATCTTATTTCTTAAATATTTTTCTATTATTTTTAATTTGCTAAATGACCTTTCAGCTGCTGCAGAAGTGGTAGGAATTGTAAAGAATAATAACATTGCTGTAAATACTTCCGTTAGGTCGCATTCCAGCACTCCATATTTGCTCATTATTTCCTTACATAATTGGTGAGCAGTCCATGCTTGAGTTAGTTGAGGTAAAACTAGATGGTAAATATTAATAAATTGAAGTGAAAAACTAGGGCCTATTATATCTGAATATTTTCTTTGGAATTCGTCACACTTTTGTAATAAAGTTGCTTCATCAACATGTAATAAAAATTTTGGTGTTAGAAAATCGAATATATAACAGACTGCACTCATACCAATAAAACGTGTATCTAATTGAGATATTACTGTGTCTAGTACATTATTGAAAATCTCAATTTTAAATATTTTTTCTCGGTTTGGAAATCGGTGATCAGCATCTAATTCATTAAAATGTTTTTTTAACTTTTCTTTGCCTTTTTTCTTGAAAATGGGTATCAATACCATATTTTCTTGCAGTTTTTGCACTTGAATAATTCGAAATCATTTCTATAAATTTATTAAGTAAAATAAAAGGAAAGAGAAACAAACTGATACGCTACAAGTGTCGTTGGGAATGACGCACATATCACTATCCATCAAATTGACAACACTGCCAACCTACAGAAAGAATTTAGGGGAATTCCCTAGGCATAACTTTTGAATTTCTCTCAACTGAGTTGTCATGATTAAAGTGGGGTTGCAACCTGTCATATTTATTTTGAAAATGGGAGAAGTTTCCAAAAGTTCAGTTCGATCGAGATTTCTGGTAAAGATTCGAGGACCCCCTGAGCTTGAGGGCCCCGGGGCACTGCCCCGCGTAGCCCCTAGGTAGCTACGCGCCTGAGTACATAATTATAGTACATTGAAATATAATATTTGCAATTTAATTTAATTTGTATAACTTATAATATAATTTATCAACCATAACATGACTTCCAATCTGTAAACTTCACCCGCCACAACACAGGGACATCCCTAGCATGGCGGATGAAATAACACAAAAATTCTATACAATTGTACAAAATTCTTAAAATAATAAATAAAAAATCAAATAAAAATATACAAATCTTACAGTTATTTTAAGTCTGCTTAAGGCTAACTACACACTATACGGTTAGCCGGAATGCGGTCAGCCGTCCGGTTAACCGCAGTCAAAAATATATATGAAAAATTAGTTTTTATGCGCACTGTCATGCGGCTGCTGCTGTACCGTTGCCGTAAATATACAAACCACCCACCGTTGCGGTCGCTCGCAGCGCTGCGGCCCGAGTGACGGCCATCCTGACGGTTGCTGTACACACTACGCGGTTTTTTATTTTTTTTATTAATAAAAATCCTTTATAATAATAATATATTTACAGTTTTTTACATTTTTAAATTAAGTCCCGTTAAACTGATTGATATCAGTTTGTCAACGGGTTCTTTTGACATTTACTTTTTTTTTTAATTGAGACAGGTACATAAAATATACACATTATTGCGTTTTATATATACAAAAAAAAACATATATTTTGGAAAAAATACAGAAACAGAGAAAATGAAAGAAATGAAAACAAAATAATAATGAAAAAAACATTAAAACGAAAAGCGGAAAAACAGAGATTAGTACAAAAAAGTTCTTTCACTTAACCATTTTTTAGCGTACATTTCCTTCTGAAACTCAACTCACAGCTTTTTATTGCGTTGGGTAACATGTTATATATTATTGGAACAAGGTATTCTAGAGTTCTTTGACCGTATTTATTTAGGTATCTGGGAATTATAAGTCCATCGTTTGCACTTTGTCTTGTATTATGAACATGAACCACTAGTTTATTATATTCAGATTGAGATGTATTCTGACTCGCAATTTTAAGCCGCAATATAGCACGAACAGATAATAAATTTACAGAGTTGCTAGTAGTTTGCGGTTGGCCGCCCGACACTGACGACGCACGTGTGTACTGACGCGCTAAAAAATGCACCCATTATATTTTTCTTTGTTTATTTTTCTTTATATAGCGCAAGTAAATATAATAAATACCTGCGACTTCTTCAACGTCCATCCTGAGCGTTTTCATCCGCACTTTCCGGTTGCGACTACGACTAACCGCCGTCCGGCTGGCCGCAGTTGCAACCGCGTCCTGCGGCTAGCCGAACGGGCAGCCGCGTTGCGACAAACCGGTCAGTGCGTAACCTACCCTTACTTTAGCTAAGTGCGTCTGTGCGTAGCATTCTCGAGAGTGGATCTCAGGTACGGGGGCCAGCGCCGGATCTGCCATACGTTCAAAAACGTGCAAAAACCTGGCGCCAACTCCGAAGGGGCGCCGTGAGAAAATAAATATTGTATTAAAATTTAGTTATAATATTCCCTGAATCGTTTAAAAATTACCCACAGTACGAAATAATTATTACGCTCTCGCAACACTTTCCAAAGAAACAGAACGCGCACGCATCAGGTTGGTATCAACGGCTTACGAATTTATAGTCAGTTACAGAATTTTTTTACAAATTCCATATATTTAGTTTAAACGTAAGATCTATTTTTCCATATATCTTTTACCGTCTTTTACGACGAATAGGTGCGATCCAAATTCAATAACCAATCACAGCGCGGTATTTTTGTTCGTAAGCCGTTGATACCATACGTCAGTGTTTTGTGTTTGTTCGCTCAACACAGGGGAAATGCAAGGTACAAATTTGAGGTTATATTCTTATTATCACTGCTCACTGTCTCTCGTCGGGACTGCATGTTGCTAGTCAGAAGCTGTATATGCTATTCTTGTGTTGCACGTTGCCATGATAACGTATTTGTATTTGCTTTTTCTAATATTCGCGTTGGGTACATAGGTACATAAACGCAGGAAATCTCAAGAATGTCTAATGGACCTAGTTCAGCGAAACCACCCGCATTGTCTCGTAACCTATATTTTAAATCATGGTACGGGCACAAACAAACAATTCGTTGTATTATTTTAAAGCATAATTTTCAAAGAGTTTTTCCTAAAATAATTAAAATAGTACCATAATTTATGTTTACCCAATAGATTCAGAGAGTATAGGGCTCATGGCGATCCTCTCTTTAAAAAAAACGAGTGTGAGAGCTACCGCCAGGTCACTTGGAAAAGTCACACCCTTTATATGTCTTGATTTTATTTGATAAATTAGTGTAAAAAAAATAAAATAATTAAATTTAAAAAAAAATAAAAATTGGGGTGAACGAATTTTTAATCAAAATAAAAATGTAGGGGGGGGGGGGGGCGCCATCGGTACCTACTGCACAGGGCGCCAGATTTCGTGGATCCGGCCCTGACGGGGGCCAGAAGACACCGTCTACGCACTAATGGACGAGAAAAGGCAAAATATTTTTTTACAATACCTCTACATGAGAGATTTTTACCCATGGCTATTTCCAACAGCACTTACCTCGAGAATACTGGGTATCTGCAGCCTTAGTTCCAGAAGGGGTGTCGCATTACTAATGATTTATAAGCTTCTGAACAGTTTCTTCTTAATATCAGACATTTTGGCTAAAATAGGATTCTATGTCCGGGATAATTTCACGCGAGGCCGCCAAAACAGGCTTTTGATTCTTCCCAGGTGCAGAACTAACTTACCGATGGTGATGTCCTTGGGAAGACTCACTAGGTTAATTGACTGCCTTGCAGGAAAATGTTGAAATTTTCCAAGTGTCCTATAAAAAAAAGCGTGAAGTATTATTTTAAGCTTTAACTGTGTGTACCTACTTTTTATAAAATTTTGTCCCACATCTAAATGTATTTATTAAGCCATTTTTTTATATTTTATCTTCCCACGTTTGCGAACATGTACTAGTTTTTGCTTACTGTTTTTACAAATAAAAAAATGTATTAATTTGGCATCGGATAAATTTAATTGAAAAACCTTATACTTGATCCAATTGTTGCTTATATTGGGGGGATTTCAAATCCAAGCGTTCCATGACCACAAAGTCACCGAGGTTAAGTTATAGCTCGTTTATTTGTAAAGAAAATCAAGATAAGAAAAAATGTTTCAACTTTGGATTATGCATGTCTATTAAAATCAATATTGTAGGTTTTTTTTTTAGTATGCCGCATTTCACCTCCAAAGAAAATAGGTACTTTGTGAATGTATGCCTTTACGGAGCAAAATAATGAAGCGATCGCGAATCGATAGCGCAATCGCAATCGATGAATATAAATTAAAAGAAGAAGATGAAATTATTTTCGCAAACCAAATGTCACCGAATGTCACTATTTTTCAATAATATTTACATTAACCTCAAAAATGTCAATCGTCTTCTGTTGTTTTTCTTAGTTTATTTAATCTTTAATAACCGAATATCAGTTTGAACTACGTAATTTTATAAATTGAACATGTAGACTGCTCGAATTTTAATGTCATGTTTATTTTGTTTCAGTAATTTCTACATTTTATCTGCAGTACGAATCTTCTGATAAGAAACGTTTTAGATTCTCATTGAGTACCTAGTTGAAATGTTGAACAATACAAGATATATTATTTGCTGTGCATAAACTGATGTAATATGTTATACCGATAAACCATTTACAAATTGTGCTTTGCTAGTGCAGGCGTACTGCTGCAGTGCTGGTAAGTAGGCTAAAATATTCAATATCGAGTTCCTAATGCCGAATTATGTAAAAAAAGTGTAATTAGATTTTTTCGTTATCTTCTGGGTCAGTGTTACAGTCAACAATATGTTAATACAACGATAAGTAATGATTAATAATGATAAAACACTTGTTGTTGTTGGGTTTTTGAAAATAGATAAGATTTATTTTATACACGTTGTGAATTTATGTTAGATGTCTTGTCATAATATTATTTTCTATTCTTAAAGCAAACATTACTTTGGGTAAATAATCCACAAGCCTCCGCATGCCGCTACACTTAGGCATAGATTTTGAAAAGTAAACTGCTTAACTTAATTACCAAAAGAAGCATCGGTTTCAGTTGGGATAGACAGAAAAATATGCATTTAAATTCGATTTTCATTTAATCAAAGGATTTGACATTTGCGAAGTTTTGTTTCAAACTAAATACGCATGAATTAGGTACTTAATTTACCTAAACTAAAAACCTAATAGCCTATTTTGGGTACGTAAATAGTTGTTTCTTGTAGTAATTGTTGAAATGAAGTGTGATTTCCATAATCCGTGCTTAAAAATGTGGCGGCTTACGGATAATTTAATTTACTTTGCTATTTTAATAAGTTTTGGGTGAAATGCAGATCCCGCCAAATGTGGAGGATTTTAATAAAAGTGCACTTTCTAGATGGGAAAAGTGTGGAAAAGTTGAATAAAAAAGAAATTAAGGCGCGCTCGGCAAAATTGAGGGAGATACAGCCGTTTAAAGAATGTATGAAATGACACTTCATGAACCGATACTGTCAGCCATTTTGTTACCATAATGTTGGTATCTCAGACTTGCTATAAACGAAGGTTGATACGATTGTAGCCAACTTCGTGTGATATACATATAATACGGCGCGTAATTATGAAATACAGAATTAATAATGGTCACAAACCTGGCGTAGCCGCTAAACTACTTGAAAACTGGGATGTTTTTCTTGCGTTGACGCGAGTAGGCGTTATAAAGGGGAACAGACCATGTTACATAAACCATGTTACACAAACCTAGCGTAGCCGCTAAACTATTTGAAAACTGGGATGTTTTTCTTGCTTTGACGCGAGTAGGCGTTATAAAGGGGCACAAACCATGTTTAGCGTAGTTTTAGGTTAGGTTACTTTAATTTGGAAGGTGATAAACAGTTTAAAAAATCGTTGAAAAAAAGTCCGCTAGACAAATTTCATAATTACGCGCCTCATCTATCACATGAAGTCGGCTACAATCGTATCTACGTCGCTTGAAGATGGTGCAACAGATGAGGATGATTACGAGTGCTACCAACTTTAAGGTAATAATTTAGTTTACAAAATGGCTGACAGTATCGGTTCATGAACTGTCATTTCATACATTCTTTAAACGGCTGTATCTCCCTCAATTTTGCCGAGCGCGCCTTAATTTCTTTTTCATTCAACTTTTCCACACTTTTCTCATCTAGAAAGTGCATTTTTATTAAAATCCTCCACATTTGGCGGGATCTGCATTCCTCCCTAAGTTTTTATTTAACTTGAATACATTTCCATTCCTTAGAGTTTTTACAAGAGCACTTGAGAAAAAACAAGACACAATATTATTACTACACTTATGGTAAACTTTCGAAATCACTGAATATGCTAATACGAACATTTATAACATAAAAGACAACTATTTGCATTTGGGGCGACGAAAAATATTGCATTCAAAATGTCGATTATTTAAATTGTAAGTTTGCTTTTGTCGTATGGCCATTTACAATAATTTCTGTCATTTAATTTTATTTTGTTTCCAGAAATCCGCCCAAGTTAGTTAATACGCATGGAATAAATGGTAACAATGTCTCTTCTAGCTCTTCGTCATATTAAAGTATCACAAAATGACAGAAATTATTGTTTTTAATTTTTATTTCAACTTTATGAGTAAAACCTCAAATCGTAATATATGATCGTGTGAGAAATGTGGATATCCGCAAAGAATGTAAGGCTGATGTAAGCATAATGAGTAAGATTAAGAAAGGGACCCTCAGATGGTTTGGGCATGTAGAGCGAATGAACGAAGAAAGTAGTGTAAGAAGAATATACGACGCGAATGTGAATGGTAGAAGAAGTCGGGGACGCCCGAGGAAGACGTGGCACGATCAAGTGAATCAAATACTTGAGTCGGGCCATGTCAAAAGTCAGAATAATAGAAGAGAATGTATGAGACGATGTATGAATGTGAGTGAGGCAAAGAGTGTGTGCCAAGACCGAGTTGTTTGGCGGTCCGTCCTCTCTGCCTACCCCTGCGGGGAAACGGCGTGATGGTTAGTTAGTTAGTTAAGACAATATTAGTGAAACTCATATATTCATCCTAGACTTGCAGAAAAGTCAATAGATGTCGCATATTAAAATAAAATGGATAAAGATTTATCCAGACACTATCTAGAGAGCATTTAGTTTGTGTTTGAATCTTGCAATCATACATAAAGATAGTAGCCAATAACATATGTGTTGAAAATTAAAATAATGTGGGTGGTTCTTAGTCGAAGTATGATACAGTTAAAAATGACCCAATTCGATATCGACACCGTGGCGCAGTGGTTAGCGCGTTTGCCCGGAAAGCAAGAGGTCCTGGGTTCAAGACCCAGAGGTGTCAATATCTTTTTCTGATTTTTCTGTTTCCAGATTTTCGATTGAGTTTCGCTTATATTGTCTTCATTTAATTAGAAATTATTGTCTCTATTTGGGATGTTTTGTAAAGTTGAAGGGAAGGAAGTGAGGAAGAGGAAGATTGGGAAGTATCTGGCTGTCCATACCTGGTCACTAAACCACGGCCACCGCCATTTTAGGTAATATTTCAATTCTATGTGTATAATAAGCGATATTATAATTTTCTTTTACTTTTCAGTGATAATCGTCAATAAAATATATACTACAAAAGGACAAATAGTAATAAATTAGCAATGGCAGGATCGAAGCCTGATAAAGTGGATGACTTGTTCTCGGCGGAGTCAAATGACCAGAACGATCCACTCCTGCGTCACCTGTTTGAGGAGTCGGCAGCATTGGACGTGTACGACAAGTCCTGGATCAACCTGGCTGCCGGCTGTCCTGGACCCGATCTCCTCAAGGCCCTGACGCCCATCTTCAGAGAAGCCACGCTGCATAGAATGGTAAGACAACCTTTTTAACCCTCCGGTACTGGGGGGGGGGGGGGGGGGGGGTAATACACATACCCCAAATGAAAGTTTTGTGAGATATCAAATTTTTTGTATTGTATGCTCTATAATTTAGGACTTCCTCTCCAAAATTTCTCACTGCAAACAAGTACAGACGTAAAAAATGCATTTTGCTGCATAAAGGGCTACGATGAAAATGTGTATTAATTTGAAGGTTCCATGACAGTTGATCCCCCGATAGTTGGCCCCTTGGCATACTTATATACAATATGCAGTCGGTTTAGGGAAAATACGGTATACCTACTTACACAAAATATAACTAAGTGTCACCAGGGGTGGGCAGAGAGGATGTGCCACCAAATAACAAAAGTATAAAACATTTTCATTCAAAGTCATCAAGGAAAAACTACTTGTCTTTACACTGTATATACCAGTGTACTAGCGCTATAAATAAATTCATTTGATATCCATACCAACTTATTATCTTACATATAAAAATGAATCGCTGAATGTGTTCTTTTTTTAGAATATTCCTTGAAGTACAGGGTGTCCGCCGGCAGATTATACACTTCAAAAAATATAATAAAATAAAAACATGAGTACAATGAAAGTTATTTATTTATTATCTCACGTAAGAATAATGCGGATTTTAGTTTTTAAAAATATCTCCACTCAAATGGCGTCCTTCTAGCCGTAAACATTTTTACAATCTTTCCTTCATGCTGGCGAAAACTCGTTCGCAAAGTTCTGGACTGATAGCTGCAACCTCTCGTTGGATATTTTCTTGTAGGGCCTCTATTGTTGACGACGAATTGCTGTATACGCGAGATTTGAGATATCCCCACAAGAAAAAGTCGCAAGGGGTCAGATCGGGTAATCTAGGGGATCAGGCTGTGTCGCCGAAGCGACTAATCAATTTTCCAGGAAAAAGCTCTCACTTTAGTCATTGAGTCCCTAGCAGTGTGGCGCCCGTGGCCCCATCCTGCTTATAATGGGTTCTGTTATTGTAACCAACATGACGTTGTAGCTCCGCTATAAAAAAAATTGACGTTAACGGTTTCACCTCTACCGAAAAAAAAGGATTTGTAAAATTTCCCTTCTCACAAGTTCTGCATTTTCAGGAGTAGTTACAGTCGTTGAAGATCCAGGACGAGGTTCATTTCCGACTGATCGAGTTTCTCTAAATTTCTGTACCCACCTTAAATTTCTGTACACATCAATCGGTTCAATGGGCCATCCTTTAATCGTCGGAAACCAAAGTGAGAAAGAAACCGACGCTTCGCCACATAGATCGAATAATTGTTCGTAAAATAGGCCTCAACCGTAAATGTCCACTGACTCATGGCTACTAAAAAACCCGCAACACTCCGAGTGATACCCCGCTCCCCCTGCTGCCGCCTTCCTACGCGCTGTGAGCTCAGTTCAAAGTGTAAAATCTGCCAGTGGACACCCTGTACGAGGATTGTTCTTACGGAGAGAAAAATTAAGAAAATTTCGCAGAAAATTAGATAATTTCAGAAAACCTAACGACTATCGCACGTTTGACAGTTCGCGTGTTTGAGAATGACATTTTGCAAAACAATGATTGTTAAATCAGATTCTATTTTTGAAAATCTTTAAGTTGATAAATTTATTTAAAGTAGGTACTCTCCTAATAGTTTGAATTGAATCAAGAATTTTAGATGTTTTAAAAAGGTACCTATCTTAGGTACCTATTTAATATACATGAAAAATGGAAGTTTAAATAAAAATTGTAATAGGTGGCACGCGGGTTGTTTAAAAACTGAATGTACTGGGATTGAATATATGGAACGTGGGATGAGGGTTGGCGGGACGAGGGAGCGGGAAAGGGAAGAGGGAAGGCGGAGAAGGTGGAAGGGGAACGCGGTAGGAGAAGGGGACATGTGAGGGGGGAGGGGAACTCGGGAGGGGGGTTCGCGGGACGGGGGAAAGGGGGGGGAGTGGAGTGGGGAGAGGGAAGGTGGAGGTGACGAAGTGGGCACACGAGAGGGGAAGAGGACGCAGGAGAAGAAGGGGAGGCGGAAGGGGAGCGGGACGAATGGGAAAAGACACTCAGGGAGAAACAATTTCTTTATTAAATGGCACAGCAACGCATGCCGGGACCAGCTAGTTAAAGATATTTTTGAATTCAATTTCAGGTTTGAAATTGTTAAACAAAACACCAAAAATTATAATTTTAATACTAATTACAATTTCAGGAGGCCATCTGTCGGAGGATAAACACTCGAGTCACCTAATTTGAGTTATGTTAAATTTTGTACTCTCTTTTATTTACTTAATGATTGACTTCTAAGGGAAAATGGGTGATGTCCTGTTAAAACGGTGGTATAAAAAGATGAATAAGGGTCAAAAGACGATTGTCTGCGATATTTGTGGGGATCCTATAGACCCTCCTTCGGTACTATGTGTGTTTTACCTTTGTACGTAAAGGATAAAAAAAAACCTGTCAATATTTTTAAATCTTCTACTTCCTTAATTAAGCTGATATTTTTGCTGATGCAATTTTGATGATTGCAATGATGGATGGATAGACGACTTACATTCCTGATTTGCCAGTAATCTAATTGTTAAGGAGTATTCCTTTAATTTTCCTGATTCCTACCCACTCCCAGTGGCGGCTCGTGACTTTTGGGTGTGCTCGGGTGTTATTACTAAAAAAATGGCATTACAAATGTTGTCGTAGGCGAAAAAAAATTTTTTTTTTTTTTCAAAAATCGGTATTTGTATGAAGATTTTTTAGGAAATCCGTGCGGCGCACGGCCAAACTGAAACTTCCTAAAATTTTTCATACAAAACTAATTTTCAAAAAAAAAAATGCCGCCACTGCCCACACCTGGTCCCTACCTACTCAAGTTTCTAATACCAACAATATTATTTCAGGAAGCCGAAGATAATGACAACCATTACCTGTTCCAGTACGGCCCCACAGCCGGCCTCTGGGGGCTCCGCGAGGCTCTCTCGCACTTCTTGTCCAAACAGTATGGGGACACGGTCAACAGGTAATTGCTTATAATATGGCCTCAACTAACAATCCATAGGACGCAGGTGCAAATACTGGCGTTCTCATATAACTTTTATTTGTGTTATTTAATAATTTAATCATTTAAAAATAATATTAAATGTATTTGCGACGAGTTCTAGAGTGAAAGATACTCTCAGTATTGCCCTGGTGTAAAACCATTGAGAATTGAAACGGCTTTTGTCGTATTTGGTAACCAGATTGAATAGCCCGGTACTTCCCCACCTTCATCTTCCCCATCTCCCTCCCCTCCTTATTACCTTCTTCTTCTTCTTCAATGGTGCTACAACCCATATCGAGCTTTGGCCTTCTGCAACAGTCGCCTCCAACTCCTCCTGTCCTCACGGCTGACTTCCATTTTGGTACCTGGCTAATAGAAGCTGTGCTGCATCCCCTCTTACCTCATCTTCCCACCTCAGTCTGGGTCTTCCCACTTTTCTCTTTCCACCTAGGTGTCCAGTCAAAATTCTTTTTGGGACGCGTGTATCCGGCATTCTCTGTACATGCCCAGCCCATCTCATCCTGAGGAGTCTCATATATGCTGAGATGCTAGGGGCTTTATATATGTTATAGTCAATCCTCGAAGCTCCGGCGCTCCTAGGTTTGACTAGTCAATCCTCAGGTCTGACTTGAAGAAGTTAGCCCGAAGGCTTTGGTCAAACCTAGGATAAACCAGTCATTCCGCGAAGAGACTGCGTATCGACCTTTGACTCTGACATATACATCATACAACTCTTTATTTTGCCGGATGCGCCACTGTTCACCCTCTTTCACGGGTCCACATATTCTTCTCAGCACTTTTCTTTCAAAAGTATCCAGCATTCCAGCCATCTTTACCGTCAGTGTCAGCGCCTCACAACCATATGCCAATACAGTTCTGATAATGGTCTTATATATGGTTATTTTGGTTTTTCTGTGGACACTACGTGACTTAAACACTGGCAGCAAAGAGGGCACTACCTTCAGCCTCACAATATTCCCTAATTGGGGATGACATCGTCTGGGTCCAGGCAGTTGGGACTCTTGTGCGGTATTCACAAAAAAAATAAAATTAAAAAATTTATCTGTCGTACTTTCATTTAAGTTTTATTTCATGTCTCCACATGATTTGGTTTTAAACATAAATTCAAAGTGCATTATTAGGTATCCTTGATTTCCGCAAGTTTTGGTTTTAAACTGAAATTCGAAGTGCATCAGTAGGTATCCTTTGTGTAATTTGGCATTCTGTCCTCCAAACTCGTACAATAAATATTGTGTTGTAGGTTGGTACCTACTTATGAAGCTCGAAGTGTCGAGTGAAAAGGTCTGTTAACTATAAAGCAGAAATCTGATTATTTGAATCAGCTGTACTGCGACTGTTTCAGAGCCGACTTGGTGTTAACCTGTGGAGCCAGCCATGGTCTTCACCTCGCAGTCAGCATCCTCCTGGTGCCCGATGCTCTGGTCTTCGTTGAGGAGTTCACATACATGATCGCCTTGAGTACCCTCCAGACCTTCCCAATGCACAGAATTGTCAAAGGTAAAGTCAATTCCGTTGCGAGTTATCCACAAAGAATGAAGAATATCCACAAAATACTTTCATAATTATCTCACTCTCACAGGTCAACTAAAAATAACAAAATGTTGAGTGTTTTTAGTCAAATACGAATAGAAAATAACAGACATTCGTTCCTTCTGATGATGAATAAAATATGTTTTTATTATTATAATTAATAAAATATGTTCTTATTATTATAATTAATAAAATGTGTTCTTATTATTATAATTAATAAAATATGTTCTTATTATTATAATTAATAAAATATGTTCTTATTATTGTAATTAATAAAATATGTTCTTATTATTATAATTAATAAAATGTGTTCTTATTATTATAATTAATAAAATATGTTCTTATTATTATAATTAATAAAATATGTTCTTATATAATTAATAAAATATGTTCTTATTGTGATGACCATGGCCGGTCTCTTACATTACTCCTGGACTCCTGCTGATGGATCCAGATTCCTCTGAATAGGTTGATCTCAGTTTCAAGGTGATTGCAATAATAATGCGTAGGTAGTCTATTGTGTATTTAATCCGAGATTACAGTACAAGTTTCTTCTTAGGAGGCGGATAACAAGAGAGGACGAATGGACAACATTCACGCCTTTTATACGTTCCGCATGCTGTCTCACTCATACACGCATGTCTCTTTCATACTGCAAGACATACGTTCACTACACTTATTATTATAATTAATAAAATATTTCTTATTATTATAATTAATAAAATGTGTTCTTTGATTTATGAATGGTCAGTAAGTAGTCAATCGTAGATAATGTTAATCTTTCCACAAGTATGGCCGAAATGGTACGGCGAAGTGAAAAAATGCCCAGAAAGTATGGCCGCAACATTGCATCCGCGGCTAAAATTCAAACACCGTCATATTTAATGACAATGTTTGACTTGTAGTGGCATCTATGGACATCTGCGCATAATTTGTTGAAGTGTTGTAACATCTATCTCCAATACTGAATTCACAGTATTAGTTTCAAAATTATTATGCTGACATTCAGTGGTCGTCATAGGAAGGAAACAGTCTTTATGCTGGCAAAAGTTGTTTTTCGATGTTGGTTTATTTGATGATGTTTTCATTCCAAATGTAAGATTATTATTAGTTAATTTGTGATAATATAAAATAGAAATATTTAAAAAATGAATCAAAAAACAACTCACTCCCCACGTACAGTTATGCTCGCACTCTTAACTAAAACTCACTAGCGGAGAGGTTAAATGAATTTGGAGGTGGGAATGGGTACCGCCGCCCCGGGAACCTTTATTGGATAACCAACACCCCTGCCATAGGTCACCCCAAGTGGTTCGCTACGTTTGGTGATTTAGCAGGGGTGCCCGGGTTCATGGGATGAGGTTTGTCTAGGACTTGGAGACGGATGACCAGGACATACTGAACCCCAGATTCCTACCCACCCCTTAAACCTTTTTCCTTCCCAGAACTCTCCTCTCCTTCCTTTCCTTAAAAAAAACCCTCCACACAGTATCCCCAAAGATGACATAGGCCCTGAGGGAAATTGTTTTCCTCAGGGCCTCCTGTGTGGAGCTCATGTAAAAAAAAGAAAAAAAAATTAAGCTGTGAATTAATGTTTTACCAATGATCTCTCATGAGTTCTTCTATTAATGAAGAGCGTTAAATGTTCATAGTATTGATATTCATTATGGTTCTTATTAAGAGGAACGCCTGCACAATCTTTTTCATTCTTTAGTCAGTTCCTCGTAATGGACAAGACTCTTCCACTCGTCGCGGTTCTGCAGTAAAGCTGCGGATACCGACATACCAAACGCCAGTGATATTTGGTAATTCTAGCACATTGGTGACTTGCCTCTACTGTTTCTGCAGTAGAGCTGCAGATACCGACATACCAAACGCCAGTGATATTTGGTAATTCTAGCCATTGGTGACTTGCCTCTACTGTTTCTGCCTTCCGCTTTGCTAGTCGTCGCCTCAGTTCTTATTTGTCCAATAGACCATTTTAGTTTTCGTTCAATTTCCACCTTAAAATTAAAAATAAAGTATGAAAAATGATATTTAATCACTTAACTAAGAATTATTTCAACTAATTTTACCTTTACCTTTACGGAAATAGCTTTATCTTAAACACTTATCATAATGATTCATTGAAATAATGAAAGAAAACCTTCTCCTCCTGTCAAATTTTCTAATGGTCTGTTGGACAAATACGAACGGCGATGCAGTGACTGTAAGTTTCTTCAAGTTGGAGTCCTCAGTTTGACGAGCAATGTTTCCAAAGTATCTTAGAATAAGTTTTAGACAGATAGTTGAGAGCCTATTGTGATCCCTTGGTCATCCAGAATGGACATATTTGTGCGTCTGGTTGTCCATGGAATCCTGAGTAATTTTCTCCAGCACCAGATTTTGAGAGCGTTTATCCGCTTTCTTTCTCTGGTTCTTCCTTTTCCTTCAAATAATTATTTTATATCACTCAATATGCGGTGGTCTCTATATAGCCTATAATAATAATAATATATATTAAGTGCCATCTTTATTACAATAGTCCATGGGGTGAGATTTATTGACCATTATGATGTGGTTTTAGTGTTGTTTTATGCTTTCTATGGCTTCTTTATATTTTAATGTTACTTTATGACGTCCTGCCACTTTCTTTCTCTTGTTACATGCATTTTGAAAAAGAGGGTTAGATTAAAAAACACTCCACCTTCCATTCCATGATACACCGCTTAGTAAATGTCCCAATGTCCAATAATAATTTCCTTTCTGAACTTTCTATAATAAAAGAAATTGCTGTAAATAACGAATATGAACCAAGCTTAATTGATAACATCTTAAATAAAAAACTAAAAAACAAAATTTCAAAAAATAAATATCTATACAATTCTAATAATATTAATGATAAAGAATGGCATAAAATTTTGTATATTAATAATTTTTCAGTTCAATGTTGCATAAATCTCCCTTCTAATATTACCAGCTTTTTATACAAGAAATAATATCGGTAATTTTTGGAGAAATGCTAAAGATAAAGACCATAAATTGACTAATTCCGGAATATATAAACTCAAATGTAATGATTGTCCCTCATTTTATATTGGAAAAACAACTTGTAATTTTGAAATCAGAATCAAAGAACATTTAAGGTGTCTTAATAATAATAATTTTTCTGAGTTCGCTAACCATATACTTGAAAATAACCATAGTTTTGAAAAAAAATACAGGGATAAATATTCTTCATATTAATCATAAAGGAAAACGTTTAGATAACTTAGAAGCCTTGGAAATAAATAAAAATCCCTTAAAAACAATGAATTTATTATCAACAAACAAAAAATATTGTCTTATAGCCCAATCATGGATATGTTCCCCTACCCACCCACTCTTCATTAATATCTAGCAACGGCTCCACCCCTACCATAATAATACATTGTTCCCATCCATATTTCAAAACTGTCAAATCAGTATACATTTGCCCTGAAGAAGGAACGGTCATTCTGAAACCGGTCGGATTTACTCAAATATAAAAGTGGTTCAAACAAAGTTACATTTATCTATAATGGATAACCACAAAGTTGTAGCTACATTCAAAAGTATAAAAAAGATCTGTTTGCAATATGCCTATAGAAACTAATTAAGCACTGAGCATGGTCTCCTCTTGTAAAATTGTGTAGGATGCAAAGTTTGCGATAGGATAAACATGTGGAAAGAACGACATATGACAGGATCCCTAAATTATTACCAAGAACGTACCCCAGTGCAAACGATCCATAGAAGAGGTGAACTGACTGCGTAGAAGAGAATTGTACCAGGACGGGAAGGTCTGAGAGCTGGAGACAAATGTCAAAGAATCGGAGCGAGTTGATGGCATTCGTGGGCTGAAAATAATAATAATATACAATAACATACATTTAAACACCATCCACACTAACTACAGTAAACAATCCATTGGTTACGAGGGGGGCAACTTTTATAATTGCATCCCAAACGACATTAAAAAAGAAAAAAGCTGGGTAAATTTTATAAGATATCAGAAATTTAGTATAACTAACCAGGAATATATTCATCTTATAAGGTCGCAGGAATTTATCAATTATAATTTACTAATTTAAATACGGAATTTATTAATTTACTTGGCTCTTGTGATTGAATTTTTATTTATAACTTTTTACATATCTGTACAAGTTTAGAATTTTAACAACCGCGACAATAATCAGAAGATCTTATGTTAACAAGATACATGTGTTATCGAACCGAGTACAGATTTCACAATGGCGACCGTTCTAAGAATCTCGAACCTTCTCGAACTACTGGGCTTGCCGGCGTGTAAAGAAATAATAATATCCTTGTAAAAAATACTCGGTTCGCCAAATATTGGGTCGCTACAATTTAAAAAAAATTATTTATGTTTATTTTTGATAAACGAAGTAATGACGTCGAATATCGCTGTATTGTTGAATTTGTTTAGTTTAATTATTTCTAGTTAAATGAGTGAAAATGTAATTTTCTTTTTTACTGGAATAAAAAAAAAAAAAATTCAACCTTTTGATTCAAACATTAACTTAATAGATTCTTATTTTTCCAGTGCCAATGACGCAGGATGGAATCGACGTTGATAAATTTGAAACAATGGTCACGGAGGCAAAAAATTCTTCATCATGGAAGTGCTCAGAACAAAAACCATTTTGGGCGATGCTTTATACAATTCCTACCTTCCACAATCCAACGGGACGGTTACTGCCACCTGGTGAGTTAACTATAAACTATTATTTTTTAACTACGTAGCCATGAATTGCGGAATATATTATGAGATGTTGAGGATTCATTTTCAGAATTCGAATTAAATTAAAAATTCTATATACAAAATCATTAGTAGACCAACTAATAAAAAAAACTAAATTCTCATAATTTCTTCATACTAGCGAAATCTTTAAGATTTTAAGTACAATATTTTGTTTGTTTACTAAAAAATAATATAATATTGCACAAGCAATGGTTTCCATTTGTTGATCTCTCTCTCTCTGGTTTCAATCCTGGGATTGGTTTGCAGCCATTTCCTCTATTATTTTCTTCCATTGAGGTCTGCATATGATGAGCAGCGCACGTCCACCAGCAGGTCCTCCAGGTACTCTCGGCGTGGGCTTCCCCCAGAGTTTGTCCCCTCGGTCATACACGCTCCATTATGGCATGCAAGAGGCCTTCTTGTCGTATTACATGGCCGATCCATCTTGCACGCCTTTCGGACAAGGTCCTGAGCAGGTGCCTTCCTCCTTCGGTTCTTTGGAGAACCTCTTCATTTGTGATGTGGTCTCTCCAGGAAATTCCTAATAGTCTTCTATAGGACCGCATCTCAAAAGCCTCTAGTCTCCGTTTATCTCTTTCAGATAGGCACCATGTTTTGCAGCCGTACATCAAGATACTCCATACATAGGTCTTGATGAGGAGTAATCTCAGTTTTAGGTCTATATTATTCGATTCTATTATTTTCGACCTTTTATTGAATGCAATTGAAAATTGCAAAACAAGTTAAAGTTTTGACTGTGCCTTGAAACGGTTCCATGTCAAGTCAACTCAACCGATGAACCGATTTAACCTATTTTTTATTTTTTTTCGTCACTTTTAATGAATTTTCAAGGGAGGTTCTGAGTTCATTTCAGACTGAGTTGTCTGGGTCACCCCTTGAAACATAATATTACATATACAGCTAACTAACTAACCATCACGTCGTTTCTCCGTAGGGGTAGGCAGAGAGGACGGACTGCCAAACAACTCAATCTTGGCACACTTGCTTCGTTCACATTCATACATCGTCTCATACATGCTCTTCTATTATTCCGACTTTTCACATGGCCCAACTCAAGTATCTGATTCAATTGGTCGTGCCATGTCTTCCTCGGGCGTCCCCGACTTCTTCTACCATTCATATTTGCATCATATATTCTCATTACACTCCTTTCCTTGTTCATTCGCTCTACATGCTCAAACCATCTTAGCGTCCCTTTCTTAATATTACTCATTATGCTTACATCAGCCTTGCATTCTTCGCGGATCTCCACATTTCTCACACGATCGTACATGGTTTTACCACACATACGCCTCAGGGATCTCATCTCTACAGCATTCAGTCTACTTTCATCCTTCCTCTGCCTGTTCCATGCCTCACTGCCATACATCAGGGTAGGTACCAGCACTCCATTATGGACGGCTAACTTCGCTTCTTTGGACAGTTTTTTGTTGGCGCCAACGGCTTTCAGTCCTCCATTAATAGAGTTGCCTGCATTTACCTTCTTTCGATATCTCTGTCAGCCCTCCCATCTCTCGCAAAACATACTTCCCAAGTACACAAACTCATCCACCTGCTCCAAATACTCATCATTCACAACTATGTTGCACATTGTTTTCATACTCTCTCTTTCAAACACCATGACTTTAGACTTACTTACGTTCATCATTAACTCAATCTTCATACATACTTCATTCATCCTAGACACGAGAGACTGTAGATCTTCCATACTATTAGAATATATGTTAGTTGTAATTTTATACATAACTAACGAGTTCCCGGCATGCGTTGTAATGCCACTAATAAAGAAATTGTTTCTCCCTGCGTGTCTTTTCCCATTCGTATCTTTCCCCTTCCTCTCCCATGTCCCCTTCCCGTCAGGCGTTCTCCCTCCACCTTCTCTGCCTTCCCTCATTTTTCCTTTTTTTTTTCTCTTTCGATCTGCGTTGTCGATTTATAATAAAAATTCATAATGATAGGTCTACCAGTACAGGAGATATGAACTTTTTTTTCGATCTTCTGAACAATTAAGAATTTGTCCCTTAAGTATTTCAAATTTCGATATTGTATGCAAAAGAATTATCTTTTTTTCTTCTTTTTTTACATAAGCTCCACACAGGAGGCCCTGAGGAAAATAATTTCCCTCAGGGCCTATGTCATGAGGATGATTTCATATCATATCGTATGTCCTATATCATATCTTTGAGGATGCTGCGTTGAGGGTTTTTTTAATTCAAGGAAGAAGAGGAGAGTTCTGGGAAGGAAAAGGATTTAAAGGGTGGGTAGGAATCTGGGGTTCAGTGAGTCCTGGTCATCCGCTTTCAAGATCTAGACAAACCTCACCCCTTGAACCCGGGCACCCCTGCTAAATCACCAAACGTAGCGAACCACTTGGGGTGACCTATGGCAGAGGTGTTGATTATCCAATAAATGTCCCCGGGGCGACGGTACCCATTCCCGCCTCCCAAATTGTAGATTATAAAATAAACAATTTTGCTTATCGTAGTACATAGGTACCAGTACACATTCGGATACTAATTGGCAAAATTCTATGCTTATTCATGTAATGAATATTGACGGCCGACGTGGTCTAGGGGTAAGGCTCTTGACTCCCAATCCGAAGGTTGCAGGATCGAATCCCGGCATTGGCAAATAAATTTTATCTGAATAATATGTGTTATTTCACAATTAATTCATTTAAAATAATGTATAGTATATTTGCGACACGTTCCAGAGTGAAGATACTCTCAGTATCACCCAAGACCACCATTCAGTATTGAAAAGTGGCTTGAAATGGCGTTAGCCGTGTTTGGTGACCAGATCTGAATAGCCAGGTACTTCCCCACCTTCCTCTTCCCCATCTCCTTCCCCTTCCCACTGCCTTCAGCCTCACAACATACCCCAATTGGGTATGCCATAGTCTCACTGGCTCCAGACGGGAGCAGCTGGGACTCCTGTGAGGTATTCATATAAAAAACAATTTAAAAAACGTGACCGGTCACTGGCTGAGTGGGCATCGCGTATGGGTCACACCCAGGTGTCATGTGTTTGATTCCTCGGCTGGCTAAGTCCTCCATCATGACACAAGCAACATTTTTTGCTTAGTATGGTGGTAATAGGAAATTTTAAAACATGGTTGGGTTATTCGTAACCCAGGAATATTTGTCTTTCTTTTTTTTTTGTTTAAATGATTATTTTAGTTATGTTTTACGTTGTTTCCAAGTTCACTCTTGTTGATTTTATATAAATAGATTTGGATCATGTTGTAATGTGTTGTGAGGTGGTATTGAACCTTGTTGAGTCACAACAACACCATACTACCTACCTTGTTACAATACCAGTTGCCTCAGGCCCGGGCCTGTGAGACCCAACACTTCAACACCGTGGGAGGTTTGTCATGGCTGTTGGAGATGTAAGGTACAGGTTCACTCGTATCTTGAGGTATATAAATAGAGGATGCAGCACAACAAAAGAGAAAGTCTTTTGTTTTAACCCGCTTCACAATATAATCCAAATAACTGGAATATTTCTGAACGTATCCGATAACTGAAAACTGTTTTGGAAAAATGATGAAAAATGATTTAAAACTTTATAATTAGAAATTAACATATAATTTTTGAAATATAAAAATTTTTCATGCAAACGTGAAAAAGTTTTAAAAATCGTTCTGCTTACATTTTTTCCAATAAAAATTACTGATAACAAAAAAAAAAAATTAAAACACACATATTTTATTTGGCAAATGTATTACGTTAACTTAATTTTTTGTCGTTTCATGGATTTGAATATAAAGTGTGGTATTTTCACTTTCTAATTCTGTTCTCACATTTCTCACAATGATAGTAAGAAAGACACATCGATTTCTATGAGACCTAAATGAGTTGTTCCGAAAAGCGAACAAATTAGCCTGATGGGTTAATGCTGTTTTGGGGGTTTCATGGTTTATAAAATTATAAACAATTGTTTAACATGCAAACAGTTTTTTTTTATATATATTTTTAACCAACAGATTCTGTATTATATGGGTACCGCCACCCTGGAAACCATTTATTGTATAATTAACATCTCTGCATAGATATGATTTTAGATTTTCATGGCCAAAACTATTTTTGTTATTTATTTTTGGGGTGTTATGCCCAATCAGGGCAGATGTCGATGATGGACACTGTAACGCTGTCTGAAATGTTGGCTAAAGGAGGAGGTAGCGCAACATGGCATAACACCCCAAAAATAAATAACAAAAATCTCTGCCATGGGTCACCTCAAGTCAATTGCTATGTTTGGTGACTTAGCAGGGGTGCCCGGGTTCATGGGGTGAGGTTTTTTTAGGTTTTAGCGCAAATATGAATGGTAGAAGAAGTCGGGGACGCCCAAGGAAGACATTGCACGATCAAGTGAAGCCGTACTCTTGAATATCTAATACCAGTGATTTTCAATAAAATCAATAAAAACATAAAATTTGAAAAAAATGAGAGACTAAGTCCTAAAATGATAAAACTATGGTTAATGAACGAAAACTCCATGTATCTTTGAATATCTTAATATAGCTGCCTACATATCTTGTTATTAGGCAGATATATTGAAATATCTTATATATTTATGGTTGTAAGTTAAATTATCTAATATTACTATGTGATATATTCTAATATTTCCTTAAAACTATAAATGTATTTACAAATATTTTCTTAGATATTATATTAAGAAAGTTTAAATTGTTAGAACCTGCAGACAAGCTGCCATATGACAGCTTTGTGGGACTACTCAAATTTTTGTACAAAATGTATTATGTAATTTAATAAATAAAATAAAAAAAATTAAAAAAAGATACTTGAGTCAGAATAAAAGAAGAGTATGAATGTGAATGAGACGAAGATTGTGCCAAAACAAAGTTGTTTGGCGGTCTGTCCTCTCTGCCTACCCCTGTAGGAAAACGGCATGATAGTTATTTGGCCAAATAATCCACACATCACATATTCTACATAGCTAGTTAATCTCAAGTCAAAGCAACCCACACGGAATTCAAGTCTGTGTATATTTTTTCCTCTGCATAATTTAATGAACTCAAATACATAATAATATATTGCGACAATGATATCTTCAAAGGTGTTTCTCGGTTATTTCACCCACAATCCTCCCACTAACGCAATAACAATATACACAACCAACAATAATAATACTTGTGAAACAATAGACCACAAATATTTAATTATTATGGTAATGTAATATTTTTGTACCTGATCTTGAATTATATGCCTACTATTTCTTATTCAGAAGATTGTTAGACCACATCTAAATCCTTTTGTTTAACTTGAAGGGGACGACTAGAAATTTCAATAAATATTTTTTTTTTGTTAAAGCCAACACGTAAACAATTACATACTTAACCCCTCCGAATTTTCGCGAATATTCGCTTGAGATGTCTCGAACAAAATGACATTTTACGAAAACTTTGTGTTATTACCGCTTCACAATTAAAGCTCTATAAATGAAACATTTCTGAACATAGCCGAATAGTAAAAACTGTTTTAGAAAGGTTACAAAATAAGCTTTCGAATTATTATATTACAAATAAATATTAACATTTGTAAATATTAAAATTTAGAATGCAAACATTAAAAAAATGTAAAAATGACTCACTTGATATTTTTATGTGAAAACGGTACTAAAATCACAGATTATGTAAACAACAATACTAATTCTATTGTATAAATGTATAATAAACACTTTTATCACCTCACTTTTTTATCATTTCATATAAAAATATTTAATAAAAATTAACAATGTCGAGCGGGGTCGAGCCGCCGGTCCGAAATTTGACGGGAAAAATAATGTGTCAGATTGCGCAAATGACGGAATATTCTTGTTATGAATTTCTATGGACAACTTGAATAGGGATGTACAGCTTGTTCCACTATCGACCTTTTAATTTTTGTTTTAGGGATGTCACTAAAAGAATAACGGAGTTATAACAATTTCTATGGAGACACACGCGTTGACGTATAAACACGCTTATTGTACATGACTGCTGTCGTATTTCTAACGCATATATCTGCTTAAGTTGGTGACCGGTTAAAGTAACACTTTCTTTTTTATCTTTAACTAATCCAGTGGAGGTAATATCCGAAGACAAAATGAATTTGCATTCTTCTTCAACACTGCAATTTCAGGGCTCCGGCTTCTACGGATTAATGGCATCTGTTCTCCTCCTTCATTTATTCCGGGCCTCACAGATGCAAATTCAACAGTTTCTCGCTTGTAATATGAGTTTCACGAGTTTCCGGATGTATTATTTTTACTGTCTGTATGTAAGTACTACAATATGGAATCATAGCTTGGGGGGGGGTGCATATAAATCATCCCTTCTCCCACTCGAAACAATTCAAAAAATTCTTATAAGAATTATCCTATTACTACCCAACAATAAACATATTCCCAGAATTCCTTGTTCCGCCACTTACAAAAATTTACGAAAAAATATCACTACTTCAGCTACACAAAGATATCTTTAATAAAAATATTACCCCACTGCTAAATATTAGCATAAGGAATACTTCTATTGGTGGACAAACTTTACCACCCGTACGAACCACAACAGCACAGAATCACTATGTATTTATATAGGCATAAAATTATTTAATCAATTACCTGCTGATATGCATGCAAACAGAAAAAAATTACGACAAATATAAAAAAAAAAATTAATCCTATTTTAGTGGTATCACCATATAATTTTAACTTTCTCTAGGTACATTTTTGACTCTTTGTTATTCCTAATGTTTTATGTACATTCTATATACATTTCTTGTTTAATTACCCTTATAATCTTTAAAAAATATGATAAGTCTAAATCTCTGCATAAGTTAAATTATTGAGTTTGTGATATGGATTTTTTTAATAATTCTTAAGTTATTAACAAGTTGTCCTCTCCTATACACAAGCATTTGCTTTATTAGGAGAGTGTATAAAATATGTAAGCTTTATTATGTTATATTGTGTAAATGTAAAATAAAAAATATAAAAAAAGTACCTATTATACACGGTAAAGGGTGTTAAAGAGATCAAAATTTTGTTTTCACTTTTTACTTCACATTGTATTGGATGATGATTTTTAAACCCATTTTCACAATATTCCTCTCCTTTTGGTACCATCCTATCGGAGGTAAGCTATTATCACTTTAACCTTTTCTTTCCTGACAGAAAGCTGCAAAAAGCTGGTTAAAACTGCCCAAAAACACGACTTGCTGATCTTCTGCGATGATGTTTACAACCTGCTGCATTTTGGGGACGGATTGCCCCCAGCGCGCCTCTTCTCCTATGACCGAGTGGAGGGTACGGAGTCCCATGGGGGACATGTCATCTCCAATGGCTCTTTCAGCAAGATCATGGCTCCGGGTATCCGGGTGGGCTGGATGGAAATGGCTCCTGGATTGGTCACCAACTTCCGGAAATGGTGAGTTATGATTGATGACAGCCAATGCAGTTTACAGTGTGTAGAGCTAGGTTTTAGAAGTTTTTAATGTATTTCATTACCTTCAAGAAAACTCCAAAGAAAAAAAATTGATTTTGTGTAAGTTTGTCTTTCATTTCATATATAATTTTCAATATTACATTTGGCTTTGAGATATTTTATAAATTTTACCCGTCTTATAAGAGTTAATATGTAAAAATTTAATGTTTCTTTGTTTGTCCCGTGCGTTTTTACACCATTCATCGGATTGCAATGAAACTTTGGTGATTTGTTGTGTGCATGCCCGCGATGGTTTCTATGCATGGTGGTGAGCTCTGGCTTTATGAAATTATTTCCTATACAATTCATCAGATTGCATTGAAACTTTGGTGATTAATTGTGCGCACACCCGCGAAGTATTCTATATAATATGTTAAGCTCTGGCGTTTTGAAATTTGTTCCAAAATTTACTACGGGTACGGGTTTAGTTGCAGGGAGGAATGGAGGTAGGGGGAGGAAAAATGGTAAGGAGAACGAAGGAGGGTGGTTTGTGGAAGGGGAGGTGAGGGAGGGGGAAGGTGGAAGGGGAACATAAAAGGGGAAAGGGATGCGGTAGGGGCAGAGGGAGGGATAGTAACAGTAGGAGACAGCAGGGGATAAATTTGGAAAATCCATGTTTCTCACACTGACAGCTGTATGTGGCCTGCTAACGGTTAGAAAACCTTCTGATATATTTGTGCACGCACCAGACAGAAACCCAAAAAATGTTGTGTATCCAAAAGGACTTCAATAAACTGAATTACAACACAAACGCTTTCCTTGGGTGGCATTGCAACGCTTGCCGGGAA
Source organism: Limnephilus marmoratus (assembly GCA_917880885.1). NCBI lineage: Eukaryota > Metazoa > Arthropoda > Insecta > Trichoptera > Limnephilidae > Limnephilus > Limnephilus marmoratus. The sequence goes on along the minus strand of OU862924.1, from coordinate 41,740,346 downwards.
CTCGCTAGTTTGAAATAAATAATAATGTTACATTAAATAAATGGTTTATAATTAATTAAATAGTTGAGGATTTAAATACTTACATACAAATCGTATGATTTCAGGGAAAAAAATTATTTTTATTTATTAAATAAGAGAAAATTACATTACATTAATGAAATAGCCCACCTTCCTCTTTCCCATCACCTTCTCCTCCCTACTACCTTCAACCTCACAATATACCCAGTTGAAGATGCCATAGTCTCACTGGCTCCAGACGAGAACAGCAGTGCAATACAATACGTTCCATATTTCAGGGTAATAAAGATGACAAATACGCAAACATGCCATGTTGCACTTCCTCCTTCTTTAGCCAATGTTTCTGACAGTGTTACGGTGTCCAACATCAGGGGAGATGTGATGATATCAAGATTTTAACATTGGTTATTTTGTTGCAGTGGAATTCTGCAGAGTGGAGGTTCCTTGAACAATGTGATGTACGGACTGATGCAGAGTGTCATCGAACTGGGGTTGGCTGAAAAACACCTTCTGTGGTATAAGCAGGTCTATAAGGTAAAACGTCTCTCTAATTATTTCTTTTACTCTAATCTCTATTTTGTAGGCAGGTAAGGGTACTGCTGCTCCGGGAACCATGTATTGGGTTGGGTACAGCCGGACTCTCTTCACCCATCTCATTGCACCACAGTGGGAGGGATTCATGTGTCTGTCACTCCTGGTGACACTGACCCCCAGATTTCTACCCACCCCTCATACATTTTTTATTCTCAGAACTTCCTTTCCCTAAAAAGAGGAATCTGGGGGTCCACCCCCTCATAACCTTTTCCTTCCCAGAACTTCCTCTCCTTTAAAATAACCTTCCACTCAGCATCCCCAAACATGAGGTAAAAAATCCCTCAGGGTCTTCTGTGTGGAGTTAATGTAAAAATAAAAATAAATGTCATCGTTCTAGTGGCTGATTGACAATTTGAACAGCATAATTCTCAAAACAAATTAACGATTAACCGCTCGTGCGCCGGCGTGTCGTGAGACTTTACACGCGATTTTGACCCTTATGTATAAAGAAAGTGTATGAAGAACACGGTCAGAATCGCTTGCTCTATTATCGCCCTTTACCATAGAGAAAACCGCAATGCGCCTGGTCACTCCATATAATTTATATTAATGATTTACCGGAGCGCGGGAACGTGCGCAGTTCTTGCGCATGCGCGGGAAAAATTCCTTATCTGCGGTTTTGACCTTTCTATGTACAAAATTTCTCAAGGACAGTGTCAGACGCGAGACACGAAATGTCACGTGGTGTCATAATGCCGCGTTTTAATTGGTGGTGCTTTTTGCTGACATACCCCGGCATTCAACGAGTTAAAAGAATCTAATAAAATTATAAGAATCTCTAGTTTTACTACCCAGTTTTGTCTAAGATTTTTTCCCTCTTATTATTTGAATATTAAATGACAATTTTTGATCTGAAAATAGTGGTATTTGTCTATAATAGCTGTAGGTACACAATAATTTCTAGATGCCGGAGTGCATCATTCGAAAGCTCTTAGTCAAAATTTTTAAACGTTTACTTTAAAAATATATGTAAGGTAGATACTGGAATAAGTTTTGTGTTAATACATATTGGGTATTATTTCCCACAGGCTCGTATGGCGGCACTTTGCAAAAGTCTCAAAGAAAACCTGCCCGAAGGCTGCAAATTCCAAGAAGCCAGGGGAGGTTATTTCATTTGGATTGAGCTCCCGGTGAACGCGGGCGATTTCCTCGCCTGGAGCAAGCAGCGGGGCGCCCCTGGAGCGGTCCCAGCCCTCAGATTTATCCCCCCTGACTCGGGGCCCAAGGAAACAGAGACCGTCACTAATACCAACGCCATCCGTCTCTCCATTGGCTTCCACAATGCAGACATTTTGGAAAAGGCTGGAAAAGACATCGGCAACATGTTGAAAATGTATATCGCCAAACAATGAATGTACATATTATTTTGAAGTTGTATATTGTACATATTATATTTTTACAGTTTTAATGTATTTCATATTTTGATGCCTTAGTCCATCCGCTCATGCGGCAACTGACAAAATCGGTTGGCAACTCAATCACTATCCACAGGAAAGCAACTTGCGAGTTTCATTGGCGGTCTACACACAGGCAACTTGTTAAAGACCATTTGTCAAGGGCAACTTCGCAAAGGTTGACAGGTTGCCAAGGTGACAGGTTGCGCTAATGACCTGTCAAGTTTTTGAGTAATTTGTGATGTGTCAGAGCAGGAAAATATCGATTTTGTTCAGGAGGTTGATAATTGAAAAATTATTAATAAATTACTAACTGTTGCTGGGCGTTTGATGTTGGTGACCATTTTATAAATCTGATAGGAACTGGTTCCAAAAATAGCCGGTTCTTCAGATCCGCTGTGATCCAGTGACAGCAAATCACCAGGACAAAGTAACCGTGACGGGTCATGATGTCATATGTAATTTATAGCAGTGTGATAATATTATTCACAACTGCCAGTTACAATAATATTCGTATTACGGTCAATCTTTCCATATCCGGAGAGATACTCAATTTTACAATCTATATTACTTATACCTGCCAGGGGCACGTTCACATGCGATCTGCAAACGTAAATGGCGCCATCCTTTGACATGATTGGCTACCTGCCAGGGGCACATTCTCATGCGATCTGCTAGCATAAGTGGCGCCATCCTCAATGACATGATTGGCTACTTGCTTGAATTCGAAACCGAATTACAAAAGTAGCAATTTAAGAAACTTCAAGTATGAGGATGGTTTTGCGTACGGCGCGGCATCAGAGTTGCATTCTCAGCCGGATTCTTAAATTTCAACCGTACAGACGTTAGCATAATAATAACGTCCTGTGCCGTGAATTGAGTTACCAACCAGTTTTCGGTTTCTCCATGAGCGAAGACACTTACACCTCAAGTGCGAAGGCACTTATACCTCAAGTGTGAAGGCACTTATACCGAGGGACGAATCACATTTAGGAAGATAAATATTCTAATTAAATCCTTGTACTATTGTACCGCCCATCATAAATTTTTCTTTTGCTTTCCCAAACACATTCATTATCATATTTTTCATTATTATTAAAATATAAACCAGGATTAAATACATAATAGCATTTCCAATTAAATGTGTTCTCTGTTATATCCTCTACATACAAACATGTCTGAATTTCTGTAATAAACGATAAATAGTGTTAATCTCAAGTAACCTCCCAGGTAAGTATGGTCCTATATATTTTCAATTAACCGATGGATGCAATCTGTTAGCCATAGTTTGTCTAGTCTCTATTTAGTAGTAAGATAGGCATTGTAAAAATCTTAATTTATAAAAATGAATTTTTCTTTGTTGTCCCCTATGCGGTCCCTAAACCATTCATCCAATTGTAATGAAACTTTGGCGATTTAATGTGCGCATGCCCGCGATGGTTTTTGTATATAATCGTGAGCTCTGGCATTATGAAGTTATTTCTTATACCAGGGGTCACCAAATGGCGAACCGCAGTCCGGATCCGGACTGCCGACCTATTTCGTGCGGATTTTGTGTTAACAATACAAAATATTTTTTCATTAAGGATCTTAAATCGGAATTTGAAAACAGATTTTAAGAAAATTGAGATTGTCGTCGACACCTCAGTAACATTAAGGATCTTAAATCGGAATTTGAAAACAGATTTTAAGAAAATTGAGATTGTCGTCGACACCTCAGTAACATTAAGGATCTTAAATCGGAATTTGAAAACAGATTTTAAGAAAATTGAGATTGTCGTCGACACCTCAGTAACATTAAGGATCTTAAATCGGAATTTGAAAACAGATTTTAAGAAAATTGAGATTGTTGTCGACACCTCAGTAACATTAAGGATCTTAAATCGGAATTTGAAAACAGATTTTAAGAAAATTGAGATTGTCGTCGACACCTCAGTAACATTAAGGATCTTAAATCGGAATTTGAAAACAGATTTTAAGAAAATTGAGATTGTCGTCGACACCTCAGTAACATTAAGGATCTTAAATCGGAATTTGAAAACAGATTTTAAGAAAATTGAGATTGTCGTCGACACCTCAGAAACATTAACATTCACACCTCGGTAACGTCTCTGCATCCTGGTGATGAATTGAGCAATGAAGCTGCAAAAATTTTCAGGAGTAATAAAGCTGCTCTCCACATTAAATTAACGATTTCCAAGAAAATACAGTTTTAAAACACCAAAAAACTGGAAGAGTTTTGGATAAAGTTTGTTTGTGTTAATAAATACCCAGAATTAAAAGAATTAGCCTTGAAACTTCTCACTTTGTTTGGGTTAACATATGTTTGTGAAGCAGCATTTTCCAAGATGAACTTCCTCAAAAATAAATTCCGGGGCAGACAGGACAGACAGACGATGAACATTTCCAAGATTTAATGACAATACCCTGCACAAACTTTAGTCCATGGCAAAAAATGTCATTTTTCTCATTAATATTGTATAAAACCCCTAGTACCTACTTCTTTTTATTCACAACGTACGTATATTATGTAATAAAATAATGATCCGGAACCCATTCGTTTTATTTGTTTCTTGATATTGTATCTACAAATATTTAAGTAGTACAGTTTATTATCAATTGGGGTGTTAAGCTTTTTCCCTTCCGGACGGCGACGGTCATGTTATTTTAAAAAACGGACCCCTAATCAAAGTAATTGGTGACCCCTGTCCTATACTATTGTATTCATCCGATTGCAATGAATCTTTGGTGAGTTGTTGTGCCGACGCCTACAAAGGTTTCTATATATAATAAAATCGTTTATTGATATCGAACCACTGTTTATATGTAGATATATGGTGTTCATAAACTCATAGTATAAGCGGGAAACTGCTACATCACTTTAGGAGTCGAATTTGTAGTGCAACTTTTTTTTATTTGAGCTTTCTCTTTCGAGTAAATTGTGTGCGAAGTTGGAATCTTTTAGCTCAAGTTCGAAAAAATCTGTCACTGGTGGGTTAAGGATCACACCACGGTAAAAAAATATTTGTAATTTTTTTATTTTATTTAATTTTCTGAAAGACGCATTTGTTAAGAATGCTCTCACCAAATGTTTTAAAGAAATTCGTAAAATTGACGGAGAGCTAAAAGAGACAAATAAAAAAAATTGTTTGCATGTTCAATTGAGGCGCTCAGTGGAAGAGTGGCCCAACCCATCCAAATTCGTAATCAGCGAAAAAATCATCAACTGTTATAATATATTTTTGTCATATCACTGATTTCAAAGGATCTTTGAAATAGTGAAAATTAAAATTGGGTCACTGTGCCTTCATAAATATGACAAAAATATATAATAATATGATGTTTCGCTGATTACGAATTTTTGCGCTCTTTCGCTGAGCGCCTCAATTATCCTTCAGCAAAACTTTGAATTCGTTTTTCTCGAAACCACAATTTTCAACATGGTTGACAACATACTAAATAAACTATACATCCAATTTGCATGCACCAAGTCGCAAACTGTTTGAAAATCCAGTCTGATGGTACCACGTAGGGATTTTTTTATAAAGGGCACCCTTCTATTTTTTTTTATGAACGATGAAGATTTTCCATAAAAACCGCCATGTTGAAGCGACCCTTTTTTAACCATTTAGTTGCTGAAAAAAAATTAGGTAAACCAAAAAATTGTTTTGGAATCGGAATTGTAATATACTTTTCTACTTAAATAAAGTTATTCCTCAAACCTTCTTCTACAATCTGCTGCAGTAGTAACTTTTTGCGTCAACAGGTGGCAGCACTGCAGTCGCTTGCAAAATGGCCGACATTGATGTTCGTATTGGACAGCATTCTGTGATTGATTCTTGACCGTAGAAGGTCTTCGCATCCGCGGAAGACTGAAAAATGTGTACTAAGATGCAACAGTGGATGTAAGCACTTCTAGACGATGGGTTTGTTCGCATGTTTTTTTGGACTTTTACTAGCCTACCCGGCGAACTTTGTACCGCCTCAGAATCTATAACTAATTTATTAGCTGAATGGAATTCAGTTTTTTTTATTAAGTTAAAAATTACACAACGAAGCAATTATCGATGCGCAACTGTACGTGTTTTATTTTGTAAGTATCAGAGATGGAGTTGTGTACGGATTTATATTTTTTGTTATTTTCTTGCTTTTCCGAATTGCATTTTCTTTATAACGGGTGAGGGAGATTTATTATAATTATACCATAACACGGGCATCAGCCTAGCATGGTGGTCGAAAAATCCACAAATAATGTATAACCATAAAATTTATGCAATGAATAAAGAAAAATTTAAAAAATAAAAATTGTTGTATTTTTCCTTTTTTTTACATGAGCTCCATACAGGAGGCCCTGAGGAAAATAATTTGCCTCAGGGCCTATGTCATCTTTGGGGATGCTGTGTGGAGGGTTTTTTTAAGGAAAGGAAGGAGAGGAGAGGTCTGGGAAGGAAAAGGGTTTAAGGGGTGGGTAGGAATCTGGGGCTCAGTATGTCCTGGTCATCCGCCTCCAAGACCTAGACAAACCTCACCACATGAACCCGGGCACCCCTGCTAAATCACCAAACGTAGCGAACTACTTGGAGTGACCTATGGCCAAAGATATTCAATATCTTTGACTATGGCAGAGGTGTTGGTTATCCAATGAGGGTTCCCGTGGGGGCGGTACCCATTCTCGCCTCCTAAATTGATATCCCCTCCTTCGGAGGGGTGTAGGCATCGTTCACCGTTTGTCTCATTTTCGACTGTTGACTTTTAGTGTGTAAGAAAGAGGGGCAGCATTATATGAAGAACAAAAGCAAAACAATCAGCGCGTTGACATTTTACGTTTTAGAATTTTTGGAATTCACTCACTATTCAATTTTATACTTATCACAATATTTCTGCAGCTCTTTCAAAATATGAGAATTCTTTCCACAATTTTATTTACTTATATATTTTTTTTCATGAATTTTTCCGATGTTTTAAGCTATTCGGGGTGGAGAAAAATCCAACAAATCAAAGATCGTAAAAATCGGTCCAGCCGTTCTTGAGTTATAAATGGTGTAACTAACCCGACTTTGTTTTATATAGTAAGATATTGATTACCAGTACCAAGGATGATTGATCTAAATTGTCTGTGGAGAGTCCCCTCCTGCCTTCTCTCTCTGCCGCTAAACTATATGAAATATACAAAAATTTCAAAAAAAACTCCTGCTTCACCTACTGCAAAAAATTTCACAAAGCTAAGGCTTGCCAGGTACCTACCCACGTTTTCAATGTATTTTTATAATATTAGGTACTAGGTGGGTACTAGTCCAAAGAATGATTGATCTAAATCGACTATGGGGAGTCCCCTTTCCCTCCTGCCTTCCCCCCATGCCACTAAACTATATGAAATGCACACATTTTTCGAACAACTCGTGGCGCCGCCACCTATTGTGAAATTTATACAAATTTTATAAATTTATACAAATTCCAGAGCTTTCCATTATATGTATATAGAAATCTCCCCGGGCGTGCGCACAACAAATCACCAAAGATTCATCACGATCGAAACGTATACAGGACAAACAAAGAAACATTAATTTTTCATATATAAAGACTAAGTAGTTACCTAATATCAGAGATAATTGATACCACTTAATAAAAAAAATCGAGTGCAGTTTTACACGCGGTAGAAGCAAAACTTTACCAAAACAATCTCAACCGATATTTGAAAAGTGAGGTCATAATCAAAGCGACCAATGAGCGCAGACCAGCGTAATTTCCGTTTCATATCTCAACCAATAGGATCCTTTTAAAGTGACATCGTAATCAGGGGGCGTTCAAGTATTACGTAAGGCAATTTTTGAAGATTTTTGAAGACCCCCCCAAGTGCGTTACGTAATACTTGAACGGCCCCTCAAAGCGGTCGATGAGCGCAGTTGATGCGTCGCGGGTGCAATAATCGTCATTTCCGTTTCATCCTAAATCCGAATCACAGCGGGGCTATAGAAGTTTCTCTTAAAAATGTTGGCATTAGGTATTTCAATTTAATGACCTCCTAATCTCGTAATTTCCACGGGATTTAAATTCTATCCCTCTCTCCCACGGGATTTGAAAAAGGTGCGGGAATTGCAAAACCATAGGTAATAGTGACATCACAAGCTAAAAACAACGAATCATTGTTATGCATTCAATTTTCTGTATTCTTAGTAGAAAAATCTACACGTTATTTATTTTACATTAGCAGCTCTACATAGGAGGCCCTGAGAAAAATATTTTTTCCACGGCCTATGTCATCTTTGGGGGGGGGGGGTGCCGTATGAAGGGTCTTTTGAAGAAAGGAAGGATATGAAGTTCTGGGAAGGAGGAAGATATGAGAGGTTGCTAAGAATCTGGGAAACCAAGGCAATGTTCCGAGAGAGTCCTGCTGGAGAGGTGAAAAGGTCTTCCTCAGCCAGTCTCTCCCGATCCGGCCTGCCACGCGGCAGGCGGGCAGATGCATCCACCGCCAAGACCCGGACAAACCTCACCGCCTGAAACCAGACACCCTGCTGTCACCAAAGTCAAGTCACAAACAGCGAATCATATCAATCGAATGCTGTCACCAAAATCAAGTCACCAAACAGCGAGCCACTTGCGGTGACCTGTCGCAGAGTTGTTGGTTATCCAATAAATGGTTCCCGGGACGGCGGTACCCATACCCGCCTCCCAAATTGATTATTTATTATAAAATCGATTAAAAAGTTCGTGGAAGTTGCTTATCGTAAAATTTGTAATTTCAGTTCCATAACAATTGATCAGCCGACAATTGGCCCCCCGGCTTAGGGAACGTACCCATACTACGTGACCTGTTTAGGGGGGGGATCTTTAAAATACCACGCTTGGTCACAATGGGGGGGGGCTTAGGTTTTTATCACGTAGTCAATATAGAAATCTTTTTATATTTTTTCCATTAACTTTTTAATATTTTTTCCACTTGTAATTAATTATAGGTATGCATGCACTCTTGCCGTCATGCAGCAAGCGCCGTATTAATAAAGACAAATATAAGCCAATCAATTTTTTAAAAACTTTTTGTTAGCAAGAAATGTATCAAAACCATATTTATGATTTACTACGTGAAAACTGTAGTGGGAGGGGGGGTCTTGGAATATACTACACGTGGTCACCGGGGGGGGGGGGGGGGGGTTAAAAATTGCAAAAATTGGGTCACGTAGTCTGGGTACGTTCCCTTACTTGTATACAATGTGCAGTTGGCTTAGGGAAAATGCAGGAAAATACCCCATAGGTACCTAATTACACAAAATATAACTAAGCGACCCCGGAGGGATGTGCACAGAGAATGTACCGCCAAATAACAAAAGTGTAAAACGTATTTTCATTCAAATGCATTAAGAAGTGGAAAACCAGAAATATGTCATTTTTATATCAGATTTTAGACGCATTGACTCTTTTCCACAAAAAAATTATAAATTGATTTCGAAAGATTGTTCTGTTATCTAGTAAACGTACGTTTTAAATTTTGAGAAAAAATGTTTATTTAGGTTATACCATATTACCATAGGTCGTTGGCAGATTTGTTAAATTTTCAAAAAAGATTTTGTATTATACCTACAACACCCATTTCAAATCATATAATCATGCTGTAAAATAAATCAACACATTATCTGGTAAACGCATGTTTCAGAATTTTAATTTTAGTTTAAATAAAATCATTAAAATATATATACGTACATGTGTTTCTTGACGAAAATTGGTCCGTTTGTGTATTTATTTGCGCGCTTACAAACTAATATATTTCAGATTTTTTTACATTCTTATTTTGCTTAGACAATATTGAAAAATGATAAATAGGTACTTAAATTAAAAAATTAAAACTATGAAAATAATAAACTATTAACATTATTACTAAAAGTACATAATTTTAATAGTTTTATCATCACGCCTTTCAGCATTTTTGGATGTAGATATAAATTAAAGCAAATTTGGAATGAAATAAAATCGACATTGAGTTGTAATTTTAAAAAGCTGGTACGGAAAATAATTAATCTTTCTCATTGTAACCGCTCTGCACGATCGTAAGAACAACTTTCGATGAAACGTGGATTTTCGGCCGTTGGCTGGTTAAACGCTCGGAAAAATCTGCTTCTGTGTGCACCAGCGTATAAGTACTAAAAATCGACACTGTATAAATTCGTTTTATATTCATACCAACTTATTATTAAGAGTATTTTTTAATTCGATTTTATGTTTGAAATTGTAATGCACAAAATTTTCAGTATAATATTATAATAAACTAGCAGACCCGGCCACACGTTGCTGTGGCTAACGAAACACAACGCCATTACCCAACCTTTATAAAATCCACACCACCAGCTGCCCGCTGCCCGTGCCTGAATTGAATATTTGAATTTCTCAGATTTTCTCTACTATAATAAGCATGTATTATACATATAAACCTTCCTCTTGAATCACTCTATCTATTGCTGAAGACCAGCGCCGGATCTGCCATACGTTCAAAAACGTGCAAAAAACCTGGCGCCAACTCCGAAGGGGCGCCGTGAGAAAATAAATATTGTATTAAAAATTTGTTATAATATTCCCTGAATCGTTTAAAAATTACCCGTAGTACGAAATAATTATTACGCTCTAGCAACACTTTCCAAAGATACAGACTGCGCACGCATCTGGTTTGAATTCAACGAAATTCAACGATTTACGAATTTATAGTCAGTTACAGAATTTTTTTACAAATTCCATATATTTAGTTTAAACGTAAGATCTATTTTTCCATATATCTTTTACCGTCTTTTACGACGGATGAGTGCGATCCAAATTCGTTAACCAATCACAGCGCCGTACTTTTATTCAAGAGAACAAACAAACAGACGGCGCCTTTCAAAATGCTTTTGTACGATTTAAATCTCTAGGAGAAGGGACTTAAAGACCATTTTCTTATGAAATCTTCATTAAATTCAAAATTTCATTAGCATAAACATCGCACGGTTTGCAAGGTTGCAACTTGTTTAACAGTTTCATCATTGATTTGACAGTTGAAGTTCGTTAAATGTACCTATAATTAATTTCTATTAGATTTGTTATTTTACAGTCAGTAATAATCAGTGTAAGCATCTTTCGTGAGCCGTTGATACCATAGATACGTTCGTGTTTGTTCGCTCAACACAGAACACAGGGGAAATGGAAATGCAAGGTACAAATTTGAGGTTATATTAGATTTTTTAATTAATAACTAAATTTCTATTGGTTGTTAGAGGTTGTGGATTGTGGATTACAATGAATAGAACAATAATTAAAAAAAACTTTCAAGCTCGCAGAATCTAAAACTTAGAATTAAAGAGCATAATGACATAAAAAACTCGTTTCAAAACTCAAAATTCCATTAGTTTATTAGTTCAGGAAGGTCCTGTACAATTGAAAGGTTTTGATTTTCCTATTACGAACAAGCGTAAATTTAATACTGAGTATTTTTACAAGAAACTGCCTAATGGAGAAGAATTACATAGATCGTGGCTTATTTATTCGAAAACTTTAGATAGGGTTACACCCTTTATATGTCTTGATTTTATTTGATAAATTAGTGTAAAAAAAAAAAATTAAATAAAAAAAAAAAAATTGGGGTAAACGAATTTTTAATCAAAATAAAAATGTAGGGGGGGGGGGGGGGGCGCCATCGGTACCTACTGCACAGGGCGCTAGATTTCGTAGATCCGGCCCTGCTGAAGACCGCATGAAAATCCGTTGCGTAGTTTTATTTTATACTATGTAATGATAATCATGTCCGTGGGCCAACAGAACTGTCGGCGGATCAACTGTCAGGTCACCGTTATTTCGAATATCTGGTTACTTTCTTTAGAACTTTGTGACTGTTTGCATTTTCTCCGAAATTTAATTTCAAAGAAAAATAAAGTTCGCAAAAGTAAATGAAACAGCCGGAAGTGATGTGCGTGTTCGGTGATCTAGTGTGTGGCGTGTGGTGTGGTGAATGGTCTACTATAGACGTGGGCAAAATGATTCCCAGGAGTGAATAGATCTCGTCTAATTCCCCCGGCCTTTTGAATTGATTCCTTCTATTCATTCCTTTAATTCAATTAATTCAAAAAAAAAAAAAAAAAAAAAAAAAAAAAAAGTATTAGTAAAGTATTCTATGACAGCTGACAACAGCTGATCGGCCTTATAATATATGCAAATTTACATATTACATCTACCCAAGATCCACGTCTAAAAGTAGGTAGGTACTTGTATTCCAATATCTTTCATACGTGCCAAAAAAACGATTACAAGTGCACTATTTTTGCTTCTCAATTTTCTAGCCGATGCCGCGATGTTCGGATTCAATGTCGAAAGTTTTCGGCTAACTATGTAATGAAATTGAAGGCTTGGCCCGCCGAGGATTTGGTGAACCGCTGCGCTCGGACGGATTAAGGGCCGGCACTGAGCAATGAATTAGTCACTTTTGACTAGTGTCTTGTGTCTTACCCCGCAGAGACTCGCGAGGAGTTGCGTTTCGGATACACTCGAGCCGAGATTGACGTGAATCGATGGCGATGAGACGATGACATCTGACGTCATTTCTAAGTCTGAGGTTAACTAGAGACAACAACGTCACAAGTGAAAAAGACTTTTAGTTTTAATTCCTGAATAAAGCGCTTCGGACAATTTCCGATAGCGACAGACTAGCTACGAGTACCTGGGACGCGGACGGGACGGGACGCGCGGGGACCTTAGGACAATCTCAGGACATTGACTACGACAAATGATTAATTCCTTGCGTGAAAGGGACGCTCGGACAATTCGGCTGAATCGCGGCCGGGTTTTGATCTACGGGTTTTTAGAACGGCGGCTGGCGATAGCGGGATACGAGTCGTTCACAATACCGTCGACAACTTCGCGGCGCGCCGCCCATTGAATAATATTTAAATACGGTATTTAATATATTTTAAAAATACCTATGAAACATTATAATATTTAAATCGTTTACGGAACACATTATTCATTGAAATAATTTAACAGTAAAATAAATGGAAATTAAACATTTATGTTGCCGTTAAAAATCGTACGATACAAGGCCAAAGGTAAGGAATGAAGAATCAATTCCTTTTGAAATTGAGAATCAGATCAAGTGTGTCACAAGATTGAATTTATTCATTTAATTCGGTCATTCAATTTTGCCCATGTCTAGTCTACTATTTATACGACCAAGTCATTGGAGGAATACATGTCTCACTAACAATTATATTGTTAAGTTTTTACTAAGTCATATTATAAATAAAGATCGATTAATATTTTACGAGTCTTTACATCTACTACATTGAGGGATGCGGGGGGGGGGGGGAATTAAAGCCTACTAAGGGAAAAGTTCAATAATATTTATAGATACTTTATGAACTTTTTATTAGAAACTAAATCCTTACTTATTTGACTATCGTTTAATCACAGCGTCAACGTTACATTATTAGGCATTTGGCCACAGATAAACTTTTTCCAAAAAACCAGAATCGCTCCTATTGCGGGAAATGAGAGCCTGTAAATTCCCATATGTGTAATGGGAGCTACTTAGTACTAGTCTAATAAGCTCTTACTTACTGCCTAATAAGCTCTGATTACCCGAATACCACCATCTTGAAATAGAATAAAATGATTTCCTCAATCTATGTAGCTTGTAATGAAATTATACGCGCAGATATTCAAAATTGATAACATTAGCTATAAAATGAAACAGGTTTGATTGTAACAAACATAACTTCACACTTACCTGGCCGTTGAAATTTCGTATTTTTTATAAGCGCGGGGCAAAAAATCGACAAGCGTCCGTGGTCACATAATGCGTGGCACTGGCGAGCCTAGCGCGGCAGGGGAACACGGCAGAGTTAATACGAGCTATAGTTTTGTCTCTAGTCGCACCGCTCCCATTACCCGTTGGCCTTCATTACGTATTTCTCGACACCTTTTGATCGTAGGTACTTAACAAAAAATCTTTAGTCAAAATGAATTTTCGGGATGAAAAGTGGCACCAAAAGTTGCATTGCACAAACACGCATTTTTCTAAAATTGAATGGCAATACATATTTATTACTTTGTGGTTAATTAATTTTGAATGGGTGTATAGCATAGTGTTTTTTTTTCAATACCGTTTAGATCATATTTCTCATTATTATAGTAAGGGAGGCATAAAGATTTCTATGTGACCTATATGAGCTGGGACAAATATGGTCTCCTGTGGTTAAACGGGTTAAAAACAAAAAAAAAACTAAGTAAGACATTTAAAAGTATAATATGTATTATGGTATTAAAACTTTGGTTTTTACGAGTTGATTTTTTAATGCCTTTATCAACTTTTTTTACATTAACGTGCAAAATATCAACAATTCACGAAAGGATCTAAAATATTTAACAAAGGTCTGTCATATGAAAAATACACGTATTTGTTATACATAACATAATAACACCTCTCTACCTATGCATGTAATGAATCCACGGTGTCGCCAGTGTCGGGATAATATTCGAAAAAAAGCTTAAATCAAAAAAAAATTATACCTACCACAAAATCGACTCCGAGTTTCCCGCTTGTACTGTATATATTTAAAGAACATTTTTGTATTTAATTACGACACAATTTTTTTAGACTCAGTTGTAAGCGCCCAAAAAGAAAAACAATGGGAGAAATGTAAGTACGAATGTTAGAGGGAGCGGGCTACTATTAAAACCGATAATATTTAAGTGAAAATTGTGAAAACTTTAAATAAAACACTGCTTGTTGAAAATAGAGCAAAAATCTCGTGGACATGCCTTAAATAGCTTTTAACGAAACACTGTGGATTTTTTCATACTATAACTTGTAAAAACCAGAAAAAAACATTTTTATAATCATTTTCGGAGCATATTTCGCTATTTTTTCTATCGAGGGTATTTGACACGATTACCGTCTTGGAGTGGCAAATGTGTGAATATTTTTAGAAACTTAAAAACTTAAAGTGGTACAGAGAAATATTGTGTTATAATACGGTAGAAATTCGGAATGCCGCGGATTAAATTGCCTGAAAACATTTTATTTCCTCATAGATACTTTCATCATGATGGAGGAAAACTTAGCTTGTGCAAGGATGGAGGACTTAGCTAGCAACTCGCAACGACTGCAAATCGGCCATAAATAATTCCTTATTATGATGCTACCCGAAATAGCTACGTTATGTAACTTGAATAGCGCTTTTAAGTGGAGTTTCAATTTAAAAAAAAACACCCAAATCAAAAAAGCTACTGGATAATTCTACATTTTGTTTAATTTATTTCTAACCTTTATAATTATTTGTTTAAAACCGGCGCCACCAACGAACAGCATCTCCGCAGAGATTGCAATACATTTATATTTATAATAGCACAGCAGCCCCGGATCTTCGTTTTTTTTTAGGCGGGGCAAAAACTGAAAAATGCCGCCCCCGCCCACTTAGGTATCTATATTTATTTTAACCTTTATCATCCTTATTATAATTTCAGCTATCAGATGTCCACTAATTGATTGAAATTTGGACATAGCCTACATAGGCCTTCCGGAAATAATGAATCCATAGGTGCTCTTTTTGTGTTAAGCCTATTTATTTACATATATGTATATAGACATAAACTTGTAGGATATAATATTTTATACACAGAATAGGATAGGATTTAAAATAAAAATATGTATAGTAAAAATAAAAATCAAATATATTATTGCATTTGAAATTACAATTTTACTCTTCGAGCTTTTTGTTCAGCAAATAAATCTATGGCCTTGTCATAATCTAGCTCGTGTGTAATTCGATGTTCTATTGCTAAGATTGCAAGACTCGATAAGCGTTCCTGGCTCATAGAAGATCGCAAATAATTTTTAATTAGTTTTAGTTTGCTAAAACTTCGCTCGCAGCTTGCGGATGTAGTAGGAAGCGTAGAGTAAATTCGCAGGGCAATACAAATATTAGGAAAAGCATCCTGCAAATCATGCGCATAGATCTGTTGCAAGAGATAGAAACCGTTAGCCTTCTCTATATCACCAAATAAAAGCGGAGCTTGTTCTTTAAAAACGTAAAGTTCCTGGCAGAATTCAACGGCGCTTAAATCTCGCTCGTATTTTCGAGCCAGATCTGCTCCATACTTTTGCAGTTCTTCAACTGTCATTTTCAAAATATTAGTACCATTAAGAAAAGCAAAATTCAAATTCAGCATGGTAGCACAATCAAACGTCTTTTTAATTTCTGATATGATTCGATCAAATACCATCATTATTTCTTTAGCAAATAGTTGAATAGGTTGGAGTGTTTGCAATTCGTCTTCACACTTCTCATCGAAATGTTTTTTACGTTTTGGAATTCGTTTGTTTTGCAAAATAGGGTCAACACCACTTTTTTCAGCAACTTCTTCAGCTTCTTTTATCCAATATTCCATTGGATTTTGTCTCATTTTTTGCAAAGTTTTGAGCAGACTATCCATTAGTGCAACCGAACGGGCAAGGATAATATCTTCCTTCTGAGTTTTTATATTCACTCTATTAATTTCGCGGAGAATATTCGCCCAAATAGTTAAATTAAGAATAAATTTAAAATCCTTTATAGCAGTTAAGAGATTACTTGCCTCGTACTTAGCTTCTGGAGCACGAGAAGTTTGCTTAACTTCATCTAAGGCTACCGCTATTTCTGGCAAATTATTTAGATTTATTGATGCGACACTAATGACATCAGTATTGTACCTTCGGGTGATCAGCAAGTACTAAAGAGTAAAAATAAACAACACACTTTTGACACATTTTTAAAACAAAACACTGTCGTGGAGAGAGATCGACGAGGGAGTTTTCGAATATAGCTTCATCCACAACCAGACCAGACGCGTGCTGCCGCGATCTGTGGTTCCTGCGGGCGAGCGGGTCGGGTGCGTATTTTGAACTATGCCTACGCGCCTCGCGAATAATAAATGTTCGTGCAGCACGTCTCACTCAGGGCTCTGGGTATCAGTCGAGTTAATATGGCCGTGAAATTTCTCTACTTGTACTATTATTTATTCCGTGGTCAAAGTTGAGTTTGGCCGCCCTCTGAACTTGCCGCCCGGGGCATGGGCCCCGGCTTGCCCCCCATTAGATCCGGGGCTGTAGCACAGCATCTCAACACCATCCACAAGCGGGACCACATCATCATATCTCCCGCCTCCAGTCTCCAGTAGAGATGGTTGCTACCCGAAATGAGTTGTCACTGCTGTTCCAATTACCGAAGTTCGATGTGGAACCTGTTATTTATCCAAATATTTTACCTTCAAAACAGAACCGTTTCCTGAAAAATGCATAAAAAAATTGTAGCGTTTTATCATTTTCAAACATATTTTTTTATAATTAAGAGTGCTGTAAATTTAAAAAAGTGACTTATTCGACAATAAGGAACTCCCGTCCATTTTTTTTTTTTATGAATAACTTTTAACTTAAATAGCTGCATATTTTTTATTTATTTTTAGTAGTTAAAATAATTGTCAAAGTTTTAATTTTTTCAAGATCCCCCGAAAACCACCGTATGCGTAGTGAATCGTGTGACGTCATCACTCACGAAAAGTTATTGTTAATTTAGTTTGTTACTTTACCGTGCCTACGCCCATGATCCCCAGGGAAATAATATCGACCGACCGGAAATAATATCGTAAGGGGCCATCCATAAATTACGTCACACGAATTTCATGATTTTTTTACCCCCCCGTCCCTGTCATACATCGTCACATTTGTAAGACCCCCTCCCCCCTAGTGTGACGTCACATATTTTTGCAATTTTACATCTAAAAATAATCAAAAGAGTAGGTCAGTTTTTTTTACAAGTAACGTCACAGAGCTGATAACCCCTCCCCCCCATTCTCCTTGTCACACAATGTCACACTTTTCTACTTCCCTCCCCTCCCCCTTAAGATG
Organism: Limnephilus marmoratus; assembly: GCA_917880885.1. Lineage (NCBI taxonomy): Eukaryota > Metazoa > Arthropoda > Insecta > Trichoptera > Limnephilidae > Limnephilus > Limnephilus marmoratus. Next base: position 41,722,445 of record OU862924.1, on the reverse strand, counting down.
TAACATAATTTATGGATGGCCCTTAATCGTAGATACTGGAAAATACAACAATATTATTAGCACCTTCTCTTTTATCAATGTTTTGTAAATAATAAGTTGTAATAAGTAGAGGTAGAAGTCCCAAAAAACTGTGAATGTTATAGCTATGCCCTTTTCCCAATAGTTTCTGGTAAAGTTCCAGTGACAGTAGAGAAACTGGTTCCAAGCAACCGGGGCGGGAATGTCGACCTTCCCTAGCCTCCAGTAGTATTCAGTAATCAGTAGCGATGAGTAGAGGCCTTCCAGGAGTGCTTCCTTTTAAAAGAACTTTAGTTCTAGAAGTGATTCCAGGTTCCGATTTCTTGGTGGGTACTTGGAGCCGTGGTTGGTGCTGAGACGCACGTTTCCGACCACGAACTCGGATTCGGACAGGTGCACCTGATTTTATTTTATTTTTTATTATACGAGTATACAAAACGTAGCTAGATGGAATTAAGAAACACATTTAAATTAATCAAATATTAGGGGCTATCCATAAATTACGTCACACGAATTTCATGATTCCCCCCCCCCCCCCTTGACCATTTCACACATCGTCAAATTTGTAAGACCCCCTCCCTCCTAGTGTGACGTCGCATATTTTGCAATTTTACATCTAAAAATAATCAAAAGTAGTTCAGTTTTTTTTACATGTAACGTCACAGAGCTGATGACCCCCCCCCCCCCCCCCGTTATACCCCTTGTCACACAATGTCACACTTCCCTACTCCCCCCCCCCCCCCCTCTTAAAGTGTGACGTAATTTATGGATGGCCCCTTAACTGATATTGAAAATTTGCTTTTTTTTTACTGTCACTCAAATAATTTGTAGCTAGTATAAAATTCTATGTCCATGTCAGTCGATATTATTATTTAACTAATATTAACTCATCGGCATCGAAAAGTAAGCCCAAAACCGCATATACATAACTCCAGTACTATTGAACAATAAACAAAACATTCACTCACCGTAAAGTCCTTAAACTGAATCGACAACTATATAATATAAGTAAAGGTACTGACACACTTGCTCACACAAGCCGGCTTATGAGCATTAATGAGCACGCTCACGTCAAAAATAGTCAACTGTACACATTTGCTCAATAATGAGCAGGCTTGATTTAAGCTTTCTTGTGAATGAGCGTGCTCAAAGCCAACATTTGAACACACATGCTGTTTAATGAGCATGCTCATGTCAAATAGAGTCAGTTTCATTCGCTCAGAACTAAACAAAATAATATTATTGCTTGCAATGCAATTATTTAAGAATCATCCGACGTAAAAAAATAAGACGTTTGATTTGGGTCCAAGATGTCAACAAATCCGAAAATGACTGAATATTAAAAAAATAAATGCTAATTTCAATAGAATGTGGTTTCATTTTGAAGGTAAAGGAGCTTTTGGGGGATTTGGAAATCTATTGTGGGTATTTTAGTGACCTTGTGTTCCAAATATGTTCGTGATTCCCAGAATGAATCACGGAAAACAAAGTTTTTTCGTCTCCCCAGCGGGCGATTTTGACATTTTTGCAAAGAATGCGCAGATGCAAACTGAGATCGGATTGAAATGTGCATGCTCATAAGCTAGCCTGTTTACACATGCTTAGAGACTTCCCCTTCTACCCGATAATCAGGCCCGGACTGGCCAGGTCCGCAGGTCCACAGGTCCGCGATCGCGGAGGGCCCCCGGCGCGAGGTCCCACAAAGGTGTCCCACAAAACGTACAAAAAAAAGTTTTTGTCTTGTTAGTAGTTATAATGCCCGATGAAAAAACAAAAGATGAGACTGACTCTATTTCAACAGTTCAACATTACAAAATTGTAGGTATATTTTGATATTTTAGACTGTGCGAGGATGAGTATTGAATAAAGATTTTGCGCAAACAAAGACGTTTTACAGGATTGCTCTTGGTTGGACTCCAAAAAGTTTGACTTTATCTTGAAACTCCAAACATTTCCCACAGAAGCTCTGCACAGTATTTCTAAACTGTGTAAAATTGAAAGAAGTCAGCTGTTGATAGAGCTGCGACGGTTTGCACAACAATACAGCAACTTCATAGCGGCAGAGTCCACTGAGAACTACGGAGACAGATGCAGTGACGAAGAAGACGATTTGGACCCAACGGCAGCGGAAAACAAATGCTAACATTTGCTGCTTTGAAAATAGACAATGTTTCCAGTGTTTGACATGTGCTTTTTCTGTTCTATTTGAACTATCTTAATCTTTACCAACCTGTACATTGTATATAAATTTGTTCTTACCATACCTTGTACCCAAGTCACATGTGAACGAGTTTTTTCTAAACTTAAAATCGTCAAAAATCGACTTCGGTCGTCCTTAGGCCAAGACCTTATGTCCAGTCTGCTTTTTATTAATGTTGAGAGGGATTTATTTTATAATTTGGACAAAAATAAAATAATAGATGAAGTAGCTTTAACAAGTGAGTTACTTAAAAAGAAACTGTTACTTTAGGGCTAGGGGAGCAAAATGTCGAATCATTTCAGTTAAGTTAAGCCCCTTCTATTCTACTCAACAACATTGTAAATTGTTAAACACTGAGGATTTTTTTTAAATGTTAGTATTATTTTTCTAATTCCTAAAATCCGTTTGTCATTATTTTTACTACACAAATAATTTTGACATAATTCATTAATGCTTTGGTGTGAATAAAATCCTGCCCTTTATTTTGAACTCCGTTATAATTATTAGCAGTTCTACAGCATGTGTTTAGTAGTGTTGTGAATACTGTGAATTTCTTATTTCAATAAATAATAAAGTCAACAAAAGTCGAAAATCATCATATTCGTATAAAAACCTATCTGAATTTCTTCTTCTTTGTAGGTGCCAATATAGCGTAGAAACGCGTTTTCATTGTATTCGAGCACCTAATTTTCAAAAATTATCCGGGGGGGGGGCCCGGAACCCCCGTTTTCGTTAGGGGGCCCCTTTACAGGTTTTAGCGGAGGGCCCCAAATGGTCCCAGTCCGGGCCTGCCGATAATCCAATTAACACGCTCATTAATCAAATGGCTGTTGATTTGTGAGCATGCTCATTCGGCTTCAAATGAGCATGCCCATTACTAGTAACGTCACTGACACACATGCTACTAGGTAGCATGCTCTTTGGCTTCTAATGAGCAAGTGTGTCCGTAGCCTGACGTGTCACCATTCGCGAGAGAGGCATTCGGGTCCGAGTTCTCTGCGAGTAGTTGATTTGAAAAAGGAGTAGGCGTGGGATCTGCTGCCAGCAATGGACTCGGGTTCAAGAACTCATTCAGGCTGAACCTGCACATCGCTAGTAGTCGCTAGTCATCAGTAGTGTTCTTGGCCCCCGTGTGGTAAGCACTGCACCACCGAGCCGCGATTCGCTCCCCGAACCGACTAACCAAAGGTTTAGAACCGAACCTTAAAGTGTAAGTTAACTTTAACCAAGAAAATATACTGTTTTTAATGTACGTAACAAAGTGGTGTCAAATTAGAAAGAAATATTGCCTCAATCGTCGTTAGGATTTATTGTTTAATTTTTTTACTAATTATGAATCGGTAAGTTTTTTTTCTCATCTGCAAATTAGAGAAATATATTTTAGGCATGATAAATTAATAAAATACATATACCAGTGCAATGGGGTACCACATTTTAAATTTTTTATAAGATTTCGCGTTTTTTCGGAAAAAAACGTTTAAATTGATTTTTGTATGCACCCTTTTGTACGTGTTGTAATTCAAATTTAGAAATAAAAACAATGTCTTTCTTTTTCCCATGTAAACATAAAATGGAGCAAAAACTTTTTTCTTGAAAATTTGTTGTTATTTTTACACCATGTAACTTTTTTTTAATTTCATCCATTTATTTGTAAACGTTTTCATGTTCATTTCAATATTTGAAAATATTAAATAAAATATTTTTGGATCTAAAAACATGAAACACAAACATTTTGTTCTAAATTTTCGTTCTTTATTTTTGAGGTGTTATGCCGTGTTTCGCTACCTCCTTCTTTAGCCAACGTTTCGGAGAGCGTTACAGTGTCAATCATCAGTCCAGATGTGATGGACACTAGAACGCTTCCAGTGTCACATCTACCGCTGTAACGCTGTCCGAATCGTTGGCGGTAGGAGGTAGCGCAACACGGCTTAACACCCCAAAAATAAATAACGAAAATACTTTTGGCCGTGAAAATCTAAAATCATACATTTTGTTCTGAAAATTATCATTGAAGAAGTAGATAACCATAATATTCTAAACGAAAATATGAAAGAGAACAAGACACAGAAAAACAGAAAAAGATAATGGTCGCAACTGGGACTCGAATCCAGAACCTCTCGTCTAACCGGGACGTGCGCGTTTTACCAATTCCGCCATTGCCACTTCTGTCAAACAGTCATATTAGTCAATCACATATTTAAAATTTTAGAACAATATTATTTTCATGTTGCAGGCAACAACCCTTTTTATTGAAAACAATCATTCTAAGAATTGTTTTGTAACCTAGGTAGCGTCACGGATAAATATATGTATATCCGATTTTTATTTAATTGGAACTATTTATAAAAGTCTAAATGAATATTTAATTTTTTTGTCAGAAAAACTCCCTTTTCAAAACTTTTGAAGGTTTCCCATCAATGTAATCCTTCCTACATTAATAATATTATAAAGGTGAAAGTTTGTATGGATGTATAATAATAATAATAAATGTTTATTCCGGTATGTATGTATGGATGTGTGTTTGTTACTCTTTCACGCAAAAACTACTGAATGGATTTTAACGAAACTTTACAATCATATAGCTCATACATCAAAATAAGATATAGGCTAAATAAATAAGATATAGCTCAGAGCCCTGGCATTATGAAATTTGTATTAAAAAAATTGCAACAGGTGGCACGATTAGTGGCACGATTAGTATCTATAATTCTTTATTCGATTCAAATTATTTGGGGAGTACTTCGAATAAATACGGGAGGGGGAGGGAGAGGGGGGAGGAGTGGGGGGAGGGGTTAAGGAAGGGGGGGAAGGTGGAGGAGTCGGATTGGGAACCCCCCTAATACCATGCTAGCGAAGCCGCGGGAAAAAGCTAGTGTAATATGTACGCGCGCGTCCCGGTTAGACAAGAGGATCTGGGATTATATTGATGGGAATAACCTTCAAAGGTAAAAAAAAAGAGAGTTTTTCTTATAAACAGAATTAAATAATGTGATGTTAGTTTCATAACTGGATGAATTCCTTGTCGTATTAGTAAATTAGTTGATCCGGACATTAAACTAGAATCCTTCAACTGGTCATAAAGCAATTAACTTGGAAGAAACAGAGCGAAACTAAATCCAATTTGTTTCATTTACGAAATCCTGATGCGACGGAGGACTCGTAACCATGTAAATTCCTAGGCCGGTAGACTGTTAAAAGCATTATTTAGATCAAGGACGAAATGGCGGAGAGGAAATATTTTTGGATCCCTATTTGGTCAACGTTTGTAGAATATAATACACATGAAGTACCTACTTGCATATTCCAAAAGTAAAATCCCATTCCGTAACGGCGGGTTTCCGTGATAAATTTCCCAATAAATGAAAATATGATTTCTTCAATCATCTGCTAATTTTAGGTAAATTTTTCTTGTAATCATCGAAACTATATTAATTTGTACGCAATTTTCATGATAGATACATATTTGTAATTTCACTAGAACCTCAATTTGTCAATTATTAACGAAAAAAAACTTTTTTACAAGTACCTGCTTAACTGTAAAAATTTTAATACAAAATTAAGCGATAATTTTTCAACAAAGATGTTTAACTACCAGTGGCGTAGCTAGGTAACCAAGGGTCCTGGGGCAAATTAAAAAATGGGGCCCCACTGCTATGTAAACCGATTAGGTTTTATCAAATAAAAATATGAAATATACAAATACTTTAAAAATGCTAAGCTACTTAGGCTCTTTTTTGTGCACTGCGCACTGCGGGGCAGGTAATAAAAATATTAAACAGTAACAACATAAATTAAATTAATACTTGGTGTAGGTTTGGCTAATAAAAAGAAATAGATAAGATTCAAGAGTTTATTATATAAAGGTCGGGCCTACCAACTGACTAAATAACAATAATATTTACAGTTTTTTCCTAGCTTTAGTTTTCGCAAAAGTATCAATGACTTCGTTTAAATCCAGGCTTGATGCGGTTTTGTTTTCAATTGCTATTAGCGATAAATGTCGGAGTCGAGTTTGGCCCATCTTATTTCTTAAATAATTTTTAATTTGCTAAATATCCTTTCAACTGCTGCAGAGTGACAGGAATTGTAAAGAATAATAACATTGCTGTAAATACTTCCGTTAGGTCGCATTCTAGCAGGCTCGCATTCTAGGCTTCTCAACCAACACTGCATTACCACATTATTTGAGTTACTATAAATAGAAATATTTTGGCCAGATGTACTTGCAGAAGGCTGACTAAAAAACTTGTCAATTTTGGGCAATTTTTGTTTACTATCTTCTCTTTCTTGGCGTTGTTTGCGTTTAAATGCACCACTGGGTTCCTTCTTTTTATCCATAATTTTAGTTTTCTAATTTATTTAAACAATACAATATTAGATTGTACTCGAGTAGGTAGGTACTCACTGTTCACTGACGACGTTAAAAGTTAAAAGTAAAATAAAAGGAAAGAGCAACACACTGATACGCTACAAGTGTCGTTGGGGAATGACGCACATATCACTATCCCGATCCGTCAAATTGACAACACTGCCAACCTACAGAAAGAATTTAGGGGAATTCCCCAGGCATAACTTTTGAATTTCTCTCAACTGAGTTGTCATGATTAAAGTGGGGTTGCAACCTGTCATATTTATTTTTAAAATTGGAGAAATTTCCAAAAGTTCAGTTCGATCGAGATTTCTGGTAAGGATTCGAGGGCCCTCTGAGCTTGAGGGCCCCGGGGCACTGCCCCGCGTAGCCCCTAGGTAGCTACGCGCCTGTTAACTACTGGTTTCCGGCAACTTTTAATATTGAAGAAGGGGTTTAAAGTTTCAACAAGTTAAAAATAAATAATAGTTTTCAGAATCTTGGGAACCAACTAGAAGATTTTCAAGCAAAATAATATTGGGTAATATTTTTTAATGCTTTGTCGATAAAGCTGCCGAACGTGCTTCAAATAATTCTTGTACAGAAAATTCTCCTGGAAATTAGGTCAATAAATTATTGTCTTTATCCTCTAATACCTATGAAGATTAAAATATGTATTGCTACAACTTAACATTTTAAAATCTGGTGCATCTTTCCAATATTCATTTCATATTTCTCAGTTAACATAAGCGTCAAAAAGCTTGTCATAAAATTTATATATTGGGAATCCTTAGAAAAAATATTCGAAATGTTTCGTGAATTTTCTTACCTAAATATAACTCTTCTGACAGAGCTCGCGCATATAGGTATATTTGCCTCCGGCTTCGCACGCATAGTATTAGGGGAATTCCCATTCCGCCTCCTCCACCTTCCCTATCCCGACTCCACTTCCCCCCTCCCCCTCCCCCCAAAAACAAACTTTCGCCTTTAAAATAGGATATATTTTTTAAAGAAAGGAGAACATTATTTGGTTACGAATAACCAAACAATATTTTTCCTCGTACTTTCATCATTAAAATCTTAAAAAAAACCGTACAAAACAGTTTTTTTACTATAATACATGTATTTTCACATATCATTTAAAACATAAAAAAACAGTTTTTTTTACTATAATACATCTATTTTCACATGTCTTTTAAAACTTAAAAAACAGTTTTTTACTATAATACATCTATTTTCACATGTCTTTTAAAACTTAAAAAACATTTTTTTACTATAATACATCTATTTTCACATGTCTTTTAAAACTTAAAAAACAGTTTTTTACTATAATACATCTATTTTCACATGTCTTTTAAAACTTAAAAAACAGTTTTTTACTATAATACATCTATTTTCACATGTCTTTTAAAACTTAAAAAACAGTTTTAATACTATAATATATCTAGTTTCACGTGGCTATTAACACTTAAAAACAATTTATTTAGTATAATACATCTATTTTCACATGTCTTTTAACATAAAATTGGTTTGACTAAGGTTTGAACCTTCCTAACCAGTGACATAGTGGGAACCATCGGACCAAATCCGGAGTTGGGAAGTTCGACATTTTTTTCGTATATACCTATTAATTATTAAATGCTTTAATTTCTTCAAAATTGAGAAAAGTTCGTGTACGTCCACGTGTGTAAGCGTGATTTCCACAAAAAGTTAATAGAATGCGTTTTCATCGTCAACGAGTCTATCTGCCAAGTTTCCGCTCGACCGGATGTCGGAAAGAGGGTTTATTTCCACTTCCAAGATTCCGCCTCATTCATACATGCATTCAATAAAAAAAGTGAAATTAAAAAGATATATTTAAAAACAATGTTTGTTGTGTGTTTGATTGTAACTCTAGTTAATTTTCAAAAGTGGAACTGATATGTCAAGAATTCAGACAAGCGATTAAGTACCTACCTATAATATAAAATTTTAACTGAAAATTTTTTTCATTGCCATTTTCAAACTGTCCAGAATTCAGACTATCTCGTATTTTGGGTCTACGCTAATATGCAATAAGCAAAAAATTGGTTGTTTTTAACTTTCGAGGGAGGTCTTACCTAGCGGAGATAAGAGCCTCCTGTTCTCGGGACGCCTACAATAGGTACCTGTGTCAGTTATTAAAACTATTTTCATTTAAGTATTTAAAAAATCGCCGACTTTTGATCTGTTTGTGGCGCCATTCGGCTCAGGACCGTAGCTATATTTTGATGGCTTACCTTTTGTTGTCTTCTATTAGACTTTTTAATAATATTTTAGATTCCCATAAGGCGATAATAGACTTATTATCAACAGCGACCTAAAGTTAATGCAAATCTCCATTCACAAGAAATCAAGAGTCGTTTGAACAGAATCCAACAACCGCATCGCCCACTAACCTGAAGTAGATAAATTACAATTAAATTTGTATTGCTACAGAACGCAGACACATTGGTGGAATAATTTATATAAAGCATTATGTGGGACCGCAAATCCTACGCTTCTCCATAATATTATAGACTCACAAACAGCATTATCAAAATACAGCTACAATAATTATTATAGTTATGACAGAGGAAGGTTTTGCTGAGATATTCAATACCGTAGAGCAGTCACCGCACATGTTGCGGTTTGCGTATCTAACCATATTTTGGCCGTTTTAATTAAATGAGGAAAGTTTTTTTATAAATCAGTGTCGTCAGCATACTAAGAATGCTCAATCAGTTTTAAACCCACTCGTTTCAAAAGGTGACTTCTCATTATAATAATTTCGATTCTCACGCCTGCAAAATTTTAAAATCGAGCTATTATTTGTACGAGGCAAGTAAGCGAAAAAGTGTTTTTTTATTTATTTTGTCCATAATTTTATAAGAACGAAAAAAAGAAAAAAACATACAAAACCTCAAAAATAGACTCAGCCATAAAGAGGTATTTTTTTAAAATGTTTCTTGTAGCACTTCATAGTTAAGTCATGAAAAAACATTTTTTTAGTGGTTTACGCTTATATTTTTTGTTAAGTAAATAATAATTTTATTGTAATTCTGATACATAGAAAAGCTAGTAAAAGCTTCGATTTATCCGTAGCATTTTTTTTATGTTCATACTGTAAGCCGATTTGTCGTAAAGACTAATCTAAATAGTATCTAAATATGAAAATAATTAAATCTAAATTTCACGTATAACTTCATCTTAATTAGCCATCAAAATGTGGTGGTGACGGCCGTTGTTCCCAATCCTAGCCGAAATTTTGGCTCAAAATTCTTCAAATGCACAAATAGGCTCTTCCCAACCCAACTCTCCGGCCAATAGGCGAGTCACAAATCACTTAGCTGATCGGAGACTCAGATTGATCGATCCAAAAGTTTGGGAACACGGTTATTATAATATTTTTCTTAAGATGTGCTTACCCAAGTACCAAAATATCTTACCAAAGTTTAGCAATATTCCTTTTGCGTTCTTGTTGTCTGGAAAGTTCAACAAATTGGCATGCGATTTTGACCATGATTCATTCCGCTGTAGCAGCCATTTCTCTTTGAATAAATCCATTTTGTTTGTTTGAATACATGCATGAATGAAGTGGAATCTTGGAAGTGGAAATTAATCCACTTCCCGACATCCGATTAAGCTGAATTTCGGTAGATAGACCTGTTGTCGATGGTAGTGCATTGTATCAACTTTTGATGGGAATTACGGACACGCACGCGAATATATACGGATTTCTCTGAAATTCGATGACTTAACGGCAGTCAATATTATATGCAATCAATGTCGGTCTTGTACAATAGTATTTGACTCGGTTGGTAGAGCTGTCGACTCGAGTTCCATCTAGCCTCTTGTCTGCTTCAGTTTTCTGAAGGTTTCATTTTTACCGCGTGTGAATTGCACCCTTGATTTTTGATCCACCTTATTACGAGCGGAAATGTTATCAAAGTGCCCCAGGCGGCCAAGCGCCACAATGCCCCACTTCGGCTCTGTTCAATTCTTGTTTATATCCAAAATGAAGTGCAAATGATGTATCTGATTTATGTTAGATTCGATGAGCAGATATGTGTGTAATTCCTAATTTGACATCACCACGTTGACGTAATTTTTACCGCTAGTTTATTCATACGACTCATCGTATATAAACCAAACTTACGTATTGCTTTGTCCCCCTTTTGTCTCTCAGAACAGGGCAGGATATTATGAAGAGCAGTGTTGTTTAGAGACAGTAAAAACACCAGTGTTTAGCGACAGTTCGAGTGAAGTGGTGTGGCAGACATGGCTGCCAAATCGGGAGCCATCTTGGCTTTCGCGCTTTTGGCGGGATTCGTGGCCTCAAGTCTAGCATCTTCTCTTGTCTATGATCCAGGTAAATACTTTTTATTATATTTTTATGTTATTTTTTCCACATTGATTTTCGGCTTTATATTTCCTTTTTGTGGTAGATATTGTTTGTTATTGTTATTGTACATTGTTTAAAAATGTTATTTTTTTACATAGTTTTTCTTCATTGTGTTCCCTTTTTGGGAATTGCCATTGTACCTAATTTGGTTAAGTATTGTTATTTTACACTTACCTAATATTTCTCGTTATTGTCATTTTCATATTTAATACTCTTGATACTGTTATGCTTAAGAGTACCCACTAGTGAATAATACACAAACTATGAATAATAATTCTTCAATTTGGGATGCGGGCATGGATACCGCCACCCCAGGAACCATTTATTGGATAACCAACACACCTGCCAAGCAGTTCGCTATGGTTTATCTGGTCTTTGTGGCGAATGCATTTGCCCACCTAATGCAAGACGTGAGAGACTGGTTGAGGGAGACCTAACCTAGAACTTCCCAGCCGGACTCTCTCGACCCATCACCTTGCACCGCAGTGGGAGGTTTGGGTTCATATGTCACTCTTGGACACATTGACCCCCAGACCCACCTCTCATATTTTTTTCCTTCCCAAAACTTTATTTTTCCTTTTCCTAAAAAGACCCAACACACCGCACGACAGGGGTGACTCATACCATACCCGCCTCCCAAATCGTAAAATATAATACCTTTTGCATGATTAACAATAGATTTCTGCTTTATGGTAAAGTTTTCTAATTTGAAGCTATAAAACCCCGGTATAAGTGTAAAGTGTATTGATAAATTTACAAAGGAAATAGTGTCTTTAAGCGTGTTCTATCAACGTTTGTAGGTGAATGGGTTATCTTACAATTACTATCATTTTTTATTAATGATGCTAACCGAAGTTTTTAGGACGATTCAATAAATTGTTTTTTATTAACACACATTTCTCCATTGCCAAATAATAATAATACAATGTTAACTTTGTCTTCATATAGCACCAATTAGATATTTAGTCACTGTCGGTTGCGAGGCTGATGGAAGGGGTTTGGGGAAGAGGAAGGTAAGGAAATACCTGGATATTCAGATCTGGTCACCAAACATGGATAAAGTTTCTTTTTTACATTAGCTCAATGCAGGAGGCGCTAATAATTTCCCACAGGGCCTGTGTCACCTTTAGGGATAATAGCGTCGCTTACATTATAACACCACGTATCTCATTTTACACAGGTTTTCAGGAGGAACAAAAAACCGTTTAGTTCATTAAATAAAAATAGCACTTTTTTGAAAAAAAGGGTCGGCTAATATGGATCGGTTATTTTTTTTTTTCATTAAGGGCCCGGAACCCGAATTTCTACCGATTTTTTTTTACATATTTCCCTTAAACACGATAAGTTTTAAAGATCTTAAAATATATGTATATTATTCTCGAAGATAATATCCAGATATTGCCCGCACCGAAACGCAAATTATATAAAATTCCCTCGATAGAAAAGAATCGCAAAGTATGCTCCAAAAATTATTATAAACACCATTATAAACAGTTTGTTTCAGTTATTTTACAAGTTATATATATGAAAAAATGCACAGTGTTTCTTTAAATGCTGTTTAAGATAATGCCCACGAGATTTTTGCTCTATTTTAAACGAGTCGTGTTTTATTAAACATTTTCGCAATTTTCGCAAGGATTTTGTCGCTGTAAATGTTAGCGCTCTCCTCTAACATTCGTAATTTCGTATCTCTCCTTCTTCTTCTTTTCGAGCCCGGTTGCAGAGCCTTAATAACATATTGTTAGGTAAAAAATAATGAGATGTGCTCGGTTCCTCGATTATATTTAGGCGGCCCCTAGACGATCAATTATATTGAGCAATATTATTAACCGTTTGGGGTTAATATTGGAGATTGCGCAATGATTGAATAAAAGTTTGAGCGAGTTTAATTTTTATTGCACCATATTTTCCATTGCATTGTGTAGGGTAAGTATTGCGCAATATTTACTCTAAAATACTAAAATAAAAATACTCGAAAACATTGCGCAGCTCGTTTATGGTGCAATATAATTGATCGTTTGGATTTTAAGCGCCTTTCAATCTTATTGTACAATAAAATATATTGTACAATAAAATATATTGTACAATGTTATTGTAGCGTCTAGGGGCCGCCTTAAGCTGCTAGCCGGCGCATTTACTATCTGCTGGTAAACCTGTTCAGTGTAAAATCTAGTTAGTTAGCTAGTACATATGATTACACTGAGCGAGTTTACTAGCAGATAGTGAATGCGCCGGCTAGCAGCTTGTAAACTCGCTCAATGTAATCGAGGCTTTATGCGAGAAATAATATAATAAATAATCAACTTTCTTCAAATAATAAACCAAAAATAATTATAAAAAGCATTACTTTATTCTTACTACTAAATAATTCTTTTGTATAAACATTTGCTGTTAATCATAGATAAGTACCAATTATTTTTAAACTAAACTTTGTATAAAAGGAGCGGTGATTGGTCAAAACATTTTTGTCGATTCAAAACATGGCGCCATTTCATATTTTTCGAGATTCGCGGTGTTTTATTGTAAGCGACGATTTGTGGATTGTGGAGGGTATTTTGAAGGAAATAAAGGAGAGGAAACTCTGGGTAGCAAAAAGGCATGAGTGTTGTGTAGGAATCTGGGGATCAGTGTGTCTAGGAGCGACGGAAGTATGAATCCATCCCTCCCACTGCAGTGCAAAGCGATGGATTGAGAGAGTTCTGCTGGAAAGTTCAAAAGTCTCCCTCGCCCTCAACCAGTCTCTTCCAATCCGGCCTGCCACACAGTAGGTAGGCAGATGCATTCGCTGCTAAGACCCAGACAAATCTCATTCCAAGAATTCGGGCATCCCTGTTAAATCACCAATCATAGCAAACCACTTGGAGTGACCTATGGCAGAGGTGTTGGTTATCCAAAAAAATGGTTCCTGAACTTATAACCCATCCGAAATGGAGAACGTTTCAAGCTACGCAACATTTCAATTCTGAATCATTCTTTGGACACCGAACAACTCAACAACCTACATCTTCAACACCTCCTCCTTTGAAAAGTAATTAGAAGTGAAATAAGTTACGTTAGGTTAGGTAGACCTAAAACCTTAGGTTAATATAGACCTAAAACTGAGAATACTCCTCATCAAGACCTATGTATGGAGTATCTTGATGTACGGCTGCAAAATATGGTGCCTATCCGAAAGAGATAAACGGAGACTAGAGGCTTTTGAGATGCGGTCCTATAGAAGACTATTAGGAATTTCCTGGAGAGGCCACATTACAAATGAGGAGGTTCTCCAAAGAATCGAAGGAGGAAGGCACCTGCTCAGGACCTTGTCCGAAAGACGTGCAAGATGGATCGACCATGTAATACGACAAGAAGGCCTCTTGGGTGCCATAACGGAGGGTAAGACCGAGGGGGCAAACTCTAGGGGACACCCACGCTGATAGTACCTGGAGGACCTGCTGGTGGACGTCCGCTGCTCATCATAATATGAAGACTTCAAAAGAGCCGTACAAGACAGGGAAGAATGGAAGAGAAGAATAGAGGAAATTGCTGCAAACCAATCCCAGGATTGAAACCAGAGAGGGAGAGAGGTTAGGCTATGGGCTATTTTTCAGAAAAAATCATATTTTTTATGGCTTTTCAAAGGGGTGTTGAAATGCCATTTTGTTGAGTTATTGAGGATCCCATTCCGGTAGCCAAATTAGTATTCAAATTGATTTCCAAGTAACAATGTCATATTATATACCCGGTGGTGTCATCCAATTTATGCGGCATTAGGTTTCCAAGAAAATGTCTCACATTATCTACTTTCGCTCGAAAAACCAACTATGCATTTCTTTACAAATACGCTAAAATAAAATTCTTGATACAATTTATATTTTAATGTCATCGTCATCAGTCATCATACATCAGTCATCAGTCATCATATGCTAGAGCAAATTATATGTAAAAGATTTACAAAACCAGTTTAATAATTTATAATTTGACCGGTCAGTGGTTGAGTGGGCATAGCGCTTGGGTCCCACTTGAGCGTCGCGTGTTCAATTCCTCGACTGGCTAAGTCCTCCATCAAAATGCAAGCAACATTTTCGGCTTTCTGTGGTGGTAGTAGGAGATTTTCAAACATTGTTGGGTTATTCGTAACCCGGGAATATTTGTCATTCTTTTTTAAAAACAAAATATATATATACCTTAACCTTTCTCGTGAATCTCTCTATCTATTGTGAAAACCACATGAAAATCCGTTCAGTAGTTTTTGAGTTTATCGCGAACAGACAGACAGACGCGACGGAGGACTTTAATTTATAACCCGTAGAGACACTTTTTTATTTTTACATTTGTTCCACACAGGAGGCCCTGAGGAGAATAACTCCCCTCAAGGCATATATTATCTTGAGGATGTTGTGTGGATTGTCTTCTTAGGGAAGGGAAGGATAGAAAGTACTGGGAAGGAAAAGAGTATGAGGGGTGGGTAAGAATCTGGGTGTTAGTGGGTTAGATGGGTCGAGGTAGTCCGGCTTGAAAAATGTCAAAAGGCCTTCCTCAGACAGTCTCTCTCGATCCAGCCCGCCACTCAGGAGGTGGGCAGACGCATCCGCCGTTAAGACCTGGACAAACTTCACCCCATGAACCCGGGCACCCCTGCTAAGTCTTCAAACTTAGCGAACCACTTGGGGAGACCTATGGCAGAGGTGTTGGTTATCCAATAAATGGTTCCCGGGGCGGCGGTACCCAAACGTGCCTCCCAAATTAGTTACAATATTTTGAAATATTATTTTCTTTGATATTATGTATGTATTATTTGCTGTTGCTTTGGTAAATCTTTAAAACCCTTGCTTCTCGTATAGACGGCCTTGTGTGACTTGCACACGCGTCAGAAAACTTTATAATTTAAGCACATATCAGACCGAAAAAACAAGAACATTTGAACCACTGAAGCGATTTCGGTCGAAAAATGGATAACTTTAATTTTTGTGCGATTGATTTCAGTCCTAAAATGGACCACATTTTCCTACCATTCGTAAAACATTTCCTTGGCCAGCCGTTTATTTTAACACGAAGTTATTGAAATTAATGCTTTATCTATTATGACCATAGATGTCGCAAATCCGAACTTCGTAGACTACTTTAGAACAATGTTAAAAATAAATTTAAAAATAAAATAATTCCCGCCGAATTTGTGAACAGCTGTTTACATATAAAATTATTTTTTCCACAGATATGTACCTTTCATTTTCAAGTATATATATATCAGACAACATACAGAAACCGAAAATATTCTATGTTGATCCGAATAAGTATCCCTCACGGCAGTTTCAAATTAAAAAAAAACACCCAGGATTCGCGCGATTATAAACTTGACAATTTTTTTTATATTTTTTTATAAATCCTATAAATATGAGATAAACGGTAAAATACAGGTTAATTCATTGGCTATACAGCACTGTAATAAATTTTATTTTTTCATGTTAAAATTCGAAGGTATGATTTTTTTAATGTTGGCGAAAAATTAAAAAAATTACCTTCTGAAAAATCTCAAGCAATCGAGGCAAATTTATTTATTTCACGTGATCGCTCCAGTGGATGCAATTCACACGCGGCAAAGGTGAAACCTTTAGAAAACCATAGTAGACAAGAGTAGGGAGGCTACGAAGCACCGCACAAAGAGGGTCGATTATATTATCTCATTCTCTCGCGGTCTAAATCCTACAGTTGTATGTGTTTGTCACTTTTTAGTGTAGCTGTCAAATCACAATGGTGTAAAGAAGTTTTTAGTTCAATAAATTAATAAATAAATGCGCGTGGAACACGGTGTTGGCTTCACAATAGATTATTGTCGCTATTGTATAGATAGAGAATTAAATAAATCTACTTGTTGATTCAAACTAACGACGGCGACGTAACAATGCAATATTTTTTCTTTGCAGTGAAATTAAAAGTATCTCTTTCAGTTTATCCGGTTTATCGACAATCCGTTTAGCCAAACTCGATAAGATTATTATGTTATAACAAACAACAACTTCGAAGGCGAGTAACTCGATAGCTCTCGAAACGTGATCTTATAAGGTAACTGCGACATCTGGTCCATTCTTTGCATTCCCTCCTACACAATACAATTAACGTTCTTGTCATTCCAAATGCCAGCCGATATCTCATTGTTATTCGTGAATCGTGGTTAAATTTAAACCGATACACACCGCTGTAACATAATTAAGATATTGATGACATGTGACTTAAGAGTAGGGTTGCCATACGTCCGGAATTTTCCGGAAAAGTCCGGAAATATAGGTCTTTGTCCGGAATGCGGAAGGAATCCTAAACAGTCCGGAATATCTACAATTAAGTGGAGATTGATATAAAAAATGAAATAAACCAAATTATTTTTATTACAAACAAAGTAAAAGCATCACTTCTGATATTTAATGCTCCCAGAAATATTGTTCAACGCTTCCGAATCTTTAATAATAGTTTTGTAAAACATTTCGTAAGTCATATTTTTTAAATTATACTGTGTTAAGAGAATCGACTTGACAGACTCTACAGAAAGCCTGTTCCTTTCTTTTGACCATTGAGTTCCCATTAAGGAAAAGACCCTTTCAACATTGGCATTTTGTGCCTGTATCGCAAATATATTTACATGTATCGCATGTATAAGAGCATATCTTTGTTGATTCCGTAACTTTTCCTGGTCCAGCTGCTTTCAGAATAATGGTCCATTAATTATTGGCATTAATCTCGAAAAAGATCTTGAATTCGTTTCTTGATTATAGATACTATTCAAAAACGCATATAATCGTCGCAAAAACAAACAGACTAATTTGATTGAAACAAACCAAGCACTCGCGCGCGCAGTGCCACACAGAGAGATTCACATGGACGATGCATAACGACCAGTGGATAACGTGGTGTCACCCCCCTCCCCATTAAGTGCAAATTTCGACTTGCTGACCCCCCCCCCCTTCTAGTGAGTGGCACCCCCCTAACCTTGTTACGCCTCTGATGATGACATTAATATTATATTTACAAGGAAGTCCGGAATTTTTATCAAATGTCAGGAATTTTCTCCGGGATTTTGATTTTTTGGTCTGGGAAACCTACTTGAGAGGGAATAACCAGGCAAAACCGGAAATTTGTCATTTTTAAATCAAATTTTAGACGTATTGACTCTTTTCCACAAAAAATTATAAATTGATTTCGGATGATTGTTCTTTTATCTAGTAAACGCATGTTTTTAATTTTGAGCAAAATATTTATTTTTTAGTATAAGGTTATACAATAGGTCGTTGGCAGATTTGTTAAATTTTCAAACAAAATTTTGTATTATACAACACACATTTCAAATCATATAATTATGCACTTAATTAAATCAATAAATTATCTGTAAAGCTATGTTTCAGAATTTTAATTTTAGTTTAAATAAAATCATTAAAAATATATATACGTACATGTGTTTCTTGACGAAAATTGGTCCGTCTGTGTATTTATTTGCGCACATACAAACTAATATATTTCAGATTTTTTTAAATTATTATTTAACTTAGACATTATTGAAAAATAATAAATACTTGTAATCAAAACATAATTACAAAAAGTACATAATTTTAATAGTTTTATCATCACGCCTTTCAGCATTTTTGGATGTAGGTATAAATTAAAGCAAATTTGGAATGAAATAAAATCGATATTGAGTTATAATTTTAAAAATCTGGTACGTAGAATAATTAATCTTTCTCATTTTAACCGCCTGTACGATCGTAAGAACAACTTTCGACGAAATGTGGATTTTCGGCCGCTGGCTGGTTAATGGCCGTTAAGGTAAGAACATTCTAGTTCGACGTACGCTACGTAAGCGACACACTACGATTTCTGGCACTCTAGCACGGTCGATCTATAAGGGTTTACCTATAGGATAACTTTCACTATCTTTTAGAAAACAATAATTTCCACTGTCCAATACGAAATACGATGTCAAACCAACTATTTCACATCCCACACTCAAAAACAAATTACACACAATATTCATTTCTCAGAAGGACGTGCACAAAATATGATGATATCTTTTCAGACTCTGATCTTTTCCATTTGTCCTCAGGTTAATTTACTAAATGCATAATAGAAAAAATAAAACAAATTGTTAATTACGAACGAACACTCTGCCCCTGCTGTGTTTGTCAATCTCATTATGGTGTTTTTCTTTTTATGTGTTTTTTTTTTCTTTTTCTACCATCTTATGTTTTCTTTAAGCATTAATGTTTTTTTATATGTACTATGAATTTTTGCTGAAACTTCGCTGGTTAATGTAACCATGTAATATGTAATAACTTATAGCCCAGGCGACGAAGACCAAAAAATATCAAATAGGGGAAATAATTCATGTAGAAGCCAATTTTGGCACAGTTGTAGGGGAAGGTGTCCTTAACAAAATACTAAAAGTACTGGGGGGTGGGGTTGGAGCTAAGGGTGAGGGGGGGGAGTTTAAAGGACCCTTTTTTCAGTTTTTCGTTAATAACTCGAAAACTACTGCCTCTAGCGAAAAAGTGTTCAGGTACTAAATTATCTACATAAAATTCTCTACAAAAAAGATACTATAAACTTTTTTGCTAGGATCAATGCTTAAGGAGATAGGGAGGGGGGGGGGGGGGAATGTAAAATTTAAAAAAAATGTTTTAATTTTTGAAAACGAAATGTTTGTCGGTAAAATGAAATAATTATTGTTAAAAAATCAAATAATTAGTGCTTAAGGATGTACCTTGAACATTGAATTTCGTCGAAATCTAAACTTTCATCGTCATCAATGCTGTCTTCGACGGGGGCTCAGGAACATTTAAATTAAATAAAATTGATATCTATATTTGCAGATATGTACCTAATATTAATTATTACCTATTATAATTGCCCCGATGAACGACCACTACTTAGAATCGAAACATTTCTTGAAAATGGATACTTTTCACTTTCCCATCGCGATGATTTAGAAGACGGTCATCCGAAATTAACTTTTTCACGCTCTATTTAGTTAATTTAATGTAGTCTGTGGTTACACCGCAGTGGTAATGAATGATACACCGTGTAGGTTATTCTGGATAGATTCCATGATTTCAGTTCGTTTCTCGTAAAATACGAAAGAGGAAACAGTTTGAAATCTTCATCGTGGTATTTTTGAGGTATTATGCCGTGTTGCGCTACCTCCTTCTTTAGCCAACGTTTCGGACAACATTACAGTATCCATCATCACTATAATACGAAGGCTGTCCGTAAAATAAGGTCTCCAAGGTGCTGCGGTCGCGAGGAATGACGTTACGCGCAATCCTGCAACACTGGCGTGTAGCCTGGTTTCCCCTTGTCAAATCCCCACCGCGTTGCACCCTCTGCGATGCTTAAGCTCGGCGTGGCAACCATTCGCGATGGAGCCTCCACTCGCCGCACCCGCCAGATGTGAGTTACGCTCTGTGATTCGTTTTTAAACTTTGTTTCGGCAAATCTGAATAATGCCACTGGGGTTGTTCCTTTGTCTCTGGGGTCGTGTAGTGTATCCGGGTCTCGTCCCCAGTCACAATTGAGTTCAAGAATTCTTCGCCATCGATGTCGTAGCACTCAAGGAATCTGCGGGCTGCTTCAACTCGTTGTTCTTTGTGACCTTCGGTGAGCATTTTGGAACCCACCTTGGGCAGACTTTGTGATCTCCCAATTTTTTTGTTAAAATCTTGTCAATAGTGGTCTTACTGACTGATGTCAGGGATCGTATCACATAGCTACCGAACCGTCACCTGTCGATTTCCAATCATTGTTTTTCAACTTTGGCAATTTTTTCATCTGAAACCGATGGCCGTCCGGCACGCTTTAAAATTCTCTGCACCATTTGCGCACGTTTTCGCACTCATACACTGTTTTCCGTACACTTCAAATAGCTGAAAATGAATGTCTACTGGGGTTTTGTACTTCGCACAAAAAATCTAATTATAGAGCGTAATTCACGGGTGCGGCGAGCGGGAGCTTCATCGCGAACGGCTGCCACGCCGAGACTAAGTGTCGCAGAGAGCGCAGCTTTGTGGGGATTTAGCATAGGATCTCGCGTAAAATTGTTCCTCGCGACCGCTGCACCTTGGAGACCTTATTTTACGGACAGCCCTCGTTATAATATTTTTTGCCGTGAAAATCAAAAATCATGTCCGTTTGAAATCTTATTTGCAAATATTTGTTTCACTAATTTTTTGTTAACCTTTTCTACGCGGATTAATTCATTCTGAGTATTGCTTGATAAATTAATAATAGACGAGTATTATATCTTGTTAGGAATAAAATATTATTCACATTAAAAAAAATTATGTCGAAATGTAAAAAAGAGTGCAAAATAAACAAACGGGAGTAAAAGTCTTGAACAATGCCTGTGACACAAAATAACACTGTATTTTATTGCGGCCGGATGCAGTCCGAAATGCAAGATGACTGCATTCTGAAATTAGCTAATTCTTACCGCGGATGAGTCATTCAATTCTGTCCTTACCGTCCGGTCAATATTGAGCGGGGTCTCCTCCAACCGTAAACATAAACATTTGCTTACATATTTGCTTTAACATTATTATAAACATTGGCCCAGCACATTTTTGTACGCAGTAAGGCCACGACCCCATTGTCAATGTTTATAATAATGTTCAAGCAAATGTGTAAGCAAATGTTCGTGTTTACAGTTGGAGGAGACCCCGCTTGTTGACAGCATTATATGACAGGATTAAACTGTAAATTGTTCTTAGATGTAAATTGTTGTAAATTGTTGCTTGAAAATGGCTTTAGCCGTGTTTAGTGGCCAGATCTGAATAGCCAGGTACTTCCAAACCTTCCTCTTCCCCACCTCCTTCCCCTCCCCACTACCTTCAGCCTCACAACATACCCCAATTGGGGATGCCATAGTCTCACTGGCTCCAGACGGGAGCAGTTGAGATTCTTGTGCGGTGTTCACTGTAAAAAAAAAAAAAAAAAAAGATAAGTCAAACTTAATAATAATTCAAACTTATAATTTGGGAGGCGGGAAGGGGCACCGCCGCCCCGGGAACCTTTGTTGGATAACCAACACCTCTGCCACAGGTCACCTCAAGTGGTTCGCTACGTTTGGTGATTTAGCAGGGGTGCCCGGGTCCATGAGGTGATTTTTCACAAAAACGGCGCTATATAAATCATCCAAATATTATTATTATGGGGTGAGGTTTGTCTTGATCTTGGAGGCGGATGACCTGGACACACTGAACCCCATATTCCTACCCACCCCTTAAACCCTTTTCCTTCCCAGAACTCTCCTCTCCTTCCTTTCCTTTAAAAAAACCCTCCACACAGCATCCCCAAAGATGTGTGGAGCTCACGTAAAAAAAAACGTTCCTATATAAATACACGGAACTTATGTTCGGCTTGATTCCATGACAGTTGATCTCCCGACAGTTAGCTCTCCGGCATACTTACACACAATATGCAGTCGGTTTAGGGAAAATAAGGTTTACCTAGTTACATAAAATGTAACTAAATGTCTCCGAATAATGGGTGTGCAGCTCTGATGTAGGTACCGCCGAATAACAAAACTATAAAACACATTTTCATCCAAATGCATCAAGGATAAAACAAACGTAGTTTTATAGGCCAACTATACACCAGCTATATACAGCAGCTATACAGCTGGTATATAGCTGGTCTATACACTAGCGTATAAGTACAAAAATCGATACTGTAAATAAATTCGTTTGATATTCGTACCAACTTAATTATTAAAGACGTTTTTGAAGTTGATTGTAGGTTTTAAATTTGCAAATAATGAACACAAATTTACAATTATATATATATATATACATTATAATTTCGGGGGCCCAACGCCATTATAATTTCGGGGGATCAACCGTCGAGTCGCCGTTCGGTTTGTAGCTTGATTGTTAAGAGCGTATTTCGTCCAAAGTTGTTCCTACGATCGTGCAGGGCGGTTACAATGAGAAATATTAATTATTCTCCGTACCAGCTTTTTAAATTATAAATCAATATCGAATTTATTTCAATCCAAATTAGCTTTAATTTATACCTTCATCCAAAAATGCTGAAAGGCGTGATGATAAAACTATTAAAACAATGTACTTTTTGTAATTATTTTTTGATTGTAAGTATTTATCATATTTCAATAATGTCTAAATTTAATAAGAATGTTAAAAAAATCTGAAATATATTAGTTTGTAAGTGCGCAAATAAATACACAAATGGACCAATTTTCGTCAAGAAACGCATTACGTACATATTTTTTAATGATTTTATTGAAACTAAAATTAAAATTCTAAAACATGCGTTTGCTAGATAACGTATTGATTTATTTTACTGCATGATTATATTATTTGAAATGGGTGTGGTATAATACAAAATCTTTTTTGAAAATTTAACAAATCTGCCAACGACCTATGGAATAACCTTATTATACTAAAAATTAAAAAAATTTCACAAAATTTATTACATGCGAATGCTAGATAAAAGAACAATCTTTCGAAATCCATTTATAATTTTTTGTGGAAAAGAGTCAATACGTCTAAAATCTGATTTGAAAATGACATATTTCTGGTTTTCTCTGGTAATACCCTCTTAAGATTCCTGAAACATTATATGACGTGGTAAAACCACAGAAGATATCGCGCCGTGATCACCAAAAGTTCGTATCGTAACCGACAAAAAGTAATTTTTACGAGAAGATTTCTCTTCTTTTTTTAAGTAATGCTCAGAAGTAATGCAAAATCATATGTTTTTGGTTAAAAAATTGATATTTGAGAAATATTATGGATGCTTCAATTAATTTAATTTACTGTGAGTAAAACACATCTTGGCCTTTGCAGTAATAGAGCTATAAATATATAATAAAGTTCTTTTGATAAGCCTTTTTTATAAGTCCAGCCTTGTTTGGTGACCAGATCTGAATAGCCAGGTACTTCCCCACCTTCCTCTTTCCCCATCTTCTTCCTTTCCCCTGTCCCCATTACCTAGAACATACCCCAATTGGGGATGGCATAGTATTATTAGCTTCAGACGGGAGCAGTTCGGACTCTTGTGAGGGATTCACAAAAAATAACATTTAAATAAAAAAAGGTAGGTAGGTTCGTTTTGTATGACCTACGTACCACTTCGGAGTAATGGCGTGATGGCTTGTTAATTCATATGAAATGAACAACCTAGTTATTCACTAATTCATTGCACATTCCTATAATTTCTAACCATGAGAAGAAGATGACCACAGTCTGAAACATCTGTTGAATCAATTATTACTTACTTTGTACATGTTGTAAAGACATCAAAGTTGTAATAGAACGCATGTATTTATAGCTGTCATCTGTCATGCCTGCTACATTTGGTATTCTGTCATGCCTGCTACACATTATTAAATACATGTGTTATTATGTCTCACTGATTAATTTACCATGAAGGTATGTCCACACTTTAAAGACTAATGTTTGTCGTTTATCACATTATTGTAATTGCGAACAGAATGCTATTTTCGTTATTTGTTTTTGGGGTGTTATGCCGTGTTGCGCTACCTCCTTCTTTAGCCAACGTTTCGGACATCGTTGCAGTGTCCATCATCAGGGCAGATCCGGCAGATCCGGTAGATGTCCGAAACGTTGGCTGAAGAAGGAGGTAGCTCAATCCGGCATAACACCCCAAAAACAAATAACGAAAATACTTTTGGCCGTGAAAATCTCAAAACGTTGAATGCTATTAATTTATTAACGACCTTTTTAGGGGATTTTACATACCGACAGTAAAAAATATACAGTATTTATTGTAGGTACATAACTGAACTGCTTCAGTAACAACATTGTGTATTTTTTTAGTGACAAATTGAAGATGTCAACTGAATTGGTCCCTGCATTAGTATTCTAAGTAAAGTGGGATTCATATGGTGGTTAGTCACAGAATTTCTATACTGAAATAAATCCCTACTTCTAATTAGTAGTGGAATCCGAAAGCTTATCAGTGCAAGCAATTCCGGACTATCAACTACATACATTATTATTTAATATCTTATTCAGAAATGCCAAGTCGGTGGTAATCCTCCTGTCTAACAATTTAACAGAGTGTTATAGTTCAACATAATTGCTGGAATACCCATTTTAAAGTTTATAAAACGTAAGGATTTATTTTGTATTCCTTCAATTGCTTGAACATGAATTTTATAAAGTGGGTTCCAGACAGGAGAATTGTATTCAAGTTGACTTCTAACGGAGGCAAAGTATAATCGTTTAATACATTTAATATTGTTGAAATGTCCAGTTAATCCCAACATTTTTAAAAGATTTGATTGAAAGTGATGCCTAAGTCTTTAATTTGTGTTAATGTCTCAAGAGCATTGTTATCAATATTGTAATTGTAGATCACTATAAGTCTGTCAAATAAGAGTAGAAAATATAAAAACTTGAACTACTAAATTTGTAGACTGGCAACACCAATTTAACTGTCAATTTTTTTTTGAAGTGCAATGACACTGAATGTATAGAACACAGTAAACCACATTTAAAAAAAAAATTCTTCATGATATAAATTTGATTAAAAGGTGATTTATAAAGCGATTTGCTTTAGTTTTAACATAATTTGAATTTTACAATAGATAGAAAGGAAGAATCACTGATGGTGAGTTTAGTTACACTACTTTTAGATCTGAATGAGTTAAATATATTCAGATCTAAAATTAGAGACATGATCTAAAGCCCAGGCAACGCTAGGTACTTTATCTAGTATTAAATAAATGTGAGCAATTTCAAAACTGTGCTATATGTTTTATTACATTATAGTTATTCTTCATTATGTTAACACAAAATTGCAAAGGTATAATAATAATATACCTATACGCAATTCTAATTTTGAGATCGGCGGGTATCTATACTGCAATGAAAAAATATTTTTTCAACTATTATGCCTTTTTATTTTCTTATAAAAATGTAGGTTACACAGCTACTTTAACACCATGAGTTATGTGTTTAGTATTGCCATTTGATCAACAGTGGCGCTCTCATATATTTTCTACTCTTATTTGACAAACTGTACATCAGTAGATCACTAGATTTGAAAATGTGACCATTTGACATTTTGAGATATTTAAGTAAAATCTATTTTTGTTGCACCAAATAAACAATTTTTTGATATTATCTTGAAGAATGTAACAATGGTAAACATTTTGAATAATTCTAAAAATTTTAAGGTCAGCAAAAAGGAGGATAGATTCATCATGAAATATTTTTGTGATATCATTTATAAGATTGGACCTAGGTGTGAACCGTGTGAGACTCTACTTGTTGCGTAATATTTTCCGACAGGAATGATTTTATTTTAACAATTTGTTATCTACCAGTTAAATTGCCCATAAAGCAGACTAATAAGATGTCATGTGTACAAAGCTTTCCCAATTTCAAAATAAGAATTTCATGGTAAACTGTACCAAAAATGCTTTAAAAAATCAGTATAAACAGAGACTACTTGTTTTTTTTTCTAAGCATTAATTATAAAATTTTCATGGATAAAATTAAGTTGGAAAGAGTACTTCTATCTAACATAAATCAAAACTGGTAAGGTGATAGATATTACAGGTTTTATTTGCGTAAATAATTTATCCATACCTATTAGGATTTCAAAAAGTTTTGGTATGTGAATTCAATACATTGGTCGGTAATTACAAACATTACTCTAGTCAGCCTTTTTGAAAATTGGAGTAAAAAAACTAATTTTCCACTCATCGGGAAAAATTCCACTAGATAAAAAGAGATTAAAAAATTTGGTTAATAGAAAAGCAATTATTTTGATACATTCTTTGATAAATATTGTTGGGATATTATCCGGTCCCGCAGATTTAATTTTAGTTATTACATCAGATAGACTTGGTATACCGTGAAATAACAAGAATTTCATCTACAGTTGTTGTTAGAACACGAGTATTATTTGAGTATGTTGAATAAACACCTTTGAAAAGTTTGCAAACAAGTTAACAATACCATCAGTATTATTGCGATGACTTCCATTTAGGTGATATCTATAATGCTCCGGAAATCAGAATCATCTTCTTTGAGCGAATTAGAGTATTTCCAAAAATAACTAAAATTATTTATTATTGAGTTTTGAATTTTATTAATACAGTTACGATAGCAAGTCAAAGACGTTTTTTTATATGAAGTTCTTAAATTCTTGTGAAAGACCACCATTCAGAAAATGAGATTGTCTGAAACAAGAACTCTATACCTTTCCGTCCCCATTTCATTTAGCCTCGTTGCCCCAAATTAAAATGAATATTATAATTTGTATTCAAACGTAATTTTTTTCAACTTCACGAAAATGTCCAACTTTTGCAGTAGGTACTAAGGTAGGTACCTATTAAAAACGCTTTACTTGAGATGATGCACTACAGTAATACAAAATCGTACAATTATGGTTTTGAAATTAGATGGCTTGGAAATATTTGAGTTGCTTAAATATAACACACTTTTTGGCGATTTTTTTTTCTTCTTATCAGGCAGCTAGTCAGAATCTCTTGCGCTAATATTAATCTGGAACCTACTTTTTATTTGATCGATGTAGCTCTTCCCTGAATGCTTTCAAATTAATGTTCCTATGACATTTTTGTGTCACTTTTTTGCAGCGGTCAATGACGGAAATAATAATATTTTTCATTTTCAAAAAAGTATCAAGGTCATTATTTCTTTGAAAACTCCTCGAATTGTTTTTTTTTCATGTAAAGGTATATAATGAGGTTTGTGTAGAAAGAATAAAATCAGTTTACATATATATTTATAGACAATTTTTTAGTTTGTTTAGTTTAGTCACTATGGAAAAATTTTACGATTCATACATGATAATTCATGTATGAATAATAAGATATGTTTCCGATAAAAAGAAAACAATCGCCAAATAACTATTTATTTATACCGATCTTTGACCAGAACTCATTAAGGTACTTTTCACGCCATTTCCTAAATGTCATCCCACGTTCAACAGGTTAATTAAACGGAAATTAAAACCTTATCGCCATCTACAAGTAGTGTCATTGTTAGAGGCCATCCCGAATTTTAAACGACGTGATGCATCGCCTTAAAAATTATTATTGTTGTTTTGAAAATACGATTCTGTAAATTCAAATTTTAAATATGTACGGACTGACGAATAAATGTATCTATTTAAAAATATTGCAACCCTAAGAAAACTTTAAAAAAAGGAAGTGTGTAACCTCCGAAAAGCACTTACTATGCCTGATGTTTCAAATCAGGAAATAAAATCCGAAATTCGACGCTCGTGGTATTATTGTGCAGGGTTTATTTTTAAATTGTGCCAAGTAATTTATCAGGCCGATCAGTCCTTAAATAACGGTCTGGGCCGGTTGTTGGCGACTGGCCTTATAGGGCTCGGGCCCCCTTGTGCCTTGTAGGGCCACAACGGTACAGAGCACGGGACTGGCGCTGCTAATGAGAGGTGACAAGATCCCAGATGCGTCACATCTCATCACAACACGTCTCCGATATGCAACAGGTTGCGGTGCAATTATTGAATTACTGATTTAGTAGACAGGGCCGGACTGCATATTTAAACAGAAAAAAAATTGTGCTATTTGTGTTTCTGAAATAATTGTATCTTTATTGAAGTGAAAACTTCTTTAGCACCGTTGTGATTTGAAACTCGATGAAACGGAAACGAACGACACCAAAAACAGACAAACACATACATCTATAGGATTTAGCATGCGAGACAATGAGTTAGGCCGGACGCCGGACGTTTATTTTGACAAGGTAGGTACTTCGGCGGATATTTTAACTGTTAGCGAATACTTCGTTTATTTTTTAGTTTCATATATTAATATTTGATTTACCATTTAATATTTGGTTCAATTTCTTGAACTGGGCCCTGTATTAATCTTCACAACGTGATCATCTTTATTCAAAACATTTGATTAGATTATTTATCGGTTCAATTTTCATTTTAAAATCTACAAGCTATCGGATTATTTTATTTGTTTTAAAAAATTAAACTATTTAGTTTCTTTTAGGCTAAACACGACCCTGAGATTAAAATATTATAGTAAAATGTTATTTGAACTAAGATATCCGAGTCCATTTATTGGTATTCTTTTAGTTGAAAATACAATTTAATTGTTTTGTAACAATTCTTTTATTTTCCCTATTAGAGATCTCGTACACCAAAAAGTAATACATAAACTTTGTAATAGATGTCTTACGATGCATAAAATAAGTAAATGTCTTTATTAAATAATTATCTTTTATTAATCCTTACAATCCATTGATTTTACTGCAAGTCTAGAACGAATATTTTTATAGACTTCTTCGTTTTAGGTTTAAAGGCACCTTGTAATGCGCGGGTCGTTCAAAATTCGATGGTGAAAAAATATCGCAGAATATTAATTGAAGTATTTTCTCTTCCAGTGGCCACAGCCGAGTTGGAGGAGGCGATCAAGCAGGATGAATTCGTTCTGCTGGTGAAGGGGAGCAAATCCGCGGGCCGCGGCCCCCTCTTGAAGATGAAGTTCCCTGGAGAGATGAGGCATTACACACTGACTCAGGAAGACGATACAGGTACCATATTATAATAGTAACCACCAGTGAAGTGAGCTCTACTGTACTCTGGCGATAGAACGGGTTGAAATTCCCAAACTGTTTTGTTTTATTCACGAAAAAGACATCGCCAAAAATCGTGTTTGATTTTAATTTGCAATTATTTTAATGTTTTACTAAAGATCATTTTCTTCTTCTTCTTGTGCCCTGTCTGTTCAACGGACGTTGCGGACTTTGTTTACTGTGACCCGGAACAGCTCTACGGTAGACTGGCCAAGCCACTGTCTCAGCTTTTTCAGCCATGAGGTTCTCCTTTTTCCAGGGCCCCGTCTTCCGGAAATCTTTCCCTGCATTATGAGATGCAAGATCTCATACTTCTTGTATTTTCTAAACAATTTAATTTTCCGTATTATTCAATAAAACCATAACCGAAAAAGTGTTCGTGAGTAAGAGATTTTGAACTTTAAATTAGTTTTAGAGGCCTGATACTTTATTTTTCCTGGACTTTTAAAAAAACTAATAAAAAATACTCGATTATTTTAAAGGCAAGTGTGTGTTCTACCTACTTTCAGTAGGTATTTAATTAAAACATCGAAAATGTTTCTAAGCGATCTAATTTTTAAACCAAAATCACATGATTTTTGTAGGTAAGTAATCGGATATTCATTCCTATGTCCATTCCGGTCCTGCATTAAATAGTCAAATTAAATCCTTACATTTTTTATTACTTCGTTGACTAACCAGTCTTCATTGCCTCTATTTACGAGTTGGCGTATTGCAAAATTATTTTGCGGAAGCTTTTGCACTTTTGCAGTCCTTATCGGGGCATGAATTTAAAAAGAGCACCATGTCAATAACATAATTTGTTCAATGCACATATTTACATACATACATACATTCTCTCACACACACACACACCTTCCCACTATTCACATAATCCGGTAATTACTTAATATACACTAAATAAGACACTACAAAGAAACACATCATAGGTAGGTACCCACCATGAAATATACTTAGGGGAATACGGATATTATCGGACGCATAGTGTTGATCAATTTATTTTGTTGTTATTGCTTCAATATAAACGATTTATGAATTAATCATAAGTGGAAAGGACAGATCTACATGCTATGCTAATTTATAAAATAAATAACCTTCACTGTTTCCCAAAATTTGGATTTTAAAATTACGAAATTTTCGTTTATTATCGGATTTCGACGGATGGTATCGGACAAATTAGCTCTTTGGTTTAGCACCGTAATTTCTTTTATTTTATTATAAAACGGTTACTAATGATTAAATACAAAAGATTTCACATATATCAAGACACTATCTTTATTAAAAAAATACAAGCAAGAGAAATACAAGAAAAAGGGCAACAAAGTATTTGAAAGAATTGTCTAATATCGGACATCAAAGGTGGTATCGGACACAAAAGTGGACAAAAAATAATCACGTTTTTTTTATAAAAAAAAAAGAATTTAAAAAAGTGGTAAAACCGTGTTCAAACTTTACATAACACGTTACACTGAAAATAAAAATTATTTCTGGCACAATTCACATTTGTAAAAATGCTGGCAAGATTCAAGACCCGTACAATTTTCATGAACCCATCCGTGACAACCTTGACACATTGAATCCAGTCTTCTTCGAAGCTTTCTCTACAGATAAAATTCAAACTTCATCTTTGTTATAATCCTCATGTAGTTTTAGTTTATCCGCTTTCTTATAATTGATGGTGTTAACATTATTTATTTTTGTATTTGGGCGGATTCTTTTTTGATTTACTCATTTGAAAATCTTTTTGACATATACTGTACCCTGGTAGTTTTTCTTGTTTTATTTTGATTGGTAGACCCGGTACTTGTGTTTTGGCTTCATTCTTTACAATTTTTGAACTTTTTAGAAGTGAACCTAATTTCCTCAATATCCTAAATATTTTCTTCAATTTCAACAACCTGTCACTAAGTGTACTTTTAGGGACATCACAATATAAGACAGCTTCTCAAATTGTCATAAACGTATTCCACTGCTGATTTCGTGTTGCAATCCTTTCATTCACCCCGATCCCCTGGTCCCACTTTTTTATGAACCTCGGCATTATCTGGAAAAATGGATGAAAAACATATTGACTTTTTGAAAATAATGTTTTTAAATTAACAATAGCAAACCCTTTATATATATTGCTTTCGTAATACAATATATTTTCATGATAAGGTGTATAAAAATACGAAACACTTCATTTGGTGTAGGTATACCTATTAATTTAAAGAAATAAATTTAAAAAATAAGCATTTATTCGTGTGTCCGATATCATCCGTAACAGCCATGTCCGATATTAACCAAACTACGTGGAGTTAACAAAATAACCGCCTACCTGGTATGGGACACAAATTTTCAAACGTAAGATCGTCATTTGATTGCCACTGAAATGTAGTGTACCGTCTTATATGTAAAAATATAATTAAACTAATAACGTATCTTTCATTTGTCTTCGAATAAAGCTGCGGACACAATATGTGGTGGTCAAAGTACGTTTTTTGGGCACAAAACGACAGAACCGGCTTAGGCGAGAGTCATGCAAACACCGGGCATACAGAATTAGTACGGCAATATTATAAACTAACTTGCATCGCCCTCTCTATTCGCCAGTAAGAGAAATAACACTTGTACGATACCATACGTTGTCCGATAATATGTATACGTACTCCCCCTAATAATAATTGTAAATTGTTTTCACCACTGTAACTAAAGTACTATTTATGAATAAATTAATTAATTCTGACCGAGCATATTTAAAAATACGTAAAACAATAAGCTATGAAAAATAATACGATTATTAGAACTGTAGCTACCTGCGCTGTGAGAAGTACTTACTTAAGAATTCAAATTCAAGCAATTCAAATTCCAATTCTTTTGAACAGCAAGCTGAAACAAATTGTACTGTTTATTATTTTTAACTGTCACACTCCATATGTTGATAACATTGTGAAAATTTTAATGGCACATAAAAAACTATCAACCGATGATTCTAGAGCTTTCTTTTAACTGTGTTTACGTAGCACGTTCAATTGCTACATTGGTGACACCGACGTTCACATTAGTGACCACGAAGTTTACATTTGTGAATCCGACAGTGAACACGACGCGTGCAAGTATGTCTACCGCGAGCACGTCGCGCACGAAATAAACTCTTCGGTGATAAATTTCGCGCACCAATCATCATCATCATGTCCCTCACGAGCGGTACATCCGAGGAAATGGGTAAACCCATCAATCAGCCACTACTAACACGGATGGAGCGGTTGATGCAGCCTCTCCAACAAGAGCTCGCTACTTTGAGGCGCGAAGTTTCGACACTACGCTCTGGCCAGCATAGGAGGAGCGCCACCCCGCATCGTTGGAGCAATCGTTCCCGCAGTCGGTCCAGAGGTCGTCAGCCCGAGGGAACATGCTGGTACCACTGGAAGTATGGGACGAAGGCAAGCAAGTGCACCAAACCCTGCAACTTCCAGCAGGAAAACGCGCGGGGCCCAAACTGATGGCGACCAGCACCAGCCCCAACCAAGTCAGTCGCCTTTTTGTTACCGACAGGGTAACCCGTACCCAATTTCTTATAGACACCGGCGCAGATCTCTGCGTTTTCCCACGACGACTTGTCCAGGGACGCCCCACTAAAGCGACATACGAACTGGCAGCAGCAAATGGCAGCACAATCGCTACTTATGGCAGCCTAACGCTCAACCTGGATCTGGGATTGCGACGCGACTTTACTTGGAGCTTCGTCATTGCAGACGTCTCCAGGCCAATCATCGGGGCAGACTTTCTCGCCAAGTACGAGCTACTGGTGGATGTCCGAAATAAACGGCTGCTGGACCAAGTGACGAATTTGACCATCACGGGAAAACGAAGCGACAACAAGATCGCTTCCATTAAGACGGTCACAGGAACGTCCCCGTATCATAAGCTTCTTCAACAGTTTCCTGACATCACTCGCCCTGACGGCGCCAGGAGGGAAGTTCGTCACGCAACACTGCACCATATTAACACCACGCCAGGACCTCCAACAGTCGAACGCCCACGACGCCTTGCTCCTGACAAGTTAAAACGCGCCAAGAAGGAGTTCGAGGCCATGGTCCGTCTCGGAATCGCTCGACCTTCCGAGAGCTCTTGGGCATCTCCCTTGCACATGGTACCCAAGAAGGACGACCAGTGGAGACCATGTGGCGATTTAGAAGATTGAACGCCAGAACTATTCCGGACAGATACCCCGTACGCCACATCCAAGATTTTGCACAGGCACTGAGCGGCACCAAGATCTTCTCAACGATTGATCTGGTGCGGGCATATAATCAAATCCCTGTGGCTCCCGAGGACATTCCGAAAACAGCAATCACTACGCCATTCGGACTCTTCGAATTTCCGGTGATGTCTTTCGGCCTCCGCAACGCAGCCCAGACCTTCCAACGCTTCATGGACGAGGTTACCAGAGGCTTAGATTTCTGTTACGCCTACATAGACGACATCCTTATTGCCTCAACGTCAGAGGAAGAGCACCTAGCCCACCTCAAGATATTATTCCAGCGCCTGCAGGAATATGGTGTTGTCATCAACACCGCCAAATGCCATTTCGGCCTGACTAAGGTCAAATTCCTAGGATACTCGGTGTCCGACGCTGGCACTTCACCCCTCCCAGATAAAGTGGAGGCCATCAACAACTACAGCCAACCAGCTTCCATCAAGGATCTCCGCCGTTTCCTGGGAGCAATAAATTTTTTACAGAAGATTCATTCCCAACGCCGCGAGGACACAAGCTCCACTCAATGACCTCCTAAAAGGGAACCAAAAAGGCAAACAACTCGTGTCTTGGACTGCCGAAACAGTAGAAGCTTTCAGCAAGTGCAAGGAAGCTCTGGCCCAGGCAACCCTGCTCGTTCACCCGAAGTGCGACGCCCCACTCTCTATCGTCAGCGACGCGTCTGATACTACAGCCGGTGCCGCACTCCACCAATTCGTCGCAGGTCACTGGGAGCCTCTAGCATTCTTTTCGAAGAAGTTTTCGGCAGCTGAAAAGAAATATGGCGCATACGACAGAGAACTACTAGCCATCTATCTCGCTGTGAAATACTTTCGCCACATGGTGGAAGGCAGGTCGTTCACCATATTTACAGACCATAAGCCTATCACGTTCGCCTTCCAACAAAAAGCAGACAAATGCTCACCAAGGCAATTCCGCCATCTGGACTATATCAGCCAGTTCACAACTGACATCCGACACGTCTCCGGAAAAGACAACATCGTCGCGGATGCTCTCTCCAGGGTCGAGACGATAGATACTCCTCTGGACTACGCAGCGCTGGCAGCTGACCAGATGTGCGACCCTGAACTGGAACAACACTTGCAAGGAAGTTCTAGCCTACAACTTAAAAAGATTAATATTCCGGGTACTGACGCGCATCTCTACTGTGACGTCTCAACTACCATAGCCAGACCCTTCGTCACGAAGAAGTTCAGACCTGCGGCATTCAATGCGGTCCATCAGCTGGCTCACCCTGGAATTAAGGCCACGGTTAAGCTCATAACTCAACGTTATGTCTGGCCGGCCATTAAAGCTGAGACTATTA
Organism: Limnephilus marmoratus; assembly: GCA_917880885.1. Taxonomy (NCBI): domain Eukaryota; kingdom Metazoa; phylum Arthropoda; class Insecta; order Trichoptera; family Limnephilidae; genus Limnephilus; species Limnephilus marmoratus. The sequence continues at coordinate 41,687,317 of OU862924.1, read as the reverse complement.
AGCTCGCACGCAATTGCCTTCAATGCCAACGAAGCAAGATTACACGGCACGTGTCAGCACCCCTGGGAGCCTTTCCCAGACCCTCCGCTAGATTCGAGCACGTCCACATCGACATAATCGTCATGCCTTCTTCAGAAGGATGCCGATACTGTCTCACGTGCATAGACAGATTCACGAGATGGCCAGAGGCATTCCCGATCCCAGACCAAGAGGCTGAAACAGTGGCGCGTGCTTTCTACAAGGGCTGGATAACAAGATTCGGCACTCCACTCCGCATTACTACGGACCAAGGGAGACAATTTGAGTCGAGGCTGTTCAGGCAGTTGAATTTCCTGGCAGGCACGACGCAAATCCATACAACTGCATACCACCCCGCAGCAAATGGCATGGTGGAACGATTTCATCGTCAACTGAAAGCAGCGATCAAGTGCCATCAGAATAACCGTTGGACGGAAACACTTCCCACCGTACTCATGGGAATCAGAGCAGCTTGGAGAGATGACCTCGCGACAACCTCAGCCGAGCTAGTATACGGCGAGCCGCTCCGCTTACCCGGCGAATTTCTATGTACAGCACGACCTAATGTTAACGACGACACCGGAAGCTTCCTCAAGGAACTACGGAAACATTTCAACGAGCTGAGACCAGTTGAAGGTACCCGCCATGGTTATGGACATCGTTTCGTCTTCAAAAATCTTCCCACAGCTTCTCACGTCTTTCTGAGGGACGACACAGTCAAGAGCCCGCTTCAACAACCCTACAGTGGCCCTCATAAAGTCGTTCGTCGGCACGAACGAACATATACCATACTGGTAAAAGGGAAGGAAATCACCGTGAGCATCGACCGCCTCAAACCAGCATACGTTGCTCAAGATCTTGAGAGTTTCACATCACACTCGCCAACCGCATCAGAGTCACCAGCCGCCACATCACAACCAACCCTTCCGTTGTTCGATGGCAGTAAGGATCGGACACACACAACCACTCGTTCTGGAAGGCGGGTTCGATTTCCCGATCACCTCGGTATCTGACTATTCCTCTTTCCACCGCAGCCATGTCTGCGTTGTCTGGGGAGGGAGTACTGTAGCTACCTGCGCTGTGAGAAGTACTTACTTAAGAATTCAAATTCAAGCAATTCAAATTCCAATTCTTTTGAACAGCAAGCTGAAACAAATTGTACTGTTTATTATTTTTAACTGTCACACTCCATATGTTGATAACATTGTGAAAATTTTAATGGCACATAAAAAACTATCAACCGATGATTCTAGAGCTTTCTTTTAACTGTGTTTACGTAGCACGTTCAATTGCTACAGAACTTTTGATTTCCTACATTCCTACATTCGAATATCTTTTCCTCTGTGTTTTATAGATAGCATAAGCATCGCGACTAGATATTCAACTTCTGATAGATAAACATTTCAAAATTCGAGCCAGAAAATGTAGTAAAGTTTTTGCGTAATCTTCCTTTGGACGCTTTTATATTTACCGTGACGATTCTCGGTAACGGTATCGTGACGGCAAAAAAAGCAATAAACATATGTTCCTTATTGCCATAATTCTGCAACTTTTTCTTACACATTAAATTAATAATGATGAGACACACAAAATACGTACGACTGTTTCCAAAGTACTCACTTTTTTCGAGGGGAATTGTGTTTCATTTTCTTTATACGTATGAGTGAGATGTATGAAAATGTTTGTATATTTACTTTGGGGAGGTTGTTCAAAGTTCTTCTTTCCGGAACTCACTTTGACATGTTGCATACCTAGGCAAATATCGGTTTTTATCGATTGTTATCGATTTTTCGGAGATGTCTGACTAATCAACTGGACGATCGATGTGTGAACAGCTCCATATAATCTCTAGAGCCACTAGGGCATCCGATTTTTAAACGGAAATGTGCATGGCCCTTATGCCACTTCAGTGTTGTCGCGACAGATCGATATAGCGCCGTTTTGAGTATGATCAAAATATGGATAACTCTAACTTTGTGTTATATTTTCCTTTGATACTCGTACAGTGACCGTCCAAAGCAGCGATGAGGCGCTCCGCTGGACCGCGCCCTCCAGGGGCTCCCTCGGGCTGGTGTGGGCGCAGGGATCCGAAGAAGAGGAGCTGGAGGCTTCGCTGACGGTGTACCGCGCCTGCAGTCCCCTTTCCCAGCTGAGGGCCAAGTCCTCGCCCAGAGGAGTCTACTCCTCAATGGAGGTGCCCTCTGTCAAACTGGTGAGTGAAAACGAAGGCAGATTATATATTTATGGAAATTAAAACTCCAGTAGCAGCTAGGTTATCCCGGAAACAAACACCAATATATAGCTCGAGGACTGTGTTTTTTAATCGTAACATTCAGTGGAAAGTCCTTTTTTATTATTATTAATTGAGATATTTTATATCACATTTTACGTTTATAAACTAATATATACATTACTTTACTTACTCGTACATATTTTTTAAATACACTCTGTCTGAAATTCAGACATTTAATGACTTACGTTTTCGGTAGTTGTAATCGGATATGCCGCCCTCTGTTATCTGTTATTTTCAACAAGAACTGTTGAAGTTTTCGTACAGCATCCTCAACGAGAAAATGTCAAAAAACATTTACAAAACTGGGCATTTCTAAGATTCAATATGTTTTATACAATTTCTCGAACTATTTTCCGAGAATTTTTTTCCAATTTTCCAGTTTACCTTTTTAAAAAATTTTGGTCATGAAAAAATTACAAACATAATAATAAAACAAAATTAAAATATGCTTAAGTATTACTAATTCCCTGACCCATTTTCCAAGCCAAAATTTTCCAAATTTCCCATGGTAAATTTTTTTTAAAAATGATATTTTACAGCCGGGAAATTTCGAAAGTTAACATTACAACAAAAAGAATGGCTTTAAAATACGTATTTTCTCATTTTTACAAATTTTTTCAGAAAAATATTTTTTTCCAGGATTGATGAAACTTAAAAATATTCCAAATTTCAAATAACAATATCAAAAATCTAAATGTCTTACAAAAAATTCTCGTGACCAATTTTACAAGCTAAAATTTTCCAATTTTCCCGGAAGATTTTTTTTCGGAAAAATTTAAATTTAACGCCCGAATTTCCGATTTTCCTAGAAGAAATGCTTTCTGAAAAATGAAATTTTCCAGGAAAAAAAAATCAAACATGAAAATTTTCCAAACGATAACAAAATCAAAAAGATAAATATCTATCCAATCACAACGTTTTCCAAAATCAAATATAAAAATTGATAAGAAAAAAATTTAACTTATGAACCCAACTTCATGTATGTCGATATTCCTGTCACATATTTTTTCCTTGTGACTTTACTACCACTGGATCGCCCAATATTATTTTTCCAGGGAAATTACTATTTTTGGAATCGTTTTCTTTTGGCTTTTATAAAATTCTAAGAATTTGAGCTGTGCGTTTGAAAAACAAACCATAGGTATATATATGTCGTAGGCCGATCGTAAAATCAGGCAAACCATGATGCACCTTAGGCACTTCACGATCTGCCAAATTTTTCAGCTCTCAAACCGATTTGGTTAAAAATTGCTGTAGGGGAGGTTAGGGAGCATAAACTCAAATTTTATGTTAAAATAATAATTATCTATTTCAGTACCGAGACAAGCACGTGACCGTGCATATCTTAACTGGGCCTTCTCTGGACGCTCTGGGCTGCGAAGACACTGAACCCCCAAAGCAGAAGCCTCTCCACAAGAAGCTGGGAAAGAAACAACACCGCCTGAGGAGCAAGGCCAGCAAGAACTTCATGGAACGCAAGGAGGGAGATGGGCAAGAGGAAGAACTTATGCAGGCGCAACAGCCGTATGATGAGAATGAGGTGCCTTTCAGGAGGGGGGATATTGAAATCATACACACTGACAATTGTGATGGTAAGCTTTATTTATATTACTAACCTACATCATCCAAGCATGGGCACAGCTAGGTTTTGGTTTGGGGTGGGGCAAAAAATAAAAATTTAGAGTAGGCACCGAAAAAAGTAGGCTCCTACTACATATTCATGCTTTACGCTTTTTGAAGAAAAAACCAGCCTATGAAGTGCTGTAAATTTTAAAACGCCACTTGGACTGCAATTCAGAGGTCATGCATCGGCCAGCCAGGGTAGGACAAACGCCCCATCTTGCCCCAACGTGCCTACGTCCATGCATCCAAGTATCATAGGACGCGTGAACCTTAAAATTAACACCGAACATTTATCAAAAATAAAGTGCATCTTCTAGCAGTTGAAAGATTGGAAGAAGTATTGCTTTTTACATTTTGTAGGTCTGCACTGAGCAAATTTGACTTCCAGCAAGTTTGTTTCAATGCTCAATAGAATAGCTTTATGAAGATCATTTTTTCAAACACGAATTTGAGGCAGTTAGAAATATTTTGGCGGACGTTATCTTTGACAATTAAATCAGCTTTAATTAGCAAATAGATAACTCCGAGGCGGTGCAACTTACCCATTAAAGTAAAAATATTGTTAAAAATCTTATATTACACATATCTACCGTCTTGAATGTTCTGTCAAAAAGATTCCTAAATCTTAATGGACGGATTGCAATCTTTAGAACATATACGTCATTCAGGAGAATGGGTACTTCAATGGAAGGTGCTGCAAGCTCCAAAGAAGTAGGTCTCGTAATTGATTACTTTGGCACCTTTGAGCTACCGAGAGATACTTCAAAAGTGTGCGTAAAATTGATACACCGCTGGCAACAATTAGATTTTAGAATTAGTTATTCGTTCTTTTGTTCTTTCAGCAGCTGTGGAATGACCTGCCAGCATTCGATTTTTCTCTCTTAATAATGTTAATTTTTTAGAGAAATAATGGTTATCAGGTTACTATCCAATATCCGGCCTATCCGGCCACTTTATTAGTATCCGGCCGAAATTGGATTTGTGAAAAGTAAATAAAACAAATAGACTCAATGAAAAAACCTTTTATTTTCTCTTAACATTTAATACAAACCATGAATGATTACCTATTTAGTACTTAAACTTTGCTAATAGCAAATTGTGGTGTTTAAATATAAGCTGTTTGACCGAACACAATCAATAAAGTTGTGCAACTGATCTGATCGTCGTTTCGTGATGTCAACCGTATCTCTGTGAGCTCTATAAGAATTGAGAACTTGAATGTATCATTTCTTGCACAACCAATTCAAGCTTAATACTAGCGCCGGACATCCAACTATCCGGTCAAAGCATTATGCTGAGTTTACCTTATCCGGCCAATTTACTATCCGTTTACTCTTTCTTTTCATTTAAAAGATCCTTTCCCATTTTCAAAGATGATTTTAACCTCTGAAGTTTAGACTTTCTGTCAATTTTGTTATCAGTCCTTTTCTTTTTGATTCAGTAACCGATAAAGTGCACCTATACAATTAAACATTGGTGTCTCTGATTTATTTTAATCTCTCTCCTTCGCAGACCTCCTGGTGAAGACCATCAATGAGCTGATCAAGCAGATCCAGATGTTGAAGCACGAGATTGAGCGCCAACGCGGTGATCTGAACCGGCTGAGTCAGACCCTGGAGAACTGCGCCGGCTGCAAGGAACCGCAGCCGCAGAGGATCTCCTGCGCCAACAGCCCGGGGCCGTGCCACCCTGGTGAATAGACCCAACCACCCAATCAAACAACCAAACAAACAAACCAACTCTCCCCTCAACTCATGCTCAACGCGTTGTGCTGTTGTTATCAGATCTAGTTAGATGTAGTAGATAAAGTGCTGAGTCTCGGTGTTCTGATATTCTGACGTTCTGATGATCTGATGTTCTGACATTCTGACGTTCTGACATTCTGATGTTCTAACATCCTGATGCTATGACATTCTGACTTTCTGACGTTTGATGTTCTGACCTCCTTACATTCTGACGTTCTGATGCTCTGATGTTCTGACATTCTGACGTTCTGATGTTCTAATGTTCTGATGCTATGATGTTCTGACATTCTGACTTTCTGACGTTCTAACATTCTGATTTTCTAACGTTCTGATGCTCAGATGTTCTGACATTCTGACTTTCTGACATTTTGATGTTCTCGCGTTCTAATGTTTTAATTCGGTGCAATTATTTCAGCCTATTTCGTATCGCTTTTAACAAAATCTGGAAAATTACTTTATTGGAAGAAATTCCTTTGATTGTTATTGCTTTTTGATAAATATTTTGGCAGGCCTTTACATAAAGATTTTCAAAATCGGATGTAAACAGTAATAATGTTTCATCAAGAATTAAAGTTCTGCTTTAAGGCGTGGTAAAACATGGTGGGTGTAGTTTTTTTAAATTCACGTAGACAGTGACTTTCCGCCTGTTTTAAAGGTTGAGTGTGCAAAATTTCATCAACCTCGGAATAAAACTGTTGATGACCGAAAACAGAATGTTAAAAAAAACAAATCAATAATCTTATTTGACCATGAGTCAAGATTCGACGCATATTTTTAAAATAATTATTTTTACGTCCTTACCATAAATCTCTCGGTTGTGCAAAATATAGTCTTTGTTGCATGTAAATATTATAGAAAATAATTATAACACTTATTTACTATGAAAATTTATATCATGAATGGATTAATTTAAAAAATAAATGCACGAAAATAGATTAAAAAAACCATGTCTTTACGAAATTTTCAAAAAGCTTTTATCTACCTCCCGTTTTTTTATAAATAATTATTTTAATGGTTTTAACCCGTAGTTTGCATAATATTAACAAATTGACCCTAAGCGCACTGTTGTAAGATTGAATTGTTTCAATATTATTTTAAGCATTTTCAGAATGAATTGTATCCTTCTTTTGTATACTAGTTTTGTACGATTTAAATGAAATATTAAACAAATTGTAACAGAAAAATATTGTTTTAATTTTGAGAATCTTCAAATATCATAATAACAGCATTGCACTGATTTACTACTAATAAAATACCAATTAGAAGGGGACAATTCTGAAAATGTTTTGGATACATTAATGTTTTATTTATTTAAACTAATGTTGAAATAATGTAAATCTTTGTGATTTTGTGACAATTATTTTGTAAAAGTAATGTTATGTTTGAATGAAGATAAAAGTTTTCACATAGAATTGTGCCAAAACAATTTTGGAATTGTGTCTTTCAGATTCTCTCAAGCAAAAGATGAGTACTTATTGTAATGTATGTAAGTAACAAAATGGAAAATGTTATGACTAAGCATGATCATGCACCGAGAATACTGCATGATGAACGTGGAAGTATGCAGTGCTTTCAATTAGCTGGTTTCCAAGTATTCCCAGAACCCATCTTTGCAAATGAAAAATTTTGGAGAACTGTTAATAATCGACAATCAACATCATTAAAAATTTTAATGGTTTCGTTAAACACTGATTCTCAGTTCTTTTTGGCTTTAGTTCAGATATCTTTTAGAATCTATCTAGAATCTAAAAGTGTTCTAGATATATATATTCTAGCTTCTATTCTAATTCTAAATTTTTAAGATAGATAGATTGTAACATCTATTCTAATTCTAAATGCTCTAGATCAATGGTTCCCAAAGTGGTCCGGGGCGGGATCCATTTCACCCCACCCCGTATCCCATTTCGCTCCCTCTGTTGTGGTAAATAGGCTGTCACACCCTAGCCCATTCTGCCCCCTCCGTTGTAGAGTAAATATGCTGTCCAACCCTATCTCATTCTGCCCCCTCCGTTGTAGAGTAAATATGCTGTCCAACCCTATCCCATTCCGCCCCCTCTGTGGTGCTACCCGCCCCGGGGTCCGTGGGCCAAAACGGTTTGGGAACCACTGCTCTAGATAGATAGATTCTAACTTATATTCCAATTCTAAATATCTGCATACATTAATTTTACAAAATGTTTACATGACTACAATGACCGGTTAGTTGCCAAATTGGCATTTGGGTCCCACCACGGCAATTGTCTTCAATTCCTCGGCTGGATAAGTCCTACATCACGACACAAGCAACATTTTCCGCTTATTGAGGTTATAGTAGGAGATTTTCAAATATTGGCAGGTTTTTCGTAACCCAGGGTTTGTCTTTATTTTAAAATAAAAAAAATTAAAATTAGTTGTTACAATATTGGTAAACCGTTTTTACTGAAACTGGACGACACCAACGAATGTGTACCAATGTGGTAATGAAGCGTGAACGTACGTTTGTGAAGAAAAATAACCATTTTTCCATATGGAAGTCTGCTGTCTGCTAGAGAGATCATTTTTGGATCGTTGAAAGAATGTGGATTAAGAAACAAAAACGAGAAGCAGTTTGTCTTTGAATCAACTAAAAACAATTGACTCTTCTCACAGGTAACTAATTCATTGAAGCTGACAATACTTCTTCAATGACGACAACTGTTTTTACAGTTCATGAATGTTAAAATCTAATATAACATAATAATTCTAAAAGAGCCAATATCAGTTTTTCATCTAAAAATTAGGTTATCTTCCAATTTCTGATTTCGAGAAAGGATTTTGGAATTTATGGTGGCCGATATTTTACTAGTAATTGCTTTTCTTAAAATAATGAGAAAAATAAATTCTCGCCTTGTGAAATTGGAAAAATATGACATTGACCGTTTTGGACGCCAGCCACCGAATTATTAATTATTTTATAACGGTATTTCATAAAAACGAAAACTTAGAAAAAAGAAAATATTTTGACAATGAATAACAAATATGGCTTCTTTAGTTAGCCGTCTGTAGAGTTAAGAGTGTAACTACTTCAAGCACCTTGCGTCACAAAGTCACAGTAATTTACATTATTTCAGAAGTGATGACCCTTTATTTTACAGCAAACGGAGTTTCAATTCAAAATGACCTATTTATCTTTTACGATGATGGAATGTGTGTGAATAATTATTATGGGCATTAAGTCTTTTGTCATACCTTGGGTTGGGTGATGGGTTTCCACCCATCCCGAAATGTCTGAACTGTCTCCGATGTGGACTGGAGGACTCAACAATAAAGCAAAAATTTCACATCAAACGTGAAACCACATATTTGGAATGCAATAATCAATTATAAAAATTTGGAACTTGGTAAGGGAAAGGTTAAAATTAATGATGTTCTTTCAAATACACCCTATAATCCTATTATATCCTATACCTATTCTGGCAATAATCTGGAAATGAAGACATTTCCCAGAGGCGGGAGGCAGGATTCTCATGGGTTTGAAACACCGATGATGATTTCAATGGTGTAATACTTGGTATGTGTGTCCATCAGGTGTGCAATGCCACGACACAGCTGAGGGCCCCCGTTGCGGCGGTTGCCCCCGCGGCCTGGTGGGGGATGGTCGCTCTTGCCGCCCTGGAGTCACCTGCGCTGACAGGCCTTGCTTCCCAGGTATTCCTTTATCCGATTTTATTACCGGCAAACTCTTTACTCTTATTTAACATTTGCATAACATGTGTTACTCGCCTCATTGGACTAGTAGTTCTGTGAACGGTCGATCTTGAATCCAAAAAAGTATGATTCTGATTTCTCTTATTTATTAGATCAAATTCAAAATTTCCTATGAAATAAAAAGATTTGTACTAAAATACCTTTACAATTTGTCCAAAGAAATGAGTCGTATAATTTCAATACCCGCAATATTCGATTTTTTTTAAAAATGATCTGAGTATGACATCTTGTTCACATTTTTGCGAGGAACAAGATGAACCTAAAATTGAGTTTCAAAACTTCCCTTATCACAACCAAAAACCATGTTAAAACTGCGAGTGAGAAACAAAACCCGCTATATCATTCAAGAAGTTACTAACAAAACCCGCTATATCGGAATTCAACCAATCACGAGCAGTTATTTTGCCAAGATGGCGGGTGTACAAACACGAAATAGACCTTCAGCTAGGCTCAGTCAACTAGGTAGTGTCTCCGCTCTGAAATGGATAGCTGCATAAGATAGGTATGTAAGTTTAACAATCGTTAGGTTAGGATAGGTTGCATCACTTTCTAGCTTTCAGTGCTTTGATATTTGAGCTAAAAACTATGGAGTTTCTCAAGGATCCGTACTGGAGCCACTCTTATTCCAAATATGTATTAATGATACCTAAATAGCCAACTAACTAACTAACTAACTAACCATCACGCCGTTTCCCCGCAGGGGTAGGCAGAGAGGACGGACCGCCAAACAACTCGGTCTTGGCACACACTCTTTGCCTCACTCACATTCATACATCGTCTCATACATTCTCTTCTATTGTTCTGACTTTTGACATGGCCCGACTCAAGTATTTGATTCACTTGATAGTGCCACGTCTTCCTCGGGCGTCCCCGACTTCTTCTACCATTCACATTCGCGTCGTATATTCTTCTTACACTACTTTCTTCGTTCATTCGCTCTACATGCCCAAACCATCTGAGGGTCCCTTTCTTAATCTTACTCATTATGCTTACATCAGCCTTACATTCTTTGCGGATATCCACATTTCTCACATGATCATACATTGTTTTACCACACATACGTCTCAGGGATCTCATTTCAACAGCATTCAGCTTACTTTCATCCTTCCTCTGCCAGTTCCATGCCTCACTGCCATAAACAGGGTAGGTACCAGGACTCCATTGTGGACTGCTAGCTTCGCTTCTTTCGACAGTTTTTTATTAGCGCCAACGGCATTCAGTCCACCATTAATGGAGTTACCGGCATTCACCCTTCTTTCAATATCTCTATCAGCCTTCCCATCTCTCGTAAACATACTACCCAGATACACAAACTCATCCACCTGCTCCAAGTATTCATCATTCACAACTATGTTGCATACTGTTTTCGTACTCTCTCTTTCAAACACCATGACTTTAGACTTACTTACATTCATCATTAACTCATTCTTCATACATACTTCATTCATCCTAGATACGAGAGACTGTAGATCTTCCATAGTATTAGAAATCAGCACCGCATCATCAGCATACAACAGGCAACATACTTTCAGATTACCCAATTTCGCGCCCAATCCCACCTCTTTCAATTCTTGCATACAATTATCCATGTATAGATTGAATAACCATGGTGACATTACGCAGCCTTGCTTGACACCTTTTGTGATGTCAAACCACCCCGTAAAACCACCGTTCACCCTAACACACGCAACGCTTCCCTCGTACAGAGACGCAATTGCCTGTATGAGATTTGTATTCACTCCATACTTGGACAACACCTTCCATAACTTTTTCCTGTCGACTCGGTCGTATGCTTTTTGTAGATCTACAAAAGCGCAGAAAAGTTTCTGGTTTTTCGCCAGAAACTTCTCAGTGAGCATACGCAAGGAGAAAATCTGGTCCATGCATCCCCTTCCACTCATAAAGGCACCTTGCACATCCCATATTTTATCCTTTGTTTCCATTCTTACCCTTTCAATCAATATTCTTCCGTACAGCTTGCCGACTGAACTTAGCAGGCTAATAGCCCTATGATTCCCACAATCCATACGTGACCCTTTACCTTTGTATAACGGCATGATTACAGCCCTTCTCCAATCTAATGGCGTGTAACCCTCCTCTAAACAATATCTTCTTATATGCAGATGACACTGCTGTATTTTACTTTGAAAAAACTATTCATTAGAAAAATCTCAACTGGATCTTAATATACCTATTGAACAACTGACTAATTTAAAATATGCAAAGAAACTGCTCATATCATCTTAAGCTCACTAAGAAAATGATTAATAACTTCTATAGATTACTTTGAAAAAAACTGATTTTGGTTTCAAGCAACCTACATCACATTAAAAATAATTATTATTTAATCGAGAAGGCATGCACGCGCAGTGCGTAGCAATAGATTTGATAAATGACAAAGAGGAGTACAAATTTTCTTCGCAAAGGAAGCTCTCATACACAACGGTACGAAGAGAAATCTCATTTATTTCCACCTCAAAAATTAGACTGTTCTACATATTAAAAGTGTTTAATATTTTGTCATGTTCCAGGGGTGCGATGCTACGACACGGTGGAGGGGGCTCAGTGTGGGCCCTGCCCCGGTGGCTACGAGGGAGACGGACGCCAGTGCCAGCGCCGCTCGGCCTGTCAGGCAAATTCCTGCCATCCCGGCGTGCAGTGCAGCCAGATTGACTCGCCGCCCTATTTCCGCTGCGGACAGTGCCCGGAGGGCTATACGGGCAATGGGACGGACTGCAAGGACGAAGACGAGGTTCATTTTTGTTTATATCTGATTGCAGCTCAATAGTATCAAATGCCCGGATACTGCAGGATTATGGCAATCTGAATTTGGGGTGCGCTGTGAGGCTAAATGATGTGGCACGTAGGTAAAGAAGGTTGCGTAGAGCTGGTAGCTGAATATAACCAAGACAAGCAACAGCTTGATTATATGAATTCTTTCACCAGTCACAGTCACTTTCAACCGATCACCTGAATGACACCGGAAACCAAAACAGTATCTTAATTTTTCATTCCAAATAAGTTCTGAAAAGGTTTTTTTACATTAGCTCCACACAGGAGGCCCTGGGGAAAATAATTCCCCTCAGGGTCTGTGTCATCTTTGGGGTTGCTGTGTGGAGGGTCTTTTTAGGAAAGGAAGGAGAGGAAGTTCTGTGAAGGGAAAGGGTATTAGGGGTGGGTAGTAATCAGTGTGGGGGTCAGTGTGTCCAGGAGTGACGGACGTATGAATTCATTATAATTCATCACTCTCACTGCGGTGCATGGCGATTTTGCAAGAGAATACAACTGGAGAAGTCAAAGGGTCTCCCACAACTATTCTCTTCTGATCCGGCCTGCCATGCAGCTGGTGGGTAGACACATCTGCCGCCAAGATCCGGACAAACCCACCCCATGAGCCGGGGAATGGGCGGAAGGGTTGATTACATGTCCTGTTATATCCTGCATAATTTAATTCAAATACATATGTATATTCATGATCGATGTTTGTTCTTAGAAGAAGCAATTATGTACTCGTACATGTTCGCAACTGATTTGGTTTGTAAAAAGGGCGATACTGGCCTACTGTTTATTCTACTTATGTATTGCATCTTTTAAGGTGTTACATCCGAAACTGTTTACAAATTACAGCTTCAAATGCAACAGGAAAGTGGACTGTAAATTAGACGAAACGAAATGAAAATGAAAATGGTGTTTGTTAGAATTGGGTGAAAAGTGATAAATATGTGTATGGAAAGATTACAATGGAAGCAAGGAATAACCAATCACTTACCTCTGAGAAGCCGCACACAACACAAAACTCAAATGTACATTATATTAGTCCACCGCGGTACCTCGAGGTATTAAGGTCAAAAAAACCTTTTTTAATGATCACAACGAAAATATATCATAAAACGAACGACACCAACCAGTTGCTTCCAATGTCCTAAATCTACTTTTTTTTCATAAACCAAATGCACTTCAACTCACTGTTGACATTGTTCTATTTTCAAATCCTTTTCTTCAACAAAGAAATACGGTTAGGGAGGGTAGGAACTGAATAAATGACATCCCAGTAGGAACCATGCATATTATCATTTCAAAACCAAACAAAGGGTAGGTACCTATAATTCTATTTTTACCATTCCAGCGATGGGTGTTCAGATTTCAGAATATTATTCCTCAAAATATTAATATGGAAACATATGAACTGCCTACTGTGGTTAAAAGCTGAATGAATCGACTTAGATATCATCGTTTTTCCCATATTTTTAGATTCTATTAATTTTGACACATTATGGCAAGCTATTGCACAAGACATTTTGCAAACATGCCATGATATGCCAAAAATTGTTTGTTGTTAGGGTCATTTCAAGTAGTATTTCGATTCCAAACTGTTTCTGAGACTTCTGTGTGGAATGTTACTGTGTGATCTAGGCGAGCCATGCGACCCACTAGTCAGCTGTGAAAGTATCTGGCTTATCTCATTTGTCGCTAAACCTAGCCAAATGGATTTCAAGCAATGCTTTGATTCCACACCGATTCGAGAGTATGAACCTGAGGAAGTGTCTGGCTGTTTTTGGGAGGAATGCAGATCCTGCCAAAGTTTGTTTTTTTGCCAAAAACCATGTTTTCACCGCGTTTTAAGTTGAGAACTTTAATCTGGAAGGTGAAAAAAAGTGCGGAAAGCAATAGAAAAAAAATTTGAATAAGTAATTAATTTTCAATTGCGTTAAGTAAAATTTTACTTCGCGAACCGACACTATGACAACCCGGCGGCCATTTTGTCACTGTTATGTTGGTATCCCTGATACAAAGAAGAGCAAGATAAGATTGTAGCCGACTTCGGGGGATACATGGATAATACGATGTATACTATAGCGCCGTTTACACGCACACTTCGGAGCGATCGAGTCCCGCACCACTTCAGGCAATGGTTTGTCTAGCGCAGCGGTTCCCAACCTTTTTCTGACCCAGGACCACTTGTATGTTTATTTTTCCGACAGGGACCACAAGCAGACCACCCCCTCCCCCCCCCCCCCTCCCCCCAGGACAGACCAATTTTTTATGAAGTCAAAATTTGTGTTTGTCAACTCTTTAATGTGGGGGTATCCATCCCAGGTGCCACCCATGCTAGCCTAAGCCGGTAGGCGTAAGCACAACGGGAGGGGCGTAATGTGATAGGGTATAACGGGTTCTAGCAGAATATTAACCACACCGGAGGGGGCGGAATGAGATAGGGTGGGACGGGTTCCAGCAAAATATTTACCACAACGGAGGGGGTAGAACGGGGTAGGATGGGTTGGGGCGAAACGGAATACCATAATGGCCACTGACCACAAGGTATAATAATGATAAACTGAATATTTTCCCGATTTTTTTTATTCAGACTTCTCGACCAGGGACCGTCCGCGCGCTGGCTCGCTTATTGACCGGCGGACCATCGCGGACCTCTTGCGGACCACTGTTTGGGAAACCCTGGTCTAACGGGATTGTGCATGTTATCTTTACTTTAAAAAACAGCCTACGTTTTTGAATGGTTTGTTTGGCTACGCAGGGTTTGTGTAGCGGGCTTGTGTATATTATCTTTATTTTAAAAAACATCCCAGGATTTGAATGGTTTGTCTCCATTCCAGTGCCTGATTAGAGGTTCGTTTACATTATATTATTAATTCTGTTTTTCATAATTACGCGCCTTATTATTTATCCCACGAAGTCGGCTACAATCGTATCTAGCTCTTGTTTGTAGGTCTGGGATACCAACATAACAGTGACAAAATGGCGGGCGGAGTGTAGTAGTATCGGTTCGCGAAGTGAAATTTTATTTATACTTTAATCGGCTGTATCTCCCTCAATTTTGCCGAGCGCGCCTTAATTTTTTTTTTTATTCAGCTTCTCCACACTTTTCTCATCTAGAAAGTGCCTTTTTATTAAATTTCCAAACTTTGGCAGGATCTGCATTTCACCCCTGTTTTTATGCATACATACATAATATCTTGTGTTGAATGTTGCAGTGCGATCTGGGAGAACCATGCGACCCACGTGTGCAGTGCATCAACCTATCGCCCGGCTACCGCTGCGGCCCATGCCCGGCCGGCTTCAGCTCCGTGGGCGGAGCAACACGCGGGGCGGGCTTAGCACACGCGCGGAGATACCAGCAGCGCTGTCAAGATGTTAACGAATGCAATGACGGTGGAAATGGCGGCTGCGCAGCCAACTCGGAATGTATCAACACTGAGGTGAGGTCTTCTCAATTTTGAAGAAACTAACTAGCCTAAACTCCCACTCTTTGATTTCCCACTTTTTGTCAGCCAGAGTGAAGTCCCCGGAGTTCGTCAGAAATCTCTTATCAACTTCGACACTAGTTCTTCGGAACATCTTCCATTGAAATGCTAGTAGGAGAAGGAGAGTAATCCCATTTGATGTCTGTAAACCAAAACCTGCAATTCATAGTGATAGGAATCTTCATGTTTTGATAGTATTCAGTTGACATTCTTGCATAAATCACCTTTACTGTGAACTGATTGTGACACCATTTGAATTCCAGGGTTCCTTCCACTGCGGCGCATGTAACTCTGGCTTTGCTGGCAACCAAAGCATTGGCTGCCACCGAGGGCCTGGTTACTGTCCCGACGGCACTGTGTGCGATCGCAACGCCGAGTGCTATGGCGGCCATCGGAGCCCCTCTGGGCAGGGCTGCCGCTGCAAGGTGGGCTGGGCAGGCGATGGGCTCATCTGCGCCAGCGACAGGGATCTGGATGGGTGGCCGGATACAGACCTGGGCTGCCCCGACCCGAGGTGCAGGAAGGTGAGTCCTAATCTAACCTAACCCAACTCGATAAGTTCCCGATTCTGTGAGCTCTCACACCAGAAAACAGGTGGAAACTTGAGTGAGACATAGCTAGCAGTGAGAATTTTCCATCTAGTATCTGACAGCCCATCATTAGATGCTCCCACAGGCATTATGGCCGTATGTTGCACGTATGTAGCCTAAAAGAGGAGGCTTATTGCAAAAGCAATGTGGCGCCGACTACCAAATGTTAAGTCAACGAATGCTCATTTGGCGCAATTGATGAGAATCACAAAGCGACACATGAAACTCTAGACTAGCTCAAAGACCCTGATGTTCCTCTTTGCCTCCACCATACGAAATAAGAATAAGATGAACTTTATTCACATAGATCAAAGTTACAAAGGATACATTAGCCCAAGAAGAAAGATAAGTCATAATCTTCTTGGTACTTATCTAAGTTCATTTTTATAATTTCAGGATAACTGTGTGATAGTTCCCAACTCAGGACAAGAAGACGCTGATCAAGATGGTGTTGGAGACGCCTGTGACCCAGATGCAGATGGAGATGGTGTTCCCAATAGTCCAGTAAGCATTTCAATTGATTTCATAGAATTTATTTAGTAGGTAAATAATACAAAACATTCAATGAAGAAGTGGGTTCTGCCAAACTAAATTAACGCTAGCAAACTGGCGTCCTGGCGATCTCGTGATTTAATGTCACAGGCTGCTGAAAACCAGCGGCATTCCAGGAGAAATCTTGAATTGTAGCTGAGCATTGACCTTTTCGTCAATAGAATCAATGATTAAAGAACAAAAGATGTAAGTAATAAGTATTGTAAAAAATCTATTGATGAATAAACATTTTATTATTATTATTAAATGCGCAACCTTCCATTTCCGTTTCAAGATGGTAGCCGTGTAACTGTTTTAATGGTTTAGTAAAGATTCTTTTTCAAATGTGAAATCGATATATTGAAGTGAAACTTCCTTATCCCCTTAGAGTGCTTTGAAATTCGGATAAAACGGAAATACGCACTATGGCACCTGCGAAGCATTAAATAAACTGCTCTCAAAGCATTGGTTGAGATATAAAACGGAAGCGACGATTGCTCATTGGCCGCTTTGTATTTTTACGGGTTGTCAGAATATAATGCGTAATTCGCGCCTCGCACTACGGTTCCTGCAAAGCATCAAACTGCGCTTAAGAGTCCTGGTTGAGATATAAAACGGAAACAACGATAGGTTTGCGCTCATTGGCCGATTTGTTTTTATACGGGTCATCGGAATATAATGTGTAAATTCGCGCCTCGCCGAGCGCGTTCCGGTATAGTGCGTCACATATCTCAGCGGCCAGAGAAATCCAGCGGACGGAGTTTCGAATCCTGCGATATCCGAAAAAATAAACATTTTTGTTTTTGTAAATCAATAAACAATCTTCACACCACTTTAAAATAAACGGGCAAAATAAAGCGACATCTAGCAACTTTCTAGTTTCACTTCTATCATATGTGGGTAAGTATGCAGTTAGTCCACCTCACGGATAATACGGAACGTTCGTGTTGTCGATGTTTGATGCACGGATAATACGGAATGTTCCTTTTTTAACTAATAGACAATCAAATATGACATTTGTCGGAAGTACCAATCTTATAAAATAAATTCTCTAAAATAAACTCGCATTTCATCATAATTTTCAAAAACATCCCAGTTTTTGAATGGTTTGTTTGGCAAAGCAGGGTTTGCCAAGCGGATTATTCTAATACATTTCTTTCCATGTTCTACTGTTATAAATACAGGTACACATTATAAATACAGGTACACATAATGCATTCACTTTGTTTTACGCAAAAATATTTTTTCTATGATTGGCAGCATTGTCTATGAAATGTTAAAATAAAAACGATGAATAAACAATGGCGTTACCACGAGAGTGAATTTATTTTAACAAATTAAAATGTTAACTGCATATTTTTTGCATATTTTTTGGTCTCCCCCGACATAAATACTCACTTTTCGTAATAATAAAGCTAAATCTAACTGTTTGAATAAAAAATATTCCGTATTAACGAGTATTACCCTCGCCATAGAGTCAGGTAAGTTAGCACTTTTATCACTTTAAGATATGAGCGCCGCATTTGACACCATTGACCACGACTTTCTCATTGAGAGACTAGAGGTAACATTCGGTTTACATTCTAGCGTAAAAAAATGGCTACAATCCTATCGAACCAATCGCTCACGAACAGTGAAGGTAGGAAATAAACAGTCTAACTTCACAAAACTCTCTTCAGGGGTACCTCAGGGATCCGTTTTGGGTCCACTTCTCTTCATTCTATTCACAAATGGTGTCGCAACGATTATTAAGTCATTTGGTCTCCTATCTCACTGTTATGCCGACGATCAGCAAGTCTACTTTTACTGCACACCAAATGAGATCACCGGCCTTAAAATTCGCATAGCTGAGTGTCTAGAAGCAATCAGTCTCTGGATGTCCTCAAACAAACTGAAGCTAAATCCTTCAAAGACCGAGTTTCTGTAGGCAGCCACAAATAGACGCCAACATTTAATAGATAACTCACCAATTGCTATTTCCGGCAATGACGTAATTGCGAAAATAACCGTCAAACTTCTGGGAGTTTATCTGGATTCAGACCTTTCATTGAAAAGCCAGGTGAATAGGACCGTTAGCACGGGGTTCTTCTACCTTAGACAACTTAAGTCAGTTCGTAGGAACCTTTCTACAGAAGCAACTAAGCTTCTTATGAACTCGTATATAGTATCACGTCTTGATTACTGCAATGGCATCTATGCAAGTCTTCCTAAATGTCAAACTGACAAACTCCAATCAATTTTCAACGCCGCAGCACGACTTATCACTGGGGTACCCAAATTTTCGCACAATTCGGAACACCTCCGAAATCTTTTTTTTTTTTTTATTAAGGAGAAAATACAGATACAGATGTTAATTAACAAGAATATACAAAACAATTAATAGAGAATTCACCTGCATCCAAACTATTTCTCACGAATTAACATTATAACAGCAGATAAAAACGTATACAAATATTTTTACCTTTAAATACGGAAAAGACGGAGGTATGCATATATAAATAAATATTATTTTACAAATAGAGAGATGAAAAAATGCGCAATATCCTTATAAAAGTTTACAAATTGTTTTTGGAAAAATTTTGATGTTAAGACCAAAAATATATATAGATAAAAAATAATGTCTTACAGAAATTTAAAAAAGAAAGGTAGTTAAAATTATAAACCAAGCCAATGTCTAAGTTATTGTACCTACTTTGTAGGAAAACAGCCTTCAATTTTCTACTAAAAGTACTGCGTGTATCAAAAAATAAGTCGGAATCCTTGAGGTTTTGATTTTGATTAAACGATTCGCACATTCTTCTGATTGGATCCCTGACACCAGCATTTGTACGCGTCCGGCTAATGTGGAATAAGTCGTTAAGCCTTGTTACTCTGGGTGGTATTTTGAAGTTTATTAGTTTCAGTAGGTCAGGTCAGTCGATAACGTTATTGCAGATTTTATAAAGCGTCATGAGGTCAAGGTATGTTCGCCGCTTAGTTAGAGTGGAGACATTATAATTCGAGAGCATATTTATGTACCCCCGTTTAGGTGCGCTCATTCTGTAATTGAGGTATTGCAGAAATTTCTTTTGAATACTTTCAATGTTGTCTTTATAGACACCGTAAAGTGGTGTCCATATGGAGGTGCAGTATTCAAGTTGAGAACGGACCGGCGTGTAGTAAAGTAGAAGATAAGTTTCAGGTTTTCGAAATTCGCGGCTGTTCCTGATGACAAATCCTAGCATGCGGTAAGCTTTATTCACAATATTCTCAATGTGCGCATCGAAATGGAGTTTAGAATCAAAAAGTACGCCTAGATCTTTTATACAGTAAACGCGCTCGAGTAAATAGTTACCAATACAATAATTGTATATAATAGCGTTGTGATTTTTAGTGAAGCTTATTTGTTTACATTTGTTGTAACTTAGGTAAATTTTGTTTTCATTACAAAATGCTTCGAACCTTACTAAGTCGCTTTGGATGGGCAGACAATCGTTTAAATTCCTAACAATGGCAAATATTTTTATATCATCGGCGTACAAAAGAAATAAACAATGCATGAAACATTTAGTAACAGTGTTAATAAAAAGTATAAATAAATAACAGCGGACCCAGGATTGACCCCTGTGGTACGCCAGAAGTAACTAAGTATGTCCTCGTAATGATACAGTTTGCTGTCTTTTTGTCAAGTATGAGACAAACCAACGTAATAAATTTCCCCTAATTCCGTTGAACATAATTTTTTTAATAAGAATAAAGTGGTCAACCTTGTCGAAAGCTTTTTTGAAATCGCAGTATATTGCATCTACCTGGTGGCCTCGATCCATGCTAGTGAATAAGAAATTTGAGTAAATTAGTAAATTACTCATGGTAGATTTGCCTTTTACAAACCCGTGTTGTTGTTCCGTAATTTTGGCGGCAAGCTGGGGATATATATTATCATGGACAAGTCTTTCCAAGAGTTTAGGGATCGCCGAGAGAATGGATATTGGCCTATAGTTTTCGACTTTTTGACGTGAGTCACCCTTATGGACTGATATAATATAAGCCAACTTCCCCGTCACTCAGGCATTTATTAAATATTATGGTAAGTGGAACATACTGGCTTATATCTTCACTGGCTGAAGTGTCCTGAAAGGATCCAATACAAGCTATGCTGGATGGTGTTTAAATCTATCAATGAAATGGCTCCTCCCTATATCTCTGAACTATGCATTCCGGAAAATATTGGTCTAAGGCAGTCAACTCTTAGATCAGCGACATCTTCTGCAATTGGAAGGTTGAAAGAACCTAAGCGAAATCTGAACACTAAGTTTGGTGATCGTGCATTCGCAGTATCCGGCCCTGAAGCTTGGAATAAACTTCCTATGGAATTGAGATGCATAACCAACTCAGCGGAATTTAGATCCAAACTGAAAACTCACTTTTTCCGATACTCCTTTCCATAAATTCATCATTCTATTTAAACTTTGCAATGGGAGGAATGCAGATCCGGGCACAGTTTGGAAATTTAATAAAAAGGCACTTTCTAGATGAGAAAAGTGTGGAAAAGCTGAATAAAACAAAAATTAAGGCGCGCTCGGCAAAATTGAGGGAGATACAACCGTTCAAAGTATTTAAAATTTCACTTTACAAACTGATATTGACAGTTCGCCCGCGTCCGCCCACCATTTTTTTTATAACCTAATACGCTAAACATGGTTTGTGATACAAAAAAAGTGCCCCTTTATAGCGCCTGCTCACGTCAAGGCAAGAAAAACATCCCAGTTTTCAAGTGGTTTAGCGGCTACGCTAGGTTTGTGTAACATGGTTTGTGATTCTGGCGTACTATTAATTCTGTATTAGGTCTGGGATCCAACATACCTAAGCGGTGAAAACATGGCGAACGAACAACGAACTGTCAATATCAGTTCGCCAAGTGAATTTTTAAATACTTTGAACGGTTGTATCTCCCTCAATTTTGCCGAGCGCGCCTTAATTTATTTTTTATTCATCTTCTCCACACTTTTCTCATCTAGAAAGTGCCCTTTTATTAAATTTCCAAACTGTGCCCGGATCTGCATTTCACCCCTTTGCAATTTTTAATAGTTTTTTTTTCTCTTTTCTCTTTGTTTATAGTTAACTCAATCTGTTTAATGTAATCTGTTAATTGTGATACCTCAATCTGTTTACTGTTGAGTGATGAATCACCTTAATGCAGTAAAGATGGACTATTAAATTTATTAATTTTTTTTTTTTTTTTTTCATAAGTTTTTATTCCAGTAAAAAAGAAAATAACATTTTCACATACTTAACTAGAATATTGAATTATGTACTTTTTACATTGTATTACATAGTTTTTACATTACATGGTTTTTACATTTCATAACCTTAGATTAACTAACTAACTAACATTTACATGATATTATATTACCATACGATATTATTCACTATCACTACTTTGTTTTTTGTGAATAAACATGAACAATTTTTTTTTTGAATTTGCACACACTTTTTTCGTTTTTGATATCATCTGAAAGGCAATTATATAAATTGCCCCCCTCGTAACTAATTGATTGCTTACCGTAGTTAGTATGAATGGTGTTTAAACGTATGTTATCGTGTTGTCGTGTAAAATGTTTGTGTACTTTACTTTTGTTAACCTCAACACAGGCTTGTCCTAGTGAGGTAACAAATTGTATTGTAAACATTTTTACCTACAGTGTAAAGAAACAATAAATAAATAAATAAAATTTAAAATATCTATACCTTCCCGTATATCCAGTTAACCTTCATTATACTTTTTGCACCCGTATTCTCGAATTGTAATATTATGTAAAAACTTCCTACTTCTTCTGGCACTAATCTTAATTGTAAATATGTGTGTTAATAAGTCACCAGTTTTAGGTTAGAATCTATATGTCTTAGTCATAAGTAGGGTTGCCAGATGGTATCCAAAAGGAGGACATGTCCTCCTTTTCCATGTTTTGTCCTCCCGTCCTCCCTTACCTACTGTAAGTCCTCCTTTTTGCTAAACATCGGGCGGGACTGGCGGGAGGCGAAAAAGGGAGCAGGGCGGCTGAGCGGCGAGTCACCGCTCACGCCTGCCTCCACGCAGAGAAGCAGACGCCAGTATTACTGAAGCTCCCGATTTTTCGGGAGATCTCCCGATTTTTCCCTTCATCTCCCGATCTACCGGAACGGCATCAAATCTCCAGATTTTTAGAATTTCTCAGCGATTTATCGTTTCCCGTCGATTCTTTGTTTATGGTCCGCTCAACAGATAAATAATTGTCTGTGGTTAAGAAATAAAAAAATCCCCGGGCTCGGGTATTGACCAGAATAATTACAAAATACTGCTATCTAAGCATATCTCTATTGTACATAAATTATAGACTTTAATTTATACTTTAATACACAACGCCTCTTAGACTCGAAAGGTTTTTCAGTACCTTGTTCTACGAACTTTATATATATTTTTAATTATGACCAGCTCAGACTCTGATGCCGGCTCAGGTACGAGAAGGAGTATTACTAAAAAACAGAAAATTCCTAATATTATTAAAAAAAGTGGGAAATTTTGTCCGATTATGGTGAAAGAAATATGTCAAGGCTATGCCAATTGTTTAAAAACGAAAATTTACTGAAAAAGATTTTTCTCTACCATGGTAAATATGTGACTTTTGAGATATCCCTTTCAAGCATATAAATAGTTGCAGTCGGGACTTAAAAAAGGTTTCTCTCCACTGTGAATTAGCATGTGCGTTCTTAGACGTCCCTTCGGGACACGAAAAAGGTTTTTGTCCACTGTGAGTTAACATGTCATATTTTAGATGTCCCTTGCCATAACTCAAATAGTGACAATCTATATAGTACACTCAGAACATGAAAAAGGTTTTTCTTCACTGTGAATCACGCGGTAGATTTTAAAATTTCCCTTTCGAGAACTTGAATAACTGCATTCGAGACAAGAAAAAGGTTTTTTCCACTGTCCAATTAGCATGTGCGTTCTTAGACGTCCCTTTTGATAACATGAATAGTTGCAGTCGGGACACGAAAAAGGTTTTTGTCCACTGTGGGTTAACATGTTATATTTTAGATGTCCCTTGTCATAACACAAATAGTGACAATCTATATAGTTACACTCAGAACATGAAAAAGGTTTTTCTTCACTGTGAATCACGTGGTAGATTTTAAAATTTCCCTTTCGAGAACTTGAATAACTGCATTCGAGACAAGAAAAAGGTTTTTTCCGCTGTGGGTAAAAACGTGATTTTTTTTGTTTCCAACCGCCTCATTGTAGTACATGAACAGTCGTACATGAACAGTCGTGAACAGAAACATGTAAAAGGTTTTACGTCACCGTGAGTCAGCAAATGATTTCTAAGAAGTTCCTTTTTACAACATTTATGATTGCAGTTGGGACATGAAAAAGGTTTTTATCCACTGTGGGTAAGCATGTGAATTTTTAGATACCGTTCAGCAGTGCATAAATAGTCGCAATGGGGACATAAAAAAGGTTTTTCACTACTGTGAGTCAGCAAGTGCCGTTTCAGTTTTTTTTTTCGAGAAAAAGAATAGTTGCAGTCAGGACATGAAAAAGGTTTTCTGCATTGTGGGTAAAAACGTGAATTTTAGATTTCTTTTCGTAGAACAGGAAAATTTGCTTTCTAAACATAAAAAATGTTTTTACTACGAACTTTAGATTGGGGGGGGGGGAGATAGAAGATTGAAAAT
Organism: Limnephilus marmoratus; assembly: GCA_917880885.1. Taxonomy (NCBI): domain Eukaryota; kingdom Metazoa; phylum Arthropoda; class Insecta; order Trichoptera; family Limnephilidae; genus Limnephilus; species Limnephilus marmoratus. Next base: position 41,662,836 of record OU862924.1, on the reverse strand, counting down.
AAAGTAAAATAATATAAAAAATTCGTTTTATTTCTGAATGTCCTCCTTTTTTACAGAAAATCCTCCTTTTTAGACCCATCTGTCATCCTTTATCAAATTATCATCTGGCAACCCTAGTCATAAGTCACTAGCTATAAGTCTTAGAGCTAAGTCACTAGTTATAATTGTAAATCTTAGTTGTAAGCCAGTAATATAAGTAGCTGTAAGTCTTAGATCTAAGTCACTAGTTGTAATTGTAAATCTTAGTTATAAGCCAGTAATATTAATTCTTTTATATATTTATTTGTACAGCGCCCTTGAGGTGATTTTCCACGAAAACGGCGCTATATAAATTAGCCAATTATTATTATTATTATTAAGCGGTTTAATGCATACTTATATGAGAATTACACACCCTAATTTTTTTTTATTTGGATTTTCTTAATTGCATTTTTTCAATACTACTAATGAAGAAAGTTTGAAAAAAGGATTGTCATTGAAATGGTAACATATCTTTGGACAAAATGTTAAATTCCTTATTTGAAATTTAAAAAAGGTTTCATAAAATATTTATGGTATAATTTTTCATAAGTAGGTATTTAAGTACCTACTTAAAAATTTGATTTATTAAATAAGAGAAAAACAATAAGTATGCTTTTGTCTACTGTTCCCAAAATTACTAATATATTTTACAAACCAGTGTTTGTGTTCAATATTATTTTATTTTATCATAGGACAACTGCCCCCTGAAGTACAACCCTGAGCAGAGCGACGTGGAGGAAGGAGGGGGTAACAAGGGTGACAAGGTGGGAGACGCGTGTGACAACTGTCCCCGCGACTCCAACCCTGACCAGGCCGACACGGATAAGGACGGACTCGGAGACGCTTGCGACCCTGATATTGATAATGACAGTAGGTGTTTCAATTCTGCTATCCTCAGGCCCTTCGTTACAAGCAACATGACTATGATGCAACCACAAGTCGCCTACTGCTAGTTTCCGTACATGGCGCTACCTGAATTATACTGAACTTGATCATTTTTTCGCTTGAAGCCTTGGAGTTAATATAATGTCAAGTGACTCGAGCAATGATAAAATTGTTCTTCTTTATCATTATTATAAGTCTAAAGATGATCTAAAAGAAGATTTTTGGTTCACCCATACAACAAAATGTTAATTGTAGGGCATTTGTTGCTGCCAATGAACTACTTGAGAATGTTTTTATCGAACATCAATCCACAACTTCGACACTAAATCCTTTCTTATATATTTTGGTAAATTGTAGTTATATAAACATGGATTCAAACACTCCAGAATAAACTTTAGCCTTTTAACGTGTTGCTTTAGTTGTAAATATTACTATTGATGATTTAATCTGACTCCATTAGCACTACGTCAAAATACACGGGTTTTAAAAAGAAAGAGGGTAGTTATAAACTTAGTTAATTTATTGCACGTTAATTATTGGTAGTTTACAATGAATACAAATATTTATAAGTGTCCTGTCGTGAGAGATTCAAAATTGCAAGTAATGTGGATGTTGCGAGGTCCGCGCCGCCTAGCGACGATAATACAAGTACACTACCCCAGCGGTGTGGTCAGCCGAAATAATACAGTTTCGAATACCTGGCTACAGCCTCTTACAAAATGTGAAGATGAAGAAGGCCACTCATTGGTCTGTTCTTCTAGGTCTTCATTTAGAATTTGATATTGGACACTTCAGAATGGCATTCATGCAATTAACTACAATATTGCATATAACTAACTCAGATTTCATTGTCGGTAACTTAAATGTTTATTGCTTTACATTTTTCCACATACGTATTCTTTCTTCCAGGCATTCCCAACCACTCCGACAACTGTCCGCGCCATGCCAACATAGAGCAGAGAGACAGCGACGGCGACGGGCTGGGAGATGTGTGTGATAATTGTCCGCGCGTACCCAACCCGGACCAGCGCGACTCTGATAGAGATCTGGTGGGAGATGCTTGCGACAGTGACATTGATCGAGACAGGTACCTATCTAATTCACCTTGAATTCATGAAAAGATCTGACAAAATTTGCTCGAAATCAGTTGCCTCTTCTTTCATTTGATTAGCTTTCAAAAGGGTATTTTGGTTGGCTTTTATTAATGTATTCCTTTTAGGGATGGCATCCAAGACAGTGAAGACAACTGTCCGAAGATCGCCAACAGTGACCAGCTGGATACGGACGGAGACGGTCGGGGCGATGCTTGCGACCCGGACTCGGATAATGACGGAGTCCTCAACACTCGGGACAACTGTCCGCTGGCTTACAACCCTAACCAGGAAGATCTCAACAGTAATAACTTTCAGATTATCTAATGATTTTGTGACATTTCTGTAATTATTTGTATCAGTGTGTCAAAGACTGTGCCTAACTATTTTAAACAAATTTCGCAAGTTATGAAATCATCACAGAAAAAGTTGGTCATGTAGTATGAGTACGTTTAGCGTAGGGAGTGTGGCGAACCCATCGCTCAGGGAGTGGAAACACAAACCTGCAGTAGCCATCCCAAGCCAAGGTGTGAGCTACCGTGCTCAGGCTGAATGTGCTGGGAAACAGCGTCACGAACGGTGCCTCCGAGAAACAAGGTCACATCTCGGAGTATTTAGACCTCACTCCAGCACTCAGGGTTCTGCTGGAGTGAACCTTCTATTTCCCTGGTAACTCGTGGGACCAAAAAAATTGGACCATTCGAAAACTAGGGGCGGGCCTTTTGGGAACCTAGGAGTGCTGAGGCCACCTATGTGGATTTCCTTCCTGGGGCCGTAGGAGGAACCAAGAGGAGAAACCGTAGAGAGGTGAGCTGAGGCCACCTCCATGAACTCTTCCCTTGTGGGGCCTTCAAGGAACCAAGGGGAAGGGCACTCTTCCAGTGCGGGGCCTTTGTGGAACCAAGGAGGAGTGAAGTGGAGAGATTATGTCCTCTTCCCATGTGGGGCCTTCAAGGAACCAAGGAGAAGGGCACCCTTCCAGCGCGGGGCCTTTGTGGAACCAAGGAGGAGTGAAGTGGAGAGATGATGTCCTCTTCCCATGTGGGGCCTTCGAGGAACCATGTAGGTGTGAAGAGGAGAAATGGGCCATCTTGGTGAACTCTTCCTCTGTGGGGCCTTTAAGGAACCAAGGAGGAGAGATGAAGTTCTCTTTCCTCCTGGGGCCCTCAGGGAACCAAGGTGGAGTGGACTCTTCCCTTGTGGGGCCTTTAGGGAACCAAGGGGAGGTGGACTCTCCATCGTGGAGCCTACGGGGAACTAAGGAGTGGAGAGGAGAGATGAAGCCCTCTTCCGTCGTGGAGCCTTCAGGGAACCAAGGAGGAGTGAAGAGGGGAAATGAGACCTGGGAAGACACATTGTCGAACCAGAAGATATAGCTTCATTTCCAATGACAATCCTGGTGAACTTTATAAAAGGGACTGGGTTACTGTCAAAGGAATGAGGTAAAATGGGAGATAGTACAATGGGTCTATGGCCTAAATGCTCACGGGAACTATATATATGTAAACCGTCTCCGATTATTTAAAAAAAAAAAAAAATGGGTATGTTCCCTTATCTAACATTGTAGGTTTAAAATAAAGCAAGTGCATAATATAAGTTTTATTGTAAGGTAAAATTCCATATTTATAAACCCTACATTTGTTTTCAGATAACGGAGTCGGTGACAGATGTGAAAACGACTATGATATTGACGATATCCCTAACCATTTGGACAACTGCCCGAACAATTCCAAGATCTGGTCTACCGATTTCAGGTAAGATTATAAAAAAATATCGAGTGGGGTTCACACGCGGTAGAAGCGAAACATTACCAAAAATAATCTCAACCGATAGGAGCCTTTAAAAGTGCGGTCATAATCAAGTTGCCAATGAGCGCAGACCTAGCGTCATTTCCGTTTCATATCTCAACCAATATAATCAAAACGGTCAACAGTGCTGTGCTGCGTTATTTCCGTTTCATCCGAATTCCAAACCATAACGTGGTTAAAGAAGTTTCACATCAAAAATATCTTTTCGGCCTGACCCAAACACAGTCAAATTGGCTAAATCTTCTGTTACAAATTGGACATTTCACAGGTTTTTGTCAGTGGTTACACTCTTTATAATAGTTGAATGTTTATTAGACTTCTTAAGCTGGAACCACACTGCATATGTTGAGAAAATAATTGATGATTGAAGACCTTAACCACTGGAGCGATTACGGTAGAAAAATGGACCACTTTTATTTTTCTGCGATTGATAGCGGTCCAAAAATGGACCACTTTTTCCTACCATTTGTAAAACATTTATTATAATTATTTAAAACATTTCCCCGGCCAGCCATTTATTTTAAAACGAAGCTATTGAAATGCTTTATCTATTATGACCATAGATGTCGCAAATCCAAACTTCATAGACTATTTTAGAATGATGTTAAAAATAAATTTTTTAAAAAAAATTTTCATGTCGAATTTTTGTCAGCTGTTTACGGTTAAAATTAAGTCATTTTTCCATAGATATGCACTTTTCATTATCAAGTACACCACAGACAACACACAGAAATTGAAAATATTCTATGTTGACTCGAATAAGTGCCCCTCACGGCAGTTCAAAGTAACAAAAACTCTACGATTTTTTATTTAAAATCCAACAAATATGAGATAAACGGTAAAATACGGGTTAATTCATTGGCTATATAGCACTATAATAAGTTTTTGTGTTTTTTAAAATTCGAAGGTATGATTTTTTTAAGGTTGGCGAAAAATATTAAAAATGATCTACTGGGAATTTTTTTTTTTTTACATTAACTCCACACAGGAGGCCCTGAGAAAAATAAATTCCCTTAGGGCCTATGTCATCTAATAAGCGTGATCGCTCCAGTGGTTTTAATCATCTTATTTCTTATTATTTTCTTCTTACAACCAACTTATCATGAGTATTCAACAAAGCCTTTAAAGCAAATGACAAAAAAAATCAAACAATCTTGATTAAATATCACATATCACATCACTTGATTAAACTTCCAGAACCTACCAGACCGTGGTGCTAGATCCCGAAGGTGAGTCGCAGATCGACCCCAACTGGGTGATCTACAACAAGGGAGCGGAGATCGTGCAGACCATGAACAGTGACCCCGGCCTGGCCGTGGGCTACGACTCCTTCAGCGGGGTGGACTTTGAAGGCACCTTCTTCGTGGATACCGATGTGGATGATGACTACGTAGGGTTCATCTTCAGGTGACTATTTATTAGCCCCGCAATCAGCAACAGTTACACAACATTCATTCACGGTAGCTTATTCAACATGTCTAAAATCAAGATCTTCTCAGAAAGTCCACTCTCTTGTTTTCAAATGTTATGGACCTTTAAACAGCCCAACTATTAATAAAAACCGACACCTAATAAACATTATTATGAATTTCCTGCAGCCTACTGGTAAAAAGGAGTGTAAGGAGAAAATGTAACGCAAATGAGAATGGAAAAAGAAGTCGGGGGCGCCCGAAGAAGACATGGCACAATCAAGTGAATCAGATACTTGAGTGGAGCCTCAAGAGTCAGAATAATAGAAGAGTATGTATGAGACGATGTACGAATGTGAATGAGGCAAAAAGTGTGTGCCAAGAGTTGTTTGGCGGTCCATCCTCTCTGCGTATTCCTGCGGAAAGGGCGTGACGGTGAGTTAGTCAGTTAGTTAGTTGCTGGTAAAAAAATTGCCCAGGTAGGATTAATTTTTGATAAAATCAGTGTTTTTTTTTTCTTCATCTGAGGTCGGAATATTCGACGGAAATTCAAGTATAACAATGGCATAAAATAGCGCCATTTTGTTTATATAAGTTTGAAAGGTAGGTCAGCTTTCTCTCAAATTGTAATCAGCTGGCAAGCATAACATGAGAGATTTGCTTTTCACAATGTGTTCAAAGTAGCAAGCGTTTTTTTTTTTATTATTTCCAGTTACCAAGATAACCACAAGTTCTACACTGTGATGTGGAAGAAGGCCACGCAGACATACTGGGAGTCCACACCCTTCCGTGCCGTGGCTGAGCCAGGAATCCAGTTGAAGATGGTGGACTCCAGCACCGGTCCTGGACAGATGATGAGGAACTCTCTGTGGCATACGGGGGACACTCCTGATCAGGTACTGGTGTCTTATTCCAAACTGCCGAGTTTTTCATAAGATCTACATAGTAGACCACTATTAACTAGTTGATTAGACGGTTTGAACTAGAGATACCAAGAATAGTGATTTTGCCGAATATCGAATATTCGGCTAGGCTCTCGGCCGAAGCGCCTAATATTCGGTGACATTTCGCTGGTAACAGGTTCTGACCTGCATCATTGAAGTGCATGCGGTAACTACGCCGTGGGCATATTTGTTTCATTTGAGAGAAGGTTGTTTCGTAACACACATTATTTATTGATTGTTACATCAAGTTGTATTACTTATAGTGTGTACATCTTAAAATATATCACTGTTTATTCACGAAAAGCTTTACAAAATGGCACCATTTAATAAAAAATCACCTATTTGGGAATATTATTATATTATTATATTTGTAGTGAAGACAATAAATATTAGTGACCGACCGAAGGTTCGGTTTCGGTTTCGGCAAAGTTCAGCAAAAAAATCTAGTTTCGGCATCAGTTTCGGTTTCGGCAGAAAATTTGCCAAACCTTCGGCTGCACCGAAACTCTGCATTAGTGAATTATTGCACTTCGTTCGGCTGACTTCGGGTGAGTTTGTGGCTTGTGTGTCACCCACCATCATACTCAATTAATGAGGTTTTTCCTATTTATTGTAAGTGTTGATTATTGACAAATTTTTGTTCCAAGAAGTAGTTAACATGTTTGTTAATTTTTATAATTTTTGTTTGTTTTATGGCATAAATATAAAAATAAAAAAATTATTATTTTTTCACATACTTTAATTATTGCTTTTATTTCATTTAACACATGTAATAAGAATGTTGTGATTGTAAACGCAATTAAAATTAAAATAGGCAATTAATAAGGTCATTTCTTTATAATGTACCTAAGTGTAAATTATTGACCAATTTTTGTTCCAAGAAGTAGTTAATATGTTTTGTTAATTTTCATCATTTTTGTTTGTTTTATAGCAGTAATATAAAAAAAAATGTGTTTTCACATACTTCAAATAGTTTTTTTTTTATTTTTTTATTTACCACAACACGTGTTAACTGTCTGCATAAGTGTAAAAAATAAGCCAAATTTCAGTAAACAATAGATTTTTAACAAGTCCAAAAAAGTTTCGGTTTCGGCCGAAACTGAGACAGACACAAATATTCGGTTTCGGTTTCGGTAGAAAGTCCTGTTTCGGTCGGTCACTAATAAATATACATATGCTTTTTTTTCATGATTTGGTATTCGGTATTCGGCCGAATATTGCGAACCATTCGGCCAAATACCGCCGAATACCGAATAGTAAAAAAAGTAGCTGAATAGGTCGAGTATAGTAGCTGAATATTGGTGGCATCTCTAGTTCGAAGCACAGGTTTTATGAATGGTTTGGTGCCATCAGGAGCGACTGAAAACATTGTCCCCCAAATTCCTACTCCTATTCCCACTCCTCATACCTTTTACCTTCCCAGAACTTCTCCTTTCTTTCCCTGATGACCATGGCTGATGGTAGTAACTCTTCTGAATACTCAACGACCATAATTCAACCTCTTGTCATGTTCCCCTCCAGGTCAAGCTGCTGTGGAAGGATCCACGCAATGTAGGCTGGAAGGAGAAGACCGCCTACCGCTGGCTGCTGCTTCACCGGCCCCGAATCGGGCTGATCCGGCTACGTGTGTTCGAAGGCGAGCACCTAGTAGCCGACTCCGGCAATGTCTATGACTCCACCTTCAAGGGGGGCCGTCTGGGAGTCTTCTGTTTCAGCCAGGAGATGATCATCTGGTCTGACTTGGTCTACCGCTGCAACGGTTAGTTTAGTTCATCCTTATTCCTTTATTTCAATGTCTTCATTATAAATTATATATACCAACAGACTCTCGCTTAACGTATTCAGCTATATGACGTGGCATTTGAAAAGTTTTTTTTTTAAATAAACAGTATCTCTGTCTAAATGATCTTTGGCCACGCTATGGAGGATAAAAAAAACTTTTTTTCAGGGGTATCTCATTGTTTATTTACACAATTGCAAAATGGCAGAAAAACAGTGGTTACAAGTGTACATTAGCCCCATACAAGAGACCCTCGGGAAAATGATTTTCCTCAGGGCCTATGTCACCTTTGAGGACGCTGCGAGGAGGACCTATTAAGGAGAGAATGTTCTTGGAAGGAAAAAGGTTTAAAGGGTGGGTAGGAATCTGGGAGTCAGTGTGCGACATTTGAATCCATCCATCCCATTGCGGTGCAAGGCGACAGGTCGAAAGAGTCCGGCTGGAAAGATCAAATCAACCTCAACCGGCCTCTCCCGATCCGTCCTGCCACGCAGCTAGTAAGACGCATCCGCCACTAAGCCATGGACCTGCTAAATCACCAATCATAACGAACCAATATGGATGACCTAGGCCAGAGGTGTTGGTTATCCAACAAATGACTCCCAGAGCAGCGGTACTCCTCCCAAATAGAAGGTTTATTGGATAGTGTGATAGACATGTTTAGAAGTCTTCTTTTTTTCTTTCAAAAAACATCGGGTTTTCAAGACTACACCCAGACTTCTGAGACTTTTCTAGACGTTAATTATTATCAACCAAATGCTCTCCTATATTGAATTTGGTAATTTTATGGAATTAGATGCTTATTTTTTTTTTTCAACAGAAAATGTTCCGCAAGCAGTTTACCGGGATCTTCCTCCGAGGCTGCGACAGGAAGTCAACATAGATGCCACGAGGCCCGGCGCTATTCCATAGACAAGTTGACATTCATCTATCAGACATAATCTGTCTTCAATTATTCTATATTACCAACTAATTTATAATAATGTAATGTACTTTATTCAGAGCTATTACTATTTATAGGACACTAATATAGATTAAAAAGTTTTATGAATATTCAGCTAATGTGTGACAGAAATACAAAACTTTTTTTTTATTGTTGATTGAAATTTTTACAATTCCAATGGCATTTTTATTTTATTTTTATGTTACGTTCTACAATGATAGAATATTATTATGCAAATTATCTTATTTGTTTGCATTTGTTGTTACATTGGTCAACCTATTGTCCTGACAATAACGAACACACAAAAAAAAGAATTATCCAATTCAGCCATTCATTTTTATATATAAGAAGATGAAATAAAAAGTCATCACGTTTTTGACATCACTTCTTCATTTAAATTATTTCGTATTAGGTAGTAAATGATTTCGGGAAGTAGAAATTACTGAGAATAAAAATAATTGATGCCATAAAAAACATACTTACACTGTTTTCTTCACTAAAAACATTTTTTCTATTGAATTACATATTGTTGAAAGTATTATATTATAATGTATATATGTATAAGTACATCTGAGATGAGATGTTGACGTCATCTTGAATTTATTTTACTTTAATAAAAAAATATGTATGTCCTAAGTATATAATTGTTTAATTATTTCAATTTTATTTTTACTGCCCTGATGCTGTAAGTCTGTTGCACTTCCACTAGATCAGCGGTCGTCACACTTTTCTGGTCGAGGGCCACATAAGACAATGTGAGGTATCACCGCGGGCCGCACACTTATGATTTCGGGGGGGGGGGGTGTTGTACCTTTTTGTTCAGCAAGTTAAAAAAGCAATTCTTTTGAATTTATGTACCGAGTTGCTACGTCCTTCCTTCTTATATCCATGATATATTGTCAGTTCTCAATAAAAAAAAGTAGATCTGTTCAATTTTCATCGACTTCCCGAACTATCGAAATGTGTGAATTTTCGCACATGTGATAAAAATGATTACAATACATACAGTAACAAAAATTAACCAGTGTTAAAGTTTAATTTGCTTTATTAGTACGTGATAATTTTTTGGTCTTTTTTAGACCATTTTTACCTACCCTTGCTCACTGTGCCATCTCTACGCCTCTATTTTTCTCTGGGTCTTCTACTGCCCCCCTGAAAGTTTCAAATGACCACAAGGGAGCGTTATCGCCCACGTTGAGAACCTGTGACGTACACTATGCGCGCGTTCAAAATCGACTTAGGAAGTGTTCAAAAATGAGCTGGACGTTTTAAAATCAAATATCAATCAATTAAAATCATAAGGGTATACGTACACAAAATATGTGAAAAAACGGATTTGTACGTAAAAAATATATTTAAAAAGAAAACGGCAAACATTTGTGCGGGCCGCAATAAAACTGATAATATGTACGTGAAAAAAAATATATATTTAAAAAAAAAGGCAGATATCTGTGCGGGCCGCACAAATATCCGTGTACAAATGTGCGGGCCGCACTTTGACGACCACGGCACTAGATGGAATATATTGATTCACAACAACAACTTCTTGTTCAGAGAATACATAGACTGGGCAAAAAACTTATAGATATTGCTGACATTTTTGGGGCACAGTTGCCTACACTGCCTTATGATAATTCGGCACTGCTTACACTTGATGGAATATATTGTTTCACAACAACAACTTCGTGTTCAGAGACAAGGGCGGATCCAGCTTTGGCGCTTTTGGGGGGGGAGGGGTCACATAGCGCCAGGGCGGGTAACATATCGTGGTCAAGTCACAAGAAGTTATAATTTAATTTTGATAATAATAGATACAAGTAAAAAGTAGGTAGGTAATTTTGATAATAATAGATACAAAAAATATATAAAAACATTATGTTTAACAATTTTAATTAGTGGTCCACCTAGGTCCTGGACCCAGCCCAGGGGGGGGGTCATGACCCCCCACGACTAGGGTTGCAACGATATATCGGAAAACCGATAAATATCGATATATCGACCCCTAAAAATATCGATATTTATATCGGATTGAAATATCGAAAAACCTGCCCAAACTAAAATCGGGTAAAGTGCTATTATAATATTATCTTTCTGCTCTTGTAAATACTGTAAAAGTCATGGACATATGAATATATCTGGACTCTGGACCTGCCCTAAGTGATAAAAGCGTATTAGGGAACGTACCCATACTACGTGACCAACTTTTTGCAATTTTAACCCCCCCCCCCCCCCCGGTGACCAAAATCCTAAGCAACCCGCCGCTCATTTATATGGAGCGTGACATTTTGAAGACCCCCCCCCCCCTAAAAGTGTCACGTAGTATGGGTACGTTCCCTTATTTCCCCCTCCCCATAACGGTTCCACGGAGCCAACTTGGCTTACGAGAGCCTCGCTTGAATCTAAAAAATGTGACGTCATCATTCTTGTCCTGACCAGCGCGGAGTTAACATCGTACATTTTACGAACAAATATGAGAGCTTGTGCTATACATTATACCCAGTATATGTGTATATGGCGAATGTGTGCGTTTCTCCAGTGAGCTCGTCGCTGGTTACAGGGGTAAGTAAATTATGAAACATTTGTAAAAGTGTCTTAACTAAATACAGCAACAAAATATTCCTCTGTGAAAAGGGTCGAAGTTTACTTTGCGCATTTGGACTACGCAAATATGTTAATAACGTGGCGGTCAATTCGCACTCCCATGTAAAAAGGTCTATTCATTCAAAAGCAGATTTTGCTTTTAACCTGTCAAGGGCCAGGGTTTTTTACCTTACCTTTTTTAAATTACCTTAATAACAAGAATGGAGGAAGCTATTTTAAGCTTTATTTTATGTTATAAATTAATGGAATAAAATTTAAAATCGCATCCAAATTATTTGAATTAATATTCTTTTTTGAAATTCCAGTCTCGCGCGCGGGCGCGTTCCTGGCCTTTGAAAGGTTAAGATCTAAATGGTGATATTATACCTAATGCGAGATGCCTATATAGTGTCAGATTGATTTTTTTAACAAATCACAGTAATCTTTCCCCCCTTCGCCCTTCATAATTTGGTTTTACTTCTCATCTGTAGCTTCTCGTCTATCCATTTGGATGTCTATGGTAAAAGTAAACAATCTTGAAACATGGCAAGAGATGCAAGGTGTATATTCCAATCTTTTTTAAGTGACAATGAGTCATCTACCAATTTAAAAGGCAGGAGCCACTATAACTCAAAGCAGAAACCGGCTACAAGGAAGCAGACTGAAGTTACTATTTTTAAGTTCGATCTATTTTTAACTGTACAAAATAATGGAATAATTTTTTTTAAATTAATCAATGAAAATAAAAACATTTTATCTTCCCATCCAAAATGTGATTTTTCGCATAGATAAGAATAAAAAATTACATACATACATCATAATCGATAAACGTTTCGTATATAACTAAAACTACATTGGATTTCTATTAGCTTTTAAAAAAAGAAAAGATATCGATATATCGACCTGCTAGACTGATATATCGATATATCAATATCGACTTATTTCGATATATATCGATATATCAATATTCTTAAAAACCTTGCATCCCTACCCATGACCCCCCTCCTGGATCGGAGGCGTCTACTAATATCTACAGGAATTCCAAAAACTGAAAAAATCGAACTAATATCTATGAGAATCAAAGTGTTGACCAATATCTACAGCTCAAACTGTTGACTAATATCTATGAGAACCAAAGTGTTGACGAATATCTACAGTACTGGCAGAGGTTGGATTTGCAATTATGTATAGCATATTGGAATAACGTAATATTGCGTATGCAGTTTAAAAAACTTAATTTATGTAAGTATGTATGTAAAAATCCCTGATATCGGACTATTGGACACATTTAGCAGATTAGTCCAACCTACGCTCTGTAGATATTAGTCAACACTCTGAAGTTTGTAGATATTAGTTCAGCATATGAGCTGTAGATATTCGTTCGAAATACAGGCTGTAGATATTAGTAACTGGAGTCCCTGGATCCGCCCTTGTTCAGAGAATACATAGACTGGGCAAAAAACTTATAGATATTGCTGACATTTTCGATTTGAATTTTGATACATTCAAAGTCAAAAATTAGTTTAGCATTTGGTTAAAGTAAATAACGAGTAATCATTACTTATATACATTGACGTAGGGTATACTTGGTCGAAGCTTATATGCTTAAGTATTTTCAATATCTTCTCGATTTTTTTATTACCTACCCTTATATAGATTTTCAGGGTTCTAATGTGATAATAAGTGATTTGCAAAGAATAATAATACTAGGAAGTAGCCTGGACGATTCGCCGCCAGGTTCGCTACACGAAGCATATATAGAACATTTATACCAAACGACGGTCCTACTGCGTCCACGCAATAATACTATGTTTAAGTCATAACGACGCACGACGGCTGTGCTGCGTCCGCACAGTCGACGATAGTTTTGCCGCTCGTGGCCGTTCACCAGTAGATAGTAGGTACATTGCTATGTATTGTTTGAGCCCAAATCGCCAGATTTGGCAACAGTGGGATCATTTACAACGATGCATCCACAAAATGCTGGAAAACTGCCATTTAGCGCCAAAAACGTTCAAAATTGTTATAAACTGTCATCTAGCGCTAAAATCGTCAAAAAAACCTTAAAATGCGGAAATATGGCCATTTAGCGCCAAAAACGTCCAAAATGGTTATAAACTGCCATCTAGCATTAAAATCGTCGAAAAACTCAAAATACTGAAAAATTGCCATTTAGCGCCAAAAACTTCCGAAATACTTATAAACTGCCATCTAGCGCTAAAATCGTCAAAATGCTGGAAAATTGCCATTTAGCGCCAAAAACGTCAAAATGGTTACAAACTGCCATCTAGCGCTAAAATCGTCAAAAAACCTGAAAAATGGTCATTTAGCGCCAAAAACTTCCAAAATAGTTATAAACTGCCATCTAGCGCAAAAATCATAAAAATCCACAAAATGCTGAAAAATTACCATCTAGCGCTAAAATGCTCAAAATGGTGAAAGACTGCCAATTAGCACCAAAATGTAAAAATGGTTATAAACTGCCATCTTGAGCATAAATCGTCAAAATGCATAAAATGGTGAAAAACTGCCAATTAGCACCCAAACGTCTAAATGGATATAAACTGCCATCTTGAGCTTTAATCGTCAAAAAGCTCAAAATGGAGAAAACTGCCAATTGGAAACAAAACGTCAAACTTACTGCTATAATATTATAACTGCCGTCTTGAGCACAAATCGTCAAAATGCGCCAAATGGTGAAAGACTGCCAATTAGCACGAAAATGAAAAAATGGTTATAAATTGCTGTCTTGAGCATGAATCGTCAAAAAGCTCAAAAAGTTTAAAACTGCCAATTAGCAACAAAACGTCAAGTAAACTGCCATCTTGAGCATAAATTGTCAAAAAGCTCAACATGGTGAAAAACTGCCAATTACACCAAAACGTCAAAATGGTTATAAACATTTTAAGCATAAATCTAAAAAAACTCAAAATGGTGAAAAACTGTTAATTATCAGCAGGGCTGGGCAGTATTTGAAATACTTGTAATTGAAATACGTATTTGAAATACAAATACGTATTTTGTATTTGTATTTCAATTACTTCCTAAAAATGTATTTTGTAATTGGTATTTCAATTACCTGGGGCTGAGGTATTTTGTAATTTGTATTTCAAATACTTATGGCTTCAAAATACATTTTCAAATACATTTAGCGATCTTAATAATGATAATGAAAAATAAACTGACATAGATAATACGTTGACTAAAAACGCTAGAATCCAAAGCTATATGTTATATGTGTTAATATTTAGAGTTGGCAACACGTCCTGTGCTATAATAGCACTGTTATTGTACATTTTCTATCATATTTGTATCATATTATGTAATGCTTGTCATTGCTTTGTATTGTACATTTTTGTGTCATAGTATTAGATCAAGCACTATAGGAATAATTTGACTGAATACTAAACTATTTTTAAGTTAATTACAGTAGAGCGCACTTGAAGTGAAATAACTAGTGTCCGACCGAAACAGGATTTTCTACCGAAAACGAAACCGAATATTCGATATCTGTCTTAGTTTCGGCCGAAACCGAAACCGAATTTTTTTTAGACATGTTAAAAAGCTATTATTTACTGAAATTCGGCTTATTTTTACACTTATATTCACTATAAAGTAAGGACTTCATAAATTGAGTATTATAATTTTAATTGCGTTTACAATCACAACATTTTTTTACATTAACTCCACATGAAAGACCCTGAGGAAAATAATTTCCCTCAGGGCGTATGTCATCTTTGAAGATGCTGTATGGAGGGTCTTTTTGGGGAGAGGAAGGAGGGAGGAAACATAGAGGCCGGGTTCCACAGCCGAGCTGTTGAACTCAATAATGAGTCATAGAAAGACCCGTTCTCATGTGAATATATAGTATATTTCGGATAGCGCCGTGTACGGAGACTAGCATTTAAAAGAAGTATGTATATCAACAGGGTACTTGTGGTTTCGTCACAATTACGTAGATTGTAAGTATCTCCATGAACGGAGGGCCTTACACCAAGCACATCAAAGGAGGGACTAGATATTAATTTTTATTTACACTTGTTAAATAAAATTAAAATTAGAAAGAAATAAATAAAAATAATTGAAGTTTGTGATCACATAAACTCACAATACAAGCACGCCGGACCGGCCAACGAACTCAGTTGATGATGGTGGATGACACACGAGCCACGAACTCACCCGAAGTCAGTCAAACGGCACGCGATAATTCACAAATGCAGAGTTTCGGTGCGGCCGAAGGTTCGGCAGATTTTTCTGCCGAAACCGAAACTGATGCCGAAACTAGATTTTTTTACCGAACCTTGACGAAACCGGAACCGAACCTTCGGTCGGTCACTAGAAATAACACAAAATAGCGCTATACAAATGTCGTGTTATAATAATAATATATTATTATTATATTACCTAACACCTGAGTCCTTTACCACAAATTTAACAAGTGAAGCGGAGATGAGATGTGTCTTTTGAGCAATATGATTGGTCAATTTTTGCACGTCTCTGTTTCACTCTGCTCAACATTGCTTCTATGGAAACGCACCCTTAGATAAGGGCATTTTGGCATTTACGACAATTTATTGCAACCAAAGGTTCTACCAAAACCAAATGTATTTTGTATTTTGTAATTTGTATTTTGTATTTGAAAGAAAAAAATGGTTAAAATCCTGTATTTTGTATTTTGTATTTTAAATACACGACTTGAAAGTATTTTGTATTTCGTATTTTAAATACATGCGAAAAAGTATTTTGTAATTTGTATTTCAATTACAGCAAAGCATGTATTTTGCCCAGCCCTGATTATCAGTCAATATGGTTATTAACTGCCATCTTGATCATAAATCGTCAAAAGCTCAAAATGATGAAAAACTGACAATTAGCACAAAAACTTCAAAATGGTTATAAACTACTGTCTTGAGCATACATCGTAAAAATGCTCAAAATGGTGAAAGACTGCCAATTAGCACCAAAATGTAAAAAAATGGTTATAAACTGCCGTCTTGAGCATAAATCGTCAAAAAACCTTAAAATGTTAAAAGACTGCCAATTAGCACGAAAATGTCAAAATGGTTTTAACTGCTGTCTTGAGCATAAATCGTCAAAATGCTCAAAACGTGAATGATTGTGGATTAGCACCAAAATATAAAATTGGTTATATACTGCCGTCGTGGGTCGTGGGTGTAAATCGTCAGAAAACCTCAAAATGGTGAAAGACTGCCAATTAGCGCCAAAACGTCAAATTGGTTATAAACTGCTGTCTTGAGCATAAATCGTCAATAAACCTCAAAGTGGTGAAAGACTCTCAATTAGCACCAATACGTCAAAATGGTTGTGAACAGTCGTGAATAGTCGTGAACAGTCGTGAATAGATAGTTGTTAACAGTCGTGAATAGTCGTAAACAGTCGTGAATAGATAGTGGTTAACAGTCGTGAATAGTCGTAAACAGTCGTGAATAGTCGTGAACAGTCGTGAATAGATAGTTGTTAACAGTCGTGAATAGTCGTAAACAGTCGTGAATGGATAGTGGTTAACAGTCGTGAATAGTCTTAAATAGTCGTGAATAGTCGTGAACAGTCGTGAACTAATCACGCTTGTTTACGACCTTTCAAAACTGTTTACGACTATTCGGACTATTCACTTAATATTTTAAACCTTTTTGAATGTGCCTTATTTTATATTAATCACAAGGACATTGAGTGTAAAAATTAAAAATTTTAACATTCCTCAGTTTAAATTTTTGTGCTTGAGAGTGTAGTTTATTTAACAGAACTTAAAAAATCGTTGCGCCTAAAGAAAGTGTAAGCGTATCAGTGTCCATTGTCCATATCACAATGCTCACTCGAATTTTTGCAGCGCCCCTTAAGTGCATAATATTAAAAAAAAAAAAAAAAAAACGCCCCCCAGACCTCCTAAACGCCCATAAAGGGGCACTGGCGCCCCGGGAATCACTGGTCAATGGCGAAAACGAATTACTTACACTAAAGAAAAAGAAATAACGCTCTTTCTGTGCTCGTTGAGTGCATCGCATCACGTTACAGTATTAGCCTTAATCGATTAATCGCGTCGCTTTATACATGAACATGTTCCACATAAATGCATCGTATCCTAGAATTAATTAGTCCATTCAGCTTGGATGTACATAGGTAATTACACAAGTCATAGAACTCAGTAATACAGATTATGTCAAGAAGTAGGCAGCGTCGTTAATCTTGTAATCCTTGTAATTTTAGCGCCTTATAAGGGCCATAATACAAATCGTGTTCCATAATACGACAGCTATTTTTCAACTTACGATTTCAAATTTTAAAAGTGATACAAAATTTGCAAAGATGATAATTTACTTAGGTTCTTACATACGTAGGTGTTTGAATTCAAAACTGCTCCCGTCTGTCTGGAGCTAGTGAGATTATGTCATCCCCAATTGGGGTATGTTGGAAGGCAGAATGTTTTGGGGAAGGGAAGGAGATGGGAAAAAGGAGGGGACCCCACCACTTTCCCAATGGCGTTATAAGGAAACATATGGATTCCTCCTTCACCGCACACATCAAGACTCTACTTTTTTATTGAACGAAGCTACATTTATTTGAACGACTCTAGTCCCTCCAATGTCCATGCATTCGGGGTTAGTAAGCAGTATGCAAGTACTAACATTAAAATTATACAAAAGATAAACAGAAGTAGCAGCCCGTGAAATAATTCTTCTGAATTAGGTAACATAAAAAAAGAGATAGTTGCGTTAGTAAAAGAAAAAGAAATATAACTATGACCAGACGAAGAAATCTCCTGAAAATAAAATAAGTACCTAATGAGGAAAAAAACAGTTATATGATTATGTTATAATGTATGTAAGTACTATAATAGCAGAAATAAAATAAAATCTATAAAAAGAATAGAAAAGCCAGAGAAAGTATTCCGTAGACCACCGGGCAGTTCCACTGAGGAGAATGCGTATAGCTATCGGCCCAACCGCAGACGATGCTCGAAAAGTCCGCGCCCTTTAGCCGGCTCCCCGATTTTTCATCGAAGAAATGTACTTGGTAGAGAAGGGGAAGTTTATGAAACTCTTAAAAAAAACCTTTAAAAACCCATGACCTCCACATTAGCAGCCATGTTGCCGTTGAATAGAGTTGCTCACTGCTTTGAATATAATCGTTTTGTAGAGTTTCCCATGGAAAAGCCACCTGCGAAGACCTGGGAGAACAGGTGTCCATAGTTCAAATCATAAATCTCAAGAATCGCGATCATCGCAAATACCATTACCTACTCCGTAATCAGCAACAAAGGAAATTATTTATAAGGGCCAGCCTTCGATCAAGTATATCGAAGGGGCCAGCACTAAAAATGGCCATAAACATCATTATGTAGTCTGCAAGCACTACTACAATTAATTTGTCTGTAAATTCTACACGGCTAGTTCGAAAAAAGCATAGAAAGATTCCAAAAAAATCCTCAAACTGTAATCTTTTTAATTCTATGAAATACCTACATACAAAAATCTCTGTAAAATGTGAAGTATGAAAACCAGGTATAAGGTATTTTCGAACATTTTACCTGAAATTCCAGTATTACATATTTCGTATGGAACAGAGTTTACAGTCAAAGAACTTTTTTACTGGAAGCCTCGCACATTTTTTGAAGTGAAACTTCTCTAGCCCCGTCAGTGACTTGAAATTAGGATGAAACGGAAATGCGTCACTAAAATTTATTATATGACGGGTCCTCGGTTCTAATATAATGCGGAAAATTCACAACTCCACGCGAGCTCCCGATGGCGCAGCGGCATAGCGCGTCGCAATTCTCAGCGGCCAGAGAAATCCAACGAATCCGTTCGAATCCTACGAAATCCAAAAAAATAAACATTTTTATTTTTATAAATCAATATCCAATCTTCAAACCACTTTAAAATAAACAGGCAAATGAAAAAAGTGACATCTAGCGACTTTCACTTCTACCGCGTGTAATTTTTTTTAATACGAATACCGCACAAGAGTCCCCAACTGCTCCCGTCTGGAGCCAGTGAGACTACGGCTTCTCCAATTGGGATATATTGGGAGGCTGAAGGTATCAGGGAGGGGAAGGAAATGGGAAAGGGGAAGGTGGGGAAGTGGGGCACGTGTTCCAACTACCCGTAAACATTCTTAGTATTCAAACTACTGTGGTATTTTTGAGTGTCGACCTATTTACTGTATTTTTATAATTGACTCCATTCTCGTCCTCTTATTACAAAAGTAAAGCTCAAAGCCTGTTCTAGAAGTGCGAAAGGTACCGATCTAAAAATGCAACAAATTTGTTTTTGTCTTTTTTTGTTATTTGTTTTTGGGGTGTTATGCCGTGTTGCGCTATCTCCTCCCTTAGCCTTGTTTTTGTCTTGTTGTTTTTTTTTTGCTGTGGCATCCCCAATAGGGATATATTGTGAGACTAGAGAGGGTGAATAGGGGAAGGTCGAAGGAGACGAGGAAGAGGAAGGTTCGGTAGTGCCTGGCAATAAAGATCTGATGACTAAACACGGCTAAAGTCATTTCAAGCAACGATTCGATTAAGAATGGTGGTCTTTCACCAGGGCAACATTGAGAGCATCTACGACTCTGGAACCTATATATGAGAACCTATATATGAGAACCTATATATGAGAACCTATATCTGGAACCTATATATTGAGAGCATCTACGACTCTGGAACCGATATATGAGAACCTATATATGAGAACCTATATATGAGAACCTATATCTGGAACCTATATATTGAGAGCATCTACGACTCTGGTACTATATATGCTCTGTACTTAAGTTAAGAAAGCGAAATATTATATTTCTTTTAACTTAGTAATAAAAAAAAAATAAAAAATAAAATAAAAAATTTAAAAAATTTAAAAAAATAAAATTAAAAAAAACCTGCTGCAATTACTCTGTATTGTATTCTTATTATTTTTCAATTTCGATATGGGTACCGCCGCCCCGAGAACCATTTGTTGGATGAACAGCACCTCTGTCGAAGTGGTTCGCAACCCACCCCAAGTGGTTCGCTACGTTTGGTGACTTAGCAGGAGTGCCAGAGTTCGTGGGGGTGAGTGGGTGGGTGCCAGGATCTTGGCGGCGGTTGGTCTGCCCGCCAACTGCATGGCAAGCTGGATAGAGAGAGGTTGAGGGAGACTTTTGACATCTCCAGCAGGACTCTCTCGGAACATCGCTTTGCATCGCAGTGGAAGGGATAGATTCATACGTCCGTCACTCCTGGACACAATGACACCTAGATTCCTACCAACCTCGTACACCTTTTTTCTTCCCAGAACTTCTTTTCCTAAAAAGATCCTTCACTCAGCATCCCCAAAGACGACATAGGCCCTGAGGGGAATTAGTTTCTTCAGGGCTTCCTGTTTGGAGATAATGTAAAAAAATGTATATGCGAAATGTCACAACTTTAAAAAAAAATTCTTAAGATCGAAGGATCCAGCACTTTAGCGGACCAATAGGCCACTTGCATAGATTTCATAACGACTTGGAAAAAATCGTGTGGATAGATTTTTTTACTAAGATTATGAAAATGTTAGAAAAATTTTTAGAAATGTACAGTTTTTTTTTTTACAAATAAATCCATTATTTGGGCTCGTGACGTATGAGAATGTCCCGTCTCCGAAAATGTTCCTATTAATTTTGTAAAATTCCACACTGATTTATTTTTTTTATATGGCAACACTTTGATTTCAGGCGAATTTTTGAATTTGACATTTAACGTTCACTAGATTTATTGTTTGTTCTCTGCGAACTTATCATTTGGTTTGGCTTTTTGACAGATGTTATGAAGAGAACCCCGTACATTTAATGCTGTCGGTACGTGTTTTAGAGGTATAATGGTAATGTTGCTGATAATAATATTCTTTTAGAATTTTATAAAATATATTATGATAAAACTGTACTAACAGACAGAACAATTAGTCATAATAGACCTGATATAGTTTTACATGACAAAATTAAAAAAATAACTTATATCATTGATGTAGCTATTCCAAATTCTTGTAATATTCAAAAAACTGTTTCTGAAAAAATAAGAAAATACACAGATTTAGGAAATGAGATTAAAAGAATTTGGCATTCTCGGACTATAAAAATATTACCATTTGTTATTTCGGCTACTGGCATTATACCTAGGTCTCTCATTCAAAATTTAGGCATGTTAGATTTGTCAAAGAATTTATATATAAAAATGCAAAAATCAGTCATTTTAAATACGTGTAGGATTACAAAAGATTTTTTAAATATCTATATTGACGGATCAGTAGGGTTTATAGGTTCAATTAGGAATTCCACAGAGCCGAACCCTCTGATATGAAAATATCTGGAGTCGGTGAATTATTTTCTCATTTGGTCTCTGGTAGGTTGGCATGTTGTTCTTGTATTGTTTTGTATTTATAATACTTATATAGTGCAATTGCATAGCGTGGATTCACTAGATGATCATTTGGGAAGTGTGTGAAAGGGTTTAGTTTTTCCTGTGGGGAAAATTTAACCCGGACATTTAAATCTGGTGCGTATAAAAATTATTTTAATTTTAAGAATATTATTATAATTTACAAGTTTAGTAATAATACTATTAATATAATTTACAAGTATATTACATTGGATTTAGTAATATAGACGTTGAACATTTTAATGATTTATGATCAATAAGATGGATCAAGGAAAAAATATGAGATGTAATATTTTTGATGTGCCTCGTTATTCTCCTGTGCCATTCGTGTGGAAAACGTTCTTTTTTTTAATCGTATTTTTGAAAATGGTTTCAAAAATACGATTAAAAAATAAATTTAAAAAAACAGAATGTCTTAGAATATTTGCCTAAGCCGAAATTTTTTAAAAAAAATGTGATGCAAGTGACCTATTAAAAGCATTGTTCACCACAATCACCACCCAGAAATGCCATACATAATATACCTACCACCGTTAATGTACATAATATGTACAGGTACTATTATTATAAAATATATTTGTTAAACTGTGTATAGTATAAATTGTTATAGGTACCCACTGTGTACAGTACCAACCTGTGAATAGGTACCTACCTATGTGTAATTAATCACTTTTGAACTAATCATTGTAATTAATTGCTAATGAAGACTAATTAAGAAATCAGATATCAACATGGTTAAAAGGCGCTAATGATTAATTCGCATCTTTGATGGAAATCTGAGTTTATTTCTTAATAATAGAAATTACATCATCACGACTCACGGCACCACATTACAATAAGACTTGTCATAATATAAATAGTCTGGATCGTCGCCGCCATGACACATTATCATACATATTGTTTTGTCACGTAGATGCAAATATTAATAAGATTAAGCTTAGAATAATAACACTAGGACTAGACAAAAATAAAGTAACATTCCAAAGATAGAAAAAACTTCAAACTAGATTATCGATGGCTTGGAGTCAAATTTGTTTCTCCATACAAATCAAATTCTCCAGAATTTAGAGATAAAAGAAGGAAAAAATTGTAACGCAATGAAAAACTGATTTTCACTGTATACATAGGCATTTGTTTTGTCTATGTGTAGGGGAAGGCAGGGTAATCACGAACGCTGGGTAATCCCGAACACAGCAATTTAACTATGTTAGAAAGAGATGGCAACATTTTACTCATCGCCATCTTAGAAATCACGCCGCCACTAGTGCCAGGCTGCCAGGCGGACAGTGGAGTGCTACAGACATAGACGTATACCACGTTCAAGTTATGAATAATTATAATACTTCGTTCTTTTCGTTGCAATTTTTCCATAAATGAAACTCAGTGTAACTTACCAATTACTTGTAGTGCCAATACGACATTTACAGTTTAAGATTTTATCACTATTATCAGATGCGGCCGAGCTAAACATAACCTAAAGTTATAAATCATTTTTTGTTGTTTTACTTTAAAGGGTATTGACGAACGAACTGAGTGGGTCAATCTCGATCGTTCGGCTTTGTCTCACGTAGTATAAAAGAAGCAAAGTACAACAAAAAATTGCAAAACAAAAGAAAGAAGCTCACCAAAAACAAATAATAAGAATCATATTAAAAAGAATCAAATCCGAAAAAGGCGAAGAAGCAAATCAAAAAAAGAAGCTGACAAAAAGCGGGAAAGTAATAAAAAAGTTGTAATGAATTTTTAAAATATTAAAGATTTTTGTTCTGACAATGACAATGTGAAGAAAAGAAAGACACAAAAGAGAACAAATAAAATATAGATTATTATTGGATTTTTTTAATGAAAAATACGGAGACAGCCCACTTGGTGACGATTGGATCGAGTGCTATGTTTGTATAAACTGGGCACAGATGGGCAATCGTCTTCCTTTGGCTACCGTTGTGATCTTTGCCACACACAATGATCTCAAATTTAAGTTAAATTGTGACTTATCTATCATATGTAATCTCATTATTAGGCTAGTCTGGGTCAATGGCGAACGATCGCAATTGCCCCACTAGGTGTCCGTGATTGCCCGACCAGTGTCAGGTAAACACGAACACTAAAGTGTTTGTTTTTGTTTAAAAGGTTGATTATATAAACATAAATTAATAATGTTGATTATAATAATCTAAGTATATTAATGTACCTTTCAGAAGTACTTATTAAATTTATCCTATATCTCGTATCTTTGGATTTATTTCCAAACTCCCTTAGGTATTCGTAATTACCCCGCCTTCCCCTAGATCTAGATGATTGAAATGATGTGAGTTATGCCATATTTTTACACCCAAAAGTCGACACGATATCTTAATTTTGAGCTTTTCTTAAGAACTTATTTGTGTCGGCAGTTAAAAAGTTCCCAGCGTAGTCAATGAAAACTACCAGTGCAAAAAATGGGTTGGGTTGGCGAAAATGGCGACGGGTAATTTAAAGTTTTACTAAAAGACAATATAACATAATTTCAACTGCGGCATCTGTTCCTACTACATACTGGAGGCAAAGGAACTATAGATTTCGTAGATTTTCCAAGCCCCTGAATATTAAATGCCTACCCGCAAAGACCTTGGGAGAATGTGTTCATCAATTTTAACAGATTTTCCCATTGGAATCATTTTATATCATAGAGACAAAAACAAACAAGAAATACAATTTATCTATACAAAGAAGAGTACCCGGTGTGGCGTTGTGGGTTTGTTTTTTACACAAATCTACGCAGTTTTTTCCGAGATAGTCAACCTCCTAAACAAAATCGATATTTTTCTGATTCGACATTTCGCAGATTACTCGAAAACTTGTCAGGTCGTGAACCGCTATCATGGCAACCTGTCAACAAAGCAACTGAAAAGCGACCGCTGCGCCGTGGCAGTCGCGTTTCAGTCGCGTTTCAGTTGCGGCTCAGGACCTGTCAATGTTTTAACATGCCAGATCAGAAAATATCGATTTTGTTCCGGAGATTGACTGCGATTGCGTCGACAACTGGCTCTCCACGATCGGATGGCCTAAGAGTTTACGATATATTTGGATTCAATGAAAGTTTCTCGAATACATACATGGTATTGTGATCTGGAAGTGATTTTGAATTTAATTAATCAAAATGTAACTAATTTTGGAAAACTTACATTTTCATGGCTGTTTTCCAAGATTGGGGTCGGGATTCGTTTCACAATACATCTGGCTAAACGGCTCAGTGATTCAGAAAAAAATTCTTCAAAATATCACTAATTTTGAAAAATTACCATTTTCATGGCTGGGGATTAATTATACATGTAAGTTGGGGCTCGCGATTCGTTTCAAGATATCTCTGTTTCTATGACTCCGATTTGATGGGCGTTTTCGGATGCACACCGACGTGGTTTTGTGAACTGGAAGTGGTTCCGAAAAAATCGTCAAAAAGTCAGAAATACAGAAAAACTAGCTACGTTAAACTACTCAAACTAGCTTGAAATTAGATGTCGGCAGTCATTTTCTAAGCTCGACCCCAAGCAGTGCGTTTCGAATAGCCCATTCACACCATTCATTTATCGTTCATTTCGTGATTTCTTTCCGCCTCTTTCCCTCGAAATGAACCGTGTGAACACGAAAGTGAATAGAGAGAGTTCCGAATGAAGCATTCCAACAATGTTGGAATGCTTCCTTCGGCACTGTTCACTCGCAACCGGAATTTAATATCACGTGATGCGAATGATGTGTGTGAACACTCAAGTGAACAGTCTTTCACTCGCAAATTAGTCGGCCGAAATGTTCTGGCGTGAGGACGAGTAGCCGGAGCGGCTTAAACGTCAAAATGCTCCGTTTAGTTCACTTTTCGAAATAACTCCTACACGTCTCATAGAAATCGTTGTTTCTCCCTTACTATCATAGTGAAAAATATGATCTAAACGGTATTGGAAAGAGAAAATAATGCTCTATATATTCAATATAACGATTAACCACAAACGAATACGAATGTACACTTCTATGGAACCAAAGTTTCTGATCGAGTTTGAAAAAAAAATTATGAAACATTGTGAATTTTTTATGAATTATTTTTATATGAAACGATAAAAAAGTGAGGTGACAGAAACGTTTATAATTTATTTGTCTAACAAAATAAGTGTGTGTTTTTATATTTCTTTTGTTAACCAGTAATTTTAGATAGAATATAAAGCAAGGAGAGCCATTTTTTAAACTTTTACAAGTTTATATTAAAAATTACTCTATTTAAAAAATTACGTGGTTATTTCTAATAATAAATTTTGGAAGCATATTTTATCACCTTTCCAAAACAGTTTTTAGTTTTTGGATACGTCAATAAATATTCCATTTATATGGATTTTATTGCAAGCCGAGGCCTATTTTGGAATATAAATATTTTCATGGTGCAAAAATAGTGGTAGATATCAGTTTTCAGGTTAATATTTAACCATATGTTCATTTTATGGTGCTGAAATTTATTTACTGTTTACAAGAATCGCCAATTTCTCGTAATTTAGTTCGACGTTATCGGAAATGTCAATTGAAATCGTAAATATTCCCGAACATAGCCGTCAGCGCCGGACGAATTCCAATGCGGCCGCGACTACTCTCGACGACTTCGCAGCCAGAATGTCAAGCAGGGATTAGGGATGGACGATATACATCGATGTATTATAAACACTCGATGTATTGTAACGATGCATCGTATTGAAGCGATGTATTTTGAATACTTCAACATCGAATATATATCGATGTTTTTTTATTCGATGCATCGAATACGAAAAGTTTTTTTTTTTTACTTTTATTGTTGCCAGTACGCGGTTTGTTGTATTCCAACAAGCGATACGCAAAATACGGGGCTGTTTGTTTAATAAGAAGCACTGCTTCCATTGTTTCAAAGTTCGACAACCCCCCCCCCCCCCCCGACGCGTGTTTTGATTTGTACCACCGAAATATAGGGAATTTCACATAAGAAATCAGAAATACATCGATGTATTGGAAACATCGATGTATTTCTCAATACATCGTATTAACATCGATGCAACCATTCGATGCATTACATCGGAAAAAAACATCGATGTATTTTTTGAATGTCCATCCCTAGCAGGGATGTTCTGCCCAAAAAAATTATTTCCCTAGATTTCAAGGTGAAATTTCCCTAGAATTTCCCTAGATTTCGGGGTACCACCTCGGCATATGAAAAATCGTGTCTAAGGGGGGGGGGGGGGTCAGATAGTTGTTTTAAAAAGTTTTATTTTCTATGTACATTGGTTACTTCATTTTTTTTTTATTTAAAAAAAAAGTTTTATAAAATTGTTCAAAACAAAATACATAATAATCATTGTGTATACTGTGCTTTTCCAAATAAAACACTTTTTGCTAAGTGAAATAATAATTTTAAAGTATGTATACTCCCACCACTGAATTAGAAACGGAATTCCAAATTTAAAAAAAACACTTGGCAAAATAAAAATCAACCGCAAAACTTTAATTTAATTTTTTTTGTTCATGGGTCCCCATTTAGATTCATAAAATCATTTTGAGTTGTCAGTGATAAAAATAACATTTCTTGATAACATTGGGTGTAAGTACATCAACAATTCATCAGATTCATGGGAATCCCAAAAAATATGTAGGTATGTGATACCAGTGATAATGTCATATGTAATAAAAATTTTGCCAGAGTTCGAAATTTCCCTAGATTTTGTGCTAATTTCCCTTTTTCTTAAAAAGCATATTTTTCTCCCCTAGATCTAGGGAAATTTCCCTAGACATACCATCACTGATGTCAAGTGAACTCTTCCGTCGAAGGAACCGTGTGAACACTCGGTGAAACGAGAATGGAACATTTCATCGAGTAAACCTTCATCCGAGTGATCCTTGTGACTTCAGCTTAATAGCCCATTCACATGATTCATTTATCGTTCATTTCGTGATTTCATTCCGCCTCTTTCCCTCTAAATGAACCGTGTGAACACGAAAGTGAATAGAGACAGTGCCGAATGAAGCATTCCAACAATGTTGGAATGCTTCCTTCGGCACTGTTCACTCGCAACCGGAATTTAACACCACGTGACGCGAATGATGTGTGTGAACACTCAAGTGAACAGTCTTTCACTCGCAAATCAGTCGGCCGAAATGTTCTGGCGTGAGGACGAGTAGCCGGAGCTTAAACGTCAAAATGCTCCGTTTAGTTCGCTATTCGAAATAACTCCTACACGTCTCATAGAAATCGTTGTTTCTCCCTTACTATCATAGTGAAAAATATGATCTAAACGGTATTGGAAAGAGAAAATAATGCTCTATGTATTCAATATAACAATTAACCACAAAATAATACGAATGTACACTTCTACAGAACCAAAGTTTCTGATCGAATTTGAAAAAAAATTATGAAACATTGTGAATTTTTTATGAATTATTTTTATATGAAACGACAAAAAAGTGAGGTGACAGAAACGTTTATAATTTATTTGCCTAACAAAATAAGTGCGTGTTTTTATATTTTTTTTGTTACCAGTATTTTTAGTTAGAATAAACGCAAGTAGAGCCATTTTTTAAACTTTTAAATGTTTACATTAAAAATTATTCTATTTAAAAAATTTCGTGATTATTTCTAATAATAAATTTTGAAAGCATATTTCATCACCTTTCCAAAACAGTTTTTAGTTTTTGGAAACGTTAATAAATATTCCATTTATATGGATTTTATTGCAAGCCGAGGCCTATTTTGGAATAAAAATATTTTCATGGTGCAAAAATACTGGTAGATATCAGTTTTCAGGTTATTATTTAACCATATGTTCATTTTATGGTGCTGAAATTTATTTATTGTTTACAAGAATCGCCAATTTCTCGTAATTTAGTTCGACGTTATCGGAAATGTCAATTGAAATCGTAAATATTCCCGAACTTGGCCGTCAGCGCCGGACGAATTCCAATGCGGCCGCGACTACGCTCGACGACTTCGTAGCGAGAATGTCGAGTGAACTCTTCCTTCGAAGGAACCGTCTGAACCACGGACATATGAATATATCTGGACCTGCCCTAAGTGATAAAAACGTATTATTTCCCCCTCCACATGGCGCCGGCTGTAGCTCCTCCTTGGAACCGGTTCGCTCCATGGGGAGGGGATATAGCCTCGCTTGAATCTAAAATGTGTGACGTCATCATTCTTGCCGTGAACAGCGAGAAGCTGACATCCATACATTTAACGAAATAACGGCAGCTTGTGCTATACAATATATCTACGTATCAATGTACACATAGCGAATGTGGGCGGTACTCCAATGTGCTCGTCGCTGGTTACAGGGGTAAGTAAATTATGAAACATTTGTAAAAGTGTTTTAACTAAACACGGAAACAAAATATTGATATGTGTATTGGCGCGAGTCTTTTTGGGGCGAGCATTTGGCCTTAGCAAATATGTTTTGAACGTGGCAAGCAATTCGCGCTCCCATGTAAAAAGGTCTATTCATTCAAAGCAGATTTTGCTTTTAAGAACTAAATGGTGATATTGTAATGCGAGATGCCTATATACTGTCAGATTGATTGTTCAACGAATGACAGTCATCTTTCCCCCCTTCGCTCTCCATAGTTTAGTTTTACCCCTCATCTGTAACTGCTTGTCTATTCATTTGGATGTCTATGGTCTGAACACTCGATGAAACGAGAATGGAACATTTCATCGAGTAAACCTTCATCCGAGTGAACCTTGTGACTTCAGCTTAAGAAAGATAATATAATCTTACCACAAAATCTACTTTTTGCAGTTTTTTTGTTTCCTCTTCAGATCATAATTTTTAGCAAGAATCCAAAATTTCAGCCGTTTCGGCGCCATATAGCCTGGGAGAAATGCTACTTTTCGTAGATTTTTCAATGATTCATCTTCAGACCACAATTATAAGTTATTTATATAAAATATCCAAAATTTCAACCGGTCGACCCAAGCCTTGCATTTGGCCCCGTAAGAATGATGATTCTTTCACAATTGCAGATTTTTCGATGATTCTTATTCAGACCTTAATTTTTAGCAAGAATTCAAAATTTAAAAAAATATATGAAAATGATAATTTTTCAAATTTTAAGATATTTTAATAGTTTTTTTTTCAGCTTCAACGCATGTAAAGCATCCAAACGATTTGAATCGGAGCTTTGAAACCAGAGATATCGTGAAATTACCCGATTCCAACCTTGCAAAACACCCAAGAACATGTACATTTTTCAAAGTTAGTGGCATCTTAAGATTTTTTTTTATGAATCACTACAGATCGTAAAAACATCCGAAAACGTCCACTTAATCGGACACATAGAACCAGTTATCTTTTAACGACTCCCGTCTCCAACTCTATGTAGGTATTCATAATGTAGGTACCTACAGTTCCATTCGTTACTCCTTCATTGAACAAAAATAATACATAATTGAAATAAAATAAATGACAATAAAACAATTTTGTTTAATTCCACTTAATTATATTTTTTCCAACCGGTTTCGTTTCAACCTTCCTAATAATATATTTTATTCATCCTGTTGAAGGTTCAGGTCTCCTTATTATAATTATACATACCCACAAAGTGTTGGTTACAGTGAAAATTTAAAAAATTCAACGATGTGTTCCGATGAGGTTTTACGACATTTTATGTAAATGTATAGGATTATTTCCAGGTTGATAAATTTATCCAGTTGACCTACAAAATAAGATGATGAAAAACTTCGCTTTTCTCTCCTCAAAACAGAATGTGACAGTCTCGACGAAATTTTGCATAGGTACTTGGCGATCAAATAAGGGGTCGTCCATTAATCACGTGAGGCTCGAAAGGGGGGGGGGGGTTCGGAAAAAATCACGAAATATCACGAGGGGGGGACGTTTGTATAATGAGATATCACGTGTATTTATTTTTCGTGGTAATATTCTGAAAATTTCAATAAACTTTGTACTAAAAAAAAACATGTGATTTTGGGTAGGGCGGAGGTTAGTTTAAAACCTCACCACATATCACCAGGGGGGGGGGGTTTAAAAAGTTGCTAAAAAACGTCACGTGATTAATGGACGACCCCTAAGAGGTAAATTACTATCTATGTTCTACATCATTTCGAAAACTCTGCGATTTCAGCTAGTTGAAAACTATTCTTAAAACAACTGTTAATTACGTCAAATTGTGAAAAAGTGAACCATGTCTAACTAACTAACCATTACGCCATTTCCCCGCAGGGGTAGGCAGAGAGGACGGACCGCCAAACAACTCGATCTTGGCACTCGATCGTGAACCATGTCACAGTAAAATATTACGTTGTTTAGGTTTACTCTTTAGATTCTGATGCATACTGATGGGCAGGAATATTGACAGGTCATTATTTGTAATAATTCGAAGTAGAGAGTGATTCATCGGAATCCTACGCAAGGTCGATAGATCTATCTACCAGTGTATTATAATATTATCTGTACTGTAATAGTGGGCAGTGGGTTGGGTATAGGTCAGTTAGTTACAGATCCGTGTTTTTATTCAAATTTGAATGTCTGCATAATATATCGCAGTTTATACAGGTAAATCGAAAAGCAAATAACGAAACGTCAATTTTCTCGAGTGTGAGAATGGTATTGAGAACTTTTGGTATTATAAGGTAACTACTTTTGGGTTATGGTTTTATTGCATAATGTGGAAAATTAAAAAAAAATTAAAAATAGAAAATAAACACAAAAACAAAATATTTGAAAAATGGTCGTAAAACATTTAAATATGTGCCTATATGAACTTGGCAAAATTAATAAAATAAAACACGCATTTTGGCGATGCTTTTTTTCTGTTTTTTCCTTCCCTGAAAACACAATCGGCTCAGCATTCCCAATGATGACAAGGAGCCGAGAAAAACATCAGAACTTCCCCTATTACCATTCGAAAAATGTATAATACTAGCGAGTTCCCGGCATGCGTTGCAATTTGAACGCCACTAATAAAGAAATTGTTTCTCCCTGCGTGTCCTTTTCCATTCGTCCCGTTCCCCTTCCGCCTCCCCTTCCCCTCCCATGACCCCTTCCCCTCATGCGTTCCCCCTCCACCTTTCACGTCTTCTCTCTCCCCTATCCGTTCCCCCGTCTCGTGAACACCCCCCCGCGTTCTCCTCCCCTCTCCCGCGTTCCATATATTCAGTCACGGTACATTCCGTTTTCAAACAGCTCGCGTGCTACCCATTGCAATTTTTTTGTACAAATTTTCATTTTTCATATATTACAAACATTCATTTTGTATATTATAAGAACAATAAATCAAATTTGGTACCTAATTCTTGATTAGATTGAAAGTATTCGATTTTGGATAGTATCATAGGTGAGTAGTGAGTAGGTACTTTAATTAAATTCATAAATTTGGAGAATTTATTCGAAAAATCGACGGTTTGCAAAATGTCAATCTGTAGTTGTGACATTTTTTACAGTTTCGTAAGAGTTTTTGTAATGAAATCTTTTAGTATTGTAATAATCCAGAAACCTTCACGAGGGTGGAAAGAAGATATTTTGAAAGTTTCAAACATCTCCTGTGTTTAATGTAGCAATACATAAACCACAAACAAACATGCAAGCAAACATACATTCATTTATATATATACACACTAGCAGACCCGGCCACACGTTGCTGTGACTAACGAAACACAACGCCACGCCATTACCCAACATTTATAACCAACGCCATTTGTTAATTCAAATCCACATCGCCCGCTTGCCAGCCCACTCCGTTCATTTATATATTTCAACCAATTATATACCTAAAAATGTTCCTCATGAATCACTCTATCTATTGGTGAAAACTGCACGAAAATCCGTTGCTTAGATAAAAATATCTAAGCGCACAGACAGTAGCGACTTCATTTTATATTACGAGTAAAGATGAGTGTCCGACCTAAACAGGACTTTCTACCGAATTCGAATCTTCGGTAGCTGTCTCAGTTTCGGCCGAAACCGAAACTTTTTTAGACATGTTAAAAATCTATTGTTTACTGAAATTTGGCTTATTTTTTATACTTATTGTGATGTTCTTTTATTGTGGCCTTACTAGCCACACAATAAAAATTAATAGATAAAACGTAAGTTCTTCGTCCTTTATTGTAATGTACAATGGATTCAATGAGTAGTATATTATTTGTCTCGATAGCGACTGATTATAACGGAAGTTAGAATGGATCTGGCAGCTAGAAGTGTGTCGTTCCGGCCGGAACGAATCCAAAGATTCCGAGTCCGAATGCGTTTGATTCGTTCCGAGTCCGCAAAATGTTATGAATCAGTTCCGGAGTCGCTCGCACTCGGGCGAGGTTGACGCGGAAGGAGGTGTGCGACGCGGGCCGGGCGGCAGGAATCATTTACGGGAGGAGGTGCGCGGCGCAGGCCGGGCGGGGATTTGTCACTCGGGAACGAGTGACAGAGTGAGAATACAGGACTTATTCACGGGATGAGGTGTGTGGCGCAAGCGGGGCGGCGTTGTATTGCTCTAGCGGGGCGCGATGACAGCGTGAAAACATTTTTCGAAAAGAAATAGCATTATATCTTAGTCAAAAGATAGCAAGGAGCACTGCTTTTTACCTTTTGTCGGTCATCACGGAGCAAATTTGCCTTCCCGCAAGTTCGCGCCGGTGATACTCTGGTGAATTACTAGTTTTATGAAGAACGTAAAATATCTAACTAACCATCACGCCGTTTCTCCGCAGGGGTTTTTCTCATTCCTGAGAGGAATGACCGCCAAACAACTCGATCTTGGCACACACTCCTTGCCTCACTCACATTCATACATCGTCTCAAACATACTCTTCTTTTATTCTGACTTTTGACATGGCCCGACTCAAGTATCTGATTCACTTGATCTTGCCATGTCTTCCCCGGGCGTCCCCAACATCTTCCACCATTCACATTTTGGCATATATTCTCCTTACACTACTTTCTTCGTTCATTCGCTCTACTTGCCCAAACCATCTGAGGGTCCCCTTCTTAACCTTACTCATTATGCTTACATCAGCCTTACATTATTTGCGGATCTCCACATTTCTCTCACGATCATACATAGTTTCACCACATATACGCCTCAGGGATCTCATTTCAACAGCATTCAGTTTACTTTCATCCTTCCTCTGCCGGTTCCATGGCTCACTGCTATACAAGGACTCCACTGTTCGTAAGTTTCAAATTTATCGTAAATATCTTACACGGTTCTCATAAAGCCGACAAAGATATCACTCATGTCAAATACATTATTATTAGCTATATAAAGATAAGACTTCTCGCTCGCAATAAACAATAGCATGTTAATGTACACACGCCCGGCTACTTAAACACATGATTCCTTAACTCCGTAACGTTCCACGATTCCACCGAGTACGGCGAGTTCAGCTGAATCAACTCTCGGCATTGAATCAGCAGGAGTCAAATTGAGTTTGGTTCCGGCCGATTCAACGACTCCGGCGGAGCGCCACAATGAGTTTGGTTCGGCGAGTCCGGCGGAATCAACTCTGGCATTGAATCAGCAAGAGCCAAACTGAGTTTGATTCCGGCCGATTCAACGACTCCGGCGGAACGCCACAATGAGTTTGATTCGGTGAGTCCGGTGGAATCGCCGGAATCAAAGGAGCGAGTCCAGTGAATCGAGTCCACTCAGTCGAATATAGGTCCGGAATTGATTCCGTAAAATGAGTGAATCAACCCACTTCTACTGGCAGCTGCCACAGACTAGAGCGCTGTCCCGGCTCGTAAGCCCTTTCGGCAACGTTCGGCGGACCCGAACATTTCCGAATTACTACATGGATATAATTGCATATATCACACTTATACAAACAGTTAACATGTGTTAAATGAAATAAAAAAGCAATAATTGAAGTATGTGAAATTATAATTATATACAGGATCACTAAAAATTAACAAACATATTAACTACTTCTTCGAACAAAAATTTGTCAATAATCAACACTTGTGTACGTTATAAAGGAATAACCTCATTAATTAAGTATTTTAATTTAAAGTGCGTCTACAATCACAACATTCTTAAGGCTAAATTTACCATTTATTGAGATCTTTTGCAGGGTTTCGTTGCGGCCGAAGGTTCGGCAGAAAATCTGCCAAAACCGAAACTGATGCCGAAACTTGCCGAAACCGAAAACGAACATTCGGTCGGTCACTAGTAAAGATACAGATAATGTGGGTCCTTTGGTCCTTTCCTACCGAAAATCCACAAAACATCGCCGCCGCGCAGTCTAAAGGTGAATCCGGTTGGTTGTTCCGATTTGGGTAATATACGAGTAGGTAGACAGGTACTGAATTACATCACCGCCAATCCGGTTCGTGATTAATTCGATTCAAGATCAATTTGGATTTGTGACGTCTACTGACGTCATAATTACGACACCGACATAAATCATTATTTCCCAGATGTGTCTACGACACTCACTGAAACGAATCAATAGAATGTGTGTCATTGTCACTTTGGTATATTTGGTCGGTTAATGTATGCAATTTTAATGCAGTTCCGGAATTATTGCATTCCCTTTTTAGCGCATTCATCATAAATGGTTGAATGAATATTGTCTACTTTGTAATATTGTCATTGCGGTTGTTCTACGATATGGGAACTAGATGCGCTATTATTATTTCATAGTAATTTTACAATATGTACGTCACTTTTCCCGGCACTGCAGATTCTAGAAATATCTTTTTTTATTGTGTGAAACCGCATAAATTCTAAAAAACTTTTCTAGCTACCCGATACGTAGGTACTCTGTGGAATCCCCATATTTGGTAAATTATTATTTTTTTAACATTAGCTTCACACACCAGGCCCTAAGGAAAATAATAAGTTCCCTCAGAGCCTACGTCTTGTTTGGGGATGCTGTGTAGAAGGTCTTTTAACGGAAAGGATGAAGAAGAAATTTCTGGAACCAAAGAGGTATGAGGAGTAGGTAGGAATCTGAGGGTCAGAGAGTCCAGGAGTGACGGTTGCCTGAATCCATCCTTTCCACTGCAAGGCGATGGTTCAAGAGAGTCAGGCAGAGATTAAAAGGTCTCCCTCAGTCAGTCTCTCCCGATCTTGCCCACCACATAGTGGGGGTACAAAAGATCTAGACAAACGTCACCCGCCTTGCTAAGTCACCAAACCAAGTGATGGGATTTCAAGTGGCAGAGGTGTTGATTATCCAATAAATGGATCCAGGGGCGGCGGTATCCATAATCGACTCACAAATTATATATTTGGAAATTTTGAAGTTAAATGTGCGGGGAGATAAGTAGAGAGATGGGGAAGAGGAAGTTATAGCATAACACTTTTGAAACCCTACAACATTCCAACTGCTCCCAATTTTTCGAAGGCCGTGGGAGGACTGTTGCATTCCCAATATTTGGGGTAGGTATGCTGTAGGACTCAAGTTTTTATTTATTTTTTATTTAGTAACTATATATTTATTATTTTTTATATGAAACATGTTAAGTATATATATATAAAATAGAAAATGTATTCGTAGTCCTCCTCACTAGGAGATCCTGTGCTGAGGGGGACTATGCTTTGAATAAGTTTTCAACGACTTCTATGGTTTAACTTCATTGTTTGGATAAGGTTTTCCAGAAACTTCTATGACGATGTTTTAAGTATACTAGTAAGTTCATTTTCCGATAGTTCCATCAGCCAACATTTAATGTCCTTAATGTAGCTATTTTTTATTTTAATTTATTTGATAGTAAGTGGGAGTTTGTTATATAACTTTACTGCTAAAAATTCAGAACTTCTTTGTCCAAATGAAGAGTTACACTTTGGTATATTAAGTACCTATGTCTATGAATCATTTTTGTGGTGATGTACTAGAATGTTTTTGGCATAGATTTTCTGAATGCTTGGAACATCAAACTGTTTAAAAATTTCTGTTGTTGGTTTAGTAGGAGGCGTCTACTAATATCTACAGGAATTCCAAAAACTGAAAAAATCGAACTAATATCTATGAGAAGGAAAGTGTTGACGAATATCTACAGCTCAAACTGTTGACGAATATCTATGAGAACCAAAGTGTTGACGAATATCTACAGCACTGGCAGAGGTTGGATTTGCAATTATGTATAGCATATTGGAATAACGTAATATTGCGTATGCAGTTTAAAAAACTTAATTTATGTAAGTATGTATGTAAAAATCCCTAATATCGGACTATTGGACACATTTAGCTGATTAATCCAACCTACGCTCTGTATATATTAGTCAACACTCTGAAGTTCGTAGATATTAGTTCAACATATGAGCTGTAGATATTCGTCCGACATACAGGCTGTAGATATTAGTATCTGGGGTCCCTTTAGTATGGTCTTTATGGTGCAATTCTGAGTTACCTTAAGTTGCTTTATGTGTTTAGATATTTCAATATCTTTGGTTTAGATGCTTCTGAGCCCCATCCTATTACTCCATATTCCAATCGAGAGTGGCATAAAGCATAATAAGTAAGTGGAAAGAATAAGAATATACGTCAGAGAAAGATTTGAAAATACCTGACTATTCAGAAAAGGTCACTAAAACACAGCTGGAGGCTAGAACTATTTCAAGCGGCGTTTCAATTCAGGATGAAATTCGGAGTTGAATAGTACCAACTAAGATGAATCTAATTTTTTGCGTTTATGTATTTAGTTTAGTTTGGTTCAGTCTGTAAATGTGCTGAATGCACTTGAATGAACCCAGAGAATGGCAATGTGGAATACAAAATTTTCGTGCGCGTTATTTTGAGATTTTTACGGGCGTTTGAAAATGTACCAAAAGTCCCTGAAAAAATTAATCACTAGAAATGTGATTTGAAAGAAAACAGCTGTATGTATTATACAGGGCGTACTTGACTTACTTTGAAGCCATGTTTAATGAAGATCTCACTAGTAAACCGTGCTGAGGTTTAAAACTTTTGGTTTGTTAATCCAAAACTTTACACTAGCGCCTATTTCCCGAGGAAGACATTCGCAAACTTTTTGAACACTGTCTCAAAACAGAAAATTTTGCATTTCAGGGTGAGCTTTTTGGGTAAGTGGAAAGAGTTGTGATGGGCAGTCCGTTGTCGCCAGTTCTAGCTAACTTATTTATGGAGAAGTTTGAAGAAGTGGCACTCGACACAGCTTTGGCTGTTCCAAAGGTATGGTAGCGTTATGTCGAAGATGTCTTCGCCTTTTGGCTTCATGGAACAGAGAAAATGAACGAATTCCTAAACCATCTTAATTCTCTTAACAGTAAAATTAAGTTCACAGTGAAGCTGGAAAATAACCACAAAATCCTGCCTTTTCTAGATGTGGAAGTGATGCGAAAAGAACATGGTAGCCTAGGACACACAGTGTATAGGAAACCAACGCATACAAATCGGTATCTACATGCTGATTTGTATCACCACCCAGCGCAGAAGAGAGGACTTATCCATACGTTGGTAACCCAAGCGACCAGAATATGTGAAGAACCAAAAATCGGAGCGGAACTTACAAAGCTCTCTGATGCACTGGAGCGTTACGGTTACCCGGCAAGGCAGACCAGACAAATAATAAGAGCCAAAATACAATACAAGAACAACATGTCAACCTACCAAAGACCAAATGGGAAAATAATTCACCGACTCATTTTCATATCAGAGGGTTCGGCTCGGTAGAACTCCTAGCTGGACCGATAAATCCTACTGATCCCTTAACATAGGCGGATTTAGGGGGGCACGGGGGCACGTGCCCCCCCCCCCAGACGGTATTTTTATGTACTATGGAGATTCCATCATAGAAATTGTTGATTTTTTTGCCCGTCAGGCCATTGGCGTAGCTAGCGTGGGTGGCACCCGGGGCGGAAAACGTGGTGTAATAAACGTGTTATCAAAAAAAAGTTCTGCTATGAAATTATTATCATGCTTGACAGATGTTTCGCCAAAATTATCAAACTTCAGAACCCTTCGACTTTCAGAGGGCGAAACAGCTGTCACGCGTACATATAATTACGTAGCATAACTTGTTTATAATAAACTGTTTTTTTATAGATTAAACAATAATATTATTAAATAATATATAAAAAATATAAAATTAAAATGGAGTTCTGCAAAATAAACTGGATAACAATAAATAAATTGCTTTTGACTAATAGGTTACGAAATGGGAAGCCAGAGAAATATTTGAGATTGAACATAAGGGGGCATACATTAATTACGTGAGCTCAAAAGGGGGGGGGCGGGGGTTCAGCAAAATCTCACGTTACTTGAAAAGAATATACGAAGTGGCCCAAAATTATCTCACCAAGGGGGGGGGGGGGGTCCAGATTGGAGGAAAAACTGCTCACGTAATTAATGTACGCCCCCTAATTACCTATGTAGTGTTGGGTAAATAAGGATTTTTCTTCTAGATCAATGCTGATGTGATGAGGCTCGCGAGCTCATTTCAAGTGGCGATAAAGGATTTTCAACGGTTTCAGTTCTGCTTTGCAAAGAGGTTTAGTGAAAAATTTCAGTCTTTCTTCAAAGGCTAAATAATAAGATTTTTCTTACACATTCTTAAAAAACTAAATTTTGTGGATCGACAATAATTAGTGCAGAAAAAATTTTAGCTTCGCCGCGCAGCGCTTTCTTGACTAAGTTTATTTTAACTTTCCGAACAGTTGCCCGAAATTGCTAGTTGGTATTTTTTATACAATACTAGCAGACCGGGCCACACGTTGCTGTGGCTAATGAAACAACGCTATTACCCAACTTTTATAAAATCTACATCACCCGCTTGCCAGGTGCCCGCTGCCCGCTGCCTGAATTGAATACTTGAATTTCTCGGCTTTTCTCTACTATAATAAGCATGTATTATCTATATATAGACCTTCCTCTTGATTCACTCTGTCTATTGGTGAAAACCGCATGAAAATCCGTTGCGTGGTTTAAAAGATCTATGCTCTCATAAATTTTGAGCGACTTCATTTTATACTATGTAATGATAAATGTATTTCAGAATTATAAAAATCGACAGCATTTATTGTTTTGGCCTTGAAGATATAAAATTTTCGATCGCGGCCTCTATGATTTTACAAAACATTGCCACATCAACAAATGCAAAGTTAACCATGTCAAGCTTTGTATACCCTACCCCCTGTGGCCCTTAAACAAATTGAAATAGTTAAATAAGTCCTCCAGTTAAAAGGTTGATCATCACTATTCTAGGTATGTATATAATAATATAAACCAATAATTTTAAACTTTTTCCACTTAATCTGATCATAAGGCTGTATTCAGACTGGTTCTAGATTTATTTATGTTATATTTCTAGAACATATTATTTATGAGATGGTCTGAATCGCCAGAATTCTATATTGCTACAATAGCTTTTTATGAATTTGCTTCAAATTATTGAAGTTTTTAAGTGCATCTATTGGAAAACGGCCAATTTATTCCTGAAAGTCCAATTACCAAAATGTCTATTACGTTAGATTTCAAATTCGCTGTCTTTGAAGTGAGAGCTTTTCTCAAAATAAATCATGCACATCGAAACAAACCGATGAAAGCCAGACTATGCGAAAACAAAAACTTTAATATTATCAACGAACGTAGAGGAAAGTCGCATAATATGAGACAGATCTAATAAATATAATATGAGACAGATTCTAATAAAAGGTAAGAGATACTTTTCTTTTATTTTCCAATCAATTTCCGTTACAGCAATTGTAGGAACTAGATGATACGAGAAGACATAAGACGAAACAAAACGAGCCAGTAAGATACAGTTAGAAGAGATGAAAGCAAGAAAAGGTAAGACGAGGCAAAACGAAGCAAGAAGAAGCAAGAAGAGCCAAGACGAGGCGATAAGATCCCATAAGAGATAAGAAGAAGCAAGGAGAGGCAAGAAGAGACAAGAAAAAACAAGAAGAGACAAGAAAAGATAAAAAGAGATAAGAAGAGACAAGAAAAGCCGTGAAGAGACGAAAAGATCCAAGAAGAGGCAAGAAGAGACAAGGAGAGCCAAGAAGAGACAAGAAGAGATGAGAAGAATCAAGAAGATCCAAGAAGAGACAAGAAAAGACAAGAAGAGATAAGAAAGGACAAGAAGAGATAAGAAGAGACAAGAAAAGATAAGAAGAGATAAGAAGAGACAAGAAAAGCCGTGAAGAGACGAAAAGATCCAAGAAGAGGCAAGAAGAGACAAGGAGAGCCAAGAAAAGACAAGAAGAGACAAGAAGAGATGAGAAGAAGCAAGAAGATCCAAGAAGAGACGAAAAGATTCAAGAAGAGGCAATAAGACAAGACGAGCCAACGAGAAGATCCAAGAGCCGAGAAGAGGCAAGAAGAAGAAAGGCATAAAGAAAGGAAAAAAACATGAGGCTCAATCCATTATTTTATTCCTGCCGATCCTAAATTCAAATATTGGCTTATTAGGTTGCCATGTACACCGGTCCAATAAATTCCAACCTCCTTCCCATCCTCAGATCACGTGTTTCAAGTCTTAAGAGGACATAGGTAGAGAAACCCAGAAATATGTCATTTTCAAAAAAGTTTTTAGACGTATTGACTCTTTTCCACAAAAAATTATAAATGGATTTCGAAAGATTGTTCTTTTATCTAGCATAGTTATGTAATAAATTTTTAGAATTTTTTTTAATTTTTAGTATAATAAGGTTATTCCATAGGTCGTTGGCAGATTTGTTAAATTTTCAAAAAAGTTTTTGTATTATACCACACCCATTTCAAATAATGTAATCATGCAGTGAAATAAATCAATACATTATCTAGCAAAGTTATGTATTAGAATTTTAATTTTAGTTTCAATAAAATCATTAAAAAATATGTACGTACATGTGTTTCTTGACGAAAATTGGTCCATTTGTGTATTTATTTGCGCACTTATAAACTAATATATTTCATATTTTTTTACATACTTATTGTGCTAAGACATTATTGACAAATCATAAATAAGTTTGACCGAAAAATAATTTTGGGAAGCATTTAATTTTAATTAATTAACAGCTTTGCATTTGACGATTTTATCATAGCGCCGAAACACAAAATTTCGCAGTTCATTACGGTCCGAAACGTGGCCAGACGAGGACGTGTCCGCGTCGCTCTGAATTACAACAGTTTGAAATAATATTTTGGAAACGAAATGTAAATACATACGAATTCCTTGTTTCACGTTCGTAAAATCTACAGGGTTGACCGAATTTCATTTTCATTGAATATTTTTATGCAAAAAGTTTTATATTTAAAAATAAATGTTTTTATTTGTCCCTTATGATATGATACAAAAAACAAGAGTCCCAAATGCCCCATTTTTTTAAAGTAAAACTTCTTTACGCATGCTCGACACATGGGGTTAACTGGTGAATCGTTACGAAAAGTGGTGATTGTTACGAAAAGTGGTGCTGGTTACAAAAAATGACATGCGAACGGTAATCGATGCGAACAGTGATCAATTGCTAGGCGGGTCGGGCCTTTAGGCTCGCTTGTTATTCGTGTTATTGTTATATTGTTAATGGACTATTTGTCCGTAAATAAATAAATAAATAAATTATATACAGCGGGTACCCGGCATGCATGGGTTCGGAAGTTATGCGCGTACATACATTTCGGCGATTCATTTTCATTTATATACTAGCTGGTGCCCGGCATGCGTTGCTATGCCGTTCAACAAAAAATTGTTTCTCCCTGCGTGTCCTTTCCCATTCGTCCCGTTCACCTTCCGCTTCCCCTTCCTCTCCCGCGTCCCCTTCCCCTCAAACGTTCCCACTCCGCCTCCACCACCTTCCGACTCCCCACTCCACTCCTCTTCCCCCGTCCCGCCAACTCCCCTCACGAATTCCCTTCCCCCCTCCCAGGTTCCCCTCCCCCTCCCTGGTTCCCGTCCCTTTCCACCCGCGGCACCAATACCCAAGTTCCTATCCCCCCTCCCGCATTCCATACATTCAGTTCTGGTACATTTAGTTTTCAAACAGCTCACGTGCCACCCATTGAATTTTTAGTATACACATTTTATAATGCCAGAGCTCACCAGTAGTTATATACAAACCTTGTCCTGGCAATAACAAACACAACAAAAAAAGAATTATCCAATTTGGTGTAGTCGTTCGGAAGTTATGCGCGTACATACATTTCGGCGATTCATTTTCATTTATTAGCATTTATATATATGCCGGGTACCAACCTTTGCCATTTAATAACGAAATTATTTCTCCCTGCGCGTCCTTTCCCATTCGTCCCGTTCACCTTCCACCTCCCCTTCCTCTCCCGCGTCCCCTTCCCCTTTCGCGTTCCCACTCCTCCTCCACCTTCCTTCTCCTCACTCTACTCCCCCCCTTTTCCGTCCCGCGATCCCCCCTCCCGAGTTCCCCTTCCCCCTCCCATAATCACCTCCTCCCTCCCACGGATCCCCCTCTCGAATTCCCCTCTCCCCTCCCGAGTTCCCCTCCACCCTCCCGGGTTCCCCTCCCCCCTCCTGCATTCCATACATTCATTCCCGATACATTCAGTTCTCATACAGCTCGTGTGCCACTTATTGCAATTTTATTATACAAATTTCATGATGCCAGAGCTCGTGTCCTTTCCCATTCGTCCCGTTCCCCTTCTGCCTCCCCTTCCTCTCCAACGTCCCCTTCCCCTCTCCTCACTCCCCTCGCCCGCTTCCCCTATCCCTTAAACCCCCACCCGTTTTCCTCTCCCCCCTCCCGAGTTCCCCTCCCACCTCCCGGGTTCCCCTCCCCAACCCATCCCGCGGGCCCCCTCTCCCGAGTTCCCCTCCCTTGTCCCCCTCCCCTTCCCTCCCTCATCCTTCACCCCTCTCCCATCCGCCACCTCCTCCCGCATTCCATACATTCACTCCCGGTACATTCAGTTTTCAAACAGTTTTCGTGGCACCAATTGCAATTTTATATACAAATTTCATAATGCCAGAGCTCACCAGTATATACAGAAACCTTTAGTCCAGTCAAGGAAGGGGGTGTAGAGTGCGTGAGCAGGGACCTAAGCGATTCCTTCAGA
Organism: Limnephilus marmoratus; assembly: GCA_917880885.1. NCBI lineage: Eukaryota > Metazoa > Arthropoda > Insecta > Trichoptera > Limnephilidae > Limnephilus > Limnephilus marmoratus. Next base: position 41,619,018 of record OU862924.1, on the reverse strand, counting down.
AACTTGTTTAGGGTGCTTAGGATGTGAACATACTAAAAATCCTGACGTCTAGGTGGTGAGCTAGGGGGGGGAGGGGGAGGGGGAGGTCCCAATTTTCGGGTTTCCGCTTATATCTCAAAAACGGTGCGCCGCAGAGGAAAATTTTTGATAATAAGTAAAAGCTGATAAAATTATCTACAACTTTTATTTTATACGTAATTTTCGAAATCCCAGCCATTTTCGAGTTATTCGCTCCACAAATGTAGATATTTTCGAAAAAAATCATTTTACCTCACATTTTTCATCAAACATTCCTTCATATCGTCTTAAATATTCATCAAAGAAAAAAATTTATTCGAAAGAAGTTGTAAAGAATTTAATTTTCTTTTAGAATATATAGACATATGTAAATTTATCTTCAACCGTTCAACATTTACAGCAATTTGAAGTTTATTCGTAAAATGTTGTCATTGTCAGAAAGAGGTGTTTTTATCTTATTACTGACACACAACACTTGTTCGTTCGCCTAATAATATGTGTGACCACACTTTAAAACCAGTTATTAAATAAAATAGGTAAAAATCATATTACTTGAAAAATACATAATTGTATTTTATAATCATAATGTTTATTCTATTTCGTTACATTAAGCACATAAAATTATAGATCTCATTGTTATCACTGTTCTCAATAACATCATGTTACATTCTCATCCTCCTTGGACGTGGGGGTCCTCGCAAGCGTTGTTCATCCATGGCATCTTCATCCTCAGTATTGGATGGTTCTTGCTGAATGGGCTCTATGTCGTCGTCATCGTCGTCCTCGGCAACAGGCACGCTATTGAGGCATCTCCCTTGGCAGGAGACTCGGAGACACGCTGCAGAACAGGTCAGCATTGCTTTTCGGCATCCACATTTGCCAATTGCACAATCCCTGGTGCAGCGGCAAAATATCATATTTAGAAGGACCTCCGGCGCTGGTGGATCTTTTGTTGTATTTGGCATCAGGGTCTCTCCTTCATGTTTCCACCCCCATTATTCAGGGGGCAGCTCAATCGGTGCACTGGGAATGCTGTTTAACTGCGTTCTCTGTTGGAGGGAGGGAGCTGATGTCAGGCTTCATATTTGCCACCAACCCTGTGAACGACTAAAAGCGGTACTGGTTAAGGAAGGTCTGTCTTTTTGGCGCCGCATACCATTTCAGGAAACATTGGTTAAACATTGGAGGAGGGGTTATAAAGATCATTGCCGCTTGCTTGATGAATTCTGACTCCAAGTACAATTTTGAGAAGCCCACCTTGCTTCTCCTGAAAGTTGCAGATGTTGTGTCGCAGCCGGTAAATGAATGTAAGAACAGGATGTGTTCAAATGCACGGTGCTGCATCTTTTGGATGGACAGTGGCATTGTTTTGGTTTTCCCTCGTCCGTTGTCAGCAGCAGAATATCTTGGGTGGGAGGAGTGGAAGCAATCAAAAGGAAGTGAAAGCTTCTCACAAAACTGTGAGAGGAATGTTCCACAGCAATCTTCACAACAAGGAAGTCAGCATCATGTCCTGAAGAGTCTGTATCCCATTCTCCCGAAGCTTCGTCTGTAGTAAAGAGATGAAGTTACTTTTGTTGGTAGGATTGGATAACAAATCTTCCTTTTTAACGGGTATTGAAGTGTTCCAAGTCAAATTGATGTCAGCTGACCTTCTCAGTCTGTATCATCGCATCTGTTATTGTGATTTTGTACCGTTGGCTGGGTTTGGGTACCAATCAAATACCACAGTGTGAGTCATCCAGGATAGTGGTGGTTGACGTAGTTGATGTAACGATCACAAATTGTGACAAGGAAGGCATCTTTTTGCCAAATTACTCTGTGTAGTAGAAATTTTCCGTCCACAACTATGTTCACCTGAGACAGTAGACCAGTTTTTGGGTAGGCTCGAATAAGCTGTACAGGACAGATTTAGTTGTCTTCCACATCCCACCTTCATTGAACAGTGCCAAGGGAAATGGGGCCAACTCATACTCAAAGAATTTCTTCAAATCCTCATCTGATCGTTTGCTTATACACATCCGGTGAAACAGAAATGTTGGGTCAACTGCAACCTTTTCATCGTGATTTTTTATCGACGAGCTGACAGAAGACATTGGGAATTGACATTATTTCATTGGCTTGTGGGAAGGGAGGATGTGCATCAAACCACTGACTGAGTTTGGAAATGTCTGCTGCATCTTTACTTCGGTGGGCTTGTCCGAGGTCCTTGTGTTGTTACTGGACGTGAAGACTCCACAATACTCTTCAAGGGAAGTGCAGATCTCATGAGTTGCGCTCATACCAACTAACCACTTCTAGTACATTGTGCAAAATACCTCTGCCTCCTGTTATGCCTTCTCGGCTTTTGAATGATAGCATCAATGTGGTTTCCATGATCATATCTGATCATACGCCTTACTAAAAGAGCGTCGCATAATCGTCGTTGCACGTCGGTGTGTCAGTAATAAGATAAAAACAGCTTTTTCTGAAAATGACGACATTTTACGCAAAACCTTAAAATTGCTGTAAATATTTACTGGTTGGAGACTTATTTGCATATGTATATATATTCTAAAAGGGAATTAAATTTATTACAACTTCTTAAGAATAAATTTCTTTCTTTGATGAATATTTTAGACGATATGAAGGAATGTTTGATGAAAAATGTGAGGTAAAATAATTTTTTTCAAAAATATCTACATTTGTGGAGCGTGTAAGTCAAAAATGGACGTGATTTCGAAAATTACGTAAAGAATAAAAGTTGTAGATAATTTTATGAGCTTTTTTTACTTATCCTTAGGAAATTTTCATGTGTGACGCACCGTTTTTGAGATATAAGCGGAAACCCGAAAATTGGGACCCCCCCTAGCTCACAACCAAGACGTCAGGACTTTTAGTATGTTCACACCCTAAGCACCCTAAACAAGTTTCTGGAGGAATCGCTTAGGTCCCTGCTCACGCACTCTACACCTCCTTTTGGAGCATTTATTGACTGGACTACTTTGCGGGCGTGCTCACAACAACTCACCAAAGTTTCATCGCAATCGGATGAACGGTTAGCAATTCACAGGAAAGTAAGTAGAACAGTTTATATGGGAGAATTAAATTGTTGATTTTACTATCTTCCTCGCAACTTTTCCATATTTTCTCAACGTTTAAACCTTTCCTGGACTACGACAAACATTTCAAAACCAAAATCAGCTAAATCGGCCCAGCCGTTCTCGAGTTTTAGTGAAACTAACAAACAGCAATTGATTTTTATATAGGGGGGGGGGGGTAAAAGAGGCGGGGGGGTGGAGGGTGGTTAGAGGTTGTGTGGTGAGAGGGGGAGGGGGTTGAGAGGGATGGGGGGTAGGCTTTTTATATCCATTTTTCGTATTACAAAAATAACAAACATGAGAATCGGGTATGGGTACCACCGCCCCGGGAACCATTTTTTTGATAACCAACACGTCTGCCGTAGGTCATCCTTAGTGGTTCGCAACGTTTGGTGACTAGCAGGGGTGCCTGGGTTCATGGGGTGAATGGTTTTTCAGGTCTTGGCGGCGGATGCGTCTGCGCACCAGCTGCATGGCAGGTTGGATCTAGAGAAAGTGGTTGAGGGAGTCCCTTTGACTTCTCCAGCCTTACTCTCTCGGAACATCGCTTTGCACCGCAGTGGGAGGGATGGATTCATACATCCGCTCTCCTGGACACGCTGACCCCCACATTTCTACCCACCCCTAATACCCTTTCCTTCTCAGAAGATCCTCTCCTCCCTTTCCCTAGAGATAGGCAATGTGTCGAGCGATTGTAAAAAAAGGTCTCTCCCGATCCGGCCTTCTACGTAGTTGGTGGGGCAGATTCCACCGCCGCCGAGATCCTGACAAACCTCGCCCCATGAACCCGGGCTACCCGTACGGTGTTGATAATCCAATACATGGTTCCCGGGACGGCGGTACCCATACCCGGCTTCCAAATTACTGATACAATTTATTGACGGCCGGCGTGGTCAAGAGGTAAGGCTCTTGACTCGCAATCCGAAGGTCGTGGGATCGAATCCCGGCGTGGGCAAATAAATTTTGTTTGACTAATTTGGGTTATTTCATATAAAAATAATATATTTGCGTCACGTTCCAGAGTGGAAGATACTTTAGTATCGCCCTGGTGTAAGACCACCATTCAGAATTGAAACGTTGCTAAAAATTACTTTGGCCGTGTTTGGTGACCAGATCTGAATAGCCAAGTAATTCTTCGCTTCCTCTTCCCCATCTCCTGCCCTTCCCCACCACCTTCTGCCTCATACTATACCCCATAGTCATGTCATAGTCTCACTGGCTCCAGACGGGAGCATTTGGGTCTCTTGTGCGGTATTCACATAAATATAAAATTAAAAATTATGCACACGAATAAATATTTCAAAATGAGATATTTTTTACAATCCAACTGAATATTAGGTACTCTTTTTTTCATGAATACCGCACAAGAGTCCCAACTGCTCCCGTCTGGAGCCAGTGGGACTATCACCCCCAATTGGGGTATGTTGTGAGGCTGAAGGTAGTGGGGGAGGGGAAGGAATTAGGGAAGATGGAGGTGGGGAAGTACCTGACTTTTCAGATCTGGTCACTAAACACGGCTAAAGCCATTTTAAGTAACGTTTCAATTCTTCCACTCTAATGGCCGTAAAATAAAATGAAAAAACAAAAACCAAAATATTAAAAAAAATATAACAAATTGTTTTTTTGTGTAGGTATCTACTTTATACCTACTGTGTTTATGTATCTATTTATGTCTACGCACTTCAATACACAAATTACAAATAACTACTACTTATTAAAATTCTGGAAGCGAGAATTCAACATCTTTATCTGAACCATACTGTAGGTCCAGCTTCGCGTGAACTATAGGTACGTGAAACCCGGCTTCTAGCGGAACGAAATCTAGTTCCAAAAACGTCCGCTTGCAACGGCTGATGTGTGAGCGGTGCAGTCGGAATCGAAATTATGATTTGCTGGTATGACAGCCTTAACAAAACAGTGCCCCCTGGTGTACCGGTCTCACCGGGACAGAAGTGCTCCTGGCTGGGGGGTACAATCGTATCGTTATACCAATAGTAGAAAAAGAATTGAATTTAAATCATATATTTCATAATATACTAATGGAACACTGGTGTCTCACACTGTTAAGCACTTGAATACTGCTTTCTAACAACGTATGCAGGGACACTGGAGGTCTAGATTCATTCAAAATAAATCAATGTAGCTTCGTTTAACAAAAAAATTAGAATCTTGCGAGAGCCTTGAATGAGTAACCATCTGTTACTTATACCAGGGCGGGTAAGTGATGGATAATCTCCACTGGTGTCTCATACTAGGATTAATATTTTGGAATTGTAAAATTTTGGTTAGATTAAAATTTATTCTTCCTACATTTATCACAAAAAATGTAGCCATGTTAGAAAAACCTTCCTATGATTTATTATTATTATTCATTGAACGCTTCAGAATAAAACCGTTCACAATAAATATGCATTCGGAACTACAGAAAATATTGTCATTTTTGCACGTTCGAGTACTTAAATAAATACATATAAATAGGTGGTGTCCTTGTTTTCCAAACAAAAGCCCATTAATTTTTAAACACAGTTCGAAAGTAAACAATCGAAATCCTTCCATTTAATTTGAATTATTATAATTCGAATAGTTGGCGCCAAATGTATGAAATGACACACGCAGAATAATACCCGTAAGAAAATTGCGTAATCACAACGCGAGTTCTTTTCCGATTAATTCCACTCGAATTACAAAACTCTATTACATTACGGTAATGAGATTTTTTTAATATCCCTATCGATGGCTGTATATCCATAAACAACGATTGTTTCGAAAATTTTGAAAAAGTATCTACAAATATTTCTGTAATGCTGTGAATCAGAGATGCTATATTTTTAAACGTATATAAATTTAGGTTTTACTTAATAGAGTTTACTTTATGATCATTAATTTTCCCCAAATAGTGGAGATACCTACTATATGTCGGCTTTAAGCCGTCAATATTATATAATACCAGCTGAAGGCCCCGGCGATGCCCGGGCTTTACACAGTGTTTTTGAAATCAGATGTGTGCAAAATTTCATCAACCTCGGCATAAAACTGTAGATTTGCATACAATCACCACACCACAATCCACACCGCCCGCTAGCCAGCCCGCTCATCCACCACATACAGACATTCTCCTTTACCAATTTACACAAATCCATGACAAATTATTTACCCAAGCCTTCCTCATGAATCACTCTAATCTAATGGTGAAAACCGCATGAAAATCCGCTCAGTAGTTTTTAAGCTTATCGCGAACGGACAGACAGACGCGGCGGAGGACTCTAATTTATTTATATAATGTAGCGATATAATCGATGTCCAGAAACTCATAGTACAAACTGAAAACTGGTGAATATACAAAACATAATGGTTTCGATTATGTACCTAGTACCTACCTATAACTTTATTAAAGTGAAAATTTATTTAGCACTATTATGATTTAAAACTCGGTGAAACTAAAAAGCGACACTAAATAGAGACAAACACATCTATAGGATTTAGCCTGCGAGAGAATAAGTTAGAATAATCGGTCCCCTCTTGTGCGGTGTTTCGTAGCCTACCGGTCTCCTCTTTGTGCGGCGCTTCGTAGCCTCCCTACTCTTGTCTACTATATTTTTGTGAAGGTTTCACTTCTGCCGTGTGTGAACTGCACAGAAATTTCGTTTTCGTATCTAGCTCCTACTATTGCTCTAACGAAAATTTATTCGAGTAAATTAAGTACGAAGTTGGAATTTTTTAGGACAATTTTTCTAAAAAATCGGTTATTAGAGGATTAATATAACCGTATTAGTGAATCCGAGATGCTTCAACAATTTTTTTAACCCTTTAGTTGCAGAACCAAACGGAAAAGAGTAAAAAAAATCAAAATAACATTAGCTCCACACAGGAGGCCTTGAGGAAGATAATTTCCCTCAGGGCCTATGTCATCTGGGATGCTGTGTGGAAGGTCTTTTTGAGGAGAGGAAGGAATGAACATTGGTCTTGAAGAGACCCATGTTGTAGGAAGGAGGAAACACAGAGGCCGGCAAACATTCCACAGCCGAGCTGTTGAACATAAGAACGAGTCGAAGAAACGACCCGTTCTCATGTGACAAATGTCAACCGTGTACGTGTTGGGCACGCGTTTGGCGACTATGCACCGGTGCCGAAGGGATCAATGATGCTTGTTCCTCGGAGCATCTTCCATTGCAATACCGGTAGAACAAGGATAGCATTCCCACCCGAGGCCTGTGCTCTAAAGATTGCAATCCGTCTGTTAAGATGGGAAAATCTATCAAACGGACCGCCCGTTTCTGCACAGAGTCGAGGGTATTTTTCAGGTATTTTGGAGCTCCAGACCAGAGGTGGCTGCCAAATTCAACCGTGGGGCGCACTTGCGATTTGTACAGGGTTAGCAGTTCTGCGGGCCCTATACAGTGCGCCAAATGAGAAAAAAAGGTTCTTTGAATTCTACATTTAACGTGGATTCTCAAGTTTCAAGCTTATACTTTGAGTTTCCAAACACCATGTATAGATGTATAATGTACTTTCCTAATCTAATCGAAACATTTTTGAAAAATTGATAATATACTCCCTTTATTTTGCTCTTTTGCATTCATGAGTATCTTTGTCACTCTTGTAATTCTGCCTTGTATGTGTTGGTCGTCTTTTTTTAACCGCTGAAGAACAAGTCGAAGTTGAAGATGACAGTGCAGCGGCTTATTTCGCCGACAGAAGTCAGTACAGTTCTGTGATTTGATCAGTGCGCAAGCGCGTGGAGTTGGCGCCAAATTTGTAGTTCGAAATTCAAAACACAGAGTTGCAAGCCGGTTTCTGAACAAGGTCGAAAATGGACCCTGATGTAAGTGCATCTTTTCTTTATTTTGTGCAACACTATATTCAAGATGTTCTTATGTAAACTGTGTATTTATTTTGCACAATTGCATTCAAGATGTTGAATATTGAATAGGTGGTTTATTGACAAGTTAATTCAGATATTTTTTGTGATAAAACACTGTTTTAAGTTTGTAGGTACCTACTTGTAAACAAGAGAACAAATAATAAGGAATGTTTTTGCCTAAATTGGCGTATAATATCTTTATTTTGTAAAATTGCATTACAACGGATTTTCACATAATTTTTTTTTGTTTTGTGGTAAAATGGTGCGTTGAGTTGGATTTAAACTTTTGATTTTCGTGTTTAAAAACAAATGAAGAACAGCACTTTTCGGAGTGGCTTATATTTTTTTTATTTAATTAAATGAAGACTCATTAAATTGAATTAGCGAAACTCAATCGAAGATCTGGAGTCAGAAAAATCAGAAAAAAGATATTGGCACTTCTGGGACTCTAACCCAGGAGAGGGTCCTCCGTGCTTACATGGCAAATGCCCTACCAACTGAGCTAAGTTGTCTATATTCAATTTGGTCACTTCTTCGACTAAGAACTACCAACATTATCTTCATTTTCTTAAAGCACATATTATTGGCTGCTATCTTTATATATGACTATATATACGATATTATTATACATATATATATGATATTCGTATATGATAAGGCTTTTATTTTCTTTATTTTTAAATTTATTTATTTATTGCTCCCAAACGTCTGGTGCCAGTGAGACTATGGCATTCCCAATTGGGGTAAGTTATGGGGCTGACGATAGTGGGGTTAGGAAGGAGATGAGTGAGAGAAAGGTAAGGAAGTACCTGGCTATTCAGATCTGTCTAGTAGTTGTTGACAGTCACATTTAAATAATGTTTTATGGAAAGGCATTGCAAAGAGATGTAGTTTGTTTTAACCTGTCAGGTCAATATGTTCGCTTTTCGGAAAAAATAATATAGGTGTCGATTATAATCGTCGTGTCTCCCTTACTATCATAGTAAGAAATATAATATAAACGGTGTTAGAAAGAGAACAAACCATGCTTTATATTCAATATAAAAGTTAACCACAAAATATGTAAAATTATGAAACTTTGGAATTTTTTTATTAATCATTTTTACACGGAATGACAAAAAAGTGAGATGACATTAATACGTATATAATACATTTGTCTAATAAAATATGTATGTTTTTTTTTTAATATATTCACATGTTTATTTATATTAATAAAATTTCAAAATGTATTTTATTACCTTTCAAAAATATTTTTTAGTTTTGGGATACGTTCAGAAATATTCTATTTATTTGAATTTTATTGTAAAGCGGAAATATTTTGACCTTATGACACAATATGATCGGGACTCGAGGGGTTAAACTTTTGATCTACATAAGCTCTTTCATTTTATAAAGAGCGTTATCCTAATTTGGCTTATGTATATATTAAATTCGTTTATAGGGTTTAATCGTTCTTAGCAAATAATGTTTTCCTTATTTGGTTAATATTTTATCTATATTTTATCGTGTGGTGTTCATTGTCGACATTCAAAAGATTATTGACTTTAGCGCCAGCTGTTTCACAGAATTTTAACACTTCGTCAACTTTCAAAGTTAAATTTTAAGTTCTGTGATATTACTAATCATTTCTGTTTTTATATCAGCATGGAAAAGTTGCTTCACAGAACTAAAATAATAACAGAACTTGAAAATGAAAATGGATATTTGATGAATTGTTCAAACTCCATGATACAACCCGTCCTATATATTTAAATATTATATTGGTAAATCTATCTATCTAAATGAAAATGAATCGCCGAAATGTATGTACGCGCATAACTTCCAAACCACTGCACCAAATTGAATAATTCTTTTTTTTTCTGTGTTCGTTATTGTCAGGTCGAGGTTTGTATAAAACTACTGGTGTGCTCTGAAATTATTAAATTTGTATAAAAAATTGCAATACGTGGCACGCGAGCTGTTTGAAAAATGAATGTACAGGGACTGAATGTGTGGAATGAGGGAGGGGGGAGGGGAACTCGGGAAGGGGGTTCGCGGGACGGTGGAAGGGGGGAGTGGAGCGGGGAGAGGGAAAGTAGAGGAGACGGAGTGGGAATTCGAAAGGGGAAGGGGACGCGGAAGAAGAAGGGGAGGCGGAAAGGAAACGGGACGAATGGGAAAGGACACGCAGGGAGTAACAATTTCTTTATAAAATGGCATAGCAACGCATGCCGGGAACCAGCTAGTAATTAATAATTATTCATTGTACTCAAATCGACAACAATATTTGACTAATTGCTAATCTGGTTTTTTGCTTTTTTGAATTCCGAATGAATTTGAGGCGGGAATGGGTACCGCAGCCCCGTGAATTATTGGATAACCAATATTTCTACCGTAGGTCACCCCAAGTGCTTCGCTACCTTTGGTGACTTAGCAGGAGTGCCCGGGTTCATGAGGGGAGGTTTGCCTAGATTTTGATAGAGACCTCTCCAGCCGGACTCTCTCGACCAAGCACCTTGAACTGCAGTGGGAAGGATGGATTCATTCTGTCACTCCTGGACACACTGACCCCCAGATTCCTACCTACCCCTCATACTTTTTTCCTTACTGGAACTCCCTCTCCTTCCTTTCCTTAAAATACCCTCCAGACAGCATCTCCAATGATGGATACTATTGATAATGTACGTTCCCAACCATAGGACCCGAGGCGAATTATTTTCCTCAGGAACTCCTGTGAGGAGGTATTGTAAAATTAAAAATATATAAATTTTGAAAAATCGGTTCTTGCTTGCATCTGCATGATCTGTTTATCGCGAAATCTAGATAAAAAAACTCTTCTTAATCATATGTTATACCTTTTCATTTGCGCAATTGACAATACAGAAAAGATGTTGACATTTAAATTTTATGTGGCGTGATAAAAGAGTCTGTCAAGATTATTTTTATAACATTTGGGTATTCTTGATTGAGTAATGTGTTTTTGGGTGTTTCTTCTACTATTTTTAATCATGCGTATTTCCGGTCCCAAAGTATACGTAGTTAATTAGTTCCTGTCGCAAATTTTATTTTCGTTAATTAACGTTTAACCTAGTTAGTTAATTTCTGTCCCAAATTTGTCGATAGAAACACTAGAAAAATACCTACGTATCGCGCGTTGTATAAAATTATATTATAATTAATAGATAATTCATATCAATAATTTAAATATTGTTAATTCACCTTTTTATATTGACTCCACCAAGAGGCACTGAGAAACATAATTTTTGGGATGCTGTGCGGAGGGTCTTTTTGTAGAAAAGAAGGAGTAAACTTGGGCCTTGAAGAGACCCGTGTTGTAGAGGAAGGAAATCGTTTCACAACCGAGCTATTGAACTCTAGAGTCGTAGAAGCGCCCCGTTCTCATGTAACAGGTGTCGTCAAGGAATCAATGACGGTAGTTCCTCGGAACATCTTCTATTGACATACCGGTAGAAAAGGGACAGCATTCGCACCTGACGCATGTGCTCTAAAGATTAAAATCCGTTTTTTAAGATAGGAGAATCTATCAAACGGAGTCGATGGTTTTTACCAATCGGAAGGTTAAAGGTCACTTGTGTCTACCTTTGTTTATATTAGCAACATAGCAACGTCTGTATCAAGTGAAGTTCTGATATAATCTGGAATCTGGACGACGACGTGTCTCCAATAACGGAATATAAATTATGGAAATCGATTAACCATGAACGGAGACCGAACAATCAGCACAAGACAGGGATATATGGAAGAGCCTTGTCGATGCAATGGGTCCCCGACCCGAATAGGACAAGGGAAGAAGATAAGATAGCGTTTAACCAGCCAGCGGACGAAAATCCACATTTCGTCGAAAGTTGTTCTTACGATCGTGCAGGGCGGTTACAATGAGAAAGATTAATTATTCTCCGTACCAGCTTTTTAAAATTATAACTCAATATCGAATTTATTTCAATTCAAATTAGCTTTAATTTATACCTTCATCCAAAAATGCTGAAAGGCGTGATGATAAAACTATTAAAATAATATACTTTTGTAGTTATTTTTTGATTATAAGTATTTATCATTTTTCAATGATGTCTAAATTTAATAAGAATGTTAAAAAAATCTGAAATATATTAGTTTGTAAGTGCGCAAATAAATACACAAACGGATCAATTTTCGCCAAGAAACACATTACGTACATATTTTTTTAATGATTTTATTGAAACTAAAATTAAAATTCTAAAACGTACGTTTTCTAGATAATGTATTGATTTATTTTACTGCATGATTTTATTATTTGAAATGGGTGTGGTATAATACAAAAACTTTTTTGAAAATTGAACAAATCTGCCAACGACCTATGGAATAACCTTAATATACTAAAAATTAAAAAAATTTCTCAAAATTTATTACATACGAATGCTAGATAAAAGAACAATCTTTCGAATCCATTTATAATTTTTTGTGGAAAAGAGTCAATACGTCTAAAAACTTTTTTGAAAATGATGTATTTCCGGTTTTCTCTGGTAATGCCCTCTTAAAAGCTATACATTTTTTTATTAAAAAATAGCCCTTGGCCTAAACTTAGGACTAACGAGTACTTAACAATTTTTTTAAATGCTTGATAATCACTGCTCTAAATGGTCAACCCGACCTCTCGTTGCCGAGAAAGGTTAAGTTGTTATTTTGAAGGTATTTAGCAAATGTAAAGTACAAATGCAAACATGGCAATCGATAGAAAAACGCTCTGAGATTCATTCTTAAAATTGGTAATAATTTCACACAAGACTTTAGCCGCCAGTGTGGAGGTTCGTTAATTGGATGACTCAAATAAAAAATGGTCATAAAAAACCTTGATTAAACTTCTTGGTACTGCCTTGTGCTTTGTGTGTTACGGGCAGAGTGTAAAAAAATGAATCATCTCGACTTTGAAATTAAATGTATCTTGCAACTCACCTTAAGGCTGTCATACCAGCAAATCATAATTTCGATTCCGACTGCACCGCTCACACATCAGCCGTTGCAAGCGGACGTTTTTGGAACTAGATTTCGTTCCGCTAGAAGCCGGGTTTCACGTACCTATAGTTCACGCGAAGCTGGACCTACAGTATGGTTCAGATAAAGATGTTGAATTCTCGCTTCCAGAATTTTAATAAGTAGTAGTTATTTGTAATTTGTGTATTGAAGTGCGTAGACATAAATAGATACATAAACACAGTAGGTATAAAGTAGATACCTACACAAAAAAAAAACAATTTGTTATATTTTTTTAATATTTTGGTTTTTGTTTTTTCATTTTATTTTACGGCCATTAGAGTGGAAGAATTGAAACGTTACTTGAAATGGCTTTAGCCGTGTTTAGTGACCAGATCTGAAAAGTCAGGTACTTCCCCACCTCCATCTTCCCTAACTCCTTCCCCTCCCCCACTACCTTCAGCCTCACAACATACCCCAATTGGGGGTGATAGTCCCACTGGCTCCAGACGGGAGCAGTTGGGACTCTTGTGCGGTATTCATGAAAAAAAGAGTACCTAATATTCAGTTGGATTGTAAAAAATATCTCATTTTGAAATATTTTTTCGTGTGCATAATTTTTAATTTTATATTTATGTGAATACCGCACAAGAGACCCAAATGCTCCCGTCTGGAGCCAGTGAGACTATGACATGACTATGGGGTATAGTATGAGGCAGAAGGTGGTGGGGAAGGGCAGGAGATGGGGAAGAGGAAGCGAAGAATTACTTGGCTATTCAGATCTGGTCACCAAACACGGCCAAAGTAATTTTTAGCAACGTTTCAATTCTGAATGGTGGTCTTACACCAGGGCGATACTAAAGTATCTTCCACTCTGGAACGTGACGCAAATATATTATTTTTATATGAAATAACCCAAATTAGTCAAACAAAATTTATTTGCCCACGCCGGGATTCGATCCCACGACCTTCGGATTGCGAGTCAAGAGCCTTACCTCTTGACCACGCCGGCCGTCAATAAATAGTATCAGTAATTTGGAAGGCGGGTATGGGTACCGCCGTCCCGGGAACCATGTATTGGATTATCAACACCGTACGGGTAGCCCGGGTTCATGGGGCGAGGTTTGTCAGGATCTCGGCGGCGGTGGAATCTGCCCCACCAACTACGTAGAAGGCCGGATCGGGAGAGACCTTTTTTTACAATCGCTCGACACATTGCCTATCTCTTCTTTGGGGATGCTGTGTGAAGGTTCGTTTCAGGGAAAGGGAGGAGAGGATCTTCTGAGAAGGAAAGGGTATTAGGGGTGGGTAGAAATGTGTTCCGAGAGAGTAAGGCTGGAGAAGTCAAAGGGACTCCCTCAACCACTTTCTCTAGATCCAACCTGCCATGCAGCTGGTGCGCAGACGCATCCGCCGCCAAGACCTGAAAAAACCTCACCCCATGAACCCAGGCACCCCTGCTAGTCACCAAACGTTGCGAACCACTAAGGATGACCTACGGCAGACGTGTTGGTTATCAAAAAAATGGTTCCCGGGGCGGTGGTACCCATACCCGATTCTCATGTTTGTTATTTTTGTAATACGAAAAATGGATATAAAAAAGCCTACCCCCCATCCCTCTCAACCCCCTCCCCCTCTCACCCCACAACCTCTAACCACCCTCCACCCCCCCGCCTCTTTTACCCCCCCCCCCCCCCCCCTATATAAAAATCAATTGCTGTTTGTTAGTTTCACTAAAACTCGAGAACGGCTGGGCCGATTTAGCTGATTTTGGTTTTGAAATGTTTGTCGTAGTCCAGGAAAGGTTTAAACGTTGAGAAAATATGGAAAAGTTGCGAGGAAGATAGTAAAATCAACAATTTAATTCTCCCATATAAACTGTTCTACATACTTTCCTGTGAATTGCTAACCGTTCATCCGATTGCGATGAAACTTTGGTGAGTTGTTGTGAGCACGCCCGCAAAGTAGTCCAGTCAATAAATGCTCCAAAAGGAGGTGTAGAGTGCGTGAGCAGGGACCTAAGCGATTCCTCCAGAAACTTGTTTAGGGTGCTTAGGGTGTGAACATACTAAAAGTCCTGACGTCTTGGTTGTGAGCTAGGGGGAAGGGGGGGAGGGGGAGGTCCCAATTTTCGGGTTTCCGCTTATATCTCAAAAACGGTGCGTCACACATGAAAATTTCCTAAGGATAAGTAAAAAAAGCTCATAAAATTATCTACAACTTTTATTCTTTACGTAATTTTCGAAATCACGTCCATTTTTGACTTACACGCTCCACAAATGTAGATATTCATCAAACATTCCTTCATATCGTCTAAAATATTCATCAAAGAAAGAAATTTATTTATAAGAAGTTGTAATAAATTTAATTCCCTTTTAGAATATATATACATATGCAAATAAGTCTCCAACCAGTAAATATTTACAGCAATTTTAAGGTTTTGCGTAAAATGTCGTCATTTTCAGAAAAAGCTGTTTTTATCTTATTACTGACACACCGACGTGCAACGACGATTATGCGACGCTCTTTTAGTAAGGCGTATGATCAGATATGACCATGGAAACCACATTGATGCTATCATTCAAAAGCCGAGAAGGCATAACAGGAGGCAGAGGTATTTTGCACAATGTACTAGAAGTGGTTAGTTGGTATGAGCGCAACTCATGAGATCTGCACTTCCCTTGAAGAGTATTGTGGAGTCTTCACGTCCAGTAACAACACAAGGACCTCGGACAAGCCCACCGAAGTAAAGATGCAGCAGACATTTTCAAACTCAGTCAGTGGTTTGATGCACATCCTCCCTTCCCACAAGCCAATGAAATAATGTCAATTCCCAATGTCTTCTGTCAGCTCGTCGATAAAAAATCACGATGAAAAGGTTGCAGTTGACCCAACATTTCTGTTTCACCGGATGTGTATAAGCAAACGATCAGATGAGGATTTGAAGAAATTCTTTGAGTATGAGTTGGCCCCATTTCCCTTGGCACTGTTCAATGAAGGTGGGATGTGGAAGACAACTAAATCTGTCCTGTACAGCTTATTCGAGCCTACCAAAAAACTGGTCTACTGTCTCAGGTGAACATAGTTGTGGACGGAAAATTTCTACTACACAGAGTAATTTGGCAAAAAGATGCCTTCCTTGTCACAATTTGTGATCGTTACATCAACTACGTCAACCACCACTATCCTGGATGACTCACACTGTGGTATTTGATTGGTACCCAAACCCAGCCAACGGTACAAAATCACAATAACAGATGCGATGATACAGACTGAGAAGGTCAGCTGACATCAATTTGACTTGGAACACTTCAATACCCGTTAAAAAGGAAGATTTGTTATCCAATCCTACCAACAAAAGTAACTTCATCTCTTTACTACAGACGAAGCTTCGGGAGAATGGGATACAGACTCTTCAGGACATGATGCTGACTTCCTTGTTGTGAAGATTGCTGTGGAACATTCCTCTCACAGTTTTGTGAGAAGCTTTCACTTCCTTTTGATTGCTTCCACTCCTCCCACCCAAGATATTCTGCTGCTGACAACGGACGAGGGAAAACCAAAACAATGCCACTGTCCATCCAAAAGATGCAGCACCGTGCATTTGAACACATCCTGTTCTTACATTCATTTACCGGCTGCGACACAACATCTGAAACTTTCAGGAGAAGCAAGGTGGGCTTCTCAAAATTGTACTTGGAGTCAGAATTCATCAAGCAAGCGGCAATGATCTTTATAACCCCTCCTCTACTCACGGCGAGGTTGAAGAGGCTGGAAATAAATGTTTCCTGAAATGGTATGCGGCGCCAAAAAGACAGACCTTCCTTAACCAGTACCGCTTTTAGTCGTTCACAGGGTTGGTGGCAAATATGAAGCCTGACATCAGCTCCCTCCCTCCAACAGAGAACGCAGTTAAACAGCATTCCCAGTGCACCGATTGAGCTGCCCCCTGAATAATGGGGGTGGAAACATGAAGGAGAGACCCTGATGCCAAATACAACAAAAGATCCACCAGCGCCGGAGGTCCTTCTAAATATGATATTTTGCCGCTGCACCAGGGATTGTGCAATTGGCAAATGTGGATGCCGAAGAGCAATGCTGACCTGTTCTGCAGCGTGTCTCCGAGTCTCCTGCCAAGGGAGATGCCTCAATAGCGTGCCTGTTGCCGAGGACGACGATGACGACGACATAGAGCCCATTCAGCAAGAACCATCCAATACTGAGGATGAAGATGCCATGGATGAACAACGCTTGCGAGGACCCCCACGTCCAAGGAGGATGAGAATGTAACATGATGTTATTGAGAACAGTGATAACAATGAGATCTATAATTTTATGTGCTTAATGTAACGAAATAGAATAAACATTATGATTATAAAATACAATTATGTATTTTTCAAGTAATATGATTTTTACCTATTTTATTTAATAACTGGTTTTAAAGTGTGGTCACACATATTATTAGGCGAACGAACAAGTGTTGTGTGTCAGTAATAAGATAAAAACAGCTCTTTCTGAAAATGACAACATTTTACGAAAAAACTTCAAATTGCTGTAAATGTTGAACGGTTGAAGATAAATTTACATATGTCTATATCGAAAAAACTTCAAATTGCTGTAAATGTTGAACGGTTTAAGATAAATTTACATGTGTCTATATACAAATCATCTGACTGCACAAAAAAGGAACAAAAAGAAGAATTCCGTTGCTGGAACTGCTTTAAAATGGCCAAAGGCAAAATTGAGGCACCAAAACACAGATCAAACGATAGGGACTGCCCCTACCGTACCATAATGATGTCACGCACAATGGAGAGAGTTGACTATGGCTAACTCAACTGTAACTACAGCATCCGGGACCCAGGCCAGTATAACTGAATACAAATATGAGAAAATTGAAGACTATAAGCCAATAAAAAATAGCCTTCGAATAATGTATCTTAACGCGAGAAGTATCAGAAATAAAATTGACGAGATTGAAGAAACTTTAAAGAGCATCAAACCCACTGTTCACGTACTTGCAATATCCGAAACCTGGTTGGAAGATGGTGAGGAGTGCTTCTTCAACATCGACGGCTACCAAAGTGCATTTGCGTCTCGCACCAATGAAAGAGGAGGAGGGGTGATTCTCTACACGCACCATTCACTAAATGCTACAACTATTGAAAAACATTGTAGTGAAAATTCTTTCTTAGGAATTAATATCCGTAATAGAAATTTTAAACCGTTAAATATTTATGTTATCTACAGAAAGCCTACCTCAAACATTAACGAATTCTTAATTTATCTTGAATCTATTTTAAATAACTGTAGAAATGATACCCTTATCTTTGGTGACTTCAACATTGACATTCTTCAAAAAAATAATACATCTCTTAAGTACATCAACACGCTAGACTCATACAACTGTTTCATATGTAACACATCCTATCCTACACGAGTAACAGATACCTCTACCTCTCTAATAGACCATATCATCTCAAACAGACAAAATATTTCCTCAACTACTGCAAATATAGATGCCTACCTAAGTGATCATAACATTTTGATCTTAGATTACCAAAACAGCTTGAAACATCACACTAATAATAGAATACATTCTTTTTCAAACAACACCAAAACCGATAAAAACATGTTAAAAACATATTTAGAATCCCACAACTTTCCACACGAAACCACCGTAATGCCAATGAAAACTATAATAATTTTAATGAATACATCAAAACAGCAATAAAATCATCCCAACATAAATCTGAGTTACGCATAGGAGACCAACGGAGGGGTAATACTCCATGGTTTGATGCAAAATTAAATGCACTTATCAAACAGCGCAACAATGCGTTTAACCTCTGGAAAAAAAATCAGCAAAGTGATACACTCACAGCACTGAGAAATAAAACAAGAAATCAAGTTACCAACTATAGAAGATATGCTAAAACCAAATACTACACGACTATATTTAAGGAAAACCTGCGTAATCCGCGACAGACATGGAAAATAATAAATGCAATTCTAACAAATAGCTCGACACCCCAGAAAGATGAAATTGAATGTCTTCTCATTAAGAATGAAGAAATAACATGCCCAACACAGATAGCTTCAACTTTTAACAACTTCTTTATATCAGTTGGGGAAAACTTAGCAGCTACAATTGCATCATATCCAGATGATTCTATCACTATAAACACGGATCAAAAAGCAAACCAGTCCTTATATATGGCCAAAACAAATAAAACAGAAGTTCTCAGTATCATCTCTCAACTAAAGTCTAATGCATCTCCAGGTTTAGATGGAATTACACCAGTGTACCTGAACTTTTGCAAAGATATATTAGCTGACCACCTTGTTTTTCTAATTAATCAATCCCTGGATAGTGGAATCTTCCCAGATCAACTAAAGATAGCAAAAATAATTCCGATTTACAAAGATGATTGCAAAAAAAATCCTTCTAATTATCGTCCTATATCCATCCTCTCTGTCGTCTCTAAAGTTTTTGAAAAGGTTATTAAGCTTAGGCTCACTAAATATCTCTTATCAAACAATTTACTCGCATCCCAACAGTATGGATTCAGAAACCAATCTAACACAAAATGTGCTGCCTTCGATTTTGTATACGCACTCCAAAAGCATATAGACCAGGGTAAGCATGCTGCAGGCTTATTTATAGATTTAAAAAAGGCTTTCGATACGGTTGACCATGGGATACTACTAAAGAAGCTAGAACACCTAGGCATAGTAGGCACTCCCCTGAAGTTACTGTGTAGCTACCTCTCTAACCGACACTGTCAGACCTTTGTTGGAAAAAGGACAAGCAGCATGGGAACCATAAAATGTGGCGTGCCTCAGGGCTCCGTACTTGGACCATTACTATTTTTAATATATATAAATGATATTGCTAAATGGGGACTTAAGGGTACAATACAACTCTATGCAGATGACACAGTGATTCTTTATCACAATAATGATTTAAACGAACTTGAAAAGGAAATGGAAAGGGATATAGCTTGCCTGGCAAACTGGCTGCGATTAAACAAACTTAGCCTAAACATAAAAAAAACACATTACATACTGTTTGCAAATAAAAAAAATGTAAGTCTTAATATAAGTCTTGATAATAACCGCCTTGAAAGGGCTGATGTTACAAAATATCTTGGCCTTTTCATCGATTCACAACTCACATGGAATCACCAATTTAAACATGTTCTATCCAAAATTACTCCTATAACTGGTGTTTTATATAGACTTCGCGGGTTACTTCCTCCCTCTCTATTAAAATCGATTTACCATGCTATGATTCACTCACATCTAATATATCTCGCCGGAATCTGGGGATTTGCTACAAAAAAAATGATTTCAGAAGTCCAAGTCGTCCAAAATAGAGCCCTGCGAAATATTTTCAGTTTACCTTGGGACACACATGTCAAAGACATCTACAGAAACACCCAAATACTTCCTTTTAATACCATTCCCACTTTTGAAATAACGAAAACTATATTACAAGTAATTCAACACTCGGCACATTCCAACACTACACTCTATTACAATTGCGACGTACACCAACACAACACAAGAAATCACAACAAACTTCATATACCAAAAATCAAATCAACAAAATATGGACTAAGATCCCTAGAATACATAGCTCACACAAAATATAATCAACTACCCAACGAGATCAAATGTGCAAGTCAATGTAAAAAGACCCAAACTAACATGCTCAAACTTCATCTTATTAATGACTTTCTGAAATAATAATGTTGTGTATGTCCCCATCATATGTCCATTTAATACATTTTTTTTTTTTTTTTTTTTTACATTAACTCCACACAGGAGGCCCTGAGGAAAATAATTTCCCTCAGGGCCTATGTCATCTGGGATGCTGTGTGGAGGGTCTTTTTGAGGAGAGGAAGGAATGAACATTGGTCTTGAAGAGACCCATGTTGTAGGAAGGAGGAAACACAGAGGCCGGCAAATCATTCCACAGCCGAGCTGTTGAACACAAGAACGAGTCGAAGAAACGACCCGTTCTCATGTGACAAATGTCAACCGTGTACAAATGTTGGGCACGCGTTTGGCGTGTTTCCCGACTATGCACCGGTGCCGAAGGGATCAATGATGCTAGTTCCTCGGAGCATCTTCCATTGTAATACCGGTAGAACAAGGATAGCATTCCCACCCGACGCCTGTGCTCTAAAGATTGCAATCCGTCTGTTAAGATGGGAGAATCTATCAAACGGACCGCCCGTTTCTGCACAGAGTCGAGGGTATTTTTCAGGTATTTTGGAGCTCCAGACCAGAGATGGCTGCCAAATTCAACCGTGGGGCGTACTTGTGATTTGTACAAGGTTAGCAGTTGTGTACTATTAAAGTATCTGCGGGCCCTGTACAGTACGCCCAGTTTTTGGGAGGCTAGCTTTACTCTGGCTTCAATGGAGCCCCCATACCTGAGCTGGTCACTTAGGGTTACACCAAGCATATCAATGGAGGGCCTGTTCGGAAGATTGCTTCCGTTGAAAGAGACTAGATTTTCATTTCGATCCCTTTTGGACGTAATCAGACAAGATTGGGTCTTTGAAACATTAAATTCAACGAGATTATTTTTACCCCAAGAGAAAACACTTTCGAGGTAGCCGTCCATTCTTTGCTTCAAAGCCCTACGAGCTGTTGGAGTTTGTGAGCCCTTTGGGGGCTTGTCAAACAAAAAGCTATCATGAACTGTACTGTCATCCGCATAACAGTGAATTGGTGCACATGACAAAAGGTCGTTGATGTGCAACAAAAACAAAGTTGGAGACAGAACCGATCCCTGCGGGACGCCAGCATTTATCGAGTGTGAGGAAGAGGTGAAACCATCGACTACCGTCTGAATCGACCTCCCCCTCAAGAAGTCGGCAATCCACGTACACAAGGATGCGGGAAGTCCGTAAGAAAGCAGTTTGTTGACAAGTCCTCGGTGCCAAACCCGGTCAAAGGCCTTGGAGATGTCCAGTGCAACCGTTTGGGTCTCACCGAAACGTTCCAGGCATCGCCCCCAAACATGCGTCACATACGCGAGAAGATCACCGCACGAGCGGTTCCGCCGGAATCCGTATTGACGGTCGTTGATAATTTTGTTCTTCTCGAGGTATGTGAGCAGTTTGTCGTTGATCACACGTTCCATCACCTTAGACAGAACTGATGTGATCGCTATGGGGCGGTAGTTGGCCGGGTTGGAGCGGTCACCCTTCTTTGGAATAGGATGGATAACCGCTTTTTTCCAACCAGATACATACAATACATACAGCTATATGTTTCATGTAATGCGTATCATTCCCGCAATGAGTTTATTAACTCCTGGGAGTACAATGCTTTATATAATATACTATATTCTGTATTGTATACTTTTGATAAATAAAAAAAAAAAAAAAAAAAAATACTCTAAAAGAAAATTAAATTCTTTACAACTTCTTTCGAAAAAATTTTTTTCTTTGATGAATATTTTAGACGATATGAAGGAATGTTTGATGAAAAATGTGAGGTAAAATGATTTTTTTCGAAAATATCTACATTTGTGGAGCGAATAACTCGAAAATGGCTGGGATTTCGAAAATTACGTATAGAATAAAAGTTGTAGATAATTTTATCAGCTTTTACTTATTATCAAAAAATTTTCCTCTGCGGCGCACCGTTTTTGAGATATAAGCGGAAACCCGAAAATTGGGACCTCCCCCTCCCCCTCCCCCCCCCTAGCTCACCACCTAGACGTCAGGATTTGTAGTATGTTCACATCCTAAGCACCCTAAACAAGTTTCTGAAGGAATCGCTTAGGTCCCTGCTCACGCACTCTACACCCCCTTCCTTGACTGGACTAAAGGTTTCTGTATATACTGGTGAGCTCTGGCATTATGAAATTTGTATATAAAATTGCAATTGGTGCCACGCAAACTGTTTGAAAACTGAATGTACCGGGAGTGAATGTATGGAATGCGGGAGGAGGTGGCGGATGGGAGAGGGGTGAAGGATGAGGGAGGGAAGGGGAGGGGGACAAGGGAGGGGAACTCGGGAGAGGGGGCCCGCGGGATGGGTTGGGGAGGGGAACCCGGGAGGTGGGAGGGGAACTCGGGAGGGGGGAGATGAAAACGGGTGGGGGTTTAAGGGATAGGGGAAGCGGGCGAGGGGAGTGAGGAGAGGGGAAGGGGACGTTGGAGAGGAAGGGGAGGCAGAAGGGGAACGGGACGAATGGGAAAGGACACGAGCTCTGGCATCATGAAATTTGTATAATAAAATTGCAATAAGTGGCACACGAGCTGTATGAGAACTGAATGTATCGGGAATGAATGTATGGAATGCAGGAGGGGGGAGGGGAACCCGGGAGGGTGGAGGGGAACTCGGGAGGGGAGAGGGGAATTCGAGAGGGGGATCCGCGGGAGGGAGGAGGTGATTATGGGAGGGGGGAGGGGAACTCGGGAGGGGGGATCGCGGGACGGAAAAGGGGGGGAGTAGAGTGAGGAGAAGGAAGGTGGAGGAGGAGTGGGAACGCGAAAGGGGAAGGGGACGCGGGAGAGGAAGGGGAGGTGGAAGGTGAACGGGACGAATGGGAAAGGACGCGCAGGGAGAAACAATTTCGTTATTAAATGGCAAAGGTTGGTACCCGGCATATATATAAATGCTAATAAATGAAAATGAATCGCCGAAATGTATGTACGCGCATAACTTCCGAACGACTACACCAAATTGGATAATTCTTTTTTTGTTGTGTTTGTTATTGCCAGAACAAGGTTTGTATATAACTACTGGTGAGCTCTGGCATTATAAAATGTGTATACTAAAAATTCAATGGGTGGCACGTGAGCTGTTTGAAAACTAAATGTACCAGAACTGAATGTATGGAATGCGGGAGGGGGGATATGAACTTGGGTATTGGTGCCGCGGGTGGAAAGGGACGGGAACCAGGGAGGGGGAGGGGAACCTGGGAGGGGGGAAGGGAATTCGTGAGGGGAGTTGGCGGGACGGGGGAAGAGGAGTGGAGTGGGGAGTCGGAAGGTGGAGGAGGCGGAGGGGGAACGTTTGAGGGGAAGGGGACGCGGGAGAGGAAGGGGAAGCGGAAGGTGAACGGGACGAATGGGAAAGGACACGCAGGGAGAAACAATTTTTTGTTGAACGGCATAGCAACGCATGCCGGGCACCAGCTAGTATATAAATGAAAATGAATCGCCGAAATGTATGTACGCGCATAACTTCCGAACCCATGCATGCCGGGTACCCGCTGTATATAATTTATTTATTTATTTATTTACGGACAAATAGTCCATTAACAATATAACAATAACACGAATAACAAGCGAGCCTAAAGGCCCGACCCGCCTAGCAATTGATCACTGTTCGCATCGATTACCGTTCGCATGTCATTTTTTGTAACCAGCACCACTTTTCGTAACAATCACCACTTTTCGTAACGATTCACCAGTTAACCCCATGTGTCGAGCATGCGTAAAGAAGTTTTACTTTTAAAAAATGGGGCATTTGGGACTCTTGTTTTTTGTATCGTATAATAAGGGACAAATAAAAACATTTATTTTTAAATATAAAACTTTTTGCATAAAAATATTCAATGAAAATGAAATTCGGTCAACCCTGAAGATTTTACGAACGTGAAACAAGGAATTCGTATGTATTTACATTTCGTTTCCAAAATATTATTTCAAACTTTTGTAATTCAGAGCGACGCGGACACGTCCTCGTCTGGCCACGTTTCGGACCGTAATGAACTGCGAAATTTTGTGTTTCGGCGCTATGATAAAATCGTCAAATGCGAAGCTGTTAATTAATTAAAATTAAATGCTTCCCAAAATTATTTTTCGGTCAAACTTATTTATGATTTGTCAATAATGTCTTAGCACAATAAGTATGTAAAAAAATATGAAATATATTAGTTTATAAGTGAGCAAATAAATACACAAATGGACCAATTTTCGTCAAGAAACACATGTACGTACATATTTTTTAATGATTTTATTGAAACTAAAATTAAAATTCTAATACATAACTTTGCTAGATAATGTATTGATTTATTTCACTGCATGATTACATTATTTGAAATGGGTGTGGTATAATACAAAAACTTTTTTGAAAATTTAACAAATCTGCCAACGACCTATGGAATAACCTTATTATACTAAAAATTAAAAAAAATTCTAAAAATTTATTACATAACTATGCTAGATAAAAGAACAATCTTTCGAAATCCATTTATAATTTTTTGTGGAAAAGAGTCAATACGTCTAAAAACTTTTTTGAAAATGACATATTTCTGGGTTTCTCTACCTATGTCCTCTTAATACCTATGTTAATGATTATTTTGATAATGGAATAATTTTTATAGCGCCGTTTTTTTGTGAAAATCACCTTAAGGTCACATGCTTTACATTAGGGGCCATTCATTTATTACGTAAGATTTAGGGGGGGAGGGGGGTTGACCATGTCTTATTTTTTTCTTACAAGGGGGTGGAAGGGAGCCTCCATAGTTCTTACGTAAGATCACAAAAATGCGCAAAGTTAAAATTATTAGTACCTTTGTAAGTACAAATAAACATTTCTAAAAATTGTTACTTTGAAAAATAAACATTAAAACAAACCAAACGTGTATTCATTTTTTCTTTTAGATTCTTACGTAATAAATTTGAACTTGAATACTTTGAATTTGGGAGGCAAGTATGGGTACCGCCGCCCCGGGAACCATTTATTGGACAACCAACACCCCTGCCACAGGTCACCCCAAGTGGTTCGCTACGTTTGGTGACTTAGCAGGGGTGCCCGGGTTCATGGAATGAGGTTTGTCTAGGTCTTGGTGGCGGATGCGTTTGCCCAACCACTGCGTGGCGGGCTGGATCGGAGGTGACTGATTGAGGGAGGCCTTTTGACCTCTCCAGCCTGATTCTCCCGACCCTTGGCGTTGCACCGCAGTGTGAGGAATAGATTCATGCGTCCGTCACTCCTGGCCACACTGACCCCCAGATTCCTACCCACCCCTCATACCTTTTTCCTTCTCATATCTTCTTCTCCTTCCTTTCCCTTAAGAAACCCTCCATACAGCATCCTCAAAGATGACATAGGCCCCTAGGGAAATTTTTTTCCTCGGGTGCCTCCTGTATGGAGCTAATGTAAAAAAAATTATATATATATAGGTATATATATGTATATTAAACAGGGGGGGAGGGGTCGGCCTATTTTAATTTTTTCTTATAATAGGGGGGGAGGCGCTCGAAAACTAGCAAAATTCGTCTTACGTAATAAATGAATGGCCCCTTAGAGTAGGAACATGTTTCATAAGGCCAGAGCCCACCATTCGAGAGATTTTGCTCTCACCCATTTATTGAATTTTTATTAAATTATATCATGTTATTTATCCGTTGTTCTTATAAGAACAACCGATCGAACATTTACGTAGGACTAATTTTCTAATATGTGGACGGACATGAATGGTTATTATTTGTTTACCAGCAAGTTCCCGGCATGCGTTGCATAAATAAATTGTTTCTCCGTGCGTGACCTTCGCGGGCGTGCGGACAATAACTCACCGTAATTAGTCAAAGTAATTGGTTTAATAGTACAGGAAATAATTTCATATCGCCAGAGCTCACTGCTATATATAGAAACCATCGAGGGCATGCGCACAACATCTCACCAAGGTTTCATCACAATCGGATGAATGGTTTATCGGAACTCATAAGGAACAAACAAAGAAACATTCATTTTGAAAGAAAAGAGAAAAATTCTTTAGCACCGTTATGATTTGAAACTCGATGAAACGAACAAACCGACACTAAAAGAGACAAATACTTACATCTATAGGATTTAGCTGACGAGAGAACGTGGTAGTATAATTGTGTATTGTTTATTGCGGTATTTTAAATAGGTACATCGGTATTTATGTCCTAATACAATCCTTATATACCTATACATACACTTAAAATATCACATCAAAATACCAAGTCAATCACATATCTTCGCAATTTAATTTTAAATGCCTTTATGCTCTCTTCCAATTTTATTTCTTCTGGTAATTCTCCAAATATCTTTAATGCTCCGTACTTCAATGACTTTTGACTGGGTTTTTTTCCTGAAGGGGAGTCTTAGTTCATTTCTTTTCCTCGTCTCATGTGTATGTTTGCTTTGTAGTTTATCAATTTTTCTTAGGAATTCAATAGACGTATGGCCATTGATTATTTTGTAGATTAACAATATAGTATTGAAGTAAATAATTTGTTTAAATGACAATATATTTAACTCCTTCAACATTTTCTTGACTAAATAGTGTACCTATTTTTCTTCAATGTAGTTCTCATAGCTCTGTTTTGTAGAATTGTCATTATTTGTTTCATTAATCCGTCGTTGGCTAAGAATAGAATGCTGCTGCAGTAGCAGTTTATGTGCGGTATAATCGGTCTCCTCTTTGTGCGGTGCTTCGCAGCCTCCCCACTGTCGTCTTCTTTAGTTTTCTGAAGGTTTCACTTCTACTTCTACTCTAATTTTTTTTATTACAAGATTACTTTTCATCACATTCATTAATTCCCTCTGGCAGCAATTTGCACATTTCTTCAAGATTTCAATAAATCATTAGATTCACACACGCCTGTACGATATAACATGTATCTATCTCATTTATAGAATAAAACAATATCGGTGGAAACTAAATTTTTAAAAATTTACGTGCGAAATCAAAACAAGTTTTTACGATGTTTTTATTTAAAATTTTCCAATGCCAATCTTTATTATTGTTTTCGACGCCTCTTGTCTAAATCACTTTTAAAACAATTTGTAGCTATCAATAAAATGATACATCAACGTTTTTATCTCAGAATTTAAGATGTTTAGACGTATTTTAAAAATCGTGGCATTTAATTTACAATGCTAATAATTCATTGTAGTTTTCGTCTTCTTTTGTGTTAAAATCCAAGGCATCAATTGTAAAATATGTAAATATATAAAACTTCCATAGGTCAGGATTATAATTAATGGTAATGCACCGATGTATTAGGCATATGCAAGACTGGGCAGTATTTGAATTACTTGTAATTGAAATACATATTTGAAATACAAATACGTATTTTGTATTTGCTGATTACCTGATACTGAGGTATTTTGTAATTTGTATTTCAAATACTTGTGGCTTCAAAATACATTTTCAAATTCATTTAGCGACCATAATAATTGACCAAAAACCTAAGCCCGCCGCCGCTCATTTGTACCAAGCGTGACATTTTGAAGACCCCCCCCCCCCATAAACGCGTCACGTAGTATGGGTACGTTCCCTTATATTATTCTTGTCATTGCTTTGTATTGTACATTTTTGTGTCATAGTATTGGATCAAGCGCTATAGGAATAATTTGACAGAATACTAGATTATTTTAAAGTTAATTACAGTAGAGCGCACTTGAAATGAAATAACACAAAACTGCGCTATACAAATGTCGTGTTATAATAATAATAATTATTATTATCTATCACCTGGGTCCTGTACCACAAAACTTTACAAGTGACGCAGAGATGAGATTTGTCTTTTGAGCAATATGATTGGTCAATTTTTGCACGTCTCTGTTTCACTCTGCTCAACTTTGCTTCGATGCAAACGCACCCTTATATAAGGGCACTTACGACAATTTATTGCGACCAAAGGTTCTACCAAAACCAAATGTATTTTGTAATATGTATTTTGTATTTCAAATACTTGACATGAAAGTATTTTTTATTTTAAATACATACGAAAAAGTATTTTGTAATTTGTATTTTAATTCCAGCAAAGCATGTATTTTGCCCAGCCCTGGGTATATATAATTACCATTTTATGCAAATACAACTATCGCATTGTAAAGTATCTCTCTGTACTAAATAGATCAATTAATTAAATCACGGTCCATCAATTTTATACCTACCGCTTTAATCATAACGTCATTAATGTTTAAGTACTTGGTAATCATTTAAGGCGCCGCAACCAAGCTCAAAGAGAAGAAGATGGAGAGATATGTAATTACGGATGTTAGTGGAGCGCGCTAATATTTAAAGTGATAAAATGAATGCGAAATTTTTTAATAAAACACGACTCGTTTAAAACAGAGCAAAACATCTCGTGAAAGGTATTTTAAAGAAACATTGTGAATTTTTTCACAACTATAACTTGTAAAATAACTGAAAAAAACGTGTTTATAATAATTTTCGGAGCATACCTTGCGATTTTTTCTATCGAGGTAATTTTATATAATTTGCATTTCGGCGTTGAACGCGTCTAGATATTATCTTAAAAATAACATATAATATATAAGAGCTTAAAAACTTAAAATCATTAAGGGAGATATGTAAGAAATCGGTAGAAATTCGGGTAGCGGTGCCTTAGGGGTCATTTATTTATTACGTAAGACGATTTAGGGGGGAGAGGGGTCGACCATGTCTTATTTTTTCTTACAAGGGGGTGGGAGGGAGTCTCGATAGTTCTTACGTAAGATCACAAAAATGCGCAAATATAAAATGCGAAATTTCTGTAAGTACAAAGAATTTTCTCATGAGAATAAAATGTTTTTTCCTGGAGCAAAGGTAGCCTATATCACTTCTCAGACCTCCAACTACTACGCTAAAAATCATGTCGATCGGTCGTTCCGTTGCGACGTGAAAGAAGGACAAACAAATAAACAAACTTACTTTCGGATTTATAATATAGGTAATTATTAGGACTAGCTGAACTCCTTTAGGGCTTTACACAGAGTTTTTCGAAATTTTATATAAACCTGAGCTTCCCCTTGTTTTTAAGGCCGAGTGTGCAATTTTAATCAGTCACGGGGTAAAACTGTAGATTTGTAAGGAAATCAAATTTACGCGCCCGCCCGGTGTCAGCCCGGTACTCTCCCGCCACGGACACTCTTATTTATATATAAAAAGTAGATTATAACATAAAAATCGATGGTAGAAGAGCTGCGTTTTCGATTATGAATTTTGTCGCTTGTATTCAGGAGCCACTTCTTTTTGGCTGTATTAGGTATTATCTTGGTGCCTTGGCAAGTCGACGCCTGGAGCGGACAGCTCCAATTGCGCCTGCAAATGGCCGGCCCTGCCATAGCGAAGGAACCTACTATTTTGAATGTGATGATGACTGTCTGAAAGAATCTTTAATCATGAATAATGTAAATTAATGTATGTGTGACAAATTAATTATACTTTTATAGCCTTCCATTGAAACCTGGGTTACCTTCAACAAGCCGGGGCGTTTTTGGATTGCCCAACAGCCAACATACGAGCATAACTGGAAGAACCTACCGTGTCCTGCCTGAGCAATTTAACTTGTGCAATATGTCCACCTGAGGTTTGGCAACCACACTGTCCACAAAGTGCCCTACAATATTCATGTAGACACGACTGTATTACTAAATATCAGATCCGAAAAGAATGCAAGGTCGATGTAAGCGAAATGAACCGCATTTATTATATTATTAAATAAATTAAACGTATAACAGAGAAGAACCAGAAGAATATATATGACATATTACACTCCAGGAAACTAGCACGATCAAGTTTAAAAATTGGTATCTAGTACGGTCGATCGATAAAGGTTTGACCGACAATGTCTGCCATCATTACCGAGCATTATTGCAAATCGCAAACGAACAAAAAACAGCGTTCTTAATTTTTTCGATTTTCTGTTGTTTGTATGTTCGCTGGCGTTGTGCAGTCGTGCTCGGGAGCAATGGGATGTTATTGACATTATCGATAAATCTTTTATCGATGGACCGTAGACAACCAGGTCGGAATAATGAGAAAATACGTATGATGGATTGCGGTCTTTGAAACAAAAGAGTATTTCATGGGATGAAAATTCGATGTAACTGTTCAACAACTTCGTACGCGAAGTAACGGCAAATTGACCTTACTTTCGATAGTAAGGTCAATTTTCCCTTACTTTGGGAACACCAGACACGACCACAAACAAACTGCTATTGTTTTACATTTCAGTGTTTGTGAAGAATATTAGACATTTCCATAAATACAACCCGTCTAATCAGAGTTCGTACAAAATAATGCTTTTTGGTATGATGCCAGGAAAATCCGTACGTATTTTACTTAACAGCCTGGTAAAATGAATCTCATAATAATAATGTTTATTACCTCGATTTCAACATTCCAATCCCGGAGACTGTTCTCACAAATGACTGCATTACAACCTAACCTAAATATATTTGTAACGTGTTAGACGGTTAATATTTCATGGATTTCCGTAGGTAAATAGGACATTATTAAACATATTTGCAATTATCTTTAACACTAAACCATTTTCATCGGAATGTATTGCGGTTATTATTATTGTAAATCAGTGTTTCCCAAACTTATTTTGCTCATCTCCCCCCCCCCCCCCCCCCCCCCCCCCCCCCCCTCGGACCATTTTTTTATTATTTTTAACGCGTACGCGATTTTCTTTTTTTTAAATGTTTTGTTAGCTTTTCGCTCATTGTAAATGATATATAACTACAAACAGGGCTGGGCAAAATACATGCTTTGCTGTAATTGAAATACAAATTACAAAATACTTTTTCGCATGTATTTAAAATACGAAATACAAAATACTTTCAAGTCGTGTATTTAAAATACAAAATACAAAATACAGTATTTTAACCATTTTTTTCTTTCAAATACAAAATACAAATTACAAAATACAAAATACATTTGGTTTTGGTAGAACCTTTGATTGCAATAAATTGTCGTAAATGCCCTTATCTAAGGGTGCGTTTCCATAGAAGCAATGTTGAGCAGAGTGAAACAGAGACGTGCAAAAATTGACCAATCATATTGCTCAAAAGACACATCTCATCTCCGCTTCACTTCACGCTCCGCTTAAAATTTGTGGTAAAGGACTCAGGTGTTAGGTAATATAATAATAATATATTATTATTATAACACGACATTTGTATAGCGCTATTTTGTGTTATTTCTAGTGACCGACCGAAGGTTCGATTTCGGTTTCGTCAAGGTTCGGTAAAAAAATCTAGTTTCGGCATCA
Organism: Limnephilus marmoratus; assembly: GCA_917880885.1. NCBI lineage: Eukaryota > Metazoa > Arthropoda > Insecta > Trichoptera > Limnephilidae > Limnephilus > Limnephilus marmoratus. The sequence continues at coordinate 41,587,093 of OU862924.1, read as the reverse complement.
GTTTCGGTTCAGCAGAAAATCTGCCGAACCTTCGGCCGCACCGAAACTCTGCATTTGTGAATTATCGCGTGCCGTTTGACTGACTTCGGGTGAGTTCGTGGCTCGTGTGTCATCCACCATCATTAACTGAGTTCGTTGGCCGGTCCGGCGTGCTTGTATTGTGAGTTTATGTGATCACAAACTTCAATTATTTTTATTTATTTCATTCTAATTTTAATTTTATTTAACAAGTGTAAATAAAAATTAAAATCTAGTCTCCTTCAACGAAAGCAATCTTCCGAACAGTCCCTCCTTTGATGTGCTTGGTGTAAGGCCCTCCGTTCATGGAGATACTTACAATCTACGTAATTGTGACGAAACCACAAGTACCCTGTTGATATACATACTACTTTTTAATGCTAGTCTCCGTAAACGGCGCTATCCGAAATATACTATTTAGTCACATGAGAACGGGTCGTTTCTACGACTCATTCTTGAGTTCAACAACTCGGCTGTGGAACCCGGCCTCTATGTTTCCTCCCTCCTTCCTCTCCCCAAAAAGACCCTCCATACAGCATCTTCAAAGATGACATACGCCCTGAGGGAAATTATTTTCCTCAGGGTCTCTCATGTGGAGTTAATGTAAAAAAATGTTGTGATTGTAAACGCAATTAAAATTATAATACTCAATTTATGAAGTCCTTACTTTATAGTGAATATAAGTGTAAAAAATAAGCCGAATTTCAGTAAACAATAGATTTTTAACATGTCTAAAAAGTTTCGGTTTCGGTTTCGGCCGAAACTGAGACAGATATCGAATATTCGGTTTCGTTTTCGGTAGAAAATCCTGTTTCGGTCGGACACTAGTTATTTCACTTCAAGTGCGCTCTACTGTAATTAACTTAAAAATAGTTTAGTATTCAGTCAAATTATTCCCATTGTGCTTGATCTAATACTATGACACAAAAATGTACAATACAAAGCAATGACAAGCATTACATAATGATAGAAAATGTACAATAACAGTGCTATTATAGCACAGGACGTGTTGCCAACTCTAAATATTAACACACATAACATATAGCTTTGGATTCTAGCGTTTTTAGTCTACGTATTATCTGTCAGTTTATTTTTCATTATCATTATTAAGATCGCTAAATGTATTTGAAAATGTATTTTGATGCCATAAGTATTTGAAATACAAATTACAAAATACCTCAGCCCCAGGTAATTGAAATACCAATTACAAAATACATTTTTAGGAAGTAATTGAAATACAAATACAAAATACGTATTTGTATTTCAAATACGTATTTCAATTACAAGTATTTCAAATACTGCCCAGCCCTGACTACAAACTACATTTTTAATGAATAAAGCAATTGAAAGTTTACTAAAATGTATGGTTCTTGGTAGGGTAGGTATGTAGCTAATTTGTAGCGACTGAAAGTTTTGCTTTTGCGATAATCCCAATTTTGAAAAAAAAATTATACTTTTAATAAGTACTTAAAAATAATAAAGTAATATTGTACATCCTAAACAATTTTCCGACAAGCTTGAATAGCCATGAAACAGGACAGACGCTTACTATCATTAATACATTTAAAAAAAAACGTAAATAATAGACCAATATCGCTGCAAAATACAGAAAACATTGTGGCAAAAAACCAAACCTTTTGCTGAAACATAAAACATAAGTCTACTTTTTAGTAATTTGTAGTCAATAATCATGTTAAATAACATTTATAGAACCAAATTTATTCAGCGCTCCCTTTTTGGCCTCACCGCTCACTTGCAACCCTATTTACCTACCACCACCCCCCCCCTCCCCCAGCTTTTCACTGATCCTGAGACTATCAACATCCCCCGGATTTGTCCCGAGTTCCCCTTCCCTATCCCCCCTCCCGCATTCCATACATTCAGTCCCGGTACTCCTATTGCATTTTTTTTACAAATTTCATAATGCCAGAGCTCACCAGTAGTTTATACAAACCTTGTCTTAACAATAACGGACTCTTGGAAGTTATGCGCGTACGTACATTTCGACGATTCATTTTAATTTATACTATAAAAAATAATAAAACAATAATATGTAGATAGAAGTTAGGTACACATTTTCATAATATTTAAATTGAGCATAGTCCCACGACAATTTAAATTTTTCTTCAGGGCGTTAAGTTAAAGTGGGTTATCATTATGTGATTATACATTATTATAACGACACAATAACACGAGTAATCGTGACATTTGACTCCTTGTCGCAATTTATCCAATTTTACAATCAATTACATTATTATGATGGTTAAAAATGACAATGTTTAAAATTCTAGTGCATTCGGGATCGTGGAATTTATTAGAGATAATCATTCTAAACAACTTAACTATCTCCATCGTGAAATCTTTCTTGTATCTTCATAGTACCTTACCTACCGCTTAATATTATGTGACGCAAGACTTCTGCCCCCTTGTACACTTGTAAACAAAAAAAGAAGAAGATGGAGAGATATGTAATTACGAATGTTAGAGAAGCGCGCTAATATTTAGAGCAAAAATCTCTTGGGGGCTGTCTAAAACAGCCTTTAAAGAAACACTGTGAATTTTTTCATACATATAACTTGTAAAATAACAGAAACAGACTTACTTTGCGATTTTTTTCTTTCGAGGGAATTTCATATAACTTGCGTTTCGGCATGGGGAATGTGTAGATATTATCTTCAAAATAACATATTTTTTAAGAGCTTAAAAACTTCAAATGTTTAAGAGAGGTATGCAAGAAATCGGTAGAAATTCGGGTAGCAGCGGCTTAGAGCTTGTAACTTTTGTGTACTGAAAGTCCAATATGCCTAATATAGACGATGTTAATGACGTTTGTTCGTTGGCCATCTGCAGTCATGCTCTGGAACGACGTCACGACGACAAATTACCGACACTATCGAAAAAACGCTTTACCGATGTACGGAGGTCAGGGGGCTAACATGTCCGCCTTAAAATTGCCGTCATTGACACGATAAGGTTTTTATCAACATTATCGATGATTAGCCAACATCGGCTAGCACACCTGCACACACCTGCAAACAGCTTTGTCAGTTGACATCTTGTAAAAAGGTTTTAAAGCATTTACGCACGCTAGATAAAATTTGTTTTCTTCGGTAAGTACCTACTTACATTTTTTTTTAATTTTGGGAAATAATTTCCCACATGACCTAAATATTAAAAAAATAATACATTGATAAACAATTTCTTACTCTCATAATATATTTTTTTTAAATATTTACGATTGTTTTTTGTTTTATGTTATTTTTTAAGTAGATATGCCGAACATTCCGAGGTTAAGTTAGGTTAGGTTAGGTTAAGTTAGGACAATATTTCAATTCCTCCTGCCATCATCATTATAAGCGGAAACTGTTGCTTGTGGAATAATTGAGGATTTAAAAGCAAAGTATAGAACTCATGACGCCTGGTGGGACTTAGCTATTAAACTAACGGGTCAATGACTGAAGGTTTCCTTGTAGATTTACGAGATTAGGAAAGTATAAGGAATTAATATTACATACTTATACCAAATTCAACGTTTTTGTGAATAACTCTTATCTCTTGCGGTTAACAAATTAAAAGAATTTACCCCCACCTGTTTCAATTAGTTATTTTTATCACCATTTTACTGTGATTAATATAAACTCCTTGCACAATTTGTTTGCAAATCTTGAAATGCCTCGGGCGGATGCGGACGGTCTAATTAATTTAAAACAATTCCCACAGCGATTCACCAAATTGCTAGTTCGCCATTGTGACGTCATACCCGCCACATAAATCACATCTTCCGCAATCATGCACCTTCCAATCTGCTGGAACTGTTATTTGGACAGATTAAATCGGTCGGTCGATTTGTCTGCCTGGTCTATTTTACTGGCCTATTACGAAATCATCGATTGTCCGATTGCTATTTATTTGTTACAATAATGAATAATATCTGGTATTAAGAGCATTTAACCAGCCAGCGGCCGAAAATCCACATTTCGTCGAAAGTTGTTCTTACGATCGTGCAGGGCGGTTACAATGAGAAAGAATAACTATTCTCCGTACCAGCTTTTTAAAATTATAACTCAATATCGATTTTATTTCATTCCAAATTTGATTTTATTTATACCTACATCCAAAAATGCTGAAAGGCGTGATGATAAAACTATTAAAATAATGTACTTTTTGTAATTATTTTTTGATTATAAGTATTTATCATTTTTCAATAATGTCTAAGTTAAACAAGAATGTTAAAAAATCTGAAATATATTAGTTTGTAACTGCGCAAATAAATACACAAAGGACCCATTTTCGTCAAGAAACACAATTACGTACATATTTTTTAATGATTTTATTTAAACTAAAATTAAAATTCTAAAACATGCGTTACTCAGATAATGTATTGATTTATTTTACTGCATTATTATATGATTTGAAATGGGTCTGGTGAAATACAAAATCTTTTTTGAAAATTTAACAAATCTACCAACGACCTATGGTATAACCCTATTATACTAAAAATAAACATTTTTTCTCAAAAACATGCGAATGCTAGATAAAAGAACAATCTTTCGAAATAAATTTATATTTTTTTGTGGAAAAGAGTCAAAACGTCTAAAATCTGATTTAAAAATGACATATTTCTGGTTTTCTCTGGTAATACCCTCTTAAAACCAAGATTCGCGTCGTTCACACATTCAATCAAGAAACCAAAGTGAATTTATTTATTGTTATCAAGTTTAATTTGTAGAACTCCATTTTAATTTTTATTTTTTTATTATATAATCAATAATATTATCATTATAATATTATTGATTATATAATAAAAAAAAAAAAAAAAAAAAAAAAAAAAAAAAAAAAAAAAAAAAAAACAAAAGTGAAATTCAAATAGGTATATTTAAAACAAAACAAATGTTTCCTTGCAATTTTTAAAATAAATTTGACTTAATTGTCGCGGTTGACCAGTGACCACATCCGCGATAGCGATACAAATCTGAAGTAGTCACGTACTAATTCTATACATTGTTGCAATGTGAACTATTTTGGGTTATATCAGTCGTTGATTATCCGCTAATTGTGTCCACTAAAATTATGTCAGGGGTAGGAAACCTTTAGACAAATTATAAAAATAAATGCTTTCTACCAAAAAAAAACTAATAAAAAGAAAAAAATGGAATAGTCCTGCAAACTTATTTCAAATCTGCCAAATTCGTACAAACAAAAAACGTACGATGCACAAAAACTTATTATTGTACGACCTGAGTTAATCAAAAATCGTAATAGGCCAGTTTAAGGTCAAAAATTTGACTTGTGAGCTATACTGCTAAGATTGAAAAATCCGACATTATTGATATCGTTGTAACTGAAAATACGTACGAGTATTTTTTTAAGTTCAAATTTTCGTATGGGGGCATACATTAATTACTTGAGCAGTTTTTCTTCCAATCTAGACCCCACCCCCCTTGGTGAGATAAATTTGGGCCACTTCGTAGGTATATTCTTTTCAAGTAACGTGAGATTTTGCTAGACCCCCCCTTTTAGGTTCAAGTAATTAATGTATGCCCCCTATGAAGATTTTTCAGTTTGTGGATGTGGCGCCAAAATTGAAAGAATACTGAAAATCTTCATACAAAAAAATTGAAATGAAAAATCATTTTCAGCTTCAACGACATCAATAATGTCGTATTTTTCAATATTAGCACTCTAGCTCACTGAAAAGTCATGGACAGCAACTGATGCCCGTCGCCGACGCCTTTCTCTGTCGCACGTACGTTTTTACACATCCTTCTCTTTCGCTTACGTTCATTGTAAAATCAGTAACGGCGCGAGAATGAATGTGTGGTTTGGTATATTTATGAATCATACCATGTTCAGGCCGGTCGTTTTGTGTTGCCGGATGTTTGGTTGGTGTTTACTATACGTAGTATCACTACGAAAATTTTGATCAATTCATCCGAAGTAAGGGAAAATTGACCATACTTAAGGTATACCAGACACGCCCGTAACACGCTCTAGTTTTATTTCTCAAGTAGGACACACAAATCTGTAAACTGACCTTTCTATGCCAACCTACCGACTTGATCGAAAGTTTAACCTTCATAAGCGGATACAGATTTATAGGGCAAGCAGAAGTATTGTCTCAGATTAGATCGACAACGAATGTGTAGTATGTTTGGTTCACGCGGCCGGGGGCCCCATGCATTTAAAATTAAAATATGTTGGTGTCATTACACGTAGCTAATATATGTATACTTAATTACAGGCTTAAAAAAAGTTTGTGAAGTCCAATACAACTTGTAAGATATAAAAAATGGGTTAGAACGCAAACAATATATGAGGTCGTTAGTGATACGAGTATACTTTTGACCCATCATTTTGTTGCCTGGTTTTATTTTTAAATTTGTCTTATTTCCAAGGCGTGAGATGTTTTTAAAAGTAACTTTCAGTTTGTTACAAATAGTATTGTCAAAATTTCTCCTTAAATCATAAACCTGCATCTACATTTTTGCAGACTATATTAAAATACAAACAAAAACTATCACCGGCGTATTTATTCCATGGCTTTATATTATTACTTTACAATCTTCGATCAATAATACAATATTTCTGTTTTTGAAACTGACAATTCATGGTGGAATTCCATTATAATCCTCTTATATATAAAAATCTCGTCCCACGGTGTTTGTGGTTGCACTCCTCCTAAAGGGCTTGACCGATTTTTCTGAAATTTTTTATGAATATTTGGTAGATATGAGAATAGATTTTAAAGTATATTTCATACCGCTACGTGTCCCTATCCAGAAAAAAAAAATCAATTTTTTGACAAAAAATTTTTGTATTTTTTTAAATTTGTTCTCAAAAAATACTTATAACCCCTAATTTTAACCCTCCTACCCCCACCCTCCCATTTTTTAATCGCGATTTTAGTATTTTTGTATGAACAAATTTAACCATCTTTCGTATTTCAAACAAAATGAAAATATTTATGTTGTTGAATGATAAATGGTGCTACGTCCGCCTCATTGAACTTTCAACCACACATGCGCAAGGCATTCACATTTTGATATTTCATTCGACATCATGTTCACGCACGGGCAAACCATCAAGCTTATTTATGTTGGCTAAAGACGGACTGACAAAAAATATCGTACACTCAATTCTCTTCGAAATTCGTATTGATTTTCGTTATTTCATTTTCCTACTTTAGTTGGTGTTTTTTTTGTTTTTATCGGCGGCCTTCGTCTACAGCGCTCCATTCCTTTTTCTGTCAAAGATCCCATCCCCACACACTTACAATACATTCGTTATTTTTTATTTAACAACCAAAATATTCACTAGAAATAATTTATATGGCAGAACAACCTTTGTCGGGTCAGGTAGTATATTATAATAAAACAAATATAAAACTTATTTCCACTTTAATTTTATTGACCGTAACTGGTTTCAGCACAGGAGGCACTGAGGGAAATCACTTCGCTCAGGACTTATGTCGTCTTTGAGGACACCGTACGGATTGTCTCTGTGATTAAAAAAATCAGTTAGGTATTTCAGATTTAAATCCAAACTAAATTTTGTACGTCCACATTATGATGCAATCGGTCGCGTCGTCTGATATGAATATTTAATAGGGGAAATAATAGATTAAGTACGTCGTACGTCATTGTGGTATTCTTCTACATTTTCCAGTCTCACGACATGATGTGCGGCAGCATTTGATATGCGTTATGAAGTTGGTAACTCTGTTGTCATATTGCATTGATTAAATCTCGTTAAACAAAGCATGCACCTAAATAATTTCACGCTGCAACTGCTAAATGAATAGCATACCGTTGTCTCAGTAATTATAAATTATTAGTTTTATTATGCCTGTAAATTAATAATTATTATTATAACCACAGCAATTACGCGCCTTCCTTATTCATTTGAATATTATAATAAAAGTTGTTACTTTAACGAATTGGTAATTGCCTAATATAAAAGCATTTGCTGCACGGGTTTTCGACCAGCTTTCAATAAATGGGACTTTTTAATAGAATGATTTACTTACTTTATTTAATGATTTATTACTAATTACGTGATTTTATGGAGAAACATTAAATGCCTGTGTAATACAATTATAGATACGTAGGTATATACAGTGGCGTAGCGAGGGGGGAGGCGGGGGGACGGTCCACCCCGGGAGCCACCCGACCGTGGAAAAAAATTACGAAGGATATTGTCACAAAAATATTAAACACGGTCTGTTATTTATATTTTCGTAGCTTAATGGTTCCCCGTGGAGTGCCCCAAAACGGGAGAATTTTGTGTCTGACGGTCTTTTTACAGGCGAATATAGCCTATGTCTGAAATTCTCTAACCCCCCCCCCCATCCCCCCCCCCCCCCCCCCCTTGAGGACGGACCAATTTTCTACACATTTTATTACTGTAATGTTTTTTTATATTTTTTATGGAGTCGAAATTAGTTGGGGGTGGTGACATAGGTATATATGTATATAATATGTCAATTACATTTATTCGCCATAATCATTTCCTCATGCTTTGCAAAACAATACCTACATGTCTTCTAACAAAGTAAGAGTTCGAAAGAAATTATATTTGTGAAAATAAAAAGGTTTGTAACTACATTTTCTTGCCGCTGGAAAGATATGGGATAACACATGATTTATTTATAATACGACTAACAACATTGTTAATAACAGTCTGTATTGTGTGAGGCTTGAGCAAGGATCTTTAGTAAATCTTTTTTTGTTTATTACATTAAAGAGCTTATAAGGTAGGTTTAATATTTTTTGGTTATTGATTTTTTTTTCGTAAAATGAAGCGTTCATGTCATGACGCGCAGTCATCCTAGAATCAAACAGGACTTTAGGCGGAATTGGAAACTTGGCAATTGCTGTTAGATTTTTGTAAATATGTCAGTATAAAAGTTCAGAATCCCCAGGAAAGCCAACATCTTGGAAAACGAGGCTCCTTTTTGGTATTTGCGTGAATCACTTAATAACTATTTTTTTTGTTACGTAATATTTATCAAATTGGTTTAATGTTGGCATTTTTTTAACATAAAATGAAGCGTTCTTATATTACAGCACTTCATAAATTTGAAGATATTAACTAGTGTCCGACCGAAACCGAATCTTTGGTATCTGCCTCAGTTTCGGCCGAAACCGAAACTTTTTTAGAGATGATGTTAAAAATCTATTGTGTTCTGAAATTGGACTTATTGTTTTTGAAGTACGTAAGAAAAATAATATTTTTTTTATATTACTGCTATAAAAAAAAAACAAAAATTATAAAAATTAAGAAAATATGTTAACTACTTCTTGGAACAAAAAATTGTCAATAATAAACACTTAGGTACATTATAAAGGAAGGACCTCATTAATTGAGTTTTTTAATTTGAGTACCTATATATTTTAATTTAGTATTTTGATTACCTAAAAACAAATGTACTATAAGTAATGAATTTGAGGGAATCAAATATAAACTCTTTTATTTTTACATACTAATTTTCATCATTCATAAATCCGAGTGAATAACTCAACGGAAAGAAGACAGAAGTAATAACATAAACAAACACTTCCTAATCAGTCTAATCACTATGCGCGAGAAATAACACATAAACTCACAACACAATCACGCCAAACTCAACTGATGATGGCGGGTGACACATGACTCCCATGAGCCACGAACTAATAAAAAAATAAAAAATAAATAAAAAAAACTCACCCGAAATCAGCCGAACTACGGATGATAATTCACGAACTGAAACCGAAACTGATGCCGAAACTAGATTTTTTTACCGAAACTTGCCGAAACCGAAACCGAACCTTCGGTCGGTCACTAATATTAACTTTGTAATGAAGGATTTGGTTAGGATCCTATGTTTTCAACTTAAGCGTGGTATACCCGCTCAAAAAGAAGATGGAGAGACATGTAAATACAAATGTTAGATAGAGCGCGCTAAAAAAAACGATAATGTTTAATCGAAAATTGTGAAAATGTTTTAAAACGCGACTCGTTTAAAATAGAGCAAAAATCTCGTGGGAATTGTTTAAAATAGCATTTAAAGAAACACTGAATTTTTTCATACAAATAACTTGTAAAATTAGGGCATTACCAGAGAAAACCAGAAACATGTCATTTTCAAATCAGATTTTAGACGTATTGACTCTTTTCCACAAAAAATTATAAATGGATTTCGAAAGATTGTTTTTTATCTAGCATTCGCAAGTAATAAATTATGAGAATTTTTTTAAATTTTTAGTATAATAAGGGAACGTACCCATACTACGTGACACGTTTAGGGGGGGGGGGGGGTCTTCAAAATGTCACGCTCCATACAAATGAGCGGCGGGTTGCTTAGGATTTTGATCACCGGGGGGGGGGGGGGGGTTAAAAATTGCAAAAAGTTGGTCACGTAGTATGGGTACATTCCCTAAGGTTATTCCATAGGTCGTTGGCAGATTTGTGAAATTTTCAAAAAAGATTTTGTATTATACCACACCCATTTCAAATAATATAATCATGCAGTAAAATAAATCAATACATTATTTAGCAAACGCATGTTTTAGAATTTTAATTTTAGTTTCAATAAAATCATTAAAAAATATGTACGTACATGTGTTTCTTGACGAAAATTGGTCCATTTGTGTATTTATTTGCGCTCTTACAAACTAATATATTTCAGATTTTGTAACATTCTTATTAAATTTAGACATTATTGAAAAATGACAAATACTTATAATCAAAAAATAACTACAAAAAGTACACTATTTTAATAGTTTTACCATCACGCCTTTCAGCATTTTTGGATGAAGGTATAAATTAAAGCTAATTTGAATTGAAATAAATTCGATATTGAGTTAAAATTTTTAAAAGCTGGTACGGAGAATAATTAATCTTTCTCATTGTAACCGCCCTGCACGATCGTAAGAACAACTTTCGACGAAATGTGGATTTCCGTCCGCTGGCTGGTCAAACGATCTTAATAATTTTCGGAGCATACTTTGCGATTTTTTCTGTCGAGGAAATTCCATATATTGCCGTTTCGGCGTGTGGAGTGTATAGATATTATCTTCAAGAATAACATATAGGTACTTTTTAAAGATCTGTAAAATTTTATTTAAGGAAAATACGCAATCAATCGGCAGAAATGCGAGAAGGCGATGCACCTCGTCGTGTAACATTTGTAATCGGGCCGCTAACAATAACACTCCTTATGTATATGGCGATAAGGTTTAAGTTCCCGCTAAACTCCAGCGCCTGTTTTAATTTACGCAAGAAGAAAACATCGCCAAAAAGCGTGTTTTACTACATTTAGCGAACCTCAGGCACAAATATTTAAATATTTTTTCGATCATTTTCTAAAGAACTTAATTTGCCACATTGTACAATAAAACCATAATCGAAAAGGGGTTTTAAATAAAGATTAAGCAGTTTTTTTTAATTTTTTTAATTGCAAGAAACAAACAGCTTTTGCATAATATACAGTGCTAAATAACAAGTGAACTGAAGTCAAGCCACAGAAGTTTCTTATGCTAAAGTACATCGGAAATGAAGTTTTAATATCTTAAAATTAATTTTGGGTTATTGGAAGGGGACAGGAAGAGGAATATAGGAAAAGGATAGGAGATGCTCCCGATACATTATTTACTCCCATATTAATAAATCGGTCGTACGCGTTACATCATATCGATATTTTTTTAGGTTTCTACTAAAAATGTCAACGCTCTGAAATTTTGTATTATATTGTGCACATACGCGAGGAATTGGGGATTTTTTTCTAATATTTGTTCTACATGATGGTAAATAAAATAAATCAGATTGTCGGGTTGATCTTGACGGAATATGAAAATTGATTAAATTGGTAAGTTCTGGTGAGTCCAGGCCATTATTTAGAATTTTAAACAATAGGATTTGATAAAAAATTAGACGGATTTGGAATTGTGAAATTTTATAGGCCTTTAAATAAAATATTTATTTTTATAAACCTATTTTTTCTGGGCTTATAAAAAAGGCTTGTCAAGAAAGATGTGTTCTACTTGCAGTATTTTATTAAATCATCCAAAATATTTCTAGGCGATCAAACTTTGAAACCAAAAACACATTTATGATTTTGCATTAATGTTTTACGGTTTACCTAAAGTTAGGAATGAAAACTTACGTAAACTGTAAAAGATTACCTACATTTAATTCAAGTAAGTCATTATTAGGTATTTGTCGTGCAGTATAATAAATAGAAGGAGGAAACAATAAAGTATGAAGTCTCAATCATCTGTATTTCTATAGGTCCAGAAATATCCAAAGTCCTTGGTTTAATTTAAGCTTTTGTATTCCGATTTCCCGTCCTTTGGTTGCTTCTTTTATTTATTTTATGGTAAATAATGATTCAAAACATCGTAAACCTTATGAGTGATTAAATATTTACAATAGTGTAGTAATAATTATGTCGTTTTATTGATTGACGTCTCTATTTAGTCTTGGTTGTACTTGTACGTTGTACTATTCATGGTAAACAAGCAGGATTTACCTTTTATATTAATAAAAAAACGTAGTTAAATGCCTGGTTAATCAAGCACAAAATGGAGTTTTTATTATCAGATTAATTAATTAACTCAGCAGTAATATCTCATGAATCGATGGCGTAACAAGAAACTCGCGGGCCCTTTGGTATTCGTAGGTGTCTATCTCTTGAACCCCATTTGTGACCTAAAGTCGTTCACTACTCCACCACTGTATGTGGTGAATTTCTCACGACCTCCAATCTCTGTCGCACAAGCATATAGCCTCAAGTTTCTCCAACTATAATAATTGGATAATTAATATTTTAAAAAAACTCTCATTTCATAAGTAGGTGTAAATTTGTATTTAACCTATTTTCACCAGGTTTAATTTGTAGAACTCCATTTTAATTGCAAGTTCTTCTTTTATCTATTCAATAATTCATATTTTTTATTCAATTTATAAAAACAGTTTACTTATAAATAGTGTCCGACCGAAAAAGGACTTTCCACCGAAACCGAAACTTTTTTAGACGTGTTTTCTTATTAAATCGATTATTTACTATTATTTGGCTTATTTTTTACACTTCAGACAGTTAAAACGTAAAATTAAATAAATAAATAAACAATAATATTAACGTATGTGGAAAAAAAATTATAATACTTCTATAAAACATGTTTTGTTAATTTTTATAAATTTTGTTTTATGGAAGTACCTAATATAAAAATAAAAAAATTTCACGTACTTCAATTATTGTTTTTTTATTATTAATTATTTTTTATTATTAATTATTTTTTTATTATTTTTTACTAACCGAAACCTTCGGTCGGTCACTACTTATAAGCAATTTCTGCTGCGTAATTATAATTGCGCGTGACAGCTGTTTCGCCTTCTAAATGTATTAGTTAGACAATTTGATAACGCCTTCAGATCCTTCAGAAGGCGAAATAGCTGTCACGCTTAATAATATTTACACAGAAGCAAAAATAATATAAAATAACTGTATTTTTTTTAAATTGAATAATAATAATATTATTGTTCAATTTATAAAAAGTGGTTGAGTGGGCATAGCGCTTGGGTCCCACCCGGGCGTCGCGTGTTTGATTCCCCGGCTAGCTAAGTCCTCCATCACAACGCAAGCAACATTTTCGGCTTTCTGTGGTGGTAGTAGGAGATTTTCAAACATTGTTGGGTTATTCGTAACCCGGGAACGTTTTTTTATTTATATTTTTTGTTTTAAATAAAAAATAAATAAAAAGAATATATAAAAGAAAAACTTAGATGTAAGTAAATAAAATATAAACAGATAATCTTACTTAATCCTTTTAATAAAATAATTGGAACACTATTTAGATGACGCGAAGACTTTTTGAAAGAAACTAATATGTATATTTTTATGAATAAACTGACAATAGTTGTACCTGTTTGTCCTTCTTTCATGTAAGTTGCTTGTGCAATGATGGAGGATTATGCTAGTAGAAGATTAAACCGGCGACCGCGACGCCTAGATGATAACCTGGTGCTTGGACAACTCGGCTCATAACTAGTTATTTTTATTTTTTTTTTATTTTATTTATTAACAGAAACAAACAGTACAAAAGATAATTTGTTTAAAAAATTACAATTTATAAGTATATTACATGGTAGGTACCTATTATGTGTTTCATTGTAGTGTCTTATTTATGGTATGCGTATTAAGTAATTACCGGGTGATGTATGTAGTGGGAAGGTGTGTGTGTGAGTGTGTGAGTATGTGTGTATGTATGTGTGTGCATTGAACAAATTATAATATTCGCAAGATGCTCTTTTTAAATTTGGGCAGTGAATCAGAGAAAATGTCGATGTTGGAATTTAGACCAATAATATTGAACTTATGAAGAGCACGATTGATTGGTGAATTAGTTGCTGCATTTGTCTTGTAATTAAGCGTGTGGAATAGTTCTGTATGACGTGTACGTCTTAAGGGTATATTAAAATTAACTAGGGAAAGAAGTTCGGTACAGTCAATGTTATTATTTAAAATTTTGTGTATAAATGTCAAATCAGCTATTGCTCGCCTTTGTTGCAATGTTTGAAATGTGCATTCAAAGTTATTGTTGAATTTAAAGGTAAGATATTTTATAAATTTGTTTTGAATATTTTCTATGCTATCTATGTATACTTTGTATTGTGGGTTCCAAATTGGCGAAGCATATTCCAGTGTACTTCTGACTAATGCAAAATATAACATTATTACTGTACGCGGGTTATTGAACATTTTACTTATGCGAAGAACAAAACCAAGCATTTTATATGACCTGTGAACGATTGAGTCGATGTGCTTATTAAATATAAGTTTGCTATCGAGGTACACACCAAGATCTTTACATTCCGTTTTCGAGATGACAGGTTCATTATTGAGTGAATAAGAGTACTTAATAACATGTTTATTTCTGGTGAATGTCATAGTATGACATTTGGAAACATTGATATCTAAACAGTTAACTTTGCAATACTTGCAAAGCCTATCTAGATCACTTTGTAACGCATCACAGTCAGAAAGAGAATGCACAACTTTGAATATTTTCATGTCGTCAGCGTAAAGCACAAATTCGGAATTTTGAAAGCATGATCCAATGTCGTTTATATAAATGTTGAAGAGAAGCGGACCTAGGTGGGAACCTTGCGGGACACCGGATATTACCTCCATAGACTTAGAGTAGACACCGTTGATTAATATTACCTGATTGCGATTACTAATGTAGGACTTAATCTATCTTAATAGGTCGCCATGTATACCAAGTAGGATAAGTTTTTTCAAAAGAATTGAGTGAATTACGCGGTCAAAGGCCTTAGAGAATATATATGTTATGAATTTTATTTGTATTTATTTGCATGTTTGACTCATAATTTGTTTTTTTTTTAGATGGAGCCCCAAGAGATAGAGATGGTGCACCTGTATCCCCTGGAGAACGCGGGCCCCCATCACACGGAGCGCTTCGAGTTGGTGCACTCCGAGCCACGCGTGGCCGTGCTTCGTCGGGGACAGTACTTCTCTGCTGCCATCAGATTCCTCACCAGGCCATACGACTTCTCCGTGGACCAGGTCAAGCTGGTGTTCTCCATCGGTGAGCTATTTACCATACCAGACTAGGTTATGATAGGTAAACTTCGGTGACATTTAAAAAAAATAGGTTAATAGCACTGAACACAACATGTTATAATTATTTAAACATAAATCTGGAGTATTATAAATCGTTATAAACTGATGTTATTTTGTTCTCAGGCGACAATGCAAACGTAATCAAGAGGACGAAGGGAGCCATGTTCGTGGTGCGGGAGAATCTGCAGCCAGAGAGCCTGCAGTGGTCTGCCGTCGTGGTGGCGGAGCAAGATGACACCATCACTGTTGAAGTGAGTCTATTCATTTAGTTCAATTTGTCCTTCCAATATGTATATCATTTTCTTATATTCCCCCTCTTGCAAAACGATTGCAATCTTTAGAATAATGGGAAAGCTGTCCTTATTCTCCCAGTGTTTTAGTGGAAGACACTCTGATGTTATTGATTCCTTCGACACTGGTGTATGGTCAGGAAACAAGCTAGCCCATCATTTCTACATGGTTGACATTTTTCACATGAGAATTCATTAGAACGATTCGTTTCTACAAATCAATCTTGAGGTCAACATCTCGGCTGTGGAACGATTTGCCGACCTCAGTATTTCCTTTTTCCTACTTTTCTCCCTCAAGACCCAGGTTCGCTCCTTTCTCTACTCAAAAAGATCCTCCAGTGGCGGATGACATAAGCCGTTATAACACAAATATATCAGGCAAGAAACAAACTAAAGACCAAAGTGTCTAAATCAAAACTTTGATTGACAAAAAATTAAATTTTAAAACATATTTTACCATATACTCTCCGAAGTAAATAGTTATATTTAAGTAATTAGTAATTAAGTTGAATTAATTAGTAAGTAAGTTGTTATTATGTTTATTCATAATAACTCACGCTTATGCGTGTCAAGTTATCCTAAAATATTGCCAAATTAATTTCCTCATGACCTACCATGTGGAGTTAATGCAAAAATATCTAAAAACCCTTTATAATACCATCTAAAAAGAAACAATAAACACAACTACCCAAAGCTAGTGGGAATATAGCTACCCCATGGCTACGTTGTCGGGCTGAATGGAGTTGGAACTCTTGTACGGTATTCAGGTACAAGCGCTGAATTTAATGTCACTGAAACATATTATGTACACAAAAGATATTCTAATATACGCATTTAAAAACCAGCATAACTTTACACAGACAAACTTGGGCCGATTCACAAGATCCACATTACAACATACATTCCACCAACCTACAACTAAAACGACTTTTGGACAAAGAAATATGCAATACTTCTCTATAAAATTATTTAATTTTATAGAGAAGTATTGCATATCCCTCTTGCAATAAAAACCATTAAAAAAATAACCGACTTCAAAAGAAGCATAAAAATATGGATTATGGACATGGGAAGGAAGAGTATAGGTACAATTTTGCAACCCAACAAAGAAAAATGCTTGTTTTGTACTTTCTGTTAGATTTAACTTCATAATTTTCCTCTGTAATATTTTAACATAGGTATTTACTTATATTTTAAACAAGAAAACTTGTACAATGTGTCCTTAGAACGGGGTACCCCAGTAAGGACACATTTTTCCCTAATAAAAAGTGAAACCTTCAGAAAACTAAAGTAGTAAAGTAGACAAGAGTGGGGAGGCTATGAAGCACCGCACAAAGAGGCGACTGATTATACTATCTCATTCTCTCGCAGGCTAAATACTATAGATGTATGTGTTTGTCTCTTTAGTGTCGCTATTTTTCGTTTCGAGTTTTAAATCACAATGGTGCTAATGAAGTTTTCACTTCAAAATGTTTTGCATAAATTAATTAGCAAGCGATCATTAGTACAAGAAAAATGCAGATATTCTAAAGTTTTAAATTAATTTTTATGACCCGAATTTGCAAAACATATACTTATCACTTTTTTTCCCAAAAACAATGAGATTTCCGCTTAAAGTTTAATTAACTCTGATAATAAAATGTTGACATTTAAAGGTTAAACTTTAATTGGACAAAAAATATTAAAGTAATCCAAAGTATCAGAAATGCAGACATCAGTTTTAATTACTTACAAAATTTGACATACGACATTTATAATTTTAAAAAAGTTATTAATCATACATTCTCTTACCATTGATAATGCCCAATAATAATTCCCATAATTATTCTGACGTTCATCATCCTGGTGCTACTTCCCAGGATGGAATTTGACCTTCTATACAAATGTTGTCCACTGGCTGCGGTGTGTAAGGTATATTTGCAGCACTTTCCAGATTTAAAGATACTCTTAGTATCGCCCTGATGTAAGACCACCATTTAGAATTGAAACGTTTCTTGAAATGGCTTCAGCCATGTTTGGAGACCAGATCTGAACAGCCAGAAACTTCCCCATCATCCTCTTTCCCAT
This sequence comes from Limnephilus marmoratus, assembly GCA_917880885.1. Classification (NCBI taxonomy): domain Eukaryota; kingdom Metazoa; phylum Arthropoda; class Insecta; order Trichoptera; family Limnephilidae; genus Limnephilus; species Limnephilus marmoratus. Next base: position 41,569,096 of record OU862924.1, on the reverse strand, counting down.
CTCCTTCCCTTAACCACTACATTCAGCCTCACAACATTCCCCAATTGGGATGCCATAGTCTCACTGGCTCATTATTTATTTATCACATTTGAAATTATGACAGTTTTTGAGTGGTGGGTGGTGAACAGAGACGCACATAATATGTAACATGGCATGAAGGAAGTAGATTTGGCCCCTGGCCTGGCAATATTGTTGTAATATTGCCGAGCGAACTTATCGTCATAACAGAGCAATATGCCGAGAACAATAGGCAATACACGACAATCTTGACTTAAAATCTTGATAGAAATACGTCGCTGGTAAGAAAATGTCATAAAAGTTTTCGAGAAAATTCATATTATCTTGCACGAGTATAACCAATTTTCTAATACATAGGTCCAAAGATTTTTCGTACAAATTTGCACTGCTATTTTAAAGTTTCAATGGTGATTTTGAATTTCCAGATCACCAGCCCTTGTGATGCTCCAGTTGGAGCCTGGACCCTGTCTGTGGAGACCAGTGTGAAGGGAGCTCCCACCACTGTGAAAACCTTCGAATATGAAGATGATATTTTCATACTCTTCAACCCTTGGAATAAAGGTACTAATGCATTTCTCAAAGAGGAACAGACAACGTTATCTGACCGGTTTAATCCAAGTCAATCAAAATGGATGGTGTGTTGAATATAATATTACTAATTAGTCATTTAAATGTTTTACGTATTTATGCATTATATATTTGTGTTACGTGAAATTCGACATGTCCATAAAAAATTTATGTTCTACGTGCAGTAAATTACTTTTGTGTCTGGTTTAATCAAAAGTCATGACATTTGATAGCATTACATAATATTTTCTGGAGCTTGATAGTGACTTTTAATTACAATACTTCACCAAATCATTAATGAGCATTGTGCATTTTAATTGTTACGAAAATATTTTGTTGTGTTACCTAATTATTTCCGAAATTTTTATTTATCTCTGCACGAATTGGTCCATATGCCCACATTGCAACGCATTTCCTGTTTCCTGGAAGATTAATTACTTAAATTAGTGATAATCTTAGTTAGATATTTTAACTTTAGCTACGTAGCAGTGGCTGACAAAACTTTTTTGCGAATTTCGTCAGCTTTGAGAACAAAAACTTAACACTTTAAATGCCAATGACGCCAATGCTGTTTAACCGTTATGGCACAGCACAGCCAGGGTAGCTTTCACCACCCAAAAGACCCAAAACACAAAACTAACTTATAACTAGACCATGGGCGCCCGCAGAAAATTTTCTAGGGGGGGACAAAATATTTTTTGTAATGTTTTAATGTAGTTTTAATTTACTGTAGCGTATTTGTATTTGACACTATAGTAATGAAGGGCATACTGTAGCAATATTTTTTTATTAACACAATATATGTATATAACCAAAAATTTTACAATATAAATTTAAAATAAAATTTATTCTTTAAACAAGAATTGGAGTCGTCTGTTGTCGCTACCAAACATATGTTCAATTTTGTAAAGTTTTTTTTGTTGCAGTTCAATTTGTCACTGTGTATGCTTAAGAGGGTATAACCAGAGAAAACCAGAAATATGTCATTTTTAAATCAGATTTTAGACTTATTAAGGCGAACGTATGCGCGGCCTATTTCTGCCCATTTCATACATAAATCTTAGATTTGGATTTGAGATCAAAATACCCAGCCAAACTGAAAAATTATTTTTGTATTCAAAAGGTATGTCAAATATCTAATAAGGAAGTGAGTTAATTTATTTATTTTTGCTTTAATTTATAAATTAAATTAAATTATATCTTATAAGATATAGGCCCTTAATTGATTTTGGAGGCAACTTAGGCAATATTTGTAAGTAAAAGAAAAACTTTAAAAAAATAATTTTACTGTACTTATTTTAAAAATAAAATGAAAAAAAATAATCAAAAATTCCAAAAAAATGCATTTTTTGGGTAGTAATTTTAATACACAAACGACTATTTTTTATACCGCCGTAAATAGGTAATTTGTGTTTTTAATTTACACCCATCAAAATGATTTAAAAAAAAAATAATAATAGTATTTTATATTTAATCATATTTATATGATAAATACAGTAAAATGTTTTTTTTATTGTTTTTTATTTACTCACAAATAATTGCCCAAATCGCCTCTAAAATCCAGAAACATCAAAATCTTTAATGGCCTATATCTTATAATTTAAAGCAAAAATAAACAAAGTAGCTCACATCCTAACTAGATATTTAATATACCTTTTGATTACCAAAATAATTTTTCAGTTTTTTTTATTTTTTTATTTTATTTAGTAACTATATAATATTTTTTACATTTGAAACATGTTAGTTTTTTTTTTTTTTTTTTACATGAGCTCCACACAGGAGACCCTGAGGAAAATAATTTCCCTCAGGGCCTATGTCATCTTTGGGGATGCTGTGTGGAGGGTTTTTTAAGGAAAGGAAGGAGAGGAGAGTTCTGGGAAGGAAAAGGGTTTAAGGGGTGGGTAGGAATCTGGGGTTCAGTATGTCCTGGTCATCCGCCTCTAAGACCTAGACAAACCTCACCCCATGAACCCGGGCACCCCTGCTAAATCACTAAACGTAGCAAACCACTTGGGGTGACCTATGGCAGAGGTGTTGGTTATCCAATAAAGGTTCCCGGGGCGGCGGTACCCATTCCCGCCTCCCAAATTGTGTATATATAAAATAGAAAATATCTTCGTAGTCCTCCTCACTAGGAGATCTTGTGGTAAGGGGGACTACGCTTTGGATAAGTTTTTCAGCGACTTCTATGGTTTAACTTCATTGTTTGGATAAGGTTTTCCAGAAACTTCTATGACGATGTTTTAAGTATAGTAGTAAGGTCATTTTCCGATAGTTCCTTCAGCCAACATTTAATGTCCTTAATGTAGTTTGGTTGGGTATTTCGATCTCAAATCCAAATCTAAGTTTTGTATGAAACGGGCAGAAATGGGCCGGGCATACGTTCCCCTTAACTCTTTTCCACAAAAATACAAATTGATTTCGAAAGATTGTTCTTTTATCTATTAAACGTATGTTTTAAATTTTGAGAAAAATGTTTATTTTTAGTATAATAAGGTTATACCATAGGTCGTTGGCAGATTTGTTAAATTTTGAAAAAAGATTTTGTATTATAAAACACCCATTTCAAATCATATAAATCATGCAGTAAAATAAATCAATACATTAACTGGTAAATGTGTATTTCAGAATTTTAATTTTAGTTTAAATAAAATCATTAATAAATATATATATACATGTGTTTCTTGACGAAAATTGGTCCGTTTGTGTATTTATTTGCGCACTTACGAACTAATATATTGCAGATTTTTTTAACATTCTTGTTTTGTTTAGACATTATTGAAAAATAGTAAATACTTATGATAAAAAATAATTACAAAAAGTACATAATTTTAATAGTTTTATAAGCACGCCTTTCAGCATTTTTGGATGTAGGTATAAATTATAGCAAATTTGGAAAGAAATAAAATCGATATTGAGTTATAATTTTAAAAAGCTGGTACGGAGAATAATTAATGTTTCTCCTTAGAACCGCCCTGTACGATCGTAAGAATATCTTTCGACGAAATGTGGATTTTCGACCGCTGGCTGGTTAAACACCCTTAACATGCACAATCCAAAACAGACGTTCATCTGACATTGTAGATCTAAGCCATGTTTTTACACGACGTAATGTGCTGAACGATCGCTTCACATCGCTGTACATGTTGTTGCTGGTAATGTGAGCAAAACTAGTAAGGCATACCTGACACTATTTGACTATTTTTAATCAATCCAGGGGGGGGGCAAGTGCCCCCCCTGCGGGCGCCCATGAACTAGACATAGAATTATGTAAGAGTGTGCATATTTGAGCCTTTTTTGGTTGTTAGTGCATATTGCATAATTCGGCCATTTTATTCTTCAAATATGAGCTACTCAAATCAAAGATTGTCAATATTGACCCGATCCTTATTAACTGGTTCTTTTCCTTCAGAATTTCCCAAATTCAAACTTACCATGATACCGAACAACCTTTCCGCTATTAGGAATAACTTTCAAAATACATTTCTTTAATGTCTTATACTTTATGTCTATATTTTGTTGTTCAATTTTGCAGCCACCTTTCCCCTAGCTAACAAACAGATTGACATCTTTAGAGTACAGGTGACAGGTAGGAATGCTTTGCCGGCATTATAATGGAAGATGCTTCGCAGCATCATTGATCCCTTCGGCGACGGTGCATATTCGCAAAACACGTCACATGCGCTTAACAATTTTAACATGGTTGACATTTGTCACATGAGAGAGGGTCGCTTCCACGACTCATTCTTCAGTTCAACAGCTCGGCTGTGGAACGATTTGCCGGCCTCTGTGATTCCTCCCTCTTCAACATGGGTCTCTTCAAGACCTATGATTTATTTCCCTCAGGGCCTCCTGTGTGTAGTTGTAAAAAAAAACGCATATTACGCCATGTTAATGTGCATGTAATCCGATGTCTACTAATAACCAACTTGACATGTATTTCCAGAGGACCAGGTGTACATGGATGACCAGTCCCTGTTGGACGAGTACGTGCAGAATGACGTGGGCAAGATCTGGGTGGGGCCCATGGGCTCTAGTCGCGGCCGAGAGTGGGTGTTTGGACAGTTCGACGATACCGTGCTGCCCGCCTGCATGCTTATACTGGACAGGGCCGAGATACCGTACACACAGTGAGTTTTATTTATTATTTTTTATCAATAAATTATTTATTTTGTTAAAATAGTATAAAAACCAATTCATTGCAAAAGCGATAAAGTAAATTACAAAAAAGTAGGGTGGCATAATAAATATCGAGGCTGGAAAGGAAAAATGGCTAAAGCACCATACAGTTGTATGGTGCTTTAGTACTATGTACAACTCAAGCTACAAAGAGTCAGAATTTACCTATTAGTTACGGTGTCCCACAAGGCAGTGTTATAGGTCCAACGCTCTTCCTAATATACATTAACGAGTTGTGTAACCTAGATATCGATGCCACAATGGTCAGTTTCGCCGACGTCACTGTCCTACTATTCAAAGCAAAAGACTGGCCTGCCGTATATTCGAAAGCGGAGGTAGGAATTCAAAAGGTTAAATATTGGCTTGACTCGAACACATTAACTCTTAACATACAGAAAACAAAATACTTACTGTGGTGAACGTATGTCTTGCGGTATGAAAGAGACATGCGTGTATGAGTGAGACAGCATGAGGAACGTATAAAAGGGTGTGATTGCTGTCTACCGTCCTCTTTGGATTATCGCTTCGTAAGAAGCACTACCTGTACCATATCTCGGAATAAACTCGCTAAGTCTACCTACGAGTATTTATTGTTCAATCTCCCTGACTGAGAGCACAATATAGAGGAACTGGATCCATACAAAGGAGTCCAGAAAGTAATGTTGATACCGGCCACGGTCATCACATTTGGCGCAGCCGATAAAGGAACGAGAAGCAGCCAAAATCACATTTGGCGCAGCTGAAAAGGAACGAGAAGCAGTCAAATCATATCACATTTGGCGCGGTTTGAAAAGAACCACGGGCAGCCAAATTGTCACATTTGGCAGTCGAAAGAGGAATCCGAGATTGAGGCTACAGGGGCAACAGGCAAGAGCAGCAGATATTGGCATCCGAGGAACAGCAAGGCGCTGGTTTGGTTATTCAGTGCCGAGAATCAGGAGCATACACGTAAGGCGTGGATGGAGAAGTCCGGGTCTTCAGGAGAAGACCAGAGACCAGGTGCAGACCTCACGGAAGGCGTGCCGGGCATTTGAAGGACGACCAGGGTTCAGGAGCCAGGAGACGGTCCGCGGAAGGGCGAGATCGGAGCAGCAGCATCAAGTCAACAGAGTCGTGAGTTGAGTGCTGTTTGTAAAATTTTCTGCTTTTATTGATTGTATCTGTGTGAAGATGGAAGGGGGAGAACTGCCCAGGTTTTGTCATTTGAGGGACAAACTGGAGACGTTCGTGTTGCAATACGAACAGTTCATCCTCGTCAATGATGACAAGTTAAATTCGGTAGAAAAAAAGAGAGCGGTTTTAATATCTCATTTACACACAGAGACAATAGATTTATTGATTGATTTGTGTTTTCCTAAAAAAATTACAGATATTACGGTCGAAAATTTATTGTTATTACTAGAGAATCATGTAGGTATCAAACGAAATGTTTTCAAAGAGCGCGAAATTTTTTTTGCTACGAAACAAAAAAGTTCAGAATCGGTTAATGATTATATAGCACGGTTAAGAAATCTCGTTAGATTTTGCAAATTCGAGGACAGACTTGAATATAATTTAAAAGATGTTTTTGTCACCGGTCTTCGAGTGGGGCGTATTAAGGAGAAATTATTTGTAGAGGCTGAAAACTTTTCATTAAAAAAGGTTATAGAATGTGCTATTGCTATGGATTCATTCGAGGTAATGAATAAGCAAATTAAAACGGAAAGTGTTGATTTAGTAAATAAATTTAAAAATACATCGAACAATTTGTCACAAAAACAAAATTCGGTAGGTAAACGTTTTTTTAGAACTTCGGACAAGAATGTTACATCGTACAGAGCGAGGTCAGCGGACCGAACAAAGTGTAAACATTGCGGGAATTATCACGATTCAGTAAACTGTAAATTTAAAGACGTGTTTTGTTATAAATGCAGAGTAAAAGGGCATATTGGGAAGATATGTCGCGGTTTAAAATATAATAACATTTCTTCAGTGTTCGTAAATACGCAGGAACATAAAAACATGTTGCGGATAAACGCAGTATATTGTGAACCAATATTGTGCAAAGTTTTAGTGAATAATGTGGAACTAAACGGTTTATTGGACACAGGGGCGGCAATTTCGATTTTAACGGACGAAGATTATGTTAAACATTTCAAACATTTGATGTTAAAACCAAAGGATTTAACCTTAATGGGTTACGCTAACTGTAAGTTAAATTTATTGGGTTGTATCTTATTAACAGTTGAATTTAACGGTTATAGGGAAATGTTAGAATTTTGCGTAGTAAAACAGGGAACAATTACGGTTCTAGGGCGTGATTTCATTAAAAAGTTTAATATTGGATTTACGGGCTTACAATCTACTTTATCCCAGGAGGGAAGTGAAAATGTTTCTCACAATATGGTTGAGAATAATACTAGTGTAATTGATAATTTAATTCGGAAATTCCCGGAGGTTTTTTCGGAGAAACTGGGTAAATTCAATAAATATAAAGTGCATTTGAAATTAAAAGAGAATGCGGAACCGAAATTCTGCAATCCGAGAAATATACCGTTTGCCTTAAAAGCAAAGGTTGAAGCGGAATTGGGCCGGTTACAATCGGAAGGTATTTTAGTTCCGGTAAACTATAGTAAGTTTGCGTCTCCAATCGTTCCCATAGTAAAAACTAACGGCGAAATAAGGATTTGCGGTGATTATAAGGCAACAATAAATCCACAGCTAGTGGTAGATAAATATCCGATGCCACGGATAGAATGGTTATTTTCTCAAATGGCGGGTGGAATAATTTTTTCCAAGATTGACTTGAGGCAAGCGTACCTACAATTAGAACTAGATGAGGAAAGTCAGGATTTCACAACTATATCTACTCATTTAGGATTGTTTAAATTCACGAGATTAGTGTTTGGGATTAATAGCGCACCAGCTATTTTTTGTAAAACGATAGCTTCATGCTTGCAAGGTTTGAAAAAAACAGCGGTATTTTTAGATGATATTGTGGTAACAGGAGATTCGGAAGAAGAACATAATGAGAATTTAACAGCAGTGTTAAATAGATTAAAAGATTGTGGATTTAGTGTAAATATTCACAAGTGTATTTTTAAGGCGTCATCAGTAACTTTTCTAGGGTTTGAAGTTTCAAAGGAAGGAATTAAACCATTGAAAGACAAAACTATCGCGATTAGTAAGGTATCGCAACCTACAGACATTACGGAATTACGAAGTTTTTTGGGGTTAGTGAACTTTTACAGGTCATTTGTACCTAACATGTCTGTACTTCTAGATCCGTTACATAATTTATTGAGGAAAAATACACATTTTGAGTTTAATCAAGATTGCTTGGAAGCTTTTAATAAAATTAAGTCAATTTTATGTGATGATAGAGTGCTAGCTCATTATGATCCGGATGTAACATTGAAGATTGTTACAGATGCCTCAACAAAAGGGTTAGGAGCGACGCTTTTACATTGTTATGATAATAATTTACAGAGACCGATTTCTTTTGTTTCTCGAAAATTAACTGAAGCAGAAAAGAAATATTCAATTTTGGATTTAGAAGCAACAGCTATAGTGTTTGCGTTAAAAAAATTTTTTGAGTATATTTATGGAAGGGAATTCATTTTAGAAATAGATAATGAACCGTTATGTAGAATTTTTGGTGATAAGAAAGGTATCCCAGTATTAGCGTGTAACAGACTTCAACGTTATGGGGTAATTCTGTCGTCGTTCAATTACAAAGTACAGTACGTGAAATCAGCATTGAACTGTTCGGACTATTTGTCTCGGGTTCCTGTCGAGGAACCAGTTCACGTAGAGAATGACTTTGATACTCAAATTCTAAGTTTATTTAAAAATAACAGAGATTTACCTATAGATGTAGAGGAAATTAAAGCGGAATCAAGTACAGATAAAATTTTATTGGAAATTAAACATTATCTCAGAACGGGTGGCCAAATAAAATAAACAAGGAGGATTCAAAATGGATTTACTGGATTAAACGGAATGAGTTATCCATAATTGATGATTGTTTTTTTTGGAATCATAGGCTAATAATTCCAGTAAGTTTAAGAGAAAAAATTTTAAACTTGTTACATAGATCTCATCTAGGTATAGCAAAGATGAAAGGTTTAGCCAGAGGTATATTTTGGTGGCCAGGGATAGATGGAAATATTGAACTTTTAGCGAGAGGATGCGAAATTTGTTCAGAGGTTCAACCTTCGCAACCAAAGAGCGAATTGACTCCGTGGCCTATAACGGAAGAAATATGGAGTAGGGTGCATATTGATTATGCGGGCCCAGTTGCAAATAAATATTTTCTTGTAATTATTGACTCAACCTCAAAATGGTTAGACTGTGTAGAAGTAAAGTCTCCAAATTCGTATAACACTATTAAAATATTAAAGGGTTTATTTAGTTATTTCGGGAGTGTACAGACAATAGTTTCAGATAATGGAGCCGCTTTCATGTCAGCGGACTTCAAAGAGTTTTGTGAGATGAATAACATCAAACATTTAACTACTCCGGTAAATCATCCACAATCAAATGGTCTAGCAGAAAACGCGGTTCGAACGTGTAAAAATTTTTAAAAAAAAATGATGATAAGAAATAAGTTTCAGTCATGTTATGAGGAAAAATTAGGAAATTTTTTAATTGATTACAGAAATGCACCACACTGTACAACTGGCTTAGAACCTGCAGTTGTAATGTTTGGAAGGAAACTAAGGTCAAACTTAAACAGTTTTGTACCGAGAGGGGGGAGAGATAAGGATAATAGAATTAAGAAAGAAACAAAAATTAAAATGTCTAAATGTCAGGAAAATCAAAAATATTATTATAAAAGAAATAATAAAGAATCGGTGGGTTTTTCGATTAATCAAAAGGTAATGGTTAGAGATTTCAGAGACCAAAACAATGATAAATGGGTACCAGGGAAAGTGTATAAACAATTAGGAAAAAAACTTTATATAATTGAGGTAAATTTAAATGGTAAAATTATGTTTTGGAAAAGGCATTTTGATCAGTTGTCTAAATTATGTGTGTCATGGGAAAAGAAACACAGCAATCCTTATGTCGCGTCTGAGACGAAGAGACTGTCGTATGATGAATACGATGTCTCCAGCTTTGGCCTGGATGACAGTCTAATGGGTTTTTCTCCTTCTCATTCCAGCCCCAGTGATCCAGTGGCGTCAACGTCGGGAAATTGGAAGGACCGACTACGACCACGAACACACAGATGAGTCAATGAAGGCAGCACTCAGCTCTCGACTCAACATGAATTACTTACATTGTAAATATTGGAATATTTTATGTATTGTAAATAATTATCAGTTCATGTTGTGTAACTGTCTTCGGATTTAAGTGTGGAGGGATGTGGTGAACGTATGTCTTGCGGTATGAAAGAGACATGCGTGTATGAGTGAGACAGCATGAGGAACGTATAAAAGGGTGTGATTGCTGTCTACCGTCCTCTTTGGATTATCGCTTCGTAAGAAGCACTACCTGTACCATATCTCGGAATAAACTCGCTAAGTCTACCTACGAGTATTTATTGTTCAATCTCCCTGACTGAGAGCACAATATAGAGGAATCTGGATCCATACAAAGGAGTCCAGAAAGTAATGTTGATACCGGCCACGGTCATCACACTTACTGTCTAGTCTCACCAATATCACAAAACCAAACCTACACCCACAATTAAAAATACACGAATGTAAAAACTCATCTCTGAACCGGAATTGCAACTGCCCATGCCTGGAACAAGTAAACACTATCAAATATTTAGGATTAACCTTTGATACACGCCTAAATTGGAAGCAACATATACTTAACACTACAAACAAAATCCGCAAATCTATATACTTTTTCAAACGAACGCGCAATTTCCTTAACCTACAACTTTTAAAAACAGTGTATTACTCACTGTGCCAATCAGACATCGAATACGGAATTTTAGCTTAGGGTAACACTTATACTAATGCCCTCGACGCCGTCATTAAAGCACAAAAACTAATAATAAAAATAATTCTTAAACTTCCTCTCACTACCAGCACTGATAAGATCTTCAATACTTTCAACGTTATGGACATTAAACAGCTCTACGCAAAATCCATCTTAGTTTATTTACTTAAAAACCACAAAATCCTATACAAACCAACACAAATGATACACAATACCCGTGTCAAAAATAAAGAACTTCTCCAAACTCCCTTTTCTAAAACCACCTTTGGACAAAAACACTTTAAATACATAGCTTGCAAACTACACAATACACTACCAGGTACGATTAGGCAAACCAAATCAATGACCAAATTCAAACAAGATATAAAGAAATGGATTATAAGTATTGGACGTCACACTACTGCTAACATCTGTAAAATAGATTACAAATAGACAGAATTACCAACTTACCATGTCCTTACCCATATTAAAGAAATTAAAATAGTAAAATCCTATATAATATAACTCCCTAAATTGATTTGACAGGATTTACTACTTTATTCATCTCTTCCTTCATCTATATAATGCTCTCTTTATATGGTTTTTATCCACACTTTAAATCATCTTTCTATTTTAATTGTTTTCAAATCAATATGTATTTAGCCATATTATTATGTTATAATTAAATATTCTTATGTATGATATTCATTTCTGTACCTCTACGCCTGTCTCAACACAGGTATACCCTAGCGAGACAGGCATCGAATAATGTAATGTAAACATACCTCATATAGATAAATAAATTAAAAAAAAAAAAAAAAATTGTGACATTGGAGATGAACCTATACAATAAGCTATATTATTATAGAAAACTCTAGAAAACTTGATTTGAAGAACACACATGTATTTAGTGTACCTACTCATATGCCAATTTTTGTTGTACAGGCGAGGAGATCCCGTGAAAGTGACCCGCATCATCTCCAAGATTGTGAACTCCAACGATGACCAGGGCGTGCTGGTGGGTCGCTGGGACGGGGACTACGCAGACGGCACCGCGCCGGCTGCCTGGACCGGCAGTGCCGCCATCTTGGAGAAGTTCCTCGAGACCCAGGAGGAAGTGAGCTACGGGCAGTGCTGGGTGTTTGCCGGCGTTGTCACCGCAGGTAATGTGATTGATGATAACCAGGGATGGCGAGGCGATGCAAAAAAGACCAACATTAAAACTGTTAAATAAGATTTTTAGGAAAACTCTTTATTTAATTTTCCTTTCCTTTGTCTGGACTGGAGACATATCGCATCCACAAGGCGCTTCCAGACTTCCCTGTTCAGAGATACTTCGGTGGCCTACCCCAATTGCCTCTGGTATTTTGCACAGTATTTTATGGTTCATCTATAATTTAATTCAGTGATGATCAACCTTTTTAATCGGAGGGCATATTTTTCCATTTCTATTTGTCATCGGTCCACAGGGGGAAGACACATACAGCTTGACATATTTAACTTTGCAGGTGATAACGCAAATCTATGGAACCACAAAATTCTATCTTTTTATTTATACTTCTCTAAAAAAGAAGCTCTTTATTGGAGCAACTGATTTGAAACATTGATGACTAAAATATAACGCTAAACCCTATTGCAAAACAAAAGAGAAAAATAGGGTAATTATGTATTTTTGAAGTAAAACTTCTTTACGCAATGCGTTTCAAGAGCATTATGAAAAGTGTGATCGGGCGAGGCGAACGGAAGTTGAGAGGGAGATATAAGTTAGTGAAGTTTTATTTCAGTCGTGTGGTCTAAAGCACACTCGTTTTTTTCTATTATCTTTTGCGTTAGTCAGCTTTACAAGATAAGTAAGACCATAGGTAAGATAAAGTTATTGGCTTATTATGATTAAGACAAAAGGCAAAATCTGAGACATCAAAAGGCATCCATTGTGTGTTATTGGCTGTCAAATTTCTGTGTTTTTCTATGGCTTTTGATGGCTTGTCTATGCCCCTTTTCCCACCCCTGGGATAATCACCGACACAAACTCACTTTAGTTGTTAAATACTAATAAATCACATGGAATGTAATTATTCCAGTTTGTCGCGCTCTCGGCATCCCGTCGCGAGTGGTGTCCAACCTGGTGTCAGCCCACGACGCCAACGCCTCCCTCACAGTGGACAAGTACTACGATGCCAACATGGAGGAGCTAACCTTCGACCCAAACAACCCCATGGGTGAGGACTCCATCTGGAACTACCATGTGTGGAACGACGTCTGGATGGCGAGGCCTGACCTGCCAAAAGGTAAAATTCTGAATTGTCCAATCTAATTGTTATTATTGCGTACACTGTGAATAGGGTTCGCAATAAATATATTAATAGAGTAACTCGTTTCAACGAGATTTTATTACGCAATAGGATCTTATAAAAACACAGTTTTCAGTTGCAAGTCAAAGTAACGACTATTCTATTAGTTGATTAAAATACATACAGCGTGCTTAGTACATTCCTATCAATAGATGGCATTAATGATTTATTTGAAGTCATCAACTGATTTTTAACAGATCTCTATGGCTGTCCTGTGATTTTTCAGGACTGCGGGTCATCGGGTCTGCGTTAGTTAATTAATAATGATTATGTGATTTCTAGGTTACGGCGGCTGGCAAGCAATCGACGCCACCCCGCAGGAGAAATCCGGCGGATTTTACCAGTGCGGACCTGCTTCCCTGGAGGCCATTCGCCAGGGGGCAGTGGGCTACCAGCACGACGTGCCCTTCCTCCTGGCCTCCGTCAATGCCGACCTCATGCGCTGGAAGGAAGACCCCACCCAGGCTCTGGGCTACGCCAGAATTGACAGCAATAAATACCAGTAAGAGAATGCTAGAAATTCACAATGGAGTGCTGGTGCCTGCTGCAGTTATCAACGCTGATGTATAACTGTGAGGCATGGAAATGTCAGATAAAGGACAAATGTAGATTGGAGGAAAGCGATATTAGTTATTGAGTTTGAACAACCACATAATCTTTCATAAGTTGACATGGTTTTTTTACATTAGTTCTCCAAAGGAGGAAAAAAATCCCTCAGGACCTATGTCATCCTTGGGAATGCTGTGCGGTGGGTCTTTTTAGAAAGGAAGTTCAAGGAAGGAATAAGGTATTGGAGGACCCACCACTTACCCGCCCTGGTGTAGGTAACAGATGGTTACCCCTTCTAATTCTAACATCTGTACATACGAAGCACTTGCATACTGCTTGCTAACATTGAATGCAGGGACATTGGGGGGTTTAGTTTCGTTTAATTAAATGTAGAGTCGTTTATACACAAATAATTAGAGTCCTTGCAGGAATAAGGTATGAGGGGTAGGTAGGAATCTGGGGGTCAATGTATCCAATGTGTCTAGATTAGGTCTCCCTCAATCAGTCTCTCCCGATCCGGCCCGCCACGCAGTTAGGGCAAACGAATTCGCCATCAAGACCTAGACAAACCTCACCCCATGAACTCGGGAACAGCGAAGTACTTGGGGTTGCCTATAGCAGGGATATTGGTTATCCAATAAATGATTCCCGAGGCGGCGGTACCCATACCCTCTTCCCAAATTGGTCTACAGACTTTGGGTGTCACTGAACTGTCAAAAGAAGTTACTAATGTTGAGTTATATTTTTTAACCATTTTTACCAATGTATCGAATTAAACTAAATAATTAAAGATCTACCAGCAACTTTTAAAGAGATACGATGCATGATATATGATCATAATGATAATAAGAAGCCGTACTTCTACAGGTGTATGTTTTATGCAATGACGTTATATAAATAAATAGACTCGCCATAGTCTCATATACTCACAATATAATGTGGAAAGTAAGGAACACTCTTTTGTTTTCAGCGATTTTCAGTATAATTTCTTAATTCAAAAGTTTATTCCTGTGTGATAAAGATAGACAGTCAAATAATGTGTGTGTATGAATGACATGGATATATGAGCGGGCGGCGGCGTATTGCTTGTCACTTTTTGATGGAATGTTCGCTGTCTCCTTTTCTTGAGGCCCACTAGAATAAAAGGTCCGGCTGCCTGTCGGAGTTTGATATGTCGAGTTATACAATAATTACAATAGGGCAATGACAGTTTTCAAATGGTGGCGATTGTCATCAATACTTGTTAGAACTACTGATTTATGTGTTGTTTTACCGCAAGCAAACAAATAAACAGAGTGTTTAGGCTGATCAGTCTACTTTAAAACAGTGAAGTTTACTTAGCAACAGAAATTTGGCTGTTGCGCGTCCAGACCCTTTACTTTTAGGAGGACTTTTTCTCTAATGACGTTTAAAACCGCGAGCGGGAAACATGAAAATGATTTGTAATATTTATAATAATCGATAATATTAAGTAATTTGCGTGTACTTACAAATGAAATGTTATTCATTCGCCTTTACTATTATTTGCCCTGTAATTGAAACATTTTTTCATCACACAGGAGGGCATTTTGACACTTTTCAAAATGCAATTTACTTACTGGTAAGACGCGACCTTACTCGACGCGTAGCAGTTTAGTACTAAAGTACTAGATATCGAGATCGTTACAATTGTCTTGTTCTTGTCTTCCCACTTTGAGATTTCTACCCCTCGTCTAATAATATGTAACGTCATTGTTCTGCCCCTATTATTATTATTATTATCATTCACTCTTAAAGTCATAATAATTCATTTTGTCAGTTTTGAAATTTAAAAAGGTTAAAATTCAATCGCTAACCCATTTTTGCCATATTAAAAACGGTGTGGATTTTAAAATAAATAAATACATCGCTAAAAAGACCATTCTTAAGACATCTAAAGCAAAAAAATGTATTGAATTGTTTATTTTAATAAAAATTCCAGCAATAATAATTTGAGAACTTTACTCATTTAGCTCATGTTGATATTAAAAGTAACAATTTATTTCCAGTATTGGCAGACTAATTCTGACGAAGCAGCCCTTCGTGTTTGACCCCAACGGAGATTCGGACCGGGAAGACATCACCTCCCAGTACAAGGCCGCTGAGGGGACAGAGGCCGAGAGACTTTCCCTCTACAACGGCGTTCGGGGCTCAGAGAGAGCAAAGAGGTACAATCAAACTTCAATGAACCATAAACAATTTTAATCGATCTTCTCTGCTATAAAATATAAAAGGTGGTTATCTGAAACGGCAAAAACTTTTGAGTGATGAATATGGAATCTCTAAGACAACTTTTTCAGATCACAACATCACTTCTGTCATGAGCTACATACAGAGCTTTGAAATATCAATTGATTTGTCAATAAGTAGAATATTATTTGCTGCATAATAATAAAATTAATGCATGTTTGTCACCAGAGCGTGTCCCAGACATTGCAGATTTAATCCTATGCTAGCTAAGATTTATCCTTCATCATTGCACAAGCAACATTTTCCACGTAATTACGATGCTTGAAGGAAGAGTAAATTATTATTGTTAGGTTATTCATAATCTGGGAATGTTTTATTTATTTTTAATTTACTTTAAATTAAATTTAATAATGTTATTATTTGTTCTGCCATATTAAAGTTTTTTATTTTATTATTATGACAGCTGTTTTGGCTAACGAGGCCATTTTTCAAACTGTGGTTAGACCACTTTGAGGCAACTTATTTATATGATTCTAAATTTCAATTTTGAAGGTGCCTAAATTGATTTATTACCAGTTGAACCGATTTACCGAGAAAATAGATTCTCTATTTTGAGGGGTAATTTGAAATCTGTTTTCCCCACACTGTTTATCTTTAAAAAATGTTTTAAAAAAACTAGACAACGCCATATTGTTTCTTGAATATTTTGTTCAATATCATAAATTTATTTTAAAATATAAAGCGGCAACATTTCTGAATCTCATTTACATCTCAATCAAATAAATTGTTTTTGGTAAATAATATAAGTAAGGTGAGCTTTATAAACCAGTGAAGAAGGCACATAATTTAACCATTAAATGATTTTCAGATTCTACGCCATACCTGATGAAGATAAAGAGGATGTCACCTTCGATCTCGTAGAACTGGATAAAATAAATATTGGGGAGCCTTTCCACATTACAGTCAATATCACCAACAAATCTGACCAGGTAAACATTATCATACACTGATTTTAGATTTTCACGATCAAAAGTATTTTCATTAGTTGTTTATGGGGGGTTATGCCGTGTTGCGCTGCCTCCATCTTTAGCCAATGTTTCGGAGAGCACTACAGTGTCCATCATCAGGGCAGATGTGTCTGCCCTACCATCTACATCTGCCCTGACGATGGACACTTTAACGCTGTCCGAAACATTGGCTAAAGAAGGAGGCAGAGCAAAACAGCAAAACACCCCAAAAACAACTAACGAAAATTATCATACACTGTTTATTTGTTTGAGAATGTACTTTTATATCTTCAAAACTATTGTTAGCGCCATAATCCTCGTAGACATCAGGCCAGCTCTACCCCCAATGTTGTTTACCTGCTATTTCCTTCCAGTTTCTTAACCCGTAGTGGCCGACAAGAAACTTCAATAAATAAAAAGAAATTTTATTTAAAACCAACACATAGACACTCCCTTATAGAATAGTCTTCATAATCTGTACAATTAAAAACCAAGCCTGATCAACGAATTTTCTGTTTTCCTTAACCCTAGATCACTAACTTTCGTCTAAACGACGACGCGGACTTGAAAAGAGTGGTATAAATTTTGAGTGCATCGTCGTACGCATTCCAGATTCCGGCTAATCTCACCGACCCGCAGCTCGCGCGGAGCACGGGTGTGTTTTTTGTGTAGGGGCCCTGTATGCCCTGTGTGCCCATGTGCAACAAATCCTTGTATGGCGAACACAAACTTGACATTTGTCACAAATGTATTAATTAATAGTTTTTTTCTGAAATGTTTCTTTCTTTTGTTGATTTTATTACTTAATTTTAATATTTTAAGTCTTTGTTTTTTTTAGTTAATAAGATTTAAGCATTTAAAAAAACAAAAATGTTCAAATGAGTAAAAACTCCGGTCAAAACAGTAAATAAAAAACTTATAAACATGTTAACAAATGATTATTGTAATAAATAAGTAAAACACATATAAATATTTGAATCCATAAACCCTTAGAAGACTCCCTTTTATACGGCGTAGCCGAAACGGCTAAGGTTAGTAATAAGCGTTGTAAAATAAGGTTAGTGATCTAGGGTTAAGAAACATCTTAAACAGCAACGGACTTTCAAATTGGATACTGTGGATTTAACTACGTTATTATATTCCCTCGCTAACTTCAATCAACTCTCTCCACTTTCAAGTCTCTTCAAAACTACACTTCTTTCTTTGACGGTTTACATCTTGTGTTTTTCATCTTGTAAATCTTCAGAAGATTTGGATCTTCAGAAGACGAAACGGTGCAGTCACAGTCGCCGTACATAGGTACATGATGTACAAATTCAGATGCCTTCAACTAGCTGAATAACCCCAGCATCCAATTAGGGCCTCCACCGAAAGAAGAATTATCGTATTAAGTAGTAGCCGTTTGAAAAGTCTGTAATGAATTAAATGCATTGTGTTTTTTAGGTTAGGAAAGTGAAGGCTGTATTGAAAGCGGGCAGCGTGTACTACACCGGAGTGAAGGCAGATCTTGTAAATAAGGCAGAAGGACAATTTGTAGTTCAACCTAATTCCAGTAAGTTTTATCATATTATTTAAAACAGAATATTATTATCTACTATACTACTGTCAATAACCATTCTGATATAAATCAACCGAGAGTTTGATCTCAATTTGGGAGGCATGTATGGGGCATGGGGGTATCGCCGCCCCGGGAACCATTCATTTCATAACCACCATCTCTGCCATAGGCCACCCCATTGGAAGCTTAGCAGGGATGCCTAGGTTCATGGGGTGATGTTTATCCAGTTCTTATCAGGTGGCGGATGCACCTGCCCTGCATGGCATATTAGGATAGGCCGATTGAGATTTGTCCTCCCCAGCTGGACTATCTCGACCACAGTGGAGGGATGGATTCATACATCATTCCTGGACACACTGACTCCCAGATTTCTACCCACTTTGTACAGATCATTCCCCAATCTATGCTCCATAGATCACTATTATTATGAATGGTTACAGATGAGCAGATCAACTTGAAGGTCACTCCCGAAGACTATATTCCGAAACTGGTGGAGTACTGCAACATGAAGATATACGCCATCTGCACTGTACTGGAGACCAACCAGACCTGGGCCGGAGAAGACGACTTCCAAGTACTCAAGCCTTCCATCGAGATTAAGGTAAAAGATTGGCATTATATATTATATGAATTCCGTTTAACAGTTTTTCATCCCGGGGTCATCCTCTAAGATTTCTAGCCATTTGTAATACACATCAATATTACTAAAATACAGCAAATTTTAATACCAGCCACTAGCAGAAGAGAGGTCTAGCCCAAATTTTCAAAATGCAAAAATGTGTCTGCCCACCAACTGCGTGGCAGGCCAGATCACGAGAGACTGGTTGAGGGAGACCTTTTGACCACTCCAGCAGTGCTCTCTCGGAACATTGCCTTGCACCGCAGTAGGAGCGATGAATTCATACGTCCGTCACTCCTGGACACACCTTCCACCAGTTCCACCAACCCCATTCCTTTTTCCTTCCCAAATCTTTTTCTTCTTTCTTCCCTAAAAAGACTTTCCGTACAGCATCCCCAAAGATGACATAGGCCTTGAGAGGAATTATTTTCCTCAGGGCCCCCCCGTGTGGAGTCAATGTAAAAAAATCATATTAAATGGATGAAATTTTATATAAATATATATTTTTAGTTCAACAATGAGCCAGGGCTGGGCAAGCCTTCCATCGCCAGTCTGACCTTCAAGAACCCCCTGGACAAGGAGCTGACGGACTGCAAGTTCCAGGTAGCGGGCCCAGGCCTCGTGCGGAGAAACGTGATTATCTTGCATGACGATGTGGCACCGCACGCTCTCTTGTGGGCCGACCTTCCATTCACACCAACGGTATGTTCAAAACATCCTACAGAAAACTAACTAACCGTCGCGCCGTTTCTCCACAGGGGTAGGTCAAGAGAATGGACCACAACAAAAGGCCCTTCTTCCCCAGAAATTCGCGAGTATCTGATACTTGACGATTCAAGTATCTTACCGTCAGGGAGAGAGTGATACTTGAATCGCAGGGAGGTTCGTACAAAGGCACACATTATCAACATTTTGTAAACACGTTGGTGACGCCAGTCTTCTGAGGCCAGCGGAGAGAAGTCGTTTGTCGAGACTTAAAACATGGTGGATCAATTAATAAATACGCTAGTCTAGCAAATATGACAGTCTCATCTTCACTTGTGTCAGACACTTTCAAATATGTGTGCTTTATTTATATCAATGCCAGGAACAAAAACAATTTTAAAAAAATGACCGCTTCGGCAGTTGTCAGTGAAGTTATGAAAGCAAACGTGGACGCTTTGAGAAATGGTGACTATGTGAGTCTCGTGATTTCAATAGCGACGTTGTACGAACTGTGCGCGACATTGCGACCTGAGTATAAAATATGCGTATCGGGTACTTGCGTAATACTAGTATGCAGTTATATGGAAAAGTGTACCCTCTATCTGGAACAATGCTCAGATTACCCATAATCACCATCAAATCAATTATAATGCAGAAAAATTTGTAGTGAAATAAACAATACGTTGATGTTTTCTAGATCACTAGTAGGATATTTCAAAATGTCATACTAATATTCTGGATTATTATGCCTCCCAGTGTTATTTTTTAGCATTTTTAACATGTAAAACACGGACACGTGTAAATTATATTTGGTTTATGATGAGCATTCGAAGATTGCTTTCCTCATTTTCTCAAAACTTAGTATTTGGAGATGTCTGACTAATCAAATAGATGATCAACATTGTCTATACGTGCCACGCGAAAGGATGGATTACATTAAAACGACCAGCACTGTAAAGGTTAACTCGAAACTTTTTTTCAACTGCAACAATTTTTCCATTTTGTAAAAAACATTTTCTACTATAATTTTGTTCCAGATAAGGGGCCGCTCAAGTATTACGTAACGCACTTGGGGGGGGGGGATCTTGTGAAACGTTACTGTGCATCACGAGGGGGGGGTTCGAAGAACGCGTTACGTAACATGTTTTTCTTTATTTAGATAAAAAAAACTAGGGAATTAAAATCTTCCAAGTTGGCAACCCTTTTCGTTCTCGAAATCTTTGTTTTATTTATTGCCGCAAACGTGATTAAAACAAGAGAAAAGGTATTTAAGCGACTTTCCAGTACTTTGCGCAACTTAATAGGAGGGGGAGGGGAGGGAACAGAAAAACGTTACGGTGCGTTACGGGGTGGGGGAGGGGGGGTCAAAATCTTCAAAAATTGCGTTACGTAAAACTAATGATTTTTAATTATGATTTCAGGGTGTTGGATCCTTGAAACTTATTGTCACCTTCAGTTCCAAGGAGCTCCTGGACGTCACAGGCTGCGCCAGTTTGGAAGTCTTCTGAGTGATTGCCTTTGAAATTTTATTAGATTAAGTCATACTTACTCATATAAATACTTCACCAATGTGCCATTAAAATTTCTATACCTGATTATGCGCTTTAAACTATGTAAGCTTTTCCAAAATATTTTATGTTATTGTGTGTCAATTTTTTAAGTTAAGAGAATTATTGTAAAAAAAATATATATAAACATTTTGTACTACAATGCGAAGTTTAATTTATTCATTAAAGTAGTTCCGTAATGATATAGGTATTGTAGTCAGAGTAGACCCGAACACTGGATTGCTTGCATTCAACATGTTTCAAACCTGTTATTCAACTTGAAATTGGAAAAAGTTGAATTTTAATATAACTCTAACACAGGAGGGCAAAAATCATAGAATATTTCAGTTGTTGGATATGTGAAGCTGAAAGTATGTACAGGGTGTAACAGGATGTATCCGAGGGATTTTAACCATCGATTCCTGAGCATATTTGGAGTAAAAAATGTTTGTCATTTTGCTGTCCGATGCCATTTTTTCTATCAAAAACATTAAAAATATTTTTCCACCACACGCCGCAACTGACTAGTTAAAATAGTAAGCGCGTTTATAACTTAGCGGACTCTTGATAGGCGTTGCGTCTCGTTCCAACAGCATTATTACCACACAAAACCGCGCATATCGCTCAAACACGTCACGACAGGATATATCCCGCATAGTGATGGGAACAGTAGTGCGGTGTAATCGAAAAACTTTTGTTTTTAATAGAAAAAAATATCACCGGACACCAAAATGACAACTACATTTTTTACTCCAAATGTGCCCAGGAATCGCTGGTTAAAATCCCTCAGGTACGTCCTGTTACACCCTGTAATTATAAAAATAAATATTTGCCTCCGGATCAAAGACGATTAGAAATATACCTTTGGAATGAACACTGTTAGTAAACTGTAAAATAATGACATTTGTCAAATATTTTAACAAAAGAAATACACATTTCACATATCATCATCATCATCATCTGTGGCTCTACAACCCAGGTCGGGTCTTGGCCTCCAGCAGAGCCTGCCTCCATGACTGTCGGTGTTGTGCTGCGTTGCGCCAGTTTCGGATGCCGATGGTGCTTGCATCCTTCACCACTCCATCCAGCCATCGAAGCTTTGGTCTTCCAACTCTTCTCCGACCCCCAGGTGCACCATCCATAATTCGCTTTGGAATATCTCCTTCGCTCATTCTCTGGATATGTCCAGCCCACCTGAGTCTTCCAGTTTTGATTTCCTTGGAGATATTAGGGTCCTCGTAAAGATCGTATAGCTCCTGGTTGTATCTGATACGCCATTCTCCATTATCACAGACTGGGCCGTAAATCCTTCGCAGCACCTTCCTTTCAAAACTTTCTAGGGCTCCTTCATCACCCTTACTGATTGTCCAGCATTCCGAACCATACATAAGAACAGGTCGTATAAGGGTCTTGTAAAGCAGGACTTTAGTTCTTCTGGTAAGGTGGCGAGATTTCATATGCTTCTGTAGCCCAAAGTAGTATCGATTTGCAGCTACTATTCTTCTTTTGATTTCGCTGGATACATTGTTGTCATTTGTCACCATAGTACCGAGATATACAAACTCGTTGACAGTTTCAAATGTATAATTATCTATCTGTATACTTGGTGGTTTCTGGCGTCCATGTACGGGCATATATTTTGTCTTCCCCTCGTTGATGACCAATCCCATGTTCCTTGCCGACGTAGCTAAGCTTTTAAACGCCGATTTTAGTTCATATTCTGAGCGTGCGATGATATCTATATCGTCAGCATAAGCAAGGAGCTGAACAGACTTGTTAAAAATATGGCCTGTGGTTTGTATACCTGCATTTCGGATGGCCTTTTCCAGCGCTAAATTGAATAAAATGCAGGCAAGTGCATCTCCTTGTCTTAGTCCATTGAAGGTCTTTAGGGTGTCTGACAGATCCTGTTGTATTCTGACTCGGCACTCAACATTAGACATTGTGAGCCTTACTAAGTTTACCAGTTTTCTTGGGATATTAAATTCATCCAAGGCTCTGTACAGTCTTTCTCTATTTACCGTGTCATAGGCAGCCTTAAAATCTATGAAGAGATGGTATGTATCAACATTAAATTCTATAGTTTTTTCCAGTATCTGTCTCAGTGAAAAGATTTGATCAGTTGTAGATTTCCCCTTACGGAACCCAGTTTGATATTGGCCAATTATGCCATCCGAATATTTCATAAGCCTACCACACAGTACATTTGATAGGATCTTGTATGAGATATTCAGCAGCGTTATGCCCCTATAGTTAGAGCAGTTCATAGGGTCTCCTTTCTTGTGAAGAGGGCAAATTATTCCACAGTTCCATTCACTTGGCAGAGTCTCAGAGCACCAGATGGATTTAATGATATTATATATATGGACTTGAAGGTTCTCTCCGCCATATTTGAATAACTCTGCAGAGATGTTGTCAGTTCCAGGTGATTTATTGTTATGTAGACTTTTAATGGCACCCACTACTTCTTCTAATGTTGGTGGCGGCTCGACATTGTCATCATCATTAGTACCACCATCAGTGATGTTTCCATCCCTTGTCAAATTTTCACCCACACTCTCATCTACACTTCCGTTTAGCAGAGCATCAAAATATTCCACCCATCTATTCAGAATTCTTGACTTTTCATTCAAAATATTTCCCTCGCTGTCGTAGCACATTGTAATTCTGGGCTTGTATTCTTTTCTTTGATGGTTTACCTTCTGATAGAAAAGTCGACTTCTGTTTTGGGCCTTGGCTAGTTCCACTTCCTTGATTTGGTTCTCGAGAAATACTCGTTTCTTCCTTCTGTGCAGTTTTTTTTTTCACATTTCACATATAGATTTATTAATTTTGGTACTACTTTATCGCTTGTCTCAGAGAATCGCTTCCACAATAAGTTCCAATTTTGAAAATCAAAGCTCAAGCTATCAAATCTCAGTTAGGCTACGAACGCACAGGCAGGTGGCTGGCTTAGCGCCTAGAGCCTAGTGGCAAAAAACCAACACGTTGGTTTACCTGGATACACGCTAAGCGGCTATTCATCGGCTATCTACTACCTATCTAGGCTCTAGGCGCTAAGCAAGCCGCCTGCCTATGCGGACGTAGCCTTAGAGTTCATTGAACCGGAGTTGTTACACACAGGCAAAGAGACACACCACCCAAATTACTATTTTTAATAAAAAGAACACAATGCAAAATTTTTCAAAAATTCGAATTTGACCCATGTACTTATTTAGTATTCCTTTTTTACTAAAATATAAGTAGACATAAGACAGGCAAAAGGCTGTTTCTCAGTGACGTTTCGTAAGGACATCACACATCACTGTCAGGAGTGTATTATACATATGCACCAATACAAATAATCCTAAGTACATTTAGGTCAAGTCTAATTGACCTCCGTAGTCCAGTGGCTAAGACTCTTGACTAACATTCCGGAGGTCGCGGGTTCGAACCCGGCATGCGCAAATAAATTTTATTTGATTAATTTGTGTTATTTCACAATTAATTAATTAAAAATAATATATAGTACATTTGCGGCATGTTCCAGAGTGGAAGATACTATTAGTATCGCCCTGGTGTAAGACCACCATTCAGAATTGAAACGTTGCTTGAAAATGGCTTTAGCCGTGTTTAGTGACCAGATCTGAATAGCCAGGTACTTCCCAACCTTCCTCTTCCCCACCTCCTTCCCCTCCCCACTACCTTCAGCCTCACAACATACCCCAATTGGGGATGCCATAGTCTCACTGGCTCCAGACGGGAGCAGTTGAGATTCTTGTGCGGTATTCACTGTAAAAAAAAAAAAAAAAAAAATTATGAGATATTCAACACTATCATTTTATGATCAGAATCCTAAGAAACAAGGCCCAGTGCTCTTACGATATTGGATAAGGAGAAATATGTTATATCAGATTTGAATTCCATGTACAAACAGCTCCAAAAATTTCTCATTGAAATATGAAAAGTCATCATGAAAAGTGAAGGTGAAAATTAAAAATACAAGGTCATCTTTAAAAAATTATGCATGCTCCATTACTTCCTCAGCAGAATTAAAGAGGTCCACAGGGTGACACCTGAGACCCTAAAGTAGCTCGCAGTCCAGGAGTGTTCCGATCCATAAATAAAAAGACGCACAGTACATGGATACTATGTGATGTCAAATAATCGAGTCCAATAGAAAACTTCGAATGTCCATGGAAAAACTGTTGAGAACTGAGTGGTTCCGTGGTGGTTTTATAAGCAGGATTATATTGTCTATGGTCGGGCCTTTTTTGAGTTTCTCTATCCTCATCGATGGTGTGTGATGTCATAAAATTGGTTTATTGGCATATCTATGGTTAAGTAGTGTCGAAACTTTCCGCATACAAAAAGTCAAAGTTATCAATTTAGCGAGGGGTTTATTTATGTCGCAGACCTACATGTTCCCCACACCATACAAAGAGGAAGAAATATCATATCGATACGGGGTGTAAGGGACATTTTTGAATTACTTTAATCAGTGATTTCTGACATTATTTGGAGTAAAAAAATGTACATGAAATTTTGGTCTCCATTAACATTTTTGATGTTTTTTTTTTCAACTTACTTTTTTAAGTTAGGCTTAAAGTAAGTCATGTACATCCTTTAAAACCCTGCATATAAATAAAACCCAGGCAACGCCGGGTACTTCATCTATTATGTACAAACGAGGTGTTAAATAAAACCATTTTGAAAGGTAACAAATTATTTCTTGCTAATATACGTGTAGATAATACAGAAAAAAACAACAAAAAAAACATTACAACAGTAAATAAAATTTCTAGTATAATTTATTGTAATACTAGGGAGCAATTCTATTCATAGATAATAGAAATAAGGCACAATGATTTGTGAAAATCATCATTGACTTTATTATACAATGCCTATTGTCTATGAGGTGAATTGAACCTCACAAAAGAGAATTGTTTGTTTTGCAGAAATTCAAATGTAACATTGTCATCAAATAACCATTCAGCACCATTTTGTTTTTTGACATTTGAAAGAAAGGTCCCTGTTAAACGCCGATTCTAGGAGCATTTTAGTTTTCTAACAAATTATAATAAACTGACAAGCTTAACAACACGATAGTTATCCTCTTCTGCTGATCACAATTTGTTCGAAAGCTGAAACGGATTTAAAATCAGCATTTAACGGGGACTTTTCAACTGTCAAAAAAAAGTAGCGCTGAATGGCCATTTGATGACAGTGTTACATTTGAATTTCTGTGAAACAATCCGTCCTAAGGGTCACAATGAAAACATCATTATTTTATGGATATCCACAACTCAATACGAAAACTTTCTCATTCCATACATAATTCCATCCATAATTTTCGAAAACCAGATTTGACAATAACTGTTAACTCAATTTAGAGTGGCTTTAGGTTGAATTTCAAATTTCATTTCAAACTTCAAATTTGACATCGTCATAATTCAATGATTAGCACAATTTTGTTTTTTATATTTAATGCGATTTTTTTTATGCCAACTGCTCCCAACCCTCTGTCTGGAAGCCAGTGAGAGAATGGCATCCGAATCGAGATATGTTGTGAGGCTGAAGGAAGTGAGGAGGGGAAGGATATGGGGAAGAGGAAGAGAAGTAAGTACCTGGCTATTCAGATCTGGTCACCAAACAATGCTAAAATCATTTCAAGCAATAATCAATTTCTATTGAGAGTATTTTTCACTCTGGAACGTACCGAAGATTACAGGCCCTTTTCAGCTTTTGAACAAATTGCGATTATCTGATAAGCTTAACAACACGACTGTTGTGCTCGTCAGCTCTAATCACAATTTGTTTAAAAGCTGAAACGAGCAAAAAATCGGCCTTTAACCATTTGAAAGTAAAAAACAAAATAGAGCTAATCGTTGAACTTGACGAAAGGGGGCATACATTAATTGAGCAGTTTTTCTTCCAATCTAGACCCCCCCTCCTTGGTGAGATAAATTTGGGTCAATTCGTATATTCTTTTCAAGTAACGTGAGATTTTGCTGAACCCCACTCCCCCCCTTTTGAGCTTACGTAATTAATGTATGCCCCCAAAGTATGAAAACATTGTAAAACCTAACTTGTGTGTAAAAGATATTAAAAAATATCCATCAATAGAAAAACAGAATGTTTAGAAAAAAAACAGAATGTTTAGAAAATATTTTAATACAATATTGAAGAAAGATGACTGAAGTTGACCGATTTATGCTGAAATCAACAAACTTATAAAAATTACAAAATTGTTAATTAGAATAACCACAATAGATGATGACATAATAATATAATATGTAACTATATTATGTATAATGATCTGGTAGACATTTTGTTCTTTCCAATTTTTTTTATTATTTATTAATAAACATTATAATATCCTCACTAGATCCATACATTGGTGTCTTAGAAATTTTCATCTAGAAAAAAAAACACCAAAATGGCAGTGCATAAATTTATTTAATTTACTTGATTTTTAAAAATAACTGTATTTACAAGAAAATGAAAGGTATCGGTAGATTAGAGGTGTTTGAAGGTAGGAATTATCAAGGATTTCGCATAACTTAGACTAGATAAATACTATTTCTACATAAACTTACCTAATAACCAAAGCTTAATATTTAAACCCACACCATACAACTTTGGACAGTCTACATTGTATAAAAGTAAATGAAAAAAATAATAATAAAACATTGATGAGAAAATTTAGATTGATGAAGTGACAAATAATTGATTGATTGAATGAATGTGATTCATTACTTGGCACAATAATAATAATAATAATTGGAAATCATTACACTATAATAATTTTTAAAACCAATAATAATGCATTATTGAAATTTGTAATTAATTCATTTAAAACAAAAAAAAAATGAATTTTTTTAATGAAAGTTATACAAACATATGCATTATGGGTAATATATACCAAAAACAGGTAAATCACTGATTGCTCCGTAGTAATCTCGCTTTCCTCATACAAGCGTCGTCGACATAAACAGACGGAGGTTACAGAGAATATCTTAGCATAGTTTTATTTTACTCAAATCAGCTCCAGAAAGAAAATTATGTATGTAATTTGTACAGATTTTATAAAATGTTTGAATACGGATAATATGAACACAGGTAAGGTACAAAGGGAGATTGTCAAGATTTATTTTTGGAATATTAAGTCACGTTGCGCTACCTCCTTCTTTAGCCAACGTTTTGGACAGTGGACAGTTCTCTGGCAACAGACGGAGTTTATAAACTCAGCTGTTCCGGAAGTGACAAAGTTTATGTAGGCCAGACAGAATGGACGATATCCAAAAGGATGTCAGAACATTTTCGAGCATGTAAACTCGGCCACCCTGACAAATCGGCAATTTCCGAGCATTTAATTGAAACCGGCCAGTTCTTTGAACTTTTTCCTGAAGTCCTGGTAAGACCCAAAACGCATAGTGCAAGCCTAATTTTGTTTTTTTTTTACCTGAGCTCCATCTATGTCATCTTTGGGGATTCTGTGTGGTGGGTTTTTTTTTAGGAAAGGAAGGAGAGGAGAGTTATGGGAAGGAAAGGGGTTTAAGGAGTGGGTAGATCTGGGGTTCAGTGTGTCCTGGTCATCCGCCTCCAAGACCTAGACATACCTCACCCCATGAACCCGGCCACCCCTGCTAAATCACCAAACGTAGCGAACCACTTGGGGTGTCCTATGGCAGAGGTGTTGGTTATCCAATAAAGGTTCCCAGGGTGGCGGTACCCATTCCCGCCTCCCATATTGAGGAGGAATTCATTATGGAGGAAATTGAAATTTGCAAAAATTCCTTAATATTAATTAAGAAGACAGGACTTAGCTTAAAAGTTCTCGGTGTCCGGTAATTGACTGCTATACCAAAACTAAACATAGAAAACCATTTTTAAAATCATAATGCAATTCCACCTTTAGAGGTTGGCAACACGGTATCGCATCTACATACATAAGCACACACTTCACTACTATCGATTGTAGTGATAGTAGCGACTTGATGATGGAAACATTAATATTGTTCAAAACTTTGGCTAAAGAAGGAGGTAGCGCGACACGGCATGATTTCCCAAAAATAAATCACGATAATACTTTGGCCGTGAGAACCTAAAATCATATCAAAAGGGAGATTGTTTCATGCTCCATCTCCGTTGTATATTTCATATTCATAATAACTTTTGTATACTCTAGGCGAGTTTTTTCCCCAGAAGAGGGAATTGGAAAGCAACCCTTTTGCACAGTTATTGCTTAGAATATTACAGGATGAGAGGCGAGGCCCCCTCGGGTAGTTTCACCAAGATTGGATCCATTAATCGGGAGAGTGAAGAGTAAGCATAAGAAACATGAACATTGTTCTTAAGGCGGCGATAATTGCATTTCAGAGGTTGTCACATAGGTTTTTATCGATAATAAATTATATCACAAATGAATGGTGATTTCAAAAATCTATTTATGGTAAAATTTCCTGCAATACGTAATAGTACGTAATGTTTACGAGGAATTGATTCCCGACAAATAGGAAAATAAATCACGCACAGGGATACCCCGAAAGGGCAGGAAGAGAGGTAACTGCTAGATATTTATAGTCTTAACCTGCAAAACCTGCTGCTTCCACATTCATACATTTTCGAAAGAATGCAGTGTCGTTGGTCATAATTCATTACGTAACATAAAAAAAAATTCTCATATTTTTTTATATAAGCTTATTATTGCAAAGTGGGAAGAACATATCCCACAACTCATTCTTACAGATTTACAGTTTTTACAGTAAGTTTCAAGTCAAGACTGAGGAGACAAAGATTATCGGATAAACAACAGATTTAAACAATAACAAAAGTTAATATATTCATAACCTGGGGTAAGCCTGTATTCACAGAATAAAGAAGAACACTAGAATTACACGCAGATTTGAAAGGAAACCAATGGCACCACTTATTTAGTATCTTTTGATTTAATTTAATACGTGTTCTGTCTTACACTTGTTTAACATTGTATATTGACATCCCGTTTGACCAAAATGCAAATTTCATAATGATGATGAAACACAGTTGCATTTGAAATTTAACCACTCATTTGCCGCTCGTGCGCCGGCGTGTCCTGATTTTGACACGCGATTTTGACCCTTATGTATAAAGAAAGTGTATGAAGAACACGGTCAGAATCGCTTGCTCTATTATCGCTCTTTACCATAGAGAAAACCGCAATTCGCTTGGTGACTCCATATAATTTATATTAATGATTTACCGGAGCGCGGGAACGTGCGCAGTTCTTGCGCATGCGCGGGAAAAATTCTTTGGTCTTCAACTTTGACCTTTCTATGTACGAAATTTCTCAAGGACGCTGTCAGAATCGCCGGACATTGGGTGTCATGGCTGCCGCTTTTTGCGAACGCTAATTGGTTACAACCAACCCCATTTACTCGCGGCATTCAACGAGTTAAGCAAAGAATATTCTGACTTTTGGATCAGGAAACACACCCACATTGCATATCTTATGTTCTTCTTTTTTCTATGCCTGAATTGTCCGAGTAATATTTTCTCTCAACAAGTTGACAAAAAAAAACACACAATTAGGTTGCGAATTTCAAAAAACAAAACATTCAATGATCATCAAATTATTGACGATTAGTGCCACTTTGAATTTTTAACATTTGAACATTCTGATTCTTGTCCCGTTTCAGATTTTGATCAAATTGCAATCAGCTGACAAGTATAACACAAGACAAAAGTTGAAATTGAACAAGAATCAGCTTTTCAGGGAACTTTTTAAATGTAAAAAATTGAAAATGGCGCAAATCATCGTATTAAATTTTGATAGATTGTTTGACATACCCAATCTTAGCAGTAACGGACAAGCTTTTGTAAAATTCACAGATAATGAGAGTGTCTTGACTGAAAGTGAATCACTTTGGGCTATGCTATAAGATAAGAGTTATTGCATCTTGTATTTGCCGGCTCCCTCCACAGAGAGCTTGCAGACTTGCGTGTAGATGTTGGGGAAGTATACGATGGACAGGTAGACTATTTCAATGTAGGCG
Source organism: Limnephilus marmoratus (assembly GCA_917880885.1). NCBI lineage: Eukaryota > Metazoa > Arthropoda > Insecta > Trichoptera > Limnephilidae > Limnephilus > Limnephilus marmoratus. The sequence goes on along the minus strand of OU862924.1, from coordinate 41,537,856 downwards.
ATGATGCCCACTGTGAGGATGAGATCGAAAATCGCCGGCTTTACGCTGAAATAAACAGGGTTCATTAGCAAAGGGAAGCCATTGGTTGCCAGATATATACATAATAATAATACAGTGAAACCTCTACTAATACAGTGCATTACGGGTATCAAATTACGCGTATCGACCGGCACAACCCGAATGGTGCAGTGAAAAATTGAGCAGGAAGCTCTTTGGCCCCCTTTTGCGAGAAAAGGCCCGTACTGAACGCCTAGAACCGAGAGCAGGTGTATAAAATTGAGCGGTCAACTACCTGTGCCCTATGTAGGCGCACACTCCTAGCTTTATCCACATTCAAACATCGTTTTTTTCTCCATATATTTAATTAAACACACACTCCTCGCTTCATCCGCGTTCACACATCAAATCGCTTATTGTTTTAATACGTTAGTTGACTGCAACGGGCAAGAGCTAGTGTGTAATTAATTAAGACCCAATCATGTCTGATTATGACAAAAAAGGATCGAACTGACAATCTAGGTTCCTTCAGCGGAATGACCAACATGCATATGAACATTGATATGCTTGGTATAACTCTGGGTGACCTGCTCAGGCATGGGATCTCCATTGAAGCCAAAGCCAAGATAGCCTCTCAGAAGCTGGGCATGCTGTACAGGGGCGGAAGATACTGTAATGGTACACAACTGCTGAACTTACTGTTGAATTTGGCAGCCACTTCTGGTCTGGAGCCCTACATAAAATACCTGAAAAAACCCTTGACTCGAACTTATGTGGCAGAACATCAGTACCTTATTTAAAGAAATAATAATCTATGGATAACCGCTAAGGAACAACACCTCATTCTGACAGCTCCAATTTTTATTGCAAAATAAGTGACAATTAAGCAAAAAACACAACAAAAACACAAAAAAAAACAAAAAAACCAGTGATTCGTTAAATACAGTGAGTTTATTTGGTAGTGGCAGTGCTAAATATTTAGAAATCTCGTCAAAAAAAAAAACTAAACAAGACATTATAAACCACAGACAATTTATGTGTTTTTGAAAAAAAAAAATAAAAAAAAGTCATTTCTGTCATAGACAACACAACAAAATTATTAAAAAAAATAAATTATATGGGGCATCTGTGAACAAACCATAGAATTTTAACTACAAGCAAAAAAAAAAAAACGCGAACAACATGTCTAAATCTCGCAGTAAATTCTCCAGTGCGAAGAAAACCACATCCTCACCCCTATTAACTGGCACCATGGACTCACCGTCGGCGACACACCAATCTATGATTAATATAGACAGTGAGTCAATATTTGAATTTATCAATACGAAATTCGAGGAAATGAAGACAGTGATGCTCAATAAAATTGAAACAGAGCTGCAAGAAATAAAAACTTTCACGAACTTCATTAACGACAAATATGATGACATTATACAAAAACTGCAACAAATTATGGACATTCCAAACAAAGTCAACAAACTCAAGGAGGAACTGGCGGAAAAAGAAAACAGATTGGCTACGGTAGAAATCCACCTAGCGGATATAGAACAATCGGCCCTTTTGAAAAGTATAGAAATAAGCGGTCTAAAACTACAGGACGACACATCCCTAGCTCATGCTGTTGCGCGGATCGCTGAACTCGCAGGCGTTACGATTACCCCAGAGGATACCTACAAAATCACAAAACACAGACCAAATGATCAGAAAAAAATTACAATTAATTTTGCGGATATAACAAAAGCGGATACCATATTAGCAGCCAAACACAGTGACGCGATAAAAAAATTCAACGGGGAAGGAGCCCAATATGTTTACGTAAATGCGGCTCTAACGCAATACTATAAAAATCTGCACTGGAACACCAGAAAAAGAGCCCAAGAAAAAGACTATAAATATGTATGGATAAAATCCGGAAAAATACTTGTAAGAAAAACTAAGGACTCAAAAGTTATAGAAATAAAACACTTGAACGACATAACTAATAAACTGACATAAAAACTACTGTACACCAAACACAACCTCACATCATATACTTACACAAATACACACCAACATGGCTGATTACATGAAATATATAGACTCGAACAGTCAACACTACTGTATAAGTACAAATGATTTTAATCTATGGACCAACATCACAAAAGAAAAAAATAGAATCAAAATATTGCACCAAAACATTAGATCGATCAATAAAAATTTTGACGAATTTATAATATACCTCCAACAGATTGACAATAACTTTGATGTCATTGTGCTGACAGAATGCTGGTTGAATGAAAACTATATCCCAAAAACAATCAAAAACTATCATACACACCACACAAATATACACAAAAACCAAAATGATGGTATAGTTACGTACATCAGTGATAAAAATAACATAAGCGTTCAGGAAGTAAACATCATAGACTCCAACTGCTTACAGATTACATATGAAAAAGAAACATGTATCCTAGCTATGTACAGATCTCCATCCAAAAACAACATTACAAACTTCCTAACAGAACTTAACAATACATTAAATGACCTCAACAAATACAAAAATATCATCATCATAGGAGACCTTAACATAAACATTCTACAAAACGGACACCCACAAAACATAGAATACCTAACAATACTAGCACAGCATGGACTGGAGCCAACGATAAATGTCCCAACACGAGTAACACAAAACACTAAAAGCTGTATAGATCATATAATGATCAAGACAAAACTAAAAACCAAAACAGTAGTACTTGAAAGCACAATTACAGATCACTACATGAATATGATAGCAATAGACACCGAAAACACTAATTCGAACCAACATAAAATATTTACAAAAAAAATAATTGACTACTCAAACTTAAAAGAAAAATTACAAAAAATAAACTGGAATACAATATACCAAATAGATAATGTCGAAGAGGCCTGGAATAAATTTACAAATACGTTAACGCAAGAAATAAAAAATTACACTTCAATAAAACACATAAAACTTACACACAAAGCAAAAAAAATTAAACTATGGATAACACAAGGAATATTAAACTGTATTCGTAAACGAGACAAAATTCACAAACAAATTAAACACACACCGTATGACATGGAACAACTTAATTACTATAAAAGATATAGAAACATCTGCACGAAAATTATTAGAGTAGCTAAGGAGTTATACTACAGAGAAAAACTTAAAGAAAATAATAACCCGAAGGAAATATGGAGAATTTTAAAAGAAGTTACATACACACAAAAATACAAACAGAAAAATACTATTGAACATCTAAATATTAACTCAAACAAAATTGATGCCAAAACAAATACAGAATTTATGGCAAACCATGTCAATAACTTCTTCGCAACTATAGGGAAAGTTTTAGCGAACCGTAAAAAACATAGCACAAACAAAATAACACAAACAAACATTTCAAACATCAATTCTCAACCGACACAACACAGATTTATAATAAAAACAACTTCGGAAAAGGAAATTGACAAAATAATAAACACATTAAAAAACCGGATTGCTCCTGGATTAGATGAGATAACAACGGATTGCATTAAAATAATAAAAAATGAAATATTAAAACCTATAACACACTTAATCAACCTTAGCATAACACACGCCTTCTTTCCTAGTACTCTTAAAAAAGGACTGGTGATACCTATTTATAAATCCGGAGACAAAATGGAAATAACTAACTATAGGCCAATCACATTGTTAAACTCGCTATCAAAGATTTACGAAAGAGTATTAAAAATCCAAATTATAAAATACCTGGAAGAAAACAAATTAATCTCGGATAAACAATATGGATTTAGAGAAAAAAGAAGCACAAAAGAAGCTTTGGCAAGTACAATAGATTATATACATAGCAACTTAGATCAAGGGTATAAATGCATAGCGATATATCTAGATTTAGCTAAAGCGTTTGATTCAATCTGCCACAAAACACTTTTTAAAAAATTAGAAAATATGGGTATCAAAGATAAAGAACTCCAACTATTGAAAAGTTATATGAGCGACAGAACACAACAAGTCAAAATTAATAACCATACTAGCAAACCACTGCCGATTACATACGGAGTTCCACAAGGAAGCATACTAGGGCCCATTCTTTTCACCATTTATATAAATGAACTTTGCAGCATGGAAATAGACGGTGAAATAATCAGTTACGCAGACGACACAGTTTTACTCTTTAAAGCTAAGGATTGGAAAAATGTATATAACAAAGCAAATCTAGGAATCACGCAAGTGAAAACATGGCTGGACTCTAACACACTTACACTAAACATATCGAAAACAAAATTCTCAACGTACAGTATAACTAACACGGGACAGCCAAAAAACGATACAAATACCATAAAAATACACGAATGCATTAACACAAACATCTGCGATTGCCCTCCTCTAGAAAAAACGGAACAAATAAAGTATCTAGGTATCGTAATTGACCATAACCTTAGATGGACACATCATATTAAACAAATCACAAATAAACTCCTCAGAACAATACACATTTTCCTAAACATAAGAAACATATATAAAATAAAACAAATGAAAACAATATATTTCGCACTTTGTCAATCAATAATAGAATATGGATTAATTGCTTGGGGAGGAGCAACAAACGCAGCTATCGCTCAAATAGAAATCGCACAGAAAACGATCTTAAAAGTAATACTTAAAAAACATAGACTAACCGATACAGATCAAATATATAAAAGTTGTGACGTACTAGATATACGCCAATTATATGTAAAAACACTACTGAACTACATTTTTGACCAAAAAAACACACTCCAACAAACCCCAAATATCACTAATAGACCAGTTAGACAAGCGTACAAAGAAAACATAAAAACTCCGACGGTAAACACTACCTTTGGAAAAAGACACCATAAATACCAAGCTATAAAAGCATTCAACAGTCTTTCACTTGAAACAAAAATTGAGGAAAATAAAAATAATTTCAGACACAAAATAAAAAAATGGATTAAAGAACAAAATAGACAATTTTACCAAAATTTCATAACATAAAAGAATAAAACGTATTCTCCCAACACACAAAACCAATATAAAACACGTAACACTCACAAACACATAAAACATAATATACGCCGATTTTCATTTAATTACTTTATTTTTTTAGTTTATTAATTTAAAATAATTTTAATTTTTGATCTCTATTTTTAGTTTAAAATTATCTTTATTTTAAATGATTTTTTTGTTTGTTTTATCACCAACTTTGTATATTTCTTTTTTTTCAAACTATAATGTATAAAGTATTATATTATAAAATGGGGGCCTCAGCACGGGTAAACAACCCAGTGAGGCCAACATTACTGGTTTGTACTATAAAAATTTGTAAAATAATACTGTATCAACAATAAAAAAAAAAAAATAAAAAAATTGTTTTCTTACTTGTAAACATTGAGCATGGCAGAGGTAGGGGTGTAGGTAGAAAACTCCGGGTCCCTTTTATCAGGCGTGTAGCTGGAGGTAACTACCTCGGGCAGCAACCTGGACAGTGCGTCAGATAGGGCCGCCACCACGGGGCTGCCGGGTTGCGACACAAACTGCGTGGCGCGCGGCTGCGAGGTCAGGAAGGCCATCCATGATTCCAGTGACGCGCTGTCCACTTTCTGCAAACGGAAATAAATGGTATTTTTGAGTGAAGGAGAGACAAGTAATTGATTAACAATCCCGCTGTAGGCACAGAAGATGGACTGCCACCATCTCTGTCTTGGTACACGCCTCTTGCTTCATGCACTGAGATCATGCACTCATGGGTGTTTGACGTATGCCGAAAATATATCCCATCATTGCCAGTCCTGGATTTGTCAATAGGCCTTATAGGCCGCGGCCTAGGGGCGGCAGAGTTCAGGGGGCGGCGCTCGCTCGCTTTGGTAAGCCGTTAATTTTGTGTACGATTATAAACAACAACATAAAAGTCACTGTTGAGAGATAGAGTTTTCTATCTATTAACCTTTAGACGCCCAGTGGTCCCGTATGGGACCGCGCATTTGTGTCGTTCAATGCCCAACGGTCCAATACGGGGCCGTTGATTGTGGTGCGAATATTTCACAAAAAAGGCTTTGGCAGTGGGCTACCTTTATGGCTCGAGCGATTAAGAGGAGAAATAGGTGTAGGACCTCGTATTTTTAGTTATTTTGTATGATTTTTTAAATACATAAGGAATATACATATTTTATTTATACCTTGCGGTCATTTTTCATTATATTCAAGAGCATATTCTAAAATTTTAAATATTTTCCTCAAAAAATAACGCAGATATCAACTGCCGCGCATTGTAAATCGCCATCCGGCAGGACAATTTGTGTAACTCCTGGAGATCACAATTTTCATCCGAAATCAATTTTTCTAAAAAAAGAAGTTTTTTTATAAGTTTTTCTTCTATTTGAACCTCACTTCTTACAAAAAAATCGAAAATTATTATATCTAATAGGTATATTTAAATGTGAAAATTTACTTATGATTTTTTAGCATTCTTTTGAACGTTTTTTTGCCATAAAATTTTTTGTTAAAATAAAGATATTGTTTAGGATTGGGGTTCAAATAGAGAATTGATAAAAAACTGTAGGAGCTAGAGGTTACACAAATTCGAAAAAAGTGGTTTCGAGAAAAATGCGTTTGAAAATAAGAGTGGCAGTAAAATAGTGGTAGTTCGACCGAGGGACACTCGGAAAATATTTTTGAATAGTTCTACCATCGATTTATGAAAAAAAAAATTTTTTGAAGCCTCTATGCCTATTTCCCTCTTAAAGGAACCTTTAGACGCCCAGTGATCCCGTACGGCACCGCAGATTGCGTCGTGCGATTATGGTGCGAATATTTCACAAAAAATGCTTGAGCAATGGGCTACCTGTATTTGGTTACTAATCGTATTTTGGAATGCTATTTTGGAAAGACTAAATAAAGTGAGTGCTCAGATTCAGAGCTCATAATATGTTGATGTACTGACGGTATCTGATTTTTATGGATCTCTTCTCGAGTTTATTATACCAGAGCAAGAAAACTTTGATTATTTTGAAGAATTGAAATGAGCGCACTTTAGCAATATCAGGGCGACATTCAGAGTAACATGACCCTAAGAGAAAAAACTTTATAGACGAAACATCAAATGAGGGTATTGAAACCACTTCTTCACTGACGTCTAAATTAGAGAGAAGGCATAAGGCATAATATGAAGGCATAATACTTCAAAGAAAAAATCTTTTTTTTATTATGAAAGGGTGAACTTTCAACAAAGAGTCTCAGAAAAAGCTCAATCTCTTGTGCAATGATTTAGTAGACGACTTAGTTCAGGAATGGGTACACTTTCAAGGTCACGTTTTCTCTAATAAGACGGCAGAGAAACCTGAATCTACATCATTACTGAATCTTTCTAAGGAAAGTTTTTGAGAAAACCATCTCTGTACTCAAACTTGGATATAGCTCTCCGCGTCGCACTTTGCACTCCGGTCACAAATTTTTTTGGAGAAAGGACTTTTTCCTATTTAAAGCGAGTGAAAAAATACCAAAGGTCTTTATTATGGCAAGAAAAACTTTATTCTTCGGATCTTCTACGCATAGAAGCAACCATGAAGCTATTATAAATGATTTCGTCAAATAAAAAATCCCGTAAAAATGGTATTTCTTGTTTCATGTTACACTTTTATTTTACGAATAATTAATTCTTTTATTTCATTTTTGAATACCTACTTAACGTATATTTGAATATTTATTTTTAAAATTGTGCGTCACCTAATAAAAGCCTACAAGTGGGTGATCGTGGTAATAGTAGGGGAGGCGAAGCAGGGATTTTGGGATTTACTCAAGCGCGTCAGATTAACTAAGGGGAGATACCTCACGACCTTGTTATGGACTACCACCATATATGAACCCATAATATTGGTGGGTGCGGCTAGGACAACCGATCAGATTAGTAAAAAAAAATCGATCCCTGTAGTTACTCGAGCGTGTCAGATTAAGGTAATGTGAGTTAATTACATGCAGAAAGTTTACATTTCAATAATCTGACGATTTGAACGTAACGTAAGAAAGTTAGCGAGTCACAAAGTTGCAAAAAAAAGATTTTTTACTCGAGCGCGGTTAATTTTTTTTTATTTTGAAGCAAATAATGTAAGGATCATGGAAATAATATAATCTGACGATTTCCACATGCCGAAGTGGCTAAACTTTGTATTTCCCCTTCCGCGCTTCGGTTCCCTTCTTAAGGGCGCTTGTTCTCTCGGTAGATATATTCTGTCGCAGCCTTTACGTCAATGGTCGCAGCCAGAGCCTAATTAACCGTTGGGTCGCGTGTTCGCATTCGTAGATTTACAACGCCTTGGTTAATTAATTTTGTAAAGAAGTTTAATAAGTGAAATACAGCGAGTTTAATCTGTACTATGTCATTGTTCATTGTTCATGTTTATTGTTTTTTTCAGTAATAAAAACAACAAAAAATTTTTTTTTTTTTTTAAACCGTCAGATTAAGAAAATCCCTCCACATAACCGTCAGATTATTGGTCAGCACAACAAGGACATCACGCTGAACCTTCTGTATAAAAATCTGACGAGCTCGAGTAAGTCAAGGTCACGATTTTTTTTTACATTTTTAAAAATCAGCCACGAGTTTAGGTTACATACGTCCAAATCGTCAGATTATTGGAATGTAAACTTTTCTGCATGTAATTAATTCACATTACCTTAATCTGACACGCTCAAATAAATCTTTTTTTTTTTTCAATTTTCTACCTCTTCATACGGCCACCCCCACCACTCAAGTCGTCAGATTAATATCTCCCCGTTACCAGAAACACGTAGGGCGTATACGCTATTAAAATCTAACGAGCTCGAGTATGTCATGGTGACGATTTTTCTTTACATGTTTGAAAATTTATACTCGCTCTCCCCACCACTGGAAGGGCATACATCATATAAACTTTTTTTCTTTTTAGCATCTAATCTTTGCAATCCAATAGGTCCCCACGACGCTCGAGTAACTACCCATTTAGCGTCAATGCCTCCCCTACTATAAGTGGCAACTTCTAAGAAGGAGGAAGGGGCGGCGCGAATGAAGTGGCCTATACGGATGTAAAGTGTAAATACGGCCCTGATCATTGCTCTAGGGATTAATTACACTCTACTGACTTTACTGATTATTCCGCCATCCCAATTAGTTCAATTACTAATGTTATAAAGACACATAATGGACAGTAAAATAAGGTTATGCAGGTTTCACTGTAGTGTAGCTACCTGGCTTCTAACAAGTTTATTATTATATAATGAGCAGGCAGTATTCTATTGATGTGCTCGTATCTGTTTCACAATAAGGTCTCGACCGTATTATGGTCAGAGGGTCAAAATATTTGCATTTCGCAATAAAACCCAAATAAATGGAATATTTGTGAATGTATCCGAAAACTGAAAAACTGTTTCGAAAATGTGATGAAATACGCTTTTAAATTTTATAATTCAAAATAATCATATAATTTTTGTTATATAAAAATTTTGCAAGCAAACAAAAAAACATCTATAAAAATTATTGGTAACAAAAAAAAAAAACATATACACATTTTAACAGATAGATGTATTATAAACATTAATATCAACTCACTTTTTTGTCATTTCATGTAAAAATAATGATTCCCGATAAAAAATAAAAATTTCCAAAGTTTTTTTTTCCAACGTGACATGGTTTGCACGAGACGTGCGTGTTTTCTAACCATGATAGTAAAGGGACATGATTTCTATGAGACCTATATACCTGTATGATTTTTTCCGAAAACTGAACTAAAACAGTAGACCTGTGACTGGTTAACACTAAATTGAGTTGTTTTAAAATTTAAAATGAATTAGTCCTTTATTCTATCCAAATATGAGTCCAATAGAGTTTTAAATTGGTTTATATTAATAGCACCAATGTCATGTTTGTTCCATGCATCCACTACTCCATTTGCAAGGAAATGTTTCCTAGGATTGGATAAATTGGGTGGAAAGGTATTTTGTTAATTTTTGTCAATATTATTCTGATTCTTTACATGACCCGACTCAAGTATTAAGGATGCAGTTGGCCACTTTTTCTACCTTTCACTTTCATGTCATACATTCTACTGGTGCTCCTTTATCCGTTCGTCCACTCTTGATCTTCAAACCATCTCTTTCTTAATCTTGTTCATTACGCTTATCCTGTTATTTGCCGGAGACGCGCAGATGCGTGCGGAAAAAATTTCGAAAAAAATATTTTTGAATGCGATTTTGACCCTTCTGTGAACAGAATTTGTATGAAGGTCAGAATCGCCAACATCATTGATGATATAGCCACAAGTTTCATTAACCCGTCTGCTTGTTTAGGAATAAATACGTCCCATAACAAGTAATCGCATTATACTTTCATAAGACCAAAAACGTCCCGAGCGACCTTACATTTTAAAAGCTATATATCTCTCTTCCTCTCATGCAAACATATGTATTTTTCTTTTAACCAGAAAGAGAACGAAATGATGCTCCTTATTGTCTTTGAAATATGAAAGCTATCTTGCATAGTTATTTTACAATCTCGATCCTAAGTGACGGTTTCTGATTTTTCGCGCAAAACTGAGGCTTCTGGATTGTGAGGTGCGAATATATTGAACCAAGCAGACGGGTTAACCTGGCGACACCAGAATATTTTTAAATGATTTATCTGTGGAATCGAAATGTCAAATTCGCCGCGATTCAAACTGTCAAAGTCCGATGCGTGATACTTGGACAAAAACATTGTAAAACCTATGAATTTAGCAAATTAACGCAAGTAATGTTGCTTTGATACAAAGTTTATTATTCTAGGAATGTGTTTCGGTAAATAAAATATATGATATCTCAAAATTAATCCAAAAAAAAATTCAAAGTGATGCTTGGCATAATTTCCTTGCTTCAGGGCAAGGCCCGTGACAGGTTAAACGAGCCTTACTTTCATCCCAGTTCTCCACACATTATGTAATAATCAGGAATCTCATTTCTAGAGCATTCAGTCAACTTTCACCCTATTTCTGCCAGTTCCATGTCTCACTGCCATAATCAGGGCTGGTTTCATAACTTCATTGACTGCTAGCTCCCAGCGCCGGATCTGCCATACGTTCAAAAACGTGCAAAAACCTTGCGCCAACTCCGAAGGGGCGCCGTGAGAAAATAAATATTGTATTAAAATTTAGTTATAATATTCCCTGAATCGTTTAAAAATTACCCACAGTACGAAATAATTATTACGCTCTAGCAACACTTTCCAAAGAAACAGAATGCGCACGCATCAGGTTGGTATCAACGGTTTACGAATTTATAGTCAGTTCCATATATTCCATATATTTGGTTTAAACCTAAGATCTATTTTTCCATACATCTTTTACCGTCTTTTACGATGAATGGGTGCGATCCAAATTCAATAACCAATCACAGCGCGGAATTTTTGTTCTAGTGAATCAAACAAACCGACTTGCGCCTTTCAAAATGCTGACAATTTTAGTTAGTGTGTCATCCGTACGCTCGCTATTGTTTTATTTTGTACGATTTAAGTCTCTAGGAGAAAGTAGTTAAAGACCATGTTCTTACGAAATCTTCAGTAAATTCCATTAACAAAAGCATCGCACGGTTGGCAGGATTTGCAGGTTGCAACGTGTTGACAGTTTCAGCATTGATTTGACATATTATTTGAAGTACGTTAAGTGCATAATTAATATCTATTACATTTGTTGGATTTGTTATTTTACGGTGTCAGTGTAAGCGTCTTTCGTAAGCCATATACCATACGTCAGTGTTTAGTTTTTGTATGGTGTTTGTTCGCTCAACACAGGGGAAATGCAAGGTACAAATTTGAGGTTATATTCTTATTAGATTTTTAAATTTATAACTAAATTTCTATTGGTTGTTAGAGGTTATAAAAGTACTGTGGATTACAATGAATAGAATAATAATTTTTAAAAAAAACTGTTCTAATGGACCTAGTTCAGCAAAACCACCCGTATTGTCTCGTAACCTATATTTTAAATTATGGTACGGGCACAACAAACAATTCGTTGTATTATTTTAAAGCATAACTTGCAAAAAGAGTTTTTCCTAAAATAATTAAAATAGCACCATAATTTTATGTTTACCCAATAGATTCAGAGAGTATAGGGCTCCTGGCGATTCTCTCTTTAAAAAAAACTAGTGTGAGAGCTACCGCCAGGTCACTTGGAAAGTTACACCCTTTATATGTCTTGATTTTATTTGATAAATTAGTGTAAAAAAAATAATTAAATAAAAAAATAAAAAAATTGGGGTGAACGAATTTTTAATCAAAATAAAAATGTATGGGGGGGGGGGGGCGCCATCGGTACCTACTGCACAGGGCGCCAGATTTCGTAGATCCGGCCCTGCTAGCTCCATGGACTGCTAGCCAAACTATTCATGCATAATACAAATATGTAATTATAAAAACATAGTTACCAGTGATTCAGTGAAGATGGCGCTATAGTCCGACACGGACACGTTGTACAGATAGCCGGCGAGCGCCTCGGCAATGATCTGTGTGTTGGTGGTCAAAGTCTTAGCGTCGGAGTTGTCGTACGTGTCCAGGAGGGAGCTGCGCAGGTTGGATTTGTGACTCTGTAATCAACATGATGATCAGCATCAAATCAATGAAATATTACCCCAAAGTCCTAGCACGGCCACATCAACAAAGCAGAATCGATACCACAAACTAAGCTACTGATGTTAGCTAGCAATATTGTCAGCACGACGGGCACTGATAGTTTTATTGATATCGAAAAGAAAAAATCCTATGGGACACATTAGAGGTTCTCAGTGCAAGACTAACCCCTATGAAGTGTTGTTGAGATATGAGCAAAATAAAATTCAACTTTTTTAAATTTTTTTTATTTATTTTGCAAACCTTTTCATTTAACCGGTCAAAGACCGGAGCCACAAATCTGAGGGCGTCACATGCGCATGCGCGAGAAAATAATTCAAATATTTGAATAATATTGTCGACAAAAAACTTTTGGTCTGCGATTTTGACCCTTCTATGTACAGAATTTGTATGAAGAACAGTGTCAGAATCGCTTGCGCCATCATTACTCTAGGTGATGCTAAAGGTCTCATTCACCTAGTCACCCTGGAATATTTTTAAAACGATTTCATCCATGACAATGCGCTGTCATAATTTGCCGCGAATTTAACGGTCGCAATAAATGCGTGTATCGCGAATAAAACGTTGTAAAACCTATTAATTTACATAATAAATGCAAGTAATGTGGTTTTAGTAGATAGTTTATTGTGTTGTGAACGTGTTTCAGTCAATAAAATATACAATAGCTCAAAATTTATCAACAAAACATTCAATTCAAAATTCAAAGTGGTGGTTTTTTAGTGTTTTTAAAGTTCTTTTGTTTGTGAAGTTCCGTGAATTTCCGGTTAAAATCAAATTATAAACTTACAATCTAATTCATATTTATTTTATTTTTTGCAAAATTTATTTAATTTATTAGTCAAATGCTTAATCGTTTGAAGTGTCAAAATCTAAAAAAAAATGAACGCACCTGATTTTATGAATTATTTTATACTTATGGTGTTTGTTTTTTGTTTCCTTTAGTCGACCATGATAACGACTGTGATTCTCTGAATAACTGTAATAATCTGTTACCCCACATTCAAATCTGCCGCTGTTAATATAAATGAAGCCAATAATTTTTATTGCCGATTGCAGGATTGGTAGCAAAAGTCAATGAATCTCCGATAATGTTGATTAAAACCTTTATCATGTCAATGTTGACAATTTGAAGGTAGTCACGCAGGTCACGCTAGACTTCCTGGGGTTCTCCCTATTCAATATGAGTAAGCATAACTTGAATACCTAAGAGGTCTTTTCTGGAATAAACTATTATTATTATTATTTACTAAGATTTAGTTATGTACCTTCAACGCACTCAGAGTGAAAGCGGGCAGTCTGCGAATGCTAAACCTCTCGTGCTCCCACGCCAGGTTCTCATCAGCCAGGTTGATCTTCTTGTGCACACCGTCCACAGGCACAGCGCCCCGCAGCTGTGCAGCCTGCTTTAGCTGCTTGTGGAACAGGTTGATGGGGCCCCCGTCCTTGGGGGGCTTGGACACGTGCATCACCATGGAGCTGCCCGATGACAGCGAATCGAGGCAGAGGACAAACGCCGCATCCTGAGGAGCAGACACAAACATATTAATTACTTGTGCGCCAGAATTATATTATTTATTGACAATGCAAAATTTTATCTGTTGATCGCCAGTCTCGTCTTTCAATAAGGTAAAAACATGCTCTCATGTTGTGGGATTTTGTGCCTTAAAAATGCTCCTAGCTTACTAAAATGTATTTTATTCCCTTAGCAAGGAAATAATTTATCCTAATATTATTCTAACCTATCGTTTCGACTTGCCAACATATTATTTATTTTATCTGTGAACAACTGCGCAGCCATTGTGGAAGCATCGTCAACCTTGCAGCAGTCTTCTGATTGACAAATTACTATATTTATTTGGATTCATTGAGAAGGACACATTTAAATTATAGAAAATATAATAAAACTGTTAAAATATCTTTACGCTTGTTTGTGTTTGGTTTTGAAATGAGAATATGCTTAGTTCTTACTGGGAAGTCATTTATCCAGTTCCTACCTCTCCCTAACCATCACCCACTTGCTGGAAAAATATTTTAAATTTGGAACAATGGCAAGAAATTCAAGTGCATTTGTTTTTGAAAACAGAAGAAGATTTGGAAATACCTTGGAAGCAAGTTGTTGGTGTATTTCTTGTACAGTCTCGTTTTTAAAAAAGAAGGAATTTGACTGGATGTACATAATATTGTTTTGTACTCATTTGTTTTGTTGTGGTGATAATTATAAATACCTCAAGGAATCGTGGTGGAACTAATTGAGATTGTGTTGTGTGCTCCATCACAGAGATACAGTGGTAAGTGATTGATTTTCCCCTTTCCTTGCATACCTTATTTTTCCTACTTTTTTATTACCCAATTCCAGCAAATACCATTTTATCACCTTTCATTTTTTAGTACTCATTTACAGTCCATTTATAAGTGCATCTGAAGCTGTAATTTGTAAGCAGTTTTGGATTTCATTATTTATCTTTCAAATATAAAATGGGTGAGAAAAAATTATTTCGACTACTTATGATAGATATAAACAATGTTTATAAATATATAAACAAATTATTTGGTAAGACAGTAAATTAATAAAAACATCATTTTGCAAAAAAAAACAAGTAAGTTATTTCGAAAATAGAATCAAGTCAAAAATAAAATTTAGTGTGCGATCAAGAAGAAGAAAATCTAATATGGGTGGACCTTATCACTTATTGATAAGTATCAATAAAACTTTTCTTCGAAAATTCTTTCTTTAAAGATATATTTAGTTTGCATCAAAGAGAAGAAACACGACAACAAAATATACCCTGCACTACAGAGCATTTGATCACAGGAGCTTGGCGTTCCAACAGCGCCCTTCAGCTGCGCGACCTGCTTCAGCCGCTTGTAAACAAGTTGATACAATTTAAAGGAATCAATTGAAGTCTCACCTGAATCAGCGAGCCATCCACGGAGTCCACTTGATCCTCGATCCACTTCTTGGTGGCGTAGTAGTTCATGCGGGCAGCACCGGTCAGCAGGAAGACCAGGTTGACGGGACCGCGCGTGCTGGCCGAGGAGTACAGCTGCGAGAAGACCCTGGCCAGCTCCAGCAGGGCAGCCACTCCCGATGCGTTGGAGTCGGAGCCCGTCGCCAACTCCTGCACAGCCATAAACAAAATAATATTACGTTGAAGACCTTACAAAAAGTTGTCCACGTACACTTATAACATCAATACTAACTTGTCAAGATCATAAAAAATTTCCCTGGTAAACTAAAATATAGTTTATTCAATTATCATAGAAAGCAAACACTTTGTGGATTGACATTATATAGAATGAAACAAGTACTTTGTTTGAAAACCACTTTATTTTTATAATTGCCAAATTTTAAACAAACATTTAGAATTAACCAATAGTCCGATTTTAAAGTTATTACCTTTCTCCCTACCCCACCCCCACCCGCCCGTGATTCAGCCTCCTACCCTTCCACCAATCAGTATCTGATGTTCTCCCTCTCTTATATGCTCTCTCTTTCTTTTGTGTTTACCTTAGAATCTTCTGTACTGTAATTTAGTTTATATGTTTATTGTCCTGAAGAAGGTTGAGTTCAACCGAAACCGGTCGACAAATATAAATAAAAATATAGTGGTTTTTAAACAAAGTACTTGTTTCATTCTATATATTCGCTTGTCAAGGAAGTAATGTATCTTTATATTATTCAAGTTTCTCATTTCGTCACTTGCAAAGATATTTATTTTATCTGTGAAAAACCGCGTCGAAAATTTTGTGTTGAATAAAGTCATAGTACTGTATTTATTTACAGGAAAGTATTATATGACTTATTTTTATTGTGAAGAATGCTTATACAGCTGGAAAATATGATAAAACTCAAGAATATTTTTGTATTTCTTCAATACATAATATTAGAGAGAAAAAATCATATCTCTGAATATAAGAAGCTATCCTGGGAAAACTACATAGGTATGTAAATACAATTTTTATTTATATAAATATATTATCTGGAAAGACGGTACAATTTAAAAAAAACATCATTTTGCAAAAATCATGCAAGTTATTACGAAAATAAAGTCAGTCGGCGCACTTTGGTGTTATTACGCTGCATATACAAACACAAGCCAGGAATTATGAAAAAAGAATGAAGCAACAGCAAATAGCACAAAACACCGCTTGCGGTTTCTTCATTCCTTTCTCATTTCTCAATTCGTGGCTCGGCTTGCGTTTGTGTTTGCAAATGTATACGTAGCTTTAGGTTACTGGAGCCTGGCGTTCTAAGAGTTAGTAATAAAGAAAAGGGTTCTAGTTACCGGGGCAGCAGCGGAAGAGTCGTAGTGGGCCACAATGGCAATGGTGGGCACCTTATTGCTGTCCTTGGTGGCCTTGCCCGCGTGCTCCTGGCCCATCAGCTGGCCGTGGAGAGTGACCACCTTGGACTCCTGCTTGGTGTTGGCTGCACTTGTAATGACTAAAATGGACAATCTAATTAATAAATTTCTAAAAAAATATGTTTTTAATTGGCTTTTAAAGTTTTCATAGCCAGTTTTTTAACTCAGACAGGTCATTCCAAGAACGTGGATACAACGTGTTTAATTCTCTGTCCTCAAATGTTACACCAATCACACAAGCGGGTGCAACCAGTGTTTTATTCTTATTCAAAATTAAGCACAAAAGTTTTGAAATATTAAAATTTGAATGTTGGAGATGAATTCTTAAGGCACCCGCGAAAGACTTAAGTTGTAGGCATAAAAATGCATTACGGTATATGGAGGAGCGCACACGAGAATTTTGTATGAATTTTGGAATAGTTTTCCAACTGTCGCTGTGATTAAAGTCTCTTGTCTGCGGGCTCCCTCATTTAAATTCTTTTAATTTTTTAAAACTTTTGAATATACATTTAAAATCATATAAATCTGATTTTACCAAATTATTGCAATGTTTCAAAACTATGCATTGCGGTTTTAAGGACAAGAGGAAAAAATTATTTAATATCAGTCAAATCTGCAAACTTTTTCCATTGAATTTGGTGGAAAAACACACAATAGATGCAATGGATAGTGAATTGGCCGAATACCGGATATCTAGCATACGCCTTCGCCAGATATCCAGCCAGAACTAAGCTTGAATTGTGCGTGCATGAAATTATACAGTCACGGTCAAACTCTTTACAGAGTCCAAGAGCTGTGCAGCTTGGGAGGTGGGCGCAGTTGACAATCAGTTGTGCGACTTCGTAAGCAGTTGATAGGTTAATAGTGTTGCTTAAATAGGTTAATAGTGTTGCTTAAAAGTTTATACTGAGCACATTAACGAAACAATTGCATGGTGTGTTATGTAATATTCTTCTACCAAAATGCATGAACGAAACCAACAAAGTTTCGCAGCCTTTATTCTTTACGGTCATAATACTAACGATTGTGTTCTTTCATCTTATTTACTTTGTAACTATCCAGTTTCAGCCATATTTTAGGTCACTATCCGGCACCTGGCCGAATAGTTGACTGAACATAGCAAAGGTCTGTAAAATCTCGATCGTTTTCCATTTTTTCTGTCTGTAAATTTCTTTATACATTTCATTTCAAGATGGTGACATTTTAATGTTTCAGTAAAGATTGAAATTGTTGTTTATTTGGACTTTTTTAATTGCATATTTTCAATATTATGGTACCTACCTGCCTGAAGACAGTTTTAAAAAAGAATTGTCATTAAGATAGCGAGGTTTTGTTAAACGAATTGTATAATTCCTTTTATGAAATGTATTTGAAATAACACTGGCATTGCATACCTATTTGGTAGCCATTAGCCGAGGCCAGATTGAACATGGCATCGGCGGCGCTCCCCGACTTGTCGTCCTTGGTGAAGCTGGCAGCCAAATCTTCCACAATGCCGTTCATCTCGCGCGACCACGGCGCAAAGTATACGGGCACCGAGATGTCCTGGGCGGCCATGGCGTTCTCCAGCAGAAGCATGTGCTAAATTATAAATAACCATAATTTATTTCTATTAGGTATTCCACAAATCTAAAAACCAACATTGCCGTTGGTTTGAGTGGGCTCCAATAAATGGAGCGGTAAACATGACAAGTACAGACATAACAAGTATTCAGACTCATTCAATATACATAGATTACTGAAATAACACTTTATTTTAACATAATTAAAATAAGAAAAAAAATACTATTTGTGTGAGGGGAAATCGAAAAATATGCAATTAAATTCATATACATTGCCTAATGTTTTTTCTCCCTAGTACTAAAGCTTTTGGATAAATTGCTCGACAGTCAAAGGAGTAACTAACCACAAAAACCACAAAATCTACACTAGTGACGCCACCAACTGCATAGTTCATCATATATATCAAGCTGTAAATTTGCTTTGAAAACTTTGAAGTCACTTAACCTCTCAGACCTCGACATATTTTGTCAAAGGGTTAAAATATTTCCGCTTTGCAGTAAAATCCTAATAAACGGAAAATTTCTGAACATATCTGAAAAAAAAACTGTTTTTGAAAGGTGATAAAATTCACTTTGAAATTTTATTATTAGAAATAACCATGTAATTTTTTAAGCATAAAATTTTTTTATGCAAACAAAAAAAAATTAAAATGGCTCACCTTACGTTTTCTCTAACTAAACTAACTAAAATAACAGATAACGAAAAGAAAAAAACACATATATTTTATTAGACAAATGTATTATGATTGTCAATATATTATATATTGTCACCTCATTTTTTGTCATTCGATGTAAAAATAATTAATAAAAAATCTCAAAGTTTCAAAATTTTTTTTTATGATCCTAAATTTTGTTTCATAAATGTGTATATTTTACTTCTTTTGTGGTTAGCTTTTAGATTTGAATTTAAAGCATGGTGTTTTCTCTTTCTAACACCGTTTATATCATATTTCTCAATACTACAACAATTACTATGAGGCCTGTATGAGTTGTTCAGAAAAAAGCGAACAAATTAGCCTGAGGGATTTAGCCCACATGAATCTATGGAAAGGAACTGACATCATTATTGGATAGGCACAAATGTAAAATTTATTCTAATTTTTCATTTCATATAGGTAGGTACCTACATATCAAAAGCAATTCATTGAATTTAATATTTTATCACATTTCAAAGAGACATCTATGAACATTGATCTCAACTGAATTATTTTAGCAAGATCATCTGCATAAACCGTATGCAAACTGAGGATAAAATTATAAATTTCCTAATACCCAGGGAATATCAGATCGACTCAAATACAAAATAGAAAATGATGAAACTAAATATTATTACTACAGACATTTGTTTAGTTTTGATTTACATGTTCACTTTTAACTTGCAGACTTAACTGCTATTACATTACAATAAAAGTCCGGGTTGCCGGCACTGAAAATTCATTATCCTCATTATTCCGTTATGTATAGTTTGGCAAGAAAGTGTAGAAATTAATTCAATTGGAACTAAACGTGTTCATTACTATGGCAACACCGAATTATATGACGTTTCTTATGGCTGTCATATTATGTGTTATCATATTGTGTGTATCAACGTGTTACGGTTGATTTATTGTCTTAAATCTGAGTAGAATATCGCTGATTTGATAATATTTTTATTCATTGTTTGCCTGAATTTAATTAAAATGAATAAATTATTACATAGTGATACAAGAGGGGTTATATTCTGCGTTTTTCAACGCAGCCTAGCCGAGTGTCACGCGAAGAAGCTTCTTTTTAATTTAGAAGATGTTTGCAAACGAACTGCTGAAATGACTGGTACGTAGTATAGTTTGTTTAATAAATTTCATTAGTATTACAAGATTTATGCCAATTTTCGAGCGATAATAACCATTACAATCTGATTTGAGGTTATGGTAAAAAAATCTGATTTTGACACTTCATTTTGACAGATAATATGCGGCCACAAGAAAAAGGGAATAACTCAATAAAAAAAATAATATTAAACTCGTAGAAAAGTTACCTTTTTCTCGTTTTCTCTTTCTTTCTTTCCAAGTGAATATTATCTAGTGTGTGTTTTTAAAACTCCCTTATATAATAATAATTTTAATGATTTTTCACACACAGGTAAATCTGAATCAACGGTAAGACGAATTGTCAAGGAAGGGGAAAAGGCAGATGGAAAATTTGAAACACCGGGAAAACAGAAAATGGGCATTATGTAATAGCATAAGTGCTGATGATTGGAAAAATTGTTGCAAACACGTGATGAAAATTGATGCAGAATATTATGCATGAGGCAGTAATATATATGATATCGATGAACTGCGCTTAGATGAAGATGAAGATACGGAAGAAGAAGAATCACACGAGGACGAAGACAATAATTACATGTCGGGTGTTGAATTAATAGACTTAAATTTTTAAGTACCTACGTTTTTATATCGGAATAAAAGCCCACTTAAAATATGTTTTGTTTTATTTTGCTTCTATTAAATTACGGTTTTTTGTGCAAATTTTTTGAAAATACAAATACGCTATGAAATATGCATTTTGCCAGAAGTGTTTTTTTAAAACATACGTTCTTTGTCTTATGAGCCATCTTGGTGTTGCCATTTAAAACTAGAAAACGATCGCAGCGCCATCATTTATTTTCTACACTTTCTTGCCAAACTGTACATTTGTTCAGAGAATGCCAGCAACGCTCAAAACCTAGCAGTGATTTAAAACAGAAGTTAGATGGCTTCATATGCTTTTGCGGTTTCTCTTCTCAATATTAGGTCAAGGAAATAAATACTATCAGTATTTGTGTGGGATTTCCATCATTGTACAAAATAATAAAGAGTGATGAGTTGGCAAATTATTTAACAGATACATAAATGCATGAACATTTTTGACAAAAAGGGGAAATCATGTACGCTTCGCATAGTTCTTAGTGTTGTACCTTTTATCGGTCTGTAAGGTCTACACTGAAACTAATTTGCATTCCAGACCGGGGTTAATTTTTTCAAACACAAAAATATCCCACTACTGAATATTGTACGAGGTACACGCCGCGGACTTTATTTTTGAAAACGTAGTCGGAATATAACGCTAACAGAATACAAAAGAAAATATATGCCTTACAGGTCGCATTTACACACCGCATTCAATAAAGTGAAAAAAAATAGTCTTCAAAACTTGTCAAGCAATGTTTCCAACGTCATTCGCTTGGCTCGATTCGTTCACTAATACATTGACATTCGGGGACAAAACAAAACACACAATGAACCTCTTGTCACACAATGAACGCTCTCGGGTTATTTCTTCAAGCGACTTTACGAGCGTGTACGGCTAGTTTATACCAAGTAGGATTGATAAATTCATCTCCATAATACGTCACGTGTGATTTTTTGAGGCAACTTTTTTTTTTTATATGAGCTCCACACAGGAGGCCCTGAGGAAAATAATTTCCATCAGGGCCTATGTCATCTTTGGGGATGCTGTGTGGAGGATTTTTTGGTAATTTTTTGGGATTAGTGTCCATGGCTTGTCGCGCCATGGACACTAATCCCAAAAAATTTTGAATTAATATTATCAAAGCTTTCTAAGTGAGGCGGTGGAATACGGAGAAGAGTTGTATTGTTAACATTAATTTACAAGGCGTCATTATTCATAGGCAGGCTACTTAGGTAAGGCACATCTAGCCATTATTGATCGAAGACTTACCTACATAAATTTTTTTAGAAACTTTTAATGTTCAAGAGAAATATGTTATAAAATGATAGAAATTTGGAACGCGGGGGATTAAAAAAAAACTTTGCAAATGTCAAACGCTTACAAAAAAAATTAAAATGGCGGCAAAAAAATCGCTTTACACAAGAAATTTTGAACTTTGAATTAAAATAGATTTTTAATGCATCTTTTACCATCTATCCAAATGAATTAGTTATTTCTTATAGTAAGTAATTAAGTTGAAACGAAGTGTAATTTCAAAAATCTGTGCCTAATAAAAGTGCGGCGGTTAGTGGAATATTTACCAAAATGGGAAAATGAATGAGGTCTATATAATAGCGTAGAAAGATTATTTAAGGGGGGAGGAATGCAGACTCTGCCAATGTCTGGAATTTAAATAAAAAGGCACTTTCTAGATGAGAAAAGTGTAGAGAAGCTGAATAAAACAAAAATTAAGGCGCGCTCGGCAAAATTGAGGGAGATACAGCCGTTCAAAGTTCAAAGTAGGTATAAATAAAATTTCACTTCGCGAACCGATACTGTCAGTCCGCCCGCCATTTTAAAAGACGTATAAATCTGTAAACTAAATACTACCTTAAAGTTGGTAGCACTCATAATCGTCCTAAAGAAAGTGCCCCTTTATAACGCCTACTCGCGTCAAGGCAAGAAAAACATCCCAGTTTTCAAGTAGTTCAGCGGCTACGCTAGGTTTGTGTAACATGGTTTGTAATTCTGGCGTACAATCTCACAGGACGAAAGCTAATTTTAATTTTACGTAATCGAAATTTAGAATGAAATATTTTCCACTGTGCATATTAAACGTTGCCAGCGATCTCCAAAAATTACCATGATTAATTCTGTTTTTCATAATTATGCACCTCATTATGTATCCCACGAAGTCGGCTACAATCGTATCTAGCTTCGTTTGTATCAGGTCTGGGATACCAACATAACAGTGACAAAATGGCATAGTATCGGTTCACGAAGTGAAATTTTATTTATACTTTAAACGGCTGTATCTCCCTCAATTTTGCCGAGCGCGCCTTAATTTTTTTATATTGAGCTTCTCCACACTTTTCTCATCTAGAAAGTGCCTTTTTATTAAAATCCCAGACATTGGCAGGATCTGCATTTCACCCTTTAAGGGATTTATAAAATACATGACGAGCATTGGATTACCACTTTACAGCGTTCTTATCAATGAACGCCTAAATAATTATTTATATCTCACCTCCCTCTCCAAATCAGAGAGACTATTTAGATCACTTGGCAGAAGCAGTAGTAGGGCTCCCGCCTTTGATCGAATCTCCAAGAATTGGTCTACGGATAAATCCTGCAGCCTGGCGACCACGCAATGACGGGAAGTGCTCCATCCAGCTAATGATCGGGCCTCCAAGTTTACAGCCGCGCTCCTGCACCCTAAAGCAACATCCTTATTAACAAAAATAAATGTTTATTATATGTTTAAATGATTTATCGTGAACCGCTTAAGTAATTACCGTGAATAACTCCGTGCAAATCGTACTGCTGCATTCGATATACGGGAAATTCATGAGATGCGGCGACAGGGTTTACTGGGGAAATAATTATGAAAATGGGCAGTGCTACGAGCAGATAATACGGCAAATATCCGCGGAACAGTTCCGCAAAACTATCTGCCTCTTCTAACCACATTTTAATTTATAATGTCACTTAATCTGAACGAACTAAAAAAACTCTTGACACACGACCGACCGACATGGATATTTTAAGCATGGAAAAGGCACATAATCACTGACATTGACAACTCGGAGGCGAAATCATAAACAAATTAGGTTTATTGCGTAAAATTGTATGACATATTTTCAATGCGCTTTGTCTGTGGTATAATATTATTTGCGCGGGATTAGTTTATTTATGATTTAGCGCTGTTCACCTTTGGCGGGATTGATTTATTTATGATGACTGTTCGGACTCCAGATACTAATATCTACAGGCTGTATGTTTGACGAATATCTACAGCTCATATGTTGAACTAATATCTACGAACTTCAGAGTGTTGATTAATATCTACAGAGCATAGGTTGAACTAATATCTACAGAGGGTAGGTTGGACTATTGAGCTAAATGTGTACAATAGTCCGATATTAGGGATTTTTCCATACATACTTACATAAATTAAGTTTTTTAAACTGCATACGCAATATTACGTTATTCTAATATGCTATACATAATTGCAAATCCAACCTCCGCCAGTGCTGTAGTTATTCGTCAACACTTTGGTTCCCATAGATATTAGTCAACAGTTTGAGCTGTAGATATTCGTCAACACTTTGGTTGTCATAGATATTAGTTCGATTTTTTCAGTTTTTGGAATTCCTGTAGATATTAGTAGACGCCTCCGACTGTTCGCATTCAAGTCGTTGATGGCTGTCCACAAGTTTGGTATATTTATGGCTGTCCAACACAATAAAATGCCGAACGACTAAACGGGAATGGTTTATTTATGGACTGAACATAAGTGAATCTATTTACGAATAGAAAGAAATGTGGTTAATCAACAATTTACGCCAATTAACATAAAATCTTTCGTCGCCTAGGCCCAATTCACCCCAAGTAGTCCACAAATTGTAATTATATGTTCATGAAACCCGGGAACCATTTAATGAATATCTAACACCTCTGCCATAGGTCACCTCAAGTGGTTCGCTACGTTTGGGGATTTAGCGGCTATATTCTATCCCGACTACCTCCAGCCTACCAACATACCCTAATTATTGGGGATGCCATAGTCTCATTGGATCCAGGCGGTTGGGAGCTTCCGGGGCTCTTATGCGGTATTCACATAAAAAAATAAAAACGAGTGTGCTTTAAAACACACGACTGAAGTAAAACTTCACTAGGTAACTTATAAAAGAACATATGACATTGGGGTGACATATGACACTGGGTTGACATGTGACCATGGGGTGACCTATGACCCTGGGGTGTCCTACGATCGTGGAGTGACCTATGACCATGGGGTGACCTGTGACCTTGGGGTGACCTACGAACTTGGGGTGACCTACGACCTTGGGGTGACCTATGGCATGGTTATTCAATAAATGATTCCTTGTGCTCACACCTCTCAGGGCAAGAGCCCTACAGTAATATACGAAACGTAACTCTCTCTCTTTCTATATTCACCAGCTTAGTTTTACTTCAAAAATGAGCTTGCTTCGAGTGCACGGATGCGCAACTCAAGTGAAATGGTTTATCTATTCAACGTTATTGTACTGATCATGTGATAAGTACCTTTTCGACATTACATTCATGTAGGGACCCTTTTCCGATACTTCTTTGTTTACCTTTCTGACAAGTAAGTTATGCTGCCTATATAGTAGCGTATGTCACCAATTCGCACTGATCACTGCCTTAAAATATTACAAAGCTTAACAAGCTCTTTCCTTTAATTTTCGTATAAATTCTCCCCATAAAGTTTATTTGGGGAGGAATGCAGATCCCACCAATGTGGGGGATTTTAATAAAAATGCACTTTCTAGATAAGAAAAGTGTGGAAAAGTTGATTAAAAAAGAAATTAAAGCGCGCTTGGCAAAATTGAGGGAGATACTGCCGTTTAAAGAATGAATAAAATGACACTTCGTGAACTCATACTACGCCATTTGGTTACTATTATGTTGGTATCTCAGACTTGCTATTAACGAAGGTTGATACGATTGTAGCCGACTTCATGTGATAGATGCGTAATTATGAAATTTTTCTAGCGGACTTTTTTTCAACGATTTTTTAAACTGTTTATCACCTTCCAAATTAAAGTAACCTAACCTAAGACTACGCTAAACATGGTTTGTGTAACATGGTTTGTGCCCCTTTATAATGCCTACTCGCGTCAACGCAAGAAAAACATCCCAGTTTTCAAATAGTTTAGCGGCTACACTAGGTTTGTGTAACATGGTTTATGTAACATGGTTTGTGCCCCTTTATAACGCCTACTCGCGTCAACGCAAGAAAAACATCCCAGTTTTCAAGTAGTTTAGCGGCTACGCCAGGTTTGTGTAACATGGTTTGTGACCATTATGAATTCTGTTTTTCATAATTACGTGTATATCACACGAAGTTAGCTACAATCGTATCAACCTTCGTTTAAAGCAAGTCTGAGATACCAACATAATAGTAACAAAATGGCATAGTATAAGTTCACGAAGAGTCATTTTATTCATTCTTTAAACGGCTGTATCTCCCTCAATTTTGCCAAGCGCGCCTTAATTTCTTTTTTATTCAACTTTTCCACACTTTTCTCATCTAGAAAGTGCATTTTTATTAAAATCCCCCACATTGGCGGGATCTGCATTTCACCCTTTATTTGTAATCTGCTCTCATTTCCTTCTCATGAGATTTCGATCACTGTATTAATACGAAGAAATATCCCAAAGCTTTTCGGCAGTCCACTTCTCTAATCAAACTCTCTTAACCCTTAAAGTCTATTTGTTCGGTTTTCACAACAACTCATACAGGTCTCATAGAAATCATTGTATCTCCCTTACTATCATCATAGTGAGAAATATGACATAAACGGCGTTAGAAAGAGAAAAGACCACTGTTTGGTTTTGAAATAATGACAATATGCACAGTTCTTACCAGAATGTCATTTTTCCTTCCTATCCTCTCCAACCAATGTCACCATGGTGAAACAAAATAAAAATAACAACCAAGACTGTACAGTGAGATGGCCTGAAGTTTTGCAACCAACTAGATGTGTTTTGGTGTTTTCGCCCTTCGTATTTTGGTAAGTGCCTTTGGTTTCCCTTGTCCTTACATTCCATAATTTACCAATACATTCATTCATCCAACTTCAGAAACATTTTCGTTTTTGTTTGCCTTTACAGTCCATTTTCGCCAGTTGCATTTGAGGCTGTAAGTTCGAAACAGTCTCGGATGCAACAACCACACTTTATATTCAAATTCAAAAACTAACCACAAAACGTTAAATGTACACCTTCATGAAACCAAAGTTGCGAATCGCATTTTGAATAAACTTATGAAACTCGGGGAATTTTTTATTAATTATTTTTACATGGAACGACAAAAAAGTGAGGTGATGATAACGTTTATAATACATTTGTCTAACGAAATATGTATGTGTTTTTATTTTTTAGATATAAAAAACGTAAGGGATGCCATTTTTAAAACTTTTTTTTGCCAAATTTTTATATTTCAAAAATTATATGTTTATTTCGTTTTATAAAATTTAAAAGCGTATTTTACCGTCTTTCAAAAACTGTTTTTAGTTTTTAGATACGTTCAGAAATATTCCTTTTATTTGAATTTCATTGTGAAGTGGACATATATGGGCCTTCGGAAATAATACGGTCGAGGTCTAAGGGATTAAAAAAGAGTTCTGTTGAAAAGGAGACTGAGACAGCCACATACATTTATTTACCCTAGTTGTATACGGCTACGAGCAACCGCGTCCGCCTGCACGAGTGGCATGTTTCGACTGACTCCGACAGCCAACAATATCTGACTGCGTGCTTTCGCTTGAAGACATTTTAATACAAATTATAAGATCACGTTGGCTCAATCACATATTTTATTTACTTTTTCAATATGAACGCTAGATGCATCACATTGATATTTAAATCGTCTGCTTCTGGATTCTTTCAGAGAACGGATTTAAAAACAAATAAAAACACCATTAGTTGGATTAATTTATTTATTAATCACATGTACATTATTCTTTATAGGCATGTTGAAATGACATGAAAATAAATATATGTAGAAATAAATTATCACAATGGAAAAAAGTTTAAAGTTTCACACACAGATCCACAAGACAGCCCTTACAAAATACCTTTTGGCATTAATAGTTTTGAAAATCACATATCTATAATAAAAGCTACACAAGCTGAGCATAAAAAAAACAATTTAGAATAATTAAGAAATAAGTAAGTAAATGGTTAATGAAGTATTTTTGTTTCAAAACCATAATCATTGCATTATGATCGGCTGTTGAAAAAACATAAAAGGGTTGTTCAAATGATTTGTTAACCTTTTAACCAGAGTTGTTGCCGAATCAAGGCTTGATACAGCGGCATATCAATGCTGATTCACATGCAAGAGGTTAAGATAACCTTTTAACCAGAGTTGTTGCCGAATCAAGGATTGACACGGCCACCTATTAATGCTGATTCACATGCAAAAGGTTAAGATTTTAATGTTGTTCCAACAGTTTATTAACCCTTTAACCAGAGTTGTTGCTGAATCAAGAATTAATACGGCCGTCTATCAATGCTGGTTCACACAAAAAAGGTTAAGATTTAAATGTTATTCAAACAGTTAACCTTTTATCTAAGTTGTTGCCGAATCAAGGATTGATACGGCCGCCTATCAATGCTGATTCATGTGCAAAAGGTTAGGATTATGCAACTCTTACTCGACATGAAAAGCTTAGAATAATCCATAAAAAAATAATCACAGGTAACACTATTATATTATCATACATAGGTAAAGTAGTATTGGTGATAATAATATACCACAGCATATAAAATAATAATATTAATTTGTTAAATACATATTTCATAGTTGCAAATCAATGTGAATAAAAAAACACTATACTATGTATTTTGGTTTAGTTAGGTCACTAGAGGCAAGTTCTTAACCTTTCATATGCCATTAGGTCCAATTTGCATTCTGTTTGCACCCACTATATTTGTATTAAAATTTGTACCCGCAAGATTTGTACATCACGTGACTTTAACACTTTTTTTTCCGACGCATGACTTTAAGTTTCGCACGCAAGAGTCTGGCGTACGAAAGGTTAAAGAGGTAGTGTGCTAGATTCGTAAATATGGATACCTTTTATGTAAAAGGTAGAAAAAAAATATGCAAGTGTTGTGTTCAAACTTACAATGGCTTGGCTGAAAGAAGTAAAACTTATTTCGCATATTATTTGAAATAATAATATAGAATCACGAAAAATACAACATTAAATTGTGTAAAATATGCGACTGATTTGCATGACTGGGGGCAGGTGAAGGAACTTGAAAAAGAAGCATTATTTTGTTATTTTGTAAACATTATCCTAAAAGATGAATAAACCAGACTAAGATTCTTCATCAAATCATAACAAATTGCATTTGTAAGAATTACATACATAAAAAAATAAGTTCAAAGATCAGTATTTTATTAGGAAAGCAGATTTGCATTTTATGATGATATTATTATATTATCCTCAAATAATATTTGAAGAAATACTCGTAGGTTCAATAATCTTACCGGAGTTCAAAATTAACTTTGGTGAAAATACTTCCGACACTTTTTTTTCGTTGAGCAAATGTGGAAATACAAATTAATTGTCTTGTTATTTTAAAAAAATGGAACAAAAATAATCTACTGATGATTATTTATAAACGTTTTATTCCAAAAAGGCATTCAAAATGCTTTTTATATTTAGTTGAAAATGTGTACTTCCTAGTACATAAATGTAGCTATTTTAAATGTTTCTTATTTGGTAGCCAAAGTCTTATCACAGATCTAGTAGTCAAAATAAAATATAATTGACCGCTGCATGAGAAAAGCAGCCTATATAAAAAATTTGTATCTAATTATTAATGGACATTTAACTCTATCGTTTATTCTAAAAGATAGTTAGATCAAATTTTTGCAAATCAGAAAATCATTCATGGCTTAAACCACAGTGCAGTCAATCGAAATTTTTCATAATTTCTAATGTAAATTTTGTAGCTATGAAAACTAATTTAGTTGCAGATAAATACTATGCTTTAATTCGACATTCATATTGGTCACCTAAATCACTCAAAATAGAATTAACTAGTGTGTAATACACGGGCGTAGCCAGGTTTTAGTTTCGGGGGGGGGGGGGTTCAAGAAAATAAAAATAAAAAATAGTGTCGGGGAGGGGGGGGGGGGGGGGGGGGGTATTGTCGGACCTTGTATTTGTGTTGAAAACTTTTATTTTCTTTGTACATTGGTTACTTAATTTTTTTTTTTAATAAAATGAAAGTAACAAATGTATGTAGAAAATGAAACTTTTCAAATCAAAATAAGCGTTAGTTGTACATGTTATAACATTTTAAGCAGTCAAATAATCACATTTATGCAAGTACGTATTCACATGACTGTATCACTAATCCTGTTATATGTTTATTAAACACTTTTTGCTAAGTGAAATAATAATTTCAAAGTACGTATACACTTACCACTGATTAGAAACGGAATTACTTACAAATAAAAATCACGTTGCAAAATAAAAATCAACCGCAATCACCGAAAAATGGAACTTGCAAGTAAATTTTTTTTTTCTTTCAGAGGTCCCCATTTATCTTTTTAGACACATAATATCATTTTGAGATGTTAGTGTTAAAAATAACATTCTCTAAACTCTCCTTATTTTAATATTATTGGTGTTGATATCTTAACTTTTCGGGGGGGTTTGAACCCCCTAAACCCCCCCCTGGCTACGCCCATGGTGTAATACATCACTTTTATGGTATTTCACCACCTCTGAGTAAACTGTTGATTAACCTGTTGAATGTTGGATGGTATTTCGAAAAGCCACCCGCAAATTTCACAGAAAATTATTTAAAAATAATTCAGAGTAGCTACAATAATCAAATATTACCTAGGTCCTAGATTGATATTGCACAAGCCATTCTGACCTTGTCCTTCATACATTTTCTTTATGCATAAGGGTTAAAATCGCATTTAAAAAAAAAAACAAAGATTTTTTGAGCCTGCCGTCGGGCTCGCGACAGATGAGGGGTTAACACAACTCGTTAACTAATGTATATTATCTGTTTCACCCCCGCCTTCACCCCCGCCGAATGCTATCCATGTCTGTTTAAACTACTCAGCACTCCATCCTCCGATTAAGTAATTGGGAGTCACTTGACGGTGGTGAATGGTGGTCGCCGGTTTACTGCCATATTAATCCTTTGATTAAAGTTATTTGACGAGTAGTTAGCTATTTACTCAGAGGTAGTGGTGGTTAAAATTATACATTTTTTCATGAAAAATACCAAAAAAAACATTTTTTTATATTACATAAACATAGTAATTTTTTTTTCTTTCGCTGTTATACAAACCAAAATAAAAATAATGAATCTATTAATATGCCTTGACAATAAAATACAACCGATAAATTTAAAGAGATGCAGATAAAAACATATTGTGCAACAGATAATTTAAATTTAAAAAAAAAATATATGTACATATATATAGAATACACTTAAGTAGTACTCAATATTAAATATGTAAGTGCCTCCGTACATGATGCTACTTACAAGCTACTCGATCCTCGTGCATGTATCATGCGCGCCGATCGTAAGTACCCCCCGTACGATTTTGCTGGTGCTCATACAAGGCACTACGCGACGGCTGTCGGTTTCAAATCTGTTGCACGCTACCGACAGTGCTGATCGCACGCAACGCGTCACATCATTTGTGTCTTCTATTTATTATTTGACGTTTGACAGTAATGGCGTCGGAACATGAACGTAATGTTAGATTTGTTCTGGAAGTGGAAAAAAATGCGTGTTTACCAGAATTACTTTACCAGAATATGTAAGAAAGGATTTAGTGGAGAAGGCATGGATTGATGTTGGAAAAAAAGTCATTTGACATCGCTTGACATTGTGTTAACTCCACGGCTGCACGTAAATAATTATCAAGTTCAGTATCTTTCGGGTAGCACCGTGTACGGAAACCAGCGTTAAAGAGTAGTATATCTGCAGGTTACTTGTGGTTGCGTCACAATCACGTAGTTTGTAAGTATCTCCATGAACGGAGGGCCTAAAAGTTATAGAACCTCTTGTCACCAGTTACATCATAAACTTTGCCAAACTTTCACTTTCTTATTTGTTGTTTTTTCGATATCAGATTTAAAAAGAATGAAATATAATATTGTGTAAAACTCTTTAAAAGCGTGACATTTCGATGCTGCTCTTGGACTCCTGTACTTTGTAACTTTTCCTTTAATACGTGTTTGTAAGACAACAATATTGTTAATATACTCGTATGTATATTGTTAATATACTCATCAATAGGTTTGTTTTTGTCTAAAAATATAACTATGCCTTTACAAATATATTACAATAGTAGTGTTCATAAAGTTCAGAAAAATGATTTCAGCGGTAAAGAAAATTATCATGAATTTAATACAATTATTTTCATATTTCTGAAAGAAATTCACATAAAAGTACTGCGCAATCTAAGATTCAATCGTAAATCTAAGCAATAAATCTTAAAAATGTATACACAACTGCAGTTCTACGACACTAAACAAATATATTTTTCTTTCGATATCAATATTTTAAATTTACAGCTCACGATTAGCTCTGGCTGAATCTAAGATGATGCAATACTTTAAAAGAATTTAGTGTTTTAAAACAGAGTTAAAATTTAAAATTAAATTTCAGATGGATAAGGGGTCATCCGTAAATTACGTCACACAAATTTAATGGTTTTTTGACCTCCCCCCCGTCCCTGTCACACATCGTCACATTTGTGAGATCCCCCCCCCCCCTAGTGTGACATCGCATATGTTGCAATTTTACATCTAAAAATAAGTTTTTCGTTTACATTTAAGTTTTGCGGTTTAATAATTTAGATTTTTACATGTGATGCCACAGAGTTGATGACCCCCCCATACCCCTTGCCACACTTCTCTACCCCCCTCCTCCCCCCCTTAAGGTGTGACGTAATTTATGGATGGCCCCTAATATTAAAAGCTGAATATTTCATTAAATAACAATTTATTACAAATACAAAACACAGATTTTCAATGATAGCTAACTATCCAATACCTTTAAGCCATTCGCACATGGATATACTTAGAAACAACTCGAGTTTAGCATACGCACTGCCCTTGACTACCTGCCATAATATTTTGCTGGTGTTTGTATATGACGCTACGCATTAACTATGGGTTTAACATCAGTTGCATGCTACTGACAGTGCTAGTATGCTAAGCGAATTGCATTCGCATTAAAATTTCTTTGACAGGTATGATGTCCGAACATGATTTAATTGTTGAATTTTGAGTTGGGAAAATATCCATATTTATATAACCATATAATTTACTGGTATATTGGTATATGTAAGCAAGGATTTAGCGGAGAAATCTTGAATTAAGGTTAGAAAAGTCAATTTGACATCATTCTCATGCAGACGAAGACCTTACGATTTTTATTTCATTGGAAGAATGAACCCAAAATCTTCTTTCAGATTATTTTTTTATGCTTATAAATGATAAAGAAGAAGAATATTATTGTCTGCATCGCTAGTCACTTGACGTTGAATTAATTCTATGGCTGCAAGTGAAAAAATGATCAAGTTCCATATATTTGGGTAGCGTCGTGTACAAAAACCAGCTTTAAAGAGTAGCATATCGGTAGGCTACTTCTGGTTGCATCACATTCACATATTTTATAAGCATCTCCATGTAACAAGGGCCTTAGTTTTTCAAATTTATATGTGGGTAAATAATATGAATTATTTAAGAAGTATTTTTAATTACATGATCATGCAATATTTTATATATTTACAACAATATTTTGAAAAATAATTTTATACATTATAGAATGGAGGGATGTTTATGGTAAAGCTAACAATGACTGTTAAAGTCATGATTTGGAATTCAGCTCTTTGATGATAATAAAATGTGAAAGAGAGTGGTGTAATAATATACTGATTAATTGATGAATTTAAAAAATAACTAAGCTTAGTTGAATAAAATACATTATTTGAACAATGTTTTGGTTTATGTTTTAAAGCAAAATATTTCTTTTAGAAGCTGTTGCATATTATTATATATTTTATGCTTCATAATAGATGTAAAATAATACTGAAAATTTCAAAAAATAATATGAAAAACTTGACATGTCTGCTTTGCAGTCGTTCAATAATAAATTTGTCCAAATAAAGCCTAAGATTGAGGAGTTTATTTAGCACTGGTATCCCCAATATATCTAAAGTGGTGATGTCACAAAACACTGCAGCATTAGGGCTCCGGTAAACAAGCTACTTTTTACTTTTGGTCAAGACAGAGCAAGATTGTCGTATGTTGCCCTGTCTTTACAGTGAGATTGCTCAGCTACCAATATTACAATATTGCTCGGCCGATTCTATTCTCTTTTCGCTCTGTTGCATATTTGTGTCTCTTTTCGCCATATACCCGCTACCAAAATTGTCATAATCTCAAATGTAATTATTATTAATAAGAAATTACACAATTTTTTTGGTCAAGTTTATATAAGTTTTGTGGAGTTATTGCAGGAGATCGATTTTTGGTGAATTGTAAATTTTTCTTATAAGTATATACATTACGGCAACTTGACAGGAAAAGAAAATGTTAACGACCAGCACCTTCCCCTGCAAAACTATTGACAGCAAAGACAATTGTTCGGTTATAAGCAATAATAGCCAATTTATTTCACTTTTTTACTAGCACCTTTACGTGTATTGAATCAAAAGTAAAATTTTGCGTAGAAAAAAATTGATCAGGAGAAAGAAAAAAATCACCACATTGTCCAAAAATGAACATATTAACAAATAATGGTCATTTCTTAATTTTTCCTTATTAACTCGTAGAATGCCGTTCGTGCACCGGTGTGTTTGAGATTTTACACGCGATTTTGACTCTTATGTATAAAGAAAGTGTATGAAGAACACGGTCAGAATCGCTTGCTCTATTATCGCCCTTTACCATAGAGAAAACCGCAATGCGCCTGGTCACTCCAAATAATTTATATTAATAATTTACTGGAGCGCGGAAATGTGCGCACTTCTTGCGCATGCGCGGGAAAAATTCCTTCATCTCCGATTTTGACCTTTCTATGTACAAAATTTCTCAAGGACACTGTCAGAATCGCTGGACACGAAATGTCATTGGGTGTCATGGATGCCACTTTTTGCGAACGCTAATTGGTGGTGCTTTTTGCTGGCCCACCCCGGCAAACAAGGGGTTAATGGTGAAATTGGTCAAACATTTTCAAATATATAAATTCTTTCTTGAACAGATAACCAATTTTAATAGCCCGTCGGGGTCCTAGGAGAAAGGTCGTATGTAAACTGCCAACATTAGTTTTCTTTCAAATGATTCTGGATCACACTTCTTGGGTTTATCAGTTCAATTACCAGTGGTTGATAAATAATATTGGATTGTTTTTGGGAGTAAAAAATTAATGAAAAAAAAACTTTAAGATAAGAAGTTTCATCATGTTGAAAATGTCCATACCTTTGATATAGAATACCTGTAGAATGCAGCCAAACAAAATAAGGGTCATAATTATACAAATTATTTAGTCTGTTAGCAAAAACAATTTAAAGTGGCAAAGTTTTAATGTGGTTTACGAATTTGATTACGGTGTTACTTTTGTTTCATAAATATTAATCTACAATATTTCTATATCTATGGCATAGACAAAAATAATTATTAAAACAGAGAGCTTAAAATTAAACATACATTTTCACATCCATTTCGTCAAACACAAGAAATTATACGACTACTTCCTAGATATTTGTTTCACATGGGTATTTAAATAAAGTTAAACGCTACAGCTAGACTTAAAAACTATTACCTAAATACTATCTTTGTCACAGCTAATAGCCTTAAATGGCCCGGAAAGCAACATGGGCATTTTATTGATATTATCGATAGCAGTCAACAACAGACCAAAAGGTGAGCATTTGTGTCAACAAAAGACTGCTGTTGGATAACAGTAGCCTCTAAAAACGACACAATTATTATCATCTATTATCAACATTCTTAAAGATAGCCATTGGTGTCAACAAAAGACTGCTGTTGGACAAAAGTAACCCCTAAAAAGGACACTATTATCATCAACAACATGCTTAAAGATGGCAATTAGTGTCAACAAAAGGCTGCTGTTGGACAAAAGTAGCCATTAGAAAGGACACTATGTATTATCAACAACATGCTTAAAAGCGACCATTGGTGTCAACAGAATACTGCTATTGGATGACAGCCCCTAAAAAGGACACTATTATTATTATTAACAACTTGCCTAAAGGTGACAATTGGTGTCAACAAAAGACTGCTATTGGACAGTGGTAGCCACTAAAAAGGACAACAACTCTTTCAACCTTTGGTCCAAATTCGAGTTCCAATAAAAGTATCCGTAGTCAGTGCGGGACTCAAATTAAATCCTACAAACATGTCTAGGAATTTTACTGAAAACCAGACCTCCTTTCTTAGTTTATGTTTGTTAAAATTTTTGGCGTATCAGGGGTTGTCAAACATTTAATTAAATGGTCCGATAGTAGTCCACTGTTTGCGGATAAAACACCCATTTAGCTTTCCGGGTGAGATTCTGGCCAACATGTTTGTTTGTCATCTCCCCGAATTTAGTGCTGCCCCTGAAAGTTCTGCTGGGAGGTGTACCCGATAGTTCGGCCCCCGATGTCCAGGGATTGCCCCGAAGCGATGCTGTCAGGGCTCTGGAGGGAAGCGCTGTAGAGGGGGTTCACAGGAGTGGTGCCCCCGGTCTCGAACACGGTGCTGTCGTACACACTGTTACTCTGAAAAGTGAGATTTCATTAATTAAGAGCTTGACAGGGAAATTTAGAATTTATTAACCTGATAACATTTGAAAAACTCCGTTTACCAAGATTAAAGGTGGAAAATGTGCTTATGCAATAATGTAGGACTTAGCTAGTAGAAGAAGTGAACTCATAACACCTGGGTGAGAACCCCACGCATTTACTCAGCAATTAACCGGTCTTTATTACGGCAACATTGATTTTAGAACAAATTATGAAAGATTCAAATGTTAGGCTATGTTGGACTCCAGAAATTGACAGAAAAAACAGCAGATCATCTAATAAATGACTTCTTTGATGTAAAGTTACTTACTTGATATATATAGTCAGAGTCTGTCTTCAGTGAACTGAAGCTCTGCTGGTGCGGAAGAGATACCTGATCATCTTCCATCACCTCGTCCATCTGAGCCTTGTACGAGAACATTATACTAGGCTGAGCCACACTGCAACACAAACAAACAAATAATAATTAAATGAAAACAAATAATAAATAATATTATTTAATAATATTTGCAAAGTTTGAAGTAAAAAAAAAAACAATAATAACTAACATTAACAATAAATAACATTCACAATGTTTATCCTCTGGGGTAAAACACATATCGCAAATCCTGTACAAAAGGGTCATAAGACTAAAAAGCAAATTTTCCAGGAGAGCGAAAACAAATGAAGATATCAAAAAGAGAATAGCGACATCTCACGGAGATAGAGCGATCTAACTTAAATACGGTTTTCGTGGGGCATAGATCACTTTACTATTCAGAGATAAAAATAAAATTTTATAAAACGGAAAATTTTCACTAACAACCCTTTTCTACAGGGTGGGTTATGTTATGTTATTATATGTAAATATATCGATCGTCCAGTTGATTAGTCAGTCATCTCCAAATACCAAGGTTTGAGATAATGAGGAAAGTAAAATTCAAATGATCACCATTAATCAAACATTATTTACACGTGTCTGTGTTTTACATATTGATGCTATAAAATAACACCGAGACATAACTTAACGAATATTTTAATATGACAATTTGACCGAGAAAACAAATATTTCGTTTAAATCACTATAAGTTTTCCTGCATTATAATAGGCCGCTTGCATGGATTTCAAAATGACTTGGAAAAAATCGTGTGGATAGATTTTTAGAAATGTACAGTTCATTTTTATTTTTAAATAAATAAATCCATTATTTGGGCCCGTGACGTCACTACATGAAAATGTACCGTTTCCGAAAATGTTCCTATTAATTTTGTAAAATTCCACACTGATTTATTTTTTTTATATGGCAACACTTTGATTTCATTGTTCTTTGCGAACTTATCATTTGGTTTGACTTTTTGACAGATGTTATGAAGAGAATCCTGTACATTTTACGCTGTCCGTACATGTTTTAGAGGTATAATGGTAGTAGTGCTGATTTTAACAAAATCAAATTTCATAATATTCTTATTATTATTATAATTTACAAGTACAAGTATATTACATTGGATTTAGTTATATAGACGTTGAACATTGTAATGATTTATGATCAATAAGATGGATCAAGGAAAAAAATATTTATGAGATGTAATATTTTTGGTATGCCTCATTATTCTCCTGTGCCCTTTCTTGCGGAAAACATTATTTTTTTTAAATCATTTTCGGCTATGTAATTATCATTTTTTCGCACCTATAAAATTATGTCCCGTCTTTCCGGTTTATAAAAAATGGTCTGATTTTCTGATTGATATTTTCAAAAAATCACCAGGGTTTCAAAAATACGATAAAAAAAAATACAGAATGTCTTAGAATATTTGCCTAAACCGGAATTTTTTTTTAAAAATGTGATGCAAGTGGCCTATTGATTTGGTGGTGTTTACGAGTAATCTGAGTATTGTACCAGATAGAGGGTACACTAACACATATAACTGCATACTCAACTCTAATTTCGATTTTATAATATATATATAATATATAAAAATGTTTGTATGTCCACCATGCATTGCTAAACCATTCATCCGATTGCGATGGAACTTTGGGGATTTGATGTGTGCATGCCCGCGATGGTTTCTGTATACAATAGTGAGCTCTGGCATCATGAAATTACGCATTGTTAAACCGTTCATCCGATTGCGATGAAATTTTGGGGATTTGATGTGTGCATGCCGGCAATGGTTTCTGTACACAATAGTGAGCTCTGGCATCATGAAATTTTGGAAAAATGAATTAATTAACACACGGAGAAACTATTTATTTATTGAATGGCATAGCAACGCATGCAGGGTACCAGCTAGTATATAATATTTTTTAAGACCTACCTGAAAAATTCACTGAGGAAAGTGTGGTAGACGAGCGGAGTAAAAAGGGTGAAGTAGAGGCAGGTGGTGACGTCCACCATGCACAGCCCCACCTCCACACCCCAGTTCATCAGGCCCGCCCCCACTGCCTGAGTGCCGTCCAGCAGTACCAGCAGCAGGATGTACACGTAGAATGATAGCTTAGCTGAAAACAGATATAAACATACATTTCTATCATCATGCTTTATTTTTGGGGTATTATGCCATGTTGCGCTTCCTTCTTCTTTAGCCAATGTTTCGGACATTGTTACAGCGTCCATCATCATGGCAAATGTGAATTTTTTTAATAAAACAATCATAGAAGGGAAAGAGAAAGAAACCAATAATTGGCGTAGATTTAATTCTGAAATACCAACCACTATAAACACTGAAATATTAAGCATGTTTTCAAGACAATTGACGTAGGTGGCGTACCTGTCTTATTAAAGAATTTTTTAATTAAAAAT
This sequence comes from Limnephilus marmoratus, assembly GCA_917880885.1. Lineage (NCBI taxonomy): Eukaryota > Metazoa > Arthropoda > Insecta > Trichoptera > Limnephilidae > Limnephilus > Limnephilus marmoratus. The sequence goes on along the minus strand of OU862924.1, from coordinate 41,498,224 downwards.
TTTTATACGCTTTCACATTTTATAATTCGAAATAAATATATAATTTTTGAAATTTAAAATATTTGAATGCAAACATGAAAATGGCTCACCTTACGTTTTCTCTAACTAAAATTAGTGACAACGAAAAAAAATAAAAACGCATGTATATTTTATTAGCCAAATGTAATACAAATGTTGTCGTCAACTCACTCTTTTTATCGTTTCATTTAAAAATTATCAATAAATCAATCACTCTTGGTTCTACAACTCCGGAAATTGCGGTGGGAAATTTTGGATTCATAAGTTGTACATTTTAGATTTGTATGTAAAGTGTGTGTGGTTTCTCTTTCTAACCATTATAGTAAGTAAGGGAGACACAACGATTTCTGTTAGACCTACATGAGATGTTCCGAAAACTGAAAAAATTATAAGGGGTATTTTCTTTTCTTTAAAAAGAAAGTCAAACATTCCCGGGTTATGAATAACCTGACAATATTTGAAAATCTCCTACTACCACCACAGTAAGCGGAAAATATTGCTTTTGTTGGGATGGAGGACTTAGCCAGATGAGGAATCAAACATGCAACGCCCAGATGAGATCCAAACGAGATATCAACTCTGCCATTGATCGGTTAAACGCTAACTTACTTGGCAGCGCCAATCTCTCGCGTAATCTGGTCCAGGGCAGCAGCAGGATGCACAAGTAGATGCAGGTGAAGAAGGTGGAGGAGCAGAACCAGAAGAGCATCCCACCGTGGCCGAAGAGGTCAAAGTCCCGCGAGTCTATGTGGAAACAGTCATCCGGCAGCACTATCTCGAGGGTGCCCTGTGTCAGGGTGAAGGCCAGTGATATGGCGGATGTGGCTGCCAGGACGTGGCGGATGCTACTTCTACTGTCCAAGTGACCTGCAAATATATTTTAATTACTTTCCTAACTAATCTATCGTCCAGTCGATTAGTAAGACATCTCCGAAAATCGAAATTTGAGTTGAGTATATGTTTGTAAAAGTGTACCCCATAGACATATGAATATTAGTAGACCTGCCCTAAGTGATAAAAGCTTATTATATCCCCCTCCCCATACCGGTTCCTTGGAACCGGCTGGGATTGAGTATGGCTTCGCATGAATCTAAAAAATGTGACATCATCATTCTTCTGCGAGCCAGTGCCGAGCGCTCATTGGTGCATTTTATAAAAAAACACCGCAAAAAACATGGTTTGTGTTTTGAAAACGTGTAAATATATACTATCACTCGAGATACATGGCGTGTGCTCGTCGATGTTTACGGGGTAAGTAAATTATGAAACATTTGTAAAAGTGTCCTAACTAAATACGGCAACAAAATATTGGAGTCTGAAAATAAGCAAACTTTACTTTGCCATATTTAGACTTTGTTCAATACGTAGTGAGCAATTGGCGCTCCCACTTAAAAAGGACTATTCATTCAAAAGCAGAGTTTACTTTTAAGAACTAAATGGTGATATTATAATGCGAGATGCCTATATACTGTCATATTGAGTTATCGACAAATCACATATCTCCAAAGTCATCTTCCCGCTCTGCGCCCCGCTGTAGTTGTTGTCTACCCCTCACCTTTATGTTCTGGTCTACTAATATTCATATGTACCCTCTATCTCAGATTACTCATAAACACCATATGATGCAGTAAAGTTGTAGTGAAATAAACAAAAAATTGATGTTTCTGGGTAGTAGGAAATTTCAAAATGTCTTACTAATGTACCGGATCGTTATGCATCCCGGTGTTATTTTATAGTATACTTAATACGAAAAACACAGACACATGTAAATAATATTTGATTTACCGTGAGCATTCGAAAATTGCTTTCCTTATTATCTCAAAACTTAGTAATTGGAGATGTCTGACTAATCAACTGTTCTACGACACCCTTGAAATGTGGTGCTGGAGAAGAATTATTATTACTTAATGAGTGGGCAGTATTCTGCTAATGCACTCATATCTGATTTCACAATAAACAGTAATTGATTTAATTAAACGAAGACAATATAAGCGAAAGTCAGTCGAAAATCTGAAAACAGAAAAATCAGAAAAAGATATTGACACCGCTGGGACTTGAACCCAGGACCTCTTGCTTTCCGGGCTTGCTTAAGTATTCTGTTTTCAGATTGAGAGAAAGAGTTGAGCATCCAAAACAGGCTGTCAACTATCTTCCTACATCATGTCCTAAGATACTTTGGACACACCACTCGCCAAACTGAGAAGTTGAATACAGAGAGGATCATGGCCACCTGCAAAGCAGAAGGAAGGAGACACAGAGAAAGATCAGTGAAGCGTTGGATTTGTGGGCACGCAGACAGGCCCTCAATACACTTCTTTCAGTTATTTATTTATATTAATATAAGCCTTACAAAATGGTGACCAGACTGCTCAGAATGAATTTAACTAAACACCTCCTTTGAGAAGTAAATCTTTTTTAAAAAATTTATTAAATATTCTTCTTCTTCTTTCGTATGGTGGGGGGTCAGAGGGGGACATCTAGGTCTGCGAGCCAGTCTAGGGCCTCAGGCGTTGCCCTGTGGACCTCATCAATCCCGCCGGGGAATGAATGGAGCGGGCATTCGTTGACCACATTGTATCGGTAAAATGGACTCAGGTTTGTGGGAGGTAATTTTTCTGTCATGTAAGGTAAATAAAAATGAAAAAGAGTTGACTTCTTATTTAGTATATTTCAATACATAAGACAATGTGCTTATGGAACAGAACAAAGAAAAGAAAAACATTACCAAAAATGAATAGTTTACCAAGGTGCCAAGATCTTAAAATAAATTATAACATCGTAAATACCTGGTGGACCTAAGATATAGCTAGACTAGGTTTTCACTTCAGGCTGAACCGCACGCCAAAACAAATCCCCAGCAAACAGTTACGGGAATACCGCCATCACAAGATTCGCAATCTCCTTCAAAAAAGGGAACGTGACATCTTTCAGAGTAGGAACATCGAACTTCCTCCAAGGTATGACTCCATCATAAGAATCGCAACCTCCTTCAAAAAAGGGAACGTGACATCTTTCAGAGTAGGAACATCGAACTTCCTCCAAGGTATGACTCAGCGTCGTCTCTGCGATATTGCCTGAAGGCCATGCATGAAAGGACCTCCATATAAGATGCCTATATCGTGGTCTTAATTCTTCCAAAGGGCCACAAATATATAGATCGAAATCCGGCCAATGCCAAGCAAAGCAATTGCGCGTTCAACTTTCAAAAGAAACTCCATCCCAGACAGCGGATGGATTTGATTCACGCGGAAAAAAGGCCATTCCTCGGCCGCGCGAGAATTATTCACGCAAGTGCCAAAACACACACTTTTTTTATTAAAGAAATACGGATCTTCACATTTTACGATCCCGTAACATTAGATCTGACACACGGCACTATCTTCTATACCTCTCAAGGCTTTTATATCTCCATTATTTAAAACTTTAAAACCCAGCGGACCAATTTCACATCAGATGCCCCGGTCTGATGTGGAGGAAGTCGCCATAGACAAGAAAAACTTTTTACTCCCAAAAAAAATTGCCAGTCTCCAAAAAAAAAACCCATAGACAAAATAACAAAATAAGGCAAGAACTGCACTATTTACATAATATTTATGTGACAACATGTTCGGTGGTCTGCACCGCACCGCATTCACACGTCGCCGACTCTTTAAGGCCCCATCTATGCATCATGTGAGCACAACGGCTATGGGAGCACCTTATCCTATTGATAGCAGTCCAGAGTTTGCGAGGCAATGAGAACCCAGGCTGTCTCTCAGTGGGGTCTTGCACGAGATGGGCGTTTTTGGCGTTGGCTGATTGCCACTCAAGCTTCCACCTATCTTCTGGGGTGAAAGGTGTTCGAAGGAGTCTTTCTCCTTCCGTCCAGAAGGGTTTTCGAGACTTTAAGCGGCATGCCGGCTGAGAAACGACATCATCGTGCAAGGGTATTTCACTTTTTTGCAGCGCCTTCTTGTATTCCCTCAGTGTTGCAATCTCTCACCTGATATTTGGCGGGGTTATATTTGCAAGTACGGGGAGCCAAGGAAGAGGAGTCGATTTTAAGGTTCCGCTGATGGTTCGCATTGTGGCATTAAGCTGAACGTCGACCACGGAAGTGTGCGACTATATATGCGACTACGACTACTACTACATATGCGACTGAGACTGGTTGAGGGAGACCTTTTTATCTCTCCAGCCGAACTCTCCCAATCCATTGCCTTGTACCGCAGTGCGAAGAATAGATTCATTCAAGAATAGATACAGGCGAACCCTAGTGGGGTTAATAATTACATGCTAAAAATATATGTATATAAATTGTGAAGAAGCAATAAATAAATAAATAAATAAATACGTTTGTCACTCCTGGACCCATTGAACCCCAGATTCCTCTCTCAATCCATTGCCTTGTACCGCAGTGCGAAGAATAGTTCATGCGTTTGTCACTCCTGGGCACTTTGAACCCTAGATTCCTACACCTCCACCCCTCTTTCCCAGGCCTTTTTCTTTCCCAGAGCTTCCTCTCCTTAATAAAACCCTCCCCTAAGATGACATAGGCCTCAAGGGAAATTATTTTACTCAGAGCCTTCTGTGTTGAGCTAACAAAAAAAAAAATTCAGGCATGTTATTACAGCCTGTTTTTATACAGCATTTCCAGTAGTTCTCTTTGTGAGCTGATTGCACTTGAAACAATGTTTGTTTATTTAATTGAGACACTCTATTATTATAGTGCAATTATTTATGGTCAACGCGAGATATGAAGACTAATTAAGATATCTGTAACTAGGGAGAAATATTTTGCATTGAATTTTAATAGAACAATAATATTAATTGATTCATTTAACCCCTCGGGTCTTGGCCATATTTTGACAGATGTTCATAATATCTCTGCTTTGTAATAAAATCCAAATAAATGGAATATTTCTGAACATATCGGAAAACTAAAAACTGTTTTTGAAAGATGATAAAATATGCTTTCAAATTTTTAACCAGTTACGTGCCAGGAACTCGAAAACACGGGCCTCATTTGCGCATGCGCGAGAAAATAATTCAAATATTTGAAATAAATTGTCTCTGAAAAACTTTTGGTCTGCGATTTTGACCCTTATATGTACGAATTTGTATGAAAAACAGTGTCTAAATCGCTTGCGCCATCATTATTCTTGGTAGTCTTAAAGATTTCACTCGAATTGCCACACTGGATTATTTTTAAGACGATTTCTTCTATGATGATGCGCTGTCAGATTTTGGCGCGGAATTAACGGTCGCAATTACTGCGTGTATCGCAAATAAAACGTCGTAAAACCTATTAATTTACGTAATAAATGCAAGTAATGTGGTTTTAGTGGATAGTTTATTGTGTTGTGAACGTGTTGCAGTCAATAAAATATACCATAGCTTAAAATTTATCAACAAAACATTCAATTCAAAATTCAAAGTGGTGCTTTGTTAGGGCAAGGGGAAGGAAGGAGGCCCCTTCAGGCCCGGCTCGTCACAGGTTAAATATGAAAAATAAAAATTTGCATGCAAACATAAATAAAGTTTTAAAAATGGCATACCTTTCGTTTTTTCTAACAAAAATGACTGGTAATGAAAAAAAAAAACAAATATATTGTCACCTTACTTTTTTGTCGTTCCATGTAAAAGAAATAACAAATGCCTAAAAGTAAATTTTTTTTTTTCAAATTGCGAATTGAAACTTTGGTTTCTTTTTGAAACTTTGGTATATTTTACGTCTTTAGTGGTTAATTTTTAAATTTTAATACAGGGTGTTCGCTGGCAGATTTTACACTTTGAACTGAGCTCACAATGCGTAGGAAGGCGGCAGCGGGGGGAGCGGGGTATCACTCAACGCACGAGTATTGCGGGTTGTTTAGTAGCCATGAGTCAATAGACTTTTGCGGTTGATGCGTATTTTACGAACAATTATTCGATCAATGTAGCGAGGCGTCGGCTTTTTTCTCACTTTGGTATCCGACGATTGAAGGATGGCCCGTCGAACCAATTGATGGGTACAGAAATTTAGAGAAACCGATCAGTCGGAAATGAACCTCGTCCTGGACCTTCAACGACTGTAACTGATGAAAACGCAGAACTTGTGAGAAGGGAATTTTTACAATATCCTTTTTTTTTCGGTAGAGGTGAAACCGTTAACGCACAACGGTATCGCGCGATGCTGGTCAATTTTTTATACCGGAGCTACATCGTCATGTTGGTTACAATAACAGAATCCATTTTCAGCAAGATGGGGGCAAGGGTGCCACGGCACACACCGCTAGGGACTCAATGACTAAAGTGAGAGAGCTTTTTCCTGGAAAACTGATTAGTCACTTCGGCGACATGGCCTGGCCCCCTAGATTACCCGATCTGACCCCTTGCGACTGTTTCTTGTGAGGATATCTCAAATCTCACGTATACAGCAATTCGTCATCAACAATAGAGGCCCTACAAGAAAATATTCGACGAGAGATTGCAGCTATCAGTCCAGAACTTTGCAAGTGAGTTTTCGCTAACTTGAAGGAAAAATTGCAAGAATGTTTGCGGCTAGAAGGACGCCATTTGAGTAGAGACATTTTCAAAAACTAAAATCCGCATTATTCTAATGTGAGATTTTTTACGCACCAGATTTAAATGTCCGGGTTAAATTTTCCCCACAGGAAAAACTAAACCCTTTCACACACTTCCCCAAATGATCATCTAGTCAACCCACGCTATGCAACTGCACTATATAAGTATTATAAATTCAAAATAATACAAGAACAACATGTCAACCTACTAGAGACCAAATGGGAATATAATTCACCGACTCCAGATATTTTCATATCAGAGGGTTCGGCTCTGTGGCATTTCTAATTGAACCACCATCCTACATGTATTTAAAATTACTGATTTTTGCATTTTTATATACAAATTCTTTGATAAATCTAATATGCTTAAATTTTGAATCAGATTCCTAGGTATTATGCCAGTGGCCGAAATAACAAATGGTAATATTTTTATAGTCCGAAATAAATAACTTTCATTGTATTCATATTTTTATTTTATTTTATTTTTTGAAGTATAAAATCTGCCGGCGGACACCTTTATAAGTGGCGTGGTGTTTTCTCTATTTCTCACTATGATAGTAAGGGAGACACAATGACTTCTATGAGACCTAAATTGAGTTGTTCTGAAAAGCGCAGAAAGTATTTTAACCCATCCATCGCTAACCATTTGTATGAAAGTCAAAAAATTTCCGCATATCAATCGTACAGTTGATTCGTTAGATATCTCCAACTATATTTCGAGATAATAGGAAAACAATATTTGAATGCTCCCCATAAATTAAATATTATTTACACGTGTCTGTGTAATAAACACATTGAATATGCTATAAAATAATACCGGAAGGTCCGGTACATTAGTGTGACATTTTGAAATATTCTACTAGTGACCTAAACAACATTAACATTTATTTAATTCACTATCAGTTTTTCTGCATTATAATTGATTTGGTGGTTTTTATGAGTAATCTGAGTATTGTACCAGATAGAGCGTACACTTTTATCACAGTTAGTTTTAGGTAAATCAGAGCGAAAATTAAAAAAAAAAGACTTACCAAATGCCAAACCGAAAATGACCACACTCATTTCAGTGGCGAGAAGGAAGAATCGCACCATCACCCAAAGGATCTTGTCGGCCAATCCTCCCACCGGCAATGCGGCATTCACAGTCATAGACACTACGCATCTTATTACGCTGACAATGATATTCCCCCAGACCAGTCCATAAAACGTCAGGAATATCGGACTGCTGGTCGCTCTCAATTTCAACTGAGCCTTGTTGAAACGAATAGCCAGAAAAAACAAGAACAGCACGTTCGGAATCACTATTATCAAATCCCATATTCGTACTCTGGAACAAAAAACAACAAGATTCATTTTAGATTTTCACGGCCAAAAGTTTTTTTTTTTGTTTTTGGGGTATTATGCTGTGTTGCGGGAAGTTGAAGAAGGAGGTAGTGCAACACTGCATAACAACCCCAAAAACAAATAACGGAAAAAAAAAAAACAAACAAACAAACAAACAACAACATCAATATTATTAATAACTATCGCAGACCCGTGATTGGTAATTACATATTAGCTAAAAACTTGAAAACCATGAAATCTGACTTTAGTTGTCAAGACTAACCCTAAAAATTTTAACTAAATAAATGCACTTAAATGTAGAACTAAAAAAATGTTGGTAATTTTTTGGGATTGGTGTCCATGGCTATTACGAATAATTTTTAGAAAAAAACTTTCGATTCGCCTTTAATCACTATAAAAGGAAACTTTTTGCAGCACGGCTGGCGGAAAATAATGCATTTTAATTTTCAATGTCGTTAAATAAAATTTCACAACGCGAATCGACACTACGACAGTCCGCCCGCTGCCGCCCGCCATTTGTCACATACACAAGCCCGCTACACAAACCCTGCGTAGCCAAACAAACCATTCAAAAACGTATTTTAACAGCGACAAAATGGCGGGCGGGCTGTCATAGTTTCGGTTCGCGAAGTGAAATTTTATTTAACGACATTGAAAATTAAAATGCATTATTTTCCGCCAGCCGTGATGCAATAAGTTTCCTTTTATAGTGATTAAGGCGAATCTAAATTTTTTTTCTAAAAATTATTCGTAATAGCCATGGACACCAATCCCAAAAATTTACCAAATGTTCTAGTAAAAGAAAAATTATATTGTTGGTAGGCACTTTATCGCTTTTCTGAATTCTTGACACATCAGTTCAAATTTTTAAAATGACACTTAACCCTTAATTCCTCGCACAAAGAACGTTAAGATGACTCCAAATAGTATGAGTAGTTTTTAATATATATTGAAATATGTAAGTAAATCAAACTATTTTATTATTAAAGTGCTTCGTTTATTCTGTTATATCTATAAGTAATAACATGAATTACTAACTGATTATACAAAAACAAGTTAAACTAAAATAATTAACAATTTGTACTTAGGTATACTGTATACTGAGATCATAGTTAATACTCGTATTTTGTAGGAACTCTCCGAATCACTCTTGTAACTCTGTTGACAGTATATTTCAGAGTGATCAATGCACACAAATCTTGTACATTTCTTGCATTTTGTTGGGACTTTGTAAAGTAACGTAATTACTTGCACGGGGTCACCGCTCAAGAGCGCAGCGATGCGTCCTTCCACTCCCGTGACTTGGTCGCTACTAAAATACAAACTTTGACGCGCGTTATAAAGCTAGCGAGGGCGCGGGGGGAAACGAGCCGCGCCAAGTGCTTCATTTTTTAATCTGAAAATGCTTTGACCCCATGCGAGTAATTAAGGGTTAAAAACAAATCCGAGTTCAGGAATAGTGCAATTTAACAACTATTTTATTTAAATCAAAATTCATATTATCCATTCCAGCGATTATGGTCGAAAAATGGACCACTTTTATTTTTCTGCAATTCGATAGCGGTCCAAAATTGGACCACATTTTCCTACCATTCCTAAAACATTTACAGTGAAACCCTCTTAAGAAGTTTTCCAAGGGACCGGAAAAAACAAACTTCTTAAGCAGGAAAACCTTATATGTGGGCAAAATTGGGCCAATTTTAGGCCAGGGGACCGAAAAAACCAAACTTCTTAAGCCACGAAACGTCTTAAGAGAGAACTTCTTAAGAGGGTTTCACTGTATTGTAATTATTTAAAACATTTCCCCGGCCAGCCATTTATTTTAAAACGAAGCTATTGAAATGCTTTATCTGTTATGACTATAGATGTCGCAAATCCGAGCTTTGTAGACTATTTTAGAACAAAGTGAAATAATTTTTTAAAATATTTTTTCAGGCCGAATTTTTGATAAAATTAAGTCCTTTTTCCATAGATATGTACCTTTCATTATCAAGTATACCACAGACAACATACAGAATTGAAAATATTCTATGTTGCCTTGAATAAGTACCCCTCACGGCAGTTTCAAAGTAACAACACGCAGGATTTGCGCAGTTATAAAAACGATTTAAAATATTTTTTTAAATTCTATAAATATGAGTGTTATAAATTGATAATTCAGCAGAAGGACGTCAAGTAAAAACATCTGGTTTCAATGGAGGAATTCCTGGTTTTATTCACAAAGCACATTTGCTACAATAATTTGTCCCGACCCGACAAAACACTAAATTTGGTCACTTTGACCACTTGCTAGACAATGCTAGTTGTTTATAGGAGATCCACGAATTAAGAGAGAGTTAAACTAGAAAGGCAGACTATTTATAATAAGTTTTCTAACACAATCAAAATAAACAACACTTTCGTGTCACCATAATATACGATATAAAAAACCAGAGATCTACTTTACCGTCTAGTGTTTACCTTTAGTTTCGAATTACGTCGCTAATCTGTAAAATCCCATATTAACTGACAATAGGCTACAAAAATACGCCGCTAGATGGCAGTAGTCTTCACTCTTTTTAACATACTGCCCGGCGGGGAATGAGAAAAAACAACAAGTTTTTTTGAAATTAAAAATCAAACTACAAATTCCTAAATCTACACACAATATACTAAAAATTTACAAGATGTGTAACTATCTAAATTTGAAGGGTCCGGGAACCTAACCAACAATTAAAATAACCTAAAAAAAAATTAAAAAAAATTTCACAAAATCATGCAAAAATTAAATTATAAAATAATAAAATCACAACATTAATAATAATTTTGTAAAATTGACAAATCAATAATGTCTCATTGTTTCTATGGAGAAATTTTCACTTCAATTATATTTTTTAACCAACACCAATTCACAAATAGCAATAAATTGTTAGTTCGCTATTGACTGACTATCAGTTCATTAACTTTCACTGGCATGGCACTGCCAAAAAACCGAATGAACACTTCACCGGGTAGACTACTCGGCCATCTTGTCCAGGGTGGTCATCATTTTAGAAAAGTACATCAGCATGTACTTCTGTATGTCATCATTTGGGTAGATCATCATAAATCAAGGGGCGGCCGTGCCCTGGTAAGCAGATAGTACCATTGGATCTGCAGCGAGGATGATCATCTCGCGGTTGTTGACTTGAAGCCCCAGTGGCTTCAGGCTGGATACAGTGGTGTCAACAACACCAATACCGATGCTCCATAATTATTGACGTGGTTTGGTTGCATCGGTTCAGCCCTAATTACAGTTAGGCTGTGACCTTGGGAAGGTCAGTGATTTGCCGGGTCGGGAAATTTGGATCCAAGTTTGATTCTATTGGCATCAAACATATTTTTGTGATGGGTCTCACAAAAGTGCCTTGTGCTGTTTTGAGGGTAACTACCCTCACTACTCCATCCGGGCCTGGATGAGTAGATAATATGCGCGCCATCTTCCATAATGCAGGAGGCATATTGTCTTCCATCAGGATTACCAGATCGTCCTTCTTTATGGCCTTTTGGTTGTTGGCCTGCCATTTGGTCCGTTTTTGCAGCTCAGCAAGGTAATCTCGTTTCCATCTGAACCAGAAATTTTGAATTAGAGCGTTTAATTTTTGATATTTGCTTAGTCTGTTCTCCGGGAGCTCGCGGACATCCAACTCGGGAATAACCGAAGCATCCCTGCCCATGAGGAAATGGTTGGGGGTTAGAGGGAGAAGGTCGTCTACGTCATCAGACAGGGAAGTTAAGGGACGGGAGTTCAAACAAGCCTCTATCTGACAAAGCAAAGTATACAATAATTCAAACTGCAATGGGTTATTTTTAGTAATTCGATATAAATGAAACTTGGTGGACTTGACGGCGGCCTCCCACAGCCCCCCGTGGTTCGGCGCCCTAGGCGGTATGAAACTCCAAGATATTCCCTTATCAGCTAAAAACCTATGGATTTTGTCATTGTTCAATCTTAGACTGGCATATAGTTCTTTGAGCTTATTAGAAGCTCCTCTGAAAGTGGTTGCATTGTCAGAAAATATTTTTTCCGGTTGACCCCTACGGGCAATGAACCTCTTTAAACAATTTAAAAACGCATCGCTTGATAAATCTGTTACGAGTTCCAAATGAACCGCTTTGGTAGAAAAACAAACAAATATGCAAAGATACGATTTAATGAGCGGAGATTTTCTCAGCGCTCCAGCCTTCGTGTCTATCGGTCCGGCAAAGTCGACACCTGTGACAGAGAACGGTAGACTGGGAGTGATTCTCTCAACTGGAAGGTCTCCCATGATCTGCCGGCAAACCTGAGGTCGGTATCTAAAACATACAACACACTTATGTAGGATACGCTTAACAGTGTTTCTCCCAAATATCGGCCAATATTTCAAGCGTATTTCCGATAACAGCGCTTGGGGACCTGCATGTAAATGTTCATAATGATAATTACGTATAATAAGTTCAGTTAGCTTATGTGACGGTGGTAATATTACAGGGTGCCTTTGATGATGCGATAAATAAGTAGCTAATTTCAATCGTCCACTTGCACAAATTAAACCATCCATTAAACAGGGATTGAGAGCTTTCAATCTACTGTTTTTGTTTACTAACCCATGCTTCTTTAGGTCCTTCAATTCTCTTTTGAAGGAATGTTCTTGCGATGATTTCAGTAGACATTTTAAAGCTGCTTCCAGCTCGGAGACAGTTAAATTGCCATACGTTTTATCCTTAGGGTTGCGACAATTATTTATAAATCTTAAACCTTGAGCGATTACTCTTTTTAATTTGGTTAGCGATGAGAATTTTTCGAAAATATCCCATTCTTGAGTATCAGTTACCAGTAGTACATTTTTACTTTTTATTTCCGGGGGATCCAAACATGACATCTTGGATACTGGCCAAGTGCTGACATCTTCCGTCAACCAGCTTGGCCCCTTCCACCATATTGAAGTGCTGACTAACCTTTCAGCTGTGGTACCTCGGGACAGTATATCCGCAGCATTTTCTGACGATGATACGTGCCGCCACTGGGTTGGATCGCTGATTTCCTGTATCTCAGCGACTCGGTTTGCCACGAAGGTGTTCCAACGAGCTGGTTGTCCTCTCAACCAGCACAACGCTATTGTTGAATCGCACCAGTAATAGGTGGCCGATTCCTCTATACTTAGCGTCAACTTGATATTTTTTATTAGCTTGGCCAATAGTAATGCACTACACAACTCTAACTTGGGTAGTGATATACACTTTAATGGTGCCACTCTAGACTTGGAGGTAACTAACTGTGCGTGCCTCTTACCTTCCGAATCTGTTGAGACGATGTAGGCGCATGCTCCGAAAGCTTTCTGAGAGGCGTCGCAGAACCCGTGCAATTGTATAGTCTTTGGTGTTCCGCTAATAATTCCTCTCGGGATTTTTAACACATTTAGTTGCGATAATTGGTCTAGATAAGCCCTCCAAGGTAGTAAAATTTCATCAGGTAGTATGTCATCCCACGATGCCTTGGACTGCCATAATTTTTGCATAATTAATTTAGCTACCACTACGATGGGCCCTAAAAGTCCTAAAGGATCAAAGGTGGAAGCTATGCACGATAATATTTGACGCTTGCTCTCCGTTTTACCTGACGGCTTTGTAATTTCATATGACAGGTAATCTAATTCATTATTCCAAATTAATCCAAGTATTTTTTCATTCTTGGAATTGTCAGTGATCATTTTCTCACAATTGCCCTGTTTGGCAATTTCACCTTGGCTCCGCCCAGATGACAATTCCAAAATATTTGATCTCCACTTCCTCAGGGTCATCCCTGCGGACAGCAAGATATCACTTATTTGTTTCTTTAACTGGAAACAAACTTCCAAGTCATCCCCTCCAGTCAATAGATCGTCCATATAAAAATCATTTTCTATGACTTGACTTGCTACTGGGAAATTAACTTTGTTATCCATACCGATTTGTCGAAGACATCTCGTTGCTAGGAAGGAGGAAGGTCCCAGCCCATATGTGACGGTCTTCAATTTGTAATGTCGGAGTTCCTCTTCTTGTGATTCGCGCCATACAATCTTCTGAAGGCTGCGATCCTCTGCGCATACGTTGATTTGACGGTACATTTTTTCGATGTCCGCAGTCATGACGTATCGATGTATTCTGAAACGTAATAAATGGCTGTATAAGTCCTTTTGAATGACAGCTCCCACCATCAGAGCATCGTTCAGGGATATTCCGGTCGACGTCTTTGCCGAACCATCAAACACTACACGCACCTTCGTCGTGGTGCTAGCTTCTTTTATGACCGCGTGATGCGGCAAAAAATAGGATTGCTCATCCCCTCTCCATTTATCACATAACTCCATATGACCTAGTTGCTCATATTCTTGCATAAATTGTACATATTGCAATTTCAATTCAGGAATTATTAAAAATCTCTTTTCTAAATGCTTAAATCTTTTTTCCGCTGTGTTTAACGAGTCACCAAGTTGACTCACACATGGGCGGCGCGGCAGACTTACAACGTATCTACCATCGCTCTCTCTAGAGTGCGTGGCGACGAAATCCGCTTCACACGCCTTCTCCTCGTGATTTTGAAATCTCGCAGGATTCACCTCCTCCATTTTCCAAAATTTTTCTATCTGATTAGATAATGTGTTTATTGATAAACTACAAAATTGCGGTACTGGCCTTTTTTTCTGATGAATGTTGATCGGGCCCGATATAACCCAGCCTAATTCAGTCCTCTGCAGAGTAGGTCCGGTATCCAATCTCAGCCGATCATCTTGTAGTATATCCCAAAAGCTCTCAGCGCCTAACAGGATATCAATAGGCGCCGCTACGTTGAAATTTGGGTCCGCCATTTGTAATCCCGGCGGCAGCTTAAAGTCTTTTCTGGCCACTGTTGCTTGAGGTAGGTTTGTGGTTATTTCCTGCAATATTAGACAAGTGATATTTTGATTATAATTTGTCCTCAGAGATTTCATTTTTATCGCAACACGTTTCTTTATATGGGTAACATTGTTGTGTATACCTAACACAGGCTTGTTTATATTTTCGCATCTCAAATTTAACTTCATTGCGAACTTTTCGCACATAAAATTGGCTTGAGCTCCAGAGTCAATTAGGACTCTTGCCTCATGCACTTTATTATTGTGACCTACTACCCCAATGATAGCAGTCGACAATAAAATTGTTTTTTCAGCCTTCGCTAAAGCTGAATGGTTTGATACTGAAACTCGTTCAGCATCCATTTGGCAGTCACCTCCTGGGTGATATTCACCTTTATTCATGGAGTCATCGCTCGGATGCATCTCCCTGTGCAATAACGTATTGTGGCTCTCGCTATCACAATGCTTGCATTTTAAATTAATTTTGCAATATGGGGCCGTATGTCCTAACCTCAAACATTTGAAGCAGGCACGGTACCTCCTTATTGCGTTGGCTCTTTCTCCTGAATTTAATTTTAAAAATTTTTTACAAAAATATATTTTATGCCTTTTGTCATTACAACAAATACAATTATTGTGGGTAGCAGCTAAAAATACCGATTCCTTTTTGGGATTATTGTTGCTACCACTTGCTTTCGGGTAGGTAGGAATTTTTTTCGAATCTGAATTTAACATTAATTCCAAAACTTGCGCACGCGAGGTCAAACATTTAAGAAATTCCTGTAATGTAGGTAGCTCATCCTGCAATGGGTTTTGTTCCCAATGCTTTCTAGAACTTGCATCCAATTTATTAGAAATTACGTATATAATTAAAGCATCCCATTGTTCGATTTTCAAGCCTAAATTTTGCAACGCTTTCAAATTTACATTAGTTTCATCAATCAGATAACGCATGGCTACTGGATCCTCATGTTTCATCTCTTTAAGTTGAAACAGAGCTTGGATGTGTCTTTGTACGGTAGTTCGCAAATTTGCAAACCTCTGCTGCAACAATTCAAAAGCCGATATATAATTCAGGTCTGATACCTCGAAATTGGCGATGATCTTTGCTGCATTCCCCTTTAAACAGGATTGCAGATAATAAAACTTCTGTACATTGCTTATGGCAGTATTGTTATGAACTAATGTCTTAAATGTTTCTAGAAAATTAATCCAATTTTTGGGATCTCCGTTAAATTCTCGTAACTGAAGGTTGGGTAACTTGATTTCTAATTTGGGAGTCTCTACAGACTGAATTGCTCCTTTAGCAGTCGCCAAGGTTGAATAATATTGATTTTCAAAATTCTCTCTTTGCAAATTATTATCAATTTCGTTGGAATCCGGAAGACTTTCGATTTGTTCCTGGACCTCTTCGAAATCATCAATTATTTTTTCAATTCTCGCATAGCGAATTTTAATTTCGTTAACTGATAATGCGTTTAATGAATCCGCAAATCTCGTGAGTTTACCTTTCAACACTCCGCGTTTGTTAATCAACGATTTTAAATTATCCATTTTTTATACGTTTGACAATAATTCAACACAACAAATTCTAAAAATGTTCCTTAAAAAATAATTTCTGTGCAATAATCGCGTAGAAAACCGTAGTAACCAATTCAAGCTATGAACAATGACAGAATCTTGCAATAATCATCTTCTAAAACAATTAACCTAAAATAATTCGCATGACTTGCATTTACACTGCGGGTAGTTAGTTTTTTTGTTTTTAAATAAGTACATTGACACACAAAAAATAGCACTTGTTTGAACAGGAATTCACGAAATAGAAGGAAATAATGGGCAGGTGATACTTATATTGATGTCGATCGTTGTTCTTCATGTTTTCATCTTTTCATCTTTCTGGATTTTTGGATAGCTCGCTGGTTCATTTTATTGTTTCCTTTTAATGCCTTAATCCGATCGTAAGGTAGATGCGGCTGGAGGACCATGTTATAAATTGATAATTCAGCAGAAGGACGTCAAGTAAAAACATCTGGTTTCAATGGAGGAATTCCTGGTTTTATTCACAAAGCACATTTGCTACAATAATTTGTCCCGACCCGACAAAACACTAAATTTGGTCACTTTGACCACTTGCTAGACAATGCTAGTTGTTTATAGGAGATCCACGAATTAAGAGAGAGTTAAACTAGAAAGGCAGACTATTTATAATAAGTTTTCTAACACAATCAAAATAAACAACACTTTCGTGTCACCATAATATACGATATAAAAAACCAGAGATCTACTTTACCGTCTAGTGTTTACCTTTAGTTTCGAATTACGTCGCTAATCTGTAAAATCCCATATTAACTGACAATAGGCTACAAAAATACGCCGCTAGATGGCAGTAGTCTTCACTCTTTTTAACAATGAGGTAAACATTAAAATACAGGTTAATTCCTTGGCTATATAGCACTACAATAAGTTTTTGTTTCCATGTTAAAATTTAAAATTCGAAGGTACAATTTTTTTTATGTTGGTAAAAATTATCTTCTGGGAAAGCGCGAGTAAAAGAGGCAAATTTATTTATTTCATGTGATCGCTCCGGTGGATATACGCCATTAGTATGGCGGCCAACAATTGTGTTGACAGAACTATGAATTTGTTGGTTTGGCCTTGGAGATATAAAGTGACAAATATCTAGGACTGCGAGTTTCTTGAAAAACTATAACCTATAATTAATAATAAAATTACATAGTTTAAAATTAAGACGCTCAAAATGTATGTGCGCGTTAATCTTTTAAACTACGCAATGGATTTTCATACGGTTTTCACCAATAGATAGAGTGATTGAAGAGGAATGTTTATACGTATAATACATGTAAATTATATTAGAGAAAAGCCAAGAAATTCAAAGAAAACATATTTTTTTGCGATTTAAAATGGCTGGCGGGTCGTACTATAGTCACTTTTGAAATTCGTTCTACGGAAGAAATTGGAAAATAGATGTCCTAGAGTAAGTAGGTATTTGATTTTCCCTTTTCAAATATCCAGTGTTGCATTGCAAGCATTGTATAATTAGTGGCGAGTTAATTAGTTTACACATGCTTATTATAGTAGAGAAAAGCCGATAAATTCAAATATTCAATTCAGGCAGCGGGCAGCTGGCAAGCAGGTGGTGTGGATTTTATAAAGATTGGGTAATGGCGTTGTGTTTCGTTAGCCACAGCAACGTGTGGCCGGGTCTGCTAGTTAATAATAAAATAGGCTTTAGTCCATTTCTATTTCAGTCTATTTCTTTTATCATTTTTAATTAAACATAAACAATAATGTTGAATAGGTTTGTGATTCTTAGTTTGGGTTTTTACCTTGAGTCTGCCACTTCCACATAAAATATATGTTTACAAAATGATTCTTCTTGTACAGGAGGGAGAGTAGTATTGCTGTTCCAAACATTATTTGTTGACGTTTCAGGCATTGTGATTAAATATTATCAATCTGCAAAACAATTTAAAATTTAATACACAAAAGAAGAAAAACAATCGAAAATTGTTGTGATGAAAGCAAACAAAAGAATATTATTACTAAAGGCTGCCTTTCAATAATAATCTTTTGTTATGACGCTTTTTTAATCAGCACCTTGAAAGTTTTATGTAAACAAATAGGAATAATACGAGAGAATTCTTGTTAGACTGTTAGTTTTCAGTGGGTATTTAAGTATTTCTTCGCACCTTTTATTAAAAACCACAATACCTACATTGTTGCTATCTACATGCTTTACATGGTACTTTGTTTTGTAGTGACATATCTCTAGAAAGGGGGATTTAAACATTTTATTACGTGCAATATTTTGTTTACTGAGCGTGTGTCTTTTCGTAAAAATAATAATATTAGACATGCACGTCATGCACGCTCTTCCATTTATTTCTTAATTTATTAAAAAGTTAGAATATAAAGGTATGTAAATTTTTATAAGGTACTATACCTACGTACGGGTGTATTATTATTAATATGTTTTAAACGATTTCTTGGAAATTATATACATAGTAAACACGAGCGTATTAAAATATTATGCATGGCACAAATATTAATCTAATTATGAAAAAAGAAAACTGTTATTTTTATCAAATGAACGTAAAAGAAACTCACCTTTGGTTTTTCTATAAAATCCCATAACAAATTATTTTCCTTTTGAGAACGCGCTTATTATTTGTCAATGAATTTCATTGCACCGTTCAATCTCGCAAATTATCATTTGCGTTTTTTGGGTTTCTACTTTTACGTTTACGTCAGATACAAACATAGAGAAAGTCATTACCGAAGACATGTCGTCATCGATAAACAAGTTTTATTGGCTGTTCAATTTTCCATAGATCTTGAGATGATAAATATAAAATTTGGATAGACTTTTCAAGGTTGCGTGCGTCGTTGCGTGTGACACGTCATTATTGTCTATGGTGATTTTCGCTGTCATTTCCGTGATTTCCGTCATCTCGTCATCTGTGGTCACATCTTGTGTCACTCCTCTCCGGCATCGGCTATTCTCGCTTTTCTCGAGCTGCTTTCTGGTCGGCAACGGTTTTTGTTGCCTTTTACTGCATTGTTGTTATTACATTGAATTACAATGTATCGGTCGTGCTTCTTCCTGGTGGCCTGCTTCCTGGTAGCAGTGTCATGCTCGGGTTCAGAGGAATCCAAAGGCCCAAAAGTAACAGATAAGGTAAGATTTAGAAGGTTGATAACCTTCAGTAATATTCTTGCTTTGTTGGCAATTTTAGAAGAAACCTACTTTGCTTAAAAATGCTTTGTTCTTTTGTTAACATCCAACGAATAATAATTATTCATATTGTGCAAATACTTTTATAGATATAGATTTCCCGCTTAACATTTATTTGCAATGTATTTTTTGTGATCGGGCAAACTTTGCCGGTATTTTTCTGTATTAAATATACAATAATTTTGTTGTCTGCCAAGACTTTGTGTTAGCTATGACTAAAATGTATTACGTTTTCCATTATTGTTGTAAAATATTTTCTTAAACTTTTTTATTTCTTTCTAATGAGGTGATCAAATCATTAAAATTAAAAATGCTAATTTGATTTATCGGTAACAACTTTGCTCAAGAATGCCCGATTTTGATTGCAACAAATTTTTGAGATAATTATTCCAATAAATTACTACAAGAAACAACCATTTACGTGCACAAAATGGGTTATTAGGTTCTTAGTTTGGGTTAAATAAGTAATTCATGCGTATTTAAAAACTCACACAAGTATCAATCCATACAAAAAAAATTAATATGGCAGGAAAAGAATTATTGTTTTATGTGGGAAATTTTGAACTTTGAATAAAAATGGAATTTTATTGCATCTATACCATCTATCCAAACGTGATTAGTTGTTTTTTCAAGTAATTAAATTGAAATATAGTGTAATTTCCAAAATTTGTGGAATATGTCTGATTTTACAGTCTTGAATGAATTTAATTAAATTCATTATTTTCCTCCTTTTTATTTGCCGTTTAGAATAATTAACCCATATTAGCTACGAAAACTAATCACAATGTCAAGGGTTATCAGGCTATTTCACGCTCCGTTGGAAGTTTCAACTACTTAAAAGTCATTTATCGGAACTTTTCTCTTTTTCTGTATTATTTTATTTCCTTTTATATTGTATTACTTTGTCTTTCTCTTTAAATAAATAAATAAAATTCTTTTAAAAATCACAAGTAGATATCCTTTATGCTAAACACAACTACCATGATGGTAAATGTGCTTATGGCGATGCACCACATCAGTATTCGGGATCAGGCCACCAAAAATAACACTAATAGACTCGACCACCACAAAACGGGCATGTGCCTAGCATGGTGGTCGAAAAATCCCCAACTTATGTAAAAAAAATTATTTTCAATAAATAAAGAAAACTTTAAAAAAAAAGATGGCGATAAGATCAATAAATAGTCATGGAAATAAATTCCTGTTTATCACTAGCTGCCTGTTTTGATTTATCCACCAAAAAGCTTGTTTTATTTTATTTTGCGAAGCCCGGGCACACATATCGTCGCGGGAAGCAATTCTGTAACCGCCACTACCTACGAAAATACTTTTGAAGATTTTGAGGTGTGTACATCAGTTAAAAAACGTATTGTTGACAAAACGGCTAGTTTTTCCAACGTCGTACAGTTCTTATTTATCGCCGCAGAGTCACAGGACCCCGATAGATCGATGCAGAAAAAAAAAACCTGCAAAATGGTGTTAAAGTATTATTGTAGGTAGTGGCGGTTACAGCATTTTTGCTTTCTTGCGATGATATTTTAATGTTCTATTATCATTTTCTAAAGAATTTAATTTCCCACATTATAGAAAAAACCATAACCGAAAAGGGGTTCGTAAGTAGGAGATTTAAACCTTTAGCAGTTTTTATAAGCCTGATATTTTATTTTTTCTGCTTGCTTGATTATTTCCAATTCTTCTACGGTTATACATTTTTCATATTATATGTCACTAACCACCATTCAGTAGGCGCTTTTCTGTATGACTCGTTTATACCAATACTCCACTGAAAAAAGGCTTAACTTTGGCTAATACTATTCATCAAACTAAATGCGCACACACGTACAATGCCTTAACAGTGTAGACAGTTATAGCAACACGTGTGTGCATGCCATAGTTTATGCTGGGGAAGTCCCTTGGTACTTTAGGCGGGTGAATTGGTTGCAGTAAATTTTTTTTTCGATTTAAATCATAATTTTTTTGAAAAAAATCATTTGATTTTAATCGCGATTTAAATCACTGATTTAAATCATCTTAACCCTGGTTCTACTCGCGGTATTTAATTAAAGCATCTAAAATATGTTTGAGCGATCTAATTTTCAAACGAAAATTGCATGATTTTGCATTTCTTAATAGTGCATCTCCTTAATGTATATATGCCTAAAAGTTTTTTTTTCATATTTAAAACATAATGTTAGAATGATGATACGCAGAAAAATGCAAAAAAAATGCTACAAATAAATATTTCAAACATAATTTTCCTTCTGTCCCTTCTCTCGTTTTAAATAAAGTTTGATATTCATGCTTTTTTAATGAAAAAAAAACACAAATACTTGTGTCATGCATTTATCAACCTTTAGTTATGTAATTAACTTCTTATAAATGATTTATATGTTCATCAAATGTTTTACATGATTATTTTTTATACAGTATTTGTTGGCAGAATTCCATTTAAAATAAAAAAATTTCTTGACCTAACTTTTGTGGTGTCATAATGCCATGACCTCACTATTTTATTTAGTCGTGGCACAGTAACCCAGAAAGCCACGGCATAAATAGTTTTTGTTTTTTCACGAAATTTTGATGCCATGTCATTGTTAGTTTTTTTTTGTCAGAAAAACATATCTAAGAGCTATGATTTGATATATTCACAGCCAAAACTTTATGCGTTGTTCCGAAAACTGAACAAATGAGACTCTGGGGTAAAATAAAAATAAAGACTTGTGGTTTTATTAGATTCATTCTTGCTTGTTTTATTAGATTCATTCTTGCTTCTATTCAGTTTAATGGTCATAGTTTTGAGAACAAAAAAAAACAGTAAAAATCCATATACAATCTCACAAAATTAACATAAAAAGAAACTCCCATATTCAAAAAAGTTTTAAACCCTTGCCTTATTTTATTGAAATTGTTGCTTTGTCAATAATGCTTACTTAGTTGAAACTCTGCTATCCTCCGAAAACCTGTTATTCTTCTTTCAAGGTTATCTCTTTATGCTCTTGTGTTATTACAAGTAATTACTTACAACATTCAGTTTTCCTCTTATGAGTTTGCGTAAAATATTCCTGTTTTCAATAGCTTATGTTAAATGTTTATCCTTGCATTATTATGAGCACTTGCGCATTTCAGTTAGGGTTTGCAAATCCCGCGCCTTTCTCAAATTCTGCAGGATATATATAGGATATTAAGCCCCTGCATTCTGAATTTTTACCGTTTTATAACATATTTCTCTAAATACTTGGTTTTTAAGTTTCTAACAAAATATGTGTTAGATAACATCTATAAATTTGCCATGTCGAAATGGTAATTATATGAAATTACCTCTGGAAAAAAAATCGCAAAGTATGCTTTGAAAATTATTATAAACACTTTTTTTCCTGTTATTTTACAAGTTATGTGTGTTTCAGTCACACTATTTCTTTAAATGCTATTTAAGACATTTCTTACGAGATATTTTGCTCTATTTTAAAAAAGTCGTGTTTTATTAAACATTTCACAATTTTCGCTTAATTATTATCATTATTAATATTAGCGCGCTCCCTCTAACATACGTATTTACCTATCTCCCCTTCTTCTTTTGGAGTGCTTACCACAGCGCCTTAAAATGATATAATGCCAACATTTCATTTTTTATTATTTGGTATCAACCAAAAATCTGTAACAAATAACGTATTAAGAAAAAAAAAAAAAAATTGATATCGTTTTTTATAAAAAATACATTGAAAATAATGTACTAAGTCACTTAGGAAGACTTTTCATACCAATCATCTTTGGTGCTAGTAATATTATTAAAAAAAGATATCGAAAAGGTAACATAATAAGTATTTTAAGAAAACTTGGATAAAAAAGTATAAAAACATAACTGTCACTCTGATAAGACTCTACACAGTCGTTTGAGATCTACCGTCTTTGGTACTAGTAATGTTATAAAAAGACATTTAAAATGTAATGTCATAAGTATTTTAACCCCTCCGAATTTTCGCACATATGCACTTGAGATGTCTCAAACAAAATGACATTTTACGAAAACTTTGTGTTATTACCGCTTCACAATTAAAGCTCCATAAATGAAACATTTCTGTACGTAGCCGAATAGTAAAAACTATTTTAGAAAGTTTATAAATTAAGCTTTCGAATTATTATATTACAAATAAATATTAAGATTTGTAAATATTTAAATTTAGCATGCAAACATTAAAAATAGGTAAAAATGACTCACGTGATGTTTGCTATGTGAAAACGGTACTAAAATCACAGATTATGTAAACAACAATACTTATTCTATTGTATATATGTATAATAAACACTTTTGTCACCTCACTTTTTTATCATTTCATATAAAAATATTTAATAAAAATTTAAAATGTCGAGCGCGGACGAGCCGCCGGTAGCAAATTTGCGCGGGTAAATATTTTTGTCAACTACGCGACTGACAACTGATTCCTGTTATGTATTTCTATAGACAACTTGATAGAGATGTACAGCTTGATCTACTATCGACCTTTTACTTTTTGGTTTAGGGATGTAACTAAAACAATAACGGAAACGATTTCTATGGAAACACATGCACTGACGTATAAACACGCTTATTGTACTTGACTGCTGTCCTATTTCTAACGCTTATATCTGCTTACGTTGCGGAGGGGTTAAGAAGATTTTGAAAAAAATTAAAATATTCTAAACAACAGTTTATTGAGAGTTCTGTCACTTCTGCCACTTCTCACAAATCAAAATGTAAATGTAACAATCTTGTCAATCCTGTCGGATTGCAAACTTTAATTTCAATCCCTTCCATCAAAATGTAACTTGAAATCTCAAAAGGAATACTTGTATCAAAGAGTGCCTGTCCAATCAAGCAAATGTTCAATCCAGATGCAGTATTTTTAATCGGATATCAACTAAAAAGGCTACAATAAAATCTGATAACATTCAAGCTACGATAAATATTGCACGCTCCAGAGTGATCGGCTGGTGAAATATCACCATTCAGAATCCAGTTACCAGATCTGAATAGCCAGGTGCTTCCTACCCTACCTTCGCCACTCCATTAAGCCTTACAACATACTATCACAGGATGTCAGTCCCGATGAATCCTGACAATTGGGAATCTTGTGCGGCATTCACATGTAAACAGGTCCATGTTTCTTTTGGATCACTTTTAGTGCTCAAACTATAGAGTGAAGATGGCTGTTCTACTGTAAGTTAAATAACATCACATCCTTAATCAAAGTCAAGCGATAGGTTTCCTGCAAATTATTTTCAAATCAAAACATCTAACAGGCAATTGAAGAACCCATTATGTGTACATTACCCCCCCACTCCCGATGATTGGTGCTAATAGAATGTCTTCACGAGTGGTCTAACCCCAATTTACAATGGTATGTAGTATATTAATATATGGATGCTGTATTTCTTGTTTGTTGTTTTGTTGTAATAATATTAAACTATTGTTCTCTTTGATGATTTAAGCATATTTTTTGAAAATTTGTCACTGTATATACTAATTTGGTACTTATTCCAGTCCCATCAAGAGATCTTACGTGAAGTCATTGTTCTAGTATCTTCTGTCTTTTTCGTTTTCGAACAAGATGTGTGAGAGAAGTAAGAGAACAAACATCGATGATGTCAATATGAGCTCTCGCTGGGACTAGTTTAATTAACCCGTTGTTTGCCGGGGTAATTTGGGTTGGTTGTCCACCAATTAGCGTTCGCAAAAAGCGGCATCCATGACACTTCGTGTCTAGCGATTCTGACAGTGTCCTTGAGAAATTTCGTACATAGAAAGGTCAAAATCGGAGACAAAGGAATTTTTCCCGCGCATGCGCAAGAACTGCGCACGTTCCCGCGTTCCGGTAAATCGTTAATATAAATTATATGGAGTGACCAGGCGCATTGCGGTTTTCTCTATGGTAAAGGGCGATAACTGACCGTGTTCTTCATACACTTTCTTTATACATAAGGGTCAAAATCGCGTGTAAAGTCTCACGACACGCCGGCGCACGAGCGGCATTCTAGCGGTTAAGGTACATGCATACAAATAAAGTGGTATGCTGAAACCTAGTAATTTATTTAATATAAAATAAGTGTTTTATTTTTATTAAATATGTCAAACCACAAAGCGATTGCTTTCTATAATAATTTATTTAATGTTTTCAAAATTGTCGGGAAAATTAAGAAAATACTGTTAATGATACCAATTATAAAAAAGTCACATTAATCCAGCATAAAGTGAGAAAAAATGCAGTTTAAAAAATCATAATGCTCTAAGAGCATTTATTTATGCATTTGTTGCACTCAAAGATATTCAAATACAGAAGAGATATGCTATGGTGTCCGCGCAACTGTCGCCGGACTACGCGCTAATTAGCGTAGTTTTCATACAAAAAGAATTTGTTCATTTCGTTGATTTTTTGAAAATGTGCATTAAAATTGGTTAACAATATATTTTGAATAAGGAAAGAATTCGTTCATTTAGTTTAACGTTCGTTTGGTTTATTCGTTATTATTTGTTCTTTTAGTTTATTTGTTAATTGGTAAACAATATCGGCGACACCCGGAAGCGCAGGCCCACATAGTAAAAACAGCAGATAGCACATCTACTTATATTTCAATATCTTTGGTTGCACTACTCAATTTTTTGCTGTCTTTCACACTTTGTGCGTATGCTTTCAATAATTATTCATTTTGATGATGGAACGGAAAAATGCAAGTGTAATTAATTATTATTAGCAACGTTATTTAGTTTAAGTTTAGACTTACGGAATTCAATACTTCGTTTGTGTGAAAGCACTATGAAACAATACATGTTATTACAAACCTTTGTGGATTCAACGAAGTGTGTGCTTGAATACACAAATCTGTAAATTGAATGCATGAACAAAACGTGCACCAATTGAACTAGATGCTTAATGAGAATATAAAAAGTTTTTGAAATAGTTGGGTTTCCACATAATCGGTTCCATAAAAGTTTTGTTCTATAAACAAAAGGAGTGTTTAAAGATTCTACTAATATAAACCAGTTTATATAATCAGATTCTACTAATATAATTCACAAGCAAACTGTGTTCAGTTTGATGGAAAAAATATTTACCATGACCCCCATCCCCGCTATCTTGGAATAACTTTGGACAGGAGCCTGAATTACCGGAAACACATGGAAACAGTGGGCAAAAAAACCAGGACAAGACTAAACTTAGTCAATAAGCTGGCTGGCACTAGCTGGGGATGCGACGCCAACACGCTCAGAACGGCATCCATTGCCCTGGTTTTCTCAGCAGCTGAATACTGTGCTCCAGTATGGGCCAGAAGCGCCCACACTTCCATGGTCGACGTTCAGCTTAATGCCACAATGCGAACCATCAGCGGAACCTTAAAATCGACTCCTCTTCCTTGGCTCCCCGTACTTGCAAATATAACCCCGCCAAATATCAGGCGAGAGATTGCAACACTGAGGGAATACAAGAAGGCGCTGCAAAAAAAGCGAAATACCCTTGCACGATGATGTCGTTTCTCACCCGGCATGCCGCTTAAAGTCTCGAAAACCCTTCTGGACGGAAGGAGAAAGACTCCTTCGAACACCTCTCACCCCAGAAGATAGGTGGAAGCTTGAGTGGCAATCAGCTAACGTCAAAAACGCCGATCTCGTGCAAGACCCCACTGAGAGACAGCCTGGGTTCTCATTGCCTCGCAAACTCTGGACTGCCATCAATAGAATAAGGTGCTCCCATAGCCGTTGTGCTCACATGATGCATAGATGGGGCCTTAAAGAGTCGGCGACGTGTGAATGCGGTGCGGTGCAGACCACCGAACATGTAGTCAACGAATGCCCGCTCCATTCATTCCCCGGCGGGATTTATGAGGTCCACAGGGCAACGCCTGAGGCCCTAGACTGGCTCGCAGACCTAGATGTCCCCCTCTGACCCCCCACCGTACGAAAGAAGAAGAATATAAACCAGTTTAAAGCAGTTCGTTGGAGCATCTTCCATTGAAATACCGGTAGAATAAGGATAGCATTCCCATCCGACGCCTGTGCTCTAAAGACTGCAATCCATTTGTTAAAATAGGAGAACCTTTCAAACAAACTGCCGGTTTGAAAGATTTCTGTACAGGTGGCTGCCAAATTCGACCGTGGGGCGCATTTGCGATTTGTACAGGGTTAGCATTTGTGATATCAAATAATAATAATTAGGGCTTGGATAAATATGTATTAAAAAATTCAAAATATGTACATAAAATATGGAATAAAAAATGTAAAATATGGAAAAAATATGAATATCTTTCATATAAAACAATATTTATTGTGAAAAATTACTCTGCAGTAACAGTTACATTAAAAAAATTATAAAAAGATAGCAAAATGTTCAGGTAACTCAAAAGAAAAAATGAAGTTTTATTCATCTTCCTCTAAATCTGTCTCATTAAATTGATTGCAGTACACAATCACATGCTTTTTTAAATTATCGAATTTAAAACTTTGTCGATTTGGTCTAAATATAGTCTTATATTGGCTGAAAGATCTTTCCACGTCACATTATGTAATGGGGCGTACTTAAAGACGCCTAGTTCCGAAATTGTGTAAGGCACGTCTGCAGTACCCCCAAAGCTTCCGCTCAGAACTTTATTAATTGTTTTTAGGGTGTCAAATCCTTTATTTTTGTCTAAAATATACTTTACTTGAAACGCAAAGGTTGTTTATCCTTGGTCATTTTGAAATTAAACTGATAGGTACCTAGACAGTAGTAGTAGGTGACTTGAGTACGTAAAAATAAAAAGACGCGCAAGCAACAGCAAGCAAGTAGAGGAAGAGAATCAAAAATCAAATTACGACAAATAATATGTGAGAGAAATGAAATACACGCGGCCGTGTGGTGGCGAGAATGCAAATACCTAAAATTATTGATATGATTGTGATATTTTTTGTAAAATATGGACTTAACCATGAAATATGGAAAAATATGGAAAATAAAAATTTGTTTTTCACAATCTATATATGATAATCGAGTTAGAGAACACATACGAGACCGAAAATCGTGTAAATTAAAAATATGTATTTACATATTAATCCGGGCCCTAATAATAATAAACCAGTTGGATGACAAGTAGCTACACTACCGTAAAACCTGTGGGTGTATTTAAACCCCTTGAGCAATTTTGGGAGATATTTCTGCCAGACGACTCCAGATACTAATATCTACAGCCTGTGTGTCGGACGAATATATGTACAGCTCATATGTTGGACTAATATCTATGAACTTCAGAGTGAGGACTAATATCTACAGAGCTAAGGTCGGACGAATATCTATGATGGTCCCAGTGGTGACTAATATCTATGGAGCGTTCGTTGGTAGGACTAATATCTACAGAGGGCAGCTGAGCAAGAGGTTGTACGGAAAAGCATAAATTACTTCAATTATGTAATAACTAACCTAGCCCAACCTCTGCCAGTGCTGTAGATATTCGTCCACACTTTGGTTCTCATAGATATTAGTCAGCAGTTTGACCTGTAGATATTCATCCTCACTTTGGTTCTCATAGATATCAGTCAGCAGTTTGAGCTGTAGATATTCGTCCTCACTTTGGTTCTCATAGATATTGGTCCGATTTGTTCAGTTTTTGGAATTCCTGCAGATATTAGTAGACCCCTCCCTGCCAGACTACAAAAATCCGTAGAGTCTGTGGGATATTTTTCCCAGCCTGACACAAACCCATAAAAGGCATGATATTTACGGTGAGATTCATGGTTTAAACCAGTGATGATCAACCTTTTTAACCGGAGGGCCAATTTATCCAATATCACTTTGTCCTTGGGCCACAGGTAATAATGTACCTACATCTGGACATTGTTAAATTTAATACCTGGAAGGCAAAACCAATAAATGCTGTCGATTTTTAACATTATGAAATATTAAAGAACATATAAAAAATACCTACTTGCAATTTTGTGCAACTGTTGATTTTTGTCAAAATTTAGTCAAGAAAACTTATGGTATTTTATGAAACGGAAACCTTTAAAATGCCTCAAACTTATGTAGACTTCAACAAGAAAAGAACTGCACTAGGAGGGTGAAATTTTTTTAAACTTGAGGTCGAACCACGAAATTTTGTCTTTATACGAATATGTAAAATTTTATTATTTTGAGCGGCTGATTCAAAACTTTGAAGAAAGACTGAAGTTGTCCACTAAACCCCTTTGCAAAACAACAGAAACTGTTTATTATGTTTTACTGCCAATTTTTTGACATTTTATTATTTAGCAAAGTGGCAAGTGCAGGCCCAAGCAGTGGGTAGTAAGTAAGGCTCGCGGGCTGCAGGTTGCTCATCACTGATTTAAACAGTGTTAGAAAGAGTATTTGCATTTGTATTTAAACATTCACTGCAGACGCTCCTGCAAAGTTTTAAGAATAACATTTAGGAATGAGTGATGAAAAGAGAGTGATGAAAAGTTACATTGGGTAACCGTTTCCACCTTTTTATAGTATCTCTAATGCCTTCTCTTTCACACTTTGCGGTCAAACGGTTGTTTATGGTTTTCTGTGACCACCGTTAATAATTGATGATGCAATTCCAGGTCTGGTTCGACATCTCAGTGGGCGGCGCCCCCGTGCAGCGAGTGGAGATCGGCCTGTTCGGCAAGACCGTGCCCAAGACGGTGGAGAACTTCAAGCAGCTGGCGCAGAAGCCCCAGGGCGAGGGTTACAAGGGCAGCAAGTTCCACCGCGTCATCAAGGACTTCATGCTGCAGGGGGGAGACTTCACCAAGGGAGACGGCACCGGAGGCAAGTACCACCACACATAATAATATTTATCCCAAAGATAATAGAAACATAGGCTTGATACAACCAAATTCTGCAGACTATGAAAGCGGCACATCCAATGAAAGTTATGCTTTTGTTGTGTAAGTAGAGATAAAGGCTGGGCGCCGCTATGCGATTCGCAGTATAAGTGAACGGATATTGGCGACACTTTGTGCGTGCTGTTTCATACTAATAATGGTGCAAGTCCCATCTTTGTTCCACCTTTGGCTGCCTGAAAAGTTAGTTGTGTCAACAGCGGTGACCTTATAAACAATAGGTAAAGCTTTCTATAATGATTTTATAAGAAAATATTATTTAAGTTCATTATTCCGTGACAAATTAAATTATTTGGTTTTTGATATTCTGTGAAGCAGAAAATTGTTTCAAGTAATGATTCAACTTTCTCTTTACTATAATATTATATAATATTAATTTAAAAAATATATTATTTATTTTAAATTAATATTAATTATTGAATCTGTTAAAATTCAAACAATGTAAATAAGAAAACCATGAAACAAACGAAAGAACCAAAAATTAGGCTGCAACTGAGACTCGAACTCAGAACCTTCACCTAATTACCCCTAATACCAATTTGTTTAAACTCCCTTGTACTGCATACACAATATTGGAGCAATAGTGGAAGTAGCATTTTTAATAGCACCGAAAGAACTTGCAAAAAAGCATTTCTCATATTTTTTTTAAAACGGTTATTATTTTACACTAGCTGGTTTACTAGCCCTTAATTGTTTCTCCCTGCATGTCCTTTCTCATGTACTTCCCCGTTGCCCTCCCGCATACCCTACCCTCCCGCGTTCCCCTTCCACCTTCCCCGTCCGGCAAATCCCCCTCCTGCTTGCCACCTATTACAATTTTTTTATTCAAATTTTCATTTTTCGTATATTATAAATAGTCATTTTTGTCTATTATAAGAACAATCAATCAAATTTGGTACGTATTTAAACAATCTATAGACAATTCTTCAAATACAAAAAAAAACAGCTGCCTGCTAAATTCAATTTCATTAAATGCGTGAACTGTCAAACGTGCGAAGTTAAAATAGTCGTTAAGTTTTCTGAAATTATTCAATTTTCGGCGCAATTTTTTTTACCGTGAGAACCTTGTACAAAGTATTAGAAAACTTTTTTTAAAAAGACTAATGAAATAGGTAAAGTCGTTCTGAAGTTATGGCGTGATCAAGGGAAACAGAGATTCATTTTTATATATATAGATTTTGTTTCCAAAACCCTGATTGTAAATTTTAGTTAATTTAAATCATATCAGCATGTTTACACTGTAAAATTGTTTTGTGATCCATTTTTATGTAAAATAATGTTTTATTCTGTATTTAAAGGTACTTTTACTGTAAATAAATAAATTTGTAAAATCTTTGTCTACAGTGAATCCTACTTAAGAAGTTCCCATGTGAAAAGTTTTCATGCTCAAAAAGTGTTTGGTCTCTTGAGAACCTTATAAGAGGGTATCACTGAATTTAGATTTTTCCATTATCTAAAATTGTATTGGGTATTTTTGTTGACAGGTCGCAGCATCTACGGAGAGCGTTTCCAAGATGAAAACTTCAAGCTGAAGCACTACGGAGCCGGCTGGCTGTCCATGGCTAACGCCGGAAAGGACACCAACGGATCCCAGTTCTTCATCACCGTCAAGGCAACGCCGTGGCTCGATGGCAGGCACGTCGTTTTCGGAAAGATCCTCAGTGGAATGGTAAATATCAACTACATTCTCAATTAGGTTGATTCTTAATATTTTTATTGTGATGAAAATTTATTATATAGAGTTAATATGTGCAAAAATAACAAAGTTATGAGCTTTCAAAGTAAATTTGGTTTAAACACATTTCAGCGGTGCTGTAATTTTCCAAAAATTTTAAAAGTTCTGTCCTCGGCATGCTCTAATTAATGCGATACATTTGTTAAAAATGTGAAATTTCATTGTAGGAGACAATCTCTTTGTTATTAGGTATTTTTTATACTTTATTATGTTGATAAAACTACTTAATTGTTATTTAATACTTTTGAAGAACTTTAAATATGTACTTCCTATTACTATTTGCTACACACAGTGTCTGGAAACTCTTGAATCTACATCACATTTGGAATCGATTTGGTGGTAAAACTTTTTTGATTTGAGTTTTGTTTACGAATAAATAGAAGTTGGAATTTTTGAAAAACCAACTCAAAACTTCAGTAGCTTAGGGATTTAAAAATGTTTTCAACCCTTTAGTTACCGAAAAAAATGGAAAAAATTTTTAAAAAATATCAATACTCAGATTGAAAACAATTTTCTTTTAGGTTCCCCATGTAATGTAGATTCACCGATTTCCCATTTGTACTACTAATTCCGAATAACGTGTATAATTGTATCTATGGAATAAATTTAAAAAATCAACATAAAACGTAAGTTGATGTCCCCTCCCTAAAGCTATAAGATTTCTGCAGTAAATCTTTAAGAAATGATTATATAGCTCCACTAGCCTAACATAAATACACTTTTCTGTCGATTTTTATATTGAATTTCTAATTACTAAAAGTAGTAAAAATCTTTAAATTTATTATTTTTTTTAATCACCACCTATTTTTGATAAAAATAATTTACATCTTCCCGAATTTTGAACCCACTGCATCTTGGCCTAGAGCCAAGCGTCTTAGCGGTCTTTCTTGATTTCTGTGCTCTAAAAGTGCAAAAACATGTTTTTTAAAACCTAATGGACTCAACTTTTTATTTTCTGTATCACTACATTACAAGCTAAAAAAAGAAAGGGACAGAAAATTACGTAGATGTAATTTTTATGAAGCTTTTTAGAGGGATACCAAAAATTACATC
Organism: Limnephilus marmoratus; assembly: GCA_917880885.1. Lineage (NCBI taxonomy): Eukaryota > Metazoa > Arthropoda > Insecta > Trichoptera > Limnephilidae > Limnephilus > Limnephilus marmoratus. The sequence goes on along the minus strand of OU862924.1, from coordinate 41,465,049 downwards.
TGGTTTGAATTTTTGAAAAATCATGTTTTTATTATTGTATTGAGTACGTTTTTGAAAATTATAATATGTAGAGCATATTAATGGAGGAGTGGGAGGAGAATGGTACTCTTAGTATCGCCCTGGTACAAGAGCATCATTCAGAATCAAAACATTACTTGAAAAGGCTTTAGCCATGTTTGGTGATCAAATCTAATTTTATCTTTTTTTATTTTTACTTTTGATTTATTTTTACTACTATTTTTTTAAGTAAAAAACTTCTTTAGCACCATTGTGATTTGAAACTCGATGAAATGAAAAATAGCAACACTAAAAAGAGGCAGAATGAGATAGTATAATCGGTCTCCTCTTTGTGCGGTGCTTCGTAGCCTCCCCACTCTCGTCTGCTTGAGTTTTCTGAAGGTTTCACTTGTACCACGTGTGAATTGCACACTCTGATTTTTTTTCTATTTTATGTATTTACTGTTTCTTTACTTAAAATCCGTTGTGTAAATGTGTATAACTATATGGGAGCTGTTGGATTGCACTTTCTTGCCCTCATCCTGGAATGAAACTTTATTATTATAAATCTGAATAGCCAGGTACATATCCATCTTCCTCTTTCCATCCTCACCTCCCCACTCCATTCAGTCTCACTACTTTGATGGGGTTACCATAGTCCCACTGACTCCGAATGGTTGGGTCTCTTGTGCAGTATAGCAAATACTTGAATAAAGCAAGAGGTGTGAGCCAAGACAGATTGTGTGGTGGTCCATCCTCGCTTCCTGCTCCCATTGTACGATAGGTATGTACTTACATTTGCAATATAACTAATGATGTATATTCTTCCGCAGAAACTGATCCGTCAGATTGAAAACGGGGCCACTACCAGCCAAGACAGGCCCGTCCAGGATGTGGTCATCGTAGACTGCGGAGCCGAGGCCGTCAGCGAGCCCTTCGGAGTCTCCCGCGAGGATGCCCTTAACTAATCGTGCCTAAAATCAACTATTAATAAGTCCACCACCATGATTACCATTTCTTTGTAAATGGTAACCGCTGATTTATTTTTTATTTTTTTTACAGCCATATTCAGCCAAATTGTGTTTCTGGATTTATATTTTTTGTATAAAATCTAAGTTGGTCTTCTGTCTACTTTAAAATAAATTTTCTAAGAAAATTAAACATTTGTGTTTCTTTGGAAGCTTAAAAGATTGTTAATAATCCTATATCTAGGTACACGCCTGGAGTTATCTATATAGTCTGAAATATACTCGACACTGCAGACACGGGTGGGACGGTGAGGAAGTCCCTGGCTATTTAGATCTGGTCACCAAATACAGATAAAGACATTTCAAACAACGTTTCAATTCTGAATGGTGGTCTTACACAAGGGCGCTACCGAGAGCATCTTCCACTCTGGGATGTGCAGCCAATAGACTATATATTTTCAAAGTGAAACTTCTTTAGCACCGTTGTGATTTATAGGATATACACATACATTTATAGGATTTAGCCTGCGAGAGAATGAGATAGAATAATCGGTGTTTTGCAGCCTATCGGTCTCCTCTTTGTGCGGTGCTTCGTAGCCTCCCCACTCTTGTCTACTTTAGTTTTTTTGAAGTGTTCACTTTTACTGCAGACTTGTATTTTTTTTTAAATTAACGAATTGTGAAATAACACAAATTATTCATTGAAGGAGACCCACCACTTTTCCAACGGCTGTGAGAAAACTGATTGTAAATCGCTAAAAATTATTAGGTAAAATTTTACTTGCACGCACTGGGATTTGAACTCGTAACCCCAGGATTGCTGGTCGAGAGCCTTAACACATAGGCTGCCCTTGTTCTACCTGATACCAGTGCATAGTTGGGTAAACATGTTCCTGACTAGTTAGCATACAGTTGACCATTGTCACAGGAGTATGTATCATTTCTTGATCAATAATTTTCCGGCCTTTGTGTTTCCTAATTCTACAATATGGATCCCTTCAAAGCCCAAGTTGACTCCTTCTTTTCCTTAAAAATGCCCTCCACACAGAATCCCCAAAGATGTTGTAATTATTCTCGTGGAAGTTGTAGAAAAATTGCATTCCCGGAGTTGAAAAAATGCTGTGACTCTCTGTAATAGCTACAGCAAAGGTTCTCCACGTGGGTGATAACACCCCCTTGTGGGCGTTAGAGACTTTCAGGAGGGCACTAGAAGTCCAAGTTAAAATTAGGGGGTGTTGAGATGGCACAGTGAGGGCACGCGCAGGTAAAAAAAAAAAAAAAACAAAAAAAAAACACTAATCCCATACTAATAAAGCAAATATTATCATCTTACTTGTATTTATTAAGAATTGACACTATATCGTGAATATAAGAAGGAAGGAGAAGAAGAAGAGGTTGCAACCCGATACTTAAAATATAAAAAGCTATAATAAAAATAATTTAATATGTTTTTAATTGAATCATTGGTTCTGTAACAGTTGAGCCCCAGTTGAGAACTTACGCTCTACAGAGTTATTGTATTTGTTATTAGTACTGGCCAGTATCTCAGTACTATTCTGTTTGATTGAAAGGCTTATTCTTTAAAGTTCACTGTGAATGTTTATTGCTATTTCGTTAAATATGGTTTTAGAAGGACACATGTCCTTGTTACACAGTAGCTTGTTTTGTCTCGCGAGCTCTCGCCATAAATATACCAAACCACCCACTCTCTCGCAATAAGAATGACTTGCGCTTCTCCCTTCAGCTATCTTTGACACACATCGTAACCTACACCACGTGACCCGAGTATAGCATAACGGGAACAATGATAGAATTGAACATAGACTAATATTATAATACATTACAAATACAAAATATGACCTTATTATGTTATAGGACCTAAACCAAATAACTGTTGAAAATGGAGGTTCATCCATTATCTTAAAATGGCCTCTTGTGATTGTCAGGAATAAGTTCAAAACTATCCAAATGACTAAGATGTTTTTATTTAAATAACAATTGCCTCATATTTATAAACAAACATCTTATTCCGAAGAGCAGGGCAGGCCCTTAGCCAAACCGTGTCCGGAGCTAGTAAAAACCTGGAGGGTGCTGTTTTAGGTATTATCAGTTCCTTGGCTCCGTGGCAAGTTGGCGCTCAGACCAGACTGCTCCAATTTATATTTATTTGCAAAAACGGCCGAAAACCAGTACATTGCAAAAGCAGTAAGAAAAGATATATAATAAATACATTTACAGTTAAAGTTTTACATTTAGTTAAAACATAATTGCTATTTCACGCTTAAATTCATAGTAGGACATGTGGAAAATATCCACATTTCTTGAGAGGCAGTTAATTAACCTAGTGAGTCTTCCCACGTATGGACAATTGTACCTGCACAGGACCGGCCCTGGTTAGGAGGGCATTATTGTACAAGTAAAATACAAAATAGTAATGCTGACCTCTATTGCCAATAAAGGAAATTAATATCTCACTAAAACATAACAAATCATTTGAGACAAGGCTATATTCTTATTTTTTTACATGTGTACAAAAAAATTATGATTTATTTTCTTAATTGCCTTCTTTCTTTCGCCTCGGCACAGCGCCTCTAGGCATCCATGACCTGTGCTACTTCAGCAGCCTCCGTTCTTAGTAGGCATGATTAACTTCAGTGGACTCAAATCTCCTTGTCCTTTGAAATGGCACTCAGTTCTTTAAGCAGAAGTCAGTCTTTTGGCATTCTTAGTGCATGACTAAGTGACCTCAATCGCGACCGTATAGGATAGCAACGGTTTGATGTTAAGCAAATCTCGGATCGTTGAGGTTCTCAATGGATTGCTATTGCTTTCAATTTATGAAAAATCAGTTTAACAGGATCAACTCTTTTTCTTTTTTAATAAGTGTACTCTTAGCAAGTGCTTTCGTAAGTTTTTACTATTTACGTAGGTGTTTTCACACTCCTGGCACTGGTAAGGGCGCAGCTTATGGTGGAATGATGAAATGTGATCCACCAGAGATCTCTTGCACACATATTTCTTCCCGCAATCGGAACACCCAAATTTTTTTACGCCAGTGTGGGTCAACTGGTGCGTGCGGAGGTTACTCATATTGACCGATTGGTGGGGACACCACTCACAGGAGTAGGGGCGCTCCCCGCTGTGCGTACGCTTGTGCAACCTTAGGGAGTGCGGGTTGTTTGTGCGATACTTGCATTGATCGCAAGCCAGCGTTCGCTCTCTGTGGGACATCATGTGAGAGTTCAAGTATAACAGAGAAGCAAACCCTTTGCCGCATACGTTGCACAGAACTTCTTTTTGATCCTTCATGTGCGAAATCTGGTGGCGTTTTAGAATGGATCTCTCATCAAAGGCCTTTCTGCACATGGTGCACCCATAGATACGGCCCATGTCCTCGTCTAAAGGAGACACATAATATAGTTCATCTTGTTGGCTGCTACTGCCCTCCAGTCTTGTCCAACAACAATTTTTTTCATGCTTGAGTTTCGTTTTTTCACTGATAAAATCCAGGTTACAGACTTTACATCTTAATTTGTCGTTATCTGTGATTACGTTTTGCATGTCAGCATCTGTATCTAAATTATCTTGCTTATCTCTGATCCTTGCTTCCCCATTATCAGATTTATCGTTCACCTCACATAATTCCTTTGCTTCGGGTTTGTCGGTGTCATCAGCTAAAAAGTCGTCACAATCAGTTTCAATTTCAACTTCCAATTTGTCTACTTCGCATTTCAATTCGCTCGAAAGGCATAGAACCCCTTTATCCAATGACCTATTTTCACCAGAAGGAGTTTTTGTTTTATTCTGCTTTTCTAGAGCGTATTTCAATCTATTGTCAGAGTCCTCACTCAAATTCCTGATGTGAAGAATAATCTTGAGAATATTAATACATTTCTCGCATACTTTGTCCGGCAAGCCGTCATCTTCCTTGACATCGTTTCCCAGGAATTGTATTACGAAAGAAAGGTCCTGAGGATGCTGAATTAATTCATCGCAGTATTTGAAAATAGGATGTAAATTACACCGAGACAAGCAAATCCTGCAAACTTTGTGGAAATCAGGAACCATTGGACATTCTTCCAAAACGTATCCTAAAGACGGACTTTCGTAAAAATTACTTGGAATTGTGATAACAATGTTAGATTTTATATTATTCATATTTCGCGTTTTCACCCTGCTTGAATCCTAGTAAAAAAAATAATATTGACGCTGACACTGACTTCTGACAGTAATTAAGTGTCAACGGGCCATAAATAAATTTGCTTTGCATTGACATCTGGTGTCTATGGTCATGTCGGTAGCAGAATAGCATCTCCCACACGCACACTACGGAGCGACCGAGTCCCGCGCCACTTCAGGCCGCCGCACAGTGATTCCAAATACCCCAAAAGTTGGAAACAATTCACAGGAAGGATTTACGGGGGAAAAAAAGTTATATCATTTTTCGGTATGGTTAAAAAAAATAAAAATGTTCGGTTTTAGTAAGTTTTACCGAATTTAATTAACGATTTCTGGATTTTATTAATAAAAAATTTAAAATTTAAAAAAATATCTTAAAATTCAAATTATTTATATCCACATACATGTGAAAATAAAGGCCGAGTAATGTTTAATTTTGCTTTTTAACATTTTGATGTAGACGATGAACAATCATCATCATCGTCGGTGCGAAAGATATTTGAAGAAAGGAATTATTAAATCTAAAACTTCCTTACAAAAAAGATTTTATTGTTTCTTTGGGGGTTGCCTGTAACTAGTTATGACAGGATCAGATGTAACTAACATTAAAGTGAAAACATTCTCATTAAATTTCTCATGAGAACATTTTCTAGAAATATTCTCGCGATATTTTTAAAAATCTTTGTTCCGTGCTTCCTGAGCCTCTTCTGATAATCTTAATCGAGTGGCAATATCTGGTAGACGATGGGCAAAGATTCTGCCACACTACGTTTATATTAACAGTCGAAGTGTACAATTAAAGACTTACGTAGGATTAAGAAAACAGACGTCTAATCAATTAAGTTGTTTTAAGATTCACTAGGTAAATAATTGTAGTAATAAAATAAATGTGTCGTTCCTTAAATCAGTAGTTTTTAAATTTGTTCCTCCTTAATTTTAAGTTTATAGTTGTTTGAGCCCGCCATAAGGCACGGGCATATCACGGTCACCGGTTTTTTTAACCTACAAAACATGGTTTTTAATTTTCGGCACATGGCAACACTGGTTGTCAGGGAATCATCTATTCAATTTCTGACGTTATTGTCTATGACATAAAAGCTAACCTAGAAATGCCAAGAAGTTTGAATAAAACAAGGATTGATTATTTTGTTTATTTATGAACCAATTAATTTCATAGTAATTGTTGATCAAAAGTCATAAAGAATTAAATAATATAAATAATTTACACATTTTTACGGGTAAATAGATATGTTGTTTTCTTTCTGATTAACATAATTTTGCCGGCAATAAAAAATTGTTTCTCATCGCAAAGGCGAAAGAGAGTATGTTTTATAATTTTTATTTAATTACTTAATTAATTTTTTGATACATATTGTACCTACTTTTTAGCATTATATCTATATTTGAGACCTCCTAGGCAATCAAAAATATCGTTTATTACCAACTAAAACAATAGTTATATTTTTTCAGATATAATTTTTGTCATGATGAAGGATGTAATTGATGTGATGGCTCTCCAGAGAGACAAGGCCCGAGTGACCCCTGTAGACTACATCCTGGCCCCAAGCCACAGCCAGGCTGTTCATTTTATATTTGAGTGTGGCATTAAACTGAATGCACAACCGGCCACTGTAGCCACAGCTGCTGCGTTATTTCACAAATTCTTCAAAGAAGTTGATAAAAACAGCTACGATTGTTATGTGAGTACCCACAATCAGAACTAAAGTTAGTATTCTCAATGCCTGCACGTTGTCGAAGATAATCCACTTCGATTCAACTTGATTACTATAAAATTCATGATTTATTTCTTGAACCGCTTACTGTTAATACGAAATATTGGTAAATATCGGTTCAGACTGGCCACGCTTATTACAAATATTTTTTAGAAAAAAACTTTAGATTCGCCTTAGGGGCCGTTCAAGTATTACGTAACGCACTTGGGGGGGGAGGGGGGGTCTGGGGAAACGTTACGCCGCGTTACAGGGGGCGGGGGAGGGGGGGGGTTCGAAGGACGCGTTACGTAACATGTTTTTCTTTATTTAAATAAAAAACTAAGCAATTCTGAAATCTTCCAAGTTGGCAAGCCTTTTAGTTTATGTTGTACGGGGAATTCCTCGACTGTATTGTGCGTCATTTTCATTTTATTTTCGTTGTCAGTATTCGTTAGTGTTTTAGGGTGAAATGCAGATCCGGGCACAGTTTGGAAATTTAATAAAAAGGCACTTTCTAGATGAGAAAAGTGTGGAAAAGATGAATAAAAAATAAATTAAGGCGCGCTCGGCAAAATTGAGGGAGATACAACCGTTCAAAGTATTTAAAAATTCACTTGGCAAACTGATATTGACAGTTCGTTGTTCGTTCGCCATGTTTTCACCGCTTATGTATGTTGGATCCCAGACCTAATACAGAATTGATAGTACGCCAGAATCACAAACCATGTTACACAACCTAGCGTAGCCGCTAAACCACTTGAAAACTGGGATGTTTTTCTTGCCTTGACGTGAGCAGGCGCTATAAAGGGGCACTTTTTTGTATCACAAACCATGTTTATTTTTTTATTTTTTAAGTTTTTATTCCAGCATGACTGGGAGGGTAGTGCAATCCCAGTCTGCCATATTACATAAACAACTATAAAAGAAAAAAAAAGTTTAAATATTAGGTAAGTACCTAATTAAAACATAAAATGAAAACAAAATTCATCACACAAATAACAAAAAATAAACTTAAAATTAAAATAAATAATAGGTAGACAGAATTAAAAATAAAAGATAAAAAGATATTTTGGGATCGTCCATCATGGAGGTCGCCTCATCATCTGCATCCATCGCTCATTTATTGGGGAGCTGAGCCACTCGGATGCAGCCACGACAATGATATTGGTTGAAGTTCGTATCCTGCTCCAGAAGCTGGCTAGTCGGTGGCGAAGTAAGGCTGGGAATGAGTGCACCCTCCCCTCGGTAAACATCGTGGAGGCACTGCAGAACCTCGGTAGTTGCATAAGTTGCCTGTATGCGTTATTGTAGCACACTCTCAGTTTAGCGTATTAGGTTATAAAAAAATGGCGGGCGGACGCGGGCGAACTGTCAATATCAGTTTGTAAAGTGAAATTTTAAATACTTTGAACGGTTGTATCTCCCTCAATTTTGCCGAGCGCGCCTTAATTTTTGTTTTATTCAGCTTTTCCACACTTTTCTCATCTAGAAAGTGCCTTTTTATTAAATTTCCAAACTGTGCCCGGATCTGCATTCCTCCCGTGTTTTAAACACGAAATACGCATAAACACAATTTGCTGTAGTCAGTGTTGTTAATGTGAGTTTTTAGCAATTATAATGCCAAACCGGGAGATTTACATCATCAGCTGTTATTGGCCTATAAAGGCTCTCATGCTGACTTACCAGCGCAGCGCAACCAAAAAATGCCAACCAAATTTGGAAGACAGCAAAAGAAAAATTAAAAAAAAATAAAAATTTATGCAACATATGAATGATGTTATACGAGAGTTTTTAGTAAGAACAACGCTTTTTAGTTATTACACACAGGTTAGTTTACTGCTAAAATTTAATAATATTACCTAAAGCTAGGTTTCGTAGTACATGCATATTTACACTCAGAACATGAAAAAGGTTTTTTCACTTTGAATCGTTCTGTGGATTTTTTAATCTCCCTTTCGAGAACTTGAAAAACCATGCTGGGACAAAAAAATAGTTTTGTCTGCTGAAGGTAAACATGTGATTTTTCATGCCTCTTTGTAGAACACGAATAGTTGCAGTAGAAACATGTAAGTGGTTTTGTAGCATTGTGAGTCAGCAAATGATTTCTAAGAAGTTCCTTTGAACAACATGAATAATTGCAGTCGGGACACGAAAAAAGTTTTGGTCCAGTGTGGGTAAACATGTGAATTCTTAGATACCGTTTTGTAGCGCCTGAATAGTCGCACTCGGGACAAGTAAAAGGTTTTTCATCACTGTGAATTAGCAAGTGCCGTTTTAGTTTTTTTTTCGAGAAGAAGAATAGTTGCAGTCAGGGCATGAAATGGGTTTTTCATCACTGTGAGTAAACATGTGATTTTTTTATTTCTCTGAATAGTCACAGTCGGAACATGAAAAATGCTTTTCTCCACAATGAGTAGAGTCAGCAAAAGAATTCTTGGATATCCCTTTTAAGAACACAAATAGTTGCAGTCAGGACATGTAAAAGGTTTTCTCTTCTGTAAATCGCACGGTGGATTTATAAATTGTCCTTTTGAGAACTTGTATAACTGCATTCTGGACAGGAAAATGGTTGTTGTCCACTGTGCGTTAACATGTGATTTTTGGTGACTTTTTGGTGACTTTTTGTAGAACATGAATAGTGCAGTAGAAACATGTAAAAGGTTTTGTATCACTTTGAGTAAGTGGTTTTGTAGCACTGTGAGTCAGCAAATGATTTCTAAGAAGTTCCTTTGCACTACATGAATAATTGCAGTCGGGACATGAAAAAGGTTTTTGTCCAGTGTGGTTCAACACGTGAACTTTTGGATACCGTTATGTAGCGCATGAATATTCGCAATCGGGACAAGAAAAAGGTTTTTCATCACTGTGAGTTAGCAAGTGCCGTTTTCGTTATTTTTTTTCGAGAAGTAGAATAGTTGCAGTCAGGACATGAAATGGATTTTTCTCCACTGTGGGTAAACATAGGTAATTTCTAGATTTCTCTTCGTAGTACATGAATAGTTGCAGTCGGAACATGAAAACGGTTTTTCTACACCGTGAGTCAGCAAGTGACTTCTTAGATATCTCTTTAGAGGACACGAATAGTTGCAGTCAGGACATGAAAATGGTTTTTTTTTTCTGTGAATCATACTGTTGATTTTTAAATCTTCCCTTTGAGAACTTGCATAACTGCATTCGGGACGTGGAAAAGGTTTAAGAAAGTATGTGTTGTAAAACCATTTAGGTTTATTCTAGGTCAGACAATGTTAAATTGTGGAGATCTGGAAGGAAGACAAGGCCGATAAAAATAATAATATTCTCAATTTTTTTCAAAATGACAATATTATATCGAACGTGTCATAGGAATACGTGTGCATTGAACGAGTGCGCGAAAGCATATGACAAACCTGGAAATTCAAGATTGGAATTTACGCTGTCACAGAGTACCGTGCCGCGAGCACGACAATCTGAGTGCTGCTATTGGCTAGCGGAACAATGTGCATGTGATGCCCCTTCCAAATGATTTGTCTACAACGCAATTATGTCTTTTAACTAACTAATCAATTGAAAACATTAATGAAATTGATAATGAATACGTGCGGCAGCCTCATTGGACTGGAAAACACATCTAAATAACCACCTAATACTTCCACAAGGGAGTCTAGACAGCAATGATCAACGCCAAGGAATTGGCTGTCTATTTACGTCACCCCCACCATGCGACCAGTCGAGCCACTATCGGTCAATTCTGAACAAAGGAAAAATCTGAATCGTGAATATTTACGACAGCGAATTCATGTTCCGAAAAATTTGGAGCTCAATTTCGAGAAATTGGGAATAATTTGGATCAAGAAATAAACATCATCACCTAAAAATGAGTATATGCTACAAAAACAACCCAAAAACTGACGTCTATCAGTGATTGTTGCACTTTAAGAAAAATATTTACTGTTTAAAATTGTACCTTATATCACATATGTATACTTGTACCTTTTCTTGTAAACACAATAAAAATGATGTGAGGCTTTGGTATCCTAAGTTGGTAAGATCATGGCAAAAACTATCACACATAATTTTGACACAGCTGACTTCCAATCGTAGCGACCAGGGAAATTACCTGAAACAAGTATCTTAGAAAAATTAAGGAGGTTCTGTCCCCCAAAAGTCCGACCTGAGTTTGCCCTATAAAAATAGAAGTCAAACCGGTAGGAAGTCAGTTCAAAACTATCAGCCAAGAAGAAAGATACCAACTCAAGATACCAACAGTCTCCAAGTTCAAACCTCTTTTCAAGTGTTTTAATCAGTCTTAGATTCAGTTTACCTATCCCAGTATCCCAGTAACCTAAAAACCCCAGTCTCCCACAGTCTCCAAAGTGAAAAATATTTATTTTAATACAGTACTCAAATCAGTTTTGCCATTATACCTAGAAGCATTTTTTGTCAAAGTAGTAAATTCATTTAAAAGACCAGTGGCGTTCCAAAATCCACTGGCGTACGAAACTCCATTGGCGTGTCATTGTGGCCAGCTCCCTATTATATTTAGTTTATGTACAAACGTCTAGTACAAATATGAATATATAAAATGTATATAATGTATCGCGAGTTAGAAATCTCATGTTTTATTTATTACCGCAAACGCGATAAAATCAAGAAAAAAGTTATTTAAGCGACATTTCAGTACGCTGCGCAACTTAATTGTGACTTTCGGGTAAAAATTTGGGTGTTACGTAACGCTTAGGGGGGGGGGGGGGGTTGAACAGGAAAACGTTACGGCGCGTTACATGGGGGGGAGGGGGGGGTCAAAAAAAAATCTTCAAAAATTGCGTTACGTAATACTTGAACGCTCCCTTAATTACTATAAAAGGAAACTTTTTGGCTTTGAGGCGGCGGAAAATAACGCATTTTAGTTTTCAATTGCATAAAACCAAAATTCACTTCGCGAACCGACCCAGCGAAAATCCGCAGCCGTAACTGTCACTGTTATTTATTTATTTATTACACGCCCTAGTGGGCTTTTCTTATAAATTTTTTACAAACTATTTGTATCAAAGTAAATACTTCAAAATTTAAACAATAAAGAAAATATGAAGATAATGACAGAAAACGTTGCAATAAAGCACAAAACAAAACACAAAACAAAATACATAGATAAAAATATAAACAGAAACTAAGAATCCTCATGCATATAATTGAATTTAAGAGATTCTTCCAAACAATACAGTAGTAGCACAGAAGTTATTTGGTAGGTACATAGGTCTATTTGTGTCTTAAAGAATAAAAGTGAGAAAATATACAATATTTATACCGATTAGTTGGTATCCTTGATAAATTAACAAGAGCTAATACGACTGTAGCCGACTTCGTGGGATAAGGTGCGTAATTATCCACCTATTTTGAAAGAAATTAACTTATATGTCCCAGACAAGTATACTCGTGGAAGGTCCCATACCCTTTTTTATGCTCCAAAAGCGAGGACTTCTGCCTATCAGAACGCGCCAGTCAACAGAGCGACTGAACTGCTCAACGAGTCTGCATTGACCATTGACATTTTTAATGTAACCTACAGGCAGTTTAACAATTATCTTTTGACGTATGTCACAAAGTAGTGAAACTGACCTTTTTATGTATTTTGCTATACTTTTTGTCAAATTTGTAATCTTCTCCATAATGTATTGGTGAATAACCGTTTTACGGAGAACATGAAAAAAATAAATAAAATAAAATAAAAAAAATAAAAAATAAATTATGAAATTTGTCTAGCGGGCTTGTTTGTGTAACATGGTTTGTGATACAAAAGAATGTGCCCCTTTATAACGCCTACTCGCGTCAACGCAAGAAAAACATCCCAGTTTTCAAGTGGTTTAGCGGCTACGCTAGTTTTGTGTAACATGGTTTGTGATTCGCGGTATTTCATGTAGGTATCCCACGAAGTCGGCTACAGTCCATAACAGTGACAGCTACGGCTGCGGATTTTCGCTGCGTCGGTTCGCGAAGTGAATTTTGGTTTTATGCAATTGAAAATTAAAATGCATTATTTTCCGCCGCCCCAAAGCCAAAAAGTTTCCTTTTATAGTAATTAAGGCGAATCTAAAGTTTTTTCTAAAAATTATTCGTAATAAGCGTGGCCAGTCCGAACCGATAATTACCGAAATATTTTTTATTCTAACAGTTAAATTTAGCTTTATTATCATGAAAAGTTAGTATTTATGTCGGGGGAAACAAAAAACATGTAAATAATATGCATGTTTCATTTTAATTTGTTTAAAATTAATTCACTTACGCAGTATCAGCCATTTTTATATTTATCGTTTTTATTTAACATTTCATAGACAATCAATCAATGCTGCCAATCATAGAAAAAATATTATTGCCTTATAAAACAATAATGTCCATGTCCTTACATGGAAAGAAAGGTATAAAACTTACAAGACACCATCTCTTTTTTCAAACCCGATTCCCATATAGAGACCAAAGACAAAAAAAAATTTAAATGAAAAGACAAATAACTTTGTTTACATCACTTTTATTTATACACAATCAACATGTTTCGTGAACGATGTTCACTTGTTTCGCTTTACGCGATCGCTAATTTCATCTCTATTTTTATACCTTCGATTTCAGTTGGTATCATAACGAACAACATGGTTGTGTTGTATTGTTTGCTGTAATGCCAATAAAACGTAGATATGAAAATAGAGATGAAAACATCGATCGCGTTAAGAAAAAAAAAATTTCTTTGGTCTCCATACAGGAATCGGTGTGAAAAAAGAGATGGTGTATAACGACCGTTATAATAATGATTACACATTCCCGTTAGACAAACCCTGCTTTGCCAAACAAACCATTTAAAATCTGGGATGTATATCTAAATGATGATGACATGCAGCTTTTGCAGCTTGAACCTCAATCCTTTAATATTAGGATTAATTCGAAGTAGGTACTTTTTTGTTTTTATTTTCATGAGAATTTATTTTATAAGATTGGTACTTTCGATAAATGTCATAATTGATTGTCTATTGGTTAAAAAAGGAATATTCCGTATTATCCGTGCAAATCCGTGTATCGAAATTCGACAACACAAAGGTTCCGTATTATCCGTGAGGTGAACTAAATTCACTTTTACCTAAAATTCAACTATTTACACCGGGGAAATGGAAAATACTTCATGTAATGGAAATTTCAATGTTTTATTTGCCCTCTCATAATAGAAAAAAATGTAAAGCTTTCAAATTAAATTATTTCTCTAACATCTATAACATTCCTAGTTCTAGTTTTACCTTTTACTCCGGTCCTACTTGAATGCCTGGAAAAGTATTCCTATCAAGTATTTTATACCAATTTATTTGTAACTAGCTGGTACCCGGCATGCGTTGCTATGCCATTTAATAAAGAAATTGTCCTTTCTCATTCGTCCCGTTCCCCTTCCGCCTCCCCTTCTTCTCCCCTTCCCCTCTCTAATTCCCACTCCGTCACCTCCACCTTCCCTCTCCCCACTCCATTCCCCCCCTTCAACCGACCCGCGAACGCCCCTCCCGAGTTCTCCTCCCCTCTCCCAGGTCCCCCTCCCCCCTCCCAGGTTCCCCTCCCCCTCCCTGGTTCCCCTCCCCCCTCCCTCCCGCTTTCCATACATTCAGTTTTCAAACAGCTCGCGTGCCACCAGTAACAATTTTTTTATACAAATTTCATAATGCCAGAGCTCAACAGAAGTCTTATACAAACCTTGTCCTGACAATTATGAACACACAAAAAAAAGAATTATCCAATTTGGTGCAGTGGTTCGAAAGTTATGCGCGTACATACATTTCGACTATTCATTTTTATTTATAAAATAAAGATGGGCCCGTCACACATATCGCTCGCCATACAATCCCATATAGACCCATCATGTCTAAGCAGATGAAGCGCAGATAAACCATAGACTATAGATATGCGAAAAAGGGTGAAATGCAGATTCTGCCAAAGTTTGGAAATTTAATAAAAAGGCACTTTCTAGATGAGAAAAGTGTGGAGAAGCTGAATAAAAAAAAAATTAAGGCGCGCTCGGCAAAATTGAGGGAGATACAGCCTGAAGGGGCTTTCAAACGCCTCCTTGTTCCCTTGATCAAATCCTTAACAAGGCTTTAATGGGGGGCGGGGGGGGGGGGGTAAGGTTTTAAAACTTTTCATTTTTTTCTGAATGTAAAATATGTCAGTATATTGAGTACTGTGCCGAAATTTCAAGTAAATCGGAGCAAACCTAACGATGGTAGAGCGTTTCAAGTGACTGGCCCTCACTTTTATTTCCCCAAGCAGATAGGTTGTGCGTGCTGAAGTTTGTGCAACATTTATATTTTAAACATATGTATATATAATTAAAAATAAAATGTAACAAATGCCAATATAAACCACACACGGCACCTTCAATCACTTCAGATACTAAGTAATGTTGCAACGAATAGAAAGAAAGAAAAGTAAAATACAACTATGTTTACATATTTGTTTTAATTATAGACTTTTTATTTATTATTTGTGCATGATGTGAACATTAGTTATTTATTGGGTTATAACCTAATTATTATAATTTGTTGTTTTCTTTAATGCGTGTACTTAATGTTATTAACCAGTAAATGTTCCTAATAAAAATAAAAATAAATATCTTGAAAGCTGACTTTTCCGAAACTTCGTTGCTCACTAATTGAAGCAAGTCATTTTTTCCCGGGACGCGGGGCCCCTAGCCGATGCGGGGCCCCTAGGCAGTTGCCTACTCTGCCTTAGGGCTAATCCGGTACTGAACGTCAGATTCCTTAAATAACTCTAAATCGACGTTTGATGCTCCTCTGGTATTAAATGTGGCCATATTATTAATGTCTAGAAGTGGAGGGTCTTTATTATAGACCGATTGAAAATGATCAGCATGCCCAGCCACACCCAAGTCACGAAATTCCTGATTACCTTTCATCATAGTGTGATCTAGACCAATCCGCAAAGTTTTTATGTTCTAGGTACACCTACCAAATCAATAAATTTTAGAGGCACACCAAAGAAAAAAACCAATGTTTATTTAATATTAATTATCAAAATCAATATAATATGAAAAGTTTTTTAAGGAAAAATGTGAACCCGCTTATAAGTACAGGCAATCAAAATTCGGAGCAATCGTTGATAATGTTGCTCTCATGTCTTCGTCGATGGTCCTCAGGAGTTCTCTTTTTTTATTTAATCGTAGTGAGAGTTGAAAACCCCACTTTGCGTAAGTTGGTTGTGGCAAATGGTAAGAGAATTGCAATAGCACACTTTGAAAGCATTGGATACCCATTTTTTATGTGCAGCCAAAAATGTGCTAGCTCTGTTTCGGAAAACTTTAGTTTTAATGTCCGATCAGATTTTAGCTCTGCGAATGCTACTTGAGAATGGATTCTTGATGGAAAATAAAAAAAAAAAAAAACTACTTGGTTTTAACTAGCATATTAGCGATCACGTAGCTTGCTTTTTGCTTCGTTTGATGTTTTGAAAGACGAACTAATGAGAGTCACCTGTTTCTTAGACTGGTCTTTCATACGTTGAAAAAAGGCTTTGTCATTTTGAGCCACCAATGGGATTTGGCGAGGCATACCAGCTATTGACCACGGTACACCATTGTGCCGCGGCACACACTTTGCGGAACATTGTTCTAGACCACCATCCTTCCGAAGGGATTTTATATAGTGCCAAAACATCTTGGGATCGTGGATGATATTTTCCTTGATTTCAGACACGTAGGTCCGATAGGCCACTCGAACCTCGCATCTAACGCTTGGAAAAAACTAAACAGATCGTATTCACTCTGAAGGCCTCCAGCTTTCCAACGCTTATGATGGGCGTGTTTGATCTCTATATTCGAGATGACTTCTCTCGAGAACCACTTTGAATACTTGCGACCACCACTGCCTGCAAGTTTTTTGGGAAAGCAAGAGTCAAATACTTCATAAATACAACTATAAAAATATTGCACCGCCTCATCTACTGTACAAAAAGTTCTGAGGTTTTGCCAGTTCATCCGGCTCATTGATTCATACTAGTTAATAGATTACCCTTGTTGAAATTCCATCCCCTTAAGATTTCACGCTCGAGGGTTGGGACTCTATTACTCATCGAGCTGCATTGAAATTCAATAGCCGGATGAAAACTGTTCTCGGGTACAAGTGGAAACTCACAGCGTCTTACCTCAAGATTGGCATTACACAGAACAAAGTCAAGGGTTCTGGAATTGAAATTTAGAATGTCATTACACTGCGAGAGGCCAAAATTACTCGCGCATAGAATATCCAAATCAGATTCGACCTTAGCAACTTCACGAGCGGAATGCAAATTAAAATCTCCCAGTATGATAACATTCTTTTGACCAATTGCATTGAAATTAGAATGTATCCTGTCAAAAAATTGCTTGATTGATTGTACCATGTGATGCAATTAGTTATCACAATATTATGATAATTGAATTGTTGTTGTCTAGGTGATTGCCTCGTCCTGTCTATGTCTGGCGGGCAAGTTGCGTGACGACCCCCTGAGGCTGCGGGACGTGGTAAACGTGTCCCGGGGGGCGCTCCACCGTGGAGCCGGGCCCCTCGAGCTGGGGGAAGAGTACTGGGGCCTGCGCTCCTCCCTCGCCACCGCCGAGCTGCTCATACTGAGGACTCTGGCCTTCAAACCTGACCCCCCGTCACCTGTGAGTTTGGACAATTTTTTAAATTAAAATAATTTTATACTTATTTAAACTCGATACTGGCTGTTCCTGTATTTAAAGTATTCTTCTTTTTAAGTTAGTTTGTTGAGGATTACCTCTACTCCAATTTTCATGGTGCACACTCCACTTCTCCCAGCTGCGTTCAGAGCTGCAAACATCGACAGTGATACTTAGTCACTCCAGCGGATTGGTGACCTTCTTCTCAGTTTGGCGAGCGACGTGTCCAAAGTATCTTCAAATTCATTGTAGGCAGATAGTTGAAAACCTATTGTGGATGGCCAGCTCTTCCAGAATGGACACATTTGTTCATCCGGCTGTCCATGAGAATTTTTCTCCAGTACCACATTTATCCGCTTATTATCCGAGGGTATCTATCCGCTTTCTTTCACTGGCTCTAAGTGTCCATGTTTACAAAGTTTGTTGTGAAAGAAACAAGATGACCTTCGCTCCCCATAAGACCAAGGGCCTCCTGATGAAGGGCCGTCTCAGTAGAGAAAGAAATCCTACCATCAGAATTGGAGATTCTAACATCCGGTTTTTTGAAACAGTGAAATACTTAGGCGTCACACTAGATCGATCGTCCTCTTTTCTGGCTCACGTCAAAGAAGTATCCAGCAAGGCTCAGGCTCTCTTCTTGAAGCTGAGGAGACTCTCCACAGCTGAGTGGGGATTGCGTAATCCGGTTCTGCGAACGCTATATAGGTGCGTATACGTGGCGCAAGTCTCGTATGCCGCCTCTGTGTGGGAACACCGCCTGGACAACTCGCTCATTCTCTTAGCTCTCAAGCGAGGCCAACGAACCCCCTTGCTGGCACTCTCTGGTGCGTATAGAACCGTGGCTTCGGACGCTTTACCCGTTTTGGCTGGCATTTTGCCAATCGATCTAGAAATCAGGGAAGTGCTTACCAAGCAGAAGTTAACCAAAGGAACCCCGGCCACTCACCTAGGCGTTGTTCTGACACCGGGCGGGCCGGGGACTCTCCCTGGGCTGCTTCGTGAAATGAGGGATCTGTCGCTCCAAGAGTGGCAGATCCGTTGGGATAGATCGAATTTGGGAAGATGGACCTTCTCCTTCTTCCCATCAGTTAAAATCAGAATGGAAGGGGCTTATCTCAGACTGGATCATCACATTACCCAGCTTCTGTCCGGGCATGGGGAATTCAGGGGGAGACTTCACACCCTCTCCCTGTCCCCCCACCCCAACTGCGCATGCGGATCCACCAACCAGTCAGCCGAGCACATTCTGTGGCACTGCGAGATCTTGACGGATGCCAGAGAGGAAATGCTCGATGGTTTGGACGTACCTATCAGACCAGTGTGGAACACTGATCTGGTATCGAACAAGAAGAACTTCGAGTGCCTGAGGAAGTTTACAAGGATCTGGGTTGAGAGATGGCCTGAGCTTAGAGTCGCTGATTAGTAGATTTTGACACCAGGTGTACTTGTTCCTGACTTACCACGGACTTTCTTTGCTTCTTCTCTACGACCAATATTGCCCAGGATGTACAGTATTTATGTTTTCTTTCATGTTTATTTGTTTTTCATGCCCTGCGTCATTGAACGCTCATGTTTTTATTTCAGGTACTTGGTTTAATGCCTTACACTTTTATGTTATTTTGTAACATATACTTTAGTTATGATTACTTTTTTAGTTTTTTTAGTAACGATTATTTTTTTTTAGTTATGATTACCGCGTAGAACTGAACTCAGTTGTTTGTTCTGTGCCGTCCTTCTCCCCATATAAGGGGTTGGACCCTGGACCGAGTCCCCGCCTACTGACCATGGACGGTCTTATGGAACCGGTCTGGTGGAGTTGCACCTGTCTGCCGCGCCACCCCCCGTGACATGAAGGGCTGGGGAGAAGGCTGAACGGCATCCGAAAGCTCTCCGTCCCGCCTCCGGCGAACCGACGCTTTTTTCCCTAGGGTCTTCTTCTATGATTTCCAGTTACTTTCGTCTAGGCACCACCGGCTAGCTGGCTTAAGGACGACGCCGCCGGTTAACGGGAGGCCGGACAATTAGCCTTCTTCATTCTCTCGGGTACTGCCGGTAGTCAGGTTGCGGTGACACCAGTTCTACTCTGTATATATATATTATTTTTCTTTTGTTTATTTTTTCTTTTATGTACAGTGCCCGGTGCTGCCCACCGGATTGTGTGTGGTCTTTCGCTGTCATGAGCTGATTACTCATGACGGCTGCTGTCATTTTAGATTACTTTATTTTTTATTTTTTGTTGATGTTACTAACAACTTGTTTGACTGTCCATGAGGCTCACTGCTTTTGCATTGACACCTCCATGGGCTTTAGAATTGTAGAGATTGACCATTACAGTACAGTCCTGTAGGCGCGTCCGCATACCGCTACCTAACACAGTATGAGGGGACATTGAAGGTCTAGATTCGTTACATTAAATGTAGAGTCGTTTATTCAAAAAAATTAGATTCTTGCGAGAACTCCGAAGGGGCGACCATAAGTTGCCTATACCGGGGTGGGACAGTGGTGGGTACTTCAATGTCCATGTTTCCAGACATTTTCATATAGAAATATGTGGAAAATCAGCATCCGGACGAGTCTCATCTTAGTGATCTTCGTTATGCCTCTGTCCCTCTCTCCCTCTGTCTTTTACATTTTGCTCATGCAAATCCTTCTTTTCACTTCTGTTTTACAACCTCCTTTATCACTAATAGATGAGCCTAAGTATAAGAAGTCGTTGACCATTTCCAAGTTGGCAAGAGCATTATTTGATTGGACTGTCTTTAATGCAGGTGTAACTCCATTAATGGAGGACTGAATGCCGTTGGCGCTAATAAAAAACTGTCAAAAGAAGCGAAGTCCACAATGGAGTGCTAGTACCTACCCTGATGTATGGCAGTGAGGCATGGAACTGACAGAGGAAGGATGAAAGAAGACTGAATGCTGTTGAAATGGGATCCCTCAGGCATATGTGCGGTAAAACCATATATGATCGTGTGAGAAATGTGGAGATCTGCAAAGAATGCAAGGCTGATGTAAGCGTAATGAGAAAGATTAAGAAAGGGACCCTCAGATGGTTTGGTCATGTAGAGCGAATGAACGAAGAAAGTAAGAAGAATGTATGATGCAAATGTGAATGGTAGAAGAAATCGGGGAAGCCCGAGGAAGACATGGCACGATCAAGTGAATCAGATGCTTTAGACGGGTTAAGTTAAGAGTCAGAATAATAGAAGAGTATATACGAGACGATGTACGAATGAGGCAAAGAGTGTGTGCCAAGACCAAGTTATTTGGCGGTCCGTCAGCAGCTTTAGCCAACCTTTTAGACAGCCATGCAGCATCCATCATCAGGGCAGGGACACTGACCGAATCATTGGCTAAAAGAGGAGGAAGAGCAATAGGGCATAATACCCAAAGAGTACTATTAAAATGTCAAAGTTTTGGTATTTTTTGTCTCTAGGAGTGACTACAATGCCTTTAGGTAAGAATATTATGCAGAATGAAGACAGTATTTTGTTGTTGCAGCACCGCTACCTACTGCACTACCTGCGTTCCCTGCAGGGCTGGTTCCCCGAGGCGGAGTGGCGCGCCTCTCCTGTGGCCCGCACCGCGCTGGCCTTCCTGCAGGACTTCCACCACTCGCCCGCCGTGCTAGACTACCGGCCCGCGCACACGGCCGCCGCCTGTCTCAGCCTGGCGTTACACTCGCTCGGCGTACTCGTGCCTCTCACCAACAGTCTGGACGATGATTCTGCCTGGTATTCTGTGAGTATTTATTTATCAGTATCAACTATTCGTGTTCTGCTCCTCTCTGCCGAGGTTCTCGTTGGTGTGAAACTAATAATACTACTTTCTCTATGTAGGCGCATTTAAAATCAAAATATAACCACTCGTTGAAAATTACAGCTAGTTGCTGTCGACACCCAACGGCTATTGGACCAAAATTTGCATCAATTGCTGGATGTAATAATTTATTTATAACTGTGTATGAAGATTATTCAACACAACGCAGTCAACTCTAATTAACTATAATTTGCCAAAATACGTAAAAGAAAGTATTTAGCGGAGAAGATGTGAATTGAGGTTAGAAAAAAAATTCCTTGGCAGCGACGAATACCCTACATTTATTATTATTATATTTTTTTAATGCTTATAAAGATAAAGAACAATATTACTTACTGTCTTCGGTGCTAGTCAGTTGACATTGTATTAATTCCACAATTGCAGGTGAAAAACGTTTAGTATATTTGGGGTAGCGTCGTGTACGGAAAACAGCTTTAACCGTTATAGTGCTACCCAGAGATATATCTCTGCAATATTTAATGAGTGTTTTCGGTCCTCGGGAGAGCGCGTGTTCAATTTCAGCGTGGTATTTTGCAGTTGGCGCGTGTCTAGATAACTGTGTTTATTATTTGTCCTGTGAAATTAATGTTAGTTCTATTGCGGATGATCAGGATCTATCAAATGACGGGCACTATGGACGATGAGACCTTTGTTCTGAGAAATGGAAGCAGTGACGACGGATGTGACATTATTGCACATCGCAATGCACAGTTCCAACCTCATATGCGCTCGCTTGCTGTAAAAAGTGATTACATGGACTTTGAATGTGTAGTTTTTTATTAGAAGCATACGATATTATCCTTTACTAGTATAATTGAGAAAGAATCGTTGAAATTGATTGATATTTGTCTTAGGTTATTGCATTTTTATTGAACACCATGCTTTTTATCTATATACATATTGCAAAATAAGTATAACACTAAAACGGTTAAAAATAGCTACTTGTGGTTGTGTCACAATCACATAGCTTGTCATTGTCTTGCACATCTCCATGTATGATGGGCCTAACAGTAGGTATATAGTTTGTGAATAATATTATTAAGTGTCGACCGAGACAGGTTTTTCGTTCTCGGCTGAGACCGAGAATAAATTAAAGTCTCGGCCGAGACCGAGAATAGATAAATTGAGAAAAAAATGAAAATGCGCTATTTTTGCATAATATAGTATATTTAAGAATGTAATAATAATTTGTTTTAAAGTGCCGCATCCGCGCTCAAAAAGAAGAAGATGGAGAGATATGTAATTATGAATGTTAGAAAAGCGCACTAATATTTAAAGCGATAAAATCAATCTCGTGGAAGGTATCTTAAAATTTATTTAAAGAAACATTGTGAAATTTTTCATAATTATAACTTTTAAAATAACTGAAATAAACGTGTTTAAATAATTTTAATTAAAATAATTTTCGGAGCATACTTTGCGATTTTTTCTATCAAGGGAATTGCAAATAGTTTGTGTTTCGGCGTGGAACGCGTCTAGATTTTATCTTCAAAAATAACATATATTTTTTTTTAAGAGCTTAAAAACTTCAAATCTTTAAGGGAAGTATGTGAGAAATCGGTAGAAATTCGGGTAGCGGCGGCTAAAATAGTTTTAATAATCAAAATTGAACAACATGGTGTTGTAGCACATAAAAAGCAATTTTCTGTGTTTTCACCAATTGTCTGTTTACAAAAGTAGTGAAATGAACGAAAGGCATGACGCAGTGGCGGTAAGTAAAACCCCCCTCGCTGCCAGCCGACCAATCACAATCGACAGCTCTCTCACGCACTGACACCAAGTGACGAATGTGGACACGCGCGGTTGATTTGAATCCCATTATCCTATAGAGAACCATGACAGAGTTCTCGGTAGAATTAGGTATGTGAGAAATCGGTAGAAATTCGGGTAGCGGCGGCTAAAATAGTTTTAATAATCAAAATTGAACAACATGGTGTTGTAGCACATAAAAAGCAATTTTCTGTGTTTTCACCAATTGTCTGTTTACAAAAGTAGTGAAATGAACGAAAGGCATGACGCAGTGGCGGTAAGTAAAACCCCCCTCGCTGCCAGCCGACCAATCACAATCGACAGCTCTCTCACGCACTGACACCAAGTGACGAATGTGGACACGCGCGGTTGATTTGAATCCCATTATCCTATAGAGAACCATGACAGAGTTCTCGGTAGAATTTGTTGCCGAGAATGCCGACACCGAGATCTTGGTCGACCCTTAGATATTATGCATGATTTGCAACGGTTTTTTGGTTCTTATTAGATGTCTTTGTGGATTCTCCTATCCAATGTGTAGCGCCTATCATCAAGCTATAATGCCGGTGGCAAGACATACTCAATTGTTTTTTGAGCAATAGATATTTAAATGCCGGAAGATCTTACAATTATGGGGATGTTTTTTGGGGAACTATTTAGTAATCCATTTATCATATTATTTGTTTTAGGTATTCACCAAAGATCTGTCAAAGGAGAAGAACTGGGAAATAATGGAGAAGATAATGCAAGTCTATAATGGCGATCAGGAACTTCCGTAAAATATAAGGATCAAACTTATTCCAAATAGAATATCTATAATAATAATTATCTTAATGTTTGTGTAACTTTTACTATAGAAATGACCTATGTATTGTTAATGAAAAGGATAATTAAACATTTTTTGTGGTTTCACTGATTGAACATTCTGTGTTTGATGTTAAAAAAAATTTAAGACAAAACATTCCCAGGTTAGGAATAACCTGAAAATGTTGCTCATGCAATAACGGAGGACGACAGCAGAGAATTGAACCCATGATGCCGGGTTTGAATATTTTTGTGTTAATTTTGGTCAGATTTTTGATGCGGGTATGGGTACTGCCATTTATTGGATAACCAACACCCCTGCCGTAGGTTAACCCGAGTGGTTTGGGTTTTGATGACTCAGCAGGGGCATCTGGGTTCATGGGGTGAGGTTTGTCTAGGTCTTGGCGGCATATGCATTTGCCCACCTACTGCGTGGCAGGCCGGATCGGGAGAGACTGGTTGAGGGAGACCTTTTTATCTCTCCAGCTGCACTCTCTCGATCCATTGTCTTGGACATCCTGGACACACAAATATATATCATATATATTTCTTAATATTTAAAAAAAAAAAGAAAGACAAACATTCCCGGGTTACAAATAACCCAACAATGTGAAAATCTCCCACTACCACCACAGTAAATGGAAAATGTTGCTCGTGTCGTGATGGAGGACTTAGTCAGCCGAGGAATCTAACACACAACGCCCGGGTGGAACCCAAATGCCATGCCCACTCAACCACTGACCGGCAGATTCCTACCTCTCATACCTTTTTCCTTCCAGAACTTCCTCTTCTTCCTTTCCCTAAAAAGACCCTCCACACAGCATCCCCAAAGATGACATAGGCCCTGAGGAAGATTGTTTTCCGCAAGGCCTCCTGTGTAAAAAAAAAACACAAACCTCACAATTGTGCGATAAAAACCAAACACAAACATCATAATCGTGTGATAAATGTATGTTTGTCGAGTATGTTCATTTGATTAGTGGTCGAACAGTTTAAAGTGCAGGGTTCAAACCAGGGAGAAATTCATAAAAATATTACGCATTTCCGTATAAATCAATCTTTCGCAGCCGGCCGTTTAATGTCAATTCGTAAATATGCAAAATGTATTCATGTAAGTCGAGATTTCACTGCCGACTTCAGTCTCAGCCGGCCCTATAAATTCAGATATTAGTATATTGGAAAAAATACGACATTCCAGTGTAAATCACTTCAGATTTACAAAATAATACTACGAAGGACAATGTATATAACCGTGTAAACCTACATTTTACGGCGCCTTGCCGCCACGTCAGATTCATATTTACGAAATTAATTCTTTTTCACAAAAATCGAATTTATACGAATTACAGTGAAATCCTCCTAAGAAGTTTTCCAAGGGACCGGAAAAACAAACTTCTTAAGCAGGAAAACCTTAGGGAACGTACCCATACTACGTGACACGTTTGAAGGGGGGGGTCTTCAAAATGTCACGCTTGGTACAAATGAGCGGCTGGTTGCTTAGGTTTTTGGTCACCGGGGGGGCGTTAAAAATTGCAAAAAGTTGGTCACGTAGTATGGGTACGTTCCCTTATATGTGGGAAAAATTGGGCCAATATCGGGCCGAGGGACCGAAAAAACCAAAAATTTTAGGAGGGTTTCCACTGTAAATGAACAAATTTTCATGCGCGAACAAAAATAAATTTTAAATTATGAATAAAAAACATTTTGTATGTGTAAGAGAGGTTTTGGGGTGGCACACCTGCTTCCTGTGAATGTAAGAGCGAGACAAGAGATCTCGATATAAAAGGAGATGAATGCATCTCCTCACTCTCTTTCCCTACTGCCAGCTCATTAGTTAGGACGTTACAGTAGCCTGTGTGTTACAATAAATGTTCATCTCGCCAATCGTATATCATTATTAAGACCAAGCCTACACTCCGAAGTCTGTAAATAACAATATGAAAAAAAAAATTCTGGACCTGTGGAACAACGAGCTATGAAGATGAAAACCCTACAATTAGAGATGGTCAATATACCTGTCCCGGGTAGTTTGTTGTTACTGGAAAAAGCTGTTTCTAACCAGAGATTTGCTTAGGCAAAGGTAAACTGGGATAGTCAGGGGGTTCCGGCAAGGGAATCAATTGAAATTGAAATAAAAGACGAGTGAATAAATCTACAAACAAACATAATTTTATTTATAATTTCACAATACATAATATATTATTTTGTTATAAATAGTTGGGAGGTGTAAGCTCATTACGTGGGGAAGCAGCTTAGGGAATCAATGACTGCAACTGCATACTAAATAAACTGTGCAAAACACTCAAGTACACGAGTAGATCTAGTACTTCTGTGAGCCATTCACTTCAATGCAAAACCAATGTAACCAACATGCACACCATTACCACAATACGTACTACCTCGATACTCGATATGCATTCTTTATAATTAGTCACATCGATTAGGAGGTTAGGTTGTAACAGCGACAATTACACCGGCACTGGCTCTAGCACTGTACCCAATGGAGGAAACTCAAATATTCATTTCCTTATAAGCTATCACATTTATGATTTGATATGGCAACATATATGAAGTAGACTATGAAGGGAAACTATATTAGGCTTCAGCATTGATTGGTAACACAACATGAAGATGTAATACACATTCGTTTGGAATCAATAAACCTACGGAAGAGTCCTTAAGTATTGCCCCAAGAGTATTGCAGAAGGATTTGCCCACAGTTTGCGTCATCTATGTACAGTCATATTGCACAATAATTAACATTGCAAGCAACCAATTACAGGTAGTGTTATATTAGTTCGCCTGTCGCCAACAGAACTCTATTACTGTATATAAATAATGATGCAAATAATTTGTATATTTTAATTGGTTATAAATACATTTGTATTAGCCTACTAATAGAAAAGAAACTAAATGGCATCCGAATGTATGTTAGTGAGAGCAGCACCTCACGTATGTGTGTATATATATATATATGTATATATGAATGAATAGCATCTTGCTTATGGCACCACTCGCTCGCAGGTGTATAACTCATTAAACACTAATAAAGGTCCAATACGACCAGTGCCCGCACTGGAGTTAACTTGGCTCGGAGCAACTCTGTCCTAATATTTCCTTTGCACTTACTTTAATCAAAAAGACAAAACATAACACCACTATAATAAATAAAATACTGATATCTTGGATAAGGAATGAACACAAGGAAAGGAGAAGAGTAGGTAATGTACGAGTAAGTTGAAGATAAATGATCAAGACCTCCACGTGCAGGTATGATAATGGGATAATGGCCACTTCAACACTGCCACAGGCAATACTATCTCCGTATTTCTTATATTATTTATATCTATACCTTAATTTAATAAGAAAACATTTAGTTCACGCACAATTTTACTTCTTTCTCGTATATCATTATATAGATTGTGGAATTAGACGAAGTAAGGGGGAAATGATTCTTTACATTGTTTTACAAAGTAAAATGTTGCCATTTAATATAACACTATCTCTCGCGCGCGCTCGCTCTCTCTCTTGTACCCTGTCAGAATCCTCAGGACTTCTCAGAGAACTTGCTTGTGCTCTGAACCCACTCTCCCGTTCCATTCAACCGACTATTGGGAGTTGGTACACACCACTTACCTTAGAGACTCTAGGGATCACACACGGCCTAAGGAGTAGGAAAAGCTACGATATTATTTCAATTGCGATAAAGGAGTAAAGTCCAACATACAAAAAATAATTTCAATATAAAATTGGTCCAAAACTAAAATAGTATAAGATTCCATACGAAGCGAATGAATACATTAGCTTCATAATATAATGAGATTAGTGAAAATAACCAGTGGACAGATCAACTACAATACGATTCTACACAATAAAACAATAGACAATAACAATTCAAAATAGATACATACATATATAATATATTGTTGAGACATTCTGTGCTTTATGATTAATAATATTGTTAATCATTTAGTAAAATATTATTCAAATTATTCATAATTTTAATATTACTATTGATACCCATTACGCTGTGGCGAAAGAAAGGTGTGGAACTAATTACATATTAATAACAAATTAAAAATAAATACATCCAAATATTCCAAACAAAACAAGGAAACACATTTTTGGCCGTTGTAAAACAGTTTCAAACACAACTGCCTTATTTACTTTAAAAGAAGATGTTGCGTTTCCTATTTTTGGTACATTTTTGAACACAGACAATAAAGCTCTTTTGTTTGAAAACTTTTTAGATTCGTTTGGCCGAATAAGATGATGAGATTAGAAGAGTGATAAAGCCTTTTTTACACCATCCCTTTTCAGGAAGCTAGCTTTTTACTTATTCACTTTATTAGAAATAACTTATTGAAGACAATATTAACAACTCTCAACGAAACATGAAAAGACAGTTGTGTCTTTTTCTATTTCACTAAGAGTTGTTAGTATGATCTTCTTCATTGATCAAATACTTTTAACTTGTTTTAAATTCAAGGCTTTGTCACTAAACATAATATAACCTAAAGGAGAGAAGATCAGAAAGGGAAAAGATTCATGAAGAGATATTAACAATGAGTGAAAGAAAACAATGACTAGACTCGAGATTCATAAACAAAATAATATAAATAAAAATTAAAAACGTGGAATAATGAACATTCAAGATATTGCGTAATAATAAACAATGATTCGTAGTTAAATATTTAAAAATCCAAAGCAGGATAACACGTAAACAATATCAATAAGTGGTTTCAGGTTCTAACAACGGGATCACTTCCACCAGACATATTATGGCAAACAAACTACACAATTAATTCATAGAGCAATACCGACTGGCATATTCGTACAGCTAAATACTTTGCTATTAAACATTCATTCAGAAATCAGAAAGAAACTAGGATTAGATACAGAATGAAATGAAAGGAAATAATAATAACAAACCCAAACATGTACATATATCATTCGGACAGACAGATTTGTGCTTCAACCACCATCATTTAGTCGGTTTTTAATACAGTTGATGGAGAAAATAAATACTAAATGACCTACTTGCATTGATATAAGAGTAAACATATGATTATTGCCTTTGTCTAGTCAATATGTAGTAGTCCTGGGTCGATCAATCGTTTTACACGACCCGGGTCGCTCACAACACACTGGCGTCACGAGCGGGTCGCGAAGACCCACTCTTTTCTCGACACAAAATATGAAACTCGATTACGCTTCACCCAGCTACTTTCTACTACCTGAGTCGAGAGAGTGGGTGGCGAAACCCGGGTGTTGACAACCCGTTTGCTCTCTCATACATCTATCTATCGTCGCTCGCCCCGCCACATCCGCACCCGAAACCCAGATTGCATTAGTAGAGCGGTTGCGAGAAGTGGGTCGCGAGACCCGGGTGCTGACGAAAAAATGACCTGCCCGCTCTTTGGTGGTCCGTGAGCGGGTTTCAATGAGCGGGTTATTCACGACCGACCCAAGACTGATATGAAGACTGGACTATTATAATACGACTTTATTCAATTTCTCTACCAATTTGACGTCAATTGATGTTACAATAATCCTCAATATTTCTTCCAGGCAACAGGCGAATCTGATGCACTCTACTATACCAATGCCTACAAACTTATAAAGCTTTAGTTTTGTCTTTTTAAAATATTTTACATAATTCACAGTAAATAACACAGTATTATTATTTGTTGTGTAACATCTTTTGATTGTGTCTACTACAATGCTAACATTGTATTGGATAAATTATGGCATTCGACAGCGGATAGAGTAACTAATTGATAATATTTCAGAACTATGTGAGATTCTACAATTCTAACAGCGTGTAAAACAGATTACCCTCTACAAACATACAGAATTTTCAGAACTCGGGTAAATTAATGACAAGAAACATCTAACTTATGAATTTACCACCGGGGAAACAAACCATTTTAATTAAGGTATTGTGATAAATGTACAGATACATTTTTAAATAACCACACACATTAATAAAATTAAAGCATTGTATACTTGTGTGTTATAACTCCCTTCAATTCAAATAGAATAAAATAAAAATGGCCAGTGTAGAATTTAAACACCTAAAAATAATATTTTTTTTGTTGCTCATACGTATTTAAGGGAAATCTGAAAAATTGCAGGGAGCTAAACATACAAAAACCCAATATTGTAAATAAAAATATTTTTTATAGAAACAAACCAATAAAGTATATTGGTAATCAACGTACGAAGGAATTTACACTTTATGTACTTTAGTTAAGTAGTTTTAGACTTCATCTCAAGTAAAACCTGTATAAAAAATGTTATATTTGTTCTTAGTGAAAAGTAAGTTAGTTTTATTAGTACGTAGAAAAATTTACATAGCCTTCTTTCTTAGTTTAAGTCAGTAGGGTACTTGACTGCACAATAATAACAGTCACATTGATCAACAGCAATTATTTATTCATCGGCCGTAATGAGAGAATAAGAGAAATACGATCCACGTATTTCAAAATTGAAAAAAAAAAATGATTTCATAAAAAATAACAACTTTCAATTAGAATAAATATGTACGCAATGATAGTGATACCGCATCCTGCGGGGGTAGAAAGGTGTACGCATAAAGGGCAAACACAAACTCTTTGGTCAATAATTGTAAAGTAAAGTGGATAGTTTACGTACGCATGTGGACGCTAATCAAGTTGGTAAGATGAAATCTGAAGCGAAAAAGATTACCGATTAAGGTTCTGTAAGACAACATTTAAATTACAAATAACAATACAAATTTAGCCGTTTTCATTCGGGCCGGAAGTCACAACTATTTTTGAATTGCTTTTGGATCATGTACAACAATATACACAAGTAAACATACCGGCTAAAATGTCTTTGTAGACCAATCGGAGATTAATGTACACCGGAGGGAAGCGTAAACATAGATGAACTTCTTAAATATTGTCGGCGGGGCAGGGGTTAGGGGGAGGGGGAGGGGTGAATGCAGAGCTGAGGGAACCACTTCATCGGATGTCCTCCACATTGGTCTTGGAGCCAAATATCTTCACCAGCTGATCCTCGTAGTCGTCGATGTTGCGCTTCATGATCTGCATGCACGGGCCCAGCAGACGCTCGAACGTCTCCACATCCAAGACTGGAATTACCCACATTATTATTACATTGAAACATTGACACAGTTGCAATGATTTTGTGAGAAATGAAGAAGGAAATGAAATTTTGCATCGGCGACAATGAACAGAAAATGTCAAAATACTAGCAAATTTTTAATCATCTGTTTTTTTGTTTTGCATAAATAAATGACCTACGAATGAACTATGAAATTTTACTTCCAAAGGACACATGACAGGATTCAGTATTTGAAAAACATATACGGACAAAATGTCCACCTGCTCATCCAGTTATTTTAATTCATTCCCTTCCTCCTTTCTGTTACTTTTAAATTAGGTTTTTTTTTCCGAATTTGACAATCAACATCGAAATGATGGGTGTGAACAATAGTTAGGTACTTTTAAACAATCAACCCCCTAGAAATGACAAATAATAATTATGTACTTTTAAACACTTAACCTCTTAGAAATGACAACTAATATTTAGGTACTTTTCGACAATCAACCTCTTAGAAATGACTGAACAAGTAATAGTTAGGTACTTTGCAATCAACCTCCTAGAAATGACGGGAGTGAACAAGTAATAAGGTACTTTTAAACAATCAACCCCTTAGAAATGACAAGTAATATTTAGGTATTTTTAAACAAGCAATCTCTTAGATATGACAAGTAATATTTAGGTACTTTTCGACAATCAACCTCTTAGAAATGAGGGGTATGAACGAATAGTAGACAGGTACTCACATGCGACTTTAGTAGTTCCTTCAGAGTAGGCAGAGGCAGCGCGAGGACGATGGGTGACCAGAGCCAGCTCTCCAAAGTACCCTCCCTTTCCTGCAATACAACATTTATTAGTGAACCTATTATCTTGCCTAATATTTACATACAAATATCTATCAAAGAATTGATAAGTACGCAGAAAACCTACTGGGAGAGTATCAGGCAGGCTTCCGCACCGGTAGATCCACAACAGACCAACTGTTCACCGTCAGGCAGATCTTGGCAAAGTGCTGGGAGTTTGATATATACATACACCAACTATTCATAGATTTCAAGCAAGCATATGATAGCATAGATCGGGAGTGTCTATATGACATACTACTTCAATTCCAGATTCCACCTAAATTGGTTAGGCTCATCAAAGCCACAATGTCAGACTCAAGATGTCAGGTCAAAATAGATGGGGAACTGTAGGAAGAATTCACAGTATCGCAGGGACTAAAACAGGGGGATGGTCTGGCTCCCACTCTCTTCAACATTGTGCTCGAACATGTAATAAGAAAAACGCTAATAGACACTGGCTCCAATATTTGTTTCAAGAGCAGTCAAGTTGTCAGATATGCGGATGACATTAACATTGTCGGAAGATCAATTTCAGCCATTAAGGAGGTCTTCGATCCTTTAGAAACAGCGGCACGGGAAGTAGGACTGCAGGTTAATGTCAACAAAACGAAAATGATGATACAGAGCAGGAACCCTTCACACAGAAGAAGAAGTAGTGCACAATTCAAAGACAACTACTTATACGAAGTGGTCGACCAATTTGCCTACCTGGGCTCCAGTCTGACAGAGAATAATGAGGATCCAGCAGAAATCAGAAGGAGAATCACAGCAGCCAACAAAACATACTTCTCTTTGCTGCCAGTGTTTAAGTCACGTAGTGTCCACAGAAAAACCAAAATAACCATATATAAGACCATTGTTAGAACTGTATTGGCATATGGATGTGAGGCGCTGACACTGACGGTAAAGATGGCTGAAATGCTGGATACTTTTGAAAGAAAAGTGCTGAGAAGAATATGTGGACCCGTGAAAGAGGGTGAACAGTGGCGCATCCGGCACAATACAGAATTGTATGATATATATAAGGCACCTAACATCTCAACACATATGAGACTCCTCAGGCTGAGATGGGCTGGGCATGTACAGAGAATGCCGGATACACGAGTCCCAAAAAGAATTTTGACTGGACACCCAGGTGGAAAGAGAAAAGTGGGAAGACCCAGACTGAGGTGGGAAGACGAAGTAAGAGGGGATGCAGCACAGCTTCTCCAGGTACCAAATTGGAAGTCAGCCGCTGAGGACAGGAGGAGTTGGAGGCGACTGTTGCAGGAGGCCAAAGCTCGATATGGGCTGTAGCGCCATCGAAGAAGAAGAAGATCTATCTATATATGTATAAAAGACTGCTTCCTATCTCCTTGTATTTTGTTTGGAAGAATATTTTATCAAAAGGAAACTTACACTTTGGCACTGGAGATGCGCAAATTGTTCTTTTTTTGTAATGATTTGTACCGAAGTGAAAACAATTTTTTGTAATGTAATAAAAAAAATGTGCATTTTTTACACATAAAATGTCACTAAATGGCCCAACATTGACTTAATTCCATTGACATAGAATCCTATTCAAAAGTAGGTTATAATTATGCACAATACTTTTATGGTTATTTTGAAAGATACATCAGTTTAACCCCTGGTTGGCCAGAGCCGCGCGGATGCGCGCGGAACAATGGTCGAAATTCTGATTTTGAAAAATTTGATTTTGACCCTTATTTATAAAGAAACTGTACCAAGGAAAAGGTATAAAAGGATATTTAAATCTAAAGTCGGGAAGGTCATTTCCGCGCGATTTTTCCAAATACGCCTGGCAAATGACAGGTTAAAACAAATCCGTTTTCTCATATGTGTTTCTTGTTTTCGCTCGCCTGAAGTGCGATTTTAACCCTTATGTATAAAGAAAATTTATGAAGAACAAGATCAGAATCTTTTGCGTCAATATCAATCTAGGACCTAGGTACTATTTGATTATTGTAGCTACAATAATCAAATAGTAGCAATGTAGCTTCATTGGATAACCAACACCTCTGCCACCCCAAGTGGTTCGCTACGTTTGGTGATTTAGCAGGGGTGCCCAGGTTTACGGGGTGAGGTTTGTCTAGGTCTTGGAGGCGGATGACCAGGATATACTGAACCCCAGATTCCTACCCACCCCTTAAACCCTTTTCCTTCCCAGAACTTTCCTCTCCTTTATTTCCTTACAAAAACCTCCACACGGCAGGCCCTGAGGGAAATTATTTTCCTCAGGGCCTCCTGTGTGGAGCTCACGTAAAAAACAATTTTTTTTAAAAAATAACTCATCCAAGTAATTTTCGCGCAGTTTTTCAAAATATCATCCAAAGTTTAATAGGTTAAGAGAAAGATAAAAGTACTGACCGATGCGGTTGATCTCCACTTCTTGTCCGTCTTCCCTGGTGAGAGTGATGCGCACGGTGCCCTCCTCGACGAAGTACATCCCGTCTGCCGTGTCCCCTTGTCGGATGATTTTCTCCTGATCCTGCAGTTGGCGCGGTACCAGCGCATCGGCCAGGTTGGCCCTCTCGTACGGCTGCAGCGCCTTCAGCATGGGCACCTGGTCCAGCAGCTGCTCGTACATCTTGCGCTTGCGGAAGGCGGACTTGAGCAGGATGCGGCGGAAGGTCTGGCGGTCCATGGCCCACAGCGCACCCGTGGACTGGGCGCGCACAGTGGCCGCGCGGGGCATGTTGTACATGAGCGCCAGCTCTCCGAAGCTGCCGGCGCCGTCGTAGGTGTGCACCGAGCGATCCTCCCCGTCTGGTCCGCGCACCAGCACGTTGAATTGTCCGCTGTGGAAATACTCATCATGTTATCGATGCATTCACTTTACAACAAGAAAGCAGTATGCCACACATCTTCAGGTTGATAACATTATAACACCTTCAGGGCCTTTAACCAGCCAGAGGCCGAAAATCCACTTTTCATCGAAAGATGTTCTTACGATCGTACAGGTCGCTTCCAACAAGAAAGACTAATTATTCTCCATACCAGCTTTTAAAAATTATAATTCAATATCGATTTTATTTCATTCCAAATTTGCTTTAATTTATATCTACATCCAAAAATGCTGAAAGGCGTGATGATAAGACTATTAAAATTATGTACTTTTGTAATTATTTTTTGATCATAATTATTTATCATTTTTCAATGATGTCTAAGCAAAATAAGAATGTAAAAAAATCTTAAATATATTAATTTTAAATATCGTAAATACATAGACAAAATAGAGAAATTTTCGTCATAATAAGCGTTCAGATATATTTTTTAATGATTTTATTTGAACTAAAATTAAAATTTTGAAACATGCGTTTACTAGGTCCCATATTGATTTACAATAATTTACGATTACTGACATGAAATATGTCTTTTAAAATAAGATTTTTCATTTGAAAATTTAACAAATCTGCCAACAACCTATAGTAAATCCTTAGTATACTAAAAATTAACATTTTTTTTCAAAATTTAAAACATGCGTTTACTAGATAAAAGAACAATCTTTCGAAATCAATTTATAATTTATTGTGGAAAAGAGTCAATACGTCTAAAATTTGATTTGAAAATGACATATTTCCGGTTATCTCTTATACCCTCTGCAGATTTGCAACCTTGTGAGCTTAATCCCCTTGAGGTGATATTTCATAAAAATGATGCCATATAAATTGAAGACCTTGGGGTGAAAAACTGTGGGGTTTTCATAATTTTTTTTTTGGTTGTTTGTCTGTGGGTCCATGCAACGGTTCTTGTTAAATATTAAAAAAAAAAATCGTATACCCCTTCAAATTGACTGTCAATAATTGGGAAAGTTCTAGCTAGATTCATTTGCGAGTATGGCTGATGGAACCGCCTTGATTTCGGTGCGCTGAGGTGATGGTAAGTATCTACACCGCTGGCGTATAATAATGTCACAAAATTACTTGAACACTTAGCGATTTGAAAAATTATTTTTGTATATGTGGCTAAATATGCAATAAACAATGCGAATGCGAACTTGAGCACTTAAAGACTTGGGGGAACCGAAATTGGACTGTAACTTTCGCTAAAACTCGTTATATTAAGAATGTTTTGAGGATGTAAAACTGTAGATGGTTCCACCGGTATTGTTCTTATAATATGGTACTTTTGTAAAAAAACAGCAATTGTACACAAAATTTGTTTGAAAACTGCAAATTATTGGCACAAATGTTCATTAGTTCACTTTTTAGCCGCTGCTTGTTTGACATTTGTGAATTGCTACTTTTCATAATAAATTCTCCATATTTTGAAGAAAACAGCAAAGGTCCAAATCTTTTGTAAAAACAGCAAATGTTACATAGTATTTTCAATTACACATAATTAATAACATTTGCTAAACCCGTAGAATAAAAAATAACACGAGATGTGCCCTGTGGGCATGTTTCGTGATTCAATTATACATCCAATATGGGCCAATATTATAATAAAAAACTGTGCTTCATCATGATTTCTAAATTCAAATGGGATGGGGTATACAATTTCAGGCAAGTGTAAGAAGACAGACAAGCATGTTAAATGGTGTAGAACCAAAAGGTAGTTCTAAGTCCACAGCTCATTTGTTTGATGTCAAATTGAAATCTCAAAAAAAAAAAATTACAATGGTGGTCTGTTTTGCTTCCTTACCCCTCATTTGTGATATTTGAGGTTTTCTCCCCAAGGTCTTCAATTATCCAAGCATTATTATTATTTATAGATGTCAACTGCCTATTAGTGAGATATGGAAGTGACCCAGAGATTATAGAAGCATACTAGTGTCTTATTAAGGCAATCAACCCCTCTCCACAGCAAGATGAAGTGACAAAACAAAAAAACTGACCTCTCAATGACGTAGAAGTTGTCTCCGTCGTCACCCTGGCGGATGATGTAGTCATCGGGCTGGACGCGCTTCTCAAACATGGCGTCCAGCACCTCGCGCATTTGCTGCGGGTCCAGCGCGCGGAACAGTAGGATGGACCTCACGGCGTCCTGCAGGCGGGCGCGCTGCCCGTCCGACTTGGGGTGCACCGCGGGCGGCACTTCTCCCGAGTCCGAGTCCTCCTCAGGGTCGTACGTCTCCGCAAACACCGACTTGCGGCGGGAGTTGAAGCGTGCCACCGGTGGCTCTGCACAAACAAATAATACACACATTACATTTCAGACATAGCGAGGATTGTTTATGGTAAACCATGATGTAAGCTTAATTAATAAAATTAGGGGACACTTAGATGGTTAGGGAGGGTTTTTTTTTACAAGAGCTCCACTCAGGGCCTATGTCATCTTTGGGGATGTTGGGAGGATGGGATGAAAGGGAGGTTTTTTTTTAGGAACGGAAGGAGAGGAGCGTTCTGGGAAGGACAAAGGTTTTGAGAGGTGGGTAGAAATCTGGGGTTTAGTGTGTCCTGGTCATCCGTCGCAAAGACCTAGACAAACCTTACCCCATGAATCCGGGCACCCCTGCTAAATCACCAAACGGTAGAGCGGATAAGCGAAGAAAGTAGTGTAAGGAGAATATATGATGCGAATGTGAATGGTCGAAGAAGTTGAGGACATTACCTAATTAAGTACTTGAGTCGGGTCAAGTCATGAGTCAGAATAAAAGAAAGAGTATGTATGAATTTTAGTAAAGCGAGGAGTTGGCGCCAAGAAAGAGTTGTACGGCGGTCTATCCTCTCTGCATATCCCAGCGGTGACTCTACTTGGTAGTTGGTTAGTGAGTCTTTGACATTTGAACAGACTGCAAGGGGTTCAATTCAAAATTTGTCTTATGGTGTATAGATGGTGTGTATAGGGCTTAACTGATTAATTTCTACATGAGAGACAATCTGTCTAAGGGGCAACTCAGGTCGGCTGTCTGATGCGTCAAACAGACTGGTTAAACCCTCTCATGAATGTTGCCAAGTTGGGGGACAGATCAATCAACAGGCTCAGTCCAACCCCATGCTGGTTTATTTCTATTAATGTTAACATTAGGAAACCGCACGATAAACAACTAATTAAATATACAAATGATTCAGTCGATTGACAACCTGAGGAAAGAGCATACAAAACAAATGTACAGGGAAGACTAATGAATTACATAAAACAAACTTATGTAAATAATATTTCTGTACTTGAGAGAGGCTAAAGATCTTAAAATAACAAAAAAAATCTAGATGAAGTTATACATGAAATCCTATTTAGATTAATCTTTACAACGAATCGGCTTACAGTACGAACATCAAAAAATATGCTATGGATAAATTGAAGCTTTTACTAGCTTTTCTATGTATTGGAATTGCAATAAAAATATTATTTATATAACAAAAACCATATAAGCATAAGCCACTAAAAAAAATGTTTTTTCATGAGTTAACTTCTATCACAAGAAACAATTTAAAAAAAAACTATGGCTAAGACTATTTTCGAGGTTTTGTATGTTCTAACTTTTTTCTTTCTTATAAAATTATGCACAAAATAATAAAAACCACTTTTTCGCTTACTTGCCTCGTGCAAATAAGACGCTTGATTTTAAATTTTGCAGGCAGGCTCTTAACACAATATTGGAATTTTTTAGGTAACTGTTTTTTTTTAATTTTTTTTCAGAAAACTTGCCTTATAGCAAAACTCTACTACAAAATAACAAAAACAATGAAAGAGCATTAATTGATAATGTAAAATAAAAACAGATTAGGTTGTGTAGTTGGTAAAATGAACATACAACTAATAACCTCTATGGTAGAGTTAATTAATCATATAAATGTTAGATTAAGTGTAAAGGAAAATACATAAAATGCAGTTGTTTATCTCAGAATATAACAAAAGGTTCAACGATTTCATTTGAGATAACATATATAGTGTACCCACAATTAAATTAACAAAAATATCATTTTTGAATGTTGGGAATATTTAAAAGAAATGCTTTTCAGGAATGAAGTCGATGCTCTAACATTACACAGTAAATCAATCGGAAGCAGAAAAATGTTTCACCTTCGGCTTTCAATGTTAGGTAACAAGTTTATGGGAAGCATTTAAACTAATTTTAGGAATTGGTAATTTACAAGAAGTAAAGTGAAAAGCTATTAAAACATGAAACGCCCAAGGAAGTAAACATTCTACGCAGAATTCAAATACGAAAATAATATTCCCGCCATAAAAATAGTTGTAATCATAACAGAATTTTAAAAGAGCTCATTCAAAATAGACTGACACTGTTTATTTTATCTCCGCTGTTATTTGTGGAACCCGCAATATACCATCTTAATACCCCAAAGCAAGAATATTGAAACAAGTAGATATTCTTTAGTGTTAATGTTTTTTTTTTAATCAGATTATAGTTGCAAATGTTGGATTTGTCTTTCAATTACCCATCTGTGAATTTATTCCATATGATAAAATGTTTTAATTCAATTCTGAATTTTTAAAATTTATTGTTATTTTTCTTGGTTGGGCACACTCTGTTTAACCCAAACATCGCTCATCAGGTCAGAAAACCACCCTGCGCGCCTTGATTTTTGATGTTCTTTTTAAATTCCTGGATAAAAAATTATTTACTTATACATACAAGTGTCGGTAAATAACACACATGGGATAGACACACTGGTCTTGACTTTTCAAATCACATATTTATGTGTGAGTCAGCCACAATTAAAAGATTAATTAACTTGTACAGAAAATAAGTATGACAAGAAACAGGTAACTCACAAAAATGATAGTAATGAGATTTTTTTAAATAATTGGGATAAATTACTTTTTTTTAGTGAATATAAATATACATTTTTACCATGTTTTAGTACTTGTCTCCATAATTAACATTAATTTTGCTGTAACTGAATTTTATTGTTTTAGAACATTTACAGAGTATTAACATGATTATATTTATAAAATTAGTGTTGTGAAGTGCATAAGTATTAAAAACATAATTGAAAATGTTCACATGGTGTAGTTAGTGGTTTATCTATCACTACAGGTAGAGATACCAAAAAACAAAGAGAAATAACAAAACATAATAAAAAAAAAACTTAAATAAGAAAAAAAAGCATACAAGATATAGAAAAAGAATAAAAAAAATAAAGTAAATTACAACATTTCTAAGTGCTATTCTAACTAAATGAAAACTCGTTTAAGTGCACCTAATCTTAGAACAAATGTGAGTGGAGGTAGAAACCAAAGTACCTTGTGACTTTGCCCATTGTGCAAAAGTAGTAAACGGGCCGGTTTACAGTTTAATGGTCGGCTGTGACAAATCCTTCAATTTGCATTAAAATAATAATTCTAAGACCATACATTAGCTCAGACAGACTGTGCGAATTTTCACAATGTCCAGAAACACGGCAAAATCTCAATCTGAAACTGCATTCACTTTACATGTGCCTTGTGTGTATTTCAAATGAGGACAGATTGAAAACACAAATATAACAAAATACGATCCAGAAATAAAACAGACACAGGGTGGCCACAAAAAACTGATTTCAAAATTCCCTGATAATTCCAGGTTTTCCAGGGCAGTTTCTACATTTTTCCATGATAAGTTTAATTTGATATAAGGGAACGTACCCATATTACGTGACCTGTTCAGGGGGGGGGGGGGTCTTCAAAATACCACGCTTGGTACAAATGAGCGGCGGGGGGCTTAGGTTTTTGGTCACCGGGGGGGGGTGTTTTTAAAAAGTGCAAAAAGGGAATTCCGTCATCTATAGCATAAATTATTTCTTTGCATTACAATAATCTATATAACACAAAATACACTTGTTACAAATTTATGATATTTCGCCTGAAGACAATTTGTGAAGAAATGAAAAGACCAGACGAAAATAGAAAAATAAACAAAAAAAACATTAACATTAGAGGAGAGACAAAAAAAAATCACACGAAACGAGCAACAATACTAGGGAACAGTTTAGATTTAGAATATTAATAATTAAAATAATATACCCTTTGGGTAGAAGAAAAGAAAAGAAGAAACCATATCTGAACCATAAGCATTCGACTAAAGTTTAGAAAGAGGTTTATTATGTATTTACACGAAGCTATGGTATAAATAGTGATGCAATGTAATTTTATAAATACTAAAAACCTTAATTTAAATGTTAAAATACCTAAACACACACATACACATCAACTAGATGACATGATTGTGTTGCAAGGGAATTAATAAAAATAATAATAAAAAATACCTATCTAGTTTGTCTTTGTCGGCATATCTTTTGTTACACAAGTCGCAAGTAAAAGTAATAAAACACAACTTTGGGATTTCACAAATCGCAAAATAACGAATATAGTTTTATTTTTGGAATTCCCTGATATTATAAAATTTTTTCGAAATTCCCTGACATTTCCCTGATAATTCCAGGTTCGGTAAAATTCCCTGATAATTCCAGGTTTTCCAGGTATTCCAGGTCTGTGGCCACCCTGAGACAGAAATATGGTGGTTACGCTTATCAGAAGGTTGAATGACTGATTCCCATAATATAGGTTTTTGTGAAAATTAACTTTAAAATCATACTTTTTCTTAGTCCCGCAATAAATGGATATGTGAACATGCACCAATTGAATAACATAAACAGAGGGAAGGGTAAACATCATAACTATTCTAAAATGCCTGCATATTTATCACCTATTAATTATGTATTGTGGTCAGTTTATCGTGAAGTGCAGTTAATTGTGCAATGTATCTAATTATGAAACCATTTATAAACGGGTAATAATTTGAAATATTCTCTCTGTCAACCTTCTTTATAAGGTCTTTATTGAAGAAAATAATATTAAGATTGATTGTACAAAAGAAATAACAACTCAATTCGACATTCAATAGACACAACCTCAATAGAGTAATTATTAAGTATAATGAATGGATAGAGTATAATAGAAAACCTCTTCACTCGTAGTCATGGGTCAATTGTGATCGACCGAATCATTTCGACCCTATCAAGAACCACCAATGATCGGTCGGATCACTTTTTCAAAAAAGATTAGGGAACGTGCCCTTACTACGTGACACGTTTGGGGGGGAGGTCTTCAAAATGTCACACTTGGTACAAATGAGCGGCTGGTTGCTTAGGTTTTTGGTCACCGGGGGGGGTTAAAAATTGCAAAAAGTTGGTCTTTTATTATGGGTACGTTCCCTTAAGTCATTTGATCGATGAGCTGTAAGCTCATTGGAGGACCCACCACTTAGATTGACAGTAATACTTAGAGTTTGAATAATTGCCTGTCGCTGTTACTTTATCCCGGATCACTGGATCACAAAGGATCCGAGGAACCGGCTATTTTTGGAACCAGTTCCCATACGATTTATAAAATGGTCACCAATACAAACTGTGCGAAGCCGAAGCAAAAGCCGCCCGCAGGGCCTAGCAGGAAAAACCTGCAGAGTCGATTTTTAACTGTTAGTCAATAATTTTATTTTTCAAATGAAA
Organism: Limnephilus marmoratus; assembly: GCA_917880885.1. Lineage (NCBI taxonomy): Eukaryota > Metazoa > Arthropoda > Insecta > Trichoptera > Limnephilidae > Limnephilus > Limnephilus marmoratus. Next base: position 41,422,812 of record OU862924.1, on the reverse strand, counting down.
GTGTGTGAAATTGCACATAAGTGGTTGATGACGTGGTAGTCTGATTTCCATTTTGATCACTCACAATGAGTGTAGTGTGTTAATTTATGTTAGAGGTAAATCTTACGTATTCTTTATCAACCAACTTTCATAAATGTAATACAAACCATGACCAATCAATCGGAATAAAGTAAGGTGAGGGTAACATTTCCACGATAATTCATTCTAATTTTAAAAACAACACACGAGTTGTTAATACGTACGTAGTATGTATGTTTTATACATTATAATAGTATACTACAATAACATTTCAGCTGGGTTACACACATTTGAATAAATGTGGTAATCATTACCCAATAAAGACCAAATTCTCTTAAATGCTTGTTTAGTACAGTATGTAATACATTTTCTACAGTCAATTCTGTTTTCACACAGTTTGAAATAACACAATCTACATAGTGTAAAAGGTTATTTATTACCTTGTTTAAAATTATACAAATCAATAAATTGCTTGTGAAAAGTAAGAAAAACACGCTCATCGACCAGTAGGCGAGATTATCAACATTTTGATGGCTTATACATTTATTATACATATCTTCGGTATTATTTGGTATTTTCCAAAAATTCTTAAAGTTTTAAACATGGTACATTTAGATCGTCTTAAATGCCAACTCAGAATGAAACCAACTCAGAAACACCTCAGAAAGATCATTAAGAGCTATGAAAAAATAATTTTAAAATAGCAGGTAACCCTAACCTAGCTTAACCTATTTAACCATTTTTTTATCATCACTCTTAATGAAATTGACTCTCAATTAAGTGGAATATTCGTTTTATTATAATACTAGCAGACCTGGCCACACGTTGCTGTGGCTAACGAAACACAATGCCATTACCCAATCTTTATAAAATCCACACCACCCGCTTGCCAGCTGCCCGCTGCCTGAATTGAATATTTGAATTTATAGGCTTTTCTCTACTATAATAAGCATATACATATAAACTAATTAACTCGCCACTAATTATACAATGCTTGCAATGCAACACTGGAAATTTGAAAAGGGAAAATCAAATACCTACTTACTCCAGGACATCTATTTTCCAATTTCTTCCGTAGAACGAATTTCAAAAGTGACTATAGTACGGCCCGCCAGCCGTTTTAAATCGCACAAAAATATGTTTTCTTTGAATTTCTCGGCTTTTCTCTAATATAATTTACATGTATTATACATATAAACATTCCTCTTCAATCACTCTATCTATTAGTGAAAACCGTGTGAAAATCCGTTGCATAGTTTAAAAGATTAACGCGCACATACATTTTGAGCGACTTCATTTTATACTATGTAATGATGATGATGATAATGATAATGATGATACTCTTAATGATCTTTCTGAGGTGCTTCTGAGTTGGTTTCATTCTGAGTTGTCCGGTCACCGTCTTAAATCGCAGTGAACTAACTCACTTTCACTTGTCTTTTTGAGGAGAGGAAAGAAACATTGTCTTGAAGAGACCCATGTTGTATGATGGAGGAAACATAGGGCGGCGAATCATTCCACAGCCGAACTGTTAAACACAAGAACAAGTCGAAGAAGCGACTCGTTCTCATGATACAAATGTCAACCGTGTACGTAGGTATACGTTAGGCACGCATTTGGTGTTTTTCCCGACTATGCATCGGTGCCGAAGGGATAAATGAAAATACCGGTAAAACAAGGTTAGCGTTCCCACCCGAAGTCTGTGCTCTAAAGATTGCAATCCGTTTGTTAAGTTGGGAGAATCTATCAAACGGACCGCCTGTTTCTGCACAGTCGAAGGCTGATTTTAGGTATTTTGAGGCTCCGGACCGGAGGTGGCTGCCAAATTCAATTCAAATATAATATATCGACCACACGCATTATTAATTCCCAAATAAACGATAATACAATTATAACATTTTTAAAAGCTTATTTGTAAACATTTTCATAATACAAGTCATAGATTTTATTGACATTATGAATTATATTATAAAATATTTTTGGATAATCGTAGAAGAATAAATGAAATTAATGTTTCGTATTTTTGGAATAATTTAATGACTAAAACTTCAAATTGTAATATTTTAATTTTAAAATGAAAATACAACCAGAAAAAGATACGGTTGCATTTAGAAATTGAACCCCGAATCTTAGCCTTGCCGCAGAGTGTTTAATTCCTAGATGCAACCGTATATTTTTCTGATTTTCAAACGACTTCGAAAAGGAGGAGGTTCTCAATTCGACTGTATTTTTTTTTTTTTTTTTTTTTTTTTATGTTTGTTACCACAGAACTTTCGACTGGGTGAACTGATATTGATGATTCTTTTTTTATTTGAAAGCTGGTGCATCCCGTGTGGTCCCATTTTAATTTGGTCCAGTTCTGACAATGGCATCCATGAGAAAATCATATAAGTCTTAAATTTGCATCAAGTATGTGCGCAACAAATGGACGAATAACTCAATATCACGCCAACCGATTTCGATGATTCTTTTTGTATTGCAAAGGATGTACTTCAAGGGTAGTTTGATGAAAGTTTGGTTAGGTTCTGATTATGGGATCCATGACAAAGTAACGGAACTCTCCAATTCTGAAGAACAAATTTACGATACTCGGCCGAATCTTAATCGAATTAGTTAGTGTACTTCAGATTCACTAAAAATCAAAAAATAAACAAAAATTTTAACAAAACAAAAAAACGACTTCAAAAAATGCACTAAAAAGTAAAAAATATTTTCGTATTCTTCTACAACTTTATAATCATCTTACCTTTTCTACTCATCAATATGTAGGTACGATTGTTATTTTTGGAGTCGGTGTCAACCAAGGTACCCGCGGCCCGGCGTGTTCACTTGACAGCTCCTCTCCCGCCGACACCGACTCCAAAAATATCAATCGTACCTACATATTGATGAGTAGAAAAGGTAAGTTGATTATAAAGTTGTAGAAGAATACGAAATTATTTTTTTACTTTTTAGTGCATTTTTTGAAGTCGTTTTTTTGTTTTGTTAAAATTTTTGTTTATTCTATTTAAAATTTTTGTGAGTCGCTAATATTGTCTTCAATGATTAGAAATGAATGTTAGTCAGTTGCCATATAATAACCAATATAGATTGTTTTACAGTGCTAATAAAATATTAATATAACTCAGATAAAATAACATTATCTTATCTGGGCTTAAATTAACTTCTTATTCACAAAAAGTGGTTCAGACGATGTGAATCCCACAGCCCACGTAGATTACACAAAATTACATGTTCATCACCTTTATTCAACACAGAAATAACTTTGGAGGATAACATCATGAAAATATCACAGAACTATTTTCCATTTGTTTATTTATGGGAAACGGAGATATTTTTGGGAAGCCAAATTAATTACAAACTTACTGAACTGCTCCAATTAGTGGGGTATATTTCTGGGATTTTTGTTTTTGGGGAATATTGTGGGAATTTTCATCTAAATGTTAAAATACTCGAGAGTAATTTAATTGATTAACTTTATCCTTCTTACACTTAAAAAAGAGCCCTGGATGCAACGCTACACGGCAGGGCCGAGCGACACGTTTTGATTTGTTGCTTTATCAACATATAATAGATCGAAATATAATAAATGCCAGTATTTTCTCCTGTGACTAACGGTAAGGTGTAACGGGAAACTGCCATCTCAGGAGACACACGCAGCTATTGGGAGTGGAAAACACCAATAGATGTAGAAAATGTGAAGAGGATGAAGAGACTCCAATTCACTTATGGTGCCAATGTCCTGCCCTCAGACTAGACTCAGATACCTGGGGAGACATACTCAGAAGACTTAGCCACATTTCCAATGACAACTCTGGTGAACTTTATTAAAGGGACTGGGTTGTTGTTAATCAAAATGGGAGATAGCACAATGGGCCTATGACCTAAGCAGGCGCGGCCGGTGCCTTCAATTTTTGGTGGTTCACCGGGTAATTCATCAAAAATTAAAAAAAAAGTACTTAGGTAAATAAATAAAAAATAAAATTAGACAGAGTCTAGTAACTCATAACTCGTACAGTGCCCTTGAGGTGATTATTCACAAAAAAACGGCGCTATACAAATTATCCATTTATTATTACTATAATTTTATGTAAAAGTTTTCTTTGCGGATTTACTATCTTGGTTGATAATTAAATGTAGTTTTGGCGGGCCATAGGCTATAATTCTGCTTTTATTTTCATGGTTCATATATTCTTAATATAGTCTATATTTATTATTATATAAACTTTTAATTTTAAAAAGGCAAGGAATTTTAAAACAGCGATATCACAATAACAACAAACAACAGTAAACGTTTCTTTTTGGCGCGCCCCCCGCGCGATAGTAAACCCCCTTTACTGAGTGACTTTTGCAATACATATGTGACAAAAATGCACAAACAAAAGGTCCCAAAAACAATCGGTTCCCTCTCCATCAAGATAATATCGCACCCGCTGACCCGTTGACTCATCGTTACATTTTACAAGAGAAAAATATAATTACTATCCTATTCAAACCCTACTACGAATGGTCATTTCGCTGGAACGATTCGGACTTCGGACTTGAAACTCTTCAGAATTCCTCGGGCATTTCCGTCAACCGCGCGGCGCACGGCAGTCACCATTTTTTCGCTACGATTTTGTATTTTGGCGGTCTGGAGATGTTGCTGGGGGCTTCATACAAATGATAATTCTCAAACGGGCGCTTTGCTGAAACGCGTGGAATGGTATGTACCTACCTCGGTTCCTAGGCGATATAAATTGCGCGCGGGAAGCAATGCTTTGGGCCACGATAATTTATTAATCTCTACCAAATTCATGTATTTTTAGATAGGAATTCAATTTTTTTTTTAATTTAAAATAATCTGCGCAATTTTATAATTAAAGATATTATGTAATACGATGAGCTGCAAAATGTTGTTTAATTTTGTTGGCGGTTCGGCGCACGAGTGCACTTTAGGACGAGCCGCGCCTGGACCTAAGTGCTCACGGGAACTAGTCGTAAACCGTCTCCGCAAAAAAAAAAAAAACGGTAAGGTGATGACTTTGTGCGTAATAAAATATAAATGAATGTTTTAACCACCTTTAACAGATAATAATTAATATTAGGAAACTATAAGAAGTTTGCATACTGAAAATTAATGTCTGATGAGGGATCTTGTTTATGTATTTTGTGTATAAAATGTTGTTTCAAATGCAAATTAGTACTGAAAAACATGCAAATATTCCAGTTAAATTAGCCAGTTAGGTCTTTAGTAGGTAAATCCATTCCTGCGCCACTCCTATGTAGTTCTATAATCTAGGCATTCCTCCAATAAGCTCACTTCTTGGGATCAGGAAACCTTTCATTAAAGATAATTTCCCTTTGTACTTTGTATCCAAACTCAGCCAAAGTGACTGCTTACTTGTGCTGCCATTGAAATGGTTCAAAGCCCACATTCTACATATTTTTTCAACAATTATTTTACAATAGATTTCTGTGAATAAGATTTCCCAACAAAAAGTTGAATAAATCGACGGACCAAATGAACTATTGCTTTCATACATCTTTCGGTAATTATTCAAGCAGAGATTTGTAACAGTTGTCATGCAAATTACAGTGGGTTCCTCTCATGTTACCGCACATATAGGCAATACAATCAAAGACCAACTTAAGAATCAATATTATTATCACAGGTAAATATGATAACGTAAATTGTCATACAAATTTTACAAAATTTGAACTATTGGAATGTATTGCCAGCCTACTGTGAAAAGTCGTCAACTATTTATTTGTGGATTCTGATCTCACTTGTAATTTGTTTTTATAACGATGTACAAAGTCAGCAAATTCGTTATTTGAATTTAATCAAGTAATAACTCTTTGGATTTTGTTTAAGGCGGGGATTTGAAACCAACCAATTTCAATTGCTTCACACAAATACACACAAGCTCTTTACGCAAACATTTACAATTGAATTTTAAATGTTTAACAATTTATTGAACAACAAAGCTTATAAACTGCTTGATGTGTTGATGTGAATAATCTGTGAACAAACACTTTTGCAATAATATTAATTCAAAACAATGCTGCGCAAATAACCCGAGTGTTAATAATAATATGATATGAAATCAAAGATATTTCTGCTCTACAAAATATACTTACGGCCGCTGTTACCAATCCTACTAATCAACTTCTAAGCTAAATCTTAGTTTTTGATTAGCCAAGCGATTTTTAAGCATTTTGTAGGGGACGTTCGTTTCGCGTTGTTACCAACCATTTTATGGTTGAAAATCTTAAGTGGCCCCACACACAACCGCACACTACCATAGACAATAAAATGACGTCAAATTAAAAACTTTCTATCTTAAATTAATATTAAAAAGTTAATTATTGTAGCTCTTATTAATACACATTATTTCTTTTAAATGTCGTTATTCGTAAACTGGTATTTCATATTTTTTAAACAAACGTATATAATATATTATTACAAATAAAGTGACCACTTTGACTTGAACGTAGTGCCACAATCGGTAATTCCCATTTGATTTGGCGGATCGGCGTAAGTTTTTTCTCCGTGCGTTAGCAAGTAAACAAACTTTTTAAAATGGAAAATAAAACAAAGCATGCCAAGAATTTAACACCAAATGATAAGATGAGGCTTGTAGAACTCATCACAGCATCGCCGATACTGTTATCGAAGTCAACGGGCGGTCCCAATTACATAATATTAAACATTACTTCCGCCCATTCTACAATATCTATTATGTCTAAAACGTGTCTATCCATTTTATTATAACGACAATAAATCTGACAAATGCAACACAAATAACTGAAAGGAGCGCGAACCCGACTGTCATTTGTCAGAGTGACATTTGATCATTCGCGGTATTTTTCACTCTGTGGACACTTTTTATAACTAGTACTTTCCTTAGATTTATGCTTAAGTAGCTAATCCAGTAGTCCGGCTGGCTTAGACTAAGCGGCTTGCTTAAGCGATGTTTGTGTGTTGGTAACAGCGTAGTTTGCATTTAAGCAGTGATGAACCTTAGATTTAGCTTAGAAGTTGATTAGTAGGATTGGTAACAGCGGCCGTTAGTTATAACAAATAAAAGATTAAAAATCTTCACATAAATCATTTGGCGGTAAAGCTGCCATCTTACAGCGATTTTATAATTAAAAAAAAACTGCGCAGACAAATAACTTATTTATTTATTTGCAAGAAACAAAGAGCTTATATACTACAAAGGTAAATTATGGGTTCAGTCAAAAGATGTTTCTTATGCTAAAGTTGCTTATAGATAGAGTCAGTACCGGATTATCCCTAAGGCAGAGTAGGCAACTGCCTAGGGGCCCCACATCGGCTAGGGGCCCCGAATCAGCATGGGGCCCCGCGTCCCGAGAAAAAGTGACTTGCTTCATTTAGTGAGCAACGAAGTTTCGGAAAAGGTCGCTTTCAATATGTTTTCATTTTATTTATTAGGAACATTTACAGGTTAATAACGTTAGGTATACGCATTAAAGAAAACAACAAATTATAATAATTAGGTTATAACCAATAAATAGGTAATGTTCACATCATGCACAAATAATAAATAAAAAATCTATAATTAAATCAGATATACCTATAAACATAGTTTTATTTTAATATTACAAATATTAATAAATAATATTTAATAATACTCAACATACTAACATGAAGAGTTTACCCGTCCCCCCGCCCCACCCCCTTAAAGCCTTCTTAAGGATTTGATCAAGGGAACAAGGAGGCGTTTGGAGGCCCTTCAACCCCCCCCCCCCCACCCCGTTAGTCCGTCATTGGTAAAGGCGCCCCGAGATGTGCATTGCCTAGGGACCCCAACATGATTAATCCGGCCCTGGATAGAGTAGCTTAGAGAGTTTTTTAGTATTGTAGGTAAAGGAGAGAGGAAGAGGATAGAAGAAAAAAGGATAGGAGAAGCTCCTGACACATTCCATACTCCTGAATTAATTTGTGATTGTACGCATTACTACAGTTTGATATTTTTAAAGATTTGCTAAGAATGTCCACATCATGAAAATTTGTGTTATACTGTGCGCATAAACGGGAAATTGGGGAATTTTTTCTAATGCTGGTTACGCATGCAGGCAAATGAAAAAAATTGACTTGTCAAGCTGATCTCAATGGTACATGAATTTTCATTAAATTGGTAAGCTCAGCCAAGCGATTCTGTATCTTTTGTGGATGCGGAATTTGTATGACGATTTTATACGATCTCCTGTCACATTTGTGTGATTGTCTAAGGATGGTATTGCCTTTTCTACGGACTTATGTGTCATCTGTCAGCACTGTCGCCGACTTTAACTAGTTTAAAACACAAAGTGCGTAGTAAGTATACACGATTATCAAATAATCATGTATACTTACTACGCACTTTGTGTTTAAATAAATAAATTTTATTTATTTTATGTATGTTTAAAGTTGTTTACCACGGATTTGACATTTGCGAAATCGCTGACAGCTTACCAGGGTTGCCAAATTGCGGGGAATTCCTTAAATTGTAGGGTAATTGCGGGGATTTTGTTATTTTGTTCTCCCCAATTTGGGGAATTTGAACATTTATTGCGGGTATTTTAGAATATAAGCATTGGTAACCCTGCAGCTTACACATCAGCCCGTAGAAAATGCAATTGCAAGCCATAAACAATCACACAAATGTGACAGGCGATTACGTATGGAATCGATTCCGTACCCACAAAAGATACAGAATCGCTCTTCAGCTGAGACCAGGCCATCATTATTCAGAATTTTAAATAAGATTTGATGAAAGTCTTGTTTGAAGGGAGATGAAGTTGTGGAATTTAATGCTTCGGTGTAGTTTGTAAATTGCTAAGAAGAAAAGTGCTGAGAAGAATATGTGGACCCGTGAAAGAGGGTGAACAGTGGCGCGCGCATCCAGCACAATACAGAATTGTATGATATATATAAGGCCCCTAGCATCTCAGCACATATGAGACTCCTTAGGCTGAGATGGGCTGGGCATGTACAGAGAATGCCGGATACACGCGTCCCAAAAATAATTTTGACTGGACACCCAGGTGGAAAGAGAAAAGTGGGAAGACGAAATAAGAGGGGATGCAGCACAGCTTCTCCAGGTACCAAATTGGAAGTCAGCCGCTGAGGACAGGAGGAGTTGGAGGCGACTGTTGCAGAACCCAAAGCTCGATATAGGCTGTAGCGCCATCGAAGAAGTTTGTAAATTATACGAGGGCTGTCCATAAAATTCGATGAGCTTTTTGGGACCCACTTTGGGCAGACTTTGTGGTCTCCTAAATGTTCTGTCAATAGTGGTCTTACTGCCATCAGGGATCCCGAAACCGTCACCTATCGGATCTGCAACTATTAAATTCTCTGCACCATTTGCGCATATTTTCGCACTCATACACTGTTTTCCATACACAAGTAGCTGAGAATGAATTTCTACCGGGGTTTTGTTCTTTGCACAAAAAACTAATTATAGAGCGTAATTCAAATCTGATAGGCGCGGCGAGCGGAAGCTCCATCGCGAAGACTACCATGCCGAGACTAAATGTTACAGAGAGTGCAGCGTGGTGGGGATTTGGCGTAGGGGAACCAAGTTATACGCCAATGTTGCCGGATCTCACGTAAAATTGTTTCTCGCGACCGCAGCACCTTGGAGACCTTATTTTACGGACAGCCCTTGTACCTTATTATTCATGTAATATCGTAAGAAGTTTTCCCAGAATAGCTAACAATTTTTTTTTTAAAACTTACATTTTACAAACAATTGTCAAAAAATTATGCATTCGTACAAATGCAAACTGATTTTATTATTTGTACACAAACCTAATAAAATTGTAAAAAAGTAAAATTGTTTCTCACGACCGCAGCACCTTGGAGACCTTATTTTACGGACAGCCCTCGTATATAAGTTTAGTTTATAATTTATGTTATTAAAATCTACAAATAATACAACTACATTCGTAACATAATCCCATTAAGGTTATATATCAAAGAACTCTCGGAGTATCTGATGACAGTGAACCTTTAGATTCTGAATAGGGTAGAAGCACAGATATCAAGAAATGACAGGATTTCGTGTAGTACCTGTGATGACAGAACCTTGAGATTCTAAATAGAGTGGAAGTACAGATTTCACCAAACGAGGACAGGATTTCTTGGAATATCTGATGACAGAGAACCTTCAGATTCTGAAGCATAGATATCGACAAATGAGGACAGGATTTCTTGGAGGACCTGATGGCAGAGAACCTCGAGAATCTGAATAGGGTAGAAGCAAAGACCTCAAGACATGGGAGCAGGACCTCTTAAGAGTACTTGATAAAACTTGAGAATCTTAAGAGAGGTAGGGAAACCATCTTTGTTATTAGTAATAGACAAGAGGTGATAGACATAACGCAGGCATGGAGTGGAGTATCGCCATCGGCAGTCAAAATTTAAACGGTGTGACAAACAGAATGGGGGCAGATCAATTTATTTAGGAATGTGAACTGGACTGAAATCAGCACTCAGAGGAACTTAATGTAAGAATGGTAAGATTCCCTTTGGAACGATAGCCTTGCTGAAAGGATTTTTTTTTTTTTTACATTAACTCCACACGGGAAGCCCTGAGGAAAATAATTTCCCTCAGGGCCTCCTGTGTCATCTGGGATGCTGTGTGGAGGGTCTTTTTGAGGAAGGAATGAACATTGGTATTGAAGAGACCCGTGTTGTAGGAAGGAGGAAACACAGAGGCCGGCAAATCATTCCACAGCCGAGCTGTTGAACACAAGAACGAGTCGAAGAAACGACCCGTTCCCATGTGACAAATGTCAACCGTGTACAAATGTTGGGTACGCGTTTGGCGTGTTTCCTGACTATGCACCGGTGCCGAAGGATGCAGTAAACGAAGCAAAGAAATTTATTATTAATTAAACAAAAAATAGAACCATATACAATATTATTGTGTAAGTAGTATATGTCAGCCTGCACATTTTCATTATTATATTACATAATCACAATCAGCTAGTCATCTATTATTGCTTGTCCCGTGTCATAATATTAATTTAAAAACGCGATAAACTTTAATGCATTTTAAATAATATTATTATTAATTTTTTTTAATAGGTAAATAATGTTATTACTATTGTGAGTTATGACTTACTGTGAATAACATATAAAATGTATGATGTACGGTAAAGGTAAAATTAAATTTTTATACAACATTTGAAATCATAATCTGAAAAATGTGGATCGGGACATTCAGAACACGGAAAAATGGAATTGAGTGTGGCAATGGATGAATGTTTACACTTTAGTACACTGCAAAAACGATGGTGATGTTGAAATTTTAAAATTGTGTTCTCCCATTATTAAAAATAATAAACGTCTCGAATTTGGCATACAAAATTCAGTAATGGGTAAAATGACATCACACCTTACAAGATGTAGATTTGGTGCATTCTGGAACTTAGAAATTAAAACTTTTGTAAATTATTTTAACCATAAAAAATAACTACAGGTATATTATAGGTATACTAGTATTTAATTTATAGGGTCCATATTGATAAAAAAAAATATCTGCTTTCATTGTTTGTACAAACGATCAATTTTTAGAAATATTTTAGAATTTACACACTACAATGTTAAAAAGTTTTGGTAAATATCGGTTCGGACTGGCCACGCTTATTACGAATAATTTTTAGAAAAAAACTTTAGATTCGCCTTAATTACTATAAAAGGAAACTTTTTGGCTTTGGGGCGGCGGAAAATAATGCATTTTAATTTTCAATTGCATAAAACCAAAATTTACTTCGCGAACCGGCGACGCAGCGAAAATCCGCAGCCGTAACTGTCACTTTTGTTGTTAATGTTTTGTTAATGTTGGTATTCTTGATAAATAAAACAAGAGCTAATACGACTGTAGCCAACTTCGTGAGATAATGCGCGTATTATGAAATTTGTCTAGCGGGCTTGTTTGTGTAACATGGTTTCTGATACAAAAGAAAGTGCCCCTTTATAACGCCTGCTCACGTCAACGCAAGAAAAACATCCCAGTTTTTAAATGGTTTAGCGGCTACGCTAGGTTTGTGTAACATGGTTTGTGATTCGCGGTATTTCATGTAGGTATCCCACGAAGTCGACTGCAGTCCATAACAGTGACAGCTACGGCCGCGGATTTTCGCTGCGTCGGTTCGCGAAGTGAATTTTGGTTTTATGCAATTGAAAATTAAAATGCATTATTTTCCGCCGCCCCAAAGCCAAAAAGTTTCCTTTTATAGTAATTAAGGCGAATCTAAAGTTTTTTTCTAAAAATTATTCGTAATAAGCGTGGCCAGTCCGAACCGATAATTACCAAAGTTTTTAGTGGTCTGGTATTAAAATATAATATATTAAGAACAATTATAGATTATTAGGCACTGCTATCTTGCAAGAGAGAAAAATAAATGAACTATAAATAACTGGTACTGTTTATAGTTTCACATTGATGACCTACTCTTTAATGTTTTCACTACAGTTAGTTCTTAGCAATAAGTAGTCCTGTATATTTTAAACCTTAGTTAATCTTCAAGACAAATATGAAACAGTACACTATAATAAATTAATAGCAGACTTATATACCTACAAATATTCAACATGAATCAGTCTCCTTCGGTACAGCTGTGCTTGCTCATGTCTCGACTGTTTGATGAGAAGTAAACTTCTTGTCAAAAGCGCCAAGCTATGGTATACAGACATACTTCATAAAAGTACATAATATTATGTACTTGATGTGGTTGCAAAATTGCACCAATCAATGAAAAACCCACAATGTTTACAAGTTATTTACTAGTCACAGTTGAAGAGATACATGCGTGTAGAAATGCTACGCAGGTCGGTGGAGGTTATGAAAACAAGACTTACCATCATCATCAGAGATAATGGACTCATCTGGAGTAGCGGCAGCTTGGGCAGTCGTCACGGCGGTGGCTCTGTTTTGCTGTAGACGAGTGAAGAACTCCACCGCATAATTGATTACATCTCCCGGTTGCTCTAAAAGGTAGCTAATTGTGAATTCCAGAAGTATTTCCCGCAGATCGTCGGGGACTTGTATCCGCCCAGCTTGCGGCCGGCTCATCTCTCGCTCGTGTCGCCTTTCTACAGTAAAATCCGACCACAGCGACTACAACTGCTATACAAGTCTTTCAGTTAGCACTTCAAAACGGGATTAGCCATTGGTTTAAGGATTACGGACAAGCCCAGTACACACAAATCTCACGCAGACTTAATTGATTTTAAAGATCTAAAAGCTCGTTAGGTGGAAGCAAAACTCAGGTTCTACCCTACTCGAATAAATAATACAGCACAAACAAGAGCCTATTCGAAATAAAACTATTTAACACACTTTGATCCCAAAACTCGTCGTCCTCCAGCCTGACAATCCCAAATTTTCTACAAACCCTTCACTAAAAATGGTGGATTTGAAGTTGCCATAATATAATCTTCCATAGACATGGGAGTATTTTTGTATTTTTACCATATATTTTTTTTCCTGTAATTATTGAATCTGATAAATTTTTGCGTCGACATACACAAGCACAGTTAAAACGACTTATTAAAATATTTTAATGATTAAACTCATAATCCGCTTTGTTTTCTCACGCAATATCTATATTATTTTCAAAACGTTTTTCAGGAGATGTGAATACCACCATTTACATCAGTGACTACTCACTGTGAAAAATTACTATTTAATTTCTAGGTATTGTCTATCAATTATTCCATAGAAAAACATTAAATATTATGAGAACTGTCATAGAAATATAGTATATTATGGTTTCTGACATTGTGATAACTTTTGAAATATAAGTCAAGATGTCGATGATGTTTTTGTTTTCTTGTTGATTTGCTGCGATGATACCTTCGGCTCTCGTTTTATTTGGAATATACAATTCTTTCGGATATAACCTAAGTGATACTTTATAATTATCACTATTCCTCCATTTGCATTCGCACATGTCATTCATTCCTCCCTTTGAAAGAGTTTGATAGTAATACTGCATCAAATAAATATGTCTATCAAATATAAAAACGCAATACTATTATAAGCTGTTGATTTTCAATGCCATGTTATTTTTAAGAATTAACGACTATGGCAGAACCTGGTGTAAATTTTGCTGAAATCATCCTAGACGAGATATGTCTCGAGGGACTAGATGGAATAACCGTCCAAGCATTGTGGGTGAGGCTGTCGGAAAGGTTTCAATTCGAAGTGCCTGACCATCTGAAGAAGCGCTTCTGGAACATAGCGGTAAATTTGAAGGATGTCAACGTCTTTTCCATGCCTGAACCCAGGGAGAATCTTGTCCCATTCCAAAGATTTATGAATATCAAGGGAAAATATGTTTTAAAACCTCCAATAATAAAGGTAAATGTCACGCAAACATTAAGCATTTAGTAATCTTGTGCACACTACCAGTTTCCTGGGAGAATATCAATGACGCCAAATGAATCAGAAGAATATTTCGCTCTGTAAAAAGTTTTATTAATTTTTTACAAAACCGGGACCAGCTCATTTTACGCTAAAAAAAATAAATTTTTACCCCAGTAGATAGGTAATAATTAGATGTAATTAATTCCGTGAGCGGAAATTGAAAAAATCTATATTATCATTAATTTTTAAATTTAAAAATACGAAAATGTCATTTTTCAATGACCTCCATGTTGTAAATTACAGCGGTAAATATGCACTTTTTCACGAAAAAACACTTTGCAGAAGTTGAATAATTGTTAGAATTACGTATTTCGGAAACTTTTTGCATTGGGGGAGGCGGAAAATGATGCATTTTAAATTTCAATTGCGTAAAATCAAAATTAACTTCGCGTCTTCGCAAACTGGCATGGCAATATTCACAAGTCCGCTATACAAACCCTGCCTTGCCAGACAAACCATTTAAAAACGTAGGCTGTTTTTTAAAATAAAGATAACAACATGGAGGTCATTGAAAAATGACATTTTCATATTTTTAAATTTAAAAAATTGACGATAATATACATTATTTTCAATTTCCGCTCACGGAATTAATTACATCTAATTATTACCTATCTACTGGGGTATATATTTATTTTTTTTTGTCCAAGATGAGCTGGTCCCGGCTTTGTAAAAATTTACCAAAGTTTTTCTAAACCTCGCCTTTCACAAAATATTAGACGGCTGAGTCCCTTAATATTATGTACTTTTTGAATTACATTACTGAAGAAATCAATTCTGTTAACATGTCGAGAACCGGAGCGAAAAACAGAAAATTAACTCGTTGAATGCCGGGGTATGCCAGCAAAAAGCACCACCAATTAAAACGCGGCATTATGACACCACGTGACATTTCGTGTCTCGCGATTCTGACACTGTCCTTGAGAAATTTAGAACAATAGAAAGGTCAAAACCGCAGTTAAAGGAATTTTTCCCGCGCATGCGCAAGAACTGCGCACGTTCCCGCGCTCCGGTAAATCATTAATATAAATTATATGGAGTGACCAAGCGAATTGCGGTTTTCTCTATGGTAAAGAGCGATAATAGAGCAAGCGATTCTGACCGTGTTCTTCATACACTTTCTTTATACATAAGGGTCAAAATCGCGTGTAAAGTCTCACGACACGCCGGCGCACGAGCGGCACCTGAGCGGTGTAAGGTGGAATTTAGCACAAGCGATTCTGATTTTGTTCTTTGCACATTTTCCAAAACATAAAGATCAAAATTGCATCGCAAATAATTCTGACAAGGATCATATTATTGCATGTTCTCCGGAGACCCGTCAGTATTTGACTTGTTAAAAACACAGCAATCCATAATATAATTTAAAATTACAGGATGATCCGCAACTGGCAATATATCCATATGAACCCGTGAAGAAAGACCATGGCTCCTGCAAATTCTATGATACCAGAGTTGACATTACATCGGTCTGCCGCTCAACATCTTATGAAGAAGCAATAGAAAAGTAATTGCCTTATTAATATATTTTCTTACTAGTATGGATCAATTTGACTTGAATAATAGATTGAACCGCCCTTTAAATTTAGACTCAGCTCCAGCGACCAGCTCACTATTGAACTAGCTCTGTGAACACATTCCATTTTTAAATTGGTAAATAACATAAGATAATATGCAAAATCTGTCAAGAGGATAAATGCAGACATTTTTAGGTGTTGTTAAATTAAACAATGTGTAAATAAACCCATATTTGAATCTGTAATGGACAGAGGAAGGACCTGACAGAAACGAATTAGAAACGAGTCGGAACACTGAAAACATATTACCATGGCATTTGCAAAACCAGGTAGCACCATATTATGGTGAAATGCAGATCCCGCCAATGTGGGGGATTTTAATAAAAATGCACTTTCTAGATGAGAAAAGTGTGGAAAAGTTGAATAAAAAGAAATTAAGGTGCGCTTGGCAAAATTGAGGGAGATACAGCCGTTTAAAGAATGAATAAAATGACACTTCGTGAACTTATACTACGCCATTTTGTTACTATTATGTTGGTATCTCAGACTTGCTATAAACGAAGGTTGATACGATTGTAGCCAACTTCGTGTGATATATAATAAGGCGCGTAATTATGAAAAACAGAATTAATAATGGTCACAAACCATGTTACACAAACCTGGCGTAGCCGCTAAACTACTTGAAAACTGGGATGTTTTTCTTGCGTTGACGCGAGTAGGCGTTATAAAGGGGCACAAACCATGTTACATAAACCATGTTACATAAACCATGTTACACAAACCTAGCGTAGCCGCTAAACTATTTGAAAACTGGGATGTTTTTCTTGCGTTGACGCGAGTAGGCGTTATAAAGGGGCACAAACCATGTTTAGCGTAGTCTTAGGTTAGGTTACTTTAATTTGGAAGGTGATAAACAGTTTAAAAAATCGTTGAAAAAAAGTCCGCTAGACAAATTTCATAATTACGCGCCTCATCTATCACATGAAGTCGGCTACAATCGTATCTAGGCTCTTGGTTTTATCAGGTCAGGGATACCAACATATTAGTGTCAAATGGTCAGGGATACCAACATATTAGTGTCAAAATGGCTGACAGTATCGGTTCATGAAGTGACATTTTATTCATACTTTAAACGGCTGTATCTCCCTCAATTTTGCCAAGCGCACCTTAATTTCTTTTTTATTCAACTTTTCCACACTTTTCTCATCTAGAAAGTGCATTTTTATTAAAATCCCCCACATTGGCGGGATCTGCATTCCTCCCCCATATTACAAATTAGGAGATCAGGAAAAATGGTATAAGATTAAAAAAGTAAAAAGCGGCGCTTCAATACTTAAGAGCAGACATCCTTAGTGAATGGAATAATAATCTGGGGGATGCACCAGGTAGAAATTGTACGATTAGGTGAATCAACTACTTGTGGCAGGTCATGTCATGTCCTTTCGAAAAATTGCTGGTTAGTTATTACATCGTAACCGTACACAGTTTGTACAAAAAAATATTTCACCCGAAGGGGGGCCTCCCGTATATCGTGGAGCGATCATGTCTCTTAATATTTCTATGATATTTTAGACCCTTCCAGTAAAATGCACCTTTCGCTGCTTGTTTGCAGCAATTTTTTTTTTATATTGTAATGGAGGTCGGTGGGGGGTATGTGAGAGTAATTTCATTGAAATTTGATAAATACTTTTTACTATCTTAACCCCTTGTTTGCCGGGGTAATTGGGGTTGGTTGTCCACCAATTAGCGTTCGCAAAAAACGGCAGCCATGACACCCAATGACATTTCGTGTCCAGCGATTCTGACAGTGTCCTTGAGAAATTTAGAACAATAGAAAAGTCAAAATCGTAATTAAAGGAATTTTTCCCGCGCATGCGCAAGAACTGCGCACATTCCCGCGCTCCGGTAAATTATTAATATAAATTATTTGGAGTGATCTGGCGCATTGCGGTTTTCTCTATGGTAAAGGGCGATAATAAAGCAATCGATTCTGACCGTGTTCTTCATACACTTTCTTTATACATAAGGGTCAAAATCGCGTGTAAAGTCTCACGACACGCCGGCGCATAAGCGGCAAATAAGAGGTTAAAAATGGTAATGGGATAATTTTTTTAAATGCAGATCGATTACTGAATTATTTTGATGTGATTGTAAAAACCAATTTAGATATTGCACAAAACTCTTGTTTGGGGAATGTGTAATACCCCCCTTCAGTGCGGAAGGGTTAACCATTAATATTGTGATTTTTACCATTCTTACTTTTAACGGTGTATTAATAACTGTTTAGATGGGGAAATCATCTAGTGATGGTAGGTGTGCTCGAAGCCCGCTGGAAAGCTTTGGCTCCATGTTCACCGCCAGTCTTCGATAACATCACACGCACACAGTTCAGCTATCTGGAACGCATTGGACGAACGAGATATAATGTGAGTGACTTTGTCCCTAATTTAAACACTTGCAGCAAATGATTAATCAAATATATTACCAACAGTCTTAAACGAAAAACGTGGAACAGAAAAGGGGACAGGTTCGGATAAACTCAGTGGTAGAGCAAAGCCCAGGCAATACTGAGGTTCTGGGTTCCTAAATGCGACCGAATATTTTTCTGATTTTTCTGTTTCACACTTTTTGTTTGAGAGTTGTTTATAATATATGAGAGTTGTTTATAATTATGTACAAAGAGGTACTTCATCCATGAAGAAAGAATCTACAAAACGGCAATCTGTTCAGAACTATGTTGAATGTTGAACATGTGAATAGTTGGGAAAGTCCAAACTTTTAAAAGCTGTGTAGATGTAATTAATTAATTAATTGTATGTAATGTAATTAATTAATTGCGTCTCTGTATGAGGGAAGCGTTGCATGTGTTAGGGTGAACGGTGATTTTACGGGGTGGTTTGACATCACAAAAGGTGTTAAGCAAGGCTGCGTAATGTCACCATGATTATTCAATCTATACATGGATAATTGTATGCAAGAATTGAAAGATGTGGGATTGGGCGCGAAATTGAATAGTCTGAAAGTATGTTGCCTGGTATGCTGATGACGCGGTGCTGATTTCTAACACTATGGAAGATCTACAGTCTCTAGTATCTAGGAAGTATGTATGAAGAATGAGTTAATGATGAATGTAAGTAAGTCTAAAGTCATGGTGTTTGAAAGAGAGAGTACGAAAACAGTGTGCGGTATAGTAGTGAATGATGAATACTTGGAGCAGGTGGATTAGTTTGTTTATCTGGGTAGTATGTTTACGAGAGATGGGAAGGCTGATAGAGATATTGAAAGGAGGGTAAATGCCGGTAACTCCATTAATGGAGGACTGAATGCCGTTGGAGCTAATAAAAAACTTTCAATAAAAGCGAAGCTAGCAGTCCACAATGGAGTCCTGGTACCTACCCTGATGTATGGCAGTGAGGCATGGAACTGGCAGAGGAAGGATGAAAGTAAACTGAATGCTGTTGAAATGAGATCCCTGAGACGTATGTGTGGTAAAACCATGTATGATCGTGTTAGAAATGTGGATATCCGCAAAGAATATAAGGCTGATGTAAGTATATTGAGCAAAATTAAGAAAGGGACCCTCAGATGGTTTGGGCACGTAGAGCGAATGAACGAAGAAAGTAGTGTGAAAAGAATATATGATGCAAATGTGAATGGTAGAAGAAGTCGGGGACGCCCGAGGAAGACATGGCACGATCAAGTAAATCAGATACTTGAGACGGGCCATGTCAAAAGTCAGAATAATAGAAAAGTATGTATGAGATGATGTATGAATGTGAGTGAGGCAAAGAGTTTGTGCCAAGACCGAGTTGTTTGGCGGTCCGTCCTCTCTGCCTACCCCTGCGGGGACACGGCGTGATGGTTAGTTAGTTAGTTAGTTATTATGTAATGAGCAGGCAGCATTCTGTTGATGTGCTTATATCTGTTTCATAATAAGTTTAACAGTGAATTGAGTTTTTTCGAATTTTAAAATAAGTTAGTCCTTTCTTCCCTCCAAAAACGAATCTACTACATGTTGTGGAAGTTTGTTCTATGCTTCTACTACTCTGTTTGCAAGAGAGTGTATCTTAGGATTGGATGCAAAAGGTGTTTGTTAATTTTTTTTGAGTGTCCACAGAAATTCATATATTAATTCATAATTCATTGGTGGTGAACATTTTTTGGATGCCAATAAAGCCCAGATAAAAATTTTAAAGTCTCAATCAAGTCACCCCTTACTCTTCTTTCTTTTAATGTTGGTAATCCTAATTCCTTGAGTATATCTTCATATTGCCGATCTTTCAAAGATCTTGGTATTTTTGTAAATCTTACTGTAAATGTAAATATACCCACAATGTGGCTAAGACGAAGACAAAGGAGCAGAAAACTGTATAAATGAATTTAAAAATTGTCTTTTATATAATATGTATTTTACTTTTATAAATGTTTTAGGGGGAGACTTCAGTTGCTGTACAAGTCGGACAAGACGCTAAGTCATTGTTTCCACATCGCAAAATATTATTGCGGCTAAACCTTATTAAAAAGAGACCATTCACACAGAGGGATGACAAAAACATTGTCACCTCCTGCAGGCTGCTTCACTTACCAAGGTAATTCAATTTTAGTATCATGTTTTATGTTATTTGAGGTCATGCTCGAAGCTGAATTCCAGATGACTATAATAGTGTAGTCACTGTAATCCGAACCACCGGGTGACAGTAGTGGGCTGGGAACTACAAGTCTTTAACCATTAAAGTCATAATTTCCCTAACCTCTAAAGCCCTTTGTCACTGCTCACTGGCTCAACCACTAAACAAGTGGGATCTGAAACTTTGGTTTCATAAAGGTTTACATTTTACTGCTTTTGTGGTTAACTTGTAGATATAAAACATGGTGTTTTCTCTTTCTAACACCGTCTATAACATATTTCTCACTATGATAGTAAGGGAGACCCAACGATTCCTATGAGACCTGTGCGAGTTGTTCTGAAAAGCGAACAAATAGATTTGACAGGGCTTGAGAGAGCTTCGAAAATTCTGTTAAAAAAGACAATTTGCCAATATTGTTTCATTTAATTTATCCCCTCAGGCTAATTCGCTTTGCGGAACAACTCATAGAAATCATTGTGTCTCCCTTACTATCATGGTTACAAATATGATCTAAACGGTGTTAGAAAGAGAAAACACCACGCTTCATATTCAAATCTAAAAGTAAACCACAAAATAATTGAGTCATTCAATTTCTATATCCGCTATATCAACTTATACTGGTTCGGAGAAAAGCGCAAAAAACTGTCACATCTCTAGCGTAAATAAAAAATTGAAATTTTTTATTTTTATATAATGAATTGGAGTAATACACATTCGAAAAGTTTTCCCTTTCCAATGTATGTCTAGAAATATTTAAGTAATTTGGATAAATAAAATGGATATAGCGGATTTTGATACTCACTTTGTGATTTGTATAGAATATAGAGGCTTTTGAAACTCAACTGACCTGATGGCCGTGTTTCTACACCCGCCATCTTGGCAAAATAACTGATCGTTATTGGTTGAATTCCGATATAGCGGGTTTTGATAGTAACTTCTTGAATGATATAGCGGGTTTTGTTTCTTACTCGCAGTTTTAACATGTTTTTTGGTCGTGATAAGGGAGATTTTAAAACTTAATTTTAGGTTAGTCTTGTTTCTCGCAAAAATGTGAGCAAGATGTCATACTCAGATCATTTCGTCAAAAAATCGGATATAGCGGGTTTTGAAATTATAGGACTCAATTAACCTCTCCGCGAGTGAGTTTTGGCGAACAAAACTGTATGTGCGGAGTGAGTTTTTTTTTGTTACATTTTTTTAATACTTTTTTATGAATTTTCATAGATTAACTAAAAATAATATTATATTTTGAATTAAAACGTCATCGACATCAATCCACGAAAATAAACCAACATCGAAAAACATGTCCATACAAAAAAACTGCTTCCTTCGTCTGACGACCGCTAACTGACGCAAAAAGAATTTTTAAACTAAAACTGTGAAGTCGGTATTTTACGTATATCTTCCACAAACTTCAACAAACTATGCGCAGATGTCAATAGACGCCACTAGAAGTAAATAGTTTCATTAAATATAACGGTATGTGAATAATAGCCGCGGACGAAACATTTCGGCCATACTCTTTTGGGCATTTTTTCGCTTCGCCAATTTTAAAATATCCATTATAATCACCTTAATTAGCCTGTTTACTTTGATGTGTTACAGCCCGTTCATCTTCCAATGCACCACCCAATAATTTACTCTCTCCACAGTTTCCGATTTTAAAGCTCAAAAGAGCAAAATTTTCGACTGATTAAAAGATTCCGGAAAATATAAAACATTCTTAACGATCCAGTAATTGGATTATAAGTTTTATACTGTATTTGAATTTACTAGTTGTGTGTTATTCTAAGTATTTGGTTCTCTCAGCGAAAGACCATAGTCTTATGGTTTCCATTAACCCATTCTGTCAGAAGTTCAGAATTTTTCTGCTTTGCAATTAAATTCACATAAATGGAAAAGTTCTGAATGTATTCTAAAACTATAAACTGTGTTTGAAAGGTGATGAAATACGTTTTGAAATTTTATTATTAGAAATAAAAATATAGTTTTTAAATATAATAATTTTTAATGCTTACATAAAAAAAGTCATTAAAATGCCTCAACTTACGTTTTTTCAAACTAAAATTACTGAATGAAAAAAAAAGCATGCATATATTTTATTAGACAAATGTGTTATAAACCTTATCGTTACCTCACTTTTTGTCGCTAAAACTTATTTTTTCGCAATTATTTCTGGCTTTCATCCTTAATTACTTAAAAATTCACAATGTTAATTTTTTTTTCGAATTTCGGTTTGACACTTTGGTTTAATAAACAGTTAATTTTTAGATTTTAATATAAAGTGTGGTATTTTTTCTTTCTAATACCATTTAGAATATATTTCTCACCTTGATAGTAAGGGAGATGTGTATAGCGATTTCTATGAGACCTAAAAGAGTTGTTCCCAAAAGTAAAAAAATTTGGACGGGTTTAATTGATAAAAATCCTCTTTTTAATGTAACATACCTATAAAAAGCCCAGTAGCCCACATTAATATAATGTTAAATGAATATTTTTATTTTTAACTTTATGAGTAAAACCTCAAATTGTAATATTTAATTAAATGAAGACAATATTAGCGAAACTCCACTGAAAATCTGGAAACAGAAAAATCAGAAAAAGATATTGACACCTCTGGGACTCGAACCCAGGACCTTCGGCTTTCCGGGCCGCAGATCTACCTAAGATAGCAGCCAATAAAATATGCATTAAGAAAATGAAGATAGTGTTGGTAGTTCTTAGTCGAAGTATGATACAGTTAAAAATGATTGAATCGGATAGGGACACCTTAGCTCAGTTGGTAGTCCTGGTTTAGAGTCCCAGAGGTGCCAATATCTTTTTCTGATTTTTCTGTTTCCAAATATTTGATAGAATTTATTTAGCTAATATTGTCTTAATTTAATTTAATGTTAAATGCTGGTTTACCAATTTTATTATTGATTTGTTGCTATTAATGTTGTAGATTCTATCGACCCTACATGTCAAACATAGAGACAACCATTGAAATGATAAAATCAGCTTTAAAGAAATGGCCCAACAATACGGCGCCCTACCAGGTTATAAAACAAATGATCACAGCACACGACAGCCAAATGATCGCCAAGAATGTCCTCAAGTTGAATGAATTCACTAAGATTGGCCGATGTCTATCTGTAAGTAATGATTAGTCCAAGTCATACATAATAAAAACAAAGGAGATGGGCCATGAATCATTAGTAGTAGTGTTGCCGACATCGATCCCTCGCCTTATTTCAACCTTCACACCAATCGCATAACTCTCATTGGCTCCGCCGCTTTGATTGTCTGCAGTTTGGTCATGCTTGGTGACAGTCTGCAAGCTTCCATGTCATTGTCTTTGTTTCTATTATCAATTGTACAAATTATTTTTCTTTCATAATTGTTTTGTCATGATGCTTGATGACTCTTTTTAGCCAAATCCTGGAATTGCTGATTCAAAACCCGAAATGTAAAAACCATTTTTTTTTACGATACGTTTTAAGATTTTCACGGCCAAAAGTATTTTCGTTATTTGTTTTTGGGGTGTTATACCGTGTTGCACTACCTCCTTCTTTAGCCAACGTTTCGGACACCGTTGCAGTGTCCATCATCAGGGTAGATCCGGCAGATCACATCTACCGGATCTGCCCTGATGATGGACACTGCAACGCTGTCCGTTGAAAGGTTGGCTAAAGAAGGAGGTAGCGCAACTTGATATAACACCCCAAAAACAAATATTTTTCATATTTTATTTTATCATCGCACAAAAGTCCCAATTGTTCCCCACTATCCGGAGCCAGTGGGTCTATGGCATCAATTGGGGTTTGTTGTGAGGCTGAAGGGAGTAGAGAAGTAAAGAAGAAGGTTAAGATGTACAAATTGACTATTCAGATCTAATCACCAAATACAACTACATCCAATTTAAGCCATTCTAATTGGTTATTTTTCACCAGGGCAATACTAAGGATTGGTTGTTTCACAGAATTTAAACAATTTATCAAATTTAAAAATGAATATTCAAGATCTGTTATTATCCGATGCTGTAAAACAACCGGTCCACGATGAAATAATAATAGAAATCAATAACATTCACAAAACTTGAATTTTTTCAGTGAAATTTGAAGAACTGTCCAAATTTTGCAGAACAACACGCCCTTAGAGTAATTTCCACTGAACAGAAAAATAAAATAATATTTAGTATATGAACATTCTTAAAATGACATTAGCTGTATTTACTAACCAGATCTTAACTCATCTTCTTCCCCTCTGCATTTGCCTCAAACAATAGTTTTATTTCGACGACCTCCATAGTCCAGTGGTAAGACTCTTGATTCACAATCCGGAGGTTGCGGGTTCGAACCCGGCATGCGCAAATAAATTTTATTTGATTAATTTGTGTTATTTCACAATTAATTCATTTAAAATAATATATAGTATATTTGCGGCATGTTCCAGAGTGGAAGATACTATCAGTATCGCCCTGGTATAAGACCACCATTCAGAATTGAAACGTTGCTTGAAAATGGCTTTAGCCGTGTTTGGTGACCAGATCTGAATAGCCAGGTACTTCCCAACCTTCCTCTTCCCCACCTCCTTCCCCTCCCCACTACCCTCAGCCTCACAACATACCCCAATTGGGGATGCCATAGTCTCACTGGCTCCAGACGGGAGCAGTTGAGATTCTTGTGCGGTATTCACTGTTAAAAATAAAAAAAATTTCCAACCTGCTTCTATTGATGTTTTAATCGACATATTTGTTGAATCCGTGCAACCATAAAATACTTTAAAATTTATAAATTTTTTTTTTTTTAAATATACAAGAAAAACTTTGGTTTCATAAATGTGTACATTTGAATTATTTTGTTGTTATCTTTTATATTTGAATATGAAGCATGGTGTTTTCTCTTTCTAACACCGTTTAGATCAGCCGTCTTTACTGCGGCTTTAATGCGGCAATTCGTTTTGGTGGCTCGTGTCACTCGTGCGCGTGCGAGCCTGATCAATCAATGCGCTGGTGACTTTGTGTCTTGCAGCTAACAGCATCATATAGCGCAAAGGTTCCTTTATCTGTAAACTTTATCTGTAGTATATTTTTCTTAAAAGTTTTGCTGAAAAAGTGTGATCCAGAAAAAAGCTCTGCGATTCAGAAGTTATAGAGCACGGCTAATTACGGAGGCGATTGAAATTCATAGAAATTCCATTAACATTAATGGAGATTACAGAGCTAAGCTCAATAGTTCTTGGTATCCGGTAATTGACGGCTACACCAAAGGCTAAATGCAGAAAACCATGTTGAATTATTCTTTAACACCAGCTCGTGGAGGAGTGAACTGGCAACACGCTATCGCTTCTCTACGTACACCACTATCAATTACACATCTGCCCTGACGATGGATACTGTTACGCTGTCCGAAATGTTGGCTAAAGAAGGAGGTAGCGCAACACGGCATAACACCCCAAAAATAAATAACGAAATTACAAATGGCCGCCAAATTAAATTTTGGCAGCCATGAAAATCTAAAATCTTACCTTGTAAATTGTTTACCACTCATTTTATATATGTAATGTTTTTTTTTAAATAATTATTATAAAAATTGCTCATTCCGTAGGCTGTATTGAAATAATAAGTTAAGACTGGAAATACCGTTGGTCGACCGATGACGCAGTGCTGATGAACTGGACTGATAAGCAGTGCGTAGTGAATCACGTGGCACTACAGCTCTTCATTCATTCACCTACATATTAACGCTACAACCGATCTACGCATCCCACTATTTCCAGCCTGATAACTTTACACTGATTGCAGGTTAACTATAGAGAACTTTTCCCCAATTGCAAAGATGAAGAAGCTATCAGTTCATACAATGGAGCTGAACGCCAGGTTCGAGTCATCCAGCTTTTAGAGCAGGAAGATATGCAAGAAGATCAGGATTTAGATGAATGGGGTAAGTTTAATGACTGAGCATTTTGCATTTCATCTGTCTGTAAATTTGTTTGTACACTCTGTTATAAGACGGTGGCCTTTTTAATGGTTCAGTAAAGTTCTTTTTTCAAATATGGAATCGTTGTGTTTATTTGGACTTTCTTATTCGCTTTTTTTTTTTTCAATATTGTGGTATCTACCTGCCTGAAGAAAGTTTGAGAGAATAATTCTCTTTGAGATAGTGATGTTTCTTTGAACAAATTGTTTAATTCCTTATTATAATTTTTCAAAGAAAACTTTTTCGGAAGGGTTTTCACTTTGTGATGGCATTATTTATTTTAATGAAAAGACTTTGTTTATATCACTTTTATTTATATACAATCAACCTGTTCCGTGAACGATGTTCACATCATCAGGATCAAATGTATACTAAACTTAAAGATTAAACACAGATCACTTATAAATAAAAGTGGTGTAAACAAAATTATTTGTTTTTTCATTAAAATAAATAATGCCATCACAAAGTGAAAACCTTTCCGAAGGAGTTTTCTTCGAAAAATTAATATTTGTGAGTACGGCAATGAAGGCTAAGGTGTATAAAAAATTATTGATTAAATTAATATAGATTATTGTGTTTAAATATTAACCCTCTTTTGAACCTTTTCCCACTTAACCGGCCTTTCCCTGCTAATGACTTTGAAATCCCTAATTTTAATAAACTTCCTCACTCTTACCCCTTCCCCTTCCTTCTACCCTTTCCTCCTAATTTGATCCTAATGATGTGAACATCGTTCACAAAACATGTTGATTGTACATAAATAAAAGTGATGTAAACTGTCTTTTCAGTAAATTTCATTTAAAAAAAAACCTTATAAAATAAATTTAAAAATGTTCATTATGGTTTATGATCAAGTGCCTACTTACAAATCTTATAATTTCAGAGGAAATTTTGATTTTGATGTTGAACATGGGACAATATTTCGAAAATCTCACGATAATTTGATGTGTTCTGGTCAAACGATGAGTTCTGGACATAACAAAGCAAGAGTTTTTTTTTTTTGCGATTGTTTTCTGTTTACCAGTTAATATGTCTTATTATTCATGTATACATATTACAAGATAATATTGTAAGAAGTTTTTCCAGATCAGCTTACTAAAAAAAAAAATTCAAACAAATCTTCCATTTTGGTAACAATTTTCAAAAATAATTCATACAAATTTAAACTGATTTTATTATTTCTACCCAAATCTGAATACATGCCCAACCTGAAAAAACACAATCCAATGAGTTTTCAAAGAAATAATGACCTTTTTACTCATTTGAAAACGTAAAATATCTGCCATATACTTCCGCCATTGACAGCTGCCAAAAGTCACCCGCAAATTTCGTAGAAAATCATTCAGAATAGCTCCTAATTAGTTAAAATCGCATTTAAAAAAAAAGCAAAGTTTTTTTGTGCTTACAGATGAGAGGTTAAATAAGAGAAAATTAGAAATCTACTTTTTAGATTACTTAGTTCTACTAATTACTAAGGAATTTCAACTCTGTAACTGCTTGTACTGAAGCGAGGACTCAAACCTAGAAATTACTTTTGTCGGCTCCCGCGTGAGAATAAATTAAATGCAAGCACTATGAAATGGCTTCAGTCACTTCCTCCCGCATGCTAAGGGTTAAAGTAATATTTTTACCGAACATGAAAAAACTAACTTTGAACAGTGTAATTTTAAACTTTTTATCGGTATATCTGATTTAACATCCGCATCAGCATCATCACTAAAGACCGGATTATATGCAAATGCATATTTGCATATGCATTTGCATATTTACACCCTTTTCAGCGGTAGATGCATATTTTAGCAAAAAAATGAGATCTTCCATATTTACGCTCGATCTCGTTCAGATGCCTCACATAGTGACACTATAAACGTCAGATAGCTAAGTGCGCATGAACAGTTTGAGGCCATCGAGGGTGTTATCAATGACTTCGATAGTGCAGAGGCTTTGGCAGTTTTCCAGTGCAAAGAAGCGTTTGATTATGCTAGTATTAAAAAAAAAAACTAGCTATGATTAGCACTCATTTCGCCTACATACCTGCAAGTATAAAAACGCTTGAAACTCGTGGATTGGCGTTGAATGAATCTATTCAGGTTATGAATAAAATTCGCCTTATGAATTCCTCCTTGCCAAAGCTATTCCCGAGTAAACTCAAAGAAAAGTTTGAAAACTTACTGAACAATAACCCAGGGTTTGAACCCTTGTGCCAAATTGATAGCTTCATCAACGGGGCAGGTGAAATTTTGCCCGGCACAATAAGTTCAAAAATCGGACCCAAATTTAAATTCTGTCCAGTCACATCAGTAGACGTAGAACGCTCCTTTTCCGCTTACAAAAATATATTAAGCGATCGTAGACACAATTTGTCTACAGAACATTTAGAACAGTACTTAGTCGTAAACGTTTATAAAGGTAAATTGTAAATTTCATTGTTAAATACATTTTGTAATTCATATTTTTGTTATCCTTGAGAACTAATAGCTTACTAAAAAAAATATTAAAAAATACGGCTTCCTGTATTATTTCGTGTTGCATATTTTGGCCCTTTTTATGGATTTTCATGCATATTTTAGCTATTTTTATTGCATATTTGCATGCATATTTTGGGCTTTTTTTGTTGCATATAATCCGGTCTTTAATCATCACGTACATCTCTAATTAAAATGTGAATTTTTAAATTTCCAGAAGTGACTGGTTCCAGTTACGTGGGCGAATCCCTGATGCGTCAGGTTTACCTGTGCATGCACAAGGCTGGTCCGGCGGGCGTCACGCAGAGGGAAGTTGCTGAGAGCCTCGGCCTGGACTGCCTGACAGCCCGTCTGGCCCTCAAGTATCTGAACAAGAAGTGCGCCGTACACAAGTCCATGATCGACATCAAAAGGCAGAGAATGTCAAAGTACGCCATTCTTTCAAATGTTTTATTTTCGCATTAGATGACATTGCTGCACATATATGCAGCGCACATATATTTTAATTGCATACCTCGAAATTTCAAGTAAAATGAGTAAATATTTTTTAACCATCATGCCGTTTGCAGGGGTAGGCAGAAGAGGCAGACTGCCAAACAACTCTGTCTCTTAGCTCACACTCCTTGCTTCATTCACATTCATATATCATCTGTTGTCATGGCTTTAACACATATTTTTATATTGTAATGTCAGACCTTTGAAAAATAACAGGATAGTCTTGAATCGTCATCATTTTCAAATACATAGTATGCTTGTCTGAATTCTTCACACAATCAATTTCAATCTCTATTAAATGGGTTTTTTTGTGGATTTTAATCGCCTCCGTAATTAGCCGTGCTCGATGCGTTTTGGGTCTTCCCAGGTCTAAGAAGGCTACATTTCTAAACTATGAGTTACATAATATGTGTTGTAATTCAGTGATTTTTTTTTATCATTTTAGATATACCTGCCCAGAATTCGTAGGACTCAGAGTGAATGAATTTGATAGTAATATTAAAAAGCCACAACTATCCATAAACTCTGAAACACTACAAGCTTCTGCAAACAATAAAACAATCAATCAAATATCAAATTTGTTATTGGGCAATATAAAACCTGAAAAAGATGAAAATAATGCACTTGAAGCAGAAGCGTCAACAAGTAAAATAGTGGATAAAGCTTTGCCTTTGAATTTATTATCACAAGTAAGAGATAAAATGACCCCTACGAAATTACGCAGAACCCAGTTCATTTTGGACCAACTTCGTCAACGACACATTATTTCTGATACCTCAAATATTTTGAAAATGTGTAACCAACAGGAAAAGCAATCAGGTTTAAAGAATGGATTAATTGATAAGAAAACAATTTTGCGAATACTCGCTCGACTGGAGAGCCAGGGGCTTCTTCGATTAATAAATGTGAAACTTGGGAAGTTCGCTGCTCCCAAGCTAACTTTCATCTGTGAGCCCCACATAGAACCGAGCCACTCTTACATCCAGTCTGTAGTGGAACAAGCTAAGATGGTTTACTTGTCCAGATCTTCCAAAAAAATACCACAAGAAATTAAGTCCAAGCAGCTCTCAGTCAAAATTGCAGAAGTCAAAAAGATATATGGATTTGTACCAAAGTTCTCCAAAATGCGTTCCCTCCATGAATTCTTGTTCTATATTGTCTACGGTCATGAAAATATGAAAGGTAACATAGAGCAAATGGTATCAAAATCACTAATCAACGATCTTTCAGATAATGAACTTTCTCCCGCATATCGAAATGCCCCAGAAAAGTACATGTTTGTGCCTCCGGTGGCGGAGCACTCAAACTGGCCCCGTGGCTGGATGCTGTTGGCCGACGTGCTGCTCTGCATGCCCCTTCATATCTTCATGAAGATAGTCCGAGTGACCGTCTTCACCCCCACCTTAGTGGAGTATGTCAAACACCCTCTGAAATGCCAGATTTTAATCAAGAACTTACCTTTAGAAATACAAAATGTTTTATTCTTTAAAAGGCGGCATGTCTTTTCAATATGCGAAGTAGTAGAACGTCTTTGTTTGTTCGGCTTGGCCAGATTTGGTCAAAGAATTATGAAGGATAAAGATAAAATATTTATATTTATAAATAGAACAACCAGTTTGCTGGACACTACCTCTTCTTCTCCTTCCTATGTAACAATAGAGGAGAAAAATTACAACCGAGAATTCTTCGCTTTTCAAAATGGAATGGACATTAGTAATTATTGGAATCGTTTGCAGATTGTTTGCCTGAACACTCAATTAGGTTTCTCCAAACATATTGTGGGTACGCAAGTGGAAATACAGAGTGCGGAAGCTAAGATGGCCAACGAACTAAGATCCTTCACCATTGAGGAAGTGATGGAACTAGACAATGCTACCGTTCCCGGGGACGCCAGAGGAGCGGCCGGATTGGATTCTTCTCTATTTTCACATATCAGAAGGTCTTGGCTAACCTTACTTCCTATGAAACCCATCAAACGAAAACAAGCTGAAAAAATAGCCTCCCAAGCTGAAAAGATGCCCCCCGTTCCGCGCAAGAAACCTAAATTAGCCAGGAATGTTGTACATCAGCGTCCAAACCCTGCCCTTGTTGCAACTAAGAAGAAGGGAAAACATTTTGTTCGCACGATAGCAAAGCGAAAAAGTAGCAGGGTCAGAAAAGCTTTTTATGATGATGTGGATAAGGTGGCTCTAAAGAATCTAACTACCCTACGAAGCTGTTGGCAGCCCAAGGAAGACAGAATCCTGCACTTGTGCAAGACTGCCACTGGAATCATCTTCGCCAACCCCCGCATGGCCCCTTCTGCCATCATCCGGGACATGCTGCACACGGCCACGCGAGTGGTAGATAAAACTTCAGCCGCGTGTCGCCGACGTTTACTCTACATGACCAAGAATTCACAAATATCTCATCAAATTAAACTCTGCTTAGCGGAGGTCCGGCAAAATGAATTTATTATTAAAAAATATTCTCATATTTACAATCGCAAAAGAGTGGTAGAGTCATCTCCCAATTTTCTAGATTTTGTGAGGGAATATAAAATTCACTTCATCGAACTGGTTCAGTATTTGCACAAGCATATGTATGGGAAAACTGACATCAGGTTGAGCTCAGTTCGTCTCCCAAATACCTTGGATGATTTAAATCTGAAGTACAATATAGATGTACCGGAACATTCTACGTCTCCAGATACAGTAACGGAGCCGCAGACAGCTCTTGAAATAAATCAGTATGCGCTGACTTCTGTGATTCACAGTGCTCTCTCGTGTAAAGGTGGAAAGAAAACACAAGCTTACCAACTACTCCAAATATACCGTCAGTTTCCAGAAAGCCTTCTCCGAGAAACTATTCTGCAAATCAGGTCTTCCGGAATGTTTGCCATGACCAAAAAGTACAATGAAAATGAGCGAGTGTCTTCGTACTCAACTTCCTTCCATTTGTCTCAATCCTACCTCTACCAGCTGTGCACCACCACCCCGTACACCATGTTCTCCGAGATATTCCAACACTGCATCTTCATGATGCAGAATGAATCCAGGAAGTTCAGTCCGGAGGTACTGGACTCTGGAATAACCGCCTTGCTCACAGAGCTTACCTCCAACGGACTCGCAGAATTGGAACTTATTTTCCCCGAAAATGTTTTAATCATTGACCTGAAAAATGTTGACCAGACGGAATCTGAAAAAAAAACCCCGAGCCAACCAAAAAGTTGTTCCGCATTTATGGATGAAGATAAACTACATCCTTCCAGATTGTCTTTCAGTTCGTTGCAACTGCCCGACACTCCAGCACCCATGACCCAAGACTCCCTGGTCGTCAGCTCTTGTGAGTTGAATGTCACTTTGAAAAGTGACTTAAGTGAGTTTAATTTGTCAGAAGATAAAATCAAAGAACTAACCACAAACTTAATCAGGTATTTTTATCTTACCTACTATTATATAATATTATGTGCCTTATTTCTGGCGACAGATTACATGTTGAGATATGTTTAACTCTTTATCTTACTCTAACAGCTGCTTATTAATGCTGTGTACAGGCACAGCCATAAACCGCGAGCAGATATATGTTGAACCGCGAGTGCTTATATTTTTTACCGTTCACACAACGCTATCAAATATTTCTTCCTAAGGTAGGAGAGGGGGTCAGATGAATTAGGGAGCGGCCACGGAATGCACATTTTTTGTACTGAATCTGTCAACTTGACATCTGTCATCCACCGGTCTAGGCAGCTCCGTAATTAAAACGACCCCCTCTCCTGTTTTCGTCGGAGAGGGGGGTGCATAACATTTCGTATATCACCTCAGGAGCGGTTAAGGCGTAAGATGTGTATTGTCTGTGGTTGAACTGCGCTTAAACCGCTTAGGTGTGAACGGTCTGAAGGGATTGTATGGAGAGCGTTATTTGGCGTGCGATGATCTTTTATATTTTATAGCCGTGTCTGAAAACACCCCTTTATTATTTTTGTTTTCTTTTAGGGATTCTATTTACAAAACTGACCCATCAAATGTAAATTGTATATCAAAGTTAAAAGATTGCGATGTTAAGCTTGCAAAACAAGTATTTAATTTTATTTATAAGGCCGGACCGGTGGGGGCCCAAGGCGAAGATATTAAGGTAATTTTAGTTTAGAATGCTTACTTATTATTGACTTTTATTATAATGTAGGTATTAATGGTATTCACTTTATTGCAGAATATTTTTTCTTCCGTTGACCTGTTCACGTTAGATAAGGTATTGGTGTCCTTAAAAGAAATAAACTTTATATTCCGCGTTGGCATCGTCAATAGTAAATGGGTTTCAAGAGAACACTTTCAAGATTGGTACATTAAACTTGACTTCGAAGCTCCGAAAATACATCACACAGCAAGGGAGGATAATGACCAACTCTTACTGAATAGTGAAATGGAAACTGAAACAGATATTGGAAAGAGAAAACGAACAGATTCATCGGATAGTCCTCAACCTAAAAAATCAAAAAAATCTACTGCTAAGTCTAAAAAAATAATTGGGAAGCATCTTGATAAAGATGAGGACTCTGAAAGCGGTGATAGTAAAGAAGAAAACGACGATAAAATAAAAAGTACAAATAAAGAAGAAAGTAACAATAAAATAAAAAGTGTGAGCACAACATATTTTTGCCCAAGCCCGTGGATTTCGCCTGATGGAGCCTTGAACCTCCGTGTTCTGTGGAGATGGGCAGGAGCCATTTTAAGCTACATGATAAGTCACCCTACGATAAATCTACCATTATTGCAGCAACGTTTTTCCTATATGACACCCCTTCATATTCGGATTCTTGTTGAGGTAATTATATTACTTACTACCAAAGATATTGAAATACGATAAGAGATATGCTATGATGGCCGCCCGATCGTCGGTGGACTACTATCAAATGGGCATAGTTTGAATACGGAAAGAATTAATTTATTTAGTCGATGTTTTAAAGTTGTGCAGTTGGTTAACAATATAGTTTGAATATGGAAAGGATTCGTTCATTTAGTTGATGTTTTTAACCCGTCTAATCACAGGAGACCCAAGTTGTCCCAAAACATCATATGCCGTTATAATAACAGGAGACCCAGATTGTCCCAGAGCGACAGTGCATTATTAAAAGTTAGATATCTCTCTTCCTGTCATGCGAATATTTGTGATTTCTTTTATGTTAGAAACGGAATGAAATAATGCTTCTCATTGTCTCAGAATTATATGAGCTAGGTTTTTCAGATATTTTACAAACCCGATCAAAAGTGACGGTTTATTACAAAAGTGACAATTAATTTTAAAATAAAATTGTATGAAAGTGATAAAAAGTGAGGTGAAAGTTTTATTACAAATTTTATTTAGAAAAGGAGTCTGTATTTTAAATTTTAAGTTTATTCTATTTTAATTACTTTAATTCGAATATTCGCAGGTATGCATTTTTTAGCCAATTTAAATTTCCAATATTAAAATTTTAATATTTAGAAACAAAAATGTTGATTTCTAATAAACACACCGGAAAGATTATTTTATCTAGATTTTAGAACAATTTTTGTTTTTGCAAAAGCGTTAAAATAAACCAATAAATAGTAACATTTAAAATGCATGGGAAGAACCAGGAATTTTGCGCGCTAACCTTGATAGGCAAAATTTGACAGAAAATTATTTTCTTATTATTCGAAGGGTTAAGGTGTGCAGTAGTATTGGTTAACAATATCGGCGTTGCCAGGAAATAGTCCCACCCAGTAAAAACTGTGGATAGCACATCTCTTATATTTCAATATATTTGCTTATTACCATTGATAATACAAACAAGGGTGATGGGTCTGTAATCTGCTAGTAT
This sequence comes from Limnephilus marmoratus, assembly GCA_917880885.1. NCBI lineage: Eukaryota > Metazoa > Arthropoda > Insecta > Trichoptera > Limnephilidae > Limnephilus > Limnephilus marmoratus. The sequence goes on along the minus strand of OU862924.1, from coordinate 41,387,479 downwards.
ATACGCCTTATGCAAAACCATTTTTGTATGACAAGTTTGTTTTAAGCTAATGTTGTATAGCCCGCCACCCGCAGAGCCTTACAGCAAAAACCCACGGAGCGGATTTTTAACTGATAATCATTATTAGTATGATACCACGCCCACAAAAGTATCATCACCATCATTCATAGTATATTGAGTATCAATAATATATAGTATATTTGCGGCACGTTCCAGAGTGGAAGATACTCTCAGTATCGCCCTGGTGTAAGACCACCATTCAGAATTGAAACTTTGCTTGAAATGGCATTAGCCGTGTTTGGTGACCAGATCTGAATAGCCAGGTACTTCCCCACCTTCCTCTTCCCTATCTCCTTCCCCTCCCCACTACCTTCAGCCTCACAGCATACCCCAATTGGAGATGCCATAGTCTCACCGGCTCCAGACGGGTGCAGCTGAGACTCTTGTGAGGTAACACTAACAATCGGCGGCGCCCCATTTGTTTCTACCTAAACGCTACGTGCGTAACTTTCATTGCCTCCTCCGCTTTGATGGTCCGTGCAGTTTGGTCCTAGCTTCGTGACGGTCTGCAGGCTTTCGGTGTTTCTATTATCTATTCAATAATGTATTCATTTTCAGTTTTATTGTTTCTCGGTTTATTGGACATGGAAGTATTATTGTTCATCTTCTTTTTACTGAATCTTTGTTCCTATATCTACCCGCTGGTTTTTTATTACATTTTTTTTAAACATTAGTGTACTTTTATCACAGTCAAATAATATAGTGTAAAAAGTACAATAATATACTTTTTTTCCTGGGGCTTGTAGAAATTTTATAAATTCTTTTGATACAAAATTACTTACTTTACTCAAGGTGTACTTGAGGTGATTTTCTCACAAAAGTGGCGCTATAGAAATCATTCGAACATTATTATTATTACTACTTCCCCTCTTTCCAAATAGTATTCATTGCAAAAGGCTATTTATGAAAAATTATCATCCTTTTTTTGGAAAAATCTAGTAGGCGTAACCACTGGAGCCAACTTAAAACTTTTTTCCTGGATTGATCAAGATTTTAAGGTGATCATTTTGAAAATTTTCCACCCATATTAAAATATTGGATTGAATCACCGATGCAATGTTGCATTTGTTAGCCTTTCTTGAAAGATTTTAGTTTTTTTTGTTGACAAAACTAATTATTCATATCGCGTGTGTACAGGCGCAAACAATTATTTTTTCTTAATATTTTTAAGCATAACTTGTAAAAAGCGTTTTTCTGTAAAATAATTATATGCGCGCCATCTATGAAAGAGTAGAATGTGAATTCTTTTGAGAATCACCTTAACATGAAGTTATCTGTAAAAAAAAAACAGTGACATCTATTGATTATTAGCATAATTAGGTTATTCAGCTTTCGTATAACGTCAAGTGTAGACTGCGGGAATATTTCAAAAGATTTTTTAAAGAATCTAGAGAAAATTTGCCCAAATTTGGCAGGAAAGCAATCCGCGGTCTTTTAAATAGTGCCAGATTGTGGCAAAAAGCACTTGAGTGATTAACATTTAATAGATAATTAAAGTTAATTAGTAGTGTTAGCTATTAATGACAAATAGATAAACTAAACTGAAGTATTAAACTCATAAAGATTTATTTACTACACTGAATTTTATAAATTAATAATATTGTTTGCATGTGTGTTCTGTTAATTCTTTTTAGATAACAACCCAAATAGGATGTACTGAGATGTATCTAATTCCAAGAAAAAAGACATCTCTTTGGGATAATGAGAGGTGCACTAAAATCATTAAAGGTATGTTTATTGAAAAGTTACCGTAAAATAAAGGATTGCGAATTAATTTGTAAAAGTTGTATTTTAAATAAATATTTTTTTGCAGAAAAAGTATCAATACTACACTCCAATGAAGAAATCTTTGTGGAAATATCTGAAAATGCTATTGTCAAGTTAGCTCTCTACAAAGGGTTTTCAATGAAACTCCAAAAAGCAGCTAAAATTTAAATAGCAACACTTCAAAGTTTAACACTTTACTTTCAGTATAATCGCGACAACTGCATTATAATTTACAATTATTATTTTAAATACTGTATGTAAATATTATTAAATAAACATTGTTCTACTTATTTGATAAATAAATTGTTTGCTTTATATTTTGTACAAACTAGCCCCAAAAAAATTCTATTCAACAATCTATCAAATTTTTGTTTTTGCGACAGGCTTCACTGACAGCAGCTTTCTTCCGCTATCACCTCTTCAGAATTATGTACTCCTGGTATATTTTGTACTTCACTGTTATTATATTCCTCTTGCTTCAGTTTTACACACTCCAAATGGGGTTCGACAGTCTCCGTACAGTTGGGACTCTGGCGAGGTATAACACAAAGTAAAATAAAAACAGGAAAAGGGGAATAAAAGTTTATTTATAAGATTTTGCGATAAGAAATTGTTTATAGCACCAGTCGTGTTTTAAACAGCCTACCTTCTATAAACAAGTACCTATCTAAATACACAAAAATAAATCTGTGACAATTTCTCACTAAAGATATTACTTTAAATATGTATTAATATAAAAGTCTTAAATCTACACACACTTTATATTACATAACTTTTATTTCATTTGACCTAATTCTTAAATAAACATATCTGGAATATTTATTTACATGTTAAAAAACATAGAAGGTACAAAGGTATCATAATAACAAATTTTTTTAACCCTCAACTTTAGAGTGCCGATCTTTTAGTGCAAATGTTGACTTACATAACATTATTAGATATATGGGGGTACTACTTGTAAAGCCGATAACCATTGTTTATTATCGAGAACTGCAAATGGTAAATTGTTCTCACAGGACAGGAAACAGATTCTGTTGAATTTCCCTGAAATTACATTTGAAATTTGACTTTTCTTGCGAAACTAGTCGCCACCAATCGTCGCCATCTTAATTATGATTCAACCAATAGTAGTAAAGGGTTAATGTAAAATGATCTTTATATTTTTATTTCAGTTATCTTAATGTATAAAAATGAATGTTTCTTTGTTTGTCCCTTACGCGGTACCTAAACCATTTATCTGATTGCGATGAAACTTTAGTGATTTGTTGTGCACACGCCCGCAAAGGTTTCTATACATAATAGTGAGCTTCTAGCTTTCGTAAATTATTTCCTATACTATTTTATTTTGATACATTTTACATTTCATCCAATCCAATAATGTCGGTCTCACTAGGTGGCTTACCCGTGCTACATGATTACGATGAAACTTTGGTGAATTGTTACGCGCACACCTGCAAATTTTTCTATATACAAAAAAGTGAGCTCTGGCGTAATGAAATTTGTATAAAAAATTTCCAATAAGTGGCTCGCGAATTGTTTGAATGGGAAGGGGGGGACGAGGCAGAAGCAAAGGGAAGGATTGCAAAGGAAACATAGAAGCGATAGGGGATAGCAGGGGGTAAATTTGAGAAAACCATGCATCTCACACTGACAACAGGGAGAAGGAGGGGAGGGGGGAGTTGTAAGGGGAACGCGGGAGGGAAAGTTGGAAAGGGAGGGGTGGAGGGAGGAATAGCAAAGAAGACATAACAACGGTAGGGGAAAGCAGACTGACAGCTGTATGCGGCCTGCTTACGGGTTGGAAAACCTTCTGATTTATTTGTGTACGCGCTATACAGAAAAACAAAAAAAAAATGTATCCAAAAAGACTTCAATTCACAGTTTTAAAACACAAACACTTTCTCTGAGTGGTATTGCAACGCATGCTGGGTACTCACTAGTCTATATATATTAAGAAGAATATCTATATATTTTACAAGTCTTGCATTTTTTATTGCGAGATTGATGTAATTTTGCAAAAAAAATTGACCTTCAAAACAAGAAGAAACTCGTACAAGATACTTTGAAAAACCACTCCCATCCCCCTTTCCTGCCCCATAAAACAGAATTTTGATGAAATTTTGCACATCTTAAGTACACATAAGAGGAAAATTACTGTCTCCATCTGAATTCAAAACACTGTACAAAGCCTGATAAACGCCGGGTACGGTTAGTATGTTATAAATATAATAAATGATTTTTTAATTTATCTCGAAACATTTATAAAGGTTACCGACTTTGCAAATATGTAATACCCTCGCACCAAACAAAAGACGTTGAGCAACCATTAAAGAAAAAAAATTCAATTTTCACCCCCCTAATATTAATATTATGTACACAAGTCCATTTGGGGAATACTTTGATTTTTTTCTGAAAAAGTCTGAGATAAAAAAGGGTTAAATAATTAAAACTATGCTGTAAAGCTAATAGAAAGATAATAGAAACAAGGAGGGATATGGCGTGGAAATGTGCTGACTGTTGCCGAGCTAAGACAAAGTGCTCAGATTATGAAAGGGGCAGAGCCAATGAAAGATACTCTTTCCGTGTTTAGGTAGAAACAAAGGCAGGGTGTCGCTGTGCGTAGACGCGATTTATGAAAGATGTTGGCGTTTGTCCCGTTTTCCTTGTTTCTATTATTAATAATGCTTTAACACTTAAAATTAAATAACACAATAATTTACACAAAACCTTTTAGGTTGGAATCCCACAACATAAAAAAATTTCAAACAACAATAATAAAAGTTTACTCACATCAATAATATTGGATATAATCATGTATTGTGATGTAATATATTACGAATCATCATACAAACAATAAATCAATAATAATAAGTTGAGCAAATACACAAAACTAAAATTATAACCCCACCTAAACCTAATTTCCATCAATAGGTAAGTTGGCAATAGTAGAAAAGAGTTAAAGGGAGTTAGAAGTCGGGAGAAGAAGTTTTGTTTTTGGTCCATTGAGGAATTGATTGAAAAAAAAATAGCCTTTATCCCACATATATAAGATAGTTATAAGTATATAATAGTTACGCTGCATAATGCTTATCTTTATCACTTTGTAAATTAATTACGCACATGCAAATTTATTTAATTTACTTTACGAACCTAATTCTTTTCATCAATAATTGTCATGAACACCTCACCTCTGTCACACACGGTAAAGGTTCAGAACCCAGCAAGGACATATAATGTAGGTCTGGGTTTACTTATTCCCAAAATATAAATAAATTAAATTATACATACATAACATTTTGTACCTCATTCCCGAGAGGAAGATACCTACTTACAATTTCAAAATGACAATGAAAACATTGTTTGAAATGTATATTCTCAATCCACATTTAAAACAACCCGCTATGGTTTGTAGTGGCCCTCTGCTGCTGCAAATCACTTGGCCCAAAATTCAGTGTCGTTGACCGTCGTGCTGTGTGTCCGCGTCACAACAAATTAACCCATTCAGACCCAGTGATAAAATGGATAATCAGCCGTACATTATCAATTATCACTACATAATTACAAAGAACAAAAGACAACAGCTCTCGCAGGGGGTTATATGACAAATATGTGGTAGATGTCACTGCTAGCGAAGCCAACAAAACTGTGCCCCGATTACCTCCTTATCATTGCGAACTAAACCTGAGTGAATTGGTCGATGGTAAAATAAAATGTTAAATTAAACAATATCTCCTTCAAAATAAATGCCTAAGAACATCCATGCATCTAAGGTATCGAAAAAGTTACATCAGAGCATTGGAGTAATTTTATTCAACATATTGACCTCGAGGACAACAATGATGATTTAATGTTTCAAGTGAATCATCTGAAGTTTTTTTTTAAATGGCAATGATGATATTTTTAACTTTGGATTAATTCCTCAGCCAATTTGATAAATCTCATACCACATAAAGTACTATATGTATTTGGTAATACAATCACCACCATTATTTAAATGTATAAATTGTTGTCATTTTTTGTCAGAAAAATAAAATAAAATTTAATAAAATAATTCAATTTATTTAAATAGTGGGTTTGAATGTGTAAACGCGCGTCGTCCTAGTAGCAGTGGGGAGAAGGGGCGGAGACATGCGCGTCCACGGGTTGTTCTTATCTTAGATCGAGAATGGTGTCCAGATTTGAGTGGCCAAGTACTTCTTGATTTCTTCTTCTCTCCCACCTCATCCAGTCTCACAATCATAGATAATAGAAAAAAAGGGAGATATGGAATGAAGTGTGTTGACGGCCAAATAACAATTTATGAGTTTAATGTGAATGCGATTTGCAGTAATATGTGCGAACAATGTTGGCAACATTTTTGAGCGTGGTTTCATAATAATAATGGTTTATGTCTAATCTCCCCCTTGTTTCTATTATCCATGCTCACAACATTCCCCAAATTAAGAATATCATAGTTCCACCGATTGTTATGAGCGGTATTGCATTTAAATAAATTATTGCTTCAAATGGCGCTTGTATGATTAATAATTCCTTCCCTTCAACATTAGTTATCTATATGTAGGTAAAAAAAACAGACTTATTTTCTCTGGTCTAGTTTGAAGGTAATTTTAATTTGGAAGGGATAATCACTAGAGGAGGTGGCTTGTCGGAAGATCTGCGTGTGTTGCCAGGCACAATTGCCATTCCCACCTGTTAGTGTTGCCGATATGGTAAATTCAGACACATTGTTCAAGCCGCTCACTGTGAAATTGGTTGCTGAAATTAAATAAATACACATAAGGTTTTACAAATACAGTGAAACTCTCTTAAGAAGTTCCCTCTTAAGTTTGGTTTTTTCGATGCCTAGACCCAAAATTGGCCCAATTTTTCCCACAGATAAGATTTTCCTGCTTAAGAAGTTTGTTTTTTCCGGTACCTTGGAAAACTTCTTAAGAGGGTTTCACTGTATTAAGGTAAGAAGTTTTTTCCTGTCCCTTGGAAAATCTTATAAGAGAGTTTCACTGCACAGAGAAACCCACTTAAGAAGTTCTCTCTGAAGAAGTTTTCCAGCTTAAAAAGTTTGGTTTTTTGGTCCTGCGAAGACTGAATGGCCCAATTTATCCCACGTATAAGGTTTTCCTGTGAATTTTTTTTTTCGGTCCCTTGGAAAACTTCTTAAGAGAGTTTCGCTGTACATACTAATAACATGAGTCATTAAAAAACGACAAAGTTGTCTCAAAATTCATAAAATAAATAATATTTGGCTAACTTACATAGCAACATATTTGTGAAATATCATTGTTGTTGGGTGGATCGCCAACTGAATAAGTTATTGCATTATAGTGAAACCCTCTTAAGAAGTTTTCTAAGGGACCGGAAAAAACAAACTTCTTAAGCAGGAAAACCTTACATGTGGGAAAAATTGGGCCGAGGGACCGAAAAAACCAAACTTCTTAAGAGGGTTTCACTGTATATTGCCATTCCACCCCAAAGAAACAATTTAAAACAGGTCTTACTTTCAGATGTGGGAACCTTGATGTTATTATCGGCATAACACAATATCCAGTCTACTTTTCCAGATTCGTACGTCTTAGAGGAGGCTTTTATGTTAATGGAATCAATAACCATACTTCTAATGCTGATTATTTTCCAAGTGATTACAGCCTTTTCCGTATTCTCTGTAATCATAAAACGTTTGCGGTATACTAACTATTGTGAAAAGTTACATGCTGAAGATTTGCTACTTCTTGCTGAGCAGGTGCAGTTTATTTGCTGATCTATGTTTGCACATTACGTTTGATATTATTAGTTCTCCCCGGAAGCCTGTCAAAGCAAAATATAAATTTTCTTCATATATAGTTAAAAAGATGATTTTGGCATCTGCCTGAGAGTCCAAGATGGCGAGATTTTAATTTGACACTGAATTTGATTTGATAGGTGTCATATTGTTAAAATGGTGATTTTGGCATCTGCCTGAAGGTCCAAAATGGGGAGATTTGATTTGTATTTGAAGCCATTTTTCAATATGAGTGTCATAATATACTCTTATTGGCCGGAGACGCGAATCCACGCGTGGTTTGTGCGCATGCGCGCGGAAAAAATTTCGAAAAAAAAAAATTTGTCTGCGATTTTGACCCTTCTATGTACAGAATTTGTATGAAGGACAAGGTCAGAATCGCTTGCGCCAACATTTACCCATGGCATTGGCAAAAATTTCATTCACCTGGCAACCCCAGAATATTTTTAAATGTTTTTATCTGTGGCATCAAAATGTTAAATTTGCCGCAATTCTTTCTGTCAAAGTCCGATGCGTGTTACTTGACGAAAACATCATAAAACCTACCAATTTACGTAATTAACGCAAGTAATGTTGTTTTGGTATATAGTTTATTGTTCTAGGAATGTGTTTCGGTCAATAAAATATACGATAGCTCAAAATTAATCCACAAAACATTCAGTTCAAAATTCAAAGTTGTGCATTGTTAGGAAATTTCCGTAAGACTAATAATGAATAGCATTTAATTGCCATGCTTACCTTCGCGGGTTAGATAAACCATTTTCCAATCATTTTCCTCTTTCCTGTACATGTTCTCCAGGGCAAATGCTCCGTTCATCCACTGCTCTTTGTAATCCAGGACCTTCCCGTTGCTCAGCACCACCTCGTACAGGTCCTTGCAGGTGGAGTATCTGATGAGGATCTCCTTGTGTTCCCCGAGCTCCCACAAATGCGGGGCCCAGGGGCGCAGTTCCTGCCTTTGGAGCCTCCAATTTTGAGACCCCGACGATCTACCCACTTTTTCATAACTGCTAGCTGTCCTGGAACAAAACGTAAATAATAATAATATAACAGGTTGGTTGGTAGAAATTCTAAAACTTACACGTAATATATTATTAAGGATTAGAGAAAGAAAGTATAATTGCTATTTACCAGCATTTTAATGACTTTGACACAGGCACTTTTGTTTCTACACAAATGTAAATATATCAACAACTCACATGTAAATATATATATATATATTTTTTTTTTCAGGTTCTCCATAAAACAGTTATACACCAAATTATTACGGACAAGATTACAAAATATAAGAGAAAAAAAAGGCCAAGGGGGCAGTTTCACGGTGTTGAGACATATGTCAAAAGATAGTTACTGAACTCTCTATAGGTAACATTGAAGATGTCAATGCTCAATGCAGAATCGTTAAGCAGTTGAATTGCTCTATTTAATGGGGCATTCTGAAAGGAAGAACTTCTCGCTTTCGGAGCATAAAAAAGTGTGTGGGATCTCCCACGAGTATACGCGTTAGGGACATATAGGTTAATCTTCTTCAACATAGGTGGATTCAGTACAGTACCGGAGATCAGCTTAAAAAAATGTTTCCCCAAAAATATTTTACGGCGGGCTTCTAGGTATTAAGATCGAGCATTCCTGTTAAGAACAACGATGGATACAAGAATGGGTAGTATGTATATTCCCTCATATACAGGTAACGCATAAACCTTTTTTGTACTTTTTCTATTTCTAGGATATGGTTTTGTTCAGAGGGTGCCCAAATAATGGAGCTGTATTCCAGGATGCTGCGGACAAGTGCTTCATATATCAATTATGTATTGTCCATACATCAATTATGTGTAAATATATCAATTATGTAAGGTGTCTGGAAACTCATAGTAGAATCTGGAAACTGGTTAATCTACATCACATAGAGATCCCTAAAAAAAACTTCTTTCTTTTTTCGATCTGCCAAGCTTTTCTATATCTTTTGTGGGTTCGTTATTAGAAAACGGACGTGATCTCCTGTCACATTTGTGATTTTTATGGCTGTTCTTTGGTTTTTTCCATGTACAACGCATAAATAATCATGCATACTTGCAGGAATTCGTGTTTAAAACGATCTAAACTAAAATATGTAACATTGGAGGTTATCCACCACTTACCCGCCCTGGTATAAGTAACAAATGGTTACTCTTTCAAGGCTCTCGCAAGATTCTAATTTTTTTTTGTTAAACGAAGCTACATTATTTATGTTGAACGAATCTAGAACTCCAGTATCCCTGCATACGTTTTTAGTAAGCAGTATGCAAGTGCTTAACAGGAAAAACAAAATGCCAAAAAATAGGTTAGTAAGATGAATATAAATTTAAAAGGGCCAAAGAAAAATTCATTCATGAGGCTCCATGAGGCGGCATTGCATCTGTAAAAACCTGCAAGCACCTATATAAAATAAAGAAGATAGATAATACAATAAATCTCAAATCAATTGGCAAGACCGACAAAAAATGTGAATGGCTTTCGGTCTGACCATAAAGTACACTTAGCTTCTGTGTCCTTTAGCCAACCACTCAGTGAAGCCTCGAAGAATGTTAACTGAAAATAAAATATGTGACAGTAAATATGTAAAAATCACACAAAAGAAATAGAATCGCTCGGCTGATCTTTTTGATTTAAAAAAAACTTTTTTCCATTTTGTTTGGCAACTTAGGGCTAAAAAAAGTTTTGGAACTGGGTTCGCAATAGTGCATTTTAAGACATTAAAGAGATGAAATGATACAGGCCATTAAAGATTTTAATGTTTCATGATTTTGGAGGCAACTTGGGCAATTATTTGTGAATAAATGACAAACATTAAAAAAATAATTTTACTATATTTATTATTACAAAAATATGATAAAATATAAAATAAAACATTGTTAAAAGTGTGTTTTTTTGGGTAGTAATTTTAATATATAAACGATAAATTGTTGTTCCGACGTAAATAGGTAATTTGTAAATTAAATTTACACCCACCAAATGATGTCTATTATTCATTTTTATTTTTAATTTTATACTTCATCATATTTTAAAAATTAATATAGTAAAATAATTTTAAGTTCACCAGTTTCCCGCTTGTACTACGAGTTTCCTTACACCATGTATAACGATGTTGGGGACAATTTAGTGAACATGGTTTCATACTATCAATGGTTCTTGACCCGTCTTCCTTGTTTCTATTACCCAAAATTGCAACCAATTACGGAGTTTTCTTGTAGAAACAGATGTTCAATAAAAACATACACACCTCTCTACCATCAATTCCACAATCTCCGCACACAGCCTCTTGATAATGAAGTTCCTCCTGACCTCGGAGACCAGCTGCATCCTTTGCTCCCGCAGGCTCATGATGAGCTCCACCAATTCCCACTCCCGGCACTTGGTCCTCCGGCGCAGCACGGCCTTGTGGTCAGAGCTGTATCTCCAGGTTACGTCCTGGATGTCGTCCCTTGAATAAGCCATCACATACTCCAGCTGCTTGCCCCAGCCCGCCTCGTACAGCAGCGGAGAGTCCAGCACATTCTCGCAGGGGTCGCAGTGCAGCCACCTCTTCTTGGTGTGAGAATATATCTGAAATACATGTATAGTAAGTGTTATGTGAATGAATAAGCGAAGCCAAGTCCTGTTTTAACTCAACTGGTTTGCATTTGATATGTCTGTAAATATTTACGTTTTGAGATAGTGGTCATTTTAAAGGTTCAGTGGTTAGTTGCTTAACTAGTTGTATTAACTGTTATAATTAAAAAATATAAAAAAACACTGCCAATTAAGTTAGAATGCGAACATTAAAAAAAAAAACTGGAATTCCTGATTGGTTATGCTACTCGTATCTGTCCAGATTTTTTGGTAACATTTATTATTATTATTATTATATAATGAGCAGGCAGCATTCTGCTGATGCACTCATATCTAATTTCACAATAGTTTGACAGTAAATTTTAATTTTTAACTAAGTTAGTCCTTTCTTTTCTCCAAATATGAATCCAATAGAGCTTTGAATTGGTTTATGTTAGTTGCATCGATGACATGTTGTGGGAGTTTGTTCCAAGCATCCACCACTCTATTTGCAAGGAAGTGTTTTCTAGGATTAGATGCAAAAGGCGTTTTGGTAATTTTTTTTGAGTGTTCACGGAGAATTATATTTTTATTAGTAGTGAAGATTCCTTGGATGCCAGGGCAGCTGTAGTGTCCAGATAAAATTTTGAAAGTCTCGAAACAAAATTTGAAACAACAGTTTTTTGGTAACATCTGGCAACATTCGAAAATCTCCTACTACTATTATCACAGTGAGTCGAAAATATTGCTTGTGTCATGATGGAGGACTTAGCCAGCCAAGGAATTGAACACAAGACGCCTGAGTAGGACCAAAACGCGATGCCAACTCAGCCACTGACCGGTTAGTTAGTAATTTAGTTCAGTATTTCAACAATTAACCCGGCGTCGATGACGCTGGTTCACAATGACCCGAGGCGATTTAAAACGGCCATATTTTTTTTCCCGTCAACCGTTTGACTTGAGCGCTTGAGTAGCTGGAGATACAACTCCCTTCTACCCGCACCGCCGGCGTGCTCAGTGCGACACCGCTTGCGGAAGGAGATACAGGAGATATGGAGGAAAACGGGTAAATATGACCTATAGTTGAAATGAAATTCTATAGTAATGTTTTCATAGTTGATTTTGCATGTGTTTCTTACTAAGATAATAAAAAGTTGATTTATAAAATATACTGGTATTATTTATATTTTTTTTATGAGCAAAGAACCCATAAATAATAAATAATTTTCAAAATCAAGATAACCCTTTCAGGTTTCATCGATAAAATTCGGGTCACAGTTACCGTCATTAACCGCGTAATTATTTTCACGTCATTGATGCCGGGTTAATATTATCCTAGGGTAAAATGTGAAATATTTACTTCGATCCAGACGTGATCGGTGGTGTCGACGACGAATCTGGTATCATAGTCCAAGGCGCGGCACATCAGGGCGAAGCAGTTGGCCCACTCTCCGCAGCGCCCCTTCTTCGTCACCAGCAGGATCCCAGGATCATTGTAGCGCGGAAACTCCGTATCACCCTGGCACTTCAGGCATTTGAAGATCTAATGAAAACAGAGATTATTCAGATATGTAGTTATACGACACAAAGACCAAATCCGCAGTCAAAGGGTTCAAATTTTTAACATCATCTGATTATGAACTCGGCCACCGACATCGGCAGCTAATACCAAGTTAAGAACACATCTCTTTACATTAAAAATACTGCAAATAATATTATATATCATGACTCATGACGGTCAGTTTCGAACCATAGCGAAGTTCTATTTTAACTCGACCATTTGGCATTTCATCTGTCTGGAAATTTGTTACATTCCGGCTCCAGTTCAAGATGGTGAACTTTTTATATACTACCTTTTTATTCTTTTACTTATGTTCGTGGCTTCTACCAAAAGCTGTAAAATCAGAATAAATTAATATAATGGTACTGGCCTGAAGAAAGTTTGAAAATGCGATTGAGATGGTGATATTCCTTTGGATAATAAAATTGTATAATCCTATATTTGAAATTTTAAAAATGTTACATAAAATATTCATGGTTTATAAGTAAGTGGGTAGATATGTATTTAAATACTTATCACAAACCGTACTATCGATCTCAGAGGAAATTTTGGTTTTGAATTATTGAATAAGATCATTTTTGGACTGTTTACAGAACTACTAATAAGTATGCACAGTAATAAATGCAAATAGGTGATCATTCACAAACGAAGATGCTTTAGATAAATAGTCGGTCAAGGGCACCCGGTAATCTGAAGTTACAAATTTAGATAGAGCAGTTAGATTATAGTACCAGATATGCAATAATAAAGAAAACAGCAGTATTGGAATGTTTAGATTGACACCAGACAAACAGTAATAAAGAAAAGCGGCAGTATTTGAATATTTAGGTTGACGAACCAGACAATCAATAATAAAGAAAAGCGGAAGTATTGGAATTTTTGATTGATGTGTACCAGACATACAATAATAAAGAAAAACGGAAGTATTGGAATGTTTAGATTGACATACCAGACATACAATAATAAAAAAGGCAGTATTGGAATGATTAGACCGACATACTAGACATACAATAATAAAGAAAAGCGGAAGTATTGGAATGTTTAGATTGACATACCAGACATACAATAATAAAAAGGCAGTATTGGAATGATTAGACCGACATACTAGACATACAATAATAAAGAAAAGCGGAAGTATTGGAATGTTTAGATTGACATACCAGACATACAATAATAAAAAAGGCAGTATTGGAATGATTAGACCGACATACTAGACATACAATAATAAAGAAAAGCGGAAGTATTGGAATGTTTAGATTGACATACCAGACATACAATAATAAAAAAGGCAGTATTGGAATGATTAGACCGACATACTAGACATACAATAATAAAGAAAAGCGGAAGTATTGGAATGTTTAGATTGACATACCAGACATACAATAATAAAAAAGGCAGTATTGGAATGATTAGACCGACATACTAGACATACAATAATAAAGAAAAGCGGAAGTATTGGAATGTTTAGATTGACATACCAGACACACAATAATATGTAAAGACAAATAATATGATAAGTTACCTCCACCCGTATGGTCTCAAAGGAACTCAGTGTGGTTGTGACGTTCTGGTATTTGGTGACGCCAGAGCACACCTTGCAAGGTGGGGTGTCCATCCAGTGGAAGAAACTTTTGTGGAACCAATTCATCAGTTCTAGGAGCAAGCCTTCCTCCAGGGTCATCTCGGGGCCATCTGATAATCCTGATAATAGAATAGGATGGTTCACATTTAGTTACTAGTTGCTACCCCTGATGCCACAGGATGTAACATGACTTGCATAGTTCCTCTATTGAAAATGGCCCGCAAAGTAAGCCAAAGCAAAGTGCACCAATGGCGGTCCGTGACTTTTCAGTGAGCTTGAGTGCTAAGATTGAAAAATAAGACATTATGGGTCGTCCAAAGATATTGGAATATAAGTAGATGTGCTATCTGCTGTTTTTACTATGTGGGTCTGCGCTTCCGGGTGTCGCCGATATTGTTTACCAATTAACAAATAAACTAAAAGAACAAATAATTAACGAATAAACCAAACGAACGTTAAACTAAATGAACGAATTCTTTCCTTATTCAAAATATATTGTTAACCAATATAAATGCACATTTTCAAAAAATCAACGAAATGAACAAATTCTTTTTGTATGAAAACTACTCTAATTAGCGCGTAGTCCGGCGACAGTTGCGCGGACACCATAGCATATCTCTTCTGTATTAAAATATCTTTGGGGTCGGCCAATCACGTGAGGCTCGAAAGGGGGGGGATATAATGAGATATCCGTGTATTTGTTTTTCGTTGAACTCACGATAATATTCTGAAAATTTCAGTATACTTTGTACTAAAAAAATACATGTGATTTTGGGTATGGGGGGGTAGTCTAAAACCTCACCAAATATCACCAGGGGGGGGGTTAAAAAGTTGCTAAAAAACATCACGTGATTAATGGACGACCCTAGTGTCCGACCGAAACTAGTTTTTATGGCTGAAACCGAATCAATATAAGGTCATGTTTTCGTGCAAAAAAAATAGTCAATCTTAATCAATCAGCCTTTATTTTTAAATCATATATTAATCATTAAGTCTCTGATATTTGAACTAAAAATAAACATTACATAATTATCACTCCTTATTTCAAATAAATTATTTATGCTTTTTGAAATCGTAATAGTAAATCGCTTCGTAAATAATATTAAAAAAGAAATAGTAGGTATTACCTATTTGAACATTATTAACAAATAACATAAAATAAAAGGTAGAAAACAAAATTACTTTTTTAAACTTAATTGCTTTAGGTAGACTAAACAAAAAATACTTTATAAAATAATTTGGAAGGCGGGAATGGGTTCCGCCGCCCTGGGAAACTTTATTGGATAACCAAAACCTCTGCCATAGGCCACACCAAGTGGCTCGCTAAGTTTGGTGATTTAGCAGGGGTGCCCGGGTTCATGGGATGAGGTTTGTCTAGGTCTGACTAGGTGGATGACCAGGACACACTGAACCCCAGATTCCTACCCACCCCTTTTCCTTCTCAGAACTCTCCTCTCCTTCCTTTCCCTAAAAAAAACCCTCCACATAACATCCCCAAAGATGACATACGCCCTCAGGGAAATTATTTTCCTCAGGGCCTATCATGAACTAAATCATTTCAATAGTGAAATAAACTTACCTATTTCGAAATAATGTTAAGTACAAACACCTCCAATTTCACAACAAATAAACCAAACTACCGCAAAGTTTGCAGAGCGAATACAAACAAGTGAATCAAGTCGTGACACGACTACGAGTGCGGACGCAGCAAAATGACACTTCGTAGCTCGCAGTTCAGTTGACCGAACATGTCCGATCGCAGAACAAAACCTTCCAAATTCAGTTTCGGTTTCGGCTGAATGGCGGCCGCAACCGAAACTAAGCCGAAACTCGTTTTTTGGCCGAAACTAGGCCGAAACCGAAATCGAAAGTTCAGTCAGACACTAGACGACCCCTTATTAATGTTGTTGAAATGAATTTCCGCTACAACAATATCAGTCATATGTTAAAAAGTGTTAGTATAAGTAATGTTAAATGAAGTTGCCACGATTTTTCTGAAGACAAATTTATCGGGAACATAAAATATATATATATTTATTATAAGGGTTCTAAATTGTTCAATGAACTCCCTTGAAATGTAAAGGAAGCTAAAAGCCTTACAATTTTTCAAGGGTTTTATGTTCCAAAGCTATAAAATTGAAATTTTAGTACCTAGGTCATATATTCTACTATGTAAAACTATTATATTAATTGTTAAAATGTACACGGCCAAATTACTTCATATGCCGACGATACAGTACTAATATAATATAACTAGCTGGTACCCGGCATGTGTTGCTATGCCATTTAACAAAGAAATTGTTTCTCCCTGCGTGTCTTTTCCCATTCGTCCCATTCCCCTTCATCTCTTGTGTTTCCTTTCCCCTCTCGCGTTTCCACTGCGCTGCTCCACCTTCCTTCTCCCCACTCCACTCTCCCCTTTCCCCGTCCCGCGAACCCCCTTCCAGATTTTCCCTCCCCCATTCTAGGTTCCCCTCCCCCATCCTAGGTTCCCCTCCCCTCCCCTCCCCTCCCACGAATCCTCTACCCGAGTTCCCCTACCCCCTCCCACATTCCATACATTCAGTCCCGGTACATTCAGTTTTCAAACAGGTCGCGTGCCACCTATTGCAAATTTCATAATGCCAGAGCTCACCAGTAGTTTTATACAAACCTTGTCCTGACAATAACGAACACCAAAAAAAAGAATCATCCAATTTGATGCAGTCGTGCGGAAGTTATGCGCGTACATACATTTCGGCGATTCATTTTTATTTATATAGATAGATAGATAGATAGAAGAAGAAGATATATAGATAGATAAGCAACATTTAATAATAAGTAATATTAAAACCCACTGAAGACATAAATACTCATTAAAGAAGAAGATAAAAGCTAAACGAAAATATGAAAGAGAACAAGACATATGAGTCAATCTCTTATTTCAAATTTTAGAATTAACAATATTATCTTCAACTGCACCCGACCTTATCTTCAGCCGCACCCGACTCGCGAGTGTTTCGGACCGCCGAGCTCCGGGTACAAGTTCTGGACCGGGTTCTTTGGGAGTAGTCAATTTGAAAAAGGAGTAGGAGTAGGATCCACTTCGCGTGAAGAACCCGAGTTCAAGAACCCACTCCAGCTGAACCTACATATCGCTATCCCAAACTGCACAATATTAATCCCTCAGACCTCAACCTTATTCTGTCAGTAGGTCAGAATATTTTCGTTTTGCGTTAAAATCCAAATAAATGGAATAATTGAAAACTCATCCGAAAATTAAAAACCGTTTTTGAAAGGTAATAAAATAAGATTGCAAATTTTATTATTAGAAATAATGATGTAATTTTTTAAATATTGAATGCACACTCTAAGGGGTCATCCATTAATCACGTGATGTTTTTTAGCAACTTTTTAACCCCCTCCCCCCCTGGTGATATGTGATGAGATTTTATACGACCCCTCCCCATACCCAAAATCACGTGTATTTTTTTAATATGAAGTATATTGAAATTTTCAGAATATTATTTTTAAATACAGGTATAATCTGATTAAATTTTGCCTGGCAACGGTGAGTCAAGGCCACGCGCCGTTGTTTGGTTTAGAAATCAATTTAGCGTTCAACGAAAAATAAATACACGCGATATCTCTTTATATTCCACCCCCCTCCCTCCCCTTTGATATTTCGTGATTTTTTTCCAAACCCCCCCTCCCTCTCCCCTTTCGAGCCTCGCTTGATTAATGGACGATTCCTAAAAGTTTTAAAAATGGCTCACCTTACGTTTTTTCTAACTAAAATGTTCACTTTTATAAATTCCGTGACTATTCACGTTTACAGTACATCGACGGTTAAAAAAGACAATAAACATATATTCCTTATAAATACATACATTCGCTATAATGCTGCAGCTCTTTCAAAAGATGAGATACACCAGCGGTTTTCAATCTGTGGTACGCATACCCCTTGGGGTATTTGAAGCAAAAATTGCAATATCGTAGCACGAATGTAGGTTTTAAAACTCAACTCAAAATTTTCAAATGTAATGAGTATTTAAAAATTACAAATAAAACGTGTCTTTCATTACACGTGTATACAAGATAGATAGACGGTATGGGGTAAAACAAATTTGTAGTAAGAGTCAAGGGCAGGCTCAAAAAGGTTGAAAACTGCTGAGATATACAATGTAAATGTTTCCTCCAAAGGAAAGAAATCATCATTTTCTTGCATCTCTCTCACATACCGCACCATGAAGGTGATGAAATAGACCATTAGACCAAAATAGACCATCTTCCATAGACCCCTACCAATACTACTAGCCGTGATGATAATTTTGAAAGTATGGAATACAGATACAAGGATAATATTGAAGTGTGAGTGAATTCCAAAAATTCAAAATCATCAAATGTCAATGCGTTGATGGTTTTGCTTTTGCTCTTAAATGTATAATGCTGCAGCTCTTTCTTACACACTAAATAACAACCATCGATAAACATTAAACATATTCAGCCTTACTAAAAAAAACCACAGCGCGACCGATTAACTGTGTTATTGCAATAACATAAATAAACCCCGTATACACTAAAACACGTTTCATTACCAATAAGCTTTCTTACTTGGTCACGCTGTTAAAATGCATAAAGATCTGACAACGTCGTATATGGTTATAATTTACTAGGAAAAAATGTTGTTTTAATTATTCTCCGCCAGGGGCATTATTGGCGCGCTTGTGCATCAACGGCCCGCGATGAAAACACAGCTTGGTGGGCTTGGTGTGTTTATAGCGGGATGTTGAAAATTTTGTTAGATGTTGTGATTTTACTTAATAATTTCTATTGTAGTGACGAAATTACTGTTCTATTCATATAATTGATATATTTACCGTGTTATTTGTGTGGTTTACATCAGTTTAATCAAGTTATTGTACAAACGCCGTACTTTCAAAGTTGAACTGTCAGAATATTTTATGGTTATTTCCTTTTGGGGTATTATGCCGTGTTGCGCTACCTCCTCCTTTAGCCAACGTTTCGGACAGCGTTACAGTGTCCATCATCAGGGCAGATGTGTTGAGAAACGTTGGCTAAAGGAGGAGGTAGCGCAACACGGCATAATACCCCAAAAGGAAATAACCATAAAATTTTTGGCCGTGAAAATCTAAAATCATATCTGTCAGAATATTGTTTTATAGGTTACATAAAAGATAAAATTTACATTTTAAGATCTTTATTTTAAGACAATTTCTTAAAAGTGATAATTTTTTATAATATTAATATCTAATACACGTGTTCGTAAACGTATCAAAGAAATTAACGTCTTTAGAGATGCAAGAAATCTGTTTTAAAAGTTATTTTTTTGGCAAAAAAAAAAACTTTGAAATTTTTTATTATTTTTTTATTGTATGCACGACGAAAAAGTGAGGTGATAGTTTCCTTCCAAATTTATTACGTTTTTGAAATTTTGATTTTTTTAAATTTCTCTACATTTTGGTCAAAAATGTTTTGAGGGAAATTTTTTTCCATTTTTTCCGAGTTTGAATCTTAAAATATGGCAGTTTTTGAAAACCAAAGTGTATTTCAAATACACAAATCTAAAAGGTAATTTAATCTAGTTTTCATAAATGGTATTTGTTTTTATGACACCTTCAAAAATAAGAAATATATAGAACATTCAAAATACTTTGGAAAAATTACAAATATCGTTCGGACATCAATCGTTAAAACAGAGATAAACTACCCTCTCAGGCCGTGTAAACTATGTGTATTTCTTTCAATGAACAATTTTTTAATTAGTAATGTTTTCACATCCGCGGCCGTTTGTCAATTGAATAAAATTTTCACTGGGTTTTTTAGTAAGGCTGTTTATGTCTGCACCCTCCCAAAGGAAACATATGAACATCTCCCTCCAATGTATAAAGAAAATGAAACGCAATTCCCGTCGCAAAAGTACTTTGGAGGAGAGTCACATGAATTTTGTGTGTCTCACCATTATTTAATGTGTAAGAAAGAGCTGCAGCATTGTAGCGATAAAGAACGTATGCTTATTGCCTTTTTTTGCCATCAACATTAACCCTTAAAGTCTATTTGTTCAGTTTATGGAACAACTCTTATAGATCTCAAAGAAATTGTTGTATTACTTATTATCATAGTGAGAAAATCAGTGTGAAAAAGAAAAAAACCATGCTTTATATTCCACTAAAAAAATTAACCAGAAAAGTAGTAAAATACACCTTTATGAAACCAAAGTTTCGAATCGCATTTGAAATAAATTTATAAAACTTAAATCTTTTAGTACTTAATTATTTTTGGTAAATATTTCCCTATCGAGTCCACGCTCAAAACACACTTTAAAAAATTAAACCAAATTGTACTGGGTAGATTACAGTTAGTAATAATTATTTTAGTAACCGGAATTGAAAAATATTGCGTTTTAATGTTTTTTTTTTTAATTTAAAAAACGCGAAATGTAATTTTTCAAGGACCGCCATGTTAATTACGACGATGAAATACGCATTTTTAAAAGAAAAATCACTTTCTGTCAGTTAGACAATAATAAGTACGAATTGCAATCTTCGGAAATGATAAATAATGCATATTCTAATCATTATTTTGTTCGGTTTCATAAACACGAAAAACCAAACGAGACGTTTGTCGTCGTAATTAACAACATAGTGTTCCTTGAGAAATGACATTTCGCATTTTTAAAGGTAACAAAATAACCATTAAAATGCAATATTTTCAATTCCGGTTACTGAATTACTTATTACTAACTGTAATCTACCTAGTACAATTTGTTTTAATTTTTTAAAGTGTGTTTTGAGTGTGGACTATCCAGGAAATATTTATCAAAATGTGTTTTAATTTTTTTTTCCTTACCAGTAATTTTATTTAGAAAAACGTAAGGTAAGTAATTTTTAAAAGTTTTTATGTTTACATGCAAAATTTTTATTAAAATAAAACAATGACTTAGTTTGTAACCACGATTAATTGTGGTTACAAACTAAGTCATTGTTTTATTTCAATTAATAAGTCAAACCCTTTGATTATATAAATGTCTAGATAGAGTGTTGCGCTATAATTCCGACCAAAAGAACAGGCCAGATTTGAAACACTTGTGTGCGTGACACGCACACAAGTATGCGTAACTTATACTGTTGACGTTAAGCGCTTAACGTCACTGTAGGCGTGTTGAGTGATACCAGCTCCCGAGTATTTTCCATAAAAGTGGGTAAAAAATATGTTTCGATTTTGCGGGACCCATAATTCGTTTAATTTGGAATTCATTTAAGTAAGATAGTTTTCTACATATAATTATATAAATGAAAAGAAAATCATTGTTAAAAGAGATTTATTTTCATTTGATTATTTTGAACAAAAAAATAAGAAATACGGAAAATAAGAAAGATACATTCCTAGACGCTGCCAACTGGCCGGCAGGTATCGCTGTGCCTAAATTAAAATTTTTATCATCATCAAATAAAGAAGGTGGCCCACATCCAGGTAAATCTATAACTACCTAAAAATGGCATCTTTTAAATACCAAAATGTTCGTGGTTTAAATACGAAAATAGGTGAATTTTCAAACAATGTTATTTCACAAAATACTGAAGTTATTGCTCTAACTGAATAGGTTGCAAACCTCTGTATTCGATGCATAACTATTGTTCACCAATCAGTACACAGTACATCGCCGGGTCACACTAACATGTCACACTAAACATGTCACACTAAAAAAGACAACGCAACTTTTTAAAACTAAAGCTATCGATAGTTATTATTTATTCTTAATGACCATCCCTTTGAATTTGTTTTTTAAACAGTTTTCGTATAGATTTTACATCCCGGTTAATATTATCCAATTTTGTCTTATAGTGATATCTTAACCTGTCAAGGGCCAGGGTTTTTTACCTTACCTTTTTTAAATTACCTTAAGAACAAGAATGAAGGAAGCTATTTTAAGCTTTATTTTATGTTATATATTAATGGAATAAAATTTAAAATCGCATCCAAATTATTTGAATTAATATTCTTTTTTGAAATTCGAGTCTCGCGCGCCGGCGCGTTCCTGGCAAATCACAGGTTAAGGCCAAATATGTTTCCACAACCAATCTTATCAAATTAACTTGATGCAGAAGACCGTAAATATGATCAGTTTTTACTTCGAAATAATTATCGGGAAAATTTAATTTGAAGAACAGGCAACCCTGTAAACATGGCGTCAAAACATGGCGTCAAATGGCGTTGTCCTAAGACCAAATTACAGTATTAAAACTGAATTGTTTCTTTAACTAAATGTTTATTTAAAGGTAACTAACCGATGATAGGTAACATTTTTAGTTGTTTTCAATCGTCCTATGTAATTTCTGCACACTGATATAGCGCAAATCGTCATTTTCAAATGTCACACAACACGTGTTTACCGTACAACGATAGTGTTGCCACTGAGCGGACAGGCCGAGCTTATCTGCCATCCTTTGGCAGATATTTTTTTTGGCGCTTCGTCACTCGAGCGCTATATCTAGACATTTATATAATCAAAGGTCAAACCACAAAGTGACTGCTTTCTATCAAAATACAAAATTTTTATATTTAAAAAATTATATTTTTATTTATAATTATGAAATTTGAAAGCATAATTCATCACCTTTCCAAAGCAGTTTTTAGTATTCGGATTTGTACCTTTCTTAATATCTGCTTGTATACTCCTCATCCTGTTGATAGACCTGGTCTTTAGGGTTTCTATTGGAATGAGTGCTCTGGCCTGGTGGATCAAGTCAGGATTTTCATACTTCAAGACTCGCTGGAAATGAGTCTCCACACTATTGAGGAATGCATTGGGTGATGGACCCTGAAAATACAAGATTATACAAATACAAAGTTAGATTACAACTGACGTATGGGGAGAATGACGTGCAGGAAAATAGGGATGCATGACATTATTAATTGCATTTCAATAATTTTTAAAACGGGTTCCAAAATGGGCGGCCTCCTTACCACAGAGAAAGGATTTTAAACTAGATGATTTGGCAAAAAGATGTTCCATTTTCAAAATGAAAAAGTTGCCGCATTCAGTAATATAAAAATTTCAGGTAAGTACAGTTATCAGAATAAAGAGATTCTTGCTTGAATAGTTGTGTGCTGTATAGTTACGTTACTGCGGGGTAAGAGAGGACTCCAGGCAGGTGTTCCAAACTAGTTCAAACCAGTTTGCAATACTGTCCATGTACACAAATACTTTCAAGCGCGCACTCTTTAATAATTTACCTGAGAAAAGCCTATAGCCGACTGAACAAACAGTCACCCTTTGAGTTAGGTGGACACGAGAAACCCTAAGGATTCCCTTCTGGGCTTATGGTATTATTTCGAAAAAGTTCGTAATATTATTTCGAAAGGCTAATCATAAACTCACCCTGCTCCACGGCACGAATGGTAGATGGTCACTTTGCAGGCTCATATTGATGTTTTACTTCAGAGCATTGGATACTGAAAAAAAAACAATATTTTCGTGATTCCTAAATACAAAAGATAATTTCTTATCTTTCACTTTTTGTTTCTAGACTACAGAACTGCCGTAATACATATTATGTAAGTATTTAGCCAATGAATAATAATAATATATTATCGATGATTTGCAAAGTTACTGGGAATGCAATTCGATCTGAGGAGCAGTTATCAATGTACGATTTATAGGTATTTTTCTACTTCATAACGTTACGTTGCACAATTTTTTTTCTTTAATGCTTACCAAATTATTAATTCATGTAGTTGAATGTAGTTCTTCGTTAATTGCAGAAAAACAAGTGTTTTAATAAAGTAATCGTTTGTTGACAAAATATTGCTTAAAAAATTACCGGGTAGAAACAGACAGTGCCAAAAATTCACGGAACAGAAACTTTGAGAAACGTCAAGAAACGTCAAAATATTTTCCTGTTTTTCCATGATTTACGTATTTTTGTTCTATGGACAAAACTCAACGTCTTTTTTAAATATACACGTACACTTCTGAACGGCCCGCCAAAACCGAACCCAACCGAACCGTTACCGAAAAAAGTCACTGCCCTTCCGTCGCTTCTGCAGGCGGACCGAAGTTTCAGTTTTGACCAAAATTGTTTTTTTCGTTATTTGTTTTTGGGGTGTTATGCCGTGTTGCGCTACCTCCTTTTTTAACCAACGCTGTCCGAAACGTTGGCTAAAAGAAGGAGGTAGCGCAACAAAGCATAACACCCCAAAAACAAATAACGAAAAAAATCTATAATGGTCAAAACTGAAATTTCGGCCCGCCTGCAGAAGCGGCGCAAGGGCAGTAACTTTTTTGTAACGATTCGGCGAAAATACTTTTGGCCGTGAAAATCTAAAAACGTATCATAAAAAATAGTGGCTATACTTCCTCTACTCAAGTTTTGTTGTCGTTTGGACCAAAGATAATATTTTTTTTTTCATTCCGGAATGTGGGTAGTTTAGAGTGATCCCACGAATTCTTTAAGAGATAATATCTGCTATATCTGACATAGGTATCTGATATCTAATGTTATCACGTTTTAACAGATTTCGCGACGGCAACAGATACACCCAGCATTTTAACCAAAAAATCATAATATGCATAACGATGACAATCTTTTCTAAGTATAAAATGAAGCCGCTCCCGCCATAGACAATCACACAAATTTGACAGGCGATTACATATGGAATCGATTCCGTATCCACAAAAGAAGCAAAATCGCTCTTCTGGTCGAATCTTCCAACGATGCCAATTCTTCCAGGAACTCTTTAAGCCTTCGTGTACCAAGAGACGAAACCAATTTTTTATTTTTTTGTTATGAAGTAAATGATATTTTCCAACAGTGTCAACTGATCTTTGTATTTCCTTTGTGACGTCTTCTAACCTTGTCACATCATTCAATGACGTCTTCTGATAATGTCAACCTTCCAATAAGCTCCTATAACGGTATGAAATTTTTCAACAATGTTAATTTTTTCGATGATATCTTCGAACCCACATCAACTCTCCCAATGACCTGTTTTACCAAAATAACATCTTGCAATTTTCCAACCTTCTCAATTTGGTAAGCGGGAATGGGTACCGCCGCCCCGGGAACCTTCATTGGATAACCAACACCTCTGCCATAGGTCACCCCAAGTGGTTCGCTACGATTGGCGATTTAGCAAGAGTGCTCGGGTTCATGGGGTGAGTTTTGTCTAGGTCTTGGAGGCGGATGACCAGGACACACTGAACCCCAGATTCCTTGGCCCTTAAACCCTTTTCCTCCCAGAACTCTCCTCTCCTTCCTTTCCTTAAAAAAACCCTCCACACAGAATCCCCAAAGATGACATAGGCCCCGAGGGAAATGATTTTCCTCAGGGCCTCCTGTGTGGAGCTCATGTAAAAAAAATATATGTATTTCAATAAAATCTTCTAACCATGTCAACTTACGTTAAAATGGCGTCTTCCAGCATTATCAAATTGACATCTTACAGCCCTGGCAAGGAAGGCTGGAAGGCTAATGAGGCGAAGGATAAGGCTGGAAGATGGCAAACAGGCATCTTTCAGCCTTATCAAAATGGCATCTTCCATCTTAATCAAGATGGTATCTTTCATCTTTATAAAAATGACATCTTTCAACTTTTTAAAAACGGCATCTTGCAACCTTATCTAAATGACATCTTTCAACCTTGTAAAAATGGCATTTGTGCGCTTAGATCTTTTAAATTACGCAACGGATTTTCATGCGGTTTTCACCAATAGATAGACTGGTTCATGAGTAAGGTTTTTAGGTGTTTAATTTGTCAAGATTTTGTGTAAAAGCGGGCAGCGGGCTGGCATGCTGGCGGCGTGGATTTGATTTAACAGATGGCGTTGATTATAAAAGTTGATAATTGCGTGGCGTTGTGTTTCGTTAGTTCCAGCAACGTGTGGCTGGGTTTGCTAGTTGAGTATAAAGATGTACTGATTCAGCTAAAACACCTGAGCAAAACAACTGAGGCTACCGCTCTTACTTTTGGATCAAAAGAGCGGTAGCCCTAATAATAACATGTTTTCTTGAAGAATTGAGCCACCACTCCTACATATCCACTACATTTTCTTTTCAATCAATTTTTTTTATTAATTTTTGTATTTCAAAATTTGAATTTGAATTTTCATTTTTACTTTTCTTTAAAATATGGTCTTTTTTTTCTCTTTAGTTTTAAGTATTTCTTAATATTTTTTGAAATGTTAAAATATTAAATGTACGACTACCACAACACGGGCTTAGCCTAGTGTGGTAGCCAAAAAAAAAACCAAATATCTGTTACTAATAAAAAATATATGAAATAAAAAAAAAAAAAAAAAAAAAAAAAAAAAAAAAAAAAAAAAAAAAAAAATCAGTCATTACAAACATGACACTTTCCTGAAAAATGGAAATACAGTTTCCTCACCCCAATATGCAAAAAAAGGAGACAAAATGAGGTGAGCAATTATAGACCGATCTGCCTTTTATCAACTATTCCAAAATTGATTGAAAAAATTCTTTTAAATAAAATCATTCACTGTATCAAGTCAGTAATTTTACCTAACCAGCATGGTTTTACTAAGAAAAGCTACTTTGTCCAATCTTTTAATTTACTAAAACTTTATAAGTCGATTCAGTCTATACCGATTTTAACAAAGAATTTGATAGAGTTAATCATGATCTGCTGTTAAAAAAAGTTCATAAATTAGGAATGGCTGGGTCTCGCAGTGAACTGCGTTCTAAGCCGTTATATTACTTTCGCTCTTTACTTTTCTGCGCCACCGGCGGCGCCGCGGCGGTCTGAAGTGGCGCGGGGCACGTCCTGCTCCGAATTCTACGTGTGGGGGGTACTAATGTCAGCCCTTTATCTAGTTACTTTTGGAACCGGCTCCTCAAATAAAATTTCCTATCCAGTGGTAGGGGGGTTGCCCAGTTGGCTAGAGAAATTCTGAAAGATGAAATAGTTCTTAAAAATTCGAAATATTTTGTTGCTTTTTCCAATGTTTTTTATAATATTCCAAAAAGAAGCAGTTTAAAAAATAACCGGTTCCTCGGATATATAATATCCTTGTAACTGGGACAGAAATAACGACCTAGCCTACCATCTCTAATCGAAATTTTGACGTTTCACAAATGATGGATTGGTATATTTATGCAAATGACGTTTCCAGTTTCCAGAAAAAACAGTACGGCCGGTGGAATTCAGATGAATAATTATAATTTCTATTAGGTTTTGAATTCCCATGAGCTTGAGGTTTAGTCAAAGAGCTGTTACAAGTCTGAATATGGCGAAAATGCGTAAATTCATAGGTTAGTTTAACCACGAAGCTTATTTTCTAAGTATTAATCTCTTAACCTTCAAACATTTTAGCACAAAAGCAAATCAAAACAAAATAGCTATATTATGTTTTCAATATATTTTTTTTAGATATAGGTGCTAATATAACCGATGAGATGTACAGTGGTGTATACCACGGTAAGAAAAAACATGTACCCGATTTAGATTTGGTTATGAAAAGATGCTGGGAAGGTGGAATGGAGAAGATGATAATAACTGGCGGTAGTCTAGCTGATTGTGCAACTGCCCTTAAGCTTGCCGAGACAGACGGTAGGAGTTTTAATTTACTAACATGTGGAGCGAGTGCGTATGGCAGTCATTAATATAATAAAACAGTGCCTACTTATCCAACTTTAAAAAAAAACTGCTTCGGTACCTACTGAGATTTATTTTCTTTTTTATTCATTTATAGTACTTACCTAACTTTAAAAAAGGAAAACCATAATGCTTAAATCAATGAGGTTGCAATACATCTAGACTTGTTATTGTCTCACAAAATTAAGATAAAATGTGGCAAGTAAGAAACACTCTTATATTTCTAGTAAATTCTTAATTCAAATCGACTAGACTACAGCCTGGGCGCCTGATGGGTTTTGAGGTTTTAAATAATCAAGTCCGTGCTATACCATAATAGAGTAATGACAGCGAAGTGCTAATGGCGGCAATTGTTGTTGATACTCGTTATCACTGCTGATTTGTGTGTTGTTTTACCTCAAACATATAAATAAACAGAGTGATTAAGACTATTTTAAACAGTGAAGTTTACTTAGCTACGTTATAATTTGGCAGTTGTGCTCCCAGACTACTGTACTCTAGTCGGCCTTGCATTTTCTTTAATGGCGCATAAAATTTTCGGGCAGGAAATAATAATAAGTAATTTGCATGTACCTACAAATGAAATGTTATTTCTTGGCTTTTATTGGTGTTTGCAGAGTAATTAAAAAACTTTCTCATTACACACGAGGGCATGTTGGCTCTTTTTTAATGCAATTTACTTAGCATGCGATGCATGACAATTTAGTACTAAAACTAGAATATCGAAAGCACTACAATTGACATACTTTTTACTTGCTACTTTGAGATTTATACAACGCGTCTATATGAAAAACATCTTTGGCTTGAATACTGAGATTCATCTTCTTTTTTTTCTAATTTAATCTATCATATAGATTGGACCTCCGTAGTCCAGTGGCTAAGACTCTTGACTCACATTCCGGAGGTCGCGGGTTCGAACCCGGCATGCGCAAATAAATTTTATTTGATTAATTTGTGTTATTTCACAATTAATTCATTTAAAATAATATATAGTATATTTGCGGCATGTTCCAGAGTGGAAGATACTATTAGTATCGCCCTGGTGTAAGACCACCATTCAGAATTGAAACGTTGCTTGAAAATGGCTTTAGCCGTGTTTAGTGACCAGATCTGAATAGCCAGGTACTTCCCAACCTTCCTCTTCCCCACCTCCTTCCCCTCCCCACTACCTTCAGCCTCACAACATACCCCAATTGGGGATGCTATAGTCTCACTGGCTCCAGACGGGAGCAGTTGAGATTCTTGTGCGGTATTCACTGTAAAAAAAAAAAAAAAAAAAAAAATATACATAATGCTAGGTCTACACTACTCGTGAAGTTCCTCGACGAAATATTCGGGAAAGTTGACCGAAGTTCGAAGTACGTCGCTACACACTCGTTCAACTTCGCGAGAACTCATTCGCGCGGTGGTGCTGTCACGACTCGCACGTCATGGACGCTCAAGTAGCAGCTGCCGTTGCAATGTGCACTGTTGCAAGAAAACACTATCTTATTTACTTTATAATTATTTAAAAAAAATACTACATGATATTATGTCTAATTCATATTAATTTCTTATAATTAAATTATAATATATTATGTAAATGAAATCCTCAGCACGGGAGATCCCAGTGAGGATATCATTATCTCTACTTGTTACTAAGAAATGAAGACAATAAACCATTATTATTATTTATTGACGCATCTTTTTTTCTACGGTAGCTCCTGTACGTAGCAAAAAGCGAATCCTTCTTTTTCTTTAATTCGTCTACGGGTATTTCTAACATGCCCCGGTCGCAGGAGCAACAGAATTTGCTCCTGCGACCACTGTATTCCACTCATAATCGTGCCGTGTGACAATAGAAAAAAAAAAAAATTGCTAGCGCGCACGTGTATTCACGACGACGTATTGAAGCGAACTGAAGTTAACCGAGTAGTGTAGAGAGGCACTTCGTTCAACCTCGACTCCTTTGACTCGGGCGCAAAAACCGACAAAAACTGGAGGTCGCCCGAGACGAGCCAAGGTTGGACGAAGTTAGACAAAGTGCCCCTCCGCACTATCGTATTCGGCTAACCTCGTTCAACTTCGCGAATAGTGTGGAGCTAGAGTAATCATTATAATATACATGTTGTACCCGTCTCAAAACAGACATCGTCTAGTGAGGCGGGTTACTTACTTGTTTGTTTATGATATATATCAATAAATGCTCGTGCCGGCAATTAAAAAATAAATAAATTTAAAAAAAGATAATTAAAGAACACACCTTATTAATTATCTTATCTGTGAGGTCTTGGGCGATGCTGCTGTAGTGTTGTGGATTTAAAAAAGGATTATAGAATAGTTAATTCGCTAGTTACTATTTGGCCGGGTGCATAGTAAACTTTGTAGATCATTAGTCAAATACATAAACCCAGATTTCAATTCCCTTTCATATGGAGTACACATTATAATATTTTAAAACATTTTCTTGTTTCTTTTAGACAGATTATACACCACTATTGGTTGTCATCCAACAAGGTGTCATGCTTTTGAGGACAATCCCGAAGAGTATTTAAGTCAGCTGAAGGATCTTGCTGCTAAAGGAGGCCCTAAAATAGTGGCAATAGGAGAATGTGGACTAGATTACGACAGACTTAACTTCTGCTCTAAAGAAGTACAAAAAAAGTAAGTACAAAAGTAAGAAATCTATACAGTTTAACCCCTCAGGCCTATTTTGTCAGAAAGTCAAACATTTTCGCTTTGCAATAAATCCAAATAATAGACCACTTGCGTCACATTTTTTTTTTTAAATTCCAGTTTAGGCAAATATTCTAAGACATTCTGTATTTTTTTTTTTTTAATCATATTTTTAGAACCCTGGCGATTTTTTGAAAATTTCAATCCGAAAAATCAGACCATTTTTTTATAAACAGGAAAGACGGGACATAATTTTATAGGTGCGAAAAGACGATAATTACATCATCATTTTAAAAAAAAGAACGTTTTCCACAAGAAAGGGCACAGGAGAATAACGAAGTATACCAAAAATATTACATCTCATAAATATTTTTTTCCTTGATCTATCTTATTGATCATAAATCATTATAATGTTCAACGTCTATATTACTAAATCCAATGTAATTAAATATACTTGTAAATTATAATAATAATAAGAATATTATAAAATTTGATTTTGTTAAAATCAGCACCACTACCATTATACCTCTAAAACACGTGCCGTTAGCGTAAAATGTCAGGGGGTTCTCTTCATTACATCTGTCAAAAAGTCAAACCAAATGATAAGTTCGCAGAGAACAAACAATAAATCTAGTGAACGTTAAATGTCAAATTCAAAAATTCGCCTATAAAAAAAAAAATCAGTGTGGAATTTTACAAAATTAATAGGAACATTTTCGGAGACGGGACATTTTCATGTAGTGACGTCACAGGCCCAAATAATGGATTTATTTATTTAAAAATCGGGCCATGTCAAAAGTCAGAATAATAGAAGAGAATGTATGAGACGATGTATGAATGTGAGTGAGGCAAAGAGTGTGTGCCAAGACCGAGTTGTTTGGCGGTCCGTCCTCTCTGCCTACATCTGCGGGAAAACGGCGTGATGGTTAGTTAGTTACATTTCTAAAAATTTTTACTAATATTTTCGTAATCTTAATAAAAAAATCTATCCACACGATTTTTTCCAAGTCGTTATGAAATCCATGCAAGTGGCCTATTGGAATATATCCGAAAACTAAAACCGATTTTTGAAAGGTGATGAAATATGCTTTGAAATTTTAAAATTTTTTCAAATATAAAAATTTTGAATGCAAACTTAAAAAGTTTTTAATTTGGCCCCCTTACATTTTATCTAACTAAAATTACTGATAACGAGAAAAAAATCAAATTTTTATTAAGAAAATGTATTATAAACGTCGTCGTCGAATCACTTTTTTGTTGTTTCATGTTTTTTTTTTTTTTTTTACAGTGAATACCGCACAAGAATCTCAACTGCTCCCGTCTGGAGCCAGTGAGACTATGGCATCCCCAATTGGGGTATGTTGTGAGGCTGAAGGTAGTGGGGAGGGGAAGGAGGTGGGGAAGAGGAAGGTTGGGAAGTACCTGGCTATTCAGATCTGGTCACTAAACACGGCTAAAGCCATTTTCAAGCAACGTTTCAATTCTGAATGGTGGTCTTACACCAGGGCGATACTAATAGTATCTTCCACTCTGGAACATGCCGCAAATATACTATATATTATTTTAAATGAATTAATTGTGAAATAACACAAATTAATCAAATAAAATTTATTTGCGCATGCCGGGTTCGAACCCGCGACCTCCGGAATGTGAGTCAAGAGTCTTAGCCATGTAAAAAGAATTAATAAAAATTTCCCAAAGTTTCATACATTTTTTTCAAATTGCGGTTGGAAACTTTGGTTTCATAAAGGTGTACATTTAATTATTTTGTGGTTAACTTTTCGATTTGAATATGAACCGTGGTGTTTTCTCTTTCTAACACCATTAAGATCATATTTGTAACCATGATAGTAAGCGAGACAACGATTTCTATGAGACCTACGAGTCGTTCCGAAAAGCGAATTAGTTTGAGGGGTTAAATTTTACGTAACGATATTGGCGTCTTGTCTTTTTTTACAGAATTTTCGAAGTTCTTTAGCTCAAGATGGAAATGACATATTGAGCTAAAAATGGTCGAATTAGCCCTAGGCCAGTGCAATTAGCGATCCGCGATCGGAATTATTCCGGTAGTCCCAATTTTTTTATATGTTTTATATACTCATCTCCTGATGTAAAATCTGAGTTTTCGACCTTGGGTCACTTGAGCTTTCGCCGCCATTTTGAAAAAACCAGCCGAAATCGCGCCAAAATCTAGTTTTTCTCAAATATCTCGTTTCCAATGAAAATTTCGGATAAAGTTGCTTTAAAAGTTTAGTAGAACATAAAGTTACCTACAATTATCTGAAAATAATTTTCTTTTATCTCTAATGAATATCGAGATATGCAGTCGTAAAAACATGAAAAAGTTAATAAAAACAGGTGAATTGTCCGACTTGGTTTGGTTTTTTGTGTGTATCTCTTTTCCAGTACAATTTTGTGAAAAATTACTGATATGAATTTTGTACAGAATAAAATTTCATAAAAGACGTAGGTAGGTATATTATTTAATGTTTTTATCGCAATTAGGTATCTGGGTTCTAATAATAGTGCTAACATAACTTGATTATTATTTTTTTTAAACAATTACTGTTGAAATAACATGTAACGTACATAACAGCAACATAAACCATCAATGTAATCAAAACATACAAATAAAATTAATAATTAAGTTAAATAGATGTACTAAAAAAAAAACAAAAATGTATTTTCTTAAAATATATGACTATTGACTTTAGTTTCTTACTGCCACTTACGGGCCCAGAACAGCTTCAATACATCTAGTCTTCCTATGGCTCATCAGCTGAATTTGTGGCGACTGGGTCACAAATTCCTCGTCATCATCATGAACGAAGGGTTCCACAGCATTCTCGCACGAGCTGCCATTACAGTGAATACAGAGTAGGGAGCATTTCAAACCCGACTTTCTGCATGTGCACTTTCCAGCGCAACCTTTTTTGCATTGGATATTGGATATAAAATTCAGCAATGCCTGAGGTGCAGCCTCCTTCATCATTGGTACTGGAGTTAGTAAACCAACAGCGTCCTTCTTCTACCCCCATTCAGTTGGATCTTTATGGTGACCAAGCCAAGTCTGCACTTGAAAATATGTTCTTTAAGCATGTTTGCTGGGCTGCATGATGGGTGGTAGCCTGGATAAATTAAATTTATTCTTTTTCACTCCTTTGACAAAAAGAATGTACCTTAAATTTTCCAAATATGATTTCTCATTGCCGCCATACAAAAGTGCAAAGAATTGTTTCTCGCTTTGCTTTTGGATCTTGAAATACACTTAAGTTTTATTCACTGAGTGGTTCTTGAGAAGAATATTACAAAATTTGTCTATACCTTGACCAAACGGAGCACCAGTTGTATCGCAGCCACTTATGGCATGAATGAATAAAATGTTTTCAACTATTTCAATGTGTTTAAAACATTTGTTGGGAGTACAACGCGTTAGGTGATTTTCCTTTACCAACTTTTTGGTAATATACCTTTGGAGGTGAGAGAGCTGTGAGGAGTATCAACAGGTCGATATCCTGACCCATGATTATAACTGCATCATGTTGAGATGATAACGACTTTGCTGTGTTTATTATGAGAACATCAGCATCCTCTTCAGCTTGTGCTGTCGTTATTTGCGATCGTTCAAATGAGGCTCTGAGTAGGGAAATAAAACGAGACTTGTTCTTCTCATTTCCCAGAAACTTTTCCATAGTGCTTTTCTTTTCAACCAAATTCGGGTATCCATCGAATACCACTACTGAATTGGCTCCATAATGATTTTTTGCATACCTGACATATTGCTGAAAAATGATTGAAAAAGGTTGAGTACGACCCCATACAACATTGTGCAGTAAACTTCCTCCATCAACTACGTATATTTTATTGCTTTCCAGTTCTGTGTTATTTGATAGAGGGTTAAACAATGAGTAAAATATGAAGTTGGTTACCTTGGCGCATGCCTTCCTCTGAGAAAAAAGACAATGAGACAGGAGATAGTTCATATTGGAAATATTCTTCATGTTCAATTTCATACTTTTTGGCAATATACATACGATGGAATAGCATGAATGGATCTATTGTCACAGTCACACCCTGATTTTGTATTCTGCTGGTCACTGCCGCAAGAGAAACTATTGCATCCTTATGTTGATAACTTTAGACACAGCAAATTTCCCCATCTTTTCAGCTATGTGACAAGTTACCTTGCTATCCCCGATCGTGTCTCTGCTTATAGACATAATCACGTTTGTTTGAGAAAATGGTTTAAGGCAAGTAAACCAATCATTGAGAGTTTGGACATCTTTATCATCCCTCTTAATTCGTGTAGGCCTCATCCTTATATGTTACTCGGACCTTCCTGGGGTAACACCCCACTCTCGTTAATTTATAGTTTTTTTACCACATCTATGTACCTTAATTATTAATTTTATTTATATGTTTTGATTACATTGATGGTTAATATTGCTAATATGTATGTTACATGTTATTTCAACAGTAATTGTTTAAAATAATAATAATCAAGTTATGCCAACACTATTCTTCTGATTCAGTTTTTGACCTAATTTTTATGAAAATTTTGTATTAGATACTGGATACTTAATTGCGATAAAAACATTAAACAAATACCTACATACGTCTTTTATGAAATTTTATTCTCTACAAAATTCATATCAGTATTTTTTTCACAAAATTGTACTGAAAAAGAGATACGCACAAAAAACCAAACCAAGTCGGGCAATTTGCCTATTTTTATAAACTTTTTCACGTTTTTACGCCTGCTTATCTCGATATTCATTAGATAGAAGAAAATTCTTTTTAGATAATTGTAGGTGACTTTATGTTCTACTAAACTTGTAAAGCAACTTAATCCGAAATTTTTATTGGAAACGAGATATTTGAGAAAAACTAGATTTTGGCGCGATTTCGGCTGGTTTTTTCAAAATGGCGGCGAAAGCTCAAGTGACCCAAGTCGAAAACTCAGATTTTACATCAGGAGATGAGTATATAAAACATATAAAAAAATTGGGACTACCGAAATAATTCCGATCGCGACCCCCTTTTTTGCGCTAATTGCACTGGCCTACCCAGAAATTTAAGTTTTTAAAAATGTAAAAATTAATGCCAAATGCTCTTATGTTTAGAAATTTTATTGTTTAAGTTTTACCCATTAAATCCGGTTTATATTTTCAGATATTTCAACTATCAATTGGAGCTATGCGAGACATTAAAGCTGCCATTGTTTTTGCATTGCCGTGCAGCCTGGGATGATTTATTTGAAATCCTATCGGCTAATGAGTCAAGACTCAGTGGGGGAGTGGTGCACTCCTTCGACGGTTCTGAAGAAAACTTGAAGGAATGCATCCGAATGGGATTCTACATTGGCATCAACGGATGGTATGTTACATGCCAACCTTTAATACTGACTGACGTTAATACAGAAATAGTCACAATAGGCGAGTTTAAGGTTCGAAAAGTGGTATGCCTTCCCATCCATATCTTTCTGTCACTTACGTTCATTGTAATGTCAGTAAGTGACTGTACCTGCGCGAAAATGGTTCAATCAAGTTCAGGTCGGCATTTAAGTTAACGCATACTGTAAGATCCAATCATGTCTGATTATGTCTAAAAGGGATCGAAATGAAAATCTAGTCTCCTTCAATGGAAAAAATCTTCCCAACAGGCCCGTTGATATGCTTGGTGTAACTCTGAGTGACCAGCTCCGATATGGGGGCTCCATCGAAGCCGGAGTTAAGTTAGCCTCTCAAATTCTGGGCATTTGTACAGAGCCCGCAGATACTTTAATAGTACATAACTGTTAACCCTGTACAAATCACAAGTGCGCCCCACGGTTGAATTTGGCAGCCACCTCTGGTCTGGAACCCTAAAATACCTGAAAAAAACCCTCTGTGCAAAAACGAGCTGTTCATTTGATAGATTCCCACAGGCGTCGGGTGGGAATGCTATCCTTGTTCCACTGGTATTTCAATGGAAGATGCTCCGAGGAGCTAGCATCGTTGATCCCTCTGGCCCGGTGCGTAGTCGGGAAACACACCAAATGCATGCCCAACATATGTACACAGTTGACATTTGTCACATGAGAACAGGTCGCTTCTTCGACTCATTCTTGTGTTCAACAGTTCAGCTGTGAAACGATTTGCCAGCCTTTGTGTTTCCTTCTTCCCACAACATGGGTCTCTTCAAGACCAATGTTCATTCCTTCCTTTCCTCAAAAAGACCCTCCACACAGCATCTCAGATGACGTAGGCCCTGAGGGAAATTATTTTCCTCAGGGCCTCCTGTGTGGAGTTTATGTAAAAAAAAAGAGATTATGGGAAGAAGGCTAAGATGTTCTACCTGTTGTGGAACCAGAAGATGTCGCCAAATACCCAATGACAACCCGAACTTTATATAACCTAGGGACTGGGTTACTGTCGGGGGAAACATGGGAGATAGCACAATGAACCTAAGGTCCGGGTGCTTACGGAAGTAATGAACACCGTCTCCTTATCAACAGTGATAGTAACAATAATGAGTCAGAATCTATTCACTTTTTAAAGAGACTCCGTAATTTTCTAATCAGTAATGGTTGTTCGATCAAAAGATTAATCCATATTACAAAATGAATGAAAACATGTAATAATTTTTTGTTATCTTATCATTTTAATACGCAATACACACTTTTATATGCTTATCTTATCTCTCTACATTGCATCTTGTATTATTATTATTGTTGTCATTGCAGCTCTTTAAAAACAAGTGATAATCTAGAGGTAGTTGCTAAGATACCAATAGACAAACTGTTGCTTGAGACGGACTGTCCCTGGTGTGAAATCAAGCCATCTCATGCTGGTTACAAATACATCAAGACCCTGTATCCCTCTGTTAAAAAGGAAAAATTCTCTGAAGGGTCCATGGTGAAGGGGAGAAATGAACCGGTCAATATAACGTAAGTATCATTGATTAAGCTAGACCGCAATGTCTCTTTGTCGTGTGCAGAAAGAGCGTGGTTTATCAGTAGTTCGTCGACGCTCATTGGTGACTTGTCACACCGCTGCCCTCATCCTTTATTCCGGACAACACTAGGGAAGTCTTATTTTTGGTCCAACTATTGATACTAGTTGAGATGTCCAAAAATTTTTTTTTTTTTGTATGTATATTAAGCTTGTCAATTATTACAACTTGAATTCATAAACGCCTGGGGTTCCAAAAGTTGCATCTTAAACGTCGATGACACTGAGCGAGTTTACTAACAGATAGTGAATTTCCCAGAGAGTAGCTTGTACAGTGTCATCGTGTTACTTGCTAACTAGCAGATTGTTGACAATCTACAAAAAAAGTTGAAAGGTCGTCAAATTTACTCGCCACAAGCGTGATTGGTTTATTTATGTTTTTCAAGATGGCTGCCAATAAACAGCTGATTTCGACTGTCAAACATCACAGAATTAGTTCACGCAGGCGTCGTTATTCTTGTTACTGGCGCTAGCAGCGACCTCAGTTTCCTACGCTGCTGAGCCAATGGACAGTTTTGTGTGTCATGACAATCTCACTCGCCGATTTACCCGCTTTTAAACTTAGTAGATAGTAGCTTGTAAACTCGCTCAGTGTCATCGAGCCTTTACAAAGAAAATGAGAACTGGATTTAATTTTTTTTAAATGGTTATTAGATCGCTAAAATGCATTGAAAATCCAAAAAAAAAAACCCAAAACATTTTTTTTTAAATTATGATTATTAATTTTTTTTTCAATAATTTAACGTTTGTTATTAAAAACTGCTTACAGCTGACAAAAATGAAAAAAAAAGTCAACATGAATACTGATTTTATCCAGAAAAAGTGTTATTTTCCCCTTTTATATTTTTAAGAAACACGTCACAATATGCTTCAAAACATTATTTTTTTGCATTCTTTGTACGGCAGTTATGGAATAAAAATTAAGTTTGATATAAAATATGGACTCTCTGTTTTATTTTTTTTTCCAAATAACGAAATCAATTTTTTTTTCAAAACTGCCGGCCATTTTAGCGAGGTAATAGTGAACAACAATTTCATTTATTTTTCCGTTTTCGAATAGTTACAGATCATTCGCAACTTTTGAAACCCCAGGCGTTTAAAAATAAGGCCACTTTTTTTCTATCTATGGAGAGCGACACAAGCTAGTGAATATTGCACAAGAGTCCCTTCTGCTCCCAGCCATCTGAAGCCAGTGAGACTACGGCTTCCCCGATTGAGGTACATTCTGAGAAAGGTGGTGAGGAGGGAGAGATAGAGAAGTACCTGGCTACTACTGTTACAATTCTGAATGGTGGTCTTTCACAGGGGCGAAATCGAGAGTATTTGTCTCTCTGAAATCTGCTGCAAATATACTATATATTATTTGTAATTAACTAATTCCAAAATCATTAAATTTACTTGCAAGAATTTAGAGTGGCTTAGTCGAGTAGCGAGTTAGCAAGTGTCGAGTAGTGAGTAACTTGCTACTCGAATCGCCGAAAAGCGTTAATAATACGTTCAAGGAGAGTTCATTAGTAAGCCGTGCTAACTTGCTACTCGACTCGCCGAAAGCGTTCATAATACGTTCCGAGTAGAGTTCATTTGTAAGCCGTGCGTTGCAAGATGACAGGCTGCTACGCAACAAAGTAAATGTGCTAATTAAGCTGATTGTAATGCTTATTTTAGAGGAGGTGGAAGAATAAATTAGTAAGATGAAAATAAATGAACTATGGACACGAAAGATTAATTGCAGTCTAAATAAAGAATTTTAGAGCACGACATTTCTAAGCGTCTATTTTAATGAATGGCTAAAACGACGGGTTTGCGCATGTCAGTGCACAGGGACACATGGTGAGGGTGGCTACTCGCCCGAAAAAATAGAACGAAATGGATTGACTCTGCTAAAGAGCTGACTAAACTACTCTTTTTTTTTTTTTTTATTTTTTTTTACAGTGAATACCGCACAAGAATCTCAACTGCTCCCGTTTGGAGCCAGTGAGACTATGGCATCCCCAATTGGAGTATGTTGTGAGGCTGAAGGGGAGGGGAAGGAGGTGAGGAAGAGGAAGGTTGGGAAGTACCTGGCTATTCAGATCTGGCCACTAAACACGGCTAAAGCCATTTTCAAGCAACGTTTCAATTCTGAATGGTGGTCTTACACCAGGGCGATACTGATAGTATCTTCCACTCTGGAACATGCCGCAAATATACTATATATTATTTTAAATGAATTAATTGTGAAATAACACAAATTAATCAAATAAAATTTATTTGCGCATGCCGGGTTCGAACCCGCGACCTCCGGAATGTGAGTCAAGAGTCTTAGCCACTGGACTACGGAGGTCGGAGGTACTCTACTAAAATAGTGGTGTTCGGACGCGTTTAGTTACTAATATACTCGCTACTTGACTAAAATACCTGCCCAATGCGAACGGCTCTTTAATATACAACTATTTTAGGATAGTTTGTATTAGCTAAGTTAGCATTGGGTTGGCAATAAGCTGTTGCATTTTAACATGTTACCACTTCACTTGCCAGACATAAAATAATTAACAACTTATTACACTATTTCATTGGTCTGTTTTTTTTTTCAACTTTCAGCCAAGTTTTGGAAATTATAGCCGGAGCCAGAAACGAAGACCCAGAAGACATCTGCCAGACCATTTTAGAAAATACTAAAACATTGTTCTTTTCAAAATGACACAAAACGATTTGCTTTCCTATGACAGAGTTCTCACCACTGACTGTTAAACCATGTCAGTTTTATTACGTGGAATCAAAATGTACATTTGTAATTTCGCAATTATAATAAAGTTACAATTGTTTGCCAGCTTTACATTTGTTTAGAAGGAGAATTTAAACATTTAACTGTCAACTAATCCTTCGCAGCCTGTCATAGTTTACAATTTTGTATACATAAATTTTATTCAATAAAAAGACAAGAAATTATAAAACATTTGTTTTTATTCCGTTAAATTACAACAATAACAATAATGATATGAAAAAAAAAACATAATTTTATTGATTTCAAAATATACATACACCATAAAAAGGGGGGTTCAACTCTAGTTAAAAGAAAAAAGAAATAAAAAAATCAGATATAAAATTGTGTAAATATAAATAATCTCACTTATTATTAGTCATTCAAACAGAACTATAATGGAATGAGAACATAAACCCATACACAATAATAATAAATTAAAATTTACTGAGATACCATCCTCAATCAAACCTTCTCCAGTCCAACTAAAGAAAAATGCAATGTTTCAAAGGAATGAAGGGTAAATGCGTTTTTTTAGATTTTGCCGTAATCTTTAAACAGAAGGGTAAAATCCATCCGTACCGATTATTTGTGTATTTCATTTAGGGTTCAATGATGTATAGTACGAGGGGAAAGGGAGGGAGGGGGGGTGTTAAAAACTATATTATAACGGAAGAGGAATGCTTCACTGTATTTTAGAGTAGTGGTCGACCTGCTTGTGGAACCAGTCGTAGTATTCCGCGGCGTAGATCTGGGTGGTGTTGAGGGCCTGAAGAGTCTTGGCCTGCAGGATTGCGGGGGCCCAGTTGTCACTGCAATATAAAACAATTATTGTTATTAGGCGTCAATCGTGGATGGTGAATCATCACGGGTAAGATGGACCAAGTTTAGGAGACATGGCACGACAAGTAATGGCATGGAAAGGACAGCGATCCATTTCTTGAAAAGAGGACATTTTATAGACAAAGACAAAGTGATGATTTCCTGAATCAATTGTATCAATATTCATTCAACAGGCATTTGAAGGTCATTTCTGTCTCATATTTTGGTAAATGTACAGAAAAGTGGGACAGTGTTAATACTAGAGATGCCCCGATAGCTTAGATTTTGCTGAATACTGAATATTCGGCTAGGCTCTCGGCCGAAGCGACGAATATTCGGTGACACTTCGCGGGTGACAGGTTCCAACCTGCATCATTTGAAGTGCCTGCGGTAACCATGCCATTGGCGTATTTGTTTCATTTAGGTCGTGCCACAACTCGCATTATTTGTTGATTGTTACATCAAATTGTGTTACTTATATTGAGTATATCTTAAAAAATACATTGAACTTGTAGTGTGTTTGTCTTAAAAAATACATAAAAACTGTTCGCCTAGATTGGATAGCAGACTTGTAAGGACAAGTGGTGGTCAGCAAATGCAAAACAGTATCCAAGCCTAGCAGAATTTATTTATCATCTCCCGGGAGCATGTAGCAGTGTAGTGAGCGGCTTTTTTCGGAAGCAGGTATAATTTATGATGAAAAGCGCAATGCTGAAAAAAATTGTTTTCATTTATGACAACTTGACACTGACAGATTTTATGTATTAAATATGCTGATTTTTTGTTAAAATAAATTTTTTTGTGAGTAATATTAGGCATTTTTTTTTCATAATTTGGTATTCGGTATTCAGCCGAATATTGCGAAGTAGTCGGCCGAATACCGAATAGTTAAAAAAGTAGCCGAATACCGAATAGCAGCCGAATATTCGTAGCATCTATAGTTAATACGCACTTAAAAAGTAGACAAGAGTGGGGAGGCTACGAAGCACTATACAGTCCCTGGCCATATTATTAGACGCACTGTATTTTTTTTTGTAATTTTATGTTTCTTAAGAGTTTTTATGCAATAATGGTATATTGAAACTACAATATTATTGATTTTTATTTAAAAAGTATCCCTCTGTTGGATTGGCCGGGTAATAGCCCTGATATGAACCCAATTGAAAATGTGTGGGAGCTGATGAAAAGAAAAGTGGCTAAAGATGTGATTACCAACAAAACCCAGCTCTTAGAAAAGATTATTTGTGTGTGGAATCATCATCCTCAAATGCAGGAGTCAGTACAGTCTTGCATTGATAGCATGCCGCGCAGAATTAAAGCTTTTTGATAGCGGCTAAAGGTGGCTCAACTAAATATTGACTTATACTAACATTAATTTCACTTTTCTTTAAAACTTAATAAACTTATGCTTTTCTAAATTAATGCTGTTTTAGGCTAAAGTTCGGTTTAGGGGCGAGAGTCCTAGATAATTTTTTTTTTTTTTATACTAATTATGGGCCGGAAAATCCGAATCTGAAAGAATTAGGCGTCGGCAAGCAATATTAACTGAATTACACAACTTTAAAATTTTCTATAAACACAAAGGAAAACAAGTCATTTTGAATGCATTGACATTACAAGTCATAGAAAAACAAGAAAGATGTTACACCACATAAAATTAAGTGTTGCCATTAAGCAATAATATCAATAACTAATTTAAGTAATTATTTTTTATAAATTTTACTCACTTTTGTATCACAAATCATGTTACATAAACCTAGCGTAGCCGCTAAACTATTTGAAAACTGGGATGTTTTCTTGCCTTGACGCGAGTAGGCGCTATGAAGGGGGCACTTTCTTTTCTATCACAAACCATGTTACATAAACCCAGCGTAGCCGCTAAACTACTTGAAAACTGGGATGTTTTCTTGCCTTGACGCGAGCAGGCGGTATAAAGGGGCACAAACCATGTTACACAAACCTAGCGTAGCCGCTAAACTACTTGAAAACTGGGATGTTTTTTTGCCGTGACGCGAGTAGGCGCTACGAAGGGGGCACTTTCTTTTCTATCACAAACCATGTTACACAAACCTAGCGTAGCCGCTAAACTACTTGAAAACTGGGATGTTTTTTTGCCGTGACGCGAGTAGGTGCTACGAAGGGGGCACTTTCTTTTCTATCACAAACCATGTACATTGATATTGGTGACCGGTGTACGTCACAACTTTTTAAGACTACGAATTTTCATACTTTTGGTCTAAGAATACGGCCGCTGAGATAGTCATAATTCATCAGGTTAATGTGTTATGTGATGAATTATCATGTGAGGAAGTATCGTGTCGGAAAGTTTTACGTTATTGACATTATTGCTGGCAACACTTAATTTTATGTGGTGTAACATCTTTCTTGTTTTTCTATGGCTTGTAATGTCAATGCATGGTCAATGTATTCAAAATGACTGGTTTTCTTTTGTGTTTATAGAAAATTTTAAAGTCGTGTAATTCAGTTAATATTGCTTGCCGACGCCTAATTCTTTCAGATTCGGATTTTCCGGCCCATAATTAGTATAAAAAAAAAAAATTATCTAGGACTCTCGCCCCTAAACCGAATTTTTTCCCTGTTTTATTTATGTCAAATAAATCGGTAATTGATTGGATAATATAAAAATAAAACAAATAAATCAATCGAAAATAATAAAACGGTACAATATCACCCGGTAATTAATGTTTCACATGAAATCTTGCAGTGCGTCTAATAATTTGGCCAGGGACTGTACAAGGAGAGCTAAGAAGCACTGCACAAAGAGGAGACCGATTATACTATCGCATTCTCTCTCGCAGGCTAAATCCTACAGA
Source organism: Limnephilus marmoratus (assembly GCA_917880885.1). NCBI lineage: Eukaryota > Metazoa > Arthropoda > Insecta > Trichoptera > Limnephilidae > Limnephilus > Limnephilus marmoratus. Next base: position 41,343,509 of record OU862924.1, on the reverse strand, counting down.
ATGTGTTTGTCTCTTTTTAGTATCGCTATTTTTCATTTCATAGAGTTTCAAATCACAACAGTGCTAAAGAAGTTTTCACTTCAAAAACACTTTGTATCAGGGCCGGCCAACCCGCGGCACCTTTACGTGCGGCCACGGTAAAACAAGTTGAAATGTACTCACACAAACACTTTGGTCATCAGATATGTTGAGGTGACCTCGCAGTAGTAGCAGGAAAAGCCTTTCACTGCGTTCCACGCCGTCACGGAGTACGCTCCCACGGAGCTTAAAAAACCGGGAATGTAATGGTCCACGGTGGAGTACACAACCGGCCACTTGTCCACCGCGTAGTCCCGCGCGTTGGAGTAGAGTTGGCAGGCCTGGTTGCCCACGATGAGCGCCATGTCCTTGGTCAGTTCCAGGTAGGGCTTGGTCACCTCCACCGTAGCCGACCAGTAGTAGGGAGTGTTCTTCTCCACCCACATGTAACTCTTGGCGGACGCAGCCAGACTCTTGGACCACGCTATCTGGCAGTACTCCAGGGCCCCGATGTTGTCCAGGAACTGCCCGGTTCTGCTCTCTGTAAATACATTCAAATTATTCATATTTAGCATCGTTGACTGATTCAATCTCCTCAAGGATGCTTTACCCTGTTCTAAAAGTCTGTTTTTTGATTAGTTTTAAAGGTTTCAATGTTGGTTTTTGACCTCAAACTATATGGTAGGTCATCACAATTTGGGAGGCGGGAATGGGTACTGCCGCCCCGGGAATCTTTACTGGATAACCAACACCTCTGCCATAGGTCACCCCAAGTGGTTAGTTACGTTTGGTGACTTAGCAGGGGTGCCCGGGTTCATGGGGTAAGGGGGCATACATTAATTATGTGAGCTCAAAAGGAAGGGAGGGGTACAGCAAAATCTCACGTTACTTGAAAAGAATATACAAAGTGGCCCAAATTTATCTCACCAGGGGGGGGGGGTGGTCTAGATTGGAAGAAAAACTGCTCACGTAATTAATGTATGCCCCCTAAGGTCTGTCCGGGTCTTGGCGATGGATGCGTCTGCCCACCAGCTGCGTGGCAGGCCGGACCAGGAGAGAATGGTTGAGGGAGTCCCTTTGATTTCAGTGGGATTTGATGGATTCATACGTCTGTCACTCCTGGACACACAGATTCCACTCCTGGACACCACATTTTTCTACACAGCATCCCCAAAAATGATATAGGCCCTGAGGGGAATTATTTTCTTGTTATTTTTTCTTCTCAAAAGGACGCAACAATAGATAATAGAAACAAAGGAATGGAAGCGTGCCAACAGCAGTTGATCCACGACCAAACTGCACCAACTATTAAAGCGGCAGAGCCAATGAAAGTTACGCATGTAGGTGTGCAGGTAGAAACAAATGCGGGTGCCGCTATGCGATTTTCAGTAGTATGGGTGAACAACGTTGGCCAAACTAGTGTAAGCGCAGTTTCATACAAATTCATACAATTTAAAAAATATATATAATACAACAATGGTTGGCGCATCTCCCTTGTTTCTAATATCTATCTCAAGAAAAAGGGATTAAATCAGGACACGCCTAAGGATACTTACTTTCAAATGAACCAGAGGTCTGCACATCGTAGGCCAGTAAGCATCCAGCAATAGCAGGTAGCAAAAGCAACGACGCTACTATCCAGAAGATGCTCCTTGACTTGACCATTTTCTTTTGGACATTCTGAAATAAATAATCACATCAGTAACATATCTGCCACCATCAACTTCAAGTTAGTTCTCATCTACACATCCGGATGAACACCTCCACTGAAAGGTGAGTAGAAAAAAAATCATGTTGATAAATTTAATTTTTAAATATACACCTACATATAAATCATCAAAGAAGAAGTTAACACTAATAATCTAAACGAAAATATGAAAGAGAAATTAGCCGAAGATAATACTGTTAATTTTAAAATTTGAAAATATGAGATTGACAATTATGACGGTTTGAGAGAACGTGGCGATGGCTGAATTGGTAAAAGCGCACATCCCAGTTAAACTCTGGGTTAGGTTCTGGGTTTGAGTCCCAGTGGTGACCATTATCTTTTTCTATTTTTCTGTGTCCTCTTTCATATTTTCGTTTAGATTTTTAGTGTTTTCTTCTTCTTCAATGATATTTTTTTACCTTGATGGGAATAACCTTCAAAAGTTATAAAAAGAGAGTCGTTGTTATAAAAAATTTAATACACATAAATAGTCAGTTTTTACCATTAGACACATCATAGTGGTTGAAATTACGCTTAATACATATCGGTGAATTAGCTGCTAACCCTATACAAAACTAAATCATGTTCCACGCTGGGGCACATGCGTAAACTCGACAGAATCAAACAGAACACAATTGATTCGACTTCATGAGAATGAATTGGTTGTTAATCCAACATTATTTTCGTGCAAGTCTACCGGTCAGACACGTTTTTAGATTTTCACGACCATAAGTATTTTCGTTATTTGTTTTTGGGTGTTATGCCATGATATATGCCATACATTATGCCGCTACCTCCTTATTTAGCTAATGTTTCGGACAGCGTTACAGTGTCCGAAAAGTTGGCTAAAGAAGGAGGTAGCGCAACACGGCATAACACCCCAAAAACAAATAATGAAAAAAAAAAAACAAAAAAAAGTCTACCGGTATCCGTCTTTTCTCCTTCGCACAATAAGGCACACAGTAACAAATCCCTACAACCCCTTTCTTAACCCACCTCACAACATTTATTATCTTCAGGGTTCCACAACAACTCAACAAGGTGGCATTTCAACACCCCTTTGAAAGTAATGAAATGTTATGAAAAAAAATGGTAAAATGACCCTTAACCCTTAGCGGAATTGTGGTATCACAGTGATAACCAGTGGCGGTTCGTGGTCTTTTTAACAGGGGGTTCAGAAATCCAAGAGAAGATGTATCTAATCAAAATTTACATTAGAGGAATTAAGTTGTTTAATGTTTTTTTACAGCAATAAACGTTGCTAATTATTATTGTTTTTACAACAAGAATAATTACGTAGAATATATAAATGGACGCGGAGGCCTTTTATTTTTAATTTCCAACCTTTTTTCATTTAAATTATTAGCATTATTTTTTATGTACACAACACTGTGTTCAGCGATTTAAAAAAAATACCGAAGTAAGTTCAACAATAAATTACATAACTAGCGACTTGACAATGCGACGTTTGCCGAAAATAATATAAAAAAGGGGAATATAAAAGCTAGAAATATTTTGATTCTCACGCCTTCAAAATTTTAAATCGAGCATCTTTTTTGCACGAGGCTAGTACGCGCCAAAGTGATTTTTATTTATTTTGTGCGCAATTTTATAAGAATGAAAAAAGTTAAATCATAAAAAGGTCAAAAATAGTCTTAGCTATAAAGGGTACTTTTAAACATTGATTCTCTTATTACTTTATAGTTACTTAAATCATGAAAAAGCGTTTCTTTAGTAGTTTACGCTTATATTTTTTGTTTCGTAAATAATAATTTTATTGTAATTCCAATCCATACAAAAGGTAGTAAAGGGTTCAATTTATCCGTAGCATATTTTTTGATATTTTTGAATGTAGCTATTACTTTGTGGTTATCCATTATAGAAAAATGAAACAATACAACTTTGTATAAACCACTTATATAATGTGCAAATCCAAAGTGCAAGGATTTGCACATTATATAAGTGGTTTATACAAAGTTGTATTGTTTCATTTTTTTATATTTTGTATCTAAATAAGATTTCGAGTATAGCTTCATTCCGTGCACTGGTCATTCTGCGACGAACACGATCGGTACAATTCGTGAAAGATCGGAGATCACGTGGTACCTACTCAGGATCGCAACGCACCGAGCGTGCTTGAATTTGGTAACGAAATGCATAGTTTCGTTCAAATCACCGTCAGAGGGATTTGTATGGGCCCGGATATTTTTCTATACAGAATTTTGCGAGTAACACATCTCGCACAAAATGGATATAGGTACCGATTTCGACGCGGTGGCGCGAGTTTTAAACGGATTTTAAAGGAGCCCTATTTATGGTGTGATTATGAACTTGTTTTATAATGATATATACAAATAATATTATTATAAAACAAGTTTCTTTTATTTTATCAGCTTTTTAATGGGGGTTCAGCGCACAAACGCACTTTAGAGAAAACCGCCACTGGTGATAACACATACAAAATAATTATAACCTAGTGTAGCAGTGAGCTTTTTAAAATAACACAGATAAATTGAAGTCACTAATACTGCCAAATATTTGCCGTTGTCACAAACTTCATCAAAAATTTTAATAACATATTCACAAAATTTTGAAGTGAAAAAAAAATCGAAAGTTCCGCTAAGGTTAACATAAATATATTGAAGTCACTAATACTGCCAAATATTTTCCTTTGTCACAAACTTCATCAAAAATTTTAATAACATCATATTTACAAAATTTTGAAGTGAAAAAAAAAATCGAAAGTTCTGCTAAGGTTAACCCGACGGGTAAAATTTATTTAATATCTCAAAGCCAAATGTAATATTGAAAATTATATTTGAAATAAAAGACGAACTTCCACAATATCAACATTTTTTGGAATTTTCTTGACGGTAATGAAACACATTAAATACTCTAAAACCTAGCTCTACATGCAAACTGCAGTGCACTTCAAGGTTGTCATTAATTCACTGGACTGCAAATGTAGCCAGCCACACTTTAGGGGTTAGTATAACATAATGTAATCTGTCTAACAAATATTTTCTTTTTTTTTTTCGTTACTTTTAAAGACTTTTCAAAGAAGGTGTTAAAGTTATATGATTCTGAACAGTCCGGTCACTTAACTTCAGATAACAAGAGAAAAAATTATTAAATTGCACAATATGTGCATTTAAATAATAATATTTTTATGAGCTTTATCAACATTTCATAACGGTGGCAGCGGCGATAAAGCCCCTGACATCTTATCTCGTCGGTGACAACCAACAATAATTCTTTGATTCAGAAGAGCTTAGCAAGTTTTTATTTTCAATTTGTACGCATTAATAACATAATAATTCATGTGTGCAGCAACTTATGTAGCAGCCATCAGTTGTGTAAATCGCTGACAGATACATTACGTGGAGCTAAAATTATCACATTATCGAATACTGAATTTCTGTTTTAAATATGAGTTGCTCATTTTTTTTTTACATGAATACCACGCCAGAGTCCCAACTGCTCCCATCTGGAGCCAGTGGTACTATGGCATCCCCAATTGGGGTATGTTGTGAGGCTAAAGGTAGTGGGGAGGGGAAGGAGGTAGGGAAGAGGAAGGTGGGGATAGTACCTGGCTTTTCAGATCTGGTCACCAAACACGGCTAATGCCATTTCAAGCAAAGTCTCAATTCTGAATGGTGGTCTTACACCAGGGCAATACTGAGAGTATCTTCCACTCTGGAACGTGCCGCAAATATACTATATATTGTTTTAAATGAATAAATTGTGAAATAACACAAATTAATCAAATAAAATTTATTTGCCACGCCGGGATTTGATCCCGCGACCTTCGGAGTGCTAGTCAAGAGCCTTACCGCTGGCTATTCCGGCCGTCAGCTCATTTGTATAATGACCATTATAAGATTATTCCTACTACAATGTAAAACATGTGTCCCCTTCAAAAATCAATTGAAAAAAATCCCGTATCATAATAAATACAGTGGAATCCGTTTATAATGACATCGAAGGGAAATGACAAACACGTCACACTAAGTGGACGTCATATGAAGCATTTTGTAGAAAATAAACAACCTCCTGTTTTGTTAGGTATATATGTATGTTTTTATTTTAATAGAGAGAAACACAGCATATCACTATCGTGACGTGCCACGCACGCGCCGAACGTCTTCATGTGACCCTCCCGAACACTGCCGAAGGTGTTAGGAATCATGTCGGTCACTATAACCGATATCATTTTCCATGAAATTAGGACATAATTTATTAAAAATGGGTCATAAATAAGCGACATGTCACTATAACTGACTTTGTTATAAAAATTTAATATGTGAAACTCGGCTGTGTAATTACTTCATATGAAGCGGTTGGTCAATATAGGCGGAGTCATAATAAATGGATTCTACTGTATTATAACAATTTGACAACAATAAAATTAGGTCATTAAATAATTCATATTACTTGTAAGGTTTTCCCCGAACAATATTGAGGTGAGCTACATACCCATGGTAATCCCTACTGGAATAACCAAAATAATTAGAAATTCGACAGTCAAAGACGAATTTCTAATGCAATTAATATAATTGATTAAAATCCTTGCAGACCACCCCATATGTTATGTATATAAACTTTTGGCTAAGAGTAATTTGTACCCGTCTGAAGATGGCTTTAACGAGCTTAAACCGGTTACGGTCAAATAAATTAAAGTGTAAATAAGTTTAATATCTGTTTTATTATAATATATCGCAAAAAGGATTAATAAATTCATCAATATCTCATAAATCAATTTTAATATTTCCATTAGCACAATCTGCCATGCGCAAAAGCAAAGGAAATAAAATGTTAAAGTAAAAACATAGATTTATAATTGAAATTATGTACTTATAATAGAACAGGTATGTGTTAGAACTTATGAATTATTCAATTATGGCTTCGAGTCATGAATAGCGGTATGTATTGGTTAATAATTTTATGTGCATCCATTTACGATGTAAAACGGGCAAACGTAAAATGGAGGAATAACTTAGACGTGATCTTTGTTTGGGTATGGTCAGTCTCTAGGCATTGATAATAATTGAAGATCTTGCACAAAAAATGATAAATGGATTAATATATTTAAGTAAATATGCACTTTGGTGTCACTATATTTCTGCAGTTTCATCATTGCTGGTCGGTAAAGTAGGTATCCATCCTCTACATCTAAATGTGGAAGAATTCAGCATTGATAAACATTTTTTGTCTTATTACATTATTTATTGTAATAATTACTTTGGTTTCATAAAGGCAAGGCGGGAGGAATGCAGATCCCGCCAAATGTTGAAGATTTTAATAAAAATGCACTTTCTAGATGGGAAAAGTGTGGAAAAGTTGAATAAAAAAGAAATTAAGGCGCGCTCGGCAAAATTGAGGGAGATACAGCCGTTTAAAGTATCAATAAAATGTCACTTCCTGAACCGATACTACGCCATTGCTGATGTTTGGTTTATGCCGAAAACGATCTTTTTACCGCGTTTTAAGTGGAGAACTTTAATCTGGAAGGTGAAAGAAAGCGCGGAAAGCAATAAAAAAAAAATTGAATAAGTAATTAATTTGCAATTGTAAAGTTTCACTTCGCCAATCAACACTATTGACAGCCCACCCGCCATTTTTTCAATTGTGACTATAATGTTGGTATCCCTGACCTGATGCAAACAACAGCTAGACTGTAGCCGACTTCGTGAGATACATGAGGCGCGTAATTATGAAATTTGTCTAGCGGGCTTTTTTTCAACGATTTTTTAAACTGTCTTTCACCTTCCAAATTAAAGTAACCTAACCTAAGACTACGCTAAACATGGTTTGTGTAACATGGTTTGTGCCCCTTTATAACGCCTACTCGCGTCAATGCAAGAAAAACATCCCAGTTTTCAAATGGTTTAGCGGCTACGCTAGGTTTGTGTAACATGGTTTGTGCCCCTTTATAACGCCTACTCGCGTCAACGCAAGAAAAACATCCCAGTTTTCAAATAGTTTAGCGGCTACGCTAGGTTTGTGTAACATGGTTTGTGCCCCTTTATAACGCCTACTCGCGTCAACGCAAGAAAAACATCCCAGTTTTCAAATGGTTTAGCGGCTACGCTAGGTTTGTGTAACATGGTTTGTGCCCCTTTATAACGCCTACTCGCGTCAACGCAAGAAAAACATCCCAGTTTTCAAATAGTTAAGCGGCTACGCTAGGTTTGTGTAACATGGTTTGTGCCCCTTTATAACGCCTACTCGCGTCAACGCAAGAAAAACATCCCAGTTTTCAAATAGTTTAGCGGCTACGCTAGGTTTGTGTAACATGGTTTGTGCCCCTTTATAACGCCTACTCGCGTCAACGCAAGAAAAACATCCCAGTTTTCAAATAGTTTAGCGGCTACGCTAGGTTTGTGTAACATGGTTTATGTAACATGGTTTGTGCCCCTTTCTAACGGCTACTCGCATCAACGCAAGAAAAACATCCCAGTTTTCTAGTAATTTAGCGGCTACGCCAGGTTTGTGTAACATGGTTTGTGACCATATGGTGATCATTATTAATTCTGTTTATCATAAGTACGCACCTTATTAAATATCATACGAAGTTGGCTACAATCGTATCAACCTTCGTTGACCGATTATTTGCCGGAGAAGCGCCGGCGCGCGTGTCATAGGTACGCAAGAAAATAATTCAAATATTTGAAATGAAAAACTTTTGGTCTGCGATTTTGACCCTTATATGTACGAATTTGTATGAAGAACAGTGTCAAAATCGCTTGCGCCATCATTACTCTAGGCTGTGTTGAAAGTTTCACTCGACTTGGCACACTAGAATATTTTTAATAGCAAGTCTGAGATACCAACAATATAATAATAAAAAAATGGCGTAGTATAAGTTCACGAAGTGTCAATTTAATCATTCTTAAAACGGCTGTATCTCCCTCAATTTTGCCGAGCGCGCCTTAATTTCTTTTTTATTCAACTTTTCCACACTTTTCCCATCTAGAAAGTGCATTTTTATTAAAATCCTCAACATTTGGCGGGATCTGCATTTCACCCGGCAAGGCAACAGATGGATATATTTTAATTATTTTGAATGTGTTTTAACTTTATTTATTTCTTGTGTAACATTATTTCAAGGTGAGAATTTGTACCCGCTAAGCGCTAAGCCACTGCAAGTGACTTTTTCAGCTGCAGGGTCGACGTGGATTTATCTACGTATATATTTTTCAAGCATTGTCAGCAATTTTGGTTTGTTTTAAGAGCAGGGGTCTATCAGGTCAAAGAAGATTAGATAAATAAGTATTTCACGAGTAAATCTTTCACAGAAGAAAAGAAACTTTGATAATATGTTGTTATTTCCCGCCATTATCAACACAACATCTCGTTATGTCATAGCAAATTATTCAACAATTTCAGCCATTGAAGTTGTTAAAACAAAAGTTAATGACAATTTAAATGTGGAGTCATTTATATCTTTGGAGACAATCTTCAATCTTATCTTTACCAGCCACTTTCACTAATCAAAACAAAGCTCAAAGATAAATTATTTAAACTTAGCCGAAAAGGATTACTCAAATTCATTTATCCATTATTTTTTTATGAGGATTTGCACAACAAGATTTAAGGCATACAAAAACTGAACAATATTTCACATCCAGGTAAATAAACAGCCTACAAATCAACTAAGATCTGCAGGTTCAATTCCTATTGTGGCACAAAAATGTTAGATGTTTTAAATGGGTGTTACCAGTATTCTTTAAAACCATTTTTAAGAATATTAACACAGGATAAAATATCAAACTACCTACTTAAAAAAAAATACAATTTGTTTAACATGTATTAGTTTAGGCTTTCAGAGTAAAAACTACAGCTCTAAACAAACGATGCTACAAGAAAAAATCAAGTTATCCCATGTAAATTAGAATAATGATTTATGAACGATATACCTATATAAGATTATGACAATGAATACGGCTTTACTTCAGTGGTGGGAAATAATGTGAACAGGTGGTTGTAGCACTTAAATAAACATGACAAATCAACACTCAGCAGACAGAAGTCACATTGGACAACACGTAATAGAAACGCACTTCATAATTAATTGCACAAAAACTAGTTTTAATTGTGAAAACAAGTATTCCCTCAAACCATTGAATAAAATTATTATAAAACTCAGATGAGTGGGTAATTTGTTAACCATAGATTCATTTTAGTAAGGGTTGAGTTCCAAAACGTAAAACATGAAGCAGATTATAGGATAATGATGGGAAGATGACTTGCCACCTCAGCTACCCAAATGTACCTAATTATCGGCTGTCAAAAATGACACGCCTTTTATTTGAATGGACAGGGATGTTTTAATAAAAATGTTAATAGTAATAAAACGATATAAATGATAATAATTAACGTACCTTTGCACTATTAGAATTGTTCGCATTTTTATAGGTGGGCGCATTTTTTGACTTCACATTACTTTTTGGTGCCATATTTTACGGTATTCTAAGTTCTAAACTTTTATCACAATAAATAAACGCACTAAAATGGAGTGAAACGCAGCTTTATAAAACTTTGCACTTGTCGGTGGGATTTATTAAAATATTGCGAGAATATTCATAAAAAAATAGCCACGGAGATGCGAAGACACGAGTGCAGAAAATGTGGAAGCGGAGATCGGAAACCTGGAGAATACACCTTCCTCGGAAATAGGTGTTGGTCCGCGAAGATCGGAACAGGTAACTAATGTGAGCGGAATATATTACAGCGAGCTATTGAAACGGTACTGTAAGTAAATAACTAGCTGTACTGTGGTGGCTGCTTCGCTGGTCGGCCTGACAGAATAATGTAAAAGCTTCAAGCGGCCGAAAATCGAATACGAAACGTGTTACTGGATCAGAACTTTCTAATCACCTTTTTTACCCGCCGTGACACATCACTACTCTGTCAAACATGAAACGTCGAGCATCGATTGTCAGTGGCTTGCGAACGCGCTCGGGATTCTCGGGAAGCGACTTTTATAAGTAAAAATGGTATGCATCCGTAAAAAAACTTAATTCTTTCAATATCAAAATACCTTTTTCATGGTGTGCGAAGGAAAAGAAGCAAATTTTAATACAAAATATTGAAGCACGCTAAAAACCTACGCCAAAACCGAACTTACAACGCGCATCTTCCAAACTCCCAACTTCCAACGATTGAAATGTGGAACAAAAGGCTACAAGCCGACCAAGAACGCATAAATTTTTTACATGCGACAATGACCTCTATACACGACGCGCCTAGGGCTATTTTACTACTTTCACGGCCACGCGTTTAATGATGCTATGCAGCATTTTTTTACTAGTAAACATGACCGGTACAACATTTTTTAACGAAACCGTATTTAAAACCGTCGGTAATAGATGTCGATGATAAAAAAATATTTCTGCCCGGTATTTAAAATGGTAGATTTGTTAATATCGGTCAATTTCGTAGACAAACCTCCCTGCATGTTATGAGTTTGTTATAATTTTATGCATTTTTATCAAACAATTTTTTTTTAATGTGAGTACCGCACGGAAAAAATCGGTTTAGGGGCGATAGTCCTAGATAATTTTTTTTTTATACTAATTATGGGCCGGAAAATCCGAATCCGAAAGAATTAGGCGTCGGCAAGCAATATTAACTGAATTACACGACTTTAAAATTTTCTATACACACACAGGAAAACAAGCCATTTTGAACGCATTCTGACACTACAAGTCATAGAAAAACACCAAAGATATTATACCACATAAAATTAAGTGTTGCCATTAAGCAATTACATAAAACTTTCCGACAACACTACAAGTCATAGAAAAACACCAAAGATATTATACCACATAAAATTAAGTGTTGCCATTAAGCAATAACGTAAAACTTTCCGACACGATACTTCCTCACATGATAATTCATCACATAACACATTAGTAACATGGTTTGTGATAGAAAAGAAAGTGCCCCCTTCGTAGCGCCTACTCGCGTCACGGCAAAAAAACATCCCAGTTTTCAAGTAGTTTAGCGGCTACGCTAGGTTTGTGTAACATGGTTTGTGCCCCTTTATACCGCCTGCTCGCGTCAAGGCAAGAAAACATCCCAGTTTTCAAGTAGTTTAGCGGCTACGCTAGGTTTGTGTAACATGGTTTGTGCCCCTTTATACCGCCTGCTCGCGTCAAGGCAAGAAAACATCCCAGTTTTCAAGTAGTTTAGCGGCTACGCTAGGTTTATGTAACATGGTTTGTGATACAAAAGTGAGTAAAATTTATAACAAAATAATTACTTAAATAAGTTATTGATATTATTGCTTAATGGCAACACTTAATTTTATGTGGTGTAACATCTTTCTTGTTTTTCTATGACTTGTAGTGTCAGAATGCGTTCAAAATGGCTTGTTTTCCTGTGTGTGTATAGAAAATTTTAAAGTCGTGTAATTCAGTTAATATTGCTTGCCGACGCCTAATTCTTTCAGATTCGGATTTTCCGGCCCATAGTTAGTATAAAAATAAGTAGTTTTATTATCTAGGAATGCCGCCCCTAAACCGAACTTTACCCGAGTCCCAACTGCTCCCAACCGTCTGGAGCCAGGGATACCATGGCATCCTCAATTACCATCCTTCGTACCATATTCAGGCTAGTCATTAAGAATGGCATGTACCTGGCTAATCAGATCTAGTCACCAAATATGCCTAAATCCATTTCTAGCAAAGTTTTGAGTCTGAATGGTGGTCTTTCACCAATTTCATTCTAAATATAATAAATATTATTAGAATGAATAAATTGTAAAATAACACAAATTAATCAAATAAAGTTTATTTGCGCAAAGCAGGATTTGAACCGGCGACCTCCAGATTTGAAGCCAAACTCCACTAAAGGAACTAAACTTACCACTCAACCACGGAGGCCGTCAGTTCTATGAATTAAAAACAAGCGAAAGATTTTTAAATCTCAATAATGCAAGTGAATAATAAGAGTGGACGATACTCTCAGCATCGCCCTGGTTTAAGACCACGATTCAGAATTGAAATGTTGCTTGAAATGGCCACATTTGGTGAGCAGTAGCCATGGGCAGATTCATTCCCTGGAGTGAATCAATTCAGTCTGATTCCCCTGGCCTTTTGAATTGATTCCTTTTATTCATTCCTTATTCAATAAATTCAAAAAAAAAAAAACGCCTTGTTTATATGTATACGTACATATTATATCCTTCAGAAAAATAAAGTAGACATGAATGGGGAGGCTACGAAACACCGCACAGAGGACCGAAAGGTTACGAAAAACTGCACAAAGAAGAGACCGATAATACTATCTCATTCTCTCTCAGACTAAATCCTATAGATGCATTTGTTTGCCTCTTTTTAGTGTCGTTATTTTTCATTTCATCGAGTTTCAAATCACAACGGTGCTAAAGAAGTTTTCACTACCCAAAGCACTCTTCTTAGGGTGAATTATGTCGTTCTGAAAAATTGTACTAAAGATGCGCGACGGGGTTAATGAAATATTTAAATGTGTAGACAATATTTTGACAAGAAAAATGGATCTATATTAAACATTTATTTATTTACAAGTATTTTACGACAGCTGACCACAGCCGATTGGATTTATAATATCTGCAAATTCACATATTATATCTACCTAATATACGCGTCTGAAAGTAGGTAGGTACTTGTATTCAAATAGCTTTGGTACGTACCAAAAAATAACCAACTATGTAATGAAATTGACGGCTTGGCCCGCGGAGAGGAATGAATGAACCGCACAGGGGGATCTGCAGAGGGCATCGAGGAATGAATTACAGTAGAGCCTCGCTAATCCGGACCACCGCTACTTCGGTGCAGGCTGTAATCCGGACGGGTGCGTGCGGGTCAAAACGTGTCAATTTGCAATCATTTGCCGTCACTCGTTAATTAACTTTTAGTTTTTTTTTTTTTTTTCATGTTAATTGCCCAAATTTCTTACATGTTTGAATTTTTTATAAGTACATTTGTACGTAAACACATTTTCTTGTCTAAATTGACTTAAAATTTTTACTTTAATAAATGAAACCCAAGTTAAAAATGTGTTTTATTCCTATTAAAAAATTGCATACTATAATCCGGACGCCTCGATAATTCAGAAGAATTCTTGTTTTTCCCTATCCGGATTAGCGAGGCCCTACTGTAGTAACTTTTGACTAGTGTCTGCAGTGACTCGCGAGCTGTGGACCTAGTAAAGTTAGCTTTTCCGACAGACCCGGGATCTGAGATCGACTCGTTTGAACTGGTCTTTGTCTCAACTGAAAAAGACGCTAATGTTAATTCCCAAATAGAGCACTTCGGACATAGTTCGCGTGCCCAGTCTGTCGATAGCGGCAGACTAGGCACGCGGACCCGGGACGTTTGGGACCTCAGATAGACGGGGACATACTGAATAGCGTTGGTCGGAACTCGGAATTGAATCGGCTGACTCGCTGTCGTATTTTACTTGTGCCGGGGACTACGATGATGTATCTATGCATGTTTTTATGAATGACGGTGCGGGAGTGGGATAGGTACTTTACATTAGGCAACTTCGCGTCATTAAAATATTTAAATTGTTTACGGTACACATCATTTATTGAAATAATTTAACAGTAAAATAAATGGAAAATAAATATTTATGGTGCCTTTAAATATCGTACGATGCAAGGCCAAAGGTAAGGAATGAAGAATCAATTCCTTTTGAAATTGAGAATCAGATCGAGTGTGTACAAGATTGAATTTATTCATTTAATTCAGTCATTCAATTTTGCCCATGTCTAGTGAGCAGATCTGAATAGCCAAGTACTTCCCTATCTTCCTCTCCCCCACCACCCTCCCCCGTCGCCATCCCTGCGTCGTTTCGTGACCGTTGACGAAAGATGGATCCACGGATACACACAAGAGACCAAGGTACAGTCGAAACAGTGGACTTTACCCAGCTAACGGGCTCCGAAGAAGGCGAAGACGGTCCTATAGGCTGGAGAGGTGAAGGACACCGTTTTCTGGGATTCGCAAGGTGTGATCTTCATCGACTACCTGGAGAAGGGCAAAACGATCACAGGGCTGTACTATGCCGAATTATTGGATCGATTCGATGCCGAATTGCAGAAATTCGGCCACATTTCAGGAGGAAAATGTACTCTACCACCATGACAATGCACCGGCTCACACCTCTGCCCTCGCCACGGCCTGCTTGGGCTACGAACCGCTTCCCCATCCACCGTATTCTCCAGATTTGGCCCCGTGCGATTTCTTTTTGTTTCCAAACTTGAAAAAGTCACTCGCCGGGCAGAAATTTGAGTCGAATGAGGAGGTCATTGCCGCCACGGAGGCCTACTTTGCAGACCTAGAGAAAACGTATTTTTCAGACGGGTTAAAGAAATTGGAGCATCGCTGATTATGTTGAGAAATAATAATTTTTTTTTTTCATAATTTTCGTTTTTCTTTTGTAGGCTAAGTACCTATACCACCCTCGTACTACCCAAAATTAAGGGAGCAAAAAATTTTCCACATTTTTGGGTGATTTTTGACAGGCTTTATTTCATTGAAAAATGGTCATATTGAGACTTTAAAAAAAGCATTTTGAAGCTTTAAGATTCTAGTTTTCAGATTTTTGGCAAATTTTATTTTGGGAACTACAGTTCTCATGCAATCCGACGACGATGTCGACTAACAGAAAGTGCAAAAAAATAATTTTGCAAATTTTTTGGTCCATGGGCTTGAAATTTTTTTTTCTATTAAGTCTGTAATCATATTATTTTAATAAATGGAACACAAGAAAATACGCTATTGTTCTTTTTATTTTACCACTCCGAATTTAGGGTTGGAACTCAGCCACGATGCAAATTTCCTTCATTCGATCTAATCTTCACATTTTTGATGAGTTTTGGGAATATGATAGAAATGTAGCAGCAGGGGGTCCACCGAAACGAGTAAAATTTTGAAAGTGGTTTACGAGAAAAAAAAGTTTGGGAACCTCTGGTTTAGATCATTAGACCGGTCAGTGGTTGAGTGGGTATCGTGTTTGGGTCCCAATCAGGTGTTCCGTGTTCGATTCCTCGGCTGGCTAGGTCCTCCATCACGACTTAAGCAACATTTTCGGCTTACTGTGGTGGTATTAGAAGATTTTCAAATATTGTCGGGTTATTCGTAACCCGGGAATGTTTGCTTTCTTTTTATATAAAAAATAAATCATATTTCTAACTATGATAGGAAGGGAGATGAACAATTTCTATGAGACCTACATGAGTTGTTCCGAAAACTAAACAAATAGACCTGACGGGTTAAAGACATTTTTAATAGTAATAATTTAAAATAAAAATTGTACAGTCTTTATTCAAAGTGAAACTAAAAAACAATTAGAAGGTTGGAAAGCACATTTTTATTAGTAAGGTCTGCAGCATTTTACCACAGCTGTATATTCATCAGGGGAGTGGGAAAACATGCACAAAATAGGTTCTTCCATATTTCCTAACCTTAAAACCTAACTTATGACAAACGTCAGACCATACGAACAAGAAAAAACATGATGGTCGAAAGTGAGGTCATTTTTTTTTAATATTGATTGAAAAAAAGGAAAAAAATGCTTCTGTTAACATACCCTCAGCATAAATAGTTTTTGTAGTAATTAAGTAGAAACAAATAAGTTGTACATAAATAAGCTAACCATTTTACTATTTGACAAATATTCTTTAATGCATATTTTTTAATTAGATTATTATTTTATGTAGTAAAATACAGAATACTGGGGTTATAATTTAAACCAGCGTTTCCCAACCTTTTTAGACCTGTGGACAGGTAAAAATTAGAGTATTATTTCGCCGACTGACTGATGACTAAAATTACACATTAAGTACTGTCATATCATTTCTCTTCTAAAATGACATCAATAGACATTGTTTCGTATGTCATCTCCTCTAAAATGATATCAATAGACGTTGTCTTATATGTCATCTCCTCTAAAACGACACATTGTTTCATATGTCATCTCCTTTTAAAACGACATCAATAGACATTAGAATAGAAAAAAGAATTGTGATTAATCTATATTTGATATTGTGAAAAATGCCGATATATTATTATCTATGTCAATTTGTGGGTAGGTAGGGTCATGAATCTGCGACTCAAATTACATATTATTTGTAAATTGCAAAATCGCTACATAATATATGTACAGGCATATCATTTTAACATTTAACACTTTTCAATGTAGTTATGCACACTAGTACCTAAGAATCAAAAATTTAAAATCAAAATTAGATTAGAAAAAATAGACACTGGTAGAGACTAAAAGAGTTGAATGAAAGGATTATTATGGCGGGCGATTTGAATGGGTGGGTCGGTATTAGACGTGACGGATTTGATTCGGCCTTAGGTATGTTCGGGGATAAAAGAACGAATGATAATGGGAACAGAATACTTGAGGTATGTTTAGAGTGGAACCTTTTTGTGTCGAATACTTTCTTTGATCATAAAGGTATCCATCAGTATACGTGGGAAAGAGGAATTGAAAGATCAATAATCGATTTTGTAGTAATTGACTCTAGGTTGAGAGCCGTTACCGAGGACACAAGAGTTTTCAGAGGGGCTGAGGTTGAAACTGACCACTTTCTGGTGGTGTCAAAAGTAAACCTCTTTCGCGGCTGGCGCTCTAAGGTGAAAACGGTATCAGCTCAAACAAGAATCAAAATAGAAAAACTACAAAACGAGTATGTCAGAAGTGAGTATGAGAAGTGTGCAGAAATGAGATTGAATGAGAAGGAAATGAACGGTCTAAGCATAGAGGAAACATGGAACCACATTAAGGTGAGTCTATGCGAATCTGCTAGAGACGTGTGTGGAATAAGTAAGCAAGGTAGGAAAAAAGGTGATGCATGGTGGGATGATGAGATCAAAGCACTGGTCTCAGAGAAGAAGAAAGCATGGTTACATCTGATAGCGACTGGCAGTGTTTCAAGCGAAGAGAGAGATCGAGCGAAAGAAGTGTATAAGGTATGCAAGAAAAGAGTAAGTGTTGGGGTGAAAGAACGGAAAAAACGCCTGGAAGAAGAAGAGGGAATCAGAATGACAAACCACTTCCAAGAAAACATAAAACTGTTTTGGAAGGAGGTCAAAAGATCCCGGAGTGGACCAGAGAACGGAAGCATGAAAGTGATAAAATCGAAAGATGGACAAATGTTGACGAATGAGAATGAAATTAAAGAGAGATGGATGAAATATTTCGAGGAGGTCTTCGAAAGTAACCCGAGTGACTGTGATCCAAGCGGTGAATCGGTTATGAACGATGATGGAGTGAATGTTACCAAAATCAGCATGGATGAAATAAAAAAATCTATTAAATGTATGAAAAATGGTAAGGCTGTGGGTTTCGACAATATTGCTGCCGAATACTTTAAAGGAGATAGCCGTATTATTCTCACATGGTTGTGCAGACATTTTAACCAATGTTTAGAGGAGGGTTACACGCCATTAGATTGGAGAAGGGCTGTAATCATGCCATTGTACAAAGGTAAAGGGTCACGTATGGAATGTGGGAATCATAGGGCTATTAGCCTTCTTAGTACAGTGGGCAAGTTGTATGGTAGAATATTGATTGAAAGGGTAAGAATGGAAACAAAAGATAAAATATGGGATGTGCAAGGTGCTTTTATGAGTGGAAGGGGATGCATGGACCAGATTTTCTCATTGCGTATGCTCACTGAAAAATTTCTTGCAAAAAAACAGAAACTCTTCTGCGCCTTTGTAGATCTACAAAAAGCATACGACCGAGTTGACAGGAAAAAGCTATGGAAGGTATTGTCCAAGTATGGAGTGAATAAGTATCTCATACAGGCAATTGCGTCTCTGTATGAGGGAAGCGTTGCATGTGTTAGGGTGAACGGCGATTTTACGGGGTGGTTTGACATCACAAAAGGTGTTAAACAAGGCTGCGTAATGTCGCCGTGGTTATTCAATCTATATATGGATAATTGTATGCAAGAATTGAAAGAGATGGGATTGGGTGCGAAATTGAGTAATCTAGAAGTATGTTGCCTGTTGTATGCTGATGATGCGGTGCTGATATCTAACAGTATGGAAGATCTACAGTCTCTCGTGTCAAGAATGAACGAAGTATGCATGAAGAATGAGTTAATGATGAATGTAAGTAAGTCTAAAGTCATGGTGTTTGAAAGAGAGAGTACGAAAACAGTATGCAATATAGTTGTGAATGATGAATACTTAGAGCAGGTGGATGAGTTTGTTTATTTGGGAAGTATGTTTACGAGAGATGGGAAGGCTGATAGAGATATTGAAAGAAGGGTGAATGCAGGTAACTCTATTAATGGAGGACTGAACGCCGTTGGCAGCAACAAAAAACTGTCCAAAGACGCAAAACTAGCCGTCCATAATGGAGTACTGGTACCTACCCTGATGTATGGCAGTGAGGCATGGAACTGGCAGAGGAAGGATGAAAGTAGACTGAACGCTGTAGAAATGAGATCCCTGAGGCGTATGTGTGGTGAAACCATGTATGATCGTGTGAGAAATGTGGAAATCCGCAAAGAATGCAAGGCTGATGTAAGCGTGATGAGTAAGATCAAGAAAGGAACGCTCCGATGGTTTGGGCATGTAGAGCGAATGAACGAGGAAAGGAGTGTAAGGAGAATATATGACGCAAATGTGAATGGTAGAAGAAGTCAAGGACGCCCAAGAAAGACATGGCACGACCAAGTGAATCAGATACTTGAGTCGGGCCATGTCAAGAGTCAGAATAATAGAAGAGAATGTATGAGACGTTGTATGAATGTAAACGAGGCAAGGAATGTGTGCCAAGACCGGGATGTTTGGCGGTCCGTCCTCTCTGCCTACCCCTGCGGAGAAACGGCGTGATGGTTAGTTAGTTAGACACTGGTAATATAAAAATTTTAAAAACAAAAATTGAGTATTATTTTTAATTGATAAACTAATGTTTAAGACAAGATTTTTATACATAGCACAAATGGTAACAATTATTAGCCTGAAACACTCATTTTACATTGAAAAAATCTCCCGAGAAAAGATACATGCCGCCGACGGGACTCGAAACCGCGTCATTCTGATTGATCTGAAATCAGAAGGACGCAGGTTCGAGTCCTGTCGGCGGCATGTATCTTTTCTCGGGAGATTTTTGCAGTAAAACTTCTTTACGCACGCTCGACTTGGGAGGTAAGCTGGTAAATGCGTTACGAAAAGTGGTGATTGTTACGAAAAGTGGTGGTTGTTACGAAAAATGTCATGCGAACAGTGATCGGGTGAGGCGAATGGTGATCGGGTGAGGCGAACGGTCGGGTTTTTATGCACGCTTGACTTGGGGAGTGATAAGGATAGGGATAGAAATCAGTGGCGGCCGCTGCCCTGAGAATGTGGTGGTTCACTGACAATCCGTACCTACTTATGACAAAAAAAAATATTAATTAGGAATTTTTAATAATTAATTTATTTTCAAACAAACTGTTATTTTCTCTTATATATTCAACACTGGTTGCACTCATTTTTGTAATAAAATTAAATATTAATAAATTAGGTTATTGGTATTTAATATAATCAATACAGAAAACAAAACAATGACAATTATCACGTCACGGGTCAAGCGCGCGCCGCTAGACTGCGCTAGACGCAAACTGATCTATGTATAATCTTCGCCGAAATTCGATTGTATTCGTGTCACCTCGGGTCATGGTTCGGGTCAATCGGTAAACTTCGGCAAGGATCGAAATATGTTGGGTGGGTGGCACACCAATTGAAGCCAAATTCTGGTACAAATAGCGAAATCGACGCGCTTTCGATGTTTTAAATATTCCATACGAAAACATGATTTCGTTCGTTTGCAAACCGAATGCACACCAATGCAGCCGATACGAGGGCGCTCGGCGGCCGCGAGATGGGAGATTAAAAGCATTTTCCCTGATAATATTCGTAGTATTATATTGGTAACTAATATTTTGAAATGATTTAATTAGAGATTCTATAGATTTAAATTAGAGACATTAAAATGGAGATTTTATAGTCTTCAGTAAGTAAATAAAGTAAATTCAGACATTATAATTTGCCAGTGCTGCACACAAACACACTGTACGACCAGCCGCCCTTGATAGAGATAGGGATGCGGATGATAAAAGTTAGTGAAGTTTTACTTCAGTCGTGTGGTCTAAAGCACATTGGTTTTTTTTTCAATGTAAAATGAGTGTTTCAGGCTAATAATTATTACTAATAATAATTGTTACAAAAATTGAGTTTGAAACACCTGTCCGCAGTCCCCTTTTACTCCTAAAATGCCCAAAGATACTGGGTGAGAAACGCGCGCATATATCAATTATATTTAAATTTCGACTTGCGTTTCAATTTGACAATGTTTTTTGTTTTTTTTTTGCATTTTTCAGGTTCTAACAAAAAAGATTTATTATTAAATTTTATTACATATTTTTCATCTATCTAATATATCACTACACAAGCAAGGGTCTCCTTTTAAATGATTTACCTACAACTATTTACAAAAATTTCTGCCTCAATACAGGTTCACCTAGTGAGGCAGGCCATGCACAATTAAAAATATTGTATAATCATGCTACTTCTGTGTAACAGCTCTTACATTACTTTCTATTTGTTAATTTTTTTGTACTGATGTAACCTATTTGTAAACTACATTGAAAATGTACTTTTTTAGTTGTAATGTTGCCAATTCCATTGAATAAAGATATATTATTATTATTATTAACTACCTAAATAATTAAATGTATAGAATCTGCAGTCACTTAGGTTAGGAACCTAAAAAACAATCAAGGTGTTTTCTATTTCGTTGAAAAGTGATCATAATAATCTTTGAAAAGATCTACTTCTCAATGTGCCATCAAACTAAATTTGAATCGTCGCAAATTACGTCGATAATAATGTAAATAATTATTCCACATCTTTCCCAAACTGTCCAATACAAAAATAACCATTGTTTCAAGCGAAAGAATTCAACGCGTTGAGCAGTTTGATGCGTAAGAATTTATTATAATGTCTTATAATTTTGGGGGGTCAAGCACCCATTGTCCTAAGGAGAGAACCGCCACTGCTAAAGCACCATGCAGCTGGAAAGGAAGAGTGGCAGAAGTGCCGTACAGCTGTATGGTGCTAGAGCCATTTATCCTTTCCAGCGTCGAATGTTATCTCCTCTAAAACGAAGTCAAAAGATGATGAGTAAATTACCAGGAGTTTATTTTGGGTAATATTGCGGGAATTTTCATCTAAATGGTGAAATACCTGGACTAACCTATGAGGTTGGCTCCTATAATGAAATTTAATGTTATTTATCATATTAATTAGAGCAAGGTACAGAATTTTTAGAATTTTTGAAAAATACTGAATATGTAGTACCGAAGATATAAGCGGTCAAAATGTTGATATTTGCGTTTGACTGATAAGTGTGTGATGTCACGGTACACAGAAAGAATGCCACGGCAGTACTGTAAAACTTCCATTTGAATTATGAATTGTGTCTTGAGTGACGTCATGAGACATGATTGTGTATGTTAAAAATAATTGGGAGACAAACTCATTTAGAATAATTTTGTAAAAAAAAAAAATTCCTGACTTTGGGAAATTTATATTAGGTTGGGGAATATTGGCGAATCACATCACTAGTTGCATCATACAACATCTCCCTGTAAACAACATCAATAGGTATTGTATCATATCACATCTCCTGTAAAACGAAGTTAACAGACGTTGTATCCATTAAAGGTATAAATTCGTTACATCTTTCTCCATCAATTAAAATGGGGGCGAGAAGAGCCCTTGAAGGGTGAAAGCCATAATCATTGAAAAAAATATATGCCAAAGCCAAAATATATACATACGTACTAAAATGTTCTTACCTGAATTGACTGCAGGGTGGCCTTTATTCCTTCGTCTTCCTTATTGGTCTTCCGCAAATCTTCATAGACCGTTTTAAAGTGGGAAACGGAATTGAAGATTTGCTTCTTGTGTAAAGTGGGGTAAATTGTTGACCAATTGCTTTCTGAAATAGTAAACAAGACATTAATATAAAATAGTACTTACTTAAAAGTCTTATATTTAAAAAATAAAAATATGTCGTCGACGGTAATCCATCACCGTGCAAATTATATTCCACTACACAGGAGAGGTGAAAGACTTTATACAAACTTGAGCATTTATTCCCTTAAATTGAAAATATCTTTTTTAATTTTGTCGACACATGTTTATTGCCGAGGTCAAACTGCATTTCAAGATAAATTAGACGGCGAAGGTTTGCCAACAACAATAACAAAAGGTCTAATGGAATAATTTTATATGCACGTATTCTGTTGTTGATCGCATTATACATACCTATTTACAGGAGAAAACACAAGTTTTGAATACTAATTACTAAAAAGCTTAAGTCGTACCAATATAGAGTAAAATGTAGGTGGTTTGTGTGGCGTAGTTCCGGCTAAGGTCTCTCCATAATTTATAGTTGGATTCCTTTTTTCTCAGTCCTTCGATGAAACAGCAAACCAGTTCTTTGGTTTTGATATCGTTTAATTGCTTCCTTCCTGTGTAGGTGCTAGGGAGTCTCTCGAGCAATTGTTCCAACATATTAGAGTTTTCCCACGAATCAGACTTCTCAAAATGCAGTTTCTGTAAAGAAAAAAAAGCTCACTAGAAAAATCTATATATGTATATAAAAATCAAAATGTGTTTGGGGATTAATGTATTTTGTATAGATATACTAAGCATGGGAAATGTTTGAAATACCTTCTTTAAACCCCCACAAAGGTTTCTGGATTATTACAACCACATGACAATACATCTGAAAAGTTTTGTAATCACAACAAAAATAACTGCAAACTGTCAAAAATTTGAGAATGACATTTTGCAAAACAATGATTAGTAAATCAAAATTCTATTTTTAAAACTCTTCCTCTTAATTGGAAGTACTTAGGTACATAATAATTTGAATTGAATAAAGAATTATAGATATTTTAAATAGGTACCTTTGTTAGGTTTCAAATTTGATTGATTGTTTTTATAATATACAAAAATGAATTTGTAATACATGAAAAACGAAAATTTGAATTAAAAAAATTGTAATAGGTGGCACGCGAGCTGTATGAAACAGAATGTACTGGGACTGAATATATGAAAAGCGGGAGGGGAACCGGGACGCACAGGAAAAGGCATGCAGAGAGAAACAAATTATTTCTTTCAATTATGGCATTGGAACGCATGCCGGGATCCAGCTAGTTATTATATAAAATACTTTAAAGAAAATCAACTATTATTGTCGTTAACCTCTCTAGTTCAGACAAAATTGTCCGTCCAACGAAAAGTCCCAAAGAAGTAAGGACGCATCCAACGAAAAGTACCAAAGAAGTATGAACCCACCGGGGCAACCGTGGCTAAAATTCAAATACTGTCATATTTAAATAAAATATATATTGATTTGTGTTGCAAAACAAATGGTTGAGGATTACTAAAACTGCTATCAGTTTTATCAGGTTTATTCGCGTGGATTAAGTTCATTACATTTTTAATCACAGTACAAGATTATAGTTAATCTATGATATTATGTATATTAACCGGTTGAGAAAATTTGTCACATTTATGGGTCAAACAGCGGATTATCGTTAGAGTAAATTTGACCCTTTTAGGGGTCAGCTCGTCAGGTTTCATAAAAATCGTTGTCTCCCTTACTATCATGACGAGAAATGTGATCTAGGCAGTGTTAGAAAGAGAAAACACTACGCTACAATTTGAGTTCCGTAGATATCCGCAAAAAAAATCAATTATTCGGATTTATGACATCAAACTTCCACCAGAACTTTTAATATTTCAAAAATAACATGCTTACTTCTAATAATACAACTTGAAAGTGTATTAAATCGCCTTTCAAAAACAGTTTTTAGTTTTTGGATACGTTCAGAAATACTCAAGAATTCGCCGGCCATAAACATCTTTTTTATGAGCGGTATCAGTAATTTAATCTCAAATCTACAGGGGTTAAAAAAAATAATAATTGAATGAAAAAGCATTCCATCTCCAAGTACTGTTAAGTTTCCACTCGTCGAGAGGTTAAATTGTTTATATACAAAGAGCCCATAACCATCCATACAATCAATGTGATAAACTAGCCGGTGGACCCGATACTTACATTGACTGACAGTAATATGGTTAGTGTTTTTTTTCAACTGGTGGGCGTCATCTATTGTTACACTACTCCACGATACAACCCACGACTATAGTTAACTGAAGGTTTGCAATAGAAACTCCCTTAAAACAAATAAATGAACGGCAGTAATCGTACTAATTGCTACTGCTCTAAAGCTAAATGAATGCGATGACATAATTTATTGAAATTGTGCTGACATGTTTCTGAGAACATAGTTTTCGACTGAAAGTGCGAGTGGTTTCGATAGTTGAAAAGCCATTTCGTGATGTTCATTAAAATTAATATTAACACCACTAAAATTGCTGCATTCCAAAGTATAAAAAGGAAAAATATAAAATAATGATTATGATGAAACCAACAAACACAAGAACCATGACTCTATGGTGAGGATTGGATATTATTAGGTATTTTCCTTTATAATAAATACCATGTAACATGTGGCTAATTCATCTCCCATAGGAAAGCTTGAAGGGGTGTAACAAATGCATATCTGGCTGTGCTTGGGTATTAACAGACCCTTGTTCTTGCTGACATAAAATAAACAGTAATTAACAGCTATTATCCGTTTCGCTAATGATTTTGGATTTCAAATTCCGGTAGCGGATGGAGAATAGTAGGCTCTTTTCTCACGTGCATATTTTGATTTAAATTATTCTACAGTAATCTAAAATTTAAAGCCTAAAGATGTAAAGACCAGAAGAAGTAAAGAAACGAACCCTCAGTACACAGGACTGATTGTTGAGCAGCCCCTCCAGCTCCTTGGGCATGCCCTTCCTCTTGGTATTGATGAAGTCCAGGATGCCGATGACTTCCTCGTTGCTGAGCTTGTTGGCGCTGTCTGCATTGGCCACGTGCGCTTTTAGCAGGTCTATCAGGTAGGTCACCACGTACTTCACATAGTGCTTAAGGTCGATCATTGGCACCATCAGCTCTCTCCACACTGCCAAAAGACAAATAACAATACATATATTGAAACATTTAACCCTGCGGAAGACGGCGTCGCCACTTTCCATATTTGGGACACCTATGCTAAATATCCTCGGACAGACTTTATTTATTTGGACTAATTAATTATCTATTTTTATTTCTATGAGTGAAACCTCAAATTATAATACATATTTAATTAAATGAAGACAATATTAGCGAAACTCAAATCAAAAATCTGAAAATAGAAAAATTGGAAAAAGATAAGTTCATATCTAGGACACGAACCCAGAACCTTCGCCTTGCCGGGCGCAGCTCTATTTTTTTCAGATTTTTATTTGATTTTCGCTAATATTCTTCTTCTTCTTCTTGTGCCCTGTCCGTTCAACGGACGTTGGCTATGCGGACTTTGTTTACTGCGGCCCGGAATAACTCTACAGTAGACTGGCCAAACCACTCACTCAGGTTTTTCAGCCATGAGGTTTTCCTTCTTCCAGGACCCCGTCTTCCGGCAAACTTTCCCTGCATTATGAGATGCAAGATCTCGTACTTCTCTGGATGTCTCATCACATGTCCAAGAAATTGAAGTTTTCGGATTTTTATAGTCTTAATAATAAGGTGATGGATTGACAGTCCAGCTGGAGAGGTCAAAAGGTCTCCTTCAACCAGTCTCTCCCGATCCGGCCCACCACGCAGTAGGTGTGCAAAAGCATTCGCCACCAAGATCTAGAAAAACTTCACCGCCATGAACCCAGGCACCCTTGCGAAGTCACCAAACGTAGTGAACCATTTGGAGTGACCTATGGCAGGGATGTTGGTAATCCAAATAAATGGTTAACTGGGCAGCGGTACCCATAAAAGGAAGCCTCAAGTCTCAGCAATTTTCGTAGGATGTGTGCATTATATGTAAAAAATATTTTTTGATTACTCACCAATGTTAGTCTCAGGTCTTGTTCTTTTATAATGTATTTTTGTATAGTTATCTTTTTTATTTAGTATTCTTTTTTTTAAATGTAGTTGTGAATATTCCTGTACCTACTTCGTAAATTGTATTTTTTATATTTTCCTACTAGATGTATGAAAATATTTACATACATCTAAATAAAAAATTCAAAAACAAACAAAACAAACAAAAATAACCGCCGCCCAAAAATTTGCTTGTATTCCCATTATAGATACAAAAGTGAATTAAAATTTTTTAATCAATCATATTTTCTATTTTTTGAGAAATCCTTTTTAGGTACCTGCGAATTTACGGAAGTCTCATGTTATGCATATATGTATTTCAGAGTGTCCCTGAGTTTATTTACCTTGCAATCCAATTTTAATGTCTTTCAGCCCTCCCTGTCCAATGGCCCACAGAAGCGAGAGGCCGATGGGCGGCCGGTTCTGATAGGAGCTCATGAGGCTGGTCACCTTGGCATTGCACTTGGGGAAGTGTTTACTGTTGTTCTTCGCCAGGAGCTGAATAAATATTTTATAACCGGTTCCCGGCAAACCTGCAAATTAAAAAATAATTCACCCACATAAAGTTTACAAACATGAAACATCTAGTAAAATATACCACGGGCAAAATAATTTGTATACCTTTTGGAACACTAAACTAACCATTAAAATAAAACCATTTCTAAGGGTGGGCAGAGAGGAAGCACTGCCACACAACTCTGTCTTACTGGCACACACTCCTTGCTCCTTTCACATATTTGTACATGTCTTTTTTATTTACATTAGCTCCACACAGGAGGCCCTGAGGTAAACAATTACTCAGGGCATCTTTGGGGATGCTGTGTGGATGATCTTTTTAGGAAAGGAAGAAGAGGAATTTCTGTGAAGGAAAAGGTATGGGAGTGGATTTGAATTCCGGGTTCAATGTGTCCAGGAGTGACGGACGTATGAATCCATTCCTCCAACCGTGGTGCGAAGCGATTTTCGAGAGAGTCTTGCTGGAGAGGTCAAAAGGTCTCCCTCAACAAGTCTCTCCCGATCTGGCCAGCCACGCAGTTGGTGGGCAGAAATCCGGACCAAATCTGCCAAAATCCGGACAAACCACACCACATGAACCCGGGCACCCCTGCTAAGTCACCAAACATAGCAAACCACTTGGGGTGACCTATGGCAGAGGTGTTGGTTGTCCAATAAATGGTACCCGGGCGGCAGTATCCACACCTGCCTCCCAAATTGAAACATGTCTAATTTTTTTTACAAATTTTACACAAGCATACCAGCATGGCATCCCCAATTGGGGTAAATTCTGAGGCTGAAGGGAGTGAGGAATGAAATGGGGAAGAGGAACGTTGGTAAGTACAAGGGCTATTCAGATCTGGTCACCAAACACTACTAAAGCCGTTTTAAATAATATTTCAATTCTAAATAGTGGTCTTTCTTCAGGGTGATACTGAGAGTATCTAATACTCTTCATACACCTCTTCCGTTATTTTGACTTTTGAAAAGACCCAATGCAATCACTTGATTGTGCCATGTCTTCTGCAGGTATTCCCGACCCATTAGGGGGCATACATCAATTACGTGAGCAGTTTTTCTTCCAATCTAGACCCCCCCCCTTGGTGAGATAAATCTGGGCCACTTCGTATATTCTTTTCAAGTAACGTAAGATTTTTCTGGACCCCGCCCTTTTTGACCTCACGTAATTAATTTATGCCCCATTACATTCACACGCAATATATATTTTCTTTATTCCTTTCGTCGTTCATCTGCATCTTATTCATTACGCACACTGTATAATACGGTCATACATGGTTTTACCACACATACCCCTCAGGGATTTCATTTCAACAGCAAAATTAAATACTTTCTTCATCCGGTCACACTACACAATAGTTTTGAAATTGATACTTGAAGTTAGAATGGTACTAAAATTGCCACATCTAAACGTTTATTACTTTTTGGATAGATACATGGATCGTTAAATTTTTATTGCATTTCTTATTATTCATTTATTATTACTTTCTTAACCCCATCAGGCTAATTTGTTCAACAACTCGCATATGTTCGGAACACGTTTGTTCAGAACACCTCACATAGGTTATCATTACTATCCTTACTATCATGGTTAGAAATATGATCGAAACGGTGTTAGAAAGAGAAAACACCGTACTTCATGTTCAAATCTAATTAAATAACGCAAATAATTAAAATGTACACGTTTATGAAACCAAAGTTTCTGACTGCAATTTGAAAAAAAAAAGGATAAAAATTGGGAGTTCTTTATTCATTATTTTTATGTGAAATGACAAAAAAGTGAGTCGACGATAACGTTTATAAGACATTTTCAACGCCCTTGAGGTGATTTTTCACAAAAACGGCACTATATAAATTAGCCAAATATAATCATTATTAAAATATTATTTGCCTAATAAAATATGTGTTTTCATTTTGTATCGTTCACAAATTTTCAAAGATATTGAAATATAAGAGATGTGCTATCCGCAGTTTTTACTGGGTGGGACCGTGCTTCCTGGTGTCGCCGAGTTTGTTTACCAATTAACAAATAAACTAAATGAATGAATAAACTAAACGAAAGTTAAACTAAATGAACGAATTCTTTCCGTATTCAAACCATATTGTTAACCAATACTATTGTACACCTTAAAAATATCAACGAAATGAACAAATTCTTTTCGTGTGCAAACTATTCCAATTACGTAGTAGTCCGCCGACAGTCGCGCGGAGATCATAGCATATCTCTTTTGTATTTCAATATCTTTGGTAATTTTAGTTAGAAAACACGTAAGGTGAGCAATTTTTATTTCTTCTGTTTTCATTAAAAAATTTTATATTTCAAAAATAATATGTTCATATCGAATTATACAATTTGAAAATATTTCATTACCTTTCAAAAATAATGTTTAGTTTATGGATGTGTTCAGAAATATTCTATATGGATTTTATTGCAAAGCGGAAATATTCTGACCCGCTGACAATTTAGGCTCGAGGCCTGAGGGGTTAACACAACTGGCGGTGGATAAATAGAATACGAATGCTTCTCATTATTTTAATAAAACTTAAATAAATAAAAGCCATTTGGTCATAAAATTAAATCATTCTAGTATGTTTTAGTAGGTAACAATTTATCTAGAAAAAAACTGAACTAAAAAATGCATTAATGTTAAAAAATTAAATGTCAAAAATGCATATGCATGTCATTTTAAAACAATATAGTACATGTTTTTAACGGTTAAGGATCCTATATTCACTATACAAAATCCAACAGTTCTCTGTCTAATTAGCATTTTTTAACGGTGTATTTTGATTTGATACATTATGTGACTCAACAAAATTTCATGACCTAGATCCTAGTTAGACGCACGATAAATTGTTTAAAGTACAATTAAAAAAGTAGGCTTGTAGCATGTTTTTCAATGCAGAAATATTATTGGTAATATGTACACATATCCTTTAAAATATATGTACATTACTTATGCAGCATGTTTCTAAGCACCCGTACAGAATCTAGACAGTGTTCATTGGTAAATAATACTAAAATTTGCATTTGGCATAACTCGAAATAAGGTAACTGTAAAATAAATATTAACAGAGCCCATTTCATTCAAGCATCACATTTTGGGTACATAATATCAGAACTTCAGTCACAGAACTTATAAAAATATAGACTTAACACACGCTAACAACTAAAAGAAGTACCCCATTGAAGTATTACATCTTCACTATGTATATGGACACATAAACATGAATCGAGACTTTGATAAAATACTATATTACAATTTGAAAGCATGAATAATAAAATTATTGAGTGTTCAGCAGAGCGATTCTATATCTTTTGTGGGATCGTTATCGAGATAACGGACGTGATCTCCTGTCAGATTTGTGTGATTTTTACATATTTACTGTCACATATTTTAGTTTAGGTCGTTTTAAACATGAATCCCTGCAAGTATGCATGATAATTTATTTATTTAATGTACGTCGTACATAGAAAAAGCAAATAAATCACACAAATCTGACAGGAGATCACGTTCGTTATCTCGATAACAATCCCACAAAAGATATAGAATCGCTCGGCGGAGCTAAATAACAATTGTGAATTATGACTGTCGGGCAGCAACAACAAAAATGTATCTAAAAAGACTTTGTGCATGTATCCACATACACCTTAACCCCTCAGGCCTGGGCCATATTTTTTTCAGAGGGTTAAAATATTTCCGCTACGCAATAAAATCTGAATAAATGGAATATTTCTGTATGCATCCAAAAACTAAAAACTGTTTTTTTAAAGGTGATAAAATACGCTTTCAAATTTTATAATTCAAAATAAACATATAATTTTTGAAACATAAAAATTTTGCTTGCAAAAGTAAAAAAAAATTAAAATGGCTCACCTTACATTTTTTAAATTAAAATTACTGATAACAAAAAAAAATAAAAACACATACCTACATATTTTATTACACAAATGTATTATAAACGTTAATGTCACCTCACCTTTTTATCGTACCATGTAAAAATAATTAATAAAAAAATTTCCAATGTTTCATTATGTTTTTTCAAATTGCAGTCGGAAACTTGGGTTTCATAAACGTGTACATTTTAATTATTTGCGTTATCTAATTAGATTTGAATATGAAGTATTGTGTTTTCTCTTTCTAACACCTTTTCGAACATATTTCTAACCATGATAGTAACGATAGATGAGTAACGATGACCTATGCGAGTTGTTCTGAACAAATGTGTTCCGAACATATCGACGGCAGAAAGGCTAATTATTAACGTAACCAACATTTTGTTGATTTTCACTTTTTGATGCCATTTTACTTGAAAAAAAAAAACTGCGTCGATCTGTGTACTCGAAGTTTATATATTATGAAAATTTGAAAGTTTACCCCCTTAAAATACCTACTGTTTTTTGCAGAAGTCCGACCAAAAATTGACGTAGGTGGTGAAAAATCTGACATTTTTTAATAAAAAGCGAGTTACTTCCTTGAACCCGGGCGTATTCAATGTTTTAGTTTTTATTTACTATGAAAAATTATATGGTTACGTCAAATAGCCATATAATTTTTATATATATAATTAATTTTTTTTTTTCAAATTGTGATCTGAAACTTTGGTTTCATAGAGGTATTTTAATTCATTTTTAGATTTGATTATAAAACATGGTGTTTTTTCTTTCTAACACTGATTAGACCATATTTCTCACTATGATAGTAATGGAGACAATGATTTCTATGAGAGCTTTAGGAGTTGAAAGCCAACAAATTAGCCTGGTGGGTTAAAGGCTCAAGTCCCTTTTCCTAGTTAGGCTTATGACAGGCGGTGCAGTCAGGCGATGCATTATAGACCTGCCACTGAGAGCTGCTTTGTAAACTTTCTTCGTCTTTATGCAAAAGAGGGAGAGGTTGCAATTGAGCTATCAGCGGTATGATTTCATTATCTTTGCAAGTAAATAGATAAGATTGCGAATGTTAAAATTATTCACAATTAAATTAATACATACCTTTAATCATATTATTTGCAATGGAAGAAAGGCACAGTTCGAGGAATAGTTGTAAATTGTTATCGCTAGCTTCGTTGATGACTTTTTCAAGTTCTTTTTTTAACGCGAAAGGCACTGCGGAGTAAGGGTAGTCTAGGGATGATGTGGAATACGTCTCGTCATTCTGGTCGATGGGAATCTTCCCGTTCAGGAACCTCGCCACGTCCAGCAGGCGCGAGACCC
Source organism: Limnephilus marmoratus (assembly GCA_917880885.1). Classification (NCBI taxonomy): domain Eukaryota; kingdom Metazoa; phylum Arthropoda; class Insecta; order Trichoptera; family Limnephilidae; genus Limnephilus; species Limnephilus marmoratus. The sequence goes on along the minus strand of OU862924.1, from coordinate 41,311,011 downwards.
CCGTTCCACCCACATTCGCCAGATAGACTGCTTGGACTTCATTTGGATCAATCTGCAATCAAAGAAAAACTTTCTAATATATTGTGCAAACTGAACGGTCAGGATTTTATTAAATCTGCTGATTATTAGAGTACCTATTCAACTGAGATAAAAGAGCTTGAGGTATTGTAATATATCGTAAATAATGATAAGAACTCACCTGGGCGAGTGCCGACTCGATACTTTTAGGTTGTTTAACTTTTTTCACTTCTGGTGACTTTTTTTCAGCAGGTTTTTGGCTTTGTGCGGTTTTCTTGGCTTTTTTGGCCTGACTTTCCTTTTTGTCATCCTCGTCATCTGACAGGCTAAATATAGATGGAAATTCTGTTGCGGCTGAAAAAGATTTAAAAACGAAAACATGTACACTTTAATGACGTTTACAGGTAAAATTAAATGCATTCAGCGTGAATGGTACGTAAGCGGTATGTATAGATATTTCAAAATACAAACTTTTTCTTGTCGGCTTAGCGATTGTTTCGGACTTTTTCTTTTCCTCGACGACAGGTTTAGATTTCCCGTTGGTGGAACTTTTCTGCCTCGGGGTTCTAACAACAACTTCCCACTGTCCCAACATGCCTGACATGGCTAACTTATGTTAGTAAAATAACACAACAAATATTTTAAAATGTATGCTCCGGAAGACGGCAGCTGTACAAACGTCAAAACTGATATAGGGATTTGAAAGCTAGCGCTGATTGGCCAAACCGACTTTCACAGCGGTTCACGTGGCATTCTTTGTGCATACGTGCCGGTGGCTATTTCAGTTCTTTATTAGAGAGTAAACGGGGCTAGATGTGTATAATAATAAATGCTTCTTTACAAAATTCAATAATTTGTTCTTCAAATAATGTTTATTTGTACCTGTGCTCTCGTGGGCATCGCTTTAGTACATATTATTGTATAAAATTATTTCGATCTTGATAATTTTGCCCACTTGTTTATAAATTTGGTTTTGCTTCGAAATAAATCATTATTTTTGTCTGATGAAGGAGTAAATGATAATATTTCTATAAAAACGGAGAATAATACCGGGTTTTTGGTGTACCTACTAAGGAATACTTGACCCACCAAGGACCCGACTAGGACCAATAAAGTTGTGAAGTTATGGGCCGATATTTCGATTGTTTTTTCATACTTATGTCCGTTTAGTTGCACTCTGGTAAAAGCAAGGTAATGGTACTTGGTGTCAGTGGCGTAGCTAGCTTGGGTGGCATCCAGGGTGGACAACGTGGTGACACCCCCCCCCCATTATAGCTGACTGAGAAATTCAAAACGTAAATTTCGACTTCATAAAAAATAAAAACATTGCTACCTGTTTTTATTTTTTTTATTTTTACCGATTTTGATTTATATACATATATATATATAATACAAATGATTTGGGGTAAAGGAAGGTGGGAAAGATCTGGTCAAAATTTCTCCACAAATTTTCGTATCCTGGGGTAGCCAAAAGACGGCTCTTTTCACATGTAAAAAGATGTATTTTGTTCTTTCATTTGATTCCGCCAGGAAATCCGTCATCCTGTAAATTTCCCCATTCACAAGTTTCCCTTGGAAATCCATCAAGATGGCAACACTGCTCGACATATCAATTTCTATACTCGCTATGAGAGAGATTTACGTTCGTCAAGTTGCTCTCTAGTAGGAGCCCTGGCAAGATAAGCAGAGTGATACCATTACTAAAAAAACTGATATACCGGCCTGTATTAAAAATTTTCCACTCTATCAATCACAAACTGTTAGAAAAAGATGATTTGTCCGGTCATTAATAAATAATCAAAAATTGAATTATAGAACTCAACTTTATTTAATTTTTTAAGTAGTGCCACACCATGATTGGAATGGCCACACCGGGATTAGTTCATTTATGGCCACACCGAACAAAACTGTCAAAAGTGTCAAAGTCGCGATTTGTGTTTGTTGATTTTTCTGACTATTTATACAAGACTGGTTTATTTATGATTTATACTTATCTGTTTTTTAATTACAAAATCTTAAGGGTGTAGTGCCTGTTAAATGTGGTCTTAATTTTTATTGTATTCAATCTAGAAAAATATGATTAGTCTCGGCCGAGTTATAATTTAATATAACAATATGACTGAAGAACTCTCCGGAGTCACCGTGGTGATCATCATCGGTGGTGGTGTTTTGACATTCATTATTCTATTCATTTTCGCGAAGAGGCAAATAATGAGATTTGCTCTGAGATCTCGCAGAGGACCACACTATCCCATTGGTCATGGAGCCAAAAAGGTACTTTTAGGGACTACTTAAAATAATTTCCCTCAGTCATCTTGTCATCTTCGGGGATGCTATACGGAAGAAAGGAAGGAATGAATTCAGATATAGAATCTTGAAGGCACCCATGTTGTAGGAGGGAGGAAACACAGAGGCCTGAAAATTATTCCAAAACCGAGCTGAACGAGATGTAGAAGCCACCCATTCTCACGTGAAGATTTTCAATATTACGCGGGAAGGGTAGTTCTACCTATTACGCCGGTCCTACTTAGATGCTTGGAAAGGCATTGCTGTCAAATATTTTTGTATGAATATTGATTAAATAATCCATAAGCCGCCACATTTTTAAGCACAGATTAAGGAAATCACACTTCATTTCAACAATTACTATAAGAAACAACCATTTACGTACACAATAAAGGTTATTAGGTGAACTAAGTAATTCAACCCCTCAGTATTTCGTATTTGCTGTCTCTCAACAATTCTAGCGTAGGGAGTGTGGCGAACCCATCGCTCAGGGAGTGGAAAACACAAACCTGCAATAGCCATCCCAAGCCAAGGTGTGAGCTACCGTGCTCAGGCTGAATGTCCTGGGGAACAGCGTCACGAACGGTGCCTCCGAGAAACAAGGTCGCATCTCGGAGTATTTAGACCTCAGTCCAGCACTCAGGGCTCTGCTGGAGTGGACCTTCTATTTCCCTGGTAACTCGAGGGACAAAAAAAAAAAATTGGACCATTCGAAAACTAGGGGCCTTTTGGGAACCTAGGAATGCTGAGGCCACCTCTGTGGATTTCCTTCCTGGGGCCGTAAGAGGAACCAAGAGGAGAAACCGTGGAGAGGTGAGCTGAGGCCACCTCCATGAACTCTTCCCTTGTGGGGCCTTCAAGGAACCAAGGGGAAGGGCACCCTTCCAGCGCGGGGCCTTTTATTTATTTATTTTATTTGATGCAATATATTTACATTATAAAAAACAATTCAATGATGTTGGCCTCACTGGGTGGTTTACCCGTGCTGAGGCCTCCATTTCATATACAAAATTATACACATAAATTATACACAAAATTATACAATACATATAAATAATATTGGTGAATACATATAAATAATATTGGTGGAACCAAGGAGGAGTGAAGTGGAGAGATAATGTTCTCTTCCCATGTGGGGCCTTCGAGGAACCATGTAGGAGTGAAGAGGAGAAATGAGGCCATCTTGGTGAACTCTTCCTCTGTAGGGCCTTAGAGGAACCAAGGAGGAGAGATGAAGTTCTCTTCCCTCCTGGGGCCCTCGGGGAACCAAGGTGGAGTGGTTCTTCCCTTGTGGGGCCTTTAGGAAACCAAGGGGAGGTGGACTATCCGTCGTGGAGCTTTCGGGGAACTAAGGAGTGGAGAGGAGAGATGAAGCCCTCTTCCGTCGTGAGGCCTTCAGGGAATCAAGGAGGAGTGAAGAGGGGAAATGAGACCTGGGAAGACACATTGTCGGACCAGAAGATATAGCTTAATTTCGAATGACAATCCTGGTGAACTTTATAAAAGGGACTGTCAAAGGAATGAGGTAAAATGGGAGATAGTACAATGGGTCTATGGCCTAAGTGCTCTCGGGAACTATATATATGTAAACCGTCTCCGATTATTTAAAAAAAAAAAAAATAGATGCTTGGAAAGGCATTGCTGTCAAATATTTTTGTATGAATATTGATTAAATAATCCACAAGCCGCCACATTTTTAAGCACAGATTAAGGAAATCACACTTCATTTCAACAATTACTATAAGAAACAACCATTTACGTACACAATAAAGGTTATTAGGTGAACTAAGTAATTCAACCCCTCAGTATTTCGTATTTGCTGTCTCTCAACAATTCTCACATTTTTTGAGTTTTATTTAAGGGAACGTACCCATACTACGTGACCAACTTTTTGCAATTTTTAACCCCCCCCCCCGGTGACCAAAATCCTAAGCAACCCGCCGCTCATTTGTATGGAGCGTGACATTTTGAAGACCCCCCCCCCCCTAAACGTGTCACGTAGTATGGGTACGTTCCCTAAGTTCCATAGACTTGAATGACTTCAATATTTGATTTGTCCTATTCTCATATAGATTATCCTCAAAATTATAACTATCTTTCTTAACTTTTTCGGCACAATGCACTCTTTTTAGGGTGAATTGCCTGATTAAAAAAAAGTAATAATTCAAACGTATTTAGATTGAAAAAAAAACTTCGCAAATGTGAAGCCATTAAAAAAAAAAAGACAGTAATGGAGATGTTTTTTTATATGGAAAATTTTTAACTTTGAATGAAAATCGAATTTTAATGCATATTTTTCCATCTATCCCGACTGAAATCAATGTTTCTTTTGGTAATTAAGTTTAAAAGTAGTTTACTTTTCTAAATCTATGCCTATTAAACGTGTAGCGGCATGTGACGGCTTATGGATTATTTACCGAGTTTTGTACCTCAGTCTCTTTATAAGGGTCTCACAGTCTCACTATATGTATGTATAAAAAAAAACATGTATATTTATTTTTATATGGACACAAGATGGGGAAATCTTCTTATCTCCTTGTCTTTTGCGTGGAATAATATTTTATATTCAAATGTAGGTACATATTATTTTTGAAGACGTAAAATCAAATTCCATTTTCTCCAACGGGTTCCTTGTTTTCGCCCGCCTGAAGTGTGTTAACCTTTCAAAAACTTTATGGTGAACTAAGTATTATTTACACACAGAAATTCTCAGGCGGGCTACAGCAGATAGAGAACTGCTTGCATTAATAAAAATCAGGAAAATTTCTATACTTCGAGGGGAGAAGTATCACTTGCTCCATTTAATATTGAAAGGCAAGATAGAGGATCGCCGAGGGCCTGGTAGGAGACAAATGTCTTGGCTGCGAAATATATGAGAGTGGACCGGCATTAGAAGTGTGGAGGAGCTATTCCGGGCAGCGCAAGACAGTGAGACATTTTCAAGAGTGATCGCCAACGTCAGGGGAACCTGATACGGCACACAAAGAAGTTTTATTTTCTTCTTTAATCTTTGCAAATTCATTTTGTGGCATCATTTTTATGCAATGAAAACAAATCACTTTGTAAAACACCGCTATTTAATTACTAGTATTTACTTAAATAGTGGTGTTTTACAAAGTGATTTGTTTTAATTTAATTAAGCACTAATTTGTTCCTTCTAGTCCCTGAAGCGCGAGATAGATAGAAGAATCGAAGTCATCCCAAGAATAGTGCACGAGCCACAACTTATAAATGAAGAAGCCTCGAAATTCATATTGGACCCGGGACAAAAACTACCCTCACATTATTTCAGACTTAAAGCCGTGGATGACATCAAACTGTTGGGTGAGTGAATTATTCTTTTACTTAAAAAAAATAATAAAACAAACACTTTATATCGTGTTTTTTGTTTTGGAAATAATTAGGTATTTGCTTTTAACGTATAATTCTACTTCTTCTACAAATTTATCATATTCATTTTTAAAATTGTTCTGTTCATTTGACAGAAAAATGGTTTGAGAAGGAAAAGACGAAAAAAAAAATTACCTTAACCTGTAAACTGTAGATACACTATTATACGTTAGAGTAAATATTTTACTAACCGCCGGTTTAATAGGCACATATTTTGGAAATTATACTACGTTTCAACTTAATTATTACAAGAAATTACTAATTATGTTTGGATATTCGGTAAATATTCGGAACAAACGTCAACGGTTATGTAACGGGATTGTGTATGTATGTCATCTTTACTTTAAAAAACAGCCTACGTTTTTGAATGGTTTGTTTGGCTACGCAGGGTTTGTGTAGCGGGCTTGTGTATATTATCTTAATTTTAAAAGTTTTATCAAAAACAAGTGCGTATTGACCGTTGACGTTTGTTCCGAACTGCAAACAGAGTGATTTGACAGAGTGAAAGCAAATTTTCAATTTACGTAAATAAAATTAAAAATGTAACATTTTCAACCTCCCCCAATGCACATAGTTGTCTTTTATGGTAATTAAGAAGAATCTAAGAGTTTTATCAACAAAAAGCGCGTATTAACCGTTGACGTTTGTTCCGAACAATTACCGGATATTCAATATGTATAGTAAAATATGTAATCAAATTTCAATTTTATTCAATCAAAATTCAAAAATTTTAAATAATAATAAATACAGACCATTCCTACATGGGTCGGTATGAAATCAACAAATCCCAAAATAAATACAGACCATTCCTACATGGGTCGGTATGAAATCAACAAATCCCAAAATAAATAGAGACCATTCCTACATGGGTCGGTATGAAATCAACAAATCCCAAAATAAATACAGACCATTCCTACATGGGTCGGTATGAAATCAACAAATCCCAAAATAAATACAGACCATTCCTACATGGGTCGGTATGAAATCAACAAATCCCAAAATAAATACAGACCATTCCTACATGGGTCGGTATGAAATCAACAAATCCCAAAATAAATACAGACCATTCCTACATGGGTCGGTATGAAATCAACAAATCCCAAAATAAATACAGACCATTCCTACATGGGTCGGTATGAAATCAACAAATCCCAAGATAAATAATTAACATGAATTAAAAAAGCATTTTTTTATTTATTTATTATTTCCAGACAGGAGGCCCTTAGTACTGTATTAAAATATAACTAGCCGTTGGAAACAATAGTTATATTGTTTCAACGTCCAACGCTGTTGAAAATAATTAGCGCCAACAGTTGAAATATAATACCTACACGGGAACATTATTCAACGCAGTCAACGATTCAACTGCCTAATAAATAAAAAGGGTTAAGAGTTTGCACTTCGTAAACAACATTACTCGATATTTCAAACAGTCTTTTGGTAATGTACATACCTACTGCACAAACAAATTAATTACAAAAAATTGGACCATTCGAAAACTAGGGGCCTTTTGGGAACCTAGGAATGCTGAGGCCACCTCTGTGGATTTCCTTCCTGGGGCCGTAAGAGGAACCAAGAGGAGAAACCGTGGAGAAGTGAGCTGAGGCCACCTCCATGAACTCTTCCCTTGTGGGGCCTTCAAGGAACCAAGGGGAAGGGCACCCTTCCAGCGCGGGGCCTTTGTGGAACCAAGGAGGAGTGAAGTGGAGAGATAATGTCCTCTTCCCATGTGGGGCCTTCGAGGAACCATGTAGGAGTGAAGAGGAGAAATGAGGCCAGCACTCAGGGCTCTGCTGGAGTGGACCTTCTATTTCCCTGGTAACTCGTGGGACAAAAAAAAAAAAAATTGGACCATTCGAAAACTAGAGGCCTTTTGGGAACCTAGGAATGCTGAGGCCACCTCTGTGGATTTCCTTCTTGGGGCCGTAGGAGGAACTAAGAGGAGAAACCGTGGAGAGGTGAGCTGAGGCCACCTCCATGAACTCTTCCCTTGTGGGGCCTTCAAGGAACCAAGGGGAAGGGCACCCTTCCAGCGCGGGGCCTTTGTGGAACCAAGGAGGAGTGAAGTGGAGGGATAATGTCCTCTTCCCATGTGGGCCTTCGAGGAACCATGTAGGAGTGAAGAGGAGAAATGAGGCCATCTTGGTGAACTCTTCCTCTGTGGGGCCTTAGAGGAACCAAGGAGGAGAGATGAAGTTCTCTTCCCTCCTGGGGCCCTCGGGGAGCCAAGGTGGAGTGGACTCTTTCCTTGTGGGGCCTTTAGGAAACCAAGGGGAGGTGGACTCTCCGTCGTGGAGCCTTCGGGGAACTAAGGAGTGGAGAGGAGAGATGAAGCCCTCTTCCGTCGTGGGGCCTTCAGGGAACCAAGGAGGAGTGAAGAGGGGAAATGAGACCTGGGAAGACACATTGTCGGACCAGAAGATATAGCTTCATTTCGAATGACATCCTGGTGAACTTTATAAAAGGGACTGGGTTACTGTCAAAGGAATGAGGTAAAGCGGGAGATAGTACAATGGGTCTATGGCCTAAGTGCTCTCGGGAACTATATATATGTAAACCGTCTCCGATTATTTAAAAAAAAAAAAAAAATACTGCACGTTTTTTTTTATTTTCCCATCCAACACCGCCGATACGCAGCGCCACGGAACAAGCAAATTTATCAACGACAAGCAAAAAATAACCTATTGATAATTATCAACGCCGGTCAAACAGCTATGTTTTGTACCTATTGTTTTCAACGATATTGGCCCGTTAAATCAAAAGGGTCAAGAGATCACACTTCGTGAACGATATTATACCTAATTTGAAATGGTCTTTTGTTAATGACGTACCTACTGCACGTTTTTTTTTTATTTTCCCATCCAATACGGCCGATCCGTAGCGCCAAGCAACAAGCGAATTTATCAGTGACAAGCAAAATATTATTAATATTTTAACAGGGTAATATTTTCAATGCCTAACCAACGCGCAACGTCTTCCAACAGTTTCAACTTTCAACGTTATTATAGGATTATTATTGCGTGTGTGGGGCGTGGGGCATAGTGATAAGTGATAATAATAATACATCAATGATTCGGGGAACCACCCGTTAAAAGGGATTCCTTAATACGATTTTGATATATTTTTTGTTAGTATCGTGTCGATCTCCTAATTTATAGTTGCGTCAACGTCGACGTTATTTTCAACAGATATTTTCAACAGTTGAAAATCGCCAACGATAACGACGTTGGCGTTGGATAGAATTATAGTCAACGCCCAGTACTAGAGGCCCTGCGGAAAATAATTTTCCTCAGGGTCTAAGTCATCTTTGGGGATGCTGTGTGAAGGGTATTTTTAACCTTTAACTGCTGATGTGATATTTTTTTAAGTATACTCACTACTCAGGGCGGCCTGTTTCTTTAAATGTTTATATATTAGAGATCCATGAAAATTTTGAGGTCCAAATTATTTTTATTGGACAATTCAAATATATTTAAATAAAATAAAATACTTTTTTATTGAAGTAACTTATATTTGACAATTTGGATATTATATAAAAATTTGTGGCAAAAATCACTTGAGATCAGAATTTTATTTTTTTTTTTAAACTTTATTTATTCTCATTTCTTTGTACATATTTTTTTTTATTTTTATTTTTTTTAATTTATTTAATATAGTTATATAATTGTACAGTGGAGTTATAGAAATTACATAGCGGTACAGAAATTATTTAAACATTGCAATCTCACCAAAGAAGAAGCTAGTTCTTGTGCTTGATGAGCGAGTTACACTAACTATAACTGAAATAGAACAACATTATGTAATAAGTAAGTATATAATAGGATAAATTGAGACTTCTGGATCATCTATATGTGTAGGTGTACATACATAGGATACGGTTACATACTAAGATATTGTGCACTTAGGAGAAATTCTAAAAATCTAAATAAAATAGAGATGAATATAAAAATAAATAGAAAGAAAGAGAAAAACAGGTAATTATTTAGTTAATTATTCCTGATGAAGTGTAGCTTCAGTTTAAGTTTCAGTTTATTGATGTCTTTGGTTTTTTTTTTTTATTTCAATGGGAAAGTTGTTGAAAAACTTTATTCCTAAATAGATATAATTGTTTTGCATTAGTTTGGTATTAAATTTTGGTGTTTTGATGTTGTCTTCATATCTTTTTGATTGGTGAGTTTCAAATTTCTTGATGATATTATCTTTGTAAATTTGGATAATTGCATTTTTCTTGAAGATATTCTCAACTCGAGGCACCGTGAAATCTGCGAAAAGCGTTTCTGTTGGATAAGTGGAGGGTTTCTTTAGGATTACTTTAATGATTAGTTTCTGGATCACTTTGACAGGGGTTAGAATATTGTTGTATGACCCCCCCCATACAATTATTCCATATTGAATTAAAGACTGGATTAGTGCATAGTATACTCTTTTTAGATTGTTGAGTTTTAAAATATTTCTTAATCTTACGAATATATATATACACTTTCTGATACGCTTAAACAATTCACAGATATGGCTCTTCCACTTCATATGTTGTTCTATTATCACTCCGAGATATTTAATTTCTGGTACTGATTTCAAAGTTGAACAGCCTTGGATACATGTGATTTTATTACATTTGTTATTGTGGATAATTATTTTAGTGTTGGGGAGTGTTTTTTGTTTGTTGATTGAGAAGTGTATGTAGTATGTTTTGTTAGTGTTCAATGAGAGAAGATTTGTGTCAAACCAATGTTTTAAGATGTTCATGATGTTATTTGCTTGTTCATTTACTCTATTCCAGTCGATCCCATTCACTATGATAGCTGTGTCATCGGCATATGATATTATGTCTGCGTTAGGTGGTAGTTTAAAAATATCGTTGACATATATTATAAATAGTAGGGGGCCTAGGACTGTGCCTTGAGGTATCCCAAAATTACTTGTTAGTGGTAGACTTAGGGAGTTGTTTATCTTGACGACTTGGTGTCGTTCAAATAAATAGCTTTTTATCCATTTTAGAGCTTTATCGTTTATCCCAACACAGTTTAATTTTTTAATAAGTTTATCATGAGAAATACTATCGAAAGCTTTTTTAAGATCTATGAAGATTCCTAGGCATTTCAAAGATTTGTCTAATGTGTTCTGAATAATGTTCGATAATTTGGCAATCGCATCTTGGGTACTTCTAGTTTTCATAAATCCATATTGGTTGTCGTGAATTAGGTTATTTTTGTTAATAAATTCGGTTAATCTTTTTTTGATAATTTTTTCAAAGATTTTGGCAATGTTTGAAATCAGCGATATTGGACGATAATTTGTCACTTCTTCTGGGTTGCCAGATTTATGAATTGGAGTGATGATGGTTTGTTTATATATCGTTGGGAATATTCCGCTTTGAAGACTAATGTTGATTAAATGCGTTAATGGTTTTGAAATATGTTTTTTTGATAGCTTTTAGTGTTTCGACAGTAATTCCATCGAAACCTGGTGCCGATCTTCCCTTCATGCTTGAAATGATGTGTTCGATTTCCTGGGCTGAAGTAAGGGGAAACATGTCAATTTTGTTTAAGATATTGATGTTAATGTTCTATTCGTCATTAGACGGTATTTTTTGTATTTGATTTGCAAGATTTTTGCCTACATTTGCAAAAAAGTTGTTAAATATGTTAGCAGCAGCTGATGGATTTTCTTCGTGTAATACTATGTACTAGCTGGGCCCATTGCAAAAGCAATTAACGGGTTAAAACACTATGCGATTTGACGTGTGAACGTGGATGAAGCGAGGAGGAGTGTGTGTTAAATTAAATATTTGAAGAAACCTGAGGTTACAGTGACTTTGTAACGCATGCCGGGTACCCGTTGTTTATAATTTTATGTAGTGCAGCGCTTGCATCAAAATGTAATTTCTAAGGAATTTGAATAGAACCATTACAGTTAAGTTGACCATGAGGTTACAGTGACCTTGCAACGCATGCCGAGCAACCGTTGTATATCATTTTATATATTGCAGGCACTTGCTTTAAAATGTTATTTCCCGGGAATGGGGATGGAACCATTACAGTTAAGTTGACCCCGAGGTTACAGTGACCTTGCAACGCATGCCGGGAACCCGTTGTATATAATGTTATAATATAGTGCAGACGTTTGCAAGGCGCTTGCATTATAATGTAGTTTCCCGGAACTTGGAATGGAACCGTTACAGTTAAGTTGACCCCGAGGTTACAGTGATCTTGCAACGCATGCCGGGTAACCGTTGTATATAATGTTATGTAGAAATAAAAATCCCCAAAGATGACCTTTATTGGATAACCAACACTCATGCCGTAGGTCACCCTAAGTGGTTCGCTACGTTTGGTGATTTAGTAGGGGTGCCCGGATTTATGGGGTGAGGTTTGTCTAGGTCTTGGAGGCGGATGACCAGGACACACTGAACCCCAGATTCCTACCCACCCCTTAAACCCTTTTCCTTCTCAGAACTCTCATCTCCTTCTTTGCCTTAAAAAACTCTCCATCCAGCATCTCCAAAGATGACATGACCGTGAGGGAAATTATTTTCCTCAGGGTCTCCTGTGTGGAGCTTTTTCCTCCCCCCCTCTCGCGCTTCATTAATTCATTCCCGGTACATTTAGTTTTCAAAAAGCGAGAAATGTGCACCTACTTCGGTCGCCCGGTTCATTATTGTATCTCGATTGATCATTATTGTATTCAGAAACCATCGCGGGAATGCACACATCAAATTCCAAAAGTCTCATCGCAATCGGATGAACCAACACCGCTGTCAAAGGTCACCTAAGTGGTTCGCTACGTTTGATGACTTAGCAGGGGTGCCCGGGTTCATGGGATGAGGTTTGTCTAGGTCTTGGTGGCGGATACGTTTGACCTACCACTGCATTGCGGGCTGGATTGGAGGAGACTGATTGAGGGAGGCTTTTTATCTCTCCAGCCAGATTCTCCCAACCCTTCGCCTCGCACCGCAGTGTGAGGAATAGATTCATACGTCCGTTACTCCTGGCCACACTGACCCCCAGATTCCTACCCACCCCTCATACCCTTTTCCTTCTTATATCTTCTTCTCCTTTCTTTCCCTCAAAAAACCCTCCACACAGCATCCTCAAAGATGACATAGGCCCCTAGGGAAATTGTTTTCCTCGGTGCCTCCTGTGTGGAGCTAATGTAAAAAAAAAGTTTAGCAATGCATAATTTCATGATGCCAGAGCTCACTATTGTATATAGAAACCAATGAATGGTTCCCGGGCCGGCGATACCAATTCCACGTTGAATGATTATCATTAAAATACAAAATACAAAAAAAGCGGTATGTAAATTTAATATTTTTGAAAAAAATTATACCATTCCACTTCAAGCAATTTTATTATACATTTACAAAAAATCATAAGCAATATCATCAGATTTTGAGTTGTTATGTGCATGTAGGTACCTGCATAGATTCTATGTAGAGGTACCTGCACATACGTAAAAAAAAACATATGAAATATATTTAGGCTGGGTTTTTCAAAAAATTTATTTAAAAATCTTCAATTTTTCAAGTTAATTTTAACGTTCTGTGAAAGTTCTGTTCAAATTCTATTCAAGTTCCGTAATTATTTCTGTTTTGAAATAATAGTTTAAATAAATAATAATAAATATTATAAGTTTTGAAGATAATTGAATAAATAAAAACCGCACATTACGTGAAAATGAACTTTACTAATTTAAAAATAACATTCATACCAACAGTGGTTATCCAGAAGCAACCTCCGTGTTCCTACATATTTCAAAAATTACCATCTTGGATGATTTTTTTCTTTTCATTTCATATCATTAATTTTCGATTTAACATTTAAAGGAAAAAATCTCGTAAGATGGTACCTACCTAGTACATACCGAGAAAAATAATGTTGGTGTAGGTACCTACTTACGCGTTTTCTCAATAAATACTTAGCGAATTAGCAATAATTCAATAGAACGGTAGGTACCTACCGCGATTTTCTGCATTTAAATCATTCACATTTTTAACGCCAGTACCTACCTCGAGTTTATATTAACTGGCTGGAAAATTATGCATTGTTGATGATAGATCGATTTCAGAAAATGTCAGAAAAATTTCAATATTTGATGCAATATAGTGTAACATTTTAAATGGGAAGCAACACATGTTTTTATTTTAAAAGTTTCTTAAACTTGTATACCTTCTATTTAATCAAAAACATTTCGTGCAAAATGTTTGTTTTCGCCGCAATCTAAGTTCCCGCAAAGGGCCTTTAAAATGTCAATTTTTCTCCGCTATTTTCGAAAACGCCGTTAAAAAAAATCGAATAAATCCCTAGAAAAATCAGTTTTGTATCGGAAATCTCTTTACTAAACGATTCGACGTTTTTTAACGGGTGAACCTGTCGGCAAGAAATATAACTGAGGCCGAATTTCTTCGTCGGTGAGAGATCTAATTGTAGTTTTCGCCGTTTGGGTGCGCCGTTAACCCTGCATCATCTTTTTATATGAAATCTGGTCTGACCCGCTGAGATCGCCATCCGTGCCCCCTTTCGGGCCAAATTGATCTCTGCGGTCGGTGAAACTCGAGGAGCGACGGTCGATTATCGCCTGCGGGCCGAGGCGGGCGAGGGAAATCGAAAGGGCGTAAGCGTCTTTTTCGTTTTTAAGCGACAATACGCCGTAAGGTCTTGCGGATCGAGGGGGAAAAGAGTCGATTATCGGATCACCAAAACGCGTTTTTTTGGAACGGCCGTTTGTATGAAATCCCGGTCCACAAGCCTTGCTCGGCCAAATCGACCTCTGCGGTCGGTGAAACTCGTCAGGCAGAGTGGTCGATTTTCGCCTGTACTCGGAGGATTAAAAAAAAAGTGAGTTTTCCTGACCTACCCCAAAACCAAACAATACTATATACTAGGTTTTGCCCGTTGCAGAAGCAACTAACGGGTTAAAAAAATATGCGATTTGCGTGTGAACGTGGATGAAGCGAGTAGGAGTGTGTGTTAAATTAAATATATGAAGAAACCTGAGGTTACAGTGACCTTGCAACGCATGCCGGGTACCCGTTGTATATAATGTTATGTAGTGCAGCGCTTGCATTAAAATGTAATTTCCCAGGAATTGGAATGGAAGTACAGTTAAGTTGACCATGAGGTTACAGTGCCCTTGCAACGCATGCCGAGCAACCGTTGTATATCATTTTATATATTGCAGGCACTTGCTTTAAAATGTTATTTCCCGGGAATTGGGATGGAACCATTACAGTTAAGTTGACCCCGAGGTTACAGTGACCTTGCAACGCATGCCGGGAACCCGTTGTATATAATATTATAATATAGTGCAGACGTTTGCAAGGCGCTTGCATTATAATGTAGTTTCCCGGAACTTGGAATGGAACCGTTACAGTTAAGTTGACCCCGAGGTTACAGTGATCTTGCAACGCATGCCGGGTAACCGTTGTATATAATGTTATGTAGAAATAAAAATCCCCTAAGATGACCTTTATTGGATAACCAACACTCATGCCGTAGGTCACCCCAAGTGGTTCGCTACGTTTGGTGATTTAGTAGGGGTGCCCGGATTTATGGGGTGAGGTTTGTCTAGGTCTTGGAGGCGGATGACCAGGACACACTGAACCCCAGATTCCTACCCACCCCTTAAACCCTTTTCCTTCTCAGAACTCTCATCTCCTTCTTTGCCTTAAAAAACCCTCCATCCAGCATCTCCAAAGATGACATGACCGTGAGGGAAATTATTTTCCTCAGGGTCTCCTGTGTGGAGCTTTTTCCTCCCCCTCTCTCGCGCTTCGTTAATTCATTCCCGGTACATTTAGTTTTCAAAAAGCGACAAATGTGCACCTACTTCGGTCGCCCGGTTCATTATTGTATCCCGATTGATCATTATTGTTTTCATAAAACCATCGCGGGAATGCACACATCAAATTCCCAAAGTCTCATCGCAATCGGATGAACCAACACCGCTGTCATAGGTCACCCAAGTGGTTCGCTACGATTGGTGACTTAGCAGGGGTGCCCGGGTTCATGGGATGAGGTTTGTCTAGGTCTTGGTGGCGGATACGTTTGACCAACCACTGCATGGCGGGCTGGATCGGAGGAGACTGATTGAGGGAGGCTTTTTATCTCTCCAGCCAGATTCTCTCAACCCTTCGCCTCGCACCGCAGTGTGAGGAATAGATTCATACGTCCGTTACTCCTGGCGACACTGACCCTCAGATTCCTACCCACCCCTCATACCCTTTTCCTTCTTATATCTTCTTCTCCTTTCTTTCCCTCAAAAAACCTTCGACACAGCATCCTCAAAGATGACATAGGCCCCTAGGGAAATTGTTTTCCTCGGTGCCTCCTGTGTGGAGCTAATGTAATAAAAAGTTTAGCAATGCATAATTTCATGATGCCAGAGCTCACTATTGTATATAGAAACCAATGAATGGTTCCCGGGGCGGCGATACCAATTCCACGTTGAATGATTATCATTAAAATACAAAAAAAAAAAAAGCGGTATGTAAATTTAATATTTTTGAAAAAAATTATACCATTCAACTTCAAGCAATTTTATTATACATTTACAAAAAATTCATAAGCAATATCATCAGATTCTGAGTTGTTATGTGCATTTAGGTACCTGCATAGATTCTATGTAGAGTTACCTGCACATACGTAAAAAAAAACATATGAAATATATTTAGGCTAAGTTTTTCAAAAAATTTATTTAAAAATCTTCAGATTTTCAAGTTAATTTTAACGTTCTGTGAAAGTTCTGTTCAAATTCTATTCAAGTTCCGTAATTATTTCTATTTTGAAATAATAGTATAAATAAATAATAATAAATATTATAAGTTTTGAAGATAATTGAATAAATAAAAATGAACTTAATCAATTTAAAAATAACATTCCTACCAACAGTGGTTATCCAGAAGCAACCTCCGTGTTCCTACATATTTCAAAAATTACCATCTTGGATGATTTTTTTCATTTCATATCTTTAATTTTCGATTTAACATTTAAAGGAAAGAATCTCGTAAGCCGGTACCTACCTAGTACATACCGAGAAAAATAATAGTGGTGTAGGTAGGTACTTGCGCGTTTTCTCAATAAATACTTAGCGAATTAGCAATAATTCAATAGAACGGTAGGTACCTACCGCGATTTTCTGCATTTAAATCATTCACATTTTAAACGCCAGTACCTACCTCGAGTTTATATTAACTGGCTGGAAAATTATGCATTGTTGATGATAGATCGATTTCAGAAAATGTCAGAAAAATTTCAATATTTGATGCAATATAGTGTAACATTTTAAATGGGAAGCTACACATGTTTTTATTTTAAAAGTTTCTTAAACTTGTATACCTTCTATTTAATCAAAAACATTTCGTGCAAAATGTTTGTTTTCGCCGCAATCTAAGTTCCCGCAAAGGGCCTTTAAAATGTCAATTTTTCTACGATATTTTCGAGAACGCCGTTAAAAAAATTCGAATTAATCGCTAGAAAAATCAGTTTTGTATGGGAAATCTCTTTACTAAACGATTCGACGTTTTTTAACGGGTGAACCTATCGGCAGGAAATATAACTGAGGCCGAATTTCTTCGTCGGTGAGAGATCTAATTGTAGTTTTCGCCGTTTGGGTGCGCCGTTAACCCTGCATCATCTTTTTATATGAAATCTGGTCTGACCCGCAGAGATCCATGTCCGTGCCCCCTTTCGGGCCAAATTGATCTCTGCGGTCGGCGAAACTCGAGGAGCTGAGGTCGATTATCGCCTGCGGGCCGAGGGGGGCGAGGGAAATCGAAAGGGCGTAAGCGTCTTTTTCGTTTTTAAGCGACAATACGCCGTAAGGTCTTGCGGATCGAGGGGGAAGAGTGTCGATTATCGGATCACCAAAACGCGTTTTTTTGGAACGGCCGTTTGTATGAAATCCCGGTCCACAAGCCTTGCTCGGCCAAATCGACCTCTGCGGTCGGTGAAACTGGACAGGCAGAGTGGTCGATTTTCGCCTGTACTCGGAGGATTAAAAAAAAAAGTGAGTTTTCCTGACCTACCCCAAAACCAAACAATACTATATACTAGCGGGGCCCGTTGCAAAAATGCAACTAACGGGTTAAAAAATTATGCGATTTGCGTGTGAACGTGGATGAAGCGAGGAGGAGTGTGTGTTAAATTAAATATATGAAGAAACCTGAAGTTACAGTGACCTTGCAACGCATGCCGTGTACCCGTTGTATATAATGTTATGTAGTGCAGCGCTTGCATTAAAATGTAATTTCCCAGGAATTTGAATAGAACCATGACAGTTAAGTTGACCATGAGGTTACAGTGACCTTGCAACGCATGCCGAGCAACCGTTGTATATCATTTTATATATTGCAGGCACTTGCTTTAAAATGTTATTTCCCGGGAATGGGGATGGAACCATTACAGTTAAGTTGACCCCGAGGTTACAGTGACCTTGCAACGCATGCCGGGAACCCGTTGTATATAATGTTATAATATAGTGCAGACGTTTGCAAGGCGCTTGCATTATAATGTAGTTTCCCGGAACTTGGAATGGAACCGTTACAGTTAAGTTGACCCCGAGGTTACAGTGATCTTGCAACGCATGCCGGGTAACCGTTGTATATAATGTTATGTAGAAATAAAAATCCCCAAAGATGACCTTTATTGGATAACCAACACTCATGCCGTAGGTCACCCTAAGTGGTTCGCTACGTTTGGTGATTTAGTAGGGGTGCCCGGATTTATGGGGTGAGGTTTGTCTAGGTCTTGGAGGCGGATGACCAGGACACACTGAACCCCAGATTCCTACCCACCCCTTAAACCCTTTTCCTTCTCAGAACTCTCATCTCCTTCTTTGCCTTAAAAAACCCTCCATCCAGCATCTCCAAAGATGACATGACCGTGAGGGAAATTATTTTCCTCAGGGTCTCCTGTGTGGAGCTTTTTCCTCCCCCCCTCTCGCGCCTCATTAATTCATTCCCGGTACATTTAGTTTTCAAAAAGCGAGAAATGTGCACCTACTTCGGTCGCCCGGTTCATTATTGTATCCCGATTGATCATTATTGTATTCAGAAACCACCGCGGGAATGCACACATCAAATTCCAAAAGTCTCATCGCAATCGGATGAACCAACACCGCTGTCAAAGGTCACCTAAGTGGTTCGCTACGTTTGATGACTTAGCAGGGGTGCCCGGGTTCATGGGATGAGGTTTGTCTAGGTCTTGGTGGCGGATACGTTTGACCTACCACTGCATGGCGGGCTGGATCGGAGGAGACTGATTGAGGGAGGCTTTTTATCTCTCCAGCCAGATTCTCCCAACCCTTCGCCTCGCACCGCAGTGTGAGGAATAGATTCATACGTCCGTTACTCCTGGCCACACTGACCCCCAGATTCCTACCCACCCCTCATACCCTTTTCCTTCTTATATCTTTTTCTCCTTTCTTTCCCTCAAAAAACCCTCCACACAGCATCCTCAAAGATGACATAGGCCTCTAGGGAAATTGTTTTCCTCGGTGCCTCCTGGGTGGAGTTAATGTAAAAAAAAAGTTTAGCAATGCATAATTTCATGATGCCAGAGCTCACTATTGTATATAGAAACCAATGAATGGTTCCCGGGGCGGCGATACCAATTCCACGTTGAATGATTATCATTAAAATACAAAATACAAAAAAAGCGGTATGTAAATTTAATATTTTTGAAAAAAATTATACCATTCCACTTCAAGCAATTTTATTATACATTTACAAAAAAATCATAAGCAATATCATCAGATTTTGAGTTGTTATGTGCATGTAGGTACCTGCATAGATTCTATGTAGAGGTACCTGCACATACGTAAAAAAAACATATGAAATATATTTAGGCTGGGTTTTTCAAAAAATTTATTTAAAAATCTTCAATTTTTCAAGTTAATTTTAACGTTCTGTGAAAGTTCTGTTCAAATTCTATTCAAGTTCCGTAATTATTTCTGTTTTGAAATAATAGTTTAAATAAATAATAATAAATATTATAAGTTTTGAAGATAATTGAATAAATAAAAACCGCACATTACGTGAAAATGAACTTTACTAATTTAAAAATAACATTCATACCAACAGTGGTTATCCAGAAGCAACCTCCGTGTTCCTACATATTTCAAAAATTACCATCTTGGATGATTTTTTTCATTTCATATCATTAATTTTCGATTTAACATTTAAAGGAAAAAATCTCGTAAGATGGTACCTACCTAGTACATACCGAGAAAAATAATGTTGGTGTAGGTACCTACTTACGCGTTTTCTCAATAAATACTTAGCGAATTAGCAATAATTCAATAGAACGGTAGGTACCTACCGCGATTTTCTGCATTTAAATCATTCACATTTTTAACGCCAGTACCTACCTCGAGTTTATATTAACTGGCTGGAAAATTATGCATTGTTGATGATAGATCGATTTCAGAAAATGTCAGAAAAATTTCAATATTTGATGCAATATAGTGTAACATTTTAAATGGGAAGCTATACATGTTTTTATTTTAAAAGTTTCTTAAACTTGTATACCTTCTATTTAATCAAAAACATTTCGTGCAAAATGTTTGTTTTCGCCGCAATCTAAGTTCCCGCAAAGGGCCTTTAAAATGTCAATTTTTCTCCGCTATTTTCGAAATAGCCGTTAAAAAAATTCGAATAAATCCCTAGAAAAATCAGTTTTGTATGGGAAATCTCTTTACTAAACGGTTCGACGTTTTTTAACGGGTGAACCTGTCGGCGGGAAATATAACTGAGGTCGAATTTCTTCGTCGGTGAGAGATCTAATTGTAGTTTTCGCCGTTTGGGAGCGCTGTTGACCCTGCGTCATCTTTTTTATATGAAATCTGGTCTGACCCGCAGAGAACGCCGTCCGTGCCCCCTTTCGGGCCAAATTGATCTCTGCGGTCGGTGAAACTCGAGGAGCTGAGGTCGATTATCGCCTGCGGGTCGAGGCGGGCGACGGAAATCGAAAGGGCGTAAGCGTCTTTTTCGTTTTTAAGCGACAATACGCCGTGAGGTCTTGCGGATCGAGGGGGAAAAGAGTCGATTATCGGATCACCAAAACGCGTTTTTTTGGAACGGCCGTTTGTATGAAATCCCGGTCCACAAGCCTTGCTCGGCCAAATCGACCTCTGCGGTCGGTGAAACTCGACAGGCAGAGTGGTCGATTTTTGCCTGTACCCGGAGGGCTAAAAAAAAAAGTGAGTTTTCCTGACCTACCCCAAAACCAAACATTAATATATATATATACTAGCGGGGCCCGTTGCAAAAATGCAACTAACGGGTTAAAAAATTATGCGATTTGCGTGTGAACGTGGATGAAGCGAGGAGGAGTGTGTGTTGAATTAAATATATGAAGAAACCTGAGGTTACAGTGACCTTGCAACGCATGCCGGGTACCCTTTGTATATAATGTTATAATGTAAAGCAGGCGTTTGCAAGGCGCTTGTGTTATAATGTAGTTTTCAGGAACTTGGAATGGAACCATTACAGTTAAGTTGACCCCGAGGTTACAGTGATCTTGCAACGCATGCCGGGTACCCGTTGTATATAATGTTATAATATATTGCAGGCGTTTGCAATGCGCTTGCATTATAATGTAGTTTCCCGGAACTTGGAATGGAACCATTACAGTTAAGTTGACCCCGAGATTACAGTGATGTTGCAACGCATGCCGGGTACCCTTTGTATATAATGTTATAATATAAAGCAGGCGTTTGCAAGGCGCTTGCATTATAATGTAGTTTCCCGGAACTTGGAATGGAACCATTACAGTTAAGTTGACCCTGAGATTACAGTGATGTTGCAACGCATGCCGGGTACCCGTTGTATGTAATGTTATAATACAGTGCATGCGTTTGCAAGGCGCTTGAATTATAATGTAGTTTCCCGGAACTTGGAATGGAACCATTACAGTTAAGTTGACCCCGAGGTTACAGTGTTGTTGCAACGCATGCCGGGTACCCGTTGTATATAATGTTATGTAGAAATACAAATCCCCAAAGTTGACCTTTATTGGTTAACCAACACCTCTGCCATAGGTCACCCCAAGTGGTTCGCTACGTTTGGTGATTTAGTAGGGGTGCCCGGGTTCATGGGGTGAGGTCTGTCTAGGTCTTGGAGGCGGATGCCCAGGACACACTGAACCCCAGATTCCTACCAACCCCTTAAACCCTTTTCCTTCAACTCTCATCTCCTTCCTTTCCTAAAAAAAATCCTCCACACAGCATCCCCAAAGATGACATAGGACCTGAGGGAAATTATTTTCTCCACGGCCTCCTGTGTGGAGCTCATGTAAAAAAAAATAATTAAATGCATACAAATTCACCTTTCCCAAAAAGCCAGAAATAATTGAAAAAAAACATGTTCTTAATATATTTTCCCTTGCTTAGTTCTGCACTCCTGGTATTTATCCTTTTAAAATTTTGTTTTATTCGAGTAAAAAAAAGAACAGAAAAAATATTCTTTCATAGCGTACTCTACTCCCCCCCCCCTCTTTCCTCCATCCCGCAAAACCCCCTCCCGGGTTCCCCTCCCCCTTCCCAGGTTACCCTCCCCCCTCCCTGGTTTTCTTCCCCCCCTCAAACAAACAAACATAACAAAAAAATAATTATTCAATTTGGTTCAGTCTTTCGGAAGTTATACGCGTACATACATTTCGACGATTCATTTTTATGCAAACTTCATAATGCCAGAGCTCACCAGTAGTTTTATACAAAACATTGTCCTAACAGTGTCGAAGACAACAAAAAAAGATTTATTCAATTTGGTGCAGTCTTTCGGAAGTTATGCGCGTACATACATTTCCGGGATTCATTTGTATGCAAATTTCATAATGCCAGAGCTCACCAGTAGTTTTATACAAACTTTATCCGAACAATAAGGAACGCAACAAAAAAAGAATTATTCAATTACGTGCAGTCGTTCTGAAGTTATGAGCGTACTTACATTTCGGCGAATCATTTTTAAACAAATTTCGTTATGCCAGAGCTCACCAGTAATTTTATTCAAACCTTGTCCTAATATTAGCACATACATCAAAGAAAGAACTATCCAATTTGGTGCATTGGCTCGGAAGCTATGCGCATATATAGATTTCGGCGATTAATTTTAAACAAATTTTATAATTCCAGAGCTCATTTAGTGTATACAAACCTTGCCTGAACAATAACGAAACCAACGCAAAAATAATTATCCAATTTGCTCCAGTCGTTCATGAGCTATAATTTATAGATGATACCCGTGGATAATTATTTATCCGTTTATGTAATTTTCAGGGTACCTCCCTAGTTCATCAAAATATTCTAAAATAATATTTTATCTATATGGCAAGACAACCGTTAAAAGTTGTCATAACCACCTGAAGCAAAGCCTGAAAATCGAACACCTGCGCTGGTTTAAGAACATTTCCCATACAAATTACGTCAGCTAACGCTGTCAGGGCCTTGCTGAAATCTTGCGGTGGTTTTGGATGATGTTCCATGTTCAGTATTGCAAGGTTGGAAAAAATTACATAAAGATTTAAAATATCTACCGATTTAACAGGCTGAAAACCATGTGCATTATGGATGTTATTGAATTTTTCGCAAATGTCAATATAATTGCAAAGTTTGACGCGACATTGTGAAACATTTTAAATGGGAAGCTACACATGTTTTTATTTTAAAAGTTTCTTAAACTTGTATACCTTCTATTTAATCAAAAACATTTCGTGCAAAATGTTTGTTTTCGCCGCAATCTAAGTTCCCGCAAAGGGCCTTTAAAATGTCATTTTTTCCAACATATTTTTGAGATAGCCGTTTAATTGATTGGAATAAATTCCTAGTAAAATCAGTTTTGTATGGGAAATCTCTTTACTAAACGGTTCGACGTTTTTTAACGGGTGAACCTGTCGGCGGAAAATATAACTGAGGTCGAATTTCTTCGTCGGTGAGAGATCTAATTGTAGTTTTCGCCGTTTGGGAGCGCTATTGACCCTGCGTCATCTTTTTTATATGAAATCTGGTCTGACCCGCAGAGATCGCCGTCCGTGCCCCCTTTCGGGCCAAATTGATCTCTGCGGTCGGTGAAACTCGAGGAGCGGAGGTCGATTATCGCCTGCGGGCCGAGGCGGGCGAGGGAAATCGAAAGGGCGTAAGCGTCTTTTTCGTTTTTAAGCGACAATACGCCGTAAGGTCTTGCGGATCGAGGGGGAAAAGAGTCGATTATCGGATCACCAAAACGCGTTTTTTTGGAACGGCCGTTTGTATGAAATCCCGGTCCACAAGCCTTGCTCGGCCAAATCGACCTCTGCGGTCGGTGAAACTCGACAGGCAGAGTGGTCGATTTTCGCCTGTACTCGGAGGATTAAAAAAAAAAGTGAGTTTTCCTGACCTACCCCAAAACCAAACAATACTATATATATACTAGCGGGGCCCGTTGCAAAAATGCAACTAACGGGTTAAAAAATTATGCGATTTGTGTGTGAACGTGGATGAAGCGAGGAGGAGTGTGTGTTGAATTAAATATAAGAAAAAACCTGAGGTTACAGTGACCTTGCAACGCATGCCGGGTACCCTTTGTATATAATGTTATAATGTAAAGCAGGCGTTTGCAAGGCGCTTGTATTATAATGTAGTTTTCAGGAACTTGGAATGGAACCATTACAGTTAAGTTGACCCCGAGGTTACAGTGATCTTGCAACGCATGCCGGGTACCCGTTGTATATAATGTTATAATATATTGCAGGCGTTTGCAAGGCGCTTGCATTATAATGTAGTTTCCCGGAACTTGGAATGGAACCATTACAGTTAAGTTGACCCCGAGATTACAGTGATGTTGCAACGCATGCCGGGTACCCTTTGTATATAATGTTATAATATAAAGCAGGCGTTTGCAAGGCGCTTGCATTATAATGTAGTTTCCCGGAACTTGGAATGGAACCATTACAGTTAAGTTGACCCTGAGATTACAGTGATGTTGCAACGCATGCCGGGTACCCGTTGTATGTAATGTTATAATACAGTGCATGCGTTTGCAAGGCGCTTGAATTATAATTTAGTTTCCCGGAACTTGGAATGGAACCATTACAGTTAAGTTGACCCCGAGGTTACAGTGTTGTTGCAACGCATGCCGGGTACCCGTTGTATATAATGTTATGTAGAAATACAAATCCCCAAAGTTGACCTTTATTGGTTAACCAACACCTCTGCCATAGGTCACCCCAAGTGGTTCGCTACGTTTGGTGATTTAGTAGGGGTGCCCGGGTTCATGGGGTGAGGTCTGTCTAGGTCTTGGAGGCGGATGCCCAGGACACACTGAACCCCAGATTCCTACCAACCCCTTAAACCCTTTTCCTTCCCAGAACTCTCATCTCCTTCCTTTCCTAAAAAAAATCCTCCACACAGCATCCCCAAAGATGACATAGGACCTGAGGGAAATTATTTTCTCCACGGCCTCCTGTGTGGAGCTCATGTAAAAAAAAATAATTAAATGCATACAAATTCACCTTTCCCAAAAAGCCAGAAATAATTGAAAAAAAACATGTTCTTAATATATTTTCCCTTGCTTAGTTCTGCACTCCTGGTATTTATCCTTTTAAAATTTTGTTTTATTCGAGTAAAAAAAAGAACAGAAAAAATATTCTTTCATAGCGTACTCTACTCCCCCCCCCCCTTTCCTCCATCCCGCAAAACCCCCTCCCGGGTTCCCCTCCTCCTTCCCAGGTTACCCTCCCCCCTCCCTGGTTTTCTTCCCCCCCTCAAACAAACAAACATAACAAAAAAATAATTATTCAATTTGGTGCAGTCTTTCGGAAGTTATACGCGTACATACATTTCGACGATTCATTTTTATGCAAACTTCATAATGCCAGAGCTCACCAGTAGTTTTATACAAAACATTGTCCTAACAGTGTCGAAGACAACAAAAAAAGATTTATTCAATTTGGTGCAGTCTTTCGGAAGTTATGCGCGTACATACATTTCCGGGATTCATTTGTATGCAAATTTCATAATGCCAGAGCTCACCAGTAGTTTTATACAAACTTTATCCGAACAATAAGGAACGCAACAAAAAAAGAATTATTCAATTACGTGCAGTCGTTCTGAAGTTATGAGCGTACTTACATTTCGGCGAATCATTTTTAAACAAATTTCGTTATGCCAGAGCTCACCAGTAATTTTATTCAAACCTTGTCCTAATATTAGCACATACATCAAAGAAAGAACTATCCAATTTGGTGCATTGGCTCGGAAGCTATGCGCATATATAGATTTCGGCGATTAATTTTAAACAAATTTTATAATTCCAGAGCTCATTTAGTGTATACAAACCTTGCCTGAACAATAACGAAACCAACGCAAAAATAATTATCCAATTTGCTCCAGTCGTTCATGAGCTATAATTTATAGATGATACCCGTGGATAATTATTTATCCGTTTATGTAATTTTCAGGGTACCTCCCTAGTTCATCAAAATATTCTAAAATAATATTTTATCTATATGGCAAGACAACCGTTAAAAGTTGTCATAACCACCTGAAGCAAAGCCTGAAAATCGAACACCTGCGCTGGTTTAAGAACATTTCCCATACAAATTACGTCAGCTAACGCTGTCAGGGCCTTGCTGAAATCTTGCGGTGGTTTTGGATGATGTTCCATGTTCAGTATTGCAAGGTTGGAAAAAATTACATAAAGATTTAAAATATCTACCGATTTAACAGGCTGAAAACCATGTGCATTATGGATGTTATTGAATTTTTCGCAAATGTCAATATAATTGCAAAGTTTGACGCGACATTGTGAAACATTTTAAATGGGAAGCTACACATGTTTTTATTTTAAAAGTTTCTAAAACTTGTATACCTTCTATTTAATCAAAAACATTTCGTGCAAAATGTTTGTTTTTGCCGCAATCTAAGTTCCCGCAAAGGGCCTTTAAATGTCAATTTTTCTACGATATTTTCGAGAACGCCCTTAAAAAAATTCGAATAAATCCCTAGAAAAATCAGTTTTGTATGGGAAATCTCTTTACTAAACGATTCGACGTTTTTTAACGGGTGAACCTATCGGCAGGAAATATAACTGAGGCCGAATTTCTTCGTCGGTGAGAGATCTAATTGTAGTTTTCGCCGTTTGGGTGCGCTGTTAACCCCGCATCATCTTTTTATATGAAATCTGGTCTGACCGGCAGAGATCGCCGTCCGTGCCCCCTTTCGGGCCAAATTGATCTCTGCGGTCGGTGAAACTCGAGGCGCGGAGGTCGATTATCGCCTGCGGGCCGAGGCGGGCGAGGGAAATCGAAAGGGCGTAAGCGTCTTTTTCGTTTTTAAGCGACAATACGCCGTGAGGTCTTGCGGATCGAGAGGGAAAAGAGTCGATTATCGGATCACCAAAACGCGTTTTTTTGGAACGGCCGTTTGTATGAAATCCCGGTCCACGCGCCTTGCTCGGCCAAATCGACCCCTGCGGTCGGTGAAACTGGACAGGCAGAGCGGTCGATTTTCGCCTGTACCCGGACGATTAAAAAAAAAAGTGAGTTTTCCTGACCTACCCCAAAACCAAACATTAATATATATATATATCATTTTTTTAATGTTTTTTCTTATCTATAATTTCATTTACAACATTCCAGACTTTTTTTGCATCGTTCTCCGTTGCTTCTAGTTTTCGCCGAAAATAGTTTTCTTTTGTATGTATTTGTGTTCTATATAATGTATAATAGCAAATAGTATACATATAAACAAATAGTATGAACAAGAAATGAAAACCCACTAAGGCACTGCCTGAGTGTGGGGAATATTAAAACAAAATACTATATTTCCAAGTACCCAAAGTATAAAATAAACTTAAAAAACATATAAAATATAAAGTTAATACAAAAAGTTAGTATTACATAGGTAGAATAAGTGAAAAAGGTTTTTTTCACCTATTATAAAAATAAAATAAAAAAATGAAAAAAACATACTGATTTTTAATTTTTTTTTTTTTTTTAGTTATTATAAAAAAATAAACAATCAGTCTGTATTATCTATTAAACTAAATAAAAACAATAAACTCACTTTTATATTATAATATTTGTGTCTCGAATAAACTGTTTATAATCAACTTTAGTAAAGTTGTTTATGTTTATTTTTATATAGTAAAAATCAACTTTTAAAAAGTCACATAAGTACTGACGATGGGTCAGAGAGGCCTGCAAAAATAAATAAAGTGAATTTACTTACAGAAATTTTACTTTAAAAATTTAAAACTTACGGCTCTGGCGTCACTAAATTCGGAGCTACTGAAAGCGGCGTATGCGTCACGCGCGGGGGAGGGGAATATATCGATATTATTATTATTACTAGGATATTATTGCTAGGACGGAGCGGCCCCCACATCTGCGTTAAAGGTTAAGGAAAAGAAGGAGAATAAGTTCTGGGAGGGAAAAAGGTATAAAGAGTGGGTAGGCACCTGTGGGTCAGTTTGTCAAGGAATGGTCAAAGTGTCTCACTCAACCAATATCTCCCGATTCGACCCGCCACAGAATGGGTATTAGAGTTCTCAACTTGGCGAGTAATAGTTTCAAAGTGGAAGATACACTCAGTACCGCCCTGGTGTAAGACCACCATTCAGAATTGAAACTTTACCCGATCTGAATAGCCAGGTACTTCCCTACCTTCCTCTTCCCCATCTCCTTCCCCTCACCACTACCTTCAGCCTCACAATGTATCACGATTGGGGATGGATGCCATAGTACTGGCTCCAGACGGAAGCAGCTGAGACTCGTGTGAGGTATTAACATTAAAAAAAAATTCGCATTAAAAGTTGTGTCCATAATTTGATGTTCATTCCAGAACGGGAGATATCGCGCGCTGGGGGTGGCATGTCGCGGCAGCCTTGCGAGAGCCTGCGCGCCTTCCTGTTGAGTGTGCTGGCGGCGCCGCTGGGGGGCCGCGGCCAGCGTGCTGTGCACCAGCTCTGCGACATGTACGAGCACGCGCGCCACGACCCGGGCGAGTTCGCGGACGAGGAGTATCAGGCATACAATCGACTCCTACTAAAGTTGATTGACGCGTGAGTTAACCTTACCCCTAGAAATAATGGACATTGTAATACAAATTATGAGACTAGGCAAACCCGTGAAAAATAACAGGATATTATAATTCCATTTTTAACAAGTTTATTTGTTAGGTTTTCGGAACAACTATAGACCTCATAGAAATAGTTAATAACGTTATATTAACGTGGTCGACACTTTTGACTTTTAAGAGTTTTTTTTAAGTTTGAGAGATTGCTTGCTCCAATTCCACCACAGCCCAAAAATATAGAGATTTCGATATTTTCTTTTAAAATAAAACAATAACTTTGTAAACACCACTTTTATTTTATATACTTTATGCCGATCGGGTTTCGCTACTACCGTGGCTTCTTCAGGGCAGTATAATACTCTACTAACATTAAGTTACATGTGTGTTATAGATAATATATGATTTAACAATTTGGGCTGGACTCCTCAAGAGAAGGAGGAAGAAGGCATAAGTAGATGGAGAATTGGGAAGGGAACGGGAGTGTTCTTTGTCAATAGGGAACAATCTTAGTATTGAACTTTTATTTAAATTTATATGGTTATTAATTACCTTACTATTAGTGTTTTTGGTTTTCTTTAGTTCCCAACTAAGGAAAGCCAAAAACACTAATAATACTGCCTTGAAGAAGCTACGGTTGTAGCGAAACCCGGTTGGCATAAAGTATATAAAATAAAAGTGGTGTTTACAAAGTTATTGTTTTATTTTAAATTATAATGTCACATCACGAAGTATCTGCTTCATATCAACAAATTGGATATTATCATTTGATATTGAGGCATTTCTAGTCAGTCAAAAAAACTCTGTTGCACCTGTGGTATAAAATATTGATTGAAGTATTTTTGTCACTACCCGACATTGGAAACCCGAAAATTTCTTAAAAATAGTAATGTTTGTTATTTCAAATATTTTTAGTAATTTGATGTTGTTTTTCTCATAGGGCACGCCTTTTAAAACCATGCGGGATGAGTCACAAGTCTTCTCCAAAGAGGACCCCTACACGGAAACAGGTCGGAGTGAGATCTCTGTTAGATCCATCGAGGCTCAGGCCACCTGGAACTTTGGGGGTCTCTGTTGGCAATGCTAATAGACTCACCATTTCTAATGTGCACGCGCAATATACAAACATGCAGGTAAATAACAAACTAAAAACGCCGACAACTGTAGTTGAAGATACTGATTCTCTTCCGATCACCGAAGTTTAAAAACTTCATAATATTATTGGAAATATTTAGGTAGGTACTTGCTGTTAACATAGTTCTCCTTCATCTATAAATTGAATATATTCATTTTTTAAATTGTTCTAAACAAAGGCACAGAGTTCACAAAGAGCCGTTCGCATTTGGCGAGTATTTTAGTTGAGTGGAGAGTATAGTTAGTAACTAAACGCATCCGAACACTGCAATTTTAGTAGAGTGGGCTCTAATTTTAGCGAGTCAGCTCTTTAGTAGATTCAATCCATTTCGTTCTATTTTTCGGGCGAGTAAGGACCCCCTCCACGTGTCCCTGCGCACTGACATGTGCGAACCGGCAGTTTTAGCAGAGTTCATATTTTATTTATTTTTAACTTACTAATTTATTCTTCCACCTCTTCTAAAATAAACATTAAAATAATCTTAATTTGCGTATTTACTTTTGCTTTGTAGCAACCCGTCATCCGCCGTCATCTTGCAAAGGGCGGCGGGCATAAATGTACTCTAATTGAAAGTAATGCGAACGGTTTCCGGGGAGTCAAGTAGCAAGTATACTCGCTACTTGACTTACTTGATCAATGTGAACGTACCTTTAGACAGAAAAATAGTTGAGAAAATAATATGAGGGAAAAGGGTTAAAAAAGGTAACATTGGGGAAAGATGGAACAGCTGAAGTGATCTATACTGATTTGAAAGTTAAAACCTTTCAACTCTAGGCTAATAAAATTAATTTTCTGTTCAAGAAAGAATTTTGATATTTCAATTTGCTATTGGTGGGCTTTTGTTTTAACCCCTTTCAAAGAATTGGTTTATTAATCATTGTTGTTTGTTTTCTTTTTTGTAGAGTTCTAACACCCTGGACTATAATTTTGATGATGAAGTGCTCTGCGTTGAATCCAAGCCGCCCACCCCAGTTGTTGTTCACTCACAAAAAGTTGATAACGAAACAACGGTTTGATTTTATTGAACCTAAAATATGTGAATATCAATGTATTCTAGTCATGAGAAATATACAAAGAATAATTATTTACATTAGTGAATGGAGAACATGATATGATGACATTAGAGAAAGATGTTGCCAACATTTTTATTCTGCGGCTGTATTATAAGTTAGGTGAAAATAAAATAAAATATGAAATTGTTTGGTCAATTTATTTATCTTCTTCGGGAGGAATGCCACCTCCCAAATTGTCTGATCTTATACCGCGCCTACCTAACATTGAGCGCGGTGTGAAATACTTATGAAAAATATAGGTGTGTCCTTTAAACGACTATCAGAGATAATATGGAGTGCTCATCACCAGTGGCGGCTCGTGACTTTTTGGTGTGCTAGAGTGCTGATATTAAAAAAATGGCATTATTGATGTTGTTGTAGCCGAAAAAAAATTTTTTTTTTTTTTTTGAAAATCAGTTTTTTGTATGAAAAATTTCAGGTTAGTTTCAGTTTGGTGGTGCGCCGCACCGATTTCCTGAAAAATCTTCATATAAAACACCGATTTTTGAAAAAAAAAAAAAAATTATTTTTCGCATACGACAACATCCATGATGCCATTTTTTTAATATTAGCACCCTAGCACAACCAAAAGTCACGAGCCGCCACTGCTCATCACGACGCTGTTAAATCACTGAAGAATAATTATGAGATGGTTGTATCAACACTCAAAGAGATGTGTAATCCCAGCACAACAAAGAAAGCGTCGAAACAAAAGAAGCAGCATCAACACTCATAGCAGCTTTGTGTGACTTCAGTTTACTATGCTATCTTTCTTTTTGGTGTGAAGTCCTAAAAGAAGCTTAACAGACAAAAAAGTATATATAAAAATCGGGACTAACATTGGAAAAGTGTGTAATAAAAATTAAAGTTCTTAAAAACTCTTTCAGTGTAAAAATCTGCTAGTTAGGGAACGTACCCATACTACGTGACACTTTTAGGGGGGGGGGGGTCTTCAAAATGTCACGCTCCATACAAATGAGCGGTGGGTTGCTTAGGATTTTGGTCACCGGGGGGGGGGGGGGGGGGGGGGGTGTTATACACCAATATGTGTTTTGGTGGCTGCGTGTGAAAGAAGCTTTTCAGAGTTAAAATTATTAATTTAGTGTTGACTAATATCTACAGAGCGTAGGTTGAACTAATATCTACAGAGCGTAGGTTGGACTAATCAGCTAAATGTGTCCAATAGTCCGATATCAGGGATTTTTACACACATACTTACATAAATTAAGTTTTTTAAACTGCATACGTAATATTACGTTATTCCAATATGCTATACATAATTGCAAATCCAACCTCTGCCAGTGCTGTAGATATTCTTCAACACTTTGGTTCTCATAGATGTTAGTCAACAGTTTGAGCTGTAGATATTCGTCAACACTTTGATTCTCATAGATATTAGTTCGATTTTTTCAGTTTTTGAAATTCCTGTAGATATTAGTAGACGCCTCCATAAATTAGGATAATGTGATCGAATATATTAGTAAAATTAAGTCTCGTAAGCATGTTTAGTATTTGGGGTTTTATTTTAAGTAGGGGTGCTCAATACAAAACCGCCCCGGGTGCCAATCTACCCTACGCCGCCACTGCGATAGACTAATCGGCCACCTCTTTGTGCCGTGCTTCGTAGAATAAAATGTAATATAATTTTTAAACTTGGTAACAATATTATAATAAATAAACCCAAGATCTACAAAAGGCGTAGGTGTAGATCTACAAAAAGCATATGAACGAGTTGAAAGGAAAAAGCTACGGAAGGTGTGTCCAAGTATGGAGTGAGTACGAATCTCATACAGGCAATTGCTTCTCTGCATGAGGGAAGCGTTGCATGTGTTAAGGTGAACAACGATTTTACGGGATGGTTTGACATCACAAATGGTGTTAAACAAGGCTGCATAATGTCACCGTGGTTATTCAATCTATACATGGATTAATTGTATGCAAGAATTGAAAGAGATGGGATTGGGCACGAAATTGAGTAATCTGGAAGTATACTGTTGTATGCCGATGATGCGGTGCTGATATCTAACAGTACGGAAGATCTACAGTCTCTCTCAGTCTAGGATGAACGAATTGTGTATGAAGAATGAGTTAATTTATTTATTTGTTTATTAAGACATACACAGTACATTATAATACAGATTAAAAGTATGTTAAATTAAATTATTACATGGTTATGTACCTATTACGTAAGTCCATAGAATGTCATTTGGTAATTATGCCTGAGATATGAACCGGTCTAGTAACTTAATTATTGAATGAATGAGTAATAATAATAAAAAGGAAGAAAAAAAGGGGGGGGGGGATAAGGAGACATTTTAAAATCAAGAATTATGTGCTCACTAATTGTAATTGACTGATTAAAGTTTAATGATGAATGTAAGTAAGTTTAAAGTCATGGTATTTGAAAGAGAGGGTATTAAAATATCGGGTAAATGCTGGCAACTCTATTAATGGAGGACTGAACGCCGTTGGCGCCAACAAAAAATTGTCCAAATAAGCGAAGTTAGCCGTCCATAATGGAGTGCTGGTACCTACCCTGATGTATGGCAGTGAGGCATGGAACTGTCAGAGGAAGGATGAAAGTAGACTGAATGCTGTAGAAATGAGATCCCTGAGGCGTATGTGTGGAAAAACCATGTACCATCGTTTGAGAAATGTTGAGATCCACGAAGAATGCAAGGCTGATGTAAGCGTAATGAGTAAGATTAAGAAAGGTACGCTCAGATAGTTTGGGCACGTAGAGCGAGTGAACAAGGAAAGGAGTGTAAGGAGAATATATGACGCAAATGTGAATGGTAGAAGAAATTGGGAACGCCCGAGGAAGACAAGGCACAACCAAGTGAATCAGATACGTGAGTCGGGCCATGTGAAGAGTCGGAATAATAGAAGAGCATATATGAGACGATGTATCAATGTGATGTATGAATGTGAACGACGCCAGGAGTGTGTGCCAAGATCGAGTTGTTTGGCAGTCTGTCCTCCTAACCCTGCGGAGAAACGGCGTGATGGTTAGTTAGTTAGTTAACCCTACAATTATCCTACTCCTGATACTCTGCATCAGCATTCGTCTCATTCTCTCGAAGTTTAGTTTTCTGAAGGTGTCACTTCAACCACGTGTGAACTGCACACATGATTTTTTTTTTTACATTAGCTTCACGCCGGAGGCTCTGAGGAAAATAATTCCCCTCAGAGCCTATGTAATCTTTGGTGATGCTGTGTGGAGGATTTTTTTGGAAAACGAAGGAGAGGAAGTTCTTGGAAGGAAAATGATATGGGAGTGGGTAGGAATTTGGGCGTTAATCTGTTCAGGAGAGACAGATGTATGAATTCATCTCTCCCACTGTGGTGTAAGGCGTTATTCCGAAAGAGCATGGCTGGTGAAGTCAAAGGGACTCCCTCAACCATTCTCTTTCTCGATCCGACCTGCCGCGCAGCTGGTGGGCAGACGCATCCTCTGCCAAGACCCGGACAAACCTCACCCCATGAACCCGGGCACCCCTGCTAAGTTACCAAATAGCGCATCGCTTGGGGTGACCTATGGCAGAGGTATTGGTTAGGTCCTCCTTTTTCCCTTTAATTTTTTTTGTTCATCAACTTGTTTTTTTTTGGGGGGGGGGGGGAGGGGGGTGCAACTGCCCCCCTGCCGACTGCCATGGTTTAATATATTTTTATTTATTGTGCAAACTAAAAAATAAATAAAAGTTTTATTCCATTCGTTTTCAAAAGCACCCCGCACTATCAGGTTTTTATAGCCTGGCATCATTGGTGGCATTTTTCATCTATGCAAATTGTTCGTTGAGATTTGAATTTGTTGTTTTCCGTTTTCCCTCCGTTTGTGACATGTCAGCGGTGTGTTAGTTTTGGTGAATTTGTTCGGAATAAATGTTAAATTTAAAAAATGTATATCAAATCGATAGTTTTAGACGGTTTCAAATCCTATGGCCACAGGGTAGAGGTTAATGGATTTGACAGAGAGTTCAACGCCATCACGGGATTGAATGGCACCGGCAAATCGAATATATTGGATTCTATTTGTTTTGTTTTAGGAATAACAAACCTGTCGCATGTGAGTAAATATGTCCTCTTTTGATAAAATTACAAAACAAACTTCTAGGGCGATATATACAGATTTCATTGCTGCTAAAAAAACTGTTTGCATTTTGTGCATTTTGGTTTTGTTTGACTTCGTTGATGTATGTATACCGAAAT
This sequence comes from Limnephilus marmoratus, assembly GCA_917880885.1. Taxonomy (NCBI): domain Eukaryota; kingdom Metazoa; phylum Arthropoda; class Insecta; order Trichoptera; family Limnephilidae; genus Limnephilus; species Limnephilus marmoratus. The sequence goes on along the minus strand of OU862924.1, from coordinate 41,275,875 downwards.
TCACTGAAAGAGTTTTTCTCGGTTTTACCGCTTAAATTATTATACAACCATTATCATGTTATCATAAGTGGTAGAAATTGGTAGAGATTTTAACTTTAGTCTAGTCGTCACATAACTTTATTTATTTTTAGGTTGCAATTGTAAACAAAACATTTTTATTGTAATTTAGGTTAGGGCTACGACCCTTCAAGATCTTGTATACAAAGGCGGTCAAGCGGGTATTACAAAGGCGACGGTCAGTGTGACATTTGACAACAAAAACAAAAGTCAGTGTCCAATAGGATATGAGAACTACGATGAAATCACTATTACGAGACAGGTAAGTGATGAATTTTGCTCAATATCTTTTCTCCGTAGACCAAAATACTGAACTGAATTGAAATTCATATCAAGCGAATGAACATTTCATAATTTGAGAGGGGGTATGGGTACCGCCGCCCCGGGAACCATTTATTGGATAACCAACACCTCTGCCATAGGTCACCAAAAGTGGTTCGCTACATTTGGTGACTTAGTAGGGGTGTCCATCGAGTTAGGTTTGTTCAGGTTTTGGCGGCGGATGTGCTTGCCCACCAGCTGAAATGGAAGAGGCCGGTTTGCAGAAACCTTGTGACCTCTTTAGCTGGTCTTATACCGCAGCGGGAGGAATGGATTCGTACATCCGTCACTCTTGAACACACTGATCCCTAGATTCCTATCCTCATACCCTTTTCCTTCCCAGAATTTCCTCGCCTTCCTTTCCTTAGTCACCTCCACACAGCATCCCCAAAGATGACATAGGCCCTGAGGGAAATTATTTTCCTCATGGCCTCCTGTGTGGCGTTAATGTAAAAAAAATATAAAATCTCGACACAAATTAAATGAAAAAAGGATTTTTCATCGCAGAATTTTCCCAAAACTGCTAAAATATGACAACTAAATTTTTTTGTTATTTTTTGGGCTTTTACAGAATGATTATCTCAAAATGAGTTTGTTAATATAATCTTCTTCTAATATTTTTACGTTACTATAATTTATCTCAGTATACTTTATCCTCTATTTTAACCCCTGTAGTTCAAAACACCATTGCAGCATTATCAACTTCGAAGAGTTTAAACCGTCTCTAAAAATGTCTCATATTATTTGACTTGAATGTTTTCTTTTGCAGGTCGTTATGGGCGGGAAAAATAAATACCTCATTAATGGAATCAATGTGCAGAACAAGCGAGTGGCCGATCTGTTCTGCTCTGTCCAACTCAATGTCAACAATCCCCACTTCCTCATCATGCAGGGACGCATTACCAAAGTCCTCAGCATGAGGCCACCGGAAGTAAGAAAAAGATAATACGCCTTGTAGAATTGTACACAAACTCTAAAAACATCAAAGCTTTATGAAATGGCTTTGAGGCCATAGTAAGGTTGACAAGACAATTAAAAGCACTGCAATTATTTCTACGATAACTAATGGAGCATGCTAATCTTTTTCAGATTTTATCCATGGTGGAAGAAGCTGCGGGAACCAGGATGTATGAAGCCAAGAAGCAGGCTGCCCAAAAAACCATTGAAAAGAAGGATGCCAAGTTAAAAGAATTGAATGATGTAAGTTTTCAGCTCTTTTCTGTCCATTGTTGGTTATGCACGTCCGTTAGTTTATTCCATTTTATAATCATAATTGCATTTTATAATCCCTTTGAAGGTCTTCCTCTGTATCTATGTATATGGTCCAATGGTCGCCAGCTGATTTTTGTCACCATCCACAGAGTAAGTGACAAATCTGTCCATAAATGCGAGGGAAACAAATCAACTTGCGCGGAGCTGAGCGTGTCCCTTTTAGTGATTTACAACTACAGGCAACTTGTATTTTAGTATCACTACTTTAGTCTTCGGAAATGAAATCTGCTTATGAATAAGAAGTCCTTTTGGGTGAAATGCAGATCCCGCCAATGTCAGGGAATTTAATAAAAATGCACTTTTTAGATGAGAAAAGTGTGGAGAAGATGAATAAAAAATAAATTAAGTCTCGCTTGGCAAAATTGAGGGAGATACAAGCGTTCAAAGTATTTAAAATTTCACTTCACGAACTGATATTGACAGTCCGTTTGCCATTTTTCATTGCTTATGTTGGATCTCAGACCTAATACAGAATTAATAGTACGCCAGAATCACAAACCATGTTACTCAAACCTAGCGTAGCCGCTAAACCACTTGAAAACTGGGATGTTTTTCTTGCCTTGACGTGAGTAGGCGTTATAAAGGGGCACTTTTTTTGTATCACAAACCATGTTTAGCGTATTAGGTTATGACAAAATGGCGGGCGGACTGTCAATATCAGCTTGCGAAGTGAAATTTTAAATACTTTGAACGGTTGTATCTCCCTCAATTTTGCCGAGCGCGCCTTAATTTTTGTTTTATTCAGCTTTTCCACACTTTTCTCATCTAGAAAGTGCCTTTTTATTTAATTTCCAGACATTGGCGGGATCTGCATTCCTCCCGTCCTTTTTACAATAGCGTTTGAATTCCTCGCTACGTAATAACCACAACCGTGGATCCCAAATTAGGTGATAAAAGTTTGGCTTGCTACAGCGATTAGTTTGACACTTTTACTAATGTTACCAGGCTTTAGCAAATTTTACACATCGTAATAATTTCATAGGAAATTAATAATAATAATGATAATGTTTATTTCAGGATGTGGGGAGGATAGTGCAATCCCACACATCCCATAAAGTTGTACATATTTACAGAACAGATAAAGTAAAAAAAAGTAAATAGAAAAGAAAAGAAAAAAAAAACAAATAAATAAATAAAAAACATAAGCGATAATAGAAATAAAATAAATAATCAATTATAATGTAGGACGTGTCTGGAGTGAGCTCGGGCCCAGCGCTCGCTCAGGAGTGGCGCTTGGTGCTGGAAGGCTGCGATCACCACTGTGTTATCGGAAGTCATTAGCCGCATCCTGGTTCTAGTGACCCGGTGTCTCATCAGACCGGCGAATCCGTGTAGTCCTAGCTCCGTAAACATTGAAGATGTGCTGGTGTATCTTCTGTATCCAAATTCAATTCTGCAAGCATCATTATATTGCATCCGGAGTCGTTCTATTGAGCTGGTTCGGTAGTGACACCATATTTCACTTGTATACAGGCTAGTGCAAAATGCATTGAACAATGTTAATTTTTGTTTTATTTTGTTATAGATAATAGCGGAAGAGATCGCTCCCAAAATACAAAAGCTACAAGAAGAAAGAACTCAGTTTCAAGAATACCAAAAGGTTTCAAGAGAACTGGAAAACCTTACCCGGCTTTATATAGCATGGAAGTAAGTTTCTCAATAATTCTTTTTATGTGCCACTCCTAAAATCAATATAGGCCTCTAAAGTATCACTAAATTGGGTCACTTATGGTATCAACGTAAGTTACCAATTAAAGTGAGTAGTTAGTAAATAACCTCATTTAATAAATTATTGTTTTATTTTTCATCTTTCAGATATGTAAGCGCTGTAGAGAATACAGCAAATGCAACGAAAAAGGTGGACGATGTTAAAGCTTCAATCAAAATCAAACATAATACAATAGCAAGTAACAAAATGGAAAATGCCGAGATGGATAAGATGATTGCCGAAATGAATAAAAAGTTGGATGAGGTGAGTTTTTATTTAAATTGTTCACAGTGGTTCCCACATATTCAGAAAATAGTTGTACATATTTCAAAATGATCACATTATCAGCATATCATTTCAAGATATTATGTAGTTTCTTTAACAAATTTGACTGTTTATTTTAGAATTGGTTTGATTTTGTTATAATTAGACGTTTAAAGTGATGATAAGCTCTTCGATCTTTATATTATTGAATGCTTCTTTAATGTCTACTAAAGCAGCAATTGTAACGGCATTGGTTGTTTGGGCAACTTGGATCTCCATAACCATTCTTCCCAGATTATCCATGGTTGATAGTTTTCTTCTAAATCCTATTGTAGAACTTATCAAAGAAATTATTTTCTATATATGTCCATACCACTTTAATCGCCTTTTAATTCTAGTGTTGAAAGTTATGGAAACACATGAAATTGGCCTTATAGAGATAATGAGCTTTGGATCCCTTCCGGGCTTAATTTTGGAAACAATTTTTACACGTTTCCATTGCATTGGTAGTTTAACAAGGTAGTTTAACCTGTTGTTTGCCAGGGTAGGCCAGCAAAAAGCACCACCAATTACGACGCGGCATCCATGACACCCAATGACATTTCGTGTCCAGCGATTCTTGACACTGTCCTTCACAAATTTTGTACATAGAAAGGTCAAAATCGTAGATGAAGGAATTTTTCCCGCGCATGCGCAAGAACTGCGCACATTCCCGCGCTCCGGTAAATTATTAATATAAATTATTTGGAGTGACCAGGCGCATTGCGGTTTTCTCTATGGTAAAGGGCGATAATAGAGCAAGCGATTCTGACCGTGTTCTTGATACACTTTCTTTATACATAAGGGTCAAAATCGCATGTAAAATCTCAAACACACCGGTGCACGAACGGCAAATATCGGGTTAATTGGTATAGTAAATTGAATTAAATACTAATTATACGTAATAACTAATTGGCAAGAAGTAGGTTGATTAGTTATCGTAGAGTTAGACATCAGATCTGTGCGGGGAGGTATTTTTGAAACATCGCCCTGCAGACCAAGGCGATTAATAAGGCTTAAGATATCACTAATGAGTTTGTAAAATTAACAAAGCCCTCAAAGGCGGAAAGCCATACAGATTATTTCAATGGACAAGTTAAAAACTCGAATTAGCTTGAAGGTTGACGGTGAATTTATTCGGGCAGCAGAAGGGTTAAGAAAGTTTCATGGTTTTATTAATTTGTTGAATAATGTCTTTTACAGGAAACGGGAGGGGAGCTGCAGGCCATCGAGAAGGACTTGCAGCTGAAGGAAGCGAAGGAGGCGGAAGCGTCGGCACAGAGCAAATCCACCAACGAGGGTCTCAAAACACACCGGAGCAAGCAGAGGCTGCTGCAGACCAGTATCACCGATGACGAGAAGGCTCTGAAGGGCAAACAGGAACAATTAGATACGGTAATAATTTTAGTTTCATGTTTGTATAAACTTATATATAATTTTATTTTAATACCGCACAAAAGGACCCAACCGGGGTAGGGATAGAGATGGGGAGAGGAAGATTGAAAATACCTGGCTAATCAAATCTGGTTACCTAGAATGGTTAAAGCCATTTCAAGCACGTTTAGATTATGAATGGTATCCGTTCACTAGGAGTACTGAGAGTATTTTTTTATCTCTGTGAAATCATTCTTACAGAAAATTTCTAACACCAGCTTACCAACTTGAAGTGTGAACTTAAAGTCAGCCGAACAAAAATGTTATAAAGGTGGTAATGTTGCTATGTATTCATCATCATTATATCTTTTCCATACGTATTATAAGAGTGGAGTGACCAGCTCTTCATGGATGTACGTTCATCTTTCTTGAATGTGGTCTGCTTCAATTTTTATATCGATTTTCCAACCCTTCAATCTTTGCTTCGGGAAGTGGTGGCCTAGGTAATTCTCGGATCCTAACCTAACCTCACTGAATCTATTCATATTATTTTTAGTCCTATTTCAATGTGGTTTTTTTTATCTTTAATGTTTTTGTTACCTTGTACAGATGGAGAGTACTTTTGGAGGTCTCCGGGAAGCCATGACCGAGGATATGGAGGCTCTATCCGCTGTTCAGGAGCGCTTCCAGGCTGTCAGCTCCGGGATGCAGGTCACTGAAGGTGGACAGTCTTCACTGCAAGATCAGCTCATGGGTGAGACAATTTTGTGTAAACGTATTTTCAAAACCCGATCATTATAATAAAAATATGTGTTTAGGAATTCCACTAAGCTGAAGAATACATTCTGCACAGCAGATTTTGCGATAGCCGGCTGCCACCGTCAGGATCAGTGATTCAGATAAGAGACGGATAGTAAATTTATTGATTGATTAATTTAAATTGATTAAAAAGACTCTAGTGACTGAATTGTAATAAATGGGTTACACTTTTTACAGCTTGAAATTGTTTTCTCCTCTGCTGCAGTTGGTTGGTCCTCTGTTACTTATCCTGAATCTGTATCTAAAGTTGAACCATACAGCTTTGTCAACGATCTCAGAAATTTCCCTAAGTTTGTGGGATATGGTTTTGACGGCCAGTTTGCTTTCGCCAACTCAGCAAATTGTACACATCAGTATATAAGGGCAGTTGCTTTAATTCGGCGGTTGTAATGTTTGGTATTATTTACATTCAAACACTATTAGTTCTGTGAGGTGCTTCTCAGTAACTTTAGGGAACGTACCCATACTACGTGACCAATTTTTTGCAATTTTTAACCCCCCCCCCCCCCCCCCCCGGTGACCAAAATCCTAAGCAACCCGCCGCTTAGTATGGGTACATTCCCTTAGTTTCTTGATAACACACTGGTTTATTATGAGTTTACATATTTACAACAATTATGCTACAAGTCACAAGACCTGTCTATACTAGCGGCTAATTGAATCTAAGCGGCAGGCTGGCCAGAACCACTCTCAACGGCCATCGCCTACTCGGTCACTCCTGTCGGCAATCGATAAAAGTACTTTCCCTGCTGGCATCTGTCGGCATCACTTAGAAGCTTTTTCAATGGATTACAGCAGTTTTAGCAGATTAGAGGTGCAGTATGCAATTTATGTCAAAACTCGGTTGGGTCAAGCCCGACTGCTGCAGAATGCGGGTCATAATGTAATTTTGACTTCTTATATTATAAAAAAAATGTAGCTATTAAAGTTCCTCGTTTCTTAGAACTCAAGTGCCAATAAGTTAGCATTTTGTGACATTTTACTCAAGATGGACAAAATGACCTGACATTACCATTGTGGGCACATTACATGTTAGACAAAATGCTCAGTTAATGTCAGCAATCAAAAATACACACTTTGTAGTCTGCTAATACAAGAAGTATTGTGAATGATTAATCTGTGAATTTTATACAGGTAGTTAGGAAGTTATTTATGGTTTTGAATAAAAAATGTTCTTTGACTGTAAGCTTTTAATGATATGTGAAATGTAATGGAATTTTAGGTGAAACATTCGAAAATGCCTTTACTGGTTTCCAAACTGCACTTTTTGCAGACATTCCAGTATGCATTTAACCTCTCATCTGTTGCGAACCCGCCGGCGGGCCCAAAAAAATCTTTGTTTTTTTTTAAATGCGATTTTAACCCTTATGTATAAAGAAACTGTATGAAGGACAAGGTGAGAATCGCTTGCGCCAATATCAATCTAGGACCTAGGTACATTTGATTATTGTAGCTACTCTGAATTATTTTAAAAAATTTCTATGAAATTTGCGGGCATTTTTTCGAAATACCATCCAACATTCAACAGGTGAATAGAATTTAAATATTACAGTTGATTTTTGTGACTAGAAACTTTATACATTTTCCTTACTACCCATACAAAATTTACAAATAAATCATTTTTGCTTGTAATTGGTTCCAGCTGCCAAGCAAATGGCTTCCGAGGCTTCCACCCAAGTCAGCCAGTGTATGATGGAGAAGAAGCACTTTGAGAGCCGACTGAAGGTGATGCAGAAGGATGTGGCCACCACCAGTCTGCAGTACAAGAAGGATCAGGCTAACATATCCTCAATGGAAAAGGATGTCGCTAAGCTGCAGGTTACAAATTTAATCAACAAAAACATTTTGCTTGTTAATCAATTTTCATGTTTAGGTATCTAAAGCTCTGACCATTTATTCTTATTTATTTTCCATTCCTTGAGTGAACCTCAACATGTTTGTACAATTTCCCTGAGAGATGTAATGCTGCATCAAGTCAGTCTCAGAGATTCTTCAACCTTATATTCATAGTAGTTTCGCCTTTTGCCTACTTTACTTTAGATGCATACCTTTCCCTTAGCTGTGTGTAAGTGTTTAGTATACTTGTATTTATCATTAACAAAGTTTGGGTTTACTTCAGATGGAAGCATATTTTTAGCTTTCTCTTCACAATACATTCAGTAAAAATTGTTAGTAAGTTTCTTTATGATCTCTCACACTGCATTCTGTAGCATTATTATTGCATAAATTGCCCCAAAACAATTGATCCAACATTAAAAAAAAAATTCTTCAGTTCGCTGACATTGAAGCCAACCAACCCAACAAAATCCTACAAAATCCTACAAAATCCGCATTGTCAACCCAACAAAATCCACGGTTCCATGCCAACTCAGAATTAAGTCAAACTCATAAATTGCCCCAAAACAATTGATCCAACATTAAAAAAAAAATTCTTTAGTTCGCTGACATTGAAGCCAACCAACCCAACAAAATCCTACAAAATCTGAATTGTCAACCCAACAAAATCCACGGTTCCGTGCCAACTCAGAATTAAGTCAAACTCAACACCTCTTTGAAAAGTAATTAAAAGCTATGAAAAAAATAATTTTAAAATAGCCCATAACCCTAACCTATTTAACCAATTTTTTATATATTTTTTTCATCACACAATGACTTTTCAAAGGAGTTTCTGAGTAGTCCGGTCACCAAATCCACACATCAGCATATCAGGGCCATTGCTTCTTGAATTCGATGCAGTGTCATCAAAAGTATGGCAGCACGTGCTGTGTATCGGATTTTGTTTATTGAACTTTACACTTCTATTCCAGCGAGACCTGTCTTCCATTGGCTATGATGAGGCTCACGTCAATGAACTGTCCGCCAGACGTGCAGAGCTCCTGCCGACCGTGCGCCGCCTCAATGAGCGCACGGACAACCTGTCGGCTCAGCTTCGCAGGTGTAAATTCGAGTTTACGGATCCCACACCGGGGTTTGACCGCAGCAAAGTGAAAGGCACGGTTTGCAGGCTGGTGGACGTGAGAGACAGGGAGTTTTGCACCGCCCTGGAAACTGTGGCTGGGGGAAAGGTAATATTCGCATCATACGAGTCTTACATGGAAAGGAGAATGGAAAGAGGAAGGTTGGGGAGTACCTAAGTAATTGGCGTGCTTTTACCAGGACCATACAAAGTTTCTTACACTGACTGGTGGAAAGTTTGAAAGAAGAATGAAAACATGAATTTTCAAAATTTTATATTCACTGGGCTAGACTGTGAACCGGTGAATTCTAGATCCAGAAGTTTTAACTGCTCTGTCACAGAGTTCATCCATTGGCATTCCAAAGGTGTGGCATCATTACTATACTGCCGTCGCAAGCAAAAAACACAGTTTCTTCCTTAGAAGATTTTGTGTTTTTACTTACCATGGCAGCAAAGGCGTTTTTAGACATACGTATTACATTAGTTATAAGAAATAAGCTGTATTCAATTTTATAAATTTACATAATTACAAAATCTTATTAATTTGGCCTGAGATGAGATAATAAAGAAATCATAAAAAGGAAGAACCATTCTGCTGATAGCTCTGCTGTAATCTCTCTCTCTCTCTCATTAATGTCACATGCAATAGAAAATATTAAAAGGAGCTCTCAGCGGTAGGATAATATATGGATCATGACGAAGGACAATGAAGGAACGATGTTAGCGGCCATTTAAAAGAAGGGTGTTAACTGCAAGTGCGTAGGTGTTGCAGGAGGTTAAATTTTTGTCAATGATCACCTTACCAGAAAAAACAAATTCATAAAGGATCACATAATGTGTCAGTTAATCGGCATCAAATCATGCTTGTCAATGGTTTCGAATCTTGCTTAACGGAAATCGGTATCCTGGGGGGGTTCCAGGGATCGCATCTCGGACCATTCTTATTTAATATTTACATAAAAGACATTTATGTATGCTTTCAAAATAGTTACTTAGTGTTATAAGCGGATGACATGAAAATTTTGAAACCTATACAATCTTTATCCGATTGTATGGAATTACAAAGCGATCTTGATTGTTTGTGCGCAAACTGTGAATCAAACTTATTTTCCTTAAAAAAGTCTCATTTGATTATGTTTAACAGAAAAAAATTAATTTGGTATACATAAAAGATACTTTTTCCCATTCCAGCTCTACAACGTGATAGTGGACACAGACATCACCAGCAAGATGATATTACAGCGAGGTCAGCTGCAGCAGAGAACCACCATCATCCCACTCAACAAGATCCACGGGAGAGTTATAGATAATCAGACACTCAAAATCGCACAGGATCTTGTAAGGTTTACTTTATTTACACCATCAAAATTAGCATTAGTTTAGACTTGTACAGGCTGATGACCGATAATATAATTTTTTTTTCAATTTTTTAATCAAGGTGGGCCCTGACAACGTGATGTCAGCCATCTCCCTGATAGAATTTGATCCCGAGCTGCGTCCGGCCATGGAGTGGGTGTTTGGCGACTCGTTTGTGTGCCGCGACCTGGATGTGGCACGCAAGGTCACCTACCACCCGCGCATCATGCGGCGCTGCATCACGCTCGATGGGGACGTGGTGGACCCGGCCGGCACCATGTCTGGAGGTGCAGCCATTAGGGTGAGTCACTGGACAGTATGAAGTAGTTAGTCATGGATGTGTGCACAAGAATCTATGTGCAAAACAATATAAATATTTATTATTCGAGTTCTGTGAAACAACTGGCCAATTATGAAAAAATAACAGAACGTGAATAGAATTTTCACTTGAAACTTGAAATTTGATGAATTGTTCAAATTTCAAAGTAAACATTCAAGTTCTGTGAAAGTCCTATTCAAGTGATTTTATTTATTTATTTGTTAATTTTCCCATCAGGGCTTTTAACTGCGATATTACATTTTGATGGGCTTTTAACTGTGATGTTACTATCCAAGTACTGTGAAACAATTGGCCCACGGTGAAATAGTAACAGAACTTGAATAGAACCTGAATTTTAATTTTGAAATTTGATGAATTTTTCAATTTCTGTGAAAAAAAAACATTTTTAGTATTTAACTTTTTGTACAGGGAGGATCAATCTTGGTGCAATTGGAGGAGCTCAAGAGGCTAGAAAGAGAGATGGAAGAGTCACAAAATCAACTCAATGCTATTGAATCTGAAGTCAGAGCCGCCAACCAAATGTATGAAAGGTTCATGGGTTTGAAGCAAAGATATGAAATGAAGAGCGTTGAATTAAATGCCGTCAAACAACGTTTGCAGACCACCGCAACACATCAACTTCACAATGAAGTGGAAGAACTAAACGCTAAAGTCAGGGAGTTAGACGAAAAAATAGAAGAAAGTAAAAGAACACAAATTGAATCTGATAAAAAGGCCAAAGACATGGAGACTCAGATGAGAGATTTGAGGGGACACAGAGAGCGCGAGATGAAGGCCGTAGACGAAGAATTGAAGAAGATGAAGAAGCAGTCTGAGACAAGTAGGAAGTTGTGGAAGCAGCGGGAACAGGATTTTGAGACTCTGAAGTTGGAAGTCAGCGAATTGCAGAAGAGTGTGGAGACGGGGAAGGAGCAGCTGGCTGCCGGGGAGGTTCTGCTGGCACAGCTGGTTGAGCAGGCTAAAGCCAGGGATGTAGAGTTGAATAGCATAAAGGTTTGCAGCTTTTCATAAACAATCTTGAACATAGTTTGACATAATTACAAAACATTTTTAATCATTGTGATTGTCATCTTATAGCACACTATGTGCTTCTGTTTCTGCCAGAACAAAATCGATTCACAAATGCGTGTAATATTTTTATGCATGTATTCTCTCATTAATTTAATTTTTATTTGCAGGATATCGTTCGAGCTGCACAAGCACTAGTGAAGAGCAAAAAGTCCGAGATAGCGTCACAGAATAAAGAAATAAAAAAGACATTGCAGAAGAAAGAACAGCTGATGTCGACTAATGCAGAAATAGAGCTGGAAATTAAAGAATTTGAACACCAAGTTACCAAACTGGCAGCCGAGGCCAAGGCCTGTGCTTCAAAAGTATGTACCATTTCTTTGTTTTTTTTTTTTACTAATAATTGCCTATTCATTTACCTTTACCAGATAATCAGTATTTTGTTTAAGCTAATCCCTCTCCATGCTGGTCACATTATTGGGTCACTTTCCGGGAGACATGATAATTTTCCTACAATTAGACTCAATCGGGGTGTATTTTATTGTTCATTGGAGATTAGCAGTGATACATTCTCGTGTATTGCTAGAATTAGATACTTATTGTGGCAATCCATTGCTATTTTGGGATTCATTTTACAATGAATGATAAAAAAATATTAGGCTCAGGCTGAGTTGTTTGAACCCACCCCCACATTTGACACCCTTGCGAATCAACAATCATCCATTTAAAAATATTGACTTTTATAAAATTACATTCAGCTGTCATAAAGGTCTTCAAAACCTGACAAAAGACTAACACAGGACATTTAGTTTAAAATCTCTAAGAATTATATCAAATGTTTTACTGTTTTCCGTCAGATTGAGGCGCTGAAAGAGAACCACGAGTGGATAGTCCAGGAGAAAGAGTACTTCGGTGAGCCTGGTGGGCTGTATGACTTCAAAGAGCGGGACCCCAAGGCGGCAGGGCAGAAGGCGGCCAAGCTGCAGGAGCGTAAGGAAAAGCTCTCCAGGAACGTCAATGCCCGGGCACACTCCCTGCTAGGCAAGGAGGAGGAACAGGTCAGTGGGATCAACTGCACCTATTCCTAGGGATTCCTCGTTTCGACAAGTTCCTGTTCTGGGCTGATTCGATAGGCTCGGTCCATTACAGTCCATCTTTTTTGCACAGTCTCTGGAGTTGCTTTCCCCAACTTTGACCAACTGAACGTCTTCCTTCTGGAATTGTTGCCGGTATTTTATGCAGAAGGTAGTCCTCTGGCTTTCTGAGTACATATCTGAGCCACTTTACCTGCAACTTTTCCGTAAAGACTAGCAAAGGCTCGATGCTAATCCGATCTGATTTTATTACAGGAGCAGGAGCCCCTCTTAAAAATCTCATTAAAACTGTAAGATTTCATATTTCGTATTAAAATTGTGAACTTCATAAATATTTTTTTTCTCAGTATGCCGAGGTCATGAAGAAAAAGAAGATCGTTGAGAACGACCGCGCCAAACTCGTGCAGGTGATGCGCGAACTGGACGAGAAGAAGAAGATAGCCCTGGTGAACGCGTGCCAGCAGGTCAACAAGGACTTTGGCTCCATCTTCAGCACATTGTTGTACGGAGCCGAGGCCAAGTTGACACCTCCTCAGGGGCAGACTGTGCTCGATGGCTTGGAGGTACAGAGCTTATTTCTCTCAGTATGTCTAGGTCACGAATAAGAAGAAAATCATTGAGAATAACCCCACCATGCTCGTGTAGCTGATATTGACTCTCCACTAACCTTAAATTACCAGTGGAGTCTCTGACTGAGGTGGTTCTTTACAAAACTGGAATGCGTAACTTTGGTTTTATAACAATTCCTTTTAAATACATGTATGTAACAATGAAGACAAATCCTTAAATGAACATATTACAAATGTGGAAAGAATGCAAAGTTGTTGTGAGCAAAATTAAGAAAGGGAAGCTTTGGTGTTTTGGACATGTAGAGTGGATAAACAGCAAAAGGAGCACCATTAGCGGCAATGGGTGTTAAACCATGTCTGGGCATATTTCAAATGTGGAGATCTGAATAGAATTTATTTAACAACAACGGTAAAATTTCAACAGTAAATTATTTAACATTTGATAAAACTGCCCACTGGAGCAATTATGGTTGAAAAATGGACCACTTTTATTTTTCAGCGATTGAGAGCGGTTCAAAATTGGACTACATTTTCCTACCATTCGTAAAACATTTATTGTGATTATTTAAAACATTTCCCCCGCCAGCCATTTATTTTAAAACGAAGCTATTGAAATGCTTTATCTATTATGACCATAGATGCCGCAAACAGAACTTCGTAGTCTATTTTAGAACGGCGGAACCGCTCGTGCGGTGATCTTCTCGCGTATGTGACGCATGTTTGGGGGCGATGCCTGGAACGTTTCGGTGAGACCCAAACGGTTGCACTGGACATCTCCAAGGCCTTTGACCGGGTTTGGCACCGAGGACTTGTCAACAAACTGCATTCTTACGGACTTCCCGCATCCTTGTGTACGTGGATTGCCGACTTCTTGAGGGAGAGGTCGATTCAGACGGTAGTCGATGGTTTCACCTCTTCCTCACACTCGATAAATGCTGGCGTCCCGCAGGGTTCGGTTCTGTCTCCGACTTTGTTTTTGTTGCACATCAACGACCTTTTGTCATGTGCACCAATTCATTGTTACGCGGATGACAGTACAGTTCATGATAGCTTTTTGTTTGACAAGCCCCCAAAGGGCTCACAAACTCCAACAGCTCGTAAGGCTTTGAAGCAAAGAATGGACGGTTACCTCGAGAGTGTTTTCTCTTGGGGTAAAAATAATCTCGTTGAATTTAATGTTTCAAAGACCCAATCTTGTCTGATTACGTCTAAAAGGGATCGAAATGAAAATCTAGTCTCTTTCAACGGAAGCAATCTTCCGAACAGGCCCTCCATTGATATGCTTGGTGTAACCCTAAGTGACCAGCTCAGGTATGGGGCTCCATCGAAGCCAGAGTAAAGTTAGCCTCCCAAAAACTGGGCGTACTGTACAGGGCCCGCAGATACTTTAATAGTACACAACTGCTAACCCTGTACAAATCGCAAGTGCGCCCCACGGTTGAATTTGGCAGCCACCTCTGGTCTGGAGCTCCAAAATACCTGAAAAATACCCTCGACTCTGTGCAGAAACGGGCGGTCCGTTTGATAGATTCTCCCATCTTAACAGACGGATTGCAATCTTTAGAGCACAGGCGTCGGGTGGGAATGCTATCCTTGTTCTACCGGTATTACAATGGAAGATGCTCCGAGGAACTAGCATCATTGATCCCTTCGGCACCGGTGCATAGTCGGGAAACACGCCAAACGCGTGCCCAACATTTGTACACAGTTGACATATGTCACATGAGAACGGGTCGTTTCTTCGACTCGTTCTTGTGTTCAACAGCTCGGCTGTGGAATGATTTGCCGGCCTCTGTGTTTCCTCCTTCCTACAACATGGGTCTCTTCAAGACCAATGTTCATTCCTTCCTCTCCTCAAAAAGACCCTCCACACAGCATCCCAGATGACATAGACCCTGAGGGAAATTATTTTCCTCAGGGCCTCCTGTGTGGAGTTAATGTAAAAAAAAAAAAAAACAATGTTAAAAATAAATTTAAAAAATATTTTTTTCATCTAGAATTTTGGATCAGCTGTTTACGGTTAAAATGAAGTTTTATTTCCATAGATATGCACCTTTCATTATCAAATATACCACAGACAATATACAGAATTCGAAAATATTCTATGTTAACTAAGTATATAAGAATAAGTACCCCTCACGACAGTTTCAAAGTAACAACTCGCAGGAATCTTTAAGATTTTTTTAACATTTTTTTTTATAAATCCTACAAAAAATATGAGATAAACAGTAAAATACAGGTTAATTCATTGGCTACACAGCACTATAATAAATTTTTAAGTTTCCTGTTAAAATTCGAAGGTGTGTTTTTTTAATGTTGACGAAAATTTTTAAAATGATCTTCTGGGAAATCACGAGCAATCCAGGCAAATTTATTTATTTCGTGTGATGGCTCCAGTAGTTATTGGTTAGTTATATTTAATGTTAACATTAAATTTCAGGTAAAAGTGGCCTTTAACGGTGTGTGGAAAGACGGGTTGGGAGAGCTATCGGGCGGACAGCGCTCGCTGGTGGCTCTGTCTCTGATCCTGGCCATGTTGAAGTTCCGGCCTGCACCGCTCTACATCCTCGACGAGGTGGACGCTGCACTGGATCTGAGCCACACGCAAAACATCGGCGCCATGCTCTCCAAACACTTCAAAGCGTCTCAGGTAAAACACATATTTAGTCAAGAATGTAATAAAGTAAATTTTATAATATACAAATGTATCACCGAATGGCCAGGCAAAACAGTACAATTTTAATGATCTTTGTAATGTAAGGTAACCATAAGCGATAGTAATCAATAAAATAATAATTCGCTGTAAAGTTTAGTACTTTTGGTATTCTTGGTTCAGCCTTAAAAATGAGAAAAAACTCATCCCGTAATAATTCATTTTAATCAGTTACGATCTTTGTGGCTGTTCATGGCTCCATATGACAAAGTAAATAGCAGATATTCATTGAAGAAGAAGATTACACCATTATCTTTTTTATTTTTCTGTGTCTTGTTCTCTTTCATATTTCCGTTTGGATTGATTTATTCTGCCATAGGTCACCCCAAGTGGTTCGCTACGTTTGGTGATTTAGCAGGGGTGCCCGGGTTCATGGGGTGAGGTTTGTCTAGGTCTTGGAGGCGGATGACCAAGACACATTGAACCCTGGATTCCTACCCATTCCTTTAACCCTTTTCCTTCCCAGAACTCTCCTCTCCTTCCTTTCCTTAAAAAAACCCTCCACACAGCATCCCCAAAGATGACATAGGCCCTGAGGGAAATTATTTTCCTCAGGGCCTCTTGTGTGGAGCTCATGTAAAAAAAAAAATTTCAATGCTATATCACATTGATGGGAATAATCTCCTTTTTTGATTTGTAACGACGCTTACCAATATTATTTTAGTCACATAGTTATCTGTTTTCTTAAAATGTTATTTTGTATAGTTATCTTTTTTTCTCAAACTGTATTTGTAAAAATGTATCTGTAAATTGTATTTTTTTTTTAAATATTTTCTTACTATATTCAAAAACAAACAAAACAAAAAAGAAGAGAGAAATTAAAAAAAAAGAAATTAAACTTATAAAAAAGCAAATATTCTGTTAAATTTCTGTTGAACAAATTTGAGTTGTGATTTATCCAATGATTTCATCCACTTAACTGACGGCATACTGATTATTGCTTTTAAGTTTCCAAATAGCTTATTAAAATTGTGGTTCCACGACAAATCAACAAAGTGACTTTTCAACATCCCTTTGAAAAGTCAAGTAACAAAAAATAAATAATATATCCTAACTTAAGGTTTCCACGCAGTTTCGGTTACAATTTGGTAGGCGGGAACCAACACCTCTGCCGTAGATCATCCTAAGTGGTTTGCTAGGTTTGGTGACTTACCAGATTCCCGGGTTAGGTTTGTCCAGGTCTTGGTGGCAGGCTGCATCGGGAGAGACTGGTTGAGGGAAACCATTTGGCCACTTCAGCAGGGCTTTTGAACTTTGACTTCAAAACCTTGCACCGCAGTGGAAGAGATGGATATCCGTCACTCCTGGACCCACTGACCCCTAGATTCCTAACCACCTTATCCTTCCTGGAACTTCCTCACCTTCCTTTCCTTTAAAAGACCCTCCACACAACATTCTTAAAAATGACATAAGCCCTGAGGGAAATTATTTTCCCCAGAGCCTCCTGTGCGGAGCTATTGTAAAAAAATGGAGGGTTGAAAATAACTTAGTAATGAAATAAAATAGCCTGTGTATTTTGTTTGTACGAATTTATTGAATTTGAAAATTCAACATTTTTCCAACAACTGTTAATTTTAATATTTTTGTGATTTGTTTCAGTTCATCATAGTATCCCTGAAAGACGGTATGTTCAACAACGCCAACGTCTTGTTTCGTACAAAGTTTGTAGACGGCATGTCGGCTGTACAGAGATCCGTTCAAACCAGAAAATAAATAGTTACTATTGTAAAATGTAAGTTAATTAAGAAAATATTCAGATACATACATATATTATTAACATATTTTAGAATAATTTATGACCATTGATGCTGTGTAATAAATGTTTATTTTGTATAAATATTGTATTTTGAAATTTTTCACACCACATTTGTTGAAACACTTTTATATTCTACAGGAAGAAAGGGAATAAAATAATATTATTATTGTGATGTCATTTTGACTTTGTTCAAGCGATGCTCAAATATAATGTTTCTCTGTTCTCTTTCCATCACATATCACAGTGTTCGTAAACTACTACAGTTTTCTGTTATTTTGTATTAATATAATATGTATAAATTATATTTCTTATGTAAAAATAGATAGTTTTTTTTATAATACATTTTTTTTTACTAAAATACACAAATATATCTTTTATGAATACAAATGAGAAAATTAGTTTTTGCTAATATATGATCTTCCATCATTAAAAAGAAAGAGGGAAATTAGAATATTCTGAAAATAAATGAGAGCCAAACTTCTTAAAATTGACTAATTGGTATATGAAAGTTCCAGCATTTTACTGCCTATAGTCTACACTACCAATGACTAAATAAAATACTCGAGAGATCTTGGCATACCAATGAAACATTCTGTCCAAACTGTTTTACAAAAATGACCAAACCAAGTATGACACGCCCTAGTCAAAGAAAGAATAAAACATTTAGAGATATTGAATTCAATCTGATTCTGTTTGCTCCCGTCAACAATTCTATCAATGTGTGATTGGAGGCGAATGCAGTCCTCTAAAGTTTGTATTTCCAAGAAAGATTTAGGTCATCAGTGAAAAGAAGTGACCTGGAATGCAGAATAATTTCCTTTATATCAGTAATAAAAATGGAAAAGAGGAGCGGTCTTAAATTAGAACCCTGAGGAACTCCCGAAAGCACAAGAAATAATTTTCTTTCCATGTGAAAAAGATTGTTTTCTTCCAGCAAAATAGCTGGCAAAGAATATTAGAAACCGGAAAGAAAAAACTTTCATTGACAACTTATTTAACCTGTCATTTGCCGTGAGCCAGCCGCGGGCTCGGATAATTTTTTTGCTTTTTTTTTGTGTTTTTAACCCTTATGTATAAAGAAATTGTCTAGGTAAGGCCACACTGCGGCCAACTTCCAACTTCTAACGTTTGGACAATTGTGTGGAGGGGTAGTTGGAAGTTCGAGTTGGAAGATTGGAATTCGAGTTGGCCCTGGATCGCATCCGAGGTGATCGGCGATGGCTGGTTCGTGCGAGTTGGCCCAACACATCAATCAGCGCAATATTATTACGGGAGAGTGGTATGAATGTTGTTCGAAATTATTATTTTTTAGCTTTATGAATCGAAAACAATATAATGGAAACCGAATCATCGCTTGCACAATTGTAGGCAACTGATAAGATACAGCGCCGAATCAGCTGTTCGATGTCTGCCATTTTCCAATTCGGAGTTTGGAATTGGAGGATTCATTTATTTATTTGCAAACTCCTTTGAATTGTGTTTTTTCATGTTGGGTATGTATATTCAGATTTGTGTGGAAATAATAAAATCAGTTTATATTTGTATGATTAAATTTTTTGACAATTATTTCTAAAATGGGAGATTTTTTAATCTTTTTTTTTAGTTATCTATTTTGGAAAAACCTCTTACGATATCATCATGAATAATAAGATATATCATCTGGTAAACAGAAAACAATCACAAAAAAAAACAATTTTTATATGGATATTTGACCAGAAAGCAACAAGGTAATTTCCGCGCGGTTTTTCAAAATACCACCCGACATTCAACAGGTTAATAAGTCGTCGTGGTTTACGGTATCAAAGGCCTTTGAGAAATCATTGTATGAGCAATCTACTTAATAGCTTTTATCTAAAGATTTGGAAACACAATCTGTGAATATTATTATATGTTTGGATCAGAATGTCAAGCCCTTTTCTTAGGTATTTTGTTTCACCATTGATGCATATTAACAAGGAAAGCAAGGAACCATTTGAGAAAATGGAATTTGTTTTAAACCCATATACAATATCTTTCAAAATAATATGTACACTTGAATGAATATTTTATTCAGTACTCACTCACCGCACCCCAACCAAAAAAGTTGTAGGTGTCCGAAATTATAGCCTACTTTGCAATAGAACTCCATAAACAGAAGTTAGTCAGTGTTGGAATCTCTAGTGATGTTTATGTTTAAAAAATGTATATGTATAGTTTGGCAAGAAAGTGTAGAAATTAAATAAATTGGAACTAAACGTTTTCATTACTATGGCAGCACCGAATTATATGACGTTTCCTATGGCTGTCATGTTATCACATGTTACGGTTGATTTATTGTCTTAAATCTTAGTAGCTGATTTGATAATATTTTTATTCATTGTTTGCCTGAATTTAATTAAAATGAATAAACCATTACATAGTGATGCAAGAGGGGTTATATTCTGCGTTTTTCAACGCTGCCTAGCCGAGTGTCACGTGAAGAAGATTCTGTCTGATTTAGAAGATGTTAACAAACGAACTGCAGAAATGACTGGTACGTAGTATAGTTTGTTTAATAAATTTCATTAGTATTACAAGATTTATGCCAATTTTCGAGCGATAATAACCATTACAATCTGATTTGAGGTTATGTTAAAAAAATCGAATTTGACATTTCGATTTGACAGTTAATATGGGGTCACAGAAAAAAGGGAATAACTCAATAAAAAAAAATAATATGCAACTTCTTTAAACTCGTAGAAAAGTAACTTTTTTCTCGTTTTCTCTTTTTTCTTTCTAAGTGAATATTATCTAGTGTGTGTTTTTAAAGCTAACTTCTATAATAATAATTTTAATGATGTTTTTCACACACAGGTAAATCTGAAACAACGGTAAGACGAATCGTCAAGGAAGGGGGAAAAGGCAGATGGAAAATTTGAAACACCGGGAAAACGGAAAATGGGCATAATAATAATAATATGTAATAGCAAAGTGCTGATGATTGGATTAGAAAAATTGTTGCAAACACGTGATGAAAATTGAGGCAGAATATTATGCACGAGGCAGTACTATAATATATGATGATATCGATGAACTGCGTTTAGATGAAGATGAAGATACGGAAGAAGAAGAATCACACGAGGACAAAGACAATAATTACATGTCGGGTGTTGAATTAATAAACTTAAATTTTTAAGTACCTACGTTTTTATATCGAAATAAACGCCCACTTAAAACTTGTTTTGTTTTATTTTGCTTCTATTAAATTACAGTTTTTTGTGCAAATTTTTTGAAAATACAAATACGCTATGAAATATGCATTTTGCCAGAAGTTTTTTTTAAAACATACATTCTTTGTCTTATGAGCCATCTTGGTGTTGCCATTTAAAACTAGAAAACGATCGCAGCGCCATCATTTATTTTTTACACTTAATTGCCAAACTGTACATTGGTCACTTCGCTACAAATCATAACAAAAAAAAGAACGATTTGCGCATCTCAAATGCCAAAGTGTAAGTATCCTTTTCATAAAATATTCTTCCATCCAACAGAGATAAGAATATTTCCCATCTTGTATCACATTTACACATATCATCGCAAGAAAGCAATACTGCTGTAAAGCTGAAGTCACACAAGGTTCACTCGGATGAAGGTTTACTCGATGAAATGTTCCATTCTCGTTCACCGAGTGTTCACACGGTTCCTTCGAAGGAAGAGTTCACTCGACATTCTTGCTACAAAGTCGTCGAGAGTAGTCGCGGCCGCATTGGAATTCGTCCGGCGCTGACGGCTAAGTTCGGGAATATTTACGATTTCAATTGACATTTCCGATAACGTCGAACTAAATTACGAGAAATTGGCGATTCTTGTAAACAGTAAATAAATTTCAGCACCATAAAATGAACATATGGTTAAATAATAACCTGAAAACTGATATCTACCAGTATTTTTGCACCATGAAAATATTTTTATTCCAAAATAGGCCTCGGCTTGCAAAAAAATCCATATAAATGGAATATTTATTAACGTATTCAAAAACTAAAAACTGTTTTGGAAAGGTGATGAAATATGCTTTCAAAATTTATTATTAGAAATAACCACGTAATTTTTTAAATAGAATAATTTTTAATGTAAACTTTTAAAAGTTTAAAAAATGGCTCTACTTGCTTTTATTCTAACTAAAATTACTGGTTAACAAAAGAAATATAAAAACACACACTTATTTTGTTAGAAAAATAAATTATAAACGTTTCTGTCACCTCACTTTTTTGTCGTTTCATATAAAAATAATTCAAAAAAAATTCACAATGTTTCATAATTTCTTTTTCAAATTCGATCAGAAACTTTGGTTCCATAGAAGTGTACATTCGTATTCTTTTGTGGTTAATTGTTATATTGGATATATAGAACATTATTTTCTCTTTCCAATACCGTTTAGATCATATTTTTCACTATGATAGTAAGGGAGAAACAACGATTTCTATGAGACGTGTAGGAGTTATTTCGAAAAGCGAACCAAATGGAGCATTTTGACGTTTAAGCCGCTCCGGCTACTCGTCCTCACGACAGAACATTTCGGCCGACTGATTTGCGAGTGAAAGACTGTTCACTTGAGTGTTCACACACATCATTCGCGTCACGTGATGTTAAATTCCGTTTGCGAGTGAACAGTGCCGAAGGAAGCATTCCAACATTGTTGGAATGCTTCATTCGGAACTGTCTCTATTCACTTTCGTGTTCACACGGTTCATTTCGAGGGAAAGAGGCGGAATGAAATCACGAAATGAACGATAAATGAATGGTGTGAATGGGCTATAACCGCAACTAACTTACCTACGAAAATGCTTTATAAACACCATTTTGCAGGGTGTTTTTTCTGAGTCGATTTATCTGGGTCCCGTGACTACGACGATAAGTAAGAACTATATGGCGTTGGAAAAACTAGCCGTTTTGTCAACAATACGTTTTTTAACTGATATACACATCTCAAAATCCTCAAAGTATTTTCGTAGGTAGTGGCGGTTAGAGCAGTATTGTTTTCTTGCGGCGATATATTTATATTTTATAGTCAATCCACGAAGCTCCGGCGCTCCTAGGTTTGACTAGTCAATCCTCAGGTCTGACTTGAAGAAGTTAGCCCGAAGGCTTTGGTCAAACCTAGGATAAACCAGTCATTCCGCGAAGAGACTGCATATCGACCTTTGACTATGACATATACATATAGTTGGGCCCTTGCAAAGAGATTGGTGTACAATATTCATATAAAAATATTTGACAGCAATGACTTTCCAACTGGCCTAATAGGTAGAAGTACCCTTCCTGCTCAAAGTGTGTTAATTATCTACAAAGGATTGAGAATGCTGGTATTTCAATTTCATTAATTGAGCCGGGTTTAATTATTTAGGAAAATAGTCATTTTCTCATACTGATTAAAGCATCCTAAAATTTAATAATTTTATCTTACTCATTTCAATTTATCTACAGCTTCCTATTTGGCACTAATAATTTTCTCTATACATTTTTATATAAATCTTTTAACTCTACATTCATCTTTTTAAAATTTAGATTCGGACACATATTCCTACACAATATTTTAAATCTGCAAAGATCCATTACATTTTAATTAGCTCCCAGTTCACAATTGAAATATACACATTGTTACATACGAATCTACAGATTAAAATAATTTACAAAAATAACATTTACAATACAAAAGTGAAACTTACACATAATAAATACATTTCCATCACATTTTATAAATAATCCCTAATATGACAATTCTAATTTCTTCAATTGCACTACGCCTAATCCTAAAATGTAATTTAACACTTCGTACATATAAATGACATTGTGAAAATACTAAAATATTGCTAAATATGCTCAAATTATATGCATTATGATGAAAAAGCTTAATTCATATTTGTATTTCTAAACAAGAAAAAATACTTTAATGTGTGTACATTAAAAAAATAAAGATTTGTCTGGGTATTGTGATTGTCACACACATTCATTTACCCGAGTAGCTTGGTTTTCTTTGCCCAAATTCACACAAAGACAAAGACGGAAAATGCCTGATGAGGCTTTTATCCATCAAAATGGAACATGTATCAATATGTGGTGTATTTATATATTACAAAAAAAATTGTAGGTACGAAATTAATAAAATATCTCGTTAATCACAAAACCTTTCCCAAATAAAGGCCAACATTATGCGTTCATGGAAAGCAATCGAAGAATTTCAGCTTTTTGTGTTTATCTGCTTATGTACTATAAGTTATATTATGAACTTTTATGTTAGGTGGTTGGTTGGACCGGTGGGTGAAGATCTACTTTCAATGGGTGGCTTTTTGACAAAGAGTTATGCTGAGGACGAGTTGTTTCACAGAATTTATAAAATTCATCAAATTTAATTCATTGAATTTAAGTTCTGTGAAAGTCCTATTCAAGTTCGGTTATTGTCCGGTTATTCGGTTCGAGTACTGTGAAATGACCTTTCATGATGAAATAATAACAGAACTTGATTTGAAACCTGATGAATTGTTCAAATTCTGTGAAACAACCCGTCCTTGATATTAGAGATGAGTAGATTCCGAGTTTTGCCGGAAGCCTCCGAGGAGTGGTGAACTCGAGTTCTAGGAGTGTTCCAGGTTCCGAGTTCTTTGTACGAATTGGGTACTAGGAGCCGTGGCGGGTGCCGAGACTTATGGTTCTGGCCCCGAGCTCAGATCTTGACCCATAAGTGAACTCGGACCTGCATGTGAACTGGAACCCGCAGTTGAACTCATGCGGGTGCCGGGAAGCGACACTGCCAAGCGCTGGGTAGAGGTATTGGGGTCGAGTTCTCTGGGAGTGGTTTATTTGAAAAGGAGCGGGAGTGGAATCTACTTTCCGCAAAGGATTCGAGTTCAAGAACCCATTCCGGCTGAACCTACGCATCGCTAGTCCTTAGTCAGATAAAGTCAATACTATAAATCATAGGGTTCACACACTGATGGGATAAACCGTTGTTGAGAATGATGTGTGTTCGAAGTAGGGTCAATTTTATCTTTCTTCGGGTGAAATTAATAAAATTTTTTCACATATCGAAACTCTTTTCTGAACTGATAATCAATTTCATTGACATGTCTGGGGCCTAGGAGTCAAAAGGTCTTATGTAAATTAGAAGCATCAGTTTACGCATATCTCTTCAACGGGTTCACAGCTTCTTGAAAATATTAAGTATATTATTATATCAATTTCAATTGAGAAAAAAATGCTTAAATAATAAGCTCCCATACTTATGGAGCCAGCACTGTGATTGAATTTAAACTTCACAATTGTCTATTGAAATCCCATGGACATAATTGGTGACAACATTTTAAAATTGTATCGCTCTTTAAAGGTTGCTAATTAAATATCAGAAGTCTTGTTCAAGACGACTGCGGGGAAGATGAGTGGGAAGGGTGCCACGTCGGTGGGCTCGGCGGGGCAGTGGATGGGTGTGGGGGGCCGAGGGTCTGGCTCCGAGCAGCCGATGAGCCAGTGGGTCAGCATCCGACCCTTGCCCTTGAGTTCTACGTCTCCTCGGAGGTCCATCTTGAAGGTGCCGAAACGGCTGAGAATCTGCTTGGTCGCGTCGCTCATGTGGATCATGAGAGCTGGAAGATGATAAACAATTTAAAGAATTACTGATTTATTTCGGAGAATTAATTCAGAATGATGCAGACGTTCCTCATGAGTAGGATTTGCAATCCCGCATTCTGCAATCCTGCGGGATTTCAATAAACATCCTGCGGGATGTCTAAATTCTATCCTGCAAACCCGTGGGATTTGAAAAAAGTGGGGGGTTGACAAACCTTACTCATGATGACATGGAATTGATGAAAATTATAAATTTATTTTTTTATGTGATTGTGTACAAGTGGACATGGAGAAAGTACAAGTTTCTAATTGAAGCATTGCTTGAAAGGGCTGTAGTTGTGTGTGGTGACCAGGGTATCGAGCATGGTAGATCGATATAGATTTTATCGAAAATGTCGGTAACTTGTCATCGCTCCAGAGCATGACTGCAGGCCACTAACGAACAAACAACAGTTCACATCAAATAAATTAGGAACTCTTAATCGTTGTGAACTGTTGTTTGTTCGTTCGTTGTCGGGAGCGATGACAAGTTACCGACATTTTCGATAAAACCGTTGTCGATCGACCATGCTAGATACCCTGATGTACTTCCTGACCTTCATTTTCCACATCTCCTTCACATCCCCGATCCATTCGGCCTCACATTCTGCGATCAATGATGCCATAGTCCCACTGGCTCCAAACAGTCTTTTTTTTTAAGCATTGTAAGGTATTCACATAATTTTTTTTTACATTATCACGGTAACCCGGTTTTGTGTGTATATTAGGGCTGTTATATGGGCGTCAGTTCGCCGCGAGTCATTTACAAACTGCGATTTTTGGTAACGGTAACGTGTTAGGCTTACATACTCAAAGATGAGTATGCGGTTTTACAGATGACATGAGTATCATCGTATGGCATCTTTGGTTTGGAAAAAGGCCCCGAGTAGATGCCTAACTAGATCTGGTGCAGGTTGCTTGAGCTGGTACTTACGCATTCCGGCTGACTCCATCCTGGAAGCCGTGTTGACTGTATCCCCGAACAGGCAGAAGTGCGGCATCTTGACCCCCACCACCCCGGCGCAAACGGGTCCCGAGTGGATGCCTATCCTGATCTTCAGCTGGTACTCGGGCCGGTGGCGCACTGTGAAGCACTTGACCGCATCCAGCACGGCCAGCGCCATGAGGCAGATCTCCCTGGCATGGTTGTCGCCGTTTCGTTCCGGCAGGCCTGACACCACCATATATGCATCGCCTATTGTTTCAACCTGAAAACCAAATATAATATATATGACGTTAATTGATCTCATCGTTGCTTATGTAGTTCATCGATGGCTATCCTCGTATGCAGATGTAGTGTAATAATGTATGCGATCCCATGAATTGCGACTTATTTTTGGATTATTATGCCGTGTTGCGCTATCTCCTTTAGCCAACGTTTCGGACAGCATTATAGTGTCCAAAACATTGGCTAAAGAAGGAGGTAGCGCAACACGGCATAATAGTTCAAAAATAAACCACTATATTTTGGCCGTGAAAATCAAAATCATGTGTGATCCACTTTAACATAGTTTCACTTTAACATATCAATAACGGAAATTCGAAATGCTGTAAACTTTACAGCATTTCGATATGTCATTTTTCTCCTTTTATTTTCTCTTTCGATCTGCGTTACCGAAATGTTTCTAGGAAAATAAGTGTGATTTTTTTTCTGAAAAATTAAAATTAAATTAAATATTATTATTAAAAAAACATTAAGCATTTTGAAAGATCTATTCAATATTATATTATAACAAAAATCCATAATTGTAGGTCTACAAAGACGGGAAATATGATTTTTTGAAAAAATAAAAAACATTCTTATTACTCCTGAACAATTAACATTTGGTCCTTTATGGCATTTCAAATTTCCGTGATCAGTATACACTGAGTCAAAATGTGCCACATGATAGGATGTTTGGTTTTGAAATGATGATATGCATAGTTCCTACCGGGATGTTATTTATCCAGTACCTACCCTCCCTAACCACATCACCTTGCTGGAAAGCATTTGAAAATGGAACAATGACCACAGTAAATTCAAGTGCTTTTTTTTTCTGAAAAAAAAACAAGAAAATTCGGACTACATTGAAAGTTTGTTGTTCGTGTTCATAAAATTGCTTATGAACTAAAATAAGGTTTTTGACCTTATCGAGATCGTTTTATACTTTTTGGCGATATTTACCATGAAGTACCGCGGTGGAACTAAATAAACTATATTTGTAATTGTGTTGTGTGCGCCTTCGCAGAGGTAAGTGATTGGTTGTCTATCTTCCTTCTATCCATTATTTTTCCCTACACATATTATCACCCAATTCCAGCAAACACCATTTCGTTTTGTTTCATTTCGTTTAGTATTTACAGTCCATTTCCAAGTACATCTGAAGCTTTAATTCGGAAACAGTTTCGGATGCAACACAGGATATTATTATTATTGGTAGGTATTGCATTGAAAAGGTCAGAGTAAAGATTGGAAGCATCCTTACATTACGTCTTCACATGACCCCTTGCAGAATTTGATTAACTTGGTTGTGCCACATATTTCTGGGGTGCCTCTGACTTCTTCCATCCACTAGGGTGTCATAAATTCTCCTGAAACTCCTTTCTCCGTCCATCCACTATTTGCAACAACAATATTTATTAAGTTAGGTAATAATGAACTAGTTACTTTGTAAACGTCGTAAAATCCAATAATGCGATCAAAGGTGCTGTAAAGGTCGTTGAGTAGATCCACAACCTCCATGGGCGTACTTTGAGCACAGAGTGCCGTAAAGCCAACTATATCACTGAAGTATATTGTTACACACTCAAACTGCTCCGGCTGGACCATTTCTCCAGCCATCAACTGCTGAGCTACTAACCTGCAAAAAATACATTCAATTGATCAGAGTTGCAAAGGATAGAGAAAAATGGAAATCTTTAGAGGAGGCCTATGTCGAAAGACAAGCTGTTTCTAAAAATAATGACCTGAACGCTGATAATTTAGGATAATATAAAAAAAAAATAATTATTAAGATTAGAAAAATAAGATAAAAAGTTTTATAAGTTTAACAGCAATACCTAAAGGCTAATTTTATTTTATTTTATTTATATCTAAATATAATTCTGTTTCTTACATCTTCGTAAGAGGGAACTTACCTCGGTAATACTTGATACAATAATTCTTCTGATCTTTTCTTTTCCATAGACAATTGTTCCGTTTTTTCTTCAACAAGTGTTTCTAAATTATTTGCATATTGTTCCATCCTACGCAGTAGATCATCCATTAGATTGTCGCAATATCCTCTAGAATAGAAAAATAATGAAAATCTTAATCTCACAAAACCAATTTTTAATACAAAGTCACATAAGACTTTATTGGTATTCTTAAAAATAATGTTATAGGTACAACATGAACAAGAAAAAAAAGAAGGTAGAATATTGCCACAAAAATATTTGTCTGTCTGTTATTTAAATTTTCGTAGCTCTATGGCTCAGTCGGTCGGAGATTTCCCAAAAATTCGGATGAGTTATTTTCGTTTCTAACGAACTATTGCTCGGTTGGGGATTCCCCTGACATATTCCTTGCTTGTCACCTGTGTCATTCTCATTTCTTTTCATACATTGTGATTGATATAAACTCGTGAAAGACATCTTTCAAAAAACAAGGTAAGTGATTGGATAGTTAATTTTTTTGTAATAAACAATTATTAATAAACGCAAAATCTGAACACAATTAAAGCAGAATCGATCGATAGCTAACTGAAAAAAATGATCAATCCATCTGTATGTTTTTTTCCGAATTTCATTCTTGTGTGAATTAAGGTACAAGAATTAAAGTACAATAATAAATAACAACCAATTTGGAGGATTTCAAAAAACGTTTTTACACATTTGACTAGCTGGTAATGTTTTTATTTTTTATGAAGTCGAAATTTGCATTTTTTAATTTCTCAAAGTTACTTTAATGGCTTTCTTACATTCTTACTGGTCCCTTGCCGCAGGCGACAGACGAAGCTCTATTTATACCGATTACCAAGTCAACTGCTGACAGTATTTACACTTGACGAGCTATTCCATATTTTTTGTGAGAGCGAGATCGATATCGCACGAGATCTCGTGTCAGATTTGTGTCATTTTCAATGGCTGTTATTTGCTTTTTCTAAGGGTCGATGTCAGAATTTCAGCAGAGGGCTGTCACGTATACTAGTTTAGGTCGTTTTAAACACACATTCCTGCAAGTATGCATGCTTATTTATTCATTTTTTTTTTTTTTTTTTTTTTTTTTTTTTTTTTTTTTTTTTTTTTTTTTTTTTTTTTTTTTTTTTTTTTACAGTGAATACCGCACAAGAATCTCAACTGCTCCCGTCTGGAGCCAGTGAGACTATGGCATCCCCAATTGGGGTATGTTGTGAGGCTGAAGATAGCGGGGAGGGGAAGGAGGTGGGGAAGAGGAAGTTTTGGGAAGTACCTGGCTATTCAGATCTGGTCACCAAACACGGCTAAAGCCATTTTTAAGCAACGTTTCAATTCTGAATGGTGGTCTTACACCAGGGCGATACTAATAGTATCTTCCACTCTGGAACATGCCGAAAATATACTATATATTATTTTAAATGAATTAATTGTGAAATAACACACATTAATCAAATAAAATTTATTTGCGCATGCCGGGTTCGAACCCGCGACCTCCGGATTGTGAGTCAAGAGTCTTACCCACTGAACTACGGAGGTCGTCAAAACACAGTCGTCAAAACACGCGACCTCCGGATTGTGAGTCAAGAGTCTTACCCACTGAACTACGGAGGTCGTATTTTAACAGCGATAGAAAATCACACAAATCTGACAAGAGATCACAAAAAATACAGACTAGCTGGTCTGGTTGACTTCGACTGCGGACTGTAGTCGTCGAACGACTAGCTGCTTACACTGGGTAGTGTCCAGCCTTCGCCGGGTAAGCGAAGGTGATTCTTCGACCAAATGTAAGAGCGTCCTCAGATTTCATTCAGTTATCAATTCTTTTGATAAGAGGCCACCCTCGCATTACTAGCACCGCCAATAGTAATAATACATAATATGTTATTTTCTTTAATATTAGGTGGGACATTATCCAAAATCTAGTATAAGGATTATTAATTCTTGGGGTGATACCACATTCATTCTTAGGGTGACACCCGTTATCCGCACAGGGTGCCACCCATGCTAGCTACGCCACTGAACTAGGTACATTAAAGGCGGAAACACACTTGTGTGGTGTGGTGTGTCGTGACTACAAATTAACCAATCATCGTTGTCGCTTGTCGACACGCCACAACCTACAAATATGTCTCTAACCATAATAAATGTATGAAACCGATGTGCTTCTGGCGCGCCACGACACACCACACCACACAAGTGTGCCAGTGCCTTAGGAGAGCATTATTTAAATTTCTTTGTTTCGATTACAGTAAAATATTATTTTCAGTGTACATAGGTACATATGCAATAAAAATAAGACCTGTTTACAACATGAATTTGAGTGTACTTACTTCATGATGCACCGCACTGTTCCTTTGACAGCGTCAAATGTAGGCCTTTCATCTGGATTGTCACTCCAGCATCTTTCCATTAGTTCTATCAGATTGTCCGGGCAATCCCTTTGCTCCACGGCTGGCCGGAAGGGAGGAGCCTCTCTGGCCCCTACTCTGCTTATAATCTCTGGAGAAATAATTGTAAAGTCAATCAAAATGCTTGGTGTATGTCTCAAAGTATGAGCGCCTTGCTATCTGAATAAGTATGGTGGACGACAAATTCGATGTATTCTTCAAAACCTACTATGAGTTTGCAAGATTTTTGACACTACATACTAAAAGTACCAACGTCATCAACTGTGCTTTTATAACAAATTAGGTGCAATAAACCATTAATGTTGTAATATCGTGTAGATAATATTATAGCATCAGCACTTACCTGAAAGACTTGAAAGCGTTTTCTGAGCACATTTGCAATAAAAAATGCAAAAGTCGTTTTGCTGTTGAATGATATTTTTTTCAATTAAAAACCAAAATATTTTTCTGTGGCTCGTCGCCACTTAACACAGCGGATCATATGATATGCGCTCTGTCTCATCTGTACGGTGCTGCTGGAATGATACAGAGTTCATATCACCTCATGCGCTAGGTTTTATCCAGTGGCGATGTGTGATCAAAAACTATATAATTGAAAAAATCATCAGACAGCAAAATGACATCTACATTTTTTAATGTTTCTTTCTGTAGTTGTTTCCTCATTGTTGAAGTTCGTGACTCTTACTCCAATTTTAATTTGCCCAAAAAATTGTAATTTTTTTGTACCTTGTGGATCTAAGAATTGTCTCGCAGCTTCAAATGGTCCTCCTCTCACCACGATTTCTTCGAGGATTATCCCAAAACTGTATACATCCCCCTTCTGGGTTGCCGGGATACCAGGTATAAGTGTCAATGGAAGTAACTCTGGTGCCACCCAAAGTAATTCTGTTGGAATAAAGAAATAGTCTTGTAATGAACTGATGTTTAATGTAATGAAAAATATTTTCACAATGTTGAAAAACCAATTTTTAATAAGTTTTTCTAGGAATCAACACAGGCAGTGAGGTGTAGAGTTAAATTAGCTTACTATTGTAATAGTGCGAATCTTTGATGACTTCGGCGGGTGTTGTGAGAGTTGTAAGTCCAAAATCTGATATTTTCAAAACAAATCTTCCATCGATAAGGCAGTTGTACGAGCGCAGCTTTCCATGAACCATCACTTCAGAACTGTGTAAATACGCCATTCCCTGGAACAAAATTTTTTTTTTTATTAGTATCGTAGTATTTATTATATCCTAACCTAAGAGTCCAAATTATAATATTATACTTTAGTTTCATGTCCGCTAATCTCAAGATCGCACATTAAAGTCGACTGATTAGATTTTCCGTGACAAAAAACAGGCAGCCAGAGTTTGTTAAAATATTATGTAATGATTCCAATCTACCCATAAAATAAACTATTTTTCTTTATCCGCTGTATTCAACTTTTGCTGAATTATGGCTCCTCTTCTTCCAACTCTTTCGCAATGTAGATCTTTAGCTATAGGATTCGGGTTCAGCAGTCTCTAAATTAGCTTGTACTTGTATCCTTGAGAAGTAAACACGCAATAAAAATTTTGTTCACACTAAGGGCACGTTCCCACTTCTGTTTAAAAATTGGACGACGAAAAACCGGACATCAGACCTTCATTTAAAAAATGGAAGGGTAAAAAATCTAATTTCAGTTGCGCTGTTCACACTTCGGTTTAAAAAACGGAATGATAAAAAAATTTGCTTATCGCGCAGACATTGCGTGCACGCTTCCTTGTGACTGGGAACATATGGGTTGAAGGGTCGGGGTATATTGAGGCTCACGCTGGAATGACAAGGCGGCAAGTGCGGCAAGAACAGCTTCAACAAACCTATGAGTGAGCGAGTTCTGGCACAATTTTTAAACGCGATGTGCTGGTCATCCATCTGACAAACCATGCCGGATCAGACTTTTAATGATGTCGGACAAGTGTGAACAGCTTCATATATCCTCTTAATAATTTATGGAAGACGTCTGATTTTTAAACAGAAGTGGGAACGGGCCCCAAGTAATGTAAGAATTCATTTTACTTTCAACATATTGAGTTTCCTTTTCTTTTCCCAATTATTTAATGTTGACCCTAGGATCTCAATCAATATGACAGTATCTCGATTCTCTTCATATTAATTATATTTGTTCCTTCACACAAATAAACACTTTTACTATACTCCTGCCACTCGGATGACGTAGTGCTGTCAGCAAATGACGCGTCATCATAAAACTCATTCTATCCTTTGTAAAATCAAATATTTTGGGATACGTTAAAAAAAACAGCAAATCGATTTGATAATTGTACATGAGGCGGGAATACTTGACCCGGAGTTTTTAAGTATTAATAGATTGACTAGTTTTAGTTGGGTGCGTTGTTTGGTTGTTTTAATAATAGGTATCTTCAGATGTTAATAATAAAGAAAAGCTCACCTTTATAATGTCATGGATCAGAGACATTCGAAAGTTCCAGTCTAGTTTGAGGGCATCATTATTCAAGACATCCCTTAGAGATCCTTTGGGGCAGTACTCGGTCAATATTAGAACTGTGGGACACTCTATGCAAGCCCCAACAAACCTCACCGTGTTCTCATGGGATACATCACGCACCTAAAAATACAAAGGTCACATTCGTAAGTAGGTAATTATTACCTTTTTGTTTTTAAAAATATTATTTCAATCTCCATCACATTGCTAATTACATTTGAATGCCCCCCCTGTTAAACGTGGATTCTCGACTCGTTTAAGCATTAATCAACTTTTGATCAGCAGTCCAGCATAATGGATGTGCATTTTTGCCTGATGGCTGTTCATAATTTGATCAAAAGCTAAAACGGCTGAGAATCAGCGTTGACCATTCAAATGACAATTAATTACTCAACGTGTGACGAAAGTTGGACCCCAAACCTTATCATTACTACTTGTGAAGAAAAGGGAGTTATGTTCTACCCACTGGGATATCAAACACCTTATAACTTACAAAAAGAGTTTGTGTACTTGGGAAGTATGTTTACGACAGACGCTTCCCGAAGGCTGATAGAGATTTTAAAAGAAGGGTAAATGCTGGTCGCTCCATTAATGGAAGACAGAAGGCGATTGGAGCTAACAAAAAACTGTCCACAAAAGAGAAGTTAGCAGTCCATAATGTCCCTATCTACTCTAATAAGTGAGGCATGGAACTGGCAGAGGAAGGATGAAAGTAGACTGAATGCTGTAGAAATGAGATCCCTGAGGCGAATGTGTAGTAAAACCATGCATGATTGTGTGAGAAATGCGGAGATCTGCAAGGAATGCAAGGCTGAAGTAAGCCTAATGAGTAAGATAAAAAAAGGGACGTTCAGATGGTTTGGGCATCAAGAGTGAATGAACGAAGAAAGGAGTACGTATAAGGAGAATATATGACGCAAATGAGAATGGTAGAAGAAGTTGAGAATGCCCGAGGAAGACATGGCACGATCAAGTGAATCAGATACACGAGTCGGACCAGGTTAGAAGTCAGTTAAATAATAAAAGACAATGTATGAAAGTGAATGAGGCAAGGAGTTTGTGCCAAGCCCGAGTTGTTTGGCAGTCCGTCCTCTCTGCCTACCGCTGCAGCGAAATGGTGTGATGGTTAGTTAGTTAGGCTTCTCATCGGGAGGTATCAACATTCTCATTCATGTAGTTATTTTTTTAAAATTCTGTTAGAAATTACATTCAATATTCCATAGTATGTGTTCGAATGCATGAAAGCGCAAGCCACTCTTACAGTAGCTGAAGCACTAAGACTGTGTTTTGGTAAAACATTTCAATCGATGGCAAAAACCTGCCGGCAGCCGGTGAAGGCAGCGTTGCCAGATGCATGTTTTATTGCAATGGTTTTGCATCATTTATTACTCTATGGAATGAGGCAAGGAGCATGTGCCAAGATCGAGTTGTTTGGCGGTCTGTCCTCCGTCTACCCTTGTTAGTAAATTAGTTTATGTATCCAGAGCAAATTGTTTAAGTACCTGCTTGATTTCCCAAAGCAGTTTCTTGTTCAGGTCCACTTTCTTCTTGGTGACTTTTTTAATGGCAACTCTGTTTCCCTTGTATATCCCCACCGTCGTAAATACTTGCGCTGGCGGAATAGAGTTGCAGGACACAATGGACGCTCGGGCACTATGTAATCCATAGGTTAACTGAAATAAATAATGCTATTAATTACATACAGAAATAACTGAAGAATTTTTTAAATTGGAAATGGATTCATGATACATGCCCACAAACTATAACCAGTTGTTTGTTCCCCCGTCAAGTTTGACATTGTCACAAATCGACGAGCAACACCTTTTAATTTTTTAAACATCTTAGCTTTCCTCGCAAAATGTCGAGTTTCGGCCTGTCAGCGTTTGGTTAAATGATGATTTAATCAGCGGCTGACCAAACAATCCAACAAAATTACATACCGCTGACAGTCCGAGACTGGGCGGTTAAATCAATAGCTGGTGAAGCAAAATCTAAAATATTACGTAAAATAATAAATTCAAGTACATTGCTGTAGTGCCAAACTTAAGTGCCGTTCTGAACTTTATACGATCCATTCTCACGCAGGTGCAGTCACTTTACTGACTTTACAATGACCGTAAATTAAAGAAAAAGACACGTAAAATATAAGCCAGAGAAAGGCGTGGGTGGGGAGGCACGCCGCTTTACGGGCCTTAAACTCACCTACGGCAACGATTTCAGAATTAAGGTCAGGTCGGCATTAAAGTTTGGCATGTACACCATACCAACATGACGTTTTGTAGTCATGGCTGAATAACTTATTTCAACTTTTTCGTGGAAATGTAACGTAGGTCACATTATGATTGCAACCATAAAATTAAATAGTTTAGGTAGGTTAGGCACCTACTAAAATTTATTGTTTTGGCTGCCTCCTTATTTAGGTACATTGAACTTTACATCAGCTGTCCAAGGTTGTAGGAATTTCGTATTTGGTAGGTGTGAAACCAAAGATATTGAAATACAAGACGGTATTCGGGCGGTGGTCGGGCAGCCATCATAAAATAGATGGCTGCCTGACCATCGGCGGACTACTGTCTAATGGGTATAGTTTGAATACGAAAAGAATTGTTCATTTAGTTGATTTTTTGAAGGTGTGCAGTAGTTTTGGTTAACAAT
This sequence comes from Limnephilus marmoratus, assembly GCA_917880885.1. Classification (NCBI taxonomy): domain Eukaryota; kingdom Metazoa; phylum Arthropoda; class Insecta; order Trichoptera; family Limnephilidae; genus Limnephilus; species Limnephilus marmoratus. The sequence continues at coordinate 41,239,908 of OU862924.1, read as the reverse complement.
ATCGGCGACATCAGGAAACACAGTCCCACCCAGTAAAAATCGATAGCACATCTCTTATATTTCAATATCTTTGTGTGAAACTAAAGAGAAGGTAGATACTTTTGAATTTTAACCTGCCAACAGTTTCCATTTACTGTCTGTTGTATTGTTTCATATAGTTTTATAGTCAGTAATTACTTACGTCATTAATTTTCTGTAGTCCCAGTTTAGAGCCGTAAGGTTTGCCAACTTCTAGTAAAACTTCTTCTGCTCGAATTCTCCAAGACATGTTGTTCAGGTCTGCAGATAGTCGCATGTGCCTGTCATGTTATAGTTTACAGGATTAAATACATTTCTGAAGATAGTGAATTTGGATGGCAGGTATTGAACCATTAATTAGATATTAAACACCTCTGCACCCAAGTGGTTCGTTACGTCGTTCGTTTGGTCACCCCTAGTGGTTTGCTATGTTTGGTGACTTGTCAGGGGTTCATGGGGTGAGGTTTGTCCAGGTCTTGGCGCGAGTGGTCTACCAACTGACGGGCCGGATCGGAAGCGCTCGGTTGAGGGAGACCCTTTGACCTCTCCAGCCGGACTCTCTCGACCCATCATCTTGCACAGTGAGATTCATTCATTCATCTGTCACTCCTGGACACACCAACCCCCCGATTCCTCATACCTTTTTCCCTCCCAGAACTTCCTCTCCTTCCTTTCCTTAAAAAGACCCTTCATACAGCATCCTTAAAAATGACATAGGCCCTGAGGGAAATTATTGTAGTAGAGTTAATGTAGAAAAAGCATTCCATCTGACAGACTGCAATGTCCATTTAGATAGGGGAATCTATTAAACCGAGCGCACGTTTTTGGTACTCAGGATTTTATTTTTCGTTTCCATGCCAACTCAGAATCAAGGCAACTCAATACCTCTTTGAAAATTAATTAAAAGTTATGAAAAAAATTATTTGAATACAGCCCTTCACCCTAACGTAACGTTACTTATTTAGCCAATTTTTTATATATTTTTTTCATCACTTTTAATGACTTTTCAAAGAAGGTTCTGAGTTGATTTCATTCCGATTTGTCTGGTCACCTATTTTTCAGGGGAATCTAGGGGCTCCAGACCAGAGGTGACTTCCGAACTTACCAGCAGGCTTTAGATAACGTTGAATTAATATAAATGAAGAACTTACTTGTACGCTAAACACGCTAATGTTGCAGCAAAAGCCAGGAAAATTCCGAATCCAAAGGAGCCATACAAAATCACTTCGAAAGCGTCTTTATGAGCAGCATGAAATGACGAAAGAAAATCTTTTATTCACACAAAGATAGCGCCTGAAAAATCTTTATTGTGTTGTTTTCGGGCCTTTCTCTGCCATAATAATTATTCACACATACTATCTTCCAGAACATAAATTATGTACCTTTACCATAAATATTTATAATTTATTAGGTGTGGTACAAATGATACAACCATCCAAAATTCATCGATCACTTTTCCCTCTTTTGTAATGTATTTATTATTATAATTTAGAACCAAGTGGAAGTATACCATACACATATTCACACGACATAATAATAATCACAGCTCGTTAGTATTGGTACCAATACAACGCACATTAGATTTGAAGTATAGGTCATAAAAATATGTCGCAAATTTTTTTGATTGCTAAATGGCCATCCGTTTAGTTGAAGAAGACTAGAGAATGTTTTTTTTACTGCCATCTGAATCGGTTTTAGGCATGCATAAAACTGGTATTAATTTGCATATGCATATATCTAAAAGGGAATTTAATTTTATACAACTTCTTCAAATGAACTTCTTTCTCTGATGAATATTTTAGACGATATGAAGGAATGTTTGATGAAAAATGTGAGGTAAAATGGTTATTTTCGAAAATATCTACTTTTGTGGAGCGTGTAACTCAAAAACGTCTGGGAATTCGAAAATCACATGTAGAATAAAAGTTGTAGATAATTTTATGAACTTTAATTTATTGCGATAAAATTTTCCCCTGCGACGCACCATTTTCGAGATATAAGCGGAAAAACGATGATTTGGGACCTTTTTCCCCCCACCCCCTAGCTCACCCACCTAGACATCAGGAATTTTGGTACGTTCACACCCTAAGCACCCTGAACAAGTTCCCCTTGACTGGACTACTTTTGAACGTTGGTAATGTTGGTCAACTTGGTATCGAGTGAAAGATTGTTGACAGCTTTTATTGCCTGGTATTTATGGTGTCTTTGTCCAAAGCTCGTGTTTGTCGGATATTATGTTGTTTTTGTACGCTTGTCTAACTGGTCTATTAACCACTGGATCATTTTTTGCCACAATATGGCACCATTTAAAATACCTCGGATTGCTTTGCTGCCAGTTTTAGGCAAATTTTTCTAGATGCATTAATTTTTAAATTTTTTTTTCCACATTAAAATTCGGAAGTATGATTTTTTTAATGTCGGCGGAAAATATTCAAAATGGACACCAAAACATCACGTGCAATCGGAGAAAAAAAATAAAAATCGAGCTGTAGCTTCAGTGGTTGTAGTTTGTGTTTGTTGAAAATTGTTTTTTGGTCAAAAATATAGTTTAGTTTTTATGTATTTACAAATTGGGAGGCGGGTACGGGTACCGCCACCCCGTGAACTATTTATTGGATAACCAACATTTCTGCCATAGGTCACCCCAAGTGGTTCGCTACGTTTGGTGACTTAACAGGGGTGCCCGGGTTCATGGGGTGAGGTTTGTCCGGATCTTGGCGGCGGATGCGTCTGCCCACCTGCAGCATGGCATCACCAGCTGCATGGCCGGATCGCTGCATGGCCGATCGGGAGAGAATGGTTGGGGGAGTCCCTTTGACTTCTCCAGCCGTACTCTCTCGGAACATCGCCTTGCACCGCAGTGGGAGGGATGGATTCATACGTCCGTCATTCCTGGACACTCTGACTCCCAGATTCCTACAAACCCCTAATACCTTTTCCTACCCAGAACTTCCTCTCCTTCCTTTCCTAAAAATACCCTCCACTTAGAAAAAATTACACTTTACGTTGTGAATATTGTTTACGATATGTTTAGTGTAGGTAAGTGTGTTTGTGTCAAACCGTGTTTTCATTTGCGTTCAATTCCGTTATTTTATAAATATGCATTTTTAAAAAAACAAACAAACATTTCTGGGTTACGAATAACCCAACAATATTTGAAAATCTCCTACTACCACCACAGTAAGCTGAAAGTGTTGCTTGAGTCGTGATGGAGGACTTAGCAGCCGATGAATTGAACACTGGACGCACGGGTTGGTCCTGGACCGGAACATGATTCTAGTCTTTAGATTTAAAAGTAAAACTGAGTCGTCTCATAACTAACTATTCCGTATAACCGTCTATTTCCATACTTCTACTTAATGTATCGTAATTTGCCGCAAAACCCTACCACGCCAATTATCACTTCAAATAGAACCGTTTAGGGTGTAGGCCGGTTCAAAAAAATCTAACCTAATTTATTTCAATTTTACCGTGAAAATCTGCAACAAGTATAAACAAAAAAGAATAAAACTTAAACCTTCTTGTGCGTATTTTTAATCGTAGAAACCTTTTCCATTGAATTTCACCTTCCATACGATCATACACATTCTCATTCAGGCCTACATACGGCTAGTAGGTAAATCCCTTGGCGGGGACTCGACTTTGCATCTTTTAAACACACACCTTCCATTACCGCACACACGCTTCCATTTAACAGGCCTTTATAATGCGTCAGGCACCCACCATTAGCGCTGCACGCCCTGTCCGTGCCGAGAAAGCCGCAGCGGGGCACATCCCTCGGCGGGGAGGCGCGCCCCCCGGGCCAGTGGATGCGCTGGCCGGGCACGGGCGCGTAGGTGCGCCCCTTGCCGTAGTAATGGGCCACCACCTGGAAGCGGCCCGTGTGCGGGTCCAGATCGAGCAGAGAATAGTCGGCGTCCCGGTCGCCGTTGTCGTCTATGCGCACGTGCCCGGTTATGCCTGGGAATTATAAATATTACAAATTAGAATATCAAAATAACGGTAGGTAATGTTTAATGTAAGCATTAGATAGAATTTTGATGAATTTGAACTCAAATTCAACTCCCATTTTGTCATCGTATGAATTTGTTTCTCCGTATACTATTTTTTAGAGTTCCTGCTGCTCAGAGCCATTTTTTTTTGTTTGTTTTACTATTAGCTCCACACAGGAGGCCCTGCAGAAAACAATTCCCCCCGGGGCCTATGTCATCTTTGGGGATGCTGTGTGGAGGGGTTTTTTTAGGGAAAGAAAGGAGAGCAAGTTATGGGAAGGAAAAATATATGAGGGGTGGTTAGAAATTTGTGATTCAGTGTGTTCGGTGTTACGGACGTACAAATCCGTTCCTCTCACTGTAGTGCAAGGCGATGGGAAGAGGTCAAAAAGTCTTCCTCGAGCGGTCTCCCCTGATCCGGCCCTCCAAGCAGTAGCTGGTCAAAATCATCCGCCAGCAAGATCTAGAAAAACCTCACCTCAATCCGTGCTCCCCTGCTGAGTTACCAAACGTAGCGAACCACTTGGGGTGGCCTGTGGTAGGAGTGTTGGTTATCCTGTAATGGTTCTCAGGCGGCGGTACCTACCCGGTAAATTGTACTACGAATGGCAGACCCAATAGTAATATGGCTTGACGTGGTCGGGAAGGAAAAGTAATGTTGCGAAGTACCTGGCGATTCAGATATTGTTACTGAACACGGATAGCAATTTTTAGCAATGGAATCTGAGTAGTGGCTATTTGCTAGGGGGATACTGAGAGAATCTTCCACTCTGAACCATGCCGCAAGTATACTACATATAAGTTTTAATTAATTAATTGCGAAGCGATACAAAATAATCAGGTACATAAAATGTACACTTGGAAAACAATCTGGAAAGTTCTGTGCTTAGTTGGCTCCTGTTGATAGGCAAATAACACATCACCGATCTTAGAATTTTGTATTCCTTTGATTTCAATTACCTTAATTAATGTAAATCTATTCTTGTGTACTTGTGCATTGATCAAGATTTTGTCTTTCACAATCTTCGAGTTGGGATTGATCGGGATTGTTTTAATAACAAAGCTAATTAGAGTTCAGTAAACACTTCCAATTAATTTCATGAATACCTACTCACTAATACCTAAAAAGAGGGAGACCCGCAATATGGGAGGCGGGTAAGGGTACCGCCGCCCTGGGAATTATTTATTGGATAACTGACACCCCAAGTGGTTGCTGTGCTTGGTGAATTAGCAGGAGTGCCCGGGTTCATGGGGTGGGGTTTTTAAGGTCTTGGCGATGGATGCATTTTCCCTCCTACTGCGTGGCGGGCCAGAACGGAAGAGACTGATTGAGGGACCATTTTGACCTCTCCTGCTGGACTCTCTATACTCACCGTCTTGCACTGCAGTGGGAGGGATTGATTAATGCGTTCGTCAATCCTGGAAACATTGACCCTCAGATTCTTACTCACCTCTCACACCTTTTTCCTTCTCAGAACTTCCACTCTTTCCTTTCCCTAAAAAGACCCTGCACACAGCATTCCCAAAGATGACTTCGGCCCCGAGGATTTTTTTCCTCTGTGGAACTAATGTAATAAAAAAGAAAAAGGATATGCACTTATAAACACGATTTGAGATTTTCACGGCCAAAAGTATTCTCGTAAGTTATTTTTGTGGTTTTATGCCGTGTTATGCTACATCCTTCTTTGGCCATCATCAGGATAAACGTGTAATGATGATGATGGGCACTGTAATGCTTTCCGAAACGTTGACTAAAGTAGGAGGTAGCGCATCATGACAAATACCCGAATAATAAATCACGATAATAGGTATTCGAGGTCATTTGACATATGTGTTTTGTTAAGTACCATTCATCTGAAGAAAATGGCTTTTGAAATCAATAAAATACAAAGTTCAGTCACCGTGGAAGTCCCTGTTCCACATCCGGCGAGTGATGGCCACACCGTCACGGATGTTCTCTCCCGCCGTCAGCGTCTCGTTAAGCGCCATTCCCAGCAAGTATACACCATCGTAGAAGGCGCCAATGAAGAAATTCACCTAAACAGCCAAACATTGCAAAAAAGCAGTCGATAAGTTTACGTAAAATCTGTCGTAGTACGGAAAACTTACGCGCAAACAGTGAATAAACGTGACGGCAAAAGAATTCAATAAACATATTTTTTCGATTCATTTTCTTTATACCTTTCAGGGAGTTGTACGATAATGCAGCGCCCATGGGTGATTTTTCACGAAACCAGCGCTATATAAATTAGCCAAGTATTATTATTAATGATTGTATGTTTCCTTTGGGGGTGCAAACATACGTTCACCTTTTATTTTATTTAGTAGGTAAGGAAATGCTGCAGCATTATGTGTTTAAGAACAAAAGCAAAACCATCAGCGCATTGACATTTGACATTTTTGGAATTCACTTATAATTCAATGTTATCCTTGTATTAATGGTAATATTAATAATAATATTCCATATTTCAAAACTATCATCACGGCTAGTAGTATTGTAGGGCTTTACGGAGACCTCACGATGTCGTGCGTGAGAGAGATGCAAGAAAACTATGACTTTTTTCTTTGGAGGAAAAAGACCTATGAACATTGTGTATCTTATCTTTTAAAAGAGCTGCAGCATTAATGTGATAAGGACGTATGTTTATTGCCTTTTTTGTGCCGTCACGGTACCGTAACCGTGAATCGTCACGGTAATTTTAAAAGCGGTCAATAAATTTATATGCCGTATTTTGCTACTTTCTTGGACAGCATTGCAGTATCCATCATCAGGGTAAATGTGCAATCGAAGATTGTAGTGAAGTGTGGGCTTATGTATGCAGATGACAAATCGGCAATTACCGAGCAATTAATTGAAACCCGCCATTACTTTGTATTTGTTCCTGAAATCCTGGGAAGACCCAAAATGCAGAGAGCACGTTTAAATACACTGGCAATTGAAATTCATAATTACAAAGACCACAGCGTTAGGTTAGGTTAGGTTCTCAATAGTTCTCAACAATTCTCAATAGTTCTCAACGGTAATTGACGACTACACCAAAACTAAATGCAGAAAACCATTTTAAATAATACTATTATACTGTTATTAAAACAACTATTAGAGGGTTGAGCAGCTCAACACTGTATCAAGCTGTCAAAAAAGTTATCGTATAGCCCTGATGATGGACACTGTGCTGTCTGAAACGTTGGCTAAAGAATGAGGTAGCGCAACACGGCATAATAACCAAAAAAACAACACATGATAATACTTATGAATGAAAATTTTTATTTGAGAACGCTCACTAATGGGATTTTAAAATGAACACGGTGATAAAAATTTATTTAATCGATAAAATTTTGCAGTGTAACACAAATTAGCGATAAAGTAACATCGAAAAATGTCAAAAATATGAGTTTTCATTAAAAAACAATGTTTGTTGAAAATTGGTGACGTATATTGGAAATTGGTCACAATATGGTATTACAGTGAATATGTAAAAAGAAATATCTGCTCAAATATGTACCAACTTACAGCATGAAAACAGCGATAAAGTTTACTTGAAATTGATGAATATATGAACATCAGACGAAAATGGTAGTTAAATTTTCTTGAAAATTTTCAAATGCAAAATTACTAAAATAAAATTGTCCAAATAGCTATCACAGTTTACAATTTGGGAGCGGGCATAGGTACCGCCGCCCCGGCTACCATTTATTGGATAACCACACCTCTGCCATAGGTCACCCCGAGTGGTTATTGCCCGGGTTCATGGGGTGAGGTTTGTCTGGTTCTTGGTGGCAGATGCGTCTGCCCACCAGCTGCACGGCAGGCCGGATTGGAGGAGAATTGTTGAGGGAGTCCCTTTGACTTCTCCAGCCGTTCTCTCTCGAAACGTCGCCTTGCACCGCAGTGGGAGGGTTGGATTCGTACGTCCATCACTCCTGGACACACTGACCCCCAGATTCCTACACACCCCTCATACCTATTTCCTTCCAGCACTTCCTCTCCTTCCTTCTCTTAAAAAACCCTCCACACAGGATCCCCTAAGATGACATAGGCCTGAGGAAAACTATTTTCTTCAGGGTCTCCTGTGTGGAGTTAATGTAAAAAAAAATCACAGAAAAACTCTCGAAATGTAATAAAAATTTGGCGGGCTGAAAGTATTCGGTTTGACCATTTAGAAATTTTGGATATACTCGTAAACCTGTCCAAAATATATTGTTTCATTATTGTAAATTCTGTAAACCTACTAAAACTTTAGGGCGACGGAGCTCTCGTTCGAGAGTTTCTGAAAACCAAATAAAAAATTCCGCTTTAAGGGGGGAGTCTGGTCCAGCCGATCCAAAAATTGTTTTTTTTTGCTAAAAAATCTTCCTATACATGTGGAGAATACATTCACAAAGTTGTAGCATTAAATTCGACCTTGAAACAGCTGGAGTGATGCTCGCCAAGCAAGTAGAACGGAGAACGGAGCGGTCGAACATAAAATAAACGTTAAACGCGTTTTTCTCGAAACCACGTTTTTCATTTTGGCTGGAATTGTACCGCGTCGAATTCTTTTTTGTTGTTCAAATATACATAAATTTTGACTTTGAAAATAAACGCATTAAAAAAAAAACTCGGCCGGACCAGACTCTTAACCTATGGATATGTAACTAAAACCATGAAAATGTTATTCCAAAAAATCAAATTGAAAAAGTTAGCAAATGGCGAAAATAAATTTTCAATTTACCAATGAAAACGTCAATATAACAGATTGGATATTTTGTAGGTTAGAAAAAAACACACTATTTTTGGGGTTAAACAATATTTGTCTCTACGAGTATATTCGTACTTTATTGGTTTTCCATTTCTGGTAATGATAGTTATCAATATTCCCATTGCTTCGAAATGCCCGTCTCGCTCCGCTCTCGGTCTAAACCCGGGTATTTGTTCCGTTTTAAGTACTGACATCTAAGTTAACTTTATCTTCATTGTTGGATATAAAGTTAAGCCTGACTACTGTCTTCCGTTCCGGGTTACAGCTCCAATCGACCGAGATAAGTCCAAATAACTTATGTCCTTTAAATTTATAAAAAACCTCCCAATTTAACAATGTACGTTCTGTTTCTATTGGAAATTTAACTAAATCTGATCAGAAAAAGGCAATATCTGAATAATTTTAATATCGGAGATAATTTCTATTTGTGTATCTCACTAAAAACTCTCGATCGTTGTGCTTTGGCATTATGAAAATTTACTCAACTATTGTAACAACAACAACAGATTATTCCACAACGTATGCAGGGATAGTGTTTTGTAGTATACTCGTTTTCTATATTTAGAAATAATAAAAAATAGACACAAAACTAAAGTACATGGAATAAAATAAAAGCAGTAAATAAGTTAAAAATATTAAATAATAAAATTATGTAACTATACGTTTATCAAAAAAATATATTTTAAACTCGCATATTCTTTTCTAACAGGAGCTTTGATGCGTTTATGTAGGGTGTCCAAAAAGTCAACGTTATCTAAGTTATTACAAAAGTTTTTTTTTATTGAGGGTGGATTTCGAAATGGTAAAATATTTACTTCGTTTAACTTTAGAAAAAAAAGTTACTGTTTTACTGCAAAAAGAGCTTACATTTTGCCAAAGAACGACGCAGAAGCACAAGAAAGATCACCTTTAATTTTGGAGGCGTCTACTAATATCTACAGGAATTCCAAAAACTGAAAAAATCGGACTAATATCTATGAGGACCAAAGTGCATATGAATATCTACAGCTCAAACTGCTGACTAATATCTATATAAAACCAAAGTGTTGACGAATATCTACAGCACTGGCAGAGGTTGGATTTGCAATTATTTATGGCATATTGGAATAACGTAATATTGCGTATGCAGTTTAAAAACTTAATTTATGTATGTATGTATGTAAAAATCCCTAATATCGGACTATTGGACACATTTAGCTGAATATTAAGGATTTGGGTTTTTGTTTAAACAGCTTTCTTTATTTCGAGTGCTTCTAAATTATTTAGTCTGTTACCATGACCATTTTTATGTCAGTTAGGTTAGGTTAGGTTAGGTTGTGGTGCCGTGTATTTCGAAATAAATAAATAAATATCTTTGTATTATGACCTCCATGTTTGTTCAATAAATTATTGTCCTCGTAAACAGCAAAATACGTAATATTATTCAAAAACTTCATGTACGTACAAACGTTTCAGCCTTTACGTAATTAGTAATTATGTAATTGAAGTAATTTATGCTTTTCCGTACAACCTCTTGTTCAGCTGCCCTCTGTAGATATTAGTCCAACCTACGCTCTGTAGATATTAGTTAAACCTACGCTCTGTAGATATTAGTCAACACTGGGACCGTCATAGATATTCGTCCGACCTTAGCTCTGTAGATATTATCAACACTCTGAAGTTCGTAGATATTAGTCCAACATATGAGCTGTAGATATTCGTCCGACATACAGGCTGTAGATATTAGTATCTGGAGTCTTAATTTTTATATGTATTTTTTAAGTTCTACCAATTTATTTAATTTAACAAGTATTTCTACAGGGAAACTAACAAAATTAAACTCTGGCACTCGAAAAACTGATCTAAGGTGTCAATTTTCACGAAATTCTTAAAAGCATCAATATCTCGAAAATTTTTAAATTCTGGTCCGTCATGCATCGTGAGTTGGCCTATCAGCCTCCAAGGCTGACTCCAAGTTGAATTTTGAAACATTCCGTGTATTACATATTTTAACTGTGAAAGTATAGTTTATTTTGTATTTGTGAATTATTATTCCACAGTTCCACACCGAAGAAGATTTCGTAAAAAGAGTAGGATGGTAAAAGTAGCAAATCATGTTGTTTAAATATCTTGACGGCCGCCGTGGTCGAGGGGTAAGGCTCTTGACTCACAATCCGAAGATCACGGGATCGAATCCCGGCGTGTGCAATTAAATTTTATTTGATTAATTTGTGGTATTTCACAATTAATTCATATAAAAATAATATATAGTATATTTGCGGCACGTTCCAGAGTGAAAGATACCCTCGGTATCGCCCTGGTGTAAGACCACCATTCAGATTGGAAACGTTGCTTGAAATAGCTTTAGCCGTGTTTGATGATCAGATCTGAATATTTCTCACCTTCCTCTTCTCCATCTCCATCCCCTCCCCACTACCTTCAGCCTCACAGCATACCCCAATTGGGGATGCCATAGTCTCACTGACTCCAGATGGGAGCAGCTGGGACTCTTGTAAGGTATTCACATTAAATATCAATGTATTTTATATTCCCTGCTCGAGAACTTCGTATCGTTAACAAGCTAATTTACATTAATTAATGAGCTCGTTTAAATTGCGAAAATTGAATTAGTGAATTTATTTTGAGTTTCCATCCGACGCACTCTATTTTAAAATAAGCGGTCACAACGAAGTTCAACCCGGAAACGACCCAAAAAGCAGTAAAATTGCACAGAGTAAAAAAGTAAAAAAAAAATATTTCATTATAAATTTGTTTTAAACCAGATATGATTTTAGATTTTCACGCCAAAAGTATTTTTGTTTTTGGGGTGTTATGCCGTCTTGCGCTACCTCCTCCTTTAGCCAATGTTTCGGACAGCGTTACAGTGTCCATCATCAGAACAGATGTGTGTTTAAACCATTTTATTTAAAAAATAATATTTCTCTACTAGATTCAGATGGGCCCATCCTTCATCAGGAGAGTATTAAAACTATCTCAAGATATATTAATATATATTTATTTATTTATTACACGCCCTAGTGGGTTTTTCTTATAAAATTTTACAAACTATTTGTATCAAAGTAAATATTTAAAAATTTAAACAATTAAGAAAAATATAAAGATAATGACAAAAAAAGGTTGCAACAAAACAAAATACATAGATAAAAATGTAAGCAGAAACTAAGAATCCTCACGCATATAATTGAATTTAAAAGTTTCTATAAATCAAAATAGTAGTGCATAGAAGTTATTTGGTAGGCACATAGGTCTATTTGTGTCTTGTAGGTGTTGGACGTTAAATAAAGGGGAAGGGTGATTAAGGGGTTTACGAGAGGAACTTCGGTTTACTGGGAATATGTTTAGAATAGGGCTGCTTACAGACATGGAATCTGTGCACAACTTCATATACCTAGGCTCGTCTATAAGTGATGAAGCAGGTTATGAAACAGAAGTGAAAAGAAAAGTGCACATGATTAAATAAGCTATGAGTAAAATGCAAAAGATATGGAGTAACAGAAACCATTAGACCATTAGCATAACGAATACCACATCCGGGCGTTGATTCCCTCCTATTTCTGTACGGTGTGGAAACATGGACACTCAGAGCCAACGAAAGAAAGCGGATAGATGCCTTTCGAAATGTGGTGCTGGGGAAAAATGCGGATGATTTCAAGCCAGACACAAATGTGTCCATTCTGGAAGAGCTTGACCTCCACAATAGGCTTTCAACTACCTGCCTTCAACGTATTTTAAGGCACTTTGGACACGTTGCTTGGCAAATTAAGGACTCCAACTTGGAGAAACTTGTGACTGAAAAAGTGTAAGACAGAAGAGAAGAAGCAAAGGAAGATCACCAATGCGCTAATGCGAAATTGCAGTAAGAATTAAGAAAGAGAAAAAAGCGCTGCAAGAAAAATTTACTTGATTATTCTCTTCAGATTTTATGACCGGGTTAAATCTTCCCCACAGGAAAAACTGAACCCCTTCACACACTTTTCCACAAAAAATCATCTAGTCAATTCACTCTATGCAATTGCACTATATAAGTATAATAAATACAAAATAATACAAGAACAACATATCAACTTATCGGAGACCAAATGGGAAAATAATTCACCGACTCCAGATATTTTCATAGGAGGCTTAGTGGAACTCCTAATAGGACCTATAAATCCTACTGATCCGTCAATAAAAATATTTAAAAAATCTTTTGTAATCCTACATGTATTTAGAATGACTGATTTTTGCATTTTTATATATAAATTCTTTGACAAATCTAATATGCCTAAATTTTGAATGAGAGAGCTAGGCATATTGCCAGTAGCCGAAATAACAAATGGTAATATTTTTATAGTCTGAGATTGCCAAATTCTTTTAATCTCATTTCCTAAATCTGTGCATTTTCTTATTTTTTCAAAAACACATTTTTGAATATTATAGGAATTTGGAACAGCAACATCAATCTGTTAGTATAGTTTTATCATAATATATTTTATAAAATTCATTTTCTATAAATGAATTTGGTTCATATTCATAATATGGTACTTTATTATATTAGAATTATTATTTAACGATCTTCTCTCATTTCAAGTGCTTCTAAATTATCTAATTTTTAAACAATTTATTTGAAGTTTTTTAACGACTTTTCTGCTCGTGGTTATAAAATTTACCTGCTTTACAAATACTACCGCAATAAGGACAGTCCCAAAACAAAATTGATATTAGAAAAGCAACCCCTTTGTTTGCTCGTTTCCGACACGTAGGTGGGGAGATATTGGCGTACTGGCGAGAGCTTCGTTGTAATCTCCCGCAACAGATATTATAAAAATGAATAATTATTTAATGTGACAAAGAATGAGGGGCGGGGGGAGAGGAAACGTGGAAGAGGCAGAGGAAAGTGGGGAAGTACTTTTTTAATCTTTTTTATATGAATACCGCACAAGAGTCACCAACCGCTCCCGTCTGGAGCCAGTGAGAGTATGGTTTACCTAATTGGGGTAGGTTGTGAGGCTGAAGGTAGTGGGGAGGGGAAGGTGATGGGGAAGAGAAAGATGGGGAAGTACCTTACTTTTCAGATCTGGTCACCAAACACGGCTAAAGCCATTTCAAGCAACGTTTAAATTCTGAATGGTGGTTTTACACCAGGGCGATACTGAGAGTATCTTCCACTCAAAGCGTGCCGCAAATATACTATATTATATTGTTTCAAATGAATTAATTGTTAACTTCCACAAATTAATCAAATAAAATTTATTTGCGCACTTCAGATTGTGAGTCGAGAGTGTTACTAAAGTCACCTAAAGGAGTTCGCAGGTCTTATCGGCGGATGCGCTTGCCCACTTACTGCATGGCGGGCCAGATCGGGAGAGACTGTTGAGGGAGTCCTTTTGACCTCTCCATAAGGACACTCTTGACCCATCGCTTTGCACCGCATTGGAAGGAATGGATTCATGCGTCCGTCAGTCTTGGACACGCTGACCCTTTTTCCTACCCACCCATCATTCCCTTTTCCTTTTCCCAGAACATCCTGTGGCGGCTACGTCACAGTCACCCCCCACCTTAACATTGCCTTATATATTGTACTGCTGAGACTAACAACGCTCAGTCAATAAATAAACCTCACTCGTACGGACGTGTTATTCTTGTAACCTCCTGTGTTGACTCTCCCGCACACTTACACTCTACACACAACATTGTACACATACGCATATATATGTGTACTCCACTCTTTTTCTTTTCGATAAAAAACCCTCCACACTGCATCCCCATAAATGACATATATGTCTCATGGAAATCGTTGTCTCCCTTACTATCAGGGTGAGAAATATGATATGAAGTATGAAATATGAAGAAACCATGCTTTATGTTCAACTCAAAAAGTTAACCATAGTATAATTAAAATGTACACCTCTGTGAATCCAAAGTTTTCGATGTCAATTTGAATGAAAAATCGTAAAATTTTGAGAAATTTTCATTAATAATGTTTTTACAAAACGACAAAAATTGAGATGATAATTACGTTTATAATATATTAGCTGGTCCCGGCATACGTTACTATGCCATTTAATAAAGAAAATGTTTCTCCCTGAGTATCCTTTCCCATTTGTCCCGTTCCCCTTCCGCCTCCCCTTCTTCTCTTGCGTCCTCTTCCTCTCTCGCGTTCCCACTCCGTCACCTCCACTTTCCCTCTCCCCACTCCCCCCCCCCTTCCCCCGTCCCACGAACCACCCTCCCGAGTTCCCCTCCCCCCTCCCAGGTCCGCCCCCTCCCAAGTTCCCCTCCCCCTCCCAGGTCCCCCTCCCAGGTCCCCCTCCCCCATCTCTCCCGCCCTCCCGCTTTCCATAGCAATAGCCGCTGCCTCGCGTGCCACCAATAGCTATTTTTATATACAAATTTCATAATGCCAGAGCTCACCAGAAGTTTCATAAAAACCTAGTCCTGACAATAACGTAAACAAAAAAAGAATTATCCAATTTGGTGCAGTCGTTCGAAAGTTATGCGCTTAGCAACACATTCAGCGATTAATTTTTATATTATAGATTTGTCTAATAAAATACGTGTGTGGGTTTAAAAAATGAAGAAAAAACAAAAAATTTTTTTTTTCAAAAATAACCTGTATGTTTATTTCTAATAATAACATTTGAAAACGTGTTTTTATTGCCTTTCAAAAACAGTTTTTAGTTTTTGGTTACAGTGAGAAATAATCCATTTATTTAGTTTTTACTGCAAAGCGGAAATTTTCTGACCTTCTGACAGAATATGCCCGAGGCCCGAGGAGTCAAATAAAAATGATTTAATATCTAGATAGATGTTTATTGCAAAATACACCAGTAGTGGATGAATTAGTTCACTAAAATGTCGCCAAACGCCAAAGGAATATTTGAAGAGTAAGGGGTTATTTACGACAGAGCTTGTTTGACGAGATAAATAAAATAGGATAGCGGAATTAATTATGTAGTTCCTTGAATGCGGAATGCGATAAACCCTTGTTTGAGAGTCGTAGTTTAAATAATTGGGGTACAACCATATCTTTAAGCTCACCCTTTTAAACATATTTAATATATCTAATTTTAAAATAAGGAATGTACTAAATTTATTTAAAGAATGCATTATTTAAACCATATTTATTTTAGACATACATTAGCACAGACTCGAGAATTATCACAAGATATAAAAGTAAAATTAAACAGTAAAAAATAATGTGGATATAAAATTTATAAATTACCCAAAAAAATTGCCACAGCCGAGAATTGATTCCCGGTCAACTAGTGCTAGGAAGGCAACTATGTTGATCATTATACTACCAACTATTGTAAGGACGGCGGCTTTAATTAGTTATACGTCATGTACCTTTTTCATTTTTTTTCTTTATTCATTTTTGGATGGTTACGTAAATAGTGGATTTTTCGACAATATTGCTAGGCACATGACCACGTTTTTTGACATAAGACCTTTTTTTACGTTAGTTCCATACAGGACGTCCTGAGGAAAATAATTTCCCTTAGGGCCTATGTCATCTTAGGGGATGCTGTGTGGAGGGTCTTTTAAGAAAAGGAAGGAGAGGATGGTCTGTGAAGGAAAAATGTATGTGGTCTGTGTAGGAATATAGGGGTCAGTGTCCAAGAGTGACAGACGTATGTATCTATCCCTGATAATCTCAAGTTCTGTAGTTTAGTGAGCATTCCTATCCTATTCATGCTTTTTGTTCATCCCATTATAAGCCATTTATATTTCTGTCCTAATTCACACATTTTGGTAACAGGTTAGAATTTGTTTTTAAACGACTTCAAAAAGGTATTTCGACGGTATTTTTATTTTATTTTTTCTGTTTGTTACCTCAGAACTTTCGACTGGGTGAACCGATATTGATTTTTCTATTCTTTTTTATTTGAAAGCTGGTGCTTCCCGTGTGGTCCCATTTCAACTTGGTCTAGTTCTGACAATGGAATCCATGAGAAAACCATTTAAGTCATATAAGGTACCAGACCCGGCGTGTTCATTTGACAGCTCCCTTCCCGCCGCGGCCCCGCTCTCGCCTCGTCAAGTCGCGCGTGCGACACAAGCACATCTCACCTATAACTATGTATGTAGTTACAAACCTACCTTGGCTGACACCGTCTCCAAAAATAACAATCGTACCTACGTATTGAAGAGTAGAAAAAGTAAGTTGATATTAAATTGTAGAAGAATACGAAATAATTTTTTTTACTTTTTAGTGCATTTTTTGAATCCGTTTTTTGTTTTGATAAAATTTTTGTTTTTTTTAGAGAAATTGTTTGATAGATTTTTGGTGGATATCTCACTATTATTCTTGGAATCGAGTTTATATTTTATAGTAAGGTTCGATTCCCTATCCATCGTGCGGGGATCAAGTTCCGATCGTAGGTCCATTATTTGTTTCGCTGAAAAAGATTTTGGTCTACGTAGATTCGTATGAAATCAGATTGTTTGTTTTGTTGTAGAGTATGTGCTTGGCCTACAGTTTGAGGTGTGTTTAGGATTTTCTGCAGGCCTTGGGTAATCTCGAATATTATTTCGTAATATTTCCCTAGTCCACATGCCTAATTAACAAGATGTGTTTGCCCATAAAATGTATTATTACCCAAAATGACATACTCCTTTCCACAGCAAAGAAATAGCAGACTTACCCTGACCTCCGCTCAGCGGACAGATACTCCTGTGAATTTCTGAAATGGACAGATCGCGATCGGCTCGATCCATTGGTCCGCTGTCCGTCTGTCCGCCACGAGCCGAGTCGTGTGTATATGTACGCAACGGATTGGCTCGCCGAGGATGACCTCATTCACAGTCGATGAACATGACGTCATTCAGTGATGGTACGCCTAATTTTTTTCCTCGTAGATTTCTGATCAAAATTTCCCTAGTTATCTGAATGAGTTTGTTTGAGGTGAATTTTAAAGTTTCCAGAAATTTTCCCAGAATATTTCAACCTTTTCCAAGATTGGCTTGAGAATTTTGACAAAATTTGAAAATTTCCCTAGATTTTGTGCTTTATTCCTTTTCCCTAAAAAGTTTTTCTCCAGATTTACGGAAATTTCCCTAGATATAGGTACATTCACTGCATGTGAGATGCTCGCCGCTTGAAGGTCCGAATCTCCTGATGTTCGCGTGTTTGTTGACGTCGGAAGATCCGTATATGAATTCTGAGTTGAGTTAGTTACGGTCATAAAAATCCATTACGGCGTATGTAGGTAAGTGTCCACATGTGAAACTTTTTAGTTGAGAGACTGTTTTGGAAATAGTATGAAATTTGGAATATTTTTCTAACTGTCGCCGCAACTTTTTCGCCGCAACGATTTTCCGGGTGCGGTACTTGAAGTTGGCCGCTCACCGGGGGCGGGAGTCCTGGTCAATACCTCATTGATCAGTCCCCTCCTTCTGGCTGGTCTTTCTGATGAGTACCAAACCTGTGTATGTATTAGATTTGGCGATACTGAGATCTTTTTGATCTCAGTTTATTTTAAGTTTGGGAACCCGGTAGGACCCCACATCCTGAGTCTGACGCGCGCGCTCAACGCGCTTAAAGGCCGTAATATAATTATCGGAGGTGACTTTAATGCACGCTCTCCATTATGGTTCGACACTAGTGATTGTAGAACGGAGCGATCAGACGCCGTTGAAGACCTGATTGCTGCGCAAGGTCTAAGTATCATTAACGAACAGAGTTCACATTGTACCTTCTCGAACATACATGGTGAGAGCAACATTGATCTAACTCTCTGCTCTGGATCTGTTGCGACCAGGATTTCAAAGTGGGTAGTCCATGAGTGCGCAATTAATTCGGATCACAGATTGATTACTTATACGGTTGGTGTCAAGAAAACAGAAGCTCCAAGATCCTCCTGGAACTTCAACACCACTAGGGCGAATTGGGATCACTTTGGGGAATCGCTACGAGATACGTTAACCCATTGGCCACAAACCCCGACAGCCTGCCGGGTGTGCAACTCAGGTACTTAACCACAAACCCCGGCACGCTGACGGGCTAGAGTAGGTCCGCCAAAAAACGGAATACGAGCTCAACAATGATATTTTTGAATAAAATTTTAAATGCCGAACATTCTGTAGATAATTAATCATTCATTTCGAAGAATTGGCAATAAAATGTTTCTTATGTTTTTTCACTGATATTTGTGTTCCAAGTTTTGTATGCTGCCAGCCGCCATTTAATTTCTTCAAAATTGCGAGTGGTTCTAGGCTTTTGGTAGTGACCCTGAACGTCCCTGATTGCTTTGAGGACTATCATACCATTATTTTATTAGTCATTAGTAATATATGCATGTAAAAAACAACAATTATTATTGTTTGATTTATGAATAATATGTTTTTTTGTAACTTTTTTAAATAAAAATGTGAAAAAAAACTTACGAAAAAAGAGAAGGTTATATTTGTATCCTTATTTACACACATTTCAATATATTTTTTTAATTTTATTTTAATGTTTTTCTTTACCTTAATCGAATATGTAAATAAATTTAAAGAAATTAATTTATTTGAATATATGGTTTAAAAGTTACAATAGATTTAGTACACCAATGCAGGTTTTCAATTTTTGGTACAAAATTAATTCAGTGGTGAAGGCCAATTTTTTTGCTCATTAATTCTGTGGCCAATGGGTTAAGGGATTTTCACCACGTAGCTGCTACTGATCCGGATAATTTGGGGAATTTTTTCAATAGGGCGGTTGTATCTGCTGCCAACTCGTCTTTGGGAAGATCTAACCCGAAGACGAGTATTAGAACGCCGTGGTGGTCACCTGAGCTGACTTCGCTCAAGGGGGCCTTCAAGAGGGCCTACAGGGCGCTTGGGTTGTCTAGGAGTGGCAGCTGTACGGAGGAGGAGACAACTGCGCTTTAGGCGAGCTTGAGGTCCGCCAGGTCGGCCTTCAAACGGGCCGTTCTTCGAGCGAAACGAGCTGCTTGGCATAATTGGGTCAAAGATGTGGGTAACGCCAACCCGTGGGAAATCCACAGCGCTATTGAAAAATCCGGGAAAGGATCTGACCGGTATTTGACTACAGTAATTGGGAAATCAGATGGGAGGAACGCTGAGACTGTGGACGTGGCCTCCACTCTCAAGACACTTCTGGGCGAGTTAGTTCCTTTAGAATCAGTAATTGGGGAGAATGACCACCACAAACAGATTAGAAATCTGTCACGGCTACCACCTAGGGACCTTGCCCAAGAGGATAACTTCATTAGAGTCACTAAAGCGGAAATTGATGTTATAATAAAGGGATTGGGTCCTAAGAAGGCACCAGGGCATGATAGGCTCAATGGCGTGATTGCGAAGCAAGTCTGGGTCCACGCCAAGGAAGAGCTCTTCCAGGTGATGGACACGTGCCTGAGGAGGGGAGTCTTCCCCTCCGAGTGGAAGCGTGGCGTGCTCCGGATCATACCAAAGGGGAACGGAAAACCACTGACCGACATTAAGGCGTATCGGCCAATTACCCTCCTCCCTGTACTTGGCAAAATCTTGGAGAAATTGCTACGAGAGCGACTTCGGCAAACCCTGTCACCGGCCAGTGACCTGCAGTTCGGCTTCGTCCCCGGTAGATCTACGGTGCATGCCCTGTCGTATGTGCTTGATTGGGTGAAGGCTTGTCCAAAGAGGTATGTAGTAGCGATCTTCCTCGACATAACTGGTGCCTTCGATCACGCGTGGTGGGCAATGATGCGTACAAAGGTGAAAACCAGGCAGTGCTCCAAACTTCTGTTCCAGTCAATCGACGACTACCTTTCTGATCGCACGATCACGATCAGCTTTGGAGATTTTTTGATCGAGAGGGAAGCTGACATTGGATGCCCGCAGGGCTCCATTCTCGGACCTGACCTGTGGAACATCAACTTTGACGACTCCTCCAGGTTACCCTTGCCTGAAGGATGCATCTCTGTCGACTACGCTGATGACAAGACGTATTTGGTCGCTGGGGACAGTAGAAAGGAAGTTGAGAGCAAAGGCAGTGAAGGTTTGAACATGTTCCTCGATTGGGGTAAGAGAAACAAGATGACATTCGCTCCCCACAAGACCCAGGGCCTCCTGATGAAGGGCTTTCTCAGTAGAGAAAGAAATCCCGTCATCAAAATGGGGGACTCTAGTGTCAAGTTTCGTGAAACGGTGAAATACTTAGGCGTCACACTAGATCGATCGTCCTCTTTTCTGGCTCACGTCAAGGATGTATCCAGCAAGGCTCAGGCCCTCTTCTTGAAGCTTAGGAGACTCTCCACAGCTGAGTGGGGTTTGCGTAGCCCAGCCATGCGCACTCTGTACGGATGCGTATACGTGGCGCAAGTTTCGTATGCTGCGTCTGTCTGGGAGCATCGCTTGGGTAACTCGCTTATACTCTTGGCTCTCAAGCGGGGCCAACGAACTCCCTTGTTGGCACTATCCGGGGCGTATAGAACCGTGGCTTCGGACGCTTTGCCTGTTTTGGCTGGCATTTTGCCAATCGATCTGGAAATCAGGGAAGTGCTTACTAAGCAGAGGTTAACCAGAGGAACCCCTGCCACTCACCTAGGAGTCACTCTAACTCCGGGCGGGCCGGGGACTCTCCCTGGGCTGCTTCGACAAATGAGAGACCTGTCACTCCAAGAGTGGCAGGCCCGGTGGGATAGATCGAATTTGGGAAGATGGACTTTCTCCTTCTTCCCATCAGTTAAACTCAGAATGGAAGCGGTCTTCCTCAAGTTAGACCACCACATCACTCAATTATTATCTGGCCACGGGGAATTCAGGGGGAGACTTCACACCCTCTCCCTGTCCCCTCACCCCAATTGTGCCTGTGGGAGCACGAACCAGTCGGCTGAGCATATCCTGTGGCAGTGTGAAATAATGACGGATGCCAGAGGTCAAATGCTAGATGGTTTGGACGTACCCATCAGACCAGTGTGGAACACTGATCTGGTTTCGAATAAGACGAATTTCGAGTGCTTGAAGAAGTTTACAAGAATCTGGGTGGAGAGATGGCCTGATCTTAGAGTCGCTGATTAGAAGATTTAGTGACCAGGTGTACTTGTCTCCTGATATCCACGGATTACCCCACATTTACTCTTTCAACCCTATCTGCCTGGTTTTTTTACATTTTCTGTTTCTTTCTTTTTCTTATTATTTTCTGTTGTTTATTTACACTTACTTGTTATTTACACTTTTACACGGCTTTGTGTTTTTCTTTTTCTTTTACAGTGTAACATAATGCGTGAATTGACACGCCTGCGTGCATTATGATTTTATATATATATATATATATATATACTTTTTTTTTTCCTCTACTCTCTCATGTTTTTGCATTTTTTTTTAGTTTGTTTATTTTGTTTTACATGTTCTTTTCAGTTCCTGATAACAACTAGAACAGAACTCCGTTGTTTGTTATGTCTTGTCCACTTCCCCATTAAAGGGGTTGGACTTTGGGCCTTGTCCCTATCATATTTTTTATAGGTCTACCTTTTTTTTGTAACTTATCTCTGTTATCTCCTTCCAGTGCCCGCGCCACCCCCCCTGACATGATAAGGTTAGAGGAAAGACAGAGTGGCATCCGGAGGTTTGTCCGTCCCTCCTCCAGCTACCCGACGCTCTTTTTCCCTAGGGTCTTCGTATCGTAGTCCATTTACTTCTTCTAGGCACCACCGGATAGCTGGCTAAAGGATGACTCCACTGGGTGCCATGACATCGGACTAATAACCTTACACATTCTCTGGGGGACTGCCGGGCACAGGATGGTCATGACGGTCATCACTATTTTTTTTCGCCTTTACTAAATGTTATTGCTTTGTTTACAACTTATCCTTTTCTTATTTATACGCAGTTGCCTGCAGTCCTGGAGTGTGTGGTCTCCCTCTGATTATTATATAATAACTACTTTTGGTTTTTTTTTTCTTTATTACATTTTTTATGCTCACTAACACCTGTAGATTAGTCCTTTTGACCATTACAGTACAGACTGTAGGCGATCCTATATTTCCGCCACCTAACAAAGTATGTAGGGGCATTGAAGGTCTAGATTCGTTTTATTAAATGTAGAGTCGTTTATTCAAAAAAATTAGATTCTTGCGAGAACTCCGAAGGGGCGACCATAAGTCGCCTATACCGGGGTGGGACAGTGGTGGGTACTTCAATGTCGCCGCAACTAAAGTCTCTTGTCTGCGGACGTCCTTAACTTTATAACAACATAAAAAATAGGTAAAAATAGGTATGGTTGGCATTTTAATGTAGATAACGATAAAATATCTGTAAAGACATAAATTATGCTAAAGCAATGTTTTTGTAAACAATTCTAGCACGACATAAAAGTTTATCTCATTTCCGCGTTAAAGTTTTTATCGACAGAAGTTGGGAATGAAAAATAAACTGGAAAAATTATGCCGAACCATTGTTAAAAACGATGTCTTCGTTCATAAAGAGTAAACACTTTTATCGTACAAAATACCAAACAGATAGTTCCTTGAAGTGTAGTCCTCTTTATAATAATAATAATAAATTTGGACAACTTATATAGCGCTGTTTTTGCGAAAAATCGCCTCAAGAGCGCTGTACAAATTAACAAGGATTTTACATTAGAATTTACTTAACTTAGGAGGCTAGATAACAACTCGTCTTGCAGCTATCAAGCGCATGGATTATTGAAATTCTAGCCCCCCGATAAATTAAATAAAATATCTTTTTATACGTACGTATTTCAATTTACTTAACTATGTAGGGGGCTAGATACCCACTCGTCTTGCAGCTATCAAGCGCATGGACTGTTGGAATTCTAGCCCCCCAATAAATTAAATAAAATATCTTTTTATACGTACGTATTCTAATTTACTTAACTATGTAGGAGGCTAGGTATCAACTCGTCTTGCAGCTATCAAGCGCATGGATTATTGGAATTCTTGCCCCCCAATAATACATTTACCTTCTGTATTTAATAATCTACTTAACATCCTTAGTCTAACTTAATCTAACTTAATCTACTTAATCTAACTTAACCTAACTTAATCTTACTCACACATACTCAAAACATATATGTATTTAATAAATCGCAGTTCATAAAAACAATTGCAAAGAAACCATAAAAATAACACGTAATCAACGCTAACGAAAATGTATATATACTCGTAATACACTGTGATAATAAATTGTCACTGTGAACTGTTAATTAATAAAGTTTTTTAATTTTTCATTTATCACTCCATACGTACGGCACAGGTAGAAACCGAAGGGCGCGGGCTCAGTCCCATGACTTCCTAGTCCATGTGCTTAGGGGCGGGGGGCAGGCGCGGGCGGTTGGCAGCGGGGGCAGCTAGGGATGCAGAGATTGCAGAGGTCATCAGTTGGTTTTCTTCTCTGGTGCGTTTCTTAGAAGGCCGCTTCAGTGGCCCACACATCGAACGGGTCATATGGTCCACAGTCGTAAATACAGCGACTGCGGGCGTAACAGCGAGCAGCGGGGTTGCAGTAAAGGTGCGGGGGGTGCGCAGGGGTACGGCTGTGACACCCGACAACCGAACAAATGACCACATCTGGTAAATGTTCGCTACCGATCCTGGGTTTTAAACACTTCGCATCTAATGAATCACGATAATATCTGCACATATTCTTAAAACTCGTTATACGTCCACACTGCTTACGATAAAATTATTTTGAGTTCACATATGTAATGTTCACTGCGTAATAAACATTATTTGACACTTTTAAGGTCTCAAAATGTTAATTATCCCTCTTATTTAATAAGGGATAACGAGACCGGCCAGAATGCGTCAGGCTGCTCCGAGCGCCTGACGCATTCATCATTCTTTATACAAGACCTTTGGCCGTACAGGCCATTGAAATAGATTATCTGTTGAACATATTTTGATACTTGAAAATGTTTGATAAGTTTTAAGATTTTCACGGCCAAAAGTATTTTCGCTATTTCTGCCCTGTTGATGGACACTGCAACGATGTCCGAAACGTTGGCTAAAGAAGGAGGTAGCGCAACACGGCATAACACCTCAAAAACAAATAACGAAAATTGAAAATGTCTGATCATCTTCTTCGGAATTATGGAAAAATTAAATTAGGCACGTAGACACGCTCACTTATACTTCTATCGATTTATTCCGTCTGTGAAAACGACTCATATTTATAACATGAATGAAATAAAACTTTTTTCGCGCGCCGAGTTTCGACCAAATATAAGGAATGTAGCACGGTGCCGAAGTGCGCCTTAGCAATTCACCAATGAACGCTGGCGAACTACTAGTAAAACTCGCCTTTTTTTTAAAGACGGATGTCTGCACTTATTATTTTATTTGGATCAAATGTAATATTATAATTGTAATATTATTCAATTCGATTCATTGCTGTTGACAATGACTACCATCTAGATAATTTAAGAGCTGTGACTCACGTCGTTACGTCTCACTCGAGCTCTTATATTTGCGGGTGCGCAAGATGGAAGCCCAGTCGTGTTTTTCTACTTGTATCGTCAGCAACTGGCAGGTTCTGGCTCCGAGTTTCGGGCTGGGGTCCGAATCCTGGACCGGGTTCTCTGGGAGTAGTCGATTTGAAAAAGAGTAGGAGTAGGATTGGCTTCCCGCGAAGAACCCGCGTTCAATAGCCCACGCCAGCTGAACCTACATATCGCTAGTCCACAACCCCTCACATCGACCCTTGTTGTCCAATATCTACTGTTTTCTAGATTTAAAAAATAATCCATCGAAAATGTCACCGAAACCCAAAATTTTATTTACATTATTTACCCCTGTAACTGCCTCTTAACACCCTGTACATACACACTCGAAACCAATTACTTATAAAACAACCAATTTTTTCAGAAGAACATGCACCAATAAAACTATGTTTTTCGTTTATTTTTTATATATTTTTTTCATATTAACTCCACGCCGGAGGTTCTAAGGAAAAAAAATTCCTCAGGGCATATGTCACCTCTGGGGATGGTTTGTAGAGGGTCTTTTTATGGAAAGGAGGGAGAGAAAGTTCTGGGAAGGAAAAAAGTGTGAGGGGTAGGTAGAAATCTGGGGGTGTGTCTCCAGGAGTGTTGGACGAATGAATCAATCCCTCCGAAAACGGTGCAAGACGATAGGTCGAGAGAATTCCGCTGGTAAAAAGGTCTCCCTCAACCAGTCTCTTCGAATCTATCCCGTCACATAGCAAGTAAGCATACGCGTCTACTGCAAAGACCTAGACAAACCTCAAACCATGAATCCGGGCATTGCTGCTAAATCACCAAACGTAGCGAATCACTTAGGGTGACCTATGGCAGGTGTCCAATAAATGGTTCAGGGGTACCCACCTTCGCCTCCCAATTATATTTAAAAAAAATATTTTTCATGCTAAAACTTTACAGGTTTATGCAACCCAGTAAACACGTAATATTATAAAAAGAATGTGTATAAAACTGTTTGTTTAAAAAATAAAGTTAATTAAAGTGAAAAAAAAAAAAATAATATGACAGTAATACGATATGTTGGTTACCTCCTCTCCTGAGTAGAAGGTGTAGTTATAGAACTGCTTGGCCCTGGTGCGCACCTTGAGAGCGAACTCGTGAAAGCTGTCACTGGTTGGCTGCAGCAGGGAGACCCTCAGCAAGGCCTCGTAGGCGGAACGCGCGTCCTGGTCATTCGCGTCACCCACCTCCCAATCGGCCTCCCCCCAATAGGAACCCTAAAATATTCACTTACATTTATTCAATTGGATATATTAGCTGTATGAAAAAATTCTATAAAAATTGCAGTTCCAATTAATAACTGGGTCGGGTATCTTCCAACAAGTAACCCAATGATTTTAAGTAACCCGCAGATACCCAAACTTTATAGACTAATAAAAATACATAAACCGGAAAAACCAATTAGGCCGGTAGTATCTAATTATAATGCACCAACATTCAAATAATCATCAACTATAAATAATGTAATTATGAATGCTAATGTTTTTGAACCAACATACACAGTTAAGAATTCGTTAGAATTAGTCAATTACTTATAAGATTTGTAAATCCCTATCCACGCTATGTTGGTTTCCTTTGATGTGATAAATTTATTCCCAAATATTTCAATAGAATAAAGTAAAACCATCATTAATAATTTGTTAAATTCTTCGAATTTGCTGAAAGACTTAGTTAATGATTTAATTTTACTATTCGATGTTATTTTTAAACAGAATTACTTTCAATTCAATAATACAATATTTAAACAAAAAAATGGCGATGGCTTGGCGATGGGTAGTAGTACGAGCCCTTTGATTGCAGATATTTTTGTTAATAATATAGAGAATTAATTAATTAATTCAAGACCGACAGGGCGAAGAAGTCTGGGAAGACCAAGTTTAAGATGGAGCGACAACGTCCTCAAAGATATATCCACCTTGGAGATTGTAAACTGGAGAGACCTGGCATAAAACCGTGATGAGTGGAGGAAGACTCTTGAGGAGGCCAAGACCCACCAGGGGTTGTAGAGCCAAGAGTGATGATGATGAATATAGAGAATAATAGCGGTGCGCTTTTACTTAAAAATGTGTATTGCTGGAAAAGATATGTCGATGATATAATATGTATTTGGTTAGGTAGTTAGAAAAGCTACTGAACATGTTCTTGAACTTTTTAAATAAATTTCATTAAAACATTCAATTCGCACTAGAAATAGGTAAAGAGAAGAGTTTAAATTTCTTAGATTTAAATTTAACATTAATAGGTAATAAAATAGATTTCAATATTTTCCGTAAAGACATGTACACCGATATTGTTATACATAATTTATCTCATCATCCTTATTCTCAAAAACTCGCGGCCTTTCACTCTATGATTAATAGATTAATTACGATTTCTTTGTCTGTTCCTAATTACACTTTGGAATTAAATCTCATTAAACAAATAGCAGTTAATAATGGTTATTTTACTAAATTAAAAGATCAAATGATAAATAAAAAGAATAAACAGAAATTCTTAAAACTACATATCTACCCTTTTTCTAAACAAATAAATAATTAATGGCGTAGAATTCTATTTGTTGATAATGATATGTCAAAAATAATTAGTAAAAATATTCCCGGTACTATACAATGTATACAACCAGCTTTTTAAACAAATAATAAATTTTAAAAAATTCATCCTTAACAACAAAGATAGCGACATTAAAACAAAAAACCGGGCGTTTATAAACTCAATTGTAAAGACTGTAATTGCTTTTATATAGATAGAACAAATAGAAACTTTGAAGTAAGGGTTAAAGAACATCTCAGGGAATTAATAGCGAATCTGAGTTCGCAGATCATTTATTAAAAAATGATCATAATTTTGACAAAAACCATTGACTTAAAATATTACATACGGGTTATAAGGCATCACAGATAAATAATTGAGATCTTTTCGAAATTAGGAAACATGTAAATAATAAAGCAGACATAAATATCTAATAAGCAGCAAATTTTTATAAACCCTCTTTTGAACCTTTTCCCACTTAACCGGTCTTTCCGTGCTAATGACTTTGAAATTCCTAATTTTAATAAACTTCCCCCACTCTTACCCCTTCCCCTTCCTTCTACCCTTTCCTCCCATAAGTGATCTATATTTGATTTTTCATTTGATCCTGATGATGTGAACAGCGTTCATGAAACATGTTGATTGTAAATAAATAAAAGTGATGTAACCAAAGGTATTTGTCTTTTCATTAAAATTCCAATAATACTACTTGGATAATTAATACACTACAGCAGTTTAATTTTATTTTTAGTGATCGACCAACAAACAAACACATCAGCAAATACAAGGAAAACAGGAAACGTAAGAAATTAACATATTTTTGATAGGCCGATTGCCCCAGCAAAATTCATTAATTTTCTCGTGTTCAGTAACCTCTAAACTATTTTCTGCTTACTTCAACATTCAAGTTTTACATTTATTTAATCAATCGTTTTTTTTATGATTAGTGCATCGTACACAATGACGGGGACTCAATGACCAAAACAATAGTTTGTGAAAATACTCCATTTGCAATATTGCTGTCGCTTTAGATCTGTGTTTTACTACCTCGGAAATAATAAACATCTTCGTCTCAATAATATAAACCGAAAAGTTATATCCAAACATTATAATATGATAAGGCTGATGTAAAACAAGGCGCACGACAATAATAGGTTGTCAAATACTTGAAAAGGTATTTCGTTTCCAGTCAGATAGTCTACGTGAGATAGAAAAGGGATAAAAAAATATAACAAAAATAAACTTTTTATTCAGACGAAAATAAACGATTCAGAAAATAGATGGAAAAATGTTTACAAAGTTGTAAAACAACGCAGCTTCAGTTTTTCGAAGAATTCGAAGAATCAACTGCTAGAATGTGAAAAGATTTAACAATTTTAATTATTTACCATATTTATAAGGATGATACCAAAGAAATTATATTAACACTACGCTTCTTCATACAAAAGCCAACAGAACTAGTGCAGCAAATAACTTACTAATTTCTCAACTTTTAATATTTTTCATGATTCTTTGCTAACATACAAAACTTATTTATTAAATTTTTAATCGCGATAAAAATATTTTAAAACTACTTACACTTATAAAACACGGTTTAATAACTCAAAAAAAAATCACGACAGCACTTTTGGCGTGAAAATCTCAAATCATACCTAATTGCACTTAGTGGTTCTTTAAACTTTTATCAACAGTCAATTAAATTAAATTATTCTTGATTCTCAAAATTTTCTTTATCTCTCCACACACTTTCTTCCTTTTTATTATTTTTAATTATGTGTGGATTCATTAGTTAAGATTAAGAACCCTTCTCATCCCAAGCGAAATTACTAAGATATACTAGATATTTACTTATAATTCAAATAAGAAAACTTGTACAATGTGTCCTTAGAACGGGGTGCCCCAGTAAGGACACATTTTTCTCTAAAAAACTGTAAAACAAAGAAAAAAAAAATAAACGTAATGGGTCCACTTAACCATGTACACTTCAATTTTTAGCCCAAGTGAACCCACAGTTTTGTGTTTTAATTTTATATTATATGAAAATCTGATGCTGGTTTTCATTTGTATTGTAAAAATTGATTGTAATAGATGTAAAAAAATCTGTTGTTTATCCGAAATAAATAAAATAAAAAATATACCTTGTATCAAAATGAATTATGTAATAAACAAATAAATTAATAACATTACAAGTTCTCGGATTCAAAAGGAAAAAGCCGAGGTTTATATGACCTACAAAAGTAATCTAAAATCTGACATAGGAAAATTATAAAAATATATATTCCGAAATAAATACGAAACACGTACCAAACATAATCAATTATTGTGTTCCGTGACACGGGGCAAATATTCCAGCACATTTATTACGTGCGAGCCACGGCGTATTAACATCACATTTCAACATATATTATGATAATATCTTTCTTTCACTCATGTTCCGGCCTTTTACCACAACATCGTAAAATATATAGTTTGGCAGAAATGGGCAATAAAACGCAAATTCACCTTACGATATTTCACTCAAATATTCTTAAACATTCATAAAATTAGAATCAAATATGTGAGAAATTGATTTCGATACAGGATGCGGTAATGGATTGTAATATTTATTTAACCTCTTCTGGCTGGCCAAACCAAAATCTTTGCTTTTTTAAAAGGAATTTTAACCCTTATACAGGGTGTCCGGGGGTAAAGTGCATTAACTTCGGGAGGTGATTCTACATGATGGTAGGAGTAAAAAAGATTAACAACTTTTTCCGAAATTCCAACATTTATTTTCCCATACAAAAAGACATACCTACTAAAAATCCTTAGTGTGAGATACGATATTACCTGCTGAGAGCCTGCCGGGCGCCTGACTCGATTGTTTTTGGCCCGCATCGTAACAACGGAAAATAATAAATCTGGCCGCACACGCCGGATCAATTTTATCTTTTTACCTCAAAACTACCCCTAAAAGTTGGAATTTCGAAAAAAGTTATTTATATTTTTTACTTGTACTATCACGTAGAATCACCCTCCGAAGTTAATGCACTTTACCCCCGGACACCCTGTATATAAGTAAACTGTACGAAGGACAATGTCAGAATCGCTTGCGCCAATATCAATCTAGGACCTAGGTACTAATTGATTATTGTAGCCACTCTCAACATTATCTATGGAGTTTTTCATAAGTAACCAAATATTTTGTTCTACAAAAAGTTTCAAAAATCAATATCTAGATTGTGTTTTTCACACAAAAACTAAGTGTATCACATTAAAAAAGTGGATCGTTTTCCAATATTAAAATAATCACAGTGAGAACAGATATACTATAACAGTGAGTTTAAAAACAAAATCTTGAAATTAGCATGACAAGTGAGTAATATTTGAATTTTTGAATTTGAATATTTGAATTTGAAACCATTTAAATTTGAATTTGCCATAGACAAAAAGTTAATCAAAAATAAATTAATACTTTACTCTAGTCGACAATAGATGGCGGTAAATACACCAATTTAAAGAAATACTACCTACCGATATTCATTAACAGATGGCAGTGGATATATAAAATTATTTATTTATTAAAGTTATTTGAATTTGAAAAATGGAAAAAGAAAATAAAACACCCAGAGTAAAAAATTCTGACCCGTTCACGAAATCTTTTATGACCCCAAGATCCCCAACTGAACAAGAGGACGATAATTTATCGTCTGATTCGGAAAATAATATAAATGATGACGAAGAAAAGTCTATATTGATAGAGACAAATCAAGTGAGTAACGCACTTACTAACTCGAGAATCATAATTAATTCCATGAAGACAACCCTCTCAGAAAGTAAAGGAAAAATTTCCATGGGCCAAAAAGAAAAAAATTAATGAAGGAATGGATAATTTATTTAACATTATAGCTCATTTAGTGGCAGAAAATAATGAAATGAAGGGCGAATTAAAAATTCTCCGACCACTCACAAAAATAGTTACCCATAATTTTAATGAAATGAAAAAAATAATGCAGGAAAATAAATCGCTTTTCAATAATATGAACACAAAAAATAAGAAATTAAAAAAGTCATAAGAAAAATAATAGTACCTGAAACTTATGCGGAAAAGGTAAAAAAACATGAGCCGATTGTAATCATAAAACCAAAAAAGAAAAATCAAGAAAATATTGAAACAAAAAACGAAATTAAAGGAAATATTGATCCAGTAAACTTTGGAGTAACTGGAATGAGAAATTTTAAGGATGGAGGGGTAATAATGGAATTCAAAAATTCCACCGATATAAAAAAAATTCAGGATGAGGTGACTGGACTGATAGGAGACAAATATGATGTGAAAATCCCACAAGAAAAAAAACCATCTGTTAAAATTATTGGCTTAACTGAAAAATATTCTTTTGAAGAGATAGAAATAAAAATAAAACGACAAAATGAATTTATTTTTGAAGAAAACGCCAAAATAAAAGTAACATTTGTAAAAGAAAAAAAAAAATAAGAAATCAAACCAGCTACACCGTATATGCTGATGTTGATGGAAAGACATACAACAAGATGTTAAAGGAACAAAAAATAAATATCGGATGGGACCGATGCAGGGTCTTTGACAATTTAAATATCATGAGATGTTTTAAATGTAATGGTTTTAATCATAAGGCTGTAGATTGCAGAAACCTAAAATCTTGCCCAAAATGCTCCAAACATCACGATTTAAAAGAGTGCACCGATGAAAATATTCAATGTGTAAATTGTATTATGACAAATAACAGATTAGGTTTAAAAATAAATAGTATTCACTCAGCCATGAGCAGAGAATGCCCGATTTATAAACGAAAATTGGAAGCGAAAATGAGCAGGATCTCTTTTTTATAAAAAAAGTTTACTAGAAAAATGAAATAATATACCTAAATGTACAAAGCATCATTGCACATTACGAAGAGGTCCAAATACTTTTAGAAGAGAAGAAACCATTTATGCTAATGATGAGCGAAACACATGTGACAGAAGATATTCAAGATAATGAAATAAAATTTGAAAATTATAATACCATCCGTTGTAACTCACATAGTCGACACACAGGAGGAGTGATGATTCTCTTAAGTAAGAAATACCCGTATGAAGTAATATCAAATCAGCAAATTGAAAAACTTTGTTGGATCTTAGCCATCACCATTAAAACAGGAAACAAGAAAGGTACATATACTGTTATTTATAGATCGCCAAACACAAGTAAGTGCGACTTTTTAACATATTTTCAAAAATGGTGTATGGAAAATTTACAAGACGAAAATGTAAACATTATAGCTGGAGATTTTAATATAAATGTCAAAGCAAAGGCAGACATATACACAAAAAAATTGAAATATATTATTCAAGCTGCAGGGATGAAACAACTGGTTAAAGATTTTACACGAATTACCAAAACCTCGAAAACAGTGATTGATCTTGTAATCTCAAATAAATTCAACTTAAATATTAATATACTAGATAATCCTAAAATTACCGACCATAACATCATTCAGATTCTATTAAATGACAGAGAAAAATACAACTCCAGCAAAGAAACAAAAGTAATAACTTTTAAAAATTACAAAAAATATGATAAAGAAATTTTCATTCAGACCTTGGAGGCTATTAATTGGAATGAAATAAATCAAATGGAATATAACAAAAAAGCGGACCAGATGATATTAAACTTAAAAAAATCTATTGATGAAGTAGTCCCAGAACAGAAGATACATAAAATAAATAATAATAAGTGGTACACAAAAGAACTACGCAAAATGCAGCACGATAGAGATAC
Organism: Limnephilus marmoratus; assembly: GCA_917880885.1. Lineage (NCBI taxonomy): Eukaryota > Metazoa > Arthropoda > Insecta > Trichoptera > Limnephilidae > Limnephilus > Limnephilus marmoratus. The sequence continues at coordinate 41,206,422 of OU862924.1, read as the reverse complement.
ATTTTACAAAAGAGCACGCCTTACTAATAATACTATGGATTGGGATAACTACAAAAAAGCGAGAAACGAATACTCCAAAGACATAAAAAGAACGCATAATGAGTACATAAAAAATAAAATTAACTCAGAAGAAGGGGATCCCAAAAAAATTTGGAAAAGCATAAAAGAATTAGTACATGGCGAAAACAAAGACGACATAAAAATTGTAAACTTCCCAAAAGAGATAAACGAAGAAAACATGGCTAATAGCTTTAATAAATATTTTATTGAAAGCATCACTCAAATCAACAAATTAATACCCAACATTGTTGCTAACCCCATAAATGAAAATAACGACTCAAACAAAGAATTATTGGTCTTCAGAAGAATAAATGCAGAATATTTATTTAAAGTCTTAAATGAAATTAAATCAAAGAATAGTTCAGATGGATTAACTATTAGTATAATAAGGGATGCTTTTCCAGTAATTGGATCTACACTATTAAATATTATTAATGAGACGATTGAAGAAGGAAAATTTCCACAGTCATGGAAACAATCTACCATTATACCGGTTCCGAAGGTTAAAAATTCCAGAAAATGTGAAGAATTTCGACCAATCAACACCTTACCAAAATATGAGCAGATTCTTGAAGTGATAATAAAAGAACAAATTGTACAATACCTAGATAAACACAATATTCTATGCCAAGAGCAATCAGGATTCAGATCTAATAACTCGTGTGACACAGCATTAAACGTAATTGTCGAAGAATGGAAGGAAGGAATGAATAGTAATAAATTTATCTTAGCAATATTTTTAGACTTTCAAAGGGCATTCGAAACTATAGATCGAGAAATCTTAATAAGAAAATTTAAAGAAATTGGTTTCTCATCTATAGCCATTAAATTAATAGAAGAGTATTTGAAAGACAGAAAACAGGTAACAAAAATAAATAATCAATTCTCAAAACCAATGGAAAATAAATTAGGAGTACCGCAGGGATCGGTCCTTGGACCCCTATTGTTCATACTCTATATTAATGACATGGTGAAAATATTTTCAAAATGCAAAGTATGACTTTTTGCCGATGATACACTTATATACTTAATTGGAGATAACTACGAAGAACTAATAAATATTTTAAATAATGAACTAGATGATTTATTTATTTATTTTATTTTATTTATTTATTTTTTTCATGTTCTCCGTAAAACGGTTATTCACCAATACATTATGGAGAAGATTACAAATTAGACAAAAAGTATAGCAAAACACATAAAAAGGTCAGTTTCACTACTTTGTGACATACGTCAAAAGATAATTGTTAAACTGCCTGTAGGTTACGTTAAAAATGTCAATGGTCAATGCAGACTCGTTGAGCAGTTCAGTCGCTCTGTTGACTGGCGCGTTCTGATAGGCAGAAGTCCTCGCTTTTGGAGCATAAAAAAGGGTATGGGACCTTCCACGAGTATACTTGTCTGGGACATATAAGTTAATCTCTTTCAAAATAGGTGGATTATGTATAGTTCCAGAGATTATCTTAAAAAAATGTTTTCCTAAAAATATTTTTCGGCGGGCTTCTAATGTATTAAGATCGAGCATTCCTGCTAAGAATAAGGATGGATACAGGAAAGGGTAGTACATATATTCCCTCATATATAGGTAACGCATGAATCTCTTTTGTACTTTTTCTATTTCTATGATGTATCAAGATGGCTAAAAATAAATAAGCTTAAATTAAATACAAAAAAAACAAAATGTATGGTGATTGGATATAAGAAGACATCCAGTGAAAGCAAAATTAAAATTGATGGTGAAATTATTGAAAATGTTTTTGAAATGAAATACTTAGGAGTCATATTAGATTCCAAACTAAACTTTAATAGACATGCCGAATATACCCACAAGAAAATTGGCAAAAAGATATCTTTTTTGGGAAGAATTCGGCCTAAAATTTCCAGAAAAACCGCCATCACCATTTACAATTCAATTATTGCTCCACACTTCAACTACTGTTCAAGTATCCTTTTCCTTTGTAATGAAAGAGAACAGAATAAATTTCAAATTCTCCAAAACAGAGCAATGCGAATAATACTCCGAAGAAATAGATTTTAAAAAATAATTAAAATGTTAAAGGAACTTAATTGGTTAACAGTGAAACAAATACTGACCTTGAACACGTTGATATTTATTCACAAAATATTAAACAACATGTTACCAAAATACTTCACAAATAAAATCGTATACAATAAGGACATTCACAGACATTACACAAGGACTTGCAAGGAAATAAGATTAAACAAAAAGGACAAAACGAATACGCAAAACAGTCTGCTGTACAAAGGAATTAAGTTATATAACACACTACCAGAAACTCTTAAGTCCTCACCAATTGAAAAGTTCAAGATGGATTGTAGGAGCTACATAAAACAAAAACAAAAAATTTTGTGATTTCAAAAAATTTTGTGAATTTAAAATATTATAATTAAAAAAAAACTGCAATATGAAATATTATAATCAATTAGAAATTTGTAAACTTAAATGTACAAATTACTAAAATAAAATTCTAATAAAAAAAAAATAAAAAAATTATTTTAAAAGATTTTTTTATAAAATTTGCGGGTGGCTTTTGGCAGCAGAGCTGTCAATGGCGAAAATATCATTATTTTCAGTTTTAAGAGTATAAAGGTAATTATTTCTTTGAAAACTTATTTGAATTGTCATGTTGGGTATGCATTCAGGTTTGCGTAGAAATAATAAATCAGTTTATATTTGTATGAATTTTTGACAATTATTTCCAAAATGGGAGATTTTTTTATCTTTTTTATTTAGTTAGCTACGAGTATTATGGAAAAAGTTCTTACGTTATTATCATGATTAATAAGAAATGTTATCTGGTAAACTGAAAACCACTACAAAAAACAATTGCTTTGTATTTATAACGTTATTCGACCAAGATAATTTTCGCGCGGTTTTTGAAATGTCATCCCACGTTCAACAGGTTAAGGTGACTGGTTAAAAAATAAATAAATACAGTTCACAAGAACCAATTATCTTTTCTTTTTTTTATCCTTATTGTACCAATTGCTGGATAAGGGCCCTTCTTGTTAATTCAATTTTTTTTTCGTTTGAGTCAAAGTTTGTCATGCTGCCTGCACGAATCGTAATTAAAAATTTGAAGACAATATTCTATCTCTAGTGTCATCTTCCTCTTGGTTCTTTTTCTTCTTGTATCCAGTTAAGCATGATTTTCAGCTCGAAAACCTGATTAAAAGCGAATCATTTTGAAGTTATAGACAGTTGGTGGTATTTCTTATAGTCTGAATATTATACGGCAGAGGTGTTGGTTATCCAATAAAGGTCCCACGGGCGGCGGTACCCATTCCCGCCTCCCAAATGGAGATTTGCTTTTGTCTTAAACATATAATGCCGCAGTTCTTTCTTAAATACTAAATAACAATTGGGATTTTCAATTTGGGAGGCGGGAATGGGTACCGCCGCCCCGGGAATCTTTATTGGGTAACGATTTGGCGATTTAGCAGGGGTGCCCGGGTTCACGGGGTGAGATTTGTCTAGGTCTTGGAGGCGGATGACCAGGACACACTAAATCCCAGATTCCTACCTACCCCTTAAACTTTTTTCCTTCCCAGAACTCTGCCCTCCTTCCTTTCCTTAAAAAACCCTCTACACAGCATCCCCAAAGATGACATAGGCCCTGAGGGAAATTATTTTCCTCAAGGCCTCCTATGTGAAGCACAAGTAAAAAATATTCTGGAATTTCACTGCATAACTTAAACTCTCCATGACTCTCTTTTTCGTTAATAATAATCATTCGTTTTACTTCTTTTACTTTTACCCCAGATTCCTACCCACCCCATTAAATCCTCTTCCATCCCAGAAATCTCCTCTCCTTCCTTTCCTTAGAAAAACCTCCTCACAGCATTCCTAAAGATGACATAGGCCTTGAGGGAAATTATTTTCCTCAGGACCTCCTGTGTGGAGCTCATGTAAAAAAAAACAACAGTCGAAAATGAGACAAATGGTGAACGCATGTCTGCACACCCAAACCAAACATACAATCATTATCATACATCTCCCTCATACGTATAAAAAAAATGAAACGCAAGGACAAAGTAGGTACTATGGAGGAAACAGTCACACGTGTTTTGTGTGTCTCATCTTTATTTAATGTACAACAAAGAGCTGCAGCATTATAGGGATAAGGAAATTATGTTTATCACCTTTTTTGCCGTCACGGTACCGTACCCGTGAATCTTCGACTACCACAATATGGGCATGTGCCTAGCGTGGTAGTCGAATCACCTGTAAAAACTGTATAAAAATTTATATGATGAATAAAGAAAAAAAAAAAAAAAATTATTAATAAACTAAACTTTCTGGCATGATTGCCTTTCCGTCGCGTGCACTATTTCTGTTCCTACCAGACATAGGTTGCTCCTACACAAGAATATTAAGTACCCAACGCCTTAGAACATTTAGTAATAATTGCAGAAAGAGCTTAAAATAGCTTTGCGTGCAATAATGATGGCACTAATAAATAATGATCTAGTATTATGTTTTAGGGAATTTTCCAGTATTAGATTCTACTAGGGTCAGTCAAAAAGTAATGCCTCCTATTTTTTTCTCCTTTAATTGTCAAGAATTGAAAGAATGAAAACCACACTATTGACGATAAATTTGTTACTTTTCAATATATCGACCATTTCCACAGCTTTGGTCCATTTTTTAACAAGGGCTTGTATCACAGTGTTGTAAAAGGCACGGTCAAATCTAGAACACCATCGCCATAACTTTCCCCGTCGATCAGACAATTTGTTCTTTTTTGTCCTTGGTGAGTTTATTTGCCATTCCAATTCATAAAAAAAAAATGAACCCATATTTCGTCTCCGGTCACAATTTTTTTCAGAAACTAAGCGCTGTAAGTATTGTGAGGCTATTGTTTTACTTGTTTCTTTATTCTGGCCGGTTAACTTTCACCTTGCACAAACTATAGTTAATAATCGTCATCAAACTGCCTTTACTGAGGGAAAAAATGCAAAATCTGTAATTATCTGGGGTCACCACGAATGATGTCATCAACTCGCTCAATATTGCGTTCAACGGCCTACCGCTCCGCTTTTTGTCAGCCAGCAGTGTTTGTCCTTCAGCTTAGTTGCAGCAACTAATCCATTATCTAGCTGTTTTGACATCCACGGTTGTACAATGGTACACATTTTTCAGAATTTAATGAATGCGAATGGGCGTTTCACTTTCTACAGTCAAGACTCAATCACAGAAAGCTGTCTAATACGAACATCGATGTCGGTCATTTTGCAAGCGACAGCAGTGCTGCCATTTGTTGACGCAAAAGTTACTACTCCAGCAGATCGTAGAAGAAAGTTCTAGGAATAGCATCAAAAAAAATTTCATTTAATTAACTTTATTTAAGTAGAAAAAAATAGAAGGCATTAAATTTTGACTGACCCTCGTATGATAGTAAATGTAGAGAACACCTGCCTTTGCGGGCTTAGCAGTTATTTGCTTGAAATGCTCAATGAAGGGTTGTATTTGACTCTGGGGAATACTTGCTCGGTAATAAATCTACTACAGTGAGAAGGGATAGCCCATTACAAGACGTTAGTGCCCAAGACGTTTCCCGAATATTGTTGAGCAATTTCGAAACTATGGGGAACGAACCAGCCGAAAGTTGAAAGATGAAAGAAGCAAACGGTGTGTTTCAATTATTTTTTTAAACCGCTTTTATAGTCTTACTAATAAAAAAAATCTAAACGACCGTTAAACGGTGTTCCTGTTTGGTGACCGTTAAACGGTGTTTCTGCAACGTTACTAAAAACATAATTTCGTTTTTTATGTTGTGAATTTTGAATATTGTGAATTTTGGTGGATTTACGCAAGCGCGGCCGCCATGTTTTTAATTCATTCGCGGCCAAATTTCTTTTGTGACGTGTTGTATTTTACGCGCAATTCATTTATTGTTTAAAAAACCAACATATTTCGTAATAAAAATGGTTAAAACTGAGTATTTTATTAATTTTGAATTAAAATGGCGCTTCAAGATGAGTTTGCTGTGTTTGAAGAAATAATAAAATTTATTTAAATCGGTCTATTTATTCAATAGAGAGACTAGAGTCTAGAGCAGGGGTGCTCAAACGGTCGATCGCGAGTGCTTTTTGAGTCGATCTCGAGGAAAATTTGCCGACGTATAATAATAGATCATGGTTTTAGTTGATCCTCAATTAGGCCTCACATTTTTCATGCCTTTTTGTTTATTATTTACTTGTGGGTTGAACATTTTTAATGAGATTATTTGATAGGGGAGGAATAAAAAAATCGAGTGCAGTTCACACGCGGTAAGAGTGAAACTTTCACCCACACAATCTCAACCAATAGGAGCCTTGAAAAGTGAGCTCATAAATAAAGCTGCCAATGCGTATACTTGGACCGTTGTACGCAACACCTCGGTTAGGGAACAGTAAAATTAATAGTTTGTAATATTCAAAAAGAATGCCAAAATTTAAAAAAATACTGAGAACACTACCATACTCCGATGTGAAACTTTTGTTGCTTTTTACGACGATTATGTTTTGTTTTTTGGCGGATTTATTAAAATGTTGTTTTATCCGTATAAAAGACAGTTTGACAGAGAGCGACGCTTCGTAGATACTGGACGTAGGTAAGGTTTCTCATTAATCTCATTCTCTCGCAGGCTAAATCCTATAGATGTATGTGTTTGTCTTTTTTTAGTGTCCCTATTTTTCGTTTCATCAAGTTTCAAATCACAACGCGTCGCCTTAGTTCTTGTATGTTCAATAGACCATTAAAAATTTTTACAGGAGAAGGTTTTCTTTCATTATTTCAATGAAACATTATGAAAGATGTTTTTTTTTATTATTATTTTTTTATTTTTATTATAAATTTTAATATAATTACATCTAATACAATATAAAGATATGGGTAGTCCCACAAAGCTGTAACAGATCAGCTTGTCTGTAGGTTCTACCGTATAATATTATTAAATAACACAAATTAGCTTAATTTACAATATTAATACATAATAAAAGATTTAGGCTAGATAAATGTGTTGTTCATTTATAAACCACTTTTTGGTCAGTATAGGGCAGGGTTCCTCATTATTTTTAAAATTAATGTTTTGAGTCAACATGTTATAGATCAAAGGTATCATATATTATATAAGATAAGGCTATTTCCGTAAAGGTAAAGGTCTGATTAGTTTAAATAATTTTAGTTAACTATAATTTTTATACTCTATTTTTAATTTTAAAGTGGAGATTGAACAAAAACTAAATGTGGTCTATTAAACAAACAAGAACTGAATTGAAGAACGGTGCTAAAGACGTTTTCACTTAGGTGTATCGTTATAATTACAGAAAACGTAGCAATAAAACGGTATAAACATACAAACATTTAGAGTACGACATAATATAGCGATATTATTAATACTTTAAGCGTAAATAGTGAGTTTGGTTTGGATCCAAAACCAGAAGCTTTTGTGTACCTAAAGTCAAAACACAGAACCTACAACGGTTCCGTTGAAGTGATAGATGAGTTTACCTGAAAGATTTCCACGTCAAGAAAGGTCCACTCTCCTTTGGTCATGCCGAGGGCGTGGGCGGCGAGCATGAACTTCCTCACCAGGTGGCCGCGAACACTCAGGATTACCACTGAAACAAATAGATACAATTAAAAAAAAAGAAAACAAAAAAACTTTTTCACTTTTGAAAATTATTTTTTTAAAGTCAATAAAAAATAGAATTTTGAACCCCGTGACCCAGCGGTTAAGGTCCTTCATTACGGGTTTGAACCCGTAATCAATGATGGTCATGGTCAGGGTGCGTAACCCGACATGCGCAAGTAAATTTTATTTGTCAATTAATGCAGACCCATGACAAATCGTGGAAAATATAAAAGTAAATGTATTTAAAAAAATTAGAAACAAAAAAAAATAGGAAAATTGTCAATTCTGAGAATCAAACCCCGATCAACTGCTTAAAAGGAAGCTAAAAGGAAATGATCTAATTTAAAATTTTCCGTATTCACATCACATCACATGACAACCGGGAATTATATATTTTTAATAATAGTACCTACTGTGTTTTGTTCGTAAGCTGGAGTATTCTAGTGGTGTGTGGGCTCCGCACCAAGCTAAATATATTAATATGCTGGAACAAATTCAGAAAAAGTTCCTTAGGTATGTCTATAACCGGTGCATGGAACGTACCCGAGATTCATGCACCATATGGAATTACTTGAGGCAACAAATAGATTTAGTTTTTTTATTTTATTTTTATTTTAACTTTATGAGTAAAACCTCAAATGGTAATATTTAATTAAATGAAGAAAATATAAGCGAAAGTCAGTCGAAAATCTGAGAACAGAAAAATCAGAAAAAGATATTGACACCTCGGGGACATGTCCTAGGTTCATATCCCAGAGGTGTCAATATCTTTTTCTGATTTTTCTGTTCTCAGATTTTCGACTGACTTTCGCTTATAGTGTCTTCATTTAATTAAATAGATTTAGCTTGGAAACTAGACGTTATGCAAATCGTGCAATTCTTAGTTTTACCATAATCCATAACTGTATTGACAGCCCGTTCCTCTTGGAATGTTATGGCCTAATTTCAGCCGTGGTCGTCGACACGACTTGTTCAAAATACCATATGGCAGAACAGATGTTCTAGCATAGCATAGCATGACAAGAGGAACGGTGTTGTTGAACGAAATATCGAAATATCGTTGAACGAAATATCGGAAACACTAGACATATATAACTCTTCTTCAGATAGCCTTAACATTTTTTTGTATAATGATCATCTTCCTAGGTGTTAAGACTGTCAAAATGAGAAAATTGTACAGTAATTGGATAATAATCTGTTGTACAATTTAAAAAAAAAAGATAAAAAAATTGCGGCACGTACCAGATTTGTACTAAGTGCTGGTTTGTACTAAGATTTGTTCTAAGTACTTTGATTCTTTCGTATCACTTAAAATTATACTGTAATACCAGCTCGTAGAGGATTTTAGCTGGCAACATGTGGCAAAATCATGGCATGTTTAGATACTTTCTTTATCCTACCAGTGACAGACCACCATTTCAAATCGAAACGTAGTTGAAATGACTTAAGGGTGTGCTTGGTGACCAGACCTGAATTGTCAGGTACTTTGAACCTACCACGCCCTAATCATTATACATACATACCCTGATTGGGGATGTCTTAAGGTACGTTCACATTGATCAAGTAGTAAATCAAGTAGCGAGTACACTTGCTGCCTGACTCGTCGAAAACCGTTCACATTATTTTCAAGTAGAGTACATTTGTGCCCGCCGCCCCTTGGAATGTGGCGGCGTGCGGATGACGGGTTACTAAAAGCAAAGTAAATACGCTAATTAATCTTATTTTTATGCTTATTTTAATGTTTATTTTAGAAGAGGTGGAAGAATAACTTAGTAAGATTGAAGTAAATAAACTAGGGACACGAAAAGAGATTAAAAGCAGCATAAATAAATAAATTTAGGGTAGCATCTTCGCTCTATCACCACGACACTTCCGCGCGTTCACAAATGAACACAGCTAAAACGGTCGGTTCGTACCTGTTTGTGCGCAGGGATGTACGGAGAGGGCACTTACTCGCCCGAAAAATAGAACAAAATGGATTGAATCTACCAAAGAGCTGACTCACCCACTCTACTAAAATTATGGAGTTCGGACGCGTTTAGTTACTACTATACCCTCCATTCGACTAAAATACTTGCCCAATCAGAACGGGGCTTCGTTCTAGTAACTTGAGACTCTTGTGCGGTATTCGTATGAAAAAACATTATGTATGCAGATACCTATTTAATATTGATTCAGTTCATAGTGAAATCGATTTGCTAAACAAATTTTATTACGTTCAAAAGCCAAAAGGATAACAAAAAGAAAACACTCGAAGCGATATAAATTTTACATTAAAAAGAAAATGATAATATTGTTCTGGTAAGGGATTCGTAACAAAGAATTTATTTGACAGGATTATTCTGACTTGGGTTGCAGGGGAACATTTCCACGCCATTTCAGGGGATACGATTGAATGACAGGCCTTTTTACAAATAAGAACCCATTATGTTTTCAATTCACGGCAACGCTTTTGGTCAAATACTCGTACAAAGGAGTGAGAAATAGAGAATGTGCGCTTTTATTGTAATCGTGACGGAACAAAAAGCATAAAACTTAAGACACATAGATATAGCTAGAGACACATCTATATTATGTCATATCATATGTCGTATATTGTCAATCATAAACCAAAGTACTTCTTCTCTCCTTAAGGAAACAGATATACCTACATATCTTATTACGGATCGGCTACGGCAACGGGAATTGCGTTTCATTTTCTTTATACGTATGAGGGAGATGTATGATAATGATCGTATGTTTCCTTTGGGAGGGCGCAGACACACGTTCACCGTATGGCTCATTTTCGATTGTTGTTACTTAATGTGTAAGAAAGGGCTGCATGCTGCAATATATTTTTAATAAGTTAGGTATGCCTCATACGACATTACATATGTCTGGCTATGTTGTGGGTAGCTTGAAAATAAGCTTATGGGTCTGAATGGTTAAGAACAAAAGCAAAACCATCAGCGCATTGACGTGTGATGTTTTTGAATTCACTCACTCTTAAATATTATCCTTGTAACACTATATTCCATAATTTTAAAATTATCGTCACGGCTAGTAGTATTTTAGGGGTCTACGCAGACGTCACGGTGCGGTGTGTGAGAGAAATGCAAGAAAATGATTACTTTTTCTTTTGGAAGGAACAGACCTACGTACATTGTGCATCTCACCTTTTGAAAAGCTGCAGCATTATTGTGATAAGGAACGTATGTTTATTTCCTTTTTTGTGCCGTGACGGAACCGTAATCGTGGATCGTCACGGTAATAATAAAGCACTCAATGTTAGAAATTATTTTGGAAATAGTAAAAATTTGTCAGACGTTATGCGTGTAAAAGTTCGACGACTAAGCAATTTTTTTTTCTGTCTTTATTTTTCGCACTAATAATAAGTATATATTAAAAGTATATATAAGTATATTAATAAGTATATATTAAATGAATAAGTATATATTAAAACAATTTTTTACTGTTTTCCACATTTCTGTTATTTATTTTTGGGGTGTTATGCCGTGTTGCGCTACCTCCTCCTTTAGCCAACCTTTCGGACAGCGTTACAGTGTCCATCATCAGGGCAGGCAGGCAGGTGGTTTTTTAAAAACATTTTTCATGTTTAAAATTAAAATATCCCAATTTATTAATCTTAAAGTACAAATATTTCAAATACAAAAATCTAAAAGGTAATTTTTCCTAGTTTAATCACTTGTTTTTATTACATCTTCAAAACGAAGAAGTATGTAGCACATTCAGAGGAGACCACTGGTGAACCCATTTATAGTATAGCGCGGTTTCACTCACGCACCCTTCCTAACATAATACCAGCCAGTTCAGACGTAATAAGAATTATACTCGTTTTCTCAACCAATAAAGTGTACTCAATCAGGTCACAGACATTAATTGAACCATTTAAATAATATTGGCGCAGCTTGTAGGTAGTTCTGGTACTTGCAGTTTGGTCAATTCCTTTGAATTGTGTATGACAATGCCTGCATTTTAAATAAATGGAGTCGGATGATCAGACGCTGCAGACGCTGCGGGTCAGTACAAAATACAGTGAAAGTAAAGAAATGAGTTGATCCACAGTAAAATCGAAGCATAGCTTGAAATGGCTTGAGGTGTGTTTGGTGACCAGATCTGTAAAATCAGGTACTTTCAACCTACCACGTCCTTACCATTATAAATACATACATACCCTGATTGAGATGATGTCTTGGTTCCATTAACTTTGGGCAGTTGAGACTCTTGTACGATATTCACACGAAAAAACATTATTTGTAAAGATACCATTTTAATATTGATTCAGCATGTAGCTGAAATCGACTTGCTAAACATTTTTTATTACGTTCTAAGGCCAAAAGGACAACAAAAAGAGAACACTCGAAGAGATATAAATTTCATATCAAAAGGAAAATGATAATATTCTCGTAGGGGATTCGTACAGGGAATTTATACCTGCGTCAGGATTTTTTTGACTTGGGTTGCAGGGGAACATTTTCACGCCAGTTGGGGGATACGACAGCGATTATCCAATTTCACCAATCTAAATTTCTCATTGTTGGATACTTTATTCCGAAGAGATAAACTGATAGAAATGTGTTTTGGGTGCGTCCGTTTGCACCAAGTAAGCTGAATTTTCCCTTACTTTCGGTGAAGATCATCAAACATTGTGAAATATTCGTATCCGGATTATTTGTTGAATAGATAATTAATTTCAATCGCCTGACCAGGGCCCAAGAACTTTGAATATTCTGGGACAACTGACAACTTATTTATAATACTTTTTTTACGTTAGCTCCGCACAGGAGGACAGGAGGAAAATAATTACCCTCAGGGCCTATGTCATCTTTGGGGATGCTGTGTGGAGAATTTTCTTTAAGAAAAGGAAGGAGAGGAAGTTCTGGGAAGGAAGTAGGTATGAGGGGTGGGTAGTGTGTCCAGGAGTGATGGATGTATGAATCCATCCCTTCCATTGCGGTGCAAGACGTTGTTCTGAGAGAGTATGGCTGGAGAAGTCGAAGGGACTTCCTCAACCATTCTCTCCCGATCCGGCCTGCCATGCAGCTGGTGGGCAAACGCATCCGCTGCCAAGACCCGGAAAAACCTCACCCATGAACCCGGGCAAACGGAGATACTTTCCACTGAAGAGATAAAATGATAGAAGTGTGTTCTGTTTGCACTAAGTAAGCTGAATTTTCCCTTTCTTTCAGTGAAGATCATTGAACATTTTGAAATATCTGTGTTATTTCTTGAACAAATAATCAATTTTAATTGCCTGTCTAGGGGCCAAGAGCTTTGAATATTCTCAGAAAACTGACAAGTTATTTATAATACAACATAAGTATGTCACATATGTATACATAATCTGAACTTTTATTTTTTAAATTATTGTTATTACTTTTCACGTTCTTAATCATCTATCAAAATGGGTGTTCACAACACTATTTTAAACGATATGAATATGCTCAAATTGTCAGACAATTTTCACCGACTTCGTATTTCTGTATAAAATTCTAAACGATTTAGTTGACAGTTCGGTATTGCTTGAATTAATAAGCTTCCGGATTCTACTACGTAATACTTGAAGTCAGGATTTATTTCAGTGCAGAAATTCTAACTACCATATGTATTCCTCTTTGCCCAGAATAATAATTGAGGGAAACAATTATACCAAGTCAGTGGACATCTTCAATTTATCTTTAAAAAAATGTATAATAATGTTACTGAGGCAGTTCAGTTATGTACAATAAATACTGTATATTTCTTTGCAAAAGATATATATATATATTTTTTTAAATTTTTTTTTTTATTTATAATACAAAAGAAAGTACAAATAACATATTAGGCAGCTTTGTCTGTCCAACTAGGAAAGTTTCCCGTTCCAGGACAGATATATATATATATATATATATATGTAAAACACTTTTCTCGGTTTACCCGCGTAACGTTGGATTCTGGACCGAACAGACATGCGAAAGCTATCAGTTTGAGACAAAAGCTAAAGACATAAGGCCTCTGAAGATGGACAGTGTGATCTGTCCGAAACGTCAGGAGTTAAAAAGTCCTTCTCAGGACTACGTTACGCGGGTAAACCGAGAAAAGTGTTTTACATCTTACACCCGTGAAAACCTTAACCATAACATATATATATATATATATACACACACATTTTTTTTATTCCCAAAAAGATACATAAATTTTATAGAATAATTAATTACATAATATATGTATTTGATTTACTCCCATAAATAAGCAGGGCTTGTGTGTGTGGGGGGTGTTATCATATTGATTTTTTTTTATTCAGTTCAAATTTTCGGTATAATTTTTAAGCTGAGTTTTAAATTTTTTTATGTTTCTGTTCATGTTTCTGATTTTTACAGGTAGTGAATTAAAAAAATTAACTCTTAAAAAATTAATTTTTATGATTTAACTGTCCTATTGTTTTTTACATTTTGGAGTAGGAAGTATTGATGTTTGTCTAAGATTTGTTATTTTTAAAGGGTGCAACTTTATTTTGAATATTATCTTTATAAATTTGTAATGTTGCATGATAAAAGTATAATGCACTTAATTTTGTGATCTTAAATTGTTTGAATAACAGTTCTTACGAATATGAGTAGGGTTTTTTTAAAAATTGTTTTTATTATTAGTTTTTGTGATATGTAAATTGTTTGTGTTTGATTTGTATATGTACCGCCCCATCCTATAATGCCGTATTGTATAATTGATTGACAGAAAGCGAAGTATGTGGTTCTAAGTAGTTTTTCGTTTAAAATATCTCTTTTAAAAGCATCTAAATATTATATATGTTAGTTTCCTTATTCTATTCAGAATATTTATGTGTGGGGATCATTTTAAACGCTGGTCTATTGTTACGCCCAGGTACTTAATATCGGTCTTGCTTTCTATGTTTGTACATAATATGTTGCATTTGTAGTTTTATGTATTTGTCACAGAGTGGATTATTATGTAGATTGTTATACAGTATTTATATTTTATTTATTTACAGTGTAATTTGTGAATTTCATATGTAAAAGCCCCGAAAAAGGGCGTAAATAATAAATCGCTTTTCGTTGGTTTGATTTGGCTTTCCAAATATCAACCTTCATAAGTGTAAATTCTATTATGAAAACTGTTTGACCAAGGCACATTGTTTTCAAACAATGAACCAATTAAGTAAAGCTAATTACATACAGACACATACAACAAAGAAAATATAACAATGAGTGAAAGAGCTGGAAATTGAAAAGAAGGCACCTTATTTTTGGTGACAGAAAGAGGGAGACAAAATTATTACAATATGGTCAGGTAGGGGGGTGGGGGGGGGGGGGGGGGAGGAATCAGTTTTAGCGGAGATTAACGGAATAAATTAAATTATGGGACTATCAGTTAAATTTAAGCGAAAGTCAATCTAAGCGAAATTCAAGCGTTATTTTAAAATCAAAAGTTAAGCGAATTTTAAAAGTTAAATTTAAGCGAATATCAGTTAAGACTAAGCAAACCTGGTTGGCTCTTAAATATAAATAATAAAAAAAAGTGGTGGATTACAAAGCGTATTTTTTTAATTTAATAAAAATAAGATTGTTTTTTCTAAAATTTTCTTTGGTTTAAGAAAAGTCGGAAAAATGAACGAGATGAAATGGAGTAATGTATTAGGTGTTACTGAAATTGTATTATTCGCCTCTAAAGGGAGGCCCCTCAAGTCTAATACGGATTATTTGAATTCAGTTCGCGACTACAAGTCGACGCACAAAACACGAAAAATGCTCCATGGAAAATGGGGTTGAAATGAAGAAATGGCAGATAATTTTCACCTGTTTTTTAACATTAGCTCAAAATTAGTTTTTTCAGGTTTATACTCATCACTGAAATAATATTATATTGAGAATGTTATTTCAAATTCTGAATCCGTGGAAATACGAACCTTTTCTGAATTGGGTATGAAGATTTAATATAGGCAGGAGGCACGCACTTAACCAATTCATTATAGGCAAGTTGCTAATGTCAAACAAATTACCTTTACTTTGAACAGAATTTTTGTAACATACCCGTGTAGGTAGATACCTATTTAATACCGTGATAACCACTGGAGCGCTTTTGCCATAATATGGCACTACTTAAAATACCTCGGATTGCTTTGCTGCCAGTTTTAGGCAAATTTTCATTAATGCATTTATACGTAATTGAAATATTAAGTTAAGGTATGATTTTTTTTAAGGGGGGGTGGAAAATATTCAAAATGATCACCAAAAAATCACGAGCAATCCGAGAAAAAAGTTTTAAATTGGTCTGTCGCTCGAGTGGTTATATTATATTAGTTTAGTCGGTCTATTTTACAATACGATATAAGGGGTCGTCCATTAATCACGTGAGGCACGAAAAGGGGGGGGGGGGGTTCGGAAAAAAAACACGGAATATCACAAGGAGGGGGGAGGGACGTAATGAGATATCACGTGTATTTATTTTTCGTTGAACGCACGATAATAATTCTTAAAAATTTCAAAATATTCTGTACTAAAAAAATACACGTGATTTTGGGTACGAGGGGGGGGGGGGGTAGTCTAAAACCTCACCACATATCACCAGGGGGGGAGGGGGTTAAAAAATTGCTAAAAAACATCACGTGATTAATGAACGATCCCTAATTATTTTAAGAGTAGCTTCCAAAACTTTTATGATTCTCTTGGAAATGAGTATTTTGAAAAGGCTTAATTACATTAACTAGACAATTAAAAATTACGCGCGATGTTTCAAATCGTAAAAGAAATTCAATATTTTGAATTTATAAATAACTAGCGAGTTCCATAAAGAATTTTTTTCTACCTGCGTGTCTTTTTGCATTCGTCCACCCCCCCCCCTTTCCCCTCCCACGTCTCCTTCCCCTCACGCGTTCCCCTTCCACCTTCCCCGCCTTTCCTCTCCGTTCTTCGGCGAACCCTCCTCCCGTTCAATAATTTCATTCTCGGTACATTAAGATTTTCAAACAGCTCGCGTGCCACCTATTGCATTTTTCTTACAAATTTTCATGTTCTGAAGATGCTCTAAGGAATTAGCGTCGTTGATCCCTTTGGCACCGGTGCATTGTCGGGAAAAACGCCAAACGCGCGCTCAACATACATGTACACGGTTGACATTTGTCACATGAGAATGGGTCGCTTCTTCTACGTTATTGTGTTCAACAGCTCGGTTGTAGAACGATCTGCCGGCCTTTGTGTTTCCTCCTTCCTACAATATGGGAATCTTCAAGACCAATGTTCATTCCTTCCTCTCCTTAATAAAATCCTCCACACAGCAACTCAGATGACATAAGTCCTGAGGAAAATTATTTTCCTCAGGGCTGTGTGGAGTTAATTGAAAAAAAAATGTGAACAGATAAATGCATCTTTTCGTTTTTCAACAATGATTGCATTTTGCGAGAGCGTACTATTTTCACAAGAAATTCCTTTGAGAAATTAGTTAAAATCTGGAATTAAACAATCCGCCATTTAAAACTAATTTGCATCAAATCATCAATCATTTTTAATCTCCCAAAATAAACAGATTTAATTTTGTCTTTCGGTTCAAAAGTAGCCTCGTTAATAACAATTATTAATTCAATTTTGTTCAAGCGGGTACATTTCATGATTAACGATGTTTTTAAGAAGTTTTTTACAGGTGAAAATTGTAATCTCCTCTCGGGTAATTCCGAAAGCTTGGAAAGTGTGTTTATACGGATGAATAATATTTGGTTTGAAGCTTTGTAGACTTGTGGAATTATTAAGATAAGGAAAAACTTGAAAAGTCCAGAAAATTGAGTATAAATTATTCGTAGGTTGAATCCAGAAAAATATCCTATTAATATTATAAAGGTGAAAGTTTGTTATGTTTGTTACTCTTTTACGCAAAAAAATACTGAATGGACTTTAAAAATTGTTTCACTAATAGAAAGCTACATTATTTGCGAGTAATGTAGGCTGTATATATTGGTAAGCTCTGGTGTTATGAATAAGATCTGGCGTTATGAAATTATTTATTATACGTGTGTTGTCCAGACGAAAAGCAAAGCTTTGCTTGGTAACTATGAGTAATTATTTGACAGCGCTGTCATTTTGTTATTTGTTTAGGTTACTATGGAGATCTCTTTGATAGTTAAAATTATACTAATCTATGGTAATGTTATAAATGCGAAACTGCGTGTGCTTGATTGTTACGCTTTAATATGTGGCACGTGAGCTGTTTGAAAAATGAATGTAACGGGTATGGAGGGGGTGGTGATGAGGGGTACGGGAACCCCCCTAACACTATGCGAGCGAAGCCGGGGGCAAAAGCTAGTATTAAATATATTTTTGTTTAAAAGTAAAAAAAATATTAGAAATTAACGTAAGTTGAAATATTTTTACGTCCAATATGAGTACCGCCGCCCCGGGAACCATTTATTAGATAACCAACACCTCTGCCATAGGTCACCCCAAGTGGTTCGCTATGTTTGGTGATTTAGCAGGGGTGCTCGGAATATGGGATGAGATTTGTCCGGGTCTTGGCTGCGGATGCGTCTGCCCACCAGCTGCACGGCAGGCCGGATCGGGAGAGAGTAGTTGAGGGAGTCCCCTGGATTTACCCGTACTCTCTCGGAGCATCGCCTTGCACCAGAGTGGGAGGGATGGATTCAAACGTCACTCCTGGACACACTGATCCCAGATTACTACCTACCCCTAATACTCTTCTCCTTCCCAGAACTTCCTCTCCTTTCTTTCCTAAAAAGATCCTCCACAAAGTATCTCCAAAGATGACAAAGGCCCTGAGGGGAATTATTTTCCGCAGGGCTAATGTGGAGCTAATGTAAAAAAATGTCAATCTCTTTCAAAACATATATTTTCTCTCTTTTACAGTGTGTATTTAAGTTGTTATGTGTTTTATTTAGTTCTTGAGCCCTTTTTTGTATTCTCCGTTTTTGAATAATACTTTACGAGGGTTGCAAGCAATTTCAGTTGTCACTCCCTGTGTTTATTTTGGGTCCACATTTTTTTGGTGAATATTGTATGCGGAACTGAAGTGTATTTCAACCATTTTATATTTTGTCTTACAAAGTGGCTCTGTGATGTTGTTCAGTAAAAACCACTATCAAATCATACATATTGTAAATAAGTTATCATTAACTTGGTTGTTCCCTTGAAAAACGTGTTTTGCCATTTCTGAAAGAAATAGTTTGCATTGGACTCCATGGATGCCATATTATTAAGATCCGCGCGGTTGATCCGCGCGGTTTGCATCCGCGCGGAATCCGCCGTGTCTGAACTAGCTCTAATACAAACAATTTCTAACTGCATACATATTTTTATAGTTCCGATATTATGTTACATCTCTTTAGGCTATACCTCTTATGCTATGCATGTATACATAGTTTTATTGAAGTAAAACTTCTTTACGCACGCTTGACTTGGGGAGTAAGCTGGTGAATGCGTGACGAGAGCGTTACGAAAAGCGAGGCGAACGATAGTTGAGAGGGAGATATACGTTAGTGAAGATAGAAAGAGAGAGAGTTAAGTTTCGTATATTACTGTAGGGGCAAGAGAGAGAGGTGCGAGCACACATTTTCTTTCTCTCTTTCTGTCATAGCCAGTTACGTTTCGTATATCTAAGACACAGTGCAGGCCAATTGTCTTTATCACACCGTAGGAGTAAGAGAGAGCAGTGCGCACGCACATTTTTTTCTCTCTCCCATCATATAGATGGAGCTAAAGAAATTTTACTTCAGTCGTGTGGTCAAAAGCACAGTATCTCTGCGTTAATATATTTTATAATGTATTTGTAAGTCAGTGTGTATTTGTACAAATTGCATAATATGTGTGTGTACATTTACATGTAATTTATATAAACATTGTACATATTTCCCTTATTTAAAAACAGTTTTTATTAAGTTAAAAGCACCCATTGACAAACTACTTAAAAGTAGTTACAATTACGTGTAAGTCATATAAACATTGTACATATTTCCCTTAAATATCTTTCCCTACAATTTGGGAGACGGGTATGGGTACCGCCGTCCCGGGAACCATTTATTGGATAACCAACACCTCTGCCATAGGTCACCCCAAGTGGTTCGCTGCGTTTGGTGACCTAGCAGGGGTGCCCGGGTTCATGGGGGTGAGGTTTGTCCAGGTCTTGGTGGCGGATCCATCTGCCCACCTGCTGCGTGGCGGGCCAGATCGAGAGAGACCGGTTGAGGGAGGCTATTTGACCTTTCCAGCCAGACGGCCGGCATAGCCCAGCGGTGAGGCTCTCGACTAACACACCGAAGGTCGCGGGATCGAATCCCGGTGTGGCAAATAACTTTTATTTGATTCATTTGTGTTATTTCACAATTTATTCATTTAAAGTAATATATAGTATATTTGCGGCACCTTCCAGAGTGGAAGATACTCTCAGTATCGCCCTGGTGTAAGACCACCATTCAGAATTGAAACGTTGCTTGAAATGGCTTTAGCCGTGTTTAGTGATCAGATCTGAATAGCCAGGTACTTCCCCACATTCCTTTTCCATATCTACTTCCCCTCCCCACTATCTTCAGCCTCACAACATACCCCAATTGGGGATGCCATAGTCCCACTGGCTCCAGACGGGAGCAGTTGGGACTGTTGTGCCGTAACCATGTAAAAAAAAGAAATTTCGACCCATTGCCTTGCAACGCAGTTGGAGGGATGGATTCCTACGTTCGTCACTCCTGGACTCACTGACCCCAGATTCCTACCCACCCCTTCCTTTTTCCTTCCCAGAACTTCCTTTCCTTCCCTTACTTGAAAACACTCTCCACACAGCATACCCTAAGATGACATAGGCCCTGAGGAAAATTATTTTCCTCCGGGTCTCCTGTGTGGAGCTAATATATAAAAAATCCCTTAAGTTCAAAACATCCATTGACAAACTACTTAAAAGCAGTTTATTGTGACCTTTTCCTTTTCTGTATTATTTTATTTCCCATTATATTGTATTACTTTGTATTTCTCTTTAAACAATAAAATAATGAACGTGTATATATTTTGTTCTTTTAATGTAACATGCTTATATAACATTGGTTTATTTTATTCCTTTTCTTATTTTTATTAAATACCATGCCCATACAGTCTTTCGTGCATTTCACGAACCCCTGCATGTAGTCTGGAAAAAATATTTAATAATTTATAAGCACCTTTTTAACTACCGGCGTGGTCTAGAGGTAAGGCTCTTGACTCGCAATCCGAAGGTCGCGGGATCAAATCCCGAGTGTGCAAATAAATTTTATTTGATTAATTTGTGTTATTCCACAATTAATCCATTTAAAAAATAATTTATCGTATATTTGCAGACGTTACAGAGTGGAAGATACTCTCTATATGACTTTAGCCGTGTTTGGTGATCAGATCTGAATAGTTAGGTATTTCCCTACCTTCTTTTTCCCCATCTCCTACCCTTCCACACTACTTTCAGCCTTACATACAATTGGGGATGCCATAGCCTCACTGGCGCCAGACGGGAGCTGTCGGGAATATCGTGATGTATTCATTATAAAAAAAAAAACAAAACACGATTGACAGTTAAAATCAAAGTAAGTTTAGAGACATCTGTTTCTTAAGGTTTCACTCCTATTGGAGGTTAGATAAAATCATTTGACACAATAGCCCTAAAGAAAAGCGCCCGCGCCGTGATAAATGTAAACCATTCTCGGATATTTCTCGTACATAATTAATATTCTTCTTCCACGAGTCTTTCCCACACTTGAAGCTGAAATGTTCCGTTTTTCTGACAATAATAATTTATGTCCAATTACATTGAGTGCTTTTTTAATTGCCTTGGTAATATATCTACCGTTTTAAATGTTAACTTGGCATGACCTCTCAGTTAATGTTTATTCTGTCTCTAGAGAGAATTTTCAGCGTGCGATGATATAATTGTTATAACATCTGAATATTTACGTCAGTCATTAACCTTTACTTATATGAATGAAATTAAACGATAATCATTTTCCTCATGGCCTCCTGTGAGGAGCTTATGTAAAAAAAAGTTTATGGCCCCCCTTCGGACGTTCATAATAGAAGAGTTTCAGTAATAGTCCGGGTTAAATTTTCCTCACAGGAAAAACTAAACCCTTTCACGCACTTCCCAAATGATCATCTAGTCAATCCACGCTATGCAATTGCACTATATAAGTTTTACAAATACAAAACAATACAAGAACAACATGTCAACCTACCAGAGACCAAATGGGAAAAAAATTCACCGACTCCAGATATTTTCATATCAGAGGGTTCGGCCCTGTGGAACTCCTAATTGAATCTATAAATCCTACTGATCCCTCAATATAAATGTTTAAAAAATCTTTTGTAATCTTACATGTATTTAAAAATCACTTAAATTTAATCACTTATTTATTATCACTTTTATTTAAGCGTAAATATTTCTTACCAGAGTTCATGTTTCAAAATGATTGTTTTTTATGACAGGAGTAGGTGTAGGTAATCCTGTTATTATAATATGTACATAAAATCAAATCAAACGCTTAATTTGCGTAATTTACACCAACTTTTTGGTGTCATGCAATTATATGGAACATGCATGCAACTAGTCACGTTATTTACATTCGGCATAATGTAATTAAAATGTTACCTCTTGCATACATACTGGCATCCTTCAAGTAAGTCTCGAAATGTTCCTCTTCGTTTCCATTGAGCTCCCGAGTATAGCTGAGAACTCCTTCTTTTCTTAAACCGTACTCCAGATTTTTACCTGAAATTAAACACACATTACTTTAATTGGAAAGACGATGTCAACTTTATTAAAATGTTGTAGTAAATGTGTTCAATGTGTTCATGAATTCTGCTATATATATATATATATATATAATCAATTTGTTAGAAGAAAATTATTGAAATTTCTACGTGACTCTGTGACAAAAGTAGATTCAGACTTGGGTTTGGAAAATACAGTTTCTCAGGTCTGCTTGGCATAGAAATTGTTAGTTTTTTGAAATAATCTTGGAAGAAGCTTTGTCACCGAATTGGACAAGAACCTTTATAAAAAATGCAATTCTTTCAACACCTGCTTAGATGAAAAGGTATTAAAATGAGCATTAAAAAATGTATACAGCAAAACTAAACAACTGATTTTGTTATGAACTAAATTCGGTTTATTTTTGCAAGCTACATTTTTAAGTCTTTTCTCTGTTTCATAATATAGTTGTAATGTTATATTTTTTTAAAATTAGCAATGAAAATAACGACTGTAAACTTTGTGTTCTAAAAAATCAATGCACGTCACTGAGTGTTACCAGCTGTTGACTTCATTACATTCACCGTTATCACAAGTATCCACTCTCCGCTCTCGTTTTATATTTATTACAATGCACGGAAAATGGATCAAAACGTGGAATATGGCCACACCACGAATTTTTATTTCTTTGCGATACTTTCAGCTTGAAAGATGATCTGAATGTAAAAATAGAGATTGCAAGAATACGCGGATAATTCAATGAAGTTTTCTTGATTTTTTCCAATTCCAACACTGTTTCTCAATAATTACGAACAGGTGCTGAAAGGCCGAGTGTTAGATTTGATGAACATGATTTAGGTACAGGTGATGTAGGTACTGAAGGAAACATCAGGGATTTCTGCGTGGAGTTTAATTTAAAAAAAGCTTGAAGAAGTAAAAAAAAGCTTTTTTCAGAATGAACAGCCGCCTCCATTCATGTATTTCATGTGTAAATCAAAGTTCAGTTCTATTACAAGGCTAGACAAAGAAAAAGTCGAGTACTAAAGCAAAAAGGTTTGAGTTTGTTTTTCACCGCAAAAGTGAAAATTGCTACTTTTAAGGACTGATGAAAGGTATCTGAACGTCCAGAAGGGATGAAAAAAAAGCAATTACAAACGCAAAAATGTCAAATATTTTATTGTGTGTGTGTGCTGTATATATTTCTATATTTTTCGGGCTTAGGAAGAGGCAAATAGCGCATTCATACCCATTGTTAAAACAAGACTATGAAGCTTTGAGACATTTTTAGTGGAACAATCCCAAAGGACATTAGTAATCACGTTGGCCAAGCAGCTGCAGGGATTTATTGCTATATACATTGCATGGAACTTTTGTTTTGGATTTGGGTATTGTTAGCCTTATTTCATCCATTTTTTCGTAAAAATATGTGTCTTTACCCAGTAATCTCTCGATTTAATAATGCGAAAAACCTAATTTTTCCATTTTTTTCAGGAAATCTGTCGAAAAGTTAAAATATTATGATCTTAATATTTTGGTTACTTGATTGAACATTAGTAAGTCTTGCGAAAATTTATTTTTTTATTGGTATGCGCTCGTGTGGATTATAGGGCGTAATATTTTTTTTGCTTGGCATATTTCAGCATATCGTAAGGAAAACCATTGGGAATATAAGGCGAGCGATGCTAAAAAATAGGCTAAGCCACGAGAAAATAGCGCGCATATAGCGTGGTCTGACATAGGCCTTAACCACTCGGATCTTGTTTTCATGATAATATAACACTACCAAACGTATGACGTATGGGGCGTAGCTGAAAGAGAATTTCTGAGTGCATGGGATGCAAACCGGGTAACATCGTGCGATTGATTTTTTATTTATTTTACATATTCAATAATATTGTTCTTTAATTTATAAAAACAGTTCATTACAAACGAGTTCTGCTACGTGATTATTATTACACGTAACAGCTGTTTCGCCCTCTGAAAGCATTTTGACAGTTTGATAATGTCTTCAGAGGGCGAAATAGCTGTCACGCGTAATAATAATTAGATTGCAGAACTTGTTTATAATAAATTATTTTTTTAGATTAAATGATAATATTATTGAAAAATAAATTAAATTTTAAATAGAGTTCTACAAAATAAACTTGATAACAATAAAAATATGGCACGCTTGCTTTTCCATCCCTTTTTTCGCTTACATTAACAGTCATACACATGTCTGGTAATATTATATTACCGTGAAATAAAGTTTATGGGTTCCGAGTGGTTAAGATTCCACTGAAAGCAAACCTGTACAATTATTTATATTTAAAACTCAACGTTAAATAATTTAGGATACAGATTTTTATAATCCATAGATTCTATTGAGCAAAAATTAGACGAAAAGTTTGTTTTTAGACAGCTTTTTTAAAGGCAAACCATCTTTTGCCATTCAAATTAGGGAATGTACCCATACTACGTGATCCAATTTTTGCAATTTTTAACCCCCCCCCCCCCCTCGGTGACCACCACGTGTAGTATATTCGAAGACCACCCCCCTCTCCCTACAATTTTCACGTAGTAATTCATAAATATGGTTTTGATTCATTTCTTGCTGTCAAAAATTAAATAAAAATGTATTTGGCTTATATTAGTCTTTATTAATACGGCGATTGCTGCATGACGGCAAGAGTGCATGCATACCTATAATTACAAGTGGAAAAAATATTATCAAGATAAAACTTATGTCAAAATTTAGATTTCTAAATTGACTACGTGATAAAAACCTAAGCCCCCGCCCCTCATGGTGACCAAGCGTGGTATTTTGAAGATCCCCCTTCCCCCCTGAACGGGTCACGTAGTATGGGTACGTTCCCTTATCTTCAAATGTCGTTCAAAATCGTGTATAATTAACCATCCTTCTCAGGGCGAGAGTTTCCCGTTTAGTAACGTTAACGTTTTCCCAACGAATTAGTAACAGTTCATAATGACCAAGTGTTTTTAATATATTCGACTTCACCTATTGTTTGTACGTTAGCGATCTGCAGTTGTCGTTAGTTGTCGATGACAAGTTACCGAAAGTTATCTTGTCAATCCTTATCGATCGACAATGCTAGAACCCCAGGAACCCCAGTAATTGTGAATGTTACTTATTTGTTAGCGATCTACAATCATGCTAGAGAACGATGAGAAGTTACTGAAAGTTATCCTATCAATCCTTATTGATCAACTGTGCTAGGGGGCCAGGTAGTGTGTGTAACCAACCCCGTACATTCTGTGTACATGGACAACATAATTATAATATTCCATTGTATCATATACTTGTGATTACAATAAAACCTGTAACGGTACTACTCCCCATCTCAAACACGATGTATCAAGATATCTCAATTGAGACGGGGAGTATTGTTAAAAAAACAAATAGTTTGTAAACTTCAACCATTGTATCCACGTAAAAACGATTAAGAATATGTATAAATACATTTTAAATATTGAAGTAAAGAGAACTTACCAACAGTAAGGGAGAAGAGGTCGGACCTATCCAGCAGGAGAGCCACGTGCATCCAGTTGAACTGACGGAAGACGCTGCTGAAGACTAGCTTCAGACGGCACTGGCAGTAGGACATCCTCGTCAGGGTCTGGTAGCTGCTCTTGTCCTTGAACATGCCTTGCAACTGTTGGGAACAAACACACAACAAGTTAATAAACTAGCCGCTGCTGGCCACAGACAGACAACTAGCATCTACTTACGAGTACAATACACTAGATTCAATAGACCTCTAAATAAAATAAAACCATCCCAGACTCGTCTTTCGAAAACGATGGCGTTCACGGCTCTCGGCTTACTATTCGGGCTACATCACTTCACTTTGTTTGCTATACGTGTATAGTTTATTCAATATCGTAAATTGTTAAATGTGATGTATAATAAAATGATCAATGACACTGATTCATAGCATTAACGATATTTTCGCGAATTAAAGCGATAAATGGTATTTTTCGCTATAAATACGTTAAAACCCAAAATAGCAGCGAAATTTTTTTAGAAAAATGAAATAATTTAACTTTGTATAAACCACTTAAATTTTTTTACTTTAAAAAAATTGAGTGATGGTATTTTCCCTGCCAGGTTGTCTTAATCCAAATAAGAGAGAGTTGTCGGAAGAGTTCTGTGAAACTGGCATCTCATACGCTGAACCGTCAAGACAACAGCACTAATCATTTCTTGAACACGCAGGTAAAATGTTCAATCCTGCGATTGTAGGTCAGAATGTCCAGCGATCAGACGCTATTCTTTCAGCAAGTAAAAGTAGGCTTGCACCATCATTCAAATCTGACGACGACAGTAAATTCCTGGAAGGTAACAGTTGTTTTCAAAGGCAGCTTGTAGAGCAAGTGAGGGATGGAGTCACATTAAACACAATTCACCTACTCTTAGCCGTAAAAATTGTTCACAGAGAATTTGCTGAGGCAGCTCTGATGACTATGTGGGCCTCTGTGAATAGTGTTGACGCAGAAAGATTTTTTAGTCGCTATAATCTTGTATTGACAGATCGTAGAACGAACATGACACTCTACTGTATAAACATGTGCCATGTTGCGTTTCAATCAATAATGCTATAAAAGCTATTTTTTCAATAATTAATGCTACATTTCTTAAAAATTAAAGCTATGAATCAGTGTGTCTAATAACGTTATATGAAAACAAATCATCTTTTTCATACATGGAAGACTTCTTGAAAATTTATGACTGGAGTTAAGGTGCAACAATTTCAATAATAATAATTATTCTAAACAAACCTTTGTTAAAATTTACAAAAATTTACCCCTAACAAAATTGGTTTACAATTAGATAACTTAGAAATTAGAAAAGTGTCAAAGAAAAGATTTCGTAATAACGGTTGATTTTGATTTGGAAAAATAATATTTTTTGTCAAAAAGAATGTTGGATTTTGTATAAAATATACTGATACCCAATCATCAATTTATGTGTTATAACACATGTTATATTAATTTGGACAACTTTTAAAACAACTAATTTTCAATGTGTGATTTAAAGTGGTCTTTACAATATATAATAATTGATATTTTTTCTCAAACACCACTTCATAATAGATGGAAATTGTTGAACACATTCCCCGTGCAACATTTTAACCTTGAAAGACACTTAATGTAATCGAATCACCTTTCTCGTGTGGCAACACCCCTACCTATCAAGGAAATCTTCCAATACACACAAAGGTAATGCATCACCGTTAAAATAATGCGATCAATGTTTTATTTGTAACAATTTGCACATTTTTTACAAAAAGAAAGAAAGCCAAGAGCTTTTCCTTTAGACTTTAGACCTACTGAGAGAATGTTAATAGCTGCGGGGAGGAGACTCATTTGAACGGGTAACGTCTACCGAATAAATTGCGGTAATTTATAAGTTTTAGTTGAAAGTAATCTGGAAACGGGGCTGTTTCATTCAAATGAATTCATCAGGCCTCCGCTGGAACAATACGGGACGTTATGAGGGAAGCTTGTGACAGGGACTTGCCTAACCATTGGGAAATTTCTTTATTGCGATCGCTTGGAATTAGAAGGGATTCAATTTGAAAGGTTAAATTCTTATTAATTTTAACTCTTTTTAATTTTAAATTTTTTTTATTTATAATACCTTCAGTCAAAGCACCGGTGCTAAGATTTTACACAGAAATGGTCAGGGTAACAGACTAAATCATTTTGTATCACTCGAAATAAAGAAAGCCATTAATACAAAAACCCAAATCTTTGATAACCAGTTAAATTGAATCAGACACGTCCGAGCTCTTCAAACACTTAAGCGACACTATTGATGACCTCTTGCCCCGCTACCCTACGGCAGAGTTTGTGGTCCTGGGGGACTTCAATGTTCATAACGAACCTTGGTTGAAGTTCTCAGGATCAACAGACTCGGCTGGACGCCAAGCGGAATCCTTTGCCCTTTGCTACGGATTGGAGCAAATGGTTCAGGAGCCTACAAGGGTTCCTGATGTCCAGACTCACCGTTCCAATCTGTTAGACCTATTTTTAACTACTGTGCCACACGGTTACAGGATTGAAGTCACAGCGCCTTTAGGATCGTCCGACCACTGCCTGGTGACGACATCAATCCCTGTAAACTTCAGACCACCAAACGAGAGGCTGAAGAGAAAAGTGTGGCACTATAGGTCAGCAGATTGGTTCGGTCTGCGGGCACATTTCAATGCTTTTCCGTGGTCAGCTGTCTGTTTTCGGACTTCGGATCCCTCAAGATGTGCCCAGGAAATTGGTGAAGTCATCACATCCGCGATGGATGGCTTCATCAAATCTACTGTTAAGGAAACTGGTGTAGGCTCAAAGCCGTGGTTCAGTCGACAATGCGCTGAAGCAGTGCGACGAAAAAACGCGGCTTACCGAGCCTACAACACATCTAGAACATCCGAAGACAGAACAGCTTACAACAAAATGGCAAAGGAAACCAAGAGAATCATAAATAGGTCAAAATTCGAGCACGACCAGCAGATCAGCAGAAAGCTGACTGCATGCCCGCATGGCAGCAGGCAATTCTGGTCACTTGCGGGCTCAATAGGTCGCAATTTCTGCAAATCCAGTCTGCCACCTCTTACCAGACCTGACGGCTCACTAGCAAACACCGCCACCGAAAAGGCTAACTTACTAGGTAAAATGTTTGCGGATAACTCAACCCTCGATGACCAAGGTGCTGTCCCGACGTCGGTTCCTCACTGCGGTTTTCATATGAAAAAGCTGAGGATCCGGCATCGGGAAGTACTCCATGTTTTACGAGGGCTTGATGTTAATAAAGCTAGTGGGCCCGACGGAATACCTGCCCTGGTATTGCAGAGGTGCGCTGCAGAATTAGCTCCAATTTTGACGAAGCTTTTTAAACTGTCCCTGAAGACTGGCTCTGTGCCCTCTGGTTGGAAAAAAGCGGTTATCCATCCTATTCCAAAGAAGGGTGACCGCTCCAACCCGGCCAACTACCGCCCCATAGCGATCACATCAGTTCTGTCTAAGGTGATGGAACGTGTGATCAACGACAAACTGCTCACATACCTCGAGAAGAACAAAATTATCAACGACCGTCAATACGGATTCCGGCGGAACCGCTCGTGCGGTGATCTTCTCGCGTATGTGACGCATGTTTGGGGGCGATGCCTGGAACGTTTCGGTGAGACCCAAACGGTTGCACTGGACATCTCCAAGGCCTTTGACCGGGTTTGGCACCGAGGACTTGTCAACAAACTGCTTTCTTACGGACTTCCCGCATCCTTGTGTACGTGGATTGCCGACTTCTTGAGGGGGAGGTCGATTCAGACGGTAGTCGATGGTTTCACCTCTTCCTCACACTCGATAAATGCTGGCGTCCCGCAGGGATCGGTTCTGTCTCCAACTTTGTTTTTGTTGCACATCAACGACCTTTTGTCATGTGCACCAATTCACTGTTATGCGGATGACAGTACAGTTCATGATAGCTTTTTGTTTGACAAGCCCCCAAAGGGCTCACAAACTCCAACAGCTCGTAGGGCTTTGAAGTAAAGAATGGACGGCTACCTCGAAAGTGTTTTCTCTTGGGGTAAAAATAATCTCGTTGAATTTAATGTTTCAAAGACCCAATCTTGTCTGATTACGTCCAAAAGGGATCGAAATGAAAATCTAGTCTCTTTCAACGGAAGCAATCTTCCGAACAGGCCCTCCATTGATATGCTTGGTGTAACCCTAAGTGACCAGCTCAGGTATGGGGGCTCCATTGAAGCCAGAGTAAAGCTAGCCTCCCAAAAACTGGGCGTACTGTACAGGGCCCGCAGATACTTTAATAGTACACAACTGCTAACCTTGTACAAATCACAAGTACGCCCCACGGTTGAATTTGGCAGCCATCTCTGGTCTGGAGCTCCAAAATACCTGAAAAATACCCTCGACTCTGTGCAGAAACGGGCGGTCCGTTTGATAGATTCTCCCATCTTAACAGACGGATTGCAATCTTTAGAGCACAGGCGTCGGGTGGGAATGCTATCCTTGTTCTACCGGTATTACAATGGAAGATGCTCCGAGGAACTAGCATCATTGATCCCTTCGGCACCGGTGCATAGTCGGGAAACACGCCAAACGCGTGCCCAACATTTGTACACGGTTGACATTTGTCACATGAGAACGGGTCGTTTCTTCGACTCGTTCTTGTGTTCAACAGCTCGGCTGTGGAATGATTTGCCGGCCTCTGTGTTTCCTCCTTCCTACAACATGGGTCTCTTCAAGACCAATGTTCATTCCTTCCTCTCCTCAAAAAGACCCTCCACACAGCATCCCAGATGACATAGGCCCTGAGGGAAATTATTTTCCTCAGGGCCTCCTGTGTGGAGTTAATGTAAAAAAAAAAAAAAAATGCGTCCAACAGCCCGATATTAGGAATATTTCCCATAAACTAGTAAAAACTCTTAATCACTTTATCCCTTAATCACCTGTGCAAATGACGGTTTATCCCTGAAAACATAATATGGTAATTCATTGAATATCACTCGTCTCCTTCTCTTTATCAATATGTAAGATGTCATTTTCACTCTCTCGCTGTTCTTTTGTATTATGTATTGTCTCTTTCTTTATTATATATAAACCCACACAACGTATATTTTTGATCAGTTTAATTTTATACCCTGAAGATGCTTATGTAAAGCGAAACCGGTCAAAAACGGTAAAGAAAAAATCTTGCATACTAAAAAAACCATAAATACAAAGTATTATCCCAAATAAGCCTCAGCACAGGACCACCTAGTGAGGAGGACTAAGAACAAACAGATGAAATATTTATATACATTATTATATTTTGTAATTCTCATCAAACCTGTAATTAAATAGTCACTAATAAAAAAAAATAAAAAATGTAGTATTGTTGGAACTATACTCACTCAGATTTGGCATTGCAAGAGGAGCACGTATTTTTACCGCTACCTTTTTATTGTATTAAAGGTATCGTTCTTACGAAAGGTATGATCTTAAATAATATTAACTATTAATAGGTAGCTATGTAAAATATAAAATAAGAATAATCCTTAAAACGTAAAATATTGTTTGCGCATTGATAATGGAATTTACCAGCAGAACAAGACGCTGGACTAGGGATGGACGATATATATCGATGTATTATAAACATTCGATGTATTGTAACGATGCATCGCATTGAAGCGATGTATTGTTAATACTTCAACATCGAATATATATCGATGTTTTTTATTCGATGCATCGAATACGAAAAGTTTTTTTTCTTACATTTTTTATTCATCGAAATTTTTTATTACGTTGCCAGTACGCGGTTTGTTATATTCCAACAAGCGATACGCAAAATACGGGGCTGTTTATTTAATAAGAAGCACTGCTTCCATTGTTTCAAAGTTCGACAACCCCCCCCCCCCACTGAAATATAGGGAATTTCACATAAGAAATCAGAAATACATCGATGTATTGGAAACATCGATGTATTTCTAAATACATCGTAATAACATCGATGCATTACATCGGAAAAAATATCGATGTATTTTTTGAATGTCCATCCCTACGCTGGACCAGTCGGCCATTAGGGAACGTACTCATACTACGTGACACGTTTAGGGGGGGGGTCTTCAAAATGTCACGCTTGGTACAAATGAGCGGCGGCGGGCTTAGGTTTTTGGTCACCGGGGGGGGGGGGGGGGGGGGGGGGGGAGGGTTAAAAATTTCAAATTTAAAAATTGGTCACGTAGTATGGGTACGTTCCTTTAACTGGAACTGGTTTTAGCAGCAGTCCCTAAATAATCAAAGATGATTGCTTTTTTCAGCTATTTTTTTATTTCTTGGTAGAGCAATCCCGATGAGTTACAGAACTCATTTTAGGACAGGAGGAACATACAATTCATGGGTGGGAGGAAATAGTTACAATTTTACAAAGGAATTTAGGTATAAAAAAATATAAGTTTCACATACAATATAGACGAAAAATAAAAGATAAGTTGAGTAGAACAAACAACAATAAAAAACAATTAAAGAAAAAAGGAACAAGGTTATACAAATATGGATGAATACAACTAAATGGAAAAGCAAAGAAGAGAAAAAGAAACAAGACAATTGAACATAACAAGAAAATTACACAGTTTCATCCTTAAACGTACTTGCATTAATCTGAATTTTTTTTGAAGGCAGTGTTCTGGTGTTGAAAGTAAAATGAGTTAAGTAGTTACGGTTTCTATTCTCGGATCCAGCATTTTTCTAGCATCTAATAAATGTATATACTTTTTAAGATCATTAATTTCTATATGTATTTCAGATATGCTCAGACTAATAAATTAATCGACGAGAACTTGGAAATTTCATTATTAGTTAAGTACATACTCTTCACACACACATACTTTTAAAATGTTTTTAAAATGAATATCTCACAAGAGTCTTAGATACTCCCGTATGTGAGACTATGGCATCCACAATTGGGGTATGTTGTGAGGCTGCAAGTCGTGGGGAAGGGAAGGAGATGGGTAAGAGGAAGGTAGGGAAGTACCTGGCTATTTAGATCTGGTCACCAAATATGGCTAAAGCCATTTCAAGCAACGTTTCAATTCTGAATGGTGGTCTTACCTTCAGGGAGATACTGAGAGTATCTTCCACTCTGTAACGTTCCGCAAATATACTATATATTATTTTAAATGAATTGATTTATTTAATTTCAACGGTATACATATACCATTAGAATTGATCGTTAAATAACACAAATTAATCAAATAAAATTTATTTGCCCACGTCGGGATTCGATCCCGCGACCTTCGGACTGCGAGTCAATCAATAAAAAAAAAATAACAATCATTAAAAAAACACGGCATTTGACACCCAGTCAGTATTTCATAGCCTTAAGTTGATCTTCGATAAATGATGTCGTAAAAAAATAAAAATATCTTCACAAAAATAATAGCATTGCAATAATGTTCCTTCGCTTCCTTTCAATCCGTATCCATAAACAAGCTAATACGACCCTGTAAACTAAGAATGTATTTTATTACCTATCAAGGTCAGTTCTCTGTTAACTTAGATGTAATTTTAAAATGTCAGGATATAAATAACTTTTATTTCTCAATACATCTTTTTCACGAAGGAAACATAAACCTGTGTTTGTAATTCATTCAATCACAATTTACTTTAATAGTGTTCCTCCTCTTATGAAAAGCTGACTCCGTTATTATGAATATTTATTTCCTTAACGCCCAGAGGGCTTTTTAATATTGATAGTTCAACTTTAACATCTAAATTATTAGCTGACCCAGACACGCGTTGCTGTGGTTAACTAAACACAACGCCGTCTATTGGATGGTTATCCAACCTTTATAGCAACCGCCATCTTTGAGTTTATCACGAAGAGACAGATAGACAAATAGACAGACGCCGCGGAGGACATGAATTTATAATACGTAGAGATGGTGCGAAAGATTATAATATGCATGAAATGCTTGAGATAACTAACGTATTTAAGTTGATAAGGATTAATGCCGTATCCGTCTATGTAACTTTCCAATTTCCGCATTGTACGTGGCCATTTTTTTAGTAGTATAGTAAGCTATCCGTAAAAGATAGATATATATGCCATCGCGGACTTTTTTGTAGATCAATAAAAGAGGAATATCCACTATGCATAGTTTTGTTATACCTCAAAGGGATTAGGCAGTGTTTTTGATGAAAGCTCCCAGGCGGTTTGACTTTTTCCGACACTTCTAACAATTATCGTTATTTTTCAACCAATTTACACAAAACCTTGACAAATTATATTATCTATTGGTGAAAACCGCATGAAAATTTGTTCAGTAATTTTTGAATTTATTGCGAACAAATAGACAGACAGATGACGCAAAGGACTTTAATTTATAAATGTGGAGATAGAGATGAGAAAGAAATAATAAAAATAAAAATACATTAAGAGCGTTTAACCAGCCAGCGGACGAAAATCCGCATTTCGTCGAAAGTTGTTCTTACGATCGTGTAGAGCGGTTACAATGAGAAAGATGAATTATTCCCCGTACCAGCTTTTTTAAATTATAACTCAATATCGAATTTATTTCAATTCAAATTAGCTTTAATTTATACCTTTATCCAAAAATGCTGAAAGGCGTGATGATAAAACTATTAAAATAATGTCCTTTTTGTAGTTATTTTTTGATTATAAGTATTTATCATCTTTCAATAATGTCTAAATTTAATAAGAATGTAAAAAAAATCTGAAATATATTAGTTTGTTAGTGCGCAAATAAATACGCAAACGGACCAATTTTCGCCAAGAAACACATGTACGTACATATTTTTTAATGATTTTATTGAAACTAAAATTAAAATTCTAATACATACATTTGCTAGGTAATGTATTGATTTATTTTACTGCATGATTTTATTATTTGAAATGGGTGTGGTATAATACAAAAACTTTTTTGAAAATTTAACAAATCTGACACCGACCTATGGAATAACCTTATTATACTAAAAATTAAAAAAATTTCTCAAAATTTATTACATACGAATGCTAGATAAAAGAACAATCTTTCGAAATCCATTTATAATTTTTTGTGGAAAAGAGTCAATACGTCTAAAAACTTTTTTGAAAATGACGTATTTCCGGTTTTCTCTGGTAATGCCCTCTTAATACTTAAGTTACCAATACTAACACCCACATCAATCATATTCGAAAAATTCCCAGTGCTGAAAATTCAAAAATTACATTCAAAACAAATACTAACTTTCCTTTACAAGAACTTATCCACATTTAACATTTCACAAAACTCTCGCAATACTAGAACAAGACATGCTCTCCAACTACAAATACCAAAAACAAACACATCCTTTGGACAAAAACACTACAGATACCAGGCTATAAAACTATAAAATTCTCTTCCTACACAATATAAAACAACTAATATTATTGAATACAAAAAAAACATAAGAAACTGGCTACAATCTTTCTATTAATTTATAATTTGTGTCGAATTGAAGTCGATTTTATATTTTGATTTTTATTGTTTCTGTTTTTTATATTAGCTATTAACACTCTTTTGTTTTACTATTCACAATTTATAATTTATAATTTAATCTGAAAAATGTCCTCCACAACACAGGTGAACTCCTAGTGTGGAGGACAATATATTATACCTTTGTAATGTAAATGTACTAAGAATAAGAATAAGAATAAATAAATAAAATAATAACATTAGAATAGAAAAATTCTTTTCTTTTTTGTCAAGTACCGGAAGAGGTTTATTTTATGTAAAAAATGATGGTTTCACAAATTAGCTTTGCTTTGTAAAAAGGAGTCAGACTTGACGTCGCCTTAAAGCATCACAATTGTTTTCTCGTTATAAAAAATAAAAACCGTTGCTTTCGGATACATCAACTGAAATATATTTCCTTTGTTTTAGGGTCTTTCGAGAAATAAATGCTTAATAGACGAATTCTATCAGGTATTTAGGTTTAAAAGGTTTTCTTTATAACAGGATAGCAATTCTTTACCGCTGGATTAAATCACCTGTTACCCAATACCAGTTTCAAATACATTTTTCGCTTTTAGGTGGTTATTTAAAATGATTATTAAGCTCCATTGCTCACATTTCGTAAATAATATGTAGGCTTTCATATTCATCGCAGTTAGGAAATCAAAGAAAGACTACATTGCAATGTTTTTAAGCAATATTACCAAAACTAAAGCAAATCTCTTTTAATATTTCGCTAAAAGCTATCGAATGGTGAGTGCTGGAGTAAAAAAAAAATAGCTTATTAAAGCTGAAATTTTAAAGTAAAACAGTAATTTTCAGTACGTTACCATTATTCCTTATGACATTTTTTTTTTTTTACATTAACTTCCCACAGGAGGCCTCGAGGAAAATAATTTCCCTCAGGGCCTATGTCATCTGGAATGCTGTGTGGAGGGTCTTTTTGAGGAGAGGAAGGAATGAACATTGGTCTTGAAGAGACCTATGTTGTAGGAAGGAGGAAACACAGAGGCCGGAAAATCATTCCACAGCCGAGCTGTTAAACATAAGAACGAGTCGAAGAAACGACCCGTTCTCATGTGACAAATGTCAACCGTGTACAAATGTTGGGCACGGGTTTGGCGTGTTTCCCGACTATGCACCGGTGCCGAAGGGATCAATGATGCTAGTTCCACGGAGCATCTTCCATTGTAATACTGGTAGAACAAGGATAGCATTCCCACCCGACGCCTGTGCTCTAAAGATTGCAATCCGTCTGTTAAGATGGAAGAATCTATCAAACGGACCGCCCGTTTCTGCACAGAGTCTAGGGTATTTTTCAGGTATTTTGGAGCTCCAGACCAGAGGTGGCTGCCAAATTCAACCGTGGAGCGCACTTGTGATTTGTACAGGGTTAGCAGTTGTGCACTTTAAAGTATCTGCGGGCCGTAAAGTATACAGTACGCCCAGTTTCTGGGAGGCTAACTTTACTCTGGCTTCGATGGAGCCCCCATATCTGAGCTGGTCACTTAGGGTTACACCAAGCATATCAATGGAGGGCCTGTTCGGAAGATTGCTTCCGTTGAAAGAGACTAGATTTTCATTTCGATCCCTTTTAGACGTAATCAGACAAGATTGGGTCTTTGAAACATTAAATTCAACGAGATTATTTTTACCCCAAGAGAAAACACTCTTGAGGTAGCCGTCCATTCTTTGCTTCAAAGCCCTACGAGCTGTTGGAGTTTGTGAGCCCTTTGGGGGCTTGTCAAACAAAAAGCTATCATGAACTGTTACTGTCATCCGCATAACAGTGAATTGGTGCACATGGAGTTATTGAATTTTTAGAGAAAAAGTTTTATAAAACAAAAAATATCGCCTTTCAAACCGGAAAACAAGATAAACTTTTATTATTAGTATTCCCGTTGTTTAAAATGCAATATGCTTGTAAAATAACTATCAAAGCCCTCTGTGGAGTAAAAACTCAAAGGCATTGGGTTCAGAACTTAACTAAAACCTACCGTCATTTAGGTAAATTACTTACTAATTAATTACTTTATGGTCCAACAGATCTTTCTCTCTCTCTCTCTGTCTCAGTCGGTAATATAGAGTGTTGTTATGATCTAATATGTAAATAAGCTGATAGTTGGTTTTGTTTTAGTATTAGTTTTTTAAACCCGTGGTTTACAAATATAATAGGTTCCTTGAATCCTTCTTTCTAATTCGCAAGGGAGGTAAATAAAAGTAGGGGGACCGAGCCGGTGTTTAAATGGGTAGAAATAATAAAAACCGCAAAATCATCATGTAAAAGTGTTATTGTAAAATAAATTCAGAATACTTTTCTGAACGGAGGGTGTTTTTTTACTGAATGTGACATGAAAACCGCTCAATAGAAAACACCCGTTTTCTATTGAGCGCTTTTAAAATTACCGTAACGATTCACGGTTACGGTACCGTGACGGCATAAAAAAGGCGATAAACATACGTTTTTTATCACAGTAATGCTGCAGTTCTTTAAAAAGATCAGATAGGTACACAACGTAGGTATATAGGACTGTTTCCTCCAAAGGAAAAAAGTCATCATTTTCTTGCATCTCCCCCAAGATATTGAAATTCTGTATTTGAATATCTTTGCATCTCCCTAATACACGGCACAACGTGAGGATTACGAAACCCCCACAATACTACTTGCCGTGGCGATAATTTTGAAAGTAGTCACATGGATAATATTGAAGTGTAAGCCCAAAAATAACAACAGGCGAAAATGAGACCAACGGGGAACGTACGCCTGCATATCCACAAAGAAACATACAATCATTATCATATATCTCCCTCAAACGTGTAAAGAAAATGAAACGAAAAAAAGAGATAGCTTTAGACCACACGACTGAAGTAAAACTTCACTAACTTATCTTATCTCCCTCTCAATTTCCGTTCGCCTCTCCCGATCACACTTTTCATAACGCTCTCATCACGCATTCACCAGCTTACTCCCCAAGTCAAGCGTGCGTAAAGGCCCGACCGTTCACCTCGCCCGATCACACTTTTCGTAATGCTCTCGTCACGCATTCATCAGCTTACTCCCCAAGTTAAGCGTGCGTAAAGAAGTTTTACTTCAAAAATTCCCGTCGCCGTGGCTGAGTTGTAATAAGATTTTTATCCGTTTCCTCAAAGGAAAAAGTAGTAATTTAATGGAAACAGTCACACGTATTTTGTGTGTCTCATATTTCTTTCATAACAAAAAGGAATGTATGTTTATTGCCCTTTTTCCATCACGGTACCGTAACTGAGAATCGTGACAGTAATTATAAAAACCTCTATTCAATACCAGTTAAGAAAAAATATATTCGTAATTATAAGCATTTTATTGCACTCCAAAAAACTTTTCAAAACGAATACTACCTAGTATAAATATTGCAGGTTTATTTTGAATAGATGTTCTCGTTATGATCCTTTTGTATAAGCTTTTGATTTCCAGTAGGACGAGTATTTCCAGTAGGAATTAACTTTGAAATTGCACGCGCTCCGTTCACTTATCTCCCGCCCAGCAGTAGCACTCGGGACGTAGTGGATCATGATAATTTGAGTGACAGCAGCTCTATTGTAGGATTTTCTTAACATTTAAAATTTTAACGTGTTATTAAATACAAAAAATGTTTTTTCAGCCAGAAAAGTACACAAGATCAAAAAAAGTGTTTAATTTGGATTGTTTTTTTTATTTATTTATTTTTAAATTTTTATAATTACTTCACTCTAGAGTTCAACTCTCTGAAGCTAGTGGGACGGAGAAAAATTGGGAAGAGAAGTATATCGACAAAGGAAGAAAAGGGAAAAGAAAAGCTTTGGAAGTGCTTTACTGCCTGGAATGGACTGCCACATGACTTAAGAATGATCACAGACTCGGCGGAATTTAGAGCTAGACTTAAAACTCACCTTTTCAGACAGTCGTATCCATAAACTCAAAATCTTTCACCTTCACATTAAATGCCCGCGACACTGTAAATAACTAACTCTAAAGAGTAAAGAAAAAACTCTAAAGAGTCCTAAATTCACCAGTATTTTAAAATAAATATCAACTACTTTTGCCACTAATCTATTCACAAATGTAATACTAACAGTGATGAGGGTAGCAAATAATGTAAAATCATGCAATGTCCAGCGTGTTAACTGTAATGTCCTCAGCATGTAAAGCCGTATCTTCTCCAAGCACAAACTTTCTAATTAAAGTGTGTTTATCGGAAGTGACCTGCCAGGTAAGTATGTTTCCGTATCCATTTGAAAATAGTAAAATTAGTTAGAACCTAAGAATTCTTAATAAATTGTACAACTCCTTTGAGGTGATTTTTCACAAAAACGGCGCTTTATAAATTATCCAATTATTATTATTTTTATTACTACGCAAGTTAATGTAATAACTAAATTCATTTTAAGGGTGACTCCACATTTGATCCTCTGAACTGTTGATAAACCGAACAGTTGACTCCTCGAACAGATAATCCCCTGAACAGCTGATCTCTCGGACATTTGATCCATCAAAGCACACCTGTTTTTGCCCACCGCCCACTTTGAGAATATTTTTATTTCTAGCATCACCTGACTCGTGAATTCGAAACATCAATTGACTACAACGGGGGGGGGGGGGGGTGTAACGAGGTACCACGACGAGAAGGGGGCTTAACGGGATACCTATTTGCCACAACGGAGGAGGCGTAACGAGATACCACGATGGAGGGGAGGGGCGTAATGGGATATCACGGCGGGGTTGGCTACATTTGTCACAACGGAGGGGGCGTAATGGGATAGGTAAAATATTTTTGTGGATGGATGGCCCCTGATAGGATGGAATGGGGTAAGAAGGATAGGATGGGGTGGGATGGGTTTCCCTGGGTCTCCTACCGCCCCCCTGAAAGTCTGAAATGCCCCCAATTTTATCTTGGTCTTCTACCGGCCCTCCCCTGATGGTCTGAAACGCCCCGAAGGGGGCGTTATTGCCCACGTTGAGAACCGATGCATTAAAGAAATATTTCTATTATACTTTCTCCCTAGTAATGCTACGGGGATATACGGCCGTATAACAAAAGTCAACACACTTATTCTTAAGGGCATCTGGAGTGGAAATCCGCTGTATGAATATTTTTGCTAACGGTAATGCCGTGTCCCTGAAGGAGTAGGTTTGCACTGAGGGTACATACAATTTGGGAGGCGATATGGGTACCGCTGACACAAAAAACTTTTATTGGATAACCAACACATCTGCCGTAAATCACCCCAAAATACGTTTAGTGACTTAGTAGGGGTTCTTGGGGTGAGATTTGTCCGGGTGTTGACGGCGGATGCGTCTGCCCAGCAACTGCGTGGCAGGCCGAATCAGGAGACACTGCTTGAGGGAGACCTTTTGATTTTTCCAGCAGGAACATCGTCTTGCCTCGTCGTGGGATGGTTGGATTCATACATCGGTTACTCCTGGACACATTTACCCTCAGACCTTTTTCCTTCCCAGAACTTCCTCTCCTTACTAATCTAAAATGACCCTCCGCACGGCATCCCCAAATATGATATGGACCCTGTGGGGATTTTTTTCTCCAGGAAAAGATTTATCTCCTCTCCTCCTTTCAGATTGATATTCTTCTTCATTTCTGTGTAGAGATAATTTAAAAAAAAATGCCGTCGAGTAATTTAATAAACTTTGGGGTATCCGGTGTCCGAGAATCAACTGACAGAGGGACCAAATGTCGAGAATTTAAACCATTTCAAGCAACCAATTTCTTTATGATGTTGATCTCTCATCGGTGATACATCACGAGTGAAAATAAATGACGATTCGATAAAGAATTATATTTCATACGAGAACAAACAAAATTATTCCAAATATTGTTTGGTTTTCACTCGCTGTTTTTTAATTGTGACCAAGAGATTAAAACGCGACTTGCCATACTGTTGCAGGGGTCATCAATGAGCTTAATATAATTTTTATTTCTTTCAAAGTATTTGGTGTGATGAAACCAAAGTTTCCGATCGCTGTTTGAATAAAAAATCATGGTTCTTTTAAATTATTTTAGAATTATTTTTACATGATATGACAAAAAAGTATGAGTTACGATAACGTTTATAACACATTTGTTTAATAAAAGTTCTCGGTTCTAATATAATGTGGTTAATTCACTACTAGGCGCGAGCCTCCGATAGGGCAGCGGTATAAGCGCCTCACTCTCAGCGCCCAAAGAGACATCCAGCGAACAGAGGGTGTTCGAATCCTACCAAACCCAAAAAAATAAACACTTATTATCGTAAAATCAATATCCAATCTTCAAACTACTTTATAATAAACTGGCAAAAGAAAAGAAAGCGATATCTAGCGACTTTCTGTTTTCACTTTTCTTCTATCAGTAATAATTTTTTTTTAATGTTAATTTTTAAATTCGAAAGTGTATTTTATCAGCATTTAAAAATAGTTTGTGGTTTTCTGATACGTTCAGATACATTCCATTTATTTGGAATTCATTGCAAAGAAGACATATTAAATGATCTTTTGTCAAAGTAGGCCTTAAGGGCCCGCAAACCGGATTTCTACCAATTTATTAAATATTTCCCTTAAACACGGTAAGTTTTAAAGCTCTTAAAAAAGTATATGTTATTCTTGAAGATAATATCTAGA
The DNA here is from genome assembly GCA_917880885.1 of Limnephilus marmoratus. Taxonomy (NCBI): domain Eukaryota; kingdom Metazoa; phylum Arthropoda; class Insecta; order Trichoptera; family Limnephilidae; genus Limnephilus; species Limnephilus marmoratus. Next base: position 41,164,405 of record OU862924.1, on the reverse strand, counting down.
CTTTGCCCGCGCCGAAACGCAAATTATATAAAATTCCCTCGATAGAAAAAAATCGCAAGTATGCTCCAAAAAGTATTATAAACACGTTTGTTTCAGTTATTTTACAAGTTATATGTATGAAAAAATTCACAGTGTTTCATTAAATGCTGTTTAAGATAATGCCCGCAAGATTTTTGCTCTATTTTAAACCAGTCGTGTTTTATTAAACATTTTCCCAATTCTCGCATCGATTTTGTCGCTGTAAATGTTAGCGCCCTCCTCTAACATTCGTAATTTCTTATCTCTCCATCTTCTTCTTTTCGATCCCGGTTGCAGAGCCGGGTTAACAGTGTACTTCCAAATGAATCCACCCTTCCATCATAGTATGCATAGTACCGTCATAAAATTTATGAAGGTACTATGCACACATGATATGGCAAAATTAAGTTCTACACTTTGATATTTGATTTCAATACCATTTCCTTACACAAAATTTGTAAAATTAGTTGATTGATCACGTAGGGTCGGTTAATATTTCATGATTAAGTACACCGATCACACTTTGCTTTATGTCTACAGACAAGTCAAATTACGCTCTTTGTAACACTTCACCCATAGTGTAACAGCAAGTGGCAATTCGATGCGAACACATTCACATAATGGCCGTGTTTATGAGGTCGAGAGGGACAACACACAGCCCCGGTGGAACAGCGGGATAACATCGAGAGAGGCAGATTTATGGCCGAAAGAAACACAAATAAACCTATTCGGGAGGTTCGATAAATTCCACAGTTAATGAGACACGAGGAGGATATCGAAATCAATGGTAAGTAAATTGTTGTTCCCATCCGTGTAACTAATGCACAAAATAAGAGTTAGGTAATAATATATACATACATAATTTTATTCCGTTACTGAGAAAACAAAGCGCTTCTATTAATTTTTGTAGTGGATACTCTGTATCTCCCTGGGGAAAGGCCGTCATTCTAAATTAAAACGTTGCGTTGCTTGAAATGGCATTTAGCAGTGTATGGTTACCAGATCTGAATAGCCAGGCACTTCCAAACCACGATCTTGCTATTCTCCTTTCTGTCCTTCTCCCTTCAGCCTTAAAATAGAGTCTGGTCCGTGCTCATACCTTTCGACGGCTGGCGTACTGCAGCGGTAAGGCGCTTGATTCGCTTTCCGAAGGTCGCGGGATCGAATCCCGGCGGGGCAAATAAATTTTATTTGATTAATTTGTGTATTTCACAATTTATTAATTTAAAATAGTATATAGTATATAAGCGGCACGTTCCAGAGTGGAAGATACTCTCAGTATCGCCCTGGTGTAAGACCACCATTCAGAATTGAAACGTTGCCTGAAATGGCTTTAGCCGTGTTTGGTGACCAGATCTGAATAGCCAGGTACTTCCCCACCTTCCTCTTCCCTACCTCCTTCCCTCCCCACTACCTTCAGCCTCCAAATTTTTACCGATTTATGGGCACTTCGTCAGAGTTGGGTTCGGTCATAAATTTGGCTCTACGGCACCGAACCGAATCAAATTTTGGATTCTTACTACAAATGACGTTCTGTACACGAACCGCTCAAAATATTTTTAAATAGAAGAATTTTAAATGTCTTCATACAATTTTTTTTCCGTTTTACAGGCACTTCGACAGAGTTGGGTTCGGTCATAACTTTGGCCCTATGGCATCGAACCGACTGAAATTTTGGATACTTACTAAAAATGACGTTCTGGACACGAATCGCCTAAAATATCTTCTAATAGAAGAATTTTAAATTTCTTCATACTAAATTTTTACCGATTTATGGGCACTTCGTCAGAGTTGGGTTCGGTCATAACTTTGGCTCTACGGCACCGAAACGACTTAAATTTCGGATTCTTACTAAAACTGACGTTCTGTACACGAATCGCTCAAAATGTCTTCTAAATGCAGAAATTTTAATTTCTTCATACTAAATTTTTACCGATTTAGGGGCACTTCATCAGAGTTGGGTTCGGTCATAACTTTGGCTCTACCGGCACCAAACCGACTCAAATTTTGGATTCGTACTACAATGACGTTCTGTACACGAATCGCTCAAAATATCTTCTAAATGAAGAATTTTAAATTTCTTCATACTAAATTTTTACCGATTTATGGGCACTTCGTCAGAGTTGGGCTAGGTCATAACTCATAACTTTAGCTCTACGACACCGAACCGACTCAAATTTTGGATTCTTACTACAAAAGAGGTTATGTACACGAATCGCTCAAAATATTTTCGAATTGAAGAATTTTAAATTTCTTCATACAAATTTTTTACCGATTTACAGGCAATTCGACAGAGTTGGGTTCGGTCATAACTTTGGCCCTATGGCACCGAACCGACTGAAATTTTGGATTCTTACTAAAAATGATGTTCGGTACTCGAATCGCTTAAAATGTTTTGCATTGCATCCATTTAGATGCAGAATTTTTGTCTTGCATTCCATGCATTCTTGCATTGCATGCATTAAGATGCAGAATTTTTAATTTCTTCATATTAAATTTTTACCGATTTATGGGCACCTTGTCAGAGTTGGGTTCGGTCATAACTTTGGCTCTACGGCATCGAACCAACTAAAATTTCGGATTCTTACAAAAACTGACGTTCTGTACACGAATCGCTCAAAATGTCTTCTAAAAACAGAATATTTAATTTCTTCATACTAAATTTTTACCGATTTATGGGCACTTGGTCAGAGTTGGGCTAGGTCATAACTTTAGCTCTACGGCACCGAACCGACTCAAATTTTGGATTCTTACTACAAATGACGATCTTTATACGAATCGCTCAAAATATATTCTAAATGAAGAATTTTAAATTTCTTCATACTAAATTTTTACCGATTTATGGGAACTTCGTCAGAGTTGGGCTAGGTCATAAATCATAACTTTAGCTCTACGACACCTAACCGACTCAAATTTTGGATTCTTACTACAAAAGAGGTTCTGAACACGAATCGCTCAAAATATTGTCGTATTGAAGAATTTGAAATATCTTCATACAATTTTTTTTCTGTTTTACAGTGTTGGGTTCGGTCATAACTTTGGCCCTATGGCACCGAACCGACTGATATTTTGGATTCTTACTACAAATGACGTTTTGTAAACGAATCGCTCAAAATGTATTCTAAATGAAGAATTTTAAATTTCTTCATACTAAATTTTTACCGATTTATGGGCACTTCATCAGAGTTGGGTTCGGTCATAACTTTGGTTCTACGGCACCTAACCGACTCAAATTTTGGATTCTTACTACAAATGACGTTCTGTACACGAAACGCTCAAAATATATTCTAAATGAAGAATTTTAAATTTCTTCATACTAAATTTTTACCGATTTATGGGCACTTCGTCAGAGTTGGGCCAGGTCATAACTTAAGCTCTACGACACCGAACCGACTCAAATTTTGGATTCTAACTACAAAAGAGGTTCTGTACACGAATCGCTCAAAATATTTTCGTATTGAAGAATTTTAAATTTCTTCAGACAAATTTTTTTTCCGTTTTACAGGCACTTCGTCAGAGTTGGGTTCGGTCATGACTTTGGCTCTACGGCACCGAACCGACTTAAATTTCGGATTCTTACTAAAACTGACGTTCTGTACACGAATCGCTCAAAATGTCTTCTTAAAACAGAATTTTTAATTTCTTCATACTAAATTTTTACCGATTTATGGGCACTTCGTAAGAGTTGAGCTAGGTCATAGCTTTAGCTCTACGGCACCGAACCGACTCAAATTTTGGATTCTTACTATAAATGACGTTCTGTACACGAAACGCTCAAAATATATTCTAAATGAAGAATTTTAAATTTCTTCATACTAAATTTTTACCGATTTATGGGCACTTCGTCAGAGTTGGGCCAGGTCATAACTTTAGCTCTACGACACCGAACCGACTCAAATTTTGGATTCTAACTACAAAAGAGGTTCTGTACACGAATCGCTCAAAATATTTTCGTATTGAAGAATTTTCAATTTCTTCAGACAATTTTTTTTTCCGTTTTACAGGCACTTCGACAGAGTTGGGTTCGGTCATAACTTTGGCCCTATGGCATCGAACTGAATGAAAATTTGAATTCTCACTAAAAATGACGTTTTGTACAAGAATCGCTCAAAATTTCACCTAAATGCAGAATTTTTAAATTTCTTCATACTGAATTTTTACCGATTTATGGGCACTTCATCAGAGATGGGTTCGGTCATAACTTTGGCTCTACGGCACCGAACCGACTCAAATTTTGGATTCTTACTACAAATGACGTTCTGTACACGAATCGCTTAAAATGTATTCGAAAAACAGAATTTTTAATTTCTTCATGCTAAATTTTTACAGATTTATGGGCACTTCATCAGAGTTGGGTTCGGTCATAACTTTGGCTCTACGGCACCGAACCAACTTAAATTTCGGATTCTTACTAAAACTGACGTTCTGTACAGGAATCGCTCAAAATGTCTTCTAAAAACAGAATTTTTAATTTCTTCATACTAAATTTTTACCGATTTATGGGCACTTGGTCAGAGTTGGGCTAGGTCATAACTTTAGCTCTACGGCACCGAACCGACTCAAATTTTGGATTCTTACTACAAATGACGTTCTGTACAGGAAACGCTGAAAATATCTTCTAAATGAAGAATTTTAAATTTCTTCATACTAAATTTTTACCGATTTATGGGCACTTCATCAGAGTTGGGTTCGGTCATAACTTTGGCTCTACGGCACCGAACCGACTTAAATTTCGGATTCTTACTAAAAATGACGTTCTGTTTAGTAATCTCAAATTTTGGATTCTTACTAAACATGACGTTCTGTACACGAATCGCTTAAAATATTTTCAAATAAAAGAATTTTAAATATCTTCATACTAAATTTTTACCGATTTATGGGCACTTCGTCAGAGTTGGGTTCGGTCATAACTTTTGCTCTACGGCACCGAACCGACTCAAATTTTGGATGCTTACTATAAATGACGATCTTTACATGAAACGCTCAAAATATATACTAAATGAAGAATTTTAAATTTCTACATACTAAATTTTTACCGATTTATGGGCACTTCGTCAGAGTTGGGCTAGGTCATAACTTTAGCTCTACGGCACCGAACCGACTCAAATTTTGGATTCTTACTACAAATGACGTTCTGTACACGAATCGGTCAAAATATTTTCAACTAAAAGAATTTTAAATTTCTTCATACGAATTTTTTTTCCGTTTTACAGGCACTTCGTCAGAGTTGGTTCGGTCATAACTTTGGCTCTACGGCACCGAACCGACTTAAATTTTGGATTCTTACTAAAATTGACGTTCTGTACACGAATCGCTCAAAATGTCTTCTAAAAACAGAATTTTAAATTTCTTCATACTAAATTTTTACCGATTTATGGGCACTTGGTCAGAGTTGGGCTAGGTCATAACTTTAGCTCTACGGCACCGAACCGACTCAAATTTTGGATTCTTACTACAAATGACGTTCTGTACAGGAAACGCTGAAAATATCTTCTTAATGAAGAATTTTAAATTTATTCATACTAAATTTTTACCGATTTATGGGCACTTCATCAGAGTTGGGTTCGGTCATAACTTTTGCTCTACGGCACTGAACCGACTTAAATTTCGGATTCTTACTACAAATGACGTTTTGTACACGAATCGACCAAAATTTCTTCTAAATGCAGAATTTTTAATTTCTTCATACTAAATTTATACCGATTTATGGGCACTTCGTCAGAGTTGGGCTAGGTCATAACTTTAGCTCTACGGCACCGAACCGACTCAAATTTTGGATTCTTACTACAAATGACGTTCTGTACACGAAACGCTCAAAATATATTCTAAATGAAGAATTTTAAATTTCTTCAAACTAAATTTTTACCGATTTATGGGCACTTCGTCAGAGTTGGGCTAGGTCATAACTTTAGCTCTACGGCACCGAAACGACTCAATTTTTGGATAGTTACTACAAATGACGTTCTGTACACGAATCGCTCAAAATATTTTCAACTAAAAGAATTTTAAATTTCTTCATACGAATTTTTTTCCGTTATACAGGCACTTCGTCAGAGTTGGGTTCGGTCATAACTTTGGCTCTACGGCATCGAACCAACTAAAATTTCGGATTCTTACAAAAACTGACGTTCTGTACACGAATCGCTCAAAATGTCTTCTAAAAACAGAATATTTAATTTCTTCATACTAAATTTTTACCGATTAATGGGCACTTCGTCAAGAGTTGGGCTAGGTCATAACTTAAGCTCTACGGCACCGAACCGACTCAAATTTTGGATTCTTACTACAAATGACGATCTTTATACGAATCGCTCAAAATATATTCTAAATGAAGAATTTTAAATTTCTTCATACTAAATTTTTACCGATTTATGGGCACTTCATCAGAGTTGGGTTCGGTCATAACTTTGGCTCTACGGCACCTAACCGACGTAAATTTCGGATTCTTACTAAAAATGATGATCTTAGCACGAATCGCTCAAAATATATTATAAATGAAGAATTTTAAATTTCTTCATACTATATTTTTACCGATTTATGGGCACTTCATCAGAGTTGGGTTCGGTCATAACTTTTGCTCTACAGCACTAAACCGACTTAAATTTCGGTTTCTTACTACAAATGACGTTCTATACATGAATCGACCAAAATTTCATCTAAACGCAGAATTTTTTATTTCTTCATACTAAATTTTTACCGATTTATGGGGACTTCGTCTGAGTTGGGCTAGGTCATAACTTTAGCTCTACGGCACCGGACCGACTAAAATTTTGGATTCTTCCTACAAATGACGTTCTGTACGCGATTCGCTCAAAAAATTTTCAAATAAAAGAATTTTAAATTTCTTCATACTAAATTTTTACCGATTTATGGGCACTTCGTCAGAGTTGGGCTAGGTCATAACTTTAGCTCTACGGCACCGAACCGACTCAAATTTTGGATTCTTACTACAAATGACGTTATGTACAGGAAACGCTGAAAATATCTTCTTAATGAAGAATTTTAAATTTCTTCATACTAAATTTTTACCGATTTATGGGCACTTCATCAGAGTTGGGTTCGGTCATAACTTTTGCTCTACGGCACTGAACCGACTTAAATTTCGGATTCTTACTACAAATGACGTTCTGTACACGAATCGACCAAAATTTCTTCTAAATGCAGAATTTTTAATTTCTTCATACTAAATTTTTACCGATTTATGGGCACTTCGTCAGAGTTGGGCTAGGTCATAACTTTAGCTCTACGGCACCAAACCGACTCAAATTTTTGATTCTTAGTACAAATGACGTTCTGTACACGAAACGCTCCAAATATATTCTAAATGAAGAATTTTTAATTTCTTCATACTAAATTTTTACCGATTTATGCCCACTTCATCAGAGTTGGGTTCGGTCATAACTTTGGCTCTACGGCACCGAACCGACTTAAATTTCGGATTCTTACAAAAACTGACGTTCTGTACACGAATCGCTCAAAATGTCTTCTAAAAACAGAATTTTGAATTTCTTTAAACTAAATTTTTACCGATTTATGGGCACTTCGTCAGAGTTGGGCTAGGTCATAACTTTAGCTCTACGCCACCGAACCGACTCAAATTTTGGATTCTTACAAAAACTGACGTTCTGTACACGAATCGCTCAAAATGTCTTCTAAAAACAGAATTTTTAATTTCTTCATACTAAATATTTACCGATTTATGGGCATTTCATCAGAGTTAGGTTCGGTCATAACTTTTGCTCTACGACACCGAACCGACTCAAATTTTGGATGCTTACTATAGTCAGCATAAATGACGATCTTTACACGAATCGCTCAAAATATATACTAAATGAAGAATTTTAAATTTCTTCCTAATAAATTTTTACCGATTTATGGGCACTTCCTCAGAGTTGGGCTAGGTCATAACTTTAGCTCTACGGCACCGAACCGACTAAAATTTTGGATTCTTACTACAAATGACGTTCTGTACACGAAACGCTCAAAATATATTCTAAATGAAGAATTTTAAATTTCTTCATACTAAATTTTTACCGATTTATGGGCACTTCATCAGAGTTCGGTTCGGTCAAAACTTTTGCTCTACGGCACTGAACCGACTTAAATGTCGGATTCTTACTACAAATGACGTTCTGTACACGAATCGATCAAAATTTCTTCTAAATGCAGAATTTTTAATATCTTCATACTAAATTTTTACCGATTTATGGGCACTTCGACAGAGTTGGGCTAGGTCATAACTTTAGCTCTACGGCACCGAACCGACTCAAATTTTGGATTCTTAGTACAAATGACGTTCTGCACACGAAACGCTCAAAATATATTCTAAATGAAGAATTTTTAATTTCTTCATACTAAATTTTTACCGATTTATGCCCACTTCATCAGAGTTGGGTTCGGTCATAACTTTGGCTCTACGGCACCTAACCGACTTAAATTTTGGATTCTTACTACAAATGACGTTCTGTACACGAATCGCTCAAAATATTTTCAACTAAAAGAATTTTAAATTTCTTCATACGAATTTTTTTTCCGTTATACAGGCACTTCGTCAGAGTTGGGTTCGGTCATAACTTTGGCTCTACGGCACCGAACCAACTTAAATTTCGGATTCTTACAAAAACTGACGTTCTGTACACGAATCGCTCAAAATGTCTTCTAAAAACAGAATATTTAATTTCTTCATACTAAATTTTTACCGATTTATGGGCACTTCGTCAAGAGTTGCGCTAGGTCATAACTTTAGCTCTACGGCACCGAACCGACTCAAATTTTGGATTCTTACTACAAATGACGATCTTTACACGAATCGCTCAAAATATATTCTAAATGAAGAATTTTAAATTTCTTCATACTAAATTTTTACCGATTTATGGGCACTTCATCAGAGTTGGGTTCGGTCATAACTTTTGCTCTACAGCACTGAACCGACTTAAATTTCGGTTCCTTACTACAAATGACGTTCTATACATGAATCGACCAAAATTTCATCTAAACGCTGAATTTTTTATTTCTTCATACTAAATTTTTACCGATTTATGGGGACTTCGTCTGAGTTGGGCTAGGTCATAACTTTAGCTCTACGGCACCGAACCGACTAAAATTTTGGATTCGTCCTACAAATGACGTTCTGTACGCGATTCGCTCAAAATATTTTCAAATAAAAGAATTTTAAATTTCTTCATACTAAATTTTTACCGATTTATGGGCACTTCGTCAGAGTTGGGCTAGGTCATAACTTTAGCTCTACGGCACCGAACCGACTCAAATTTTGGATTCTTACTACAAATGACGTTCTGTACAGGAAACGCTGAAAATATATTCTAAATGAAGAATTTTTAATTTCTTCATACTAAATTTTTACCGATTTATGCCCACTTCATCAGAGTTGGGTTCGGTCATAACTTTGGCTCTGCGGCACCTAACCGACTTAAATTTTGGATTCTTATTACAAATGACGTTCTGTACACGAATCGCTCAAAATATTTTCAACTAAAAGAATTTAAAAATTTCTTCATACGAATTTTTTTTCCGTTATACAGGCACTTCGTCAGAGTTGGGTTCGGTCATAACTTTGGCTCTACGGCACCGAACCGACTTAAATTTCGGATTCTTACATAAACTGACGTTCTGTACACGAATCGCTCAAAATGTTTTCTAAAAACAGAATTTTGAATTTCTTCAAAGTCTATTTTTACCGATTTATGGGCACTTCGTCAGAGTTGAGCTAGGTCATAACTTTAGCTCTACGGCACCGAACCGACTCAAATTTTGGATTCTTACAACAAATGACGTTCTGTACACGAATCGCTCAAAAGGTCTTCTAAAAACAGAATTTTTAATTTCTTCATACTAAATATTAACCGATTTATGGGCACTTCATCAGAGTTAGGTTCGGTCATAACTTTGGCTCTACGGCACCTAACCGACTTTAATTTCGGATTCTTACTAAAAATGACGTTCTGTACACGAATCGCTCAAAATATTTTCAAATAAAAGAATTTTAAACTTCCTCATACTAAATTTTTACCGATTTATGGGCACTTCGTCAGAGTTGGGTTCGGTCATAACTTTTGCTCTACGACACCGAACCGACTAAAATGTAGGATTCTTACTACAAATGACGTTCTGTACACGAAACTCTCAAAATATATTCTAAATGAAGAATTTTAAATTTCTTCATACTAAATTTTTACCGATTTATGGGCACTTCATCAGAGTTGGGTTCGATCATAACTTTTGCTCTACGGCACTGAACCGACTTAAATTTCGGATTCTTACTACAAATGACGTTCTGTACACGAATCGACCAAAATTTCTTCTAAATGCAGAATTTTTAATTTCTTCATACTAAATTTTTACCGATTTATGGGCACTTCGTCAGAGTTGGGCTAGGTCATAACTTTAGCTCTACGGCACCGAACCGACTCAAATTTTGGATTCTTAGTACAAATGACGTTCTGTACACGAAACGCTCAAAATATATTCTAAATGAAGAATTTTTAATTTCTTCATACTAAATTTTTACCGATTTATGCCCACTTCATCAGAGTTGGGTTCGGTCATAACTTTGGCTCTACGGCACCGAACCGACTTAAATTTCGGATTCTTACAAAAACTGACGTTCTGTACACGAATCGCTCAAAATGTTTTCTAAAAACAGAGTTTTGAATTTCTTTAAACTAAATTTTTACCGATTTATGGGCACTTCGTCAGAGTTGGGCTAGGTCATAACTTTAGCTCTACGGCACCGAACCGACTCAAATTTTGGATTCTTACTACAAATGACGTTCTGTACACGAATCGCACAAAATGTCTTCTAAAAACAGAATTTTTAATTTCTTCATACTAAATATTTACTTTATGGGCACTTCATCAGAGTTAGGTTCGGTCATAACTTTGGCTCTACGGCACCTAACCGACTTAAATTTCGGATTCTTACTAAAAATGACGTTTTGTACACGAATCGCTCAAAATATTTTCAATTAAAAGAATTTTAAATTTCTTCATACTAAATTTTTACCGATTTATGGGCACTTCGTCAGAGTTGGGTTCGGTCATAACTTTTGCTCTACGACACCGAACCGACTCAAATTTTGGATGCTTACTATAGTAAGCATAAATGACGATCTTTACACGAATCGCTCAAAATATATACTAAATGAAGAATTTTAAATTTCTTCATACTAAATTTTTACCGATTTTTGTGCACTTCGTCAGAGTTGGGCTAGGTCATAACTTTAGCTCTACGGCACCGATCCGACTAAAATTTTGGATTCTTACTACAAATGACGTTCTGTACACGAATCGCTCAAAATATTTTCAACTAAAAGAATTTTAAATTTCTTCATATGAATTTTTTTTCCGTTATACAGGCACTTCGTCAGAGTTGGGTTCGGTCATAACTTTGGCTCTACGGCACCGAACCAACTAAAATTTCGGATTCTTACTACAAATGACGTTCTGTACACGAATCGCTCAAAATATTTTCAACTAAAAGAATTTTAAATTTCTTCATATGAATTTTTTTTTATCGTTATACAGGCACTTCGTCAGAGTTGGGTTCGGTCATAACTTTGGCTCTACGGCACCAAACCAACTAAAATTTCGGATTCTTACAAAAACTGACGTTCTGTACACGAATCGCTCAAAATGTCTTCTAAAAACAGAATATTTAATTTCTTCATAGTAAATTTTTACCGATTTATGGGCACTTCGTCAAGAGTTGGGCTAGGTCATAACTTAAGCTCTACGGCACCGAACCGGCTCAAATTTCGGATTCTTGCTAAAAATGACGTTTTGTACACGAATCGCTCAAAATATTTTCCATTAAAAGAATTTTAAATTTCTTCATACTAAATTTTTACCGATTTATGGGCACTTCGTCAGAGTTGGGTTCGGTCATAACTTTTGCTCTACGACACCGAACCGACTCAAATTTTGGATGCTTACTATAGTAAGCATAAATGACGATCTTTACACGAATCGCTCAAAATATATACTAAAAGAAGAATTTTAAATTTCTTCATACTAAATTTTTACCGATTTATGGGCACTTTGTCAGAGTTGGGCTAGGTCATAACTTTAGCTCTACGGCACCGAACCGACTAAAATTTTGGATTCTTACTACAAATGACGTTCTGTACACGAAACGCTCAAAATATATTCTAAATGAAGAATTTTTAATTTCTTCATACTAAATTTTTACCGATTTATGCCGACTTCATCAGAGTTGGGTTCGGTTATAACTTTGGCTCTACGGCACCTAACCGACTTAAATTTTGGATTCTTACTACAAATGACGTTCTGTACACGAATCGCTCAAAATATTTTCAACTAAAAGAATTTTAAATTTCTTCATATGAATTTTTTTTTATCGTTATACAGGCACTTCGTCAGAGTTGGGTTCGGTCATAACTTTGGCTCTACGGCACCAAACCAACTAAAATTTCGGATTCTTACAAAAACTGACGTTCTGTACACGAATCGCTCAAAATGTCTTCTAAAAACAGAATATTTAATTTCTTCATAGTAAATTTTTACCGATTTATGGGCACTTCGTCAAGAGTTGGGCTAGGTCATAACTTTAGCTCTACGGCACCGAACCGGCTCAAATTTTGGATTCCTACTATTAATGACGTTCTGTACACGAAACGCTCAAAATATATTCTAAATGAAGAATTTTAAATTTCTTCATACTAAATTTTTACCGATTTATGGGCACTTCATCAGAGTTGGGTTAGGTCATAACTTTTGCTCTACGGCACCGAACCGACTCAAATTTTGGATTCTTACAACAAATGACGTTCTGTACACGAATCGCTCAAAAGGTCTTCTAAAAACAGAATTTTTAATTTCTTCATACTAAATATTAACCGATTTATGGGCACTTCATCAGAGTTAGGTTCGGTCATAACTTTGGCTCTACGGCACCTAACCGACTTTAATTTCGGATTCTTACTAAAAATGACGTTCTGTACACGAATCGCTCAAAATATTTTCAAATAAAAGAATTTTAAACTTCTTCATACTAAATTTTTACCGATTTATGGGCACTTCGTCAGAGTTGGGTTCGGTCATAACTTTTGCTCTACGACACCGAACCGACTAAAATGTAGGATTCTTACTACAAATGACGTTCTGTACACGAAACTCTCAAAATATATTCTAAATGAAGAATTTTAAATTTCTTCATACTAAATTTTTACCGATTTATGGGCACTTCATCAGAGTTGGGTTCGATCATAACTTTTGCTCTACGGCACTGAACCGACTTAAATTTCGGATTCTTACTACAAATGACGTTCTGTACACGAATCGACCAAAATTTCTTCTAAATGCAGAATTTTTAATTTCTTCATACTAAATTTTTACCGATTTATGGGCACTTCGTCAGAGTTGGGCTAGGTCATAACTTTAGCTCTACGGCACCGAACCGACTCAAATTTTGGATTCTTAGTACAAATGACGTTCTGTACACGAAACGCTCAAAATATATTCTAAATGAAGAATTTTTAATTTCTTCATACTAAATTTTTACCGATTTATGCCCACTTCATCAGAGTTGGGTTCGGTCATAACTTTGGCTCTACGGCACCGAACCGACTTAAATTTCGGATTCTTACAAAAACTGACGTTCTGTACACGAATCGCTCAAAATGTTTTCTAAAAACAGAGTTTTGAATTTCTTTAAACTAAATTTTTACCGATTTATGGGCACTTCGTCAGAGTTGGGCTAGGTCATAACTTTAGCTCTACGGCACCGAACCGACTCAAATTTTGGATTCTTACTACAAATGACGTTCTGTACACGAATCGCACAAAATGTCTTCTTAAAACAGAATTTTTAATTTCTTCATACTAAATATTTACTTTATGGGCACTTCATCAGAGTTAGGTTCGGTCATAACTTTGGCTCTACGGCACCTAACCGACTTAAATTTCGGATTCTTACTAAAAATGACGTTTTGTACACGAATCGCTCAAAATATTTTCAATTAAAAGAATTTTAAATTTCTTCATACTAAATTTTTACCGATTTATGGGCACTTCGTCAGAGTTGGGTTCGGTCATAACTTTTGCTCTACGACACCGAACCGACTCAAATTTTGGATGCTTACTATAGTAAGCATAAATGACGATCTTTACACGAATCGCTCAAAATATATACTAAATGAAGAATTTTAAATTTCTTCATACTAAATTTTTACCGATTTTTGTGCACTTCGTCAGAGTTGGGCTAGGTCATAACTTTAGCTCTACCGCACCGATCCGACTAAAATTTTGGATTCTTACTACAAATGACGTTCTGTACACGAATCGCTCAAAATATTTTCAACTAAAAGAATTTTAAATTTCTTCATATGAATTTTTTTTCCGTTATACAGGCACTTCGTCAGAGTTGGGTTCGGTCATAACTTTGGCTCTACGGCACCGAACCAACTAAAATTTCGGATTCTTACTACAAATGACGTTCTGTACACGAATCGCTCAAAATATTTTCAACTAAAAGAATTTTAAATTTCTTCATATGAATTTTTTTTTATCGTTATACAGGCACTTCGTCAGAGTTGGGTTCGGTCATAACTTTGGCTCTACGGCACCAAACCAACTAAAATTTCGGATTCTTACAAAAACTGACGTTCTGTACACGAATCGCTCAAAATGTCTTCTAAAAACAGAATATTTAATTTCTTCATAGTAAATTTTTACCGATTTATGGGCACTTCGTCAAGAGTTGGGCTAGGTCATAACTTAAGCTCTACGGCACCGAACCGGCTCAAATTTCGGATTCTTGCTAAAAATGACGTTTTGTACACGAATCGCTCAAAATATTTTCAATTAAAAGAATTTTAAATTTCTTCATACTAAATTTTTACCGATTTATGGGCACTTCGTCAGAGTTGGGTTCGGTCATAACTTTTGCTCTACGACACCGAACCGACTCAAATTTTGGATGCTTACTATAGTAAGCATAAATGACGATCTTTACACGAATCGCTCAAAATATATACTAAAAGAAGAATTTTAAATTTCTTCATACTAAATTTTTACCGATTTATGGGCACTTTGTCAGAGTTGGGCTAGGTCATAACTTTAGCTCTACGGCACCGAACCGACTAAAATTTTGGATTCTTACTACAAATGACGTTCTGTACACGAAACGCTCAAAATATATTCTAAATGAAGAATTTTTAATTTCTTCATACTAAATTTTTACCGATTTATGCCGACTTCATCAGAGTTGGGTTCGGTTATAACTTTGGCTCTACGGCACCTAACCGACTTAAATTTTGGATTCTTACTACAAATGACGTTCTGTACACGAATCGCTCAAAATATTTTCAACTAAAAGAATTTTAAATTTCTTCATATGAATTTTTTTTTATCGTTATACAGGCACTTCGTCAGAGTTGGGTTCGGTCATAACTTTAGCTCTACGGCACCAAACCAACTAAAATTTCGGATTCTTACAAAAACTGACGTTCTGTACACGAATCGCTCAAAATGTCTTCTAAAAACAGAATATTTAATTTCTTCATAGTAAATTTTTACCGATTTATGGGCACTTCGTCAAGAGTTGGGCTAGGTCATAACTTTAGCTCTACGGCACCGAACCGGCTCAAATTTTGGATTCCTACTATTAATGACGTTCTGTACACGAAACGCTCAAAATATATTCTAAATGAAGAATTTTAAATTTCTTCATACTAAATTTTTACCGATTTATGGGCACTTCATCAGAGTTGGGTTAGGTCATAACTTTTGCTCTACGGCACTGAACCGACTTTAATTTCGGTTTCTTACTACAAATGACGTTCTGTACATGAATCGACCAAAATTTCATCTAAACGCAGAATTTTTTATTTCTTCATACTAAATTTTTACCGATTTATGGGCACTTCGTGAGAGTTGGGCTAGGTCATAACTTTAGCTCTACGTCACCGAACCGACTAAAATTTTGGATTCTTCCTACAAATGACGTTCTGTACACGAATCGCTCAAAATGTTTTCAAATAAAAGAATTTTAAACTTCTTCATACTAAATTTTTACCGATTTATGGGCACTTCGTCAGAGTCATAACTTTAGCTCTACCGCACCGAACCGACTCATTCTTCTTACTACAAATAACGTTCTGTACATAAATCGCTCAAAATATTTTCAAATAAAAGAATTTTAAATTTCTTCATACGATATTTTTTTCCGTTTTACAGGCACTTCGTCAGAGTTGGGTTCGGTCATAACTTTGGCTCTACGGCACCGAACCGACATAAATTTCGGAATCTTACTAAAACTGACGTTTTGTACAAGAATCGCTGAAAATGTCTTCTAAAAACAGAAATTTTAATTTCTTCATACTTAATTTTTACCGATTTATGGGCACTTCATCAGAGTTGGGTTCGGTCATAACTTTGGCTCTAAGGCACCTATCCGACTCAAATATCGGATTCTTACTAAAACTGACGTTCTGTACACGAATCGCTCAAAATGTCTTCTACAAACAGAATTTTTAATTTCTTCATACTAAATTTTTACCGATTTATGGGCACTTCGTAAGAGTTGAGCTAGGTCATAACTTTAGCTCTACGGCACCGAACCGACTCAAATTTTGGATTCTTACTACAAATGACGTTCTGTATACGAAACGCTCAAAATATATCCTCAATGAAGAATTTTAAATTTCTTCATACTAAATTTTTACCGATTTATGGGCACTTCGTCAGAGTTGGGCCAGGTCATAACTTTAGCTCTACGACACCGAACCGACTCAAATTTTGGATTCTAACTACAAAAGAGGTTCTGTACACGAATCGCTCAAAATATTTTCGTATTGAAGAATTTTCAATTTCTTCAGACAAATTTTTTTTCCGTTTTACAGGTACTTCGTCAGAGTTGGATTCGGTCATAACTTTGGCTCTACGGCACCGAACCGACTTAAATTTCGGATTCTTACTAAAACTGACGTTCTGTACACGAATCGCTCAAAATGTCTTCTACAAACAGAATTTTTAATTTCTTCATACTAAATTTTTACCGATTTATGGGCACTTCGTCAGAGTTGAGCTAGGTCATAACTTTAGCTCTACGGCACCGAGCCGACTCAAATTTGGATTCTTACTATAAATGACGTTCTGTACACGAAACGCTCAAAATATATTCTAAATGAAGAATTTAAAATTTCTTCATACTAAATTTATACCGATTTATGGGCACGTCGTCAGAGTTGGGCCAGGTCATAACTTTAGCTCTACGACACCGAACCGACTCAAATTTTGGATTCTTACTACAAAAAAGGTTCTGTACACGAATCGCTCAAAATATTTTCGTATTGAAGAATTTTCAATTTCTTCAGACAATTTTTTTTTCCGTTTTATAGGTACTTCGACAGTGTTGGGTTCGGTCATAACTTTGGCCCTATGGCATCGAACTGAATGAAAATTTGAATTCTTACTAAAAATGACGTTTTGTACAAGAATCGCTCAAAATTTCTTCTAAATGCAGAATTTTTAAATTTCTTCATACTGAATTTTTACCGATTTATGGGCACTTCATCAGAGATGGGTTCGGTCATAACTTTGGCTCTACGGCACCGAACCGACTCAAATTTTGGATGCTTACTACAAATGACGTTCTGTACACGAATCGCTCAAAATATTTTCAAATAAAAGAATTTAAAATTTCTTCATACGATTTTTTTTTTCCGTTTTACAGGCACTTCGTCAGAGTTGGATTCGGTCATAACTTTGGCTCTACGGCACCGAACCGACTCAAATTTTGGATTCTTACTATAAATGACGTTCTGTACACGAAACGCTCAAAATATATTCTAAATGAAGAATTTAAAATTTCTTCATACTAAATTTATACCGATTTATGGGCACTTCGTCAGAGTTGGGCCAGGTCATAACTTTAGCTCTACTACACCGAACCGAATCAAATTTTGGATTCTAACTACAAAAAAGGTTCTGTACACGAATCGCTCAAAATATTTTCGTATTGAAGAATTTTCAATTTCTTCAGACAATTTTTTTTTCCGTTTTACAGGCACTTTATCAGAGATGGGTTCGGTCATAACTTTGGCTCTACGGCAACGAACCGACTCAAATTTTGAATGCTTACTACATTTGACGTTCTGTACACGAATCGCTCAAAATTTTTTCAAATAAAAGAATTTTAAATTTCTTAATACTAAATTTTTACCGATTTATGGGCTTTTCGTCAGAGTTGGGTTCGGTCATAACTTTGGCTCTACGGCACCGAACAGACTCAAATTTTGGATTCTTACTACAAATGACGTTCTGTACAGGAAACGCTGAAAATATATTCTAAATGAAGAATTTTTAATTTCTTCATACTAAATTTTTACCGATTTATGCCCACTTCATCAGAGTTGGGTTCGGTCATAACTTTAGCTCTACGACACCGAACCGACTCAAATTTTGGATTCTAACTACAAAAGAGGTTCTGTACACGAATCGCTCAAAATATTTTCGTATTGAAGAATTTTCAATTTCTTCAGACAAATTTTTTTTCCGTTTTACAGGTACTTCGTCAGAGTTGGATTCGGTCATAACTTTGGCTCTACGGCACCGAACCGACTTAAATTTCGGATTCTTACTAAAACTGACGTTCTGTACACGAATCGCTCAAAATGTCTTCTACAAACAGAATTTTTAATTTCTTCATACTAAATTTTTACCGATTTATGGGCACTTCGTCAGAGTTGAGCTAGGTCATAACTTTAGCTCTACGGCACCGAGCCGACTCAAATTTGGATTCTTACTATAAATGACGTTCTGTACACGAAACGCTCAAAATATATTCTAAATGAAGAATTTAAAATTTCTTCATACTAAATTTATACCGATTTATGGGCACTTCGTCAGAGTTGGGCCAGGTCATAACTTTAGCTCTACGACACCGAACCGACTCAAATTTTGGATTCTTACTACAAAAAAGGTTCTGTACACGAATCGCTCAAAATATTTTCGTATTGAAGAATTTTCAATTTCTTCAGACAATTTTTTTTTCCGTTTTATAGGTACTTCGACAGTGTTGGGTTCGGTCATAACTTTGGCCCTATGGCATCGAACTGAATGAAAATTTGAATTCTTACTAAAAATGACGTTTTGTACAAGAATCGCTCAAAATTTCTTCTAAATGCAGAATTTTTAAATTTCTTCATACTGAATTTTTACCGATTTATGGGCACTTCATCAGAGATGGGTTCGGTCATAACTTTGGCTCTACGGCACCGAACCGACTCAAATTTTGGATGCTTACTACAAATGACGTTCTGTACACGAATCGCTCAAAATATTTTCAAATAAAAGAATTTAAAATTTCTTCATACGATTTTTTTTTTCCGTTTTACAGGCACTTCGTCAGAGTTGGATTCGGTCATAACTTTGGCTCTACGGCACCGAACCGACTCAAATTTTGGATTCTTACTATAAATGACGTTCTGTACACGAAACGCTCAAAATATATTCTAAATGAAGAATTTAAAATTTCTTCATACTAAATTTATACCGATTTATGGGCACTTCGTCAGAGTTGGGCCAGGTCATAACTTTAGCTCTACTACACCGAACCGAATCAAATTTTGGATTCTAACTACAAAAAAGGTTCTGTACACGAATCGCTCAAAATATTTTCGTATTGAAGAATTTTCAATTTCTTCAGACAATTTTTTTTTCCGTTTTACAGGCACTTTATCAGAGATGGGTTCGGTCATAACTTTGGCTCTACGGCAACGAACCGACTCAAATTTTGGATTCTTACTACAAATGACGTTCTGTACACGAATCGCTCAAAATTTTTTCAAATAAAAGAATTTTAAATTTCTTAATACTAAATTTTTACCGATTTATGGGCTTTTCGTCAGAGTTGGGTTCGGTCATAACTTTGGCTCTACGGCACCGAACAGACTCAAATTTTGGATTCTTACTACAAATGACGTTCTGTTCAGAAAACGCTGAAAATATCTTCTTAATGCAGAATTTTAAATTTCTTCATACTAAATTTTTACCGATTTATGGGCACTTCATCAGAGTTGGGTTCGGTCATAACTTTTGCTCTACGGCACTGAACCGACTTAAATTTCGGATTCTTATTACAAATGACGTTTTGTACACGAATCGACCAAAATTTCTCCTAAATGCAGAATTTTTAATTTCTTCATACTAAATTTTTACCGATTTATGGGCACTTCGTCAGAGTTGGGCTAGGTCATAACTTTAGCTCTACGGCACCGAACCGACTCAAATTTTGGATTCTTACTACAAATGACGTTTTGAACACGAAACGCTCAAAATATATTCTAAATAAAGAATTTTAAATTTCTTCATACTAAATTTTTACCGATTTATGCACACTTCATCAGAGTTGGGTTCGGTCATAACTTTGGCTCTACGGCACCGAACCGACTTAAATTTCGGATTCTTACAAAAACTGACGTTCTGTACACGAATCGCTCAAAATGTCTTCCAAAAACAGAAATTTGAATTTCTTCAAACTAAATTTTTACCGATTTATGGGCACTTCGTCAGAGTTGGGCTAGGTCATAACTTTAGCTCTACGTCACCGAACCGACTCAAATTTTGGATTCTTACACCAAATGACGTTCTGTACACGAATCGCTCATAATGTCTTCTAAAAACAGAATTTTTAATTTCTTCATACTAAATATTTTCCGATTTATGGGCACTTCATCAGAGTTAGGTTCGGTCATAACTTTGGCTCTACGGCACCTAACCGACTTAAATTTCGGATTCTTACTAAAAATGACGTTCTGTACACGAATCGCTCAAAATATTTTCAAATAAACGAATTTTAAATTTCTTCATACTAAATTTTTACCGATTTATGGGCACTTCGTCAGAGTTGGGTTCGGTCATAACTTTTGCTCTACGACACTGAACCGACTCAAATTTTGGATGCTTTCTATACTAAGCATAAATGACGATCTTTACACGAATCGCTCAAAATATATACTAAATGAAGAATTTTAAATTTCTTCATACTAAATTTTTACCGATTTATGGGCACTTCGTCAGAGTTGGGCTAGGTCATAACTTTAAATCTACGGCACCGAAACGACTAAAATTTTGGATTCTTACTACAAATGACGTTCTGTACACGAAACGCTCAAAATATATTCTAAATGAAGAATTTTAAATTTCTTCATACTAAATTTTTACCGATTTATGGGCACTTCATCTGAGTTGGGTTCGGTCATAACTTTTGCTCTACGGCACTGAACCGACTTAAATTTCGGATTCTTACTACAAATGAAGTTCTGTACACGAATCGACCAAAATTTCTTCTAAATGCAGAATTTTTAATTTCTTCATACTAAATTTTTACCGATTTATGGGCACTTCGTCAGAGTTGGGCTAGGTCATAACTTTAGCTCTATCGAACCGAACCGACTCAAATTTTGGATTCTTAGTACAAATGACGTTCTGTACACGAATCGCTCAAAATATTTTCAAATAAAAGAATTTTAAATTTCTTCATACGATTTTTTTTTCCGTTTTACAGGCACTTCGTCAGAGTTGGATTCGGTCATAACTTTGGCTCTACGGCACCGAACCGACTGAAATTTCGGATTCTTACTAAAACTGACGTTCTGTACACGAAATGCTCAAAAATGTCTTCTAAAAACAGAATTTTTAATTTCTTCATACTAAATTTTTACCGATTTATGGGCACTTCGTCAGAGTTGAGCTAGGTCATAACTTTAGCTCTACGGCACCGAACGGACTCAAATTTTGGATTCTTACTATAAATGACGTTCTGTACACGAAACGCTCAAAATATATTCTAAATGAAGAATTTAAAATTTCTTCAAACTAAATTTATACCGATTTATGGGCACTTCGTCAGAGTTGGGCCAGGTCATAACTTTAGTTCTACGACACCGAACCGACTCAAATTTTGGATTCTAACTACAAAAAAGGTTCTGTACACGAATCGCTCAAAATATTTTCGAATTGAAGAATTTTCAATTTCTTCAGACAATTTTTTTTTCCGTTTTACAGGCACTTCATCAGAGATGGGTTCCGTCATAACTTTGGCTCTACGGCAACGAACCGACTCAAATTTTGAATGCTTACTACATTTGACGTTCTGTACACGAATCGCTCAAAATTTTTTCAAATAAAAGAATTTTAAATTTCTTCATACTAAATTTTTACCGATTTATGCGCACTTCGTCAGAGTTGGGTTCGGTCATAACTTTGGCTCTACGCCACCGAACCGACTCAAATTTTGGAAGCTTACTATAAATGACGATCTTTACACGAAACGCCCAAAATATATTCTTAATGAAGAATTTTAAATTTCTTCATACTAAATTTTTACCGATTTATGGGCACTTCGTCAGAGTTAGGCTAGGTCATAACTTAAGCTCTACGGCACCGAACGGACTCAAATTTTGGATTCTTACTATAAATGACGTTCTGTACACGAAACGCTCAAAATATATTCTAAATGAAGAATTTTAAATTTCTTCATACTAAATTTTTACCGATTTATGCCTACTTCATCAGAGTTGGGTTCGGTCATAACTTTTGCTCTACGACACCGAACCGACTCAAATTTTGGATGCTTTCTATAGTAAGCATAAATGACGATCTTTACACGAATCGCTCAAAATATATACTAAATGAAGAATTTTAAATTTCTTTATACTAAATTTTTACCGATTTATGGGCACTTCGTCAGAGTTGGGCTAGGTCATAACTTTAGCTCTACGGCACCGAACCGACTAAAATTTTGGATTCTTACTACAAATGACGTTCTGTACACGAAACGCTCAAAATATATTCTAAATGAAAAATTTTAAATTTCTTCATACTAAATTTTTACCGATTTATGGGCAATTCATCTGAGTTGGGTTCGGTCATAACTTTTGCTCTACGGCACTGAACCGACTTAAATTTCGGATTCTTACTACAAATGACGTTCTGTACACGAAACGCTCAAAATATATTCTAAATGAAAAATTTTAAATTTCTTCATACTAAATTTTTACCGATTTATGGGCAATTCATCTGAGTTGGGTTCGGTCATAACTTTTGCTCTACGGCACTGAACCGACTTAAATTTCGGATTCTTACTACAAATGACGTTCTGTACACGAATCGACCAAAATTTCTTCTAAATGCAGAATTTTTAATTTCTTCATACTAAATTTTTACCGATTTATGGGCACTTCGTCAGAGTTGGGCTAGGTCATAACTTTAGCTCTACGAAACCGAACCGACTCAAATTTTGGATTCTTAGTACAAATGACGTTCTGTACACGAAACGCTCAAAATATATTCTAAATGATGAATTTTTGATTTCTTCATACTAAATTTTTACCGATTTATGCCCACTTCATCAGAGTTGGGTTCGGTCATAACTTTGGCTCTACGTCACCTAACCAACTTAAATTTTGGATTCTTACTACAAATGACGTTCTCTACACGAATCGCTCAAAATATTTTCAACTAAAAGAATTCTAAATTTCTTCATACGAATTTTCTTTCCGTTATACAGGCACTTCGTCAGAGTTGGGTTCGGTCATAACTTTGGCTCTACCGCACCGAACCAACAAAAATTTCGGATTCTTACAAAAACTGACGTTCTGTACACGAATCGCTCAAAATGTCTTCTAAAAACAGAATATTTAATTTCTTCATACTAAATTTTTACCGATTTATGGGCACTTCATCTGAGTTGGGTTCGGTCATAACTTTTGCTCTACGGCACTGAACCGACTTAAATTTCGGATTCTTACTACAAATGACGTTCTGAACACGAATCGACCAAAATTTCTTCTAAATGCAGAATTTTTAATTTCTTCATACCAAATTTTTACCGATTTATGGGCACTTCGTCAGAGTTGGGCTAGGTCATAACTTTAGCTCTACGGCACCGAACCGACACAAATTTTGGATTCTTACTACAAATGACGTTCTGTACACGAAACGCTCAAAATATATTCTAAATGAAGAATTTTAAATTTCTTCATACTAAATTTTTACCGATTTATGCCCACTTCATCAGAGTTGGGTTCGGTCATAACTTTGGCTCTACGGCACCTAACCGACTTAAATTTTGGATTCTTACTACAAATGACGTTTTGTACACGAAACGCTCAAAATATATTCTAAATAAAGAATTTTAAATTTCTTCATACTAATTTTTTACCGATTTATGCCCACTTCATCAGAGTTGGGTTCGGTCATAACTTTGGCTCTACGGCACCGAACCGACTTAAATTTCGGATTCTTACACAAACTGACGTTCTGTACACGAATCGCTCAAAATATATTCTAAATGAAGAATTTTTAATTTCTTCATACTAAATTTTTACCGATTTATGCCCACTCCATCAGAGTTGGGTTCGGTCATAACTTTGGCTCTACGGCACCTAACCGACTTAAATTTTGGATTCTTACTACAAATGACGTTTTGTACACGAAACGCTCAAAATATATTCTAAATAAAGAATTTTAAATTTCTTCATACTAATTTTTTACCGATTTATGCCCACTTCATCAGAGTTGGGTTCGGTCATAACTTTGGCTCTACGTCACCTAACCGACTTAAATTTTGGATTCTTACTACAAATGACGTTCTGTACACGAATCGCTCAAAATCTTTTCAAATAAAAGAATTTTAAACTTCTTCATACTAAATTTTTACCGATTTATGGGCACTTCGTCAGAGTTGGGTTCGGTCATAACTTTGGCTCTACGCCACCGAACCGACTCAAATTTTGGAAGCTTACTATAAATGACGATCTTTACACGAAACGCCCAAAATATACTCTTAATGAAGAATTTTAAATTTCTTCATACTAAATTTTTACCGATTTATGGGCACTTCGTCAGAGTTGGGCTAGGTCATAACTTTAGCTCTCCGGCACCGAACCGACACAAATTTTGGATTCTTACTACAAATGACGTTCTGTACACGAAACGCTCAAAATATATTCTAAATGAAGAATTTTAAATTTCTTCATACTAAATTTTTACCGATTTATGCCCACTTCATCAGAGTTGGGTTCGGTCATAACTTTTGCTCTTCGACACCGAACCGACTCAAATTTTGGATGCTTTCTATAGTAAGCATAAATGACGATCTTTACACGAATCGCTCAAAATATATACTAAATGAAGAATTTTAAATTTCTTTATACTAAATTTTTACCGATTTATGGGCACTTCGTCATAGTTGGGCTAGGTCATAACTTTAGCTCTACGGCACCGAACCGACTAAAATTTTGGATTCTTACTACAAATGACGTTCTGTACACGAAACGCTCAAAATATATTCTAAATGAAAAATTTTAAATTTCTTCATACTAAATTTTTACCGATTTATGGGCAATTCATCTGAGTTGGGTTCGGTCATAACTTTTGCTCTACGGCACTGAACCGACTTAAATTTCGGATTCTTACTACAAATGACGTTCTGTACACGAATCGACCAAAATTTCTTCTAAATGCAGAATTTTTAATTTCTTCATACTAAATTTTTACCGATTTATGGGCACTTCGTCAGAGTTGGGCTAGGTCATAACTTTAGCTCTACGAAACCGAACCGACTCAAATTTTGGATTCTTAGTACAAATGACGTTCTGTACACGAAACGCTCAAAATATATTCTAAATGAAGAATTTTTGATTTCTTCATACTATATTTTTACCGATTTATGCCCACTTCATCAGAGTTGGGTTCGGTCATAACTTTGGCTCTAAGGCACCTATCCGACTCAAATATCGGATTCTTACTAAAACTGACGTTCTGTACACGAATCGCTCAAAATGTCTTCTACAAACAGAATTTTTAATTTCTTCATACTAAATTTTTACCGATTTATGGGCACTTCGTAAGAGTTGAGCTAGGTCATAACTTTAGCTCTACGGCACCGAACCGACTCAAATTTTGGATTCTTACTACAAATGACGTTCTGTATACGAAACGCTCAAAATATATCCTCAATGAAGAATTTTAAATTTCTTCATACTAAATTTTTACCGATTTATGGGCACTTCGTCAGAGTTGGGCCAGGTCATAACTTTAGCTCTACGACACCGAACCGACTCAAATTTTGGATTCTAACTACAAAAGAGGTTCTGTACACGAATCGCTCAAAATATTTTCGTATTGAAGAATTTTCAATTTCTTCAGACAAATTTTTTTTCCGTTTTACAGGTACTTCGTCAGAGTTGGATTCGGTCATAACTTTGGCTCTACGGCACCGAACCGACTTAAATTTCGGATTCTTACTAAAACTGACGTTCTGTACACGAATCGCTCAAAATGTCTTCTACAAACAGAATTTTTAATTTCTTCATACTAAATTTTTACCGATTTATGGGCACTTCGTCAGAGTTGAGCTAGGTCATAACTTTAGCTCTACGGCACCGAGCCGACTCAAATTTGGATTCTTACTATAAATGACGTTCTGTACACGAAACGCTCAAAATATATTCTAAATGAAGAATTTAAAATTTCTTCATACTAAATTTATACCGATTTATGGGCACGTCGTCAGAGTTGGGCCAGGTCATAACTTTAGCTCTACGACACCGAACCGACTCAAATTTTGGATTCTTACTACAAAAAAGGTTCTGTACACGAATCGCTCAAAATATTTTCGTATTGAAGAATTTTCAATTTCTTCAGACAATTTTTTTTTCCGTTTTATAGGTACTTCGACAGTGTTGGGTTCGGTCATAACTTTGGCCCTATGGCATCGAACTGAATGAAAATTTGAATTCTTACTAAAAATGACGTTTTGTACAAGAATCGCTCAAAATTTCTTCTAAATGCAGAATTTTTAAATTTCTTCATACTGAATTTTTACCGATTTATGGGCACTTCATCAGAGATGGGTTCGGTCATAACTTTGGCTCTACGGCACCGAACCGACTCAAATTTTGGATGCTTACTACAAATGACGTTCTGTACACGAATCGCTCAAAATATTTTCAAATAAAAGAATTTAAAATTTCTTCATACGATTTTTTTTTTCCGTTTTACAGGCACTTCGTCAGAGTTGGATTCGGTCATAACTTTGGCTCTACGGCACCGAACCGACTCAAATTTTGGATTCTTACTATAAATGACGTTCTGTACACGAAACGCTCAAAATATATTCTAAATGAAGAATTTAAAATTTCTTCATACTAAATTTATACCGATTTATGGGCACTTCGTCAGAGTTGGGCCAGGTCATAACTTTAGCTCTACTACACCGAACCGAATCAAATTTTGGATTCTAACTACAAAAAAGGTTCTGTACACGAATCGCTCAAAATATTTTCGTATTGAAGAATTTTCAATTTCTTCAGACAATTTTTTTTTCCGTTTTACAGGCACTTTATCAGAGATGGGTTCGGTCATAACTTTGGCTCTACGGCAACGAACCGACTCAAATTTTGAATGCTTACTACATTTGACGTTCTGTACACGAATCGCTCAAAATTTTTTCAAATAAAAGAATTTTAAATTTCTTAATACTAAATTTTTACCGATTTATGGGCTTTTCGTCAGAGTTGGGTTCGGTCATAACTTTGGCTCTACGGCACCGAACAGACTCAAATTTTGGATTCTTACTACAAATGACGTTCTGTACAGGAAACGCTGAAAATATATTCTAAATGAAGAATTTTTAATTTCTTCATACTAAATTTTTACCGATTTATGCCCACTTCATCAGAGTTGGGTTCGGTCATAACTTTAGCTCTACGACACCGAACCGACTCAAATTTTGGATTCTAACTACAAAAGAGGTTCTGTACACGAATCGCTCAAAATATTTTCGTATTGAAGAATTTTCAATTTCTTCAGACAAATTTTTTTTCCGTTTTACAGGTACTTCGTCAGAGTTGGATTCGGTCATAACTTTGGCTCTACGGCACCGAACCGACTTAAATTTCGGATTCTTACTAAAACTGACGTTCTGTACACGAATCGCTCAAAATGTCTTCTACAAACAGAATTTTTAATTTCTTCATACTAAATTTTTACCGATTTATGGGCACTTCGTCAGAGTTGAGCTAGGTCATAACTTTAGCTCTACGGCACCGAGCCGACTCAAATTTGGATTCTTACTATAAATGACGTTCTGTACACGAAACGCTCAAAATATATTCTAAATGAAGAATTTAAAATTTCTTCATACTAAATTTATACCGATTTATGGGCACTTCGTCAGAGTTGGGCCAGGTCATAACTTTAGCTCTACGACACCGAACCGACTCAAATTTTGGATTCTTACTACAAAAAAGGTTCTGTACACGAATCGCTCAAAATATTTTCGTATTGAAGAATTTTCAATTTCTTCAGACAATTTTTTTTTCCGTTTTATAGGTACTTCGACAGTGTTGGGTTCGGTCATAACTTTGGCCCTATGGCATCGAACTGAATGAAAATTTGAATTCTTACTAAAAATGACGTTTTGTACAAGAATCGCTCAAAATTTCTTCTAAATGCAGAATTTTTAAATTTCTTCATACTGAATTTTTACCGATTTATGGGCACTTCATCAGAGATGGGTTCGGTCATAACTTTGGCTCTACGGCACCGAACCGACTCAAATTTTGGATGCTTACTACAAATGACGTTCTGTACACGAATCGCTCAAAATATTTTCAAATAAAAGAATTTAAAATTTCTTCATACGATTTTTTTTTTCCGTTTTACAGGCACTTCGTCAGAGTTGGATTCGGTCATAACTTTGGCTCTACGGCACCGAACCGACTCAAATTTTGGATTCTTACTATAAATGACGTTCTGTACACGAAACGCTCAAAATATATTCTAAATGAAGAATTTAAAATTTCTTCATACTAAATTTATACCGATTTATGGGCACTTCGTCAGAGTTGGGCCAGGTCATAACTTTAGCTCTACTACACCGAACCGAATCAAATTTTGGATTCTAACTACAAAAAAGGTTCTGTACACGAATCGCTCAAAATATTTTCGTATTGAAGAATTTTCAATTTCTTCAGACAATTTTTTTTTCCGTTTTACAGGCACTTTATCAGAGATGGGTTCGGTCATAACTTTGGCTCTACGGCAACGAACCGACTCAAATTTTGAATGCTTACTACATTTGACGTTCTGTACACGAATCGCTCAAAATTTTTTCAAATAAAAGAATTTTAAATTTCTTAATACTAAATTTTTACCGATTTATGGGCTTTTCGTCAGAGTTGGGTTCGGTCATAACTTTGGCTCTACGGCACCGAACAGACTCAAATTTTGGATTCTTACTACAAATGACGTTCTGTTCAGAAAACGCTGAAAATATCTTCTTAATGCAGAATTTTAAATTTCTTCATACTAAATTTTTACCGATTTATGGGCACTTCATCAGAGTTGGGTTCGGTCATAACTTTTGCTCTACGGCACTGAACCGACTTAAATTTCGGATTCTTATTACAAATGACGTTTTGTACACGAATCGACCAAAATTTCTCCTAAATGCAGAATTTTTAATTTCTTCATACTAAATTTTTACCGATTTATGGGCACTTCGTCAGAGTTGGGCTAGGTCATAACTTTAGCTCTACGGCACCGAACCGACTCAAATTTTGGATTCTTACTACAAATGACGTTTTGAACACGAAACGCTCAAAATATATTCTAAATAAAGAATTTTAAATTTCTTCATACTAAATTTTTACCGATTTATGCACACTTCATCAGAGTTGGGTTCGGTCATAACTTTGGCTCTACGGCACCGAACCGACTTAAATTTCGGATTCTTACAAAAACTGACGTTCTGTACACGAATCGCTCAAAATGTCTTCCAAAAACAGAAATTTGAATTTCTTCAAACTAAATTTTTACCGATTTATGGGCACTTCGTCAGAGTTGGGCTAGGTCATAACTTTAGCTCTACGTCACCGAACCGACTCAAATTTTGGATTCTTACACCAAATGACGTTCTGTACACGAATCGCTCATAATGTCTTCTAAAAACAGAATTTTTAATTTCTTCATACTAAATATTTTCCGATTTATGGGCACTTCATCAGAGTTAGGTTCGGTCATAACTTTGGCTCTACGGCACCTAACCGACTTAAATTTCGGATTCTTACTAAAAATGACGTTCTGTACACGAATCGCTCAAAATATTTTCAAATAAACGAATTTTAAATTTCTTCATACTAAATTTTTACCGATTTATGGGCACTTCGTCAGAGTTGGGTTCGGTCATAACTTTTGCTCTACGACACTGAACCGACTCAAATTTTGGATGCTTTCTATACTAAGCATAAATGACGATCTTTACACGAATCGCTCAAAATATATACTAAATGAAGAATTTTAAATTTCTTCATACTAAATTTTTACCGATTTATGGGCACTTCGTCAGAGTTGGGCTAGGTCATAACTTTAAATCTACGGCACCGAAACGACTAAAATTTTGGATTCTTACTACAAATGACGTTCTGTACACGAAACGCTCAAAATATATTCTAAATGAAGAATTTTAAATTTCTTCATACTAAATTTTTACCGATTTATGGGCACTTCATCTGAGTTGGGTTCGGTCATAACTTTTGCTCTACGGCACTGAACCGACTTAAATTTCGGATTCTTACTACAAATGAAGTTCTGTACACGAATCGACCAAAATTTCTTCTAAATGCAGAATTTTTAATTTCTTCATACTAAATTTTTACCGATTTATGGGCACTTCGTCAGAGTTGGGCTAGGTCATAACTTTAGCTCTATCGAACCGAACCGACTCAAATTTTGGATTCTTAGTACAAATGACGTTCTGTACACGAATCGCTCAAAATATTTTCAAATAAAAGAATTTTAAATTTCTTCATACGATTTTTTTTTCCGTTTTACAGGCACTTCGTCAGAGTTGGATTCGGTCATAACTTTGGCTCTACGGCACCGAACCGACTGAAATTTCGGATTCTTACTAAAACTGACGTTCTGTACACGAAATGCTCAAAAATGTCTTCTAAAAACAGAATTTTTAATTTCTTCATACTAAA
The DNA here is from genome assembly GCA_917880885.1 of Limnephilus marmoratus. Classification (NCBI taxonomy): domain Eukaryota; kingdom Metazoa; phylum Arthropoda; class Insecta; order Trichoptera; family Limnephilidae; genus Limnephilus; species Limnephilus marmoratus. The sequence continues at coordinate 41,133,353 of OU862924.1, read as the reverse complement.
TTTTTACCGATTTATGGGCACTTCGTCAGAGTTGAGCTAGGTCATAACTTTAGCTCTACGGCACCGAACGGACTCAAATTTTGGATTCTTACTATAAATGACGTTCTGTACACGAAACGCTCAAAATATATTCTAAATGAAGAATTTAAAATTTCTTCAAACTAAATTTATACCGATTTATGGGCACTTCGTCAGAGTTGGGCCAGGTCATAACTTTAGTTCTACGACACCGAACCGACTCAAATTTTGGATTCTAACTACAAAAAAGGTTCTGTACACGAATCGCTCAAAATATTTTCGAATTGAAGAATTTTCAATTTCTTCAGACAATTTTTTTTTCCGTTTTACAGGCACTTCATCAGAGATGGGTTCCGTCATAACTTTGGCTCTACGGCAACGAACCGACTCAAATTTTGAATGCTTACTACATTTGACGTTCTGTACACGAATCGCTCAAAATTTTTTCAAATAAAAGAATTTTAAATTTCTTCATACTAAATTTTTACCGATTTATGCGCACTTCGTCAGAGTTGGGTTCGGTCATAACTTTGGCTCTACGCCACCGAACCGACTCAAATTTTGGAAGCTTACTATAAATGACGATCTTTACACGAAACGCCCAAAATATATTCTTAATGAAGAATTTTAAATTTCTTCATACTAAATTTTTACCGATTTATGGGCACTTCGTCAGAGTTAGGCTAGGTCATAACTTAAGCTCTACGGCACCGAACGGACTCAAATTTTGGATTCTTACTATAAATGACGTTCTGTACACGAAACGCTCAAAATATATTCTAAATGAAGAATTTTAAATTTCTTCATACTAAATTTTTACCGATTTATGCCTACTTCATCAGAGTTGGGTTCGGTCATAACTTTTGCTCTACGACACCGAACCGACTCAAATTTTGGATGCTTTCTATAGTAAGCATAAATGACGATCTTTACACGAATCGCTCAAAATATATACTAAATGAAGAATTTTAAATTTCTTTATACTAAATTTTTACCGATTTATGGGCACTTCGTCAGAGTTGGGCTAGGTCATAACTTTAGCTCTACGGCACCGAACCGACTAAAATTTTGGATTCTTACTACAAATGACGTTCTGTACACGAAACGCTCAAAATATATTCTAAATGAAAAATTTTAAATTTCTTCATACTAAATTTTTACCGATTTATGGGCAATTCATCTGAGTTGGGTTCGGTCATAACTTTTGCTCTACGGCACTGAACCGACTTAAATTTCGGATTCTTACTACAAATGACGTTCTGTACACGAAACGCTCAAAATATATTCTAAATGAAAAATTTTAAATTTCTTCATACTAAATTTTTACCGATTTATGGGCAATTCATCTGAGTTGGGTTCGGTCATAACTTTTGCTCTACGGCACTGAACCGACTTAAATTTCGGATTCTTACTACAAATGACGTTCTGTACACGAATCGACCAAAATTTCTTCTAAATGCAGAATTTTTAATTTCTTCATACTAAATTTTTACCGATTTATGGGCACTTCGTCAGAGTTGGGCTAGGTCATAACTTTAGCTCTACGAAACCGAACCGACTCAAATTTTGGATTCTTAGTACAAATGACGTTCTGTACACGAAACGCTCAAAATATATTCTAAATGATGAATTTTTGATTTCTTCATACTAAATTTTTACCGATTTATGCCCACTTCATCAGAGTTGGGTTCGGTCATAACTTTGGCTCTACGTCACCTAACCAACTTAAATTTTGGATTCTTACTACAAATGACGTTCTCTACACGAATCGCTCAAAATATTTTCAACTAAAAGAATTCTAAATTTCTTCATACGAATTTTCTTTCCGTTATACAGGCACTTCGTCAGAGTTGGGTTCGGTCATAACTTTGGCTCTACCGCACCGAACCAACAAAAATTTCGGATTCTTACAAAAACTGACGTTCTGTACACGAATCGCTCAAAATGTCTTCTAAAAACAGAATATTTAATTTCTTCATACTAAATTTTTACCGATTTATGGGCACTTCATCTGAGTTGGGTTCGGTCATAACTTTTGCTCTACGGCACTGAACCGACTTAAATTTCGGATTCTTACTACAAATGACGTTCTGAACACGAATCGACCAAAATTTCTTCTAAATGCAGAATTTTTAATTTCTTCATACCAAATTTTTACCGATTTATGGGCACTTCGTCAGAGTTGGGCTAGGTCATAACTTTAGCTCTACGGCACCGAACCGACACAAATTTTGGATTCTTACTACAAATGACGTTCTGTACACGAAACGCTCAAAATATATTCTAAATGAAGAATTTTAAATTTCTTCATACTAAATTTTTACCGATTTATGCCCACTTCATCAGAGTTGGGTTCGGTCATAACTTTGGCTCTACGGCACCTAACCGACTTAAATTTTGGATTCTTACTACAAATGACGTTTTGTACACGAAACGCTCAAAATATATTCTAAATAAAGAATTTTAAATTTCTTCATACTAATTTTTTACCGATTTATGCCCACTTCATCAGAGTTGGGTTCGGTCATAACTTTGGCTCTACGGCACCGAACCGACTTAAATTTCGGATTCTTACACAAACTGACGTTCTGTACACGAATCGCTCAAAATATATTCTAAATGAAGAATTTTTAATTTCTTCATACTAAATTTTTACCGATTTATGCCCACTCCATCAGAGTTGGGTTCGGTCATAACTTTGGCTCTACGGCACCTAACCGACTTAAATTTTGGATTCTTACTACAAATGACGTTTTGTACACGAAACGCTCAAAATATATTCTAAATAAAGAATTTTAAATTTCTTCATACTAATTTTTTACCGATTTATGCCCACTTCATCAGAGTTGGGTTCGGTCATAACTTTGGCTCTACGTCACCTAACCGACTTAAATTTTGGATTCTTACTACAAATGACGTTCTGTACACGAATCGCTCAAAATCTTTTCAAATAAAAGAATTTTAAACTTCTTCATACTAAATTTTTACCGATTTATGGGCACTTCGTCAGAGTTGGGTTCGGTCATAACTTTGGCTCTACGCCACCGAACCGACTCAAATTTTGGAAGCTTACTATAAATGACGATCTTTACACGAAACGCCCAAAATATACTCTTAATGAAGAATTTTAAATTTCTTCATACTAAATTTTTACCGATTTATGGGCACTTCGTCAGAGTTGGGCTAGGTCATAACTTTAGCTCTCCGGCACCGAACCGACACAAATTTTGGATTCTTACTACAAATGACGTTCTGTACACGAAACGCTCAAAATATATTCTAAATGAAGAATTTTAAATTTCTTCATACTAAATTTTTACCGATTTATGCCCACTTCATCAGAGTTGGGTTCGGTCATAACTTTTGCTCTTCGACACCGAACCGACTCAAATTTTGGATGCTTTCTATAGTAAGCATAAATGACGATCTTTACACGAATCGCTCAAAATATATACTAAATGAAGAATTTTAAATTTCTTTATACTAAATTTTTACCGATTTATGGGCACTTCGTCATAGTTGGGCTAGGTCATAACTTTAGCTCTACGGCACCGAACCGACTAAAATTTTGGATTCTTACTACAAATGACGTTCTGTACACGAAACGCTCAAAATATATTCTAAATGAAAAATTTTAAATTTCTTCATACTAAATTTTTACCGATTTATGGGCAATTCATCTGAGTTGGGTTCGGTCATAACTTTTGCTCTACGGCACTGAACCGACTTAAATTTCGGATTCTTACTACAAATGACGTTCTGTACACGAATCGACCAAAATTTCTTCTAAATGCAGAATTTTTAATTTCTTCATACTAAATTTTTACCGATTTATGGGCACTTCGTCAGAGTTGGGCTAGGTCATAACTTTAGCTCTACGAAACCGAACCGACTCAAATTTTGGATTCTTAGTACAAATGACGTTCTGTACACGAAACGCTCAAAATATATTCTAAATGAAGAATTTTTGATTTCTTCATACTATATTTTTACCGATTTATGCCCACTTCATCAGAGTTGGGTTCGGTCATAACTTTGGCTCTACGTCACCTAACCAACTTAAATTTTGGATTCTTACTACAAATGACGTTCTCTACACGAATCGCTCAAAATATTTTCAACTAAAAGAATTCTAAATTTCTTCATACGAATTTTCTTTCCGTTATACAGGCACTTCGTCAGAGTTGGGTTCGGTCATAACTTTGGCTCTACCGCACCGAACCAACAAAAATTTCGGATTCTTACAAAAACTGACGTTCTGTACACGAATCGCTCAAAATGTCTTCTAAAAACAGAATATTTAATTTCTTCATACTAAATTTTTATCGATTTATGGGCACTTCATCTGAGTTGGGTTCGGTCATAACTTTTGCTCTACGGCACTGAACCGACTTAAATTTCGAATTCTTACTACAAATGACGTTCTGAACACGAATCGACCAAAATTTCTTCTAAATGCAGAATTTTTAATTTCTTCATACCAAATTTTTACCGATTTATGGGCACTTCGTCAGAGTTGGGCTAGGTCATAACTTTAGCTCTACGGAACCGAACCGACTCAAATTTTGGATTCTTAGTACAAATGACGTTCTGTACACGAAACGCTCAAAATATATTCTAAATGAAGAATTTTTAATTTCTTCTTACTAAATTTTTACCGATTTATGCCCACTTCATCAGAGTTGGGTTCGGTCATAACTTCGGCTCTACGGCACCGAACCGACTTAAATTTCGGATTCTTACACAAACTGACGTTCTGTACACGAATCGCTCAAAATATATTCTAAATGAAGAATTTTTAATTTCTTCATACTAAATTTTTACCGATTTATGCCCACTCCATCAGAGTTGGGTTCGGTCATAACTTTGGCTCTACGGCACCTAACCGACTTAAATTTTGGATTCTTACTACAAATGACGTTTTGTACACGAAACGCTCAAAATATATTCTAAATAAAGAATTTTAAATTTCTTCATACTAATTTTTTACCGATTTATGCCCACTTCATCAGAGTTGGGTTCGGTCATAACTTTGGCTCTACGTCACCTAACCGACTTAAATTTTGGATTCTTACTACAAATGACGTTCTGTACACGAATCGCTCAAAATCTTTTCAAATAAAAGAATTTTAAATTTCTTCATACTAAATTTTTACCGATTTATGGGCACTTCGTCAGAGTTGGGCTAGGTCATAACTTTAGCTCTACGGAACCGAACCGACTCAAATTTTGGATTCTTACTACAAATGACGTTCTGTTCAGGAAACGCTGAAAATATCTTCTTAATGAAGAATTTTAAATTTCTTCATACTAAATTTTTACCGATTTATGGGCACTTCATCAGAGTTGGGTTCGGTCATAACTTTTGCTCTACGGCACTGAACCGACTTAAATTTCGGATTCTTACTACAAATGACGTTTTGTACACGAATCGACCAAAATTTCTTCTAAATGCAGAATTTTTAATTTCTTCATACTAAATTTTTACCGATTTATGGGCACTTCGTCAGAGTTGGGCTAGGTCATAACTTTAGCTCTACGGCACCGAACCGACTCAAATTTTGGATTCTTACTACAAATGACGTTTTGTACACGAAACGCTCAAAATATATTCTAAATAAAGAATTTTAAATTTCTTCATACTAAATTTTTACCGATTTATGCCCACTTCATCAGAGTTGGGTTCGGTCATAACTTTGGCTCTACGGCACCGAACCGACTTAAATTTCGGATTCTTACAAAAACTGACGTTCTGTACACGAATCGCTCAAAATGTCTTCCAAAAACAGAAATTTGAATTTATTCAAACTAAATTTTTACCGATTTATGGGCACTTCGTCAGAGTTGAGCTAGGTCATAGCTTTAGCTCTACGTCACCGAACCGACTCAAATTTTGGATTCTTACAAAAACTGACGTTCTGTACACGAATCGCTCAAAATGTCTTCTAAAAACAGAATTTTTAATTTCTTCATACTAAATATTTACCGATTTATGGGCACTTCATCAGAGTTAGGTTCGGTCATAACTTTGGCTCTACGGCACCTCACCGACTTAAATTTCGGATTATTACTAAAAATGACGTTCTGTACACGAATCGCTCAAAATATTTTCAAATAAACGAATTTTAAAAATCTTCATACTTAATTTTTACCGATTTATGGGCAATTCGTCAGAGTTGGGTTCGGTCATAACTTTGGCTCTACGGCACCGAACCGACTTAAATTTCGGATTCTTACAAAAACTGACGTTCTGTACACGAATCGCTCAAAATATTTTCAACTAAAAGAATTTTAAATTTCTTCATACGAATTTTCTTTCCGTTATACAGGCACTTCGTCAGAGTTGGGTTCGGTCATAACTTTGGCTCTACCGTACCGAACCAACAAAAATTTCGGATTCTTACAAAAACTGACGTTCTGTACACGAATCGCTCAAAATATATTCTAAATGAAGAATTTTAAATTTCTTCTTACTAAATTTTTACCAATTTATGGGCACTTCATCAGAGTTGGGTTCGGTCATAACTTTTGCTCTACGGCACTGAACCGACTTAAATTTCGGTTTCTTACCACAAATGACGTTCTGTACATGAAACGACCAAAATTTCATCTGAACGCAGAATTTTTTATTTCTTCATACTAAATTTTTACCGATTTATGGGCACTTCGTGAGAGTTGGGCTAGGTCATAACTTTAGCTGTACGGCACCGAACCGACTAAAATTTTGGATTCTTCCTAAAAATGACGTTCTGTACACGAATCGCTCAAAATATTTTCAAATAAAAGAATTTTAAATTTCTTCATACTAAAATTTTTACCGATTTATGGGCACTTCGTCAGAGTTGGGCTAGGTCATAACTTTAGCTCTACGGAACCGAACCGACTCAAATTTTGGATTCTTACTACAAATGACGTTCTGTTCAGGAAACCCTGAAAATATCTTCTTAATGAAGAATTTTAAATTTCTTCATACTAATTTTTTACCGATTTATGCCCACTTCATCAGAGTTGGGTTCGGTCATAACTTTGGCTCTACGTCACCTAACCGACTTAAATTTTGGATTCTTACTACAAATGACGTTCTGTACACGAATCGCTCAAAATCTTTTCAAATAAAAGAATTTTAAATTTCTTCATACTAAATTTTTACCGATTTATGGGCACTTCGTCAGAGTTGGGCTAGGTCATAACTTTAGCTCTACGGAACCGAACCGACTCAAATTTTGGATTCTTACTACAAATGACGTTCTGTTCAGGAAACGCTGAAAATATCTTCTTAATGAAGAATTTTAAATTTCTTCATACTAAATTTTTACCGATTTATGGGCACTTCATCAGAGTTGGGTTCGGTCATAACTTTTGCTCTACGGCACTGAACCGACTTAAATTTCGGATTCTTACTACAAATGACGTTTTGTACACGAATCGACCAAAATTTCTTCTAAATGCAGAATTTTTAATTTCTTCATACTAAATTATTACCGATTTATGGGCACTTCGTCAGAGTTGGGCTAGGTCATAACTTTAGCTCTACGGCACCGAACCGACTCAAATTTTGGATTCTTACTACAAATGACGTTTTGTACACGAAACGCTCAAAATATATTCTAAATAAAGAATTTTAAATTTCTTCATACTAAATTTTTACCGATTTATGCCCACTTCATCAGAGTTGGGTTCGGTCATAACTTTGGCTCTACGGCACCGAACCGACTTAAATTTCGGATTCTTACAAAAACTGACGTTCTGTACACGAATCGCTCAAAATGTCTTCCAAAAACAGAAATTTGAATTTATTCAAACTAAATTTTTACCGATTTATGGGCACTTCGTCAGAGTTGGGCTAGGTCATAGCTTTAGCTCTACTTCACCGAACCGACTCAAATTTTGGATTCTTACAAAAACTGACGTTCTGTACACGAATCGCTCAAAATGTCTTCTAAAAACAGAATTTTTAATATCTTCATACTAAATATTTACCGATTTATGGGCACTTCATCAGAGTTAGGTTCGGTCATAACTTTGGCTCTACGGCACCTAACCGACTTAAATTTCGGATTATTACTAAAAATGACGTTCTGTACACGAATCGCTCAAAATATTTTCAAATAAACGAATTTTAAAAATCTTCATACTTAATTTTTACCGATTTATGGGCACTTCGTCAGAGTTGGGTTCGGTCATAACTTTGGCTCTACGGCACCGAACCGACTCAAATTTTGGATTCTTACTACAAATGACGTTCTGTACACGAAACGCTCAAAATATATTCTAAATGAAAAATTTTAAATTTCTTCATACTAAATTTTTACCGATTTATGGGCAATTCATCTGAGTTGGGTTGGGTCATAACTTTTGCTCTACGGCACTGAACCGACTTAAATTTCGGATTCTTACTACAAATGACGTTCTGTACACGAATCGACCAAAATTTCTTCTAAATGCAGAATTTTTAATTTCTTCATACTAAATTTTTACCGATTTATGGGCACTTCGTCAGAGTTGGGCTAGGTCATAACTTTAGCTCGACGAAACCGAACCGACTCAAATTTTGGATTCTTAGTACAAATGACGTTCTGTACACGAAACGCTCAAAATATATTCTAAATGAAGAATTTTTGATTTCTTCATACTAAATTTTTACCGATTTATGCCCACTTCATCAGAGTTGGGTTCGGTCATAACTTTGGCTCTACGTCACCTAACCAACTTAAATTTTGGATTCTTACTACAAATGACGTTCTCTACACGAATCGCTCAAAATATTTTCAACTAAAAGAATTCTAAATTTCTTCATACGAATTTTCTTTCCGTTATACAGGCACTTCGTCAGAGTTGGGTTCGGTCATAACTTTGGCTCTACCGCACCGAACCAACAAAAATTTCGGATTCTTACAAAAACTGACGTTCTGTACACGAATCGCTCAAAATGTCTTCTAAAAACAGAATATTTAATTTCTTCATACTAAATTTTTACCGATTTATGGGCACTTCATCTGAGTTGGGTTCGGTCATAACTTTTGCTCTACGGCACTGAACCGACTTAAATTTCGGATTCTTACTACAAATGACGTTCTGAACACGAATCGACCAAAATTTCTTCTAAATGCAGAATTTTTAATTTCTTCATACCAAATTTTTACCGATTTATGGGCACTTCGTCAGAGTTGGGCTAGGTCATAACTTTAGCTCTACGGAACCGAACCGACTCAAATTTTGGATTCTTAGTACAAATGACGTTCTGTACACGAAACGCTCAAAATATATTCTAAATGAAGAATTTTTAATTTCTTCTTACTAAATTTTTACCGATTTATGCCCACTCCATCAGAGTTGGGTTCGTTCATAACTTTGGCTCTACGGCACCTAACCGACTTAAATTTTGGATTCTTACTACAAATGACGTTTTGTACACGAAACGCTCAAAATATATTCTAAATAAAGAATTTTAAATTTCTTCATACTAATTTTTTACCGATTTATGCCCACTTCATCAGAGTTGGGTTCGGTCATAACTTTGGCTCTACGTCACCTAACCGACTTAAATTTTGGATTCTTACTAAAAATGACGTTCTGTACACGAATCGCTCAAAATCTTTTCAAATAAAAGAATTTTTAATTTCTTCATACTAAATTTTTACCGATTTATGGGCACTTCGTCAGAGTTGGGCTAGGTCATAACTTTAGCTCTACGGAACCGAACCGACTCAAATTTTGGATTCTTACTACAAATGACGTTCTGTTCAGGAAACGCTGAAAATATCTTCTTAATGAAGAATTTTAAATTTCTTCATACTAAATTTTTACCGATTTATGGGCACTTCATCAGAGTTGGGTTCGGTCATAACTTTTGCTCTACGGCACTGAACCGACTTAAATTTCGGATTCTTACTACAAATGACGTTTTGTACACGAATCGACCAAAATTTCTTCTAAATGCAGAATTTTTAATTTCTTCATACTAAATTATTACCGATTTATGGGCACTTCGTCAGAGTTGGGCTAGGTCATAACTTTAGCTCTACGGCACCGAACCGACTCAAATTTTGGATTCTTACTACAAATGACGTTTTGTACACGAAACGCTCAAAATATATTCTAAATAAAGAATTTTAAATTTCTTCATACTAAATTTTTACCGATTTATGCCCACTTCATCAGAGTTGGGTTCGGTCATAACTTTGGCTCTACGGCACCGAACCGACTTAAATTTCGGATTCTTACAAAAACTGACGTTCTGTACACGAATCGCTCAAAATGTCTTCCAAAAACAGAAATTTGAATTTATTCAAACTAAATTTTTACCGATTTATGGGCACTTCGTCAGAGTTGGGCTAGGTCATAGCTTTAGCTCTACGTCACCGAACCGACTCAAATTTTGGATTCTTACAAAAACTGACGTTCTGTACACGAATCGCTCAAAATGTCTTCTAAAAACAGAATTTTTAATTTCTTCATACTAAATATTTACCGATTTATGGGCACTTCATCAGAGTTAGGTTCGGTCATAACTTTGGCTCTACGGCACCTAACCGACTTAAATTTCGGATTCTTACTAAAAATGACGTTCTGTACACGAATCGCTCAAAATATTTTCAAATAAACGAATTTTAAAAATCTTCATACTAAATTTTTACCGATTTATGGGCACTTCGTCAGAGTTGGGCTAGGTCATAACTTTAGCTCTACGGAACCGAACCGACTCAAATTTTGGATTCTTACTACAAATGACGTTCTGTTCAGGAAACGCTGAAAATATCTTCTTAATGAAGAATTTTAAATTTCTTCATACTAAATTTTTACCGATTTATGGGCACTTCATCAGAGTTGGGTTCGGTCATAACTTTTGCTCTACGGCACTGAACCGACTTAAATTTCGGATTCTTACTACAAATGACGTTTTGTACACGAATCGACCAAAATTTCTTCTAAATGCAGAATTTTTAATTTCTTCATACTAAATTATTACCGATTTATGGGCACTTCGTCAGAGTTGGGCTAGGTCATAACTTTAGCTCTACGGCACCGAACCGACTCAAATTTTGGATTCTTACTACAAATGACGTTTTGTACACGAAACGCTCAAAATATATTCTAAATAAAGAATTTTAAATTTCTTCATACTAAATTTTTACCGATTTATGCCCACTTCATCAGAGTTGGGTTCGGTCATAACTTTGGCTCTACGGCACCGAACCGACTTAAATTTCGGATTCTTACAAAAACTGACGTTCTGTACACGAATCGCTCAAAATGTCTTCCAAAAACAGAAATTTGAATTTATTCAAACTAAATTTTTACCGATTTATGGGCACTTCGTCAGAGTTGGGCTAGGTCATAGCTTTAGCTCTACTTCACCGAACCGACTCAAATTTTGGATTCTTACAAAAACTGACGTTCTGTACACGAATCGCTCAAAATGTCTTCTAAAAACAGAATTTTTAATATCTTCATACTAAATATTTACCGATTTATGGGCACTTCATCAGAGTTAGGTTCGGTCATAACTTTGGCTCTACGGCACCTAACCGACTTAAATTTCGGATTATTACTAAAAATGACGTTCTGTACACGAATCGCTCAAAATATTTTCAAATAAACGAATTTTAAAAATCTTCATACTTAATTTTTACCGATTTATGGGCACTTCGTCAGAGTTGGGTTCGGTCATAACTTTGGCTCTACGGCACCGAACCGACTCAAATTTTGGATTCTTACTACAAATGACGTTCTGTACACGAAACGCTCAAAATATATTCTAAATGAAAAATTTTAAATTTCTTCATACTAAATTTTTACCGATTTATGGGCAATTCATCTGAGTTGGGTTGGGTCATAACTTTTGCTCTACGGCACTGAACCGACTTAAATTTCGGATTCTTACTACAAATGACGTTCTGTACACGAATCGACCAAAATTTCTTCTAAATGCAGAATTTTTAATTTCTTCATACTAAATTTTTACCGATTTATGGGCACTTCGTCAGAGTTGGGCTAGGTCATAACTTTAGCTCGACGAAACCGAACCGACTCAAATTTTGGATTCTTAGTACAAATGACGTTCTGTACACGAAACGCTCAAAATATATTCTAAATGAAGAATTTTTGATTTCTTCATACTAAATTTTTACCGATTTATGCCCACTTCATCAGAGTTGGGTTCGGTCATAACTTTGGCTCTACGTCACCTAACCAACTTAAATTTTGGATTCTTACTACAAATGACGTTCTCTACACGAATCGCTCAAAATATTTTCAACTAAAAGAATTCTAAATTTCTTCATACGAATTTTCTTTCCGTTATACAGGCACTTCGTCAGAGTTGGGTTCGGTCATAACTTTGGCTCTACCGCACCGAACCAACAAAAATTTCGGATTCTTACAAAAACTGACGTTCTGTACACGAATCGCTCAAAATGTCTTCTAAAAACAGAATATTTAATTTCTTCATACTAAATTTTTACCGATTTATGGGCACTTCATCTGAGTTGGGTTCGGTCATAACTTTTGCTCTACGGCACTGAACCGACTTAAATTTCGGATTCTTACTACAAATGACGTTCTGAACACGAATCGACCAAAATTTCTTCTAAATGCAGAATTTTTAATTTCTTCATACCAAATTTTTACCGATTTATGGGCACTTCGTCAGAGTTGGGCTAGGTCATAACTTTAGCTCTACGGAACCGAACCGACTCAAATTTTGGATTCTTAGTACAAATGACGTTCTGTACACGAAACGCTCAAAATATATTCTAAATGAAGAATTTTTAATTTCTTCTTACTAAATTTTTACCGATTTATGCCCACTCCATCAGAGTTGGGTTCGTTCATAACTTTGGCTCTACGGCACCTAACCGACTTAAATTTTGGATTCTTACTACAAATGACGTTTTGTACACGAAACGCTCAAAATATATTCTAAATAAAGAATTTTAAATTTCTTCATACTAATTTTTTACCGATTTATGCCCACTTCATCAGAGTTGGGTTCGGTCATAACTTTGGCTCTACGTCACCTAACCGACTTAAATTTTGGATTCTTACTAAAAATGACGTTCTGTACACGAATCGCTCAAAATCTTTTCAAATAAAAGAATTTTTAATTTCTTCATACTAAATTTTTACCGATTTATGGGCACTTCGTCAGAGTTGGGCTAGGTCATAACTTTAGCTCTACGGAACCGAACCGACTCAAATTTTGGATTCTTACTACAAATGACGTTCTGTTCAGGAAACGCTGAAAATATCTTCTTAATGAAGAATTTTAAATTTCTTCATACTAAATTTTTACCGATTTATGGGCACTTCATCAGAGTTGGGTTCGGTCATAACTTTTGCTCTACGGCACTGAACCGACTTAAATTTCGGATTCTTACTACAAATGACGTTTTGTACACGAATCGACCAAAATTTCTTCTAAATGCAGAATTTTTAATTTCTTCATACTAAATTATTACCGATTTATGGGCACTTCGTCAGAGTTGGGCTAGGTCATAACTTTAGCTCTACGGCACCGAACCGACTCAAATTTTGGATTCTTACTACAAATGACGTTTTGTACACGAAACGCTCAAAATATATTCTAAATAAAGAATTTTAAATTTCTTCATACTAAATTTTTACCGATTTATGCCCACTTCATCAGAGTTGGGTTCGGTCATAACTTTGGCTCTACGGCACCGAACCGACTTAAATTTCGGATTCTTACAAAAACTGACGTTCTGTACACGAATCGCTCAAAATGTCTTCCAAAAACAGAAATTTGAATTTATTCAAACTAAATTTTTACCGATTTATGGGCACTTCGTCAGAGTTGGGCTAGGTCATAGCTTTAGCTCTACGTCACCGAACCGACTCAAATTTTGGATTCTTACAAAAACTGACGTTCTGTACACGAATCGCTCAAAATGTCTTCTAAAAACAGAATTTTTAATTTCTTCATACTAAATATTTACCGATTTATGGGCACTTCATCAGAGTTAGGTTCGGTCATAACTTTGGCTCTACGGCACCTAACCGACTTAAATTTCGGATTCTTACTAAAAATGACGTTCTGTACACGAATCGCTCAAAATATTTTCAAATAAACGAATTTTAAAAATCTTCATACTTAATTTTTACCGATTTATGGGCACTTCGTCAGAGTTGGGTTCGGTCATAACTTTGGCTCTACGGCACCGAACCGACTTAAATTTCGGATTCTTACAAAAACTGACGTTCTGTACACGAATCGCTCAAAATATTTTCAACTAAAAGAATTTTAAATTTCTTCATACGAATTTTCTTTCCGTTATACAGGCACTTCGTCAGAGTTGGGTTCGGTCATAACTTTGGCTCTACCGCACCGAACCAACAAAAATTTCGGATTCTTACAAAAACTGACGTTCTGTACACGAATCGCTCAAAATATATTCTAAATGAAGAATTTTAAATTTCTTCTTACTAAATTTTTACCGATTTATGGGCACTTCATCAGAGTTGGGTTCGGTCATAACTTTTGCTCTACGGCACTGAACCGACTTAAATTTCGGTTTCTTACTACAAATGACGTTCTGTACATGAAACGACCAAAATTTCATCTGAACGCAGAATTTTTTATTTCTTCATACTAAATTTTTACCGATTTATGGGCACTTCGTGAGAGTTGGGCTAGGTCGTAACTTTAGCTGTACGGCACCGAACCGACTAAAATTTTGGATTCTTCCTAAAAATGACGTTCTGTACACGAATCGCTCAAAATATTTTCAAATAACAGAATTGTAAACTTATTCATACTAAATTTTTACCGATTTATGGGCACTTCGTCAAGAGTTGGGCTAGGTCATAACTTTAGCTCTACGGCACCAAACCGACTCATTCTTCTTACTACAAATGTCGTTCTGTACATAAATCGCTCAAAATATTTTCAAATAAAAGAATTTTAAATTTCTTCATACGATATTTTTTTTCCGTTTTACAGGCACTTCGTCAGAGTTGGGTTCGGTCATAACTTTGGCTCTACGGCACCGAACCGACATAAATTTCGGATTCTTACTAAAACTGACGTTTTGTACACGAATCGCTGAAAATGTCTTCTAACAACAGAATTTTTAATTTCTTCATACTAAATTTTTACCGATTTATGGGCACTTCATGAGAGTTGGATTCGGTCATAACTTTGGCTCTACGGCACCTAACCGACTCAAATTTTGGATTCTTACTACAAATGACGTTCTGTACACAAAACGCTGAAAATATCTTCTCAATGAAGAATTTTAAATTTCTTCATACTAAATTTTTACCGATTTATGGGCATCAGAGTTGGGTTCGGTCATAACTTTTGCTCTACGGCACTGAACCGACTTAAATTTCGGATTCTTACTACAAATGACGTTCTGTACACGAATCGACCAAAATTTCTTCTAAATGCAGAATGTTTAATTTGTTCATACTAAATTTTTACCGATTTATGGGCACTTCATCAGAGATGGGTTCGGTCATAACTTTGGCTCTACGCCACCGAACCGACTCAAATTTTAGATGCTTACTAAAAATGACGTTCTTTACACGAATTGCTCAAAATATATAATATATGAAGAATTTTAAATTTCTTCATACTAAATTTTTACAGATTTATGGGCACTTCGTCAGAGTTAGGCTAGGTCATAACTTTAGCTCTACGGCACCGAACCGACTCAAATTTTGGTTTCTTACTACAAATGACGTTCTGTACACGAATCGCTCAAAATATTTTAAAATAAAAGAATTTTAAATTTCTTCATACGAATTTTTTTTCCGTTTTTCAGGCACTTCGTAAGAGTTGGATTCGGCCATACCTTTGGCTCTACGGCACCGAACCGACTTAAATTTCGGATTCTTACCAAAACTGACGTTCTGTACACGAATCGCTCAAAATGTCTTCTAAAAACAGAATTTTTAATTTCTTCATATTAAATTTTTACCGATTTATGGGCACTTCGTCAGAGTTGAGCTAGGTCATAACTTTAGCTCTACGGCACCGAACCGACTCAAATTTTGGATTCTTACTATAAATGACGTTCTGTACACGCAACGCTTAAAATATATTCTAAATGAAGAATTTAAAATTTCTTGATACTAAATTTTTACCGATTTATGGGCACTTCGTCTGAGTTGGGCCAGGTCATAACTTAAGCTCTACGACACCGAACCGACTCAAATTTTGGATTCTAACTACAAAAAAGGTTCTGTACACGAATCGCTCAAAATATTTTCGTATTGAAGAATTTTCAATTTCTTCAGACAATTTTTTTTTCCGTTTTACAGGCACTTCGACGGAGTTGGGTTCGGTCATAACTTTGGCCCTATGGCATCGAACTGAATGAAAACTTGAATTCTTACTAAAATTGTCGTTTTGTACAAGAATCGCTCAAAATTTCTTCTAAATTCAGAATTTTTAAATTTCTTCATACTGAATTTTTACCGATTTATGGGCACTTCATCAGAGATGGGTTCGGTCATAACTTTGGCTCTACGGCACCGAACCGACTCAAATTTTGGATGCTTACTACAAATGACGTTCTGTACACGAATCGCTCAAAATATTTTCAAATAAAAGAATTTTAAATTTCTTCATACTAAATTTTTACCGATTTATGGGCACTTCGTCAGAGTTGGGTTCGGTCATAACTTTTGCTCTACGGCACCTATCCGACACAAATTTTGGATTCTTACTACAAATGACGTTCTGTACCCGAAACGCTGAAAATATCTTCTCAATGAAGAATTTTAAATTTCTTCATACTAAATTTTTACCGATTTATGGGCACTTCATCACAGTTGGGTTCGGTCATAACTTTTGCTCTACGGCACTGAACCGACTTAAATTTCGGATTCTTACTACAAATGACTTTCTGTACACTAATCGACCAAAATTTTCTTCTAAATGCAGAATTTTTAATTTCTTCATACTAAATTTTTACCGATTTATGGGCACTTCGTCAGAGTTGGGCTAGGTCATAACTTTAGCTGTACGGCACCGAACCGACTAAAATTTTGGATTCTTCCTAAAAATGACGTTCTGTACACGAATCGCTCAAAATATTTTCAAATAAAAGAATTTTAAATTTCTTCATACTAAATTTTTACCGATTTATGGGCACTTCGTCAGAGTTGGGCTAGGTCATAACTTTAGCTCTACGGAACCGAACCGACTCAAATTTTGGATTCTTACTACAAATGACGTTCTGTTCAGGAAACCCTGAAAATATCTTCTTAATGAAGAATTTTAAATTTCTTCTTACTAAATTTTTACCGATTTATGGGCACTTCATCAGAGTTGGGTTCGGTCATAACTTTTGCTCTACGGCACTGAACCGACTTAAATTTCGGTTTCTTACTACAAATGACGTTCTGTACATGAAACGACCAAAATTTCATCTGAACGCAGAATTTTTTATTTCTTCATACTAAATTTTTACCGATTTATGGGCACTTCGTGAGAGTTGGGCTAGGTCATAACTTTAGCTGTACGGCACCGAACCGACTAAAATTTTGGATTCTTCCTAAAAATGACGTTCTGTACACGAATCGCTCAAAATATTTTCAAATAACAGAATTGTAAACTTATTCATACTAAATTTTTACCGATTTATGGGCACTTCGTCAAGAGTTGGGCTAGGTCATAACTTTAGCTCTACGGCACCAAACCGACTCATTCTTCTTACTACAAATGACGTTCTGTACATAAATCGCTCAAAATATTTTCAAATAAAAGAATTTTAAATTTCTTCATACGATATTTTTTTTCCGTTTTACAGGCACTTCGTCAGAGTTGGGTTCGGTCATAACTTTGGCTCTACGGCACCGAACCGACATAAATTTCGGATTCTTACTAAAACTGACGTTTTGTACACGAATCGCTGAAAATGTCTTCTAAAAACAGAATTTTTAATTTCTTCATACTAAATTTTTACCGATTTATGGGCACTTCATGAGAGTTGGATTCGGTCATAACTTTGGCTCTACGGCACCTAACCGACTCAAATTTTGGATTCTTACTACAAATGACGTTCTGTACACAAAACGCTGAAAATATCTTCTCAATGAAGAATTTTAAATTTCTTCATACTAAATTTTTACCGATTTATGGGCACTTCATCAGAGTTGGGTTCGGTCATAACTTTTGCTCTACGGCACTGAACCGACTTAAATTTCGGATTCTTACTACAAATGACGTTCTGTACACGAATCGACCAAAATTTCTTCTAAATGCAGAATGTTTAATTTGTTCATACTAAATTTTTACCGATTTATGGGCACTTCATCAGAGATGGGTTCGGTCATAACTTTGGCTCTACGCCACCGAACCGACTCAAATTTTAGATGCTTACTAAAAATGACGTTCTTTACACGAATCGCTCAAAATATATAATATATGAAGAATTTTAAATTTCTTCATACTAAATTTTTACAGATTTATGGGCACTTCGTCAGAGTTAGGCTAGGTCATAACTTTAGCTCTACGGCACCGAACCGACTCAAATTTTGGTTTCTTACTACAAATGACGTTCTGTACACGAATCGCTCAAAATATTTTCAAATAAAAGAATTTTAAATTTCTTCATACGAATTTTTTTTCCGTTTTACAGGCACTTCGTAAGAGTTGGATTCGGTCATACCTTTGGCTCTACGGCACCGAACCGACTTAAATTTCGGATTCTTACTAAAACTGACGTTCTGTACACGACTCGCTCAAAATGTCTTCTAAAAACAGAATTTTTAATTTCTTCATATTAAATTTTTACCGATTTATGGGCACTTCGTCAGAGTTGAGCTAGGTCATAACTTTAGCTCTACCGCACCGAACCGACTCAAATTTTGGATTCTTACTATAAATGAAGTTCTGTACACGCAACGCTCAAAATATATTCTAAATGAAGAATTTAAAATTTCTTGATACTAAATTTTTACCGATTTATGGGCACTTCGTCTGAGTTGGGCCAGGTCATAACTTTAGCTCTACGACACCGAACCGACTCAAATTTTGGATTCTAACTACAAAAAAGGTTCTGTACACGAATCGCTCAAAATATTTTCGTATTGAAGAATTTTCAATTTCTTCAGACAATTTTTTTTTCCGTTTTACAGACACTTCGACGGAGTTGGGTTCGGTCATAACTTTGGCCCTATGGCATCGAACTGAATGAAAACTTGAATTCTTACTAAAATTGTCGTTTTGTACAAGAATCGCTCAAAATTTCTTCTAAATTCAGAATTTTTAAATTTCTTCATACTGAATTTTTACCGATTTATGGGCACTTCATCATAGATGGGTTCGGTCATAACTTTGGCTCTACGGCACCGAACCGACTCAAATTTTGGATACTTACTACAAATGACGTTCTGTACACGAATCGCTCAAAATATTTTCAAATAAAAGAATTTTAAATTTCTTCATACTAAATTTTTACCGATTTATGGGCACTTCGTCAGAGTTGGGTTCGGTCATAACTTTTGCTCTACGGCACCTATCCGACACAAATTTTGGATTCTTACTACAAATGACGTTCTGTACCCGAAACGCTGAAAATATCTTCTCAATGAAGAATTTTAAATTTCTTCATACTAAATTTTTACCGATTTATGGGCACTTCATCAGAGTTGGGTTCGGTCATAACTTTTGCTCTACGGCACTGAACCGACTTAAATTTCGGATTCTTACTACAAATGACTTTCTGTACACTAATCGACCAAAATTTTTTTGTAAATGCAGAATTTTTAATTTCTTCATACTAAATTTTTACCGATTTATGGGCACTTCGTCAGAGTTGGGCTAGGTCATAACTTTAGCTCTACGGCACCGAACCGACTCAAATTTTGGATTCTTAGTACAAATGACGTTCTGTACACGAAACGCTCAAAATATATTCTAAATGAAGAATTTTTAATATCTTCATACTAAATTTTTACCGATTTATGCCCACTTCATCAGAGTTGGGTTCGGTCATAACTTTGGCTCTACGGCACCTAACCGACTTAAATATTTGGATTCTTTCTACAAATGACGTTCTGTACACGAATCGCTCAAAATATTTTCAACTAAAGGAATTTTAAATTTCTTCTTACGAATTTTTTTTCAGTTATACAGGCACTTCGTCAGAGTTGGGTTCAGTTCAGAGTTCACAAAAACTGACGTTCTGTACACGAATCGCTCAAAATGTCTTCTACAAACAGAATATTAAATTTCTTCATACTAAATTTTTACCGATTTATGGGCACTTCGTGAGAGTTGGGCTAGGTCATAACTTTAGCTCTACGGCACCGAACCGACTAAAATTTTGGATTCTTCCTACAAATGACGTTCTGTACACGAATCGCTCAAAATGTTTTCAAATAAAAGAAGTTTAAACTTCTTCATACTAAATTTTTACCGATTTATGGGCACTTTGTCAGAGTCATAACTTTAGCTCTACGGCACCGAACCGACTCATTCTTCTTACTACAAATGACGTTCTGAACATAAATCGCTCAAAATATTTTCAAATAATAGAATTTAAAATTTCTTCATACGATATTTTTTTCCGTTTTACAGGCACTTCGTCAGAGTTGGGTTCGGTCATAACTTTGGCTCTACGGCACCGAACCGACATAAATTTCGGATTCTTACTAAAACTGACGTTTTGTACACGAATCGCTGAAAATGTCTTCTAAAAACAGAATTTTTAATTTCTTCATACTAAATTTTTACCGATTTATGGGCACTTCATCAGAGTTGGGTTCGGTCATAACTTTGGCTCTAAGGCACCTATCCGACTCAAATATCGGATTCTTACTAAAACTGACGTTCTGTACACGAATCGCTCAAAATGTCTTCTACAAACAGAATTTTTATTTCTTCATACTAAATTTTTACCGATTTATGGGCACTTCGTCAGAGTTGGGCCAGGTCATAACTTTAGCTCTACGACACCGAACCGACTCAAATTTTGGATTCTTACTACAAAAGAGGTTCGGTACACGAATCGCTCAAAATATTATCAAAAAAAAAGAATTTTAAATTTCTTCATACGATTTTTTTTTCCGTTTTACAGGCACTTCGTCAGAGTTGGAGTCATAACTTTGGCTCTACGGCACCGAACCGACTCAAATTTTGGATTCTTACTACAAATGACGTTCTGTATACGAAACGCTCAAAATATATTCTAAATGAAGAATTTTAAATTTCTTCATAGTAAATTTTTACCGATTTATGGGCACTTCGTCAGAGTTGGGCCAGGTCATAACTTTAGCTCTACGACACCGAACCGACTCAAATTTTGGATTCTTACTACAAAAGAGGTTCGGTACACGAATCGCTCAAAATATTTTCAAATAAAAGAATTATAAATTTCTTCATACGAATTTTTTTTCCGTTTTACAGGCACTTCGTCAGAGTTGGATTCGGTCATAACGTTGGCTCTACGGGACCGAACCGTCTTAAATTTCGGATTCTTACTAAAACTGACGTTCTTCACACGAATCGCTCAAAATGTCTTCTAAAAACAGAATTTTTAATTTCTTCATACTAAATTTTTACCGATTTATGGGCACTTCGTAGGAGTTGAGCTAGGTCATAACTTTAGCTCTACGGCACCGAACCGACTCAAATTTTGGATTCTTACTACAAATGACGTTCTGTATACGAAACGCTCAAAATATATTCTAAATGAAGAATTTTAAATTTCTTCATACTAAATTTTTACCGATTTATGGGCACTTCATCAGAGATGGGTTCGGTCATAACTTTGGCTCTACGGCACCGAAGCGACTCAAATTTTGGATGCTTACTACAAATGACGTTTTGTACACGAATCGCTCAAAATATTTTCAAATAAAAGAATTTTAAATTTCTTCATACGAATTTTCTTTCCGTTATACAGGCACTTCGTCAGAGTTGGGTTCGGTCATAACTTTGGCTCTACCGCACCGAACCAACAAAAATTTCGGATTCTTACAAAAACTGACGTTCTGTACACGAATCGCTCAAAATGTCTTCTAAAAACAGAATATTTAATTTCTTCATACTAAATTTTTACCGATTTATGGGCACTTCATCTGAGTTGGGTTCGGTCATAACTTTTGCTCTACGGCACTGAACCGACTTAAATTTCGGATTCTTACTACAAATGACGTTCTGTACACGAATCGACCAAAATTTCTTCTAAATGCAGAATTTTTAATTTCTTCATACTAAATTTTTACCGATTTATGGGCACTTCGTCAGAGTTGGGCTAGGTCATAACTTTAGCTCTACTTAACCGAACCGACTCAAATTTTGGATTCTTAGTACAAATGACGTTCTGTACACGAAACTAAATTTTTACCGATTTATGGGCACTTCGTTAGAGTTGGGCTAGGTCATAGCTTTAGCTCTACGTCACCGAACCGACTCAAATTTTGGATTCTTACTACAAATGACGTTCTGTACACGAATCGCTCAAAATGTCTTCTAAAAACAGAATTTTTAATTTCTTCATACTAAATATTTACCGATTTATGGGCACTTCATCAGAATTAGGTTCGGTCATAACTTTGGCTCTACGGCACCTAACCGACTTAAATTTCGGATTCTTACTAAAAATGACGTTCTGTACACGAATCGCTCAAAATATTTTCAAATAAACGAATTTTAAAAATCTTCATACTTAATTTTTACCGATTTATGGGCACTTCGTCATAGTTGGGTTCGGTCATAACTTTTGCTCTACGACACCGAACCGACTTAAATTTTGGATGCTTTCTATAGTAAGCATAAATGACGATCTTTACACGAATCGCTCAAAATATATACTAAATGAAGAATTTTAAATTTCTTCATACTAAATTTTTACCGATTTATGGGCACTTCGTCAGAGTTGGGCTAGGTCATAACTTTAGCTCTACGGCACCGAACCGACTAAAATTTTGGATTCTTACTACAAATGACGTTCTGTACACGAAACGCTCAAAATATATTCTTAATGAAGAATTTTAAATTTCTTCATACTAAATTTTTACCGATTTATGGGCACTTCATCAGAGTTGGGTTCGGTCATAACTTTAGCTCTACGGCACCGAACCGACTAAAATTTTGGATTCTTCCTACAAATGACGTTCTGTACACGAATCGCTCAAAATGTTTTCAAATAAAAGAATTTTAAACTTCTTCATACTAAATTTTTACCGATTTATCGGCACTTTGTCAGAGTCATAACTTTAGCTCTACGGCACCGAACCGACTCATTCTTCTTACTACAAATGACCTTCTGAACATAAATCGCTCAAAATATTTTCAAATAAAAGTATTTAAAATTTCTTTATACGATATTTTTTTCCGTTTTACAGGCACTTCGTCAGAGTTGGGTTCGGTCATAACTTTGGCTCTACGGCACCGAACCGACATAAATTTCGGATTCTTACTAAAACTGACGTTTTGTACACGAATCGCTGAAAATGTCTTCTAAAAACAGAATTTTTAATTTCTTCATACTAAATTTTTACCGATTTATGGGCACTTCATCAGAGTTGGGTTCGGTCATAACTTTGGCTCTAAGGCACCTATCCGACTCAAATATCGGATTCTTACTAAAACTGACGTTCTGTACACGTTTCGCTCAAAATGTCTTCTACAAACAGAATTTTTATTTCTTCATACTAAATTTTTACCGATTTATGGGCACTTCGTAAGAGTTGAGCTAGGTCATAACTTTAGCTCTACGGCACCGAACCGACTCAAATTTTGGATTCTTACTACAAATGACGTTCTGTATACGAAACGCTCAAAATATATTCTAAATGAAGAATTTTAAATTTCTTCATAGTAAATTTTTACCGATTTATGGGCACTTCGTCAGAGTTGGGCCAGGTCATAACTTTAGCTCTACGACACCGAACCGACTCAAATTTTGGATTCTAACTACAAAAGAGGTTCGGTACACGAATCGCTCAAAATATTTTCAAATAAAAGAATTTTAAATTTCTTCATACGATTTTTTTTTCCGTTTTACAGGCACTTCGTCAGAGTTGGAGTCATAACTTTGGCTCTACGGCACCGAA
Source organism: Limnephilus marmoratus (assembly GCA_917880885.1). Taxonomy (NCBI): domain Eukaryota; kingdom Metazoa; phylum Arthropoda; class Insecta; order Trichoptera; family Limnephilidae; genus Limnephilus; species Limnephilus marmoratus. The sequence continues at coordinate 41,109,299 of OU862924.1, read as the reverse complement.
CCGACTCAAATTTTGGATGCTTACTACAAATGACGTTCTGTACACGAATCGCTCAAAATATTTTCAAATAAAAGAATTATAAATTTCTTCATACGAATTTTTTTTCCGTTTTACAGGCACTTCGTCAGAGTTGGAGTCATAACTTTGGCTCTACGGCACCGAACCGACTCAAATTTTGGATTCTTACTACAAATGACGTTCTGTACACGAATCGCTCAAAATATTTTCAAATAAAAGAATTTTTAAATTTCTTTATACTGAATTTTTACCGATTTATGGGCACTTCATCAGAGATGGGTTCGGTCATAACTTTGGCTCTACGGCACCGAAGCGACTCAAATTTTGGATGCTTACTACAAATGACGTTCTGTACACGAATCGCTCAAAATATTTTCAAATAAAAGAATTATAAATTTCTTCATACGAATTTTTTTTCCGTTTTACAGGCACTTCGTCAGAGTTGGATTCGGTCATAACTTTGGCTCTACGGCACCGAACCGTCTTAAATTTCGGATTCTTACTAAAACTGACGTTCTTCACACGAATCGCTCAAAATGTCTTCTAAAAACAGAATTTTTAATTTCTTCATACTAAATTTTTACCGATTTATGGGCACTTCGTCAGAGTTGAGCTAGGTCATAACTTTAGCTCTACGGCACCGAACCGACTCAAATTTTGGATTCTTACTATAAATGACGTTCTGTATACGAAACGCTCAAAATATATTCTAAATGAAGAATTTAAAATTTCTTCATACTAAATTTTTACCGATTTATGTGCACTTCGTCAGAGTTGGGCCAGGTCATAACTTTAGCTCTACGACACCGAACCGACTCAAGTTTTGGATTCTAACTACAAAAAAGGTTCTGTACACGAATCGCTCAAAATATTTTCGTATTGAAGAATTTTCAATTTCTTCAGACAATTTTTTTTTTCCGTTTTACAGGCACTTCGACAGAGTTGGGTTCGGTCATAATTTTGGCCCTATGGCATCGAACTGAATGAAAATTTGAATTCTTACTAAAAATGACGTTTTGTACAAGAATCGCTCAAAATTTCTTCTAAATGCAGAATTTTAAATTTCTTCATACTAAATTTTTACCGATTTATGGGCACTTCATCAGAGATGGGTTCGGTCATAACTTTGGCTCTACGGCACCGAAGCGACTTAAAATTTGGATGCTTACTACAAATGACGTTCTGTACACGAATCGCTCAAAATATTTTCAAATAAAAGAATTTTTAAATTTCTTCATACTGAATTTTTACCGATTTATGGGCACTTCATCAGAGATGGGTTCGGTCATAACTTTGGCTCTACGCACCGAAGCGACTCAAATTTTGGATGCTTACTACAAATGACGTTCTGTACACGAATCGCTCAAAATATTTTCAAATAAAAGAATTTTAAATTTCCTTATACGAATTTTTTTTCCGTTTTACAGGCACTTCGTCAGATTTGGATTCGGTCATAACTTTGGCTCTACGGCACCGAACCGTCTTAAATTTCGGATTCCTACTAAAACTGACGTTCTTCACACGAATCGCTCAAAATGTCTTCTAAAAACAGAATTTTTAATTTCTTCATACAAAATTTTTACCAATTTATGGGCACTTCGTCAGAGTTGAGCTAGGTCATAACTTTAGCTCTACGGCACCGAACCGTCTCAAATTTTGGATGCTTACTACAAATGACGTTCTGTACACGAATCGCTCAAAATATTTTCAAATAAAAGAATTTTAAATTTCCTTATACGAATTTTTTTTCCGTTTTACAGGCACTTCGTCAGATTTGGATTCGGTCATAACTTTGGCTCTACGGCACCGAACCGTCTTAAATTTCGGATTCCTACTAAAACTGACGTTCTTCACACGAATCGCTCAAAATGTCTTCTAAAAACAGAATTTTTAATTTCTTCATACTAAATTTTTACCGATTTATGGGCACTTCGTCAGAGTTGAGCTAGGTTATAACTTTAGCTCTACGGCACCGAACCGACTCAAATTTTGGATTCTTACTATAAATGACGTTCTGTACAAGAATCGCTCAAAATTTCTTCTAAATGCAGAATTTTAAATTTCTTCATACTAAATTTTTACCGATTTATGGGCACTTCATCAGAGTTGGGTTCGGTCATAACTTTTGCTCTACGGCACTGAACCAACTTAAATTTCGGTTTCTTACTACAAATGACGTTCTGTACATGAATCGACCAAAATTTCATCTAAACGGAGGATTTTTTATTTCTTCATACTAAATTTTTACCGATTTATAGGCACTTCGTGAGAGTTGGGCTAGGTCATAACTTTAGCTCTACGGCACCGAACCGACTAAAATTTTGGATTCTTCCTACAAATGACGTTTTATACACGAATCGCTCAAAATATTTTCAAATAACAGAATTTTAAACTTCTTCATACTAAATTTTTACCGATTTATGGGCACTTCGTTAAGAGTTGGGCTAGGTCATAAGTTTAGCTCTACGGCACCGAACCGACTTAAATTTTGGATTCTTCCTGCAAATGACGTTCTGTACACGAATCGCTCAAAATGTTTTCAAATAAAAGAATTTTAAACTTCTTCATACTAATTTTTTACCGATTTATGGGCACTTTGTCAGAGTCATAACTTTAGCTCTACGGCACCGAACCGACTCATTCTTCTTACTACAAATGACGTTCTGTACATAAATCGCTCAAAATATTTTCAAATAAAAGAATTTTAAATTTCTTCATACGATATTTTTTTCCGTTTTACAGGCACTTCGTCAGAGTTGGGTTCGGTCATAACTTTGGCTCTACGGCACCGAACCGACATAAATTTCGGATTCTTACTAAAACTGACGTTTTGTACACGAATCGCTGAAAATGTCTTCTAAAAACAGAATTTTTAATTTCTTCATACTAAATTTTTACCGATTTATGGGCACTTCATCAGAGTTGGGTTCGGTCATAACTTTGGCTCTAAGGCACCTATCCGACTCAAATATCGGATTCTTACTAAAACTGACGTTCTGTACACGAATCGCTCAAAATGTCTTCTACAAACAGAATTTTTAATTTCTTCATACTAAATTTTTACCGATTTATGGGCACTTCGTAAGAGTTGCGCTAGGTCATAACTTTAGCTCTACGGCACCGAACCGACTCAAATTTTGGATTCTTACTACAAATGACGTTCTGTATACGAAACACTCAAAATATATTCTAAATGAAGAATTTTAATTTTCTTCATACTAAATTTTTACCGATTTATGGGCACTTCGTCAGAGTTGGGCCAGGTCATAACTTTAGCTCTACGACACAGAACCGACTCAAATTTTGGATTCTAACTACAAAAGAGGTTCGGTACACGAATCGCTCAAAATATTTTCGTATTGAAGAATTTTCAATTTCTTCAGACAAATTTTTTTTCCGTTTTACAGGCACTTCGACAGAGTTGGGTTCGGTCATAACTTTGGCCCTATGGCATCGAACTGAATGAAAATTTGAATTCTTACTAAAAATGACGTTTTGTACAAGAATCGCTCAAAATATTTTCAAATAAAAGAATTTTTAATTTCTTCATACGATATTTTTTTCCGTTTTACAGGCACTTCGTCAGAGTTGGGTTCGGTCATAACTTTGGCTCTACGGCACCGAACCGACATAAATTTCGGATTATTACTAAAACTGACGTTTTGTACACGAATCGCTGAAAATGTCTTCTAAAAACAGAATTTTTAATTTCTTCATACTAAATTTTTACCGATTTATGGGCACTTCGTAAGAGTTGAGCTAGGTCATAACTTTAGCTCTACGGCACCGAACCGACTCAAATTTTGGATTCTTACTACAAATGACGTTCTGTATACGAAACGCTCAAAATATATTCTAAATGAAGAATTTTAAATTTCTTCATACTAAATTTTTACCGTTTTACAGGCACTTCGTCAGAGTTGGGTTCGGTCATAACGTTGGCTCTACGGCACCGAACCGACATAAATTTCGGATTCTTACTTTAACTGACGTTCTGTACACGAATCGCTCAAAATATATACTAAATGAAGTTTTTTAAATTTCTTCATACTAAATTTTTTCCGACTTGTGGGCACTTCGTCAAGGTTGGGCTAGGTCATAACTTTAGCTCTACGGCACGGAACCGACTCAAATTTTGAATTCTTACTACAAATGACGTTCTGTACAAGAATCGCTCAAAATATTTTCAAATAAAAGAATTTTAAATTTCTTCATACTAAATTTTTACCGATTTATGGGCACTTCATCAGAGTTGGGTTCGGTCATAAGTTTAGCTCTACGGCACCGAACCGACTCAAATTTTGGATTCTTACAAAAACTGACGTTCTGTACACGAATCGCTGAAAATGTCTTCTAAAAACAGAATTTTTAATTTCTCCATACTAAATTTTTACCGATTACTTCATCAGAGTTGGGTTCGGTCATAACTTTGGCTCTACGGCACCTATCCGACTCAAATATAGGATTCTTACTTAAACTGACGTTCTGTTCACGAATCGCTCAAAATGTCTTATTATAACAGAATTTTTAATTTCTTCATACTAAATTTTTACCGATTTATGGGCACTTCATGAGAGTTGGATTCGGTCATAACTTTGGCTCTACGGCACCTAACCGACTCAAATTTTGGATTCTTACTACAAATGACGTTCTGTACACAAAACGCTGAAAATATCTTCTCAATGAAGAATTTTAAATTTCTTCATACTAAATTTTTACCGATTTATGGGCACTTCATCAGAGTTGGGTTCGGTCATAACTTTTGCTCTACGGCACTGAACCGACTTAAATTTCGGATTCTTACTACAAATGACGTTCTGTACACAAATCGCTCAAAATGTATTCTAAATGCAGTATTTTAAATTTGTTTATACTAAATTTTTACCTATTTATGCCCACTTCAGCAGAGATGGGTTCGGTCATAACTTTGGCTCTACGGCACCGAACCGATTCAAATTTTGGATGCTTACTACAAATGACGTTCTTTACAAGAATCGCTCAAAATATATAATAAATGAAGAATTTTAAATTTCTTCATACTAAATTTTTACCGATTTATGGGCACTTCGTCAGAGTTAGGCTAGGTCATAACTTTAGCTCTACGGCACCGAACCGACTCAAATTTTGGATTCTTACTACAAATGACGTTCTGTACACGATTCGCTCAAAATGTCTTCTACAAACAGAATTTTTAATTTCTTCATACAAATTTTTTTCCCGTTTTACAGGCACTTCGTCAGAGTTTGGTTCGGTCATAACTTTGGCTCTACGGCACCGAACCGACATAAATTTCGGATTCTTAATTAAACTGACGTTCTGTACACGAATCGCTCAAAATGTATTCTAAATGCAGAATTTTCCATTTCTTCATACAAAATTTTACCGATTTATGCGCACTTCAGCAGAGATGGGTTCGGTCATAACCTTGGCTCTACGGCACCGAACCGACTCAAATTTTGGATGTTTACTACAAATGACGTTCTTTACACGAATCGCTCAAAATATATACTAAATGAAGTTTTTTAAATTTCTTCATACTAAATTTTTACCGATTTGTGGGCACTTCGTCAAGGTTGGGCTAGGTCATAACTTTAGCTCTACGGCACGGAACTGACTCAAATTTTGGATTCTTACTACAAATGACGTTCTGTACAAGAATCGCTCAAAATATTTTCAAATAAAAGAATTTTAAATTTCTTCATACTAAATTTTTACCGATTTATGGGCACTTCATCAGAGTTGGGTTCGGTCATAAGTTTAGCTCTACGGCACCGAACCGACTCAAATTTTGGATTCTTACTACAAATGACGTTCTGTACACGAATCGCTCAAAATATTTTCAAATAAAAGAATTTTAAATTTCTTCATACAAATTTTTTTCCCGTTTTACAGGCACTTCGTCAGAGTTGGGTTCGGTCATAACTTTGGCTCTACGGCACCGAACCGACATAAATTTCGGATTCTTACTTAAACTGACGTTCTGTACACGAATCGCTCAAAATGTCTTCTACAAACAGAATTTTTAATTTCCTCATACTAAATTTTTCCCGATTTATGGGCACTTTATCAGAGTTTTTTTTTTTTTTTTTTTTTTTTTAACTTTATTTATTTCCATTTCTTTGTACATATATATAATGTATAATAGCAAATAGTATAAAATAACATAAAATATAATAACAAATAATATGAATAAGAAATGAAAACCCACTAAGGCACTGCCTGAGTGTGGGTAATATTAATACAAAATACTATATTTCTAAGTACCCAAAGTATAAAAAAACTTAAAAAACATATAAAATATAAAGTTAGTATAAAAATTTAGTATTACATACGTAGAATAAATGAAAAAGGTTTTGTTTCAGTTATTATAAAAATAAAATAAAAATATGGAGAAAAACATACTAATTTCAATTTTTTTTTTTTTTTAAGTTATTATAAAAAAATAAAATAAACAGAAAACATATTGTACTACAGTTTAGAAAGTTACAGAAAGTGAGTTGTAGAATGATGGATAAATTTATAGAAAAAGCGTTTCGATATCTACATTATTCAACCATAATTTTATCTCTTTTACATATTTTATCATTTTATTTAACATTTGAGTTTGTAGTGGTAGATGGTTAAATGTTCGAGGACCAATGAAACTGCTATGTGTCTGCAATAATTTAGTATTGGTTTGTGGAGTGTAAAATGTATTATTTGTTCTTTTGCTCATTCTGTTTTCATTTATTTCGAAATTATTTTTGTTTTTAAATACATATTTCAAAGTTTGTAATATAAATAATTTGCGTATATTAAATATTTTAGTTTCTTTGTATAATAAGTTGGTCGAGAATGTTTTATTTTTGTTATATATGACTTTAATTATGTGTTTTTGAATTATTTGTAGAGGCTTAATATATGTATCAAGTGCACCACCCCATCCTATAATGCCATAAATGATTGAAGATTGCACCAGGGAAAAGTAGATCATTTTCAATTTTTCAATGTTAAGTACTTCCTTAAGTCTATAAAATATGTAGGTCAGATATCTTAATTTAGAAGTGATTTGATTAATATGTGATTTCCAATTAAGATTTATATCTATTGATACTCCTAAATATTTTATATTTTCGACATTTGTAAGTTCGTTGCACATGTAGCACATTTCTTGATTACAACTAGTATTATGGATTCTAATTTTAAGGTTGTCTTTAGGTTTATTTTTAATGGTTTTATAAAACGGTAAGTAAAATGTTTTGCTATAGTTTAAAACGAGTTTGTTGTGTTTTAGCCATGTTGAAACCAGTGAAATACAATCAGTTGCTTTCGAAAAAGTTTCTTTCCAATGATTACCATCCACTATTATTGCCGTGTCGTCTGCGTAAGAAACAATTTTACCAGGGATTACAAAGTTACATAATTCATTAATATAAATTAAGAATAAAATCGGGCCAAGCACAGTTCCCTGTGGAACTCCATTTTTTATCTTTGACTCTGAACTATAATTATTCCCAATTTTAGTTTTTTGTGTTCTGTCTGTAAGATAGTTAGAGAGTAGTTTTAATGTGTCTTTTTTGAAGCCGAGTTGATTTATTTTTGTAATGAGTAAATTATGATTTACGGTGTCGAAAGCTTTTCTTAAATCTAGGAATATGGCAAGACATTTCTTTTTTTAATCGATAGATGAGTATATCTTTTTTGTCAATTCATATATCGCATCCTCGGTGCTTAGGTCTTTACGAAAGCCGTATTGATTTTTCGATAGAATTTTATATTTTTCTAAGTGTTTAACGACTCTAAACTTGATGCATTTTTCGAATATTTTCGAGAGATTTGAAACAAGGGATATAGGTCTATAATTGTCTAATTTATTCGTATCTCCAGATTTATGAATAGGTATTATAGTGGAGATTTTAAATTGCTCTGGAAAATGACCATTTTTGAGGCATAAATTAAAAATATGTTGCAATGGAGTTAGGACATATTGTTTTATTTTTTTTAGCGTATCACAAGATAATCCATCATTTCCCTTAGAGTTGGATGGTTTTAGGTTATCAATATATTTTTCTATTTCATTAAATGTAACAGGAGAAAAATATTCTATATAGTTAATTGAGTCATTATTTGAATCTAATTGAGGAGATGTCTCCATATAAGCATCATTAACATTAATGCCTGATGATTCAAGTACTACGTCTACTACATTTGTAAAATAGTTATTAAAGCTTTCTGCAATGGTCGATTTGTTAGTTATTATTTCATTATTTATTATAACCTCATTTACAATATTTGAAGACATACTTTTTTTGTTGGCAATTTCATTTATAATATTCCAAGTTTTTTTAGGATTATTTTTAGCATTTTCAATTTGTATACTATAGTATTTCTTTTTGCAGTCTCGTATCAGCCTATTGAGTAAGTTTCGATACATTAGATATTTTGTTTTCAGATAAGGCATTGTTCTGAGATTATTTTTTTGGCAATCTATTTGATATTTAAACATTTCTCTATATAATTTATCTCTTTGTTTAATTGATATAATTAATCCAACTGTTATCCAAGGCTTAATTTTTTTATATTTATTTTGGATTCGGTCATAACTTTGGCTCTACGGCACCTAAGTGACTCAAATTTTGGATTCTTACTACAAATGACGTTCTGTACACGAAACGCTGAAAATATCTTCTAAATGAAGAATTTTAAATTTCTTCATACTAAATTTTTACCGATTTATGGGCACTTCATTAGAGTTGGGTTCGGTCATAACTTTTGCTTTACGGCACTGAACCGACTTAAATTTCGGATTCTTACTACAAATGACGTTCTGTTCACGAATCGCTCAAAATGTATTCTAAATGCAGAATTTTAAATTTCTTCATACAAAATTTTACCGATTTATGCGCACTTCAGCAGAGATGGGTTCGGTCATAACCTTGGCTCTACGGCACCGAACCGACTCAAATTTTGGATGCTTACTACAAATGACGTTCTTTACACGAATCGCTCAAAATATATACTAAATGAAGTTTTTAAATTTCTTCATACTAAATTTTTACCGATTTGTGGGCACTTCGTCAAGGTTGGGCTAGGTTATAACTTTAGCTCTACGGCACGGAACCGACTCAAATTTTGGATTCTTACTACAAATGACGTTCTGTACAAGAATCGCTCAAAATATTTTCAAATAAAAGAATTTTAAATTTCTTCAGACTAAATTTTTACCGATTTATGGGCACTTCATCAGAGTTGGGTTCGGTCATAAGTTTAGCTCTACGGCACCGAACCGACTCAAATTTTGGATTCTTACTACAAATGACGTTCTGTACACGAATCGCTCAAAATATTTTCAAATAAAAGAATTTTAAATTTCTTCATACAAATTTTTTTCCCGTTTTACAGGCACTTCGTCAGAGTTGGGTTCGGTCATAACTTTGGCTCTACGGCACCGAACCGACATAAATTTCGGATTCTTACTTAAACTGACGTTCTGTACACAAATCGCTCAAAATGTCTTCTACAAACAGAATTTTTAATTTCTTCATACTAAATTTTTCCCGATTTATGGGCACTTTATCAGAGTTGGATTCGGTCATAACTTTGGCTCTACGGCACCTAACCGACTCAAATTTTGGATTCTTACTACAAATGACGTTCTGTACACGAAACGCTGAAAATATCTTCTAAATGAAGAATTTTAATTTCTTCATACTAAATTTTTACCGATTTATGGGCACTTCATTAGAGTTGGGTTCGGTCATAACTTTTGCTCTACGGCACTGAACCGACTTAAATTTCGGATTCTTACTACAAATGACGTTCTGTTCACGAATCGCTCAAAATGTATTCTAAATGCAGAATTTTAAATTTCTTCATACAAAATTTTACCGATTTATGCGCACTTCAGCAGAGATGGGTTCGGTCATAACCTTGGCTCTACGGCCTCGAACCGACATAAATTTCGGATTCTTACTTAAACTGACGTTCTGTACACAAATCGCTCAAAATGTCTTCTACAAACAGAATTTTTAATTTCTTCATACTAAATTTTTCCCGATTTATGGGCACTTTATCAGAGTTGGATTCGGTCATAACTTTGGCTCTACGGCACCTAAGTGACTCAAATTTTGGATTCTTACTACAAATGACGTTCTGTACACGAAACGCTGAAAATATCTTCTAAATGAAGAATTTTAAATTTCTTCATACTAAATTTTTACCGATTTATGGGCACTTCATTAGAGTTGGGTTCGGTCATAACTTTTGCTCTACGGCACTGAACCGACTTAAATTTCGGATTCTTACTACAAATGACGTTCTGTTCACGAATCGCTCAAAATGTATTCTAAATGCAGAATTTTAAATTTCTTCATACAAAATTTTACCGATTTATGCGCACTTCAGCAGAGATGGGTTCGGTCATAACCTTGGCTCTACGGCACCGAACCGACTCAAATTTTGGATGCTTACTACAAATGACGTTCTTTACACGAATCGCTCAAAATATATACTAAATGAAGTTTTTTAAATTTTTTCATACTAAATTTTTACCGATTTGTGGGCACTTCGTCAAGGTTGGGCTAGGTCATAACTTTAGCTCTACGGCACGGAACCGACTCAAATTTCGGATTCTTACTACAAATGACGTTCTGTACAAGAATCGCTCAAAATATTTTCAAATAAAAGAATTTTAAATTTCTTCATACTAAATTTTTACCGATTTATGGGCACTTCATCAGAGTTGGGTTCGGTCATAAGTTTAGCTCTACGGCACCGAACCGACTCAAATTTTGGATTCTTACTACAAATGACGTTCTGTACACGAATCGCTCAAAATATTTTCAAATAAAAGAATTTTAAATTTCTTCATACAAATTTTTTTCCCGTTTTACAGGCACTTCGTCAGAGTTGGGTTCGGTCATAACTTTGGCTCTACGGCACCGAACCGACATACATTTCGGATTCTTACTTAAACTGACGTTCTGTACACGAATCGCTCAAAATGTCTTCTACAAACAGAATTTTTAATTTCTTCATACTAAATTTTTCCCGATTTATGGGCACTTCGTCAGAGTTGGGCTAGGTCATAACTTTAGCTGTACGGCACCGAACCGACTAAAATTTTGGATTCTTCCTAAAAATGACGTTCTGTACACGAATCGCTCAAAATATTTTCAAATAAAAGAATTTTAAATTTCTTCATACTAAATTTTTACCGATTTATGGGCACTTCGTCAGAGTTGGGCTAGGTCATAACTTTAGCTCTACGGAACCGAACCGACTCAAATTTTGGATTCTTACTACAAATGACGTTCTGTTCAGGAAACCCTGAAAATATCTTCTTAATGAAGAATTTTAAATTTCTTCTTACTAAATTTTTACCGATTTATGGGCACTTCATCAGAGTTGGGTTCGGTCATAACTTTTGCTCTACGGCACTGAACCGACTTAAATTTCGGTTTCTTACTACAAATGACGTTCTGTACATGAAACGACCAAAATTTCATCTGAACGCAGAATTTTTTATTTCTTCATACTAAATTTTTACCGATTTATGGGCACTTCGTGAGAGTTGGGCTAGGTCATAACTTTAGCTGTACGGCACCGAACCGACTAAAATTTTGGATTCTTCCTAAAAATGACGTTCTGTACACGAATCGCTCAAAATATTTTCAAATAACAGAATTGTAAACTTATTCATACTAAATTTTTACCGATTTATGGGCACTTCGTCAAGAGTTGGGCTAGGTCATAACTTTAGCTCTACGGCACCAAACCGACTCATTCTTCTTACTACAAATGACGTTCTGTACATAAATCGCTCAAAATATTTTCAAATAAAAGAATTTTAAATTTCTTCATACGATATTTTTTTTCCGTTTTACAGGCACTTCGTCAGAGTTGGGTTCGGTCATAACTTTGGCTCTACGGCACCGAACCGACATAAATTTCGGATTCTTACTAAAACTGACGTTTTGTACACGAATCGCTGAAAATGTCTTCTAAAAACAGAATTTTTAATTTCTTCATACTAAATTTTTACCGATTTATGGGCACTTCATGAGAGTTGGATTCGGTCATAACTTTGGCTCTACGGCACCTAACCGACTCAAATTTTGGATTCTTACTACAAATGACGTTCTGTACACAAAACGCTGAAAATATCTTCTCAATGAAGAATTTTAAATTTCTTCATACTAAATTTTTACCGATTTATGGGCACTTCATCAGAGTTGGGTTCGGTCATAACTTTTGCTCTACGGCACTGAACCGACTTAAATTTTGGATTATTACTACAAATGACGTTCTGTACAAGAATCACTCAAAATATTTTCAAATAAAAGAATTTTAAATTTCTTCATACTAAATTTTTACCGATTTATGGGCACTTCATCAGAGTTGGGTTCGGTCATAACTTTTGCTCTACGGCACTGAACCGACTTAAATTTCGGATTCTTACTACAAATGACGTTTTGTACACGAATCGACCAAAATTTCTTCTAAATGCAGAATTTTTAATTTCTTCATACTAAATTTTTACCGATTTATGGGCACTTCGTGAGAGTTGGGCTAGGTCATAACTTTAGCTCTACGGCACCGAACCGATTCAAATTTTGGATTCTTAATACAAATGACGTTCTGTACATGAAACGCTCAAAATATATTCTAAATAAAGAATTTTTAATTTCTTCATACTAAATTTTTACCGATTTATGGGCACTTCATTAGAGTTGGGTTCGGTCATAACTTTGGCTATACGGCACTGAACCGACTTAAATTTCGGATTCTTACTACAATTGACGTTCTGTTCACGAATCGCTCAAAATGTATTCTAAATGCAGAATTTTAAATTTCTTTATACAAAATTTTACCGATTTATGCGCACTTCAGCAGAGATGGGTTCGGTCATAACCTTGGCTCTACGGCTCCGAACCGACTCAAATTTTGGATGCTTACTACAAATGACGTTCTTTACACGAATCGCTCAAAATATATACTAAATGAAGTTTTTTAAATTTTTTCATACTAAATTTTGACCGATTTGTGGGCACTTCGTCAAGGTTGGGCTAGGTCATAACTTTAGCTCTTCGGCACGGAACCGACTCAAATTTTGGATTCTTACTACAAATGACGTTCTGTACAAGAATCGCTCAAAATATTTTCAAATAAAAGAATTTTAAATTTCTTCATACTAAATTTTTACCGATTTATGGGCACTTCATCAGAGTTGGGTTCGGTCATAACTTTTGCTCTACGGCACTGAACCGACTTAAATTTCGGATTCTTACTACAAATGACGTTTTGTACACGAATCGACCAAAATTTCTTCTAAACGCAGAATTTTTCATTTCTTCATACTAAATTTTTACCGATTTATGGGCACTTCGTGAGAGTTGGGCTAGGTCATAACTTTAGCTCTACGGCACCGAACCGATTCAAATTTTGGATTATTACTACAAATGACGTTCTGTACAAGAATCGACCAAAATTTTGGATTCTTACTACAAATGACGTTCTGTACACGAAACGCTGAAAATATCTTCTAAATGAAGAATTTTAAATTTCTTCATACTAAATTTTTACCGATTTATGGGCACTTCATTAGAGTTGGGTTCGGTCATAACTTTTGCTCTACGGCACTGAACCGACTTAAATTTCGGATTCTTACTACAAATGACGTTCTGTTCACGAATCGCTCAAAATGTATTCTAAATGCAGAATTTTAAATTTCTTCATACAAAATTTTACCGATTTATGCGCACTTCAGCAGAGATGGGTTCGGTCATAACCTTGGCTCTACGGCACCGAACCGACTCAAATTTTGGATGCTTACTACAAATGACGTTCTGTTCACGAATCGCTCAAAATATATACTAAATGAAGTTTTTTAAATTTTTTCATACTAAATTTTTACCGATTTGTGGGCACTTCGTCAAGGTTGGGCTAGGTCATAACTTTAGCTCTACGGCACGGAACCGACTCAAATTTCGGATTCTTACTACAAATGACGTTCTGTACAAGAATCGCTCAAAATATTTTCAAATAAAAGAATTTTAAATTTCTTCATACTAAATTTTTACCGATTTATGGGCACTTCATCAGAGTTGGGTTCGGTCATAACTTTTGCTCTACGGCACTGAACCGACTTAAATTTCGGATTCTTACTACAAATGACGTTTTGTACACGAATCGACCAAAATTTCTTCTAAATGCAGAATTTTTAATTTCTTCATACTAAATTTTTACCGATTTATGGGCACTTCGTGAGAGTTGGGCTAGGTCATAACTTTAGCTCTACGGCACCGAACCGATTCAAATTTTGGATTCTTAATACAAATGACGTTCTGTACATGAAACGCTCAAAATATATTCTAAATAAAGAATTTTTAATTTCTTCATACTAAATTTTTACCGATTTATGGGCACTTCATTAGAGTTGGGTTCGGTCATAACTTTGGCTATACGGCACTGAACCGACTTAAATTTCGGATTCTTACTACAAATGACGTTCTGTTCACGAATCGCTCAAAATGTATTCTAAATGCAGTATTTTAAATTTCTTTATACAAAATTTTACCGATTTATGCGCACTTCAGCAGAGATGGGTTCGGTCATAACCTTGGCTCTACGGCTCCGAACCGACTCAAATTTTGGATGCTTACTACAAATGACGTTCTTTACACGAATCGCTCAAAATATATACTAAATGAAGTTTTTTAATTTTTTTCATACTAAATTTTGACCGATTTGTGGGCACTTCGTCAAGGTTGGGCTAGGTCATAACTTTAGCTCTTCGGCACGGAACCGACTCAAATTTTGGATTCTTACTACAAATGACGTTCTGTACAAGAATCGCTCAAAATATTTTCAAATAAAAGAATTTTAAATTTCTTCATACTAAATTTTTACCGATTTATGGGCACTTCATCAGAGTTGGGTTCGGTCATAACTTTTGCTCTACGGCACTGAACCGACTTAAATTTCGGATTCTTACTACAAATGACGTTTTGTACACGAATCGACCAAAATTTCTTCTAAACGCAGAATTTTTCATTTCTTCATACTAAATTTTTACCGATTTATGGGCACTTCGTGAGAGTTGGGCTAGGTCATAACTTTAGCTCTACGGCACCGAACCGATTCAAATTTTGGATTATTACTACAAATGACGTTCTGTACAAGAATCGACCAAAATTTTGGATTCTTACTACAAATGACGTTCTGTACACGAAACGCTGAAAATATCTTCTAAATGAAGAATTTTAAATTTCTTCATACTAAATTTTTACCGATTTATGGGCACTTCATTAGAGTTGGGTTCGGTCATAACTTTTGCTCTACGGCACTGAACCGACTTAAATTTCGGATTCTTACTACAAATGACGTTCTGTTCACGAATCGCTCAAAATGTATTCTAAATGCAGAATTTTAAATTTCTTCATACAAAATTTTACCGATTTATGCGCACTTCAGCAGAGATGGGTTCGGTCATAACCTTGGCTCTACGGCACCGAACCGACTCAAATTTTGGATGCTTACTACAAATGACGTTCTTTACACGAATCGCTCAAAATATATACTAAATGAAGTTTTTTAAATTTTTTCATACTAAATTTTTACCGATTTGTGGGCACTTCGTCAAGGTTGGGCTAGGTCATAACTTTAGCTCTACGGCACGGAACCGACTCAAATTTCGGATTCTTACTACAAATGACGTTCTGTACAAGAATCGCTCAAAATATTTTCAAATAAAAGAATTTTAAATTTCTTCATACTAAATTTTTACCGATTTATGGGCACTTCATCAGAGTTGGGTTCGGTCATAAGTTTAGCTCTACGGCACCGAACCGACTCAAATTTTGGATTCTTACTACAAATGACGTTCTGTACACGAATCGCTCAAAATATTTTCAAATAAAAGAATTTTAAATTTCTTCATACAAATTTTTTTCCCGTTTTACAGGCACTTCGTCAGAGTTGGGTTCGGTCATAACTTTGGCTCTACGGCACCGAACCGACATACATTTCGGATTCTTACTTAAACTGACGTTCTGTACACGAATCGCTCAAAATGTCTTCTACAAACAGAATTTTTAATTTCTTCATACTAAATTTTTCCCGATTTATGGGCACTTTAACAGATTTGGATTCGGTCATAACTTTAGCTCTACGGCACGGAACCGACTCAAATTTTGGATTATTACTACAAATGACGTTCTGTACAAGAATCACTCAAAATATTTTCAAATAAAAGAATTTTAAATTTCTTCATACTAAATTTTTACCGATTTATGGGCACTTCATCAGAGTTGGGTTCGGTCATAACTTTTGCTCTACGGCACTGAACCGACTTAAATTTCGGATTCTTACTACAAATGACGTTTTGTACACGAATCGACCAAAATTTCTTCTAAATGCAGAATTTTTAATTTCTTCATACTAAATTTTTACCGATTTATGGGCACTTCGTGAGAGTTGGGCTAGGTCATAACTTTAGCTCTACGGCACCGAACCGATTCAAATTTTGGATTCTTAATACAAATGACGTTCTGTACATGAAACGCTCAAAATATATTCTAAATAAAGAATTTTTAATTTCTTCATACTAAATTTTTACCGATTTATGGGCACTTCATTAGAGTTGGGTTCGGTCATAACTTTGGCTATACGGCACTGAACCGACTTAAATTTCGGATTCTTACTACAAATGACGTTCTGTTCACGAATCGCTCAAAATGTATTCTAAATGCAGAATTTTAAATTTCTTTATACAAAATTTTACCGATTTATGCGCACTTCAGCAGAGATGGGTTCGGTCATAACCTTGGCTCTACGGCTCCGAACCGACTCAAATTTTGGATGCTTACTACAAATGACGTTCTTTACACGAATCGCTCAAAATATATACTAAATGAAGTTTTTTAAATTTTTTCATACTAAATTTTGACCGATTTGTGGGCACTTCGTCAAGGTTGGGCTAGGTCATAACTTTAGCTCTTCGGCACGGAACCGACTCAAATTTTGGATTCTTACTACAAATGACGTTCTGTACAAGAATCGCTCAAAATATTTTCAAATAAAAGAATTTTAAATTTCTTCATACTAAATTTTTACCGATTTATGGGCACTTCATCAGAGTTGGGTTCGGTCATAACTTTTGCTCTACGGCACTGAACCGACTTAAATTTCGGATTCTTACTACAAATGACGTTTTGTACACGAATCGACCAAAATTTCTTCTAAATGCAGAATTTTTAATTTCTTCATACTAAATTTTTACCGATTTATGGGCACTTCGTGAGAGTTGGGCTAGGTCATAACTTTAGCTCTACGGCACCGAACCGATTCAAATTTTGGATTCTTAATACAAATGACGTTCTGTACATGAAACGCTCAAAATATATTCTAAATAAAGAATTTTTAATTTCTTCATACTAAATTTTTACCGATTTATGGGCACTTCATTAGAGTTGGGTTCGGTCATAACTTTGGCTATACGGCACTGAACCGACTTAAATTTCGGATTCTTACTACAATTGACGTTCTGTTCACGAATCGCTCAAAATGTATTCTAAATGCAGAATTTTAAATTTCTTTATACAAAATTTTACCGATTTATGCGCACTTCAGCAGAGATGGGTTCGGTCATAACCTTGGCTCTACGGCTCCGAACCGACTCAAATTTTGGATGCTTACTACAAATGACGTTCTTTACACGAATCGCTCAAAATATATACTAAATGAAGTTTTTTAAATTTTTTCATACTAAATTTTGACCGATTTGTGGGCACTTCGTCAAGGTTGGGCTAGGTCATAACTTTAGCTCTTCGGCACGGAACCGACTCAAATTTTGGATTCTTACTACAAATGACGTTCTGTACAAGAATCGCTCAAAATATTTTCAAATAAAAGAATTTTAAATTTCTTCATACTAAATTTTTACCGATTTATGGGCACTTCATCAGAGTTGGGTTCGGTCATAACTTTTGCTCTACGGCACTGAACCGACTTAAATTTCGGATTCTTACTACAAATGACGTTTTGTACACGAATCGACCAAAATTTCTTCTAAACGCAGAATTTTTCATTTCTTCATACTAAATTTTTACCGATTTATGGGCACTTCGTGAGAGTTGGGCTAGGTCATAACTTTAGCTCTACGGCACCGAACCGATTCAAATTTTGGATTATTACTACAAATGACGTTCTGTACAAGAATCGACCAAAATTTTGGATTCTTACTACAAATGACGTTCTGTACACGAAACGCTGAAAATATCTTCTAAATGAAGAATTTTAAATTTCTTCATACTAAATTTTTACCGATTTATGGGCACTTCATTAGAGTTGGGTTCGGTCATAACTTTTGCTCTACGGCACTGAACCGACTTAAATTTCGGATTCTTACTACAAATGACGTTCTGTTCACGAATCGCTCAAAATGTATTCTAAATGCAGAATTTTAAATTTCTTCATACAAAATTTTACCGATTTATGCGCACTTCAGCAGAGATGGGTTCGGTCATAACCTTGGCTCTACGGCACCGAACCGACTCAAATTTTGGATGCTTACTACAAATGACGTTCTGTTCACGAATCGCTCAAAATATATACTAAATGAAGTTTTTTAAATTTTTTCATACTAAATTTTTACCGATTTGTGGGCACTTCGTCAAGGTTGGGCTAGGTCATAACTTTAGCTCTACGGCACTGAACCGACTCAAATTTCGGATTCTTACTACAAATGACGTTCTGTACAAGAATCGCTCAAAATATTTTCAAATAAAAGAATTTTAAATTTCTTCATACTAAATTTTTACCGATTTATGGGCACTTCATCAGAGTTGGGTTCGGTCATAACTTTTGCTCTACGGCACTGAACCGACTTAAATTTCGGATTCTTACTACAAATGACGTTTTGTACACGAATCGACCAAAATTTCTTCTAAATGCAGAATTTTTAATTTCTTCATACTAAATTTTTACCGATTTATGGGCACTTCGTGAGAGTTGGGCTAGGTCATAACTTTAGCTCTACGGCACCGAACCGATTCAAATTTTGGATTCTTAATACAAATGACGTTCTGTACATGAAACGCTCAAAATATATTCTAAATAAAGAATTTTTAATTTCTTCATACTAAATTTTTACCGATTTATGGGCACTTCATTAGAGTTGGGTTCGGTCATAACTTTGGCTATACGGCACTGAACCGACTTAAATTTCGGATTCTTACTACAAATGACGTTCTGTTCACGAATCGCTCAAAATGTATTCTAAATGCAGTATTTTAAATTTCTTTATACAAAATTTTACCGATTTATGCGCACTTCAGCAGAGATGGGTTCGGTCATAACCTTGGCTCTACGGCTCCGAACCGACTCAAATTTTGGATGCTTACTACAAATGACGTTCTTTACACGAATCGCTCAAAATATATACTAAATGAAGTTTTTTAATTTTTTTCATACTAAATTTTGACCGATTTGTGGGCACTTCGTCAAGGTTGGGCTAGGTCATAACTTTAGCTCTTCGGCACGGAACCGACTCAAATTTTGGATTCTTACTACAAATGACGTTCTGTACAAGAATCGCTCAAAATATTTTCAAATAAAAGAATTTTAAATTTCTTCATACTAAATTTTTACCGATTTATGGGCACTTCATCAGAGTTGGGTTCGGTCATAACTTTTGCTCTACGGCACTGAACCGACTTAAATTTCGGATTCTTACTACAAATGACGTTTTGTACACGAATCGACCAAAATTTCTTCTAAACGCAGAATTTTTCATTTCTTCATACTAAATTTTTACCGATTTATGGGCACTTCGTGAGAGTTGGGCTAGGTCATAACTTTAGCTCTACGGCACCGAACCGATTCAAATTTTGGATTATTACTACAAATGACGTTCTGTACAAGAATCGACCAAAATTTTGGATTCTTACTACAAATGACGTTCTGTACACGAAACGCTGAAAATATCTTCTAAATGAAGAATTTTAAATTTCTTCATACTAAATTTTTACCGATTTATGGGCACTTCATTAGAGTTGGGTTCGGTCATAACTTTTGCTCTACGGCACTGAACCGACTTAAATTTCGGATTCTTACTACAAATGACGTTCTGTTCACGAATCGCTCAAAATGTATTCTAAATGCAGAATTTTAAATTTCTTCATACAAAATTTTACCGATTTATGCGCACTTCAGCAGAGATGGGTTCGGTCATAACCTTGGCTCTACGGCACCGAACCGACTCAAATTTTGGATGCTTACTACAAATGACGTTCTTTACACGAATCGCTCAAAATATATACTAAATGAAGTTTTTTAAATTTTTTCATACTAAATTTTTACCGATTTGTGGGCACTTCGTCAAGGTTGGGCTAGGTCATAACTTTAGCTCTACGGCACGGAACCGACTCAAATTTCGGATTCTTACTACAAATGACGTTCTGTACAAGAATCGCTCAAAATATTTTCAAATAAAAGAATTTTAAATTTCTTCATACTAAATTTTTACCGATTTATGGGCACTTCATCAGAGTTGGGTTCGGTCATAAGTTTAGCTCTACGGCACCGAACCGACTCAAATTTTGGATTCTTACTACAAATGACGTTCTGTACACGAATCGCTCAAAATATTTTCAAATAAAAGAATTTTAAATTTCTTCATACAAATTTTTTTCCCGTTTTACAGGCACTTCGTCAGAGTTGGGTTCGGTCATAACTTTGGCTCTACGGCACCGAACCGACATACATTTCGGATTCTTACTTAAACTGACGTTCTGTACACGAATCGCTCAAAATGTCTTCTACAAACAGAATTTTTAATTTCTTCATACTAAATTTTTCCCGATTTATGGGCACTTTAACAGATTTGGATTCGGTCATAACTTTAGCTCTACGGCACGGAACCGACTCAAATTTTGGATTATTACTACAAATGACGTTCTGTACAAGAATCACTCAAAATATTTTCAAATAAAAGAATTTTAAATTTCTTCATACTAAATTTTTACCGATTTATGGGCACTTCATCAGAGTTGGGTTCGGTCATAACTTTTGCTCTACGGCACTGAACCGACTTAAATTTCGGATTCTTACTACAAATGACGTTTTGTACACGAATCGACCAAAATTTCTTCTAAATGCAGAATTTTTAATTTCTTCATACTAAATTTTTACCGATTTATGGGCACTTCGTGAGAGTTGGGCTAGGTCATAACTTTAGCTCTACGGCACCGAACCGATTCAAATTTTGGATTCTTAATACAAATGACGTTCTGTACATGAAACGCTCAAAATATATTCTAAATAAAGAATTTTTAATTTCTTCATACTAAATTTTTACCGATTTATGGGCACTTCATTAGAGTTGGGTTCGGTCATAACTTTGGCTATACGGCACTGAACCGACTTAAATTTCGGATTCTTACTACAAATGACGTTCTGTTCACGAATCGCTCAAAATGTATTCTAAATGCAGAATTTTAAATTTCTTTATACAAAATTTTACCGATTTATGCGCACTTCAGCAGAGATGGGTTCGGTCATAACCTTGGCTCTACGGCTCCGAACCGACTCAAATTTTGGATGCTTACTACAAATGACGTTCTTTACACGAATCGCTCAAAATATATACTAAATGAAGTTTTTTAAATTTTTTCATACTAAATTTTGACCGATTTGTGGGCACTTCGTCAAGGTTGGGCTAGGTCATAACTTTAGCTCTTCGGCACGGAACCGACTCAAATTTTGGATTCTTACTACAAATGACGTTCTGTACAAGAATCGCTCAAAATATTTTCAAATAAAAGAATTTTAAATTTCTTCATACTAAATTTTTACCGATTTATGGGCACTTTATCAGAGTTGGGTTCGGTCATAACTTTTGCTCTACGGCACTGAACCGACTTAAATTTCGGATTCTTACTACAAATGACGTTTTGTACACGAATCGACCAAAATTTCTTCTAAACGCAGAATTTTTCATTTCTTCATACTAAATTTTTACCGATTTATGGGCACTTCGTGAGAGTTGGGCTAGGTCATAACTTTAGCTCTACGGCACCGAACCGATTCAAATTTTGGATTCTTAATACAAATGACGTTCTGTACATGAAACGCTCAAAATATATTCTAAATAAAGAATTTTTAATTTCTTTATACTAAATTTTTACCGATTTATGCCCACTTCATCAGAGTTGGGTTCGGTCATAACTTTGGCTCTACGGCACCGAACCGACTTAAATTTTGGATTCTTACTACAAATGACGTTCTGTACAAGAATCGCTCAAAATGTATTCTAAATGCAGTATTTTAAATTTGTTTATACTAAATTTTTACCTATTTATGCCCACTTCAGCAGAGATGGGTTCGGTCATAACTTTGGCTCTACGGCACCGAACCGATTCAAATTTTGGATGCTTACTACAAATGACGTTCTTTACACGAATCGCTCAAAATTTATGATAAATGAAGAATTTTAAATTTCTTCATACTAAATTTTTACCGATTTATGGGCACTTCGTCAGAGTTAGGCTAGGTCATAACTTTAGCTCTACGGCACCGAACCGACTCAAATTTTGGATTCTTACTACAAATGACGTTCTGTACACGAATCGCTTAAAATGTCTTCTACAAACAGAATTTTTAATTTCTTCATACAAATTTTTTTCCCGTTTTACAGGCACTTCGTCAGAGTTGGGGTCGGTCATAACTTTGGCTCTACGGCACCGAACCGACATAAATTTCGGATTCTTACTTAAACTGACGTTCTGTACACGAATCGCTCAAAATGTCTTCTACAAACAGAATTTTTAATTTCTTCATACTAAATTTTTCCCGATTTATGGTCACTTTATCAGAGTTGGATTCGGTCATAACTTTGGCTCTACGGCACCGAACCGACTCAAATTTTGGATGCTTACTACAAATGACGTTCTTTACACGAATCGCTCAAAATATATACTAAATGAAGTTTTTAAAATTTCTTCATACTAAATTTTTACCGATTTGTGGGCACTTCGTCAAGGTTGGGCTAGGTCATAACTTTAGCTCTACGGCACGGAACCGACTCAAATTTTGGATTCTTACTACAAATGACGTTCTGTTCACGAATCGCTCAAAATGTATTCTAAATGCAGAATTTTAAATTTCTTCATACAAAATTTTACCGATTTATGCGCACTTCAGCAGAGATGGGTTCGGTCATAACCTTGGCTCTACGGCACCGAACCGACTCAAATTTTGATGCTTACTACAAATGACGTTCTTTACACGAATCGCTCAAAATATATACTAAATGAAGTTTTTTAAATTTCTTCATACTAAATTTTTACCGATTTGTGGGCACTTCGTCAAGGTTGGGCTAGGTCATAACTTTAGCTCTACGGCACGGAACCGACTCAAATTTTGGATTCTTACTACAAATGACGTTCTGTACAAGAATCGCTCAAAATTTCTTCTAAATGCAGAATTTTTAATTTCTTCATACTAAATTTTTACCGATTTATGGGCACTTCGTGAGAGTTGGGCTAGGTCATAACTTTAGCTCTACGGGACCGAACCGATTCAAATTTTGGATTCTTAATACAAATGACGTTCTGTACATGAAACGCTCAAAATATATTCTAAATAAAGAATTTTAAATTTCTTCATACTAAATTTTTACCGATTTATGGGCACTTCATCAGAGTTGGGTTCGGTCATAAGTTTAGCTCTACGGCACCGAACCGACTCAAATTTTGGATTCTTACTACAAATGACGTTCTGTACACGAATCGCTCAAAATATTTTCAAATAAAAGAATTTTAAATTTCTTCATACAAATTTTTTTCCCGTTTTACAGGCACTTCGTCAGAGTTGGGTTCGGTCATAACTTTGGCTCTACGGCACCGAACCGACATAAATTTCGGATTCTTACTTAAACTGACGTTCTGTACACGAATCGCTCAAAATGTCTTCTACAAACAGAATTTTTAATTTCTTCATACTAAATTTTTCCCGATTTATGGGCACTTTATCAGAGTTGGATTCGGTCATAACTTTGGCTCTACGGCACCTAAGTGACTCAAATTTTGGATTCTTACTACAATTGACGTTCTGTACACGAATCGCTCAAAATGTATTCTAAATGCAGAATTTTAAATTTCTTCATACAAAATTTTACCGATTTATGCGCACTTCAGCAGAGATGGGTTCGGTCATAACCTTGGCTCTACGGCACCGAACCGACTCAAATTTTGGATGCTTACTACAAATGACGTTCTTTACACGAATCGCTCAAAATATATACTAAATGAAGTTTTTTCAATTTTTTCATACTAAATTTTTACCGATTTGTGGGCACTTCGTCAAGGTTGGGCTAGGTCATAACTTTAGCTCCACGGCACGGAACCGACTCAAATTTTGGATTCTTACTACAAATGACGTTCTGTACAAGAATCGCTCAAAATATTTTCAAATAAAAGAATTTTAAATTTCTTCATACTAAATTTTTACCGATTTATGGGCACTTCATCAGAGTTGGGTTCGGTCATAACTTTTGCTCTACGGCACTGAACCGACTTAAATTTCGGATTCTTACTACAAATGACGTTTTGTACACGAATCGACCAAAATTTCTTCTAAACGCAGAATTTTTCATTTCTTCATACTCAATTTTTACCGATTTATGGGCACTTCGTGAGAGTTGGGCTAGGTCATAACTTTAGCTCTACGGCACCGAACCGATTCAAATTTTGGATTCTTAATACAAATGACGTTCTGTACATGAAACGCTCAAAATATATTCTAAATAAAGAATTTTTAATTTCTTCATACTAAATTTTTACCGATTTATGCCCACTTCATCAGAGTTGGGTTCGGTCATAACTTTGGCTCTACGGCACCGAACCGACTTAAATTTTGGATTCTTACTACAAATGACGTTCTGTACATGAATCGACCAAAATTTCATCTAAACGCAGAATTTTTTATTTCTTCATACTAAATTTTTACCGATTTATGGGCACTTCGTGAGAGTTGGACTAGGTCATAACTTTAGCTCTACGGCACCGAACCGACAAAAATTTTGGATTCTTCCTACAAATGACGTTCTGTACACGAATCGCTCAAAATATTTTCAAATAAAAGAATTTCAAACTTCTTCATACTAAATTTTTACCGATTTATGGGCACTTCGTCAGAGTCATAACTTTAGCTCTACGGCACCGAACCGACTCATTCTTCTTACTACAAATGACGTTTTGTACATAAATCTCTCAAAATATTTTCAAATAAAAGAATTTTAAATTTCTTCATACGATATTTTTTTCCGTTTTACAGGCACTTCGTCAGAGTTGGGTTCGGTCATAACTTTGGCTCTACGCACCGAACCGACATAAATTTCGGATTCTTACTAAAACTGACGTTTTGTACACGAATCGCTGAAAATGTCTTCAAAAAACAGAATTTTTAATTTCTTCATACTAAATTTTTACCGATTTATGGGCACTTCATCAGAGTTGGGTTCGGTCATAACTTTTGCTCTACGGCACTGAACCGACTTAAATTTCGGATTCTTACTACAAATGACGTTTTGTACCCGAATCGACCAAAATTTCTTCTAAATGCAGAATTTTTCATTTCTTCATACTAAATTTTTACCGATTTATGGGCACTTTGTGAGAGTTGGGCTAGGTCATAACTTTAGCTCTACGGCACCGAACCGATTCAAATTTTGGATTCTTAATACAAATGACGTTCTGTATATGAAACGCTCAAAATATATTCTAAATAAAGAATTTTTAATTTCTTCATACTAAATTTTAACCGATTTATGCCCACTTCATCAGAGTTGGGTTCGGTCATAACTTTGGCTCTACGGCACCGAACCGACTTAAATTTTGGATTCTTACTACAAATGACGTTTTGTACATGAATCGACCAAAATTTCATCTAAACGCAGAATTTTTTATTTCTTCATACTAAATTTTTACCGATTTTTGGGCACTTCGTGAGAGTTGGGCTAGGTCATAACTTTAGCTCTACGGCACCGAACCGACAAAAATTTTGGATTCTTCCTACAAATGACGTTCTGTACACGAATCGCTCAAAATATTTTCAAATTAAAGAATTTCAAACTTCTTCATACTAAATTTTTACCGATTTATGGGCACTTCGTCAGAGTCATAACTTTAGCTCTACGGCACCGAACCGACTCATTCTTCTTACTACAAATGACGTTTTGTACATAAATCTCTCAAAATATTTTCAAATAAAAGAATTTTAAATTTCTTCATACGATATTTTTTTCCGTTTTACAGGCACTTCGTCAGAGTTGGGTTCGGTCATAACTTTGGCTCTATGGCACCGAACCGACATTAATTTCGGATTCTTACTAAAACTGACGTTTTGTACACGAATCGCTGAAAATGTCTTCAAAAAACAGAATTTTTAATTTCTTCATACTAAATTTTTACCGATTTATGGGCACTTCATCAGAGTTGGGTTCGGTCATAACTTTGGCTCTACGGCACCTAACCGACTCAAATATCGTATTCTTACTAAAACTGACGTTCTGTTCACGAATCGCTCAAAATGTCTTATAAAAACAGAATTTTTAATTTCTTCATACTAATTTTTTACCGATTTATGGGCACTTCATGAGAGTTGGATTCGGTCATAACTTTGGCTCTACAGCACCTAACCGACTCAAGTTTTGGATTCTTACTACAAATGACGTTCTCTATACAAAACGCTGAAAATATCTTCTCAATGAAGAATTTCAAATTTCTTCATACTAAATTTTTACTGATTTATGGGCACTTCATCAGAGTTGGGTTCGGTCATAACTTTTGCTCTACTGCACTGAACCGACTTAAATTTCTGATTCTTACTACAAATGACGTTCTGTACACGAATCGCTCAAAATGTATTCTAAATGCAGAATTTTAAATTTGTTTATACTAAATTTTTACCTATTTATGCGCACTTCAGCAGAGATGGGTTCGGTCATAACTTTGGCTCTACGGCACCGAACCGATTCAAATTTTGAATGCTTACTACAAATGACGTTCTTTACACGAATCGTTCAAAATATTTTCAAATAAAAGAATTTTAAATTTCTTCATACGAATTTTTTTCCCGTTTTACAGGCACTTCGTCAGAGTTGGGTTCGGTCATAACTTTGGCTCTACGGCACCGAACCGACATAAATTTCGGATTCTTACTTAAACTGACGTTCTGTACACGAATCGCTCAAAATGTCTTCTACAAACAGAATTTTTAATTTCTTCATACTAAATTTTTCCCGATTTATGGGCACTTTATCAGAGTTGGATTCGGTCATAACTTTGGCTCTACGGCACCTAAGCGACTCAAATTTTGGATTACTACAAATGACGTTTTGTACATAAATCTCTCAAAATATTTTCAAATAAAAGAATTTTAAATTTCTTCATACGATATTTTTTTCCGTTTTACAGGCACTTCGTCAGAGTTGGGTTCGGTCATATCTTTGGCTCTACGCACCGAACCGACATAAATTTCGGATTCTTACTAAAACTGACGTTTTGTACACGAATCGCTGAAAATGTCTTCAAAAAACAGAATTTTTAATTTCTTCATACTAAATTTTTACCGATTTATGGGCACTTCATCGAGTTGGGTTCGGTCATAACTTTTGCTCTACGGCACTGAACCGACTTAAATTTCGGATTCTTACTACAAATGACGTTTTGTACCCGAATCGACCAAAATTTCTTCTGAATGCAGAATTTTTCATTTCTTCATACTAAATTTTTACCGATTTATGGGCACTTCGTGAGAGTTGGGCTAGGTCATAACTTTAGCTCTACGTCACCGAACCGATTCAAATTTTGGATTCTTAATACAAATGACGTTCTGTACATGAAACGCTCAAAATATATTCTAAATAAAGAATTTTTAATTTCTTCATACTAAATTTTTACCGATTTATGCCCACTTCATCAGAGTTGGGTTCGGTCATAACTTTGGCTCTACGGCACCGAACCGACTTAAATTTTGGTTTCTTACTACAAATGACGTTCTGTACATGAATCGACCAAAATTTCATCTAAACGCAGAATTTTTTATTTCTTCATACTAAATTTTTACCGATTTATGGGCACTTCGTGAGAGTTGGGCTAGGTCATAACTTTAGCTCTACGGCACCGAACCGACAAAAATTTTGGATTCTTCCTACATATGACGTTCTGTACACGAATCGCTCAAAATATTTTCAAATTAAAGAATTTCAAACTTCTTCATACTAAATTTTTACCGATTTATGGGCACTTCGTCAGAGTCATAACTTTAGCTCTACGGCACCGAACCGACTCATTCTTCTTACTACAAATGACGTTTTGTACATAAATCTCTCAAAATATTTTCAAATAAAAGAATTTTAAATTTCTTCATACGATATTTTTTTCCGTTTTACAGGCACTTCGTCAGAGTTGGGTTCGGTCTTAACTTTGGCTCTACGGCACCGAACCGACATAAATTTCGGATTCTTACTAAAACTGACGTTTTGTACACGAATCGCTGAAAATGTCTTCAAAAAACAGAATTTTTAATTTCTTCATACTAAATTTTTACCGATTTATGGGCACTTCATCAGAGTTGGGTTCGGTCATAACTTTGGCTCTACGGCACCTAACCGACTCAAATATCGGATTCTTACTAAAACTGACGTTCTGTTCACGAATCGCTCAAAATGTCTTATAAAAACAGAATTTTTAATTTCTTCATACTAATTTTTTACCGATTTATGGGCACTTCATGAGAGTTGGATTCGGTCATAACTTTGGCTCTACAGCACCTAACCGACTCAAATTTTGGATTCTTACTACAAATGACGTTCTCTACACAAAACGCTGAAAATATCTTCTCAATGAAGAATTTCAAATTTCTTCATACTAAATTTTTACTGATTTATGGGCACTTCATCAGAGTTGGGTTCGGTCATAACTTTTGCTCTACTGCACTGAACCGACTTAAATTTCTGATTCTTACTACAAATGACGTTCTGTACACGAATCGCTCAAAATGTATTCTAAATGCAGAATTTTAAATTTGTTTATACTAAATTTTTACCTATTTATGCGCACTTCCGCAGAGATGGGTTCGGTCATAACTTTGGCTCTACGGCACCGAACCGATTCAAATTTTGAATGCTTACTACAAATGACGTTCTTTACACGAATCGCTCAAAATATTTTCAAATAAAAGAATTTTAAATTTCTTCATACGAATTTTTTTCCCGTTTTACAGGCACTTCGTCAGAGTTGGGTTCGGTCATAACTTTGGCTCTACGGCACCGAACCGACATAAATTTCGGATTCTTACTTAAACTGACGTTCTGTACACGAATCGCTCAAAATGTCTTCTACAAACAGAATTTTTAATTTCTTCATACTAAATTTTTCCCGATTTATGGGCACTTTATCAGAGTTGGATTCGGTCATAACTTTGGCTCTACGGCACCTAAGCGACTCAAATTTTGGATTCTTACTTCAAATGACGTTATGTACACGAAACGCTGAAAATATCTTCTTAATGAAGAATTTTAAATTTCTTAATACTAATCTTTTACCGATTTATGGGCACTTCATCATAGTTGGGTTCGGTCATAACTTTGGCTCTACGGCACCGAACCGACTAAAATTTCGGATTCTTACAAAAACTGACGTTTTGTACACGAATCGCTCAAAATGTCTTCTACAAACAGAATTTTTAATTTCTTCATACTAAATTTTTACCGATTTATGGGCACTTCGTCAAGAGTTGAGCTAGGTCATAACTTTAGCTCTTCGGCACCGAACCGACTCAAATTTTGGATTCTTACTACAAATGACGATCTTTACACGAATCGCTCAAAATATATTCTAAATAAAGAATTTTAAATTTCTTCATACTAAATTTTTACCGATTTATGGGCACTTCATCAGAGTTGGGTTCGGTCATAACTTTGGCTCTACGGCACTTAACCGACCTAAATTTCGGATTCTTACTAAAAATGACGTTCTGTACACGAATCGCTCAAAATATTTTCAAATAAAAGAATTTTAAATTTCTTCATACTAAATTTTTACCGATTTATGGGCACTTCATCAGAGTTGGGTTCGGTCATAACTTTTGCTCTACGGTACTGAACCGACTTAAATTTCGGTTTCTTACTACAAATGACGTTCTGTACATGAATCGACCAAAATTTCATCTAAACGCAGAATTTTTTATTTCTTCATACTAAATTTTTACCGATTTATGGGCACTTCGTCAGAGTTGGGCTAGGTCATAACTTTAGCTCTACGGCACCGAACCGACTAAAATTTTGGATTCTTCCTACAAATGACTTTCTGTACACGAATCGCTCAAAATATTTTCAAATAAAAGAATTTTAAACTTCTTCATACAAAATTTTTACCGATTTATGGGCACTTCGTCAGAGTCATAACTTTAGCTCTACGGCACCGAACCGACTCATTCTTCTTACTACAAATGACGTTCTGTACATAAATCGCTCAAAATATTTTCAAATAAAAGAATTTTAAATTTCTTCATCAATTCGGCCAATTCTTTGCTTTTTGCTGTGAGCGTTCTCAGATTCCAAGTGATAGCTCTTATCTTTTCAAACCCAGAACGACTGTCTTTCCTTCGCTTCATTTTGCTTGCCCCTGGAGTCCTGCAAGCTGGCCCTGACACGATGTCAGTCTCTGGATCACCGAGGAGAAAATCACCGTCGCTGCCAGACAGGGTAGTGCATCTTTGCGTACGTTTTTCCATGAAGCTTTGGTTTATTTGACTATATGGTTGTTTTATCCACCGATGGTCGTCAGACGTGGAACCAGAGTGACCTAACTAACTAGGGCTGCATCCGCTATCATTGCCCATTTATGATCAATTATCGGATTAATCTAATGAGCCTGGATACCCATTAGATATGGTGTGTGCGACTAGTACCCGAATACGTCGAGTTGCCACACCCACCATTTGTGAGCCGCCACTAGCATGTGGGACAGACGCTCACTGCTTCTCACTTTAGCCGTACTTTTAGGATCCCCCGACGGATTGGTTACCATCAACTTCACCCTCTAGTCCGTTGCCCGTTGGTCACCGCGTGGAGGTATGAGAAACTTGGGTGGGAGAAGCTATGTCGGTCCAGGCCCTAGGACCAATGTATTACGCTATAACCACCTTAATTTTTGGATTCTTACTACAAAAGAGGTTCTGTACACGAATCAGACAAATTTCTTTTCCGTTTTACAGGCACTCCGACAGAGTGGGGTTCGGTCATAACTTTGGCCCTATGGCATCGAACCGAATGAAATTTTGAATTCTTACTACAAATGACTTTCTGTACACGAATCGCTCAAAATATTTTCGCATTGAAGAATTTTAAATTTCTTCAGACAATTTTTTTTCCGTTTTACAGGCAATCCGACAGAGTTGGGTGCGGTCATAACTTTGGCCCTATGGCATCGAACCGAATGAAATTTTGAATTCTTACTAAATGCAGAATTTTAAATTTCTTCATACTAAATTTTTCCGATTTATGGGCACTTCGTCAGAGTTGGGCTAGGTCATAACTTTGTCTCTACGGCACCTAACCTACTCAAATTTTGGATTCTTACTACAAATGTCGTTCTGTACACGTAAAGCTCAAAATATATTCTCAATGAAGAATTTTAAATTTCTTCATACTAAATTTTTACCGATTTATAGGCACTTCGTCAGAGTTGGGTTTGGTCATAACTTTGGCTCTACGTCACCGAACAGACTTAAATATCGGATTCTTACTAAAACTCATGTTCTGTACACGAATCGTTCAAAATGTCTTCTAAAAACCGAATTTTTAATTTCTTCATACTAAATTTTTACCGATTTATGGGCACTTCATCAGAGTTGGACCAGGTCATAACTTAGGCTCTACGACACCGCACCGACTCAAATTTTGGATTCTTACTACAAAAGAGGTTCTGTACACAAATTGCTCAAAATATTTTCAAATAAAAGAATTTTAAATTTCTTCATGCGAAATTTTTCTCCGTTTTACAGGCACTTCGTCAGAGCTGGGTTCGGTCATAAATTTGGCTCTAAGGCAACGAACCGACTCAAATTTTGGATTCTTACTACAAATGACGTTCTGTACACGAATCGCACAAAATATCTTCTAATAGAAGAATTTTCAATTTCGTCATACAAAATTTTTACCGATTTATGGGCACTTCGTCAGAGTTGGGTTCGGTCATAAATTTGGCTCTACGGCATCGAACCGACTAAAATTTTGGATTCTTACTTCAAATGACTTTCTGTACAAGAACCTCTCAAAATATCTTCTAAATAAAGAATTTTAAAATTCTTCATACTAAATTTTTATCGATTAAGGGCATTTCGTCAGAGTTGGGTACGGTCATAACTTTGGCTCTACGGCACCGATCCGACTCAAATTTCGGATTCTTACTATAAATGACGTTCTGTACACGAATCGCTCAAAATATTTTCGAATAGAAGAATTTTAAATTTCTTCATACTAAATTTTTACCGATTTATGGGCACTTCATCAGAGTTGGGTTCCGTCATAACTTAAGCTCTACGGCACCGAACCGACTCAAATTTTGGATGCTTACTACAAATTACGTTCTTTACACGAATCGCTTTAAATATATTCTAATTGAGGAATTTTAAATTTCTTCATACAAAATTTTTATCCATTTAAGGGCACTTCGTCAGAGTTGGGTTCGGTCATAACTTTGGCCATATGGCATCGACCCTACAGAAATTTTGGATTCTAACTTAAAATGAAGTTCTGGCCACAAATCGCTGAAAATATCTTCTAATAGAAGAATTTAAAATTTCTTCGTACAAAATTTTTACCGAATTTTGGGCCCTTTGTCAGAGTTGGGTTAGGTCATAACTTTGGCTCTACGGAACCGAACCGACTCAAATTTTGGATTCTTACTACAAATGACGTTCTGGAGACGAATCGCTCAAAATATTTTCAAATAAAAGAATTTTAAATTTCTTTATACAAATTTTTTTTCCGTTTTACAGGCACTTCGCCAGAGTTGAGTTCGGTTATAACTTTGGCTTTATTCCATCGAACCAAATGAAAATTTGGATGCTTACTACAAATGACGTTCTTTACACGAATCGCTCAAAATATATTCTAAATGAAGAATTTTAAATTTCTTCACCCTAAATTTTTACCGATTTATGGGCACTTCGTCAGAGTTGGGCTAGGTCATAACTTTAGCTCTACGCCACCGAATCGACTTCAATGTTGGATTCTTACTACAAATGACGTTCTGTACACGAATCGCTCAAAATATTTTCAAATAAAAGAATTTAAAATTTCTTATTGCGTTATTTTTTTCCGTTTTACAGACACTTCGTCAGAGTTGGGTTAGGTCATAACTTTGGCCCTATGGCATCGCACCAAATGTAATTTTGAATTCTTACTAAAAATGACGTTCTGTACACGAATCGCTCAAAATTTCTTCTAAATGCAGAATTTAAAATTTCTTCATACTAAATTTTTACCGATTTATGGGCACTTCATCAGAGTTGGGTTCGGTCATAACTTTAGCTCTACGGCACCGAATCGACTTCAATGTCGGATTCTTAATACAAATGACGTTCTGTACACGAATCGCTCAAAATATATTCTAATTGAAGAATTTTAAATTTCTTCATACAGAATTTTTATCGATTTATGGCCACTTCGTCAGAGTTGGGCTAGGTCATAACTTTAGCTCTGCGGCACCGAACAGACTCAAATTTTGGATTCTTACTACAAATGACGTTCTGGAGACGAATTGCTCAAAATATTTTCAAATTAAAGAATTTTAAAATTCTTCATACAATTTTTTTTCCGCTTTACAGGCACTTCGCCTGAGTTGGTTTCGGTTATAACTTTGGCCATATGGCATCGACCCGACTGAAATTTTGGATTCTTACTAAAAATGACGTTTTGGACACGAATCGCTCAAAATATCTTCTAATCGAAGAATTTTAAATTTCTTCATACAAAATTTTTACCGATTTATGGGCACTTCGTCAGAGTTGGGTTTGGTCATAAATTTGGTTCTACAGCACCGAACCGACTCAAATTTTGGATTCTTACTTCAAATGACTTTCTGTACAAGAACATCTCAAAATATCTTCTAAATAAAGAATTTTAAAATTCTTCATACTAAATTTTTACCGATTTATGGGCACTTCATCAGAGTTTTGTTCGGTCATAACTTTGGCTCTACGGCACCGATCCGACTCAAATTTTGGATGCTTCTACAAATGACGTTCTTTACACGAATCGCTCAAAATATATTCTAAATGAAGAATTTTAAATTTCTTCACCCTAAATTTTTACCGATTTATGGGCACTTCGTCAGAGTTGGGCTAGGTCATAACTTTAGCTCTACGGCACCGAATCGACTTCAATGTTGGATTCTTACTTCAAATGACTTTCTGTACAAGAACATCTCAAAATATCTTCTAAATAAAGAATTTTAAAATTCTTCATACTAAATTTTTATCCATTTAAGGGCATTTCGTCAGAGTTGAGTTCGGTCATTACTTTGGCTCTACGTCACCGATCCGACTCAAATTTCGCAATCTTACTATAAATGACTTTCTGTACCCGAATCGCTCAAAATATTGTCGAATAGAAGAATTTTTAATTTCTTCATACAAATTTTTTTCCGGTTTACAGACACTTCGACAGAGTTGGGTTCGGTCTTAAATTTGGCTTAACTGCACCGAACCGACTCAAATTTCGGATTCTTACTAAAAATGACGTTCTGTACACGAATCGCTCAAAATTTCTTCTAAATGCACAATTTTAAATTACTTCCTACTAAATTTTTACCGATTTATGGTCCCTTTATCAGAGTTGGGTTCGGTCATAACTTTGGCTCTACGGCACCGAACCGACTCAAATTTTGGATGCTTACTACAAATGACGTTCTTTACACGAATCGCTAAAAAATTTATTCTAATTGAAGAATTTTAAATTTCTTCATCCAAAATTTTTACCGATTTATGGGCACTTCGTCCGAGTTGGGCTAGGTCATAACTTTAGCTCTACGGCACCGAACCGAATTAAATTTTGGATTCTTACTACAAATGACGTTCTGGAGACGAATCGCTCAAAATATTTTCAAATAAAAGAATTTTAAAATTCTTTATACGAATTTTTTTTCCGTTTTACAGGCACTTCGTCAGAGTTGGGCTAGGTCATAACTTAAGCTCTACGGCACCGAACCGACTCAAATTTTGTATTCTTACCATAGTCTCACTGGCTGCCATAGTCTCACTGGCTCTAGACGGGAGCAATTGGGACTCTTGTGCCGTATTCATGTAAAAAATAATAAATACGCAATGCAACATTATGAAATGGCGTCATAATGCTTTCAGTACTTTAAAATGCCGCATTTTATATCACCCTTTTGACTAAAAGCAACCGCTTTTTTTGATTGATTTGTTTTTAATTTTAAAGGCGCCGGCAGACGAGAGACTTTATTTGCGGAGAAAGTTCGAAAATTATTCCAAAATTCACACAAATTCAAAAAAGTCTGATGCTATTTCTATGATTTTTCTTTTATGCCCGCATCGGACTGCAATGTTTAGAGCACGGGCATCGGGTCCTACCAGTATTTCAATGTAACTGTTCTACCAGTATTTCAATGGAACTCAAGAAGGAGTCGTGTAAACGTATTCTCATTGTTTTACCGGTATTTCAATGGAAGATTCGCCTAGGAACTAACTTCTAGATTCCTTCGGCACCGGTGCACAGTCGGGAAATACACCAAAACGCTTGCCTCACATTTGTACATACTTGACCAAATGTCAAACAGTGCCAATGACGCTAGTTTCACGGAAATACCCGTAAAACAAGTGTAAAGTGTCATTTGTACGAATCGTCCTTGAGTTCAACAGTTCGGCTGCGGAACGATTTGCCTCTGTGTATCCTCCCCTCTACAATATTAGTCTCATCAAGATCCAGGTGCACTCCTTCCTTTACGCAAAAAGACCCTTCACATAACATTTCCAAAGGTGATACAGGACTTAAAGAAAATAACTTCCTCGTGTGGAGTTAGCATAAAATAAGTAAAATATTCAAAATTTTAAGCAACCCCTCACTCGAAAAAGAGCTGATAACCTTGAAACGCCTAAACAGATTTTCATGAATTGTAGTCAAGAACCATTTCAATAACGTCAGCTTTCAAATAAAAAAAACCCCATCACAATCGGTCTATTCGTTTAGGAGCTACGATGCCACAGACAGACCCACACACAGACAGAAAGACACACAGAAAGTAAAACTTATAACACCGATCTTTGGGGGTTAAAAAAACTTGCAACACAACTGTCCCCGCAACTAAAGTCTCCCGTCTGCGGCGCCCCAAGAACGCTTTCGTAGAAAACTGTTTTGATTTATTAAATATTTTCAAAATAGATTAAGTTTTTCAACAAATTATGACTGTCAGTAATGATGAATTGTTTTCAATTTTCAGGCGTAAAATTCAACTCCACGCCACTCTGGGAATACAAACATACCAACTAAAGAAAGGCATTATCATAAAATTTCACCATTTTTTTTAAATTCCTTCTCGATTCTTTAATAATAGAAAGTATGACTAAGTCACCACCACCTCAACTCTTTGCTCTTTGACTGGGTGAAAAAAGAATCACATATTACATGTTTTAAAACAGTATATTATAATATAAGGTCCTTTTACAATAATATTAGGTCCTTACAAGTAGATACAAGGGCGTAGCTAGGTTTTTTTTAAGGGGGGGACAGATGTAGACAAACCAAGAATATATCTAAAGTAAATGCTGCCATACTGGGGGGGGGGGGGGGTGGCTAGGGAATTTCAGAAATAAGCTATTTTCGTACTAGGTTGTGCCAAGGAAATAAGTATTGCTTAGTTTTTCGAGATCTTTTCTGGTCATACCCTTGTTCTGCCATTTTTTATACCATAGTTTGGCTTCTTGATTAAAATTAAGTAAATCGTAGTATAGGCAAAAACTTCGTGCTTTTTCTTTAAAACCAATTAACGACATATTCAACATTGTACAGGGATGTAGCGACATTAATTCGAAAGCAGACAAATTTTGGTCACCAAAACGCTGCTCCAATGCAGATATTAGGGAATCTAAATAAGGAATGATAATAATTGATCGCTTCCAAAAATTGGCAAAAGGTTCCAATATGCCTGAGTACTTGGCTATCAGTTGAACACATATAATGAAAACTGATTTAATAACAGCGCAATGTAACTGATAGGCATGTTTTCTTGATGTTTCATTAATCATGATCAACTAAAAAGGTAATGATACAAATTAAATTGATTCTCAAACAATATTCTACCGACGTAAACTTTACGGTTTGTGAGCATTCCTTGTCCAAAACGTTGGCTAAAGAAGGAGGTAGCGCAATGCGGCATAATAACCCAAAACTAAATAATGATAATACTTTGGCTGTGACATAGGTCATGAAGAGAATTGTTTTTCTCAGGGCCTCCTGTGAGGAACTGACGTAAAAAAAGATGATGGACATTGCAGTGTTGTCCGAAACGTTGGCTAAAGATGGACGTAGCGCAACACACAATGCACTAAAATAAATTACGATATTGTTTAATCAATCTAAAGAAGTACTAAAAAATGTGTTTATTCTTAACATGTCTTATATCACCACGAATTCACCAGTAAAAGGCATACAAATTGCTTGGCAATCGGGATCTAGTAACGCTCGATTTCAAGTGCAAAAGAAGTTTTTATTTATTTTGTGTATAAATTTTATGAAAAAGAAGTTATTAGAGGGAAACTGTCACAGATAATTTTAGCCATAATACGGTATTTTTTAAAATTAGTTTTTTAATATGTGTCCATTCATTTCTAATGAAAAAATAATTATAATAAACACAATTATAATAAACACACTGCCTTGCACCGCAGTGGGTGGGTTGGATACATACGTCCGTCACTCCTGGAAACTCTGAATCCCAGCATCCTACCCACCCCTTTACCTTTTCCCTCCCTGACCTTCCTTCCCCTCATATCACACTTAAATAACCCTACAAATAAAATCATGAATATACAACCATCAACAAATAACGTCATTACAGCGGTGAGGAGTAGGCGTCCCCGGTGCGGGCCAAAACTGTTGGTGAATTACACCAACATTCGCGGCCTGCACACCAATTTAAATTCTGTCCACCACCACCTTTTTTCCCAACGCCCAAACCTACTTTTCCTGTCTGAAACCCAGATAGCTGAGCCTGTAGACACCTCCTATCTGAACTGCCCGGGCTTCACCCTCGCAGGCAAGTTCAGACCTAAAGGAGGTGTCTGTCTCTATAGTCAAGCTGACGTCAACTGTGTGCGACTGTTGAATCTGGAAAACTCCAGATTCGACGTAATGTGGGTACGCGTCAATCTTGCCAGTACGGTAAGATTCTACGCGTGTTTATACCGCTCACCGAACCTTAGCGAATCAGACACGTCCGAGCTCTTCAAACATTTAAGCGATACTATTGATGACCTCTTGCCCCGCTACCCTACGGCAGAGTTTGTGGTCCTGGGGGACTTCAATGTTCATAACGAACCTTGGTTGAAGTTCTCAGGATCAACAGACTCGGCTGGACGCCAAGCGGAATCCTTTGCCCTTTGCTACGGATTGGAACAAATGGTTCAGGAGCCTACAAGGGTTCCTGATGTCCAGACTCACCGTTCCAATCTGTTAGATCTATTTTTAACTACTGTGCCACACGGTTACAGGATTGAAGTCACAGCGTCTTTAGGATCGTCCGACCACTGCCTGGTGACGACATCAATCCCTGTAAACTTCAGACCACCAAACGAGAGGCTGAAGAGAAAAGTGTGGCACTATAGGTCAGCAGATTGGTTCGGTCTGCGGGCACATTTTAATGCTTTTCCGTGGTCAGCTGTCTGTTTTCGGACTTCGGATCCCTCAAGATGTGCCCAGGAAATTGGTGAAGTCATCACATCCGCGATGGATGGCTTCATCCATTCTACTGTTAAGGAAACTGGTGTGGGCTCAAAGCCGTGGTTCAGTCGACAATGCGCTGAAGCAGTGCGACGAAAAAACGCGGCTTACCGAGCCTACAACACATCTAGAACATCCGAAGACAGAACAGCTTACAACAAAATGGCAAAGGAAACCAAGAGAATCATAAATAGGTCGAAATTGGAGCACGACCTGCAGATCAGCAGAAAGCTGGCTGCATGCCCGCATGGCAGCAGGCAATTCTGGTCGCTTGCGAGCTCAATAGGTCGCAATTTCTGCAAATCCAGTTTGCCACCTCTCACCAGACCTGACGGCTCACTAGCAAACACCGCCACCGAAAAGGCAAACTTATTAGGTAAAATGTTTGCGGATAACTCAACCCTCGATGACCAAGGTGCTGTCCCGACGTCGGTTCCTCACTGCGGTTTTCGTATGAAAAAGCTGAGGATTCGGCATCGGGAAGTACTCCATGTTTTACGAGGGCTTGATGTTAATAAAGCTAGTGGGCCTGACGGAATACCTGCCCTGGTACTGCAGAGGTGCGCTGCAGAAATAGCTCCAATTTTGACGAAGCTTTTTAAATTGTCCCTGAAGACTGGCTCTGTGCCCTCTGGTTGGAAAAAAGCGGTTATCCATCCTATTCCAAAGAAGGGTGACCGCTCCAACCCGGCCAACTACCGCCCCATAGCGATCACATCAGTTCTGTCTAAGGTGATGGAACGTGTGATCAACGACAAACTGCTCACATACCTCGAGAAGAACAAAATTATTAACGACCGTCAATACGGATTCCGGCGAAACCGCTCGTGCGGTGATCTTCTCGCGTATGTGACGCATGTTTGGGGGCGATGCCTGGAACGTTTCGGTGAGACCCAAACGGTTGCACTGGACATCTCCAAGGCCTTTGACCGGGTTTGGCACCGAGGACTTGTCAACAAACTGCATTCTTACGGACTTCCCGCATCCTTGTGTATGTGGATTGCCGACTTCTTGAGGGAGAGGTCGATTCAGACGGTAGTCGATGGTTTCACTTCTTCCTCACACTCGATAAATGCTGGCGTCCCGCAGGGATCGGTTCTGTCTCCGACTTTGTTTTTGTTGCACATCAACGACCTTTTGTCATGTGCACCAATTCACTGTTACGCGGATGACAGTACAGTTCATGATAGCTTTTTGTTTGACAAGCCCCCAAAGGGCTCACAAACTCCAACAGCTCGTAGGGCTTTGAAGCAAAGAATGGACGGTTACCTCGAGAGTGTTTTCTCTTGGGGTAAAAATAATCTCGTTGAATTTAATGTTTCAAAGACCCAATCTTGTCTGATTACGTCTAAAAGGGATCGAAATGAAAATCTAGTCTCTTTCAACGGAAGCAATCTTCCGAACAGGCCCTCCATTGATATGCTTGGTGTAACCCTAAGTGACCAGCTCAGGTATGGGGGCTCCATCGAAGCCAGAGTAAAGTTAGCCTCCCAAAAACTGGGCGTACTGTACAGGGCCCGCAGATACTTTAATAGTACACAACTGCTAACCTTGTACAAATCACAAGTACGCCCCACGGTTGAATTTGGCAGCCATCTCTGGTCTGGAGCTCCAAAATACCTGAAAAATACCCTCGACTCTGTGCAGAAACGGGCGGTCCGTTTGATAGATTCTCCCATCTTAACAGACGGATTGCAATCTTTAGAGCACAGGCGTCGGGTGGGAATGCTATCCTTGTTCTACCGGTATTACAATGGAAGATGCTCTGAAGAACTAGCATCATTGATCCCTTCGGCACCGGTGCATAGTCGGGAAACACGCCAAACCCGTGCCCAACATTTGTACACGGTTGACATTTGTCACATGAGAACGGGTCGTTTCTTCGACTCGTTCTTGTGTTCAACAGCTCGGCTGTGGAATGATTTGCCGGCCTCTGTGTTTCCTCCTTCCTACAACATGGGTCTCTTCAAGACCAATGTTCATTCCTTCCTCTCCCCAAAAAGACTCTCCACACAGCATCCCAGATGACATAGGCCCTGAGGGAAATTATTTTCCTCAGGGCCTCCTGTGTGGAGTTAATGTAAAAAAAAAAAAAAAAAAATTAAATAACTTTGTTTCAATTCCACTTTATTATTTCTTAATCCAACCGGTTTCGGTTGATAAAAAATATACAGTATATCTTTATTCGCCCCTGAGGAAGGTTCAGGACGAACCGAAACCGGTTGGTTTAAGAAATAATAAAGTGGAATAGAAACAAAGTTATTTAATTGTGTTTATTATAATTATGTATTCCCACAAAGTGTTTGCTACATGTGAAGAATAAATAATTTTATTTTTATAGTATTTTTTATAATCTGAAAGTATGTTGCCTGTTGCATGCTGATGATGCGGTGCTGATTTCTAACAGTATGGATGAGCTACAGTGTCTCGTGTCTAGGATGAACGAAGTATGTATGAAGAATGAGTTAATGATGAATGTAAGTAAATCTAAAGTCATGGTATTTGAAATAGAGAGTACGAAAACAGTGTGCAAGATAGTTGTGAATGATGCAGTGGCGGCGTAAGGGGGGGGGGGGCGGAGGGGGCGGTCCGCCCCGGGTGCCAAGCACCAAGGGGGTGATAACGACAACTCACTCGTACACCTAAAGAATGCACACAAAATCTCCCTCTATACACAGGGCCGGATCTATGAAATCTGGCGCCCTGTGCAGTAGGTACCGATGGCGCCCCCCCCTACATTTTTATTTTGATTAAAAATTCGTTCACCCCAATTTTTTTACTATTTAATTTTTTTTTTTTTTACACTAATTTATCAAATAAAATCTAGACATATAAAGGATGTAACTTTTCCAAGTGACCTGGCGGTAGCTCTCACACTCGTTTTTTTTAAAGAGAGAATCACCAGGAGCCCTATACTCTCTGAATCCATTGGGTAAACATAAAATTATGGTGATTCTATTCATTGTAATCCACAGTACTTTTATAACGTCTAACAACCAATAGAAATTTAGTTACAAATTAAAAAATCTATTAAGAATATAACCACAACTTTTTAGCGAACAAACACCATACAAACACTAAACACGGACGTATGATATCAACGGCTTACGAAAGACGCTTACACTGACACCG
This sequence comes from Limnephilus marmoratus, assembly GCA_917880885.1. NCBI lineage: Eukaryota > Metazoa > Arthropoda > Insecta > Trichoptera > Limnephilidae > Limnephilus > Limnephilus marmoratus. Next base: position 41,067,142 of record OU862924.1, on the reverse strand, counting down.
TAAAATAACAAATCTAATATAAATTAATTATACATTTAACGAACTTCAAATAATATGTCAAATCAATGGTGAAACTGTCAACACGTTGCAACCTGCAAATCCTGCAAACCGTGCGATGTTTTCGTTAATGGAATTTACTGAAAATTTCATAAGAAAATGGTCTTTAACTAACTTCTCCTAGAGACTTAAAATTTTGAAATTCGAAAATCGGTTTGTTTGATTCACTAGAACAAAAATACGGCGCTGTGACTGGTTATTGAATTTGGATCGCGCCCATTCGTCGTAAAAGACGGTAAAAGATACATGGAAAAATAGATCTTACGTTTAAAATAAATATATGGAATTTGTAAAAAAATTCTGTAACTGACTATAAATTCGTAAGCCGTCGATACCAACCTGATGCGTGCGCATTCTGTTTCTTTGGAAAGTGTTGCTAGAGCATAATAATTATTTCGTACTATGGGTAATTTTTAAACGATTCAGGGAATATTATAACAAAATTTTAATACAATATTTATTTTCTCACGGCGCACAGTGGTTTTACTAGTATGGGAGCGTCGGAAACAATTCGAAATTTCAAATTGCAAGGATCACTAATTTGGTTTCTATATCTTGACACCACATACCAGCGCATCTTTCCCCATACCACAAAATTCAACAAAACGTTTCGTCACTGCGAAACACGTCAGCAAAGATTGACTTCCCGTGCAGTCAGGACATTTGTGTGTAAATGCAACATTTATTATGTAACATTTAGGGACTGATAACTTTTTACACCGCTTGCTCGCAATTTTTTTTAAACTTGGATTCAATACCTTCAGGTGTTTACTGAAGACGTTAAGTTTATTTTTTTCATTTCCTAATGCGACAAATTTGGGATATTTTTTTTAAAAAACATCTTGTGAATCAAAAAAAAATTACGAAGATTTCTGGAATACTTAAGGTTAAAATTAGATATTCAGTAATATTCAGTAAATGTGCTGATGTACTTTTGTAGCTAAACTATTTACGTATCATATTTTTAAAAAAAATCTTGCGCATTTTTGCGGTTCGACGGCCTAGGAATTTTTACGTAATTTACTTACTGTAAAATTTGAGTGCTTCATAAACATTATTTTGGTCACAGGTTCGGTTTCAAAGGATTTGTTCTTAAGACAAAAGGAGTTATTTGGCATAATGATGTAGTCGAAGTATCAAAAGATGGAAAAAGATTTTAATATTTAAAAAAAAAAAATTAAAAACCTCACCAATTGTCTTAAAGAGAGGTTGGATAAATTCAGTAAAATAATCACTGGTTTCAAATTTCGCATTAATACAAGATGGACTATTGCTCGTCGAGATGATGCTAGATTTGTGAAGAAAAATTTAAAAAAAATGACTTGAGACTCCGATTGATTTTATATTGTATGCGATTTATCCTGAAAACGGCACTTGATGATCGTAAACACAATTTGAATGTAGTTCAGACCAATCCAAACGCTTGAAAACCAAAGATCTCCGGTAAAGTGCACCTCTTTCTCATTTGGTGTTTGAGAAAGAGGTATATTTTTCGGTCAATCGGTAACATCAAAATTATTAGAAGACATTATTCAAGGCGCTCATCTATCAACAGACAAGTGTACAAGATATTTGACGATAATCGCTCTTCTTAATAACAGGTGTTCATTGGAACGCGAGAGGTGCGGATTATTCTAGTATTTTTAAATCTTAAATTGTACCTACCTTTGCGATTAGTTCACGGGAAGTCTGACAATATAAACGTAGTTTGGCAGAATCCTTGCCCATCGTCCATCAGATATTGCCACCCGATTAAGATTATCAGAAGAGGCTCAGGAAGCTCGGAACAAAGATTTTTTTAAAATATCTAGAAAATGTTCTCGTGAGAAATTTTATGAAAGTATTTTTAATTTAATGTTAGTTACATCTGATCCTATCATAACTAGTTACAGGCAACCCCCAAAGAAACCATTAAATCGTTTTCCTAAGGAAGTTTTCGATAATTCCTCCGGATATTCATTCCTCAAATATCTTTAGCACCGACGATGATGATGATTGTTCATCGTCTGCCTCAGAATGTTAAAATGCAAAATTAAACATTACTCGGCCTTTATTTTCACAGGATACGGACATAAATAATATCAATTTTAGGAAAAAAAAAATAATTTTATTTTTTCGTTGATAAAAATATAATAAAATCTAGAAATCGTTAATAAAATCCAGAAAAACTTACTAAAACAGAATATAATTTTTTTTAACCATACCGAAAAATAATATCACTTTTTTGCCCCCGTTAATCCTCCTTGTGAATTGTTTCCAACTTTTGGGGTATTTGGAACCACTGTGCGGCGTCCCTTCGGAGTTGGCGCCAGGTTTTTGCACGTTTTTGAACGTATGGCAGATCCGGCGCTGTCTATACAGACATATCAATCAATAACTACCCACTCTTGTGCCTAGCAGCTTACACACTAATATCATATTTTGAAACGCATCGCGACTATACTTTCATTATTTTTCGAATATATTTTCTAATTACCTAAAAGAAAGAATTCATGTTGCTTTTGGTCTGATCTTATACCGCGCGTAACATCGAGCGCAAAATGTCCATCGTAGCACTCGAATGAATAATAATAAATCATACCTACTGTGAACAGCGCCGCTCATTGTGCGGGCGGAACGGGTAGAGGCGTAATGGGATAGGATGGGGCGGGTTGGGATAGTGACAATATTCTTCGAAATTTTTTTGGGGTGTGTCTTGCCTTCCACCGAACACCTGAGACTGGCTCACCGAACCCAGGTTAAGAACCACTGAACTAGACCATCGTTACAGGGCAATGGATTTTATTCTGGTTACATATAGTGTTATTCAGTTTAAAACGTTGGTAAGATCACCAGGAGAAGCTCTTTGTGGAATGGTTCCAAATCTGTTAAAAATTTACGATGAATTTTCATCAGAGGACGTCGTGTTGGAGATTTTACGATTGTCTCGCCATTTGGAAGTCGCCAACATTTCTGCCCAAAAAGCGATTCAATGGACCATAAAGAGCTTCTCAGATTCCTTCTAAAATGCGGCTATTTCGTGTCTGTTCCAAGTTTAGCGCTGTCTTAAATTTTTTTTAACAATTTGTGTTTCGGTGGCTTCATATGAAAGAAGTTTTTCAAAGTTAAAATTAATACAATCTTACGTAAGGTCCACAATGAGCCAAGCGCAACTAACCAATTTTTCGATTTTATTAATTGAAAGAGACAGGGATATACCAATTTTGATAATGTGATGGAATATTTTAGTAAAATAAAGTCTCGTAAGCGTGCTTAGTATTTGGTGTTTATTTTAAGTAGGGGTGCTCCATGCAAAACCGCCCCGGGTGCCAAACTACCCTAAGCCACCACTGGAATGATGAAGACGTGGAGCAGGTGGATGAGTTTGTGTATCTGGGTAGTATGTTTACGAGAGTTGGGAAGGCTGATAGAGATATTGAAAGAAGGGTAAATGCAGGTAACTCCATTAATGAAGGACTGAATGCCGTTGGCGCTAATAAAAAAACTGTCAAAAGAAGAGGAAGCTAGCAGTCCACAATGGAGTGCTGCTACCTACCCTGATGTATGGCAGTGAGGCATGGAACTGACAGAGGAAGGATGAATGTAGACTGAATGCTGTTGAAATGCGATCCCTTAGGCGTATGTGTGGTAAAACCTTGTATGATCGTGTATAAAATGTGGAGATCCGCAAAAAATTCAAGGCAGATGTAAGCGTAATGAGTAAGATTAAGAAAGGAACCCTCAGATGGTTTGGGCATGTATAGCGAATAAACAATATAAAGTAGTGTAAGAAAAATATATATGACGCAAATGTGAATGGTCGAAGAAGTCGAGGACGCCCGAGGAAGACACGCACGATCAAGTGAATCAGATACTCGAGTCGGGCCATGTCAAGAGTCAGAATAATAGAAGAGTGTGTATGAGACGATGTATGAATGTGAATGAGGCAAAGAATGTGTGCCAAGATCGAGTTATTTGGCGGTCCGTCCTCTCTGCCTACCCCTGCGGGGAAACGGTGTGATGGTTAGTTAGTAGAATATTTTTGATATTCATAATTTAAACCAATTCGATTAATCCAAAATATCGATCCGAGGTTAAGGCGATCCACTAGTTCACTACTGTGCCGTGGGCAGTAGTTCTTCGGTGGACGCCATAGGGGTCACTTTGAATAACCGAATTCGTCGACTAGCGGCCGTATTGTAAAATATCAACGCGAAAATGCATATTTTATTTTATTTTGGGAAGATTGGGTGTAAATATCAACTTTTTTTGCGATTATTATAAAATAGACTGAATTTGCCACATTACACAATAAAACCATATCCGAAAAGGGGTTTATAAATAGGAGAGTTTGGACTTGAAAGTGTGTTTTTTAGACCTCATACTTTATTTTTTTATAGGCTTATTAAAAAACTTATAAAAAAAAATACCGATATTTTTAAGGGCCAAGGTATGTTTTACACGCAGTATTTAATTGAAGCATCTACAATACTTCTAAGCGATCAAATTTTCAAAACAAAAACATATGATTTTGCATTATTTACTATGACTTCATCTTAAGCTTAGCTTTTCCCTCTGTCCGTCCAACTTGTAAACCTCAAAACAGTAAAATCTGAAGAAAAATAAGAGGAACAAACATAAATATTATCTGTTTTGAGATATAAATAGACGACCTCCATTGTGGAGCGGCTAGTTCCTTGGCCCCGATGTAGCACGAATAAAATAAAGATGGGGTTAAGATGGACATTTTTAAAGTTTCATAAAATTCTTCGACTCCATTCCAAGGAGAAATATCTCAATTCGTAATAAAAAAGTTGGAATGGCGTAGCTGTGCTTCGAAAACAGATTTTAATGGCGAGGTTATTTTTAACTTTACCTCTTACCCCGTCCCGCGGTTTATGGGTAAGGCTCTCGAATAACAATCTCACACACACCTTGAAGCGTGAGTAAATTTTATTTCATTGAAGAAGAAGATATCACCAATAATCTAAACGAAAATGTGAAAGAGAACAAGACACAGTGGAGGTAATCCACCTCTTACCCGCCTTGGTATAAGTAACTGATGGTTACTCCTTCAAGGCTCTCGCAAGATTCTAATTTTTTTTGTTAAACGAAGCTACATTTATTTATTTTGAACGAATCTAGACCTCCAGTGTCCATGCATACGTTGTTAGTAAGCAGTATGCAAGTGCTTAACAGGAAAAACAAAATGCAAAAAATAGGTTAGTAAGACAAAGATTAATTAAACAGGGCAAAAGAAAAACTCATTCATGAGGCTCCATGAGGCGGCATTGCATCTGTAAAAACCCGCAAGCACCTGCATAAAATAGAGAACATAAGTAATACAATAACTCTCAAATCAATTGGCAAGTACCAACAAAAAATGTGAATGGCTTTCGGTCTGATCATAAACTACACTTAGCTTCCATGTCCCTTAGCCAACCACTCAGTGAAGCCTCAAAGAATGTTAACTGAATATTTGGGGTAAAATACCCGAAGACTAAAAGAAAATTCAGCGTTGGGTAGGTAGTCAGAGGCAGGACAAAGGATAGTCAAGGTCGTCTGGTCAAGTCTCAAGCCTGCACATGTCATTGGGGGAGGCGCAGATAGATTTGAGAAGGATCTGCAAAATTAGTAATGTAACTAAAGATGAAGCAGGGACGAAGTCCAGCACACCCCCGTATGGGGATAGGGAAAAAAAATTGGAGTTCAGTTCATCCAGTAAAACATTGAAACAGTTAAAGACAAACAAAACAACACGAGGAACATGGCATAAATTAACAGGTAGTATAGTAATTATTAACAAAACAAATCGCAAGGCAATTATATACATTTTTTTTAAAACATAGTCAATAAAATAATATAACGCAAATGTAAAATATAACACATAAATCATAACATATAATAAAATAAATTTTAAGAAAATAAAAGAAATAACATATTACAGAAACACAAAACACATAAATCATAACAAATAAATCCAAGAGGTAAATGTAAAGGAATCATGAACAAGACACAGAAAAAAATAAAAACATAACGGTTGCAACTGGGACGTGAACCCACAACCTCTCGTCTAACCGGGATGGGCGCCTTTACCAATTCGGCCATTGCTACCTTCCATCAAACTGTCATAATAGAGAACTCCAGTCCAATTTATTTTATTTATTTTATTGAATAATGACCTTCTTACTTAAATAACTGCATATTTTTATTTATTTTTAGAGTATTAATAGTTAAAATAGTTTTAATTTTAAGTTTTAATTTAAAGTTTTAATTTTTCAAGATATCCCGAAAACCAGCGTATGTATGGTAAATCGTGAGACGTCATCACTCCTGAAAAGTTACTATAGGATCGGACAATCAGCTGATCAATTGCCGCCATTTTGAAATTCGGGGTTCGAAGTATTCTCCCTAGAAGTAGCATTACTATTTTTTTTGTGCAGTAGTTTTTGAATATTTTCAATAATAGAGATAAACTAATAAGAGATACCTTTATTTTTTAAATATTATTTAGACCTAAATATGGTGATGTCACGACACGAGGAATAGTGACGTCCCCACTAAACATTTTAATAATACCAACATGATGGCGTGTTTCTAAGGCCCGATGAAAAATGGACATTTTAATAATTTTTTAAAAACTCTGCGTTTTATATTATTAAATAAAACTTATATATTCAGAATCAGCGTTTATTGGTCTGTATGAACATATTTTTAAAAGCCATAATATTTTTCACTGGAGTTCCTTATTGTCAATCTCATAAATCAAATCTTAGAATTAACATTATTATCTTCGGATAATTTTTTTAAATTACATTGACGGGAATAGCCTTCAAAAGTTATAGAAAGAGAGTTGTTCTTATAAAAAAAATTATTTTATTAATTTGTACTGTTCACAATTTATTAATAATGAAGATAATATAGAGTATATTTGCGGAAAGTTCCACAGTGGAAGATACTATATATATGTACAACACTATAGATTAAGGTGGTCCAGGCCTGTATAGTAAATTTTGTTTCTTCAAATATAGATGTAGCCACCCATTTAATTTGTTACACCTATCATTCTTATTATGTGTAAAAAATTTCAGCCCCCTATCTTATATACAAGGGGGTGCTCATCGAATTAGAAGTTTCTGACAAAAGTTCTGGATTTTAAGTAACACACGTAATTTAAGGTTTATTCATATTACAAGTATTTTAGTCAAATAAGTATAAAACGTATTTAAATTTGAACAAAATTTGGTAACAAAGCAATAATTAACATAATATTAGTCGCAATCTTTCAAATCCATGTTTGTTAACTCCATTTTGAATGTTTCAGTAGAAACAACTTTTCTGTTTTGTTCAACGATGTGAAGTAAAAATTGCTTTTCTTCCTCATTCTTAGTGAGTATCGTGTTGTAATCTTCAAATAGTTTAACACCTCTCTCCGCTGTATCATTAACAACACGCAAATTTTTGACTCAGCTTTTACCTTGAAGGAAATCAACACTGTTATTCCAAGTCTTGGGAGGTAATTACAAGAAAGAGTCCGTGATATCAAGAACTAACAGCGTTTTCAACGTTCTTTGTGTTGCAAAAGCTTCTAATGTAACCTCTGAGGCAAGCTTAGCAGAATCACCTCGTACTGAAGGATTACCGCCATCAGAATTTATTTTTTGAACAATAGCCTGTTTCTCAGCATCAGACAGCTTCTCAGAAAACAAGGTAAATGAGACTAGTTCATCTGACAAATACCATAAATGACGCTCTAAGACGCCCCTAACTGCTATACTGATTTCGGAATCAATGGCTTCGTACAATTTTAAGCTATTCCAAAGTATTAAGTCATTTACTGGCCCATCTGCTGCCAAAGACGCTTCGATTCAAACTTTGGTGTAGATGATAACTAACAAATCGAACAATTTGTTTTTCTTCTCTCTTGATTAGTTTAAATCTTATTACGATCAAGCGCACTGGTAACGTATTGTGAAAATATGTCAATTGTAGACAGCTCAACGCACTACAAACTCATCTTTGGACTTATCCTCTAATATGCTAGCATTACTAGAAGTGCTACTGAAGCTGCACTCAAGTTCTAACTCTTGTCTCGACACGCATTACTTTCAGCAGCCATTCCTTTCAATTCTTCAGATCTTTGTTTCCGTTTTAGAGAACTTTCTTTGACCTTTTCTAGTTTCTTGTCGATTGAGGTCATAATCACCTTACGTTCTCATCTTTGATCGATGAGAAACGCTCTGTCTTCCGCAATTTTTATCAAATTCAAAGCGCTTGCATGGGCAATATCAAAAAGTTTGTCTAGTTCTTTTTTAAACAAATACACTCTTTTTTTGTGCTTCAGAATTTCTTCCCCTATTTTTATTCAATAGCAGCCAGTTCAAAAAAAACTTTATCAGCTTTTCAATGCAGTGATTTTGTTGTCCGGTCGGAATACTAGATTTACTCCATACTTTTATAAGTTCTTGAATAAGTACATGCGCGGAATCTTTCACATTTTTGGAATCATTTAATATGTAGTGATAACGGAGTAAAACTTGCCGAAGAGTAGGATGTTGGTTAAGCCTCATCAATGGCTCAATATCTCGCACCCCAAGTAGAAAATTTTCGTATTTTTTTCGAGTAGATGAACACATTTTACTACACTGATTCATTTCACAGTCTACTAAATAAGTATCAAATACTGTTCAAATTTGTCCATAAAACTCTTCAGTAGTTTATTTTAATAATTATTTAATAGTTTAACACACGAAATTGGCCTGTAGCAAAAAGTAAAAATTAAGCATTTTACACAAAAAAGTCAAAAACAACACTCGATTGAGCACCCCTTTCTACTTGAGCTATCTCGCTGAAATTTTACTATGTTATTTCTATGAATACGTGTAACAAATTCACGGGGTGGCCAAATGAAAAATAATAAAAAAAAATTTTTGGACCACCTTACTATAGATACATGTATGCGCTATCGTCCTGGTGTATGACCACATTTTAGAATTGAAACTTTGCTTAAAATGGCCGTATTTGGGAGGATGTGTCAATTATTTTAACTTTTGAATTCAGAAACGCCTGATATTTCAAAAGTTGCGTCTTACAAAGAAAATGAGAACTGAAATATATTTTTTTAAATGAATAAAAAAATAATAATGCTCGCTAAAATGAATTGAAAATCAGAAAAAAAACCTAAAACATGAATTTTAAAATTACGGTAATTCATTTTTTTTCAATAATTTAACCTTTTTACGTTTGTTCGGTATTACAAACTGCGTTAGCAGAAAATTTATTATTACATGTAAGTCAACAAAAATATTGATTTTATCCAGAAAAAGTGTTATTTTCCCCTTTTATATTTTTAACAAACACTTCTATCTTTGTACTGCAGTTATGGAATAAAAATTAAGTTTGCTACAAAATATAGACTATGGACCCTTTCTTTTTTTTCCAAAGAACGAGATCTATTTTTTTTCAAAACTTTTGGCCATTTTAGCGAGTCAATAGTGAACACCAATTTTATTTATTTTTAAGTTTTCGAATAGCTACAGATCATACACAACTTTTAAAACCCCAGGCGTTTAAAAATAAGGCTTTTTTTCTCTCTGTGGAGAGCGACACAATGCGACCAGACCTGAATAGCCAGATACTTCCCCATCTACCTCTCCCGTTCTCCTCCCCCTCTCCACTACCTTCAGCCTAAAAAATCGAGGATATTATTGTCTCACTGGCTCCAGTCGGTTGGGAGTGGTTAGGAAACTTTTGCGGTGTTCACATAAAAAAATCTTATTTCCTCCAACCTCATAGCATTCCTAATTTCATACCGTATGACTTGGTAAATTGATATTTAAAAGAAAAACTCAAATCCTTTTGGCCGTTTTTTCACGATAAGAACTTACGTAATCGACTTAAGGTGGGAGTCTGGTCCAGCAAAACCTCCTAAATCACAAGGCCGGGATACTCATTTGAATCAGCCTCCCAACTTGTATGGGATCCCACAAAAATATCATTTTACATTATTTTTTCTATTTACTCTTATTTATTAAATTATTTAAAAATATTTTAGTTATTTAAAAAAACATTTTTTGAGGTTCTCGTATAAGGTAGAAGGCCGATTGGATTCAGTGTCCCGGCCTTATGGTCTAGAAGGTTATGGGTCCAACCGAGGTTTTTTTGGAAGATAAAATTTATTTTCGTTTACGAAACTTTTGTTACATGTAAAAGTACATTTGAACAAAAAAAACACCAGTGAAAATTTGATTTGAAAATCTATATATGAGTGAATCGGATGACAATTCGAACAGCTACGATTCCAGCTACTTGAAAAACGTGATTTTGAGAAAAACCCGGTAAAAGTTTCGCTTGTAACAAGGCCGCACCGTTCTCCGTCTACCTGCTTGGCGCCCACCGCTCCTAAGTATATTTCAACGTTGAATACTATGACCTTGGGAATATTTTCTCCACATCTCGTACATAGAAAGATTTTTAGTCAACAAAAAAAAGTAATTTTTTTGATTGGCTGTACCAGATTCCCCCCTTAAATCTAAAAAAATAAGACCTACACTTCCATTCTCCATACACTGATTGTGAACGTTTTCTGTATCACAAATTCTAATCAAATAATTTCACTGAGACAATAAACATGGCAGAATAATTTATTTTAAGCTCCAGCGTAGAGTTTCAAAGTGTTGATAAGCACCAATAAGTATGTAAATATGTAGCTCACCGCGCTGAAGTTCTCGTTCTTTCCCTTGCTGTGAACTCGGCCCAGGATTCCGGAAGTCACCGACAGTTCCCCTTCCGAGGGAGGCTGGAAAAATAAAACACTGTCAGGTAACAACAAAATCATGTTATTTATCTTTTCAATAAAGTATCTATAGAGCCAATCAGAGATGAAATTATTGGCACTTTATGCAATATTCCTTTTATTTTTTTTTAATATGGATTTTTTTAAACAAAATTTATTTATTATTTCTTCACAGGTTACAAAATAGAAAGAACAGAAAAAATGTAGATTTATTGAGGTAACACTTTTTAAGGCCACATTATAGATACATGATTTTGTTGAATAGTCGGGTCTCCGGCGACCAAATCCGATTAAAACAAAATGTTGGGTCGGGGCCTCAACGTTGATATTTTCCATCGGCCACGGAAAACAAAAAATATTGTGGCCCTGCCCCAATGCTTCATGTTTGTACAAAGGTTTGGTTCAATGTTTGTGGTGATATTGTCGGTGCAGACCCGGCATAATGAAAACACCAATTAGTTAGTACAAGTGATATTAGTATGTTTTGTATAAAAATGATTGAAATGATGAAATGATCATGTATCATAGTTTTTAAAGACTACAATATTCTATAAATAAATAATAATAGTTTATAAGTTTAGACCGGTTGGTGGCTGAGTTGGCTAATGTGTCAGGTTCCCAATGTTCCCTTCCGCTGTAAATATCCTTAGTCTATCTATCCCCCTCATTCTGACTTTGGCAGAGACTGGTGCAAATGAGACAGCAGCATAGCGAACGCTAGGCGGCTGACTCAGTCGCTCTGTTTGTGCCAAGGCTGAAACGGGGGGGATGGGTATATTGAGAACATGTCCTTGGATGGAGATCGGGAATTCGCCTCGAGGCACTTTGGGTTCAATTTCTCGGCTGGCTAAGTCCTCCAGCGTGATGGTAGTAGGAGATTTTCAAATACTGTCTTGTTGGCTTTCTTAAAAAAGTACTGTAGACATTTCATGAAGTATATCTACTCGTATCTACACCAGCTTCGTGATTGATATATTCCCTACAAATAATTTTAAATTTACAGGCCAGAGTGGAAGAAACTCTCAGTATCGCCCTGATATAAGAGCGCCATTGGAAATTGAAATGTTGCTTGAAATGGCTTTAGTCGGGCTTGGTGACCAGATCAGAATAGTCAGGTACTTCCTCACCTTCCTCTTTCCAATCTCTTTCCCTTCAACCTCACAATATACTCGAATTGGGAATGCCATAGTCTCACTGGCTCCGGACGGGAGCAGCTGGGACGCTTGTGAGGTATTCACATTAAAATAAATGTTTTGGGTTTCTTGTGTATGCATTTTAAACAATAATTTACCGCATTTATTGATGTCACTCAGGGTCTACGCCGCACAGTTAGTAATTTTGAGTAACTAGCTCAACTAGATTATTTTAGTATGTTTTTGGGACAATACAAATTATCATTATATGAAAAAATTGTTAAAAAAATATTTTGCACGATTCATCCTCAATACAGTCCTTCTATTGGTTCAGTCGTTTTTAATACTTACAGCAATTTATATATGTGTATATGTAGAGGTAAAAATAAAGTAATAAAGTTGAGTACCTACTTGGGCAAGTAGCTAAGCAGAGCTATTTAAGAATAGGTAGTTAAGCTTTTTTCAAAATTAGAACTACATAGATTTAGATTGTTAAAACAAAAGCAAGTGAAAGCTAGCAAATACGTAATGTCCGTCCTGTTGTTTTATTAATATAAAACATAAAATTTATATTCTTAATTTATATAAATTTAGGTTAACTGTGTAATTACTTATGCACCCATAATTTTTTTTTTTTTTTTTACATGAGCTCCACACAGGAGGCCCTGAGGAAAATACTTTCCCTCAGCCATGCCATCTTTGGGGATGCTGTGTGGAAGGATTTTTTAAGGAAAGGAAGGAGAGGAGAGTTCTGGGAAGGAAAAGGGTTTAAGGGGTGGGTAGGAATCTGGGGTTAAGTGTGTCCTGGTCATCAGCCACCAAGACCTGGACAAACCTCACCCCATGAACCCGGGCACCCCTGCTAAATCACCAAACGTAGCGAACCACTTGGGGTGACCTATGGCAGAGGTGTTGGTTATCCAATAAAGGTTCCCGGGGCGGCGGTACCCATTCCCGCCTCCCAAATTGCGTGCCGTCTTTCCGGTTTATAAAAAATGGTCTGATTTTTCGGATTGAAATTTTCAAAAAATCGCCAGGGTTTCAAAAATACGATTAAAAAAAATACGGATTATCTTAGAATATTTCATTAACCAGATTTTTTTTTAAATTTAGTTATTTCAAAACATATGGCACAACATGTGACATTGACATAATTATATTTATATATATTATAACATAAAGAAAGTGACATGTAAATGTAAAGTTAAATATAAAAACAAAAAGGAAAAAAAGGAGTTATGGTAATGAGTAGTAAATAGATGTATAAAATAAAAGTATAAAGTAAAAGTGTAAACTATAAAATATAAAGTATAATGTAAAAGTAAAAGTTTAAATAAAAAGTTAAAAGACAGGAAATAATATAGTTAAAAGTAAAATATATAAACTACTAGCTGGTCCCGGCATGCGTTGCTATGCCATTTAATAAAGAAATTGTTTCTTCCTGAGTGTCCTTCCCATTCGTCCCGTTCTCCTTTTTTTCTCCCGTTCCCACTCCGTCACCTCCACCTACCCTCCCCCCACTCCACTCCCCCCCCTTCCCCCACTCCCGCGAATCCCCCTCCCGAGTTCCCCTCCCCCCTCCCAGGTCCCCCTCCCACTTCCCAGGTTCCCTTCCCCCATCTCTCCCTCCCTCCCGCATTCCATAGCAGTTGCTTCCTCGTGTGCCACCAAAAGCATTCAGCGATTAATTTTTATGTTAATAACGCTAATGGTCTCACCTGCTCCCAAACGTCGAGCCAGTGAGTGACATCCCCCCTTGGGCTACGTTGTGAAGCTGAAGGTAGTGGGGAGGAGATGAGGAAGAGAAAGGTTGGGTAGTGCCTGGCTATTCAGATCTGGTAACCAAACACGGCTAAAGGAATGGTGGTCTTTCATCACAGCGATACAGAAAGAATCTAAAACTCTAGACACGTACCGCAAGTATACCTTATAGTATATTCAAAATTTAAATTGCGAAATAATAAAATTCAATTGAGTGAAATTTACTTTCGCAGGTAATATGCTTGTTTACTCCTTGACCACAAATCTATAAGATACATATTATTTTAATTGAATAAATAAACGGGTTCATGTAAATGTATGTATGAATGTGAATGAGGGAAGGTTGTGTGCCAAGACCGAGTTTTTTGGCGATCCGTCTTCTCTGACGATGTGACGGTTAGTTAGTTTAGTTTTATAAAAACGGGTTGTTTCAAGGAATTTGAACAATTCATCAAACAAGGTTAAAATTCAGTGTATTTGGATAATAACAGAACTTTAATAGGACTTTCACAGAACTTGAAAATTAATTTTTAATTTTGATGATTGGTTAAAATTATAAACAACCCGTTCTTTACCAACGGAGTACGTATTCATACCATTTACTTCATACCATATATATTTATTATTGAAAGTGCGTAACGTATCTACTCCTGAAAATACATTTTATACCACCCTCATTGTATTAATTTGATTAAGTATCTCGATCCGGGAAAACAAGTTATTTTTCCAAATAAACAGCAGGTAGTAAAGAGGTTGTGGAATATTATCAGAAATATGCCAATCGTTCTGAAGAAAATAGAAAATCTCCCGAAACAGGAACCCACAGAGGCGCCATTGTACGCGTGATCCATTTTTCGAATCAGACAGATTTCCTTAAAATCTCATTTCGATTCGAGGCGCCAATGTGTCTGAGAGCATTGGTTCTAACCCTAATAAATACAAGGGTTTGTTACGAGATCAAAAATTTTGAAGATTTACATTTTTTGATATTTATTAATTCAGGTTGAAATAATAGCCCAGTTGGATGCATAACATAACACTTTCTTTGAAGGCAAAGGAAACCAATATATTAACTCGATTAAAGTGACATTTTACTTTAAAAAAAGACATCGGTTTGTATGAAATTTTGGTATTGAACCGATGAGTTGAATCATTCCTTTCCTCGAAAAAACCTTGCACGCAGCAACCCCAAAGATGACAAGAGTCCTGCAGAGGGAAAGCTCCTAATAGAGTTATTGTAATAATAGTTCGACTGCGGATGTCGTCACAAATATCACGTGCGGATATTTATTGTTCTTGTATAATTATTCCACTAGATTCGCTTCGATTCACTTTTGTCACTCTCCCAAAGAAAGCAAAAGCAAGAAAATGTAGAGACCACCGCACAATTAGTTTAATGAGCCACTTATTAAAGATATTTTTGCGAATTATACATGGACGCGTATATCGCAAAGTGGAAGAAAAGATAGTTGTCACACAATTTGGCTTTTGAAATGGGTTGGGTACTCGGGAAGCGTTATTTAGTATTCAAGTACTAATCCAAAGACGAAGAGATGTGAATGCAAATGTACATGCATGCTTCATTGACTTCCTTAAAGCATTTGATAGAGTTAGACAAAATGATTCAAATTCTGAAAACCTCCGAGATAGACGATAAAGATATAAGGGTAATAGGTAATCTTTATTGAAACCAGAAATGAGCAGTAAGAGTAGACCAATGTCTAACAGACGAGGTAGAAATAAAGAGTGGCGTGCGACAGGGTTGTAGTCTTTCACCTATGCTGTTCAACTTATAATCAGAAGAAATATTCAATGAAGCTCTGCAAGAAGCTACTCAAGGACTTGTTATAAATGGGGAGATTTTGAATAACCTGCGTCATGCAGATGATCCAGTACTTCTAACAAGTAACATTGAGGATTTACAACTTTTGCTGAAACAAGTAGAAGACTTGTGAGAATTTTGCGCTAGAACTGAATATAAATAAGACAAAATACATGCTCATAAGCAAAAATAACGCATTGGATGAAAATCTTTATATTGCTGGAAAACTAGAGAAGGTACGGAGTATTGTATACTTGGGCTGCAATGTAAATGATAGATGGGATCCTTCAGTTGAAATCAAATGCCGCATTGAGCAAGCTCGTGCAACCTTTATCCGCATGAAAAAAATGTTCTGCAGTCATGATCTCAACCTTGGATTACGAATGCGAATGGTCAGATGCTACGTGTTTTCGATATTATTTTACGGAATGGAAGCATGGACGCTTACTGAAGAACTAATTCGGCGACTTGTGGCATTCGAGATGTGGATCTACAGAAGAATACTTAAAATAAGCTGGATGGACAGGGTTACAAACGAAGATGTTATGGTTCGGATGAATAAAGAAAAGGAAGTAATTAAAACTATAAAACTTTAATATCTTGGATATGTGATGAGACATCCAGAGAAGTGTGAGATCCTGCATCTCATAATGCAGGGAAAGATTGCCGGAAGACGGGGCCCTGGAAGAAGGAGAACCTCATGGCTGAAAAACCTTTGGCCAGTCTACCGTGGAGCTCCGTCCACTCCGGGCCACAGTAAACAAAGTCCGCATAGCCAACATGATAGTCAACGTCCGTTGGCAAGAAGAAGAAGATATTTATTGCATATTTCTGATACTGAGACATAGAAATTAATACTAATTTCCTCACAATGGTTAAAATTCATTGAAATCCTGCAGGGTAATTTCAAATAATGCATGCGCTATTAATTTAACTACGGAGACCGCCTAAAAGATTCCATTAAAAGTTTTTCTACAACGAGCAGATTAGCGTAATGCGGAGCTTAAATATAATTGTTTGGGTTTCGTTGTTCTCTTTTCATTCATTTAAAACCGCTTTTGGACAGAGAAAGGTCATATTCCGACACAAGGGAGAATGTTGCGCGAAAACAAAAGTAATTTAATAACTAGTGCGACTTGAATGCCTGTCTCTCGAAAATAAAGTTTGATCATTAAATCCTTTGTTTAGCTGAAAAGGACACATCAACTGTGAATATTATAAAGCACACCATAGAGCTTTTACGTAGTATTTGTTCGGGGGAATCAAATGGTTCGTCGAGCTCATCCTTGGAATTGTTGTGACATAAAACTGTACAAATATATGAACATAGTTATATTAGGTCCTTACATATGAAATTGGCGTTTTGTATGGGAGGAACATAAAGTCGATTTTTTTAAAAATATAATATATTTATTTAATCAAAGTATGTACCATTGCTATCTGTGCACTTTTGCCATCTTATAGGTAGTTCATCGATCCCTTTACTAAAAAAACCATTCGGACTGGAATCAATAAAATCTTTGAAGGCGGTTTGGACTGCCCCATCAGAGTTGAATTTTTCCCTTGCAAAAAGTTATCCAAATTTTGAAAAAAATGGTAATCTGTTGGGGCAAGGTCCGGAAAGTACGGTGGATGTCTTAGACATTCAATTGAAGCTCCTCTAATTTGGTAGCCGTCTGTTGTGCAGTGTGTGATCTAGCGTTCTAACGCGCGTTTGTTGATTTGCTTCACTCAATTCGTGAGGTACCCACCTTTCAAGCTTTTCCACCTTCCCGATTTGCTTCAAGTGGATTAAAACAGTTTTATCACTAATACCGCAGCCTGCAGCTAACTCGGACGTGGTTTGCGATGGATCCGCTTCCACAATAGCCTTCAATTCTTCATTATCAACTTTGGTCTCCGGCCGTCCACGGGGCTTGTTCCGCAGGTCGAAATTTCCAGAACGAAAACGTTGGAACCAAAAACGCACTGTGTTTTCTTTTGCGGCACCGTCGCCATACACATCATTAATCCTTCGCCGTTTCTGCAGCACTGGTGCCACGGTGGAACTCGTACTCGTAAATAATGCGATATTTCAAGTTTTCCATTTTGTAAACTAAGTGACGCAAAGAAAAAACACAATTAAGGAAAACAAACAAATGAATTATAATTTTCGAAACACAAATAAATGAGTAAATAGCTGTAACTTTGAATTTGGAATTCCTAACCAAAGAGAAGATATTTGAGATCAAAGTTGCCAGTACGGCAAAACGCCAATTTCATATGTAAGGACCTAATATATAGGCTACTTTGTTCGGTTTCGCGGACACACAGCTATTATCCGTAGGGTCCATGTGTTCGCTTTTGGGAAAAGCTCTTTGGTCTCATGTAAATCATTGTGTCTCCCTTGCTCTCACAGTGAGAAATATGATCTAATCTAAACGATGTTAGAAAGAGAAATCACGCATTACACACATAACGCTATATGTTCAAATCTAAAAGCTAACCACGAAATAATTAAAATGTACACCTCTGTGAAACCAAAGAACGTGAAACAATAATAGTAAAATTATGAATATTGTTAATTTTTTATGGATTATTTTTATATCAGTCGACAAAAGTGAGGTTAAAATTTTTTTTATATTTCCATTTAAAATTTCAATATTCAAAAGTGTGCAGTTCACACGCGGTAGAATTGAAAACTTTATAAAACATTTTTGTTTACATGAGCCTCACACAGGAGGCCTTGAGGAAAATAATTTCCCTCAGGACCTGTGTCATATTTGGGGATGCTGTGTGGAGGGTTTTTTTAAGGAAAGGAAGGAGAGGAGAGTTCTTGGAAGGAAAAGGGTTTAAGGGGTGGGTAGGAATCTGGGGTTCAGTGTGTCCTGGTCATCCGCCGCCAAGACCTAGACAAACCTCACCCCATGAACCCGGGCACCCCTGTTAAATCACTAAAGGTAGCGACCCACTTGGGGTGACCTATGGCAGAGGTGTTGGTTGTCCAATAAAGGTTCCCGGGGCGGCGGTACCCATTCCCGTCTCCCAAATTGAGTAGACGAGACAAGAGTGAGACAAGACAAAGAATGGGAGGGGAGAAAGGGGAGGTAACGAAGCACCCGCATAAATATGAGACCATTTAGAGGAATGTGTCTGTCTCTTTTTAGTGTCGCTTTTTCGTTTCATTAAGTTTCAAATCACAACGGTGCTACAGAAGTTTCACTTCAAAAATTAAACGTTTGTTTCATATGAAATCATATTTCATCGCCCTTCAAAAATAATGTTCAGTCTTGGAATACATTCAGAAACATTCCATTTATTTGGATTTTATTGCAAAGCGGAAATACGAAGTAAACATTATTCTCCGACCTTCTGACAGTATCTTTAATAAATATAATATTCAATATACCAGAGAATTGACAGGGTTAAGATTAACAGCCGTCCTCTTTTGATTTAATTTCAACTTATTCATTTGCAAGGTTGTGATGTATTGCATTAATCACCAGTGCAAATAAAAAAATATCGTAGCATACCCCTTTAATTTAAAAAGAAAATACCAATTACTTATAAAACGGACACACTTGCGACATCTATCGGATCAAAGTAAATTGAATTCTTGTTGACAGTAAATTAAACAGATTGAGATGAATTTTGGTAAAGAGATCACAGATGGTATTAAAAATCGTCACGAGACAGGGAAAGACCCTTTCTTAGGCTCGAAAATAAATAGTTGAAACCAACAGCCAATCAGGTAGAAGCAAAAAGCTATAAATAATTGATCAAACCAATCACAAAGCGGGGGGCGTATTCAGATTTTGAACAAAGAGATGGACTTTGAACTAGGCAATTAATCAGAGATTTATGGAAAAAAAATATCGTCATCAACCGAAAGATCAATACACTATAATGTAAACAGGGTCTCACGCCCGGTGCATCGGGTACGATGACCGTAGATGTAAGATAAACAATCAGTGCAATCAAGGTATTGACAACCGCCGTTAACGAGCAAATTAATCCATATTATGTTGGAAAAACTATGCGAGAAAATAACAAGAAAATTTTAATAAGAGGAAAGTTAAAGAAAAGACAAAACGCAAAACGTAAGAAAAGCTACTGTAGGGATATTCAGTTGTATAACGAGTACGTGGAAAGCAAAAGGAGGCCAGATTCGGAAAGAAACGTACGTTTGATATTTAAAAGGAAGGAAACGCTGGAAATTGGGAATGTCACTTTTAGATGAAACAATAGAGTCAAGGAAAACGATTTGAAAAGATAATCTAATGAAAAATATGGACGTTTAAATGGAAGTGTTTATTGAACAATATAAGATTTCGACTTAACTTTGCGTTTTCGGACGAGTTTACATAGATATCGTTATATATTTGGAATAGGGAGGTCATTCTAGTTACATTGCGTTAGATAAAGCAAACAAAAGGGTTGTTTTACGTCAATTGTTTGCGGAGAATTCTATGGGAGATGGGACAGACTGCAAGGAAAAATGAAACATTATTTGAGTTGACGACCTCACACGTGATTTTGTTGTTCAAACAATAAGAAAACGAACATGGTATTAGGCGATTAAACCCATTTTAATGGCTTTTAGGACGATAAAAATTATCATTGGTCATATGGACAGTTTGTGTTAACTAAAAACCATTATATTTTATTACCCTCGAATAAAAGCTGAGTTATTGATCAACACCTCGAAGACCCAGACATAAACAGACGTCAAATTTTAAATTAATGTGGATTTAGGGGAGAAAGGGACGGAATTTGGAGGATGAACCATAGAACGTAATAAAAATGACAGGAATTTAAGGGCCGAAGTGGAAGTTTCTCCTATGAAAAATGTGAAAAATAACATAAAAAGTAGTAGTATAAAGAAAATGAAATTTTCTAAGAGGTGACATACATCGAAGGCAAAACGGGGGGTAGTAAAAAAGAAAATAAAAACAATTAAAAGATGATTCCGTAAGGTAAACTCAAAAAAATTCAGAAGTATCGATGAAAACAATAAATTTGGCTTGGAATGTAACTAATCATATAATTGTGTAAGGTTACATGAGAATGAATGAGGAAAATCAAAGAAAAAACATCGTGGATAAAAGGAAAAAAAGAGAAAATAGGAAAATTCGAGTCTACGACATAAGTAGAGACGATGCAGCTTAAAATTGAATTGATCCATATAGGTGGCATGAAGATATGGAAGAATTTAGTAAAAAGAAAATTGGTGTAACGGACGTATCAGCGTCGCCACAAGACTATAAAAAAGTACCGGGTTTTTAGTGCACGAACAGGATGGTGGTGATGGAAACAAATAATAAAACTGACCTCCCGTGCACCCAGTGCCTGATGCGTGAAGGACACTGGATGTGCTTAATCCTCTGCCTGATCCTGGCGCCTGGCGGTTGCCAAAGTAGGGCCGGCTCTTCTGGAGGAGTGTTGGCACCAGGACTGAAGACAGGCAGAGGTCGGCGGGGGAGGCAGCTGAGTGATAATAAATTTCCCAGTAGGAATAATAACACGAGTTGACTGTAGAGAAGAACTAATTTATTATGAGAAATACGCGCCCTTTTATACCCTAATCTGGGCAAAAAGGTGATCACATGGTACATTTATGGGGTGGGGGGTTGGACCTCGCCCGTAAGTATAAATACGCCGACTTTCTTGTCGCACTTCATTTTGCTTGTGTCGCTCAAGAAAGTGGTCGATTAAAATCATTATTTAATAATAATTCTATAGGTTATAACATAGTTTTTATAAAGTATTTCTTAATTCTAACATGTATGTACGGGTATTCTTTACCCGTAGATTTTTAGTTTAATGAATTTAGGAACAATTTTGGAAATGTTTACCATTTGTTGGTAGGTATTTGAGTTTAATTTAAGTTTGCAAAGTGATGTGAAGAAGTTAGTATTTTCCCCAGGTTCCTCGTAAGACTGGCTACCGAAACCGGTTTGTCTCGTCGTCTTACGAGGTTCCTGGATTTTTAAAATGGAAAAAGACTGTTTTTTGATCGGAAATTTTCTAAGTACAAAATTTGTGCGCAAAAGCATATAGCGTTGGCAGTTTAAGAGTCACAAGGTTGATTTATGGCTCTATGGATGCCCCGTAGGACTCTGCACTGAAACGTCTTAGTTTCAGCGTCCTACGGGGTGTTTAAACGAAGTTATATTAAAATATGGTGTATTTTTGACCAATATGACGGCCCTTAATAGGGACGCCCAAACTGGTTTTTTGGCTTTGTAGCCGGAGAAATAGCCCCGAAGGCGATAAAATAATAAGTTTAGGATGTCTCCTGGTGGCAACTTGGTATCCAAGTTTTTACTTGTGTCACCAGGGCATCTGTGTATTAAGAAAAAGACATTTAAAATTGAAAAAATGTGTTTTGAAAAAGATCGTTGCTGGCGGCACGGTATTATTGAACTTCGTGACCAGGACGAAAAAAGGCCCTACAAAGGGCCATAATTAAAATAGAGAGCAGCCCGCTTGGCGGAGCTGCCGCCTCCTGCAGAGCCATAACAGCAGAGCGGCAAGGGAGGGAAGGCAAATGGCCCTTTTTAGGGCCTTAGCCTAAGGCTGGAAATTAAGGCCCTCAAAGGGGTCTTAATTAAAAATAAAAAGGAGGCTAGTCAGCCTGGTTGCCTTTGGAGGCGTAAATAAGCATAAATAAAGTATTAATTGTTAAAATTATAGGATTCTAGAATGTCTCCCGGTGCAAACTTGGCACACAAGCTTTATTTGGTTGCACCGGGGCATTGTACATGAGCAAAACATATAAGATTAAAAATTAAGAAATGAGGGAGAGCAACACGTCGGTTACACTCCCCCCGTGTAGCTACGCTGCACTAGTCTTCACGACGTGTTGAAGGTCGGTCAGTAGGGGTCGCATCAGTAGGCGGGGCCGGCAGGATCACAGCAAGCTTCACGGCAGGTCGAACGTAGACTCCGGTGCTCGTCTGGATGCGGGCGGTCCTCACCTCGCCGTCTGCAGCAGGGGTAGCGTCCAGGACTCGGCCGCGAGGCCAGCTGTTGCGGGGCATCGCGGGGTCCATGATGACCACCAGGTCGCCCTTCTTAATTGGGTTGACGGGGTGGTGCCACTTCTGTCGGGTGGCCAAGGTGGGGAGGTATTCGCGGAGCCAACGCCTCCAGAACATGTCAGCTAGCTGCTGACTGATGCGCCACTGGCGGCGGAGGCATACCTCCTCCTCCTGCTTGTCGTACAGCGAGAGCTGGGGCCGGTTGCCTGCTGCTCCCAGCAGAAAGTGGTTGGGAGTGAGGGGCTCCTCGTCTCTCGGGTCTACGGAGATGTGCGTGAGAGGACGGTTGTTGACGGTCCACTCAGCTTCAGCCAGTGCTGTCCTCAGGGTCTCTTCTTTGGGGGCCCTCTCCTTCAGTATGGCTTGCAGCGCGTGTTTGACTGACCGCACCAGGCGCTCCCATGCTCCCCCCATGTGAGGAGACATTGGCGGGATGAATTGCCAGTCGATCCCGTGCGATGTCAGATGATCCCTCATCCGGGCGTCATCTTTGAGCGAGTTCAGGGCGTCCCTTAACTCGTTGTCCGCTCCGTGGAAGTTGGTCCCGTTGTCCGAGAAGATTGTCTTTGGTTGACCTCGGCGTGCCGTCATGCGTTGGAGGGCCATGATAGCAGAGTCGGCAGACAGGGAAGTTGCCAGCTCGAGGTGAATGGCGCGCGTGGACAGGCAGGTGAAGAGGGCTCCGTATCGCTTCTCCCTTCGTCTGCCGACAGTGATGTCCATGGGCCCGAAGTAGTCCAACCCGCAGTTTGTGAAAGCGGGGACATGGTGGGCGAGCCGTGATGGTGGCAAGGGTCCCATCAGTGGTGGGGCAGGCTTGCTTCTACGCATCTTGCAGGTGGGGCAGTGGTGAGTGATGCGACGTATGTTTGTCCGCAGTCGCAGCACGAAGTAGCTGCCTCGTACCTCCGCCATTGTCCTCTCAGTGCTTGGGTGGTCCGCCTTCTGATGATGGTGGTTGACTAGGAGCCGTGTGTAGGCGTGGTCTCCATCTAAGATTATGGGCGTCCGCACATCTCGGGAGATTCTGCTGGTGGCTCGTATTCTGGAGTCCATTCGCAGCAGTCCATCGGGTCCCAGGAAGGGGTTCAGCGATCTGAGCCGGCTGTTGTTGGGTACGGGGGTTCCTTGGTGAAGAGCACTCAATTCACTGCTGAATGCGTCTTCTTGGGCTGCTTTCACCCACCGGAGTTCCGCTTCACGGGTCTCCTCGGGCCGCAGGTGTCCGTCCAATGGTTTGTGGGGTCCCGCACGGCATCGGCCTATGAAGCGGTGGACCCAGGCGGTGGCTCTGATGAGTCGGTGCCAAGAGGAGAAGCGGCTTATCTCTGGAAGCGCATCTGCTGTGGTTGAGGTGAGCCCGACATATTGGGCCTTCACTTCAAGGGTGTTGTCATCTGGCTGGGGAAGTCTGGACCTTTCGCGCGGCCATTCTGCCTCGGCCAGGGTGAGGAAGGCTGGGCCGCTGAACCAATGTCCCGCCGGTGATAGATCGGGAACCTCGACGTCGCGGGTGCCGATGTCAGCAGGGTTTAGTTTGGTGGGGACCCATCTCCAGTCGTCAATGCGAGAGAGCTCATCGATCTCGCCAAGCCGGTTGGCCACAAAGGTAGAGTAGGTACGTGGGTCCGTACGAAGCCAGCACAGCACCGTCGTGGAGTCTGTCCAGAACACCGTTCGCGCAATGTTGCTGCGACACTCCTTTTTTAGGGTTGCTGCTAGTCTGGCGGCCATGAGCGCTGATTGGAGCTCAAGGCGGGGTATGGAGAGCGGCTTCAGGGGGGCCACCTTGCATTTACTGGCCAAGAAGGTTGCTGTAGTTTCTCCGTTGACTTCCTCCGTGTGGTAGGCGACCGCGCAGCATGCTTGTTCCGACGCGTCGCAAAACAGATGGAGCGTGACGCTGCTGTGTTTGCTTCGTAGGCAGCGCCTAGGTATGGCGACTCCGCAGCTTTGGAGGAGTCCCAGCCAGTCCAGCCATCTCACGTTGTGCTCGGGTTTGATGGTGTCGTCCCATCCGATGCTCGACCTCCAGACATCTTGGAGCAGCATCTTGGATCTGACTGTGAGGCATGCCACAAACCCCACAGGATCAAAAATTTTCATGACAATACTGAGCAGCTGACGTTTCGTAGGGCTGCTGACCAGTTCTGGCTCGGCGGTGTCCCTGAAGGCGTACAGGAAACAGTCAGTCACCGGGTCCCATAGTAGGCCGAGGATTCGTTCGGTCTCTGCTTCTCCGCTGCTGATGCGTATGGCTGATCGGGCGCGGTCTTCAGGCGGGATGGTGGCCATCACCGCTGGATTATTTGAGGCCCAGTTTGTGAGATGAAAACCTCCTGATGATAGGACTGTCGCCACGTCTTTTGCGAGGCTAGTGGCTTCACTGATGGAGTCCACCGCGTCCAAGTAGTCATCCATGTAAAATTTATGTTGGATGGCGTCTGCAGCAGCTGGGAAGCGCTCGGTATTTTCTAGGGCCACCCGGTTTCGCACGTACTGGGCACTGCTTGGAGAACAGGTAGCGCCGAACATCATAGACGTCATCATATAGGTGCGAGGCTCTTGTTGAGGCGTCGGTCGCCACAGGAACAGTTGTGACAGCTGGTCCTCAGTCTTTATTTTGACTTGCAGGAACATCTCCTTTATGTCGGCGGCGAGAGCTATTTTTCCCTCTCGAAACCGGAGGATGTTCCCAAGTAGGGACGTCAGCAGGTCGGGTCCCGTCAGCAGTTGATCGTTGAGGGAGGTTCCTCGGCAGCGGCTGGCAGCGTCAAACACGACGCGGATCTTCCCCGGCTTGTTGGGGTTCACCACGGCGAAGTGCGGCAAGTACCACTTGCGGGCGGAGTCTTTCGCCGCCTCTCGCGCTGTGAGTTCTCGCGCGTGGCCTTGTGATATTAGTCGGTTGATCTTGTCTCGATACGCCACTGCGAGGTCGTCCTCCTTCAGTAGTTTTCGTTCGAGGGACCACAGCCTCTTCAGCGCACATTGTCTGTTGTCGGGCAGCGTGATTTTGTCAGCCTTCCATAATAGGCCGGTCTCCCATCTGCCGGTAGTCATCTGCCGGGTGGTGTCCTCCATCAGCTGGTTGGCACGTACAACATGTGCGGTTTCACGGGAGGCTGAAGTGATTCCCAGTGAATCTATGGCGAAGTTCGCACGAATAAGGTCGCTCAGCAGGTCATCCTTGTGGCTCTCAGCGTGCAGGGCCAGAGTGGTGATGGGGCCTTCATTGGTAGAAGGAGTCCCTCCTCCATGAGTTATCCACCCCAGGGCAGTCCGTGACAATATTCGCGTAGAGTCGCGGGCTTCGTGCACCTCCCTCGATACAATGAGGTGTGCGTTGTCCTGCCCAATGAGAATGGTGGGGGTGATATACCCGCCAGGGATCCTCTGCTCAGGAAGGCTGAGGCCTTTCACCGTGCTCGCCTTGATGTGGTAGTCGGTGCTTATACCGGCGCCGCGCAGTGTGACCTGCACGCGGCGCGACAGGTGATCTGATGAGCACATGCCCTTGGCCCCGTGGAGTCGTAGTCCTTGTATGGGTCCATAAGCGCCAATCTGTTCTGCTGCTGAGGTGTCGATCAGTGTTATCGTTGATCCCTCGTCCAGCAGCGCGTAGGCGGTGATCTGCTCAGCGGGGCCTGTCAGCACCACTGGCACCACCTTGAGCACGGCGCCGTCGGCCTGGCGTCACATGTGGTGGACGTTGGCTGTTGCGGGGCTTCTCACGTACGTGGGGTCGTGAAGCAGCTTGTGATGGGGAGAACGGCAGTCTCCGATGCCGCACCAGTCGCGAGTTTTGCATGCTTTTGTTGCATGTCTCTCCAAGCACACGCGGCAGAGTCGGGAGCTTTTCACCGTTTCCCAGCGCAGCTTCACGTCCTTTCCGACGAACTCACGGCAGTCTCGTAGCAGATGGCCTCTTTCGCCACACTGTAGGCACCCGTCGCGATTTGTACTTTCGCTAGGGTTCGCGTTACGATTGTTCGAGTCATATTGTGGTGACTTTCGCGCACTTTCATTTTTTACTTTTTGTGAACGGTCATATTGTGGTGACTTTCGCGACAAACTTTCGGTAGGTACTTTTCGACTGTCATATTGTGGTGACTTTCGCGACAAACTTTCACTTCTGCGTCCGAATTGTTCAGTCGTGGCGAACGACTGTTCACGACGTGGTCTAGACCTCGCGGGGTCGACCATACCCGATTTGGTGATGGCGTTCGCGATGGCCTTCAGGAAGGCGGCGTACTGGCAGATCGTAGCTGGTGCGTTGTAGTGCCGCACCTCCATCAGCCACGCCAGCCGCATCGTGCACGGCATCTTCCCCGCGATGTCGCTGAGGAGCGCCGGGTTGGTCAGGTACCCATCGTTGTTGAGGGAGCGAAGTGATGCCACCAGGTTCTGCACCGTGCCCGAAAAGTCTGCTATGTCCTCCAGTGAGGCCTCTGCTGTCATCTGTGGGAGCCGCTTGGCCTTGTCCAACATCAGGGCGGCCAGCGAAGTCGTCCCTCCGTAGCGCTGCTCCAGCACGTCAAGGATCTCAGGTACCTGAGTGGGGTCCATCAGGAGGGGTCCCACGGCGTCTCGGGCCTTCCCTTTGAGGGCCCGCTGCAGTCGGATGAGGTTTTCACTGCTAGTCATCCGGCAGGTCGCAGTTGATTGGTTGTACTGCGCCCTCCAGGTAGGCCACTCCAGCGGGTCCCCAGAGAAGGGAGGCAGGTCCTTGGCCATCGACTGCCTGGCGATGAGAGCAGCCATCCGGGGGTCATCCTCAATTGTGGGATGAGGGCTGTCCTGAGCCCTTGAAGCTCTGATGGCCTCTGTGAGCGCGTTGGTGAACTGGGCCATCGGGTTGTCCGTTTGCTGGACCCAAGCTCTGGTTTGGCGGGCCGTCTCCTCCGCACTTGGTTGTGGTGGGAATAGCGGCAGGCCGGAGCTCGGACTGGCAGCGGATGGAATCTGGTCATCAGGCTGCGCCGGCTCATGATGCGCCCACTGGGCATATGCAGATGGTCCCTCAATGTGGTAGTAAGGGGGGGGCGGCG
The DNA here is from genome assembly GCA_917880885.1 of Limnephilus marmoratus. Classification (NCBI taxonomy): domain Eukaryota; kingdom Metazoa; phylum Arthropoda; class Insecta; order Trichoptera; family Limnephilidae; genus Limnephilus; species Limnephilus marmoratus. The sequence continues at coordinate 41,039,522 of OU862924.1, read as the reverse complement.
GAGGGCCTTCAGGCCCTGGCTGCGCCGGTGAGGCGTACCTCTGGTCCACCAGAGGCACAGGTTGGACAGGCATCTCGCGTACGGCGCTGCTCGGCCTCTGGTCCACCAGAGGTGCAGGCGGCACGGGGCCGGAAGGTCCAGGCTGCACCCATCCTTGACCCTCATGATGATGATGAGGGGGCGGCGGCGGAGGGCCTCCAGGCCCTGGCTGCGCCGGTGAGGAGTACCTCTGGTCCACCAGAGGCACAGGTCCGACAGGCATCTCGCGTACGGCGCTGCTCGGCCTCTGGTCCACCAGAGGTGCAGGCGGCACGGGGCCTGAAGGCCTAGGCTGCATCCATCCTTGACCCTCATTGTGATGAGGGGGCGGCGGCGGAGGGCCTCCAGGCCCTGGCTGCGCCGGTGAGGCGTACCTCTGGTCCACCAGAGGCACAGGTCCGACAGGCCTCTCGCGTACGGCGCTGCTCGGCCTCTGGTCCACCAGAGGTGCAGGCGGCACGGGGCCTGAAGGTCCAGGCGGCATCCATGATGGACATCCTTGGCTGCTTGGCTGCGGGGCTCGGCTATCTCGTGCCGGCTCAGGAGCGTTGTGTTGTGCCAGCCCTGAAGTACTGCGTTGTGGCAGCCCTGAAGTACTGGGTTGTGTCAGCCCTGGTGCAGCATGCTGAGGCGCGTTCAAGGCTGCCATCAGCTGTTGTATCTGCTTCCCTTGGTGGCGCAGCTGTCGTCGCAGCCGGCGCACCGTATCCTCCGTGGCTGTGGAGGGTGGAGGCCCCTCATCGCTGTCCTCTGCGGAGCTCGTCACCGGGGTAGTGCTGGATGAGGGCCGGGGCGTGGCGTCAGGGGAGACGTCAGGCACGCCCAGGGGCTCGTCTCCGGCGTCCGGAGCAGCAGCCGGGGGCTCAGCAGGGGGTGATGAAGGTCCATCGTCTTGCGCCGTCTTCTTCGATCGTAGGGCGGGCGGAGACATCCTGGAGTCGTGCAGCGGATCCGGCTCGAAGGACCACTTGTAACGGACGTATCAGCGTCGCCACAAGACTATAAAAAAGTACCGGGTTTTTAGTGCACGAACAGGATGGTGGTGATGGAAACAAATAATAAAACTGACCTCCCGTGCACCCAGTGCCTGATGCGTGAAGGACACTGGATGTGCTTAATCCTCTGCCTGATCCTGGCGCCTGGCGGTTGCCAAAGTAGGGCCGGCTCTTCTGGAGGAGTGTTGGCACCAGGACTGAAGACAGGCAGAGGTCGGCGGGGGAGGCAGCTGAGTGATAATAAATTTCCCAGTAGGAATAATAACACGAGTTGACTGTAGAGAAGAACTAATTTATTATGAGAAATACGCGCCCTTTTATACCCTAATCTGGGCAAAAAGGTGATCACATGGTACATTTATGGGGTGGGGGGTTGGACCTCGCCCGTAAGTATAAATACGCCGACTTTCTTGTCGCACTTCATTTTGCTTGTGTCGCTCAAGAAAGTGGTCGATTAAAATCATTATTTAATAATAATTCTATAGGTTATAACATAGTTTTTATAAAGTATTTCTTAATTCTAACATGTATGTACGGGTATTCTTTACCCGTAGATTTTTAGTTTAATGAATTTAGGAACAATTTTGGAAATGTTTACCATTTGTTGGTAGGTATTTGAGTTTAATTTAAGTTTGCAAAGTGATGTGAAGAAGTTAGTATTTTCCCCAGGTTCCTCGTAAGACTGGCTACCGAAACCGGTTTGTCTCGTCGTCTTACGAGGTTCCTGGATTTTTAAAATGGAAAAAGACTGTTTTTTGATCGGAAATTTTCTAAGTACAAAATTTGTGCGCAAAAGCATATAGCGTTGGCAGTTTAAGAGTCACAAGGTTGATTTATGGCTCTATGGATGCCCCGTAGGACTCTGCACTGAAACGTCTTAGTTTCAGCGTCCTACGGGGTGTTTAAACGAAGTTATATTAAAATATGGTGTATTTTTGACCAATATGACGGCCCTTAATAGGGACGCCCAAACTGGTTTTTTGGCTTTGTAGCCGGAGAAATAGCCCCGAAGGCGATAAAATAATAAGTTTAGGATGTCTCCTGGTGGCAACTTGGTATCCAAGTTTTTACTTGTGTCACCAGGGCATCTGTGTATTAAGAAAAAGACATTTAAAATTGAAAAAATGTGTTTTGAAAAAGATCGTTGCTGGCGGCACGGTATTATTGAACTTCGTGGCCAGGACGAAAAAAGGCCCTACAAAGGGCCATAATTAAAATAGAGAGCAGCCCGCTTGGCGGAGCTGCCGCCTCCTGCAGAGCCATAACAGCAGAGCGGCAAGGGAGGGAAGGCAAATGGCCCTTTTTAGGGCCTTAGCCTAAGGCTGGAAATTAAGGCCCTCAAAGGGGTCTTAATTAAAAATAAAAAGGAGGCTAGTCAGCCTGGTTGCCTTTGGAGGCGTAAATAAGCATAAATAAAGTATTAATTGTTAAAATTATAGGATTCTAGAATGTCTCCCGGTGCAAACTTGGCACACAAGCATTGTACATGAGCAAAACATATAAGATTAAAAATTAAGAAATGAGGGAGAGCAACACGTCGGTTACAATTGGAAAATGCATATTAAAAGTTTTGGCATGAGTTTGTTCATGTTCTGGTAGCGATAAACAAAATTGAGAATTATATACAGTTTATCGAAGACGGACCTTTTACGAATTGAGAAAAAAAAGAACTTAAAAATTATGAAATTCAAGCTAATTTTGTATGACCAACAGACAAAGGAATGAGGGGCATTTTGACGTAATATCGCCGGTCCGATCCTGGAAAAATGTTTAAACGAGATAGGGCATGAACAAAGTCATGAAAGGTGGACCTAACGACAGTTAAACAAAAATGACAGAATCGATATATGAAATCTCGAGTTGTTAGAGATTAAATTCGTGGATCAAAGATAGCTTAGATAGGCCATTCTAATCCTGGGAAGGGTATATAGGCTAGGACATGGGGCATTTTTCGGGATCAATCGTCGGATTATCAAACGTGGAAGTTACGTGACGTGACGTTTAAAGCGGTTATTAATTGAAAAATTTTCGAAGTGTTATAAATTTTATGACTCTGAAATAATTGGAGTCAAGTCAATAGAAGTGATTGTGGACTTAGGAAAATTTCATATTCAAGCCAGTGTCTTTAAAAAAAAATTAAGTTTGCAGTTCAAGTCAGTGAAAATAAAAATAAAGTTTACGTTCTATTTATTTGTGAAAAGCTAAAAGTGCTGTGATTTTGTTTAGTGAAAAATTCGGTTTTCATAATCAATAAATATTGTATTTTTGGGACTTAATATAAATTTCGTGAAAATCAAAAATCAATGAAATAGATGAATAAAGTGATGTGATAATTGAATACAAATAAGTTATAATTAAATACGTGTGTCCAGTTTAAACGGAAAGAGTTCTATTAAATATCAAATATTTAAATTAATTATTTAAAAAACAGTGCAAATTGAAAAGAGATAATAAATAAATAAGTGCATCCAGTTAAACGGAAAAGTTCAACGAAAATCTTTAATTAAATTGAGTGTTTTAAATTAAGTATCAGTCTTTTATTAATTAAAAAAAATAGTGTAGTCGAAATAATTTTGTGCTATAGTCAAAGTGTAGTTGATGTAGCAGGATAAAAATAAAAAAAAAAACAGTGTTTAATAATAATTTCCGATTTAATTAAATGGATAAAATTTTACCTCAGAATAATTCGGCTAAATAATTTACAATTGGGCGGCACATTCCTACCACAAAGTGTTAATCTATTATTAGATTCAAAAAATTTGAAAAGAAAATTAAATAAAAATAAAAATGAATGATAATACATAATAATATTTTATTGCTAAATGAAAGTAACGATTTACCATTTCGGAATTAATCGTGAAGTAACTATCATTAAAAAGTTATTTAATCAACGGGTTTTGAAATAAAATGCAGTTAGAACGATAAACATCATTTAATTTAGATAGATTAAACGGGAATAAAATAAAATTGAAGTCGGAAAAATTTTATTAGAATTTAGTTGATAACATAGGAGTAGGTATTAGGTAAGGAAACAAAAAGGTCGGTCGTGTAGAACTCGACGGAGTAGACCTTTTGGGGTAAGTTACATAAAGTATAAATATTTTCTAGGCTCCAAGGAGAGAGCGGTATGCAGCAGACAGTTGGTATTTGAATTAATTTTATAACAAAGTATTACTTGCTTAATATGTGATATGTACCTATATTGAAATATTATATATAAAGTATGTATATTTATATATATATTTATATTTATCCCAAGAAAATTTTAATCAAAAAGAAACACACTTAAATAAAAGTAAAAGGTATCGATTACTAATACCTACTTAGAACGCACTATGCTATTTAAAAAATAGTTGTGTGCTAGAAAAAAATTCAAGTTCATATTTTATACTTATTTTATTAATATATGTACTATTATAATTTCAGCTAATATAAAATGATAAAAAATGAGTTATGATATTAGAATTTATTTCAATTATGATATAATTGTATATATCAGTATATTTATTTATTGAGGCAAAATATATATGTATATGTATATGTATGTAAATTATAACTATATTTATTTGGGATCAGGTTAGGGCAATTGCAAAAAAGAAATTACCACTATTAAATTCAAAAGGAAATTTAGGACCGTAAATCTCACGTTCGAGAATGTTTTAAAAGTAAACAAATATCTCATGTTTGGAATCTAGGTCACGAGGACAGCGGTAATGTTTACATAATTAAAATTGTTTATAAAACAACTCGGTCATTAGGGCACTGGGTCAGATGCTTTTAAAGGAAGATGTACCTGGGTCTTTAATAGGTGGTTGACAGGTATTAGTATTATAGTACGTTAGGTTATTATATAGGTTATTATATATTTAATAGGTAGTTGACAGGTATTAATATTAACTTTAGAATGGGACAAAGCCATGAAATTGCGCAATTATAGAAAAGTTTTAACACAATCTTTAATTTGAATATGAGGGGTATAGAATCAAAGGCAGCATTCTCCAAAAAGTGTTATTTTGAGAAAACCAAAAAAAACGTTTCATTTCAACAATTTTCACGTATTTATAAGTTTTTAATTTTATTCAAAAGGGGAAACTGCGTATCTATTATAATTTCCAAAGTAGAATTTGTTTATTGTATTGATTGATTAGTTATAGCGGATTTAATTATGGAGATTGCTGCATTTGATACTCACCTAAGGAGAATGCTGCTTTTGTTTCTCACACGTGTGGAGAAAGCTGACTTTGATACTGACAAATAAATATGACGTCACAATAATGGACCGACCAAATCACAGGGAAGTTCGTGATTATTATTATGATTTTAGTTTTAGTATAATTAAAATAAAAATAGGTTTTGTAATGTACTAATACAGTATTGAATTTGGGAGGTGTGTATGGGTACCGCCACCCCGGGAACCATTTATTGGATAAACAATATCTACCTCTGCCATAGATATGACTTTAGATTTTCACAGCCAAAAGTATTTTCGTTATTTGTTATTGGGGTGATATGCCGTGTAGTGCTACCTCCTTCTTTAGTCAAAGTTTCGGACACTGCAACGCTGTCCCAAACATTTGCTTTGGCACTTTGGCTAAAGAAGGAGGTAGCGCAACACGGCATAACACCCCAAAAACAAATAACGAAAACCTCTGTTCAAGTGGTTCGCTACGTTTAGTAACTTAGCTAGGATGCCCGGGTTTATGGAGTGAGGTTTGTCCGGGTCTTGGCGGCGGATGCGTCTGCCCACCTGCTGGATTGCAGGCCGGATCGGGAGAGAATAGTTGTGGGAGTCCCTTTGACTTCTCCAGCTGTGATATCTCGAAAAATCGCAGTGAGAGGGATAGATTTATACATCCGTCACTTCTGGATACACTGATCCCCAGATTCCTACCCACCCGTAATACCCTTTTCCTTCCCAGAACCTTCTCGCCTTCTTTTCCTAAAAAGACCCTTCACACAGTATCCCCAAAGAAGATAAAGGCCCTGAGTGGAATTATTTTCCTCAGGGCCTCCTGTGTGGAGCTAATGTAAAAAAATACAAGTGTGCAGTTCGCACGCGGTACAAATGAAACCTGCAGAAAACTAAAGTAGACAAGAGTGGGAATAAGCACTGCACGAAGAGGAGATCAATTATTATCTTATTCTTTCGCAGCCTTAATCCTATAAATGTATGCGTTTATCTATTTTTAGTGTCGCTTTTTTGTTTCATCGAGTTTCAAATCACAACGGTGCTAAAGAAGCCACTTCAAAAAATAATAATATTAACAGAGAAAATTTAAAAAAAAGAAGAAAAATAATGAAGGTTAATTATTTTGATCAAAATTGGCTTGAAACTCGCAAAATTTTCAACACTAAACATGTAATTCGGAATGTTTATGTGCAAGGCTATGAATCCTAGATTTAATTATAAAAGTAAAACATGTCTATGCATATTAATTTAATTTATGAATTTTAATTAACACCTAAAAAAATCTTTTGCCACTCCACGCCTCTGAAATAAACGGTATTTTATGACAGCTCATCTTAGAATTTTGACTACTTTTGCTTTCCATTTTTCTGGATTCCTTGACTTCTTCCTTGCGTTTTTCTTGGGCACGGATGAAGGGTGAGAGTCCATAATCACACTGGCATCTTGTTTTTATTTCTAAATTCACTCCAAACTATTTAAAACAGTAAAATTAGAGCGACAGATTCAACACACGACCATACAATTTTGTATGGGCGGCCATGTTGTCACGTGATCAAATGGAGGCTTACCATTGGTCAAATTGGAGAATGCTAGTTTTGTTTCTTAACTGCGTTGGAGATTGCTGCCTTTGATACTAACACAGTTTTTAAAATGGATTTTTAAAGCATAAAGAGTTGGCTTTAATGCCAAATAACTGCTTTTCTAGGTAAAGGAGTGAATCATTAACAAAGTTGCATCATTAGTCCATTTTTGAAAAAAAGTGGAGAATGCTGGATTTGATTCTACACACCTCATATGAAGAGATTATTTTTTGGATTGAACAATTTGAAAATAAAAAGATTTATTATAAGCTAGTCAAATAATAGGTACATCAAACATTTGGAAAATCACGGGTTAGTTTAGGAGTGTATTGAAGAATTACATGGAATATTCGAGGAGAAATTTATAGAACGATTACTCTCGTAGGTATCAATCACTTACAAGAAGCAGTTGAAAAATCACGGGATAGCCTAATAAAAAGTATCAATCATTTACAAGAAGCAGTTGAAAAATCACGGGATAGCCTAATAAAAAGCATCAATCATTTACAAGAAGCAGTTGAAAAATCACGGGATAGCCTAATAAAAAGTATCAATCATTTACATGAGACAACTGAAAAATCACGGGATAGTAAAAAATTTTTACCAAAAGTTGAACCTTGGGGGAAAATTTAGAAAACAGTTCAACAATAGGAGGCAGTGGTCGCTCCTTAAAAACCCAAGGACCATTAACCAAACACATAATAGAGATGGCAATCTCTTAAATAAAATTGTCAACCAAACAAATCAAAAAGCTTGGAATTTTCGGCACTCCAGAACAAACCGAGATAATTTCTTATTCTACTAGTATCTATTAATATTTCCCACTCTTGGTATGTATATATTCGGTCATCGGTTAAGGTTTTGTGCAGAATTCCTTTTCACGAAATCCGAGCTCGGGATTTGAGACTAGCTAGCCTCAAAATTGCGAGTTATAATCCTACCCAAACGTATGTTTACATATATATCTTTCTATGTACTGTACATTGGATAATGTGGACCCGCTTACAGCTAGCGTTTTAGACTCGACAGAGTTACTCTCACATCATTTCTTGTACGTGGAGGGAGAATTCACGACCCGTAACTCTGCAAAACACCGTGAGTATATGATTGCATATAGGACGAAACCGGTTCGCCCTAAGTAAATAGTAGACCTTGGAGGAGTAGGAATTTGGGGGTATCTGGGCTCGGATGACGACCTGAAGGCAGTGCATGATGGCATAAGGAAGGACGGTTAGGACGCGATAACTTAGGTATCAATTAACCGATCCGCGCCAGAAGATTGTGCGAATTTCTAGTAAGAATCTGATCACCTGGTTTACTTGTAGGAGGATAGGAGCCAAATTTTCGGCAGACAAAGGGTATTCTGAGTTCGTCTAATATGCAATCTATTAATTACATTAACCTACTAAACCCACCTTTATATGTACCTTATAGCAGCTGAATCATAGTGGAGGGGAGCCAGGCAGACATAAAACAATCATAATCAAATTTACTAACAATTAACCATTTGAGTCATTCTTAATTATCTGTTCATTTAAACATGCGTATTTTCGATTAGTACAGTTTATTTACGAGTTCGTTGGGATGTATGGAAACATAATAAGCGACGGAGGAAAGTTAGCTCATTTAGAGAAAGTATTTAAAGTTAGATTTGCGAGGGAGAGACCAGTACAGTTTGAAACTCAACGCTCTGTTTAGAATCAAGGGGTTACCACAAAATGAAAGTAATTAAAGTCCCATATCATAAATCAAAAAAATTACACAACGTTTGATGGAGTTTAATTACAACATAAATACGAAAATATTTACGTTCAAGGTCGTAATTAACGTATTAATTAGTTAAGTATACATATCTCTGAAGGTATGTAGTACAAGGAAGCTTTAAGTAGCTTTCTGTAGTTATCAAAGAAAATAAGGGTCCAATTTTCATGAAGGCTTGTGTGACGTAGGGGAGGAATTTTCCATCCCTACTACACACATGCAAAGCCTTAAAATTTAAATATCGATCAGAGCCAAAAGAAAAGTTCAAGAAAACTTGAAAGGATGAAAGAATTCCAAAAATATTTAATATCAAGTTAAAAGAGGAAAGGACAAGTATTACAAGGTTTTGATCTTAACTAAATCTGTGAAATGTTGCTTAGGGGATATTTCACCATCCTTGTGATTGCTTATCCATACGATATCGAATATTAATAAATAAACATATATATACTCGCAACAGTTAAAAAACTTTGCTAACTTATTCTATATATAGCCACTATTTACAGGTTCAAGTACTGAAAATTAAACTTTTTAAATAAATAAATCGTGATCAATAAATCGAAAATGTACGTTATCGTATGAATAATCTATAAAAAGGAAGGCATATTATCCCCTTAGTGTTAAAAAACAGAGATCTGTTTAGGGTAAAATCATTTTCTCTTATTGTATTATTTTTAAAATAGTTGTTTTTTTCATAGAGAACAATAAGCTTGCTAGAATCTTTTTTCTTCCGTTGTAATACAGAATCTATGTATACGAATAAAAAAGCAATGTGAAGTATGTTCACTGGACCTAGTTCAGTGATACCACGCTCTTTATCTCGTTTACTACTTTCCTACTTTATCTTTTGTCTATTAAAACCCGTTGACTTTTCATAATAGAACAAAAGACAATTTTTATTATTCTCACAAATGAAATACATAGAAAATAATATAGATGGCGCCACTGACACATTTAACAATTTTGTTATCTAAATTCTAACATTGTCTAATATGATACACATTATCAGACTACAAGAGACATTGGTTGAGGGAGACCTTTTAATCTCTTCAGCAGGAACATCGCCTTACCGCAGTCGGAGGGATAGATTCATATGTCCGTCACTCCTGGGCATCCTGAACCCCAGATTTCTACCCACCCCTCACACCTCTTCCCATCCCAGAACTTTCTCTCCTTCCACACAGCATCCCCAAAGATATAAGGAAATTATGTAAAATAAGCTTACCCATGCAACAAAACCGAAATCACCATGTTTATTTTTGAAATGTGATCGTGAATGTGATATTTTTGAAGTTTGACGGTTTCCTTCCAAAAAAATTTCCTTTTCCCAGCTATTCAAATAAGATAAAATAACGTGAAAACGAATATTAACCCTGTGAATAAATTAACGACCTTTGTGAACAATATGTACATTTATATTCTCATGCTTCGATTTAAGGTAATTTATAATTGACTTTTTCATTCCATTATTATTCATCAGGTATTGGAAGAGGTTGATATGAAATTTTTAATTGACTTTTTCATTCCAGTATTTATTCTGTACTGAAAATGGTTGATATAAAGGATCCACGCCGACCCTATAAACAGGTACCCACATATAACGACGATATTGCGACGATATAACGACGCAACCAATCGAGCCCTGTAATTTGACCATTTCCAAAAACCTTTGATTTATTTTTTGATTAATCACCTGTGCCTGATTACTCGATTCATAAATAATCACTGTCAAGAAGACCCAACATTTGGAATGCACAAGAGTACCTTTGAGTGTTTAAAAATATCATCATTACTGTGAGGAATTTGGCTCCCTCTACAAATGCTCTCTATTTATTATTTCGTCCGAAACGGCGCGGCGCACACAAGGACGGCAAAAGGGAATTACGGCGCCAAAAATAAGAAAAAGCATTGCCTTCAAACTAATCATAAATATTTTTTTAAAAGTTCTCCATAAACCAGTCCAAAATGAATCGTTAGACTTTATTTTGTGAACGCAACCGAATAGCCTGGGCATGTGCGCAAAGCTGAGATATGTGTCGCGTTGCCAATATTTTTAATTTGCGCCTGATTCATTGACGGGGTAGCTACGCTCGTCCTGTTTTCCCTAGTTAAATAGTAATATAGATATAATATATTATGTTTTATGAAATACTATTTTGTTAAAAAAATAAATTGAAAAGTTTGCTTTAACTAGAGTTTAGATAAAGTTCCACCGAGTTCGACGACATTATTTTACTAGTTAAAAAATATATCTTTTAAGTTTTGTGAAAATGTACAACTTATGTCCAACTTTATACACCTTTCTTAAATCAAGCGTATTGTTTTCAGGTAGTCCGCTCTTAAGTAAATGAGGATTAAGAGAAAAGAACTACATATTTTAAATGTAAAAAATTGAACAATTTTACAAGTTATCGTCATTTTACAACACAATAATATTTTTATGAGTTCAAGGTCATCAATATTGTAAGTCTTTGTCGTTCATATTTAATGCACTTCGATGATGTGTGTTTGACATCTTCAATTTGTTCACATATCGAGCACATTGGAGAATCAGAGAGGCCGAACAAACACAATATTTTCCCATTAGTGCATGCCCGGATCTTAATCCAAAATTGATTCTCATTTCAAATCTTTTCAGATTAACCTCAGTGGATCATGGTCTTTTAAACGGTTTCTTTTGGGGCTTTCTGTACCATATTCCCTTATTAGTAGACAACGTTTCAAAATCATTATTCCACATCTTATAACACATGATTTTTTTTGGCAGCAATGTTTAACATCTGGCGTCCAGTCATACATGATTCCATTCACACATCCTTCGTTTGCCAACAAATCCACCTCTTCATTTCCTACAGGAAAATAGTCTACAACATTGTAGAGCAATAAGGCGGCTACAGCAGAAAGGTGTGTTCATATGTTTCCAATGGATTCCATCTCATATACAATACAAGGAATATATGGAAATGAAGAGGTGGATTTGTGGGCAAACGTATATAAAACGTATATCTACAATATTGTATTTTTTTCCTATTTTCCCTTCGAATACTTTTAAAATGTTGTAGCGCAATTTTAGAAAGAATTAATATTACAATTTGATCCCACTTATTTTTAATTGCATATTCCACCGCTTCTTTGATTGCTTTCAATTCTGCATTCGTAATAATGCAATTTTTATTCAGTTTTATTTGGTGAGAAAAATTGTTATGCATTGAAATAAAGGCTGCTCCTACTTGGACTGTTTTTTTTATCCATCGGTGTAGATTTGATTGAATCTTGAATATTTATTAATTAGCCTATCGCTTACAATAATAACTTATTAATTAACAGTATATCAATCAATACAACATAAAAAATTACACTTCTTTTTAGAAATTTTATTATCTACAAAATTGGTATCAGTAATTTTTTTACAAAATTGTACTGGAAAAGAGACACATACAAAAAAAAACCAAACCAAGTCGTGAAATTTACCTGTTTTTATAAACTAATACACATTTTTACGACTGTATAACTCAATACTTATTAGAGACAAAAGAAAATTATTTATTTAAAAATTGTAGGTAATTTTATGTTCTACTAAACTTGTTTAGATATTTTGGCCGAAATTTTCATTGGATTGACATAAACTGGATTTTGGCGCGATTTCGGCTGGTTTTTTCAAAATGACGGCGAAAGCTCAAGTGCGCGAAGGTCGAAAATTGAGATTTTACATCAGGAGATGAGTGTATAAAACATTAAAAGAAATGGGACTACCGGAATAATTACGATCGCGACTCCATTTTTGCGCTAACTACAGTTTATGCGACTTTAGAAAAATTATTAAGTTTAAATACAGTACTAAGCAAACAAAAATGTGTTTTATTTATATGGTAAGCAATAAATAATTATTATTGCCCCCAAACATGAAGCCTAAAGTGGGAACAGGTAGAACTCGTGAAGATAATATTTTGATTATCTGCTTGTGTGAAAATGTCTGCCGATAAAGTCCGTAAATCGTGTCGTGTAAAAAGGCTGTACTGACTACATATACATACTGACTGTACATGTTTCTAAGCTCAATCCTCCGAAGGTCTGAACATATCTGGATTTACTTCGAGAACATGGCACCCGTGATTGCAATCAAAATACAGGTGCCAATCTTTTGGTTAGTTTTCAGTGTTCCATATGTAACTTAATCAACTTCACCTCAGAATTTAATTTATTTTTAGAACCCATCCGTGTGTCGCCAGAACCCTACACTATGTATTTTAATGGTATCCTGGAGCACCCCAGACGACTATGAAGGTATACAAATCTGTTTTGAAAGGGAATGGTATTCTGAGTTTTGTCCATGAACTTTGTTTGTTATGTGATGGATCTATTTCAGAGCATAATATATTCCCAAGTCCCAGCGTTCGGGTACTTTTTGCCAAAAGGATCCCACAAGATTATAAAGGCATCTATCTTCTTTAAATATTGAGTTTTGTAATATTTATATTTTCTTGCATTTATCAGTTTCTGTGTTATCTATTTTGTATAAGTGAAATAAAAAAATACCTTTTTACATTTTAATCATTTCTTTTTTAAAATAATATTTTAATTGAATGAGGTAGGTCAGTGGCTGAGTGAGCATCGCGTTTGGGTCTCACCCGGGCGTCACGTATTCGATTCCTCGGTTGGATATGTCTCCACCACGACACAAGCAACATTTTTCGCTTGGTGTGGTGGTGGTAGGAGATTTTCAAACATTGTTGGATTATTCGCAAATACTCTTTGAATGATCCCCGGATGAAAATACAGTTAACCTAAATGATAAAGGACCATTTTTCAAATGGTTTAATTTGATGGCGTAACACAATTTGGTATGTTGTTATGCAGATTTTTCAATTGTCAATCAAGTGCGGTCGTGGACGTATTTTTGCACTTTGGTACAATTCAATAGCATCAGTGGTGAAATGCTATTACGAGGAGAGTGTTCATCAATACTAAAAGTTGTTAAATTTAAGAGTAAAAAACCTCTCGATTTCCACACAAAAGTAAAGCGCCCGTTGAAAAAAATCGCTGGTTTTTGAGATCGACGATGTCTCACAGACATCCATAGAATTGGTGCAATTTCGGGAGACCCAAAAAATTAAGAATTTAAAAATTATTTAAACCATTAAAACTGGCTGTAACAATAAAAAATATTCTGATATTTTAGAATGTAGGTCGTTCTTGATGAACAGTTTTGAAAAGGGAATTCTTGACATGTTGGCATTACGCGTAACAATATTGCTGACTCCTTGACATCCAAAAAGGAGCATCCCATCCAATTTTTATGCTCGTTTCCACTGTCACTCTTTTTAATATTTTTTTTTTAATAAGGAGAAAATACAGATACAGATGTCAATTGACAAGAATATACAAAACAACTAGAGAACTCACCGGCATCCAAACTATTTCTCACGAATTGACTTAAACAGCAGATAAAAACATATTTTTACTTATAAATAGAGAAATAAAATATGCTCATAAGAATTTTATTTTACAAATAGAAAGATGAGAGACAATCGTATGAACATATGATCGAGCTTAATGTTTCTAAAGTGTTGAAATAATTTCACCCAGGCGTGGAAACTTTCAGATTATTTCACTTTTCCGATAAAATTAAGTTTAAAATAAGGGAATATTCATGGAAAACCTCTGTATCTTAACCAATAAATCTATTTTCGTACTTCTTCCTGCGATGGTATTTTCGTAAAATTTGCCCAATCTAACTGCAGCGTGGACAACTTTCCATCACACAGAGATGTGATCGGTTTTGCGTAACCTTTGTAAATGTTTTGCACTTAATTTGAAGTCACATTTCTCAAAACGGGTGTAATTTCTCAAAATTTTGTGTCCTAGGTTTTCCTTCGGGTCACTTCCACTCTCCACTGGGGCACCCACTTGGTCATAATTTTTTTATGTCCTGCATCATCCTGGCATTTTTTCAACACGTCTAGCACGTCACCGTTTTCGAAACTACGGACTATTACGATGGTTACATTCTCTCGTTTCAATCATTGACTAGTTGTCAGAGAGGATAAATTTTCCTCAGAATTTTTATCACATTCTGGTATCATTCACTTTTATGAAACACCTAATACAAACTCGTCCGTTATTTAAACTTGAAACCGTAATTATTATTTCATTTACTGACAAAATGTCCACGACACTTCTTCTATCATTCATTTTCGTTATAAAATTTGCATTTACTTAATAAATTATTATTGTGGTTGTAGTAACCGCATTAAGGTTTTTTTCAATTTTTTTTGGAAAAAATGTTTCTTTGAACTGGTTTTCAAGTGAATACAAACCTAATGAGATCGTCTATTAATTGTGTTTTTAATCACAAAGGTACATATTATTAAAAATAATTTTTAACTCTTAAAACACGCGTATGCATATAAATATTGGATCATATGAAAAGGTTAGGTGACTAAAATATTAATAATATCATTAATCTCGATATTAGATTAATGTGCCTCAATACGTTAAAATACACCTGATATCGCCTTTCACGTAATGAACAAAGGAACCTAATATCAAGTTAAGTTGATCGTACGAGGTAATGGAAGCCACTTTTTGATAATAATTAATTGAATCTCGAAGATTTTGGGTATAATATGATATATTTTTGATAGTAATTGAGAAAACGCTGATTGGCACACAATGATTGGCACGTAATGAACAAGACCTAAGAAGTTATAAACGCTAAGAAAGGAGAGCAAGGAAAACATACGACATGAAAGTGAATAGTACAAGAAATCAGGGATGTCCGAAGAAGACATAGCACAAACTAGTTAATAAAAACATGTACCTACTTGGGTTGGGTCACATCAAAAGTCAAAATAACAGAAGAGTTAATAACGGTATCCGATAAATTCACCGTCCGCAAATCATCGCAGGAAACTTCACCGCCTTTTTCACACCCTCGCTTTTATCAGTCATAAAAAATCAATAACAATGCATTCACATTAGTTTTATAATCTACGACCTACGTTCTTTGCAGGAAAATAGTTATTTAACCGTTTTTCTAATAATCGCGAATATCGTAATTAAGAAAGACATAATAATTTATTTGTTTAAAAATATCTCACCATCAGCCTTACTAATAAAAACAGTTTCCAACCGTTAAACGGTATTTCAGTTTTTAGAGGTAACACACTGAATAAATACTGTTCGAGTTCAGATACGATTTGAGACTTATAAAAAAACTTTAAATCTATTTTTTTTTATTCCGGCAACATCGCATTTGGCATCTAGAAATGACCCCATGCGTGCGCATTTGTGATTTTGTAAATATTGGGTGAAAGCTATTTGTCTTCTTGTAATATCTTCATAAATCATGTTTTTGTTCATAAAATATCAATTATTTATAATTCAAATACTTATATGAACCACTTATCCGTGTTATCTTTAGTCAGTTTTATTAAAATAATTACACAATAATGGCATTTTGTAAACTGTACATCTAAAAACAAATATTTAATGGTTTTTCACCACAGAGGAGTATTCTATCCGGTTCAGTGATCGAATTTGTAAGTAATATTTCATTTTATGTCAAAAAGTGGACATGGGCATTGGGCGATGGCACTACCCCATGTTTTGAAAATGAAAATTAATTTTACCATCTAAACTTTGCAAGAATTTCATAAAAGTGCTGTTTTTTATAACATAAATGCCTAATGCGTGAGTTGGTAACCATGTAACCAAGAAAAGTATTAAGATATTATGCAAACAATGCGCTCAAAATTTCAGTTTTTTTCGACTCGACGTTTTTCATTTTAGAATTCAAGTATTGAGTTATGAACACGAAGATCTATAAGCTAGTTTTATCTAGTTTATAAAATGGTATTCGTTTTCTAAAATATCTTGAAATTTGATGAGAGATTATTATTAACTAGAGTTTATTCATCATATAAACAATTCTCTTTGGATGTATAAACAATGTGCAAGTGCATAATATATATTTTTCCGTGAACTATTTTAAATCAGTTTCTATTTCACATTTCTATTAGTAAAGTTTTTATATACACGGTTGTTAATCAATTGTATAAAACGTTCACTACGTGTATTAGTAAGGCTGCAAAACTTTTAAAAATTAAATGATAATAAAATGATTTTATCGTGATTGTGATTAATTTACTTCTGACATAAATGAGTTGTTTATATTAAATAGTGTATGTAAGAATTGTGAGGCATGCTGGAAGGAGGCCCAAATAAAATAAGGACGGAGTAGCTAGTTGTCTCTAAAACTAAGATTTAAGGCCCGTAATATTTCGTTGTTAAATGTCACGAAATAAAATAACGTTGTATTTATACCGGCATAAATAATAATATAGCGATATATAAATTGTATTGTTCTGAAAGAAATAATTCAATATTTTGGGTTATTATGCCGTGTTGCACTACCTCCTTCTTTAACCAACGTTTAGGACAGAATTACCGTGTAATATTATCCGAAACTTTGGCTAAAGAAGAAGGTAGTATAACACGGTATGGTAACCCAAAAATACATTAAGATAATACTTTTGACAGTGAAAAATCTCAAATCACTTCTAAATTCGTATTTATATATTTATGTTGTATTTAGGCTCTATTGAATTGAATATGTGAATTGAATGAATTGACTCTGTGGGTGGAATAAATTAATTGAATGAATGCGTTGAATTAATGAATTGAATGAATGAATTGATTGAATGAATTGTCAGATGAATTAAATGAATGAATTGAATGAATGAATTGATTGAATGAATTCTCAGATGAATTAAATGAATGAATTAAAATTATCATCAGGGCATTATGACCATGGGTGGCATTGAATGAATGAATTGAATGAATTAATTGATCGAATGAATTGATTGAATGATTTGAATTGAATGAATAACTAAAATTAAATTAATGAATTGAATTCAATTAAAATTATCATGGGGGCATCATGACCATGGGTGGTTGGTTGGTTGATTCGACTGACCTGATCTCCCATCCCCGTGATGATGGGCGTATTCCAGTAGGCGGCCAGGCGTGCTACGGGCTCGAGGGCGAAAGCGCATGCCGGTCCGATGAAGGCGATAACGTCGTTGATGAAGTGCATGTCCGCTGCCAGCCCTGGGGCCATCGCTCCGGAGCAGGACGGGTAGCTGTGGATAACAAATATTACATTAGAATTCAGGCAAAACGTGTTTTTTTTTTAAAAAGACGAACTTTCCCGAGTTACTGATAACTGATAACCTGACAATAATTTGGGAGCTACAACTACAGGAAGCGGAAAATATTGCGGTTACTAATCTGATGTGTCGTCATCATCCCTTTTTTTTAGTCGCGGACCCTTTGGCGATTAAAGTAACTCGAGGTGTCTCATTCCCATTGTTGCTATTTGGTTTTTGGTGACCTAGTCCAGGGGTCGGCAAACTTTCAAGTGATTTGAGCCAATTTATCAATATCAGAGGGCTATATGTGTTATCTACATTCTTATTGTAATATCACACTCAAAGACATTGAAATATAATAGATGTGCTATCTGCAGTTTTTACTAGGTGGGACTGCGCTTCCGGGTGTCGCCGATATTGTTTACCAATTAACAAATAATCTAAATGTACGAATAATTAAAGAATAAACCAAACGAACATTAAACTAAATGAACGAATTCTTTCCGTATTCAAACTATATTGTTAACCAATACTAATGCACACCTTCAAAAAATCAACGAAATGAACAAAATATTTTCGTATGCAAACTAATCCGATTAGGTCGTAGTCTGCCGACAGTTGCGCAGACATCATAGCATATCTCTTTTGTACTTGAATATCTTTAATCACACTTCTGCCCATTTAAATGTTTCTATAAATAGACTCGCGCATATGTAGATATACATATATATATATATATATATATATATATTTTTTTTTTTAATTAATTTATTTTTCCCATATTTTACAATTTAGATTTACATATTTTGAAAATCATAACAATAATGTGGGAACCCACTAAGGCGCAGCCTGTGCGTGGGTAATATAGTTAAAATAAATTTTGTTTAGTACCCAGAAAAAATATTAAAACCAGTTTTTTGTTCGGAAGGCAAAAAAATAATTCCACTTGCGGATTCATCTGCTGACGTGTTGGACACTGCTAAGTAAAATTATAAAATGCTAGTTCCAGATAAAATGCAGAAAAATTCAGAGGGAAACCATTTACCTGTTCCGCGCGCAAAATTTAATCTTGTGGACTCTTACGCAGAATCAATTTGGAAAGCGGGTATGGGTACCGCCACCCGCGACTTGGCACAGTTGGTAGAGCGGTTAAACCAAAATAAATATTTTTTTAAGTTTTAAAAGCCGTTTGAAAATGGAGTTAGGGATATGCGGTTGATATCAATCAGTAGGTAGGTTGTTGTAGTGGTTTGTCTCGTTTGTAGTCGGAAGTAAGATTGTAGAAATGTTTTATAAGTGTGTACAGCGCCCTTGAGGTGATTTTTCACACAAACGGCGCTATACAAGAATCCAAAATATTATTGTTATTATTAGAAAGGATCAAACTTTCGTCAAACAGAAAAATACAATTAAAAATAAATGTAGGTATTATGGTAATTTTTTTATTGTTTTTTATGGGTTGATTTTTTATATCTAGCTACTGATTTGTAGTCGTAAACATTTATCTATCTTTTCACCAAGATTAGAAAATCATCTTTACAAGTATAAAATGAAGTCGCTCCCGCTATATGTGCGCTCAGATCTTTAATAGCCCATCCAGACTCTCATCGTTGTCGGTAAATTTGGCCGCTTCAAAGGATTTCTCGGGCGAGAAGCGAGAAGGCTACTACATTCACGTTTTGTCTCAGTGTTGTTTAGTGAGCGGTTGAGAGTAGACGTGCGTTATATTTTTGTTTTTGTTTCGAACATTTTGTTTCCTTGTTTTAAAAATGTGGAGCGATCAACAAGAGTTGCAATTTATAGAATACTAGCAGACCCGGCCACACATTGCTGTGGCTAACGAAACACAATGCCATTACCCAACCTTTATAAAATCCACACCACCCGCTTGCCAGCTGCCCGATGCCCGCTGCCCGCTGCCTGAATTGAATATTTGAATTTCTCGGCTTTTCTCTACTATAATGAGCATGTATTATACATATAAACCTTTCTCTTGAATCACTCTATCTATTGGTGAATACCGCATGAAAATCCGTTGCGTAGTTTAAAAGATCTATGCGCACATACATTTTGAGCGATTTCATTTTATACTATGTAATGATGATGATGATTTTCAATCTGAACCGGTGTTGTGGGATGCAAAAAAGAAAAATTATTCCCTTTTTGATAGTTACCGGAATTATTTTTAGTTACAACGTTGACAAAATTATAATATGCCATGGCGCACAGAGCCAAACCTGCTGCATTTTGAATATCGTCTGTAATGTCGTCCATACCGGATGGGAAACAGATCACGAGTGAGAAAAATGAGAGTGTGGATAAGTGCTTGTTCTCGCGAGAAGTCTCGGCGAGAATGAGAGTGTGGATAAGTGCTTGTTCTCGCGAGAATTTCTCGCCGAGACTTCTCGCCGTGAGTCTGGAATCGCCTTTAAAGTATGGAACGAATTTTCACGCGGTTTACACCAACATAATTTATTAAGGTGTTGTTTAAATTAGTTGAAATACATAATATATCTGGCCAAGTGGCAGCGGGCGAGCAGCGTGGTGTGGGTTTGATTTAATAGATGACGTTGGTTATAAAGGTTTAGTTAACCACAGCAACGTGTGGCCGGGTCTGCTAGTAGAATATAAACGATTTTCTCCGAGCAATTTTTTTTTGTGAATATATATATATATATATATATATATATATATTTTTTTTTTTAATGTGCTTTATACTCATAAGAGGCCCTCTACATACATCGCCATCCAGATGGGCAGCGTTGTGGGGAGAGTTAGAGTAAGAAGGGACTTATTAATGCAGGTCAATACACGAAGGTGGAAACCACATATGAGCCGACTTACACGAAAACGAGTTGAATAAACGGCTCGTTTTCAGAAAGCCAACATCAACTGTGAAATCAGATGAACAACCCTGTGCAAAAATCATTTTTTTTTATGTACTTGAGGTTTGTACAGCTTTAGAACCTGGTTACTACTTCAGAATGTGCTGGCCCTATGAAAGATACCCATGTTTATAATAAACGCCTTCGACATATTGTCGGTAGACTTCATAAAATAAAATGTTATGTGCCTGAAAAAACTATGAAATTGATTTATTTGTCTCTTGCAGAATCAACAGTGAGATACGGGATAACTTCTTGCGGTCAATCATGTAAAACCAACATAAAACTTGTACAAATGATTCAAAATGCCATGGTAAAATTGCTAGTAAGCAAAACCGTTTTTAACCAAAGACGAGATATTAGTATCGTAAATAAATCAATCAATGTATTACCTGTACGTGCTATTATGTGGCAAAAAATTGTATTGCAGCATATATCCGGCAGTCCATATAAAACATCATATGGATCATGCACACAATAATCGTTTCATACAAAATAAATGAATGAAAGTACCTGTGTTTCAAAACAAATATGGTCAAAGAACACTTGAATATGTTATACCATTAATATTTAACAAATTGCCATACGAATTTAAAGAAAATTGTTCTATAACAAAATTGTCACTCATGTTAAAATTATGGCTATTAGGGAGTAACCTTATTGTATTAAGATTATATTTTGCTCACTCTCACCATGTACTAATTTGCAATTATGTTATTAATGACTAGTGTATTACATACTCAACTGTCTAATGATATTTAAAAAAAAAAATTCTTAATCTACATTTTTTCACCATAAAATACGGTCTCTGTATTATTATCGGTTCCATGACAGTTCATCCTGCGACAATTCATCCGGCGACAGATCATCCTGCGACAGTTCATCCGGCCGACAGTTCATCCTGCCGACAGTTCATCCTGCCGACAGTTCATCCTGCCGACAATTCGTCCGGCGACAATTCATCCTGCTTGATCATTTAGAAGATTTTTTCATCAAGTAAGTATGCAAAGAGGATATACGGCCGTAAAACCTAACCTAACCTAACCTAACCTAACCTAACCTAACCTAACCTAACCTATTTAGTAAAAATATTTTTACAGCGGATTTCCACTCAAGATGCCTTCAGATATAAGTATATCCATTTTGGTTGTACGGCCGTATATCCTCTTTGCATACTTACTTAATAAAAATCTTCTAAATGATCAGGCAGGATGAATTGTCGCTGGATGAATTGTCGGCGGGATGAACTGTCGGCAGGATGAACTGTCGGCAGGATGAACTATCGGCCGGATGAACTGTCGCAGGATGAACTGTCGCCGGATGAATTGTCGCAGTACGAATTGTCGGGTCACCATTATTATCAACATTGCATATCACATTATCACAATATATAAATATGTTTATGGTTAATATGCTGTTATATGTATATGTTGTTGTCACGCTGACGCGTTTAGGATTATTTCATGTATTGTTTTAACTAATTTGTGGAACTAATCTCATGCTGACAAGCTACTTGTAGTATTAGCGGGTATAAATTCCCATTGTATGTAACTTTTATACAATCATAAAAAAGTGGTATTTATGCTGAGTGGGCGTCAGCTCAAAACCATTGAGCCATCTCGAAACCCTATATACCCACCGTCAATCTGAAATTCACTATTATTATTCTTTTATAAATTTGACACAATTTTCTTCCGCACTTTTGTTTGCTAGATGTTTTACCATTGTTTATTCCCAGCGACCGTGGCGAACAAAAATCAATTCGTAATGTTTTGTGCTGGGAAACTTTATTCCCGCTTCGTTATCCCGCTATTTTTATGTTTTCTGTGATTGACCATCTATGTAGCCAATTTCCCCCAAGTTTCTTGTAACGATATCCGCTTCCCTCTTTTATTCTATCCTTCTCATTACTAACATATTCGTAACACGATATATACACGTGTGTTTCTATGTCATAACCACTGGAAATGATTTTTGGGTCGTAATTATGCAATATGAAATGCATGCTATATTTGTTTACTGTTATATATTTGAAGCAGAATTACAAATTACAAAATTAAGGGCCCGCAACCCGAATTTCTAACGATTTCTTACATATCTCCCTTAAACTGGGCGTACTGTATAGGGCCCGCAGATACTTTAATAGTGCACAACTGCTAACCCTGTACAAATCGCAAGTGCGCCCCACGGTTGAATTTGGCAGCCACCTCTGGTTTGGAGCTCCAAAATATCTGAAAAATACCCTCGAATTTGTGCGGATAGATTCTCCCATCTTAACAGATGGATTGCAATCTTTAGAGCACAGGCGTCGGGTGAGATGCTATCCTTGTTCTACTGGTATTACAATGGAAGATGCTCCGAGGAACTAGCATCATTGATCCCTTCGGCACCGGTGCATAGTCGGGAAACACGCCAAACGCGTGCCTAACATTTGTACACGGTTGACATTTGTCACATGAGAACGGGTCGTTTCTTCGATTCGTTCTTATGTTCAACAGCTCGGCTGTGGAATGATTTGCCGGCCTCTGTGTTTCCTCTTTCCTACAACATGGGTCTCTTCAAGACCAATGTTCATTCCTTCCTTTCCTCAAAAAGACCCTCCACACAGCATCCCAGATGACATAGGCCCTGAGGGAAATTATTTTCCTCAAGGCCTCCTGTGTGGAGTTAATGTAAAAAAAAAACACGTTAAGTTTTAAATCTCTTAAAAAATGTTATTCTTGAAGATAATATCTAGACATCCCCCGTGCCGAAACGCAAATTATATAAAATTCCCTCGATAGAAAAAATCGCAAAGCATGCTCCAAAAATTATTATAAACACGTTTGTTGCAGTTATTTTACAAGTTTATATTATGTATGAAAAAAATTACAGTGTTTCTTTAAATGCTGTTTAAAACAATGTCCGTGAGAGTATTGCTCTATTTTAAACGAGTCGTGTTTTGTAATGTTAGCGCTCTCCTCTAACATTTGTAATTTCTATCTCTCCATCTTCTTCGTTTCGAGCTCGGTTGCGGAGCCTTAAGCCCAATAATGTCACCATGGATATTGGATACATGCGTGTGGTGTATAGGATTAGTAATGTACATAGTTTCAACATCATTCAACGGATGTCGCTAGTATAGTAAGTTATACGTATTTTTGTGGTGTCTCAACAGATGTCAGTTAAGTAATACCTTAGAAAAGTATCATCTACCGACGTTCGTGTCTAATGTAGGAACGGTTACATAATAGCCGGCGGCGTATGCTAAACGGCTGGATTTCATCAGTGTAGCGAGTCCAGATGCTGAATAAATTAGAGCCTCCTATCGAAAGGACGTATGGCCCAATTAAATATTCATTGTAAATATTACGATAAACATAAATGCAGCAACTTGTAATCACAACGAACTTCGATCTTATTTGGAAGTTTCCGAACACAATTCAAGTTATCTTAAGAGCGTTTAACCAGCCAGCGGACGAAAATCCACATTTCGTCGAAAGTTGTTCTTACGATCGTGCAGGGCGGTTATAATGAGAAAGATTAATTATTCTCCGTGACAGCTTTTTAAAATTATAACTCAATATCGAATTTATTTCAATCCAAATTAACTTTAATTTATACCTTCATCCAAAAATGCTGAAAGGCGTGATTATAAAACTATTAAAATAATGTACTTTTTGTAATTATTTTTTGATTATAAGTATTTATCATTTTTCAATAATGTCTAAATTTAATAAGAATGTTAAAAAAATCTGAAATATATTAGTTTGTAAGTGCGCAAATAAATACACAAATGGACCAATTTTCGTCAAGAAACACATGTACGTACATATTTTTTAATGATTTTATTGAAACTAAAATTAAAATTCTAAAACATGCGTTTGCTAGATAATGTATTGATTTATTTTACTGCATGATTATATTATTTGAAATGGGTGTGGTATAATACAAAATCTTTTTTGAAAATTTAATAAATCTCCCAACGACCTATGGAATAACCTTATTATACTAAAAATTAGAAATTTTTCTCAAAATTTATTACATGCAAATGCTAGATAAAAGAACAATCTTTCGAAATCCATTTATAATTTTTTGTGGAAAAGAGTCAATACGTCTAAAATCTTTTCTTTGGTAATGCCCTCTTAATAACTGGGATTAAATAACACTACACTGCACAGCAGATTTCGTTTCTTCGACTCATTCTTGTGTTCAACAGCTCGGCTGTGAAATGATTTGCCGGCCTCTGTGTTTACTCCTTCCTACAATATGGGTCTCTTCAAGACCAATGTCCAATGACCAATGTCTTCAATGTTTTTTTCATAAGCATAAGGAACATATATATAATAAAACAAATGAAAACAATATATTTTGCACTTTGTCAATCAATAATAGAATATGGAATAATTGTCAGGGGAGGAGCAACAAACCCAGCTAGCGTTCACTTAGAAATCGTGCAGAAAATGATCTTACATGTAATTCTTAAAAAAACATAGACTAACTGATACAGATCAAATATTCAACGGTTGTGACGTACTAGATATACGCCAATTATACGTTAAAACTCTACTAAACTACATTTTCGACCAATAAACCAAATTTCAACAATCTCAAAATATCACTAACAGACCGGTAAGACAATCGTACAAAAATAACATAAAAACTCCAACAGCGAATACAAGCTTTGGAAAAGGGCACTATAAATATCATTCTATGAAAGCATTCAACAGTCTTACCCTTGAAAATAAAATAGAAGAAAACAAAAATAAATTCATACTATTTTACCTAAATTATAAATTTTTATTTTTAGTTTAATTATTCCCTTTTTTGTATGCAGTATAATTTTTATATTATTTTTAATGTAATATGTATGAATTTTTGTTTCATAAAATGGAGGCCTCAGCACGGGTGAGCTACACAGTGAGGCCGACATTGCAGAATTGTATTTAAAAATGTTAGACATTATGTCAAATAAATAAATGTTCATTCCTTTCTCTCCTCAAAAAGACCCTCCACACAGCATCCCAGATGACGTACGCTCTAAGGGAAATTATTTTCCTCAGGGCCTCCCGTGTGGAGCTAATGTAAAAAAAAAAATCCAAAAATATGTTTTTATTTGTTTTTAAAGAAAGGCAAACTTTCCCGGGTTACGAATAATCCAACAATGTTTGAAAGTCTCCTACCACCACCACAATAAGCGAGAAGTGTTGCTCGAGTCGTGATGAGGATTTAGTCAGCCGAGGAATAGAGCACGCGACGCCCGGGTGGGACCCAAACGCGATGCCCACTCACCCATGACTGGTCGGTGGCTGAGTGGGCGATGTTAATTTCAAAAAATCTTTGATGGTCTTTCACCAGACTGATACCGGGAGAATTTATCACTCTGAAACGAGCCGCAAATATATTTGACGGTACGTTCCAGAATTTTTATAATTTTTTTTAAATATTAAGCAATTGTCTCTTTTTATTTAAATATGAAATTTTGGGTTCATGACTAAATGATTAAGAAAATTTTATTGAAGACAAAGTTCTAATTAAGTCTTTGGTTTGACAAAGCTTCACAAAGCTTTAGTTCATGGAATTAACTTTGGTATTTCACGAAATTAATTTGAGATTGCCGGTTTTACATCTGTATTAAGAAATTTGTTTCCCAGAATTTTGTATCGTTTGGCTTACGAAGAAAATAAAATATCATTTATTTTGTTTATTTTTGGTGATACTTTAAAAAAAGAGAAAAGGTATAATAAAAGAAAAACATAAATTCGAGCAATATTTAAATATGTAACTGAGATATTTTTGTAAATGGAAAGATATTACTATTTTAATTTTAATTTGTTCAATTATAATACGAACTAATAATTGGGCATATATAGATCTTTACAATATCTATTTAACATACCATCCCAATTACCTAACATACCCCGATTGGAATGCCATAGTTTCACAAGCTCCATGCAGTTGAGAACAGTTGTGAGTCTTGTGCGGTTTTAACTACTGGCAAGACGAAGAACATCATATATATTTTTTATTTGTGATGGTATCATTTCCACATTGAATTTGATCAATTTCTTGTTGCCTTCTATGATGCATTGACATTCTGAAATTTATCATTTGAAGTTCCTCGGAACTCTCGTTCAAGTCATTAAAGGTTTATCAAATCAAAATTAAGTAAGTTGAAAGATATTACAGAGGTTTTTAATAAAAAAAATTGTCATATAAAAAGTTTTTCATGTTTTTGTATACAAATATTGATCGTCCAGTTGATTAGTCAGACATCACAGAAAAATAGAAATTTGAGTTGAGAATGCAGAAAGGTGGGTCATTTAAAACAATGTTATTTTAAAATTCTAAGAGCGATAAAGGGGTGCCAAATGGGTTCAAAACGAAGTGTTAACATTTTTTAAATTTCTGATACGATCTTCTTCCTCCGGATTCACTTCAAAGTTTTGGAAATTTTCTTTTTAAGGAGTTATTTCTAGTGTGTATAAAATAACTATGAAACCTTTAAACCATATTTTTTTGTAATCTTCCATAGCAAATCTTATATATAAAAATGAATTTTTGAATTTCTGAAAAGGACGTGCACAAAATATAACAATATCCTTTCAGACGCTGATATTTTCCATTTGTCCTCAGTTCAATTCACAAAATATGTAACGGAGAAGATCAAAACAGATTGTTGATCGTGAATCCTGCTGTGTGCCTTATTTTATTGTTTTTCTCTTATTATGTTGGTTTCATCTGATTTTCGTATGAATTATTATGTTGGTTTCATATGATTTTATTATGTTGGTTTCATCTGATTTTCTGTAATCTAGTTAGGTATTATGTATGTATAACTTCTTATATTAATGAGTTTTTTGTTTTTTCTTTAAATTCTATATTCTCAAATATGGAAACTTCACTGGTTCATGCAAATTTGTCAAATGTAATTATTTAATAAAATATGTACAACTGTTTGTTTCCCAAATAAAGTAAAATAAATAAAATAAATAAATAAATAAATGAATCGCTGAATGTGTTGCTAAGCGCATAACTTTCGAACGACTGCACCAAATTGGATAATTCTTTTTTTTTTGTGTGTTCGTTATTGTCAGGACAAAGGTTTTTATAGAACTTTCGGTGAGCTCTGGCATTATAAAATTTGTATAAAAAAACTGCTATTGGTGGCACGCGAGGTTTGAAACTGAATGTATGGAAAGCGGAAGGGAGGGAGAGATAGGAGGGGGGGGGAGGGGGGGGGAGGGGGGGAGAGGGGGGGAAGAGGGAGGTAGGAGGGGTGAGGGGGGAGGGGGGAGGGGGGGAGGTGGAGGAGGCGGAGTGGGAACCCCCCTTACACCATGCGACCAAAGCCGCGGGAAAAAGCTAGTATAGTATATTTTTATGAAATCATTTATAAAAAATCCCAAGATTGAGTCTTGCAAAATAATGCCGAAATTTGAAGGTAAGAAGGATTTTGCCGGTATTTGAAGACACTGCCTTGGGGTAATTTGAATTATTTTCATATATTTAAAAAAATATCAAAATATTCCCTTTATTTCTTGTTTTATTAAAAATAGTTCATTTTTAATGGTTTATCTAACATTTTTTAGAGATTTAAATAGGGTAGGTTTTCTCTATTATGTGAAAAGTCGAGCCGGAAGAAGAAAATGATATCCAAATATTTTAAAAAAATTACGTGATTTTATATCTCCGTTTAACACCTTTTTATCGCTATTAGACATATTAAAACAAAAATTATTTTTTCCCATACAGTCGTGATCCATTTTAGTATGCAGTTATGTAAATGTAGAAGTGTACCCTCTATCTGGTACAGTACTCATAAACAATACCAAATCAATTATAATAATGCAGATAAAATGGTAGAGAATCAAATAAATTGCTGATGTTTTCTCGGTCACCGGTATGATATTTCAAAATGTCATACTAATGTACCGAACCGTTATGCAATTCTGGATTATTTTATACCATATCAAACATATGAAATGCGGGACACTTGTAAATAGTAATTGATTTATGGCGAGCATTCGAATTTTGCTCACCTCATTATCTCACAAATTAGTACTTGGAGATGTCTGAATAATCAACTGGACGATCGATATGTATTGTTGTTAGGTAGGAACGTGTAATATTATTAATGAAATAAATTGTTCTCAATATTTTCCTTGGACAGTAAAAGATTTTTTAAAAATTGCTAAATATTAAAAACCAATATCCATATAACTTTTTTCGATTTTAAAGAATATAAAGAAGTGAATCAGATACTTGAGACGGGCCATGTCAAGAGTCAGAATAATAGAAGAGAATGTATGAGACGTTGTATGAATGTAAACAAGGTAAGAAATGTGTGCCAAGACCGGGATGTTTGGCGGTCCGTCCTCTCTGCCTACCCCTGCGGGGAAACGGCGTGATGGTTAGTTATTAGTTTAAAGAATATAAATAAGATACGTTTTTAGATCTACCTGATGATGGACACTATAACGCTGTCCGAATATAGGCTTGAGAAGGAGGTAGTGCATCACGGCATAACAACCCAAAAACCGTGCTATTCAACTTTTGTAAAATAATGTTTATTTATTGATTAATAAACTGATTTAATACGCTCAAACAAAATGTTCAAACTGCTCTCCTGAAAAAAAAAAAGGTTTTTGAGTTGTGCCATTGTTATCCCCCGGGTGCGAATTGTCATTAATCTTAAGTTTTATATTTTTCAGGTTAACTATCCACTGTAAAGATAACCAAAATAGAATCCGTAGCGCGCCATTATTGGAAATACTTTTATTTACCAATGACTCCAAGCCCAGTTCTTCTAGCAAAATTTTGTTTAGAAAGGGAAACAAAGAGAAAATTAAAAGTATCAAATGAATGAAGTAATATGGTAGCCCCATAGTTTCAGAACAAAGTTATTTCAATATACGTTGACAGCTCCTATCATAATATAATCCATATCATAACAAATCTCTGGGAAAATTAGAAAATCAGAAATTTTCGCTCGGAAAATTTGTCATGTGAAGTTGTGGTATTTTTTTTATTATTGAATAGTATATGCTTGCACATAAACTATTTGTTATATAATAGTACACATGTTTGAAGTAATTTTTTATAAAAAAAATTCTTATTTGTAAAAATCGCTCATTAAAATGAGTATTAAAAAAGGCACTGTGGGTTTATCACATAATTTATAAAAAATGTGGTATGTGATACTAGCTTTGTTTAGTAAACAGATCGGGGTGACCTGATACCTATTTCTTAACCGTCTTCTTTAAAATCTCTTTCCTCTCGGATATTTTCTTTAATTTTACATTCAACCTAGCACCAACTGAGCGACGTAATTTTTGACACCCACATACAACAATGATATTTGCAAGAAAGCTTCCGGCACAAATACTAAATAGGTACTTTGTAAAGGGTACAACGAACTTCTAAATTGCGAAGAAGCTAAAAGAAAGAGAATTGCTAGGCTTGAAATTGCTGAAAGTTTTGACGGCTTTAAATATTACAACTAAAACAATGTTCGGGCAATTTTTGGAGCTGTTTCAAAAAGATTAACTTTTCATCGTTCGAGGAATATTTTGATTTCTTTCTTTATTTGAACTCTAAAAAAAGACTAGTCCTTAAATACTAGCACAGTCCCGTGAAAAGTCACGGGATAGTCTGAATTCATGACAAATCAGTTCTAATTTAGAAAATACCAATTGGAATGGTTTTCTTTTATAAAATATTATGTAATCGGTAGATACTTCACATCATCGTCTCCAATTTTAATAATGATAAATTATAATTCAAAGCAAATTTGAACCAGATTTAC
Source organism: Limnephilus marmoratus (assembly GCA_917880885.1). Classification (NCBI taxonomy): domain Eukaryota; kingdom Metazoa; phylum Arthropoda; class Insecta; order Trichoptera; family Limnephilidae; genus Limnephilus; species Limnephilus marmoratus. The sequence goes on along the minus strand of OU862924.1, from coordinate 41,009,134 downwards.
TCAGAAAATTGAACCATAGTTACGCAGAAAATTAAACCAGAGTTACGCAGAAAATTGAACCAGATTAACGCAGAAAATTGAAATTGAACCAGAGCAGGACGGACAGGCAACCGAAATTAGTATTTATGGTGTACGCTTAACGTTGAGCAATGACAAGTCTTGAAAAAGGTTGTCACTGAACCCAAAATTAAGCGTATTCAATTGGTATGTGTATTTATGAATATATTACTTGAATCTAAAATTAGTTGAATTAAATAATTCTCTTAGTTCTCAAACTGAGCAATACACAACACACGAATTGAATCCTGAAGTGAAGGAGAAAGTGTCATTTCGGTAACTTGTTTCAAAGTATCTATTACTACGCTTTCTGTTCTTTGAAAAGTTAAAGTTAATCGCTTTTCTGTAAACCATCTATTATATTTTATCATTCAAACCATAAACTTGTCACATTCACCACCGACTTTCTCAATGATATTTTCTCCAAATTAAACAACATTTTCAATTTCCTTCATAGTTTCTCGCTTGAGATTTGTATGGAAATTTATATTTAGACCGCGAAAACTCTGTGGACTTCTTGAAGACTTCTGCGTTAATTAAAAAACTTTTAAGAGCAGATACATAAATACATAAGTCTGTATTAAATACTAGTGCCTCAACTTTCACCAAAAACTTGTGACATTGCAGGAAGAAAATTTAATAAGTTATTAGTACGGCGGTGGTCCAGTTGATTAGTCAGACATTTCCGAAAAATTTGAGTTAAGTTTATTAAATTTGAGTTAAGTTTGAGTTAAGTTAGTTGAGTTAAGTTTAGTTTGTGAAAGTGTTTCCTCTATCTGGTACAATACTCAGATTACTCAAACACCTCCTAATCAATTATAATGCTTGCTGATGTTCTCTGGGTCACTAGTAGGATATTTCAAAATTTCATTCTAATGTACCGAACCGTTATGCCTCCTGGTGTTATTTTATAGCACATTTCATATGTAAAACACAGATACGTGTTAATAATATTTGATTAATGGTGAGGTTTGGAAAATTGGTTTTCTCTTTATCTCGAAACTTAGTATTTGGAGATGTCTGTTTTTGTAACTGGACGATCAATGTATTAAAGCCGTGGGGAGGAAAAATAACCAAACATTTAAGCCGCCGCAACCCGAATTTCTACCGATTTCTTATGTAGGTATCTCCCTTAAACATTTGAAGTTTTTAAGCTCTTAAAAAAAAGTTATTTTTGAAGATAATAATCTAGATGCGTTCCACGCCGAAACGCCAATTATATGAGTTTCCCTCGATAGAAAAAAAACGTAAAGTGTGCTGCGAAAATTATTATAACAACGTTTGTTTCAGTTTTTTTACAAGTTATAGTTGTGAAAAAATTCGCAATGTTTCTTTAAATGATACTTAAGACGCCTTCTACGAGATTTTTGCTCTATTTTAAACAAGTTGTGTTTTATTAAGCATTTTCACAATTTTCGCATCGATTTTGTCGCTTTAAATATTAACGCGCTCCTCTAACATTCGTAATTACATATCTCTCCATCTTCTTCTTTTTGAGTGCTGTTGCGGCGCCTTAAGTTGGATTTGACTAGATACTAAAAAAAAAATACCAGCGAAAACATCTTTTTAGGCTTACTGTTTTATTTTAGCACTCTTTTTTTATTTATCTTTGTAAAGCTGTTTGTTTTCCAAATAAAGATATTATTATTATTATTTGATGTTTTTAAGAAAGATATAACAGATGGATACAGAATAACAATTAACAGCAAAATACCCACACATTGCTTCCTTTCAAGTGCTATTCTCTTATCTATTAAGTTGTTAATAGTAATTCGTTCAATTAAAAGAGTTCCTAAATTGCTAGGCTTTTTCTCTTAATGATTATTTTTAAGCAACCTCAGCCACCTCTACGCGAAAAATGGAAAGGTTACCCCGTATCGCCGGTCAAAGCTTTGCTAAAACTATTTTCTAATGGGACACTTTACCCTCGCACGTATTATGTTTACCTGTGAAAAGGTAATTTCCCCCACTGAGTAAAATAACCGTAAATTAAATAGGTGTTTGAAAAGCCGGGCTTTGATAAAAAAAGGTGTCGTATTTCCCAAGCGTATTTTGCACGGGCTTTGTCAAGTCACGGTCACACCGTTAACTTCTTTGGTATACCACTTGCATTTGACATAGGTATAATGTATAGTGCTAGGGTTAAACCACATTCATCGCGATAGAATTTATATTTAGTATGTATTCAAAGCTAGTCATTTGAATCTATAGTTATTTAACAGTAAGTCTATTTTCTCATTAAAAAAACAATTAATGGTAAACGTGAAATAGCAATATTTCTCATATTAATACTCACAATTCGTGGAAGATTTCCAATATAATGATTAATTAAAACAATTTAAATTAAAAAATCCACTTTTTTATTTCCGAAAGTTTCTGGATTCAGCCTACTACGGTCATTTTTAAATTGTAACAGTTGTAAGGAATACCTTAATACGTAAAATGGCAAAGCAATGTTTCTAACGTAAAGTTCAGACTTCTGGAGAAATTGAGAAGAAAAAGAGATTGCACAAGATCTAAAGTAATAATTTCATGTTATTTATTTATTTATTTGTAAGAAACACACAGCTTTTACATAATATACAGTGATAAATATACAAGTGAACTGAAGTCAAACCACAGAAGATTCGTATGCTAAAGTAGGTACATCGGAAATGAAGTTTTAAGGTGAAAGATAAAGATATAGAAAAATCCGTTGCGGCCGGCGCGGACAGATGGACGTTCACCTTAAATATGTTTTGTTGACACAACTATACGCATCTCCCTCTAAGATATGTTCCCTCATTCCTCAACCCAACTTGTTATCCAACTACCTGTCCCTATCTGACAGTGTGTAGCCAATACCTACGAGTGTCATATTTACAAAAAAAAATTATAGTACAATCAGTCTGTTAAGTAAACCGGCTCAGTAAACGCTCAGTTGATGCCTTAGGGCGTTTAATTCGAATCTGTTATGATCTTGTGTAGTGATTACCACCAGCTGTGTTCTTCAAGATCATAATATCGATTCACCATCATACTGTGTAAGTCAGTCCTTTACAAATAATATCCATTACTTTCTAACTCCCACGTGGCTCTTTCAACTTGAAAAGTGTATTTATAATTATTGATTACAGTCCACAAATTGATTCGCAGAGAATATATGTGTTCACTCATTTATTAAGACATACACAGTACTAAGTTTATAAGTTATAAGGAATATTAAATGAAATTATTACATGGTATAGTACCTATTACGTAAGTCCGTAGAATATCATTAAGTTGATAATTTCGCCTGGGATTTGAACAGTTCTTAAAACTTAACTAATGAATACAGAAGAGTAATATAAAGGAAGATTGTGTATGAAGATAAAGAGACACATTTTTAGAACAAGAATTACATGCTCACGAACATTAATTAAACTTTAATGAAAAGATAAGTATTTATAGAACAAGAATTACATGCTCACGAACATTAATTAAACTTTAATGAAAAGATAAGTATTTTTAGAACTATAATTACATGCTCACGAATAGTAATTAAAGTTTAAAGAAAAGATAAGTATAAATAAGAAGTTTTAAAATAAATTATATATTTTATATCATGCCAAGAAATTTAGTAAATTAGTTTTGTAGGTTTGCGAGGAGTCGTGAAAAATGTTTAAGTGTAGTAATTTTATATATAAGTATATAAGATGTAATTGCGCGAGAGATTGGTGATTTTTTGCTGCATTAGTGTTATTGGATTCTATATGAAAAAGAACATAACATACATAACATACTCAGAACAGAAGAAATTACAACATGAGAACGAGAAGAGCCGACCCCAACAGCCTACCTAGGCAATGAGTTGGGACAGCGCAAGGAAGAAGAAGATGTGAAAAAGCGAAGTGTGCCTGGTATGCCTCATTGGAACATTTAAACCAATGACAGTTAGCAATTCGGGATTATCTATTTAATTATTAAGCAAGTTATGTAGAAACATCAGATCTGACAATGTGCGTCTTTTTTTATAAAGATAACATATTATTTGAAGTTTTGTTGTATTTCTTGAGTAAATATTTCGAAAATTTACTCCGTACACTCTCTACTAAATCTATGTACAATCTACACCTTATATTGAGGATTCCATATGGTAGAAGCATACTCCAGTGGACTTCTGACCAATGAACAAAATAATATTTCCAGAGTCTTAGCACTTTTGAAAACTTTACATATTCTTAATAGGAAACCTAGCATCTTATAAGATTTTGATATAATTTATTCGATGTGTTTATCAAAAATTAGTTTGCTAAATGATTTAACAATCGGTGGTTTGTAAAATGTCATTCTCAAATTGCGACATTTTTTACAGTTTTGTAGAGTTTATGATTAAAAAAATTCAGATGTATTGTCACGTGGTTGTAATAATTCAGAAACCTTCGCAAGGATGGAGATAAGGTATTTTGAAAGTTTCAAATATTTCCTATGCTTAGTACAGCAATACATGAACATCTCATATACTCAGATATATACACCCAAGCAAGAATATTTTGACACAACAGAGTACAGAGTAAACAACAGATGTACACAACAGAGAAAGGATTAACATTGAAAAAATTATATAACAACGAATAAATAGATACCAAAAGTTCTGTAAGGGTGTACAATATTGTTTTAGAAAAACACAATACGTGTGTAAATAAAACAACAACAAAAAACAACAGACAATAAAGTTTGGTTCAAGTGAAGAAAAGCGGATACAAGAGATTCGAGAAATTTGATAAAGTTTTGGGGACTATCGCTAAATAATATATCCCGAATCTTGCCACAATTGTTGACGTTTCGTATTATAGTCAACACATTCGCACACGCGGTTGGGAGAAGGTTAAGATGGTTCTTCGGAAAGGAATATGGAAAGTTTTGGTATTTATTAGTAGACGATGATTGATATTGATTGTCGCCAAAACGGAAGATTCTAAATTATTAAAAAGAATTTTGAAAATAAATTTGATGCGATTTTTGCCACGATGTTCATTTAAATCTTCTAAATTAATTTCACAACGAAATATGACACGTATAGCTCATTTAAACAACTGTACCGCTTGGCTTGAATTCTTCTCGTTCTACAGGCAATGAAGTATGGTGCTTTCTATGTACTGCATTATATACCGACATAAAGCCTCTCACAGAGCGGACCCGTAAGTAATCAAAGCAAGCAGTTTGCATACAAATGTCATCGTCACAGTGATCATAGAACACAACACGCAGCATCCGAGAATGAGATGGTAGTAGGGATTTCAATTCCGTACAGTTTTCTATCCCGATTGTATCTATATATATATAAACATATAAATCAACATTTGCTTGTTTGGGGATATATGAGTTACACGTTGTCTATGTATTACTATATTAAGCATAGGAAATGTTTGAAACTTTCAAAATACCTTCTTTACACCCTTGCGAAGGTTTCTGGATTATTACAACCACATGGCGATACATCTGAAAAGTTTTTAATCATTACAAAACTCTTACAAAACTGTAAAAAATGCCACAATTTGAAAATGACATTTTGCAAACCATCGATTGTTAAACCAAAATTCAATTTTCGAAACCATTTTAATTAATGAATTTAATCGAAGTACCTACTCACCCATGGAACCAACCAAAATCGAATGCTTTGACTCTAATAAAAAATTATATTTATTTTAAACATAATGTACAGTTTGTCAAATAAGAGTAGAAAATATATGAGGGCGCCACTGTTGTTCAAATGGCAATACTAAACACATAACTCTTGGTGTTAAAGTAAAGCTGTGTAACCTACATTTTTATAAAAAATTAAAAAGGCATAATAGTGGAAAAAATATTTTTTCATTGCAGTATAGATACCCGCCGATCTCTAAATTAGAATTGCGTATAGGTATATTATTATTATACCTTTGCAATTTTGTATTAACATAATGAAGAATAACTATATTGTAATAAAATACAAAGCACAGTTTAGAAATTGCTCACATTTATTTAATACTAGATAAAGTACCTAGCGTTGCCTGGGCTTTAGATCATGTCTCTAATTTTAGATCTGAATATATTTAACTCATTCAGATCTAAAAGTAGTGTTACTAAACTCACCATTAGTGATTTTTCCTTTCTATCTATTATTAAATTCAAATTTATGTTAAATTAAATTAAAGCAAATCGCTTTATAAATCACCTTTTAATCAATTTTATGTCATGAAGAAAAAATATTTTTAAAATGTGGTTTACTTTGTTCTATTCATTCAGTGTCATTGCACTTGAAAAAAATATTTGACAGTTAAATTGGTGTTGCCAGTCTACAAATTTAGTAGTTCAAGTTTTTATATTATCTACTCTTTTTTGACAGACTATACCTGTGTTCGGTACCAAATTTGATTGACGGTTCTTATAATGTACAAAAAATAATGTTTGTAATGGAAAATTTGTAAAAAAAATTGCAATATTATATTTGCATTGGTAGCACGCGAGCTGTTTGAACATCTGAATGTACTGGGACTGAATATATTGAACTCGGGAGTGGGGAGGGGATCGCGGGAGGAGGATTCGCGGAAGATAGGAGAGGGAAGGCGGAGTGGGAACACGTGAGGGGAAGGGGTCGCTGGAGAGGAAGGGGAGGCGGAAGGTGAACGGGACGAATATATACATTTGCTAATTAAAACATTCTTTCTTTGAAAAATTGCATTTACACATTAAAAATTTAAACTATCATAGTAACCACTTGCATGGTAAAAAAAATAACCATCTACTTCTTCTTTCGTATGGTGGGGGGTCAGAGGGGGACATCTAGGTCTGCGAGGCAGTCTAGAGCCTCAGGCGTTGCCCTGTGGACCTCATCAATCCCGCCGGGGAATGAATGGAGCGGGCATTCGTTGACCACATGTTCGGTGGTCTGCACCGCACCGCATTCACACGTCGCCGACTCTTTAAGGCCCCATCTATGCATCATGTGAGCACAACGGCTATGGGAGCACCTTATCCTATTGATGGCAGTCCAGAGTTTGCGAGGCAATGAGAACCCAGGCTGTCTCTCAGTGGGGTCTTGTCATCTACTAACGTCCATTCTATTATATTAATTATTAAATGAAAAAAATAAAATTACTTCTTTTATAACCACCAAATTTATTAAGACTGATCGGTTTAACTTAACACAAGCATCATCAGGATATTTATTTATTAAAAAAATATTGTACATTGTTTAGTTTTTTGTGGTATTTCATCCGCCATGCTAGGGATACTCCAGTGTTATATGTTATGTCATAAAATTAAACTATTAAAAAAATACTTTATGTGAGCTTATATACACATAAAGAAAGAGACAAAACAAAACAAAGAATTAAAAAAAAACAGTGATATAGCATGAAATTTTAAAAATATGGTTACAAAACCCACTACGTACACGTCTGTCTGTTTCTCTCTGTTACTTTCAGATTTTAATTTCATATACATATCTCACTGTTCCTTTATTCTATGTTTTGTCTCTTTCTGTATGTATGTATAAGTTCACACAATGTATTTTTTGATTAATATTTAATTAAATGAAGACAATATTAGCGAAACTCAATCGAAATCTGGAGACAGAAAAATCAGAAAAGATATTGGCTCCGCTGGGACTCGAACCCAGAACCATTTTCTTACATGGAAACAGCTCTACCGATTAAGCTACGGAACCCATATTAATTCGGTCACTTTTAACTGTATCATACTTCGACTAAGAACTACCAACATTATCTTCATTTACTTAACGCACATATTATTGGCTGCTATCTTTATATATGATTACAAGATTCAACTCGAACTAAATGCAATCTAGATAGTGTCTGGATAAATTTTTATCCATTTTATTTGTAATATCTGATTTTTCTGTCTCCAGATTTCGATTGAGTTTCGCTAATATTGTCTTCATTTAATTAAATATTATAATTTGAGATTTTACACTTAAAGTTTAAAAAATTAATAATAAATATTCATCCTAGACTTGCAGAAAAAGTCAATAGATGTCGCGTATTACAAATAAAATGGATAAAAATTTATCCAGACACTATCTAGATTGCATTTAGTTCGAGTTGAATCTTGTAATCATATATAAAGATAGCAGCCAATAATATGTGCGTTAAGTAAATGAAGATAATGTTGGTAGTTCTTAGTCGAAGTATGATACAGTTAAAAGTGACCGAATTAATATGGGTTCCGTAGCTTAATCGGTAGAGCTGTTTCCATGTAAGAAAATGGTTCTGGGTTCGAGTCCCAGCGGAGCCAATATCTTTTCTGATTTTTCTGTCTCCAGATTTCGATTGAGTTTCGCTAATATTGTCTTCATTTAATTAAATATTATAATTTGAGATTTTACACTTAAAGTTTAAAAAATTAATAATAAATATTCATCCTAGACTTGCAGAAAAAGTCAATAGATGTCGCGTATTACAAATAAAATGGATAAAAATTTATCCAGACACTATCTAGATTGCATTTAGTTCGAGTTGAATCTTGTAATCATATATAAAGATAGCAGCCAATAATATGTGCGTTAAGTAAATGAAGATAATGTTGGTAGTTCTTAGTCGAAGTATGATACAGTTAAAAGTGACCGAATTAATATGGGTTCCGTAGCTTAATCGGTAGAGCTGTTTCCATGTAAGAAAATGGTTCTGGGTTCGAGTCCCAGCGGAGCCAATATCTTTTCTGATTTTTCTGTCTCCAGATTTCGATTGAGTTTCGCTAATATTGTCTTCATTTAATTAAATATTATAATTTGAGATTTTACACTTAAAGTTTAAAAAATTAATAATAAATATTTTTTGATTAGTTAAATTTTGTACCCTGATGTTGCTTGTGTTAAGCGAATCCGGTCGGTCTCAATAAATTAAATAAATTTCGTGGTTGTAAACAAAGCAATTGCTTTACTTCATTAAATATGTCAAACCACAAATTGACAACTTTCTACCAAAAAAAAATCATTGAATAGGCAAACGCACAAAAAACTGTCTTACTTGGTCAGATGTAGGTATATTACACGTAGTATTATAATAATGATTAATTATTTATTAAACATGTTATAAAAGTATAACAATAATAATTAAAACTGAAAACTAAATAACGTCTCCGTAAAAACAATCTTTGCTGGAAATGAAATCTGAAACAGACACTATTCAACCACTCGTCTCCCTATCTGTTTCTCAAAGAGCTACATATAGGAGTAATATAGCCAGCGGCTGAAAAATCGCGCTCAGCCTTTGCGCTCGTTGGCGATATACATAGTCTTTGTCATCAAATAATCGCAGACCATGCTGAGGAACTTGCCTCTTTGAAGTTATATTGTATTTTTGTACACACTAAAATAGTATGGGTTCCCACATTGCGCGATTACAATCCCTAGATGGTAGGAAGTACGCTCCATTGCCCGTTTGCAGAACTGCATGTGGTGGGTTGGGTAATTGTGCTTCGGAAGGTAATCAAAATAAATACATATGTATTTTGATTAACTTATTTATGTTTGTCTCTGGGTTTGATGTATGTATATATGTATGTATGTCCGCTATGCGTTGCTAAACCATTCATAGGATTGCTATGAAACTGTGGGGATTTGATGTGCGCATGCCCGCGATGGTTTCTGTATACAATAGTGAGCTCTGGCATCATGAAATTGCGCGTTGCTAAACCATTCATCCGATTGCGATGAAACTTTGGGCATTTGATGTGTGCATGCCAGCGATGGTAGAGGTGTAGAAATATACAATAGTGTATTCTGGCATAATGAAATACGGCGTTGCTAACCACTCATTTGATTGCGATTAAACTTTGAGGATTTAATGTATGCATGCCTAAGATGGTTTCTATACATATAATGGTGAGTTCTGGAATCACGAAATTATGCTTTGTCAACCGTTCATCCGATTGCGAGGAAACTTTGGTGAGTTATTGTGAGCACGCTTGCGAATGTTTCTATGTATACTGGTGAGCTCTGGCATTATGAAATTTGTATTAAAAAATTTGCAAAATGTGGCACGCGAGTTGTTTGAAAACTTGATGTACCGGGACTGAATGCATGGAATGCGGGGGGCGGGAGGGGAGCTCGAGAGGGGGGAGGAGAACTCAAGAGGGGGTTCGCGGGGCAGGGGAAGCGGGAGAGGGGAGTGGGGATAGGGAAGGCGGAGTGGGAACACGTGAGGGGAAGGGGATGTAGGAGAGGAAAGGGAGGCGGAAGGGGAACGGGATGAATGTGCGAATCACTTAATCAGAATCAAAAGCTCAAGGATTCTGACTTATTTTTTGATACACGCAGTACTTTTAGTAGAAAAATGAAGGCTGTTTTCCTACAAAGTTCAAAGTAAACAACTTAGACATACATTCGTTTATATATATATATATTTTTTTAAATTTCTGTATAACATTGTTTATCTATATTTATATTTTTTTGTTTCAAAAATAATTTGTAAATTCTTATAAGGATATTGCGCATTTATTTCATATCTCTATTTGTAAAATAATATTCTTATGTACTTATATATTTTTTCCCCTATTTATAAGACAAAATATTTGTATATGTTTTTAACTGCTGTTTAAGTCAATTCGTGAGAAATAGTTTGGATGCAGGTGAATTCTCTAGTTGATTCTCTAGTTGATGTTTTGTATATTCTTGCCAATTAATATTTGTATCTGTATTTTCTCCTAAAAAAAAAAAAAAAAAAAAAAAATGGGAAAGGACACGTAGGGAGATCAGCATATCCAAAATATATGTACAAACCCAGAAACAAAAACACATTTTGATTTTTATATATATAGATATAGATTTTCCCCTAACACCATGCGATTGAAGCCGTGGGTAAAAGCTAGTATTATAAAAGAAAGTTTCTACAATGTGCGTGCCGCTGAAACTCAGAAACGAATTCCTGTACGATAAAAGGAGTTATACGGCGACGTAGCCCTCTATCCCCCCTCCATGAAGACGGTTCCCGTTTTTGCCAGAAGGGCGTGCTTTTGAAGATATAAGGGCTGGAAGTTTCGCCCTCTAGAAATTTCTAGAACAGTCCAGAACATTTGAGAGCATTCCACAATATTCCAGAACATCCCGGAACGTTCTGGAATGTTGCAGAATATTCGGGAATAATCTGGAACGTTCAGGAACATCCCGGAACATCCCAGATCATTGTGAAACATTCCAGAATACTTTTGAATGTTGTGGAATAATCTGGAACATTTTGGACCATTCGAAGTTTTTTTTGCATGGGTGGGGCTACCCATTACTACCCAATGGTAGGGATATAAAAAGCAAGAAGCGTCGTGGATTCGAAGGTCAGTTCAATCTCATATCAACTCCCTGAGTCAAGCCTGTTACTCCAGCCAGTGTTAAAATAATGTTAAGCTCGTACCCACCTCCTTCCTTACTTAAACGACAGTGCTGGATTGAGCAAATTTCACGACTCTAAGTGGGTACTGGTGTTATTGATTTATTCAAAGCTGCGTTTGATTTTGATCGATTGGCGGTGACTTTTTGACGTGAAATTTGCTACTGGATATTTAAACGAACCTTAAACGTCATTTATTATTCATTGAAAATAAAAGATAATATTAATAAATCTGTTACGATATTAATTAATAAAATGTTATGTACGCAAATGGGGTTCAAACCAAGGTCCTCTAACTCATTGGGACAACGCTGCAATCAAGCCAATATTTATAAACTTCTGAACGATTCATTCTGTAAAAGGTTTCGCCGGCATCTGTGCTTCCTCCCTCCCACAACATGGATCTCTTCAAGACTCATATTCACTCCTTCCTTTCCTCTAAAGACCCTCCACGTAGCTTCCCTAAAGATGACATAGGTAATTAGGTAAAATATTTTTCTCAGGGCGTCCTGTGTGAAGTAGACATAAAAAAGCCTTAAAAATATTGTGTTAATACATGGCGACTAATAAAAAAAACAGAGTGTGCATTTCACACGCGGTAGAAGTGAAACCTTCAGAAAACTAAGATTGAAGAGAATAAGAAGCACCGCACAAAGAGGAGTCCGATAGGCTACGAAGTACCGCACAGAGAGGAGACCGATTTTACTGTCTCATTTACTCGCAGGCTAAATTCTACAGATGCATCCGTTTGTCTCTTATTAGTATCGTTGTCGAAGTTTTCACTTCAAAAAGTGAGTGTCCAATTCACACACTGTAGAAGTGAAACCTTCATAAAACTAAAGTACACAAGAATGGGAAGGCTACAAAGCACCGCACATAGAGGAGACCGATGGGCTACGAAGCACCGCACAAAGAGGAGACCACTCAGATACTATCTCATTCTCTCATAGGCTAAATCCTACAGATGCATGAGTATGTCTCTTATTAGTGTCGTTATTTGTCGTTTCATCGAGTTTCACATCACTACGATGTTAAAGAAGTTTTCACTTCAAAAAGTGAGTGTGCAATACACACGCGGTAGAAGTGAAACCTTCATAAAACTAAGGTAGACAAGAGTGGGAAGGCTACTTAGCACCGCACAAAGAAGAGACCTATTATACTATCTCATTTTATCGCAGGCTAAACCCTATATATGTAAGTGTCTGTCTCTTTTTAGTGTCGCTATCTTTCGTTTCATCGAGTTTCAATCACTACGGTGCTAAACAAGTTTTCTCTTCAAAAACGATATAAATATGACTTCGTGATTTTACTCAATTTAAAAAAAAAATGAGTATACAATAGCTTGTGTCGCTCTAGAGAGAAAAAAATGGCCTTATATTTAAACGCCCGGGGTCTCAAAAGTTTCGTATGATCTGTAGCTATTCGAAAATGTAAAAATAAATGAAATTATTATTCACTATAAGCCCGCTAAAATGGCCGGAAGTTTTGAAAAAAAAAATAGATTTCGTGATTTGGAAAAAAAATAAAACAAAGGGTTCATATTGTCACGTAAATAATTATCAATTTGTGATATAATTATTTACCTGACCACTAACCTGATAATTTGAACAGCACGGAATGGATTGGCAACACTTTTTTTTCTCTCTGGTTTTCACTTTTTGAATTCGCACCGTACGGGAAGCCGGTGTTGATTCGACTTGTCACTTTAGTGATAGTTTTGGATTTAAAAATGGGATAATCTCTTCGTTACAAATTGTTTTAAACGATTTTAATCGCGAGCCGGGCGATGTACATTTTGCGAACGCTTCTTTCTGATGTGATCGGAACGCTGTTTCTAATGTGATTGGTCGCCGCGATTGGGACCGATATTTGTCCGCGACATAACGGTATTGTAAATTACCTACATAATCGCGACTGGCATATTGAAAAGCTTTGCGAGGGAGAGTCCTTATGACCTGGTACGGTCATTGCTGCTCATATTTGTGACGGATGGTTACTCGGCGTTCATTTCCTGATGAGGTGTGCTGACGGAAATCGTGTTTCATCCGGTGGGCTCAACCGGAGCACTGGTGCTGATCTTGGATACTACTCCCTAGCGGGGAGTCCTCATTCTCTGGCCTTCCTGGGGGTCTTTCCTGGTTCCCATCCTGGAGATTGCGAGAGAATATGGCCCGCGGTTCATCAACGCGCTATATTCAAGTAAATTAAGAGTTCGTGTCAGTGTAGAATTAGATAAAGATCCATGGTCCGCAGGTACGATATTTCTTTCTGCTTAATTATATTCCTGTCAAATCTGTTATGAATCTGTTATGTTTCAGAATCTGTTATGTTTTTGGGGATGTGAAACCCGGCCCCTCAAAAGGGCAACATTGTTATGTTCTTTATAAAATTATACTGGGCTTTGGTTGTTTTGGAAATGAACTCTTTTATTACTGAAACCAATTTAACCTCACAAGTAGAAACCTGTTTTCGTTTATTCCCAAACATTCTTGTTCTTTTTTTATTCTGGAACAAAAAAAGCAGAACCTTCCTACATTACGGATCGCTAGGACCCACATAACCTGAGAGAGAGAGAGAGATAACCTTATAATATTTTATATTTTGTACCAAACTTATTTTTCAATCCATAACTGTAGTACGAAGAAACCATATATATTTTTTAAACATATGTGATGTGTTGATTAAAAATATAAAAGAGGAAAATAACACTTTTTCTGGATAAAATCAGAATTCTTGTTGACGTGCTTGTATTCATAAACTTTAACTTTTTTTTTCTTTTTTTTCAGTTATATGCATTTTTTAATAATAAACAAACGTTAAAAAGTTAAATTACTGAAAAAAAAATTATTAAAAATAAAATAAAAAAATAGTTTTAGGTTTGTTTTCTCATTTTCAATGCATTTTAGCGGGCTTATAACCATTAAATTTTTTTTTAAATGCATCTTATTTTCTCTGTCTTCGCAACTTTTGAGACCCCAGGCGTTCCTGAATTCAAAAGTTGAAATAATTGACACACCCTAGTATACAATATGTAATATTTGGCCTTAATTGGAGCGGTTATAAATTAATATAAGGTTAACAATATATTTCTTAATCAAAAAGTGGTTTGATTTAAAAAAAAAAATTAAATATATGGGTTCAATAGTGAGCAAGCAATACCTACCTATATAACTGGTTTGCTAAGTGGGCTCATCTAAAATGTTCACGGGTGAAACATTTTGTAAAGAAAATAATATTACGTAAATAGCCAGATATGAAAAGAAAGGAATGAATGAAAAAAGGCAACCAAAAACAAGTAGGTGTACCTTTCTAAAGAATCTACAAGGAAGGCAATATCCCGGTTGTATGGGGAATTCAGAGCACGTGAATTTGGAACAAATTTTAAATTTGAACAAAAAGCTTTAGTAAATATGTATGTAATGGTTCACCCGAAGGGTCTGGGAGGAATTTCTGAAATCTGCCTGTTACGAGGGTGTAGGTGTAGAGCAGGTGTCACCAATTACCGGTCCGTTTTTTAAAATAGCATGACCGTTGCGGTCCGGAAGGGAAAAAGCCTACCCCGGTTTTGCAATTGAAATAATCAACTGTACTATTTAAATATATGTAGATACAATATCAATGAACAAATAAAACGAATGGGTACCGGAACATTATTTTCTTAAATAACAAACAAATGATATGAATAAAAAGAAGTACCAAGGGTTTTTTACAATATTAATGAGAAAAATGACATTTTTTGCCTTGGAATAAGTCTTGGAGATGTTCATCGGTAAAACAACTTCGGAATTTATTTTTAATGAAGTTCGTCTCGGAAAATGCTGTTTAACAAGCATGTTGACCCAAACAAAGTGAGAAGTTTCAAAGCTATTTTTTCAAATTTTGGGTATTACAAACAAATTTTATCCGTAACTCTTGACAAGAAACTTCCTGTTTGTGGTGTTTTAAAACTGTATTTTCTTGGAAATCGATCATTTTCATCTGGAGAGCAGCTTTATTACTCCCGAAAGTATTTGCAGCTTTATTGCTCCATTCATCACCAGGATGCAGAGAGTGAATATTACTAAGGATGTCGACGACACTCTCAATTTTCTTAAAATCTGTGAATCTGGTTTCAAATTCCGATTCCGATTCCGGAAGCAAAGACAAAGTGCAGGAAAAATTATCAAATTACGTACTCAAGTTACATGTAATTAAATAATTAATTAAATATTTTGTATTCTTAACACACGGTCCGCACAAAATAGCTCGGCGGTCCGGATCCGGACCGCGGTCCGCCATTTGGTGACCCCTGGTGTAGAGCATATTTTTATTTATTTATTTCCGGCAATCAGAAGGACACGGGTTCAAGTCCCGTTGGCGGCAAGTATCTTTTCTCGGAAGATTTTTCAATGTAAAAGAGTGTTTTCAGGCTGACAATTATTGCTTATAATAAGTATATACGATTAGGGTTTGCGATGCAAAAATTCACCGTTAATCCGTAAACGCTTTTTACAATATTTTTATGATATTTATTTATGTGAATACCTCACAAGTTCCCGTCTGAAGACTATGGCGTCCTCAATTGGGGTATGTTGTGAGGTTGAAGGTAGTAAGCAGGGGAAGGGATGGGGTAGGGGAAGTACCTGGCTATGGGTACCGCCGCCCCGGGAACCATTTATTGAATAAACAACCCCTCTGCCATAGGTCACCCAAAGTGGTTCGCTATATTTGGTGCTTGGGTTCTTAGGGTGAGGTTTGTAAGGTTTTGGCGGTGGATGATCTGGACATACTGAACCTCAAATTCCTACCCATCATACCCTTTTCCTTACAAGAACTTCCTCTCCTTCCTTTCCTTAAAAAGAGCCTCCACATAGCATCCCCAAAAATGACATAGGCCCTAAGGGGAAATTATTTTCCTCAAGGACTCCTGGGTGGAGCTCCTGTAAAAAAATATTCACATGTGGTCACCAAACACGGCTAAAGCCATTTCAAGCTACTTTCAATATTAAATGGCGGTCTTACACCAGAGCGATACTGAGAGTATCTTCCACTCTGGAACATGCGACAAAAACACTATTCATTATTTTAAATGAATTAATTGTATTTTCGTTATTTGTTTTTGGGGTGTTATGCCATGTTGCGCTACCTCCTTCTTTAGCCAACGTTTCGGACATCGTTGCAGTGTCCATCATCAGGGCAGATCCGGCAGATCCGGTAGATGTTATCTGGATCCGGTCTGCCCTGATGATGGACACTGCAACGATGTCCGAAACGTTGGCTAAAGAAAGAGGTAGCGCAACACGGCATAACACCCCAAAAACAAATAACGAAAATGCTTTTGGCCGTGAAAATCTTAAAACTTATCGAATTAATTGTAAATTAACATAAATTAATAAAATAAAATTTATTTAAGGCGGTGCGTGGGTCGAGAGAGTCCTGCTGGAGAGGTCAAAAGATCTTTGTCATCCTGCAATGAATGAAATCACCTTTAAAAAGAAGGAAAATATTTAAAAAATATATATTATACTTTTTTTTTGTTCTTGGAAGCAGATCATCGGACAATTCGTAAAAAAATCAACAAAAATCTTCTTCGCCGTCCTTCCCATAACAACTATACCAACAGCGCGGGGAGAATATGAGACACTAAGGAATTCTTACATAAAATGGACACGTTGCTATTCGATATACAGATACACAGGTCACACGTACTGTATTATGTTTCAGCTTAGGTCTACGGGAATATAATAACACTCATTATTATTATTCTCGTAGATATTGAGACAAAGGTCGCTGACTTCACAGTCACAATCTCTCGCACGACATATATGATGAAAGTTGAAATTCAAATATTGCCGGGTAGTTGGAACGAAGAAATAGCAATATATGCCATCTACTGAATAAATCAAACCTCAGACTTTCCAGTTAGTAATTGAGAGGACAAATACGTCGAGTTTATTTTATTTTTTTATTATTTTTTATTTTATTATTGTACAATAGAAAAATTCCATTTACAGTGCAATTTAGTTACCCTATCAGCATTTAGGCAAGTGACTCTTCAATAATGTTTTTAACGCATATAAAGAACAGTCACTTACATCCAAATGGTTTGCAATTTCATTTAACAGCACCACTCCCCTCGTCATGCTATGCTTTGCCAAGACGTGTGTTCTGCCGTTCGGTACTTTAAATAAGTCATGATATCGACTTCGGCTGTAGTGGTCTGGTACATATAAATCATGAAACAATTTCATCAATAGCCCGAAATGGGCTATTGATGAAATTGTTCCAAATTTTGAAAGACAGAATAGCAAGACTTGCTTTCCTTCTAGTTTCTAGACTTACAGAATCAGTTTCCTCTAGTAAGTCAATATGGTGCATGAACCTTGCATAGGTTCCATGCTTCCGCATATAAACATACCTAAGGAATTTTTCTGGATTTGATCTAACATATCAATGTACTTCTGGTGGTACGGTGCCCAAACATCGCTCGCGTACTCCAGCTTGCTTCTCAGTACGCCACTGAATAACGCTATAGCATAGCATAGTTACAACACCAGTGGGTTCAATTCATCTGCTGTTTAAGTCCTTACGCATTTACGTATTTTTTTACGTAATTACAATGAAATCCTGTTAATGCTAGATAGCAGTACGCCAACGGGTTCCTAATAAAAACCTATAATCTCTTTTTAAATTTAGGATCGGCTTGCATACTATATTTTATTAAAAAAAACGTAAGTAATAAATTTGAAAAAAAAAACAAGAACTAATTAATTTTGTAGTAGAAAAAAATGTTTTATTGAGTTGGGTAACATGCTGTGATCTAAGGTTCTTTGATAGTATTTATTTGGATGTCTGGAAGTTACAAGCCCAAATATAAATATTCTTAAGTTACGTGGTATTAACAAGTACCTATCTAATTTAAAGCTTTTCTATCTTAAGTTCCCGAAAAGCACCTTTTTCCTAAAACCTGCAAAATTTGTGCTGAATACCAAATTCCTCCGAAATATAATTTTTCTATAGTCGATAGATTCACCCGAGTGGATTGCAAAATATAAATGAGACCTTCCCGGAATATTTTTGTGAACTCTCATTAAATAAGAGAAAAACATGTTTTAATTGCTACAAACGCAAACAAAAGTATTTAATATGCGAACCACTGAATAAAAAATCGAAAGAAATACCATCTCTAAGGTGTTGTTAAAAAAGCTGTCAATTTTCAAAAGACCTCTCGAATTTATGGTTTCCAAGAATGCCAATGAAATAAATTGTATTTTTTACAGAGAATTTCAATTGAATTGTTTGATCAATTTCACCATTTCATCAAGTGAGATAAAATATCCCAAAATGATACAGGGGACGTGGTGGCAACAATTTATATAGTAGATTATTTTGGGCAAGTTGGACTCGCTTGGCAGGTATAGGTTTATAGATTTTGAACGAAATGAAGGTATTAGAAATACAAAAGCATTTTTTTTTACATGAGTTCCACACAGGAGGCCCTGAAGAAAATAATTTCCCTCAGGGCTATGTCATCTTTGGGGATGCTGTGTGGAAGGTTTTTTAGGGAAAGGAAGGAAAAAGTTCTGGGAAGGAAAAGGTTTTAAGGGGTGGGTAGGAATCTGGGGTTCAGTGTATCCTGGTCATCCGCCTCCAAGACCTAGATAAACCTCACCCCATGAACCCGGGCACCCCTGCTAAATCACCAAACGTAGCGAACCACTTGGGGTGACCTATGGCAGAGGTGTTGGTTATCAAATAAAGGTTCCCGTGGCGACGGTACCCATTCCCCCCTCCCAAATAATAGATAGAAGCACATTAAAATAAAAGGACATCCTCAAAACTAAGGCTGTCTAGCTTAAGGCTCCGCAACGTGGCTCGAAAGAAGAAGATGGAGAGATACGAAATTACGAATGTTAGAGGAGAGCGCTAACGTTTACTGCGACAAAATCGAAAATTGCGAAAATGTTTAATAAAACACGACTCGTTTAAAATAGAGCAAAAATCTCGCAGGCATTGTCTTAAATAGAATTTAAAGAAACACTGCGAATTTTTTCATACATATAACTTCTAAAATAACTGAAACAAACGTGTTTATAATAATTTTTGGATCATACTTTGCGATT
Source organism: Limnephilus marmoratus (assembly GCA_917880885.1). Taxonomy (NCBI): domain Eukaryota; kingdom Metazoa; phylum Arthropoda; class Insecta; order Trichoptera; family Limnephilidae; genus Limnephilus; species Limnephilus marmoratus. The sequence goes on along the minus strand of OU862924.1, from coordinate 40,989,633 downwards.
TTTTTCTATAGAGGAAATTTTATATAATTTCCGTTTCGGCGCGGGCAATGACTAGATATTATCTTCAAGAAAAACATATATTTTTAAGAGCTTTTTAAACTTAACGTGTTTAAGGGAGATATGTAAGAAATCGGTAGAAATTCGGGTTGCGGGCCCTTAAAGGACTTGCTTAGGTTTGACCTTAGTTCGGGTACATAGACACTCCTAAAACACGATTTATCTTTTCAGTAATGTTTAAGAGATTCATAAAGTTTTGTCCAAGCTTCGACTTGATAATTTTCTTCGAAATACCTAATGTCTTTTTGGATAAGGGGTTTGCCCAAACAAATGTTACGTATTATTCCAATAAGTCTCTATGTTTACTATGCCTGCCAGTGGCTTAAGAAAGCGAACAGCTGTGACGGGGTCTAATAAATCTTATCCTAATGGCACTCAACGGTAGTAAAGTAAAACTCATTAAGTGCCATAAACCATAATGAGTTTTTACCTTTGAAACTATGAAGTATGAAAAAACATACAATATTTCGCTAAGTTTTCTTTTCAGACGGCCAAAAGAGAGCGTCATCAACTAAAGAACTATTTATTTATTGCCCTGGGAAACAGAATAGCTACGAAAACTACAACACACATTGCCAATAATTCGACAATCTTCGTAACTGAGCGGTTGTGAGCGTTCGCTCAGTATCTTCGAAACCAAGCGTTTGTGTTATAAAATTTGTGATTTCAAATTAAAATAACATATTGTACCTCTATGTGTGACATGATCCAGAGTGCTAGAAACTCTCAGTATTGCCCTGATGAAAGACAACCATTCAGGTTCCTGAAATGGCATTTTCAGTGTTTTATAATGACATGAATAAATAATTGGAGAGGTCACGGGAGAGTCTCCATTACTTTGGTCTGTTGGGACAAAAAAATTTACCGTAGTGATCATATTATTTATTTATTTATGTACTAGCGAGTTCCCGGCATGTGTTGCAAAGTCACTTAATAAAGAAATTGTTTCTCCCTGCATGTCCTTTCCCATTGGTCCCCTTCCCCGTTCTGCCTTCCCTTCCCCTCCAATGCTCCCTTCGCCTCCTGGTCCCGTTCCCCTTCCGCCTCCCTTTCCCCTCCTATGTCCCCTTCGCCTCATGCGTTCCCCCTCCACCCTCCCCGCCTTCCCTTCCCCCTCTCTTGCTTCCCCGTCCTGCGAACCCCCTCTCGAGTTCCTCTCCCTTCTCCCGCGTTCAATATATATATTCACTGTACATTCAGTTTTCAAACAGCTCGCGTGCCACATACTGCAATTTTTTTTATAAACCTAAATTTGTATAGGTACTATAATAATTATTAATAATAACCAATCAAATTAACGTAGGTACCTATTTGAAATTTCTTATTCTTGATTAGATTCAAAGTATTCGATTTTGGTTAGTGTCATAAGGTAAGTACTTTAATTAAATTCATTAATTTAAAGAGTTTATTTGAAAATTGAATTTTTACTGAACAATCAATCGATGGTTTGCAAATGTCATTTTCAAATTGTGATATTTTTGACACCTTGTAAGAGTTTTTGTAATGATTAAAATATATCGTTATGTAGTTGTAATAATCCAGAAACCTTCGCGAGGGTAGAAAGAAGATATTTTGAAAATTTCAAACATTTGCCTATTCTTAATATAGCAAAACATAAACAACAAACAAACAAGCAAGCAACCATACGTTCATTTTTATATATGTAGATTAACGGACTTACGTCCAATTTACAAATTAATGACACGAAATTAAATTAAAACGTAAAATGTAAAAGTAAAGGATGGTAAACGAAAGAAAACTCAAAAAGCAGATAAACATTAAAAAAGTTCAAGTCAAGACTTAGCTAAAGTCAAAATATTTATAATATTACTCCACTTGTTTAGTGACAAAAAAAAATCAATTATACTTGTATCAAAAAAATCAAGTTCTTGACTTGAGATGACCAGTCTACACATTCTGGACAATGGTGAATAATGTCCATTATTATTTGAGTAGGTATTGATTGACGAAGAGCAGTTAATTATTTCTAAGTGTACGGGAGGGAATATTGAAAGGGATAAGTTGTTGTAAAGCAGGTTAATCTGTAATAATTTTATTAATAACCACCAGAGCGATTTTTACCATTTTAAATTTCTCCGATTGCTTTTAGAATAAAATAGGCAATTATCTCCTTGATTCGGCAAACTTAACAAAATATATATTTGTAGCTCCCACGCTTGTTATTTTCGACATAAAACAAAGCTATTGAAATGCTTTATATATTATTACCATAGATGTCGCAAATCCGAACTTCGTAGACTATTTTATAACGATCTCTTCTTCCTTTGCGCTGTCCCAACTCATTGCCTAGGTAGGCTGTTGGGGTCGGCTCTTCTCGTTCTCAGGTTGTAATATCTTCTGTTCTGGGTATCGCCTTCATCCAGGCCGTTTCTCCGAAGAATTTTGGAACATTGAGTCGTCCAGGAGTTCTTCGGTCTTCCTTTGGATGACTGTCGATGAAGCTCCATAGACATTGCCTGCCTCACTGTGTGGTCCGATAGTCTCCGTCTTATGTGCCCATACCATCTCAACTGTCGTTCCTCCAGCTTACTATTTATGTCTGTGACACCCAGGCTACCACGAATGCGTGAACTTTTGATCTTATCTATTAGACTATTTTATAACGATGTTAAAAATAATTTTTAAAAATATTTTTTTCACGCAGAATTTCTGATCAGCCGTTTACGGTTAAAATTATGACCCTTTTTAATAGATATGCTCATTCTATTATCAAGTATACCACAGTCAATGTTGACTCGAATAAGTATCTCTCACGGAGTTTCAAAGAAACAATCACGCAGGATTCGCGCGGTTATAAACTTTATGATTTTTTTAATATATTTTTATAAATCCTCCAAATAAGAGATAAACGCTAAAAAACAGGTAAATTCATTGGATATATAGCACTATAATAAGTTTTTAAGTCTCCATGTTAAAATTCGAAGGTATGATCTTTTTAATTTTGGAAGAAAATTTGAAAAATGATCTTCTGAAAATGTCGAGCAAACGGAGAAAAAAGTTTTAAAATGCGCTGTAGTTCCAGTGGTTATTACAATTAATATACAATTAAATTTACAATTGATATTTTTTAAGAATCAATTGAGATTACCTTTTTTCGAATGGTCCTCTAAATGATATACCTGAGTACCTACTAAATCAATTTACGATTATGATGATCACATAAATTCTTTAACAGCATCATGTCAGGTTTATTTACTTGTATGACGCAATATACATCTTTATTTACGTTTAATTATTTTCTTCGTGGAATGATAAAGTATGCATGACCTAGCCGTTTGTATTTTCTTTATCCAATCCATTTTTCGATCAGCATAATATTGAAGCGCATTTTCAATTTATTCATCCTTCATGTTTTCCTGACAGAGTTATTCGCAAGTTGCACCTCGTTTACCGCATACTATGCATTTTAAAAAATGATAATACACATACTTCAGAGTGGAAGATACTCTGAGTATCGCCGTATGACAACCTTCAGAATTGAAACGTTGGCTTTAGCCGTATTGGGTGAGCAGATCTGAATAGCCAGCTATTTCCTCACCTGTCTCTTCGTCGTAACCTTCCGCTCCCAACTATCTCCAGCCTCAAAACATTTCCCCAATTGGGGATGCCGTAGTCTCACTGGCTCTCCAGATGGTTGGAAAATTAGTTTAAAAAAACTCCATTTATTTATTTATTTTTTTACATCAGCTTCACGCAGGAGGCCCTGAGGAAAAAAATCCCCTAAGGACCTGTGTCATCTTTGGGGATTCTGTATGGAGAGTCTTTTTAGGAAAGGAAAGAGAAGAAGTTCTTGGAAGTAAAAAGGTAGGAGGGGTGGCTAGGAATCTGAGGGTTCCATTTTTTACATGAGCTATATATACACAGGAGGCATTGTCATTTTTGTCATCTTAGGGGATGCTGTGTGGAGGGTTTTTTAAGGAAAGGAAGGAGAGGAGAGTTCTGGGAAGGAAAAGGGTTTAAGGGATGGATAGGAATCTGGGGTTCAGTGTGTCTTGGTCATCCGCCTCCAAGGCCTAGACAAACCTCACCCCATGAACCCGGGCACCCCTGATAAATCACCAAACGTAGCGAACCACTTGGGGTGACCTATGCAAATTATCCAATAAAGGTTCCCGGGGCGGCGGTACCCATTCCCGCCTCCCAAATTTATGAGTCCTGCTGGAGAGATTAAAATGTCTGCCTCAATCAGTCCCTCCCGATCCGACCCATCATGCAATTGAAAGGCAGACGCATCCACCGCCAAGAACCCGGGGACCCCTGCTAAGTTACCAAATGTAGCAAAGCAAAGAGGTGTTGGTTATCCAGCAAATGATTCCAGGGGTAGCGGTATCCACTTTCACCTCCCAAATTGTTAATTAACTAAAAAGTCTATAGTAGACATTCATTATTCAATAACAATTAACAATGATAATACTTTTGGCCGTAAAAATCTCAAATCCTTTACAATTTTCATAATAAAATTATCTAAAAAATGAGATTAAGCAGTGAGCGTTGTTTTGACAGGGTTGATTTTATTTTTCTCGACTGTTTATGAAATACGAGTATGTCTGATGCACCTGCCAATTATTTTTAAGGGGATGACTCGTATAAAACACAATGGCTGGGAGACAGGCGATGTGTTTGTGTTTAGTGTTCTTCACTTTTGTATAAAGACATTGTGTGTAGGTGCCAATGTTTGGATCTTAAGACAACGCGCATTGCATACAATTCTATTGTAAGTCCACAATTAAATTATTGTAAGAGTGTTTACATTTATACAACGAAGCTCAAATAATAAATTACAAGTTTTACAATAGGGGGGATGAGGAGGATTATAAAATGCAATATTTTTTCCCTAATTAACAATATAACACGTTATACTACATACTAAAATTAATACAGAATTAAAATTAATACAGAATTACGACTTAAAGAGAGGGAGGGGTGATGCCTAGCCGCAGATGTTTTATTTCACTTTTCTATGTTTCTTAGGAAGGTTCAGGCTGAACCGAGAAACCGTTTGGTGTTTTATATTTTTTAAAATCAAGTATTTTTTAAAAGTAAACACTCAACCAGAGCAATAAGCTAAAATATACTGGTAACTCCCAGTTTTAACAAATCATTTGGACAGAGAAATATTAAATTCTACGCTACGAAATATACAATGCTCCACCAAATCAAACAAAAAAATAACGGAAATTAATATATTTAAAACAAAAGTAAAAACAATATTTATTTATTAATTTACGGACAACAGTCCATTAAAAACATAATAATAACACGAATAAAAAAACAGAGATGACAGTGAAAGGAGAGCACATAAAAATTAATAGCAATGACAATATAAAATATAAAAAGTACATTATAGAGACACTACAAGTCAAAGCATGAAGAAGCATTTAAATATTGCGTATCGACTGCCGAAAGTCATTTAGTTTTACACCAAAAAAATCAAATCTTTGACTTGCGTTGACAAGTCTTGACATTCTGGATAAGGGAGAATGGTATCCATAATTAGTAGAATGTTGATTGAGGAACAGCAATTCATTATTTTGAAGCCTACTGGAAGGGAGGTTAAACTGGATGAGTTGTAACAATGCAGGTGTATCAGTAATACTGTTGAGTCCTTTCTACGTTTTTCTAAAGAAGACATGTTTAAAATGTGTTCAATTTCATCATATGAGTACTTGCCTCTTTCAAGACCCAACCTCCAAGCAATTCCTCTTAGGAAACGATGTTGTACGGATTCGATGTGACAAATGTGGACAGCATAGAAAGGAGACCAAATGACACTAGCATATTCAAGGTGAGGGCGAACCAGCGAACAGTAAAGAGTTTTAAGTGTACTTATATGTTTGAAGTCAGAGGTAATTCTATGAATGAAGCCGAGTAGTTTAAGTGAGTTATTTACGATATTATTAATGTGATCACGGAAAGAAAGTTTGCAGTCTAGAGTGACCCCAAGGTCCTTGATAGATGTGACAGTAGATAGACAAACACTATTTAGTTTATAATCAAACTGAATAGGTTTTTTGGTTCTATAAAAGGCCAAAATTTTGCATTTATCAACATTAAGTTCCATGCCGTTAATTTTGCACCAATCGTTAAATGAATCAATATCAAGTTGAAATAGTAAACAGTCAAGGTGGGATTTGATAATCTTAAGAATCTTATTATCATCAGCAAATAGCCAGAAACGTGAGTGAGAAAAAACTTTAGTGACATCATTAATAAAAAGATTAAAAAGAAGCGGGGCCAAATGGGTTACTTGGGGAACGCCGGAAGTTACATCAATGTTAAAGGATTCAAAGTTATTTATTTTAACCCTTTGTTTTCTATCTGTCAAGTAAGAGTGAAAGAATGACAACAAAGGGTTTCTAATGCCTATAGCATAAAGTTTGGCCATGAGGATACGGTGATTAACTTTGTCGAAGGCTTTGGAGAAGTCAGTGTATAGGACATCAACCTGAGTGTTATCTTCTAAGGCTTTCACAATGGTACTTGTAAAGGAAAGTAAATTTGTTGTAGATTTCGCCGATCTAAATCCATGCTGTTCCTCAATTAGAACACTTTTGAAAACAGGAGTAATTTTCTTTGTAATTATCGACTCAAATATTTTTGGAATATTAGATATAATTGATATCGGTCTATAATTTCCAATATTCGACTTGTTTCCGGACTTAAAAATGGGTCGAATATATGAAATTTTCCATGAGTCAGCAAATGTTCCAGATGAAAGTGACAAGTTATACAACATACAAATTGGGTTAGATAGTGTATTATATTTATATTCTTTTAGCAAGATTTCTGGAATGCCATCAGGTCCAAAAAATATAAATATAAAGACGATGTTAAGGCAACCTGAAAATAAATACAAAGTAACTACAGGCCGCTTCAGAGCAGGAAGCTCTAGTGAGGATTGTGAAAAAAATTGAATTTACACTTATATTTTTAGATCGTGTACAAAATTTGCCATTGAAACTTATTAAAAAATCTTACTCACATTTATGGTGTTCTAAGTGACGATCACGTCATTAAGCTTATTCTTAATATAATAAAAAAATTAAGATTATTACTTATTAATTAATTAATAAATTTAATTTATTTTACGCCCAGAGGGCTTTTACATACCCAAATAAAGGCAGTACATATTTAACATGAGGAAGAAATAATATAAATGAAATTACGATAGAAATAAAAAAATTACATAAATGAAATAAAAATATAAGCAACAAAAATTTACAGTACAGTGAAATGTAATAACAAAAATACCACATGATGTAAAAATACAAACAACAAAAATTTAAAAGTAAGGTGATCAGAGGTTTACAAAATTGCAACATTAACCATGTCTAATAACACGTAAGTATTAGTTTCGTATGGTGCCAAACCGCCGCCGTATAGATGGTACCTCCTGTACCTCTGCAAGTTGCAGGAGTTCGGAACTGTCCAATTAGGATTTTAATATTTTAGATAAGAAAGTTATTTTTTTTTTTAATAACTAAATAATATCACAGGTTATGTAGGTTTATAATATTTCAATGAATTTACAAAGACATTTCATTTAATTATATTAATAAGATAGGTAGAGATAGTTTAGTTAATTTGTCGATGTACGAGCAGTTTTATAAATATACCAAAGAATTCAATGTGAACATTTTTGTAGTATCCGTATGATAAGAGTACCTTCGAAATCGATATAATAGAAAGCCGAATCCTGATTACTAATGCTTGAATTGAAATGTGTTGTGCTTTTTATTTCAGAAGTTTCCTTCGAAGGTGGAAGAACGATTCCTGTTGACAGGTGAGCTACATTAATGAATTTGGTGCTGGAGAATGAATGATTGAACCCACTTCGTTCAATAAAAACTTTCTTTTCCTCAAGGGTGTCATGGTTATCGATCAATATGAAGAAAAGGAGGCAAATTTATGTAATATTTCAAAAAATGTCGCTTCACAAAACATTATCGGGTCAAAGAGAGTAACTTAATGTCGACTAAGAGCGACTTAACGTCCCACGTTCTAGTTTAAAAAAAATAGGATGTACCCGTAAAAACTAATTGAAAGCTGCAAAATGGTACTCCGCATACTAAATAGTGCCCCACTTTTAGTTCAGCACGAAAACTATGCCGAAATTGCGAATTACAGTGGCAAATAAAATATTATCAACTAGCTTACCCGGCGACGCGCCATCTACTGGATGGTTACCCAACCTTTATAACCACCGCCATCTGTTAATTTGCATACAAATAAAATTCACACCACCCGCTTGTGAGCCCGCTCTTCTCTTCATATATTATATATTTCAATGAACCATCAATTTTAGTTCCAAGAATTGTCGCTTATTTCTTAGCTCCCTATTCATAAAAATAATAACATTGAAAAAGTGTCCAAATTAAAGCGAATTCGTTGCTAAGGTGCAGTGCTTTTCTCGGGCTATCGCCCGGTATGTTTGTCTTCCCGCTATTCTACCGGGAAATGCTCAAATAGTGAATTTACTAAAAAAATTGACACTTAGTGAAGCTAGGATATTTTTTCCCTAGTAAAGTTTTGACAACTCATAATAAAAGTGTTTAACTAACTGAAATTTCTTTGTACATTTATAAAACTCGGTGTAGGATTTATCCTTATGTGTCTGTTTTACCGAAACTCACACGGAAAATGTTTAAAAAAGGATTTAAAAGTGATCTCAAAGTTATATGTCTTCACTTTCGATGCCAGTTCAAGTGAATAATAACAATAAAAATATACATCAATTGAAACAACTAGCATTAAGTGACTTTAAATGCAAATTAAACATTTAAACATTGTTTTTGAGTTGTGAAATAAAAACAGTTAAAATACATTCCATTGACAATTTTCGATATTGACATCTTAATATATGTCATTAATCTCGATGGCGCCTGCCTGTGAACTGGCGTAGTTGGTAGAGTGGTGTCAGTCGACCTTTCCAGTCATTTACTGAGGTGAACGGTTCGATCCCCAGACAAACAACATTATTTTTTTTTTATGTTTTTTAATTAAAAAGATGTTTTAATCGCAGTAATTTTTTAATAATATTTAAATTAATCATCCCATTTTTAAATAATAATTGGAAAAAATTTTATGTGTTTTAAAAAAAAAATAATAAAAATTCGTACGTAATGCATCGCCAGAAAAAACGCCCGCTGGACATAACGATGTCTCCTAATATGGAAGATGGAGGAAGGTGCTTTCTTGTTGAGGACTTAGAAGAGGAGGACCACGATACGTCTTCTCATTGCTCGGACAGCAAAGAAACAAAATTTCCAAGCGTTTCTGGAGTTGACGTGCTTAATGAAGCGCAAGCTCATCTGACAGCCCTTCAAGAAGTCTTGGCTGAGAAACAATCGAAGGTCTCCAAGGATCAGCAACTGAAGATATCCAGAAATGTCTCTGAAGTTTTCAGAGCCGTTTCTCAATTGTTGTTGGAGCGCGAGACGATGCGTGCTGATTTGGCGACAGTAACTGCTCAATTAAAAATGGCGGAAATCAAAATACGCCATGAAAAAGAGGACAAAAGGCACCTGGAGCAAAAAATTATCCAGCTAGAGTCTGACCTAGGACCCGTGATGAGAAGAGTAGCCGTGGCAACGGAGGCTAGCTTGTCATTTGCGGATATTGTGCGAAAACAAAATGTGTCAAATGTCGATCACCAACCCCCACCGATTACCCAATCTGGACATCGCGTCGGAGCGCCAAGGCCAGCCATCTGCATCTTCCCAACAGACGCAGATGCCACCAAGGACAGCGATGGAACCAAAAAAATGATCCAAGATATAATTCGGCCATCCGAGCTAGGCGTTCGGATAACCGGGATTCGCAAAATTAGGAACAAAGGTGTCCTCTTAAACACGGCAACCACAGGTGACCAAGAAAAATTATTAAAGGCACCATGCTTTGCACTCAACTCAAGCACACTTAAGGCTCGACTTCCCACAAAGAGATTCCCAAGGTTAATATTTTTTAACGTACCGCGGGACCTTAACGACGCTGAATTCTTGAGGATCGCCCTAACTAGCGTTCCCAATATACAGGACATCGAGGGAGCAATAACAACCTGTAAGCTGAGTCACCTGGCCGGCGCTCGAAACGGAACCACCTGTCATCGCGTATATGAGATGCCCGCTACATTACGTAAACTGCTGGTGGAACAGGAGAAAGTATTCGTCAACTGGACCGTGTGCCGTGTCAGAGACTTCACTGGACTCACCGTATGTACTAAGTGCCAAATGATTGGACACTCTTACAAATACTGCAGAGACACTCTTAGATGTGGACACTGTGCTGAAGAGAACCATGCTACCGAATCCTGTCCTAATACTGCGGCCAAACCAGTCTGCGCTACGTGCGCTAGATTTGGAAAGCCCGCTGCGCATTCGACTGGAGACAGAGACAACTGCCCTGCCTACAAAGCTGCACTAAAAAAGGACCTTGCAACGATCGATTATGGCGTCCAATAATTATTATTTTGAGGAGGACAATGAGGTTGATTTCCACAAAACCAGTGATCTTAAAAAATGGTTTGAGGACAAAACACAGAATGCTTCAACACATAAGGGTTGCAACAGGGAACAAATAAATATTGTGCAATTAAACATAAGGTCCATTTCCAAATACTGGGACATTCTTAACATTTACCTTAATACCTGCTGGAAGCATATACATATTTTGATGTTATGTGAGATAGCAATTACAAACGACCTTACTTGTCTCTACGAAATTCCTGGTTTCAGATCTTATAGCTATTGTCGAACAAAAAAAACAGGAGGCGGGATATTATTATATGTTAGAGATGAAATCACTTTTCTGGAAAAATCACTAGAAACAAAATATTTTGAAAATGTATTTGGCATCATAACTTTACCTAATAATATATCAATTAACATTTTAGCAATATACCGTCCTCCAAATCATAGTAAATCATTGTTTCTGAATGAAATCTCATCCATATTATCAAATATTATCAACACCTTGGAAAATATTTTATTTTTTGGAGACGTTAATTTAGATTTATTAAACCCTCAAAACCCCATCATTATGTCATACGAAAACATATTATCGAGCCATTATTTAATAAAGTGTATCGACGATGTGACAAGGGAAGCATTAGTAGCCGGCAATATTACACGTACGTGCATTGATCACATTTTTATTAGGTTTAATAGCAGGCAGCAACAAGCTGACTCACTTTCATCTTGTATTTGTGATTTTACTATAGCGGATCACTTCGCGACAGCTCTCAACATCACATACAGGAGTGCAATTACAAAAACCAAACAACGCGGGGAAAGTATTTCAATACTATCTCAAAAACGAATTGATAAATACATACGTGGTTATAACTGGAATGCCCTGCTTGCGGAACAAGATTGCGTTGACATATATAATAAACTCAAAAACGTTTTTAATGATCTATATGAAAAAAGTAAAATCTCTTTCTGCCCAAACCCCAAAAAAAGACCATTTGCAACAAAATTGTGGATAACGGATGACATCTTAGAAAAAATTAAAATCCGAGATTCCCTGTTCAAAAGGTGGAAAAATTCCCCTACCAATAAAAACTACGAAAAAAATTACAAATCATTCCGGAATACTGTTTCCAAATTAATCATAAAAAGTAAAACTGCACATTTTAATGAAACATTTAAAAACTATTTCAGCAATTCCAAAAAAACGTGGGATCAAATGAACAAATTATTAGGACGTAAAACAAAAACAAACTGCGATGAAATTATTTCAAAGTATATGCTAAATAAAAATGGGCAAACAGAGGAAATCGTTGTAAATAGATTCGCTGAGTACTTCTCAAACAGCATCAGCTCGATGTTACATAAATGCGACTACAAAGCGTCTAACATATCTCCCGTTGATTTGCCGCATAGCATGTACCTGCCCAGAGCTACCTGTGAAGACATACGCAGGATTATCAGTCAACTGAATAATTCCAAATCGCCGGGGATTGACAATATTCGAATGTTCGACATTAAAAAACATATAACTATTCTATGTCCGGTAATTACCCATTTAATTAATAAAATCTTGTCTCAAGCAGTTATACCTGATGAGCTTAAATGTAGTATTATTAGGCCAATATACAAAGGGGGAAAACATACTGAGATAGAAAATTACAGACCAATCAGTATACTGCCAGCTATTGAAAAAATTCTAGAAAAATACATATCCGTAAATTTAATAAAATACCTAGAAAGTTTCTCTATTATTGATCCTAACCAATACGGATTTCAAAAAAATAAAAGCACAGAAATGTTACTACAAGACTTTTCGAATTACGTAAATCAAGAACTCAATAATAAAAAACATATTCTGGTTTTATTCATAGACAACTCTAAAGCGTTTGATACCATTGATCCGACAAAACTATTACAGATATTGGAGGCGATAGGAATTAGGGGAAAATTACTAGAACTACTCAAAAACTATTTAAACAATCGACAAATTAAAGTGAAATTCTTTCAAACTTACAGCAAAGCTAAATATATGTCAACAGGCGTCCCGCAGGGCTCGATTCTCGGCCCAACATTATACATAATATTCGTTTCACTCATGAATAAAATTTTCACATTTGTCAAACATTACGTTTATGCAGATGATACGGCACTAGTCATTTCGCATGAAGAATTATGGATTGCAATAAAACTCATGCAGCACGATTTCCTTTCCTTACAGAAATGGTCACATGATGCGGGTCTTATAATAAATTCCAAAAAGACAAAATTAATGCACATACGATCTCCACATGCCAAATATACCATCACGCCTGTAATAAAATCGCATACATTTGAGTGTATACACAATTCGTCACAATCCTGCAAATGCGGAACCATTGAAATTGTACAAACGTATATATATTTGGGGATAACTGTAGATACGCATATGAAATGGGATACTCACATAAGCAACATCTGCAAACGCCTACGAGCTATTGCTGGGCGAATTTACAAAATTAAATATTTCATGCCCATAAGTACGTTAAAAATAATTTATTTGTCATTGGCGGAATCTACCATCAGATATGGAATAACGTCTTGGGGAAACTCGTGCAAGACAAATATAGGTTACATTCAAACAATTCAAAACTCTTTGACTAAGCTCTTGGTAAGCAAAAGTATTTATGCACAAAGAAGAGACATAAAATTATTATATGAGTCAGTTAATATATTACCTGTTCGAGGGATATTATGGTTTAAAATTGTATGCCAAAACCTTTTGTCGGATTCAATATATAAAGAAAAAGTTGACCATGCACATGGCACTAGATTTAGTAAAAACGAGGGTTTATCTGTTCCGAAAATTAAAAATAAATACGGACAACGGACATTCACTTATCTTGTCCCTACCATATTTAATAAGATGCCAGTGAACATAAAAATCGAATCAAATTGCACCACCGATTTCAAAAAAAAAATTAAAAAATGGCTAATGGATCAAAACTTTTTATACTGATATTGTTTGTAATCTTATGTAAAAATATGACTAAGAGAAATTTGCCTGTGCTATATCTGTCTATCTATATATTTTATGCCTTTGTATTGTAGCTATTTAAAAGTTATTCTTCTGTATCTATTTTGTATATTGTGGTTTCTTGTTATATTTGTGATTTAATGTTATATTAATATTGTTAAATTGACCTGCTGACAAACTGCCTTGGCAGTTTAGCGGGTGCTTACAATGAAGAATAAAAAAAAAAAAAAAAAAAAAAAAAATCAATGTACACAAAACCGTGACAAATTATATATCTCAACCTTTCTCATGAATCACTCCATATACTGGCGAAAACCGCATGAAAATCCGTTCAGTAGTTTTTGAGTTTATCGCGAACAGACATGGCGGCGGACTTTAATTTATAATATGTAGAGATTATCTGTTTGTTAGCTTTTTCCCGTTGCAAGCAACTAATGTGGATGAAGCAAGGAGTGTTTGACTACACAAAGGGCCTTGAGAGTTAACCGCAAACTTAAATACACCTGCTACAATTCCACTCAGGTCGCCCGGGTCAAGGCATCCAGTACGGGCCTTTTCTCGCAAAAAGGGGCTAAGGAGCTTACTGCTCAATTTTTGGTGAGCAATTCAGCTTGTGTAGGTTGAAACGCGTATATTGATACCCGTATCGGCTACTATTCGGTTCCAACGAAGACTCCAACCATTGAGCTCCTTTGGTCGAGGTTTTTATTATTTTTTGTTAAGGTCCCCAATTATTGATACACGTGTGTACCTTTTTACTTGGCATATCAAAGGACTATATAATTTATAAATATTATTTAAAAAAATTTATTCATAATTGTTTAAAAAATATAAAGGAAAAGAGTTTATTTATAGTTCTTCTCATTAGGGATTCCTATTCCGAGATGGCCTATAGATAGTTGTATTGGTGTTACATCATGGTTTCCTCATCTTCATGTTTGTTGATTTCCACATCTTCATGTTCGTTGACTATATGTAAGTCCTAGTGTTAGTGTTACTTCATGATTTTGATGATTTACTCAACATTGTACACCTAGGTATTATTTATGTCTATCAAGTCAGACGACAGCTTCCACAAATAAACTCGAACTCGATTAACGAATTAGCTAGGTACCCATTTATTTGGAAAATGACAATATATAACATTGAATTACGCAGGTTCTGATCAAGTACATATAAGTATATATACACGCTACACGCAAGAAGTATTTACAGAATATCGAATCGAGTAACTACATGCGAATTAGATACCTGTGTACCTATGCAGTATTATTATTTTTTCAAAGGCTTTTCACGCCAAAGGAGTGTTCCAGCCAGTGTTACATGATTGAATTTGTAATTGTAATCTTGGGGAATTATATACAAATCTACTGAGTAGTAATAACAAGAAACTGTCTACATCACATAATAATACAATCTAAGAATTTATTATTAAAGTACCAACTAGGAAGTTTTTTTTAATAATAGTTTTAAAAAACTATGTATAAGTTTAATCGTTTAGTTTTTTTTTAAGTATAGTACAAAACAGGTGTATTTTAAAAATATTTGGAAAAAATGGTTCATTGTGAAAATTAAATAATGTAATTGTAAACCTTCTGTTCGAAAAATAAATTATTTTTAATCAACGAATTTGAGATGTAGCTGTAAGAGATAACATCGTAAAATTTTGATTACTTTTTATGTGAAATCTGATGCGGCTATAAAATACCATTCTTTCAGAAAATTAATTATTAAAAAAAGTATTAATGTTGTCACAGTAAATTCATTCAGCTGGATGTTTTTCTAAACAGGTTCTATTCTGACGACCTCTGTGGCAGTGGGTAGCGTAGTAGGGGCGGCAGGGGCTGCACTTTTAGGGGCTTCAAAATTTCACTATAAATAATAATATCTTGTAAAAATTTGAACCATCGCATTTCATATCTTTATCGCATCTACGATTCGGACCGATTGAAATGAGCACGAATTTTTTTTTTTTACTTATTCTGTGACAAAACACTTTCTTTAAATTAATTTATAATAATGACATCATGCCCATTGTAGCTACTGGCAACACCATCTGCATTGGATTGTAGGAATTCTCCGTATTTTATTTTTGCTTGGATTATTTATGATTAATATTCAGCGAGAATAATTTCAGGGAAGTCCGTGAGTAATGTTTTAACAATTCTAAGAAAGTTTCATTCATAGATAGATCGTCCTCCAATGTACCAATTAGCATTAATTTAATCATATATATGAATTAACATTATCTTACATACGCTTTCCAAACTGTGATTTTAGTGCTCATTAGTGCGTGACGTAATTGTCAAATTGTCGCGGATTCGATTCCCGCTTCAGGACAATTTTTTTTTCTAGTTATAGTTTTATAATATCTTTCTACCATTTAATATAATGTTAAAATAAAAATATTAATGACAAATTTTGTTTTCAATTCTAAAAATTATATTATTTTTCAATAAAAATATTAATAGTAACAGTATAGTTCTAGTTCTAATAGGAAGTAGATTTGTGTTTTATATTCAATTGGCCAATAATTTTATCTTATCAATTTTAAAGGTATAATCATAAGTTTTCCATCCCTGTTATATTTTTGTAATAAATGTGATTATTTTATTCTAAAACAAATATATACATTACTTTTTTTTGTAACCTGTACAATGCACAATAATGATGATTGTTCTTGTCGAAAGTTTCTTTAGAATTACAATAAAATATTTTAAATTGAACTGTGAATATGGAAAATTAAGGGAATTTCCTTCGCCCTAGGCCGCTCAACGCCCCCCCACCCATAACGCCACTGGGGGCAATCTCTCTGGGTCTCTGCAGATTCGAAACCCGGCATGGGTAAATAATTGTATTAGTATAACCCTGCTGAGAGAACACTATTCAGAAAGAAAACGCAACTTTTTAAATCGGTACTCTATTTAGTAAACAGACATAAATAACTAGATGCATTCCTCGTTTATCTATCCACCATCTCTTCATTTCTTATTGGTTGCCACTAAACCAGTGACAATGACTATGCATATCTAATGGTTTTTACATCTGAGATTTCAATACTAGGCTTCGTACATCATGGTAGTAATTATAAAGGTATCAGTAATTAAATAATTTGGGTAGTATATGTACAATAAGTACACTGCAGTTTGTAAAGAAAAATATATCATAAATGTGGAATAATTAGTAGTGACCGACCGAAGGTTCGGTTTCGGTTTTGGTTTCTGCAAGTTTCGGCAAAAAAATCTAGTTTCGGCGTCAGTTTCGGTTTCCGCAGAAAATCTGCCGAAACCGAAAACGAAACTTTTTTAGACATGATAAAAATCGATTGTTTACTGTTATTTGGCTTATTTTTACACTTATTCAGACAGTTAACATGTGTTAAATTAAATAAATAAAAAAAAAAAACTATAATTGAAGTACGTGAAGTTTTTTTTATACTACTTCTATAAAACAAAGAAAATTTATAAAAAATGACAAAACATGTTAACTACTTCTTGGAACTTCTCGTTCGACTGACTTCGGGTGAGTTCGTGGCTCGTGTGTCACCCGCCATCATCAGCTAAATACTCAATTAATGACGTCCTTCATTTAAGTGTTGATTATTGACAAATGTTTGTTACAAGAAGTAGTTAACATGTTTGTTAATTTTGATTTGTTTAAAAGCAGTAATATCAAAAAAATATATCTACGAGTATTTTTTTACATGCTTCAATTATTGTTTTTTATTTCATTTAACACGCATAAAAAGAATTTAGCGATTGTGAACGCAATAAAAATTAACATATTCAATTAATGAGGTCCTTCCTTTATAATATAAGTGTTGATAATTGACAAATTTTTGCTCCAATCTGGGGGTCAGTGTGTCCAGGAGTAGAAGAAAAGTTGAAAGGCGGGTATGGGTACCGCCGCCCCGGGAACCATTTATTGGATAACCAACACCTCTGCCATAAGTCACCCCAAGTGGTTCGCTACACTTGATGACTAAGCAGGGGTACCCGGGTTCATGGGGTGAGATTTGTCCAGATCTGGGCGGCGGATGCGTCTGCCCACAAACTGTGTGGCAAGCCGGATCGGGATAGATAGGTTGAGGCAGATCTTTTGATCTCTCCAGCAGGACTCTCTCGGCACATTGCCTTGCACCTCAGTGGTACGGATAGATTCATACGTCCGTAACTCTTAGATACATCGACTCCAGATTCCTACCCACCCCACATACTATTTTTCCTTCCCAGAACTTCCTCTCCTTCCTTTTCTTAAAAAGACCGACCACACAGCATCCTCAAAGATAACATAGGCCCTGAGGGGAATTATTTTCCTCGGAGCCTCCTCTGTGGAGCTATTGTAAAAAAAGACTTATGAATCCAACGCTCTTACTGTGATGCAAAGTGATGTTCCGAGGAAGTTCTGCTGGAGAGATCAATAGGCCTCCCTCAACCAGTCTCTCCGATTCCGGCCTGCTACGCAGTTGATGGGTAGGCGCAGCGGCTGCCAAGATCCGGACAAACCTCCTCTCAGACTTCACCCCAAACCAAGCCTCAGACAACCTAACCCGAACCTTACCAAGGCACCCCTGCTAAGTCACCAAACGTAGCGAACCCCTCCAACCTATGATGGAGATATCGGTTATCGAATGAATGGTTTCTGGGGCGGCGGTACGAGATATAATAGATATTTTGTAAGATTAATACAAGTGGAAACAGTTTTTTGATAAGAATTATATTTAAAGTATTTCTTCACAGAATAAAATTTTTGGATTTTTATCATTAGTACTTCTAATTTCAATTGAAAAAAGATTACAGATGTTGTAAAAAATTAGGAACAAACAGATTTAATTTCGGGTTTGAAAAATATATTTGAGCCGAGTATGGTTTTCAGAAAAAAATGGTGTTTGTCATTTTCTTGCATCGTTTAAATTAACATTTTTTTAATATGATCTATAAATTATTTAGGTATATCTATCTTCTTGGCGATATAGTGTGCGAATTTCGATTTACGAGCTGTGACCAATTCAATTATTCTCCATAAAAATGGCACGTTGTCTTAAATAATATAAAGCTTGGAAGCAATGAAAAAGATTTCTAGGAAAGATTTAATGGCTTACCAAAATATTTTTATATTATAGATGGATTAGTTTTACATATTTTTGTAACCGCTCCTAACGCATAAATAACGAGATTATAATGACCGCTATTTACACATTCCCATTGGAGAAATATTGTATTGAAGTAGGTGTTTATTATTTTGTATGTAAAAATTCCACTTTTTAACTAAACTAATAAAAACACGAGTATTGGAAAATCCATAGAAGGAATTGTGATTTCACCAAAGTTGACGCAAGACAAATTCGTTTTTTGAGGCTATGGATTTTTTAGTACATTTTTATGGCCAGAAATATTTAATTTACAGCTTTTGGGATTCCTGACCTATCCAACGTTACAGTGGGTCGCGGGTTCAAATCCTGGAGTGCATAAATAAATTTTATTTGATTAATTTGTGTAAATCACAAATTATTCATTTAAATTATATTTATGTATACAATATTTGTGGCACGTTTCAGAGTCGAAGATATTGACAGTATCGCCAGTTATATAAAGTATTCAGTATTGAACGTTGCTTGAAATAGCTTTAGCCGTGTTTGGTGAGCAGATTTGAACAGCCTGGTAATTCCCCACTTTCTACCTCCCATCTCCCTCTTCCCCATTTCCTTCCCGTCACCACTAGCCTTAATCTAACAACATACCCCGATTGGGGATGCCATAGTCTCGTGGCTGATGATTGGGATTCTTGTGCGGTTTCACATTAAAAAAAATCAGAGTGTGCAGTTCGGAAAACTAAAGAACACAAGAATGGGGAGTCTACGAAGCACCGCACAAAGAGGAGATGGATCTTGGTACACAATTTTAAACGTAGAGCTGCGACGAGCGAATAAATGCAAATGATAATTTCAAAACACATTATTCGAATTTCTAGGAAAGATTCTGGTCTTTCTGGACTTTCTAGAAAGGCCTATGGTATGAGTCAATGCGTGCACTAATCACCCCAATTAAGCTCGTATTTATTATCCTCTCTATCTGGTAATGTCGCCATGACGTCATTGTTTGGGAATTCAAAAGTGACTTATTAGCGACTAGCTTATTTGAAACGAACCACTGTGCGACGGTGCAAAAGAAGTTTTCACTTAAAAAACTATACTCATCTTAGATTTTTCTTTCTTTCTTTCTTTCTTTCTTGAATTCATCTATCCATTATAAAAAAAGTTGAAAACTTCATAGTCATACGTCAAAATAAAAAATCTCATAAATTTGTAAGTCAGGTATTCTACAAATTTGTTACAACCCCTCGGGATATAATATAACGTATAAAGTCGTAAATATGTTTCAAATGATTTGTGTCATGAAACGTTACATTTGAATATAAACTTCACCGATGTATATCAAATGTTCAACCTTGTAAACACCGATTCAACTGCCGTAGTGAAAATGTAATAAATTCATATCATATTGCGAAAGACAGTGAGCCTACCATAAGATGATCTCAGTAAAGATGAATTATTTTCCCATTTTAGTACCGAAAAGCCTTTATTACGACACCGTAATTCAAAACATTTCATATAAAAGTCAACATGATCTATAAATCTCCGCCAAGAGACGGATATTGGCACTTTTTTCTTTTCGAAATGGTGAAATTATGATTTTTACACGATGTATTCTACATAACAGGCAGTAAAAAAGTTGCTTTTTAGAAGGATAAAAATACCATAAAAATATTACTAATACAGTAGTTTTACCATTCGATCTACTATATTGTTTACGAATGCCTTGGGTCAAGACGGAGTAAAGTTGTTTGTTATACTGTCCAAAAATAACAAAGTTCTCGCTAGTAGATATATAATACGAGTACCAAAAACAAGTCTTCCTCGAAAAGAAAAATAAAACATTTAACGTTAAGGAAAATAAGCCATTTAAAACACTACGATATTTAAGACGTTTTAACTGAAAATCCGGGATTGTCAAAAATAAATTCGTATTCAATTACAATTATAACGCCGTTAGGCAATCCTGACGAACCTTAATGTTTTCGGTGTGCTGACAACTGGCATGATTAAATAATATAAGATTCTTGGATTCCTCACGTTTCACTTCTAAACTATTCGAAAATGATTACGTGTAATCTTACATCAAATACCCTGGTCCATAGATAATATCCTAATTACATACTACTTGAGTAGAAACAGACCTTCGTTGAAGTAAGGGGTGGAAGATCTAGGTAAGTAATTAGGGTAGGTACTGATTTAAATCAAGTGGATTCATGATTTCAAGAAGCAAGATTTTCTGATATTATTCTGTGGAATCTGAGAAATTAGTTTAATAATAATAATAAATAATAATAAAGGTCTTTATTCCAGAATGTGGTGAGTTTTATTGTCATATCAATTTATTTAGTTTTGCTAATGTAAGAGGAATGGTGGTGATGACTTATAATTCTTATAATTCATTGCTCTGTATCCTTAAGAATTATTTTGTTTAGGTACCTATCTGCCGAAATGTTAATATAAGTAAGATCCTCTTTACTGTTATTCGAATCAAGCGACCAACCAAGGTGCTTACTGTTCTGTCATAGTTGTTTTAAAAACGTAGAGTTAAAACCCCTCCGAAAATCGCAAATATTCACTTATAATGTCTCAAACGAAATGTCAGTTTTACGAAAACTTTGTGTTATTACCGCTTCACAATTGAAGCTCTATAAATGAAACATTTCTGAAACAGTTTCTAAACAGTTTTAGAAAGGTTACAAAATAAGCTTTCAAATTGTTATATTACAAATAAATATTAACATTTGTAAATATTAAAATTTAGAATGCAAACATAAAAAAATTGTAAAAATGACTCACGTGATATTTTTATGTGAAAACGGTACTAAAATTGCAGATTATGTAAACAACATTACTTATTCTATTGTATAAATATATAATAAACACTTTTGTCACCTCACTTTTTTATCATTTCATATAAAAATACTTAATAAAAATTAACAATGTCGAGCGGCCCGAAGGCAATTTGGTGGGTAAAAATATGTGACAATCGCGCGACTGACAGAATATTCTTATTATGTATTTCTATGGACAACTTGATAGGGATGTACAGCTTGATCCACTATCGAAGTTTTACTTTTTGTTTTAGGGATGTCACTAAAAGAATAATGGAGTTAGAACGATTTCTATGGAGACACACGCGTTGACGTATAAACACGCTTATTGTACTTGACGGCTATCGTATTTTTAACGCATATATCTGCTTATGTTGCTGACATACCTAGTAAATGTTCAATATTCTCCCAACGCAATAATTTTGATCATCTCTATGTCAATATTTGATATTTTTTTGGTAATATTCAAATATTGTACTGACATAATATTTACTTTACGAGTAAGCAAGAAAATTCGTGATGAGATCAGAAAAATATTACGACCATCTCGTCACGGGAATAATTTAGTAGTTTATGATGAGAAATATAAAGGATATCAATATAAAAGTGACATACGGCGTCTGAAAAAATATTTTTATTCGACATAACTATATTATGACTAGGTACTTACATATTTTTTTCTCTTTTTAATAAGAGCTAGATTCTGTTTTACAGGCTTCATAAACGATTTCCATCGCAAAACTTAACTAGGTTTCCAAACGAATAACGATTTTATAGCGCAAAAACACCAGAAAAATAGTTTTGATTTTTGTTTAGCTGATTTTTGAAAAAGGTTAAATAGAAATAGAAATTAAAACTTATTAGGCAATAGTTTTTAATAGGTTTTCTTGGGGTAAGGTTTGTAAAATCACACGTCGTCACAGCCTTGCATTTATTCTTTGGCATGAGATACCACCATTCACCATTCCAGTTTTGTTTAGCGACTAGATCCAAAAAGCCTTGTTATTCAAACATAAATATTTGATTTTTACTCAAAATACAATTGATATTACTCCACTTTCTACGAATTCTTGAAACTCCCATAAAAGTATATTGTTGCTTTTCTACTTTTCTTATAGCATAACTTCTCTTGAAATTTTATAAACGTACGAAGTTCTTTAACTCACTTAAAATACAGACTATGTATTATTAACCCTACTTTAGAGAAAATCTTATAAAAAAAATCCTCTCAAGACTTCTAACCAGAAAATAAATTAAATACTTCCCTCGAACACGTTAGTTTTAAGCTATAAAAAATGTAAATTATTTGGAATGGAAAAGCTATTATATGAAACCCCCTCGACAATAAAAAAATCTCCGAAAACTATAAAAATCACATGTCACTCTCTTATAATATTATAATAATTAATAATAATAATAGCCTTTATTCAGACAGTAAATTACATCACATTATTTATAATATTTATAACATTTTTAACATTTATAACACATATCATGTATCGACTCCCTGTCTGTATGTCACTAGTTGACAAAGGCCTCCTCCAACTGTCGCCATTTCTCTCTACCATTAGCTACTCTTGTCCATGTACCACCTGCTATGGTTTTGATGTCGTGAACCAATCATTTAATATTGTAGGTTTGAAAAAATCACAGTGATTCTTTAAAAGCTCTGACATTATTCAGAAGATTTTTGCTTTATATCCAATAAGATATGATTTATAAAATACTTTCGCTTACACCTATTAATTAGATCGTTATTTATTTTTATTTTAGCCTTCTTCCTTCATTACATTCGTGATTACATGTCTCCCTCTTAAACCATATCTTTCTTATACTTTTAGAACGCTTACTATGGAGCCTTATGTTATGAAGGTTACAAATTGGTTCGTGGAAACTCGTAACCATATTTAAATCTGTGAACTGCCATAACATTTTGAATCAAGGAGGACCTATGACGCTCTCTGGTGTCTTTTAGCATAATTTCCACCTTGCAGTCCCTTTGAGCTAATGCAAATGTCTTAGATGAACGGTATTGGAAATCTTTGATCCTTGGAGCTTTAAATTAGTAAGATTTATAAAGTCACGCCGCGCAAAGATGAGGGTTGTTTTAATCCATTGCAAAGTTGTGGGCTCATTAATATGTTTGACCCATTCTTGCCGTAAATCCTACGTGCTATAAAATTATTCGATTTATAAAATAATGTTGTAATCAACGAAACGTTGAATACAATTGTCCAGCAATTTTATCGCTCAGATATGTACTAGAAGTTTGTTCGGTAATGCGTGTTTTCATCCCGCGACTACGGGATAAATATCCGACGGACAAAACATCCTCCAACAAAATATCTACTAAAATCTAACCTAACCTAACATTACAGGATGTCTGTATTATTTTTGTTCCACTTTACAATTTTTAAACGACTTCGAAAAGGAGGAGGTTCTCAACTCGACTGTATTTTTTTTAATTTTTTTTTTTTTTATGTTTGTTACCTCAGAACTTTCGACTGGGTGAACCGATATTGATGATTCTTTTTTTATTTGAAAGCTGGGGCTTTCCGTGTGGTCCCATTTTAATTTGGTCCAGTTCTGACAATGGCATCCATGAGAAAATCATATAAGTCTTAAATTTGCATCAAGTATGTGCGCGACAAATGACGAATAACTCAATATCACGCCAACTGATTTCGATGATTCTTTTTTTATTGGAAAGGATGTACTTCAAGGGTAGTTTGATAAGAGTTTGGTTAGGTTCTGATTATGGGATCTATGACAAAGTAAACGGAACTCTCCAATTCTGAAGAAAAAATTTACGATACTCGGCCGAATCTTAATCGAATTAGTTAGTGTACTTCAGATTCACTAAAAATCAAAAAATAAACAAAAATTTTAACAAAACAAAAAAACGACTTCAAAAAATGCACTAAAAAGTAAAAAAATAATTTCGTATTCTTCTACAACTTTATAATCAACTTACCTTTTCTACTCATCAATACGTAGGTACGATTGTTATTTTTGGAGTCGGTGTCAACCAAGGTACCCGCGACCCGGCGTGTTCACTTGACAGCTCCTCTCCCGCCGACACCGACTCCAAAAATAACAATCGTACGTACATATTGATGAGTAGAAAAGGTAAGTTGATTATAAAGTTGTAGAAGAATACGAAATTATTTTTTTACTTTCTAGTGCATTTTTTGAAGTCGTTTTTTTTGTTTTGTTAAAATTTTTGTTTATTGAACAATAATTTATTTTCTTTGCGGGATGTCTGTATTATTTTTGTCCCTTTTTACTAATTTTGAACAAAAATTTATAGTCATTACAAGATGTCTGTATTACTACTTTTCAACAATAATTTATTGTCTTTACAGGATGTCTGTATTATTTTCGTCCCATTTTACTACTTTTTAACAATAATTTATTTTCTTTGCATGATGTCTGTATTATTTTGGTCCCATTTTACTAATTTTGAACAATAATTTATTGTATACTTTGAATGTAGCCAAAGATATTCAAATACAGAATAGATATGCTATGGTGTCCGCGCAACTTTCGCCGGACTACGCGCTAATTAGCGTAGTTTTCATACAAAAAGAATTTGTTCATTTCGTTGATTTTTTGAAAATGTGCATTAATATTTGTTAACAATATATTTTGAATAAGGAAAGAATTCGTTAATTTAGTTTAACGTTCGTTTGGTTTATTCGTTAATTATTTGTTCTTTTAGTTTATTTGTTAATTGGTAAACAATATCGGCGACACCCGGAAGCGCAAACCCACATAGTAAAAACAGCAGATAGCACATCTACTTATATTTCAATATCTTTGAATGTAGCTATAACTTTGTGGTTATCCGTCATAGATAAATGAAACAATTTAACTTTGTTTGAACCACATATATATTTGAGTAAAGATTTGTATACGCTTGCCCTGAAGAAGGAACGGTCGTTCCGAAACTGGTCGGCTTTACTCAAATATATAAGTGGTTTAAACAAAGTTAAATTGTTTCATACATCAATAATTTATTGTCTTTACAGGATTTCTGTATTTAGAACAATAATTTATTGCCTTTATAGGATGTCTGTATTATTTTATTCCCATTTTACTAATTTTGAATAATGATTTATTGTCTTTACGGAATGTCTGTATTATTTTATTGTCTTTATACAGGGTGTAACAAGACGTATCCGAGGGATTTTAACCATCGATTCCTGAGTATATTTGTAGAAAAAAATGTAAATGAAATTTGGGTCTCTGGTGATATTTTTGATGTTTTTTTTTTTATATTTTTTCTACAAAAATATTAATAAATGGTAGGTGTTGGACAGTTGGAGGCGGGGTGAGGGGTTGGTCGGTTATTCGGCTGAGTGACTAATGACAACAAGTGGAAGAATTTTTTTTTGTTTAAATTTGAAGAAAAAAATGTCATGAAGAAAGTCACCGGAAACCAAAATTTCGTTTAAATTTTTTACTCCAAACATGCTCAGGAATAGCTGGTTAAAATCCCTCGGGTACGTCCTGTTACACCCTGTATGATGTCTATGTTATTTTTATCCCATTTTTTTGTTAGGTTGGGTTAGGTTAGTTTTTAGTAGATATTTTGTTGGTGGACGTTTTGTCCGTAGGTTATTTTGTCGGGGATATTTTGTCGCGGGATGAAAAGTCGCGGAATCGTTTGTTCACTCTAATAATAAACGATCTGCAAGTAGTTCGTCACGAGAATGAATTAAAATAATGCAATATAATATTATGTAATTCTTTCAACGTATAACATGCATCTCACACCCAATTACGTAATTGGAATATCGTATGACTAAACTACGTTACGTAATTATACGTTCCTGATTAAATAATTATACCCACGTTGGGTAGTTTTGCTGTACAATTATTACTTCAAGGTCACTTTGCAGAATGTCTTGTTAATGAAATAATGTAGTTGGGAGTCTATAACTAAAATATTAATGTTAATAATTGGTCATACGTATGTATATTCTAAATGTATCGAACAGAAGGAAGTTACATCAAATGTGTCAAATGTACAATTAGAAGGTTCCTGTCCGTCTGTTTGACAGACTGCAGTGGAGGAAAAAAATCCTTCAGGGCCAATGACTTCTTTGGGGATGTTGTGTGGAGAGTCTTTTTATAAAGAGAAAGGAGATGAAGTTCTGTGAAGGAAAAAGGTTAAAGGGGTGGGTAGGTATCTAAGGATCAATGTGTCCATTTGTCCCACTGCGATGCAAATCGATGGGTCGAGAGAGTTCGGCTGGAGAGGTCAATAGGTCTCCCATTAACCAATCTCTCAGGCCACGCAGTAGTTTTTTTAAATATTTTTACAGTGATACCTCACAAGAGTCTCAGCTGCTCCCGTCTGGAGCCAGTGAGACTATGGAATCCTCAATCGGGGTATGTTGTGAGGTTGAAGGTAGTGGGGAGGGGAAGGAGATAGGGAAGAGGAAGGTGGAGAAGTAGAAGCAGATCTGGTCACCAAACACGTTAATGCCATTTCAAGTAACTTTTCAATTCTGAATGGTGGTCTTACACCAGGGCGATACTGAGAGTAGCTTCCACTCTGGAACGTGCCGCAAATACACTATATATTATTTTAAATGAATAAATTGTGAAATAGCACAAATTAATCAAATAAAATTTATTGCCACGCCGGGATTCGATCCCACGACCTTCGGAATGCTGTTCAAGAGCCTTACCGCTAGACTACGACTAGGCAAACGCATCCGCGGCCAAGCCTCACCCCAAGAAGCAGGGCACTCCTGCTAAATCACCAAACATAGCGACCTATGGCGGGGATGCTGATCATCCAATAACTGATTCCCGGGGCGGCGGTACCCATAACCGCCTCCCAAACATCTTTAAATGCTAAATAAGTTTAAAACTAACATTTAGAGGTTTAAAATTGACATTAAAAGTTTAATGTTACCCTAAATTTATTTATGATATTTCCGTGTTTTAATAGTAATAATCGCCCATAAGGTCTAATGAGTGTCGAGAAAGATTGATTAAGGTTTCCTTGTGTTAATTTTAATGCCGCTATGAAGGGAATTTCAAGGTTGGTTTATTGGGCTGCTTTTTTTTACATTAACTCCACACAGGAGGCCCTGAGGAAAATAATTTCCCTTAGGGCCTATGTCATCTGGGATGCTGTGTGGAGGGTTTTTTTGAGGAGAGGAAGGAATGAACATTGGTCTTGAAGAGACCCATATTGTCGGAAGGAGGAAACACAGAGGCCGGCAAATCATTCCACAGCCGAGCTGTTGAACACAAGAACGAGTCGAAGAAACGACCCGTTCTCATGTGACAAATGTCAACCGTGTACAAATGTTGGGCACGCGATTGGCGTGTTTCCTGACTATGCACCGGTGCCGAAGCGATCAATGACGCTAGTTCCTCGGAGCATCTTCCATTGTAATACCGGTAGAACAAGGATAGCATTCCCACCCGACGCCTGTGCTCTAAAGATTGCAATCAGTCTGTTAAGATGGGAGAATTTATTAAGTGGACCGCCCGTTTTTGCACAGAGTCGAGGGTATTTTTCAGGTATTTTGGAGCTCCAGACCAGAGGTGGCTGCCAAATTCAACTGTGGGGCGCACTTGTAATTTGTACAAGGTTAATAGTTTGACTGGTCAGTGGTTGAGTGGGCATAGCGCTTGGATCCCATCCGGGCGTCGCGTGTTCGATTCCTCGGCTGGCTAAGTCCTCCATCACAACACAAGCAACATTTTCGACTTTCTGTGGTGGTAGTAGGAGATTTTCAAACATTGTTGGGTTATTCGTAACCCGGGAATGTTTGTCTTTCTTTTTAAATTAATAAAAAAAAAAAAAAAAAGTTGTGTACTATTAAAGTATCTGCGGGCCCTGTACAGTACGCCCAGTTTTTGGGAGGCTAACTTTACTCTGGCTTCGATGGAGCCCCCATATCTGAGCTGGTCACTTAGGGTTACACCAAGCATATCAATGGAGGGCCTGTTCAGAAGATTGCTACCGTTGAAAGATACTTGATTTTCATGCTGTGTTTATTGGGCAATGAATTTGCTGAAAATTTGTCGTTAAGCTCACGTTTTACCGAAACCAATAAAAATATCATTCGTTAAAGGACTGAAGTGAAAAAAACATCAAAGAATGGACTTCTAACATTTACACTGGTATTGAACCCGGAATATTAAGAATATTAAATACGTCAGAGCGTGTAACAGGCCTCCATGGTCGAGTAAGGGCGTGGGAATCCCGACATGGGAAAATAAATTTTACATGATTAATTTGTATTTTTTCACATTTAATTTATTTAAAATAATATATAGTGAATATATTCTCAGTATCTCAGTAAGACCACTATTCAGTATTGAAACGTTGCTTGAAATGGATTTTGCCGTGTTTGGTGACCAGATCTGAATAGCCAGATACTTCGTCATCTTCCTCGTCCCCATCTCCTTCCCCTCCCCACTACCTTCAGCCTCACAACATACCCCAATTGGGGATGCCATAGTCTCACTGGCTCCAAACGGGAGCAGCTGGGACTCTCGTGAGGTGTTCACATTAAAAAAAACACTAAAGAGATAAACGGACAGGAATGTATTGTTGGCGTTTCTGTGTGTCCGAATTAAGGTTAATTTTATTAACAAATGGCGAATTTTTTTCATGAACACGTTTAAAAAATTATTGTCCTGACTGAGAATTGGCAAGATGTACATTCCGCAGTTTCTTTAAAATTGGCAAAGGATCTCTAAAATATCTCTTAAGGCACCGCAACCGGGCTCAAAATGAAGATGGAGATATATGAAATTACGAATGTTAGAGGAGCGCGCTAACATTTAAAGCGACAAAATCGATGCGAAAATTATGAAAATGTTTAATAAAACACGACTCGTTTAAAATAGAGCAAAAATCTCGCGGGGGTTATCTTAAACAGCATTTAAAAAAACACTTTAAATTTTTTCATACATATAACTTATAAAATAACTGAAACAAACGTGTTTATAATAATTTTTGGAGCATATTTTGCGATTTTTTTCTGTTGAGGGAATTTTATATAATTTGCGTTTCGGCGCGGGGAATGTCTAGATATTATCTTTGAGAATAACATATATTTTTTTAAGAGCTTTAAAACTTAATGTGTTTAAGTGAGATATATAAGAAATCAGTAGAAATTCGGGTCGCGGGGGCTTAAATGTCTATTTTTGGTAGTAAATTAACATATTTCCACGTGTATCGGTTTTTCTATTCAGTGATTTCTTATTGTAAAGAAAATAAAGCTTCAGCGAAACAATTGTTTATGAATTGAGGAAAGCAACATCTTGTGGCTTTATATTATAATGAAAATATAAAAATACTTAATTTTTTATAAGAAAAACTCTCTTTTTATGACTTTTGAAGGATATTCCCATCAATGTAATATATCATTGAAGAAGAAGATAGCAATAATAATATATGTTATCTTCTTCCTCAATGATAAAAATTCTTAGTTTTAAGTCACATTATTTGCACTACCCGAGAGTAAAATAGTTTCAGTTTTAACTAACTTTAAAAGGAAAAACTACACTTTGTTATATACCAATTTTTATTATTAATATTTAACAGCCTACCCGGTATCGCTTAGCTCAAGCTTCATCAGGGCTTATTATATGAACTAAAGCTAATTACATACAGACACATTTAAGTACATAAGAAAATAAAACAATGAGTGAAAGAGATGGAAATAGAAAAGATGACACCTAATTGGTGATAAGATATAAAATAGAAAAGAGATCTTATTTCTTTATTTAATTAGCATTAGTTTATAACAAGCCCTGGCGAAACTTGAGCTAAGAAAAACCCGGTCGGCTGTTAAATAGTAATAATAAAAAAAACGAGTACCACACGACTGAAGTAAAACTTCACTAACTTATTTCTCCCTCTCAACTTCCGTTCGCCTCGCCCGACCGTTCACCTCGCCCTTTTCATAACGCTCTCATCATGCATTCACCAGCTTACTCCCTAAGTCAGACGTGCGTAAAGGCCCGACCGTTCGCCTCGCCCGATCATACTTTTCATAACGTTCTCATCACGCATTCATCAGCTTGCTCCCCAAGTCAAGCGTGCCTAAAGGCCCGACCGTTCGCCTCACTCGATCACACTTTTCCTAACGCTCTCGTCACGCATTCACCAGCTTACTACCCAAGTCAAGCGTGCGATGAGAAGTTTTACTTCAAAAATGATGTGGAAATAAGTATATTAAGTATTTTTTCATAAAATTTGTTTATTTATTTATTTTGTGGTGTGGCAAGTGCTGGATTAGGATTGTTTTAATTTTTTTACTCAATTTCACGCGCCCCTCTCAGAAGTAAGCCCATAACATCAACCTCTTTCTTCAAAAAATGTAATAAACTAAGAAGTATTAAATTAGTACTTATCTATCTGCAACCTGTTCCGGCTAATACGCCGAGTGTAACGACCGTTTAGATCGAAAGAGACGGCAGATCCGAAGAAAGATCTATAAAAGACGGCACATAGTTGTCCAATTTCTCTTCTCGGACATATTTTACTCGAGATAAAACATTTTGTTAATTAGAGTCTATTGATTAACATTCCGCTATTCCACTACATAATATAAAAATAACTTTATGAATACGTATCACAAATTTCAACCTTTTTACAAATTCATCAAAACGCCCACACAAAAATTTATAAAACAATGCGAACCATTAAAAAGCAATCACGGAGTATAATAGAGGAAAGGTTAATTTGTGAAGGCCTTACTGTCATAGAAATAATGCACAACGTTACACAAGTCAAGCACAGTTTTAATGCTCCCGGCAGCTGTTGGCGCCGTCGGGATTAGCGAACGTCCAATTTACTTCACACGTTAACATTAAGGTCGAGATTCAAAGGTTGGAAAATAGATGAAAGTAAACCCCCAATCTGCGAAAAGTCCCAAGTCAATCGGGCCTGAATGTACAACTACATGGATATCCAAATGCTTTTTGAAGGAGGTGTCTCCTATTTGAAGGATCATTAATTCACTTGATATTGTACCCAAATATAGAAAAGGAGAGCGATAGCCTGTTCTGATGGAAATGCTTTTGAATCTTACTTATCTCTTTCTCAACAATGAGTGTTTAAATGGTTTTTAAAGTGAACAAGTAAAAAAAAGCTCACATTAAAAGTTCTAATTTCTAAGGGTTTTGATTTTCAACTTTTTGATAAGAGTGCGATATTTGATGCGAATTTATTTTTAATGTAAAAGCCTTTTTGTCAACTGTCGCAACAAGTGTCTATGCCATTTTAGTGTAGATTAATATCTCATTTTACAGAAAAGATTTACGAATTACCAGTTGATATTTAATAAGAATTGCTAAAATATGTTGGACTGGTGTTAAAAATGCCCCGTCTGAAACGGGTGCTATAGAATTTGCCTATAAACAGGAGCCATTTTTAAGCAACGTGCTTTAATTTTTTAGCCGAGAAAAACCACGTTAATAGATTTTATGTAGAGAATAAGTTAAAGCTGTTGAACAAATAAAACTTAGGTTTTTTACGACGCCATTTTTAACTAGTAACCCCGCAATAATAATTAATTTTGGTGAAACGTTTTTTATATTTTATCAAACCCTACAGATTTTTTTGTCATTGCATCGGGAATTTTGCATTTAACATAATCAAAGTGAAATATTACATACATTAATATTGGTGGAAAAAATAATATACCATTATCAATTTGATCTATATTTTTCTACAATTTTAACCCTCTAAAATACATTTTTCCCTAATATAATTATTCAGTGTATTCCGAGTGCTTTTTGACAGTTAAAGATCTTTGGAGACCAAATTGTTTTATTCATAAAATTTATGATTGGTATGAAGATGTATTTTGTTGTTTCTAAAAACAGTTCAATTTCACGACTGTTGACAACACAGTATTTTGAAATTATTTGAAAATTTCTCTCTGAACCAAAATAAATAAAAAGAATCATTCGAGCGGCGCGTTTTGTCTTGTATTTTTATACATAAATGATGAAGTTCGTGTGTTTTTACAAAAGCGTGGATATTTTGAAACATTTAAGTGAAACAGTTATCGTTACATTCTCCGAACTCACGCTAGTTTTAGCAATACGAATAAAGACAATTTCGTATTTTGGAATTCTAAATTGGTTATGGAAAACATCTATGAAAGCATGTAAAAATATTTGGTTGGTTTATGAGATGTTCCAATTTGTCTGGGGAAATCCTGTGTCGAGATAGACGTAGGAGGTATATACATAATAGGCATGGTAGGGTTAAATATGTACAGTAAAACTTTTTTTTACGTTAACAGAAGATTATCAAATATAAGATACTACTAAAAACAGAGATAATATTTAATACATATAAGATAATATTTATTAAATACATATATTATTTTATCTAAATGCCGCACAATCCCAACTGCTACCGACAGGAGCCAGTGAGACTATGGCATCCGCAATTTGGTATGTTGTGAGGCTGAAGATGGTGGGTAGGGGAAGGAGATTGTTAAGAGGAAGAGAAAGGTGGGGAAGTATCTTGCTATTTAGATCTGGTCACCTAACACCGCAAAAGCCGTTTCAAACTACTTTTCAATTCTGAATGGTGGTCTTACACCAGGGCGATACTGCTAGTATCTTCCACTCTGGATACAATAGTGATAGGTATACTGTAGTGAATCAAAGAAGTATCTTTCATATTTATTTAAATTAAAGTTGCATTGGTGTTTACGATGTTTCGGCCATCGTAAGGTAAAGGTTGAAGTATCAGAAAAGCAACAAAATATCAAGAACTGTGAAGAAGATATTAAAATAATTAAAATTTGTATTCCTACCTTCCTTGGTGCTTTTGCAGTCTCACTTTATGTGAAGCCAGAAACCTTTCGTTAATTTCTTCCAAGGCCATATCCACCGCTGGTCCACATCTTTCCAAGTCAAAGGGAGAGTCCAAGTGCGATGCCATCAGCACCCCCACATTGTACTCCGTGAAGTTGTTATTCTCTAAATCTGGATTCGATCTCTGGATTCTAGCCACCGATCCTGCCTCAGAAGTATTATTGTCCCAAGAGGAATAATTAGTGACCGATTCTTTAGAGTCAGTATTGTTATCCTCCTCAATACTTATTACACTGAAGTTATCCAGTTTCCCAAAGTCCGTTATATTGGCTAAGAAATGGTAGAACTGTCCGGCGTCAGATGAATCTTGAATATATTTATCACCCTTGATATCTAGATTCGACCCTTCAAGTTTATTTGATTCCATTTGATCATGAGCTTTATTTGGGACATGAAGATTTTTATGCTCGGTTTCATGATTTAAGAACATTTCATCGGATCCTTCTCCCATTTTACCCATTTCTCTTGAGGGATATTGCAAACTTTCTGGGCTTATTACTATTTCATATTCAAATGGAGAATTAGGATTTATTGTGCCGAGATTTTCATGTTCACTTTTCTCCAATGGAAGACAGAGTGTGGATCGGTGTACGAGGATATTCAAGAAAATGAGAAATCTTGTAAGTTTTGCCGGAGATATTTCCATAAATACAGATACACTTGGAACTTCTTGCATAATGGTATGTAGAACTGTAACTTTCCTTCAGAATTTGACAGATGATGATGAAACTATAAATGGTTATTTTTCACATATTTGTCATTGTTTTAAGAAGGATGTTTGTTTGAAGTTATTATTAATTTCATATTCACACATTTCAGTATGATACGTCAGTTTCAGTGTGAAACGTAACAGAAATTTCTCGGGTTTAAATTAATTTAAACTGTACGATATCTGTTTGGAAATTTTCGTTTTATTTATAAATTAGATTTTTTTAGCTTTGTAAGATTTACAATTAACCTTTGATAATTCGTTGAAATTATTTTTAATTTTAAACTAGCACCATTTGAAGTATGAACAAAGCAAATTTAAGAAGTAGTTTAAATTGGAATGTCACCGGGAATATAAGATGCAACAGATGAGAGTGGAATCGCGATGTATTTTGTATCGGAGATAATACACACACCCGTTCTACTCGGAAGGCAGTAGCCAACTGAATTTTACTGAGCATCATTCCCTGATTTCTACTGAAGTCAGCTGGAAGTGCTGAAAACTCAAAGAGTGGGCGAGAATGTGCGAGATTGGTCCATACAGAATCCTGAAATTCATCCAGGAAAATGTGAGCGATATGAGGGCAACTAAATAAAAGGTATTTTCACAGCGCTTCTCTCAAGATTCTTTACATGTTTCTAAACAGCTTTTTTACTGCGCATTCAATTATAAACCGGAATTGTGAAAATTTGTGGTTTGTTCGCATCGAAAACTTTGAATGCAAGAAATTGGATTTCTATCTTGTTTGACAAGAAAGAAAATATTTTTTCACTTCGGTAATATAATTGAAACTTTTCTATCTGAAAGAACCCTTATATCTTCAGAACATAGATAGTCTAACGAGATTTTCATGACCACATATTTTAAATTTCGCTGTGAAAATATTGTAAAGGCTGGCTTTCATTCATGAAAATTGCGAAGTATTTTTAGGAAATCTTTTGACTTTCAGATTTTAGCTATACAAATACATTTTAAGCAGAATATTATAAAATAAACATGATTCGCGGCCTTCGTTTTAGTTAAATAGTCTCTAATTGTGAGTTTTAATTTTAAAAAACTTGTCCTTTCTGAGTAAGTATTTTTTTACGTTAGTTCCACACAGGATGTCCCGAGGGAAATACTTCCCTCAGGACCTACGTCATCTTTGGGGATGCTGTGTGGAGGGTGTTTTTGGGAAAGGAAGAAGAGGAAGTTCTGGGAAAGAGTATGAGGAGTGGGTAGGTATCTGGTAGTCAGTGTGTCCAGGAGTATGAATTCATCTCTCCCACGTGCATATCGATTTTTTGAGAGAGTACAGCTGGAGAAGTCAAAGGGATTACCTCAACCATTCTCTCCCGATCCGGCCTGCTATGCAGCTGGTAGGCGGACGGAACTATCATCCAATGAATCCGGGCAGGGTTGCAGGGGCGGCGGTCCCCATACTCGCCTCCCAAATTGCTTTATTATTTTTAATGTTTGATTTTTTTGTAATATTCTTGATTTAATCATATCATGACTCACTGCCGGCATGAATAATTGTTTTTTTTTAAATTCGATTATTAATTAAAATCAATTAATTAATTAAAATCATCCGATAAGCTGATACTATACGAATCTGAATAAAATCAATACCATTTACTTTCCGTACATTACAATATTTCGGCGTGCAAAAAGTTTGCCGGGTAAAATTCGCCGTCTAATTGACTGTTATAAAAATAACTTTGTGCGTTTGATGTTCACAATTACTTAAAAAAATCCTAATTGGATAAATGTCCTTGAATTCATTACACGAATGTCGCTGGGTTTTCAAAAATAAATATCTCAAACACTACGATGTACTAACACTGAACATATAAACATGGTGAACCCCGAGTTTTCAAATACTCGAGAGTGTTATTTGAAATTTAAATTCTTTTAAATGAATTGTGAGCATTTTGAACGCTTAGTAATTCACCATTTTTTGTGCAAATACACTCGGAATAATGAAGTGAAAGCGGATGAAGTAGTATTGAACCAAAAAACAAATTGGTTCCATCCGACACTCCCCGAATTCTGTAAAAGGGTAGGTAAATAATTGTTAGCACACGTTTGTCGAACGCGTAAGTCGTAAAATTTTAGCCATACTAGCTGAAGGGTAATGCGCGTTTTCATCCAGCGATAAAATATCCCCGACAAAGTATCTTCTGAAACCTAACCTAATCTAACCTAACAAAACATAGGACAAAAATGATAAAGATATCCTGTTTTTTGTCCCATCATTTTACTTTTACTTGCTTCTCTCATTTTTTCTTGGTATAACACGATTTAAGTCATTGATTTACTGATCACGGCAAATGGCAAGCCTTTCTGGAATGTTCCCGACTTCTTTTTACAACGACTTGCGTATTTTTCTTTGTCATTCTTACTTGACCACATATCTCCAAATTTGTATATTCCCCCGTAATTTAAGGTTTTATTAAATATGCGTGTCAGGGAAGCAAACCTCCGTCAGATTTAGGCCTCAGCCGTTGCCATACATAACAGGAACGGCTGCATGGCCTTTTCATACAAAACTTAATTTTGGATTTGATGCCAAAATACCAATCCTAACTGAAAAATGATTATTTAATTATTTTTTAAAATTTAATTAAATGAAGACAATATTAGCGAAACTCAATCGAAAATCTGGTGACAGAAAAATCGGAAAAAGATATTGGCTCCGCTGGGACTCGAACCACAGGAACTGGAACTCAAACACCAGGACCCTTTGCTTACATGGCAAGTGTTCTACCAACTGAGCTATGGAACCTATATCAAATTCGGTCACTTTTAACTGTATCATACTTCGACTAAGAACTACCAACATTATCTTCATTTTCTTAACGCATACATTATTGGCTGCTATCTTTATATACGATTGCAAGATTCAACTCGAACTAAATGCTATATAGATAATGTCTGGATAAATTTTTATCCTTTTTATTCCATCGCGATATCTATTGACTTTTCAGCAAGCCTAGGATGAATATTTATTTTTAATTAATTTTTAACTTTGTGAGTAAAATCTCAAATTATAATATTTAATTAAATAATATGTGCGTTAAGAAAATGAAGATAATGTTGGTAGTTCTTAGTTGAAGTATGATACAGTTAAAAGTGACCGAATTGGATATTGGTTGGTAGAGCACAAGCCATGTAAGCAAAGGGTTCTGGGTTCGAGTCCCAGTGGAGCCAATATCTTTTTCTGATTTTTCTGTCTCCAGATATTCGATTGAGTTTCGCAAATATTGTCTTCATTTAATTAAATATTATAATTTGAGATTTCACTCGCAAACTTAAAAATAAAATAAAAATGAAAAATTATTTTCAATCAAAACGCATTGTAAATATCTACGAATATAACTTATATGTGCTATTTTATTTATTTTTTGTTTTAAATTATAAAATACAGGTAAATAAAGAAATCAATTTAGCGTGATTTTAGAAGCAACTTTGTAATTTTCTGTGAGTTAATTATAATTATTAAAAAATATTCTCACCTAACTACTGAGTTATTACAACGAAAAAAATCTAAAAAAAACAGGTTTGGGTAGAAATTTTATTTTATATTCGACAAATTTAAGTTAACAACGTAAATCGATCGTTTGTGAAGTGCATTTACGTCCATCAAAATACGTTTTTTGTCATTTCAATTTTTTTTAAATTTCATTGGAAAATATATAAAAATAGAAAACACATAAAAATTTTAAAATATTACAATTAACTTACCATTAATTTCCAAAGTTATAAAGTTAGAAATATTGATTTCTTTAATTACCTTTTTTATGTGAATACCTCACAAGAGTCCCAGCTGATCCCGTCTGGAGCCAGTGAGACTATGGCATCCCCAATTGGGGTATGTTGTGAGGCTGAAAATAGTGGGGAGGGGAAAGAGATGGGAAGAGGAAGGTAGGGTAGTACCTGGATTTACAGATCTGGTCACCAAACACGGCTAAAGCCATTTCAAGCTACATTCAATTTCGAATGGTAGTCTTACACCAGGGTGATATCGAGAGTATCTTCCATTATGGACCGTGCCGCAAATATACTATATATTATTTTTAAAGAATTAATTGTGAAATTAATCAAATTAAATTTTCATTATTTGTTTTAGCCAACGTTTTGGACAGCTTCACAGTGTCCGAAACGTTGATTAACGAGGGAGGTAACGCAGCACGGCATAACATCCCAAAAACAAATAACGAAAATACGTTTGGCCGTGAGAATCTAAAAACGTACCCAAATTAAATTTGTTTGCTCACGTCGGTATTGGATCCCGCAACCTTCGGATTGCGAGTCAAGAGCCTTACCACTCGACTGTGCCGGCCATCGAAATTATACCTATATTTTATAATTAGAAATACAAAAAATAAAGTAGCATCCATCCGTTCTAGACATTGTATACCTTTTGATTTGATAAAATAATTTTTCATTTTAGTTAAGTATTTTGACCTTGAGTATTTTGTGTTTATTATTTTGGTTTTGTATGAAAAGGGATGCGCATTCCCATAAAGGTTTATATCAGAGCCCTCTGTGGCCTGCAAGCCTCGCTTCCTTTGGTGATAAGCCCATTCGACCGTCAATACACAAATAAATAAAAGATTCACCTTTTTGGGCATAAATGAATTGGATAAAACAACGATTTCGTTGAATAATTTAAAGGGAAGGTAGAATTGTTTCCACGTAGGATTGTTTATTGGCCTGGTATGAGTGACAATATGTATACTACCTGAATAGTCCCCTCCCTGAATGACTTTTGGCTCTTCTTTGTAACATATTCTAATACACCAATGCAATGAGAGACTTAGACAAGGTATGTCGCACAATTAGAGATGTTTTCACTTCCATCGCGTCGGTGATGTCCTTGACAAACGTCATCAGTAAATTGTTTAATGTTTTTAGCGAGAAAAGGACAGAGGGTGTACCCATACTTGTTGGGCATGGGTAAGTATAAGTAATATGAAATATTCCTGTGTAATGCATATCATTAATTTTTTTTTTCTTAATCATATAATGCTGCAGCTCTTTCTTACGTACCAAATAACAATAGTCGAAAATGAGATAAATGGTGAACATGTGTCTGCGCCTCTCAAAGGAAACATACAATCATTATCATACAACTATCTCACACGTTAAATAAAATGAAATGCAATTCCCGTCGCCGTGGTCGAGCCATCATAAGATTATATATCTGTTTCCTCAATAGGAAAAAAGTAGTAATTTGGAAGAAACAGACACACGTATTTTCTGTATCTCGTCTTTTGTCTCACCATTATTTAATGTGTAAGAAAGAGCTGCAGCATTATAGCGACAAGAAACGTATGTTTATTGATTTTTATGCCGTCACGGTACCGTAACCGTGAATCCTCACGGTAATCATAAAACCGCACATAGGCTCATATCGTAAATTTTCAAGTTTACTATTCCGTAGTTAAATTTCTTTTTTCGAAGGGCAATGATCCTAAGGTAATTTTTTATTATATATAAATACCTACAGCTTCACAAATCCTATCAGTTATAACAAACGTTTTATTTTTCACAGGTCGACGAAGTATTCAAATTATTTTTTTTCTCATTAATTACAAAATGATTTTTTTTACAATATATCTGAAAATTAAATTTCAAACACGCTGCACGCGAGCAACGCATCTGTGCGTAGTGTACATTATTGGTACTGTATTCAATTAAACTCTGGTGGCGATACCCTTAGCAACTGTTTTTTTATTATCTTAGGTCGGGTCTTCATACCAGTTCTCCTATTTTAGCAAGAATGATGGCTCTTCCTTAGACGGTAGAAATTTTGCGAGGAAAAATCCGAATTAATATCCCAGTAGGGATTTTAGACGACTCTTTGAGAAGATAGTTTATATTCTAATCCGAGTACACTGCCTGAAATAATAATCAGGAAACAACATAGAAATAGATTGAATGCGTGTAAAGTGAAAAAGAAAGGCACATGTACCCAATTAGATGTGAACGAAAAAGAGCGAGAGAAAAAATCACCATCTCAACATGTGGAAAATATTTAAGGATTTTCCTTATGTTACAGTTGAATTTCTATGAAACAACTACTCAGTGTGAGATCAATTTGGTTTTGATCGAAACGCTTCTAGACTGGACTACTGAAACAAAACATTGTTTTTTATTTTATTAAGTTTTTGGTCTGATCTCCATTAAACAGTCCCTCATCAATGTATGACAGAGAAGATTTCAAATTTAAAAACTTAGACAGTTAAATTAGAAACAGTAAATTAGATACGTTAAAACAGATAATTTGTTTATATATGTATGTACAAACAAGTAGTAACAATAATTGAAACAAAAAATAGAATTAAGTTAAACATATGTATGTATTATTACATAGAATAAGAGTTGGCGTCAATACACGATTGCGCACATTTTGATAAGCGAAAATCCGTTGCGTTTAAAACACTATGTATAAAAATATCATTTTTATACAGTGATTACCATTCAATGTGGAATGTATCGAGTGTTCCGCATTCGGCCCAGCAGCTTTGCAGTTTTCATTACGCGCCTGATCTTGGTAACAAGATATGT
Source organism: Limnephilus marmoratus (assembly GCA_917880885.1). Taxonomy (NCBI): domain Eukaryota; kingdom Metazoa; phylum Arthropoda; class Insecta; order Trichoptera; family Limnephilidae; genus Limnephilus; species Limnephilus marmoratus. The sequence continues at coordinate 40,949,003 of OU862924.1, read as the reverse complement.
TGGTAGACCGAGGCAACTCTCAATAGAACACAGTTAAAGGGTTGAAGGTAAAAATATTATCCATGGTATTGTCATGGTTAAATCTGGGTAATATTCAAATAAAAGAGGTTTATATTATTATATAAAAGAGGTAATAGAAACAAAATAATATGACTATTTGTCATATAACATCCTTACACACGTTACGGGGAAATATTGCAATTAGATCGTAAGCATAACCTACACCAATCAGACCGTTTACGCTAAAACTAACTGACTGTCTAACCGCTAACCGACTGTATTATGTCGAAATTGTTGATCCACGGAGGAGGGTCCGATGGTATCCCATGGACGATAGCAGACCCAGTGCTTTCCGTCCACAAGGAAGATGTAGGTAACCAAATCAGGTTCGCGCCAGGCCGAAAGCAGGCCCAGTGCTTCCAGTCCCACCAGGAAATTGCGGGCAGCAAGTTCAAGTCCGCAACAGGACGAACGCAGGCCCAGTGCTTCCAGCCCTTCGATGGTGTGATGGTGAAAGCATCGTCAGCCTCCGCACAAGGAAAGTACAGGTACCCAGATAACGTGGCAGGATTGATAGGAAATGGTGTCAAAAAACAAATAACAATAACGGCTGATGAAAATCTTGGCAAATGATGACAAAACGATCATGGCAAACAACGGTTGCCCGGCGAGTGAGGATGGCAGATTCACCATTCGATTCGGTTTTTAAAAACGCCACCGGCCATTCTCCGTGCGCGTGCTTATTATCTAGCGACCGAAAAAACAATATTGCACGAGTTTAAAACTTCGATTTATTACGGGATAATTCCCCGAACCCGATTTCCAAGGTTGGAAATAAATAACGGTCAATTATCGATCGTTTTGTACACTTTACTTTGAGTTTTCAAAACATGGCAGCCTGACCTCCGGCAGACAGCCTCCATATAGAAGGAATTAATACCCAAAAATAATATTTTTTACTACCTAAATAACTGTCCCGGTCCTAATGGTTGTTAAGAAATCAACCAGAGACAATAAAAAATTAATAATATTTATTAATTTTATTTTATTAAATAAAACATACATCGAAGTTGCACTCCCATGAGTTATGAAAACTCATTAAGGGATCGCCAATTTATACTTTTGAAAAGTTAAACCCAACCCAACCCAATATGCAGACATACATATATATGAAGAAAATTTTTACAAAACATTTCACAGAAGCATCATACAGACACAATATATTATGAAGAATCACTTTATAAATATTTAAAAAAAACATGTCTTTTAAGTAAGATTTTATGAATTATTGTAACCACACATTTGATTTATATACTGTTTGTGTCAAATGGTTAAAATAAAGTATCCCCCATTATGGACTATAGAAATGCATAAAAAACCAAATCAGGAATATACAATAAAAGGTTAAAAAAACGGTACCTGCTTGCAATCGTATGAAAATATAAAAGCACCGGTTTATTTTCATAACAGTATATTGAAGATGTAAAAATACCAAAGACAATATCAAATAAAAATGTAAGAGGTGACATTATCGTACACATTTCCAAACTTTGTAAGCGCCTTCGATCATCGTAGATAGACTTCATAAAATACAATATTTTGTGCCTACAAAAACTATGAAATTGATTTGTTTCTTGCGGAATCAACAGATATGGGATAACTTCTTGGGCTCAATCATGTAAAACTAACATAAAACATGTACAAATGATTTAAAACGCCATGGTAAAGTTTCTAGTAAGAAAACCCCGTTCTTAACCAAAGGCGAGACATTAGTATCGTATATAAATCAATCAATGTATTAACTGTGCGTGCTTCTATGTGGCAAAAAATTGTATTGCAGCATATATCCGGCAGTCCAAATAAAATAATTTTATTTATTTATTTATTTATGGTAAGAAACAAACAGCAATTTAAATACAGGATGAGTTAAACAAGAGGTTAAACATGAGGTAAGCTAAAATAGTTTCTTATGCTAATGTTGGTTATTATGATATAATATACAATTGTAATTGGTAATAACCGTTAAATGAAAATGAAAATAACAACAACAAAAAAAAATATATATATATTAGACTAGAAAATGATGTAGTATTTTTAAGAAGTAGTATAGCTAGAGTAATTGAATATAAAAATTGAAATAGAAGTAGGAATATTTTGAAATATGTAGATGAAATTGGGAGAAAATTTGGTTATAGCATTGGTAGTAATAATAATGAAAATATAATCAATGATTTATTAGATTTATTAAAACAAAAATTAGGTGTAAAAGCTAGTAGATTAAAAAGATATAATTATACGTATAATAAAAGAAATAATAATAGATTATTTCAGAAAAATGAGAAAATATTTTATTCCAAACTTGACGATAAACAGAATATTATTTCGAATAATAATATTCCGTTGCCATCTGAATCAGATATGCGCGATTTTTGGACAAACATTTGGAGTAAAGATATAAAACATAATGAGGCAGGTAACTGGATAGAAAATGAAGAACTCAATTGTTCAGACATTGAACAAATGAGTTTTTCTGATATATCGGTTGAATTGTTAGCCAAAATTATAAAAAATACTCATAATTGGAAAGCCACGGGTTGCGATTGGATACATAATTTTTGGTACAAACGTCTAACTACTTTACATCCTCTTTTTGCAAAAAATCTTTCAAAACTTGTCAGAGAACCTCAAAATTTTCCTAATTTTCTAACTAAGGGCATTACTTATATGTTGCCTAAAAGCGAACATATTAATAATCCCTCTCAATATAGACCCATTACATGTCTACCGACAATATACAAAATTTTAACCTCTTGCTTGACAGATTTAATATATACTCATTTGGATGAAAAAAATATTTTATCTGAACAACAAAAAGGTTGTCGCAGAAAACATATGGGATGTAAAGAACAGTTAGTTATTGATTCTGTAATTTTAAAACAAATTCAAAATCAAAAGCGTAATTTACATACTTGTTATATAGATTATCAAAAAGCTTTTGATAGTGTCCCGCACTCGTGGCTAATCAAAATATTAAAAATATATAAAGTTAACCCAATTATAATTAGCTTTTTGAAAAATATTATGTCCTTTTGGAATACAGATTTGCTAGTTAATTTAAAAGGTAAGAAAATAGTAGTACCGGGCATTTCAATAAAAAGAGGGATTTTTCAAGGAGACTCATTGAGCCCTCTTTGGTTTTGCTTAGCATTGAATCCCCTTTCTAAAATGTTAATTAAAAGCAAGTTTGGAATAAAAATTAAGGGTAATACAAGAGAGAGTAGTATAGTTTCACATCTATTATATATGGATGATATAAAATTATTTTCAAATTCTGAATCAAATTTAGAGAAAATGATTAAGGTAGTTAAAATTTTTTCAGATGATATTAAAATGACTTTTGGTTTAGATAAATGTAAAACTATCCATATAGAGAAAGGCAAAATTGTAGATGGAGACGAGGGTATATTTAGAAATTTCAAAATTCAAAGTATGAAAGGGGATGAGGTTTATAAATATTTAGGATACCCGCAATCGAATAGATTAGATCACACTAGTATTAAATATGATATTAGGATTAAATTTCAAACTAGGATCAGAAAATTTTTAAAATGCAATCTATCTGCTAAAAATTTAGTAAAAGCAATAAATACTTGGGCAATACCTCTACTAACGTACTCATTTGGCATAATTAAATGGTCCAATACAGATTTAGATGGTTTAGAACGATTAATTAGAACTACGTTAACAAAATTTAATTGCCATCATCCAAATTCAGCTATAGAACGAATTAATTTACCTAGAAATTTAGGAGGTAGAGGTGTAGTCAAAATAACATCTTTGAAACACAATCAGGTAGAAATGCTTAGAAATTTTTTCCATAGGAAAGCTAATAGCTCAGAAATGCACAAAATAATTTGCAAGGCAGATAGAAATATTACACCTTTAAATTTATATGACGAGAATGCCAACATTCTTATAAATACTAACCAGGAATTATTAGATTCCTGGTCAAATAAAATTATTCACGCAAAACACTTCAATTATCTCAACCAAACGTATGTTGACAAACTTTCGTCAAACAAATGGTTGAGTATTGGAGAGTTGAGCGCAGAAATAGAAGGATTTATGCTTGCCATTCAAGATAGAGTCATTAATACTAAAAATTATAGAAAGCATATAATCAAAGATATAAATCAAATTGATGATTTATGTAGAAAATGTTTGGCTTTTCCCGAAACTATAGAACATATTATATCGGGATGTTCTATATTAGCGCCTTCCGAGTATACATTTAGGCACAATCAGGTTTTAAAAATAATTCACCAAAGTTTGGTAATTAAACATAACTTGATTGATTGCCGTAATGTAGTACCTTATTATGAATATGAACCAAATTCATTTATAGAAAATGAATTTTATAAAATATATTATGATAAAACTATACTAACAGACAGAACAATTAGTCATAATAGACCTGATATAGTTTTACATGACAAAATTAAAAAAATAACTTATATCATTGATGTAGCTATCCCAAATTCCTGTAATATTCAAAAAACTGTTTCTGAAAAAATTAGAAAATACACAGATTTAGGAAATGAGATTAAAAGAATTTGGCATTCTCGGACTATAAAAATATTACCATTTGTTATTTCGGCCACTGGCATAATACCTAGGAATCTGATTCAAAATTTAAGCATATTAGATTTGTCAAAGAATTTGTATATAAAAATGCAAAAAGCAGTAATTTTAAATACATGTAGGATTACAAAAGATTTTTTAAATATTTATATTGAGGGATCAGTAGGATTTATAGGTTCAATTAGAAATGCCACAGAGCCGAACCCTCTGATATGAAAATATCTGGAGTCGGTGAATTATATTCCCATTTGGTCTCTAGTAGGTTGACATGTTGTTCTTGTATTGTTTTGTATTTATAATACTTATATAGTGCAATTGCATAACATGGATTCACTAGATGATCATTTGGGGAAGTGTATGAAAGGGTTTAGTTTTTCCTTCTTTTTTTTTTTTTTTTTTTTTTTTTTTTGGGGGGAAAATTTAACCCGGACATTTAAATCTGGTGCGTAAAAATATATATATATATATATATAAGTATATTAGAAGGAAGAAGGAAGATGAAAGGGCAAGAGGCAGAGGAAGGTGGGATGGGGACAGGAGATGCTCATGCTGTACCTTTTCTATAGTTGTGCATTAATTTAATTAAAATTTGTGGTCGTACGTTTGACTTCGTTTCGGTATTTCACAAGAGTGTTATTAAGAATATCGATATTGTTAAATTGCGTGTTATATTGCGCGCACATACGGGGGATTGGAGAATTTTTTTCTAAGGTTGGTTCTGCACGCTGGCAAATGAAAAAAATGGTTTAGTCTGGTTGGCCTTGTAGGTATGTGAATTCTTAAATAATTTACGAGTTCAGGAGAGTCCAGGCCGTTATTCAGAATTTTGTATAAAAATATTTGATCAGATATTAATCTTCGCGTTTGAAGTGGAGTAAAGTTGTGAAAATAATGGTGGATCATGCACACAATACGCGTCTCATACAAAATAAAGGAATGAAAGTACCTGTGTTTCAAAATAAATATGATCAAAGAACCCTTCAATATATTATACCATTAATATTTAATAAATTGCCATACGAATATAAAGAAAATTGCTCTACAACAAAATTCTCAATGATGTTAAAATCAGGGCTATTAGGGAGTAACCTTATGTATTAAGATTATATTTTGATCTATGTATGTAGTATGTGATTACCTAGTAATGTATTGTTATTATGTTGCTAATGTATTGCACTCTCAACTGTTTCATGATATTTAAAAAAAATATATGTATTTTTTCCTATTTCACTGTTTTTCACCATAAAAATGCTAATTCTGAATTATTTTCAACATTTACAAATCACAATGTTGGTGGGTATGTTATATGTTGTCATATGCGTATGTTGTTGCTGCGCTAATACGTATATGATTATTTAATTTCTTATTGTAACTAATCTGTAGAACTAATCTACTGCTGACAAGCTACTTGCAGTAGCTCAGCGGGTAATGAATACCAATTTTATGCAATTTTTATACAATAATAATAAAAAAGGGAGAGTTTAGTATAGTGTAACTCTCAACTACCGTTCGCCTCGTTTTTCGTAACGCTCTCGTCACGCATTCACCAGCTTACTTTCCAAGTCAAGCGTGCGTAAAAAAGTTTTACTTCAAAAATAAAGTACCTACCTACAGTACTCTATCTAATGTTGCCAGCACCACAAAGAAAGGTTACAATAAAATGTTAATGAAAGTGTCACCCACTTCTTCTATCCAACGTGGGTCGCCTGTCAGGTAAGTGTGTGCTTCAGAAGGTTTATAGGAACGACAAAATATTTATTATTTAAGAGATGGTACCCCACGCTTTTATTTTATTTTCGTGACATAAAAAATACAGTCCTTTGGTAAAACACTTCAGTTCAACATAAGTCACACTATTTCAATTATTTACTTTCACAAAAGTTGCGGTTATTCCTTGGAAGCACGGAACAAAGAAAAAATACTTGAAACATTTCGAAAGAAACTTTTTTGTAGTTATTAAATGTGTCATATTTTTTCATCTTGAAACGCAGCCAAGTAATAACATGAACAAACTTTTTCCCCGAAATTTCAACTCGAAGAAAATTAATAAAATTATAAGCTAATTTCGTCAAACTTAAGAAGAATGTTTTGCACCAAGGGATTGTTCGTGAACGGTATTTGCACGAACATTTGGAAAAAAAGTTTACTTTTCAAGTTTACAAAATTAAAACTGTTTTGTAAAGATTGCGTAGTAAATGAAGCTTAACGTTTGAAGTGAAACTTCTTTAGCGCCGTTAGTACAATGCTGTAAATTCGGACCTCGGCGCATGCCTTCCATAGCGTAGTTGGCAAGGTGTCTGACAAGTCAGACAGACATCAAGGGAACGGGGTTCGAATCCTAAGAAAACAAAAAAAAAACATTTTTATTTTGTGAAATCAATATCCAATCTTCAAACCACTTAAAAAAAACAAGAAAAGAAAGCCACATCTAGCGACTTTCTAGTTTTCACTCCATCTATTGGTGAAAACCGCATGAAAATCCGTTGCGTAGTTTAAAAGTTTAAGCGCACATACAGTGTGAGAGACTTCATTTTATACTATTTAAAGACAATAAAATAATCAATAATAATACAATTACTGTTTCATATTACTCCATGGAGATTTGAACCTCTAATCAATGTCCTACTAATATCATAAAGGCGAAAGTTTGTATAGATGTATGGATGTTTATTACTCTTTCACGCAAAAACTACTGAACGGATTTAATGAAACTATGCAATAATATAGCTCATACATCAGAATAACATATAGGCTAAAGCTCAGAGTTCTGGCATTATGAAATTTGTATAAAAAAATTGCAATAGGTGGCACGCGAGCTGTTTGAAAAATGAATGTAACGGGTATGGAGGGGGTGGTGAGGGGGGGAGAAGGGGCGAGAGGTGGGGTGGAGAGGGGGGAGGGGAGGAAGTGGAGGGGGGATTGGGAAGGTGGAGGAGGCGGAGTGGAAACCCCCCTAATACTATGCGAAGCGAAGCCGGGGGCAAAAGCTAGTATATTATAAATGAAAGTGTAACAATGTGCGTCCCGCTAAAACTCAAAAACGAGTCTCAGTACGATCAAGGGGGGTTATATGTTGTGGTAGCCCTCGATCCCGCATCCATAAAGATGGTTCCCGTTTTTACCTGAAGGGTGTGCTTTTGAAGATATAAGGGCTGGAAGATTCGCCCTCCAGAAATTTCTAGAATAGTCCAGAACATTCGAGAGTATTCGAGAGCATTCCACAACATTTCAGAACATCCCTGAACATTCTGGAATGCTGTGGAATGTTCGGGAATATTCTTGAAAATTTTTGAACATCCCGGAACATCCCAGATCATTCTGGAACATTTCAGAACACTCTAGAATGGTGTGGAATGTTCTGGAACATTGTGGACCATTCGAAGCCTTTTTTGTGTGGGTTATACAAAGCGAAAGAGATAAACGGAGACTAGAAGCTTTTGAGAAGTGGTCCTATAGAAGACTATTAGGAATTTCCTGGAGAGATCACATCACAAATGAGGAGGTTCTCCAAAGAATCGAAGGAGGAAGGCACCTGCTCAGGACCTTGTCCGAAAGGCGCGCAAGATGTATCGGCCATGTAATAAGACAAGAAGGCCTCTTGCATGCCATAATGGAGGGTATGACCGAGGGGACAAACGCTAGGGGACGCCCACGCCGAGAGTACCTGGAGGACCCGTTGGTGGACGTGCGCTGCTCATCATATGCAGACTTCAAAAGAGCCGCACAAGACAGGGAAGAGTGGAAGAAACGTATAGATGAAATTGCTGCAAACCAATCCAACGATTGAAACCAGAGAGAGATACAAAGCAAGATTCGTCGTGTGTTCGAACGTCAGTTCAATCTCATATCAACACCCGGAGCGAAGCCGGGTAACCCAACTATTATAAAAAAATAAACAAATAGTCTATCTTGGTGAGTTGCCACTGTTAGTGTTGTGGTGTTTGTGGTTCGTGTGCATGTTATTCTTTATTTTGACGTTTGTTTTTTTTAATTTTTTTAACATTATTCAATTTTATTTTAGGTTATGTTTTAAGTCAACTAGTTACAAATATGTACCTAGTAAATAGAGTGACGTCAGATTCCTCAGCACAAAGAAGGCAATTAAAATGGTTATTATATTTTATCGGGTGATATATCGTCTACCCGGCTCTAATTTACTATGTGATAACTTTGATACGCACATGAAATCTCGGAATAATGTGGCTCAGAGAGGAGAAATATAGGAACATAAAAGTCATAAATACAGAGCACTGAGAGTGGTGGGAAACTTGGCTAATTAGAATGGGGTAATGTGAATTATGTGAAAGCTTTTCCACCATGCACTCGCTTACTTAAAATTATGAACCAGGTCAGACTTATTAAAATAATTATATTATATGACGTCAACCTATTTAATCCACATGCATTTAAATTTATGTGTCTCTCAGGGTTGAAACACGAGCAAGAAAAGCACACAAGAGTTAGAGATATTTTATGCCTTATTTTTTTTTTATTTAAGCGACTATATAAAATAGTGCTATAAGTATGCAAATATAATGGTTATGTAAGGTAAAGATATTGTATTTCTTAGTCCTTCTCACTAGGGGCTCCTGTGCCGAGGCGGACTAACATTGTTTAATTATAGTTTATTTGTCTTCTGTGTCATTTTAGTGTCTTCAGACGACAATATACCCTAAAATATATTCAGAATCTTAACGACGTAAGTAAAGATAAAAGAAACCGTGTATACAAATTGCCACTCGCGACCCGTGCACTGGACGGACCTACTGTTGAATTTGCCATATCAAAGAAAAGAAGAATAATGTGGGAATCTTAATGACTTAAGTGAAGAAAGCGTGTAAACAAATATACGCCACGGCACGGCGTATTGTACGAACATACGGTCGAATTCTCCCAAGTAGGCCTGAGATTCGACCTTAAATTAATTCTGAAGAACGTGCTACAAATATTTAAAATGTGTCTCCATGTTGTCATCCCGAAATTATTAATTCATCGTCTAGAAAAATAAAATCTGGTGCTTACCGCTTACTTTATAGTTGAAAACAGGTTATATAGTTTTGAAATCGTTGTACATAAAATATATTAATGGTAAGGTATTGTTTTTATTAATTTAATATGTAAATAACTTGCATTTCTTGTGCGGCATGCAAATAAAAAAAAGTTATTATAGTTACGGATTCGCCGGAAATGATTAAAATGTGAGTTTTGAGCGTACAAAAAATATTAGGTTTGTGTACTGCCTTCATTAGAGTTTTTTCGTTGAGTCATGTTTTTATTCTTGATTTGTACTCATTCAATTTTTTTATGAGTTTTATGTCTTGGGGAAGAATATTATGGAGTTTATTTGCAAAATAAGTGTAGTTTCTTTGTCCGAATGTGGTTTTATAACTTGGAATGTTTTTTATGTCATTTTTATTCGATCTAGTGTGATGGTCTAGTAGAGGAGTATTTTTGAATAGCTTCAATAAAGCTTTTGAATGCTTCTCTTCTGTTATAATTTGTGCAAAAAAAACATTTGTACAAGACATGTTATAATAATGATATGTATGTTAGATAAAGAAAAGCAACTGAACATATAAACGGATGGTTAGACATGTGGAGAAAGCACTTGAGGGAATACCACACCTTGATAATAAATACCACAACTTGATAATAATTATTAGTTTTAATATGATAAGTTAATGTTAATTGATGGAGCATAATTTTGATCCCAATTATTGCGCTACTATCTTAAAAAATGTAAATACCGCAGTCTCTGCTCTTAACCGTCTGAGACTACGGCATTCCCATTGAGGTACGTTGTGAGGCTGAAGGTAGTGTGGAGGGAAGAGGATGGGAAAGAGGAAGATGGGGAATTGTCTGATCACCAAACAAATTCCGCAAATATTTTACATTTATTTCGATTGAATAAAAACAAACTAATCAATAAAATTTACTTGCACGCGCCATGTATATATCGCGGGCAAATCGTAAAATCAGGCCGATCATGATGCGCCTGAGGCACTTTACAAAAGAGCTAGGCGCATCATGATCTACCTGATTTTCGATCGGCCGCCGACATATATATTGAATTGAACCATAGCTGTGTATGTATTGAGTGTTAAAAAAATAATCATTTTGTGATAGTATTTTGTTTGGAATAGTACCTACGAGCATTGTAAAAAAACTAGTGAACATCTGCTTAAAGAGTACCTACAGTTAAATATCTAGTGAAGTATTGTAAAAACTAGTGAACATCTGTTTAAATAGAATACCAACAAGTGAATATCGAGTAGAATATTGTAAAAAAACTAGTGAACATCTGCTTAAAGAGTACCTACAGTTAAATATCTAGTGGAGTATTGTAAAAACTAGTAAACATCTGTTTAAAAAGAATACCACAAGGTAAATATCGAGTAGAATATTGTAAAAAACTAGTGAACATCTGCTTAAAGAGTACCTACAGTTAAATATCTAGTGGAGTATTGTAAAAACTAGTGAACATCTGTTTAAAAAGAATCATCATCATCACTATTGGCTCTACAACCCCTGGTGGGTATTAATTGGCCTCCTCAAGAGTCTTCCTCAACTCATCTCGGTTTTGTGCCAGCTCTCTCCAGTTTGGAAGCTCGAAGATAGATATGTATGCTCTAAGATAGATAGATTTAAAAAGAATAACAAAAGGTAAATATCGAGTAGAATGTTGTAAAAAACTAGTGAACATCTGCTTAAAGAGTACTAAGTACTTACAGTTAAATATCTAGTGGAGTATTGTAAAAACTAGTGAACATCTGTTTAAAAAGAATACCAACAGGTGAATATCTAGTAGAACATTGTAAAAAACTAGTGAACATCTGTTTAAAAAGAATACCAACAGGTAAATATCTAGTAGAACATTGTAAAAAACTAGTGAACATCTGTTTAAAAAGAATACCAACAGGTAAATATCTAGTAGAACATTGTAAAAAACTAGTGAACATCTAATCAAAAAGTTCCTCCAAATATACCATAATTTATCAGTCCTTATATAAACTAACTAACTATATATAATAGATAAACTAACTAACCATCACGCCGTTTCCGCAGGGGTAGGCAAAGAGGACGGACCGCCAAACAACTTGATCTTGGCACACACTCCTTGCCTCGTTCACATTCATACATCGTCTCATACATGCTCTTCTATTATTCCGACTCTTCACATGGCCCGACTAGAGTATCTGATTCACTTGGTCTATGCTATGTCTTCCTCGGGCGTCCCCAACTTCTTCTACTATTCACATTTGTGTCATATATTCTCCTTACACTCCTTTCCTCGTTCTTTCGCTCTACATGCCCAAACCATCTGAGCGTCCCTTTCATAATCTTACTCATTATGCTTAAATCAGCATTGCATTCTTCGCGGATCTTCACATTTCTCATACGATCGTACATGGTTTTACCACACGTACGCCTCAGGGATCTCATTTCTACAGCATTCACTCTACTTTATTCCTTCCTCTGCCAGTTCCATGCCTCACTGCCATACATCAGGGTAGGTACCAGCACTCCATTACGGATGGCTGTCTTCGCTTCTTTGGACAGTTTTTTGTTTAACGCCAACGGCGTTCAGCCCTCCATTAATAGAGTTGCCTGCATTTACCCTTCTTTCGATATCTCTGTCAGGTCTCCCATCTCTCGTAAACATCCTTCCCAAGTTCACAAACTCGTCCACCTGCTCCAAATACTCATCATTCACAATATGTTGCACATTGTTTTCATACTCTCTCTTTCAAATACCATGACTTCAGACTTACTCACATTCATCATTAACTCATTCTTCATACATACTTCGTTCATCCTAAACACGAGAGACTGTAGATCTTCCATACTGTGTGAAATCAGCACCGCATCATCAGCATACAACATGCTTCCAGATTACTCAATTTCGCGCCCAATCCCATCTCTTTCAATTCTTGCATACAATTAGAATGAAGTTACTTTAAGGAATACCCACGTTTAATTACTTCCGCATCTGTGTAGGTACATATTCAGGACATACTACGGTGAATGTAGAGGGCTGGCTGAATAGGGACTATCCTGTACGGTTGACATTTGTCGCAAGAAAACTAATCGTTTTTACGATCAGTTTTCGTGCTCTTTCGTGCCAGTTTTTGTATTTCATTTCTGATACGTAACACACGTTTTGTTGATACTTGGGCACATGCGTTGTATGTCATTATATGTCAAAATATTTGCTAAATAATAAATGTTAAACCTAGATTTCTGCTTGTTGTACGTTTAATTTTTAACGAATTTTAAATAAATTTTAGGTACTAAACGTGTTTATTTTTTAAAACATTCTTTTGGTTGATTTATTGAATAAGAAAAAAACAGCAACAGTATTTAAATACCCAAAAATTGCCTTTAAAATAATTTTCCAATGTAAACTATTTTCGATCTGATACGTTTTTAGATTTTCATGGCCAAAAGTATTTTCGTTAGTTGTTTTGGTGTTATGCCGTGTTGCGCTACCTCTTTCTTCAGCCAACGTTTCGGACAGCGTTGCAGTGTTCATCATCGGGGCAGATGTGGACACCGCAATGCTGTCCGAAACGTTGGCTAAAGAAGAACACCCCAAAAACAACTAACGAAAATATTTTCGCTCTTGTTAAACTAGTCTAGATTTTTCCGGGTTTGGTAGCTCAAAGCTAGAACACTTTTTTTATATGTTTTATTGTTTGCTGTGTAATTCGTAGAACTACGGTTTTTTTAATAAACGTAAAGTAAATAAATTTGAACAATGCCATTATTAAGTCCTGATAAAAATTTAAGTTTTGTTTTTATTACTGTAAAAGTTGCTTCAGTTTCATTTGTAAATAGTCCATTACTAAGTCTGCGCAATGACTTTGGTAAACTAGTTAACCCTGTAGTAACAAAGTGTACTTGTGTTCTTGCACCGTTATAGAAAACCTTCTAGTAAGGGTCGACCGAGTCTCGGTTTCGGATTCGGCATTCTCGGCTACAAATTCTACCGAGAACTCTGTCTCGGTTCTCGGCAAAAAATCACCGAGATTCTCGGCCATAACCGATACCGTTGTAAGTAGGTACGGTATAGGATAATGGGATTCAAATCTACTGCGCGTACTTCTACTGCATCGTCAGCTAGCTCATCAAACATGGCTGCAACAGATAAATCCAACTTATGGGCAGCTCATGATTTCATAGACTTGGGAGATGAGCCAATGACCAGTGACAAAAGCAGTTCAAGTGCTGTGATAGAAATAGCGCTAGATAGCTTTCTTAGAGAGCCAAAACTGCAAAAAATGCAAATATTTTTGAGTATTGGTATTCGTCTCCACATCAAGTACTTAGGCCCGCAGCAAAAAAGTTTTTATCAGCACCGCCTACTAGTGTAGCAAGTAAACAGCTCTTTAGCAGAGCTGGTCAATTATACGGCATGAGGCGGCACTCTTTGAAGTGTGAAAATGCAAAAAAATTACTTTTAATGTGCTTCAACATCGTGTTGTTTAATTTTGATTATTAAAACTATTTAAAAGAAATTATTTTTAAATATACTATAAATATATTACATTTTTAAATATACTATATTATGCAAAAATAGCGCATTTTCATTTCTTTTTCTCAATTTATCTATCCTCGGTCTCGGCTCTCAGTCTCGGCCGAGACCAAGAATAAATTAAAATCTCGGCCGAGAACGAAAAATACATTTAAAATACATTTATAAGAGTTTTACATGAAACCTAAATAGTAAGTAGGTATACAAACTATTAGAGGCCGTTTAAAGGCAGCTAAATATGTCGATATTCGATTTAATTAGGTTTAACAGAAAGATTGCTCTCTCGATCGACATGACCATTGTCAAGTTAGTCCTGCAGATTAGGAGATAGAACAGTGGGTGGGATGGCAACGATGTACGGAGAATATGGAGAAGAGGAAGGTTGGGAAGCTGTGGTAGGAGACCGCCATTATTTTTTTAGATGTGTGAATGTACATAAGAATCCCAATTACTTCCAACCGTTTGGAACCATTGAGACTATCAGACTATGGCATCCCAAATTGGGGTATGTTACGAGACTGAATGTAGTGGGGCAATCGATTAGTGAATGTAGTCGATTAGTGCTTTTTCACAATTTTAGTACTAAGAGTATCTTTCACTCACAAAAGCGCTACAAATATACTCAATATATTATTTTTGATGAATTTATTGGGAAACAACACAAATAAATAAATAAAATTTACTTTGCGCATGCCGGGATTTGAACCGATGATCTCCGGAATGCTAGCTATTTTTTTAAAACTTCAATCCTACTCTAAACAATCCAAAACTATTAAGGGTGTAGAAACGATAATAATTATTAGAGAAATTGGGTGGAGGGGAATTGGAACAGTTTTGCGTTATGACTATGTTTTATCTCCCACTGTTAATAAGGAACTCCAGTGAAAAATATTATGGCTTTAAAAAAATGTGTTCATATTGAACGCTGATTCTGAATATAGAAGTTATATATAACTTATATTAAACGCAGAGTTTTTAAAAAATTATTAAAAAGTCCGTTTTTAATCGGGTCGTAAAAATACGCCGTCAAATTGGCATTATTGAAATTTTAGTGGTGATGTCACTGTTCGACGTGTCGTAACGTCACCGTAAAGTCATTGTATGAGAATGTATGATATGACACAAGCCATCGTATTAATTTATTTACATACTGTTTATAGAGATTTAGTTGTTGTGTTTATTGAAACATTATTTAGGCCTAAATAATGTTTAAAAAATAAAGGTATCTCTCATTAGTTAATCTCTGTTATTGAAAATATTCAAAAACTACTGCACAAAAAAATAGTAATGCTGCTTCTAGAGAGAATACTTCAAATAAATTAATAAATTTTGAATACGTCGCGAGAGTCTCAGCTTCTCCCGTCTGGAGCCAGTGAGTCTATGGCATCCCCAATGTATGTTGTGAGGCTGAAAGTAGTGGAGAGAGGAAGGAGATGGGGAAGAGGAAGGTGGGGAAGGTGGGGAAGAGAAGAGGAACATTGCTATTCAGATCTGGTCACCAAACACGGCTAAAGTCATTTCAAACAATGTTTAAATTCTGAATGGTTGTCTTACACCCGAGAGTGTCTTCCACTCTCAAATTACATAAAATAAAATTATGACTACATAAAATCTTTAAAAAATTCATAAAATATAAAAATTATTAAAGACCAGAAAAGTGTGAAATTAAATAAAAATTTCTAAAAATCCAAGTTTAAATTTTAATAGAGTTGATGGGTTTGCAAGTAACTTTATCATGTCAGTCCTATTTTGGTATTGTTGTATGACCTTATTTTGAACACTCTCGTTTGTCCACGTTTAATATTAAATTCACATACTTCGAGGGGAAAAGTATCACTTGCTCCAATTGGTATTGAAAGGTAAGATAGTAGGTCGCCGAGGGTCTGGTAGGAGATAAATGTCTTGGCTGCGAAATTTACGAGAGTGGACTGGCAATAGAAGTGTGGAGGAGCTATTCCGGGCAACGCAAGTTAGAGAGACATTTTCCAGAGTGATCGCCAACGTTGGGGGGACCTGATAGGGCACACCAAGAAGAAGAATAATAAATTAAAACAAACACAAAATACGTAAGGAAGTATAAATACCTGAAAGAATATAATAATAATAGTTCGGCGGACACAGTAATAAAATATTTTGTTTTTGCATTTTAAACGCACTTTTAATAATTAACGATGTTTTTACAAGTTTTCTCTTCTTTTTTATTATATGAATACCGCACAAGAGACCCCAACTGCTCCCGTCTAGAGCCAGTCGGACTATGGCATTCTCAATTGGGGTATGTTGTGAGGCTGAAGTTGGTCGGGAGGGGAAGGAGATGGGAAGAGAAAGGTGTCTCGGTCGACCCTTACCTTCTAGACAAAGATGATAACTGAAATTCCTGATGATTAATTAAGATTTCTGAATAAAGCGCCAGCGAGAGAGATAATAATATTATGTAAAATGATATTTGTTTCTCCATCTCGTTTCCCTTGTTTGGGATACTATTATTACGTCTATTTTCAATTAACGTCGTGAGCTGCGCATAACAATCTACTCATATGTATAGGTTTGTATGGAACCTTAATAATTGTATATATCGAACAATTAACTTTACCAATTGAACCCTCTATCAAGGGTCTACATAACTTACCTTTGGCACCATTCATTAGCGATGGTTGTTTACTTTTAGGCACCATTCATTGGCAATGGTTGTTTACTTTTTGGCACCATTCATTGGCAATGGTTATTTACTTTTAGGCACCATTTATTGGCAATGGTTGTTTACTTTTTGGCACCATTCATTGGCAATGGTTATTTACTTTTAGGCACCATTTATTGGCAATGGTTGTTTACTTTTTGGCACCATTCATTGGCAATGGTTATTTACTTTTAGGCACCATTTATTGGCAATGGTTGTTTACTTTTTGGCACCATTCATTGGCGATGGTTGTTTACATTGTTTCATTTAAGTATGATCCAAACCATGATTTCTATATAAAACTAAAGTATAATGATCGAACTGTTACTACTGTATAATAGGTTTAATAATCATAACCCCCAAAAGACCGAAGTCAGGATGTATAGTTAGGGATACTCTTTGAAGGAAGTTTTTTTTTTTCCAAAACGGAAGTAAAATCAGTGAAAAGTGCAGATGGTACACCATCTAAAAAGTGTTGCCTGTTTAGGCCCTTAAAAAAAACAACAAAAAGTGTTTTCGTAATAAGTGACGCGCAGTGCGTATAAAATGTCATAGTATATTAATAAATTTATAAGGTATATTGTGCATTATAGCTACTACATTTATAAGATATTGCCCTGTTACAGATGCTACGTGAACGGTTGTCCTTGAGGAATTCAGTTTTACAGCACCCAGCATCCTACATGCTGAGGGTGTTTGTGGACCCCGTCCACGTATCACCTAATTAAAGTTTGTTTATTTTTAAGTTTTATTATATTAAGCTTTGTTTTCCTGGTTGCCAGCACTTCTAATGGTTGCGTCGCAAATTCATCCACCATGCTTTACGCATGATGGGCGCGATGACGTTGCGACACAATCATTTGCAAGTTGTCTGTACGCATTTCATGCTTATTAATCTATTATATGTTTATATATGTACTACTTCTAACATCATTTGCATTTCTTTTCTCTTTGCACATGTATGCTATTTGTTTCAGTACCCCCCCATCAGACCAAGTTGGTTAGTCAGTAGTGTAGGGATTTTTTATTTTTTTTTCTTTATGGTTTTTGGTTTTATTTTGTGTTCGAGGGCAAACTCGTTCGGAGCGAGCGGGGTATTGTTATGAAAATATATAATATTCAAATAACAATTGTAATCAGGTACTGATTATTAATTTCATTATTGTCGATGGGTTTTTTTGACAGCCATATATCGGCGCGAATAGGTAGAAAAAGATTATTCTTGCGGGCCGCATCACTTACCTACGGGGCCTAGTTGGGCTCAGACCCGGTGGGTACGTCACAGTGCCTAGTTTTGAAACTAAGTGAGTTCTTTTATTTTAAAGTCGAGCGGAACAATTGTTCCTTTAATATTGATCGAGGCATCTTATCCTGAAAATGTCGGATAATCCTTTAGTGGCCGATTCAAGTAAAATACGTGTAATCGTGATTTATAATCGCACCCGAAGTTGGAAAAAACGCGTGTCGATGTGCACCCGGAAGTGGTCTTCCGTATCGGGAATAATCGATGCTAACGGCCGGCAATCCTCGCTCGCTTTGGACCTGTTTAATGTCGGGAACAAACTGTGACATTTATTTAATCGGATGAACTCCGTATTTTAGGAAAGAACCCTCCTTTACTTACTTTGCCGCGCACGCCGTGGAAAGAACCCTCCTTTACTTACTTAGCCGCGCACGCCGTGAAACTCGCGCTAGCGCACGGATGGATGGACACCGGTGGTGATCGGTGAGGATCTGGATGATCCTCGGCCGTGGTTTGACCGAGAGACTGGGTTGGAAGAATGGCCGCCCGCGCTGCAGCAGACACGGACCCGTGGAGGAAGGCATCCCCATTCCTCCGCAGAAAACTAGCTAGGTAGATTAGGTAGTGCAAAACGGTCAATGATGGGGGTAAGTGAGTTGTATAATATGTAATCCTCTAAATGAAATAGATGTCTTTGTCATTTCGGAAGAACTTGCTTTTCATTTGAGTAGAACTATTTGTGAATAAGCACCATATGCCCACCTCTGAGGACGAGTACTCAGGCCACCGCGGAGCTCAGCATACCCTGTCGTCCGACAGGGTTTGGCGTCCTAAAGTTTCCCCAGGAAACTAAGCTGACCACTGTGATGGTTTTTCACTGTACGAATCTCAATCTTACCATGCACCCACTTAACAAACGGTGTATAAGGCATCTACCACTTGCCTCACAAAGTAGGTACATTACACACAGTAGTATTGCATTTTAGATGCCATTAATCTCATTCTAAAGCACCCTAACAGAAGTAGCAGATTGCTACATATCAATTTTTAACCACACATACACAATTACTTTTGTGGATTATTACGTTATCCAGACTTATTAAATATTATTAAAAATCTTTATGCTTCATGGTTTCAAAGTTAAGGTTATCCAACATAATATTTGAAAGTTTAACCGAGTTACAAGCCACCAGGGTAGCTGACAGCTCAAATACATCGATTGGTAGTTAATTGAACAAAGTCAAGATCATAAACACGTCTAAACTTTGAGATGTTTGGGATTCTTCCAAGGGAGTTTACAAGGGGGTGTGTACAAGGAGATGATCCCCCCATCGGCCTCAGTTTTGCCCAGGAAAACCAGAAAATAGTACTCGTAGATTACATTTCTGGATAACACGAACATATTATTGGCACCATCTCTAACATTACTATGATGTAAGTAATATCTTATTAATATCTTAAGTAGAGGTTTTAAAAAACTTTACGATCTCCCCTTTTCTCTCTTTCCCTTCCCCCAGGATTGAACACCCCACCCCTCTCAGGGTCGAACCCACCCCATGTGAAAGTTATAACTACTCCCTTGGATTCCTCAACCCTTCCGCTAACTGTAATACCACCGTCACGATAATTAAAAGCTTTGTTTTCAGATAATTAGCCATAAAAATGTTTTGAAGTAAAACTTCTTTACGCACGCTCGACTTGGGGGGTAAGCTGGTGAATGCGTTACGAAAAGTGTGATGCGAACGGTAATCGATGCGAACGGTGATCGGTGCGAACGTGATCGATGCGGACGGTGATCGGGCGAGGCGAACGGTCGGGCCTTTACGCACGCTTGAAGTTGAGAGGCAGATATAAGTTAGTGCAGATAGAAAATAAAAAAAATAAATAATAAATATAAATAATATATATAATAAACTAAAGGAAATTGCTGCAAACCAACCCAGGATTGAAACCAGAGAGAGAGAGAGATAGAAAGAGAGAGAGAGAGTTACGTTTCGTATATTACTGTAGGGACAAGAGAGAGAGTTGCGAGCACAAGGAATTATTTATTGAATAACTATGCCATAGGTCTCCCCAAGGTCGTAGGTCACCCGACTGTCGCAGGTCACCCCACGGTCGTAGGTCACCTCAGGGTCATAGGTCCCCTATGGTCATACGTCACCCCAATGTCATATGTCAATGTCAATGTCAATGTCAATGTCAATGTCAATGTCAATGTCAATGTCAATGTCAATGTCAATGTCAATGTCAATGTCAATGTCAATGTCAATGTCAATGTCAATGTCAATGTCAATGTCAATGTCAATGTCAATGTCAATGTCAATGTCAATGTCAATGTCAATGTCAATGTCAATGTCAATGTCAATGTCAATGTCAATGTCAATGTAAATGTAAATGTCAATGTCAATGTCAATGTCAATGTCAATGTCAATGTCAATTTCAATGTCAACGTCAATGTCAATGTCAAGGTCATATGTCACTCCAATGTCATAGGTCACCCAAAGGTCATATGTCACCCCAAGGTTGTAGGTCATCCCAAGGTCGCAGGTCACCTCAAGGTCGTAGGTCACTCCAAGGCCATAGGTCACCCCACGGTCGTAGGTTACCCCAAGGTCATTTGTCACCCCAACGTCATATGTCACCCAAATGCCATATGTTCTTTTATAAGTTAGTGAAGTTTTACTTCAGTCGTGTGGACTAAGGCACACTCGTTTTTTTTCTGGGCTTTGCAAAGATACATCGGTTTTAAGTGCGAATGAATGAGTTCTATTTAATTGATTTTTAAAACAGTGTTCATTCAGAAGGATTTTTTAAAGATATGTTTTAGGTTCCACTTCACCTAAAATAATATACAATAAATTTGCGACACGTTCCAGAGTGGAAGATACTCCCATTATCGCCCTGGTGTAAGACCACCATTCATAATTGAAACGTTGCTTGAAATGGCTTTAGCCGTGTTTGGTGACCAGATCTGAATAACCAGGTACTTCCCCACCTTTCTCTTCCCCATCTCCTTCCCCTCCCGACTACCTTCAGCCTCACAACATACCCCAATTGAGGATGCCATAGTCCCACTGGCTCTAAACGGGAGCATTGGGGACTCTTGTGCGGTATTCATATAATAAAAAAGAAGAGAAAACTTGTAAAAAAAATCGTTAATTTTTAAAAGTGCGTTTAAAATGCAAAAACATAATATTTTATTACTGTGTCCGCCGAACTAACTATTATTATTATATTCTTTCAGATATTTAAATGATTATTTCATGTTTAT
The DNA here is from genome assembly GCA_917880885.1 of Limnephilus marmoratus. Taxonomy (NCBI): domain Eukaryota; kingdom Metazoa; phylum Arthropoda; class Insecta; order Trichoptera; family Limnephilidae; genus Limnephilus; species Limnephilus marmoratus. Next base: position 40,927,636 of record OU862924.1, on the reverse strand, counting down.
ATTGTATTATTGGTATACTTCCTAACGTATTTTGTGTTTGTTTTAATTTATTATTCTTCTTCTTGGTGCGCCCTATCAGGTCCCCCCAACGTTGACGATCACTCTGGAAAATGTCTCTCTAACTTGCGTTGCCCGGAATAGCTCCTCCACACTTCTATTGCCGGTCCACTCTCGTAAATTTCGCAGCCAAGACATTTGTCTCCTACCAGACCCTCGGCGACCCTCTATCTTGCCTTTCAACACCAATTGGAGCAAGTGATACTTCTCCCCTCGAAGTATGTGAATTTAATATTAAGCGTGGACAAACGAGAGTGTTCAAAATAAGGTCATACAACAATACCAAAATAGGACTGGCATGATAAAGTTACTTACAAACCCATCAACTCTATTAAAATTTAAACATGGATTTTTAGAATTTTTTATTTAATTACACACTTTTCTGGTCTTTAATAATTTTTATATTTTATGAATTTTTTTAAGATTTTATGAAGTCATAATTTTATTTTATGTAATTCGAGAGTGGAATTTGGTGACCAGATCTGAATAGCAATGTTCCTCTTCTCTTCCCCACCTTCCTCTTCCCCATCTCCTTCCTCTCTCCACTAATTTAAGCCTCACAACATACATTGGGGATGCCATAGATTCACTGGCTCCAGACGGGAGCAGTTGAGACTCTTTGGAGGTATTCAAGATTTATTCAGAACAAATATCATCTAGTGAGGCGGTAAGGTGCTAGCGTATGATGTCCCAAAATTAACTTTTAATAAACGCCCGGGTTGGAGGCATTGAAAAAAGAACCAAGCCTGGTTTAACTCGTGGGAAGTGCCACTTTAAAACTAAGAAGACTGAACCTTCCCAAGCGTAATATCTGTTTTCACAAGACTTCATGCAATGGAGGTATGAGATAAGTAGAAGATTGGGAGAGTCAGGTTTACCTGGCTAATTGGAGTGTAGGTCTCAGCAATGAAAACCTGAAGTAGAAGAAAAAAAGCTTACTTTTCTTACCACCTTCTTGGTTAGTTAATCGGCTCTTTTAGAAAAAATAATTCATGATAATAGAGAACTCCAGTCCAATTTTTTTTTCTGAATAATGACCTTCTAACTTAAATAACTGCATTTTTATTTTTATTTTTAGAGTTAGTTTTAATAGTTAAAATAATTGTCAAAGTTTTAATTTTTCAAGACCTCCCGAAAACCACCGTATGTATGGTGAATCGTGTGACGTCATCACTAACATATTTTTTTAAGCCATAATATTTTTCACTGGAGTTCCTTATTAACAGTGAGAGATAAAACATAGTCATAACGCAAAATTGTTCCAATTCCCCTCCACTCAATTACTTTAATAATTATTATCGTTTTTACTCCTCTTAATAGTTTTGGATTATTTAGAGTAGGATTGAAGTTAAAAAAAATGGCTAGCATTCCGGGGATCATCGGTTCAAATCCCGGCATGCGCAAAGTAAATTTTATTTAATTATTTGTGTTGTTTCCCAATAAATTCATCAAAAATAATATATTGAGTATATTTTTAGCATGTTCGTGAGTGAAAGATACTCTTAGTACTAAAATTGTGAAAAAGCACTAATCGACTACATTCACTAATCGACTGCCCCACTACATTCAGTCTCGTAACATACCCCAATTTGGGATGCCATAGTCTGATAGTCTCAATGGTTCCAGACGGTTGGAAGTAATTGTGATTCTTAGGTGCATTCACACATCTAAAAAAATAATGGCGGTCTCCTAGCACAGCTTCCCAACCTTCCTCTTCTCCATATTCTCCGTACATCGTTGTCATCCCACCCACTGTTCTATCTCCTAATCTGCAGGACTAACTTGACAATGGTCATGTCGATCGAGAGAGCAATCTTTCTGTTAAACCTAATTAAATCGAATATCGACATATTTAGCTGCCTTCAAAAGGCCTCTAATAGTTTGTATACCTACTTACTATTTAGGTTTCATGTAAAACTCTTGTAAATGTATTTTAAAAACGCATTAAAATGTAAAATCTGGTAATGCTTTTGAAACAATTAGCTCAGCACAGGTAATCCTCCCAGTGAGGCAAACATTATTAAATTATATCATAAAATGTAAAATATTATATCAAAATAGAAAAAAAAAATTAATCGAATCGCGGTTGGTGATGCCATAGATCCACTAGTCGGCCAGTTGGTGTGCAGTGTCCACTTAAAAAAAAGAGATACTGAAAGAATTCGGTTAATGGCTGAGTTGGCAAAGCGTTCGGGATTCGCTCTTGTTCGATTCCTCGGCTGGCTAAGTCATCCATCACGACTCAAGCAACATTTTCGGCTTACTGTGGTGGTAGTAGGAGATTTTCATTTTCGGGTTATAATAGCGTAACATGGGAATGTTTGTCTTTATTAAAAATAACGAGTGTGCTTTAGACCACACGACTGAAGTAAAACTTCACTTACTTATATCTCCCTCTAAACTTATATCTCCCTCTAAACGCCTCGCCCGACCGTTCGCACACTTTTCATAACGCTCTCGTCACGCATTCACCAGCTTATTTCCCAAGTCAAGCGTACGTAAAGAAGTTTTACTTCAAAAAAACCCGAGTGCAGTTTACACGCGGTGGAAGCGAAACTTTACCGAAACAATCTGAACCAATACTTGAATAGTGAGGTCATAATCAAAGCTACCAATGAGCGCAGAGCTAGCGAAATTTCCGTTTCATATCTCAACCAATAGGAGCCTTTAAAAGTTACATCATAATCAAAGCGGCCAATGAGCACGGTTGATGCGTCGCAGGTGCAGTAATTTCCATTTCATCTGAAATCCAAATCACAATGAGGCTATAGAAATTTCACTTAAAAAAATATTATATTCTGTATAACGTAATGTTATTGCTTGGCAGTTGAAAAAAATGTAGATTATATAATGCGCTGCAATTAATTCCCGTTTTCTTCGTCCAATATCATCAGATCCATTAAGCCCTTCTGGAATAAATTTAAGTACCGGGTCTTCATTGGCGCGGCCTTAGCAACACGTGCGGCGATAATCCACGCACCGTAGAATTTAATTACGGGCGTTAAAATTAAATGCATTTTTCTCCACCCCATTTCCACCCCCTTATCTCCATCCCGTCAACTTCCAGGGTACGTTTTTCTGGCCTTGTCGTTCTCAGGGATTAAACGCAGCGTGTAGTGTGAGCAGTGCCGGCCATTCTCCGCTCCATTTAATCTGATGGGATTACCCTTGGAAACTTGCTGCAATCTCATCCTGAAATGCATTTTCTGTTATCTCGACGGCCTTGAATTTTAAACATTTAGCAAACCCATGAGGAGCTTTTCACATTATATTATATTTTATAGATGAAAACAATCTTGATGCAGAATATAAAAACTGAATATAACTCAACTTTATCAAGCACATAGAAATAATAACCAATAAAGCTTTGAAAATGTTGGGATTTATTTTAAGGATATCTAGTGATTTCAAGAATGTCAATACTGTAAAAACATTATATATGTCACTAGTAAGAAGTCATATAGAATACAATTCCACGGTCTGGTCCCCAAATTATGAGGTTCATTCACATACGATTGAAAGAATCCAAAATAATTTTTTTAAATTTTAAAATGGGCATTCCTAGTGAATGCCTAAATTACGATAACCTGCTTTGTTCATTAATTTTTTTTTAAATTATCTGATCGTAGAATAATTTCCGATTTACCCTGTTTATATAAAATCATTGATTCAATGTTTGACACCCCTGATTTATTATACGTAATCTCTTTTCATACTACAGGCAGGTCAGTCACAAGACAGTACCTACCATATTATTGTAGCAATTCTACATCAATATCCCAATATTACACTCCTATGCGACGGATTCAACAGCTTGGAAACAAATACTCCGATGTTGTTGATATATTTAATACATCAATTTTATATATATAACCGTACCTTATTGAAGTTTTTTTTCATCAAGTAGGGGGATTTTTTTATGAAACTGTTTGAATTGACTAGCATATTGGCTGAAGGAGAAAAGCTATTTTGCATTTTTTTTATATTTTGTGCCTGCATACTGTGTGGATTAAATTCAATAGTATTTTTGCTTTATATTTGTTTTGTGCAAGTGTTTTAAATAGTCATTTCCTGCACTATTAACTAGTATACTTTCGTAAATATTGTTATAAATATACGTATGTAAAAGCCTAAATTGGCGTAAATAAATAAATAAATAAATACTGATTGAAGTACCTGATCTCTAGATTGACAATTCATATCAATTACCAGTATAACCACTGAAAAGAAACCAATTACAAAGTTGTGATCGTGTTTATGTCAATCTTCCAGCTTGTTAGTCGAACATCTCAAAAGTTTAGAGATAATGAGCAAAGTAATACTCAAATCAGTAAATCAAATGTTACTTTTACGTGACTGCGTTTTACGCATTAAACATGCTAGAAAATAACATCATAAAGCATAGTGGTCCGGTACATTAATATGAAATTTTAAAATATCCTACTAGTGACCAAGAAAACATCAACATTTTGTAAAATCCACCAAAATGAAATTAATTTATTTTCTACATCATAATTGATTATAGATGGTACCGTACTCTTTTGCATAAAACTGCACATTTAAGTAAAATTTCAATTTTTCAGAGATGTCTGACTAATCAACCGGTCGATCGATGAGCTTGAAATAAGATCATTTTCTTTTTATTAAATTTCTTTCATACGCAGACTATTAATTTATTTATCCAACCTGTCTTGTGCTTGAGATTCAAAATGTTTATTTAAAAAAAAAAAAATATTTGTACAAACTAAAAATTATAATATCCATATTAGGTATTACCTTTTATTTTTATTTTTTAACTTTTTATAAATAAATATAGCAGCCAATAATATGTGCGTTAAGAAAATGAAGATAATGTTGGTAGTTCTTAGTTGAAGTGTTAGTGCAGTTAAAAGTGACTGAATTGAATATAGACACCTTAGCTCAGTTGGTAGAGCTGTTGCCATGAAAGCAAAAAGTTCTGTTTTCAAGTCCCAGAGGTGTCAATATCTTTTTCGATTTTTATATTTCATTTAGGCTACGAACGCACAGGCAGGTGGCTGGCTTAGCGCCTAGAGCCTAGTGGCAAAAAACCATCACGTTGGTTTACCTGGATACACGCTAAGCGGCTATCCATCGGCTATCTACTACCTATCTAGGCTCTAGGCGCTAAGCAAGCCGCCTGCCTATGCGGACGTAGTCTATATCAAATATTACCTTTAATTTTGCTGAAATTGGTTCTTATAATCTATTTTGAAATTATCAATATTTTTATGTAGTTTTTATTGTTTTTTGCATTATCATTTTTTCATTTCGTTTATCGTTTTGCTTATTGGCTTTGTCCATTTTTGAAATTTGATTTCGTTATTTCATTTCATGTCTGGAAACTGTTTTCTTTCAAATAAGTGTAGGCCATTCATGTGGAGCATGTCGGTTTTATTTAAATGATTTTCGGCTATGTAATTATTGTTTTGTCGCATCCATAAAATCATGTCCCGTCTTTCCGGTTTATAAAAAAATGGTCCGATTTTCCGTTTTGAAATTTTCTAAAAATCGCCAGGGTTTCAAAAATACCATAAAAATGGTATGTCTTAAGATATTTGCCTAAATCGGATTTTTTTAAATGTGATGCAAGCGGCCTATTCTGCTTGATGTTAATAATATAATTATTAATACAATAAAAAATACATATTAACCTTTTTTTCTTTGTAATAATAAGATCAATGTCAGATGTAAGTCCAAAAGTACGACACAAAAAAAAAAAACAAAAAATATACAACGACGGAAAAACTTTGTTTCATCATATGCAGGAACTTCTCAGTCGATGGACTCATTTTCAATATGACTTATATTTAAAAACAATTTAAACGCTATGGTTCATGTGCATCCTGATGTTTTCTCACATGGTGAATGATTATCTCCCCAACCCACTGGGTGACCGGTAGTGGGAAGGAGTAACAGGAATTCTCTGGGATTGCTCTGTTAAATGCTTTAGTAGTTTACCCGTGTTATTTCTGTTCATCGTGTGGTACCTACTGTACCTACTGCAGCAAACAGTTCCATTGTTTGTCAGTTAATTCATGTTCTTGAGGCGAACCTCAAGGACACGTATTTTTTTTAATTTTTTTTTTACAGTGAATACCGCACAAGAATCTCAACTGCTCCCGTCTGGAGCCAGTGAGACTATGGCATCCCCAATTGGGGTATGTTGTGAGGCTGAAGGTAGTGGGGAGGGGAAGGAGGTGGGGAAGAGGAAGGTTGGGAAGTACCTGGCTATTCAGATCTGGTCACTAAACACGGCTAAAGCCATTTTCAAGCAACGTTTCAATTCTGAATGGTGGTCTTACACCAGGGCGATACTGATAGTATCTTCCACTCTGGAACATGCCACAAATATACTATATATTATTTTAAATGAATTAATTGTGAAATAACACAAATTAATCAAATAAAATTTATTTGCGCATGCCGGGTTCGAACCCGCGACCTCCGGAATGTGAGTCAAGAGTCTTAGCCACTGGACTACGGAGGTCGTATCCTTATCAAGGGAAGTATCGACGTATCCTTGGCAAGGGAAGTTTTCTTCATTAGGAAACATCAAACTATGAGAATTATTGTAATGCCGGATATGTAATATGTACAAGAACGCTGTTTTATAAAATATAAGAAGGTACAAAGGAAGAAACGAAATGGAAGCGCCTGGAGAATATTGCGATGGTTCGAGCTACGTGACATAGATGGCTCTAGTGTTAGTGGTTCATATTGTTATCCAGCAGATGTTATTAAGGCCAAATGTAATCATTTATTATGACTGTATATTGTGAGGCTGAGAGTAGTGAGGAGGGGAAGGAGATGGGGAAGCTGAAGGTGGGGAAGTACCTAACTATTTAGATCTGGTCACCAAACACGGCTAAAGTCATTTCAAGTAACGTTTCAAATCTGTTTGGTGGTCTTACACCCGGGGCGATACTGAGAGTAACTACTACGTCCTGTTCTTCTCTATTTTCATTATTTTTATAACACCAAAGCAAATAAAATTAGGAAAAAGTGTAAATAAATTTAACTCTAATTTAGCAACATACGTGATTGATTCAAATTAAAAAATATTTTAAACATAATGTAGGTACATACATATAAGGATTGTATTAGGACATAGGGGCCTAAGTGTTGACCTATCTCAAAAAACCACAAATAAAAATATTATAATACCTAGGAATCTGATTCAAAATTTAAGCATATTAGATTTGTCAAAGAATTTGTATATAAAAATGCAAAAATCAGTAATTTTAAATACATGTAGGATTACAAAAGATTTTTTAAATATTTATATTGAGGGATCAGTAGGATTTATAAGTTCAATTAGAAATGCCACAGAGCCGAACCCTCTGATATGAAAATATCTGGAGTCGGTGAATTATATTCCCATTTGGTCTCTAGTAGGTTGACATGTTGTTCTTGTATTATTTTGTATTTATAATACTTATATAGTGCAATTGCATAGCGTGGGTTGACTAGATGATCATTTGGGGAAGTGTGTGAAAGGGTTTAGTTTTTCCTTCTTTTTTTTCCTTTTTATTTTTTTTATTTTTTTTATTTTATTTTATTTTATTTTTTTTTTTGGGAAAATTTAACCCGGACATTTAAATCTGGTCCATAAAAAATAGGTAACTATGGACCTATTTGAAAAAAAACCACTAACGAAAATATGAATATGTAGGTACATTTATAATTTTTTTATCTTATGTAAAGCTATTACATATCAAGAAACTTTAAAGCATGTCTGCTGTTATTATTTTGGAAAAAAACTGTAATGTATTTTATTTAACGGATTGTCCTTTATAATTCGGCTGAGATAATATTCCAAATACTGGGTGCTGAATCTCCAGTATTCGTTGTTATTTAATGTTATTAAAACTCGCAGGTACCTACTTTACAGTAAGATTTATTGCAAGATGTTTTTTTTCGATTTCACAGATTTTTTTCGTAATTCTCTATCTAGCTAGGGCTTATAACAGTACCATTTCATGATTCTAACTAACAAGTACTCAATTTATTAGTATTCAATTAACATTTTCTAACTGTTTTTTATATTTCTGATACTTTTCGGTAATGTATTAAAAAATTTCAGTCAGTTCGGTGCCATAGGGCCGAAGTTATGACCGACCCCAAGTGTTAAAACGACCGACCCCAAGTGCTAAAACGAATGACCCCAAGTGTTGAAAACGATGATTTTTTAAAAATTATCCTTTTGGCAGATTTTTCGTGTACAGACCCTGATTCTTAGAAAGAATCGAAAATTTCAGTCGGCTCAGTACCATAGGTTCTAAGTTATGACCGACCACAAGTGTTGTTAAAAAGCACACGTAAAACGATGAATTTTAAAAAAATCTTTGGGGAGATTTTTTGATTGATTTGTATGCAGAACATGATTCCTAGTCAAAATTGAAAATTTTAGTCGGTACGGTGCCATAAGACCGACCCCCAAGTGCCAACGATGAATTTAAAAAATAATCTTCTTTTGGCAGATTTTTTGATTGATTCGTACAGACCATGATTTGTAGTATTGTCGGTTCGGTGCCATAGGGCCGAAGTTATGACGGACCCCAAGTGCTAAAACGACCTACCCTTAGTGTTAACATGATGATTTTTTTATTGGTTCATACAGACCATGATTTGTAGTTCACGATGTATTCGCGTAACAATTTGTCCCACTCCGGGATTCTTAGTAACAAACCCAGTCCTGGATTTGTCCAGGGGGCGGCGCTCGCTTGCTTTGGTGAGCCATTAAGTTTGTGTACGATTATAAAAAAGTCACTGTGGTTAGATAAGAGTTTTCTATCTATAAACCTTTAGACGAGACCGCGTATTTGTATCGTTCAATGCTCAACGGTTCAAAATGGGACCGGTGGTGGTGCGAATATTTCACAAAAAGTGCTTTGGCAGTGGGCTACCTTTATTGCACGCGGTGCACGAGCGTTTAAGGGGGAAATAGGTGTAGGACGACGATTTTTAGTGATTTTCATAAAAATTTTTAACACGTAAGGAATACATATTTTTTATTTATACCTTGAGGTCATTTTACACATACATTCAAGAGTATATTCTAAAATTTTCAAATATTTTCCTCAAAAAATAACGGAGATATCAGCTACAGCGCATTATAAATCGCCATCCGACAGGACAATTTGTATAACTCCTGGGTATCTAGCATGGTCGATCGATATAGGTTTTATCGAAAATGTCGGTAACTTGTGATCGCTCCTGAGCACGACTGCAGGCCGCTAACGAACAAACAATAGTTCACAATGACTAGGGGTTTCTAATATATTTGACGTAAACTGTTGTTTATTCGTTAGCGGCCTGCAGTCGTGCTCGGGAGCGATCGCAAGTTACTGACATTTTCAATAAAACCTATATCGATCTTATTGTGTATTAATTTACAAATCTCATTATACTCTACAACACGTAATTTTTGTCCTACCCTGATCTCCGTTTATTTAATTGAACATGTTACACAGATTACGAATGCAGAATTAACATTGAGTGCTGCTCTTTAAGGAAAGTAGAAGTCGTGTCTCGATATAACTGGCTGGTCCTTCGCTGTCCTCTGCAAGCGAAGATCTCGAATCTTCAATAGTATTCCAGGATGAGTTCGGTGTCGTGAGGGCGGAGGCTTCTGGAAGTACGGGAGATCCATTGAGAAACTGGCGACGCGTGTCGCGACCCGTGGTAAGACTAGGCCATCGTGAGGCCTGCAATTCGTATCGCGGTGAGTTCAGTACTGACTGACTGGTAGGCGTCAGGTGCATTGTTTATAAAGATGCTTGCGCTGTAGAGAATCTTCGAGACGGTTCCTGTAAAGATTCGAAGGTCAGCATTTATCGCCGAGCGCCTGGAATTCGCTTATCAGCGAAATTTGATACCAATGTAGCTTCTAGCATGTTCGTTAGTCACTGCGCGGTGTAGGGCTGTCACAGATTTATGATAAGATAGCAGGGCTGCCACAGAACTTCCCTCCTTCAATGGTAAAATGGATACCTGGGCGAAATTCTACGAGTCATTCAAATCGAACATCCATAATAATACACAGCTGAATGATTCTCAACGTGTGCAGTATTTGGTAGGTAAATTAACGCATAGCGCGTTGCAGATTACTGCGGGTATTAGCCCTGGCGCAAATTGAGCCCAGTCCACGCATGTCCACACACAGCACCGCGTGACCGAAACCCAGCCTACGTACGCGTTTTTTTAATAGTAGCGCATATTGAACACAGCCCACAGCTCACACCCACGCCATACCCACCCTCACTTCTCGCAGTATGCAAGATGACAGCAAGGCAGCAACTTCTTGTCGATTTAGAATCTGTATATGAGGATGAAGAAAGATTTATCATGTTGCACCTAGGAGGCCTCGGGGAAAATAATTTCCCTCAGGGCCTATGTCATCTTTGGGGATGCTGTGTAGAGGGGTTTTTAGGGAAAGGAAGAAGAGGGGAGTTCTGGGAAGGAAAAGGGTTTAAGGGGTGGGTAGTAATCTGGGGTTCACTGTGTCCCTGTCATCCGCCTCCAAGACCTAGACAAACCTCATTCTATGAACCCGGGCACCCCTTTAAAATCACCAAACGTAGCGAACCACTTGGGGTGACCTATGGCAGAGGTGTTGGTTATCCAATAAAGGTTTCCGGGGCGGCGGTACCCATTCCCGCCTCCCAAATAAAAATATATAGAAAGTGTGATATCAGTATAATTTACTATATTATATTATATACTGCTATCAATTTATACATTATACTATATATAATGTAATTTACTTCTTTGGCTATCTTCTCGAACAAATCATCCTTCAGTTTGGCTCTAATGAATTCATGAGTCATATCATATACCTAACATAGGAAAGCCTTTAACCATTTCAATTCATTTTTCCATGTTCTAGTTACAAAACTAGTTCACACAGACAAAACTAGGGACCCATGATCCACGAAACTGTGTCGAAAGCACAACACGCCCACGCGCGACGAAGCTTGGGACTGGGCTGGTGCTGTGCGAGAACTGTGCGTGGACTGGTCTTAATTTGCGCCGGGCCTTATACCTACCGGAGAGACGTACAAGATTATATGGGATTCGTTGGTTTCGAAATATCAAGATAAACGTGCACTAGGCACATATTATTTGAATAATATTCTTGACATAAAGGGTTGCACAAATACATCTGTTAATCTTGATTCATTTGTTGAAAGGTATTCTTCGTCTGTTTTGGCGTTAAAACAGTTAGGTATTGAAGATTTAACTGACTTCATATTATTAAAATGTGCGTTAAGAAAAATTGATTCCCAAACGTCACAAAATTTTGAAATGGCAGTTAGAACTCAAGAAATTCCTGCATTTTATAAATAATGCGCCTACCTATTCATCACGTGCAAATAATTACAAAACGTTCGTCGCGAGCAACGAGAGTATCCATGTTCCGGCTCCGCCCGCGAAAGTTTGTATTTTTTGAAACAAAACTGGTCATTCAATTAATGTTTGCTCACAGTTTAAAGGTTTAAGTTCCCCACAGGCCCGATTTGAATTCATTAAATCAAAACATGCCTGTGTGAATTGTCTCAGCGGGTTGCATACGATCAATTCGTGCAAATCGTCGGTTGTTTACAAGGTATGCAAAAAACGTCACCATACATTCATACACTTCGAGAGTAGTAGTAGAGTTAAAACCAATACATACGGCCCAAATACCTACCAGTGACAAGTCGTCTACGCCTCCCTTGCCAGGGCCATCCAACGTCAATATTTCGTGTAATTGAAATGTGATACTAGAGGAGCCCTCGCACGTTAACTCTTAATAGCCTAATACTACAATTTTGCTATCAACTGCTTAAGTGTATGCAAAACTTAAAAATGGAAATAAAATTATTGTTCGGTGTCTAATTGATAATGGCTCACAAAATCATTTGATCACGGTCGATTGTTGCAAGGCGCTGAATTTGCCAATAATTCCTTTGAGCAATTCTTTTGTTAAAAGAATTGGTTCAGCATCACGACAAATTTTTGGTTACGTTTATTTGGACATTGAGTCTCGCGTATACCCAAATAACAAATATAACAAATGCGCTCGTTGTCGAGTGCATTACCGACAAGTTATCTAATCACTATATAGCAAAGGGTGATATGAAGTACTTAGTAGAGGGCCCTCGCTGATTTAACATGGAACATTCCCAGAAACATAGATGTCGTCTTAGGGGCACAATTATTTCCACATATCTATTTAGGGGACAAGGTTGAATCAGGGACTAGTGCACCCCCCGCATTATCGACTGCGTTTGGTTTTACCCTGATAATGGGCTTAATACAAGTACTTCATTTTCCGCACTTGCACTTAATGATTTAGTCCAAAAATTTTGGCTGTTGGAAGAAATCCCTAACATGCAATTTTTAAGTCAGGAGGAGACGGAATGTGAGAATCTGTTTACTTCATCTATCGCTCGCGCTGTCAATGGAAGGTATTCTGTTGCTTTACCTTTCTGCAAAGACCCAAAACAATTGGGTAATTCTCTTACTACCGCCCAGCCGATTTATGGCCTTGGAGAAAATTTAAACAATCACCTTCTTTACAGGAGAATTATAACAAAGTTATCGGTGAATATATTGATAGCAATTATCTGTCAGAAGTCACACAGTCTGAAATTACAGATGATGGATATTACATCCCGCAACATGCCGTCAATTGTCTGGACAAACCTATGCCTCGGATTGTTCTCGACGCTAGCGCCAAAACTCATTCAGGGCTGTCATTAAATGACGTCTTGCACACTGGTCCCAATTTGCAAGCTTATTTGTTTTTGCTTGACTTTCGTCTTTTTCCCATCGCTATGACTGCGGACATAAAGCAAATGTATTTACAGATTGAAGTTCCTAGCAAGCGTAGTAGATATCTGAGAATCTTATTTCGATTCTCCAACAACGATCTCATACGGACTTTTCAATTTAATCGGATCCCTTTCGGACTAACTGGCAAGTCCATACTTAGCAATGAGGATTGTTCGTCAGTAATCCCAAGATATGAGACCACATTTCCCGGATGCTGCCAATGTGGCAGAGTCCAAGTTATATACGGACGACCTGGTCTACTCTATTGCAGATGAGTCCAATGCCATAGGTCTTTCTCGAGAATTAATCTCGTTATTCAAGTCCGGTGCCTTTGATTTGGTCAAATGGACTAGTAATTTTCAAGTTGTACTTGAAAACCTTCCAGATTCTCACCGCAGTGCGGTGGACTTCACTGTTGGTTCTAACAATGCCTCTAAGGTGTTAGGCCTCTCGTGGGAACCAGTTGATGACAACTTCTTCTTTACGACTTCTTCTGTTCAGGAGAAGTGCACAAAGCGGAACATACTCTCTGTAGCCGCCCGCTTATTCGATGTCCTTGGCTTGGTCGCCCCATCATTCTGTATGCTAAATTGCTTATTAAGGAGCTATGGCTGTGCAACATTGGTTGGAATGATACCCCCCCTGAGAGCGTTACTCAAAGGTTCTGAGCACTCACACAGGAATTTCCTTTAATTTCTACGATAAAAATCCCGCATCATGTTGGTGTCCTAAAGGACAGTACAGTGCTCATTATCGCTCAAGTCAAGCATATGTAAAGGCCGACCGTTCGCCTCGTATCGATCACCGTTCGCATCGATTACCGTTCGCATCACTCTTTTTCGTAACGCATTCACCAACTTACCCCACAAGTCGAGCGTGCATAAAGAAGTTTTACTTCAAATAATCTAAACAACAAGATTAGATTATTAAATAATCTAAGTAACAACAAGTGTGATAAAGCCGGACATTTCCAAGCTGAGCGTAGAAGTAATCGATACAGTGAAAAAAAGTTAAACCCTTTTAAGCATTTTACTTTTCATAAATGATTTTACTGTGGAAAATTCGGCCATTATAAGGCACAGTGTCGGTTTAAAAAGTCAACGGAAAATAAGAAGACAACGGCCGAAACCGAGAATTTCTTAGACATGCTAAAAATCTATTGTTTACTGAAATTTGGCTTATTGCTTACACTTATACAGACAGTTCATACGTGTTAAATGAGACATGTGAAAAAATATGGATGTTTTTTTTTTTGGTTCCATGACAGTTGATCCGGCGACATTTGGTCCGGCGACAGTTGGTCCGGCGACATTTGATCCGGCCGACATTTAATCCGACCGACACTTGATGCGGCGGACAGTTGATCCGGCGGACATTTGATCCGGTGACAATTGATCCGGCCTGATCCTTTAGAAGATTTTTTCTTCAAGTAAGTATGTGAAGAGGATATACGGCCGTACAACCAGAGTCGATGTATTTATATCTGAAGGCATCTTGAGTGAAAATCCGCTGTAAAAATAGTTTCACTAACAATAGAAGCACGCGGCAATACAAAATACGACATACTTATACGTGCAGTCAGTTTAACAAAAAAACCGTAAAAGATTCCTACTTGCGTATAACTTTTTTGTCTGAAAATTACACTAGAGTACCAACTGCTCTCAACCATCTCGAGCCAGTGAGTGCCAATGGCATCCCCAATTTTGATATGGTGTGATACTGAGGGTAGTGGGGAGGGGAAGGAGTTTTGGAAAACGTACGTTTCGGTACGTTTTCCACATCTCCTTCCCCTCCCCACTACCCTCAGTATCACACCATACCAAAATTGGGGATGCCATTGGCACTCACTGGCTCGAGATGGTTGAGAGCAGTTGCGACTCTACTGTAATTTCCAGATAAAAAAGTTATACGCAAGTAGGAATCTTTTACGGTTTTTTTGTTAAACTGACTGCACGTATAAGTATGTCGTATTTTGTATTGCCGCATGCTTCTTCGGAGAGTCGAAATTATTGTTAGTAAAAATATTTTTACAGCGGATTTTCCTCAAGATGCCTTCAGATATAAGTACATTGACTTTGGTTGTATGGCCGTATATCCTCTTTACATACTTACTTGAAGAAAAAATCTTCTAAAGGATCAGACCGGATCAATTGTCGCCGGATCAACTGTCTGCCGGATCAACTGTCCGCCGGATCAAGTGTCGGCCGGATCAAATGTCGGCCGGATCAAATGTCGCCGGACCAACTGTCGCCGGACCAAATGTCGCCGGATCAAATGTCGGGTCACCTTTTTTTATATTACTGATACAAAACAAACAAAAATTATAAAAAATTTACATCTTGGAACAAGAATTTTTCAATAAATCAACACTTTCATTATAAAGAAAGGACCTTATTAATTATTTTAACTTTTTTTTTTACATGAGCTCCACACAGGAGGCCCTGAGGAAAATAATTTCCGTCAGGGCCTATGTCATCTTTGGGGACGCTGTGTGGAGGGTTTTTTTAAAGGAAAGGAAGGAGGGGAGAGTTCTGGGAAGGAAGAGGGATTAAGGGGTGGGTAGGAATCTGGGGTTCAGTGTGCCCTGGTCATCCGCCTCCAAGACATAGACAAACCTCACCCCAAGGACCCGGGCACCCCTGCTAAATCACCAAGCGTAGCGAACCACTTGGGGTGACCTATGGCAGAGGTGTTAGTTATCCAATAAAGGTTCCCGGCGCGGCAGTACCCATTCCCGCCTCCCAAATTAGGCTTACAATAACAACACGTGTTAAATGAAATATACAAATAAACAATAATTGAAGTATGTGAAAAAAAATAATTTTTTTAATATTATTGTTTTAAAACAAACTATAATATGCCGTCATGCTATAGTATGTGACACACGAGCCACGAACTTGCCCGAAGTCAGCCGAATGATTCGCGATAATTCACGAACGAAGTGCGATGGTGCGGCCGAAGTTTCGGTGCAGTTTCGGTTTCGGCAGGTTTTCTGCCGAAACCGAACTGATGCCGAAACTAGATTTTTTCGAACCTTTGGTCGAGACAAAAAGTTACGGTTTTCAGAACGTTTTTTTT
The DNA here is from genome assembly GCA_917880885.1 of Limnephilus marmoratus. Taxonomy (NCBI): domain Eukaryota; kingdom Metazoa; phylum Arthropoda; class Insecta; order Trichoptera; family Limnephilidae; genus Limnephilus; species Limnephilus marmoratus. The sequence goes on along the minus strand of OU862924.1, from coordinate 40,911,661 downwards.
TCTAAAAAAAACATGATTCGACAGTTTTTTTAAAACGCTGTATTTGCAAAATGCTGGGTTTTACTCACAATTTCTGGATTCAGAACCACAACCCTTACCGCTGTGCTGGTCGAAGAGGAAACCAATAAATAATGTTGAATATAAAATAACATCTCCCAACGCTTCAATATTTCCACCAGGTGGTCAAAGCCTGCTTCGCTCATTAAAAAGTGACATTACCGGGTGGTGATATTTCAAGCCATTTATAGTAGGGTCATTAAACCAAATGTTTTCAGGACTATTTTCATCCCCAATGCCGACCGCAGCTCATAATGTGTATACTGGCACATAACAAGCGTTATATTGTGCGCCGTATATCTTTTTCGCTGACCTTTATAATAATATGAAAGTTGATGGTTATCTTATATATTTATTCTAACACTAAAGGCCTGACCAAACCGGCGCGTTCATTTTGCGTCCACGGTGGCGTGCACGGGAGCATTCTAAGGGCATGCAGAAACCGTTCACACCAAACTAGCGATCAACTAGCGTGCGTGGTACGTTGATGGAGTCAACCGTGCGGTATAGCTCGGAGGGGAACTCTTTAAATAATTAAGTTTGGAGTCAAAAGCTTTTGGATTAAGTTCAAGTCTGATGCATCCATTTCCATACAAGCAATCAAGATATGACCCGAGAATATCTAATTACAATTACAGATTATGCAAAGCAAGGCGTGTGGTGGCAAATGCTTTCGGCATATTGGCTTAAAATGGCGTTTTTTCAGACCTTTGGAGGCAAAAACATAAAAAAACATATTTCGATAGTAAAAGCTTCATGTGTGTTGCATAATTTTTTGAGATAGAATAGCGGAAATGTGCATTACGATAATAATTTACTACCTTTATTGGATGAGAGCGCAAACGGTTATCTCAATATGGAAATCAATAATCGTAGAAGTACAAACTACGCATTCATTGTCAGTACGTGAACACTTTGTTCATTACTTTAATTCATAAAAAGGTTAGGTATATTTTTTTCTGTTTATTGTGCAATAAAAGTGTAAATTAAATGTTAATTCATAAAAATGTATGTTCTAATTAATTATGTAAATATTTTTCTGTAGTAAACGCAACATGCGTGATTTGATCGCCCCCAACGCATGCAGACGCTGCACAGGACGCCGCGATCTAGCCGCTGCCGCCGCGGTTTGAACACGTCGCTACAAGTTCGTACACAACAACTGACCGCCACCGCGCACGCCACCGCGGACGCAAAATGAACGCGCCGGTTTGGTCAGGCCTTTAGGGTTTTCCAGCCATAAATACGACAGGTCAAGGGATTTCGTAATAAAAAACATTTAAGTAAGAGAATTATTACATAATTTATTTAATTAAAACATCTTGTTTATTTCTTCAATCAAAACACTTCAGAAGAAAACCATGTTTTATTGAAATCTTTTGAAGCTTTGGTACTTTTTGGACAACTTAATCAGGCTATTGGACTTGAGAATGAGAGTGAGAATATTAGTCGGTAGATTTATTAATTATGGGTTAATACCGACCACATTTGATGTTTTAAAAAAGTCAACAGGCAGACGATAAATTCCTCTGTCAAAGTGATATTTCACCATATTTGAATAAACTGTTGATTACCGCTACCATCAGGTCTTTGGTCACTTGGCTCAGCTCAGATCTTTCTTCGGGAAACTGGTGGAGTGGAAATTATTCTACGATATGTAATATGTGTGATGTGTTCATCTTTGGTTATTTACTGTTATCCCGATTTACTGCTACGTAATCTTCATATTATTTTTTTTCTTTTTTCTCTATTTTGTTGCTTTAATTTTTTGTTGATCACGCCTTTTTACCTGTCTTATTTGGTTTTATTATGTTACTAACTTCTTGAATTGTGACTAGGTTGATGTACTGAACTCCATTGTACTGTATTGTCCAACTCCCCACCATGGGGGCGGATAGACCCGGTCCCTGCATCCAGTCAGGTGGCAGAATTCTGGTAGGGCCGTCCCACTAACGCCCGTGCCTCCCCCGGCGTCATGAGCGAGCTTGAGGAATGTTTGCGCGAGCCCGGTTCCCTTCCGTCCTGCCTCCGGTGACCCGAGGCTCACATCATTCCCCAGGGTCTTTGGGAGTATCTCCCCCCCCCCCCCCTCCACAAACACTTCTTCAAGGGTACTTTTGGGAAACTGGCTAAGGGACGCGGGCGTTTGGGCACGTTGCGACCAGGCCGCTCGCCCGCTCATTCTCGCCGGGACTGCCCCGTGATAGTGGGACAAACTGCCCCCAATATCTTTCTTTTTATATATTTTCTTTGGTTTTAATCATACTTACACCTGTAAATATTTTTCTTTTTATTTATTATTTTACTCAACTAGATGCTGAACCAACAGGCGAACTATTTTTATCTTTTTAATTACTGCAAATGTAAGTATGCATACATTTTACTTTTTTTACTAACAATCATGCATGCAGGGACATTGGAGGGTCTAGATTCGTTTCAAAATAAATGTAGCTTCCTTTTTACAAAAAATTAGAGTCCTGACGTGTGCGGCTAAGGAGGTTAAACAATCAGTTTCCTCACACAGCCGTGGGAAAGTGGTGGGTCCCCCTCCAATGTTATCCCGATTTCAATGCTTAGTACCACTGTAATTAACCGTGCCGGGGGTGGTTTGGTTGCTAGAGTAGTCCGAAAAGTCAAATTGCAGAATGATGACGATGTAGGCAGATACGCAACCGAAAAACTGAAAAAAATCAATCTTTTTAATTTGCATTTCTAATACAAAGGTAATGAATCTTTCTTTTTCCTTTTTCTAAGTAAATTATCTTAAAAATCAATTTGAAATCATGGACAACTGGCTAAAGCCCCCAGCGTTGCCCGGGCTTTCACATAGTTTTGTAAATCAAATGTAGACAGTAATCTTTCTGTTATTTTGAACGTCAAGTGTCAAAATTTCAGCTAGAATTATCAAAATTTTGCTACGAATAGAGGGAAACGGGGTTGGGTTTGTTTTTTGAATTCTCGTGTGGGCGATTAACTTTTTCTAGTTTTGAAGGTTAATTGTTTAAAATTTCATCAGTCTCGAAAAAACAAACCCACACACTCTTCTTTATACTATAGTATATACGTTTATATCACCTATAGATCTTATGACCGTGTACCTATATATATCAAACTTACAGCGCTCAAGAAGGTGAAATCAACGGGAAAAAGGCCGGCAGCGGAAAAGTCCACTTTGTTGTGGAGAATTTGTAACGAAAATAATAGCACCTGTAACAAAAGCAGAACAAATAAACATTACTTTTTAGTTTATCACGGATTCCAGAAATTATTGTATTTTATTGATTTAACTACCAATATTTAAACCAGTTTCGTATGAATTAATATTGTAGTTGCATCTACCTCATTTTTATCTTTAGTATCGATTCGTTGGCTTCTTTCTAGACGATGGACTATTCGTGCAGTCTGTCGGCACTAAACAAATATAAAAGTGAAAATTAAAATAAACCACCCCTCATACCATAAAAAGTTAATATACGTAAAATTGTAAAATTTCATTTTAATTACCTTAATAGAAGCAGCCGAGGTGAACATCACAATAAAAAAAACATTCAATATATCGAAAATGATTGACAGTGTTGCAAACGGTGCAAAACAATGGTTAGCCACTCTAAACATTGTAGTAAACAGAATATACAACTTATATATGACAGCCACAAAGCACTGTGCGATTATCAGAACCAACTGTGACGCAAACGTATTCTCCACTTTCCTGCAGAGAATGCACAACTTATCGTGAATTCGACTCACAACCGACAAACGGGTGCTCTGTGCTCCTACTGGAGTCATCCAGTAAATATCTGAAGAGCTTATTTTACTGGTGTGAAAGTTGTTTAAATAGTCGTTCAGAATTTGGAAACGATTAGCCATCAGCCATGCCAAGGAAACTACTTCCGCCTCACACACCATCTGCGTAATAATAGTCATTCCGTGGACCCATTCTTGAGTTCCAGAAATCTGACACACATTTCTGACAGTCAAATCAGTTCCAAGATAAGTTATCGTTGTTATAAGAAATGCATAGTAACACCAATTCATCGTTCTCTGGACTTTCTTGTAATTCAGTGTTATGTTCATTACCTTCAGTTCATCGTCTATTTCTTGTACCATTGAAACCAGAGTGACGAGGTTGGATTTTCGAAACGGCGCATAACCCACTATGATCAGCATAATTAATAATCCCACCGCAGTTTTGATCTTATCCAAATACGAGGCCAGTTGGGTATTTTGTCCTTTCACCTGGATCTGGGCATCCCAGTCAAATATTTGCATGAAAAGGATTGTGAAATATATTGATAAATACACGGTGCTATTGATGTTTGAAATCAGTCGATAAAAGATGGTAGATTTTTCAACTGCAATTGGAATTTGGCCGAAAAATCTTGATACCGAGATGATATGCCAAAATGTTGTTAAAACAGTGACTGGCTTTTCGAATTTATTCTTCATTTTTTACTGGGTATTAAATTAACCCTTGTGCAAATCCTATCAATTGCTTAACTGCTTGATTCTTACAAATGGAAAAATCCACAAACCTTCTAATATAAGCAAGTTATTCTCTGAAGTGGTGAAAATAATATTTACCGTAAAAAGAAAACGTCTTTCAATGACCACCTTAAGAGTCCATTGAAGAAAACAGAAGAGTTTCAAAATAGAACATCAAACACTTAATACAAAAACTCCAATAGACGTTCACATTTGGCCCTAATAAACCCTTATACTATAAAGAAAGAAAAAACGTGGGATTTCCTCCTCCCATTTTTTTAAAGGCTGATGAATTTGGAGTATTTTCCTGTAACCTGATTAAAATCAACTAAAATTTCTTTATGCGACGTGTTAAAACTGCCAAATTTGTAACTCAATTTTTTTTTGTTTTTTAAACTTTATGAGTAAAATCTCAAATTATAATATTTAATTAAATGAAGACAATATTAGCGAAACTCAATCGAAACTGTAGACAGAAAAATCAGAAAAGATATTGGCTCCGCTGGACTCGAACCCAGGACCCTTTGCTTATATGTAAGCCAACAATGCGGAGCCAATATCTTTTCTGATTTTTCTGTCTACAGTTTCGATTGAGTTTCGCTAATATTGTCTTCATTTAATTAAATACCAAATATTTTTGTAGGTTTGTACTTGCTTCGATAGTCATTTTTATAAAGGTTATTTGAAACGCGGACCGACATGCTGCAGGAGAGAAATGCTTTAAAGTATTATCTTTTATTATTTTATTTTTATGTAAATGCCGTACAAGAGTCCCAACTGCTCCCAACCACCTGGAGCTGGTGATACTTTGGCACCCCCATACTGCATAACTAACTAATATTGACAAAGGTGAATGAAATTTTAAAAATTCCACTGCCTTCTGTTCTTGCTAATAATGTAATAAGACGAACCAAATATTTTTATTTCTGACTAGCTTTTATCCCCGGCTTTGCTCGCGTATTCCCCCCCCCCCTTTATCCCCCCTCCCTCCATACCCATTACATTCATTTTTCACGATGCCACCTTTTAAAACGTAGCAATCAAATACGCGCAGTTTTGCATTTATAATATTAGTATACAAGTAGCTGTTGGCTAAGGTCAAAATACACTAGGTAAAAAGAAAACTTTTAATTTAAATAAAACAATAACTTTGTAAACACCACTTTTATTGGTGTTTACAAAGTTATTGTTTTATTTAAATTAATAATGTCACATCACAAAGTATCCGCTTCATATGAACAAATAAAAAAAAACGTTTTCAAATCAATGGGGTCGAATGGGCTCACATTTTGGTTTTGTACTAAAATGACAATTTATTGAAAGAAAAGGAAATTTGTTTTAGTTAAAGAAATTCCATTTTTACTGGCCATCTTTGGGTTCGGAATTAGAAAGCTGTTTTATCTGGTTATAATGAAAATAAATATTATTAGATTTATGGTTCCCGCAACAATGCAATTAAAATCCTTATCTTTACTGGAAAAATGCATGTTTGGGTCTACAATTCAAAGTAGTTTTCTAAAAAAAAAAAAAAACAAAACGTAAACGTAACGAAAACCAAATCAAAACAAACAATACCCTTGTAATTTTGTTTAAATCTTTTATTTAATTTTATTCTTTCTCTTCTCTTTTTACAAAATATGTGTGTAGGGCTAATTAATAAATTGACATGCAGAGCTTTCTTTTTTTTTACATTCCAAAATACGAGGCAATGTGCTACCTTCTTCTGTGACAATTTTAAAACAAATTATGAGGCTCATACACCTATAAATAGATTACGTCATTTTGGGAATATTGTTGACATGTTTGCAGATTCTGTATTAGTTATAAAAAGAAGTCTTTATAATTACTTTAATGAAATGTATGATTTTGATTTTAATTAATTTTATTTTTTATTATTATTTTAATCATTATAATTGTGTACTACGTACCTGCCTAACTATTACTATCTATCCCTGTAAAAGCCCACTAGGGCGTAAATAAATAAATAAACAGCTGACAATAGTTACCTACTTTTATGTGTCAATCCTTTATTAATAAATATATTTACCTACCTATTATTTTAATTTGTGAAGAAATAGCAGTTAATTTTAATATATTTTTTTATTTTTTTTTATTTAATAAATTTTTTTATTAGTTACAGATATTTGTTTTTTTTGGCTACTACACTGGGCTCATGCCCGTGTTATGGTAGTCGTTCGTTTAATATTTATTTAAATTAATAAAAAAAACTATTTTATTAAAACAGATGTTTAAATATACTAAATAAAAATTATGAAATATTTAAAAGTAAGTGAAAAATAAACAGAAAAAAAGATCATATTTTAAAGAAAAGTAGAAATAAAAATGGAAATTAAAATTTTTGAAATACAAAACTATTATTATATATATTTAAACTATTATTGTTTTTATTTATATCTCTTTTTTGTACTTCTTTTCCGAATTATGTCAATAGGATCTTAATATGCAATGCTGATACCAGTTACCTACCTTTATGTTTAATTCTTTATTATGAAGTTTATGTGCCTACTATTTTTTTAACTAAGTATACTAACAAACATCAGATAACTTTATTTTTTTCTTTGTGAGTTCAATTCCTCGCTTGATCAAGTCCTCCATCACAACAAAAGCAACCTTTCTCGCTTACTGTTTTAAGGTAGTTGGAAATTAAAAAAAATATTGTCTGCTTGTATGTAATCCTGGAATGTTTGTCTTTCTTTTTAAAAATGGATCTCTGGCACCGATATAATGAACTGAAAATTCGGATTTGTAATCAAATTGATGAACTGAACTCGACTCACAGAAAAAAAAATGTGGTTCAGATGACACTTGGTCTGACACTTGGATTCTTTTACTTTCATTATATATTTGGTCCGAATCTGAAAATTGGGAAAAAGGAAGAAAGAATTTCCGATTTTACTCGTTTGGGGAGTGCGGAGAGAGTCATATCTGTGGCTTTCAATATTCAATGTATATAATTCCAGTTATATAGGAATGATTTTTGATTTAAAAAAACCATTTTAACTTATTTTCACGTATTTATTTAAGTATTTTATTCGTTTTTCATACTCAATACAAAAAATCCTGCGGAAGAATCAGTCCCCTTCAGCCATTCCCGCAATGTTTTGTACAAATTTTGTTTTTTTTTTGTTGTTTATTTTTGGGGTGTTATGCCGTGTTGTGCTACCTCCTCCTTTAGCCAACGTTTCGGACATAGTTACAGTGTTCATCATCAGGGCAAATGTGTTGAACGATGTGTTGTAACGTTGTCCGAAACGTTGGCTAAAGGAGGAGGTAGCACAACACGGTATAAAACCCCAAAATAAACAACAAGAATACTTTTGGCCGTGAAAATCTAAAATCATATCCAAATTTTGGTTGGTTTTGGTGGTTTCCAAAAACAAAAAAGAAAAAAAAAAAGAAAAGATTTTCTATTTTCAAGAAACTTTAATAATTCACAATATTTATTCAATCACAAACACCTAGCCTATTTTACCCGGTACTACTTACGTAAATTATTCAGATTGTTCAAGTTAATTAATTAAATTAGTTATTTTAATGAATTATTCAGTTAGTGAAATTGAAACTTTTCCCCCTTAACCAAATTTTCGTATCTTAAATTTTGCTGGAGTTTTGGTTGGTGGTGAAGTCTGATAAGTTGAATTGCAAAAAGATGACGATGTAGGTAGTCACGCAACCGATAAACTGAAAGAGATGAAAACATATTAATATTCATTGTTTATCTTCTTGGATAGTGTTGAATACATAAAGAAGAATATAAATTCATAATTCAAAATATAGTTATTAAGATGGTTTTTGACTACAGGCTGGACAACCGGATGGGTTTTGACAACTGGGTGCCCGAATGTATTGTTCGGTAGGGGTTAAAGTAATATTCACATAATTGAAAGAATAGTTATTGGAAAGTTTGGTGCCAAAAATATCTAAAATATACTAACCGCAGTTATAAATGTAAAATCAAGAGTGAAAAGCCCAGCAGCCGAAAATTCCACTTTATCATGTAGAATTTGTAGCGAAAATAATAATACCTGGAAACCAAATTATGTTATGTTTATATTCTCGTTAGGTATATTAATTATTGAGGCGTATTATTATTATTAATTATACAATAAATTAATAAATAAATGCTGTAGTTTTTAACGGAGTCAGAGAAGTCCGAAGAACGGCAATTTCAGAAGGCACATCACTTGCTGATGATTTATTTTATAATCTATGTTAGGGGAAGATGCGTTTTTTTTTAAATTTATTGCGGTTATAAATATTTTTTATTTTATTCTTACCTCACTTTTATCTTTCGTATCGATCCTATGGCTTTTTTCAAGTCGGTGGACTATTCTTGCGGTTTCTCTGCACTGAAAGTGACGTTTGAAACATTTATTCATATTTTGAATTATAAGGCAAAGTCTCAAAATACAAGGAAGATCAAATATATTTTATTAATTAGGACACTTTGTATTCTGATGTAGGAACCTTTGGTTCTGAAATATGTTGACATTTTTTTATTAAAATGGTGGTGCAAACAAGTTCATTATTTATTTTAATAATGAAATAATTTAAAACATTTTGTTTTTACCACGATAATCTTTATTTAAAAAAATCAACATGTTTTGAGAACAATGCTCTCTTCATCAGGACATTATATGTACTAAAACTAAATGATCAAGTGTAGAAAGACAGATGTGGGTAGAAATGGAAGTAGTGGGGGGGCAGAGAGTTGGAAAGTGGAGGTGCTTAGAAGATCAACAGGCAAGCACCTCCCCTTTCCACCTCTCTCCTCCCTTACTGTCTTTCTATACTTGATGATTTAGTTTAAGTACATATAATGTCCTGATGAAGAGAATATCGTTTTCCAAACATGTTGATTTTTTTAATAAAGATTATTGTGGTAAAAACAATGTGTTTTTAATTATTTCATTAAATAAAATGGTGCCACAGAGTGGATTTGCATAATTTCAAAAATTTATTTTAATATTTGTAAAATAATAGTTTCGTAGAGGAATTACTTAACGAATAAAACCTCAAACTGTAATGTTTAAATCATTTTAGTCCAAGTTAACGCCTCTCAAATGAGATATGTGAAACAGAAAAGACGGAAAAAGATTCAGTAGCACCTGGGAATTGAACCCGGGATCTCTTACCGGGGAAGTCCTCTGACCACTGAGCTAATCCGATCATAAGAACTTACCACATTTTAAACTGTATTTTTCGACTGAAAGATACCAATATTATATTTATGTAAGTAATCTAGATAGTGTCTTGGATAAATACATATTTATTTGAAATTTTTCGTTTGAGTGTCGTTAATATTGTGTTCAACGATTAAATATACTCTAATTTACCCTCATGGAAGCTGCTGACGTGAATACAACGAAGAGTAAAATATGCAGTAAGTCGAACACTATTGTCATTCCAGCAAACGTCGTAAAGCAAGGAGGAACCGGCTGATACATGGTTGAAAGCATAACGTACATTTTAAGTAAGACGCCAATGAAGCATTGTGCGATGATGATAACCAATTGTAACGCAAATTCACTGTTCACTTTCCTGCAGACAACGCACAACTTGTCGTGAATTCGGCTTACAACAGACAGGCGAGTGCTCGTTGCACCGGCTGGAGTCACCCAGTAAATGCCTGATGAACTTATTTTACTGGTGTGAAAGTTGTTTAAATAGTCATTCAGAATTTGAAAACGGTCAGCCAACAGCCACGTCAAGGAAACAATGTGCGTTTCACATACCATCTGCGTTATAATTGTCATTCCGTGGACCCATTCTCCGATGCCCGCAATTTGGCAAACATTTCTCATAACCAAATCAGCTCCGAGGTATGTGATTCCTAGGACTAGAAATGCATAGAAGAACCTGTTCATTTTATTCTGAATTTTATTCCAATTTTGTTTAATATTCACAATCTTCAGTTCATTGTCTATTTCTTCCACCATTGAAACCAGTGTAATGAGGTTGGTTTTACGGAATGGTGCATACCCCACAATGATCAACATAACCAACAATCCCACTGCAAATTTGATCCTGCGTATATATAATGCCAGCGAAGTCTTTATATCCCCTAAAGGCTCATTAGGCCAGACAAATATGGCGATGAAACCCGTAGCGCCATATATTGATAAAAGTAGTATGCTATTGACTTTTGATTTTAACATATTTATAATAGTATGTTTTCCGGTAGCAATTGGAAGTTGGCCGAAGATCCGTGACACCAAAATGATGTGCGAAAATGTTGTTAAAACGGTAAGGCGTTTTTCAGATTTATTAACCATTTTTCGTAAGAGCTAACTTAAATATGTTTTAACGTGCTCCCTAATCTTCGATCAATGTATATACTACGTCCCTAATATATGCTTTTGTTCATTCATCTGCTTTTTTCTTACTATTTGAATAACTCAAGACACTGCTGTAAATATGTACATTAAATTATTATTTACCCTGAAGAGAGAAGCCTGTTCAAGAAGCGTGCTTTTCATTAATTTGAAGAGTCCACTGACAAATATTTACGTATACGTATATTTAAGTAAGCAGGTGCTAGAAACACCTGCTTACTTTCTCGTATTATATATATCCCGGATTATATTATGTAGTTACCAAACACAAACAAGACTGTGGTTGCGAGTAATTTTCGAAAGGATTATATTTTATGATTATATTATCTGATAGTGTAGATGTAAATATGATAATGATAATTAGGAGCCAGTAGACAGGCCAAAGGATAGCATAGTTGAGAAAAATAAATGGGTGCTTAAAAAGAAATACAATAGTGATGGTGAAGTGCATTTCGGAGCAAAACTTGTAGCCGAGGGTTTTTCCCAGAAGAAGGGCATAGATTTTATTGAAACCTTCTCATTAGTGTTAGACTATTCCACTCTTAAACTATTATTTGCCTTAAGTGTACAACTTGATCTCAATGTGAATCACCTTGATGTAAAAACAGCATTTTTAAATTGTTTTCTTAAAGAAAATGTTTTTACAGAAATACCGGATTACTCTAATTTTCTTGATTTTAAATAAAATATCTATTAATGGTCTCAAGGTCTGCTATGACTTGGTACATTAGAGCAGAATAATGTATATTGAACTTGTCTTTTTATAAAAAAAACTAATAATGATGTCAAAATATTTGTTGGATTATTGTGGATGATTTCTTTGTATTCTAAAAGAAAAAATGTGTGAAAAGATAAAGACTGATCTTATCGATAAATTGAAGTTTAGGTCAAATTAAACAGTGTCTACAAAAGAGAGTTAATGCTCAAAAAATTGTATTACTGTTGACCAAGAGCGTTTTGTAAACGATATTTTAAATAAGTTCAATATGTCAGAAACCACTTCAGAAACCCCTATTGAAGTTAGTTTAAAGTTAGAGAAACATGTAAAAAATAGTTATGATATTATAAAATATCCATACAAACAGTTAATAGGAAGTCTTGTACCTAACTGTGATGAAAAGACCAGACTTTTCTTATAGTGTAAGTTACCAAGTTAATATAACTGTTATAATGAAACTCATTGGAAACTTTTAAAAATATTGTTAAAATATCTTCAGAATACTAAAAGCTATGGTTTAGTTTATAAGAAAAATTATTATTCTTTTCATGGTTTTGTGGATGCTGATTGGGCGTCATGTACCTTAGATAGAAGGTCAAATACTGGCTTCCGCTTCACATTTTTATTTATTTACATTTATTTTATTTACATTTACATTTGATTACAGTAATTACGTCTTGCCCATCTGACTAGGTGTGAAACGCCTGTGTTGAGATGGCAACTTACAGAGTGGTTGTATCTAGGTTTTTGCTTATATTTACATAATATGACAATGACAGTTATAAAAATAAAATAAAATCAGTTTTTTTTACAAACCTCTAATCGGCCGGAGCCGCTCATATGCGCGCAGCTTGTGCGCATGCGCGAAAAAATATTTCGAAATAAATGTGTTGTCTGCGATTTTGACCCTTCTATGTACAGAATTTGTATGAAGAACACGGTCAGAATCGCTTGCGCCAACATTACCCCATATGATGTCATTCGCCTTGCAACCCCAGAATATTTTTAAACGATTTTAGGTGGTATAAGAATGTCAGATTTGCCGCAAATTTTAGCTGTCAAAGTTGATGCATGTTCCTCGACTAAAACATTGTAAAACCTATTAATTTACGTAATTAACGCAAGTAATGTTGTTTTGGTACATAGTTTATTGTTCTAGGAATGTGTTTCGGTCAATAAAATATACAATAACTCAAAATTAATCCACAAAACATTCAATTCAAAATCGTGTTTTGTTACGAAATTTCCGCATTTTTCCTGGAATTTGCCGGCCTTTTGCCTTTGACAGGTTTTAAACAATTCAATGAATGTGAAAGATTAAGATAAAAGAATTTAATTGAAACTAAAAAAGGCAAGTGAAACTTAGTCAAATGAAAATATACGAAAGTATATAGTGTACATATATACAATATACATTTATTCCGATATTATATTTATATAGGCATAAATGTAAATATGTTATGAAATACTCGTGATGGATGATTATTGGATGATTATTTATATATGTGTGATGATTTTACCTTTAAATTAACTTTTGGTTTACGTATTTCTAATGTCAGTAGGTAAAGAATTGAATAGCTTTGTAGCATGATATTTTAAACTTCTTTGCCAATAAGAGGTTTGACAAACTGGGATGTTAAAAGATTTTACATGTGACCCTCTTAAGGCTCTAGCGCTTATTCGTTCTTCAAACATGTGTGTATTTTTAAATTGATGAAGCAGGATATATTTTATTTTTATTTTTTCATGTTAGGAACATTTGGTGTCTTAAAAATAAAATCGGTGCTCGTTCTCCACGGGACTTTAAGAATAACCTTCAAATTAGTTTTTTAATCTTTACTAAAGGCTCCAGGAAAGTATTTGTGGCACTTCCCCAGCTGATAATACCATATTCTAGTGATGATTGTATAAGAGCATAGTAAACATGTTTCAGTTGTTTTCTATTTAATATATATATTATCTAACATTTTTAAAGAAATAGACGAGTTTCCTTCGGTTTGTAACATGTAGGTACGTTCCATTTAAGAAGATCATCTATTTGAATACAAAGATATTTAATACTGTCAACTCTACTTATAGAAGGACAGGTACATGGAGTTAATAAGGGGTAACATCTCTGAAGTTTGAGGCTTTGTTGTGAAGGCAAGGGCTTATTTGATATTCGATATGTTAAAAATTTGGTTTGTCTGTATTTAGGGTTAATATGTGAGCATTTTCTACCGTTTTACAGACTTGGAGTAAAATAGCAAAACCGTATCATCAGCAAAAATTGTGATTTGTCCACAAATTTGTAGGTTAAATAATGTCAGGATGTGTCATATCTTAAGAATCCAGAAAGAAAGAAAAGTTGCCTTATCCAGTACAGAGGCGGAGTACCTATATGGTTCTCTCTGAAACCCGCAAAGAGGCTATTTACTTAAAAAAAATTATTGTCTGATATGATAGAAATAAATATAAACACACCGGTATCGTATAGTGATATACAAAATTCTATTAAATTTGCTATTAATCTACTGTTTCATAAACCCACCAAACATATTGATGAATGACATCACGTTGTCGGATAATCTGTATTTAATAATAAAGCCAAGCTTATATTATATTATCATGTATCAACCTCCAATACGCCAGCCGATTTATGGACGAAAAGTAAGTGTAATCCACTGGAGCGATCACGCGAAATAAATAAATTTGCCTCGATTGCTCGAGATTTCCCGGAAGACCGTTTTATTAATTTTTGCAAACATTAAAAAAATGATACCGTCGAATTTTAACATGAAGACATAAAAACTTATTATGATGCTATATATAGCCAATGATTTAACCTGTATTTTACGTAATTAACCGTTTAATTAACCATTGTAATTAACCGTTGTAATTAACCGTTGTAAATAACCGTTGTAATTAACTGTTGTAATTAACCGTTTATCTCATATTTGTAGGATTTATAAAAAAAATTGTAAAGTTTATAACCGCGCGAATCCCGCTTGTTTTTTACTTTGAAACTGCCGTGAGGGGTACTTGATAATGAAAGGAAAAATGACTTAATTTTAACCATAAACAGCTGATCAAAAATTCGTAGGGAAAAAAATATTTTTAACATCGTTCTAAAATAGTCTACGAACTTCGGATTTGCGACATCTATGGTCATAGTAGATAAAGCATATCAAAAGCTTCGGCTGGCCAAAGAAGTGGCTGGCCAAGGAAATGTTTTAAATAATTACAATAAATGTTTTACGAAAGGTAAATCCAATCTTGTCGTCTTTCTCCAAATCCAATCTTGTGTTCTTGTGTTTCGATCGTCCAATTTTGGACCGCTATCAATCGCAGAAAAATAAAAGTTGTCCATTTTTCGACCATAATCGCACCAGCGGATAAATAAAAATGAAAAATTTTTGAGTTCGATGGGCATATCGGAAGTTTAAATCCATTTTCAAAATATTGTTTTGTAAGAATGATATTTAGTTTAATTTGTTGAGTGTTAGAATGTGACGAAATATTAAATTTACTAACTTGCGCCATATACATATAATTTAACTCTATTCTTTTAATAAACGCCAGTCTATAACAGGCCGCCTTTGCTGTTTTATTAGGTTTTCGATATTAATTCAGTTATTACAAAGAAACAAAAACAATTATTTTTAATTATTTTAGGTCAATATTTAGTCTCATTAATTACGATTGTAAAACCATAATCCAACTTGAAAATCCGTGCAAACATTTTTGGTAGCTAAGTACATTATATTTTTTAAAAATTAAAACATTTAATGTGCCATGTTATCATTTTAATTTGTTTCTAGAAACTACAAAAAAATCATGAATATCCTGTAATAATTACAATTTTGAACGATTTCTGTTGAGAAATTATAAAACCTGCAAGCATGGATAAAGATGAAATATAGGTAAATTCATCGGATTTGGTTTCCGTATCAATATTATTCAATATTCGGAGGAATGATTTTATGAATGAGCGCGGGCGAATCCAAAACTGAATCTAAGGAAATCTCAATCGCTCAAAGCATTTTGTAAATGTCTTGACACTACAGTTGATAAATATCACCACACAATTAACACAATATTCAATACGTCGTAACATTGTATTTGACCAATCTAAGGCTGCTTTTGTAGTCCGAGATATCAAACTGCATAACGATCACGATGTAGGCGGTTATGGAACCGAAAATCTGAAACAAATGGAAATTATTACAAAGGTTAATAATACAGCAATCCCGAAGAAAGGTATTTTATGCGAACACTCTACAAGGGTTCCGCGACTTTTCATCCCGCGCCAAAATATCCCCGACAAAATATCCTCCGACAAAACATCCCCGACAAAATATCCTCCGACAAAACATCCCCGACAAAATATCCCTGACAAAATATCCTCCGACAAAATATCCCCGACAAAATATCCTCCGACAAAACATCCCCGACAAAATATCCCTGACAAAATATCCCTGACAAAATATCCCTGACAAAATATCCTCCGACAAAATATCCCCGACAAAATATCCTCCGACAAAACATCCCCGACAAAATATCCCTGACAAAATATCCCTGACAAAATATCCCTGACAAAATATCCTCCGACAAAATATCCCCGACAAAATATCCTCCGTCAAAATATCCCCCCAAAATATCCCCGACAAAATATCCCCGACAAAATATCCCCGACAAAATATCCTCCGACAACATATCCCCGACAAAATGTCCCCGACAAAATATCCCCGACAAAATATCCCCGACAAAATATCCCCGACAAAATATCCCCGACGAAATATCCCCTACAAAATATCCCCGACAAAATATCCCCTACAAAATATCCTCCGACAAAATATCCCCGACAAAATATCCCCGACGAAATATCCCCGACAATATATCCTCGACAAAATATCCCGGACAAAATATCCTCCGACAAAATATCCCCGACAAAATATCCCCGACAAAATGTCTTAAGGACTAAACAACCCCCAACAGAGTATCTACTAACACATAACTTAACGTAACCTAAGAAAAAATTGGGACAAAAATAATACAGTCATCCTATAATGACAATCTTTTTCTGATTTTTCTGTTTCCAGATTTTCGATAGTTTCGCTAATATTGTCTTCATTTAATTGAATATTACAATTTGAGATTTTACTCATAAAGTTAAAAATAAAAATCAATAAATTATTGTAGAAAAATAATACAGACATCCTGTAAAGAAAATAACATTATTGTTAAAAAAATGGAAAATTTAAAATGAGGTGAGGTTAGGTTAGGTTTTAGTCAATATTTTGTTGGAGGATGTTTTGTTGGTAGGATATTTTGTCGGGGATATTTTGTCGTGGGAAGAAAACGCGCATTACTCCCCACAAGATTCTTGTAAGTAAGAGCCGGTGACTATTACGGACCCAGCATGGATGTTGAATATATATAATATTTTACTAAAGTCTAAAAAGTTAAGATAATCAAATTTTACGGTCGTGCATGCTGAGCGTTTATCGTATAAATTGTAACGGAACCCATTTTATCAAAACGATTGCTGCATCCAATTTCAGGTTCACCAAATCATTTTGATCACGAAAAACACTTGAAAAATATATATTTATAATTATGCTCTTAAGTTCATAATTCCACCTAAAAACTCACCGCACCCAAGAAAGTGAAATCTAGGCGAAAAAGACCTGCGGCAGAAAAATTAACGTTATTATGAAGAATTTGTAACGAACACAACAACACCTGAAAATAAAGGAAAACATAAATATATCAACACTAACTGAATTCATATTGAACATATTTAAAATGCTATTTTTCTACCAACCTCATTTTTGTCTCTAGTTTCTATCTCTCTGCTCATTTCTAGGCGGTGGATTATCCTTGCAGTTTTTTTACACTAAAAATATTATTGAAAAATCAAAAAACTCTTCGTACTCATTACTGATTTTATTTTGTAGTGTAACAAGATAATGCAAAATGTTTACATTGTTTACCTTTTTTGCAGCAGCTGACGTGAAAAAAACGATGAGAAAGATATGTAGTAAATCGAATATGATTGACACTGTTGCAAACGGAGCAAAGCAATAAACGATGAAAAAATTCGACCTAAATATAGTTGAACACAAATTGTACATTTTAAGTGTCACAGCTACAAAGCATTGTGCGATTATGAGAACAATCTGCGATGCGAATGTATTCTCCACTTTCCTACAGAGAATACAAAGTTTGTCGTGGATTCGGCTTACAACATACATGCGAGTGCTCTTTGCACCAACTGGAGTCACCCAGTATATGTCTTTCGCGTTTCTTTCTTTGTGAAAGTTTTTTAAATAGTCGTTCAGAATTTGGAAACGATCTGTTAATAACCATGCCAAGGAAATAAATTGTGTTTCACAAACCATCTGCGTTATGACAGTTATTGCGTGGGCCCATTCGCCAATATTCGAAATCAGACAAATGTTCCTCATGGTCAAATCCGCCCCAATGAATATTATCCCAGTGGCAAGAAATGCATAATAGCATCTGTTAATTTTAATTTCTGTTTCAATATAATCCAATTTTATGTTCATAGCCTTTAGTTCATCGTCTATTTCCTGGGTCATTGATATCAGCGTTATAAAGTTTGTTTTACGTAACGGCGTATATCCCACAAAGATCAACATAATGAAAAATCCCATTGCAGTCTTGATCTTGCGTATATAAGAAGCCAGGTTAGTGGTTTGCCCCACCAGAACATCCTGGTCACCCCAGTCTAACATAAAGATTAAAGTCATTGACCAGTATATTGATAAAAACACTATACTATTAAGTTTTGAAATTAACTGATTCGCAGTTAATGACTTTTCGACAGCAATTGGAATTTGACCGAAGATTTTTGATGTCATTATGATGAGCGAAAACGATTTTAAAATTTTTCCGTGATTTTCGGGTTTGTTTCGTTTTGTCATTTTTAACGATTATGTATTTTTGGTTTGACTTCTGTTGATTACGCTACGACTTGTTAAGCTGCTAGATTCTTACCTTTAGATTCCAATTCCAAAGACAACGAATCAATGTTTCTGAAGTGGTAGTCACCCAATTCTTATTTACCCTGAATAATCGAACCTCTTAAATGCGAGTCCTTTAAATAATCAAAAGAACAAAATAAACAAAACAGTTTTTATTTATTTACACACGGTTATATATTTATTATAGTCGGTACAAATACATACACAATGAGGAAATCAAGAGTTGAAGTTGATCATTTTTTACATTTTTACAATCGATGTATAGCAAAAATACATCCGATTATAGATTTCTTCATTGAGTTAAGAGGAACGTCTGCGCGGTATATTTAATACAAAATTTAGTTTTGAATTAATTCTATTTATTTTTGTTTTAAACGAAAGGTATGAAGATAAAGTACGAATGTGAATCCGATTTTCGGTTTTTGCTTTAAATTAGAAAATGTAGGCCTGAAAGATGACGATTGATCCAAGAATTTAGGAGGCAACCTCGGATTTTTTTCTGACCAAATGAATGCTATTTTTTTTTATTTTTCTTATCCTGCCTCAGGAATATGATGAAGTATACGATAAAATTTTATTCTGCACTGAAAATAGTTTTATATGCGTCTCTTTCTCACATTCGCAATCCTTTAAGCCTAGGGTAGGTTGGGCGCGGGCCGCGGAGAGGTCGCCTGCCAAATAAAAACACACAACGGTACATAATATATAACAGCTGTATCTGAATGTTTGGCAGTCAGGCAACAGGCAACCACCTGCATAATCTCTACTTCTCTACATATTATAAATTAAAGTCCGCCGCGTCGTCTGTCTGTCTGTTCGCGATAAACTCGAAAACTACTGAGCGAATTTTCATACGGTTTTCACCAATAGATAGAGTGTTTCGTGAGGAAGGTTTAGGTATGTAATTTGTCAAGGATTTGTTTAAATTGGTTGAAACATCACGATAATTGTTAGAAGTGTCAGAAAAAAACGAGCCGCCTGATAGCTTTCATCGAAAACGCTGCCTAATCCATTTTGGATATAACAAAACAATGCATGGTGGGATATTCCTCTTTTATAGATCTACAAAAAAGTCCGCGAAGGCATATATCTATCTTTTACGGATAGCTTACTATACCCATTCTATCTTCTAAAAAAATGGTCACAGACATTGCGGTAATTGAAAAGTTATTTAGACGGATACAGTATTAATCCTTATTAATTTAAATACGTTAGTTACCTCAAGCATTTCGTGCACATTATTATAATCTTTCACACCATCCCTACGTATTACAAATAAAAGTCCTCCGCGGCATCTGTCCGTCTCTTCGCGATTAACTCAAAGACGGCGGTGGTTATAAAGGTTGGATAACCATCCAGTAGATGACATAGTTTTTATTAGCAACAGCATCGCGTGTCTGGGTCAGCTAGTATATTATAATTTTTGTATCGAAAAGAATAGAAATTGAGAGATCGGTGCTGAAATTGTTTTTGTATTAATTTATTTATCTACTTATGATTAATATATAAAAGAATAATATCTGTTGGAGGACTAACCGTGCCACTAGTACGAACCACAATACCACAGCATCACTACATTTTCAAAGGTATAAAATTATTTAATAAATTACCCCTTGATATACGATCGGAAGAAAACTACGACCAATAAAAAAAAAATATATATATATGTATATATACATACTCTAGTACCGCCTCAACTTTATTTATTGTTTAGAAATATGTTTTTTCCTTATCAATTCTTTGAATCATTTATTAACTAAACTATATTTTTATTACTTTTATCTGTATTTTCTCCTAAAATCACTAATATGTTTTGTTAAATTACAAATATTTTTTGTTTAATTTAAACAAATGTAAAAATATTAAGTTGTCCTCTCCTAAACACAAGCAGCTGCTTTATTAGGAGAGTGATTGGAATATTGATGTTTGTATTATGCTGTAAAATTGTAACCTTGTTATATGTTTCAATATAAAAAAATATATGTATATAGACTTTTCATTCAAATTCAAATTTAAAACATTACCTAATTAATTTATGCTTCAAAAAAAAAATAAAAATTTTAAAGCATAAATTAATTAGGTTAAATTAATTAAATTAATTAAAAAAAATATATATATATATACATATTTTTTTAAAGCATAAATTAATTAAATAATGCTTAAAAGATATTTGAATAAAAAGTTTTCACTACTCAATTCCTAATATATTTTTATTTTCCAACTTGTGTAAATTTCTATTATTTTCATCATGGTATTTTACGGGTACCGCCGCCCCGGGAACCATTCATTGGATAAGCAAAACCTCTGCCATAGGTCACACCAAGTGGGTAGTTAAGCTTGGTGACTTAGTAGGTGTGCCCTGGGTTCATGGGGTGAAAATTGTCTACTTCTTGGTGGCGGATGCGTCTGCTCACGAAGTGTGTGGCGGGCCGGATTTGAAGAGATTGGCTGATCTAGCCGAGTGCAAAACGTTCTACTTAAGAAATCAACATAATTAACAGAGAACAGAATTATATAAAACAAAACAAAACCATAATTTTAAAACATAATAAGGACTCGGGAAACATATAATAATAATAATAATAATCTTTATTCCAGGATGTGGGGAGGATAGTGCAATCCCACACGTCCCATATAGTTATACATATTTATATATTTACACAGTAAAGAACGAAATAAGAACATAAATAGAAAAAATAAATAATAGTAATAAAAATTAATAAAAACAAAAAATAAATAATCAATTATTATGCAGGGCGTGATCTTGAGTGCGCTCGGGCCCATCGCTCACTCAGGAGTGGAGCTTGGTGCTGGAAGGCTGCGGTCACCAACGTGTTGTCGGAGGCCATTAGCCGCATCCTGGCTCCAGTGACCCGGTGTCTCATCAGACTGGCGAATCCATGGAGTCCTAATTCTGTGAACATTGTTGAAGCGCTGCTATACCTTCTGAATCCAAATATGATTCTGCACGCATCATTATATTGGATCCGGAGACGTTCCATTGAGCTTACTCGGTATTGACACCATGTTTCACTTAAAAAAAATAAAACAAATTAAATTCATAAAACAAATTAAACCGAAACAAAAAAAGAAAGTTACTTACGACATGTCAGAAAAACTATATTCTACCATATATACTTTAATACTTTCAGCGAGCAATTGAAAATATCAACTTTTGAAGTCATATTATTTGTAATTATTACATAAAACAAGAATTTCAAATTTCAAACAATAATTTCGTTTTCAGTTTGTTTAGCATTGATCCACTTTTCATTGGTCAGCTTTAGTGGAAGTATTAGCGGATTGTTGCCCTGTAGTTTCAGGATTTTAAGTGGGTTTTTTGATCATTCAAGTGCTTGTTAGAGGGTTCCAAAATACATAAAAATTATTCGCGTTTTCGGTGTTATAAAAAAGATTTAAACAAGAACAAATTTTTTATTGTGATCTCCCCATCAAAATACTCAACCAAACTGAAAATTTATTGTGACCTCCCCATCAAAATACTCAACCAAACTGAAAATTTATTGTGACCTCCCCATCAAAATACTCAACCAAACTGAAAATTTATTTATCTAATCAAAAGGTACATCAAATATCCAGAACGGATTTGAGCTATTTTATTTAGTTTTCTTTGAATTACAAGATACAGACCATTAAAGATTTTAATGTTTCACGATTTTAGAGGCAACTTGAGCAATTATTTGGGAGTAAATGAAAAACATTTAAAAAATAATTTTTCTGAAATTATTATAAAAATATGAAGAAATATAAAAAAAACATATCCATCCCTTTTGAGAGGGCAGATGCATCCGCCGCCAACATATAGACAAACCTCACCCCATGAACCCTAGCACGCCTGCTAAGTCCTCAAATCTTGCAAACCTACGGGGACCTACGTTTGAAGTGACCTACGGCAAAGATGCTGTTGATTAGTCAATGACTTATGAGGTGGTCGTTTGATTGTCATGCTTATTAGCTTGTTTTGCACTCCATAGAGAGAAAAAAAGCCTTTTTTTAAACGCCTGGGGTCTCAAAGGTCGCGTATGATCTGTAGCTATTCGAAAACATAAAAATAAATTAAATTGGTGTTCGCTTGCTAAAATGGCCGAAAGTTTTGAAAAAAAAATAGATTTAGTAATTTGGGAATAAATAAAACAAAAGGTCCATATTTTATTTTGTAGCAAACTTAATTTTTATTCCATAACTGCAGTACAAATTACGCAATTTTTTTTTTAAACACAAGTAATAACTCTTTTTCTGGATATAAACAGTATTCTTGTAGACTTATTGTAATCATAAATTTGAATTTTTTTTCTTATTCTTCAGCTACTCGCGGTTTTTAATAACAAACATACGTTTAAAGGTTAAATTATTGTAAAAAATATATTTATTACCATAATTAAAAAATACATGATTTAGGTTTTTTCTATGCATTTTGGTGTCAAAAAGAAAAAAAATTAAACGCAGTTCTCATTTTCTTTGTGACGCAACTTTTGAGATATCAGGCATTTCTGAATTCAAAAGTTGTTGTTGCACCCTAATGTTTTTTATCAACAAAATCTCGAGGCATTTTATAACTATCTGCTTTGTAAGATTTGATTTTATCGACAAATTTTATAATAATTCGTTTGAAATTAATGTTTTCTTACAAAGGCAACCAATGAGGTTTATGTAACATATTTAAATAAAAGAGACATGTTAACTTAAATTTGGAAGGCTTTGAGGAACGTTTTTGAAATTGAAATCGGGCTTAAAACGAGATTGAAAGTGTAAGTAAGTACCTGCCTACCTGTACTCCTTGTTCATTACAAGATCGTCACGGGAATTCTCTATTGTAGCAAATACAGATCTCAGGTG
The DNA here is from genome assembly GCA_917880885.1 of Limnephilus marmoratus. Taxonomy (NCBI): domain Eukaryota; kingdom Metazoa; phylum Arthropoda; class Insecta; order Trichoptera; family Limnephilidae; genus Limnephilus; species Limnephilus marmoratus. The sequence continues at coordinate 40,888,202 of OU862924.1, read as the reverse complement.
ATCTACAAAGAAATGCCAACAGACACGCAATGGATGTCTTCATCAAGTCGAGCTTTTCAACAAAGGTTCCTTAACATCTTTGGGCAGGCAAGTAGTTCAAATTAGGAGTAAATAAATGTACATAGATGGGTTTTTTAGCAAATTTATGAATGTACCCTGGACAGGCCAACAGTGTTTTGACAACTGTTAAATTATGTTTTCAGTAGCGGGTTTTTTGGTTTTTGTTTTGTTACTCGAGACGATGCTATATTTCTTGTTTTGTAAGAGGACGAAACCTCCTTGAGACGATTGTAAACCTTTTATACCAATAAACATTTTTTATTTTTTACTCAACTGGTAAACGGCTATTCACGATATACATACTCGTATTAATGGTTGTTTATCAACCGTGTACAATTTAAAACACGTTCGTTAGCAAGGCTGAAATGAATCCTAACATCTTTTCAATATACGTAGGTAATAATCCGTGTTTCTCAAGTTTCCGGTAATTGTTCGGTTTCGGTTTCCTCATTTGTGTACTTTTATATTAATTTATTGTCCGATTTTATGTCAGAATGTTTCTCATTTCTGAACTGCCCCCTGTTTACATATATTATATTTTAGATATAAAGTTGTTGCAGCACTGTTATTGTTCATTTTTGTTCTCTTGCCATAGCTTTATGAATACTGTATATTCTTTATTTCATTTTATTTCATCAATATTTTGCAATGCACTCGTATGGAGCACTGTAGGATTATTTTTAAGTTTATTATAGTTAAGCGCACTTGAAGTAAAATGACACAAAACTGCGCTATACAGCTTTATTTATTTATTTTTTATTTAAAAGAAAGACAGACATTCCCGGGTTACGAATAACCCAACAATGTTTGAAAATCTTCTACTGCCACCACAGAAAGCTGAAAATGTTGCTTGTGTTGTGATGGAGAACTTAGCCAGCCGAGTAATCGAACACGCGACGCCCGGGTGGAATCCAAGCGCGATGCCCACTTAACCACTGACCGGTCTAAATATAATATTATTATTATATAATTATGGGCGAGTACATAAACAAGCTTCCCGGTGTCCAGAATCAGTGTGAAGTCTGACTCTTAATTTAATGTCTACAACGGAAATAAATGGGGGAGAAGAGGAAGAGGATGGTGGGGAACTGCCTGGCTATTCAGATCTCGTTACTCTTCATAACTCAAGGCATTTCAAGCAACGTTTTCAGAATGGAGGCATTTCATCAGTGAAATATTTCATCAAGGTTATGCTACCGCTGCAGAATAAGACACAAATAATATTTACTCATTTATTAATATATATATTTGTAACATTTCACACCGAGTTTTGAACCCGCGACCTCTGGGCCCAGAACAAAGGTTCGTACCACCCATTTATGGAGGGTGACATTCTAGGACTAAAAAATATTCAAGACAGCATATTGTAGTTATTTGTTTTTGGGGTGTTTTGCCGTGTTGCGCTACCTCCTCCTTTAGCCAACGTTTCGGACGTTTTCGTAACGCTGGCTAAAGGAGGAGGTAGCGCAACACGGCATAACACCCCAAAAACAAATAACAAAAATACTTTTGGCCGTGAAAATCTAAAATCATATCCATCTTATTGTGCTCTTCTGATGTTAGACAGTTTTATTTCTAGCCAGAATTTACAGTTTTATTTCATTCTAAACTGAAAAGCTTTTGCATACTTTTTCGACCACTAGTCCGTAATAGTTTATTTGGTTGAATGTACGAGTACCTAAACCTGTGTGCGTACCCGAAGATAAATTATTTCCAGATTTGTTTCTAGAACATTCCCAAACACTTTAATCTTATTAAGTGATGTCAGAAGTCCCGTGGGTGTTGTGTTGGGAGGAGTAATCACTGTTCAAATCCTTTCCCTGACGAGATGCAATCTCAGGAAGAATCACGCCACGGTCATTAGGGAGAGGGAAGGGGTCGGGGTGTTCTGCTGAGAGTTCTGGGGGCGGGAGAGGGCGGGGGGTGGGGGTAGAAGGATTTAAAAGCAGATAAAACCGGTCTGATTTAGCGAAGGTCTCATTTATATATTCTCTGCGCGAACCTTTCATTTAGGCATTAGAAGTAATTATGTTGGAACTGGCTTGACGTGCCCTTCACTATTACTCTACTCTTGGCTGATTGTGGGTAAATCAATCGGATTTTTGGATAGCTATTTCTTCATGGTAATAAAATTACAGATTTCAATGGCGCGTCACATTATATTTGATCGAGCTCTTATTGCTGTGGTAATCTGCGATGTCAAACTGTACAACGATAACCATGTACGCAAACACGGAGCCGAAAAACTGAAACAAGTGGAAATAATTTGTAAGACAAAATTTTAGTATCATTAATTAGTAAGAGCCAGAGCCTCTATTCTATAGATAAATTGTACTGTAATTGTGGGGAATAACAATGGCACATATCAAAAAACTTCTTTTTTCAGGAGAGCAGTTTGAATATTTCGTTATCAGTTTATTAACAAATAAAAAAAAACATTGTTTTACTAAAGTTGGAAAGTTGTAACGTAATTTCGTAAGATAGCGTTTTTTATAATTTTAATGATCATTGTGCCTCTATTTTTGCTTGAATTCGAGTAAAATATTGTAATATAACAATGACATTTTCGCTTTTAAGACCACAATAATATGTTCAAGAATTGTGACATTTTTATCATGGGTATAATACTAGCATATATCCAGGAACATTTCTGCATACTTGACTCAATATATTTTTTTTTTTTATTTATGTCACTATTTTGGAGGAATTATTTTCCTTATGGCCTCCTGTGTGGAGCTTATGTGAAAAAAGGTATACTGGATTTTTTTTTTTTTTTTTTACAGTGAATACCGCACAAGAATCTCAACTGCTCCCGTCTGGAGCCAGTGAGACTATGGCATCCCCAATTGGGGTATGTTGTGAGGCTGAAGGTAGTGGGGAGGGGAAGAAGGTGGGGAAGAGGAAGGTTGGGAAGTACCTGGCTATTCAGATCTGGTCACTAAACACGGCTAAAGCCATTTTCAAGCAACGTTTCAATTCTGAATGGTGGTCTTACACCAGGGCGATACTAATAGTATCTTCCACTCTGGAACATGCCGCAAAAATATACTATATATTATTTTAAATGAATTAATTGTGAAATAACACAAATTAATCAAATAAAATTTATTTGCGCATGCCGGGTTCGAACCCGCGACCTCCGGAATGTGAGTCAAGAGTCTTAGCCACTGGACTACGGAGGCCGTAGTTAAATCCAGAAAAAAATCGTTAGTTTATCAATATGCATACGCGCGGAAATTATCCGAGATACGTGCACTATATTATGTACTCAGTTGTATATATGGCCCAGAAACCAGGCGTTCTGAAAAGCTTTAAGGATTAGTTTTAATATTTAATTTTTTATAATTATTTCACCTAAATTTCACATCAGTATCTCGACCACCATACTAGGCCGGTGATATGGCAGTGGTACAGGACATATTTTAAAATGTAAAAAAATTTAATGATACATCCAGGAAAACAAATTAAAACAACATTTAAAAAAATAAAACATATATAAACCAGAACAAAAATCAATATAAAATTAATATGGTTAATGAAAAAAAAAACACTTCAGAGAAAATAGAAATAAATTAAAAGGCAAGATTAAAATACAAGCAAAGGGATACATCGAATTATATACAGGGTGTAACCTCACGCACCCAAAGGATTTTAATTAGCGATTCTTGAGCATTTTTGACTTAACAACTCAAAATTAATTACGATAAGTATATACTTACTAGAATAAACAAATAAATTTATTTCTAAATACTCACCGAACTCAAAAACGTGGAATCAAGGGGGTAAAGACCACCAGCCGAAAAATCCACTTTATTGTGAAAAATTTGTAGTGAAAATAATATCAACTGGAAATAATGATAACTTAAACATGGTAATTTTATTTAATTTTCTTTTATTTTGTTTAATTATAAATTTTCTACGAACCTCATTTTTGTCTTTTGTATCGATCCGTCGGCCTCTTTCCAGGCGGTGAACTATTCGCCCGGTTTTACTGGACTGAAAAATAATTAAACACATACTCTTCGTATATTATGACATACAATTATATCTAAATAACAAGATATTTCAATGATTTATATTAGGTACCTTCAGAGAAGCAGCCGATGTGAATATAACGATGAGAAAAACGTGCAGTAAATCAAATGCGATTGACAAAGTAGCAAACAATGAAAAACAACGAGAATTTAACCGAATTATTGTTGAAAACATATTGTACACTTTCAGAGTTACAGATACGAAACATTGTGTGGTGATGAGAATCAAATGTATTGCAAATGCTTTATCCACTTTCCTGCAGAGAACACACAACTTATCGTGAATTCGGCTCACAACAGACAGGCGAGTGCTCTTTGCTCCAACTGGAGTCACCCAGCAAATTTCTGAGGAGTTCCTCTTGTTCACGTGAAAGTTTTTAAGATAGTCGTTCAGAATCTGAAAACGATCCGACAACAACCACGTCAAGGAAACAATCTGAGCCTCACCCATCATTTGCGTGATGACCGCTATAGCATTGGCCCATTCGCCGATGTTGACGATGTGACAAACGACACTCCTCATATATAAATCAGCTCCAAGGTATGCGATACCCGTAGCAAGAAATGCGTAGAAGAACCAGTTTATTTTTTTCCTAGATTCGAAATAATCTAGATTCAAGTTCATAACCTTCAGCTCTTCGTCTATTTCCTGAATCAATGAAACTAAAGACGTGAAGTTAGTTTGACTAAATGGAGTGTATCCCACAAAGATCAGCATTATCAACATTCCTACAACGTTCTTGGCCTTGCGTACTTGAACTGACAACAGAACGCTTACTGCACCCCAGTCTAAAATATGAATGGTTGCCATTGCAGTGTATATTGTTAACAACACTATACTATTGATTTTCGAAAGTAAGTGATTCGTTATGGTAGTTTTTCCGACAGCATTTGGAATTAGTCCAAGAAACTTTGACATGGTAATAATATGCGAGCATGTTGCTAAAACAGTGATGGGATTTTCGGTTTTCTTCTTCATCTTTTTGGTTTAATTCTTATTTATGAAAATGCTTCCACTTGCTTTCCTGAAAGATTCTTATTCATGAAAAATACTCAAAGCTCTGCTATAAGTAAACTTTTATGAAGTGGCAGATATACAAATAATGTCACGATGAGGACTCAAACGTTTTCAGAGTCCTTTGAAGTAAGCAGAATAGCCACTTTCAAACATTAACACAAAAAAAGCTATTCATAGCTCCTACATACTGGTAAGTAAGTAGGTAACTAACTTCTGGCCAAATAAATACTTCAGTACCTACCTATCTTAATCATACAAAAAGAGAAAGCACCTGCGTGGGACTAGGTAGGTACATTGTTTTATTTATATTACTAGTTGAACTCCCGACGTTACTCGGATTTTACACAGAGTTTTTCTAAATTATACTTAGACGTTCCTCTTTTTTTTATTTTTTACATTGGATCCACACAAAATGGGATAAAAATAATTAAAACATCCCGTAAAGACAATGGGAAATTTATTTCCCTCAGGGCCTATGCCATCTTTTGCCGCAAGGGCGGATCCAGCTGAGGCACCAGGGGGGGGGGGGGGTCACATAGCGCCAGGGGGGTCATATAGTCGTGATCAAGTCACAAGAATTTATAATTTAATTTTGATAATAATAGATACAAGTAAAAAGTAGGGTATTAGTGGTCCACTTGGGTCCTGGACCCACCCCAGGGGGGGGGGGTCATGACCCCCATGACCCTCCCCCCCTGGATTCGCTCTCGTCTTTGGGGATGATGTGTGAATGGTTTTTTTAAGGAAACGAAGAACACGAAGAACTAGGAAGGAAAAATGTATGAGGGGTAGGTAGGAATTTGGAATTCAATGTGTCCAGAAGTGACGGATGTGCGAATCCTAGTGCGGTGCAGTCGATGGGACGAGAGAGTCCGGCTGGGTAAAGGGTCTCGCTTAAAGAGTCTCTCGCGATCCGGCTCGCCACGCGGTGGGTTGCGATATAGCTAGGTCGCCAGCATCCGCCGCCAAGACCTGCACTAACACCACCCCACGAACGCAGACAACCCCACTAAGTCTCACTTAGACTTAGGGTAACCTTTGGCAGATGTGTGGCTGAAGGAGATGTTTATTGAAGTTGGTATTTCTGTGTTTCATTTCACATCATGGCAGCAGAAGCCAAGGTTCGTAGAAAATGTTCATTTTTTATATTTATTTGTAAATTTATTTATTTATTTACGCCCCAGAGGACTTTTACATGAAAATTTTACAAATTGATTACAGAAGGTAATTAAGTGTAAAAAAGATAAATGCAGTTGTATTTAATTGTTTTATATTTAATGCCTTATGCATAGAGGGCCACAGTTGACTCAATAAATATTATATTTACCTGTGTATAGTCACATATTTCGCTTAATTTTATTTTTATCAACAATATTTAAAATAATTGATTTTACAATGTATTTTTCTTTACAATTGTTCCTATGTATTTGCTACCATGCTTTCGCAGTGAAAAAAATATAGTGTGTAATTCACGCGCGATGGAAGTGAAACTAGAAAATCGCCAGATGTTGCTTCTTTTGCCTGTTTATTTTTAAGTGGTTTGAAGATGGGATATTATTATTTATATTATTATTTTTTTTTTTTGGTTTTCGTAGGATTCGAACCTCCGTCCGCTGGGTTTCTCCGGCCGCTGAGATTTGTGACGCGCTATACCGCTGCGCTATGGGACGCGCTCGGCGAGGCGCAAATTAACGCTTTAGATTCCGACGACCCGTAATAAAAACAAAGCGGCTGTATACATTAGTGAATGGTAAGAAAAATCGAATAAATGGTAAAAAATTAGATAAAACAAATACTTATTCAGTAGGAAAAATTACGCTACGTGATGAACGATGAAAAGTTCTCAGGAGAATGCATGACGTTCAAGTGAATGGTAGAAAATGTCAAAAAAACCCGGGGAAGATATGACGCGATCAAGCTAAACAAATAAGTAGATAATTAAAAAAACAAATTTCGACACTTAAACTTAACAATAATTTTATTGCCACCTTAAAATTACACACAGTTTTCAGATACACTTGAATTCACAACCTCAACCATTCATAGACCCCAAGCGACGCCGTGTAAAGCCGGCCGCAAACGTCAGGTTTTTCCATCCGATTGTCTGATTAGTGAAAAATCGATTGGACGGCGGCTGGCGCCGAAAGGCATGGCCGGTATTATAACCAATCCGGTTTTCGAATCGATTTTTGTCTGATCAGACAAACGGATGGAAAAACTTGATGTGTGCGGCCAGCCTAATACGGGTACAGCGCGTTTTCATCCTCCAACGAAATATCCCTCGCAAGGACAAAATTTATTTCCACTGCGCTGAATTCTTTTTTTTGTTAGGTTAGGTTTTAGTAGATCTTTTGTGGGGGATGTTTTGTCCGTAGGATATTTGTCGGGGATATTTTGTCGCGGGATGAGAATTCGCAGAACCGTGTATACGTCAGCTATTAAATATTACTTTTGGTATATCTTTCCACGCACTTATATAAGTTTGTGCATACTACTACAAACTTTGAGGACATCACCATTACATATGTAGGTACTTTTAATCACTGTTGACTTTGGCAGCCACCTGTGGTCTGAATCTCCAAATTACTTGAAACCACCTCTGACTCGGAGGTAGTCCGTTTGTTAGAATTCGTTGTCTTATCAAACTGATTGAAATCTTTAAAGCACAGGCGCCATGTGGGAATGCTACTGGTTTTTCAATGGAAAGTGCTCCGAGAAACTAGTGTAGTTCAACCATTCGGCACCGGCGTTTAGTCGGAAACATGCCAAACATTATTTACCTCACGAGCAGTAGCGTAGCTAGGGGGGGCGATAGGGGCGGCCCGCCCCGGGTGCCACCCGATGGGGGGTGGTAGAATATTGTCACAAAAAAATTTTACACATGAACAATGTCTGTTATTTATATTTTCATAATTCTATGGCCTTGTCGGTCAGGGATTCCCCAAAAATTCTGTTGTTTTATTTTCGTTCATAGCTCTAACTATTGCTCGGTGGGGATTCCCCTGAAATATTCCTCGCTTGTCACCTGTGTCATTCTCATTTCTTTCATACATTGTGATCAGTGGCGGATACAGAGGGGGGACGCAGGGGGCGCGCGCCCCCCCCTTGGTCACCCTAAATACAAGAAAAACTTTCATCAATCATTCGCTCTACATGTCTAAACCATCTAAGCGTACCTTTCTTAATCTTACTTATTACGCTTGTATCAGCTTTGCATTCATTTCATATTTTTCTCACACTATCATACATGGCTTTCTATAGCATTTAGTCCTTCCTCTGCCAATTTCATGCTTCACTGCCATACATCAGGGTTGGTTTACCAGCACTCCATTGTGGACTGCTAGCTTCGCTTCTTTCGACAGTTTTTTGTTAGCGCCAACGGCCTTCAGTCCTCCATAAATGCGGAGTTACCTGCATTTACCCTCCTTTTAATATCTCTATCAGACTCCCCATCTCTCGTAAACATACTTCCCGAATACATAGACTTATCCACTGTCATTTTTGTAACTATTACAAAATATATTTTTATTTTATTATTAAAAAAAAAACATGTCTTTGGAGATGCTATGTGAAGAGTCATTTTAATGGAAGGAAAAAGGTATGATAAGTGGTTAGGACTCTCTGGGTTAGTGTGTCCAGAAGAGATGGACGGATAAAACTTTCCCTTCCACTGCGATGCGAGGAAATGGGTCGAGGGATTCCTGCTGGAGAGGTTAAATGGTCTCCCTCAACCAGTCCTTTTCAGCTCGCCACGCAGTACGTGGGCAAATGCTTCCGCGGCTACTTTGAAAAATCACATCCCACTGACTCAGGCATCCCTGCTAAGTCACCAAACTTAGCGATCCACTTAGGATGACTTATAGCAGAGGTGTTGTTTATCCAATAAATAATTCCCGTGGCGGCGGTACCCACACTCGCCCCCTAAATTGAAACTTTTGCTTCATTCACATTCATACGTCGTTTCATGTAAAGACACCCTTAACACGGCCCGACTCAAGTATTTGATTCCCTTGATCGTGTAATGCAGCCCTACTGCTTCCTGTGGCCAGCCAAGTTTTAAATGTGCGGTCCGTCAATCTTTTATTTATTTATTGAAGTGGAAACTTCTTTAGCACCGTTGTGATTTGACAAACACATTCATCTGTATGTTTTAGCCTGCGAGAGAATGAGATAGCATTTTTTTACATTAACTCCACACAGGAGGCCCTGAGGAAAATAATTTCCCTCGGAGGCGATATCATCTGGGTTGCTGTGTTAGGGTCTTTTTGAGGAGAGGAAGGAATGAACATTGGTCTTGAAGAGACCCATGTTGTAGGAAGGAGGAAACACAGAGGCCGGCAAATCATTCCACAGCCGAGCTGTTGAACACAAGAACGAGTCGAAGAAACGACCCGTTCTCATGTGACAAATGTCAACCGTGTACAAATGTTGGGCACGCGTTTGGCGTGTTTACCGACTATGCACCGGTGCCGAAGGGATCAATGACGCTAGTTCCTCGGAGGATCTTCCATTGTAATACCGGTAGAACAAGGATAGCATTCCCACCTGACGCCTTTGCTCTAAAGATTGCAATCCATCTGTTAAGATGGGAGAATCTAAAGCGGACCGCCCGTTTCTGCACAGAGTCGAGAGTATTTTTTAGGTATTTTGGAGCTCCAGACCAGAGGTGGCTATCAAAATAATATAGTCGGTCTCCTATTTGTGCGGTTCGTCGTATTCTCGCCGTTGTCTACTTTTTAGTTTTCATATATCTTCCGCGCCCCCCCCCTTGAGTTTTTTCTGTATCCGCCACTGATTGTGATTGACATGAACTCGTTAAGGGAATTATGACTTATTAGTGGACGTAAATTAGTGAAAAGTTGTTATTCCGTTGGTGTTTTTAAAAGTGTTGAAATACATCTTTCAAAAAACAAGGTAAGTGGATTGGATAGTTATTTTTTGTAATAAACGATAATTGACAAACGCGAAACCGGGATACAAAAAATATAGCAGATCGATGGATAACTGACTGAAAAATCGATGATCTGTATTTTTTTCTGGGTTTCGTTGAGAAGAGAAAGGTGGGGAAGTACCTGGCTATTTCACATATGGTCGCTAAATATGGCTGGAGCCATGTCACGCACGTTTAGAAACCAAATGGTGGTTTTTCACGTCTTTCACCATGGCGAAACTGAGCGTATTTACCATCCTACGCGCCTCTTTGAAATAATAAAATTATTCTCATTTATTATCTCGTCTTATTAATCTCATCTTTGTACGAATAAAATTATTTTCAATTCCTTGTCATTTTAGTTGGCTAAATGAGACTTTAAATTTGAAAAATTGAATATCAACAAAGGCGCAAACAATCTGATTCATCGTCATCGATATAGAAGTATCTTACAAGGACAAATAATATTTCTGGGATTTTTTCCTTTATTAGAACAATAGTTAATATAATATTTACAGTTCTCTCGTACCTCGTACCCGAATAATAATAAGGGGAAGAAGATGATGATGATGATGTATTTATAACCGAGACACTAAATGAATTCATTTTGTATGCGCTCTACATTATTGACGTGTTGGGTGTATTTGGGATTCCAGACAGGGGATGCGTATTCCAGTGTACTTCTTGACTAGTGAGGAATAAAGAATTATTAGCGTATGTGGATTTTTAAATAATTTACTCAGACGTAGTACGAAACCCAACATTTTGTAAGATCTATCACTGATTGATTCAATGTGCGTATTAAATATAAGTTTACTGTCTAAATAGACTCCAAGGTCATTACATTCATTTTTTGAGATCACGGGTTCATCGCAGAGTGAATAGGGAAAGTTAATTAAGGATATTTAGAAACATTGAGGTCCAAGTAATTAACTATGCAACAGTTGCAGAGCCTATCTAAGTCGCTTTGTAGTTCTTTACAGTCCGATAGAGAGCTGACCGTTTCATAAATTTTCATATCGTCTGCACATATTAAAAATTTGGAGTGTTGAAAACATGAGCCTATGTCGTTTAAGTATATTTTAAAGAAGAGAGGTTGCGTTGATAATTTTGGATAAAACGCCATTTATTTATTGAGATAACTTGACTACGATTGCTAATGTATGATTTAATCCATCTAAATAAGTCACCGTGTATTCCAAGACGAGTGAGTTTATTTAAAAAAATGAGTGGAAACGCGATCGAAGGCCTTTGAGAAGTCGGTGTATATTAAGACCATTATTATTATTATTATTATAGCATCGACCCACACCCTTTCGTCCATATTGCTGTGCAAATAGTTGACAAATAGGGCCAGGTTAGACAGGCCAGACCGATTTTTCATGAATCCGTGTAGGTTCTGTGTAATTGTTGTAGCGATAGTCGGGTAAAGTTGGTCGTAAACGATTTTTTCAAGAATTTTACTTAAGATAGGAAGTTAGGTTGTAACGTCATATTTGTCGCCCTTTTTAAAAATGGGAGTTATTACGGCAGACAAGTTATTACTTAATAGGAAACGTTTCTTCACTTAATGATTTTTTGAAAATTGCGCTGACCGGAGAAGTGATATATTACTACAGTTACGTATGAAGATACTAGACAAACTATCTAAACCAGGTCCTTTGTTAATGTCAATGGATGAAAGATATTTTTAGGTGATGTCGTCATTGATTGTAATTGAGGTTACAGCTATATTATTCAGCGGATCAGTTCGTTAACGTCAGATGCTAAATTTTGGGTATTATCAGTGAAGACGGTAGAGAAATAGTCAGCAAACTGATCAGTGATCTCCTTATTGTGTGCGATTTTCGAGCCATATGTTACGTGTACAGATATGGTTGGAGCTTTTCTTTGCGTTTTGACAAAGCTCCATATTTCTTAAAGTAAAACTTCTACTGCACGCTTGACTTGGGGAGTAAGCTGGTGAATGCGTGATGAGAGTTTTACTAAAAACGAGGCGAACGGTAGTTGAGAGGGAGATATAAGTTAGTGAAGATAGAAAGAGAGAGAGTTACGTTTCGTATATTACTGTAGGGGCAAGAGAGAGAGAGAGGTGCGAGCACACATTTTCTTTCTCTCTTTCTCTCATAGCCAGTTACGTTTCGTATATCTAAGACACAGTGCAGGCCTATTGTCTGTATCACACTGTAGGAGCAAGAGAGATCTTCCTACCATATAGATGGAGCTAAAGAAGTTTTACTTCAGTCGTGTGGTCTAAAGCACACTCGTTTTTTTTAACATTGTTTTATATGGTATGTTCTAAGTGTGAAATATAATTGTGGTATGTGAGAGTAGCGATTTTCTTTTGTCTTTTTCGGAGCAGTGAAAAGGTTTGGTAATCTAGTGGATTCTTGTGGCGTTTCCAGGCTCGAAAGAATTTAAGCTTTTCTTTTGTAATATCAATAAGAGCCGATGAGTACCATATTGGGAATTTGGTTGGTTTCAGAACTTTCTTTGGAACAAAGTTATCTTAATTAAGGCGCCAATGATTAGGTAAAAGCGGTTAACCGCCGCGTTTGTGCGTTTAAGATAGAAGACCGTCAATAAAGTTTTTGCCAGAGCGTCGTTGACTATGACTTAGTTGACTTTATTGAATGATTTGATCGTTTGGGGTGAGGACGTAGTTGTGGGTATATTAAATCAACATTTAACTTATTGGAACTTAATTCGTCTAGAATACGTTAGGAAGTTTGTGGTTGATACTTGAACGTAGGACTGTTTGTTTTCTAAATAAACATACGTATAAATGATATGCTACGTCAATGGTATAAGTAAATATAAATTCAAATCTCCCGGTGGAAAACGAACTACAAGCTACGTTACGCCTTTCTAGCCAATCGCCGCTCTATCTCCATATGGTAAGCCCACACTGCGGCCAACGTTCCAACTTCAAACGTTTGGACGATCATGTGGAGGGGTGTTCGTGCTAGAAGTGGGTTGAGTCACTCATTTTGCGGAATTAATTCCGGACCCATATTCGACTGAGTGGACTCGATTCACTGGACTCGCTCCTTTGATTCCGGCGATTCCACCGGACTCGCCGAATCAAACTCATTGTGGCGCTCCGCCGGAGTCGTTGAATCGGCCGGATTCAAACTCAGTTTGGCTCTTGCTGATTCAATGCCTAGAGTTGATTCCGCCTGACTCGCCGAACCAAACTCATTGTGGCGCTCCGCCGGAGTCGTTGAATCGGCCGAAACCAAACTCAATTTGACTCCTGCTGATTCAATGCCGAGAGTTGATTCAGCTGAACTCGCCGTACTCGGTGGAATCGTGGAACGTTAGGGAGTTGGGGAATCATGTGTTTAAGTAGCCGGGCGTGTGTACATTAACATGTTATTGTTTATTTCGAGCGAGAAGTCTTATCTTTATATAGTTAATAATAATGTATTTGACATGACTGATATCTTTGTCGGCTTTATGAGAACCGTGTAAGATATTTACGATAAATTTGAAAATACGAATAGTGGAGTCCTTGTATAGCAGTGAGCCATGGAACCGGCAGAGGAAGGATGAAAGTAAACTGAATGCTGTTGAAATGAGATCCCTGAGGCGTATATGTGGTGAAACTATGTATGATCGTGAGAGAAATGTGGAGATCCGCAAATAATGTAAGGCTGATGTAAGCATAATGAGTAAGATTAAGAAGGGGACCCTCAGATGGTTTGGGCAAGTAGAGCGAATGAACGAAGAAAGTAGTGTAAGGAGAACATTATGGCAAAATGTGAATGGTCGAAGATGTTGGGGACGCCCGGGGAAGACATGGCAAGATCAAGTGAATCAGATACTTGAGTCGGGCCATCTCAAAAGTCAGAATAAAAGAAGAGTATGTGTTTGAGACGATTATGAATGTGAGTGAGGCAAGGAGTGTGTGCCAAGATCGAGTTGTTTGGCGGTCATTCCTCTCAGCCTACCGCTGCGGAGAAACGGCGGGATGGTTAGTTAGATATTTTACGTTCTTCATAAAACTAGTAATTTACCAGAGTATCACCGGCGCGAACTTGCGGGAAGGAAAATTTGCTCCATGATGACCGACAAAAGGTAAAAAGCAATGCTCCTTGCTATCTTTTGACTAAGATATAATGCTATTTCTTTTCGAAAAATGTTTTCACGCTGTCATCGCGCCCCGCTAGAGCAATACAACGCCGCCCCGCTTGCGCCACACACCTCATCCCGTGAATGAGTCCTGTATTCTCACTCTGTCACTCGTTCCCGAGTGAGAGAGTGGCAAATCCCCGCCCGGCCTGCGCCGCGCACCTCCTCCCGTAAATGATTCCTGCCGCCCGGCCCGCGTCGCACACCTCCTTCCGCGTCAACCTCGCCCGAGTGCGAGCGACTCCGGAATCGATTCATTACATTTTGTGGACTCGGAGCGAATCAAACGCATTCGGACTCGGAATCATCGGATTCGTTCCGGCCGGAACGACACACTTCTAGTTCGTGCGTTGGAAGTTCGAGTTGGAAGGTTGGAGTTCGCGTTGGCCCGGGATCGCCTTCGAGGCGATCCCGACGGCCAACTCACACGAACCAGCCTGCCGCAGCTGTCCACACCGTGCCGCGTACTATTAAAATGACTATATTATTACGGAGAGTGGTATAACAATTATGTTTGAAAACATGTCGGGTATATAAGTATATGATTATACGTACGTAATAATTGTAGGCAACTGAAAAAGATACAGCGTAGCTACAGCTGTTTCATGTCCGCCATTTTGGAGTACGGAATTCGGGGTTGGAGGGTTGGCCGCAGCGACCACACGATCGGCCAACCTTCCAACTCCGAACTTAGTTCGGAGTTGGAAGGTTGGCTTCAGTCTGGACGTAGCAATATATTTTCTACGAGCCTTGAACACAGTTGGTGCGATTGTTGTCTATGATGTTAGATAGTAGTTAATCTACTCTATGCCACATTTTTTTATCTATGAGAATACCAAAAGTGACAGTGACACATTCTATATTCTATGAAAATATTAAAACTTCTCGAGCCGGCTTTATTGACATTTTGTTACGTATGTTTTCTAATTTTTTGTTGAATCTGGAAGTTAGTTAGCCACCTAAAAATGGATGACCTTTCAAGTATTCTTGATTACGCTACTCAACTTTCGTCCGAACTTCAAGAATCATTATCTTTAGCTTCCTCCGACGAACAGAAAGATGACATCATACTTGCTCACATCAAGAAACTCTCCAGTGCAGGCACTTCTGTGCTTGATCGCGATGAAGGCAAGTTTTCAATACATTTGTTTCTTGTGTTTATAATTTAGTCGTACAGAAAGGGCAGAACCATAACAATTTGTTTTTGTATAGTTGCTGAATGGGTGACAGGATTTGTTAAGAACGAGTCTCTCTCATGGTACTGTACCGGCCGGGTGGCTTTGCTCGATTTTTTCACTTACTGCTGCATCAATTGCCAACACGTCTTGCCGGACTTGAAGGATCTGGAACAAATCTACAGCGGAGAAGATGGATTTGTAGTTGTAAGTTATCTGCGCAATGTTCTAATTTGTTGATATTTGGTCAAGTAAGTGAACTAAAACAATAGTTGGAGTTTTATCACTTTCCTAATCGGATTATGAACGCATAGTTTTGACATAGTGTCTTCTGGCCTACGTAGAGTGTGGAGCTGGGTTGATCGAAAAATTTTACTCGACATGGGTCGATCACGACCAACTGGCGAGGTAATCAGGTCGAAAATACCCAATCTTTTATTGAGTACATTGCCGAAAAAATGCCACAGATGTATCAATGAAGATTCAAAAGGGTGAAATGCGGATCCCGCCAATGTGGGGGATTTTAATAAAAATGCACTTTCTAGATGAGAAAAGTGTGGAAAAGTTGAATAAAAAATAAATTAAGGCGCGCTTGGCAAAATTGAAGGAGATACAGCCGTTTAAAGAATGAATAAAATGACACTTCGTGAACTTATACTACGCCATTTTGTTACTATTGTGCTGGTATCTCAGACTTGCTTTACGAAGGTTGATACGATTGTAGCTAACTTCGTGTGATATACACGTAATTATGAAAAACAGAATTAATAATGGTCACAAACCATGTTACACAAACCTGGCGTAGCCGCTAAACTACTTGGAAACTGGGATGTTTTTCTTGCGTTGACGCGAGTAGGCGTTATAAAGGGGCACAAACCATGTTACATTTTAACAGATTTAGAGGACGATTACGAGTGCTACCAACTTTAAGGTAATATTTAGTTTTCAAAATGGCTGACAGTATCGGTTCACGAAGTGTCATTTTATTCATACTTTAAACGGCTGTATCTCCCTCAATTTTGCCAAGCGCGCCTTAATTTCTTTTTTATTCAACTTTTCCACACTTTTCTCATCTAGAAAGTGCATTTTTATTAAAATCCCCCACATTGGCGGGATCTGCATTCCTCCCTTCAAAAGTATCCGATCTTTGATGTGTTACGTTCATTTGATTTAGGTAGGTAGTAGGGTATCCAGCATGTTCGATCGATGTAGGTTTTGTCGAAAATGTCGGTAAATTGTCATCGCTCCCGAGCTCAACTGCAGGCCACTAATGAACAATCAACAGTTCACAACGACTAAGGGTTCCTACATTATTTGACGTAAACTGTTATTTGTTCATTAGCGGCCTGCAGTCATGCTCGGGAGCGATGACAAGTTACCGAAATTTTCGATAAAACCTATATAGATTGACCATGCTAGGTACCCAGGAAGACCTTTCGTAAGTACCCAATCTTTGGTAGGTAGGGTACTTTCAGAGGACCGATTCTATATCTTTTGTGGGATCGTTATGGGATAACGGACGTGAGCTCTTGTCGGATTTGTGTGATTTTTACATATTTACTGTCACATATTTTCATTTAAATCGTTTTAAACATGAATTCCTGCAAGTATGCATGATTATTTATTAATTTAATGCATGTTGTACAAAGAAAAAGCAAATAATATCTATAAAAATCGCACAAATTTGACAGGAGATCACGTCCGTTATCTCATAACGATCCCACAAAAGATATAGAATAGCTCGACAGGTAGACCTTTCCAAAGTACTCGATCTATGATAGGGTATTTTCAGTAAGGTATTCACAGTGACTTTAGCTGTCACTGGATCGTCCTACATTATTTTTTTGAGGATCCTATTATTTTGAACCAGTTTTTTTTTTAATTTTTAGAATGCGAACCTTTGAACATTAGAATTGCACCTATGAACAAAATAATCTATTCTTTACTTAGGGACGGGTGCTGACCGAGCTGACAGCTCATCCATCAAAAGATCAAATCTTTTTTGAAAAAAGTAACTTGATCGATCATTGGTGGTTCGTGATAGAGTAAAATGATCAGGTTTTTCGAGGTCGATCCAGTACTACTTTACGTTGATTATGGTATGAAGTAGCCTTTTCTAAAAAAGTATGTTTTGATTTTTAACTGTTTTCAAGTTTTGTTTCGTATTCTTTCATTTTCTTAATGGTTTACTTGCACATTTTAAAAGCAGGATGTGTGTATTGCAGGTAGGAGTTCACAGCGCCAAGTTCGATGCAGAACGAGACCCGGAGAATGTATCATACGCCGCCCAAAGGCTTGGGGTCTCTCATCCGATCCTCAACGATCCCAAGGCCGAACTCTGGAACCGTCTTGGTATACATTGCTGGCCAACGCTATTACTATTAGGTAAATTTTCTTTATATTCCGACCCGTAGGTGACAGAAAAAAATGCGATAGGCCTTTATCCATTAGTAGTATGAAAGCATTACCAACATCGTTCATCCATACTACTGCAAATCGCATCTGGACGACTCGGTGTCAGTAGATAATTGCTAGCTGTAAGTCTCAATTGTAAGTCACTTGTTATTAGTTTAGCTTAACTTTAAAGAGATTTACTGACGATTTGGCTGGATCGTCTCCGACTTTGTTTTTGTTGCACATAACATTAACCTTTTGACATGTGCACCAAATCATTTTACGCAGATGACAGTACAGTTCGTGATCGCTTTTTGTTTAACAAACCCATACAGGGCACACAAACTCCCAACAGCTCGGAGGGCTTTGAAGCAGAGAATGGATGGTTACCTCGAGAGTGTTTCTTCATGGGGTAAGAAAAACCTCACCGAATTTAATGTTTCATAAAGTCAATTGTGTCTGATTACGTCTAAAAGGGATTGAAGTGAAAATCTAGTCATCTTCAATTGAAGCAATCTTCCGAACACTCCTTCCATTGATACTGTAAGGGACGTGGCATTGTAGTCGCCAGCCGCACAGACGATGTAGTGGGAAGTTACAGTTGTGGGATGTTAGAAAGTGAGAGAAAAGGGAAAAATGGGGAAAAGCGAGGGAGAATAGGGTAAAATGTAGGGAGAAAGGTTGTAGGCAAGGGGGGAAGGGTGGTAGCGGGGTAGAGGGAACACCTGCACCTTGAAAAAGACATTTCTACAATGTACAGCGGAGTCTTCTAAGTGAGCGGTACGGCCAGGGCCAAGAAGAAGTCCAAGGTGTCCAGTAGTTCGATCGGAGAAGGCAGGAGAGAAGGCGAGATGCTGATGTGATGTTGAGATCTTGTGCTCCGATGATCTAGCGCAATAGCAGCCGTATTTAAAGGGCTCTGAACCGGGAGTCTACCCACGCCGGGCCCTTTTTTCATCTCAATTCTCCGAACTGAGATGAATTCTTGGAATTATAGCCGCTAGAGACTTTAAACGCTACTGCGTTCAATGCGCTGTTGCGCAACGAAGTCAAAAACACCACACCGTCCAATCTCGCCTCACTCTGTACGCTTCCCCGGTACTTAGTTTATTAAGAGTTTGCATAATAATTTACAGGGTTGCACAGAGCCAATTTGCGCAAATTAAATATGATTAAATTTGCACAAATTGGGTACATAGAAGACCGGGCTTTGCACAGATTTTATATTTATGCAAAACCCGTTTTATAAACGAAAGATAAAGATGCATAAATTTGATTTGTGCAACGGTAAATAACAGAGGTTTGCACAAATTTGACCTGCGCGAGGGTTTGTATAGGAACGGCTTCGCACAGATCGAATTTGCGCAAAGGAAAAGGTTTATCAAATTCAAAGGTGTGTAGGTATGTACACATAAAAATAATTAAAGTAGTGTGTTGGTATGTACACAGAGAGGGTGGGGTCAGGCTTTGTTTTTTGTCTTAGGCTAACCGCCTGACCCTTGATTATATTTATTTTTATAAAAACAGGACATTTATTGTATTACAATTAAACTTAAAATTACGTCCTGTACAGATACGCTTGGTGTAACTCTAAGTGACCAGCTCAGGTACGGGACTCCATCGAAGCCAGAGTAAGTTTGCCTATCAGAAGCTGGGTGTACTGTACAGGTCTTGCATAACATACTTTAATAGAGCACAACTGCTAAATCGCAAGTTCGTCCCACAGTTGAATTTGGTACCCACTACACTAAACTTTTCTACCATTACAATACATGCTTCGTCATTTTCTACCGTACCTCCCGAGCGATTCTATATCTTTTGTGGGATCGTTATCGAGATAACGGACGTGATCTCCTGTCAGAATTGTGTGATTTATTTGCTTTTTCTATGTACAACGTACATTAAATGAATAAATAATCATGCATACTTGCAGGAATTTATATTTAAAACGATATTAACTCAAATGTGTGACGGTAAATAATATGTAAAAATCACACAAATCTAACAGGAGATCATGTCCTTTATCTCGATAATGATCCCATAAAAGATACAGAATCCCTCGGCTGGTGACATTTGCCGAGTCATTTAATTTTTGTTTTAATTACCGCCTTTAGGTATTTTTGCATTTTATTTTATTTTATCTCAGTTTTTTCAATGTATTATCTCATTTTAAAATATTTATTGAATTTTATTAAATTGTAAAATGGGGGCCTCTGCACTGGTACAGCACCCAGTGAGGCCCATTCAAATAATGTTATAAATGTGTAAATTTAATGTATAAAAAAAATATGTACTATAAATCTTATTGTATAGCTCTTTTTTTTAAATGAATAAAAGTGAAGGAATTAATTTAATTTGTAGATCCGGCAGGAAAGCCGATTCTAGTACTGGCCGGAGAGGGCCATCGGGACATCTTGTTCAGCTGCGTGTCGGTGGCCATCAAACACTTCCGGGAGGCGGGGGAGCTGCAGAGGAAGTTCGTCCCCCCCGCCTCCACCCCCTCCCTCCCGGCACCTAGCCTCAAGAACACTCTCCGATTCCCCGGGAAGGTCTGTCTAAAATCCTATTTATTTACTGACTGAGTTTTGAGAAGTACTGCTTTAACTCAACCGTTTTGCATTTCGTATGTTGGAAAATTTGTTTGTGCATTCCGTTTTCCGAAAATCTGCTGCATCCACATTATTATTCAAGCAAGTCTTACTTTGACTAGTAGCTAACTTTGACTATGGTTCTTAAAGAAATATCTTAGTAAATATTCTCTATTCAAATGTGAAATCATTGTGTTTATTTGGACTTTCTTATTCGCATTTTTTTAAAAATATTTTGGGAAGTTTGAAAAAGAATTATCCTTACTTGAAATTTAAAAAAAACTAACATTAAATACAGTTTGTCAAATAAGAGTACAAAACATAGGAGGGCGCCACCGTTGTTCAAGCGGCAGTACTAAAAATATAACTCATGGTGGAAATATAAAGCTGTGTAATCTACATTTTTGTAAAAAAAATAAAAAGGCATAAAAGAGAATAAAATATTTTTTCATTGCAATATACCTACTGATCTCAAAAATAGAATTGCGTATAAATATATTATACCTTTGCAATTTTGTGTTAACGTAATGAAGATTAACGATATTGTATTAAAATATAAAGCACAGTTTAGAAATTACTCACATTTGTTTAATACTAGCTTAAGTATCTAGCGTTGCCCGTGCTTTAGATCATCTCTCTAATTATTTTAGATCTGAATATATTTAACTCATTCAGATCTAAAAGTAGTGTAACTAAACCCACCATTATTGGTTCTTCCTTTCTGCCTACTATTAAATTCAAATTTATCTTAAATTAAATTAAAGCAAATTACTTTGTAAAACATCATTTAATCAAATTTATGTCATTAAGTGGGTACCTTAACAACAGTGCTTCTTCGATTTTATTTTTTTTTCTTTGAGAACGAAAAAATGTTTTTAAATGTGATTTACAGTGTTCTATGTATTCAGTGCGCTTTAAAAGAATATTTGACAGTTAAATTGGTATTGCCAGCCTACAAATTTTGTAGTTCCATTTTTTATATTTTCTACTCCTAACTCGTTGAATGCCGGGGAACAACACGGAAATTTCACGACCTTGAATTTGAATTGAATGTTTTGTGGATTAATTTTGAGCTATTGTATATTTTATTGACTGAAACACGTTCACAACACAATAAACTATCTACCAAAATAACATTATTTGCGTTAATTACGTAAATTGATAGGTTTTACGATGTTTTAGTCGAGTAAGACGCATAAATTATGACGCGGCAGAAATGACATTTCGTGTCCAGCGATTCTGACACTGTCCTTGACAAATTTTGTACATAGAAAGGTCAAAATCGTAGATAAAGGAATTTTTCCCGCGCATGCGCAAGAACTGCGCACATCCCCGCGCTCCGGTAAATTATTAATATAAATTATTTGGAGCGACTAGGCGCATTGCAGGTTTCGCTATGGTAAAGGGCGATAGTGTTCTTCATACACTTTCTTTATACATAAGGGTCAAAATCGCGTGTAAAATCTCATGACACACCGGTGCACGGGCGGCAAATGTCGGGTTAATTGACAGACTATAGATAGGTATATGGTTTAGGTATAATTAGGTAGACAGGTATTTAAGTACACAAATTTAACGATTTCAAAGAAAATTTTGATTTTCATTTATTATAAGAGAAAATTAGAAACTTTGTTATTTGGATGCGAAGTCACTGTACACCGAACTACTAGTATTTAAGTTGGTAGAAAATTGACAAACTATTAATTTTTGCAGAGGGAAGATAAATTTTTAATTTAAGTTTGTAGAGATTTTTTCTTACAGATGATGCTATCATTTTCAGCATCTATAAAATGAAACTCCCCGATTCCCTCTTATTATTGGTTAATTTTTAACTTCTCGTTAGTGAAATTAAAATAAGGTCCTTTTTAATCAATTATGATTTTTAAAATTATAGTGAAGAGATAAACCAATAGAAATGCAATGTGTGCATGTATATGTGTCTGAAGTAAGGTCATTTTTATCTGACTTTGTGTAAAAATTGATCAACATTCTCACAATAAATCTAAGTTCTTGCTTGAACAGATAGTCTGTTTCATTTGTCTGTTTGTCGCCTAGGAGTCGAAAGGTCAATAAATTGGCAATATTGTTTTTTTTCGAATCGTTACTTATACATATTTATGATACTTCTATGGCTTCAGTGCTTACCGACAATAAGTGACTGTTTTTTTTTTCAGATTATTTTGAATCCCTTCGTTAAAGATTCACCATCGGAACCCTGGATGACTGTTTCAGACTCTGGAAATAATCGTATAATATTAGCGGATTCAGAATACAACATTGTCTCCATCATTGGCGGCATACAGGCTGGTTTAAGGGTATGAATAAAATACGGAATATATAATTTTATCACTTACTAGCTGGTACCCGGCATGCGTCGCTATGCCATTTAATAAAGAAATTGTTTCTCCCTGCGTGTCCTTTCCCATTCGTCCCGTTCTCCCCCTTCTTCCCCTCTAGCGTTCTTACTCCACCTTCCCTCTACCCACATCACTCCCCCTTCCCCCTTCCCGAGTTCTCCTCCCCCCTCCCCCTCCCAGGTTCCCTTCCCTGTTTCCTTTCCCGCGAACCCCCTACCCAAGTTCCCCTCCCCCCTCCCGCATTCTATACATTCAGTCCCGCTACATTCAGTTTTCAAACAGCTCGCGTGCCACCTATTTCAATTTTTTTATACAAATTTCAAAATGCCAGAGCTCACCAGTAGTTTTATACAAACCTTGTCCTGACAATAACGAACACAAAAAAAAAAGAATTATCCAATTTGGTGCAGTCGTTTGGAAGTTATGTGCGTACATACATTTCGGCGATTCATTTTTATTTATATAGATAGATTATAAAGCGCGTATGGCATGACTGATTCCATTCCAAAATTCCATGGCAAAACAGAAACACGAAGAAAAGTGAAGGAAAATTAAGATAAAAATAAACACAACTGAACAGCTAATCTATAACCTATTCTTGTTCTGCTTTGTCGTAGTTCTGGTCAAAAGCCAACCATCTTTTGTTGAATAAAAGTGAAGAGTACTTTACTCATGGCATTGGATCAAAGAGCTGTACAATTAGAGGCACCATTGTGTACCGAATACTCTACTAATATCTAAAATAAATAAATCTCGTTGAAACTTGTTCCTCTAATAAATGTTGTTGTTCTTGTTCCTCTAACATGCAAGAAACGGTGTGTGGGGACCGGATTTATTTTATTTTATTTTTTTATATTATAATATTTAATCGAGGCTTCTGACTCGCATACTGCTGTCATTTTTTGCCTCATCTGTTTTTATTTATTTTAAGGTTCCATTTTTTTTTTTTTTTTTTAATATATCCTATATATTAATGTTGCAATATTAATATATGTATGTATCTTTATAAAACAATGTATCATATATTTTCCATGTTGCACGATCTAATGAATTTCATGAGTCTTGAAATGGCATAGTAGTCGGTTGAAGCTATCAAATTATGAATTTCCGATGGGTTTGAGGTCATCAATATTGTTACTCTCTGTTGTTCAAATTTAATGCACTTTGTGAGAGTGTGTTCAATGTCTTCAAATTCTTCACATATAGAGCACATTGGAGAATCAGAGAGGCCTAACAGACACAATATTCTTCCCATTAGTGCATGTCCGGATCTTAATCTAAAAATGACTCTCATTTCTGATCTCTTCAGATTGGTTTCAGTGAACCATGGTGTTTTAAAGGGTTCTTTTTGAAGCTTTCTATACCATACGCCCTTATTGGCAGATAAATGACCGGACCGGACCGGAGGACCGGATTTCATCCGGTCTTTCGCTGTTAGAGCTTTGGGAACATTAGAGGACAATTGTAGGTCAAAAAGTGGAGCCAGTTTTTTCGCTTTGTGTCTCCCTAAATAATATAATGTGTACATCAATGTTTGGATGTGTGAGAACCATCAAAAATCAGCAACACATTTGAAAATAATGGCCTTCAAAGCTAAATACATACCAAAAGGCCGATGATGAAGAATAATAAATTAATATAAATTTGAGAATTTCATTTAACACTGATGACAATGTTGACGACTCTCAATCGAGAATTTGAAACAGAAAAAGATTTGGTCATATCTAGGAATGGAACCCAGGACCTTAACCTTTCTTCTCTACCACTGAACTAATGGGACCCTGTCCCCTTTGGTAGTATTTAACTGTTTCGTACTTCGACTAAGAATTGTCAACATTATCTTAATTTCCTTGAAACGTAGTTTTATTGCCTGCTATCGTTATGTTTGATTGCAAGAATGCAATAAATTTATTCATTTTTATTTAATGTGCGACATCTATTGACTTTTCTGCAAGTCTTAGGGTGGGTTTCTTCATTTACCGAGAATGCTAAATGCAATGCTAATTGTAAAAGTAAACGGTCAAATGCATAGAAATGGGTTTTTTCATTTGACATTTACCGTTTACTTTCACCTTATATCTTACAGGCCCACAAGGGTGCTGCAAATGCTAAAGTAAAGGTAAACTAAATGGCGGCCGTTGTCTAAATGTCACTTTGGTAACAGTTCAGAGATTTTCTTGCAATCTATTTTACGGTATTTGCTAGTATTTTATCATTACGTTCGCAATAAGTGACAGTTCATCAGGTTTTGACAGTGAACTAATAATTAATTATATGACACGACGTGTTAAGCGACATAATATACTAGATTTCGTATGCCAATTTCGCGTTAATAAAGAAACTGCTCGACTTTTGACTACATTAATTGCAGATATGTTATTCGAAAGAATTACTCATTGCTAATAATTTTATTACAATTTAAAACGTGATCCCTGAGACGTGGTAAAACAATGTACGATCGTGTGAGAAATGTGGATATCCGCAAAGAATGTAAGGCTGATGTAAGCATAATGCGTAAGATTAAGAAAGGGACCCTCAGATAGTTTGTGCATGTAGAGTGAATGAACGAAGAAAGTAGTGTAAGAAGAATATACGACGCGAATGTGAATGGTAGAACAAGTCGGGGACGCCCGAGGAAGACATGTCATGATCAAGTGAATCAGATACTTGAGTCGGGCCAAGTCAAAAGTCAGAATAA
This sequence comes from Limnephilus marmoratus, assembly GCA_917880885.1. Taxonomy (NCBI): domain Eukaryota; kingdom Metazoa; phylum Arthropoda; class Insecta; order Trichoptera; family Limnephilidae; genus Limnephilus; species Limnephilus marmoratus. The sequence goes on along the minus strand of OU862924.1, from coordinate 40,862,814 downwards.
TAGAAGAGAATGTATGAATGTGAGTGAGGCAAAGAGTGTGTGCCAAGACCGAGTTGTTTGGCGGTCCGTCCTCTCTGCCTACCCCTGCGGAAACGGCGTGATGGTTAGTTAGTTCAAACGTGAAACAAAACAAACTACAACGCAACCATAGATAAAGCAATTCGCACACAATGTTTGACATTTATTGTGTGGGTTGCCACATGAAAAAAATATATACACAGTTCCCAATAAGAAAATGTGGGAATTAGGTTAGTTTTTATGCTGTCATCCCTATTTACTTTTACCTAAGCAGTTGGCATCGTGAAAAAACCCATTTTGCCGTAAATGTCAAATGCACTGAGAAAGGAACTGTAAACTGCTAAGCTAAAGTACAGTGCAAATGAAAAAACCCATCCTTAGTTGAAATAAGTTTTAGTTTTTAAGTTAAAATATTTATTTTAACTTAAAAAATAAAACCACTTGAGAATTTTACTTATGAATACAGTAGCTGTATTCTAATTTATGTGGGAGGTTTTCAATTTTTATTTATCATTGTATTATAAATGTATATTATTTTTGCAGGATGGCACTTTTCAAGAAGCCAGGTTTAACAATCCTCAAGGTGTGTGCTGGCTTGACTCAGATTCTTTTATCGTTTGCGATACGGGAAACCATGTCCTGCGAAAAGTGAACCTGGAGTCTAAGACAGTGGAGACTTTTGCTGGGACCGGCGTGCAAACTGAATTCGGTGACCAAGGTAAATATACAACAAATCAGATATCAAATACAATCCAATAATTAATTTATTTTGTTCACAGAGTTAGGTTGGGATGTTTCCAACTTCATAACATTTGATGACTGTCAATCGACGATCAGCCATTTTGAATTTTTTTACACTTGGATGGTCTTTGTTAAACGCTGATTCTCGCTCTATTTCAGTTTTTAATTGAATTGTTGTCAGCTGTCAAGCATAACATTACTGTTATGATCAAAAGCTAAAATGGGCTGACAATCAGCATGTAATGGGAATCGTTTGAATGTCAAATCTTCCTTCTTCTTCTTCGATGGCGCTACAGCCCATATCGAGCTTTGGCCTCCTGCAACAGTCGCCTCCAACTCCTCCTGTCCTCAGCGGCTGACTTCCAATTTGGTACCTGGAGAAGCTGTGTTGCATCCCCTCTTACTTCATCTTCCCACCTCAGCCTGGGTCTTCCCACTTTTCTCTTTCCACCTGGGTGTCCAGTCAAAATTCTTTTTGGGACGCGTGTATCCGGCATTCTCTGTACATGCCCAGCCCATCTCAGCCTGAGGAGTCTCATATGTGTTGAGATGCTAGGTGCCTTATATATATTATACAATTCTGTATTGTGCCGGATGCGCCACTGTTCACCCTCTTTCACGGGTCCACATATTCTTCTTAGCACTTTTCTTTCAAAAGTATCCAGCATTTCAGCCATCTTTACCGTCAGTGTCAGCGCCTCACATCCATATGCCAATACAGTTCTAACAATGGTCTTATATATGGTTATTTTGGTTTTTCTGTGGACACTACGTGACTTAAACACTGGCAGCAAAGAGAAGTATGTTTTGTTGGCTGCTGTGATTCTCCTTCTGATTTCTGCTGGATCCTCATTATTCTCTGTCAGACTGGAGCCCAGGTAGGCAAATTGGTCGACCACTTCATATAAGTAGTTGTCTTTGAATTGTGCACTACTTCTTCTTCTGTGTGAAGGGTTCCTGCTCTGTATCATCATTTTCGTTTTGTTGACATTAACCTGCAGTCCTACTTCACGTGCCGCTGTTTCTAAAGGATCGAAGACCTCCTTAATCTTCCTAGATGGTGCTAATCATGGATTCAATGGTTTGAGATAACCTAACCTAAATAAAAATCAGCCATTGTTCTATTCATGTTAGGGAACGTACCCATACTACGTGACACATTTAGGGGGGGGGGGGGGGTCTTCAAAATGTCACGCTTGGTACAAATGAGCAGCGGCGGCCATATGTTTTTGGTCACCGGGGGGGGGAGGGGGGGGTTAAAAATGGCAAAAAGTTGGTCACGTAGTATGGGTACGTTCCCTTATGTATTTTAAAATGTCAACGAACGCACTTTGTTTTGAATGTGGGTTTAATTTACAAATTGATTTTTGATAAAGTTCTGCACTACAATCACCCTGGTGCAAATGTGAGGATATTTATTGTAAATATAATTTGTTTTGCTGGTTCTTCGATTTTAATGGCATAGTGCATCATGAATTCTTGCCACGAGGTGAAACGGTCAATAAGGAGTACTACCTACGAGTTCAACGCCGTTTGCGTGAAGCTATCCGAAAAAAATGCTCAGATTTGTGGAATAAAAATTTTATGGCTTTTGCACCACGTTAATGCACCTGCTCACACCTTATTGCTTGTTCGTGATTTTTTGGCCAAAAACAATACTGTAATGATGCCCCAGCCTCCATAATCGCCAGACATGGCCCCGTGTGACTTTTGAGCGAATGTAGACGAATAAATAAATATTACGAAAAAAATAAAAAAGAAAATTCCCGTTTCTTTTTTAATCAGTGGCGGCTCGTGACTTTTGGGTGTGCTAGAGTGCTGATATTACAACATGTTGTAGCCGAAAAAAAAAATTTTTTTTTTGAAAATTAGTTTTTTGTATGAAAAATTTCAGCAAGTTTCAGTTTGGCCGAGCGCCGCACAGATTTCCTGAAAAATCTTCATTCAAAAACCGATTTTTGAAAAAAAAAAAATTTTTTTTCGCCTACGACAACATCCATAATGCCATTTTTTTAGGAATAGCATCCTAGCACACCCAAAAGTCACGAGCCGCCACAGTTTTTAACACACCTCATACTTTTAATATCCTTACAGAGATTCAGATTTAGGAAGAGCTAGCTTTCAACTATCTGATATTTTGGACACGTTGCTCGTTAATCAAAGGTCGCTCTGGAATTCAACTTGGAGAAACTCATAGTTACTGGTAAACTGGAAGGCAGATGAAGGTCACCAATGCGCTGGAATGACCAAGTATCACTGATATCCGGCATGTCGGTGTCCGCCCCTATCCACGCAGCGTAGGACCACGGGAAGTGAAGTAGCCTTGTCCACCACAGAAATTGGAATAGGGGTGAGAATCCTCAGCAATAAGGAACCAACTCGAGAAGAGATTGATTATCGTTCTTTATCAATTAATATCATCGACATTCCTCATAGCTCGATGAATAATCCATGTTGATAAAAGTAGACACTTTACGTAAATTTCTATGAAAATTACATTGTTTCTTCAATGTTTTGTGTTTTTCAGAGCGTCACCCGGAGCTTCGAATTAACGGAGGTTCAGATTACACAGATTATACTGTACTCTGAAAGATTGAAATGAATGACTTAGTACTCCGTTAATGATGTTTGTATTGTTTTCAAGGTGGTTTGAAGTTTTGCCAGCAGTCCATCTCCTCTCCGTGGGACATAATCCTGTACACCAACCCTGACATGGATATGTCTGTCAGGTTGCCTGGACTCAAAAAGGGTGACAGTGCAGAGAAAGACAGCGAAAAGGAGGTAAATGGAATCACTAAACTGTAATCTTAATTTGGTAGGCGGGTATCAAAAGTCTCTATCATTGGCCACCCCAAGTGGTGCGCTACGTTTGGTGACTTAGCAGGGGTGCCCGTGACGAGTTTGAAATTAGTTTTTCGATATCTCCAAAAATGTCGAAGCCATGAGCTTTCAAAGTGTACTAAATGAAAATCTAGTCTCCTTTAACGGAAGCAATCTTCCAAACAGGCCCTCCATTGATATGGTAGATATAACCCTAAGTAACCAGCTCAGATATGGGGGCTCCATCGAAGCCAGAGTGAAGTTAGCCTCTCAAAAATTGGGTGTACTATACAGGGCCCGCAGATACTTTAATAGTACACAACTGCTAACCCTGTACAAATCACAAGTGCGCCCCACGGTTGAATTTGGCAGCCACCTCTGGTCTGGAGCTCCAAAATACCTGAAAAATACCCTCGACTCTGCAGAAACGATGGTCCGTTTGATAGATTCTCCCATCTTCACAGACGGATTGCAATCCTTAGAGCATAGGCGTCGGGTGGGAATGCTATCCTTGTTCTACCGGTATTACAATAGAAGATGCTCCTAGGAATTAGCGTCATTGATCCCTTCGGCACCGGTGCATAGTTGGGAAACACGCCAAACGCGTGCCCAACATTTGTACACGGTTGACATTTGTCAAATGAGAACAGGTCGCTTCTTCGACTCGTTCTTGTGTTCAACAGCTCAGTTGTGGAATGATTTGCCGGCCTCTGTGTTTCCTCCTTCCTACAACATGGGTCTCTTCAAGACCAATTCCTTCCTCTCCGCAAAAAGACCCTCCACACAGCATCCCAGATGACAAAGGCCCTGAGGAAAATTATTTTCCTCAAGGCCTCCTGTGTGGAGTTAATGTATATAAAAAAAAAAACTTGGATAAAACTTGTACAATTGTGTCTCATAACGTCTCACAAGACACAATCAGTACAATTCATAATTCGAATTGCAGTGCTGCAGTACTGCTGCGCCAGTCATTGTGTGGCCGGCCATAAATATCAACATTTTAACAGCTTACATCTTCGGTACCATTTGATATTTTTCAACAAGTTATACCGTCGACATGCTCTAATTAACATGATACACAAGAGCTGTTGCTGAGAGTTCTGTTTGAAGCTCTCTTTCTTATTTTAGTTTTATTTTAGAGACTATATAAAATAATGGGAATGGTTTGTATATTTTATTTTTATTTTATTTTTATTTTGCAGAAACAAACAGTACATTATTACATAATGGAAAATAGTTACAAAGTTATAGAATTAATACAATAATTGGTACCAATGACATGTCGCTGTTATTTACTTATATTTTTGTGTGATAAATAATACATTATACCTAAATTAAGTTAGTAACTCATTGAAGGAGAGGGGCGTGTGAGAGTGTTTGTATGTATGAAAATGCGCATGTAAGTGTGTGGATGTGTGTGTTATGTGTGCGAATTCAGTGTGCTAAAAATGTTTTTCTTAAATAGAGGGAGGGAATCAAAAAATATATCGGTATTTGTGGTTTTTTGAATTGAGTTGAATCTTTGAAGGATGCGGGGAATGGGGGAGTTGGCTGCAGCGTTCGTATTATTACTGGTTGTGTAAAAAAGGTTGGTGTGGCGAGTTCTTTTAGATGGGATGTTAAAATTTATTTGGGATAGAAGTTCTGGGCAGTCTATTTCATTATGTATAATTTTATGGAGAAATGTCATGTCAGCTACCGTTCGCCTGGATTTCAGGGATTGGAGAGTGCAGATGTAATTATTGTTGTATTTATAACCGAGATACTTAATAAATTTATTTTGTATGCGCTCTATGTTATTGACGTATTGGGTGTATTTGGGATTCCAGACAGGCGATGCAAATTCCAGTGTACTTCTGACTAGTGAGGAGTAAAGCATTACTAGAGTATGTGGATTTCTAAATAATTTACTCAGACGTAGTATAAAACCCAACATTTTATAAGATCTATCAGTGATTGAATCAATTTGCGTTTTAAATAAAAGTTTACTGTCTAAATAGACTCCAAGGTCCTAACATTCATTTTTTGAGATCACGGGTACAAAATATAATAATGAAATTAAGTTTAGATGTTGTATTTCTTAGTCCTCCTCACTAGGAGGTCCTGTGCCGAGGCTGACTAAAGTTATTTAATTATAGTTTATTTGTTTTCTATGTCGTTTTTAGTGTCTTCATTGGAGTTTTATCATTAACCTCTTTCAGCCATATTTTTATTCTTGATGCTTGCATTGTTTCTATTGTATGTACATTTAATTGACATACTGTATTTATTTGCAGGGAAACTCCAAGGATGATGAACTGAGGCGCGTGCTGTTGATTGCCTCAGCGGGTTCCCATCAGATTTGGGCCCTGTTTTTAGATACAACTGTTTGGTGGAAGTACAAAACTTACACAGAAGGTAAAATTTACATTCCTTTTTTTCAGTTACTCTATCATAACTTTTAATAAATATTTTCTACTCAAATATAACACAGAAAGCAGAATTGATATGCTTATCGAAAGATTAATTTAAACTATGCAAACCTTACAAAAACTAAATTTATGGAGTTTCTAAAGTAGCCCTTTATCACATCTGCCCAAATGATTGAAACCGCAAGGCTCTTAGGAACTTTGGCGAAAGGAGGCAACATGGTTTATTACCACAAAAATAAATCTTTTTTATTTGTTTTTCTAGTCTAAAGCTGTAAGTTTATGTGTTGCAGGCACCCTCATAGCCATAGTGGGCAGCGGGCGCGAGGAGAACAGGAACAACCGTTACCCCAATGCAGCGGGACTGGCGCAGCCCTCGGGCCTCAGTCTCAGTCAGGACATGCTCTTCATAGCCGACAGCGAGAGTTCCACAGTGCGTCGCCTCGACCTGACCACTGGGCACCTGCATCCCGCAGTCGGGGGCGACAGGAATCCTTGTGTAAGTTTTATGTTCACATTGTCATGTGGTTCATGTTATGTTGTCATTACGTATTGTTCAAATGAATTAATTTTTAAAACTTTTCAGAACCTGTTTGCATATGGCGATCTGGACGGTGTAGGATTCGCAGTTCGTCTCCAACACCCCCTTGGGGTGGCCTGCTGCCCCAAATCTCAAACTGTCTTCATAGCCGACTCCTACAACCACAAGATCAAACATCTGGACTGGTCTAGCCTCAGCTGTACAACCATCTTCCCGTTCTCCCCCGACATCCCTCTATCGGAGCCCGGTGGCCTGTGCGTATCACCCTCAGGAACCGTCCTCTACATAGCAGACACCAATAACAACAAGATTGTGTCTGTCGATCTCAACACCAAAACAAACAAAGATCTCAAATTTAAATTTCCACAAGAAGCAAAAGGCCCTGCCAAAAGAGAAAAACTAGTTAATCCTCAAGACTGCATCACGTCCACGGCCGAATTGAAAGTCTGTTCTTTTAAAGGAAGCAAACTTATCTTGAACCTCGACTGCAACACTGAGAAAGGTGATAAGAATCTGCATCTAACTCCGGACGCCCCGCAACGTTGGTCCGTCAAATTTTTCCATACCGATTCAAATAAAATTGATTTGATCAACGAATGGGATGTCACGAGAGGTGTCAGGGACGGGAAGGAACTACCAGGGAGGTTTGAGGCCACACTGAAATCAGGATTTGTATCAAAAAATGCTGATAGAAAATTCACGGCAGAGTTTAATCTGTCTCTTTGCGAAGGCAGCTTGTGCTTCGTTCGACGCTTCTCTGTCCATTTCCTCCTGATGCTAAAACAAGATTTCAGTAAAAAATCACAATATAACATTAAATGCACCATTGCTAAAGATATTAAAGTGAGTGTGGAAGAAGAGGCACAGCCTAATTTATAACATATGCATTGGCGAAAAATAATGTGTCTAAAAATGGCACTTTGCGGTTAATTTCATGAGTTTTTTTTTCGAGAAGGAAACTTTGCTGAAATAATAAAATGAAGGTTTTTTTAAACATTATTATCACTTTTTGTGTGGATATTTGCGCTTGAACATTAAAATTTCACTAAACGTGAGCGGCTTGTGTTGAGAATATGTTTTATTTATGATGCTAACATGCTACGCAGAGATTGAACATTTACATAATAGTGAACTTTCAATGTGTTGTAAAGGATTTTTTTTAGGTATTTTACATATAAATATATACTTGATGTATTTGGTGTTCATCTTTAATATAATTATTATTGTCCGTACATGCATACATTCATGTGATAACTTAGTTTTAACGGCAGTTTTGATGAGAAAACGCAGTTACAGATAGTGATGAACATGTAAATTAATAACCACACAGTTAAAAGAGAATTTGTTCATACCCTAAATTATCTCTCACAGATTAATAATGACGACTTTTATATGTAGGTTAGTACTTATCCACTGGAGTGATCACGCGAAATAAATAAATTTGCCTCGATTGCTGGATATTTTCCAGAAAATATATATTTTTTTTATTGGTGCCCTTTTTTACTCATTTAAAGTACGCTCTAGCGTATTTAAATCGCACTTTATGGAACGCCCGTTTTTTAAAGTTACCATGGCAACATCAACAAATCAACAAAATGTGAAGTCTAAATGTCAACTTTTAACTATAAATCTGACAGGAATATTTTAAACGTCAAATAAAACATTACAAATGTTTCAAAAATTTTATTCAAAGTTTACATTCTTTTTTACATCGTTTACATTCTAATTATTTAAATGGATGTGAAAAGAGCAGTTCGTATTATTTGAAATATTAATACCTCCGTTTTTTAAATCGGAGGAAATGCTGTTCAAATTAATAGTATTCTCGGAAGTCAATGAGGCTGCACTTCCATTAATGGCAGTTCCAATAATGTTTGAAACATTCTTCTTATTGCTAATGCTCTCTTCCACGTAACCAGTCGCCACAGCTGCCGATTTCCATCCTACTTGTCGTTGGATTTGATCAATTGTCATGCCACTATTTGCCATAATGGTAGCGGATGTACGTCGAAACGCATGTCCTGTATATTTCTCAGGATCGTTTAATTTAAGATAGCGTGCGATTTGTAAGGGGCATGATCTAAATGTGTTAATACCAACCACTTGATTGGTGCACTTACCCTTATCATACCGTAAGAAAACCCTGTCTGTACTTACATTTTGGGGTCGCAATGATAAATATTGCTTCATCAAATGCACATAATTAATTGCACCACTGTCGGCAACAGTAAAACGTCGAGCCTTCACTGTTTTAGATGGTCGGATGGTAATAAGCAATACACTTCCTTCTTCTTTGATATCATATAAGCGTAAATCGCACAATTCACATCTTCTGCAAGAGCCAAAGATTCCGCAAATGGCTATCACCTTCAAAAATAAGTACGTAATGTCCGGTGCTTCCGTGAAAAACTTCCGCAAATCATCTTCTTTGAATACATACGCCTTCTTAGCAACGTCATCCTTGCTAATTGCCTTCATGAATGCATGCACTTTCACAAATGATTTTAAATCAACCCCTTTATTTATCCTCAACAGACATTGCAATTTCGAATGTATGGCCCACATAGTCGATGCTTTGTACTGTTCCGACATTTTCTGAAGGTAAGCAAGCACAACTCGTTCATCTACATCTACTACGTTTTGCTCCTCCATCCATGTTATGGACCTTTCATATTCTTTTTTATAAACGTCTTTGGATTTTTCAGGTATTAACCGCGATTCTGCTTTGGTATTTAAATTATCAATGTTAGAACTCATTTTACAACACACAATAACTAGTAAAAACTGTGATGTCAACTATTAACCACTCATTTGCCGCTCGTGCGCCGGCGTGTCCTGATTTTGACACGCGATTTTGACCCTTATGTATAAAGAAAGTGTATGAAGAACACGGTCAGAATCGCTTGCTCTATTATCGCTCTTTACCATAGAGAAAACCGCAATTAGATTGGTGACTCCATATAATTTATATTAATGATTTACCGGAGCGCGGGAGCGTGCGCAGTTCTTGCGCATGCGCGGGAAAAATTCTTTGGTCTTCAACTTTGACCTTTCTATGTACGAAATTTCTCAAGGACGCTGTCAGAATCGCCGGACATTGGGTGTCATGGCTGCCGCTTTTTGCGAACGCTAATTGGTTACAACCAACCCCATTTACTCGCGGTATTCAACGAGTTAATCTTATGTGACAGATTGCAAATTAATGTTTGTGTTTTTCATTTCCATGACAACTAGATATTGTGATGTCACATCACGAATTCATTAATAGTTCTTATTTCCAAATTTTTAATAATAATATCAATATTCATGTTTTCAAAGTGTACCAATAAAAAAAAATAGCGTAAAGTATTCGTGGATAACTGGTCTTTAAAACACTTGCTTTATTTCGAGCACTCGGCTACGCCGTCGTGCTGGAAAAATCGCGCGTGTTTTAAAGACCTGTTTATCCACTTATATTTTAATATACTATTAAAGTTTTCGCTAACATTAAAAAAATCATACCTTCGAATTTTAACATGGAGACATAAAAACTTATTATAGTGATATATAGCCAATGAATTAACCTGTATTTTACTGTTTATCTAAAATTTGTAGAACTTATGAAAAAAATATAAAAAAATCATAAAGTTTATAACCTCGCAAATCCTGCATAATTTTTACTTTGAAACTACCCTTAGGGGTACTAATTCGAGACAACATAGAATATTTTCGATTTCTGTATGTGGTCTGTGGTATACTTGATAATGAAAGGTGCATATCTATGGAAAAAGGACTTATTTTTAACCGTAAACAGCTGATTAAAAATTCGGCGGGAAAAAAATATTTTAAACATTTATTTTTAACATTGTTCTAAAATAGTCTACGAAGTTTGGATTTGCGACATCTATGGTCATACATAATAGATAAAGAATTTCAATAGCTTTATTTTAAAATAAATGGCTGGCCAAGGTAATGTTTTAAATAATTAATAACAAAAAATGTTTTAGGAATGGTAGGAAAATGTGGTTCAATTTTGGACCGCTATCAATCGCAGAAAAATAAATGTGGTCCATTTACGACCATAATCGCTCCAGTGGGTCGATAAATTATAAAATTTACAACCTGAAAATACATTACATATTGACAAAATAATGAGAAATTTGGTTTTTCTTAAAGTCAAAGTCACCGGGACTGTTTTTTTTTTTTTTTTTTTTTTTTACAGTGAATACCGCACAAGAATCTCAACTGCTCCCGTCTGGAGCCAGTGAGACTATGGCATCCCCAATTGGGGTATGTTGTGAGGCTGAAGGTAGTGGGGAGGGGAAGGAGGTAGGGAAGAGGAAGGTTGGGAAGTACCTGGCTATTCAGATCTGGTCACTAAACACGGCTAAAGCCATTTTCAAGCAACGTTTCAATTCTGAATGGTGGTCTTACACCAGGGCGATACTGATAGTATCTTCCACTCTGGAACATGCCGCAAATATTCTATATATTATTTTAAATGAATTAATTGTGAAATAACACAAATTAATCAAATAAAATTTATTTGCGCATGCCGGGTTCGAACCCGCGACCTCCGGAATGTGAGTCAAGAGTCTTAGCCACTGGACTACGGAGGTCGTCATTGTTGCTAAATAGCCGGTATTACACACAAATCTGTATAGAAAAGTAAAGTTTGAAAGTGAGGAAACTGTTTTCAGCGCAGTCCATTGTGAAAGCATACGTATAATACCCGCTAACATTTCCGGAATCACTTCATTCGTGCTGATTTTTATATTGCAAAGACACAATCAGAGTGGACAAAACACATTGTTGTGCTGGCAGATTGAAGGTACATTCCAACTACATAATAATCAAACAGTATTAATAGCCTAAAGACTACGCTCGAAATTTAAGAATTCGGCTAAGAATGCAACTCTGACGCCGTGCCTCACATAAAACCGTTTTTGTACGTGGAGTTTGTATACAAATCTACTTTTGTAAAAGAACCCAATTAAAGCAATGCCAAAAGATGGCGCCACAGCTGGCATTAGGAGCATCTCCTGACAGGCGTGTAAGTACTACTCGATTTGCGATTTCGTGAATCTCCAGACGTGGAGAGATTGACGATAATATAATTATTAATGTAACTGGCGGTTGTGAATAATAATATCACGCGTCTATCAGTGGCGGTCTGTGAGTTTTCAGTGAGCTAGAAAGCTAAGATTGAAAAATAAGACGTTATTGATGTAGCTAAAAATTTATTTTATTTTTTTTTTCAAAATTTCAATATTTTGTAAAAAGATTTTCAGGATTCTTTCAGTTTGGGGTTGCGCCGCATCCACATTTCAGTATATCTTCAAACAGAGTTGAAATTTTGAAAAAAAAAAAAAATTGTTTTCAGTTACAACAACATCAATAACATCATATTTTTCAACCTTATCACTCTAGCTCACTGAAAACTCACGGACTGCCACTGGCATCTATATAATATTATACATGATGTCATTGCCTGTCGCGGGACTGGTTGTCACTTGATCCCGGTGGATCGGAGCAACCGGCAATTTTTGGAACTATCGGATGTATAAAATGGTCGCCAATACTCAAACTAGGCAAAGCCGAATCTGCGGGCAGGTTTTTAACTGTAGTATTCTATTCTGTGGGCCGATTTTTTTTTCAAACACATGGTATCCAGTTGGAAAACATTTTTCTCTTTTAGACTGTGTTGTGATTGATTCCAAGCATTATCAAATAATCTAATGAAATGATAATAATGTTCAACAATTTCAGAAAGTTGGGCAGATTTAAAGCAGATGGCCGATGTAAACACTTGACAAAAGTTTGTTAGTTTTGTGTTAGCTTAAGTTATGCAGAATAATGCTCAATAATTTAGCAGAAAAATTGATGTACTAAGTGGATTTAGCACAAATTAATAAAATAATGTGAGACTTTAAAAAATTATGTACTTTCTATATTTTTTTTGGATTTTTTTGAACACCAATTGCCTTTTCATTTTAAATTGAAATCGATAAGAAGATCATAGGTACCTTCTTTTTTAATTACATTTAGGGAGTATTTCACCAACCCCTTGATAGCTTATCCATGGGATAATGTATGTTTATACGACTGTATAATAATGTATATTTATAAATTATAATTTTTTATCTTCATACAAAAAGTTGAAATTTTGAAAAAAAAATCATTTTCAGCTTCAATAACATCATATTTTTCTCCTCCTTGAAAACTCACAGGCCGCCACTGCTGCACAGCTATACATTCAGAATTTCTCCCGGAAGGCAGCTGGTTTTCAGCAGTGCATCTAATTTACATAATATACATATATAATAAATAATTAAAATGAAATCATACAAATCAAAATTCTAATTAAAGCAAATAATACCTATTAAAATTCAAAATAAATAATATCGACGGTCCCGAAGAACAATCTCGGATGTGTGGTTTTGCAGTAGAGCTTATTAAAGTATCGTTTCTGCATTTTTACTGTTTTTGAGATCAAGAAATATGGTGTTGTTTTGATCTTTGACATTTCATCTCATTTCACTAAAAATTCCGAAAATACAGACTTTAAAATCAACACAAAAAGCCAATAGATAAGTCAACAGAACGATTTTCAAATTTCGTCAGATCCGACATTGTTCTTCGGGACCGTCGATATGATATATGATCACAAACGTAAGTAAATTCTATCAATTAAAATGTTTTGTGGTTGACTGTGCAGTCAGCAACCATTTGCCGCAGAACTTCTTGAAGCACTGCAACCATGTCAATATTCGAATAGACAGTGGTATTTTATTACAAAGTTTTGATGATAAGTAGCTGAAACTACCCTCAAATTTTGCAGTTTTATGTCTGGGGAAAACAAGTAAATGGTCTCTTTGGCGTAAACTCAGAGAGTCACGGGACCACTGCAAGCTGTCAAACAGATAGGCAGGAATCTTCAAATTCATCAAATTGTATATTTAACGCATTTGATGTAACTTCCTTCTGTTCGATATATTTAGAATCCGATGCCGATAAAAGTGAGGCGAGATATGCTTGCATCTCGGAACATTGTGGCAATATAGTCCAACACTGAGAGAACAAGACTATCAGTAATAAATCTTACATAATTTCACTGATATACAATTTTTTATATTATACAACAGACTCGTACCTCTATCTACCGTCCACCATTATTCCAAGATTGCACGCTGCATCAACGTAGGGAATAGTGTTTTTTTTTTTCTACATTGTCCTTTGGATAAGCTATCTAGGGGATGGTGAAATACCCCCAGTGTAATGTTATTATCATCATTATACAACAGCAGGAAAATTAATTTGTAGTACTTATCAAATCTAATATATTTTAAATAATTGCATTTTTTATTATCCTTTTTATTTTACAATGTGACCATAATAAATAAAAATATGTTATAATTAAACTGTGCAGCTCTATTGTGTATTTTCTTTTATTGTACAAGATTAATTTAAACCTTGGTTTAAAATCTGAGAAGATGCTCCCCGCACAACTTAATGAGGTAAGTATAAATAAGTCACGTAAAACACTTGGGGTACGTCAATTACTGAAGACCTCTCGGATGATGGTGATATTGAATGACAAAGGAGAAATATCCGTATACTGTCTAATATGATTGCCCGAAGATTTTCCAGAATCGCCCTGTGGTGTAAGACCACCATTCAGAATTCAAACGTTGCTTGAAATGACTTTAACGGTGTTTGGTGACTAGATCTGACTATCTAGGTACTTCCCCACCTTCCTCTTCTCCATCTCCTTCCCCTCCCCACTTACCTTCAGCCCCACAATATATCTTAATTGAAGGTGCCATAGCCTCTCTGACTTTAGGCAGTTGGAAGCAATTTGGACTTGTGCGGTATTCACATTTAAAAAATTGCAACAATGTAAAAAAACCTAGTTCGATGCATTTTGTACCAGCCTAGGTATATATATACGTGTGAAATATGGTGCCACTGCTGAATCGATAGAATGACTCTGGATCCAATATAATAATGCCTGCACAATTATATTTGGATACAGCAGTGCATCGCCAATGTTTGTAGAACTAGGACTGAATGGATTCGCAGGCCTGATGAGACACCGGGTCACTGGTGGTGACCATAGCCTTCCAGCATCACTCCTGTGAGTTCTTGGCCCGAGCTAAGGGGGCGTTCAAGTATTACATAACGTAATTTTTTAAGATTTTTGACCCCCCCATGTAACACGCCGTAACGTTTTTCCGTACCACCCCTGAAAGTCACAATTAAGTTGTTCCAAGTACCGGAAAGTAGCTTAAATACCCTTTTTCTTGTTTTAATCGCGTTTGCGGTAATAAATAAAACAAGACATTTTGAGATCAAAAAGGATTGCCAACTTGGAAGATTTTTTTATTTATTTATTTTTTTTTTTTATTTGATTCACCTGATTTATACATGTGTGTTACATATTTGACTAATGTGGGCCTCACTGGGTGCTTTACCCGTGCTGAGGACCCCATTTTACAGTTTGATATGATTTTAAATTTTTTTTTTAATTTAAGATACATATAAAATAAAAACTAAAGAAAAAAGAAACTCAATAATAACATATGAGAATTAAAAGAAAGTAAAATAGAGCAAAATAAAATAGAGTAAAATAACACTAAAATAAAACAATAAAATAAAACTATATAAATAGGATAACATATAAACCGATAGTGAAAGTAAAAGGGTTTTATATATTAGTGATTATTGCAATGGTGTTTATGTCTATGTGTTTTTATTTTTTATGTTGTGATTTTTTTGTAAAGTTGCCTTTTTTGTTCTTTAATCCATCTTTTAATTTTGAGTGTGAAAAGTTTTTTGTTTTCTTCTTTTTTTAAATCGAGTGAAAGATGGTTGAATGCTTTTATTGCCTGGTATTTGTGATGTCTTTGTCCAAAGCTTGTGTTTATCGTCGGTGTTTTTAAGTTTTGTATGTATGCTTGTCTAACTGGTCTATTAATGGTTTGTGTTTGTTGTAGTTTGTGTTTTTGGTCAAAGATATAGTTAAGAAGTATTTTTATGTATAATTGTCGTATATCAAGTCCGTCGAACATGTTGAATATTTGGTCTGTGTCAGTCATTCTGTGTTTTTTTAGTATAACCTTTAAGATGGTTCTCTGTGTGGTTTCAAAATGAACAATAGCTGAGTTTGTTGCTCCTCCCCAAACAATGATTCCATATTCTATTATAGATTGGCAGAGTGCAAAATATACTGTTTTCATTTGTTTTAGTTTGTATATGTTTCTTATGTTAAGGAAAAGATGTATTGTTTTGAGGAGTTTATTGGTGATATGATTTATATGATGTGCCCATTTGAGATTATGGTCAATTATGATTCCTAGATATTTTATTTGGTCTGTTTTTACTATAGCAGGGCAGTCACAGTTTTTAGTGTTTAAACAATTGTGAATTTTTATGTTGTTTGTTTTATTTGTTGGCTGTCCCATGCTATTTATACTGTACGTTGTGAATTTTGTTATCGATATATTTAATGTAAGTATGTTTGTGTCTAACCATTTTTCACTCGCGTGATTCCTAATTCTGCTGTATTATACACATTGTTCCAGTCTTTAGATTTGAAGAGTAATACTGTGTCGTCCGCATAACTAATTATTTCTCCGTCTATTTCCATATTACAGAGTTCATTTATGTAGATAGTGAATAGCACGGGCCCTAGTATGCTTCCTTGTGGAACTCCATATGTAATTGGCAGTGGTTTACTAGTATGGTGATTAATTTTAACTTGTTGGCTTCTGTTGCTCATATAACTTTTCATTAGTTGGAGTTCCTTGCCTAAGATACCAATGTTTTCTAATTTCTTAAATAGGGTTTTGTGGCAGATTGAATCGAAGGCTTTAGCTAAGTCTAGGTATATTGCTATGCATTTTTGCCCTTGATCTAGGTTGCTATGTATATAATCTATTACATATTCTAAAGCTTCTTTGGTACCTCTTTTTTCTCTAAATCCGTATTGTTTATCCGAGATTAATTTGTTTTCTTCAAGGTATTTTATAATTTGGTTTTTTAAAGCTCTTTCGAAGATCTTTGATAGTGAGTTTAATAATGTGATTGGTCTATAGTTATTTATTTCCATTTTGTCTCCTGCTTTGTAAATAGGGATCACCAGTCCTTGTTTCAAAGTACTAGGGAAGCAGCTTTGTTTTATACTAAGGTTGATTAAGTGTGTTATTGGTTTTATTATTTCATTTTTTAATTTCTGAATGCAATCTGTTGTTATCTCGTCTAATCCCGGTGCAATATTGTTTTTTAATTTATCGATTATTTTTTCAATTTCCTCCTCCGTAATTGTTTTTATTGTAAGTCTTAGTTTTGTCTTTTGTGTATTGATGTATGATCGGTTGGTTTGTGTTTGTGTTTTACGGTTTGCTAAAACTTTTCCTATATTTGCAAAGAAGTTATTCACATGGTTCGCTATTATCTCCGTATTTGTAGTGATATCTATTTTTTTTGAATTAATATTTAATTGTTCGATACTATTTTTCTGTTTGTGTTTTTGTGTGTATGTCACTTCTTTTAATATTTTCCATATAGCTTTTGGGTTGTTGTTTTCTTTTTGTAGTTTTTGTCTATAGTATATCTCCTTAGCTACTCTTATAATTTTTGTGCAGATATTTCTATATCTTTTATAGAAATTAAGTTGTTCCATGTCATATGGCGTGTTTTTAATTTGTCTGTGTAATTTGTCTCGTTTACGGATGCAGTTTAATATTCCTTGTGTTATCCATAGTTTTATTTAAATCTCTAGTTTTTTTTTTTAAATAAAAAAAATTTCTAAATAAAAAAAACATGAAAAAAAAAATGTTACGTAACGTGTTGTT
The DNA here is from genome assembly GCA_917880885.1 of Limnephilus marmoratus. Taxonomy (NCBI): domain Eukaryota; kingdom Metazoa; phylum Arthropoda; class Insecta; order Trichoptera; family Limnephilidae; genus Limnephilus; species Limnephilus marmoratus. The sequence goes on along the minus strand of OU862924.1, from coordinate 40,845,451 downwards.
TTTTGTGCACAGTAACGTTTCACAAGACCCCCCCCCCTCAAGTGCGTTACGTAATACTTGAATGGCCCCCAACTCGAGGCCGTAGGCCCTACATAATTGATTATTGTTCTAATTTTACTTGTTCTAATATTTATTAGATTTATATTTAATTATATTATCAATACACACACTCAGGGCTGGGCAGTATTTGAAATACTTGTAATTGAAATACGTATTTGAAATACAAATACGTATTTTGTATTTGTATTTCAATTACTTCCTAAAAATGTATTTTGTAATTGGTATTTCAATTACCTGCTGCTGAGGTATTTTGTAAATTGTATTTCAAATACTCATGGCTTCAAAATACATTTTCAAATACACTTAGCGATCTTAATAATGATAATGAAAAATAAACACACAGAGATAATACATAGACTAAAAACGCTAGAATCCTGTATTATTGTCCTTTGCTATAGCACTCTGACTAATGATTATATTATTTGTAGTTCTCTTATATCATTGCTTTATAATCTACTGTACATTTTTTTACGTCATGCTAGTTATTATTATTGTCCTGTGCTATAATAGCACTGTTATTGTACATTTTGTATTATATTATATTATACTTGTCATTAGATCAAGTATTAGATCAAGCACTATAGGAATAATTTGACTGATTACTAGATTATTTTTAAGTTAATTACTGTAGAGCGCATTTGAAGTGAAATAACACAAAACTGCGCTATACAAATTTCATCCATTTAAATATAAAAATGAATCCTTGTTTCCCTTGGTCACGCCATAACTTCAGAATGACTTTACCAATTTCATTAATTTTTTTAAAGTTTTCTAATAATTTATAGAAGGTTCTTACGGAAAGAAAAATTAAGAAAATTACCAGGAAATTGGATAATTTCAGAACGACTATTTTAACTTCGTACGTTTGAAAATTCGCACGTTTGATGAAATTGAATTGAGCAGGCAGCTGTGTTTTTTTGTAACAAAAGAATTGTCTATGGATTTTTTAAATTATAAATATTTTAAATAGGTACCTGTGTTAGGTACCAGATATGATTGATTGTTCTTATAATATAGAAAAATGAATATTCGTGATATGGGAAAAATAAAAATTTGAATAAAAAAATTGTAATACAGGATGCGGAAGGGGATGCGGGAGGGAAACGGGCACGCAGGGGAAAGGACATGCAGGGAGAAACAATTTATTTCTTTGAATATGGCATTGCAATGCATGCCGGGAACCAGCTAGTGTTTTTTTGATTTTTGAATGACGGGCTTGTGGAGCACCGGGCCAATTTAGGCCCCTTTCTCCTTCAACTGAGTTAATGTAAGGTTGTAGAATGTTTAGATGTTAGTGTTTGTTTGTTAATTTTTAATTGCGAAGGGTATGGCTGCAATATGGGGGGCGATTATTTCGGAGGAGGTGGTTGGTGTTTGATTTCTTTTTCACTGCAGGGCGAGGGAAGAACTGGGTGGATACCACTATTTGAGGGACGGGGGGAAGGGTAAGGGGACTTTGGGAGCTGGGGGATTTTAGTGGGGTAGTGGCAGATCGGGGGGTGGGGATTGCGTTGTCCTGGGCGAGGGTGGTGGGAAGAGATAGTGGGGAGAGTAGTTTGGGTAATAGAGAAGAGATTTGGATTAAGCGGTTGGTTTGGGGGGTGGTTGGCGGGTGAGAGGTAAGGGGGTACATCGTTTGGGAAGCTATGGGGGGGCGGACGGGTTGAAGAGCGATGGGGGCGCTGTCGGAATGGGGGACGATGGGGGCGCTGACGATTTGGGGGGCGAAGATATGGTGGGCGGTGTTGGGAGGGTGGTCAGTATTGGGGTCGGTGAGGGCCAGGTCGGATTGGGCGGCAGGGAGAGGGCGGTCGGTTTGGGGGGCGGCAGGGGAAAGATTGGTTTGGGGGGCAATAGTGGGGTGGACTGCTAGGGGGGTGGTAAGGGGGGGGCTGGTTGGGGTGATGATACTTGAATCGGGCTGGGGGGAGCTGGGGGGGGAGATTGGGGGGGGGTTGGGGGCAGTAGGGGTACGCACTTGGTGTCTGCGTACGGCCAATTCGCAGACGTGTAGTTGATCTTCTTGGGACATATTGTTAGGGTCAGGGTGGTCATTGAAGAAGTTGAATATTTCACGGGAGAGGCGTTCGTATTCTTCTGGGTTTGGGCTGGGTGAGGGGGGGAGAGGGGAAGCCATGGTTGTTTATATCGGGAACACGGGAACACGGGGAAAAAACGCAAGAGTTCAAATCACTGTTAGTCTGTTTTGGCGGGAGAAAGCACTGAATGTTATGTGGGTAATCCTCGAGGCACTGGGTATGGTCACTGAGGTGGAACGTTCCTTTACTGGGAAAGGCACTTTGTGGTATTCACGAAACTTGTCAAACTGAATCGGAACAAGCGACGGCGGCAGTGGAGTATGGCATTTTGCGAAGCCAGAGAGGCGCGACTGTCTCGGTCGGCAGTCACAAACGGAATGAGGTGGTGCTGCGTATGCCAGCTAGTGTTATTATAATAATAATTATTATAATCTAACACTTAAGTCCTATACCACAAAACTTTACAAGTGGAGCGGAGACGAGATGAGTCTCCTGAGCAATATGATTAGTCAATTTTAGCATGTCTTTGTTTCACTCTACTCAGCTTTGCTTCTATGGAAACGCACCCTTAGATATGGGAACTTATGATAATTTATTGCAACCAAAGGTTCTACCAAAACCAAATGTATTTTGTATTTTAAATTAAAAAATGGTTAAAATACTGTATTTTTTATTTTGTATTTCAAATACACGACTTGAAAGTATTTTGTATTTCGTATTTTAAATACATGCGACAAAGTATTTTGTAATTTGTATTTTAATTACAGCAAAGCATGTATTTTGCCCAGCCCTGCACACACTATACGGAACGTGTGGGATTGCACTATCCTCCCCACATCTTGGAATAAAATAATAATATTTTTTTAAGTTACTGCCATCTATGAATTATTTTCAGCACCATAACGATTGTGTTGTTTGCTTGTTTCCATAGCAACGCTGTTATTGCAAAACAAAACAAGAAATCAGGGTTATAAACAGTTCTAAAGAAGTCAACATATTTATTTTTATAATACATTCTTCAAATTTGTGAAAGGTTAGATAAATATTTAACAATGTTTTTATACATTGCTTCATTGGTTATTTTAAGTATGGATAATCCATCAAAAGTAAATGGTTTTCTTGAAATGATGACATATACTTCCTCAAGCAATTGTTCAAATAAACAATATTTTGAATTGGATACTTTCAAATGCGCTCCCTGTGGTACAGGATTTGTTAAATCGGATGATGGTAAGTTAAAATAATATGACCTTAATTAAAAATCGTACCTATGTGGAAATTAACAACAGTAGGTATGTTCATTTAAAAGCATTAACATTATTTATGCATTAAACCGCTTACTCGTTAATACGGAATATTTTTTATTCAAACAGTTAGATTTAGCTTTATTATTACGAAAAGTGAGTATTCCTATGACGTTATATAAATAGACTTGCCATAGTCTCACAAACTCAAGATATAATGTGGCAATTAATCAAAACTCCTTTGTTTTCAGCGATTTTCAATAATTTCTTAATTCAAAAGTTATTCGTGTATGATAAAGATAGACGCTTAAAAGAATATGTGCATATGAATGAAACAAAAGATAGAACGCGGGCGGCATTTTCGTATTCAAAATTCAAAAGTTCCGTCAAATATTGAGACAGTATTTGGGGTGCTATTGGGTGCATAATTAAATAACATTATTATTTCTTTTTAATATTTCCAGCATGGTGGATGAAATAACACAAAAATCTATATAATGTACAAAGTTCTTATAATAAATAATATCTCGTCGAAGCTGGTTCCACTATTAGCTCGTGAGAAGTGATGTGCAGGGACTAGATTGGTAGTTTCCAGTATTTTGCTGTTAGAGCTCTGGAAATTCGACCTCCAATTAATTGGAATCAATTTTTTTCTTCTTCTCGTACCCTGTCCGTTCAATGAACGTTGGCTATCATGTTGATAATGTGGACTTTGTTTACTGCGGCCCGGAACATATCTACCCCAAACCACTGTCTCAGGTTTTTCTGCCACGATGTTCTCCTATTAATTTTTTCGCTGCGTGTAAATCATCAATGCAATCAGGTCAAGCACCAGTAAAGGTGTTAAAATCTACCATATATAGTTTCCTCAGAATGGCTTCATATCTGTACATATAGTTTTATTAATTTTTGGAGATCGCTGGCAACGGTTAATATGCACTTTTTTTTGAAAAAACCTTTTGATTCACCTTAATTACATTAAAAGGCAACTATTTGCATTGGGGGAAGTGGAAAATATTTCATTCTAAATTTCGATTACGTAAAATTAAAATTAGCTTTCGTCTTGTGAGATTGTACGCCATTAGCTATTAGCTCATTCGCTGTCACTTTGGTATGTTGGTATTCCTGATACACTTGAATGTATAACGAACGGCTAGAAGATTTTGAAGGTACGGGGCACTTTCTTTTGAACCACAAACCATGTTACACAAACCTAGCGTAGCCGCTAAACTACTTGAAAACTGGGATGTTTTTCTTGCCTTGACGCGAGTAGGCGTTATAAAGGGGCACTTTCTTTTGTATCACAAACCATGTTACACAAACCTAGAATTCCCATGAAGTCTGCTACGCTTTGCTCTAGCATCTTTTCGTACAGTAACAAGAATACCAACATAACAAAATGACATTTGAAAATAATGTTTGAAAATGGTCGGTCTCGTTTCACAGAATGAAAGCTAATTTTAATTTTACGTAATCGAAATTTAGAATGAAATATTTTCCACTTCCCCCAATGCAAATAGTTGTCTTTTAATGTAATTAAGGTGAATCAAAAGATTTAAAAAAAAAAATGCGTATTAACCATTGCAACGATCTCAAAAATTTACCATAGTTTTAAATGCATCTTTAATCCTTGGAGGAACTTTTGACTTTTTTTTTATTTCAAAATTTTGATCTGAGTGAAAAAAATGTCAGTAAATATGATGTTATTAAAATTTTTATGACTTTTTTAACAACAGCATATTTGGCAGTATTAGTTACTTCAATATATATGTTATTTTAAAAAACTATATATGTGCTATTACTTCAATATGTGTCTTCAATATATGTGTTATTTTAAAAAACTCACTGCTACAATAGATTATAATTATTTTGTATGTGCTATCATTGGGATACCACAATTCCGCTAAGGGAAAGGTACTCTGGCATTCAAGAGGTTAAGATATAATGCATTTTCAGGAATGTCTTGCAAATGTCCAACGTCCAACAAAATATTGGGGTCTTTGGGCGGACCGGTTCAGCAGCGCTGTGTCCCCTGCAAGCCCACAGAATACGTCTCTCAGGACCAAAGTATCTGCGTTCCGAGGAACTGTTTTAATAACACCAATGGAAAGATTAGTTGCAATCTGTGTAAAAAAAATCAAATCATGGGTAAGTACTGGATTTGTTATTTTATTTTTTGAAATTTTTATTATTTATTACATTAGATACATTTATACAGCAAAAATAATATAATAATAGTATTTCAAAATAACTGTAAATATTAAAAATGTGTACAATTATTATTAGGGAGCGTTCAAGTATTACGTAATGCAATTTTTGAAGATTTTTGACCCCTCTCCCCCCCTAAACTTTTCGTACCCTCTCCCCCCCTAAACGTTACGTATCAACCAAGTGACAATTTTTACCTGAAAGTCACGATTAAGTTGCGCAAAGTACTGTAAAATCGCTTAAAACACCTTTTTAGTAGTTCGGATTTGCGACATCTATGGTTATAATAGATAAAGCATTTCATTAGCTTGGTTTTAAAATAAATGGCATGCCGGGGAAATGTTTTAAATAATTACAATAAATGTTTTATTTTATGAATGGTAGGAAAATGTAGTCCAATTTTGCACCGCTATCAATCGCAGAAAAATAAAAGTGGTTCATTTTTCGACCATAATAGCTCCAGTAGTTAAGAAGTTTGGTTTTTTCCCTCGAAGACTGAATAACCCAATTTATCCCACAATATGGTTTTCCCGCAGAAGTTTTTTCCAGTCCCTTGGAAAACTTCACAACTTAATTTTACTTCTATTTACTGCTTTTTCCATCGCCTCCGACGTAAGCAGTTGTTTCTTGTACTAATTAAGTTGAAACAAAGTGTTATTTCAATAATTTTGCCGAATTTAGAATCCAGCGCAGTATGGAAATTTTGCCACGCAAAATTTTTTTTAAACCTTTTATTTTTCCATTTATTTTTACACAGATACATACATTTTTTTCATAATTATAAAATATAATCTAATATATAAAATTCTCGTGTCACGGTGTTTGTTGCCATACTCCTCCGAAACGGCTGGACCAATTTTGATGAAATTTTGTGTGCTTATCTGGTAGGTCTGAGAATCGACCAACATCTATTTTTCATGCCCCTAAAAGTAAAGGGTGTTCCACTCTGAAGAAAATTATTTTCCCCATACATTTTGTATGGAACGAATTCTCCTATTTTGAAATAACTGCAGCAATATTGTAAGGGGTATAATATTGAACTGTGAACCGGGGGAGGGGTGAGGGGGGAGGGGGGAGGGGGGAAAGGAACTCAGGAAGGGGGGTTAGCGGGACGGGGGAAGGGGAGAAGTGGAGTGGGGAGAGGGAGAGGGAGAGGGAGAGGGAGAGGGAGAGGGAGAGGGAGAGGGAGAGGGAGAGGGAGAGGGAGAGGGAGAGGGAGAGGGAGAGGGAGAGGGAGAGGGAGAGGGAGAGGGAGAGGGAGAGGGAGAGGGAGAGGGAGAGGGAGAGGGAGAGGGAGAGGGAGAGGGAGAGGGAGAGGGAGAGGGAGAGGGAGAGGGAGAGGGAGAGGGAGAGGGAGAGGGAGAGGGAGAGGGAGAGGGAGAGGGAGAGGGAGAGGGAGAGGGAGAGGGAGAGGGAGAGGGAGAGGGAGAGGGAACGCGAGAGGGGAAAGGATACGCAGGGAGAAACAATTTAGATCAATTCAGCTAATAAGTTGACAACAGTTTTTGATTCTGAGGCGGAACGAAGTTCGCCGGATCAGCTAGTAATATATACAATTTTAAAACCAAAGTTAGTAATGGGAACCCAAAATAGCATGTAATAAGATCCATTAATTATTAAAATTTAAGTTATAATAATATACTAGTTTATATACCTACCTATAAGTAGAGATAAAGTAAGTTAGGCTAAAATACAAATTTTATGACTTTAAAAGTATGCGTATAGTATTGTCTCTGCATTGAGTATGAAAATTGTTATTGTTTTCTACAATGACGTTATATAAATAGACTTGCCATAGTCTCACAAACTCAAGATATAATATGGCAATTAATCAACAGTCTTTTGTTTTCAGCGATTTTCAATAATTTCTTAATTCAAAAGTTATTCATGTATGATAGAGATAGATGCTTAAAGAATATGTGCACATGGCCGAAATAAAAGATGGAACGCGGGCGGCATTTTCATATTAAAAATTCAAAAGTTCCGTCGAATACTGTCTTAAGGCCGACTAAAGTAGGAGGCCTGGGCACCAGTCGAATTATGAGGTGTCAAATTTGCAAGCTATAATGAATGATAGTTTGCAAATGGAGTTGATTGTTATTGTGTTTGTTGTTTCTGCTGATTTGTATGTTGTTTTACCGCAAGCAAGTAACTAAAGAATCATTAGATTATTATTATAACTTAGACATAGGAAGGGAACTTCCCTTTGCGTCTTGCCGACGAAAGTTGCGTCATCTTGTGACGAATTCTTGAATTAGAAATCGAACTACAATGGTAGCAAATAGTAAATTTTACTTAGCGACGGCATCGACTTTGTAATTTGGCTGTTGCGCATCCAGACTTGTACTTTAGTAGGCCTTGAGTTCTCTAATGGCGCATAAAATCTTTAGGCGGAAAGCAATTGTATTATGTATTTATAATAATCGATAATAATAAGTAATTTACGTGTATTTATTCCTTCGCTTTTACTACTGTTTACCGTGTAATGGAAATATTTTCCCATCACACAGGAGGGAATTTTGGCGCTTTTTAATGCAATTTACTTACTGGTAGGACACGACCTTACTCGACGCGTGGCAGTTTAGTACTAAAGTACTAGAAATCGAGTACAGTGCAATTGCCTTGCTGTTAGCTTTCCACTTTGAGATTTCTACCACGCGTTTACAGTATGTAACGTCATTGGTTTTCTAAATATTAATATTTAACGTGACCAAAATATGTCCTGTTTTGAAAGGGTTTGTCAAAAACGGTCAAAAGTTCTTCTCAATTATTTGTTATTATGGAGTCAATGTCTAGAGATGGTCAATATTCCTATCCTGGCGAGCCAAACTATTTTCAGATTATAAGTTTGCAATCCCCCAACAAAAATCATCCTAATGTGCAGGTAAACTGAATATATTTTTTTGCATCGCCACCTCTCTATGAAAAAATACCACAGATTTTAGTTTCATACCTAATACCAACCATCTTGTAAAAATGAAGTATATACTGTGCGTACATAATTTATTGTAAAACTATGTTCAATATTGATTTGTTTTCAGTAACTCATGCAGTAAATGGATCAGTCTTGCCAACGATTCAGTGCATAACTTGTGCTGCGGGAACGAATCCGGATGCCAACAGATCATTTTGTCAACCGTGTTCATTGAGAATTTCCAATGCCTCTAATACAAGGCTGTGTAGCTGCGATCCAAAACTTTACACCTTGTCTGGAGATGTCTGTGTTCCCAATAAATCTATGAAGAGAGTCACTTTCACAACTAAAGAGGGATTCCAATCAACTTTCTACGAAAGAAATTGGAATTTGGCCAGCTTTTTGTGTTCAGTAAGTTTTTGAAACAAATTTTACTAATGAAAATATTAGGTTGTAATGACTTTTTTTACATTAGCTCCACACAGGAGGCCCTTAGGAAGATAATTTCCCTCAGGGCCTATGTCATCTTGGAGGATGCTGTGTGGAGAGTCTTTTAAAGGAAGAGATAGGAAGTTCTGGGAAGGAAAAGGGTATGAGGGGTGGGTAGGAATCTGAGGGTCAGTGTGTCCGTGAGCGACGGACGTATGAATCCATCCCATCCCAGAGAGAGTCCGGCTGGAAAGGTCAAAAGGCCTCCTTAACCAGTCTCTCTCAATCTGGCCCGCCAGCATATGGGCAGAAGCATCCGCCGCCAAGACATGGGCAAACCTCACCCTATGAACCTGGGTACCCCTGCTAAGTTACCAAGTCTGATGATATTTTTTTTCCAGAAAAATATTTTTCCATCACATGTCACAACCGAGTAGTCGGGTATTGCTTAGCGGGTGATTAACCTGGCCATATCCATAATGTAACGATTGTCTAATTTTCTCCTTTAACCTTTAACCGTAAATTCATTTAATATTGAATCCAAATTTCCTTACACTTCGCATAACGTAGAATGAATGTTTGCCGAGGTTTTGTTCTTTGCACATAAAAATGAATTACAGAGCGTAATTCACAACTGGCGGGTGCGGCGAGTGAAAGCTCCACCACGAACGGCTCGGGGCTTTCAAGTATTACGTAACGCGATTTTCGAAGATTTTTACCCCCCCTCCCCCCATGTAACGTGCCGTAACGTTTTTCTGTACCCCCCCCCTAAACGTTAGGTAACGCCCAAGTGACAATTTTCACCTGAAAGTCACAATTAAGTTGCGCAAAGTACTGGAAAGTTGCTTAAATACCTTTTTTCTTATTTTAATCACGTTTGCGATAATAAATATGACAAGAGATTTCGAGAACGAAAAGGGTTGCCAACTTGGAAGATTTTAATTCCCTAGTTTTTTTATCTAAATAAAGAAAAACATGTTACGTAAAGCGTAGTTCGAACCCCCCCTCCCCCTGGTAACGCACAGTAACATTTCACAAGAACCCCCCCCAAGTGCGTTATGTAATACTTGAACCCCTCTCACGCCGAGACTAAGTGTCACAGAGAGTGCAGCTTAGAAGGAATTTGGCGTGGGGGAACCAGGCTGTACGCCAGTGTTGCCAGATCGCGCGCGGAATCGTTCCTCGCGACCGCAGCATCATGGAGACCTTATTTTACGGACAGTCCTTGTAATTAATTACATATGTAATTTGTATTTTTAGCTACACAATACAACGGCTTGTCAAATGTTGGCTAATATGTGTGTGATGTCACTTTACATGGAGGGAGATGATTATCCTTGCAGTAAATGGAGGGATCCTAAATCTGAAGGTATAGTAGTCCCAGAGAGAGGTTGAATATACATCATAGATGAAAAATCTTCCTTCTCACACGTCTTGTACGAAAACGAGAAAGACAGAAGATACCATAAGACTAGCATTATAATATATTTAATAACGTTTTTTTATCTTTGAATTGAAAGCTATGTTTTATTTACCTTATGTGTCTATTTAACACAATAATTTATTTTCCACCGCCAAACTCTGTTTATATCAGAAAATATTTTCAGCGGTTCCGGCTCTAATGTATGGCGAAGACGAGTCTTATTCGGTGCTACTCAGGAAGAAAATTCCTGTCATTTATAGTCTAAATGAAAATTCTGAGGTAATCTTTCGTAACAAGCATTACCTTTACATATACCTATATATTATAAAAATCTTGCATCACAATGTTTGTTCGAAATAAACCCCACTACAACCGATTTTGATAAAATTTGGCTTGCTGTGTTTAATTTGGTCTAACTCAAAAGATAGGATAGTTTTTATCTCGATTATTGACCTCAATATTTATAAATGCATATTAAATGTTCATTAAACGCTTGTTAACTTTTGTAATTATTTGTAACTTCCATAAGTTTCTAACAGATGGGGGTCTGAGTTAATTTATCGATACAACACTTGGTTATCTAAGTTGGTTAACCATCCAGTAGATGGCGTTGTTTTACGATTTCACATCACAGCAACGTGTGGCCGGGTCAGCTAGTCTTCTATAAACCAGAATACCTGTGTTAGTGAAGCACACGATTCTCCTAAAGAGTGAACTATGATATCATGAATTTTATGCAAATTTTTCTGTCTAGAATTTCTAGGTCTGCCTTAGTTTAATGTAATTTCCATCATGAGCTGCGGAGCTTTGAAAAACGTAGCACATACTGACTGTTCAAGAGTTTTTAATGCTTCATTCAATGCCTTATAAAATAGTAAAAAAACAAATCTTCAGGTAAACCATATCAATATTTCTGGAATCGCAATCAATGTTGACGGAAAAATAAACGAAATAACAGATGTGAAATCAAAATGGATGATTCCGTGCCCAACAATTTGGAAAGAGACAGAGTCCCATTTGTTCAAATTTGGTGTAAATTACAGGTAAACTAACTAATCTGGATTCTTATTTTTGACATAAATGACAGTGGCAAAAAATATTCTTGGCTTTATACAGTAGAGTTGAATAAAATTCTATATTCAGAACTCAGATCAAGTTCTTATTGCTGTACTATTAATTTTTACAGGTTTAGATGTAAAATGGGAGCGCAGCAGTTGATTGCTGAGTCAAAGACAATGTTCTACGAGCCCTACTTGAGATATATTGATACTGACAAATCTTCAGTACCAATGCTGTACACGTTACCAGTCTTAATACGTGGAGATCTGATTAATTTTAATAAGGTAAGGATTATTTCATTTTTTTTCCACCATTACATTTTACTGTATTATTTTTACAAGTGAACCACATATTATTATAGGTAGGTAATATCCATGTGGGATAGTGACTATTATTCATGATGCCCTATTTCCCTTAATATTATAACCCTAGGATTTAGCGTAGGGAATGTGGTGCACCCATCGCTCAGGGAGTGGAAACACAAACCTGCAATAGCCATCCCAAGCTAAGGTGTGAGCTACCATGCTTAGGCTGAATGTCCTGCGGAACAGTGTCACGGACGGTGCCTCTGAGAAACAAGGCCGCATCTCGGAGTATTTAGACCTTCTATTTCCCTGGTCTCTCGTGGGACAAAATATTGGACCATTCGAAAACTAGGAGCCTTTGGGAACCTAGGAGTGCTGAGGCCACTTCCTTTCTGGGGCCTGTAGGAGGAACCAAGAAGAGAAGCCGTGGAGAGGAGAGCTGAGGACACCTCCATGCAGGGCTGGGCAAAATACAAGCTTCGCTGTAATTGAAATACAAATTACAAAATACTTTTTCGCATGTATTTAAAATACGAAATACAAAATACTTTCTAGTCGTGTATTTGAAATACAAAATACAAAATACAGTATTTTAACCATTTTTTTCTTTCAAATACAAAATACAAATTACAAAATACAAAATACATTTGGTTTTGGTAGAACCTTTGGTTGCAATAAATTGTCGTAAATGCCGGGTGCGTTTCCATCGAAGCAATGTTGAGCAGAGTGAAACAGAAACGTGCAAAAATTGACCAATCATATTGCTCAAAACTCAAAAGACACATCTCATCTCCGCTTCACTTGTAAAATTTGTGGTAAAGGACTCAGGTGTTAGATAATATAATAATAATATGAATGTCGTGTAATAATAATATATTATTATTATAACACGACATTTGTTTTGTGTTATTTCTAGTGACCGACCGAGGTTCGGTTCGGTAAAAAAATCTAGTTTCGGCATCAGTTTCGGTTTCGGCAGAAAATCTGCCGAACCTTCGGCCGCACCGAAACTCTGCATTCGTGAATTATCGCGTGCCGTTTGACTGACTTCCGGTGAGTTTGTGGCTCGTGTGTCATTCACCATCATCAACTGAGTTCGCCGGCCGGTCCGGCGTGCTTGTATTGTGAGTTTATATGATCACAAACTTCAATTATTTTTATTTATTTCATTTAACAAGTGTAAATAAAAATTAAAATCCAGTCTCCTTCAACGGAAGCAATCTTCCCAACAGTCCCTCCTTTGATGTGCTTGGTGTAAGGCCCTCCGTTCATGGAGATACTTACAATCTACGTAATTGTGACGAAACAACAAGTACCCTGCTGCTATACTACTATTTAATGCTAGTCTCCGTACACGGCGCTATCCGAAATATACTGAACTTGATCATTTTTCACGTGCAGCCGTGGAGTTAACACGCTGTCAAGCGATGTCATATGACTTTTTATCCAATATCAATCCATGCCATCTCCACTAAATCCTTTCTTACGTATTCTGGTAAAGTATAGTTATATAAACATGCATTTTTTCCACTTCCAGAACAAATCTAACATTACTTTCATGTTCCGACGTCATTTCTGTCAAACGTTAAATGAATAAGTATCAGTCACAAATGATGCGATGCGTCGCGTGCGATCAGCACTGTCGGTATCGTGATACTGATTGGAAACCGACAGCCACCGCGTAGCGCCGTGAACGGGCACCAGCAAAATCGTACGGGGGGTACTTACGATCGGCGCGAATGATACGCGCACGAAGATCAAGTATGTTGTAAGTATCTCCGTGAACGGAGGCAGTAACTCTAAGTGACCAGCTCAGGTATGGGGGCTCCATCGAAGCCAGAGTTTTAGACTCTCAGAAACTGGGCGTACTGTACAGGACCCGCAGATACTTTAATAGTACACAACTGCTAACACTGTACAAATCGCAACTGCGCCCACTATTGAATTTGGCAGCCACCTCTGGTCTGGAGCCCCAAAATACCTTAAAAAACAAACCCTCGACTCTGTGCAGAAACCGGTGGTCCAATTGATACATTCTCCTAACACAAACGGATTACGATCTTTAGAGCATAGGCGTCAGGTGGGAATCTGTCCTTGTTCTACCGGTAATACAATGGAAGATACTCTGAGGAAATAGCGCCATTGATCCTCTCGGCACCAGTGCGTAGTCGGGGAACATGCCAAACATGCGCCCAACATATGTACACGGTTGACATTAGTCACATGAGAACGGGTCGTTTCTATGACTCATTCTTGAGTTCAACAGCTCGGCTGTGGAACGTTTTGCCGGCCTCTATGTTTCCTCCCTCCTACAACACGGGTCTCTTCAAGACCATTTACTCCTTCCTCTCCCCAAAAAGACCCTCCATACAGCATCTTCAAAGATGACATACGCCCTGAGGGAAATTATTTTCCTCGGGGCCTCTCATGTGGAGTTAATGTAAAAAAATGTTGTGATTGTAAACGCAATTAAAATTATAATACTCAATTTATGAGGTCCTTACTTTATAGTGAATACAATTGTAAAAAATAAGCCGAATTTCAGTAAACAATAGATTTTTAACAAGGCTAAAAAAGTTTCGGTTTCGGTTTCGGCCGAAACTGAGACAAATATCGAATATTCGGTTTTGTTTTCGGTAGAAAATCCTGTTTCGGTCGGACACTAGTTATTTCACTTCAAGTGCGCTCTACTGTAATTCACTTAAAAATAATCTAGTATTCAGTCAAATTATTCCTATAGTGCTTGATCTAATACTATGACACAAAAAAGTACAATACAAAGCAATGACAAGCATTATATAATATGATACAAATATGATAGAAAATGTACAATAATAGTGCTGTTATAGCACAGGACGTGTTGCCAACTCTAAATATTAACAAACATAACATATAGCTCTGGATTCTAGCGTTTTTAGTCTACGTATTAGATAATACATAGATATGTCAGTTTATTTTTCATTATCATTATTAAGATCGCTAAATGTATTTGAAAATGTATTTTGAAGCCATAAGTATTTGAAATATAAATTACAAAATACCTCAGCCCCAGGTAATTGAAATACCAATTACAAAATACATTTTTAGGAAGTAATTGAAATACAAATACAAAATACGTATTTGTATTTCAAATACGTATTTCAATTACATGTATTTCAAATACTGCCCAGCCCTGCCTCCATGAACTCTTCGCTTGTGGGCCTTCAGGGAACCAAGGGGGAGGGCACTCTTCCAGCGCAGGGCCTTTGAGGAACCAAGGAGGAGTGAAGTGAAGAGATGATGTCCTCTTCCCATGTGAACCAGTGAAGAGGAGAAATGAGGCCTTCTCTGTAAACTCTTCTCGTGGGGTCTTTAGTGAACCACGGAGGAGTGAAGAGGAGAGATGAAGTCCTCTTTCCTCCTGGGGCCCTTGGGGAACCAAGGTAGAGTGGACTCTTCCCTTGTGGGGCCTTTAGGGAGCCAAGGAGAGGTGAAATCTCCGTCGTGGAGCCTTCGGTGAATCAAGGAGGAGTAAAGAGGAGAAATGAGACCTGGGAAGACACATTGTCGAACCAGAAGATATAGCTTCATTTCTAATGACAATCCTGCTGAACTTTATAAAAAGGACTGGGTTACTGTCAAAGGAATGAGGTAAAATGGGAGATAGCACAATGTCCCTATGGCCTAAGTGCTCACGGGAACTATATATATGTAAACCGTCTAGACTATTTAAAAAAAAAAAAATTACCCTAGGAAAGCAGAACTTTTTTCCACAACCAAAAAGGTTGATCGATTAACTTGCCACATCTCTAAATCAACGAAGATAATATTTTTGCAGTTATTTAGTCCTCTAATTTCAAGGAAAATCAGAGAAATCCCAGCATACATTCGTGGGACTTGCATTTAAGTTGAGTACTAACTATGGAGACTTTTATTGTTACCAAGGATTGACGCTTTTACATTTTTGCTCTGCTGAGAATATTATAGTCCTTTTTAGGTGTAATATAAATATTAATTCTAATATATTACGACTGTGTTGACACTAAATCACTGTTACATTTAAAGGAGAATGATATTAACACATGGCAGCTTGTGAAAAGATTTTATGTATTTGACAAGACGAGCGGACTTTCGCTAAATGCAAATGGAAAGGAAATTCTGAAATATTTTCGCTATGCAAAGCACATTCATGTAAATATCAGGTATTAACACAAATATTATTTAGTGTAGTTTTATTCTCTTTCGTTCATACAGACTAACTTATAGAAAATGAATACCTATAAATAACATGTATTTTATTTATATTTAAGGATAAGGCGCAAAGGACGAGATGAAAGAAACAAAATTTATCCCCCACTTTTCATCATAGAATACGGTGAACTGAATGAAATGCAAATAGAAAATGATGGAGATGTTGAACTGGAATTCTCAGTTAACTATGAATTAGATGGCGGAAGTATGATTCATGGAATGGAAGTAAGAAAAAAGAACATAATTACCACAATGAATATTTATGGCATTTTTAATTAATTACTAATAAATGCATCAGGATCATAATTTTTATATCACTTAGGACGTTCATAATACCTACTCAATTAAAACATTGTTTACAGATTGCTGTGGGAACGCTTTCAGCTTTTGCAACTGTTTATTCCATCCTCCAAAGTTGGTCCCATTCCCGGCGCTCTGGAAGATTGGGCCTTGACCTTTACTCGGTGCTGCAATTCTTCATTATTGTCTCAGGAAACTTAGCGAACACCTTTTTCATTGTGAGTAAATCACTTTGGTTACAGCACATGTTTCTTACTATCGTGGTACGAGAACACAACAGAATGGAGTTTACAGGAAAACACTTCTTTTTCTTCCTTAGCACTGTTTATTTAATGCAATAAAATACAAATACAAAGATACCTCGATATCTCTACCGTCAGTTCTTTACAATACTAAACCGTAGGTACAACATGTACCTCCCAGCTTCAGTTCAATTACAAAATTCACTGAAGGTACCTATCTACCTTTCACCTCGAGTTCAACTACATAACTGAAGGTACACCTCATGTACCTTCCAGTTCCACTGTAATAACAAGACTAACTCTGTGTTAAAAACATAAATACATTATTAAAAATATTCAAATACAAATTATACGAAAAAATGGTGGGAACTGAGATTTGAAAACGTTCCCAAATCTTGGATTTTAAAATCTAACACATAAAAAACAATAAAACCATTTCATGAAGTCGGCCGAAAGGCCCTTCAATAAAATGACCTCTTAGACACTTAGGGACAAACAAATATTGCGAATTTGTGGGTGTCATAAACATAAAACACTTTGAAAATAATAAACATTTTCTTCCAAATTTTTGTAAAGGAATACATTTATATGATACCAGGCAAAATACATATTATTCCTCAAGGTTGGGACTTTATTTGAAGAAACCGTGGGAGAATTTTATTTGCATATTTTAAAAGGCGATATTTCGTTTACAATAATCTTACAAACTAATTATGATTAAATAGAAAAAAATCGCATTCTGAAATGAACAGTACACTTTTAATTTCGATTCTCGGCCCGTTTAATTTTTTGATGTTGTGTTCATAAAATGGAGATCATTTAAATTATAAAAATTCAAAATGGCGCTGTTCGTCGATCTTGCGATTATCTAATGGGGTTTGAAAGTCCCCAATTTTAGAACCATAGAATAAAGACAAGACCACAAGAATGGAAAGTAAAAACATGCCACGTGGCTGTCTTTCACAATTCAAAAGTTTGAGCATTCTCCGCGTAGGATTGTTTTACAGAACTTGAACAATTCATCAATATTATTTGATTCATGTAAGTAATCAAGTTCTGTGAAATTTCCATTCAAGTTCTGTTATTATTCCATTGTTTACCGGTCGTTTCACAGAACAATATAAATTTTGAACTTTCTTGAATTTCTTCACCTTTCAACTTCAGTGGAACAACAACTGATCGTTAAATATCATATTTATGCAGAACTCTGTTTCATCATCATTATGAAATTTAAATGGGACGGCAATATTAATATGTTAGGCAAATATAAGAGAGACAGAGCGCATGCTAAATGGGCTAGAACCAAAAGGTATAAATTTTGGCGACACCGTTTTCCATTCAAATCTACATGGAAGGCAATAGAACCTAATATGGATGTAAACAGTGATTTTATCATTTATTATTTTTTGATGTGAAAACTTCTGTAGCACCGTTGGGATTTGAAACTCAATGAAACGAAAAATAGCAACACTAAAATGAGGTAAACAAATACATCTATAAGATTTAGACTGCGAAAGAATGAGATAGTATAATCGGTCTCCTCTATGTGCGGTGCTTCGTATCCTATCGGTATCCTCTTTGTGCGGTGCTTCATAGCCTCCCCACTCTTGTCTGCTTTAGTTTTCTGAAGGTTTCACTTGTATTTTTTTAAATTATTTTATCCCACTGTGAATTAATGATTTTTCTTTTCTTAGGTCGCATTTGGAGCTAGTGCATTTTCCTTTATGCTTTATAAAACACAGAAATCTGTCTATGCTGTACCCCCTTCAGACAGGGATGAATCTGCTCTGCAGTCATACATTATAGTGGCTTTCTCATTAAAGGTTTGATTAATCACTTTATAGATAGTTTACTTCAGATACTTATCTGCTGGCATGGGCGTAGGCACGGTTGGGGCAAGGTGGGGCGTTTGCCTCACTCTGGCGGGCTGATGCATGATGACCTCTCGGATTGTACAGCACTTCGTAGGATAATTTTCCTTCTTCCGGTCATATTCTTTGTATTCAAAGAGCCTAAAGCATGAATATGCTGTAGAAGCATACTTTTTTCATACCTACTCTAGATTTTTATTTTTTGCCCCAACCTAATTCAAAACCTGACTACGCCCATATCTGCCGGTGTGGATACATCAGTTTCTAAAGTGTAAATTATTTTGTGTTTTAGATTGTTGAAGTTGTGGCGGTTAACTGGCGACAGATAACTACTGATATTTGCTTCCTGGACTGGGAAAAGCCAATACAAGCTTCCAATGATGTAGGATTAAGAGGAGCAAGTATGAAAATTTAATGAATACCATCATCTTATTGCTTAGCACAATTTGTTGATATCTTTTGTAATTCCATAATCTTTATGAAACTCTCCCAGATTTTTTTATAATGCTTATTTCAGACGCAAAGACTGAACAACCGTTATCATTTTGGAGGCCGTATTTTGTTGCCAATGAGTGGAATGAGATACAAAGTCTCAGAAAAATAAGCCTTCCTGTCCACCTCGTGGCATGTATTTTCGTACTTGAGGTAAGTTTTGCATTTTTTTTACTTAAAAAATTAGTTACAAGACAGAGGTATGTTGGACCATGAGAGATAGTGCCAATAGGGATGCCTTATTTCAGTTTTATGAAGCAACTGACCCATAATGATATTATAACAGATCTTGAATAGAACTTACACAGAACTTGCAAATTAACCTTAAATATTTGATGAATTGTTCAAATTTTTTGTAACTGACTGAAAGCTTCTGACCTATCTTATATATAAAAATCTCGTGTCAGGGTGTTTGTGGTCGCACTCCTACGAAACGGCTTGTGGCGGTCACTTAACCCGTTCTGCGAAGTTTACCGCTGCGCCACTGACGTCCACAGAATACGCTGGAAGATACGGCATACCTACCTTCAGCGAGTACACCGTAACGTAGTAGAAATAATAATCCGCCACCTACACGAAAGAGCTAGAACGTCTGGCTGTACCGTTCAAGTGCCCGCAGAAAGTTCGAGTGATATCTCGCCTTTGTGTAAGTTCACGCATTACCTACCGGGAGACTAATTACTTGCCACGAGTATATAAGCTGCGCTCGCTTGCTCGGAGTCAGTCAGTCAATACTTTCCATTCATCGAATAAGGAACACAGTCCGAGCAGTGCAGTAACTCTCTACCTGCTGCGCGCGGGGCACGGGCCTCGCGCAGTCAACAGTGAACACCATTTATCCAGCGTGACCCAGGAATATTCCAGCACCTTCGAGGCACTTCTCCAACTACCATCTCGACATGAGATGGCAATCAACATCCTGCAACGAGCAGCAACAACAACCGGCAACGCGCCAGCATCCTCATCGCCTCTCAAGGTTCCTTCCTGCGTCACATGTGTGCTCCGACCCACTGGACACTCAGCCGCCATATCCCGTCAACACGACGTCGATCGACCGCCTGGACCAAGGTCACGTCTACACCGCCACAGTGTAGGGCAACACGCCGGCTTCCTGAAGACCTGGGATCTTCACCGCCGTAGTGTCCTGACCTTCATCTTCACATCATCGCGCAGCAGCATCACTACTGTCACTCCGCTCCTGCTCCGCATCGACCTCCGCTACGTAGCCACAATAAAGACTGACTCACATCGACTGACGCCTTTTATTTCTCGTCCCGACTCTACCGATACGGACCGCTCCCTCAGGCTTGACCGATTTTTTATGAAATTTTGTATTTATATTTGGTAGGTATGAGAATAGGTTTTAAAGTATATTTCATACCGCTAGGTTATTAGGGTGTCCCTCATCCAGAAAAAAATTTCTATTTTTTTTTACAATATTTTTTTGTTGTATTTTTTTTTTGGCATCAGAAAATACCTATAACCCTAAATTTTAACCCTCTCACCTCCACCCTCCCATTTTTTAATTGCGATTTTAGCATTTTTGTATGAACAAATTTAACCGTCTTTTGTATTTCAAACAGAACGAAATTATTTATGTTGTTGAATGACAGATGGCGCTACGTCCACCTCATCGAATTTCATCCACACACGCGCAAGACACGAGAAGCGTCGCATCATTTTGATATTTCATTCGGCATCATGTTCTCGCGTGGGCAAACCATCGAGCTTATTTGTTTTGGCTAAAGACGGAACATTGATTTTCTTTATTTCGTTTTCCTACTTTAGTTGGGATTTTTTGTTTTTATCGGCTGTCATCGTCCACAGCGCTCCATTCCTCTTTGTGACATAGATCCCATCCCCACACACTTAGAAAAAATTCGTTATTTTTTATTTCACAACCAAAATATTCACTAGAAATAATTTATATGGCAGAACAACGTTTGTCGGGTCAGCTAGTAACGATATAATAACAGATCTTGAATAGAACTTACACAGAATGTGAAAATTAATTGATGAATTGTTCAAATTTTTTGAAACAACTCGTCCTAAGAGTTCGCAGCTGTAGATTGAACTTTTTAAAACATTGTTGGGTTTTTTGGTATTGTTCCAGATATTTGGAGTCTCCTCCTTTGCCAATATAGGTATTGACATATCAAACCTATCGTTTGGTTTCCTCACATCTCCAGTTTATCAGCTTGCACTAAGCGGGCTGGTTTTCCTGACATTATACTTCATTCATTTGCTTGTGGCAATTCTAGTCTACGAGAGATTCATCTGTAATTTTATCCAGGACTTCATGGATGTCTGTTCCATATCCAATGTTTCTATTTTGCTATTGGACGCTCAGCTTCATGGATACTATCTGCATGGAAGGTAGATTGATCAACAACATTAACATTTATCATTAATCATTACATATTTAAATCAATTAACTTGATTGTTTTAGTTAAAAATTATATTTACTTTTATATTTCAGATGTGTGCATGCTTCTTGTGACAGTGATGCACGAGGTTTACAATCCGGACTACCTTACAGGGCGTTTGTGGTTCGATGCACTCAAGATTTCAGGTTAATAATTACATTATGGCTTATGGATTTTATGGCAAATAGATTTTTTCACAAACAATACTAGCGTAGAGCTGTGCAATATTGAGAATAGACAGAATTCTCAATAAATCAGTTCCTATTTTGACAATGGCAAAATAAATTTCTGTGCAGGAGGAGTAGAAAATATTAAAAATGGGACTACAAAATTTGTAGGATGGCAACACCAATTTAACTGTAAACATTTCTAGTGCAATGATACTGAATATATAGAACACTGTAAATCACATTTTAAAAAACATTTTTTTGTTCAAAGAAAAAAAAAATCGAAGAAGCGCTGTTATTAAGGTACCTATTTTAATGCCATACATTTGATTAAATGGTGTTTTACAAAGTGATTTGCTTTCATTTAATTTAATATACATTTGAATTTAACAGTAAGTAAAAAGGAAGAACACTAATGGTGAGTTTAGTTACACTACTTTTAGATTTGATTGAGTTAAACATATTCAGATCTAAAATTAGAGACATGATTTACCTACTTCCAATGTTGAAAATGATAAAATTTAAATTCGAAGCAAAATTTCCAGAGTTCATTGAATCGAAGTTACAGGCAGAGTCACAACCTAAATTAGAATTTTAACAAGCACCGTAAAAATCACAGGGTATATTTTCCAATTTTGAAAAAGACAATTAAAATTCCTCATTTAAAAAAAAGCATAGGTGAATCTTTTCTGATTTTGTCCAAAAACAAACACTGCCAATTTTGAAAATGATGGCAATTAAATTTAAAGCAAATCTGAGTTGAATTCATTGAACCTAGAATTAGTTACAGACTCACAACTGATATGAGTGTGTTTTAATTTCCATGATTTTTAAAATGATTAAAATATAACAAATGCGTTTTTTTGTCTCAAAGCGTCATTAAGGTGTAAGTTCCAGTTGTTTCGCAGGAATTCACTTCTGACTATGACATCAAATGGCTATTCAGCGCCATTTTTTTTTGACATTTGAAAGGTCACCATTGAATTCCGATTCTAAAGTCCGTTCCAGCTTTTGAACAAAATGTGATCGGCAGAAGTGGACAACTACCATGCTTTAAGTTCGTCAGCTTATTACAATTTGATAGAAAGCTGAAACGCACCTAGAATCAGAGTTTAATGGGAACCTTTCAAATGTCAAAAAAACAAAATGGGGCTAAATGGAAATTCGATGACTTTATCACGTGTGGATTACTGCGAAACAACTGAGGCTAAGTTAATACGAGTCAAATTTGAGAAAAACATGAAAGATTTTTACAGAATTTCAATATTATAAACGCTTCCAGATTATACTTCAGCCGCCTAAGTATTCACATGAACTCAAGAGACATGAAGTGGCAATGGCACCACCATTTGGCTGTGGGAAATGAACAACAAAATTTGAATGAATCCACACTAACAGGCATGTAGATTATTTAAAAATCATTAAATATTATCTGACGTTATTATTACGCTAACGACTGCATGGTTGAAATTTAATGACCCGACTTCGAACACATCTCTGACGCCACGCCTTATGCAAAACCATTTTCGTACTTGAAGTTTGTTAAATAGCTACTTTCGTAATAGAACCGAATTCAAGCAAGTAGCCAATAATGCCAAAAGATGCCGCCACCTCGGCAGGCAGGCGTAAGTACTATTGGATTTGTATTTTCGTGAATCTCTACGGGCATGACGGCTATGGAGAGATGAATGTTGACATAATTATTATTGTAACTGGCAGTTGTGAATAATAATACCATGTTGTGATTTCTGCCATGCGTCTATATATTATATATGACGTCATTGTCTGTCGCGGTTACTTTGTCCCGGTGACTAGCTGTCACTGGTTCGCCTGAGATTATTTTTCCGAAGAACTGGCTATTTTTGGAACCAGTCCCTATCGGATTTATAAAATGGTCACCAAGACTTACACCCGTATTCAGAGTCGATCCTTAAAGTTGTCTAAGTCAAGTGTCGGCCTTACCTTAGCAAAGGTAAGAACCGTCCTTACCTTTAACGCTTCTATTCAGAGTCCACACTTTGAGCTTCCTTTACTAAGGTAGAGACCTTTTGTCTACGCCGAAAGAAAGGTGTGACGTCACCCGAAACTTGTCGATGTCCTGCTTCTACGGAAACAACATGCCCCGTTTTGGGACAATCTGTGTGTTTATCTATGGATTTAATTCAAGCGTCCGTCGTAAACAATAACATCGGCCTGTCAGATGTCAGAAGCAATCTTGTTAGTTCTTTCGTTACGTGTTTTCTAAGTTTCCTTTCGACTAAACAATGAATTCGCGGATTGTGATCACGCCGAGTGAAAGGCAGTGTTTATTAGACTTAATAAACATACATCCTGCCGTTGCCAGCATTTCGACAAACCATATGCAGCTTCGCGAAAAGAAGAATGCGTGGGCCAAGTTGACAGATGAGTTTAACTCCATCGCCGACAATAAAAAGGTTTGTATCTTTTGTTATTGAAATACTAATTAGCCATCACGCTGTTTCCTCGCTGAATACTCTTTTTTCATTCATATACATACTCTTCTATTGTTCCGACTACGTAATACTATATCATTGAATTCTTTTTTAGCGGACCCAAGCGCAGCTTAAAAAATGCTGGGACAACATAAAGACGAAAAGGAAGATGAAGCTCTGCGAGGAGAAGAGGAGCAGAATGAAGACGGGAGGGGGCAGGCTGTCACCAACTGTCTCCCATGAGCATCATCCTGTTGACAGCGTGCTGAACTTGGCCACCGATATAGAGTTGAGCTGCAACGACAGCGATACATATGATGGTTAGCTTAAGAAAGTCATATGAAATATATTGGTTACTTGTTTATTTAACTTTGGCCTTATTTCTTATATATAGTATTGTTTAAGTTTCAGATGCCGCTGTGCCCAGCACGTCTACTTTATTCAATACGCCATGGACTGACAAGTCGGCGGAAGTGCCGGTGTTTGGTAAGTGAATTTTTGGTAATGTAATTGATTCTTTTTCATTTAAATGTGATTTGTAGTTAGATGGTAGCGTTCGCATTTCTCTATAGGAACTTAATACAAAATATTATTATGTGAATATAATATATTCAAAGTAAACTGAATGCTGTTGAAATGAGATCCCTGAGACGTATGTGTGGTAAAACAATGTATGATCGTCTGAGAATTTGAGAAATGTGGATATCCGCAAAGAATGTAAGCATAATGAGTAAGATTAAGAAAGGGACCCTCAGATGGTTTGGACATGTAGAGCGAATGAACGAAGAATGTAGTGTAAGAAGAATATATGACGCAAATGTGAATGGTAGAAGAAGTCGGGGACGCCCGAGGAAGACATGGCACGATCAAGTGAATCAGATACTCGAGTCGGGCCATGTCAAAAGTCAGAATAATAGAAGAGAATGTATGAGACGATGAATGAATGTGAGTGAGGCAAAGAGTGTGTGCCAAGACCGAGTTGTTTGGCGGTCCGTCCTCTATGCCTACCCCTGTGGGGAAACGGCGTGATGGTTAGTTAGTTAGTGAATATAATTTTATCGGTTGTCATGCTATCTTAAATAATATTCGAGATAGAAATATTGCAAAAGTGTTTTTGATTTTCAGATATAACAAAAACACCGGAGGAATGTTCAACACCCCAGCTCAAGACGAAGACACGGTGCATTATTCCTAAGAAAGGTGACTATGTTTACATCTCTATTTGCTATGATTACTTGCACTTCCCTACAAAGGGATAAATAATGCTCGAAGAGCTTTACTTAAACCTCTCGTTCTCCACCATAAAGAATGAGGGACCCTGTTGAAGATACTGTGTGGGGGTTGTTTTTGAGGTAGGAGTGAAGATGGGTCTTGAAGAGACCCATGTCATAGGAGGGAGGAAAAACAGAGGCCAGCAAATCGTTCCTCAGCCGAGCTGTTGATGACAAATGTCATCCGTGTTCATATTTATGTGGGGCGCGTTTCCTGACTATGCGCCGGTGCCGAGGGGATCTATGACGCTAGTTTCTCGGAGCATCTTCCATTGGATATAATTTTGGTTTGAATTTAGCGTGGTATAGGTTGTTCAGGGACGCTCTCGCTCCCCGCCATAAGCATCTCATGTAACAGAGGCTAAACACAACCTCTCCTTGGAAAACCTAAACACCTCAGCAGTAGATTGTCATCGGGCACAGTGTGGCCTGAACCTGTTATTTACATTGATGACTAATTGGCTTATAATTGTGTTGTTTCAGACTTGATACCATCTAGTGAGCAGATGGTTCGGGACGAGGCCGAAGTGCGCTGCCGAAGAAATAGAAATTTGATTATTTACGATGAAGAAATCCACGTGGTAAGGTTGGAGACTGCCCGGACACAGAGGGAGACTGCCCTGGAGCAAGTTAAAGGAGCCCACCTACAGAACGAGCTTCTAGAACTACAAATTAAAAAAGCAAAGGCAGAACTAGAAAAAGCTCTGGCGAATAAATAGTCTTGAATAAAAAAAATTTAATCTCCAATAGACATTTTATTTATTTTCCATTCTGTTATTTCTTTAATTATGGACAGAGTTTCGCACTACCTTGATACACACATTATTTATACATACATAGGTATATAATTATTTAAGATAAATCTTTGTGCTCTTTCATAATTCAAAACACAGCATAATTATAACATATTACAAAAATATGACTTCACTATTCATTACATTAGATATGGTGTCCTTTTACAGGTCATTCATTACACAGCACAGTTACTATACATTACAAAAATATGACTTCACTATTGATTACATTAGATATGGTGTCCTTTCACAGTTCATTACACAGAACAATTACTATACATTACAAAAATATGATTTCACTATTTGTTACATTAGATATGGTGAACTTTCACAGTTCATTACACAGCTACACATTACAAAAATATGACGTCACTATTCATAATATGTAATGAATAGTGACGTCATATTTTTGTAATATGTAGCTGTGTAATGAACTGTGAATGCAATGGAATTTTTGAACATCGTTGCCAGGTGGCCTGGTTCTACCCACGATTCCAGGATATTCCAAAACAGAGTGTGACGCCTAAAGTTTCAGGAGAAAAGAATTACAGGCATTCTTCTCGGGGGCAGCGGATATGGCCAGACGAATTATATGTTCACACCAGTATTAAATCCTGCTAACGAAGCGCAGGAAAAATATAATAAGGCCCAAATTTCAAAAAGGAATGTAGCCGAAAGATTATTTGGTGTGTGGAAGAGGATATTCCTTGTCTGAGGAGGAAATTAGAAATAAATTATCTAATACTACGAACATAATAGTTGCGTGTGCCATTTTGCATAACTAACATTACATTACACATCATGTAAAATGTCTTTGGATAAACGCATCTCTTATTGTTCTGCCTGAAGCAGGCTGCACTACCGAATTGACAGGTATATTTATACCCTCAAACCGCCCAAAATGCTGGTCGTTTGAAGATATACACAAGTTATGCAAAATGGCACACCCAACTATAATGTTCGTAGTATTAGATAATTTATTTTCTAATTTCCTCCTCAGACAAGGAAATCCCCTCTTCCACACACCAAATAATCTTTCGACTATATTCCGTGTTGAAATTTGGGCCTTATTATATTTTTCCTGCGCTTCGTTAGCAGGATTTAATACTGGTGTGAACATATAGGTAATTCGTCTGGCCATATCCGCTGTCCCCGAGAAGAAAGCCTGTAATTCTTTTCTCCTGAAACTTTAGGTGGCACGCGCTGTTTTGGAATATCCTGGAATCGTGGGTAGAACCAGGCCACCTAGCAACGATGTCCAAAAATTCCAAACGTGGACCTGAAACAGCTTACACATTCAAAGAGAACCATCCTTTCCTGTTGCGAAAAGATTCCCCTATTGTTCGGCTTGGGCTCTTGATGGCAATGTGGGTACAATCTATGCACCCGACGACTCCTGGAAATTGCGCTCTTGAATAAAAGAGTTTCCGATTTTCAGCGTAGTCCTCGGGCCGTTGAGGAAAATGAAAAAATTCTGTTAATCGTTGCGCTAATCCAGAGGAAATCTTTTGCACCACTCTGCTGGAGGTTGGTTGGCTCAGCTTGTGAAGATCTCCCGCAACAATCTGGAATCATATATATATATATATACGTAGGTAGTTAATGGAAAATGGAAATAATTACAAGATGATCCAGATATTTTATACATCTAAGGGCATCTGGTTAATTTTAGGTTCACATCATGTTTTCATTTATGCATTCTTTGTCGATTTCAAATCAGTATTGACGTAATGTAAAGAACAAATTTCATCATAGCTTTTCACAAAGTGCAATATTTTAGTTTCACAAAAGTAGAACAGAATTTTACAATAGATATCTAGTAAAAAGACGTATTTACCTGATAATTACCAGTAGCGTAGAATCTCAGCGCGATAGCTACCTGAATAACAGGAGGTATGGGTATGTGCAAGCCTCTATTATTTACTAAAGCGTAATTTAGAAATAATAGAGGAATTAATACATGCATTACAGTTGTTTTCTCCAACCGATAACGATCCTTAAATTGGATGTCACTGTAAAACTCCACGGGATTTTCAAAATCGCGTAAATATCGCCGTACGCTGCCCATAGTGCCCGTGCCAATGTCGCCACGTGTATGGTATGGATCAACGACATACCCAAAAACTCGTTATCCATTTCCATAATATCCATCTACATTGTTTTATGTTTACGGCAGTAACAATTGGGAACAAATCACCGACTTGACAAGCTAAAGGTACCCATAAGGTACCCTTCCCACCAACCTTGACTTTTGACAGCTAAAAATCAAAGTAAGCAAGAATGCGCATGCGCAGTGTCGTAGAGACTTACGTAGTGACGTCTCTGAATACAAAAATTTTGTAAATCTAAAGGAAGGTAGCTTCCTTATTAAGTGACGTCACACCGACCTTAGATGTGTCTCTGAATACAAAACGGCGTTCCTTAAAGGAAAGGAAGGCTCCTTGAACTAAAGGATCGACTCTGAATACGGGTGTTAAACTGGGCGAAGCGGAACCAAAAGCCACCCGCAGGACCCAGCAGCAAAAACCTGCGCAGAGGGTTTTTAACTTCTAGTACCTACTTATTAATCGATCATTGAAAAAGATTGACGGGTACCTATAACCAGTGGCGTAGCTAGCATGGGTGGTACCCGGGGCGGATGTCACCCCCAGGGGAGTGGTGTCACCCCCCCCCCGCCCTATTAAAGTTGAAAACGCTAATTAAAATTGGTCCATCCTGGGGGAGGGGGGGTGGGGTGGCTAGAGAATTTCAGATTTATCCACAAATATAGGCTATGTTCGCCTATAAAAAGACCTAGACACAAAATTCGGGGCATTCCACGAGGAACATATGAAAGAATATAACAGACCGTGTTCATGTATACAATACTTTGGTGACAATATCCTTCGTGATTTTTTTCCCACGGTCGAGTGTCACCCCCTGTCGGGTGGCACCCGGGGCGTACCGCTCCCCCCCTCGCTACGCTACTGCCTATAACTGTAAAAGTTATTTCAACAAAATTTTATTATACATGTTTCGAAATATTGCAAAGGTCTTCTTCTTCTTCTCGTGCCCTGTCCGTTCAATGGACGTTGGCTATCATGTTGGCTATGCGAACTTTGTTTACTGTGGCCCGGAACAGCTCTACAGTAGACTGGCCAAACCACTGACTCAGGTTTTTCAGTCATGAGGTTCTCCTTTTTCCAGGGCCCCATCTTTTTTTAAAATTATTTATTTCTGTTTGTTTTTGTTATAAAGAATACATCAGTACAAAGAAGCGTTGACTGTCCAACTAGGAAGGTCTCCCGTTTTAGGACAGTCAAATGACAGAAACATTTTGATAGGCGTAAATTTAATTTACAAATAACCGATTTGGGATACAAATCAAAAAAATCATCGCCAAAAAACTTTATCTTACAATGAAGCTCAGCCAAAAATATTTAATTATTTATAATGTATGCAGAATTTAATTATTTACTAATTTAAT
Source organism: Limnephilus marmoratus (assembly GCA_917880885.1). Taxonomy (NCBI): domain Eukaryota; kingdom Metazoa; phylum Arthropoda; class Insecta; order Trichoptera; family Limnephilidae; genus Limnephilus; species Limnephilus marmoratus. Next base: position 40,816,058 of record OU862924.1, on the reverse strand, counting down.
TATTATTAATTATTTATAATTATGCACAAGTGTCCTTTACATACATGTTTTTTTTCAATATAGAAAGAAGAAAGAAATTTAATGTAAAATTATAAGATTACTTGTAAATAAACCAAAAGAAAAATAATATGTATTAACAAAAGAAAAATAAAACATATTAATTATAAGTAAACCAAAAGAAAAATAATCCATATCTTCCGGCAATCTTTCCCCGCATTATGAGATGTAAGATCTCGCACTTATCTGGATGTCGCAGAGGTCACAAGAAGTGTTTATTATTGATTAGGGCGCAATCTGCATACCAAGCGTAAGCTCCCGTAAGCACTTGCCATAAGCAGGCTTAGGCCATAAGCCCTTTGTGCACAGTGCAATATTCCATGTTTTTCCTTATTCCCTTAACACTAGCTCAACCTCTTCAACGAATTTGACCAGGGATTCTGGGCTTTCAACTATGTTTCCTGGTTTCATAATTTGTTTTCCTCTGTTATCTGAACCTTCTATATATCAAGGGAGGACATTGACATTAGACTTGTTGAAAAAGTATCGATATATCGATATTTTTAATTCAATATATCGATATTTTTAGCCGATATATTTTGATCCGATATATCGATACAAAATATCGAATATCGAAAATTGTATCAAAAACGATATTTTAAAAAAATGTATGTATTTAAAGTCACTAGAATCCAAAACCGTATAGGAACGAACGGAAAAAAAGTAACTGTATTGGATCATGACATCTGGCGGTTGAAATTTTAACTATTAATAGCTTACAAATCTATTCTTTTTGCATTAGAATTTGTGATCACCAATACTATCTCATGTGTGTAGGTACATTCACAGAAATGTATGCTATTTTCGCCGTTTTTTTCTAAGCCACTCCTATTTGTTGGTTCCCAATTGTCTATGATTATTGACTATACCTTCTTCCAAACACGTAGTCCTTTTTGACAGATTAATACGCCGATAGAATGTTACATATAAGGTAGAAGACAGCTTTTTAGTTTTTGATATTTTTGTAATTATTACGTAATAAAAATGAATAGTGATAAAAATACCTTCATTTTTATTGAGATTTTTGTACATTAAAAAATGGAAATTGTGTACAAAAATTACCATTGATAATATTGAGCTGAATACACTATTATTTAAAAAACGCAAAATCTCTTGAAAATTTGACCGATATATCGATATTTTTTCCTCGATATATCGACGTCGATATTGATATTTTAAAAAATATCGGTACATCGATATATCGATATTTTTTTCACTTTCGACATCCCTAATTGACATCTAGGGGAAATGGAATTTCTTCATCAAATTGATAATTTCTACAGCTAGCAATTGGTGTTTTCCATTCTTAATAGCTGTTTGTGTCACATGAGGTGGCTATTAATAGTGCTAATAGCTCCTCAAATATCCAGCAGGGCCGGCGCTAAGCCAAACGACGACGCCTGGCGCTAGTGAAATTCTTAAGAGATAGTCGAGCGGCGTTTTATCCACACAAACATATTCCCCAATTTCCTCCCTGGATTTTGACACTACTGCAAAAATATGATTAGCTTGTGTCGCTCTCAATAGACAAAAAAAATTGCCTTATTTTTAAACGCCTGGGGTCTCAAAAATTGCGCATGATCTGTAGCTATTCGAAAACGTAAACATAAATGAAATTGGTGTTCACTATTAGCTCGCTAAAATGGCCGGAAGTTTTGAAAAAAAAAATAGATTTCGTGATTTGGGAAAAAATAAAACAAAGGGTCAATATTTTATATTTTGTAGCAAACTTAATTTTTATTCCATAACTGCAGTAAAAAGAACGCAAAAATTTTATTTTTTGAATCACATGTGATGTGTTTGTTAAAAATATAAAAGGGGAAAATAACACTTTTTCTGGGTAAAATCAGTATTCTTTTATTTATTTACTTGTATTCATATAGTTTATTTAAAAAAAAAATCTCAGCTATACGCAGTTTTTAATAATAAACAAACGTTAAAAGGTAAATTATTGTAAAAAAATATTAATTCCCATAATTTAAAAATGCATGTTTTAGATTTTTCTGATTTTCAATGCATTTTAGCGAGCTAATAATCATTTAACAAAATGCAGTTCTCATTTTCTTTGTAAGACGCAACTTTTGAGATATCAGACGTTTCTGAATTCAAAAGTTGAAATAATTGATACACCCTAATATATATCAGCCACTAGCCGACAGCGGCGGGTTTGATTTTTTTGACAAGTTACTTCTTATATGAGATAGGACCCTCTTATAGGAAAGAAGGACCCCTGGTTTGAACGCTATCAACAGACGTTCAGTGTACAACCTGGATAATGTATTTAAAAAAAGCTAAACGTAAAGATAGAGTATTTTCTTCTAACACAGTAAGATAAAAAAAACTTCAAAATCGGTCCAGTTTTGGAAGAGAAAATCGGGGAAAACAAAACCTCAATTATAACGATTTTATTTAGCCTGAGGTGCAGTTGTCCCTTGTTCGATTTAGTAAGCACGACCGGGTATAAACGCCGTCAAAAGACGTTCAGTATACAAACTAAACAATGTATTTAAAAAAAAGCAAAACCTACCGACCTAGAATATTTTCTTCTAATACAGTTAGTGAAAAAAAAAAATTAAAATCGGTCCAGTTTTGGAGAAGAAAAATTAGGAATGCAAAACATCGATTTTGACGATTTTATTTAGGTATTTTCGGCCCGATATGCAGTTGTCTCTTTCGCTCAGTTCCCCTGAGGGGAGCGCGGAGTGGAACAGAAGACATTCGTTACAATACCTGTCGACGATATTTTTAAGAAGCCTTATTTTGTTCTCTTTCTGGTTAACAGAAAAAATACATATTTTTGCGTGAGAGGAAAAGAGATATATAGCTTTTAAAATGTAAGGTCGCTCGTGACGTTTTTGGTCTTATGAAAGTATAACGCGATTACGTGTTTTGGGATGTATTTAATCCTAAATAAGCAGACGGGTTGAGGAAATGCGGGCGGCGTTTTTTTCCATACAAACGTATCCCGCTTTTATCTCTCTGGATTTTGAACCTAGAGCAATTTTTTTTACATAATATAGATATCGACCACTAGCGTGTCGGTAAGTTTTGCTTTTTTTGATAATTTACTTCTTATAGAAGTTAGGACCTTCCAAAAATGAATAAAATTGCCTAGTTTAAACGCCGTCAAAAGACGTTCAGTATAAAAACTAAACAATGTATTTAAAAAAAAATAAAACGTACCGACATAGAATATTTTCTTCTAATACAGTTAGTGAAAAAAAAATTAAAATCGGTCCAGTTTTGGAGAAGAAAAATGGGGAATACAAAACATCGATTTTGACGATTTTGTTTAGGTATTTTCGGCCCGATATGCAGTTGTCCCTTTCGCTCAGTTCCCCCTGAGGGGAGCGCGGAGTGGAACAGAAGACATTCGCTACAATACCTATCGACGATATTTTTGAATGACCGGCATAGCTCTTAAGGGCGCTGTATCCAGGGCCGGATTAACCATGTCGGGGCCCCTAGGCAATGCACGTCTCGGGGCCCCTTTACCAATGACGGACTAACGGGGGGGGGGGGGTAAGGTTTTAAAACAATTTTTTTCAACATTCAACTTTGCCGCCTCGAGCTTCTGACGGGCTTAGTCCGCCACTGCACTTTACCCTTTTCTAACTTCCAAAATTATATTCTTACTACCACAACTAATTTTAATCTTTAATCTGTTTTTTTGCTACATTACGAAAGGTATGCCATCACCCCTTTCAATAAAAAAACGATTACAATACAATATAATACAATAAAATTTTTAGAAATTGGTTTTAATTATAGACTTTTAATTTATTATTTGTGCATGATGTGAACATTAGTTATTTATTGGGTTATAATCTAATTATTATAATTTGTTGTTTTCTTTAATGCGTGTACCTAATGTTATCATATTATAAATATTACTATAAATATTCCTAATAAAAAAATTAAATCATCTTGAAAGCTGACTTTTTAGAAAACTTCGTTGCTCACTAATTGAAGCAAGTCATTTTTTCTCGGGACGCGGGGCCCCTTGCCGATGCGGGGCCCCTAGGCAGTTGCCTACTCTGCCTTAGGGTTAATCCGGTACTGGCTGTATCAGGTGTTAAGTTATTATCAGCGCCTTGACTCCTTGGCTCCTTGGCAATGCGCTTGCACAGGACCGGCCCCGATGTCCAGAGAGGTAATAATGCAAGTTGTAAAATCGCTAATGTAATGTTGATGGCAGGTATTCAAGGTTCCAGAGGCAGACCGGGCAGCAGGACTTCTAGGAAGGACGATGGAGACGCCAGGACCCCAGAAATGGTGTCAGGACTCCCTCCACCCCTGGAGAGAAGGGAACAGGCTTCCAGGCTCATCAACAAATTCCTTACGGCCTTCTTTGATCATGTAACTTGAATACTTGTAAAAACATATTGTTTGATAAGTTAATTAATGTTTTACAATCTCCGTGAATTTTAGGGCAACTGCCTCCGGAGAATTGACCAAAATAATTTTCCCAACTAAGAGAAAGCCTAATTTGGGCGCAGGAACAAAAATCTAAAAAAGGTGGTTCAGAATGAAGACAAATGAAATAAAACTTGTATTTTTATATCACTGTAATTCTTAACAGGTGCCTACCATTAAAACACCTCAAAAATTGAACCTAACCTAACCTAACTCACCTGTCATCGAATCGGTTTTTACCATTCATAACACCACCAACCACGTAATTTTTTTATTATTTTCTCATATCTATCAGTCAGACTTCGAGGGTAAATAATCAAGAGGCAGTGTTTTCTGGTGATGGATGGTAATTATCGGGGCCATTAAATGGCAAATTTTGTCACATGTGAGCAATAGGTGAAAATTATCCTCATATCCCTCTGATACCAATGTCGCAATTGAGCAGGTCTCCGATTGCAAAAAACTGAAAAAGTAAAAATTTCCTGATTTAAGATGGTACATAATAATAAATATGATATTTTTTATTTTTATTTTACAAAGTATTACGTATGGTTTAAGTGTGGAATTGAAACATTTTATTTATTTAGGATTAATTTGATGTTTGTTTAGGCCTTGGAAGATTTGGATTACGAAGTGAGAGAGAAACGTTGGATAGAGAGATTGTTGGATGTGGAGTTGATAAACGAGAGCAGTAATAAAACCTTGCTGCTGTACAACGCTTCTGGTGACCCGCAATCTTTTCAAAGAACTATCTGGTAAGAATATAATATAATTAAAATAATGTAGGTATATTATGTACAATAATGATGAACATTATGAACGTCAGGTCTAATTATTTTTATCAAATTTTTTACATAATTAGATTTTTTACATAATGGTTATGGCCACGATCAAAACCAACATCAATCACCCTCCACGGCTCTGAACTCCCTGAACTTCCATATTCCTTACAAAATAACAAATAGCCTTATGGCTCTGCAACCGGGCCCGAAAAGAAGAAGATGGAGAGATACGGAATTACAAATGTTAGAGGAGAGCGCTAACATTAACAGCGACAAAATCGATGCGAAAATTGCGAAAATGTTTAATAAAACACGACTCGTTTAAAATAGAGCAAAAATCTCGCGGGCATTATCTTAAACAGCATTTAAAGAGAAACTGTGAATTTTTTCATATATATAACTTGTAAAATAACTGAAATAAACCTGTTAATAATAATTTTTGGAGCATACTTTGCGATTTTTTTCTATCGAGGGAATTTTTTTTACAATTTGCGTTTCGGCGCGGGCAAAGTCTAGATATTATCTTCAAGAATAACATAAAATTTTTTTAGAGCTTTGAAACTTACCGTGTTAAAGGGAAATATGTAATAAATCGGTACAAATCCGGGTTGTGGGCCCATAACCCAACCTTTTGGGGGGGGGGGGGGGGGTTGAAGTCCCTAAACCCCCCCCCCCCTAATATGTCCGGCAAGGGTTCATATTAAAGGAAAAATTTTCAAAAACTTTACAAAATTTCTTGAACCACTTGTTTTCATTTTTTCAATTGACTTCACTTCAACTAAATTTTATTGACTTTTGTTTGTTGTTCATGTTGCCAGATACATAGGTACCTTTGTTGTTTTTTTTCTCATATTATTGTTTTACATCGTGATTGGGTAGTTGTAGTTAGCACTTTTTCTAATTTTGTTTACATTATAAATAAAATAATAATAAAAAAATGATCTGGATGTTAGACAGAATAGTTCTAGAAAGATATTTACGAGAGAATTGTTTCCAGGTATGGACAAGAATGGACTTTGGCAACCTTTGATCTCTATTTATTTTGCTTTGTGCAAATGATTTCTGGAAGTTATGTTTTGGCAGCCCTGATTAATGCAGTTGTCTGGAAGGTAATTCATTAGCTAAATATTTATTTGGAATCTAACTATTTTCCGTCATTTGCTAAATCAATAATGTAAATACTTTAAATACGATTTTTTTTCAGATTTTGTCAATGTGCAGAAATTTTGGCGGAAAGAAGAATATAGCACGAAAAACTCTGATAGATGAACGATTTTTAGTTTAAAATGATCCTCTATAGTAAGTCTTGGCCTTGGGCTCAGAGACGGCGGATTATATAATCAACCGCGTGTTTTATACGAATATATAATTTTACTTACATGAGTTTTTCATGTAAACAGCGTGTTGTTTTTGTGCTTCATTTCAGAGCCATACAACTTTGAATATTACTCGGCGTAGACACGTCATTGACAACCGAACTATGCTTGAGGCATCGTGGTATTATTAAAAAAAAACCTCGTTTTTCAGTAAAATCTGATAGTAAAGCTAGTTAATTCGCTTCCTAACGAATAAAATGTGAGTTATCTACCGTGTTATTATCAGGAAGATTCGAATACAAACATATCAGGAATTTTATGTAGACGCATTTCCTCATCACAATAAAGTATACGTAATTTAATAATGGTTTATTGGGAACTCCTGATAGTTCGCTTCCGAACATTTATTAGACCACCTCGTCCTTTTAATTCATTAGTAAGGCCTGCAATCCCGTTTTTAACCGGAATTACGAATAATTTGAAGAAAGTTCTTAATAAATTAGAAATACATTTTTCTTGGTGTAAAGTTTGAACTACATTTCATATCTGTTAACCATAGGTTCTCAACGTGGGCGACAACGCCCCCTTGTGGGCGTTTGAGACTGTCAGGGGGGCGGTAGAAGACCCAGAGAAAATTAGGTGGCGTTGGGACTATCAGAGGCGGTAAAAGACACAGAAAATTAGGGGGCGTTGAGATGGCACAGTGAGGTCCTGGGCAGGTACAAAAAATATGTTCTAAATAAGACAAAAATAAAGCAAAGCATTATCACATACTAATAAAGCAAAGTTAACTTTAATATTGGTTAATTTTTGTTATTGTACGTATTGTAAATTATTTTTATGATGTGTGAGAAAATTCACATTTTTCTTTAGTTCGGGAAGTGGATGAAAATAGAACTGAAAGATCCCATTACGTACCAAATTGGATGATATGAAGTTTTTTTTATTTTTTATTATACAATAATTTCAACTTATGTGTAATTTTATTATTAATAATTAACATTATATCATGAATACAAGAAGGTAGGAGGTAGCCATCCGGTCCTTAAAATAAATTTATTAAAGTTATAACAAATAATTAAATATATTTTTCATCGAATTATTGATTCCGTGACAGTTGATCCCCACCCCCCCCCCTCCCCGCCACTTGGGGGGTTTTAGAAAAAAAAATGTTCTCGAAGTGGGCGGTGGACAAAATAAGGTTAAGAATCTATGCTGTAAACGATGTCTGGAAACTCGTAGTATTAATATAATACTCGTAAAATGTGCTTTAGACTAATGTACTTTTTCTTCACCTTATCCATATAATTTTGCCCTCTGATGTTCCATTTTATAATATGTCTGTATTAGCGATAAGTTTCTTTTATGACTAATGGTTAAAAATCAATTTTTTTAAATAAATAAAAAATCTGCCAAAAATTCGTAAAGTTGTTCACAGTATTATTCCCCCTTTCCTCTACCAACGTTTTACCTCTTTTGGAGAGATGATGGTGAATCTCAAAGTTAGTTTTTAACTTGTTTCATTCTGACCTTAAACTTGTGAAGAATTTTCATTAGAGTTTTACCGGGGTGTGAAAAGGGTGTAATGAACACTACAGGGTGTTCGCGATTAAGTTAGCGCGAATGTTTAACTTTTCCCCCCGAAGAAAGTTCTAAACTTCAATTGGCCGACTGTTCGGGAGTCTAATTAGTGGGGTGATAGCACGCTTTAACGGTGGGTGCTAAGGACAAACGATTTGGATCGTAGGTGTCGAACCCTCCGATGCTGGCCAATTATGCTTAGTACAGGTATTATGTGGATATCCCGTTGAAGAGATTTGCATTTAATTAATCCATTCCGTTGATCCTCTGATCCTCTGATCTCACCGGCATTTGCTGTGTCGAGAGGAAAACCAGGTTCAAATAATACCTAAAACTTTTTGATAAAAATGTTGACGTGGGGGAGACGTGACCCTTTATTGTGATAAAATGATCCCACCGATTTTAGGCGAATCTAGCTAGAAAAAGGGTCGTGACGTGATGGATTGAATTTGCATTTAATAAATTAATCCTCCCAACAACACAGTGTTGAAAGTGAAATGAGGTTACGACGAGAGAAGTGTTTAAATGATCCCTTGTGGTAAAAGTAAAATGCCTCTCACGGGTTTTATAAAAAGAACATGGCCAACTAGAATCGTTCCGCCACTTTTCATCCCTTGAAAAAGTATCCCAGACAAAATATCCTCCGAAAAAATATCCTAACAAAACTACCCTCAACAAAATATCAACTAAAACCTAACTTAACCTAACTTAATCTAACAAAAAATGGGACAAAAATAACACAGACATCCTGTAAAGACAATAAATAATTGTTATCTGTATTATTTTTATCCCATTTTCCCATATTTGAACAATAATTTACTGTCTTTACACGATGTCTGTATTATTTCAGTCCCATTTTTTTGTTAGGTTAGGTTAGATTAAGTTTTAGTAGATATTTTGTTGGAGGATGTTTTGTCCATAGGATATTTCGTCGGAGAATTTTTTGACGGGGATATTTAGTCGCGGGATGAAAACGCGTATTGCTGACTAGAATACCTACTTCTTACAGGCCTGTTGCCAAATAAACTTCACTGCTTAAAATAGTCTAATCATTATTCTATTTATTTTAAATGCTTACGGTAAAATAACACACAAATCAGCAGTAACAACGAGTATCAACAACAATCGCCACCATTTAGAGTCTGTCAAATAAGAGTAGAAAATATGAAAACTGGAACGACAAAATTTGTAGGCTGGCAACACCGATTTATTTACGTGTCAAATATTCTTTTAAAGTGCAATGACACTGAAAATACAGAACACTGTACACATTTAAAAACACATTTTTTTGTTCTTAAAAAAAGAAAATTAAATCGAAGAAGCACTGTCGTTAAGTGACCTACTTAAGGCTCTGCAACCGGACCCGAAAAGAAGAAGATGGACACGATCAAAACCAACATCAATCACCCTCCACGGCTCTGAACTCCCTGAACTTCCATATTCCTTACAAAATAACAAATAGCCTTAAGGCTCTGCAACCGGGCCCGAAAAGAAGAAGATGGAGAGATACGGAATTACAAATGTTATAGGAGAGCGCTAACATTTGCAGCGACAAAATCGACGCGAAAATTGCGAAAATGTTTAATAAAACACGACTCGTTTAAAATAGAGCAAAAATCTCGCGGGCATTATCTTAAACAGGATTTAAAGAATCACTGTGAATTTTTTCATACATATAACTTGTAAAATAACTGAAACAAACGTGCTAATAATAATTTTTGGAGCATACTTTGCGATTTTTTCTATCGAGGGAATTTTATGTAATTTGCGTTTCGGCGCGGGCAAAGTCTAGATATTATCTTCAAGAATAACATATATTTTTTTAAGAGCTTTAAAATTTACCGTGTTTAAGGGAAATATGTAATAAATCGGTACAAATCCGAGTTGCGGGGCCTTAATGACATTATTTGATTAAATTGTGTTTTACAAAGTGATTGGCTTTCATTTAATTTAACATAATTTTGAATTTAAAAGTAGGTAGAAAGGAAGAATCATTAATGACGAGTTTGGTTACAGTACTTTTAGATTCTGAATGAGTTAAATATATTCTCATCTAAAATTAGAGACGTGATCTAAAGCCTGAACCACGCTAGTAGGTAAATTATTAAATAAATGTGAGCAATTTCTGAAGTGTGCTTTATATTTTATTACAATATCGTTATTTTTCATTATGTTAACACAAAATTGCAAAGATATAATAATAATATACCTATATGCAATTCTAATTTTGAGATCAGTGGAATGAAAAAATATTTTTTTCACTTTTATGCCTTTTTAATTTATAATATAAAAATGAATCGCTAAATGTGTTGGTAAGCGCAAATCTCGAGATCAGCTGAACCGATTTCGCTAATTCTTTTTTTAGAATATTCCTTGAAGTACGAGGATGGTTCTTACGGAGAGAAAAATTAAGAAAATTGCGCAGAAAATTGGATAATTTCAGAAAACATCGCACGTTTCGCGTGTTTGAGAATGACATTTTGCCAAACATTGATTGTTCAATCAGGATTCTATTTTTGAAAATCTTTAATAAATTTATTTAAAGTAGGTACTCCCCTAATAGTTTGAATTGAATCAAGAATTTTAGATATTTTAAATAGGTACCTATGTTAGGTACCAAATTTAACATACATGAAAAATGGAAATTTGAATAAACATTGTAAAAGGTGGCACACGGGCTATTTAATAACTGAATATACCGGGATTGAATATATGGAGCGCGGGAGGAGGGTACGAGGGAGCGGGAAAGGGAAGAGGGAAGGTGGGGAAGGTGGAAGGGGAACGCGGGAGGGGAAGGGGACGTGTGAGGGGGGAGGGGGGTTCGTGGGATGGGGGAAGGGGGGGAGTGGAGTGGGGAGAGGGAAGGTGGAGGTGACGGAGTGGGAACGCGAGAGGGTAAGAGGACGCAGGAGAAAAAGGGGAGGCGGAAGGGGAACGGGAAGAACGGGAAAGGACACTCAGGGAGAAACAATTTCTTTATTAAATGGCATAGCAACGTATGCCGGGACCAGCTAGTTTTTAATAAAAATGTAGGTTATACAGCTTTAGATTACCACCATGATTATATTTTTAATATTGCCATTTGAACAACAGTGGCGCCCTCCTATATTTTCTAGTCTTATTTGAAAAATCGTTGCTCTATCGCACTGACTTGGCCACGAACGTAATACGTAATACTAATTAAATCCGTCGCGCACCAAGTGTAAGAATCTAGTGCTATCATCTAGCTATAAAAGTATAAAGGTACTATATAGTTTGTTGGATGTTACCGACAAAAGCAGCATCCAATTGAGTGTCAAGAGTGAAAAGAGGCTATATAAGAGATTAGTGCTCGTAATTCATTCAAAATTATTTTTTTCAAAAAGTCCTGTGTTAAAAAAATTATCTCACCTGAATCTCGTAGAAAATTACGGTTTTGTGTGAATAATATAACGCTGTCAATAAGCTGGGAAAATGAAATGGATGTAGTTTTAGGAATTTTTAGGAATATTTAATTTTTTTATTGCACCAACAAAAGCATTATCGCAAGTGAAAAATGAAGTTTGGAAGGTGTGAAACAAATAACCACCGATAGTATTTCGTACTTAGATTAAAAATATAATTATTTAAACGAATAGCGAAAATAAGATTTACTTAGCATGTTCGGAAGGAAGTGTACTGTGACCATAACGGGCGGTGGTGTTTAGTTTTTTGAAGGTTGGCGACACTGTGTGGTAAAGGGGGGTCTCTTGACTAGAACGAGCATCGTAGGAACATTGGGAGGCGTCTACTAATATCTACAGGAATTCCATAAACTGAAAAAATCGATCGATCTATGAGAAGGAAAGTGTTGACGAATATCTACAGCTCAAACTGTTGACGAATATCTATGAGAACCAAAGTGTTGACGAATATCTACAGCACTGGCAGAGGTTGGATTTGCAATTATGTATAGCATATTGGAATAACGTAATATTGAGTATGCAGTTTAAAAAACTTAATTTATGTAAGTATGTATGTAAAAATCACTAATATCGGACTATTGGACACATTTGGCTGATTAATCCAACCTACGCTCTGTAGATATTAGTTCAACCTACGCTCTGTAGATATTAGTCAACACTCTGAAGTTCGTAGATATTAGTTCAACATATGAGCTGTAGATATTCGTCCGACATACAGGCTGTAGATATTAGTATCTGGAGTCGGAACATTGTACTCCGAAAACTCACGTTGTAGTGTCCAGTTGCGTGGAAGATGTCGGCAAAAAATCCCGCCAAGTGCTGTGATCCGCTTTTTACTCACGGAAGGAATAACACCCACAAGAAAACAGATGAGGATTTCTGAGCTCTATTGTGACTGGAGATGAAAGTGGGTGACTCAATACACGCCTGGGAAAAAAACAGTCATCAAAGTGGCGTCACACCAACTCCCCATCTGTCAAAAAATTGACAACCACAATTTCGGGCAAAAAAATCATGACCTCTGTGTTTTGGAAACGAAAACGCATCATTTTGGTCGAATTTCTGCCTCAGGATGAGACCATCAATGCACAACAATATTGCGATACGCTAGAATGATAAACCCTAGATTGATACATTTTGTTTTGAATGCACTTTTTATACCCTGATAAAAAGTGCATTCAAAACAAAAGGATGGGAATGCTGACCAGAGAAGTGTGCTCATTTCATTAAAACGTCGATCCTTACACAGCTTTAGCCACCAATACGCTCTTGGATTCATTTGGTTGGGATGTATTGAACCACCTTCCATAATTAGACTTTGCGTCTTCAGATTATTATCTTTTCACCTTCGTGAAGACATGTATGGATGAAAATAAATTTTCAACCGACGCGACGAGCAGGTGCAGAAAGTGGTTCTGAAGTGGGGAAAGTAGCTGGCGGGAGAATTCTTTTAAAATTCAGAATAGCTACAATAATCAAATAGTACCTAGGTCCTAGATTGATATTGGCGCAAGCGATTCTGATCTTGTTCTTCATACAATTTATTTATATATTAAAAGAGTTAACATCGCATTTTAAAATGCGGGCGCTGGCGGGCCAGCGACAGATGAGAGAGATAATATAAAAATACATATTAATTTTAGACTTGCAAAATAGATGTCGCATATTAAACAAAAATAGATTAATTTATCGAGGACACTATCTAGGTAGCATTTAGTTCGAGACGAATCTTTCAATCATACATAAAGTAAGCAGCCAATAAAAATATGCTTTTAGAAAATGAAGATAATGTTAGTAGATCTTTGTCGAAGAATGATGCAGTTAAGTGTAATCGAAGGGGATAGGGTGACCTATTAGGGTCCCATTAGCTCAGTGGTAGAAAATCGCTTCGGCAAGGGTAAGGTCTTGTGTTCAATTCCTAGATTTTACCTATCTTTTTTCGATTTTTCTGTTCCAAATTTTCGATTGAGAATAGCTAATATTGTCTTCAGTGATTAAATAATTACTGGTTCAATGGCATAATACTTTACAGAAGGGCATAAAGAAACTTGTGCCATGGCTCACCACATGCATTGAAAGGGTTGGCGACTACTTGGTAAAATAGTAAACAAGTTTACCAACAACAACCTGTAATTTTTGCATGCCTCTTACTTTGAATAGCAGATTTGAACCCGCGATACTTGGGTACAAAGCCATGGAATGGCCGAGTGCTCCAAAGCTTGGGTTGTATGTACACATTGTATACCCTGTACATACAACCAAAGCAAGAATATTTTGATTTTTATATTAGATCTATAAACTCTCGAAGAAATGCGCAACAATTTAAGTAGTTATATCTATGTACAAGAGATAGAAGCTAAATTGTAAGCACAACATACTAAATTCCTACGCTGTGTGGTGTCTGTGGACTGTAAACAGTAGACTGTAGGGCAATGATGTGGGTTGTTTAAGTGAATTCCCAATGTTTGTGCCGCTCAATTGATAGAAACCAGAATACCTCCCGACCCCTCAGCCGCCCGCCCCCGACCCAAATAATACCCTCGGGACCTCCGCCGCTAAAAAGTTATTTGTAAAAATTACGCAGGATCCAAAATACCAACCCTTTGTGGATTCAAAGGGCCGGTGTTTTCCTTTCAATCGAAACGGTTGCGAATGATTTGAAAGGATGAATTAGAAGGGGATTTTTGTTCAATGTTTCTTCAGTCAACCGAATTTCCAATCCGAATGTAGTAAAAAAATCACAGGAATTTGGAAGGGGTGATTCGATAAAGCAATCTTTAAAGACTTTTTTTACTATTTTAGGCGTCTAAAATCTAAAACCTGATTTTAACAGAAACGAAGGTTACATTTAAATTAAAATTAACTTTTTTTACATTAGTTTCACACAGGAGGCCCTGAGGAAAGTAATTTCCATCAAGGCCTATATCATCTTAGGGGATGCTGTATGGAGGGTCTTTTGAAGGGTAGGAAGGACATGCAGTTCTGGGAAGAAACAAAGGTATGAGGGGTGCGTAATAACTTGGGGTTCAGTGTGTTCAGGAGTGACGTACGTATTTTTTTTACGTGAGCTCCACACAGGAGGCCCTGAGGAAAATAATTTCCCTCAGGGCCTATGTCATCTTTGGGGATGCTGTGTGGAGGGTTTTTTTTAAGGAAAAGAAGGAGAGGAGAGTTCTGGAAAGGAAAGAGGTTTTAGGGATGGGTAGGAATCTGGGGTTCAGTGTGTCCTGGTCATCCGCCTCTAAGATCCAGACAAACCTCACCCCATGAACCCGGGCACCCGTGTTAAATCACCAAACGTAGAGAACCACTTGGGGTGACCTATGGCAGAGGTGTTGGTTATCCAAAAAAGGTTCCCGGGGCGGCGGTACCCATTCCCGCCTCCCAAATATGAATTTATTCCTCCCACCGAGTTGCAAGGCGGATGGGTCGAGAGAGTCGGGCTGGAGAAATCAAAAGGTCTCCCTCAACCAGTCTCACTCGATCCGGCCTGCCACGCAGTAGGTGGGCGAATGCATCTGCCACCAATACCCTAAGTCACCAAACGTAGCGAACCACTTGGAGTGATCTCTGGCAGAGGTGTTGGTTATACAGTAAATGGCTCCCGGGGCGGCGGTAATCAAAGCCGCCTCCCAAATTATCTTAACTTATTATATCTTTACGCTCCATTGTGATCATTTATTATTGAAAAATCGTTTCCAACGCTTTCTACCTAAAATCAGGGAATCCCCTTTGTTAAAAAAACAACGATCCTAATTTTTCACCGATTTTATTTGTAGATAGGTAGATACACTCTGCATAATGAAACTATTCCATAACAAATGGTTAGGAGATTTTTCGAAAGGATTTGGACAATTTACTTTGATCCTTACTATTAGATTCAGTATTTTTTGGTCGCAAAGAAAATTTCAATTTATCTATATAAGTACCGTATTAACCCTTTTGCGTAAGGTGTGTTATATATGTGTATATATATATACATCCCGCTACAAATTTGGCGTATATCTATCTTCTAATATATAAAATTCTCGTGTCACGGTGTTTGTGGTCATACTCCTCCGAAACGGCTGGACCAATTTTGATGAAATTTTGTGTGCTTATCTGGTAGGTCTGAGAATCGACCAACATCTATTTTTCATACTCCTAAAAGTAAAGGGTGTTCCATTCCGAAGAAAATTATTTTCCCCATACATTTTGTATGGAACGAATTCTCCTATTTTGAAAGAACTGCAGCAATATTGTAAGGGGTATAATATTGAACTGTGCGTGAATTGAAAACATTCAAAAATGTCAAATGTCAATGCGTTGATTGTTGTGCATTTGTTTTTAATCATATAATGCTGCCATTCTTTCTTACACACTCAATGTCAATAGTCGAAAATGAGACAAATGGTGAACGTATGTCTGCACACCTCCAAAGGAAAAATACAATAATTATAATAAATCTCTGAAATGAAACGCATTTTTTACATAAGCTCCACACAGGAGGCCCTGAGGAAAATAATATCTCTCAGGACCTATGTCATCTTAGGGGATGCTGTGTGGAGGATCTTTTTAAGGAATGGGGAGGATAGAAAGTTCTGGGAAGGAAAAAGGTATGAGGGGTGAGTAGGAATCTGGGGGTCAGTGGTCAGGGATTGATGGACGTATGAATCCATCCCTCCAACTGTGGTGCAAGGCAATGGGTCGAGAGAGTCAGTCTGGAAAGGTCAAAAGGCCTCCCTCAACCAGTCTCTCTCGATCCGGCCCGCCACGCAGCAGGTGGGAAGGCGTATTAACTGCCAAGACCCGGACATAAGACATGGTTATTCAATAAATGGATCCCGGGGCGGCGGCACCCGTATCCGCCTCCCGAATTCCCGTCAATAATTGTAAAAGTAAGAAAATAACAAAAATATAAATCCGTACACAACGCCATCTATGATAATGACAAAAACAAAACACGGATAGTTGCGCATTGATAATGGCTTCATTAAAAAAAGTGAATTTTATTCAACAGCTATTGATTCTGAGGCGGTACGAAGTTCGTCGGGTCAGCTAGTATATATATATATATATTATAAATACTTCATACCCTCAACAAAATTTTATTTTCCTCATTCCCGTGGCCCCAACATTGTATGTGCGCATAAAACTGAGCAAAATAAAACCATTCACCCTCTTGAATTTGGTAAATTCCTATCAAATAGCATTCCCATCATATAAGCCAACAGCTAATATTGTTAGATGTAAGTCACTAGCTAAAAGTCTTAGATATAAGTCACTAGTTACACTTATAAATATTAGTTACACCAATTTTATAATATACTCGTATTTACTTGTACAGCGCCCTTGAGGTGATTTTTCACGAAAACGACGCTATATAAATTAGCAAGTATAATTATTATTATTTTTATTTAAAAAAAGTTCTATGTGTTTACACGACTCCAGATACTAATATCTACAGCCTGTATATCGGACGAATATCTACAGCTCATATATTGGACTAATATCTACGAACTTCAGAGTGAGGACTAATATCTACAGAGCTAAGGTCAGACGAATATCTATAACGGTCCCAGTATTGACTAATATCTACAGAGCGTAGGTTGAACTAATTAGGTTTTACGGAAAAGCATAAATTACTTCAATTACGTAATTACTAATCAGGCTTAAAGTAAAGGCTTAAACGTTTAAAGTACGTACATGCATTTTTTGCATAATATTACGTATTTTGCTGTTTACGAGGACAATAATTTATTGAACAAACATGGAGGTCATAATACAAAGACATTTATTTATGTCGAAATACACGGCACCACAACCTAACCTAACTGACATTGAAATGCTCATGGTAACAGATTAAATAGTTTAGAAGCACTCGAAATAAAGAAAGCTGTTAAAACAAAAACCCAAATCCTTAATATTCAGCTAAATGTGTCCAATAGTTCGATATTAGAGATTTTTACATACATACATACATACATAAATTAAGTTTTTTAAACTGCATACGCAATATTATGTTATTCCATTATGCTATACATAATTGCAAATCCAACCTCTGCCAGCGCTGTAGATATTCGTCAACACTTTAATTCTCATGGATATTAGTCAGCAGTTTGAGCTGTAGATATTCGTACGCACTTTGGTTCTCATAGATATTAGTCCGATTTTTTCAGGTTTTGGAATTCCTGTAGATATTAGTAACTGTACTCCATTAGTCACCATGAAACAGGCAGCCGCCTAGTATGGTGACTTAATATATCCACTCTATGTAAATGTTTTAGGTAAATATCACGTATTTTAAAAATAAATACATTATAAATAAAATTATATCTGACACAAAAACATCCCGGAATCAACGACAAGTAACACGAAGAATGTATTTATGGATTATGTACAGAGATAACAAACTGTGCGAATCTATTATAAATGTTTTCAATCAAATAACATACTTGTTGCTATCAGCTGGAAAACTCTTCAATTATTTATTTTTACCTTCAAAAAGATAAAACAGAAATATTATTAAAAAATATTATCCATTCCTCGTTTAACTTGTAAAAATGACTTGAATAAAATACGGATTATTATATTCAAGTCAATAATAACCTTGGTGGAGGGAAGAGGGTAAAATTCTGAGATATTAACAAATATTCCAATTAGAAAATAGCCAGTTTCTAAAGAAATAACTCTGAAATTGTAATTTTTCGTTGATGAGTTCTGTACAAAAAAGCTAGATTCTATGAAAAAAATGAGCTATGGCTGACGTCCTCGATTTAGAGCTAAATTTACCTTTAAAGAAGCTGAGTTGGCAACACTGGTTTCGATAGCTTTGAAATTTCGCTACTAAACCATAGTAGACCAAAAATATTCATTGTCTGCTTGTATTCTGAAATAATCCAACAAATAAAGTTGGTCTTATTTTTTTTTTCTTCACAAATACCCGTTTAACGAAATTTAGGGTATTGTTTATTTATTCCAAGAAAAGCATACAATACCAAATATTTCATTGTAGCATCATGACAACGGGGTAAATCTGTACCCGCTGTCAGTGGCTCATCTAGGAGGGGTCTCAGGGGCAGGACACCGAGCGGCACTTTTAAGGGGCGGCTATATGGTCCGCGCAATTTAACAAACCTTTACTTTTAGATTGCTGTTCGATCGGTCGGAATGCTAGCCAAGCATCCTACTTACCAGGCTTTCTCTTTCTATGTTATAACCGTACTAGTGTAACATCTTCCCGGAACCAGCGGGTTATTGCATCATTTAATCATTGTGGAATGTTGTGAGGCTGGATGAAGTGGGAAGGGGGAGGAGATAGGCAAGAGGAAGGTTGGGAGATATCTGCTTATTCAGATCTGGTCACACAAACACAGTGAATGTTTCTTTTCTAGTGGTGTGCTGTGAGTCTCTACGACATTGGAATAGTGTATAAATACGCTATGTGTTATTATTTAATTTCAATTATATTTTATTGGTATTTTAACATTATTGTTGCCCACGCCGGGATTCAAA
Source organism: Limnephilus marmoratus (assembly GCA_917880885.1). NCBI lineage: Eukaryota > Metazoa > Arthropoda > Insecta > Trichoptera > Limnephilidae > Limnephilus > Limnephilus marmoratus. The sequence continues at coordinate 40,796,969 of OU862924.1, read as the reverse complement.
CCCGTGATCTCTGGTCCTAGGCCAGGGAGCTAACAGCTCTGCCACTGAGTGCCTCAAATCAACTTGTTATTATATTCATTAATAACAACGATCTCAGAGTAATGGTAATTTTAAATTATTTGAATTAATTAAATCTGTTACAATTAGTGATGTGCTATATCTGTCTCACTGGGAACTCCTGTGTTGAGAGCAGGCGCAGTTAATATAAGTAGTTTATAATTAAAATACAAATATAAACATAATGTTACCTTTAAAATAAAAGACGAGCACCATTACCGTACCATTGGAAATGCATACTTATAAATTGATTTGGATAAAATCTTTGATGTTAGATCTGTCTTGGCTGATGATCCAAGACTTGATGTCTGATTTATATTTAAAATAAGTTGTGTTCTGTCTAATGGCCAGTCGAAATGCATTGTATAGCTTTGTTGCAATGAATCTAAAATTTCTTTGACCACAATTTTTTTTTAGTGAAACGGAAAAGTTAGAGATAATGCCCTTTGGTTCTAGTATCTCAAGCAGTTTGGACATTGTCAAAAGCAGTTCTATGTTTGAAGAGATATGCTAGAATGTTTTTGGCATCAAGTTGTCTAATGTCCAAAACACAGACTCTCCTAAAGATTTCTTACGAACTGCTTGTGATCGGTAGTTTTAGAATAATCTTTATGATTAGTTTCTCAGTTTTAAAGATCGGATCGATGGAGGCAGCGTTTACTCCTCTCCATGCTATAATACCATACTCGATTAAAGGTTGACATAGTGCGTAGTAAATTGTTTTGAGTTGATTCAAGTTAAGAAAGTGGTGAGTATGTCTAAGGAAGTATATTGATTTCCTAATGGTTAATATAGTTCCTGTTTTCAAATCCTTAACCATGGCTAGATCAAGGCTAGAGGGATTAATTAGAAATAAGACAATATGTTTTTGAAAATACAATTTATTAAAATACATTATCATTATTTGGTCTATCAATACACTATATATATTTAGTAAATGTTTTCTTTTTGTAGATCGAGGGAGATACAATTACATTACATTGATAAAAACATGTTAATTAGAATTTCCTGGTACAAAAAAGCAAGGAAAGAAAAACAAATAAAGTAGTTTTTAAGATGATTTGCCAAAATAAACATTTTTTTCTCTCTCTTTTTATCCAACTCTATGAAACAAAATAACACACATCAACTAGTAATAATGAAACAACAGAGAACTTAACAATAAAGTGCCTATTTCACTCATCCATAAATACAATTATATGAAATCAGAGACAAACGATAACATTTTAAAAAGAAAAAAATTAAGGAAAATTAAAGGAAAAGCATTCCGTAGTACTAGTCTCATTGTCTACACTTCCTCTTGGTATTTATTTATTCACCTAAAAAGTATTTTTACATAAAAGTGATATATGAAATCATAAGTTTACAGGGTACATAGGAGATTATCTGTATTGCCGAAGTAGGATATAATAATAATGTAGATGTATGTTATTATAAAGTGGGAGCTAAATAGCTATATGAATATAATATGCGTTTTCTAAGAATTCAAAGTTCCTACATTTTAAAACTTATTTATGAGAAGTCCAATTGTACAAATTATAAAACAAAAAGATAAATACTTATTCATAACTGAAAATCTTAGTAGACTTAAATTTATATTTGTATGTCCTAAAGTAAACACTTGTTTTGCTCAACACCATTATACACACCAAGGTAAATGTTTCAGAAATAAATTACCAGAAGAAATCAGAAGCATTAATGACAAAATACAATTATTGAACTCTATAAGTTCGATAATTATATCGAACCATTTGCAAAAATTATATCACCTTCCAATAGGGAGATAACTTTTGCACCACCAGTTTATCCATTGTCCAGTTGATTAGTCAGATATCTCCGAAAGAACGAAACTTGAGTTGAGTATGCACTTATATGTGTTAGTGTACCCTCTATCTGGTACAATTCTAAGATTACTCATAAACACCACCAAATCAATTATAATGGACAAAAACTTCACTAGTGAAATAAACACAATTTTAATGTTTTCTGGGTCACCTGTAGGATATTTCCAAATGTCTTACTAATGTACTAGAACTTTATGTCTCACGGTGTTTTTTTATAGCATATTTAACTTGTAAAACACAGACACATGTAAATAATATTTGATTTTGGATAAGTATTCGAATATTGCTTTCCTCATTATCTCAGAAGTATTTGGAGATGTCTGACTAATCAACTGGACGATAGATATATAAAAACAATTAATTTGAAAAGGAAATGATAATTTGTGTTTATTTACATTATGACTAGGGAATGCAAATCTCGCGAGATTGGGTCTCAGGCGAGATCCCGCGAGTTTATGAATAACAATACTGCGAGATCTCGCCAATTTCGAGATCTCGCGAGATTGGCAGTTTTGTGTGTTTTTTTTTGCAAATAATCACAATATTTGAATAATTAAGAAAAAAATAAATTATAAGTATTATAAGATAATCATTTATGTTCACGAATTTTTCAACAGACTTTTATGCATCAAACATTGTTTGACGTATTTGTCTATAATTTTTTAATAAACTTCTAAGTAGTAAGATTTGACGTACGTATCTATCAAATAACAAATAAAAGAAACAACCAGTCTTCTCTTCTAATATCAAACAAAAATCTTTTAGTAATAAAACAGTTCTTTTATAACAAACAAAACAACGAGAAGTCCAAAAAATTAAACGTATCTAAGTTGAGTTGACTATTAAACTGAGATATTATTATCAATTAAATTAAACTATATCTACTCAGTAGATCCATTAGATATTACAGATTAATTAACAAAATATTTCAATTAGTCAGACTATTAGAAATTACAGCCTCACGCGCACCGAACAAATTGCAATCGAGTGCAATCTCGTTAAACTCGCGAGATCTCGCCCTTTTTTCGTCCGAGATCAATCTTGCTAAAAAAGGCCGAGATCTCGCATAAACGAGATCTCGCGAGAACGAGATTGCATCCCCTAATTATGACAAAGTATATAATTGATTTCGTCTGCAGATTTCATACAATTAATTTAACAGCGTTATTAAAAACAGCGATTTATATTTATGACATGTCTTATTGTTTCAATTATCATATCCGCGTACTAATAGAAATATAAAATGCAATGTTGTTAATTAATAAATAGATTATGTCTATTTATAATATAATCTTGACTGGTGTCGCGAAACTGCGTCTCCACTATAAATTGGCGTTGTTCTTTTGCTGCAAAGCAAAGCCTATGCAACCCTCAAAGGTCCAGTCCCGAAACTACGTAAAATCGCTAAGTTATACGGGACGATTAAATAGCATACACTCGCAAAATCTGATGTATAGTCAGTCGATAGTTCAGATCTGTGCTTTTGGAAAATTAGATAAGCACAGATTGGAATAAGGAAAATAGGACTCACAGTTGCAGATGGGGCCTCGCTGATCTCCAGTTTTGGTGTATAATTCTCACTGTTTAAATTAAAAATCGCAATATTCTTACAACAAGAGGTTACGATACATGCGCCCTGTCTGAGATGTTATTTTGTACTGACAAGCAAAGCACACTGTCACCTCTCCAAAGTTAAGTACTTTCTTGCAACAATTTTTATGGTGACATTTAGGAAGGAAAGATTAGGTAGGTGGGATAAATTCAGGATTTTGACATATCTACCCACCAAGTCTGTGAATGCCATACCTAATCAATCCCATAAAAAATGCGCGAACACTGACAATGGTTTAAAACAAATACAATACAAATAACATTATGAAAAAAAAATACAGTCGAATTGAGAACCTCCTTTTCGAAGTCGTTTAAAAAGAGAAAGAATTTACACAAATTTACTTAATTATTATTACAAAGTAAGATATTTTCATAACTAGTAAATAAATCAAACAATATTAACACCAAAAACAATAAAATAATTAAAAATCCAGAACAGAATACCCACAGAAGATGTACAGATAAGAAAAACAATTTTAAACAGAGAGTAATTAGGAATAATCAAAATTCTTTTCACACTTTACAACAAAAATTGTAAATTAACGAGACTTACATAATCTAAAACATAAAAGCCAATAATTGTCAACACTTGACTTATTATGTGTTTGATTAGATCTAATAATATCTTAATTTCAGTAAGTACAGATGTTAGCAATATATTATATACACAATACAACAGAATATCAAATAATGTGTTTTTCCTAAATATAATGCTAAGTTTTATTAAATTATTTTGTTGGCACCATTCCAATGTTTGGACAGGTTGGACATTATCATGACGTTGAATAATTTCATATTATCGGTGACATTACAACATGAATCATTTACAATAATAATCCCGGACTTTTCTGAGCACTGTAATCCTGAGGTTTTTTTTAATTAAAAAAATGTTTCTGGCTTTCATCCTTCAAGAGTGTTCTAGGCCATCATTTCAAATTATGGAGAGAGGGAAGTTGAATTTATATATTAAGTATATTTAAAGCGGCAAATTTCACAATTATAATATTGAAGATTGGAGTAGGGTTCAGACTTAGAAGAGTTGAGACGTGGAACAGAGGAGAGGCAATTTTAGATAAGGCTTGATAGAAGAGAGGATATTTTCCGAATAGAGGTGGAAAACGAAAAAAATGTGATCTTAAGTTCGACAAACCGCGTGGTGTAATATTTGGAATCGGGCCGCCAATAATAACACACCTTATGTAGATGGCGATAAGGTTTAAATTCGCGCTTAACAGGAGCCATTTCTTTCGATTTTTACAATAAAAAAACCTAAAAAAAGGGTTTTTATTTTATTTTGCTAAGTTTAGGCACAATTAATATTGAAATATTTTACGATCATTTTCTAAACAACTTAATTTGCCACGATAAAGCCGTTTTTACAGGCCAGATGTTTTTTCTGATTATTTCAAAGGTAAATATTTATGTTCTACTCGCAGTATTTCATAAAAGTATATGAAATAATCCTTAGTGTTCAAATTTTCAAACCAAAAACCCATGATTTTGCATTACTTCGTAGAGCTTTGTCTTAAAACCCGTCTGCTTGGTTCAATATATTCGCACCTCACAATCCGGAAGCCTCGGTTTCGCAAGTAAATTCTGAAACCATCACTTTGGATCGAGATTGTTAAATATCTATGCAAGATCGCTTTCATATTTCAAAGACAAATAAAAAGCATTTTTTCGTTCTCTTTCTGGTTAAAAGAAAAATACATATGTTTGCACGAGAGGAAGAGAGATATAAAGCTTTTAAAATGTAAGGTCGGTCTGGGACATTTTTGGTCTTATAAAAGTATAACGCGATTACGAATTTTGGGATGTATTTAGTCATTAAAAAAGCAGACGGGTTAAATTATAAAAAATGTAATAGTAGAAGGTTAATTGAACTTCTGGGTGATATGGATGAAATTCATCAAATAGAATTTAATGAAAAGTCAAAATCATTAATATATAACCTACAAGAAGTAATTCACAGATTAATACCAACCTTAACTAATAAAATAAGATAAACCAATAAATGGTATAATATAGAACTACAATCTGCACAATGTGAAAGAGATAGACTGAACGAAATTTAAACGAAAACAAAAAAAAAAATCTCAAGTAACCCACATGACTGGAAAGCATTTAAAAATGTGAGAAATAAGTACGCAAAATCATTGAATGTTTGTAAGAGCGATTACATCAAAAATACAATTAGCTGTGAAAAAAGAGAGACTAAAAAAATTTGGAAAACCATAAAATGATTTCTTCAACAAATATTTTGTAACCAGCATAATAAAATAGGGTACGAGGCACGGGTAAGCCACCCAGTAAGGCCAACATTACTGGATTGTACTATGAAATGTAATAAAAAAATATTGTATGAAATAAAAAAAAATAAAAAATTAAATCAGGGTATACCAATACTGAAAGAAGACATCCACGTGAGAAATGTTCGTCCAAACCGAGAAAAACTAGTGTTTTAAGATCAAACGTATCTTTTACAGATTCTTAACAGCACTAAATCAAAAGAGAGTTCAGATTGGAAAAGTAATAAATATTACAGTTTTAAAACATGCAATTACAGTGACAGGACCTCATCTACTGAATATAATCAATTAATCATTAAAAAGTGGAAAATTTAAAAACACATGGAAAACATCTTATGTGATCCCGATTCCGAAAGTTGTTAATACCAGAAAATGTGAAGAATTTAGACCAATAAAAATGTTACAAAAAAAAACGAACAAGTACTAGAAATTGTAATATAAAATAACTCGTTGAGTATTTGGAAAAACATAATGTCGTATGCTTGTATGTGACAAGCAATCAGCATTCCAAAACATTCAATTTTACGAAGGCGCTAAACATAGTGATTGATACACGGAAGAAAGAATCAGACAAAAAATAACCATTGATTGACGCAAAACATTGCACTTTAGCAGAATAGTGTTCCTACATATATCTATATAATATAATAGTTATATCTGGCGTTATGAAATTTGTACAAAAATACTACAGGTGGTGCGCGAGTGGTTTGAAAATATGTGTATTTCATATATTTTAGCGGCAGGGTAGAAGGCCGGTGGGGGAGGGTAACGAAAGAGGTGGTGTTCACTGGAAGGGTGCGGAGGGCGGGGAAAGGCGGGGAAGATGGAAGGGAAACGTAAGAGAAGGGCACACGGGAGGGGAACGGGGACACATGGGAATGGACACGCAGGGAGAAACAATTTATTTCTTTGAATTAATTTTGGATTGCAACGCGTACCGGGTTTCAGCTAGTTAATGATAAAAATTATGAAAAAATAAATTAAATAAAATACCTGGGTGAAATAATTGGATTCAAAATCACCTTTCATAGCAAATTTGGAATATGTGCTAAAGAAGGTATCAAAAAAAAAATTTTTTTCTTAAAAACTAAAAATAAACTAAATACAAACATGAGAGTTACTATTCATTTAGGATCTCCTGGGTGGAGCTAATGCACGTTACGATATACGAAATGCCCCCTCTCAAGTTAGAGCGCACGCCACTGTGTAGACAAACAGTTGCGCTTTCTCTCCGCTAGCGCGCCGCGCGCTGACGGCGGTGGAACGCGAGCCACGGCCGGCCGGCTAGCCAGCCGCCGCCCGCCATTCTGCCCCGAGCTCGCTTCGAGCGCACGTATACGTGAACCATGTTGCACTGTTCCGGAACATTCTGCGAAGCCGCCATGGCGGTTGTGTTTTGCTTAGTGACTTGCGGGAATGCCAAGAACGGCTAAATTCCCTCCACATAACCGAATCTCCAAGAGACCAGGCTGCTGCTGTGAGTACCTGAGCTATTTAACCCCTCGTTAATGCGTGTGTTCCTTGTAAATTCAACGCGAAGATAAATGACCGCCCCCAGAGAGATTTTAGGGCCAAATTCACCCGATTTAGATAGAATTACTGTTGCTACCCTGTACTACTCTGCTTGCATTATTGTATCATTGTTGTTTACGAAAGAATTCTACCCAATATAACTGTTATTTACCGTAGCCACTTGTTTCACTGTCTCCCCCAGCCCGTAGGATTTGAGCTTATTTCAGGGATGCCACACAAACGCCTCAGAGATCCTACCACACTGATGATAGTCTCCTCCGCTCTGCTGACCATTCTGAGCTAGTTTGTCGGCAGAAGGTAGGCACCTCAGGTAGGTGTATCTAACATGCAAAAAAAAAATAAAAAAATACCTGTCGCTAGATTGTTCATCTTGATCAAAAAATGATATTCATCATCTCCTCGGCAAAATATTAAGGAGTATTGTAATGCCTACCTTTTGTCAATATATTGAAGATCTCTCACACTCTTCTGTCCCATTCACTCACTCACTTTTCATATTTTATGAGATAAAAAAAATAAACTTATGAGATTAAAAAAAATTGTGTTTGATTTTTTTTTATATTTTCTTTCTTACAAACCTTTTGTCAATATAAAGAAGATCTCTCACAGTCTTCTATCTTTTTTTTTTTTTTTTAATTTTTACATTTTTTTGCTCCACACAGGAGGCCCTGAGGAAAATAATTTCCCTCAGGGCTATGTCATCTTTGAGGATGCTGTGTGGAGGGTTTTTTTAAGGAAAGGAAGGAGAGGAGAGTTCTGGGAAGGAAAAGGGTTTAAGGGGTGGGTCGGAATCTGGGGTTCAGTATGTCCTGGTCATCCGCCTCCAAGACCTAGACAAACCTCACCCCATGAACCCGGGCACCCCTGCTAAATCACCAAATGACCTATGGCAGAGGTGTTCGTTATCCAATAAAGGTTCCCGGGGCGGCGGTACCCATTCCCGCCTCCCAAATTGTAAATATGCCTATCTCATTCACGCTCTCACTTTTCATATTATGACGTTTAAAAAAAAATTCTCTCCGAATTTTAAAATTTTTTCTTTCCTATAAATCTTGTCGTGACAATAACAAACATAACAAAAAAAGAGTTATCCAATTTGGTACAGTCGTTCGGAAGTTACGCGTACATACATTTCGGCGATTCATTTTTATTTATATAGAAGATAGAAGAAGAAGATAGAAGAAGGAGATAGAAGAAGATAGATAGATAGATAGACTAGTACCATGTGTTTACACTAGACTTCACTCAAAGTAACTATCTTTACTTGATCAACATGAAACAGGCAGCCGCCTCGTATGGTGATTTAAGAGGGCATTACCAGAGAAAACCGGAAATACGTCATTTTCAAAAAAGTTTTTAGACGTATTGACTCTTTTCCACAAAAAATTATAAATGGATTTCGAAAGATTGTTCTTTTATCTAGCATTCGTATGTAATAAATTTTGAGAAATTTTTTTAATTTTTAGTATAATAAGGTTATTCCATAGGTCGTTGGCAGATTTGTTCAATTTTCAAAAAAGTTTTTGTATTATACCACACCCATTTCAAATAATAAAATCACGCAGTAAAATAAATCAATACATTATCTAGCAAACGTATGTTTTAGAACTTTAAATTTACTTTCAATAAAATCATTAAAAAATATGTACGTACATGTGTTTCTTGGCGAAAATTGGTCCGTTTGTGTATTTATTTGCGCACTTACAAACTAATATATTTCAATTTTTTTTAACATTCTTATTAAATTTAGACATTATTGAAAAATGATAAATACTTATAAAAATACAATATACTCATAAAATGATAGTACCATCTTTCAAAGATCTATACAATAAAAATGCATTGATTCAAACTATAAAAGAAAAAGAAAAATATCAATTTATAACTGAAAACCGTACTAGACATAAATATATTTTCTCATGCCCAAAATTAAACACTTCCTTTGCACAAAATTATTATACTTATCAAGGAAGACTTATTTTCAACCGATTACCGGATGAAATTAGAAAAATTAATGATAAAATCCAATTAATAAACACTGTTAAAAAATATTTTAAAGATAATATAAAAAAAAAACTAAAAAAAAAAGTTTCCGACTAATCTAATCTCAAGAACAACACTTATAACTCAGTTTCCAAGTGATACTCTGTTCTTCAAATAAGTTAAATTTTGTATTGTTTTTAGCAACTATTTACATATCACCGAACTTACAACTTATTGTTTTTTACATTCACATTTAATTTAAGAACTTAAATATAGCATTGAAAATGTACACTACTCTTCCAGACACAAGCTAATGCTTCCATGGAAGAGTGGTATTAACGTATTTTAAAATGAACATGTACGCAAATTACTACATTATCTAAATGTATATTATATTTTATTTGCTAAAATAAATAAATAAAATTAAAAAAAAAAAAAAAAACTTATAATCAAAAAATAACTACAAAAAGTACATTATTTTAATAGTTTTATCATCACGCCTTTCAGCATTTTTGGATGAAGGTATAAATTAAAGCTAATTTGAATTGAAATAAATTCGATATTGAGTTATAATTTAAAAAAGCTGGTACGGAGAATAATTAATCTTTCTCATTGTAACCGCCCTGCACGATCATAAGAACAACTTTCGACGAAATGTGGATTTTCGTCCGCTGGCTGGTTAAACGCTGTTAATAAATCTAATCTATGTAAATGTCTAATATTTATTATAATCTAATATGTAACATGTATTTTATAAAAAGCTGTTCCTAGATTTAATATTTGGCCAATGACGGAAATTTAAACAAGCTAGAAGTGTTCCAAGTCCTCCTTGGAGTGTGCTCCTGACTGGGGTGGTACAATCGTATCGTAATTGGCTGAAGTATCCAGCGTTGCCCGGGCTTTATTCTGTTTTAAGACCCCGCATTCTGATTTTCTATTGACATAATATGACACAATTTTTTAATCCCTTAAAAAAAGGCATTTCAAAGATAATCTCTATTGAGTTGAAAAAGCAATTATACGAATTTCCTTGATAGAAAAAAAAAGTAAAATTTGCTTCGAAAATTATAAAAAATACATCTGATTCTGTTATTTAACATGTTAAAGATATTCACTTTGTTTATTTAAATTTTTAAATGCTACTTAACCCCTGAAGTTTATTTGGAAGGAAAAATGTACGAGGAGTGGGTAGGAATCTCGGGATGAGTATATCCAGGAGTGACGGATATACGAATCTGTCCCTTCCACTGCGGCAAGGCGGTGTTCCGAGAGAGTCCTGCCGGAGAGATCAATAGGTCTCACTCAACAGGCCTACCACGCAGTTGATGGGTAGATGCATCTGCCGTCAAGACCCGTAAAAACCTCACCCCATGAACCCGGGCACCCCTGCTAATTCACCAAACGTAGCGAACCACTTGTGGGGAACTAGTGCGCAGGTGTTGGTTATTCAATAAATAGTTGCCGGGGCGGCGGTACCCATACCCGCCTTCCAAATTTCAATAATTTAAACATATTAATGTTTTCACTAAAAAACATTGTGAAAAGGGATTTATTTAACACTCGCAATTTCAATATCTATACTAGTGGCGGCACACCCCCCACCATACAGATAATATTACTATTTTATATTTAAATTGGTAATTAGGGAATTTTTCTTTAAACTCTGATAAATAATGTTTAATGAAAGATTTACGTACCAATGCTCCTTTATCTTTTTTTTGTATTTCTTGGGCACTGACTATGTAACAATTTCTAGACATTTTTGTGTTAAAAAGTTTTAATTTTCGATGTACATTTGTTACTTTAATTTTAAATTTTGTTGCGACCGGTTTCGACACGTCCGTATCATTAACGAGCAGTTTTAAGTTTGCTCGTTAATGATACGGACGTGTCGAAACCAGTCGCAAAAAAAAATTAAAATTAAAGTAACAAATGTACATCGAAAATTAAAACTTTTCAAAACAAAAATCTCCATTTCACTATAGACCATTTTCCTTGATATGTAGCCTCAGCAAGAACTAAACCATCATCCGCATTATCATTCGTATTGGGGACATGCAAGCACTACTTACATTAAATATATTGAAAATGTACAAACTGCCATAATAAAAAAAATTGTCACAACAAATATTTACAAACAGAGACATAACTTAAAACTACTGCATGGCTCAGAGAGCCTACTTACAATAAAAGATCTCCACTGGTTCACTACTATTATGGATAATATGGGGGAAAGTCCTTACAAACACCTACTTGTACACAAACATACCACAAGATTTAGAGAAGGAAAGGGCCTAAAAACTCCTCGAATATTAGATAAATATGGAGGCCGTACTCTTGAATATCTAATACCAGTGATTTTCAATAAAATCGATAACATCATAAAATTTGAAAAAAAATGAGAGACTTTGTCCTAAAATGATAAAACTATGGTTAATGAACGAAAACTCCATGTATCTTTGAATATCTTAATATAGCTGCCTACATATCTTGTTATTATATTGAAATATCTTATATAAATATAGTTGTAAGTTAAATTATCTAATAATAATATGTGATCTATTCTAATGTTTCCTTAAAAATATAAATGTATTTACAAATATTTTCTTGATATTATATTAAGAATGTTTAAATTGTTAGAACCTGCAGACAAGCTGCCATATGACAGCTTTGTGGGTCTACTCAAATTTTTTGTACAAAATGTCTTCTGTAATTTAATAATAATAAAAAAAAACAGTCTCCAGCAGGACTCGCACTGCATCCCACTTCTGAACATTCAATGCCCTAGTTAGTATAGGTCTACCCTGTTTGGGACCGCCCCCTGCTGCAGGAGGTACTCTAGGACTGGGATATGGCCGCCATGTACCGCGTGATACAATGTAGTCCAGCCCGAATTATCTACAGAGTTAATATCAAGGCCACTTAAAATTAAATATTTCACCAATGATAAATGGCCTTTTTTTACCGCTATATGGAGTACAGTGCGGCCGTGATTATCTTTAGAGTTAATCTCAGAACCACTTTCAATGAGATATTTCACCAATGAAAAATAGTTTTTTTCTACCGCTATATGGAGAACAGTGCGGCCGTGATTATCTTTAGAGTTAATCTGAGAACCTCTTTCAATGAGATATTTCACCAACGATAAATAGTCTTTTTCTACCGCTATATGGAGCGCAGTCATGTTGTGGTTATTAACATCTTTAGAGTTTACGTTAACGCCACTTTCAAGGAGATATTTTGCAACTGTTAAATTGTCTTTACTTGCTGCTCTATGGATTGCAGTGCTGTCGAAATTATTTTTAGGGTTGATGTTAGCGCCACTTTCAATAAGATATTGTGCTACCGATAAATTGTCTTTACCTATCGCTGTATAGATTGCAGTGCGGTCGTCATTATCTTTAGAGTTGATGTCTGCGCCAGTTTCAATAAGATATTTAACCAACAATAAATTGTCTTTTTCTACCGCTCTATGGAGTACAATACGGCCGTGATTATCTTTAGAGTTAATCTCAGAACCACTTTCAATGAGATATTTCACCAATGATAAATTGTATTTTTCTACCGCTATATGGAGAACAGTGCGGCCGTGATTATCTTTAGAGTTAATCTCAGAACCTCTTTCAATGAGATATTTCACCAACGATAAATAGTCTTTTTCTACCGCTATATGGAGCGCAGTCATGTTGTGGTTATTAACATCTTTAGAGTTTACGTTAACGCCACTTTCAAGGAGATATTTTGCAACTGTTAAATTGTCTTTACTTGCTGCTCTATGGATTGCAGTGCTGTCGAAATTATTTTTAGGGTTGATGTTAGCGCCACTTTCAATAAGATATTGGGCTACCGGTAAATTGTTTTTACTTATCGCTGTATAGATTGCAGTGCGGCCGTTATTATCAACAGTATTAATCTCAGCGCCAGTTTCAATGAGATATTTCATCAACGAAAAATTGTTTTTATCTTCCGCTATATGGAGTACAGTGCGGCCTGTATTATCTTTAGAGTTAATCTTAGCACCACTTTCAATTAAATATTTCACCAACGATAAATTTTCTTTGTCTACCGCTATATGGAGAACAGTGCGGCCGCAATTATCTTTAGAGGTAATCACAGCCCCAGTTTCAATGAGATATTTTACTGCCGATAAATTTTCTTTACCTACCGCTGTATGGAGTACAGTACTACCTGCATTAACTTTAGAGTTAATGTCAGCGCCACTTGCAATGAGAAGTTTCATCAATGGTAAATTGTCTTTGCCTACTGCTATATGGAGTACAGTGCGGCCTGCATTATCTTTAGAGTTAATGACAGCGCCACTTGCAATGAGAAATTTCATCAATGGTAAATTGTCTTTGCCTACTGCTATATGGAGTACAGTGCGGCCTGCATTATCTTTAGAGTTAATCTCAGCACCACTTTCAATTAAATATTTCACCAACGATAAATTGTTTTTGTCTACCGCTATATGGAGTACAGTGCTGCCGCGATTATTTTTAGAGGTAATCCCAGCCCCAGTTTCAATGAGATATTTTACTACCGATAAATTTTCTTTACCTACCGCTGTATGGAGTACAGAGCCGCCTGCATTATCTTTAGAGTGAATCTCAGCCCCACTTTTATTAACATTCTTTACTCTCAAAAAGTTAACGTCCTTACCTCTAATCATTTCTAATGCAGTCTGATCCTCATTATCTTCAGCACCCCTTTCGACGAAATATTTTACAATTGATAAATTATTATTGTCTTTCGCAATATGCAATGCCGTCCTACCTTCATTATCTACACAGTTAATCTCAGCGCCACTTTTTATAAGACATTTTACTATTAATAAATTGTCATTAGCTGTCACTTTATTATGTTGTGCAGTCCTGTCTCTAAAGTTTTTTTTTAATGTGGAAACTTTTTTATTACCCGCTACTATATGCAAAGGAGTTCTGCCACTATTATCTAAAGAGTTAATTTCAGCACCGCTTTCAGTGATATATTTTACTAACGATAAATTACTATTTCTTGTCGCATTATGTAAGGCAGTCGTGCCACTATTATCTTTTAAGTTGATCTTAACATCATTTTTAATCAGATATTTTACTACCAAAGAATTGTTGTTAACTGTCGCTACATGTAATGGAGACCATTCGTCATTATCTTGAGAGTTCTTATCAGCGCCACGCTCAATAAGGTATCTCACTGCCAATAAATTGTCTTTACCCGCCGCTATGTAAAGCGCAGTCCTGCCGTAATTATCTTTAACGTTGATCTCAGCACCACTATCAATGAGATATTTTAAAATTGTTGTGTATCGAAAGACAGCCGCATAAATCAAAGCAGTCTTACCTAGTTTACAGCGTGAATTTATGTTTGCCCCATGCTTTACTAAGAGCTTGACAATATCCAAGTGACCGCCTTCAACAGCTACAAGTAAAGGAGTCTTGTCATTATTATCGCGCCGTGTCAACAAAATAGAAAAGAGGTCCGAGGTTTGCTCTGCGAGTAGTTTGACTATTCCGAGATGGCCATTCTGTGCAGCGAAGTAAAGGAAATTCACATGTTTTTTTGGTCCATTCAGTAATACGAGGTAACGTTCAATGTTATTATTTAATTTTTTAGATAATATTGTTTTTGCAATTCTCACTTTGTTTTTAAGTAAACCCTCGTTAAACGGAATAATTACTGTTTTAACTAATTCTAATCTGCTTTTAATTTTTTTAATAATAATTTTAAATTCTTTTGATGTGTCACCACTTATGTTACCCGATTTCAGTAAATAATTAAAAACGTGTGATTCGGAAATATTTCGATTAAATAAATATGCTAATAGGACCGCTTCTTTACACTTTACGATAGATTTAAAAAAAAATCCCATAATTCTGTTACAAAATGCATCATCTTCAGGTTTACCACGAAAAATTGCTTGATCTATTACATGCAGTGCTGTTTCATTATTGTGGTCATATTGGGTGATGAGACTGACGAAGGCTTCCTGGGTACTTTTGTAGTGCAACCCACTGAGCAAAAGTGCCAAAATGTGTTGGTTCCTTTCTTTGACAGCAATGTGCACAGCAGTCTGATTATCTTCATCATTCCTAAATATGTCATTTGTTTCAAACCACAGTTGACCTATTTGTTCTGCGTTTGACTGTAGTATTGTGTCTGACATCTTGATTTCTTCTAATTCAACATTCATAAGCAATCGAATAACTTTACTCTCTGGGTGTAGTAGTATTTTAGGCAGAAGTACGTCTTTGATCAGTTGATACTTGAAATCGCTGTCTCGATGAATTAGCCAGTGGACGACTATTTGTCCACAAAAATACTCAGCGTAGGTTCTGTGTGTGAAATGGTATTTTCTGTTTCCCTCAGATTGTACCAATCCAAGCCTGTTTAATTTAACCAGCTTCTTGTCGGTAATGGCTTCAAAGTTTTTGTCATAAAAATTAGGAAAGAACATTTTGAAACCGAGTTCGCCGTGATCTTTATTTAAGGACTTGGTATAATCCAATATTTCATCTTCATCCAGTGCACTTCCTTTTATTGTCTTGTCATGTAAATAAATGTCATATTTCAAATTAACATACATTTTATATAGATTTGGAGCACTAACTATAGTTATATTATTATATAAATATTCCAGGGGTTGAATCAACAGATCGCTTTGGGGTCTGAAAACTTCTGCTACCATTCTTAGTTGCAGGGGAACCCCCATGAAGCAGTCTATGTCTGGTCCCAGTACTCGCTTCGCCCGTCGTAGCACCTCTACTGAATATTCCGTGAGACCCCCTTTTGCTTTCTCTCGATCACTGCTAAGCTCGAGGGGAAGAAAAGACTGCCAAAACTTAAATAAAAAATGTTGTTGTTCTTGTGTGTCGATTGTTACGAATGACGTAGAGAGTTGACTTAATTTTGTTTCCAATGATTCTTTCAAATATTTTCGAGCCGTCAGAAATACTTGAATCGCCGGTTTGCTTTGCAAAAAAATAAAAAGCTTGACAAGTTTATCTATCGAACTATCTTTATTTTTAATATAATCATCTATCTCGTCAAACCCGTCAAACATTAAAACGACCCTCTTGGAAAATGTCTTCTTACTGAGTAGAAAATACTCTAACAACCCGTGAGCCAGTCCGTCATCAGCAATGGAGCAGCATTGACTCAATAGAAAAATTGACACGTTTTGAGGTGTAAACTGATCTGGTAAACTATCAACATGCGCTGTGAATTGTCTGAACTCTATATGAATCACCCAGGATGTTTCAATCAATCTTGACAATCTTGCCAAAGTTGTTGTTTTGCCCATCCCGGGCTCGTCTATTAAGATGACCAAGTTACGCTCTGTTTGGCTCAAGGTTAGTTCGTCTATCGGCTCAAAAGAGTCAGTGGACATACAACGGAGCAATTTTTTTACAGATCCGTGAGAAAATCGCCATTCTATTTCAAAGTTTTGTGCACTTTGCTCAATCTTAACAAAATGGATATTTTTATTAAAGTATTTCTGAATAACACGTTCTTCCCCTTCTTTTGTACTCGCGATTTGCAGATTTTTAGAAATTTCTTCTCTTTTCTCACTTGTCCTGATCAAACCCAAAAGTGATGCCTTATCTTCCTCACAACAGACAACAAACATTTCATCGACGTGCGTAGCTTCTGTAAACTTATGTATGTTAATACTACTTCGATGGACAAATTTCCTGGGTACATAAAAGTCTCGATTAAATATTTGTTTACAGTGGATATCTGTTCTGGCGTCCCCGGACACTTCAAACAGATAAATAGTCTTATGTTGGTTCTTATCGCAGGTGTATTTAAAGATCTGATCTGCATTTCCCTCGGCGAGGATGATCTTCCCTTTGAGCTGCTCCCAGGCAGCTCCAGTCTCCAGATCTCCGTGGTTCAACCCACCGATCACCACGAGAGTATTGGGTAAATTTGCGCAATTAAAGACGTGTTCCTTGTTTGTTACAATATTTGTTTTTATCATCGGCATTTGAAGATCATAAATCAATGGACGAGTGTCCTTGACGACAATAATATAATCTTTATTAAATGTTATTTTCTTAAAGATATCCGAACTAATGAATTGATTTATTTGTGAAAGCGGACAGTTTTCCAACAAAAAATCATGAAAACTGTTGTTAATCTTATTGCCTATTGATAATAATTTTCTTTGAAGTAAAGTTTCTAGCGACTCGGTGGACAAGTCCATGAGACCAATGCTTTGATCAATTTTAACTTCTTTCACTTTTTCTAATGAGTTAAATATGTCCTGTCCTAAATAAGAGTTCGAGGAGATAAAGACAAGTTTTTTCATTTCGGAGGAAGAGCATTGCAGGTAATTATTGTTAAAAAAAAAGCGGACTTCTGAATTTATAGCAGAGGGAGAACTACCATCAACTATCATCAGATTATTTTGATCAAAAGGTGAAGTGCCAATTTTAAAAAGTTTCTGCAAGCGTGGCCAGTCTAAGAAAGTGAAATGACTTTCATTTGTGTATTTATTAATTGCATCAGACGCGTTAACGCTTTTTTTAATTTGAAATAATACATTCTGAAGGCGGCACATCTCGAATTCACCGTCAGGAGATATTATGGATAGGATTTGTTTAGTGTCGGAAAGTAAGAAGTCGCGGAGACCTAAGGAATCCTTGAAATTCAAAGTTGACCTTGGTAATAATTCGAGATAGCTCTCTCCCTCTGCGCGATAAAACGAGTCGATAGCTCGAGGAAGCGACCAAATCTGTTCCTCCACTGCCTTTTTGAATTCTGACCCGAACCACCGCATCAGCTGCTTTAGACGCCTTGTAAGTTCTTTTAACATTTGCATGGACTGACACTTTATTGTTCGATTAGCGTGATGGATTTCAAAATCTGGAAATATTTTATCGTTTTTAAAAGTAAGATTTTTGAACGTCATAAATTTATTTAAAATCTTAAGATCCGTTTGATGCATTTGAAAAAATATCAACTGATAAAGAAGTTGTAATTCAGGCTCAGAAAAGGCGTTTAAATGCATTGAAAATGAATTCGATTGGGGTAGCACATGGTAATGTTTAACAATTTTATCTAAAAATTCTGTTTTATTAAACTTTTCAAAATTTACATGGTAATTATTGTCCAGGTTCAACATTTCATTTTCAAAAAGGGAACGATATTCGTTACTGTCCTTAGCCCAGTCTAAAACTTCACTTATATTTGGTGTGCTTGTTTTAAAAGCTTCGACAAAATTACTGATTGCGTGAGTTTTCCCATTATACGAACTAGTTTCCATGAGATCTTTCCTGTCGAATTTAGAAAAATCAATGAAAACACGATAGACTGTCCCGAGGTGTAATCCGCATGTGTTAATTACGTTTGGCGCCGAAACATAAGTTGTAATATCCAACCTGCCCAGGATTATCATTCCATAGTTGGTATAATAATCTTCGCGCATTTTATCCAAAATTTTCTTTGCCCCGGGGCTGTCGAACGCTACAATTTTAGCGTGCACTCCACCACCAATGTTCTTCACTAACCCTCCATTAGACACCTTCAACCACTTTGCCGTGAATGCTGTTACCTGACTCAGCCAGCCCCCGAGGGAGTGGCCTGTTATGGTGAGGTTATAACACCTATTATGAGGTTTAGCATTAACAACATCTATAATCTGCCTAACATGATCTGTGAAAGTGAGTGCGGAGTTCATACAATTGGTGTATTTATTCATGAATATTCCAACAAAATCTGTGTACAGCGTTCCTACCTTGGTCACAATTGTCCCCCGGTGGGCAATAACCACCTGCTGCAACTGGATGTGTATAAACGCTGCACCAAAATACCCGTTGTTCAGATCCAAGTTGTATCCAGTCAGCAGGAGACGCCAGCCCTCGGGAAGATTCAACCTCTCTTCATAAGCTTTGTCGGTTTCACCTGAGTTCTTATCGATGTAAACCCCCTCTGCAAACAGCGCCAGGGTGAAGTCGCTGGGATGAGGGTCTGTATCCAGGAGGTCTGAGGGATACTCCGGCGATGCCTCCAGAAGGATGTCAATCAATAATTGTACCTCCGAAAGCTTCAACACTAATCCCTGGTCGACGTCCATGGTTGGGAAGGTACAAGATGTGATTCAACTGAAACAAAAATACCAAAGATGTCACACGAAACCACAGCATATCAGATATATCAGTTCAGCATATAATTGTGGACTGGCAATCCAACATGCCAGTGTAAATAACGAAAACTAATAAGTACACAATTACATAATTTTTACAGGTTGAACAGAATCAACATGTAAGGGCAGATAATCTGGGAAGCTTAAAGCAGATGGCGTTTGTGTGGTTGGCGATAATTTTGACAGCTATGTGATACGGTTTGAAAAATGTTATTTTAAGGATTTAAAGGCTTTTAAAAAAAGATTGATAAATATATGGTGGTTGAAATATAGTTAGGACGCCAAGGGCCTGGTAGGAGACACATGTCTGGGCTGTGCAATGTACAAGAGTTGGCCGGTATTAGAAGTTTGGAGAAGCTATTCCGGGCAACGCAAGATAGAGTTGAATTTACCAAAGTGATCGCGGAGACCTGATTGGGCACACGAAGAAGAAGAAGTTGGAGTATCAAGGAATTATTTAAAAAAAACACTAGAACACACTTTAAAATGATTTAAAAGTGTTTAAATTGTCAGACAGATGGATTTTCACTAAGTCGGTATTTCTATATAATATTTCAAATGATGCATCTGATAATCCAGAATTGCTTGCATCGATAAGCTTTCAAATTCCACTACATAACACTAGAAGTCGGGATTCTGGTAAGTAATTCAGGTACTAACTACCATATGTATTCTTCATTGCCCAAATACTAATGGAGGGAAATAATTAAGTCAGTGGACATCTTCAATTTATCACTAAACAAATTCAAAAAGTTGTTATTGAGGCAGTTCATTTACAAGAAACCACGATTTACAAAATGGATATAGAGGAATAACTTTTAAATAACTACAATATAAATGCATAAAATACGCAGACAAACAGACATAGAACAGGAAAATTACTCATACTCAAACAAGATTACAAACAATATAAATATAAAAACTTTTTTTTTTTTTCATATGAAGCAATTACTTTGTGGTTAGACATTATATTATAAAAATAAATAAAACACTTTGTATTTTAACCACGAATTTATTATATTACATATCGACCGGTTTCGCTTACATCAAGCTTCTTCAGGATATAAGTAATAATAACTAAATGTTAAGTGAGAGCTTTGGCTTATATATAAGTTGAGTGACAGAGGGAGAAAGAAAATGACCAAGAACATAATTAGAAAGAGACAAAGTGTTTGACAGAGGTAAAGTGGATAATCAATTAGTGGGAGGGAGACAACAATACAATAATCAATAAGTGGGAGGGAGACAGCAATATAGATCTAATCACAAATAAAAACCAACAGTTAACGGTAATAAATGAGATATTAAACAAATTTTGATGTATTTTACATTATAAGATAAAAGACGATATTTAGATATATGATAATATTAATGATGAAGGACATCAGACTAACACTAAAACACATACATAATATCATGGGTTAGGATGAATAGCTGGAAATAAGTTAAAAATAGGGCTATAAGGTGAATTTTTTTGATTTGATAAATTGATTTGGTTATTGAGTAAGAATTCTGACATATTTGTATTTAATGATTTCCTAATCTCTAAAGCTTCTAATTTGTCTAGTTTTATACCTATATTATTTTTATGTAATATGCGAGTTCCTGAAATTTTATTAAAAGTATGATCTGTTGAGATTAGGTGATTTGCAAGCTCAGAGAACCCCTTTCCATTTAAACATCTTAAATGTTCTTTTACTCTAGTGTTGACATTACGTGCGGTTTTTCCAATATAGTAAGCAGGGCAATCACTACAGCTAAGTTTAGAAATACCGGAGAAACTTAAATGATCTTCTTTGTCTTTAGTATTAATTAAAAATTTGGCAAGGTTATTGTTTGTATAGAAGGCCGGTTTGATATCTACAGGAAGGTTCCTAACGCTTAGATTAGAAAAATTATTTATAAATAAAATTCTACGCCAATGATATTTTGGAATGTCTTGATTGTTTGTCGGGGTGCTTTTATAAAGAAATTTATTTGTAGCTAATTGTTTTTGTTTCTTATTAAGTATTTTATTGATTAGGTCCGGGTCATAGCCATTATTTGTCGCTATTTGCTTAATAATAGATAATTCTTTTGAAAAATTAATGCTAGACAGAGGCACAGAGACTAGTCTGTGTATCATTGAATGAAAGGCTGAGTGTTTGTGGGAGATCGGATGATTTGATGTGTTGTGTATGGTTATGTCTGTGTATGTTGGTTTGCGGTATATGTTGAAAGCAAGTCTATTATTTAACAAAGAGATTGTAAGGTCTAGAAAATTAAGAGAAGCATTAATTCCTATTTCTAAGGTGAATTGTATTTGTGTGTGAAAAGAATTTAAAAGCTGGAGGAAGGTCTTTAATTGACGATCTGTACCGGACCAAATGCAAAACACATCGTCCACATATCGTTTCCATACCAACAAGTTTTTTAGGAGAGGGGATTTGCAAGAAAAAATGCTATTTTCTAGGTTATCCATAAATATATCAGCTACCAACGGGGACATTGGAGACCCTATCGGCAAGCCCATATTTTATTCATATATGGTGTTATTGAATTTAAAATAATTTTGGTTTAAGCAGACATTAAACAGACGAGAAAGATCATTAGAAAAATCTTTTGGCAATTTAGAATTATTTAGTAAATTACTAATAAGAGATTTGCTTTCATTTACTGGGATACTCGGGAACAAGTTGATAACATCAAATGATATTAGTTTACTGTTAGTCGGAATTACCAGGTCTTTCAACTCATTGATTAGGTCTAATGAGTTTCTAATAGTGTGTTTGGGGGAAAACACTTTTGAATTATTAAAGACATTAGTGACAAAAGAAGCTAATTTAAAATTTGGTGACTCACAACATGCAACAACTGGTCTAATGGGGGTCCCAACTTTATGGAGTTTTAGGAATCCATATAACTTGGGGATTTTAGGGTTTTTTGTCAAAAATTTTACTTTATTATATGAGTCATCTATAAAAATTGGGGTTTTACATGAATTTAAGGCATTTTTTACATTATCGAGATATTTATTTGTTGGGTCTTGTGATAAGATCTTAATATTATCATTATTAACGAAATCATCCATTTTTGAATGATAATCAGATTTATGCATTATAATGACAGTATTGCCTTTATCGGCTTTGGTTAAAATTAATTGGTCAGTCTCTAATTTTTTACGGATGTTTAACATATAGCGCGTTTCTGGGTTAAATAAGGGTTTACATTTTGGTATTAGATTTTTTAACAATTCAGCACTTTTATAGAAGAAAGGATTTGGGCGGCTATGTAGGGCGGTCTCTATGTCGACAGCAACATTTTCAACTGCATCTTTGATACTGGTTTTGGTATAATTTAGATTGTATTTTAGGCCTTTTGATAAAAGGGCCATTTCTTCTGGAAGAAATTGCGTAGATGAAAGGTTCTGCACTCGATCGAAGAACTGGTAGTTTGGTTTATCGGGAATGCTTTTGATAAGATTGGCCGCAAGACACAAGTTTTTTAGTTTTTTAATTATAATTTCACGTTTTTTGAAAACTTTTAAAGATGCAAAGTGTCTGACTTTATCATCAAGCACATCCCATTCCAATGGGTGAAGTACGTGAACTAACTCAGTGTGTAAAACATGTAATTTTAATTTAATGTTATTACGTTCTTTGTAGGCACTTTTTAAATCTTCTTTGAGCCATGCTGTTTTGGCTTTTGACACTGAAGAATTGGAATGCAATTTATTATTTAGCCGGTTAAAGAAACCATTTAAATACTTAGGGAACACTTTTGATTTTAAGCACTGTTTAAAGAAAAATATATTTATAGACGTAACTCTGAACTTAATTGTATAGTTTTTATACATTATTGCTTTATTAGCTGTACTTGCTGATATAATTTTTTCATATGAAGCAATTACTTTAATATAGGTATAAAACTATACAAATTAGAAGCTTTAGAGATTAGGAAATCATTAAATACAAAATTATGTATGTGTTTTAGTGTTAGTCTGATGTCCTTCATTATTAATATTATCATATATCTAAATATCGTCTTTTATCTTATAATGTAAAATACATCAAAATTTGTTTAATATCTCATTTATTACCGTTAACTGTTGGTTTTTATTTGTGATTAGATCTATATTGCTGTCTCCCTCCCACTTATTGATTATTGTATTGTTGTCTCCCTCCCACTAATTGATTATCCACTTTACCTCTGTCAAATACTTTGTCTCTTTCTAATTATGTTCTTGGTCATTTTCTTTCTCCCTCTGTCACTCAACTTATATATAAGCCAAAGCTCTCACTTAACATTTAGTTATTATTACTTATATCCTGAAGAAGCTTGATGTAAGCGAAACCGGTCGATATGTAATATAATAAATTCGTGGTTAAAATACAAAGTGTTTTATTTATTTTTATAATATAAAAACTCTTGATCTATTAGCTTTTATTATTTTTAATATTTTTTTGTGATCGGTAGTGCAATTCAATTAGGTTTTTATGTTCATTGGCATCTTATTATTTTGTAGGAACAAGATAAGTGAATGTTCATTGCCCGTATTTATTTATTATTAAATTATTAATTTTTATTTATAAATTTTTTCATGATACCTGTCTGGGGAGTTTTTAAAATTTTTGCATACTTGCACAAAAAAAATATTGATAATTCGAAAACAACAGATTTAGATTTGTTACACTTTATTACTGGGAAATCATACATCTTGAGAAAAATATTTAAATTTTTTTATTTATTTACTTATCCGTAAAAAAGTTTGGTCACAAGTGCTTTTTCGATGCCTGCCTTACTAGGATATACCTATGTCGAAACAGACATAGAAGGTGAAATGTGTAGGTCCTCGTCATTTTTCTACTGAAAATTAAACAAAATTGTTGTAAATACCTCAAAATGCAATAAATTATCATTTACACGCAACAAAAATAAAATTTCCTTTGAATGTACAATAAACGGGACACATATTAAAGAAGTGGAATCTATCAGGGACCTTGGGGTAATACTGGATGTTAAATCAAACTTTATACAATACTGATGAAATCATCAACAAAGCCAACAAGACTGGTCAGTGGTTGAGTGGGCATAGCGCTTGGGTCCCACCCGATCGTCGCGTGTTCGATTCCTCGGCTGGCTAAGTCCTCCATCACAACAGAAGCAACATTTTCGGCTTTCTGTGGTGGTAGTAGGAGATTTTCAAACATTGTTGGGTTATTCGTAACCCGGGAATTTATTTATTTATTTATTTACGCCTATTTAGGCTTTTACATTCATATATATAACAAAATTAACGAAATTATACTAGTAAATATTGCAGGAAACTACTGTTTAAAATACTTGCACAAAAATAAATACAAAGTAAAAATATTAGGTATTGAATTTGAACCACACAGTATGTAGGTACAAAATATTAAAAATTCGAAATAGTTTTTTTTCTTTCAGCCGACAAAATACTGCCAATGAGTTAGTCAATTTTAATAGCTTTATCAAAATATTCCCCTATTTGATAAAAAAAAACTTCAATAAGGTATGCTTATATAATAAAATTGATGTACTAAATATATCAACAACATCGGAGTATTTGTTTCCAAGCTGTTGAATCCGTCGCATAGGAGTTAATATTGGCTTGTTGACTTAGAATTGCTACAATAATATGGTAGGTACTGTCTTGTGACTGACCTGCCTGGAGTATGAAAAGAGATTTCATATAATGAATCAGGGGTATCAAACGTTGAATTAATGATTTTATACAAACAGGTTAAATCGGAAATAATTCTACGATCAGATAATTTTATTAAATTTTATGAATAAAGTATGTTGTCGTAATTTAGGCATTCACTAGGAATTCCCATTTTAAAGTTCACATATCTTAAAAATTTATTTTGGATTCTTTCAATCGCATGTGAATGAACCTCATAATTTGGGGACCAAACCGTAGAATTGTGTTCTAAATGACTCCTTACGATTGACATATATAATGTTTTTACAGTATTGACATTATTGAAATCACTAGACATTCTTAAAATAAATCCCAACATTTTCAAAGCTTTATTGGTTATTATTTCTATAAGCTTGATAAAGTTGAGTTTCGTATCAAACCAAATACCTAAGTCATTAATTTCCGAGACAGATACTAACGACATATTGTTAATGGAAAAATCGAAAAATATTGGATTTTTTATTCGATAAAATCTCATAATT
Organism: Limnephilus marmoratus; assembly: GCA_917880885.1. Taxonomy (NCBI): domain Eukaryota; kingdom Metazoa; phylum Arthropoda; class Insecta; order Trichoptera; family Limnephilidae; genus Limnephilus; species Limnephilus marmoratus. Next base: position 40,771,302 of record OU862924.1, on the reverse strand, counting down.
TGACATTTGCTTATGTTAAGTTGCAAGTGGTTATCATGACACCATATAATAAATCTCAACAAGTTATTTGACAATATATGTCATTCAGTAATGTTTCTGATTGCTTTGAATAATTTCAGGTCGTCTGCAAACATTAATACTTGAACATCATTGAAAATATATAACACATCATTAACAAATAATAAAAACAGGATTGGACCTAAATGTGACCCCTGAGGAACACCACTCGTAGCAGTTAATTTGTACAAAAATGTAACATCAATTTTAACAGCCAATAATCTGTTGATCAAGTAACTGTTAAACCACTTATATAGTGAACCACCTATGCCGAGTTTGTGCAGTTTATTCAGCAATAACTCATGATTAACTTTCTCGAATGCCTTACTCAAATCGGTATAAATAGAGTCAACTTGACATGGAATCAGATATATAGTTTTGATATGTTAACAAGTTAGTAAGGGTAGATTTTCCAGCAGAGAACCATGTTTTTCAGGAGAAATGACGTGGTTTAATCGGAAAATAATTTTTTTAAGAAGAATTTTTTCAAAAATTTAGGAATTGTTGATAAAAGGCATACCGGTCTATAGTTAATCACCTCGTATTTATCACCTTTTTTAAAAATAGGTGTAAGGTAGCTGAATTTCCATTTAATAGGAAAACATCCTGTTCGTAAAGACTGATTAAACACCAAAAATAAAGGATACGTTAGATTGATAGCAAAATTATTCAAAAATACAGGAGGTATTTTATCTGGTCCACCGCTTTTACTTTGATCTAGTAATTTTAGTTCAGTCAGTATATCATTATATTCTATGTGGATACAAGATAAATTAAGATTATGATTAGTGGTAAAATTTGATGCTGTACTAGCAGAAACTGGTGTATCACATTCATAAACTCTTTTAAAAAAATCAGCAAAAAGGTCAGCGATACTTTGAGTGTCTTTAGCCTTTTTACCTGCATATTCCAAGTTGGGGGGTATACCAAAGTTGTTATTTTTCATTGATTTTGCGTAGTTCCAGAAATAATTTACATCATGATTTATTAAAGTTTCAATATTATTAATAAAGGAATTTTAGTAGCAAATTTTTGATAAGATTATGCAATCTTTTCTAGCGTTTTTAAATTCAATCTCTCTCTCTGGTTTCAATCCTGAGATTGGTTTGCAGCAATGTCATCTATTCGATTCTTCCACTCTTCCCTGTCTTGTGCGGCTCTTTTGAAGTCTGCATATGATGAGCAGCGCACGTCCACCAGCAGGTCCTCCAGGTTCTCTCGGCGTGGGCGTCCCCTAGCGTTTGTCCCCTCGGTCATACCCTCCATTATGGCATGCAAGAGGCCTTCTTGTCTTATTACATTTCCGATCCATCTTGCTATGGTTGCTGAAAGCGAAGAAGAACTCCAAGAGGCCTTAACAATCATGCAAAGCATTCTTCAAAACAATTACAACATGAAGATAAATAAAGACAAAACAAAGCTGCTGACTGTAGGCCGAACGCAATATCAGATGAGAGTAGAGATGTCAGGAGTTCGACTAAAGAACACCAAGGAGTTTGTCTACCTCGGGAGTAAAATAACATGGGACGGTCGGTCTAAGAGCGAGGTCAACAGCCGTATACACCAGGCTAGGCTTGCATTCAATAAAAAGTCGAAAATAATAGAATCAAATAATATAGACCTGAAACTGAGAATACTCCTCATCAAGACCTATGTATGGAGTATCTTGATGTACGGCTATGAAACATGGTGCCTATCCGAAGAGATAAACGGAGACTAGAGGATTTTGAGATGTGGTCCAATAGAAGACTATTAGGAATTTCCTGGAGAGACCACATAACAAATGAAGAGATTCTCCAAAGAATCGAAGGAGGAAGGCACCTGCTCAGGACCTTGTCCGAAAGGCGTGCAAGATGGATCGGCCAAATTCAATATAATTTGATAAAGACCTGTTTTCTTTATATTTCTTATGTAAAACTTTTTTTAGGGCAGTTAATTGAACAAGTTCTTTATTGAACCATCTCGGATATTTCGATTCTTTTCAAATATCCAGTGTTGCATTGCAAGCATTGTATAATTAGTGGCGAGTTAATTAGTTTATATGTATATGCTCCAATAGGCCACTTGCATGGATTTCATAACGACTTGGAAAAAATCATGTGCATAGATCTTTTTACTAAGATTAAGAAAATATTAGTAAAATTGTTTAGAAATGTACAGTTGTTTTTATTTTTAAATAAATAAATCCATTATTTGGGCTCATGACGTCACTACATGAAAATGTCCCGTCTCCGAAAATGTTCCTATTAATTTAAAAAAATTCCACACTGATTTATTTTTTTTTATATGGCATCACTTTGATTTCAGGCGAATTTTTGAATTCGTTCACTAGATTTATTGTTTGTTCTCTGCGAACTTATCATTTGATTTCACTTTTTGACAGATGTTCTTTTTGACAGAACGTGAAGAAGATGTTGGTACGTGTTTTAGAGGTATAATGATTATGGTGCTGATTTTAACAAAATAAAATTTTATAATATTCTTATTATTATTATAATTTACAAGCACAAGTATATTACATTGAATTTAGTAATATATACGCTGTACAATATAATGATTTATGATCAACAAGATGGATCAAGGAAAAAAATATTTATGAGATGTAATATTTTTGGTATGCCTCGTTATTCTCCTGTGCCATTCGTGTGGAAAACGTTCTTTTTTTTTAAATGATTTTCGGCTATGTAATTATCGTTTTTTCACACCTATAAAATTATGTCCCGTATTTCCGGTTTATAAAAAATGGTCTGATTTTTCGGATTGAAATTTTCAAAAAATCCCCAGGGTTTCAAAAATACGATAAAAAAATAATAAAAAAATACAGAATGTCTTAGAATATTTGCCTAAACCGGAAAAAAAATTTAAAAAATGTCATGCAAGTGGCCTATTATGTTTAATATTCTGCCAGACTACATTAAATCTTCCAATTCATTAGCTAAATTTAAAAAGAATGTTAAGATATTTATGCTAACAGAGGATTGGCTTACTATTTTTTATCCTTGTCCTTTTTTAAATAATAAGATTTCAATTTTTAAATAATAAGATTTGTTTTTTAATAATATTTGTTTTTTGAATAATAACTTTTTTTTAAATAAATAGATTTTATTTGAGTTCCATTTGCCAAAATTGGAGTGTCACCCTAAATGTTTTGAAGCTTTGTTAACTTAGTGGGTATAGTAATTAAAGATTTATTTATGGTCTATATTGTTACAATTCATACTTAAATTACCCATCTGGTCACTAATATGATATTTTTATTTCTTACTTTATTATAATGTTTTAGTGTTTTAAATGTAGTGTATTTTAGTATGTTGTGTATGTAAAATCACTCAAATGTATAAAAGTTAACCTCAACACAGTCCTAGTCCTAGTGAGGTTAAATTTTTTTTGTATGTAAAAATAAAAAATAAAAATGTATGGTGAGAAGTTAAATAAATAAATAAATAAATAATACATGTTTATTATAGTAGAGAAAAGCAGATAAATTCAAATATTCAATTCAGGCAGCGGGCAACGGGCAGTGGGCAGCTCGCAATCGGGTGGTGTGGATTTTATAAAGATTGGGAAATAGCGTTGTGTTTCGTTAGCCACAGCAACGTGTGGCCGGGTCTGCTAGTAAATTATAAACAAAACTTACACATTTCAAATTACATCGAATCTATTAACTTTCATAACTTTAACTCCCTTTATGTACCATGTTTAATTTTTGACCAAAACTTGTTATTTAAAATTCTGAATAATGGCCTGGACTCATCAGAGCATACCAACTTAATACAAATTCATATTCCAACAAGATCAACAAGACAATCCAATTTATTTCATTTGCTCACATGTAGAACTAACATTAGAAAAAAATCTCCAATTCCTCGTATATAGACTTTTAACAATACCTTTCAGAAATACCGAACAGAAGTAACGCGTACGATCGAAAATTAATATAAGAGTGTGGAAAGTTTCGGGAGCATCTCCTATCCTTATCCTATATTCATCTTCCTCTCCTCTTCACCTAAAATTAATTTTAAGATATAATAAAACTTCATCTCCAAGTAACTTTAACATGGGAGAGTTTTTGGCTTCTTCTTCTTTGTGTGCCGTATCAGGTCCCCCCGACATTGGCGATCACTCTTAAATATGTCTTGTGCTGCCCGGAATAGCTCCTCCACACTTCTAATGCCGGTCCACTCTCGTATATTTCGCAGCCAAGATATTTTTTGACTTGACTTAATTTATCTTTGTGTATATGTATCTTTATTTTTTATGTATAAAATATGCTTGTCCCTTACAAATAAATAAATTTACAAATAAATAAATTTAAAAAAAAAAATCATAATTTTAACATTCTTTCTTTGTGGTTGATAAAATTATATTCAAATAAAATAAAAAAAAGAAGTGTAGGTTAATCCTATGAAGATTATACTATTACAAATCTTTTACTAAATAAAGAAAATAATAAATAAATAGATTTAAAAAAATGAGGGAAAAAGATGAAGTAAAATTGATATTGAAATAATAGTTGTAAGTTAGGATTAAATTAGACATGGTTGAAATATGACTAAGGACCTCATTAACTAATTAACTCCCGTTTAACGTCAAAAAGTAAACGCGGACTCTCAACGCATATGGGGTTAGTATATTATTCCAACATTGCCAATTTATTGCGTTTGAGGTTTTTGCGTAATTTATTTATTTATTTATAAACAGGAGCAAACGGTACATTAGAAACATTGGTAAAAAAATTACAATTAATAAGTATATTTCACGGTGGGTACCTATTATGTGTTTCATTGTAGTGTCTTTTTATGGTATATATTTATGTAATTACCGGGTGATGTATGTAGTGGAAGGGAGTGTATGTGTGTGTGAGCAATTGTATTATTGACATGATGCTCTTTTAAAATTTGGGCAGTGAATCGGAGAAAATATCGATGTTAGAACTTAGACCAATATTATTAAACATATTATGAAGAGCACGATTGATCGGAGAATTAGTTGCTGCATTTGTCTTGTAATAAGGCGTGTGGAATAGTTCTGTATGGCGTATACGTCTTAATGGTATGATAAAATTAACTAGGGAAAGAAGTTCGGTACAGTCACTGTTATTATATAAAATTTTGTGTATGAATGTCAAATCAATAATAATGTTAATTCTATTAATTAAAATAAGTAAAAAAGTGAGATAAGTAAAAAAAATAAAAAATAGTGAAATAAGATAAATAATTAAATAAGTTAAAAAGAAAAATAAGCAAAATAATGAAAATAAATATTAACACGATTTTATAAGATAAATAATAAAATAAGTAAAATAAATACAATTGGTAAAATAATTACACTAAGTAAAATAAGTCAAATAAGTACACTAAGTAAAATAAGTGAAATAAGTTAAATAAGTAAAATAAGTAAGAAAAGTAAAATAATTGAAACAAGTAAAATAAGTGAAAAAAAGTAAAATAAGTAACATAAGTCAAATAAGTAAATTAACTAAAATTAGTAAGAAAAGAAAAATTAGTACAATTAATAAAATGCGTAAAATAAGTCCAATAAATAAAATATGTGAAATAAACAAAATAAGTAAAATAAATAAAATAAATAAAATAAGTAAAATATATAAAATAAGTAAAATAAGTAAGATTACCTCAAAAAGTGAAATAAGTAAAACAAGTGAAATAAATTCAAAAAGGGATATTAGTAAAATTAGTAAAATAAATAAGATAAGGTGAACCTATGATTTTAATAAAAAAAAAAACAATCTTACCTCAAGTAATGTCACACAAGTTCACCGAACTGTCACAGGATTGTCACACAACCAAAGCAATTCACAGATAAAACGACACTTTGTACTGTACAGTAAATTGTAACACCGTAAAATCACAAGAACGCAGGTGATTTAGTTTGATGCAACAATACAATTAGCACTCCTATCGGGTGTGACGCCTAGTCAAGGATCTCTACAGCTCTGTCAAAGATGGCACTTTATTAGTTGGTTAATTCACCGACTGCTAACAATTACACAACACAATTGTATTAGAATAAATTCCAATAGAGAATGCAGCGTGAAGACTACCAACTGGCAATTATCCCAAGGTAAGACTGACTTGCAAAGAGCTATTTTCAAATATATATCATTTTTCTAATCTCCATCCAAATATGGATTATTAAATACTTAGAAATATCACTATCAGTTCTGAAAATCAATAGATAGGCGCACCTGCAGAGATTAAAATGTAAAAATACATTGAACATTTGATCCACGATAGTGGAAAAAATCGAGAATTTTTTTTAAGTACATATTCCAAACCACCTGAACGATATTTAATTACAGCTTAGACCAGAAGAATCAATGTTTTTTTAGTTGAATCTATTATTTTAAGAGTGACGAGTTCTTGATGTAAAATAATTAAACATTTAGGACCGGTATCAAAGTCATCAAATGACCTTTCTGGGTATATTTTGTTTTTTTGAGAGTTCAAATGTTCCAGTTAAATATGGATTCTAAGTCCGTTTCATGTTTTGAACAAATTGTGACCAGCAGAAGAGGAAAACTATCATGTTGTTAAACTTGTCAGCTTTAATTATTACAATTTTGACCTTATTACAGTACATTTTCTAAAATCCATGAAAATTCATTTGGTGAAACCAATTACTCATTTGATAAACTTAAGTTTAACAGAGGGAATATTTCCGACAAACTATAAAAATACAATTATTTCACCTATTTATAAATCTGGAGATCCTCAACAAGTAACTAACTATCGCCCAATTTCTCTAATCTCAAACATTGGAAAGATTTTTGAAAAAATTATGAAAAATCAATTAGTCGTTTCCTAGAAAGTAATAAAATTCTTCACAAAAACCAGTTTGGTTTTATAAAGTCACTCAGCACACAAAATGTTATTGCTAATATAACCTCATACATCAACGAATCATTGGATAAAGGTGAAAAATGTGCCGGTATATTTATTGATCTCAGAAAAGCTTTTGATAGTATATCCCATGAGATTCTACTAAAAAAACAAAACAATATAGGTATAAAAGACAATGCAATTAAATGGATTTCGAACTACCTAAAAAATCGACCGCAAGTCGTAAAAATAAATCAGATTAATAGCGATAAAGAAATATCAGACTTTGGAATCCCTCAAGGTACAGTAATAGGACCAATCCTTTTCACCATATATGTTAATGACATTTTTTTTTCAACCACTACATGGCCAAATTACTTCATATGCCGATGATACGGTATTAATAATTAGCGATAAAACTTGGGAAAAAGTAACATTTAAAGCCACCGAAGACATAAATATTTTAAAGAATTTCTTCGACGTAAATTTACTATCACTAAATGGTGATAAAACATTTGTAATTCCATTTGCAATACACAAAAATGATACCCCTAAAAACATTGACATCATCATCCATGATAATTCCAAAACACATAGTAAAAATTATTGTATCCAAAACTGCACAATATTAAAAACAACAAACACAATCAAATATTTAGGAGTCATTATCGATAAAAATTTGAAATGGAAGGAACAAATTTGTCAAGTTGTAAAAAAAATTAGAAAATTGATTTATATATTTTTAAGAATCAGAAATTTTTTATCTGTAAAAAACTTATATCTAATATATTACGCTTTGGTTCAATCAACTTTACAATATGCTATCATTAGCTGGGGATCCGCATACAAAACTAATCTTTCCCCAATTGAAGTTGTACAGAGGCTAATAATTAAAATCATATTGAAAAAACCTTCGGACTACCCAACGGATCAATTATTTAAGGAATTCCAAGTACCATCTTTCAAAGATCTATACAATAGAAATGCATTGATTCAAACTATAAAAGAAAAAGAAAAATATCAATTTATAACTGAAAACCGTACTAGACATAAATATATTTTCTCATGCCCAAAATTAAACACTTCCTTTGCACAAAATTATTATACTTATCAAGGAAGACTTATTTTCAACCGATTACCGGATGAAATTAGAAAAATTAATGATAAAATCCAATTAATAAACACTGTTAAAAAATATTTTAAAGATAATCTAAAAAAAAAAATCTAAAAAAAAAGTTTCCGACTAATCTAATCTCAAGAACAACTACTTATAACTCAGTTTCCAAGTGATACTCTGTTCTTCAAATAAGTTAAATTTTGTATTGTTTTTAGCAACTATTTACAAATCACCGAACTTACAACTTATTGTTTTTTACATTCACATTGTAATTTAAGAACTTAAATATAGCATTAAAAATGTACACAACTCTTCCAGACACAAGCTAATGCTTCCATGGAAGAGTGGTATTAACGTATTTTAAAATGAACATGTACGCAAATTACTACATTATCTAAATGTATATTATATTTTATATGCTAAAATAAATAAATAAAAAAAAAATAAATAAAAAAAAAATTGTACAATTTGATAGACAGCTGAAACGCATCTGGGGACCTAGCACGGTCGATTAATAAGGATTGATAGGATAACTTTCGGTAACTTCTCATCGTTCCTTAGAACACCTGCAACAATTGAAACAATTGTTGACTTCAAATATTATATAACACTTAGTCTTTATGAATTGTTACTAATTCGTTGGTGATCTGCAATCATGCTAGGGAATGATGAACAGTTACGGAAAGATATCCTATCAATCCTAATCGATCGACTATGCTGGGGGACTTGGAATCGGTAAAAATAAAATAAAATAAAAAATTTAATGAATTAAAATTGGATTGAATATATGTAGAAGTGTGGGACGCCTGTAATGGGTTGCATTTTCCGGTCGAGCTTTAGATTTCCCATAAATGTTCACGATTGCAAAAATCATTCCAGAAACAAAAGGTCGTATTTATCACATTTGTTTTGAAAAGTGATTTACTGGAGACATGTAGCGACAGGTGTTGTACCGATTACAGGGGACTGTACAACGTTAACTTATATGATAGACCAATGAAGAGATGGCCTTGAAATATAAACTAATCATTGGATGGACGGACAGTGTGACTTGTAAACAAAAGGGAATGAAGGAAAATGTGGGGATTCTGGAATTTTTTTGATTATCCAAGCATATTGAAAAATATGTATATTCTATGGAAGATTTCGTAGTTTATTTATTATTTTATGGCAGCACTGTAGCATTTATTTATAAGCAATAACAGTAGGGGAATTCCTTAGATCCATAACAGGAATCTTGTGTGACCAGAAAATGCCAATAAAACTTAAAGGAAAGATATACCAGACTATTGTTAGTCCCGCGATAATGTATAGCTCAGAATACTGAACTATGTATAACTCCTACTTTAGGCAACTAGAAACAGCAGAAATTTTGCTTAGATGGTCGGCAGGAGTATCACTTAAAGATAGGATTAAAAGTTCACGCATTCGTGGTTTCCTTGGTGTCACAGATACAGTAAACAGTAAGCTGGAGGACCGATAGTTGAGATGATATGGGCACATAAGACGGAGACCACCAGACCACACAGTAAAGCAAGCAATGTCTATGGAGCTTTCTCGACAGTCATCCAGGGGAAGACCAAAGAACTCCTGGATGACTCAATGCTCCAAAATATTATAGGGAAACGGCCTGGATGAAAGTGGTATAGATGAAAGTGATATAATAATAATAATAAATTTGGACAACTTATATAGCGCTGTTTTTGCGAAAAATCGCCTCAAGAGCGCTGTACAAATTAGCATGGATTTTACATTAGAATTTACTTAGGAGGCTAGATAACAATTCATCTTGCAGCTATCAAGCGCATGGCTTATTGGAATTCTAGCCCCCCGATAAATAAAATAAAATATCTTTTTATATATACGTATTTCAATTTACTTAACTATGTAGGGGGCTAGATAACCACTCGTCTTGCAGCTATCAAGCGCATGGATTGTTGGAATTCTAGCCCCCCAATGAGTTAAATAAAATATCTTTTTATATGTACGTATTTTAATTTACTTAACTATGTAGGAGGCTAGATAACAACTCATCTTGCAGCTATCAAGCGCATGGATTATTGGAATTCTTGCCCCCCAATAATACATTTACATTATGTATTTAGTAATCTCCTTAACATCCTTAGTCTAACTTAATCTAACTTAATCTACTTAATCTAACTTAACCTAACTTAATCTTACTCACACATACTCAATACCTATATTTAATAAATCTGCAGTTCATAACAATAATTGCAAAGAAACCATAAAAATAACATGTAATCAACGCTAACGAAAATGTATATACCTACTCGTAATAATACACTGTAATAATTGTCACTGTGAACTGTTTATTATTATTGATTGTTGTTTTAAACACTATCTCTTAGGTCTTTTATTTTGTCATTTATCTCTCCATACGTACGGCACTGGTAGAAACCGAAGGACGCGATCTCAGTCCGATGACTTCCTGGTCCATGTGCTTAGGGGCGGGGGGGCAGGCGCGGGCGGTTGGCAGCGGGGGCAGCTAGGGATGTAGATATTGCAGAGATCATCAGTTTGTTCTTTTCTCTGGTGCGTTTCTTAGAAGGCCGCTTCGGTGGCTCACACACCGAACGGGTCATATGGTCCACAGTCGTAAATACAGCGACTGCAGGCGCAGCGGCGAGCAGCGGGGGTTGCAGTAAAGGTGAGGGGTGCACAGGGGTACGGCTATGACACCCAACGACCGAACAAATGACCACATCTGGTAAATGTTCGCTACCCATCCTGGGTTTTAAACACTTCGCATCTAATGAATCACGATAACAATCTGCACATATTCTTAAAACTCGTTATACGTCCACACTACTTACGATAAAATTATTTTGAGTTCAAATATGTAATGTATACAGAGTAATAAACATTATTTGACCTTTTAAGGTCTCAAAATGTTAATTATCCCTCTTATTATTTAATAAGAGATAACGGGACCGGCCAGAATGCGTCAGGCTGCTATAGAACTGAAGAAGATATAGTCTGAGAACGAGAAGGGGCCCATCCCAACAACTTATCTAGGCCATGAGTTGGGACATTGCAAGGAAGAAGAAGTAGAAGAACAATGGGGAGATTATGAAGATCGGGACCCGAACTCCTAAAATGACGTATTGGTATGCACAATTTCCAGTCCCTGTCAGTCTTACCAAACAGTTATTGCTCGTGATACAACTTTCAAAGGCTTCCGTTGAGAGGAAATTCAGTGTGCATAAAAATTTAAAAAAAGGAAATAGAAATCGCCTTCAAATGTACATATACTGTGGTAACATTGATCGCTACTCGAGAAGCGATTAAGATAGGAGGTGGAAGTTTATTTTTTACCAAAAAAAATTGGCATGATGGAGTTTTATTAGTTATTATGCATGCTTATCTCGTTTATATTGTTCTAATTATTTGTCGTGCACTTTAGGATCCTTTAAATATATTGGAAAGTCAAATAAATAAATTATTGAAAGTTCACTTCTTGTTTGAAATTATTGGTCTCAATTTCAATTAACAAAATGAAAAAAAATAATTGTTTAATATAACGTTTTAGCACTAAAATACTGTTTTATTTTCTTGTCTTTGACTTTTAGTACTTTTTGAATGTGTCATTATTTTTGCGTCATGTGAACATTATTATTTTTTTATTTGTTTGTTTGTTTGTTTACGCCTTGATGGCTTTTACATATAAAATAAATTATACAGGAGCATTATAAAAAGTATGCAGTATCATAAGTATATAGTACATACAATGATAAACAGAGCTAGAAAGATATAAGTAGGCCTAACATAAGTAGGTATCAGTATTCGAGTAATTGTTTACAAAGGAGTTCAACCAGTGGATTCGTATTTGGGCTCACGCTACATTAGATTCAATAATTATTGTCACAATATCACACAAAATGTGATTCCAAATATACTCGAAGCATACCGGTATTGCAGTGGTGTAAAACATTTTTAACAATTAATATAAAAGTACGTAATTTTCTTGTAATTAATTATTATTTTTTTTTATATTTATTTTATTATTTTTATTTTTATTTTTTTTGATATCATAAATGTACGTATGTTAATTATTATTATGAAAAAGAAAAAAATAAAAGGTACACAGTAATTACATATATAAATAAGTAAGTAGGTACTATGAATGTAGTTATCATGAATGTAGTTACAGAGCAGTGGGTATTAAGTTTGTTATTGTTCACAATGTGAAACATTTAAGGATTTTTACGTTAGTTTGTTATTATCAGGAAAAAATAAAATAAAAGGTGCACTGCAATTACATATATGTATAAAGAAGTAAGTAGGTACTATAAAAGTAGTTACAGAGCAACGGGTATTAAATTTGTTACTGTTAAACAATCTGGAACATTTAAGGATTTTTGCATCTGCGCTTTTGTTCATTGAGTTGTAACCTCTTTTTAATCTTATATGATGTTAGTATAGAACAACCCGCGGGCCGCATGCGGCGCGCCAAGCTTTTGTGTGCGCCCTAAACACTTTATCATCAGAAACTTGTTTAAAAAAAAACATTACCATTCCTAATTTCGTATATCTTGAGATTCGTTTCGACTTTGACGCACAGATAGTAACACCCGAAAAGGATTATCATTATGGTCCACATGATCTGGTACAAGAGTGAGATACGTTGTTTAGATTTTCACGGTCAAAAGTATTTTTGTTATTTATTTTTCGGGTGTTATGCCGTATTGCGCTAGCGTTACAGTGTCCATCATCAGGGAAGATGTGTTGCTATTTGCACACGCTAGATTTATTTACACAAAAAATTTATAAATAAAAGTGTAACTTCTAGAAACCACCGCACCAATTATAATACCTACATAAAAACTGGTTAATGTTACTGATTAGTCAGGTACCTACTGATTTTAACAGCATTAAATTTCTTGCTGTCGCAAAATTTGTTATAATTTAAATACGCATAATGAGGTGATTTTTCACAAAAACAGCGCTCTACAAATTATCCAAATTATTATTATTAATGGCGGGATAATGTCGGATAATCCTGATAATGTTCTAAATAAAATAAATCAATTAAGGTAATAAAAATGATGTACGATAAAATATGATTTTTCAGTGCAAAACCAACTTTTCCTACAAATTTTCGAAGTCATCTGCTAACCTCCTAACATTCGATAAGTCGATATATGTTTTTTTCTCCAAACAGTGTGTCTTTTGACTGTGTTATTAGTTATAGATGAAATGCGTACGTCAAGTACGTTTACTTACGTGGCCATTTTTGTGTAAAATCGTCGGGTGGGGCGAGATGTGACATCAAGGCGGGGACGTATTGTGACAATCACAACTCGCCCCCAGAATTTAGTTTTTATTTACGTTTATAAAACCAATGTGTATTATGTAAAAAGGCATATTTTTAACATACTATGAATGCAAATATATGCATTACCTGTATACATTTCCTTTGTGTGTCTATTTGTGATTCAAACTTATTTTTTCAGGCTTGTAAATTGGTCCAAAATTATAAAAAAGAAGAGGAGGGAAACACCTCTGCTGCTGTTCTCACAAGAACACCATTGCAATACATAACGAATGCAGACATTGAAGAAAAATTGTTGGACCCTCAATTACCCTTATTTTACTTAACTATTTGTTCGTCACAACCTGCCCCACTCCTGTCACAACTCACCCCACGGGTAAGGCACGTTGTGACAATTCCCATATTTTGTAAAATAATATTTTGTCGCTTTATTCGTATGTTAACAAGGTTAATAATACCAAAATAATGTAGTCAAATAATGAGTTATTTGTTTCCATTAAAACGTCAAACCTTTGATTTCATTAAAGATTTTACTACTATACGCAGTTTTGTAATTTAGTCACAACACGCCCCACCTTCCCGTATATGTTATATTTACATACACAGTTTTTTAAACATGATAGCCGAAAGAAATGTGTATTTTAGTTAGGGTGGCAAAAAATGGTGACCCGTCAGATGATCCCCCGACATTTGAACCCCGAAATTATAATTGATATAAAATTATAATTTTTTGTGCTTTATTTACCAATTTCAGACCTAAAATTGACTTCATAAATACCTTTAATAATAAGTTGGTATGGATATGTAACGAACTAATATATAGTGTCGATCTTTTGTAATTGTACTCTGGTATATGTAGTATATAGACAAGTAGTTTTATCCTTAATGCATTTGATTGAAAATATGTTTTATAATTTTGTTATTCGGTGGTACATCCTCTCTTCACGCTCCTTCGGGGACATAAAGTTATATTTATGTGTATGTAGGTATTCTGTATTTTCCCTTAATTAATTGCAGTTTACCGGGGGGGGGGGGGGGGGCAATTGTCGGTGGATCAACTGTCATGCAACTCACGGAAATCATTGATTGACTTATGTTTTTAAAAGAATTTGATGGTTGGTTCGTTTATATCGGTGATTCCCAACGGATAAGATACAGGGGGCGGTATGGCCCCGAGGGCACAAAGGGGGGCGGTGACAGCCCCGACGGCACATTGGTGGGCGGTGAAAGGGTAAAAGAGGGTGGTGGAAGGCTACAAGGTTGCGGTGAAAGGCTACAAAGGGGTGGTGAAAGGTTAAAAGATGGCGGTGAAAGGCTATAAATATGTCTTAAGTATATCATTGCAAGAATAGAATCAGGTATTATTATTGGATAGAGTATTTTTGTCGGCTTGTGCAATGATGGAGGACTAAACTAGTAAAAGTTCGAACCCGCAACATCTGGTGGGAAATCAATAACTACTGTGCTACCAATAGGCAGGGCCGGATCTACAAAATCTGGCGCCCTGTGCAGTAGGTACCGATGGCGCCCCCCCCCCTACATTTTAATTTTGATTAAAAATTCGTTCACCCCAATTTTTTTAATTTTTTTTATTTAATTTTTTTTTTTTCACTAATTTATCAAATAAAATCAAGACATATAAAGGGTGTAACTTTTCCAAGTGACCTGGCGGTAGCTCTCACACTCGTTTTTTTTTAAAGAGAGAATCGCCAGGAGCCCTATACTCTCTGAATCTATTGGGTAAACATAAATTATGGTGCTATTTTAATTATTTTAGGAAAAACTCTTTGCAAGTTGTGCTTTAAAATAATACAACGAATTGTTTGTTTGTGCCCGTACCATGATTTAAATTATTTAAAATATAGGTTACGAGACAATGCGGGTGGTTTTGCTGAACTAGGTCCATTAGACATTCTTGAGATTTACTGCGTTTATGTACCTATATACCCAACGTGAATATTATAAAAAGCAAATACAAATACGTTCTCATGGCAACGTACAACACAAGAATAGCATCTACTAGCTTCTGACAGGCAGTCCCAACGAGAGACAGTGAGCAGTGATAATAAGAATATAACCTCAAATTTGTACCTTGCATTTCCCCTGTGTTGAGCGAACAAACACTAAACACTGACGTATGGTATCAACGGCTTACGAACAAAAATACCGCGCTGTGATTGGTTATTGAATTTGGATCGCACCTATTCGTCGTAAAACACGGTAAAGATGTATGGAAAAAAAGATTTTACGTTTAAACTAAATATATGGAATTTGGAAAAAAAAGTTGTAACTGACTATAAATTCGTAAGCCGTTGATACCAACCAGATGCGTGCGCATTCTGTTTCTTTGGAAAGTGTTGCTAGAGCGTAATAATTATTTCGTACTATGGGTAATTTTTAAACAATTCAGGGAATATTATAACTAAATTTTAATACAATATTTGTTTTCTCACGGCGCCCCTTCGAAGTTTGCACGTTTTTTAACGTATGGCAGATCCGGCGCTGCCAATAGGTTGGTCGTGATAAGAGAGCGACTTACGTCTCTTTTAAAAATTGTAAATTCCAAGCTCGACTGTTGCAAGCTCCTGAGTGTAGTCAATTTAAGAGTATCTACGACTCACTGGGCATAAGGACCTTCTTTAATATTCACAAAAAAAATATGAGGCAAGCTCGCCAATTCCTCTTTTAGATAGTTAAACAAACAAATATACAAATGATATAGACATTTTTAATGTAACAATTTCAATGTTTGAAACATAATTTAACAAGTTTTTTATGTCAACATAATATCGTGGGGTAATTACTACAACTAGGTAACTTTGAAATCTGTGTTTTTGAGTTACACACTAAAAGCATAACTCTATTTCCTCGTCTATGAATGCTACAAACAGAAAAATCATAACGCATTGGAACCATCAACTTATTTGAACATATTTTTTGTGAGTATCTCTCAACAACGGTATCGTTTCAACCTATAATATTAGGTAACTCAAGTTACGATAACTGTTTTCCCATGTTTAAATTAGGCAACCAGACTTAGCTAGTTGTAGCACAAAATTTGTATAACTGCTTAAGTTGCTTTCGTTGCATTTTTTTACGTAACAACTTAGGTGATTCATTCAATTTTTGTATAAAGATATAAAAAAAAACGATTAGTCACTTTATTATTTCCAAAATTTAAGTATATTTTACGGTTCCCAACATATCAGTCATACTTATCAGTATAAATATACGACAGCCAATTTATCAGACTGATGACCATCTTATAATTTAATTTCCCAACAAAGCTGATTTCAGAGTTACCTAATAACAATAACCGCTTACGTCGTTTAGCAAATAGATATACATTTGATATCGACATTTGTAATATAACAATTTCGATGTTTAAAACACACGTAAAATTTTGTTTAATGTCAACATATCAGTATTTCTGATAAGTTTAATTTTATTATTTTTATTTCTTTTAAATTTTATCTAACTGTAAACCACAGTAATGTAAGAAATTATATTTTGCAATCTATTGTTTATTACTAACTCCTGTGTAAAACAAATAAAAATTAAAAAACATTAATATTGTATCTCAGGCAAAAATACATGTTATTGATTCCGACATTATGTAAAAAAACTTTGGGTCAAGACGCTTAAAGTCGCGGAGATGAGAACGGTGAGTGGCTTGGTGAGCTGAGCCACCAACAGGTAGTCCTGGCGAAGCGGAGCGTGTTTCCATGGCAGCGAAGCACGGTGAACTTCGGGGTGCCATAAAATAGTGAGCTGATCCCTGGACTGAAGGTGACGCAAGCCTTGTAAGTCGCGGGATGTAGCTGTTCTACGGAGCTGAAGACACGATGGGCCTTATAGCTGAGGCGTGGTGATGGACCTCGGGAAACTGCCCTGGATGCGTAGAGATGCCATGCAGGAGCGCTTGTGCGGAGATCTGTTACATGTTGATTTGTTGACCGACTAATGGTCTGGGACTGACTGGAGCGAGCGAGCGAATCTGCTGCTTATATAGCCGAAGCGAGCGGTAGAGTAATTACCCACACGGTAGGTAATGCGTCGCCACTCGGCAGTTGACGAGAAGGTTCGGCGCCGTACAGATATTGTTCGGTGCTATCTCGAGACCTTTCTAGGCGGTGGCGATATTATCATTCATCGCGGCCGGCATAGGTAGATACCTAGGCAAGTGCCGGCGCCGCGCACATATTAGAAGATGTATCTCGAGCGTTCTTTCTGATAGCGAAAAGATAATGCTTCGCCACAGACTCCTTTCCCAGCGATGCGAAGTATCGCGTAAAAGATAAGGCCAGGGTTTGCAGCCGGGTAGATGCTGGTCGGTGCGTCCATGCTGATGCGTCTCTACCGATTCCCTCGTTTTGCGGTGTTACCGGATGCGCCGTGGTAACACACATGTCAGGATGCTGTATACTGCGTGTTCAAATCACGTCGGGATCACCAGTTGAGGGAGCGTGCCGGATCGGCAGAGACGGGAGACAGAAATGAAAGGTATCTGTCAGAGTATGAGCAGTCGTTTATTGGGCTACGTAGCGAGGGTCGGTGAAGTGGTAACATGATATATGCGGAGTGCCGTAGATGAAATGCTGCAGGCGCACGGAGGTGATGGTATGGTGAAGGTCGTTGCGATGCGGCGGAGCAGAGTTCGAGTATGCAGGTCACCGGCGCGTTGCTCGACACCGCGGCGATGAAGATGACCTGTTTGTATTTTGTATATTTTTTCTTTAAATAAGAATTGTTCTAACATACTAAATCTTTCATTTGAAATGTACCTGACAATTTCCCCCATTATCTTGAGATGGGTCGCTTTTGCTCTGCCGTTTACCTACTTAAATTTACATTACAAACTGTTTGATGACAGGTATGTAATATTTAGAAGAGATCGTGAGTCGTCTAAAGAAGGTGGTGGAGTTCTAGCCGCCGCGCCGTTTCTAAAAAACTTCGCGAGTGGGAGCGTGACAATGAAGATTTGTGGCTTGTAATTAAGTCTTGTTCCAACTCGCTCATCTTTATACGCATCCTCTATATTCCTCCTAGTGTAACCGTTGATAATTATTTTAATCAGATTGAAAAATTACAGGATATGTATTTAAAGTACTCAATTCCGAATTCGCAGTTTATTTTTATAGGTGATTTTAATTTACCTGAAATCAAATGGTTATCTGACAATTCATTAAAAAATAATGTACTTTTCCCTTCCAATTATAAAAGCATGAAAGCATGCAGTCTTGTCAACCTCTCTTCAATTTGCAATTTGTATGAATTCAATTATGTACTGTGATGGGTCAACCCCCCCCCTAATGAAAACTTTTAAATATTTCTTCTTCTCGTGCGTTCAGATCTCCGGTTGGCAGATCTTACTTTCGTACCTACTGAATGATTCGCCATTAATTTTTTTGAATCATGACTTATTTTTCCCACCCCTGTGACTGAACACAGTAAAAGGTAGTTTTCCGGGAAATTCTTACAATAAACCCTTTTCTCCACGTTGTGTGATTTTTTTTTCGGAGCACCTAGAACATCTAGGATAGGTATTTAATGTCTTTCGTGGTAACTTTCGGTTCTTTTAGGTAAGGTGTGGAAGAATTACTCTGTATCTCTTAGACGTCTGAAGGACACGCCCTGTCTAAACTATCCTAAATTTGTCCCCGCTATGATTCTAATGATATACACTGCTCCAATATTCACATAATGAGCACTGTTGTTATTACTCTCGCTAGGCTATAAAATTAAACTCTCTCCCCCTCTACTTCCTAATAAGTTTTAATGTACGTACCTGGAATGTTTCATTTCATGTGGATAATTGGCGATTCTCTGCACCGCTCTCCATGGCTATATCCTATACATAATCGTGATAATATGTTCTGTTGTTAGTAAACACAAATTTATACCTAGGATGGAAGCATAAAGACGGGATAGAGGATAGGATGGATGGTGACGGGAAAGGAATTCTTTGCAAGCTAATACTGGCTCCTCCACTTGACCAAGTTGACTAGGTGGTCAGCTCTCCGGACACGACCCTCCGACCAATGCATGATGAGGCTATACCCATGGCACCCGGAAAATCTCTTGACGATAAACCAGATACCCGGACCCCTCCATAACAAAAGAAGAACGGCATGCCTTCAAACCTTTCCCAGACAACTCCAGTATCGAACACCTCCGGAACTACTTTACTGGCTCTAGAAGGGGTAATCTATTTCGTCCCTTATCACGACTCTATTCACGGTACAAAGTGGCGTACGCTTATGACAGGCAGATCCTTCTCCCACGTGACCGACCTAGCGTTACAGACCACCTCTGGAAACCGACTTATCCCCACCCTTGTAAGAGATACGTTTGCTTCCAGGTCGATAGGATTAAAAAATGTGATGATGCTGCAGGAATCTCTCCACAAGAGCCATGCCTATGCCTCCATCCACACTACCATGCTGGTAACTCGAGATGCTTTTGGTCAAGACGCCTCCGTCAGCGAACCATGTCCTTTCATACTGTTGGCATCTCATTTCATACGACCTGTCGCGCCCATCCGCTCGACATAGTTCCGCGAAAGGGAATTGCTTCCAGCACCTCGCGAGACCCGATCAGTCTATGGTGAGCATCCTCCAACATGACAATGCAGAAAGACCCTTACCGGGGGACCACCAATCGACACGTATGTGTGGCCTCGGTGCCATCTTCACATTGCTCGATCGTAAAGATTTAAAAAAGCGTAATTCAACAAGTAGGAATTCAGCAGAGTACCTGTTAGTATTATTTTTTTGTTTCACGCTTAAATGTTTAGGCTGCAGTCGGTCGCCTCCAATTTGGTATGTCGTACTCTCGGGACGCCCTCCATTTGGTTGAGTGTACAACATCTCCGAGATGTAGGCACCTCGCTTGTTCGTTCATTTTTTGTGTCAGCTTGGCATCAGCCGTGTGCCGAGAAAAGGTCACGGTCCAGGGTGGTGACTGGTAACATCTGTGAAACATGCCTAGTACCTATTCTGGGATAATTAGTACCTACACCAATCTACTCGATACAGACACTCATGCAATTAACTGTTCAAGATTCGCGTTCTATTCACACCATCCGGCAATCAGCAGGACCTGTAATTTAAATATAGATTCTTTAACTCACCCATACGTAATTGTTTAATTTTCCGGTCGGGAAAACACGACCAATTGTATCTTAATTACGTATCCTGTAGACCTGTACCTATGGAGAAAACGCAAAAGCCCCTCCCTACGATTGATTTCCCAAATTTTGTACGACGAGGCCTAACGTAACCTTAGATTTACGATTAAATTTAATCCCCTCCCCTTAAAGTCTGAATTTGATTGGAGGTATCCTTATCGCTTCAGTCTTACTATCTCGCAGTTGTAATGTACTCCTGTTGTCCGATGTTTGTAGATTATTTCAAATATCGTCCCTCTCTAAATGTGAGTTCTCTAAGATTAAATTAGCGCTTGCTATATTTTGGTATCGAAACCCGAATTGTCGTATATTTTAATTCTTTCCCAAGCCTCATCCTCGTATTAACTTGCAATTTGTCATACTTTTATTTGTAAATTAATTAGGGAAATAGAGCATAAAACACGCGATAAAACCGCCCGACGCCACTAGATTGAAAGTTTTCATAGATTATTATTATTATTGTTTTATTCCTAAACTATTCGGTATACATTCCTCCCATTTCAAGAAAACGATTGTTTGATAGTAATTAATATTTTTTTATATTCTATTATTATTTCTGATATAAAACCCGCAATTTTATTATTATTATTTATTTGTCGACCGTTTTAAATTGTAGTAATACTGAAGTTTTTTTTATTATTAGATCACGCTTGTTTAAACCGAACTAATATCTGTATTTATAACTCGATATTCTCACTGTCCTTAAATAATTTCACTAATTTTAAAAGTTCCTAATAGCTTTTCACTACTGGCTCGTACCCCTTTTCCTGAATCTAATTGAATAACACTTTGCACAAAATCCACTGAAGTTAGACCGACAATCCACCGAACGTTTTTTTCGCTAAGTCCCCGAAAATTCGAAAACACTCTGATTTCGCGCGCTTTTGGTCAGCGTTTCCTTTCCGAGATCCCACACTGAACTCCCCCCTCTTCCATAAAACAGCCCTTTTTAACCCCCCACTTTCCCATTAATCAAACTTAATTTTTACAATTCCGACCTTTAAAATACACAACCTTCATATTTTCCAAATCTAGTATCGCATCCCGCGGCTTACAACATTTAGTCCTGAACGATGCTCCCAACACAGATTTCGTATTGCGAGAAGGCGCTATCTCGCTGCATCGGACAGGGGCGAACTCGGTAGATATCCATACGAATCCCTGCAGGACTAGTGCCTACAAGATATCATTTACCATGTGAATAATTAATTCAACTTTTCTCGAAAATCTATCGTGTCCGTTCTACCATTTTTAAAATCGCTTCCAGGTACGGTGTATCCTGAATTTTTGATATAATTTCCATACTTTTCTCGGTAACCCCAAGTCTTACCTCAACTCGGCAACCTACAACATTTTCCGACCGTCATCTACTATGCGTCTTATTATTGCACAATCGCATAACACGTCACCTTCTAGGTATTTGTCATTTTAGCATTTAACTATGAATTTTCTAACAATTTGTGACTGAATATTCTTAATCAGACGTATCCCTTATGTGGACATGCGGCCGTGTTTGTTCCTGGCTATATGACGCGTTCCTTGTGTTCGCATACATTTTCTTACTATTTTCCGCGTTCGCAAATACCTAAGTACAATCTCTAGTCATTTGACCCCTTCCTAACCAAGGTCGCGACACTCGTAGGACCTACTTTAGCAATAACCTAAACTTTAATGGTCTCGATTCTCCTTTTTACGGGCTGTAACCTCTACCAAAGCCTAACTCCATACCTGCCTCCGAACGTTTTTAATCTGCATTTCTAGTTCCTCCTACCATATCCCATCTCCTTCTGGCGTAAAACCCAATAAATCTCCGTTGTTATGCGCCTAGCAATTAAGAAAAATACTTAAGAAATCAAATAATTTAAAATCCTGACAGGCCGTTAAATTTTATGACTTTTCCTAATTTCCTATCGCCTATATCTCGCGTATAAACTCGAGTGGTAATTTCAGCTTAATGAATATCCTAATGACTCAAAACTGTGTTAGATATTTTTCACTTGAAACCACTTCAATACCTAAGAGATCGACAACCTTCCTTCCCCTCTATCTCGTCAGATATAAAATCCAACCTGAAATCTTAGATTTTATTTGGTCGTTAACGTAATCGATTCCTCCCCGACTATCCTGACATTATTAGCTTTTGTGTTTTGACTACCGTATTACGTTCCTTCCTAATACCCACATGCAAAATCCCGCTGGAATTTTGTTTGGGAAAAGCGATATTGATTGTCGATGCCTACTCCCGTTTCTATTCTCATATAATTGAAATCGTTCGTTACTTCATGTTTAATTAGCGCATGATTTTTGTCCTTTTAAAACCTCCGCCAACGAGATACTTGAAAAAAACTCCCCGACCCCCGATGCGAAATCAACTGTTGTCAATTCCTTCGTGCTTCCCATAAAAATGCGATTTATGGCCAAATTAGAAGTGTTTTACCACTTAAAATAACTATCGATTTAGACCGTGGGATCACTTTTGTGTCTCAATTTGACACAACCCCCTCACACCACGCCCTGAGATGTGATTGGCTGATACGTGCCTAATGGCTTCAAATCATACTCTGATTTGCTAGTCGTTTTTTTCTTCCAAAATTTGTTGACACCCTTCGTAGCAGAAAAAATGTTCAATTATTACAGTTTCCCTTAATATTGCTTTCAAAATTAGCCAATAGATGTCGATAGTGTGATCATATTATCAATTTAAAAAAAAAAATATTCGCCAACCATTCAACAAAGCAGGTTCATCACAGTACTAAATAGAAATGAAAATTTATTGGATCTGGTTTTTTCTGATAAAGTTAACATTGATATACATATAGCACCAGGATTAACCAAATTTCAATCAATATCACCCGGTATTTGAAATTATAGTGAAACAAAATAAAGATCAATTCTTAGAAATTAATAGAAGTGATTCAAAATACAACTTCAGGAAGGGAAACTTTGATGAATGTCGACAGGATTTATTATCTGTTGATTGGACAATAAATCCTGTAAAAATCAAAATGCGAATGGCATGGTAATCGTATTTTATGAAAAATTGTGGGAAATAATTGACAAATATTTTTAAAAATATGGAACTAAAACGAAAAATCAATATCCTGTCTGGTTTAATCAGCAATTGATTGCACTTCTTAAAAAAAAAACAAAGTTAGACTTAAGGTAAAAAAAACATGGTAACGAGTCAGATTATAGAGAATTCTCTTATTTAACGAAACTTACAAAAAAATATAAAGCGAATGTTATAAATATAAATCATACATCAACTCTGTCGAAAGCGGTCTGCAAGATAACATAAAGGTGTTCTGGTCATACTCAAAATCATTACGAAAAACTAATTGTATTCCTAAAGTAATGCATCTTGACGAT
Source organism: Limnephilus marmoratus (assembly GCA_917880885.1). Taxonomy (NCBI): domain Eukaryota; kingdom Metazoa; phylum Arthropoda; class Insecta; order Trichoptera; family Limnephilidae; genus Limnephilus; species Limnephilus marmoratus. Next base: position 40,747,438 of record OU862924.1, on the reverse strand, counting down.
ATTTCCGCGAATGACGGTGAAAACATAGCAAACATATTCTCTAAATATTTTTCATCCATTTATACCAAGTCGGAAACATCTTCTAATGATTCAATGCCAAACATTACTGAACACAATCGAAGCAATTTGGGTAAAATACATATTAGTGTAGATGAAATAAAATGTGTTTTGAGTAAAATAGATTCCAATAAGGGTCCAGGTCCTGATAATATTATTCCTTTCTTTGTCAGTTGCTGTGCAGACTCTTTATGTTTACCGCTTTTTATCATTTTTAATGCATCCCTAACTACGGGAACTTTTCCTGATCTGTGGAAAGAAGCACATGTGTTACCAGTATTAAAATCGGGAGACGAATCTTAATAAAAAATTATTGGCCACTCAGTATACTATCCTGTTTGCTAAGGTTTTTGAATTTCTAATATATAAAAATATTTTTTCACATTTTAAGCCCCTTCTCTGCACTAGGCAACATGGGTTTATTCCTCAAAGATCAATCAACTCAAATCTTTTGGAATTTTGTAATTATATTATATTTTGTAGATTATACCGCCATATTGTCTATCAGTGTTGACGTATTTTGACAGCTGCTTCAATTTATCAAACTTTAACAATCATAATACTAGAAAATCAAACTAAAAAAGTGGTTAACTCGTCTAATCAGGAGAGTGCGCGTTGGGACAGTGAATTTTTTATCCCACAAAGTATCTCGATAAGGCGGAATACTCGTCATTATTCTGGTGTTTGTACCACAAAATACAACTCAGTGCAAAAGTGACTCGATCAGTATATAAACACAAAAAACCTATCCCAAAGGCGTTTTTAGCGTCACAAAGGCTCTGCCATCTCTCATTCAAGAAACAAGCATTGTGTCGTTTTCTCTTTTTGTGTGAAATTTGGAAATCAACTACCTTTAAAATGAATACACTGTGCTCCATCTGTAAAAAAAACATTGACACCCCGTCAGACTTCATCTCATGTTGTATCTGCGACGAAAACTACCACTTCATTTGTGCCGATATCGCAGAAACCTCACGACGAGGAACTAAGATTTTACAGTGGCGCTGCAAATTTTGCACAAAAACACATAAAAACTCAAAAAAAAATACGTCTGAAAAAAATCTAGAAGCGACATCTATCGAGAAACCAAATAAACAACCATCATCAACACCAAAATCTACAATTGCCGCCTCATCATACGCCAGTGTGAACTTACCACCAACAACCACAGATGGCTCTAGTAATCTGACTATCGAACTTTTTTTAACTGAAATTGCGAATTTTAAAGACTCAGTTATTGAATCTGTTGGAAAAAAATACGATGCAATCCTGCTCCAAAATAATGAAATATTAAAAACCATTCAAAGCATATCTCAACAGCAAGAAGATTTAAAATATCGAATAAATAACTTGGAAAAACTACATGAACAAGTAAACTCAGCCTTAAATTCAAGACTTGAGGATTTAGAAAAAGAATGCGGAAAAAATAATGAAAATGAAATAAAAATTTGTCTCTTGACAGAACGAAATGAAGACCTAGAAAAAAGAATAATAGCGATCGAGATTGACCAAGAAAACAGGAACAGACGTCTTAACTATACTTGTTTGGAACTTCGAGGGCTTCCAGAATTCAAAGAGGAAACATCACAAACCTTAAAAGACATTATATTCAACACCAGTAAAACAGTAGACTGCCAACTAAATACAAATGATATTTATAATATATATAGAGTATCACAAAGAAACAAAAATATTCCTCCAACAGTTAAACCTAGGTCAGTGGTAATTAATTTTAATTCAATAGCATTAAAAGAGGAGCTCCTTAATGCTATAAAAAAATATAACAGGTCTTGCGAAAAGATTGGGGACAAACTAAACACGGGAACAATCGGATTGTCTGGCCCCATTACACCCATATACGTCTCAGAACTCCTCACGTCTAAAGGCAAACGGCTTTGGTATCTAGCTCGCCAACGTGCGACTGAATGTAAATATAGGTACGTCTGGACGAAAGCAGGTCTAATCTACATGAAAAAAGATGACTCTTCTCGACCTATATTAATAGATTCAGAACAAGCTATACCGAAGCTCTGACTACCTGCTCTTTATTCTAATTATCGTGATAAAACTACTCACTACCGCTTTATATCGCCATTTCATACTCTATTACATAACAGCACTATATTATATGAACACCTAGGATTTTACATAACTCCTATTTGTACTGGAATAATTTTAATTCTAATTTTAAGTTTAATTTTAATCTCTATTCTCTCTAGAATGGTAACTACACTTATTATAAGATTATTAATTGATTTATTAGTAATATTACTAATAATTCGGCAAAAGAGAACTCTAATCAACATATTTTATATAACCCAGATATTACTTATTTTTCATAGTTATACTACTTTCTACAGTCTTTTGAAAGAGAAAATGCCACACACTACTTACATACGTTATTTAGTTCCTGGATTTTATTTCAGATATTGTTTCTTACTCAGATATTATTTATTTTTCCTAACTACATCATTTTGTTTACAGTTTTGTCGCTACATATTTCGTACTACAAGTATTTATATGATAATAAAATACTGTTATAAAACTTTACCCAGAAAACAACAATTAATTTTTGAATTCTAATGGTAATAAACGATCTTCAACATGAAATCGATAGTATCATAGTGCCAAATACTGAAATAATTTTTGAAAACACTAACAAAATTATGCAATTTAATTGGGAATCAAATAGGATTAATATTGTTCATCAAAATATTAGAACGATGGGAAACTTGGATGATTTTCTTATATTTTTGGAAGAAATAAAATCTATGGTAAAGTTCCATGTACTAATTCTCACTGAATGCAGGTTAAATGATTCATACATAGCCAAACAAATTTCAGGCTATAACGAATACCATACTACATCGCATATTAACCAAAATAGCGGAGTAGTAGTATATATCGACAACACATTAAATTCCTTAGTACAAGAAATAAACATAAATCAGTGTAATTGTTTAAAAATCAACATTAATGAGAATTTAGGTATCCTAGCTATCTACCGATCACCATCGTTCAATGACATCCAAGATTTCCTGGAAAATCTTATTGGTGAGTTAAAAAAAACTAAGGATTATGCACAATATGTACTGATCGGGGACATGAATATAAATACTATAGGAGAAGTATTGCATAGGCAGTCCGACGACTACTTATGTGCTATGGCTGAAAGTAACTTTATTTCCAATATTAATTCTCCAACTAGGGTACAAGGTAGCTCAAGCTCATGTTTGGATCATATACATACCAGAAATATAACAAATTCAAATGCATTTGTAATACATAATACAATCACTGATCATTACACCACTGCAATCAGTATCCCAAACTCAACACCCAAAAAACATAAAATTAATCACAAACAGATTATCGATTATGAGGCTTTATTAAATGATCTAAATAATAAAAATTGGGAATATGTTTATAAAGAGACTGAAGTTAACAATGCTCTAAACTATTTTATTAATGAAATCAATACATTCATAACAAAACACACAATAACTAAACGCATTCCATATAGTAAAATACATCTCACCCCATGGATTACCAACGGCATTGTTAAATCTATACACAAAAGAAATCACCTTCATAAAATAGCTAAACGAGACCCATTGAACGATACTAAACAGCAAAACTATTACCGATACCGTAATATTTGCAAAACCGTTATTCGCAAATGTAAAGAGCGTTATTATAAATTCTTACTTGATAAGGATAATTCCAGCAAAAACATGTGGAATGTTGTCAGAGACATAACTAAAAGTAAAAGAAATACCAGTACATCTGTAACTGAATTAAATACCGGAAATTTGATTATAACTGACAATCAATCAATTGCATGTCATACTAATCAATATTTTGCATCTGTTGGGTCAAATCTAGCAAAAAAAATTTTATTAGAAACCCAGAAAACGGAAGACTCTTTAGCATCGACAATTGAAACAAAGGAACAATCTTTTTCATTTGATATTAAACCAACTACTGTAGAAGAGGTCTTAAAAATAATCAACAGCCTTAATACTACACATGCAAAGGGTCCAGATAGTCTAAATACACAAATACTAAAAAAAATTAAAAATCAGATTTCTGCTCCGCTATCATATATTTACAACTTAAGTTTTGCATCAGGAATATTTCCTGATCACTTTAAAAAATCAATAATTGTCCCAATTCACAAAAGTGGACCTAAATCTCTTGTAGAAAACTATAGGCCAATATCACTTTTAAGCGCGATATCCAAAGTCATTGAAAAGCTTTTCAAAACTAGGTTAAACGAATATGTGGAGGAACATAACATTCTAAGTCCAAACCAATACGGCTTTCGGTCGGGTAAGGGAACGGATGATGCCATCGCTTGTCTCACTGAAACTATTGCAGGGAATATGAACCGTGGCAAGAAAACTATTGCCCTTTTCCTGGACCTGGCCAAGGCATTTGACACAATATCTCATAAAATTCTTTTACAGAGACTTAGAAATATAGGAATAAAGGGAAAAGCTTTTCAATGGATAGAAAGTTATATATCTAATAGATTTCAACAAACCAGAATTAACGAGGCTATTAGCACTTCACTAAAATACACTTTTGGGGTACCACAAGGAAGTACACTTGGGCCCCTTCTCTTTATTATATACATAAACGAACTTTGTAACCAACACATTGGTGGCAAAATTATCACGTTCGCTGACGATACAGTTATTTTGTTTGAAGGAGATGATTGGAAAGAAACACACCACCTTGCGAACACAGGTATAAACAGAGTAAAACAGTGGCTGGACAGTAATTTGCTTACACTAAACATACAAAAAACAAAATATCTCACATTTAGCGCTACCCTTGCAGGTCAACCCAAAACACCTCACCACCTCACAATACATAATATTAAGTGTAGCCTTGGAAATAATAACCATACTTGTAAATGCGAAACCCTTGAATGTGTTAAATCTATTAAATATTTAGGTATAATAGTGGATAACCACCTTAAATGGAAACAACAAATTGAAAACACAGCTAATAAAGTGCGCAAGCTTATTTATATATTTATAGCATTGCGGGAAATTATAAAAACTCAAGACATTAAAAAAATATACTACGGGCTCTGTAACTCCGTCATAACCTACGGTTGCATTGGATGGGGTGGAACAGGATTAACAATATTATACCCGCTACTGAAGGCACAGAAATCCATTCTACGCGTCATTATGAAGAAACCCTTCAGATACTCGAGCGACGCTCTCTTCAAGGAGTTTAATGTGCTTGATGTTCGACAGTGTTACATAAAAAAAATAACAATCTGCGTCCACAAAAATAAAAACAAAACGATAACAGTCGATCATAATCATCAAACCAGAAGTAAGAGCAGAAACGACCTTTCTATTCCAACAAGCAATACTGCGGCTTACCAAAAAGTTTTCTCATACCTGGGACCAAAAATATACAACAAAATCCCCTCTCAATTTAAACTGTGTGAATTATCATCCTTCGGTACTAAAATTACAAAATGGTTATTAGACTTAGGTAGGACAGATTCCGAAAAATTATTAAAAAACGTAGTCTGAGTTGATTTCTTCGATTTTGTATTTTGTATTTCCTAAAAAATATCTTATTATTTTTCTTTCTTACATTTATATATTATATTTTACATGTACCTACCTGGATCTTATTGTTTATTACTGCTAATTTGTATTTTCCTAAAAAAATATTTCTTTTATTTTTCTTTCTTACATTTATATGTTATATTTTTATTTTATTTTATATTTTACATGTACCTACCTGGATCTTATTGTTTATTACTGCTGTATACCTAGAATAACACAACTTATATCTGATATTGTACCTAATATCTAAGTCACTCCCCCAATATGTACCATTATTGTTAATTATTATTGAATCCATTAATGTGAAATTATGTACACGCAACCTGCCAATTTGACTGTCCTAAAACGGGAAACCTTCCTATTTGGACAGTCAAAGCTTCCTTTTATATTGTTATATCTTGTATGTAATAAATGTAATAATAATAAATAAATAAATAAATAAATAAATGTGTGTAATTCTTTTAATGAAAGATTACATGTAGATACAATTTATACTGATTTCCAAAAAGCTTTTGATAAAGTCAACCACTCCATCTTACTAAAAAAACTTGAACAAATTGGAATACGTGGAGACCTATTACGCTGGGTGAAATCATATTTGTATAACAGAACTCAATTAGTTCTTATTAATGGATACAAATCATCCCCTACAGTTGTAACTTCTGGTGTACCACAGGGTTCAAATCTTGGCCCCCTGCTTTTTCTTATATTCATAAACGACCTTGGCTCGAAATTAATTATGCTTTTTTCGCTAATGATCTTATATTTTTTCGTAAAATTAAGTCTGTTTCCGATCATCAACTGCTTCAAAATGACCTCGACACACTCAATAACTGGTGACAATGATATGTACTTAAATATTGATAAATATTACATTTTAAATTTTACTAGAAATAGAATTATAAAGGAGTTTTCTTATGTTATCAATAATATAATTCTCAAAAAAGTGTGTTCAATAAGGGATCTAGGAATCACTTTTGATTCTAAATTCATATTTGTTTTACATATTAACGTCATTAAGTGCAAATCATTAAAAATTATGTGATTTATTCACAGAATATGTTAACCTTTCAAAGATCCTCAATCAATTCTAACTCTTTACAATGCCTTAATTAGAAGTAAATTTGAATATGGAAGCACTATCTGGAATCCACATTACTGCAAATATGAAAACATTGTAGAATCAGTTAAAAAAAAATTACTTGGAATGTTATCCTTCAAATGTGGACTGTAGACTACATGACCATCTCAGATGATACGACGTATGTCTTGATTACTTCAAGATTGATACACTTAAAACTAAAAGGCAATTGACTGATCTAATATGTTTACATAAAATTATTCACGCCCAACTTGATACTAGTGTGCTGAAGTGGATATTTTCATTGATAATTTGACGGGTTCAAAAAAAAGTTCTGGCACTGTTAAAAAAAAACAAACTAACTAATTAAATTGTGTGAATTGTCTCTCTATGCATGCCTCGCTTATTTCATATGTCTCTTATAGCCCAGGCAACGAAGGAAAAATAGGGGAAATAATTCATGTAGAAGACAATTTTGGCACAGTTGTAGGGGAAGGTGTCCTTAACCTTAGCACCAGCTAACTCCCTAAGTTTTACTTCAAAAATAAAATTAATTTTCAGCTACAACAACGTCAATAACGTCATATTTTTCAATCTTAGAGCTCTAGCTCACTGAAAACTCACGGACCGCCACTGGTAAGTACCATACTGAAAAGATGCGAACCAGAAATCCAAAAAAATTCGAGTATTTCAAATTTGAAAAAATAATCTTTAACGAACAATTTAAACGGCCACCATCTTGAAACGGAAAGGGAACGTAGAAACAAATTTACATAAAGACGAAATGCAGAAACAGAAACAGAACTTCTACGCACAGTCAATAGAATATATAAATATATCAATTAAGAAAATAGGTACCTAAGTAGGTACCGACCAAGTAGTTTTGGCCAGTCTACCGTGGAGCTGTTCCGGGCCGCAGTAAACAAAGTCCGCATAGCCAACATGATAGCCAACGTCCGTTGAACGGACAGGGCACAAGAAGAAGAAGAAGGTACCGACATTTAGAAAACAATGTGTATCTACCTGTTTTAAAAAAATGAAACAAAAGTGTTTACATACCTTTAACTTTAGGGGAACCCGGGGGGAAAGGGGTACCAGGTTGGGACTGGAAAGGGGTGCTACGGACGACAGAGACGCGTGACCTGCGCACATGACGTTCAATTCTCTGTGCTGCGCTATATGGAGTCGCTGCGGTTATTGTGAGGGTTCGCTTAGTTTGGATTTTACCAAAGGTTGGAGAAAACACTTGCAAAATCTAATTGTTTCTCTGTGACACCAATACTGACTAACTAACTAACCATCACGCCGTTTCCGCAGGGTTAGGCAGAGAGAACGAACCGTCAAACAACTCCGCCTTGGCACGCACTCCTTGCCTAATCCACATTCATACGTCTTCTCATACATATTCTTCTATTATTCTAACTCTTGACATAGCCTGACTAAAGTATCTGATTCACTTGATCATGCCATGTCTTTCTCGGTCGGGTGTTCCATACTTTTCTAGATATTCTTCTTACACTTCTTTCATAGTTCATTCGCTCTACATGCCCAAACCATCTGAGGGTCCCCTTCTTAATTTTATTCGTTATGCTTACATCTGCCTTGCATTCTTTGCGGATCTCCATATTTATCACATGATCATACACAGTTTTACCGCAACTAAGCCTAAGAGATCTTTACACTATGTAATATTTTTTATTTGGAAATCAGCATTAAAAGTTTATTTCAACAAGTCTTGCAAATAAAACTGCCATAAAACTCGTGTAGTAAAGAATGTTACGTCGGGGCACAATAGGGTATACTCCGTTCATATGCACTTTCATATAAATGTAACGGCCATAAAATTCATCTTGTAAAGAATGTTACGTCGGGGCACAATGGGGTATAGCCCGTTCATATGCACTTTTATATAAATATATAACGGCCATTAAACTCGTGTTGTAAAGAATGTTACGTCAGGGCACGATGAGGAATACCCCATTTAAATGCACTTTTAAATAAATATAGCGGCCATGATACTCGTGTTGTAAAGAATATTACGTCGGGGCACAATGGGGTACACCCCGTTTATATGTTCTTTTATTTCATAAGGTGCGTAAATATAAACCAGCCGGCAGTCATGCGGATGCTAAATATTTAACAACACGCTATTGATGCGGTCGTCAGTGTAGAAATGGGATATGTGGCGTCAGTTAATCGGCATGAGGTGCCATCATCAAAATTAGGGAGATATGTTAGACGAGACAATCCAGAAACTTTTGTTGATGAAACGTCAGGGAAGTAAAGTACCATAAGACATGGCGTATTCTAGTCTAGAATGTGATAACGTGTTCTAATCCGTGAACTATGCCAATAATGACGGCCGGCGTAGTCCAGCGGTAAGGCTCTTGACTCGCACACCGAAGGTCGCGGGATCGAATCCCGGCGTGGCAAATAAATTTTATTTGATTAATTTGTGTTATTTCACAATTTATTATTTTAAAATAATATATAGCATATTTGCGGCAGGTTCCAGAGTGGAAGATACTCTCAGTACCGCCCCGGTGTGACCACCATTTAGAATTGAAACGTTGCTTGAAATGGCATTAGCCGTGTTTGGTGAACAGATCTGAATAGCCAGATACTTCCCCACCTTCCTCTTCCCTATCTCCTTTCCCTCCCCACTACCTTCAGGCTCACAACATACCCAATTGGGGATGCCATAGTCTCACTGGCTTCAGACGGGAGCAGTTGGGACTCTTGTGCGGTATTCATATAAAAAAAGTAATAATCAGTACCCCATTATGCCCCTGGTGCATTTTCCATTGTGCCCCCGGGGTTGGGCAGAAAGGGATTTGTTTTCATAAATTTTTGAAAGTAATTATTAATTTGATGAGTTGGTTACTTTGTAAATAAATAAGCAAATAAACAAACAAATTGACAAATAATGGTGTTATTATTTTCACTCTCTCTAATTAAAAAATAATCATAGCTTAGCTGCCCCGTGCTCCTAAGCCGAATGCTGTCTCTTAAACCGAATTTACTTTACGAAATTAGTTGCGCAAAATTTGTTTCGTGATATTGAGCGCTTTTATTATCACCGTGACGGCGTAGAAAAGGAAATAAACATACTTTCTGTTACTTAGAAAAGAGTGTGTCAAATGTTAAGTGTAATTGTGGGAATAGTTTCGGGTTAAATTTGAGATTGAAAGGTATGTGAGTAATGTATGATTGTATCTGCTAGCTTTATTTAAGGGCGCCACTGGTTGATAAACCAGGCTAACAGACGGTAAAGCATAATTCTCTGTCAGGGCCTTGGGGATTAAATACTTTATGATCAATTAAGACTTTTAATAATGAAAAGAAAGACAGTATTCATATAACAGAGTTGATAATATATTTAAAATATAACAAATAAAATCCAGTTAACCAAGAACAATTAAAAATTATAATAATGTAACACTCACCCAAGGATCAACCAAAAATCTATTCTAGCTAAATTTATACTTAAGTCCGATATCAACAAGGAATGTTGAATGATGCTCTCTGCTTTTTTTTTTTTTTACAGTGAATACCGCACAAGAATCTCAACTGCTCCCGTCTGGAGCCAGTGAGACTATGGCATCCCCAATTGGGGTATGTTGTGAGGCTGAAGGTAGTGGGGAGGGGAAGGAGGTGGGGAAGAGGAAGGTTGGGAAGTACCTGGCTATTCAGATCTGGTCACTAAACACGGCTAAAGCCATTTTCAAGCAACGTTTCAATTCTGAATGGTGGTCTTACACCAGGGCGATACTAATAGTATCTTCCACTCTGGAACATGCCGCAAATATACTATATATTATTTTAAATGAATTAATTGTGAAATAACACAAATTAATCAAATAAAATTTATTTGCGCATGCCGGGTTCGAACCCGCGACCTCCGGAATGTGAGTCAAGAGTCTTAGCCACTGGACTACGGAGGTCGTCTTTGCTGTTGTACTTCATTCGTCTTTAAAGATTGAGCCAGTACCAGATCAAGACCAATGCCATGGTCAAATTAGCTGCTTTCCATGCATATAATTGATGGTTCTTCAAGTTTATTTTAATTATTCTCCAAATATGTCCGACAGACGGTTACAACGAAGAAATTTCCGAGTTTGTAAAATATTATTTTTATTTAAATTCCTTCCACTGCAGGAAAATACTGTTGAATCCCGGTCAGTTAAATTCTTTATAGAATGTTTCGGTTTCACGCCATTTAAACTTGTAGGTAGCAAAACACACGGGATATAATTTTACATTCCGTAAGTTTTTCAACAAATATCAATATATTTTAATGAAACTGCATTATAAATAAACTCGGAAAATATACAGTGACCCTTTCAAAAAGGAGTCCACTTCTCTAGACTGCTTCCCAAATAAAGTGCCCAGCTCTAAGGAAAAAATGACTTTTTATAACCTCTGATTTCAAAAATAATTGAATGGCCCAAAGTTCTATATTTAAAGAAAAATCAACTGGCGTTTTAAACCAAACAAATATTGAAAAAATAAGAGGTACGTGACTAGACTTAATTGTGATGAAATGTAATTAAATATTTCATAACAGTTCCTTATCACAATCATGCTGCAGCTCTTTCAAAAGATGAGATACACAATGTAGTAGGCCTTTTTCCTCTAGGAAGAAAGTAATAATTTTCTTACATCTCTCTCACACACCGCACCATGACGTTTCCGTAGACCCGTACGATTCTACTAGCCGTGACGATAATTTTGAAAGTATGGAATGCAGTTACAAGGATAATATTGTGTGAGTGAATTCCAAAAAATCCAAAACGTCAAATACGAATGCGCTGATGGTTTTGCTTTTGTTCTTAAACATATAATGCCGCAGCTCTTCTTTATACAATAAATAACAACAGTCAAAAATGAGACAAACGGTGAACGTATGTCTGCACCCCCCCAAAAGATAGAAACAATCAATATCATACATCTTCCTCACACGAATAAAGAAAATGAAACGCAACGTAGCTGAGCCGTAATTATATGTCTATTTCCCCCAAAGGAAAAAGTATTACTTTAGAGGAAACAGTCCACGTATTTTGTGTGACTCATCTTTCGTCTCACCATTATTTAATGCGTATGAAAGAGCTGCAGCATTATGGCGATATGAAACGTATGTTTATTGCCTTTTTTGCAGTCACAGTACCGTAAATGTGGGTTGTGAGTCACAACCGTCATTATTACCGTCACAACTTGTGACGGTAATAATAAAAGCGCCCATTAGTTTTACCGGTAGTTTCACATGTAAACATATACCTAGTTTCATCATCATGCATTCGTTTAATGTAACCAAATTAGTTTCGGGCCCCACCTGTTTTTTGGCTGTCTGTAAAGTGTCCTGCAACTAATTTTTTCGTGTAAAATGTGATGAACCTTATGACGCGAAAACTCTTCTGCTGATCTGATGCATTTTATTATGCATTGCCAAAAAAGTCTTTGATGCTGATGCTTCCAAGGTTGTTACTGATACCTACTGAAGATTTCTCAAGCTCCAAATTTTCAAGTGTTGTCATGAAATTAATTCCAGCGTGCTTGAAAGTAGTTTCGTAATGCAAATTCGGCTTCACCTGCAAAACTACTCTCAAATGGACGCTCTCCTATGGAAAAATCATTCATTTAATAAATGGAGTTGTAAATTTATTGCAATATCTTTACCGTATCCCCCGTCGTAAAAATAATCTTGTATCTTGCCTTGTAGTACCTAATTAACTTGAAATGAAGTGCTGTTTAAATAATCGAAATACGAAAATTTTACCGAAGCGTGACGTGGGCTGATCTCACTTCTTTTATTAATTGGCAAAATAAGTTTTCTTTCAAATCGGTGTAGATCACACCTCTATTGATTTTCTATTCCATGGACGCATGGTCCATACATCACTGGTACCTATTACTTATTAGGTATGTACGTAACATAATATTTAATATTATATTTTCGTAATTTGCGTAATTATATACATATGATATACGTACACATGAGAACCGTTATAAAGTAAGTACCCGCTGTAGCATGAAATCACGAAAACTTCCGAAAATAACGGACGTGTTCCATGTTTGTAAAACATATTTCACATAACTTTTAGGAATTTGGGCTTTCTGAAATACTTGAGCGGAGTTGAAAGAGGGAATTAAATACCGATAGGTACCTTTCTCCGGCTACCGGGAGTTTTGAACGCACGCGAATTTGACGGAAAATAGCCTTTTTTACACAACAGAATAATTATACGTTTATTTGATTATTATCTACCGTATTATATAATGTATCGAGCGCTCAATGTTTTTTTTTGTAATAATAAGGAACTCCAATGTTAAATATTATTGCTTAAAACATACCTATTCATATAGATCGGTGGTTCCCAACCGGTGGTCCGTGGTCCACGAGATCTAAAATGTGTTCCACGAAACATTTATTAATTTTTATTATTAATTTTTTTAAACTTTATGAGTAAAATCTCAAATTATAATATTTAATTAAATGAAGACAATATTAGCGAAACTCAATCGAAATCTGGAGACAGAAAAATCAGAAAAGATATTGGCTCCGCTGGGACTCGAACCCAGAACCCTTTTCTTACATGGAAACAGCTCTACTGATTAAGCTACGGAACCCATATTAATTCGGTCACTTTTAACTGTATCATACTTCGACTAAGAACTACCAACATTATCTTCATTTACTTAACGCACATATTATTGGCTGCTATCTTTATATATGATTACAAGATTCAACTCGAACTAAATGCAATCTAGATAGTGTCTGGATAATTTTTTATCCATTTTATTTGTAATACGCGACATCTATTGACTTTTTCTGTAAGTCTAGGATGAATATTTATTATTAATTTTTTTAAACTTTATGAGTAAAATCTCAAATTATAATATTTAATTAATTTACTACAAAAACCGAATCGAAAGGTATCCAAGAGCTGATTCGTAACCCTTTTGGTATTAACGATGGAGAGGTAGCTGAAGAAATCCAAGAAGAGCACATTAAATTGCAAAATGATGGTATGTAATTGCAAGGACGCGTTTAATAACGCGATTGTCATTTTTGCACCTTGTGGTCCCAGTGAGAACAAATAAATGTCATAGCGGTCCCTGGTCAAAAAAGTTTGGAAACCACTGATATAGATCAATAAACACTGATTCTGACTACATAAGTTTTATTTTATATTATTTCACGCAGAATTTTAAAATCGTCATTTAAAAACGAATAAAAACACCGTTGGGTTGGTGCGACTGAAATTAAATCGTAGAATTTTAAAATCGTCTTTTAAAAACAAATAAAACACTATCACATTAAATTAGGTTACGTTAGGTTGGTGCTATTGAATCAGCTGATTCTGACATCATGGGTCTCAGACCAGTCAACAATTTTTTTCTGATATTGTATGAATATTGAGCTGAAGATGAATATATACGTGAAATCCTATTTAGATACCTACTATTTTGATTAATCTTTACGACGAATCGGCTTACAGTATGAACATCAAAAAATATGCTACGGATAAATCGAAGCTTTTACTAGCCTTTCTATGTATTGGAATTACAATAAAACTATTACTTACGTAACAAAAAATTTAAGCGTAAACCACCAAAAAAAATGTTTTTTCATGACTTAACCATGAAGTAATACAAGAAACAATTTTTTAAAAATACCCCTTTATGGCTAAGACTATTTTTGAGGTTTTCTATGTTCTAACTTTTTTTCGTTCTTATAAAATTATGCACAAAATAAATAAAAACCACTTTTTCGCTCACTAGCCTCGTGCAAAAAGACGCCCGATTTTAAAATTTTGCAGGCGTGAGATTCGAAATATTTCTAGCGTTTATATTTCTCTGAAACTCCGGTTTTCTTTGTGTTGAAAAGACTTCCGTGTTGTTATTTCACATTGTCGACGGAATTGAAATATTATTTAGGCCCCCAGTAAGTAAAACCCGGAAGGAAATTCGGTCACATTTGGATAATTTTCCTTTACCTAGCCCTTGCGAAGATATTTATTTATTCTAGTTTAATAAAAGGTTTTAAGTAATAAAATTGTGTTATACTGTGTAAAGTCATAGTTTGCCATAAAAATCATTTTTATTTATGTGTGGTAAGTTTTAGACTTTTGAGGTTATGAACATAACATATTTGACTTATGAATAATGTCTAATATCGATTGTATTTTCGAATTGGTTTCAGCATCATATTCAATACGTATGTACATGTACATATTATTACAGTACCAGATAAGTACCAGTCTGTTGTTTAGACGTAATACTGTGCATTTTTTTGTAGTAATACAGATTAGGGAACACCTTAAATTGTTCATCAGACGCGTTCACGGATGTATGTTTGTACTTTGGTAGAATACATTAACAGTAGTGAAGAGATGCTGACGTTTTTACCCATGTTAAAAGCGGTTAATCTTAAGAATAAAAAGGTTTCGATACTCATTCAAAATTCAGGCCCACTGAAAAAAAAAGTATGTTTGTTGTGATTGGTGACGTCACACAGAAATCGATAGATTTGGTGCGATTGCGTAAGATCCAAATATAAATACTTAAAAAAAATTCAACTATTAAAACTAAGTATAATAAAAAAATTATTTATGCATTAAACCGCTCACTCGTTAATACGGAATATTTTTTATTCAAACTGTTAGATTTAGCTTTATTATTACGAAAAGTGAGTATTTATGTCGGGGGGGACCAAAAAACATGCAAAAAATATGCATTTAACCGTTTAATTTTGTTAAAATTAATTCACTCACGCGGTAACGCTATTGTTTATTCATCGTTTTTATTTTCATTTCATAGACTGTAATCAATGCTGCCAATCATAGATTTTTTTGCGTGAAACAAAATGAATGCATTATTGACAAGTTTGTACCTGTATTTATAACAGCAGAACATGGAAAGAAATGTATTAGAATAATTACATAAACCCGCTAGACAAACCCTGCTTTGCCAAATAAACCATTCAAAAACTGGGATGTTTTTTAAAATTATCATGAAATGCTAGTTTATTTTAGAGAATGTATTTTATAAGATTGGTACTTCCGACAAATGACATATTTGATTGTCTATTAGTTAAAAAAGGAACATTCCTTATTATCCGTGCATCAAACTTCGACTACACGAACGTTCCGTATTTTCCGTGAGGTGGACTAACTGCATATTTACCTAAAAAAACATATACCGGTATTTAAGTTAGAACGCCGATAAAAAATAAATAAAAAAGGACTTGAGTTCCAAATTCCAATCCTTAGCGGGTTTTAGGTATCGCAGTGAATGTTGAATCTAACTACTAGCACAGATGAATTTCTTGTATACAGCATGTTACAAACTTGTTTAGGACTTCATAAAATATAAAAGAGAATCTTTGAAATTGAAAAACAAAACAGTTTTAAATTATAATAACAATAACACACCTTTAAAAAAGAACATTATTCAAATTCAATCAAGGTATATATCTACCCTTATACGTTTTTATTATTTGTTTCAGAGTGGTATATATATATTTTTATATGAGTACCTACGGCGCAAGTGTCCCAACCGTCTGGTTCCAGTTAGTTTATGGCATCTCCATTTATGGTGTGTTGTGTGGCTGTAATGGGGGGGAGGGGAGGGGGTTGAGGGGAAGGAAAGGGGGAGAGGAAGGAAATATTCAGATCTTTGGTGGTCTTACACCAGGGCGAAACCGATTAAAATTTATTGGGAAAAAACAGTATTTAAATTCACCAATTTAAATCATAAATTTCTTTTAGATCTTTGAATTTTAATTTTGTATGAGACGATGTATGAATGTGAGCGAGGCAAAGAGTGTGTGCCAAGATCGAGTTGTTTGGCGTTCCGACCTCTCTGCCGACCCCTGCGGGGAAACATTAGTTAGTTAGTTTAGAATTTTCATTTCGAATTTTGAATTTTAGCTAATCTTAAAGACACAGAAAACTATTATAACAATGATAATCCTTAAGCTACCTCTAACTCGAACTTAATCTTTAATATTATGAATTAGTTTGACAATCGGCAGATATACGCAAAAACGATCTTCACTCATCTGTACACAAACATACATAAATATTACGAAAAAAGATTTAATACTCGCTGTACTCGAAACAATTTATTTTTTTTATTTTTTTTATTCGTTTATTGCAGATCTATAACAAAGACTCACTAAAAATTACTGTAACGCATACTACTTTTGGTCAACGAAACTTTAGACACTTTGCAAAAAGACTTTACAACATTCTTCCAGATTGAATTAAAAAAATGTGATTCAAAATTTTTTTTTAAAAACAACGTAAAAATTAGGATCAAACATAATGATGGGACCTTTATTGGTACACTCACCAAAAAGTAAGTCTAAAGTCATGGTGTTTGAAAGAGAGAGTACGAAAACAGTGTGCGATATATTTGTGAATGATGAATACTTGGAGCAGGTGGATGAGTTTGTTTATCTGGGTAGTATGTTTACGAGAGATGGGAAGGCTGATAGAGATATCGAAAGAAGGGTAAATGCCGGTAACTCCATTAATGGAGGACTGAATGCTGTTGGCGCTAATAAAAAACTGTCAAAAAAAGCGAAGCTAGCAGTCCACAATGGAGTCCTGGTACCTACCCTGATGTATGGCAGTGAGGCATGGAACTGGCAGAGGAAGGATGAAAGTAAACTGAATGCTGTTGAAATGAGATCCCTGAGACGTATGTGTGGTAAAACCATGTATGATCGTGTTAGAAATGTGGATATCCGCAAAGAATGTAAGGCTGATGTAAGTATAATGAGCAAAATTAAGAAAGGGACCCTCAGATGGTTTGGGCACGTAGAGCGAATGAGCGAAGAAAGTAGTGTAAAAAGAATATATGATGCAAATGTGAATGGTAGAAGAAGTCGGGGACGCCCGAGGAAGACATGGCACGATCAAGTGAATCAGATACTTGAGACGGGCCATGTCAAAAGTCAGAATAATAGAAGAGTATGTATGAGACGATGTATGAATGTGAGTGAGGCAAAGAGTGTGTGCCAAGACCGAGTTGTTTGGCGGTCCGTCCTCTCTGCCTACCCCTGCGGGGAAACGGCGTGATGGTTAGTTAGTTAGTTAGTTAGTTAGTCTCACCAAAATCGAAGTTATTAATGCAGCCAAAATGTGGCTATGTTCACAGGCGGTATAAATTAACTTACTGCAAAATACTACTTCAACATTATAAAAACGGTACAAATATATCGTTATAAGTTTACGTATATTATTTTCAATTGTTATCTTTACGTACTTATCTAATTTATTAACCAATGTACAGTATTAACTCTTAATTTAGTTATAATTGCAATTTTCTTTCATTAGAGATATTATTATTATAAGTACTGTGAATCCAGTAACAAGCCATATTTTTCTATCCGAATCTTGTCAGCTTTTAAAACTAATAACATGACATAAAACGAAGTCCGCCTTAGTTAACGCGCTGCATTTGTGCATTATTTAATGGCTTTGTCATGCTCAATAACTAGTTTTATAATGAGCTGGTGTCATTTTTAACACCACTGCTTTTACTGCTCGATCTCCACTTTGCTCCTAAGTGATCCGGTGCAACCGCAGTCTACAGCACCCCGCAGACTACCAACGGTAAAGACACCGAATAAATAAACCGACAGAAGTTTATTGTGGGCGTGTCCGTGTTCCCGAAATCGAAAATCTAATTTCTTTCTTGAACAAATAATCACTTTTATTTGCCTTACTGCGGCCTAGGAATTGTAACCTTTGTTCTTAGTTCGTTAACTTACCATAAAGAAGACGTCTGCTTGTCACAAGCAGTAAAGAAAGACTCTCGATTACCATCGATGTGTTATAATAATAGATTAATCCTCTCGTATCAAATTCCAAACTAGTCTCCTTCAACGGAAGCAATCTTCCGAACAGGACCTCCATCGATATGCTTGGTGTAACTCTAAGTGACCAGCTCAGGTACTGGGGCTCCATCGAAACCAGAGTTAAGTTAGCCTCTCAGAAACTGGGCGTACTGTACAGGGCCCGCAGATAATTTAATAGTACACAACTGCTACAAATCGCAAGTGCTCCCTACGGTTGAATTTGGCAGCCACCTCTGCTCTGGAGCTCCAAAATACCTAAAAAATAATAAAAAAACCTTGACTCTGTGCAGAAACGGGCGGTCCGTTTGATAGATTCTCATACACGGTTGACATTAGTCACATGAGAACGGGTCGTTTCTATGACTCGTTCTTGAGTTCAATGGCTCGGCTGTGGAACGATTTGCCGGCCTCTGTATTTCCTCCCTCCTACTCCCTCTGTGTTCACTCCTTCCTTTCCTCAAAAAGACCCTCCACACAGCATCTTCAAAGATGACATAGGCCCTGAGGGAAATTATTTTCCTCAGGGCCTGCTGTGCGGAGTTAATGTAAAAAAAAAATCTAAACATAACGGTTCCGCTCGTCTTCATCCACCGGCAAATATCCCCGACAAAATATTCCCAACGAAAAATCCTTCGGTCAAAACATCCCCCACAAAATATCTACCTAAACCTTATTTATTTTCGTCGCAAAACACGCGCGCGGATTATTTTTTCATTAATTTTATTTGATTTAAAATTAAAATTTTAAAAAGTAGCTTTCCTACATAATTTATTGGTTTATTTTACTGTGTGATTTGAAATGTGTGTTGAATAATACATAATGTTGTTTAAAAAATTAACAAATCCGTTAACAACCAACAATTTTCAATTTTTTATAAGAACAACTGTCTTTATATTTTTGAAGGTTACTCCCATCAATGTAATATATCATTGAAGAAGAAGGTAACACCAACGAAACGAACTAACGAAAATATGAAAGAGATTTTATACAATATAAAACATAACTTTAATAGACAAAATAATTATCTATCGAAATCAAGTTATATTTTTTGTTGAAAAGGGTCGACCGTCTAGAATTTGGTTTAAAAAAGACATATTTCCGGTTGTGTCTTGTTGTTCCCTCTTAAAACTTAACTAATAAATGTATGAATAATAGCAATAAAAAGGAAGAAAGTGTGTGGAGAAATAAAGGGAATTTTGATGTCAATGTTTGAAATGGTGACCCGACATTTGATCCGGCGACATTTGGTCCGGCGACAGTTGGTCCGGCGACATTTGATCCGGCCGACATTTGATCCGGCCGACACTTGATCCGGCGGACAGTTGATCCGGCGGACATTTGATCAGCCGACATTTGATCCGGCCTGATCCTTTAGAAGATTTTTTCTTCAAGTAAGTATGTAAAGAGGATATAGCCAGGAAAATTTTTCACATATCCTTCTCCTCCCTACTATCTTCAGCCTCACAACATATCAAAATTAGGAATGCCATAATCTCTGTGCCGTATACTCTTGTGTTTTGATAAAAGTTCTAAAAAATAAAAATGAAAATATTAAAAAATTTATATCATATGATTTTTGTAATTTGTTCGCTGGTGTACAGTATATGTAGGTTTAGTCGGATTACTTGAAATGACGTGACTAGATCTGAATAGCCAGGTACGTTTTCCACATCTCCTTCCCATTCCCACTACCCTCAGTATCACACCATACCAACATGTTGCCATTGGCACTCACTGGCTCGAGACGGTTGAGAGCAGTTGGGACTCTAGTGTAATTTTCAGATAAAAAAGTTATACGCAAGTAGGAATCTTTTACGGTTTTTTTTTGTTAAACTGACTGCACGTATAAGTATGTCGTATTTTGTATTGTATTGCCGCATGCTTCTTCGGAGAGTCAAAATTATTGTTAGTAAAAATATTTTTACAGCGGATTTTCACTCAAGATGCCTTCAGATATAAGTACATCGACTTTGGTTGTACGGCCGTATATCCGCTTTACATAATTTCTTGGAGGAAAAATATTCTAAAGGATCAGGCCGGATCAATTGTCGCCGGATCAAATGTCCGCCGGATCAACTGTCCGCCGGATCAATTGTCGGCCGGAACAAATGTCGGCTGGATCAAATGTCGCCGGACCAACTATCGCCGGACCAAATGTCGCCGGATCAACTGTCATGGAACCGTTTAAAATGGTTTACGATTTTTTGGGGGTTCTCCGTAGTAGAAACTAGTTCTTAGCCAATTTTCACCAAAAAAGTGGAGATGAAATATCTGACTTTAAGCCATTGTTATGTTAAATGTTAGATATATATTTTTTCAAATCGGCAGACTTCGCTTCTAGAGATAACAGGCTCAGTGAGTATAGAGTACAGGGTGGGTACAGAACACTGGGTGGGCAAAGCTAGACGATTTATGATATGTAGGTCAAAGTTCGTTCAAAGTTGTTGGTTCTTTCTCGCTCGCCAGTGAAATATGCACAGCACTGTAATATTTCCATGCATAAATTATTACCACAACGTCTAAATAAGCTGGGTATCTGATTTTCATAGCGCCGCGCTCTGATGTATTTTATGGAAGCTTGATAAAGCACAATATGTATTATGGCCGATGCAAGCGCTTTATCCGTATCGATAGGAGGATATAGAGAAGCGGTATTACAAGCTAGTGAAAAGAATTTAAATTAAATTAAACATTCGTAGTTACAATTCAGTTACCTAAGGATAGTCGTGGGAAATGTACTTACGGGAAGTACGTCTGTGGATGGTCTACGGCTAGGGTCACCAATTACTTTCATTAGGGGTCCGTTTTTAAAATAACATGACAGTCGCGGTCCGGAAGGGAAAAAGCCTGCCCCCACACCCCCCTTAACAATTGAAATAATAAGCTGTATTATTTAAATATGTGTAGATACAATATCAATAAACAAATTAAACGAATAGGTTCCAGAACATCTAATATATAAAATTCTCGTGTCACGGTGTTTGTTACCATACTCCTCCGAAACGGCTCGACCAATTTTGATGAAATTTTGTGTGCTTATCAGGTAGGTCTGAGAATCGACCAACATCTATTTTTCATACCCCTAAAAGTAAAGAGTGTTCCACTCCGAAGAAAATTATTTTCCCCATACATTTTGTATGGAACGAATTCTCCTATTTTGAAAGAACTGCAGTAATATTGTAAGGGGTATAATATTGAACTGTGAACCGGGGGAGGGGGGAGGGGGAGGGGGAGGGGGGAAGGGTAGGGGGAGGGGGGAGGGAGAAGGGGGGAGGGGGGAGGGGGAGAAGGGGGGGGGGGGGTGGGGGGAGGGGGAAGGGGGGAGGGGGAAGGGGGAGGGGGAGGGGGGAGGGGGGGGGGGAGGGGGGAGGGGGGAAAGGAACTCAGGAAGGGGGGTTAGCGGGACGGGGGAAGGGGAGAAGTGGAGTGGGGAGAGGGAGAGGGAACGCGAGAGGGGAAAGGATACGTAGGGAGAAACAATTTAGATCAAGGTATGGTATACGCAGGGAGAAACAATTTAGATCAATTCAGCTAATAAGTTGACAACAGTTTTTGATTCTGAGGCGGTACGAAGTTCGCCGGATCAGCTAGTTATTTTATAAAATAATAAAAAAATGTTACGAATTCAAAGAAGAACCAAGGGTTTTTACAATATTAATGAGAAAAATGACATTTTTTTGCCTTGGACTATCCGTCCAAAGTTTGGACTAAAGTTTGTGCAGGCTATTGTCATTTAATCTTGAATATGGTTCATCGGTAAGTCTGCTCCGTAATTTATTTTTAATGAAGATAAGCTTGTGAAAATGCTGCTACACAAATATATGTTGACCCAAACAAAGTGAGAAGTTTCAAAGCAATTTTTTTTAATTCAATTTTTTTAAGCACCAACAAAATTTAACCAAAACTCTTGATAAGAAACCTGTTTTTGGTGTTTTAAAACTGTATTTTCTTGGAAATCGATCATTTCATGAAAATATTTGCAGCTTCATTGCTCCATTCGTCACCAGGATGCAGAGAATAAATGTTTCTGAGGATGTCGACGACTTTCTCAATTTTCTTAAAATCTGTGAATCTGTTTTCAAATTCCGATTTAAGATCCTTAATGAACGTCTTATATTGGCCGACGTCAAGCTCGGTGTTACTGCTGATTTTTTTTTTAAATTTTTTTTTTTTTTTTTTTTTTTTTTTTTTTTTTTTTTTTTTTTTTTTTTTTTTTTTTATTAATTTCAATAACAAGGTTTGTACATGTATGTATGATGTATATAATAAGTATAGATTAATTTTTTTTTTCACAGACCTCCTCACTAGGATTTCCTGTTCTGAGGTGGCCTGTAGTTTTTTAAAATATTTGTATTTGGTTATGGATTGTCTTTATATCGTCTTCATGATGTTTGTAATTTTATTATTACTTTGATCTCTCAGCCATATTTTTACTTTTGTTTTATATATATTCATTTCCTTTATATTTTTGATTTGATCTGGTAGAGCATTGTATAATTTTATGGCATGGAATTTATTATTTCTCTGTCCAAAAGATGTGTTCAAACTGGGAGTAACCAGGATGTTATTGCTTACTGACCTGGTTGAGTATTTATGTTGGGCAGTGGAGTATATATATATGTTTTTTTTCAGTTTAAATAAAATATTTTTTGAATAAAGTTTCTGTACATTGAAGACTTGAAAGTTATTAAATATTTCTTCCGTCGGAGTTCTAAGCGGAACTTTCAGTATTGTCTTCAGTACTCCTTTTTGGGCTATATTGAGTCGCTCTGTGTGAGTGCTCAAAGCAGACCCCCATCCAGTTATCCCGTACTCTATTTGTGACTGACATAAAGCGTAGTACACTTTCTTAATGTCGTTTATGTTGAGGATGTTACGGATGGCTCTAAAGAAGTAAATGTACCTGGTGAGTTTTTTTGTGATTACTTCAATGTGTGCGTTCCATCGGAGATTATCATCAATTTCAATACCAAGATATTTGATACTTTTGGAGTGTGCTATGGTAGGACAGTGGCATGATAAGCCTTGATTTTGATTGTTTTCTTGGCATGTATGTAATTTAAGATTAAAGTCATCCTCTGGCTGTCCTCTGGCTGTTATAGAAAATGTCAGATATTTTGTTTTATTGACATTAAGTGTAAGGGAATTTCTCTTAAGCCAGTTTTGCAGTAGACCAAGTCCATGTTCCGCTTCTTTGTAGGTACTTCTCCAGTCTTTTTCGTTGAATACAATTACTGTATCGTCAGCAAAGCTTATGATTTTTCCTCTCGTTCCTAGGCTACCGATATCATTTATGTATATTAGAAATAATATCGGTCCTAGTACGCTTCCTTGCGGTACTCCATGGTTGATGAGGAGAGGTTTGCTTTTTTTTCTTGTTGATTTGAACGCTCTGTGTACGCTCCATCATATAGCTTTTTAATAAGTTTAGAGTTCTATTTGACATACCAATTTTTGAAAGTTTTGCATAAAGGATTTTGTGATCTATTGTATCAAATGCCTTTTGTAAGTCTATGAAGATTGCCAGTGTTTTTTCTCCTCTGTCTAAACTTTTTATGATCATATCTGTAATAGTTTCTATGGCGTCACCAGTACTTAGATTCTCCCTAAATCCGTACTGTGTTTCTGATAATATTTTATTTTCTTCTAAGTAGGAAAGGAGTTGTTTTTTTAATATTCTCTCCAATATTTTTGAAAATGTATTGAGTAGGCTTATTGGTCGATAGTTGTTTATGTCATTTTTACATCCTTGTTTATATATTGGTATTACAATAGCTTTTTTGAGAGCTATGGGGAATACGCTTTCAGTTATAGCCATGTTTACTAGATATGTTAGAGGTACGATAAGTTCCTTACAGAGAAATTTTATTGCATTTGTTGTTATTAAGTCTTCCCCGGAAGATACATTTGATTTTAGAGAAGAAATTGTATTTTTGATTTCATCAGCTGTGATTTGTTTAAACTCGAGCTTTTTTCCTTGCTCAGGAGATTCATTTGTTTGTACTGCTCCATCACATTGCGTAGCTTGTTTTGCTAAATTAGATCCTATATTTATGAAGAAGTTATTGACATATTCAAGAATTTCGTCAGGATTCTCAGCGTATTTCCTGGGGACATTGTTTATATTCAGCTCGTCAATTGATGTGGCATTGGTAGATTTAGTACTAGTTATTTCATTTATTATTTGCCACATCTTACGGGGATTTTGTTTACAATCATCTATTTTTTGCTTATAGTAAGTTTCTTTTGTATGTGTAATTACTTTTTTGCATATGTTTCTATATCTTTTGTAGTATCTTAACATGTGTATATCGTATGGATTATTTTTTAGCTTCTTGTGTAACTCGTCTCTTTTTCTTATGCAGTTTATAACATTCTGTGTGATCCATGGTTTGATGTGTATATTTTTATGTGAAATTTTTTTAACAATTTTTACAGTATTAGAGAAAATGTTTTGCTGTACGAGTTCTATGAAATAATTCCATGCTTCATTTGTATTATCCATACTTTGTAGTTTATTCCAATCGGTACTTTGTAGATTTTGTTTAATGACATTCCAGTTGGTTTGTGTTTTTTCTGTTGTTAGCGGTCTTTCCATAATTTTATTTGGTTTGTTTATTTTTATTGAAAGCATAGTTGTATAATGATCAGTAATAGTCGAGTTAAATACAACAGTTTGAGTAATTTCTTTTGTTTTGCTCATAATATGGTCTATGCAGCTTTGTGTGTCGTCCACTTTTCGAGTAGGTACATTTATTAGGCTTTCCAGTCCATGGGAGGCTAACATCTGCAGATATTGTATTTTTTGGGGATGTCCATTTTCCAGTATATTTATATTTACATCTCCAATAAAAAATATGTTTTTTGTGTCTTTCAGTAGGCAGAGTTCTTCGTCTATCGATTTAAGGAATGGGTCTATATTTCTTGTTGAAGGAGACCGATAGACTGCTAATATAGCCTTTTCTTTACTGATTTTAATTTTTAAACAATTGGCATTTGCAACAATAATTTCCTCAACATCAGCTTTTATTTCGTTTTTTATGTATACAATTACACCATCATTTTGTTTTATGTTATTCAAACTTGAGTAGGCTGTGTATCCAGCTATTTCCAAATTCAAGTATTTCTGGTTTATCCAACACTCAGTAAGAATTAGTATATGTAGATTGATATTTAAATATTTCATTAAAATTTGCAATTCATCAAAATTTTTTCTGATACTTCTTATATTTTTGTGCATTATATTGAAGTAATTATTGTTAAACTTTGATAGATCACTTGGTTCCGTGGTAACAATAGTGTCAGTCATTTTTATTTTGCTTTTCTAATTATTGTTACGTCGTTCCTTTTAATTTATACAATTTTTTTTAAATCATCTACGTGTCTAATGTATATTAATTTTTCATTCGGCATTCTTCTTACCATAATTTTTCCATCCTTGAACCATACGTATGCATAGTTTTTTTCTTTTGCAGTTTGTTTCGTTCTCCATAGTAGTTCCTTATGGTAAAAGCTTATCTCTTCCGCAATGTATATGGTTTCAGTGGATATATCCTTAATTTTTGCATAATCAATATTTTTTTTATTTTGTATAATCTTGTCTCTGACTATTTTATCAGTAAATTGCACTAATATTTTTGGTGGTGCATTAATACGTCTGTCAGGTATCCTCTTTACCTCGATTATTTCTGCATATTTTAATTCCACTCCAGCCGCCTCCGCAACTCTTTTTACCACTTCAATTTGTTGTTCCCCATTTTTTTGAGGAATGCCCGCTATTTCCATATAGTTAGAGCGGGTTTTGTACTCCATATCTGCAATTTTTATTTCAAGTTGTTTAATTATGGTGTTTTTCTCCTGCTGCTCTTTTTTAATCATAATAAATTCATTTTCTATTTTTTTGTTTTGAAGGATTGTTATCTCCAGTTTTTTAATTAGTTCATCATATTGTGTACTCATAAATTCGATGCTTTTCTGATTGTCCAGTGTTTGCTTATCTATTTTAGAGATAATTTCTTTTCTCATGGAGTCAATTTTTTTTTCGATAATTTGTAATATCTTCTCCATGTTTAATTTGTCTTCATTTTCAATGATGGCTCCCTTTCCTCTTGTATTTGCCATTTCAGTTATTTTTAATATTATTAATTATTTTATGTATATAAATATAACAACCTGCCCCGTTTTTATTTTGAAGTAGTGATACAGTATCTATGATGACAAAAATTTGGGTTTTTGTCTATGGTTAATTTTACTGTCACTTTTATTTTATTTCTTAGAGTTTTGTGGATTTCTCATCCGTTCTTTGGGGTTTCGAATATTATATTGAATTTTTTTATAATTTAATGCACGTTTTAGAAAACCTTTGCACACAGTTCACTCACTTTTTACATAGATAATCACGATAAACAACTGGAGATTCTTATTTGCATATGTGCGAATTAGTTATCCATAGATAGAATTAGTGAAGTGTTATTTAGTTCATTACCAAGATCGATGTTGAAAAGACCGAGTTTTCGAAAAAGCTTTTTACTTCTGTCAGGAGCTTCCATACAAGCTTTCCTTTCCTTTGTCGAATCAACGGCGGCAAAGAAAAAGCGCGGGAAAAATTATCAAATTACGTACTCAAGTTACATGTGTAAAATATTATGTATTGTTAACAAGGTCCGCATAAAATAGGTCGGCGGTCCGGATCCGGACCGCGGTCCGCCATTTGGTGACCCCTGGTCTACGGGGTATGTTTATTGTTTGAAGTACTTAATACTTATTTAGCGTTGTTAGTGATTCGAAATTCGGATGAAACGGAAATGCGTCACAAATTTATTATTTGGCGGGCCTTTGGTTCTAATATAATGCGGTAAATTCGCGCTTCGGCGAGGGTCTACGATCGCGCAGTGGGCAAGGCACCTGACAAGTCTCGGCGGCCAGAGAAACAGACATCAAGCCAACGGAGGTTCGAATCATACGAAATAATAAAAAAAAAAACATTTTTATTTTTGTGAAATCAATATACAATCTTTAAACCACTTTAAAATAAACGAGCAAAAGAAAAGAAGCCACTTCTAGCGACTTTATGGTTTCACTTCTACCGCGTGTGAATTACACACTCTGATTTTTTTTTAACTCCAAACACGAGGCCCGAGGGAATATTTTGAAGTAAAACTTCTTTAGCACCGTTGTGATTTGAAACTCGATGAAATGAAAAACAGCGACAAGAAAAAGATACAAACACATATGTACATGTATAGTCTATTCTATAGTCTATAGGATTTAGCCTGCGTGAGGTGCTTTGTAGCCTCCCCATCCCCACTCTTGTCTACTTTAGTTTATTACAAACTTATTACAAACTTATTATAAACTGCTACTGAATATTAAACATTTTCGGGCTCTTTGATCATTTGTAAAATGTACGAGGGTCAGTCAAAAAGTAATGCGTCATATTTTTTTGTTAGTTAAGTGAAAATTTTGAATTTGGTGCTATTCCTCAAACCTTTGTTAGGTACACCTACCCGAGGTGCCTACCTTCTGCCGACAAACTAGCTCAGAATGGTCAGCAGAGCGGAGGAGACTGTCATCACCTGGGTTGTAGGATCTCTGAGGCGTTTGTGTGGCATCCCTGAAATAAGCTCAAATCCTACGGGCTGGGGGAGACTGTGAAACAAGTTGGCTACGGTAAATATCAGGTGTATTGGGTAGAATTCTTTCATAAACAACAATGATACATAGTGCAGGCAAAGTTAGTATAGGGTAGCATCAATAATCCTATCTAATTCGGGTGAATTTAGCCCTAAAATCTCTCTGGGGGCGGTCATTTATCTACGCGTTGAATTTAAAAGGAACACACGCAATAAAGAGGAATTAAATGGCTCAGGTTACTCACTGCAGCAGGTTGGTGGCTTGGAGATTGGTGAGGTGAAATGAATTTAGCCGTACTTGGCATTCCCGCCAGTCACTATGGACAGGCACCGTCATGGCGGTCTTCTGGAATATTCCGGAACCGATCGGAATGGTTCACGCTACACGGGCACTCGCAGCGCTGTCTGGGGAAGAATGGCGGCTTGCTAGCCGGGGCTGGCGTTCCACCGCCGTCAGCGCGCGGCGCGCTAGCGGAGAGAAAGCGAAACTGTTTGTCTCTACAGGGGAGTAGCCTAGTGATTTGCAGGGGTGGCGTCTTTGTGTATCATAACACCTTTTTCTACAATCTGGTGCAGTAGTAACTTTTTGCGTCAACGGGTGGCAGCACTGCAGTCGTTTCCAAAATGGCCGACATCGATGTATTTAGACAGCATTCTGTGATTGATTCTAGACTGTAGAAGGTGAAACGCCCATATGCATTCATGAAAGACAGAAAAATGTGTACCATGATGCAACAGTGGACGTAAGCACTGCTAGACTCGCTGTAACAAAGCTGAAGGATAAACCCCGCTGGATGGCGATAAGCGGAGCGGTAGACCGTTGATTGCAGTGACTGTACGCAACATTGAGTGAGTTGATGACGTCATTCGTGGAGACCTCAGATAACTACAATGTCGCATTCTCTCCCTCAGTAAAGGCAGTGTGATGACAATTATTCGACAACTGGTTATTCAACTAAAGTTTGTGCAAGGTGAGTACCGGTAACCGGCCAGAATAAAGAAACAAGAAAAAACATAGCCTCAAAACATTTGCAGCGCTTAGTTTCTGGAAAAATTGTGACCGGAGATGAAATATGAGTTCATTTTTTTGAACCTGAATCAAAGAGGCGGTCAATGGAATGGCATCACATAAACTCCCCAATGACAAAAAAATTCAAAACTGTGTGATCGGCGGGGAAAGTTATGGTGATGGTTTTCTGGATGTGACCGTGTTTTTTACAACACTGTGATACATGCACTTGTTAAAAGATATACCAAAGCTGAGGAAATGGGTGGAGATTATATTGAAAAATAACAAATTAAGTATGTGTAGTGAATCCTGTGACGTCATCACTCCTGAAAAATTACTATGGGATCGGGAAATCAGCTGATCAACTGCCGCCATTTTGAATACCGTTATTCGAAGTATTCTCCCTAGAAGTAGCATTACTATTTTTTTGTGCAGTAGTTTTTGAATATTTTCAAAAATAGAGATAAACTAATAAGAGACACCTTTATTTTCGAAACATTATTTAGGACTAAATAATGTTTCAATAAATACAACAACTAAATCTCTATAAACAGTGCGTAAATAAACATTTCTATACAATGACTTTACGGTGACCACGATACGTCAAACAGTGACGTCACCACTAAAACTTCAATAATGCCAACTTGACGGCGTGTTTTTACGACCCGATTAAAAATGGACTTTTTAATAATTTTTTAAAAACTTTGCGTTTAATATTATTATATAAAACTTATATATTCAGAATCAGCGTTTATTGGTCTATATGAACATATTTTTTAAAGCTATAATATTTTTTACTGGAGTTCCTTAAAAACGAGACAAAAAATAGCTGGAATTAGTTTTTAATAAGAATAGCTATAAATAAATAAATAAATACAAATATATTCTATCGAATTACTGTAGTTTTCTGAATATATTTACATACAGATAAATTTTTTGGTATATTTATCGCATTTTGTAAGTTTCTCTATCAAAATAAAATGTCTACATCACAATTAAGCGGACCTATTAACCAAATGAAAACGGCTACAAAAATCACAAACTGAAACGGGAAACAATGACAAAGCATGGAGCTCAGCATTCTTAGACTTCTACGCTTCGTTGAGTCGTGTACGAAACATACAGCACGGTACACCAGTGGTACCAGCTCTCCACACAGCGGGAGACGGAGCCGGGAGCTACAGTAGCTACCCGGAGACAGAAGATAGGTATGTGCCTACCAGTGATGCCATATTCCAAAAATGAAAAACCCTGTTTCAGGGATAAAAAAACACATTATTAAATAGCCAGCGAGTTCCCAGATTAATTTAAATAAAGGAATTGTTCTTCCCCTCTTCTCCTCCTGCGTTTCCCTTCACTTTCCCCGTCTTTCGCCCTATCGCGAATGCCAACTTTTTCGTTCCCTCCACCCATCCCGGATTCCCCCCCCCTCCCGCCTTTCCTCCCTGCCGCTAAACTAGGTACGTGAAATCCACTAATTTTTAAACAAATTGCGAGCAAACCTAATGCAAAATTTTTAAACAAATTTCATAACGCCTGAGCTCACCAGTATATATAGATACCTTCAAGAGTGTGCGCACAACAACTCACCAGAGTTTCATTGCAATCGGATGGATAACACAGGAAATAGTTTCATATGTCTCTGATATTAAAACTCTGATATTAAACTACAGACCAATCACTTTGCTAAACTCACTATCTAAACTTCTAGAAAAAGCCATGAAAAAAAGATTACTTGCGTACCTTGAAAAACACAACCTGCTCTCAAGCCGCCAATTTGGATTTCGTGCCAAAATGGGTACAGAAGATGCTTTATCAGAATTAACCAACTACATAGTGAAAAGCATAGATGGCGGATCAAAGGTGATAGGGGTATTCTTAGACCTAGCAAAAGCTTTCGACACTATTTCGCATAACTTACTACTACAAAAACTCAAAAATATCGGTATAACTGGTCAACCGCTAAAATGGTTTGTCAGCTACATTGAAAAGAGACAACAAATAGTAAAAATAAATAAATACAGCAGTGACAAAGCAGATATCAGGTATGGAGTACCGCAAGGCAGCGTCTTGGGTCCCATACTATTCCTCATTTATATAAATAGTCTAACTGAGATAAACCTAGGAAAAATTGAGTACAAAGTAATCAGTTATGCAGACGACACTGCAATTTTGTTCAAGGCACAATCATGGGAAAAGGTATTCAAAAACACAGAAACAGGGATGACTGTAGTAAATAAATGGCTACAAAATAATCTACTAACACTGAACATTTCAAAAACAAAATATTTAACTTTTAGCAAAACAAAGGCTGGTCAACCACATAGCCAACCACAACTACATCTTAACCCCTGCACCAATATTTCGTCAAATAACACATGCTGTACTTGTGACAAAATTGTTTATGCAGACAATATTAAATATCTAGGTTTAACTGTTGACCATAAACTAAAATGGGATCTCCATATTAATATATTATCAAAAAAAATACGAAAATTATCATACATCTTCAAAACAATACGAAACATCATGTCATTAAATCAACTAAAAAAAATATATTTCGCACTCTGTCAAAGTATTTTAACATATGGAATTTCAGTTTGGGGAGGAGCAGCAGATACTTACCTGAATTCTCTTAAAATAAATCACAAAACAATAATTAGAATTATGTTTTATAAACCTTACCAACATCCGACGGAACAGCTAATGATCAAAAACAAATTACTAGACGTAAATAAACTATTCATAAGGAAGATCATTTACAAAAACTGTATCAAAACTTCACATCTCCACATTCCTCACTCACAAAACACAAGAGCAAAAATTAATAAGCACTTTCAAGTTCCCCATATCAAATCAACTTTTGCAAAAAAACACGAATCTTACCTAGCACCACACATTTTCAATACCTTCCTAACACAAACAAAAACTTACGTCACCCCAAATAATTTGAATTGGCTTTTCAAAAGATTTGTAATATGGTTGAATGAAAAGGAAAGAACAGACATTCAAAATATTCTAAATAAATAACATTTCATACAAGTTCTCACGAAATTATATGATATTCAAATAAAACAAATACGAGAAACTGCAATTTTGCAATATTAATTATTATGATTAATTATTAATTATTACTTCTATTATGTAACCGCTATATTCAACTGTCACAAAATTTTAATTTACTTTTATCTAAAAAACAAAGTATGTATGTAAATATTTAATATACCAACATATAATTTATCTCTTTTATCATTTTACATACATATTTATTTGTTTAAATACACACATTTCTTTTGGAACAAACATAATATGTGATTTACTCGCCTCGGAACAGACTTTGTCTAGTGAGGCGGGTAAAAGAAAAGAAAACAATGTAAATAACCATGAAACTAAATAAACGCCCGGGTTGCCGGCACTGAAACTGAAAAATGTATTGCTCTTCGGGTTGATGCCTTATCAAACCGTACACATGCAAATCCTTGAAAACTGGGCACTTTATCTCCAGTATTCCTTAAATGTTTAAGATTGAAACCACGTATGTACTTACTACACGAAAGGTTTATTGCTTGCATATAATAATATGACAATGGAATATTAGATCTAGCCCATAGGCTAGTCAACGATCAAGTGGTGAAACCCGAACTACTGACTCGTTTAGAATATGCCATAATATACTACAATAACGCTCACCATTGTATATGTAAAAAACAAAAAATTGTAACAAAACAAAAAAAAGACTTAAAAAAATGCACTAAAAAGTAAAAAATAAACTTCGTACTCTTCTACAACTTAATAATCAACTTACTTTTTCTACTCATCAATATGTACATAGGTACGATTGTTATTTTTGGAGTCGGTGTCAAGTACGTTTAATGACTTGGCAGGGATGCCCGGGTTCATGGGGTAGGGTTTGTCCTGATAGGGAGAGATTGGTTGAGGGAGACCTCACCTAGATCTATCCAGCTGAACTCCGTCGACCCGTCGCCTTGCAGTGCAGTGGGATTCATTCATCCGTCATTTCTGGACACATTGAATTTAAGATTCCTACCCATCCTTCATACCCATTTCCCTAAAAAAATCCTCCGCATCCCATCCTCGAGGGCCCTAAGGGATTTTTTTTCTCAGTACTTCCTGTGAGAAACTAAGGAAATATTAATCCTGAATTCATGAATGCCCTCGCTAAACCCACGCAGCCCAACTTAATAAATAATAGTGTTTCGTATCTTACTCAATAGTTTTGGTGACAGGTGAATAATGAAGAAGATAAATGAATTAACAAAAAAAAACATGAAAACGTGGTAAAAACCCTGCATCTGGCAACACCTTGTAACTCTGCACCTGGCAACGTACCTACTATAGAACTTATATTATAGTATAGGTATAGGGTAGGTATAATAGATCAAGTTGCAAGCAGGGAGCGACAGAACCGGCTGTTGGCGAATTAATCTCTGTCTAAGAACTGTTTCATGAAGATTCATCAAATCTTAGTGAATAATGTGTCCAAACAAACATTAAATTTGTCACGCTCTGTCTTGAACTTTGTGAATTTCGAAAATAGAATTTATAATATGTATATATATAAATGAGTGTATGTTTGTTTGCTTGCATGTATGCATGTATGTATGTTTGTCGTTTATGTATTGCCATACGTATTAAGCGTAGGAAATGTTTGAAACTTTCAAAATACCTTCTTTCCACCCTCGCGAAGGTTTATATATTATCACATCCACACGACAATACATCTAAAAGTTTTTTAATCATTATAAAAACTCTTACGAAACTGTCAAAAATGTCAAAATTTGAGAATGACATTTTGCAAACCATCGATTGTTCAAAATTTAATATTCGAAAAAACTCTTTAAATTAATGAATTAAATTGAAGTACTCACCTATGATACTAACCAAAATTGAATACTTTGAATCTAATCAAAAATTATATTTATTTTAAATAGATACCTATGGTAGGTACCAAATTAGATTTATTGTTCTTATAATATACAAAAATGAATGTTTGTAACAGATGATTTGTAAAAAAAATTACAATAGGTGGCACGCGAGCTGGTTGAAAATTTGAATGTACCGGGACTGAATACATTTGATCGCGGGAGAGGGGAGAGGGGACATGCAAAATCTCTGGAATTCTATTTGGAATTTCTACGCAAGAACCCAAAGCTAGTTAATATTGTTTAGTTTCTTCCCAGACGTGATTTTTCAAAAAACGACGGTCTACAAATTATCCGACTATTATTTTTGAAGATAATTTTAACAACTATCAAACGTGGTCCTCCGTGGTCCAGGGGTAAGACTCTTGACTCACAATCCAAAGGTCGCGGGTTCGAACCCGGCGTGCGCAAATAAATTTTATTTGATTAATTTGTGGTATTATACAAATAATTAATAAAAAATAATATATCGTATATTTGCGGCACGTTCCACAGTGGAAAATACTCTCAATATCGCCCTGGTGTAAGACCATCATTCAGAATTGAAATATTGCTTGAAATGGGTAAAGTCTTGTTTGGTGACCAGATCATATCCATCTCCTTCCCATTCCCACTATCTTCAGCCTCACAATATACCCCAATTGGGAGGCCATAGTCTCACTGGCTTCAGATGGGAGCAGTTGGGACTCTTGCGCGGTATTCATATAAAAAAATAAAAAATAACAAAAAATTTGAAGCAGAAAAATCAGAAAAAAGATTCGGTCCCATCTTGGAATTGAACCCAGGACCTCAACCTTGCCGGGGCTTTGCTCCAACCACTGAGCTAATCCGACCATACCCCCTTCAATCATATTTAACTGAATCATTGTGCGACTAGAACTATCAACATTTTCTTAATGCATTTTTTTTATCAGCTATCTTTTGGTGATTGCAAAATTTTTATCATATAATAATAAAATTCTTCTTTAAATGCAGAAAATTTATTTTGTAACGCAATTTTAATTCAAAATAATTTTTTTAAATTTTTTTTTTTTTATTTTTTATTAGTAATAGAAGGTACATAAATTACAAATAAATTTTATACAGTAATTAATTACAAAGTAGAATATTTGATGTACCCCCATAATTAAGCAAGGCTTGTGTGTATGGGGGGGTGTTATTGTATTGCTTTTTTTATATCATTCAGTTTAAGTTTTCAGTATAATTTTTAAGGTGAGTTTTAAAATTTTTTATATTGGTATTCATGTTTCTAATTTTTTCTGGTAATGAATTAAAAAATTTTGCTCCGAGATATTTATGACTTAATTGTCCAATTTTTTTTTTACATTTTGGAGTGGGAAGTATTGATGTTTGTCTAAGACTTCAGGAGGCCAAGTCTCTATCTTTTATTGTTTACTAACAGCCTGTTACTTAACATTAATTACGTCACAAACACGTATTTTGACCTTAACGCTATTTTTTGTAGTCTCTATTATTTCGTAATGCGGAATTTTGTGACGTAATTAATGTTAAGTAACAGGCTGTTAGTAAACAATAAAAGATAGAGACTTGGCCCCCTGTTATTTTTAAAGGGTGCAACTTGATTTTTAATATTATCTTTATATATTTGTAATGTTGCATGATAAAAGTATAATGCACTTAATTTTCTCACCTTAAATTGTTTGAATAAAAGTTCTGACGAATATGAGAAGATAAATAAAATACTTGTAATTTTATCAGTTATTCTAGACAGTTTGCTATTCATTGGAGACGAACCATATTTTTGATTTTAATAATGGAATAGAGTGGTAAATATTAATGGTATCCATTTCTTTAGACAAACTTGAAATCTTGGAAATTAGAAAGAATGTAAAGATCGGTTTAAATAATATAAATAATTAAAAAATATTCTTAAATGACCCGTTATTAAATTTGTTCCCTTTATAAATTATTCCTTACTATCCCCATCCCCTCTTCCGACTCCCGCTCATCCATTGACATCTTTAAATTCTTTAAATCAATTGTTGTAATTAGTTTTATGTAAACCCTGATGAAGTAGGTAGCTATTGCTTATGAAACACGTTGGTTTTTTAAACAATAAAAGTAGTTAAAACTAAATATTTTATTAATATTTAAACAAATGACTAGGTTCTTGGTTTCCTGATTTATGTTCTTAATGAGATACTGAGATCGAAATGGTATTAAACATACGTTCCTTATCGCTATAATGCTGCAGCTCTTTCTTACACATCTAAATAATGGTGAGACACTCAAAATAGTGTGACTTTTCCCTCTAACTCTAAAGTAATACTTTTTTCCGGCGGGAATTGCGTTTCATTTTCTTTATACGTGTGAGGGAGATGTATGAAAATGATTGTGTGTTTCTTTTAAGGGGGTGCAGACATACGTTCACCGTTTGTCCCATTTTCGACCGTTGTCATTTAGCGTGTAAGAAAGAGCGGCAGCATTGTATGTTTAAGAACAAAAGCAAAACCATCAGCGCGTTTGAATTAGACGTTTTTAAATTTTTGGGATTCACTCACCCTTCAATATTATCCTCGTAATTATATTGCATACTTTCAAAATTATCGTAACGCTAAAAAGTATTTCTACGGAGACGTCACGGTGCGGGGTGTGAGAGAAAAGCAAGAAAATGATAACTTTTTTCTTTTGGAGGAAACCGACCTATGCACATTGTGTATCTCATCTTTTGAAAGGGCTACAGAAATATTGTGGTATAACGAACGTATGTTTATTGCCTTTTTATGTCGTCACGATACCGTTACCGTGAAGCGTCGCGGTAAATATAAAAGCGTCCATTGTCAAATACAAGTTCCATTGTTAGCACTGAACGACAAATTAATCCGATGAATGCGCTCGATAACACCGGTGACAAATGACTTAAACTCTCACCTGTGCGGACAGCGAGAGCGGAAGTCTAATAAACTACCCACCATTCTTATTCGCGAAAACGCCAGCTGGGTACTTTATGTAAATTGTGATCCTCGACATAATTCACAGTTGTCGAAATGTCCCTTGGATATTAAACCTGCTTTCTCGGCACCTGTACCGGTTTACCCAGTCTCTTTGGTTTCAACCCGTAAGGCAGACACACCACCTCTAATTTTACTACTTGAAAATTCCTAAAGGAAACAAGTGTGTTATGTTTATGTGAATTGGTTTGTACAACGGCATATTACCACGTCCACAGATTTGGTTCCCAGTTAATTTTTTAACTTAATTTTTTTTTTTTAAATAGAAAATTAAGTAAAAAATGAACGCGGTCCATCCTCTCTGCTTATAGGGTATTTAAAAAAAATATATATATATATATAAATTTTCTATGTAAAAAAAAAAAATAAGTAAAAAAAAACGCAGTTCATCCTCTCTGCTAACCTCTCTATAATTACGGTCGTCGCCCTCACAGAAACTGATAGAACAACGAAGCGCGTAGGTGACTGAATCGGTATAGCTTTTGTAAGGTGATTTATGCATAACAATCCCTAACGCGGTTCAGTCACTAGCGCGACTGAAATGCGGTAGTGTTTGTAAGGCGATTTACGCCTTCCAATCCCTAACGCGGCTCAGTCGCTAGAGTGACTCAACCGCGTTAGGGATTGGAAATACGCGTCCAGGAGTGACGTCTGTATGAAGACGATGTGTAGAGGAAGTCCCGCTGGAGAAGTCTAGGTTAGGTCAGTTACCGTCAACCAGTCTCTCCCAATCCGGCCCGCCATGCAGTAGGTGGGCATATGCATTCGTCGCCAAGACCTAGACAAACCTCACCCCATGAACCCGGGCACCCCTGCTAAGTCATCAAACGTGTCGAACCACTCGGTGTGACCTATGGCAAGAGTATTGGTAATCAAATAAATGGTACCCGGGACGGCGATACCCGCCTCCATAATGTAAATAATAATTATAAAGGTGTGTTTATAGGAACACTTTGTAAACCACCCACAAAATAAGAATTTTGTTAAAACTCTGGGTTTGTCTCATTTATCATCTTAAATAAAAATTTCAGAGCCAACAAAACTCTGGACTTTATTAGAGAAAAATGACGATGAGCTCCGATATTTTATTTAGCAGGCAGTATGAATTATCTGAACCGCGACCTTAGGTTACAACGGTATTTAGTAGAGTCTCGATCCCTGCATTATCGACAGCTAGGTGCCACCGGTGCCACCTATGGGTAAATTCGGGGGTAGAGCCTCCTTTCAATTTAGCAATAGTTTTTTTCAAAAATTTTGTTACTGGGTAGAAGTTATTATTTAAAGGAAAACAATCACTTTGTTTGTAACCACGATTTATTGATTTAATTTTTATTTACCGACCGGTTTCGCTTAATACAAGCATCTTCAGGGTATAAATTAAAACTGATGAAAAAATACATTGTGTGAGCTTATATATACATACAGACAGAGACAAAACATAATATAAAGTAAGAGTGAGAGAGTGTAATTAACATCCTACATAGTGATAGAGAGAAAGAGACGGGTATATCTAATTAATAATTACATTATATCTACCGGGACAAAACGTCATTTGAACAGGTGATTAAGGAATAAAGTGGCTACGGGTTTTTTTAGTTTATGGGAAATATTCCTAATATCGGACTGTTGGACACATTTAACTGATTATTAAGGATTTGGGTTTTTGTTTTAACGGCTTTCTTTATTTCGAGTGCTTCTAAATTATTAAGCCTTCTAAATTATTACACAGAAATGGTCATGGTAACAGGCTTAATAATTTAGAAGCACTCGAAATAAAGAAAGCCGTTAAAACAAAAACCCAAATCCTTAATAATCAGTTAAATGTGTCCAACAGTCCGATATTAGGAATATTTCCCATAAACTAAAAAAACCCGTAGCCACTTTATTCCTTAATCACCTGTTCAAATGACGTTTTGTCCCGGTAGATATAATGTAATTATTCATTAGATATACCAGTCTCTTTCTCTCTATCACTATGTAGGATGTTAATTACACTCTCTCACTCTTACTTTATATTATGTTTTGTCTCTGTCTGTATGTATATATAAGCTCACACAATGTATTTTTTCATCAGTTTTAATTTATACCCTGAAGATGCTTGTATTAAGCGAAACCGGTCGGTAAATAAAAATTAAATCAATAAATCGTGGTTACAAACAAAGTGATTGTTTTCCTTTAATTAATATGTCAAACCACAAAGTGACTGCTTTCTACCAAAATAGAAGTTATTATGTTGATGTTGTGTTATATGTTGTGTATTCGCAATATTTGTTTTTCGATATGCTGTAGGTTTTTTACACGACGTTTTTTAGGATGATACAGCACCTTATTTGTGTCTTTTTTGTGCGTTATACGAGGGTATGTGCTTGCAATTCTTCAATGATTTGCCTGTACAATATATGGGTTTACCACATGAATCACATGACAATAGTATTGACTCATTGTGGACTGCTAGCCTTGTGCCCTTTGATAACATCTTGTTTATGACCAATACAATCAGTCTTCCATTAACTGTATTACCTTCGTTCTCCTTTCGGTCAATGTGTTTACCAGAATTACCGTATTTCACTAATTAGGCACTATATATTGCTTAGGATGTATGTCAACACAAGCAAATGCGTGTTCATAATAGGCCACAAAGACGTTGGGTTTTGTCATGCACAATTCAAAGGAGTTGACCAACCTTGAAGTTATTAGGCTGCTTCACTTTAGCTTTGAGTAGATAACATTCTTGGGAGTGGATCTCGGATGCGGCGGCCAAAGGACACCGTCTATTGTACTAAGAGTCAGAAAAATACAAAATATTTTTTTAAAACACCTCTACATGATAGTGTTCGTTTTTTACCTATGGTTTTTTCCTACAGCATTTATTTTTGAGAATGCTGGTTATCTGCAGCTTATGTTCTAGAATTGTTGTAGCATTATTGATGTCTTATAAGCTTATGAACGATTTATTATCAATATCAGACATGCCTTGTCCCGGATAATTTAACGCGAGGCCGCCAACCTAAGCACCTGATTCTTCCCTAACTAACTAACTTAGAACCCACCAGAACTAACTTACCAATGGTTATGTCCTGGGGAAGACTCCCTAGGTTAATCAACTGCCTTGCAGGAAATGTGGATATTTTCCACGTGTCTTACAGCCAATTTAAGCATAAAGTATTATTTAACCTTTATGTATGTGTACCTACGCGTAACCTTTATTTTCTAATTAATTTTAACTTATAATTTTCTTATGCCATCTAATTTTATTGTAACTTTCTTTATCGATTTTGCAGTCTATTGGTTTTTATTTGTACATATACTATTTTGCAAAATAAATAACTAGTTTACGTAGTGATTTAAAATTGAAACGTTTATTATTTTAGAAGCGAGGCTAGCAGTCCACAATGAAGTGCTGATACTAACCTTAATGCATTTTTTTAAATTTACTTTTAATATAAACGTTTTTCGGCCTTTAAATAATATAACGCAGGAGCAGGTATAATACAAAATAAAAAAAGACAACTCTAGTAAGCTTGTAAACAGCAAGAAATAGAAAACAAAGTTGAGAAAGACATTTGTAGATTATAAATCAAACAATAAATACTACGTTATGTAAATACTACAATTTTGCAACAATGAAGAAATATATTTATATCATACTTGCTTTTTCCCGCAGCTTCGCTCGCATGGTGTAAGGGGGGTTCCCACTCCGCCTCCTCCACCTCCCCCCCCTCTATACAATTATTTATGTTCTCAAAAGTTGTCTTGACAGAAGCTCATTCCTGTGATCTCTTGAACGAAACCATTCCTTTGTTAAGAATATTATGAACTAAATATACAATTTGGCTGTCCTGAAACGGGTCAGTTAGACAGACAAAGTATCATTCCCAGTTGGACAGACAAAGTATCATTTTGTAATGTATTGTAATATATATATATATATTACACATTATATTATATATATACATATTACAATACATTACAAAATAAATAAAAAAAATAATGTGGCAGAGGTACTTCATCTGTGTAGTGCACTCAATGCAGGGATACTCACAACTTTCATCAACATTCAAACATGTTGTGTGTATTCTAGTAATAGTAGTGTAGAGGCATCATCATGAGGTTGACCTGCAATTTTTATGCATGATGTGAAATATTTAGTTTTCTCGGTGCTTAGTGTGAGCGTATTTGTATCTAACCACTTTTTTGCAATGCTTATATCCGTTTCAGCTTTTTTTAGACAGTTAACCTAACCATGTGTCAGCTTCAAACAGTTAGACAGTGTCATCGGCAAAACTAACGATTTCCCCCTGAATGTTAATGTTGCATAAGTCGTTATATACAACCAGAACGAAGGTCCCAATATGCCACCTTGTGTTATACCATAGTTAGTTGAGCGCTGATTGCTAAGTGTGTTATTTATTTTAACTTGTTGCTTGCGTTCATTAAGGTAGCTTTTCAAAAAGTTAGGTTCAGTTAAGGAAGCTTTTAAAAAAGTTAAGTTAAAAAAGGGCAGAACCTTCTTTCATACCTGTAACGATTTATTCAATTTCTTCTGGTGTTGTTGATTGAAATAGTTTAAATTTATGCTCACAATTCACTGTAGTGTTCGGGTCATTTGGGGTCAGGCATTGTTATATTTTATTAGTCAGGTTTTTCCCCACATTAGCAAAAAATATGTTTAATTCTTTTGCGGCTTCTAAATGTTTATCTTTACAGCCAATTTTTGAATCGTTGTGGCTTATGTTGTTGATTGTGTTATTTTTGAAATATTTTTTAACGTTAATTTCATTTATGATGGACCAAGTCCTTTTACTATCATTTTCAGATAATTCAAGTTTCTGTTTGTAGTAGTGTAGTCTTCCTTTACGTTTTTGATTAAATTTCTAAGCTTTGCAATGTTTTTGTAATGTTATATTTTTCAAAAATGAAACAATTCAACTTTGTTTGAACCATTTATATAATGAGTAAATCCGACCGGTTTCAGAACAAACGTTCCTTCTTCAGGGCAAGCGTATACTAATTTGACAGTTTCGAAATATGGATGGGAACAAGATTGTTACTAGTTGTTTTTCCAATATAAAATGAGGGACAATCATTGCATTTGAGTTTATATATTCCGGAATTAGTCAATTTATGGTCTTTATCTTTAGTATTTTTCAAAAAATTACCGATGTTATTTCTAATTAATTAATTAATTTTTACGTAATTTTGAAATCAGAATCAAAGAACATTTAAGGTGTCTTAATAATAATAATTTTTCTGAGTTCGCTAACCGTATCATTGAAAATAATCGTAGTTTTGAAAAAAATACAGGGATAAATATTCTTCATGTTAATCATAAAGGAAAACGTTTAGATAACTTAGAAGCCTTGGAAATTAAAAAAATCCCTTAAAAATAATGAATCTATTATTTTCAACCAACAAAAATATGGTCTTACAGCCCAATCATGGATTTGTTCCCTTACCCACCCACTCTACATTAATACCTACCCACCCACTCTTCATTAATAAATAGCAACGGCTCCACCCCTACCATAATAAAACATTGTTCCCATCCACATTTCGAAACTGTCAAATTAGTATACGCTTGCCCTGAAGAAGGAACGTTTGTTCTGAAACCGGTCGGATTTACTCATTATATAAATGGTTCAACAAAGTTGAATTGTTTCATTTTTCTATAATGGATAACCACAAAGTTATAGTTTCATTCAAAAATATGTTATATTTATTTATT
Source organism: Limnephilus marmoratus (assembly GCA_917880885.1). Taxonomy (NCBI): domain Eukaryota; kingdom Metazoa; phylum Arthropoda; class Insecta; order Trichoptera; family Limnephilidae; genus Limnephilus; species Limnephilus marmoratus. Next base: position 40,704,550 of record OU862924.1, on the reverse strand, counting down.
TATTTATTTAAGGAACATAAACAGTCTTAATAACATAATATACATAAGAAGATAACAAAAAACAGACCAATTATTAATGTTCACAGATAGGTATTTAGAAACATAAAAGTAACTGAATGTAAACTAGAATATTTAAGAAAAGAAAAAAAACAGGACAAAGCAGCAATAAAAAAAAATATATATATATAATTCAGGTGTAGATTCAACAAGTGATAAACCTAAATATAAAAACACAACAATAAAATAAATGCGATTATAAATTTAAAGAAAATAGGGTGCAAAACATGTATTTGGATTGGGACATGTAAGGGGAGGACAGGGATAAGGGAAAGTTGCCACGCAGGTAATTTAAAAATATTAGGTACAATTAATTTAATCATCATGAATATGTGTTATGTATTATTCGCACGTAGTATGTTATACAATGAAATTCTGTAGCGAAAGTAACTAGCAGTGAATATGTCAGCAAATGTTTCTAAACGTGCAAATTTAATGTTATAGTAGTTACATGTCCTTTGCATAAATTCATTTTGGTTGGAATTGGTGTTGCATCTATCAATGTAGAAAAGGGTATGTCTGCTATATCGAGTCGGCGCGTGGAAATTTATTTTATTTAGCAACTCCGGGCAGTCAACTTTCGAGTTAATAATTTTGTACAGGAGCATCTGATCAGCGACAAGCTTCCTGTTGAGCAGTTTCGTGATTTGAAAATGGTTCTCGATTTCATCGTAAGAATTGTATACATTGAATGATTTAAAATTGAGGAATTTGAGAAATCGCTCCTGAACTCTTTCTAACCTGTTAACATAAACAATATAGCGCGGGTTCCAAACCTATGAACAGTATTCTAGGTGAGGACGAACATGTGAATTGTAGAGAATCAGATAAGTCTTGGTGTTTTTGAAAAATTTGCATGTTCTTAGTACAAAGCCTAGACTCTTTGTTGCTTTGGTGACAATGTTAACGTGTTTTTCAAAGGTAAGTTTAGAGTCCATAAGAATCCCGAGGTCACGTATATAATCTTTATTTGTTAGCAGCAATCCAGAAATGGAGTAATCATTAATGTGGGCCGCAACTGTATGGCGAATTTTTTTTTGTCTTATTTCCTTGAGCGCTAGTGATAAAAAATTGTCTTAGGTCTTTGGTGTTAATAAAAAATAAAAAAAATAAAATTATATAATCGTTTCGAGGTTCCCCGAAGCGTTCGAAAAATGATTAAAAAATATATTTTTGTGAATTATTCCCAAGTAGTAAGGAAATGAAAGAGTTACAATTACAAAATTCTCGATATCAATTTAATTACTATTAAAGCAATCACAACATTAAAAATTACACTCATAATTATTACATTAATTATGAAAAATCAAATGTGATCAATTATTCCCGTTGAAAATCACGTTTTTTACAATTTTTGGCATATTTTTCCTGGAGTTTATTGTTGTAGTTATAAAGCCTTTCCTGTTTTTCTTGCCACACACTTTCGACGATATTTCAGTCACAACCTATTCACAACGTTCTACAGATTGTTCTACAGATTCTACAGATTTTGTAAGAGTGACCTGTAATCTGTAGTAACCTGTCAAAGTTGATGAAAATGGAGATGACTTCTGAAGTTAGGTTTAGTTCTTCTAATTCTTTTTCCGTTACATCTTCCAAAATGGGAGGAAACGTGATTGGCGTATCTTGCCAAAATATTATATCAAAGTAGGATTGTGCATCAAAATTCAATGTGGGTACTTTAAATGTTCAGTTTTCAGTCCGGATAACTCTCTGGCTTTCAATAAATGCATTATTCCAAGTTCTTAGATGGTAGGTGATTCATCGGTTATCATTGACAAGAGTAAATTTTCAGGATGAGTTAAGTAAGCGTTTCGCTGCATCGCCGGATTAGTTATTGCTTTTAATTCATCCGGAAGATAGCGCGAATATTTAATCATGCTAAAAACACGCCTTGCACCTTTTTGCACGACCCATGCAGTTTTATATTAAACCACATAGGAAAGTATGCCCTCATGAAAAACGTGGCTAACATAACCAAAATTTTCTGATGGCGTTGCGCTTCCAATATATAATCGTTAGATTCGACTCACTGTAGTAATCACTCCTGGGTTCTTTTGGCAATTTCAGGAGGACAACGTCTGCTGAAAACTGCTTTGAAAATATCAAGCAAGTTTTTTTGATTGGTGCTTAAATTTTGATGTTGAATACTCAACATCAATTTGAAAAAAGGTTGTACCGGTAAATTATAACAATTATGAAAAGTCGAACCTACGGGACCGGAAAAACAACTCTGCTGAAAAGCAGCTCGTTGCAATGAAAAAAGAAAATCAGCAACTGTACCAGTCCATTCAAATGTTTCTTCATCGTTCGAATCGCAGCACCAGTTGTTGTTGTTACCGTATTAAAATGTGTGCCATCACACGCAATTGCTTTTAAATGGTAGAGTGAAATGTTTTGACGAACAAAATATTCCATTATTGGTTTGACTATGTTTACAGCAGTGCCTGGCCTAGGCGTAAAATGCTTCAAGAAATGAGATCCTGATTCCACGATAATCGATACGTGTTCTTCAAGTACTGTGCTTTTATAGTATTTGTATCTTTTTATGTTAGCTAAGGTCTTGTTCTTTCGACCATCAAAAAATAATCTACTTAGTTTATGCACTTAGCTTTTATGAGTACAGATCTGGCACACAGACGTTCGCGACGCTGTGTATTTTTGTCTATTACTTTATTATTATTATCCTGCGTGATTATGTTGAAATCATTTAAGACGGCAGCAGCGATTGCTGCTCCAGCTCAATCCAATATCCTGAACCTTTACAGATCTTGGAGAGAACTGTAAAAGACGGAGAGTTGCTTGTTGTCGGAAGGCTGTGTTATTAGTCTTAAGTAGCCGACTTGATTTTGCATCAGGAGAAGATGATTTTGATGTTAACGTGGAAGATAATGACGCAATGATGGACAATGATACAAAATGTCTACAAATTTTAAAGCTTTTTTTTCTGACACCTGTTCAGTTGATTTGGTAAGATGTTTTCATTTTCTTTTCATGGGCTTTTCGAATTTTTTCGTAGTCGGTATACCAACACTGCCGATAAACATTTTTCTCTCACCTCTTTGGTTTTTTTCTTTAAGGGAAACTTTCATATTGTCTATAATTTGTAATAATAAATTGCATTTATTGACTTTACATATACAATAACTAATATCAAACAGTAGGGAGCTTGTGATTTTAAATGGAGAGACTCTTCTTTGGAAGGAAACTGTATTTCTTCCACATTTTTCTGACTTCAACAAGTATATATACTTATGTTGATATGCCTTAATAATGTTTGTAATTCTTTCTTTCAAAATGGTTGGCAAATGATCTTCTTCCCTTATTTTCAAAATATTTTTAGTTACCTACACAACAATATCACGAAATGGGGGGTCCTTGGTCGACCAAGGAACGGGCAATACGGCGCGCCGCTCAAGCGCGGGCGGGTTTGGAGACTGCGGGCGGAGGTGTTTTAGTGCCATATTACTATAAAAATAATAGATGATAGTTATATACATCGAAGCTAGGGACTTTATTTAACAAGATCTCATAAATGAATATCTTTAAACTATTTCAGAATATTTTGTGCAGGGGCTGAAAAAATGGTAATATTTCGATATTTTCTCAAACTTCAAAGGACCCCCGGAGCCTTAGGATATTTTTTGTTTTTTTTAAAACTAATTTTTTTTTATGTTTTAGGTACCTAGACAACTTTTTATTACTAGCGCCATAAGGAATTCGGAAGAAAAAAAATTCGGCCCACACTAGTAATCATGCAGTATTTTCACTCGGTTACGTGTGAATGTGACTTTGCAACATTTAGAAATATTGATAAAAAGCTTATTTCTGAGACAGTTATCCGTCAATTAATCATATTATTCGTTTGTTTTGTATATTGCGTAAAGAGTGTTTCTTTTTTGTCTAAATGAGAAGATTAATTCGTGGCTTATCCAGAGTTTGATTGTCTTTAGTTTTAAGGATGTTTTTTGAGATGTAATATATTTTTGGAAAAAAAAAGAATATATTTTTTGCTTTAATAAAGGTTTTTAACAATGAAATCAGTTACAGCAGCAAAAGCGTCTGAGGTACTCTCGTTTTCTTGAAACCCGTATTAATTTTCTGAGAACAGTTTATCGCTCAAGAGAAATTTTAGCAACTGAACATTGTTAATTTTTTAAATACTTTAGGTAGATTGTTTAGTAGAGTTATTAGTCTGTAATTTTTTTTTATATCTGTCATAACTTAGAGCCTCCTATTTGAAAGGACGTCTGATCCAAATAAATATTCATTGTAAACCTTACAAAAGCTTACAGCAACTCTTGACGAACCTCGATCTTATTTTGGCGTTTCCCTGAATACATTTCAGTAAACTCAATCACTGGGATTAAAGTATATCACTAGTATTAAAAGTCACAACATTTAAAAGCCAAAATATTGTTTCGGCAATTTTTACGCCAAGAAATAATTTTTTTTTAAAATTTTTTAAAAGAAAGACAAACATTCCCCGGTTACGAATAATCTAACAATGTTTGAAAATCTCCTACTACCACCACAGAAAGCCGAAAATGTTGCTTGTGTTGTGATGGAGGACTTAGCCAGTCGAGGAATCGAACACGCAACGCTCGGGTGGTACCCAAACGCTATGCCCACTCAACCACTCACCAGACAAATCTATACACAGTCTGCGTTACAGAGCGTTTTACAAATTTGACGTAAGCACTTGTAGCAGATATACGACTAAGGTATTTTTTTTTTGAAATTCCAACTTATATAGGTAGATTTCACGTAAAAGTAGAATTTTTGTACGCAAAAAAACTTTAGATTATACTTATTTATCTTTTTCCTTCTACCATCATTTGGAATGACCCCTCAAAGTTGCTGCGCTTTACCCCCGACCCTGTATTATGAGCATTCATTCGATTTCATAATTTGTAAAGATCAAACTCTGGTATTCACTTTGTGCAAGACAATGGGGGCTGCCTATGCAAACCGGTACATTGATGTACTAAAGAGAACGAATGAATGGCTTCGTGATCATTTTGAGCTATAGTTTTCACCTCTGACTCCACCCGGCCCTGGTTCCAGGAGCAAGGGACTATCGACACGAAGAGAGTGCAAAGTGCATGCCAATAACACAAAATATGTGCGCATTTCACGGAATGGGAACAATTTATCGGATTTCTACCCCTTGCAGGGAAAGCGCATTCTCATGTATCGATTTGAAAGAGACGGGAGAATGGGATCATATTTAATATGCACAGTCAGGCAACTTTTCCACTAAGTTAGAAAATAGTTCTCTAAAATAAGCAAGGCAGATTGTAAATATGCTTTACGTAAATTTTCAAACAATGGAGTCATAAAACTTAGGTAAATATCGGTACAGAACGGAACTTGTAAAATCTTTTAGGTTTAACTCCTTTATTGTTATTTGATGCCAGTCCTCATTAATCGCTTATCCTCGGCCCATTTCAGCTTTCGATTAAATTGTGATAAACTTTTAAGCAGTATGGAAATATCGTATGTTTATCGAAAAATTACAATTTGATGAAAATTCGAAACGGACTGGCAATTATCATTCAGGGAATTTTCAAATTTTTTTAGTTTTTTTTAATTTTTATTTTATTTTATTATTATTGTACAACAGAATTTTTCCAATTGTAGTACAATTTAGTTACCCAATCAGCATTTAGGCTTAGGCACGTGACTTTTCAATAATATTTTTAAGGCATATAAAGAACAGTCACTTACATCCAAATGGTTTGCAATTTCATTTAACAGCACCACTCCCCTCGTCATGCTATGCTTTGCCAAGAGGTCTGTTCTGCCGTTCGGTAAAATATCTAAAAATCAAAATGGCGCTGATCATCGACTTAATTCATTTCGTGAAATTAATATCCGATGGAAACAAATAGGTTATTTATTTACTTGATGAAAATGTGATTTACGTTTGGTTACTTAGCATATAATGAATTCATGGAATGATATTTGTCCAGGTCTTGGTGACGGATGCGACCGCCCACCAGCTGCGTGGCGGGTCGGATTGGGAGAGGCCAGATGAGGGAAACCTTCTGATCTGATGAAAACAAACAGGTATTTTACCGCCGCCCCAGAAACCATTGATTGGAAATCAAACACCTCTGCCATAGGTCATCCCAAGTGGTTCCCTACGTTGACTTAGCTTGTAATGGATTCATGGTTTGTCCAGGTCTTGGTGACGGATGCGACTGCCTACCAGCTGCGTGGCGGGCCGGATCGGGAGAGGCCGGATGAGGGAGACCCTTTGACCTCTTGAATCGGACCCTCTCGACCCCAACTCCTTGCAGCACAATGGGAGGTAAGGTTACACATCCTGGACAAACTGACCTGTCCGCCCCGTCATACCTTTTTCCTTCCTTGAACTTCCACTCCTTACATCCCTTTAAAAGACTCCCCGCACAGCATCCCCAAAGATAAAACTAACTAACTAACAAACCACCACGCCGTTTCCCCGCAGGGGTAGGTAGAGAGGACGGACCGCCAAACTACTCGGCCTTGGCACACACTCCTTGCCTCGTTCACATTCATACATCGTCTCATACATGCTCTTCTATTATTCTGACTATTGAAATGGCCCGACACAAGTATCCGATTCACTTGGTCGTGCCATGTCTTTGTCAAGCTGCTTCCACTTCTGATACCAGTAGAACTCAATATCCCTGCTTGCCGCTAATTACAAGAAATAATGCTCTTCCTGGCCCTGCTAGACCTTCAGTTCTCGTGTTTCCGGCCAACAACACCCATTCCACTTCCAAGGCCACCATGAAAACCCTGAAAACTGCGGTCAATCCTGCCACACTTGGCATACGAGTAACGGGTATGCGTGAACTGAAAAGTGGTGGGGTGATAATCCACCCTAGCACTTCTGCTGAAGCGACGAAATTGGCAAATGCTCCAGCTCTATCCGAAGCCGGTCTAAAAGCAACGATCGCCCCAACTCGCCTCCCTCGTATTGCTATACATGACCTCCCTCAAGATATTTCGTCTGAGGATATTATCTCGGCGATTCATCATCAATCTTCCAACGACACCGGTCTCTCATTAGAAAATTTAAAAGAAAACATATCTTTCTCTCATAAATCGGGCCCTCGCACTGGTAACTGCATCCACATTTTTAGAGTCCCTTCATCTGTTCGTCATTCTCTAATATCCCGTTCAAAACTTGCCATTGACTGGCAGCTACACCGTGTAAGAGACTGGGTAGACAGCCTGAAATGTGGCCACTGTCAATTATATGGCCACATAGCTTCCAAGTGCCAAGCAGACTTACCCACCTGTCCCCACTGTGCCAAAGTTGGTCACAACCGTGATGCTTGCCCCAAAAAGGAGAAATCTCCATTATGTGCCACCTGCACTTTCTTCAGAAAAACGGCTTCCCACAAAACTGGAGCTCAAGAATGCCCTGCCCGCCAAGCTGCTGAGAGACGTGAACTTTCTAGGATAAATTTTTTAGGTTGAACCTGAAGAATCGTTCTATGAATAATTCCTTCTCAATGTACTACCAAAACGTTCGTGGCCTAAATACAAAACTGAACACTATTCGCTGTAACGTCAGTGTATGTCATTACGACTTTTTATTTCTTACCGAAACTTGGCTCTCTGATAATGTCTCATCTGCTGAACTTGGACTGTTCGACTACAACATTTTTCGTTGTGACCGTTCTACTTCTTCTGCGAAGTGTAAAGGTGGTGGAGTGATGATATGTGTAAATAAAAAATACCCTTGCCATATTCTAGAAACATCTGACAATGTTTCTGATCAATTGTTCCTATGTGTTATATTTGGTACCAAAAAGCTTGTACTTGGTTGTGTTTACATTCCTCCTTCCTCTTCGGTAGAAGTCTACAAGTCGCATACTGCTTCAATTGAGCGTGTCTCTAGAAATGCTGATTCCTTACTTATTTGTGGCGATTATAATTTACCTAAAATATTGTGGCTGAATGACAACCAAGGGGTCAAAACTCCTACTAGTAATCTTTCCCAACAAGCTATTGAAATTGTAAATTTTTTTGCCTTTATGAATATGTTTCAAGTAAATCCAGTCACTAACTATCTAGGTTCTTGCCTGGACTTAATTTTCACTAGAATACCTAATGTCATAGTAAGTGAAGCTGATGTCTCGTTGTTACCTATTGATATATATCATCCACCTCTCTCTATTAACATCACAATTTTTTTTAAATTTGAATCTTTGAAACCAAGTGTCTCGTATCACTACAAATATCTTAATGGTGACTATTTTAACATGAACAAATATCTTTCCCTGATTAATTGGACAAAACTATTTTTAAATTCTGATATAAATGACGCCGTATTTAAATTTAATGAATGTGTAATACGTGCTATAGATTTGTTTGTTCCCAAGGGATGTTACTCTCAACCCAAGTTTCCAAATTGGTTTAGCTCGAAACTTAAGCAGTTAATAATTGAAAAAAAGAAAACTCATAAGATATTTAAAGAAACTGGCAACTTAAAATTTTATCAAAAATTTTCTCAATTAAGGGAACTGTCTAAAATCGAATCAGCCAAATGCTATAAATCTTTTGTAGAAGTTACTGAGACAAAATTACTTAAAAATCCTAAACAATTCTGGCAATTTGTTGCGCAAAAACGTACAGATAATGAATGATCTCCCTTCAAGTATGTATTATCATGAAACTCACGCTACAAATGGTCACGACATCGCCAACCTTTTTGCTAAACACTTTTCCTCTGTATATTCTGATGCTTCATGCACCATCCCTCCACTTAACTATGACTGTAATATTGACTTGAATGATTGCCAAATTTCACTTGCAGAGGTTTACCAATCCTTAAATAACCTTTCTAACAAAAAAATACCGGACCTGATGGCATTCCAGAAATCTTGCTAAAAGAATGTAAATGTTCATTATCTAACCCAATTTGTATGTTGTACAATTTATCACTCTCAACCGGAACATTTGCTGACTCATGGAAAATTTCATTTATACGACCCATTTTTAAGTCTGGAAACAAGTCAAATATTGGAAATTACAGACCAATATCAATTATATCTAATATTCCAAAAATATTTGAGTCGATAATTACAAAGAAAATCACTCCTATTTTCAAAAATGTTCTGATCGAGGAACAGCATGGATTTAGATCGGCGAAATCTACAACAACTAATTTACTGTCCTTTATAAATACCATTCTTAAAGCCTTAGAAGACAACACTCAGGTTGATGTCCTCTACACTGACTTCTCCAAAGCCTTCGACAAAGTTAATCACCGTATTCTCATGGCCAAACTTTATGCTATAGGTATTAGAGACCCATTGTTATCATTCTTTCACTCTTACTTGAGTAATAGAAAACAAAGGGTTAAAATAAATAACTTTGAATCCTTTAACATTGATGTAACTTCCGGCGTTCCGCAAGGAGCCCATTTGGCCCCGCTTCTTTTTAACCTTTTTATTAACGATATCATTAAAGTTTTTTCTCACACACGTTTTTGGCTTTTTGCCGATGACAATAAGATTCTTAAGATAATTAAATCCCATCTTGATTGTTTACTTTTTAAACTTGATATTGATTCATTTAATGATTGGTGCAAAATTAACTGCATGGAACTTAATGTTGATAAATGCAAAATTTTGTCTTTTCATAGAACCAAAAAACCTATTCAGTTTGATTATAAACTGAACAATGTTTGTCTCTCTACTGTCACATCTATCAAGGACCTTGGGGTCACTCTGGATTGTAAACTTTCTTTCCGGGATCACATTAATTACATCGTTAACAAATCACTTAAACTACTCGGCTTCATTCATAGAATTACCTCTGACTTTAAACAAATAAATACACTTAAAACTCTTTACTGTTCGCTGGTCCGCCCTCACCTTGAATATGCTAGTGTCATTTGGTCTCCTTTTTATGCTATCCACATTTGTTACGTCGAATCTGTACAACATCGCTTCCTACGAGGAATTGCTTGGAGGTTAGGACTTGAAAGAGGAGAATACTCGTATGATGAAATTGAACAAACTTTAAAAATTTCCTCTTTAGAAAAACGTAGAAAGGACTCTGATCTAATATGCATTTTCAAAATTATCAACAGTATTACTGACACACCTGCTTTGTTACAACTCATCCAGTTCAACATTCCTTCCCGTAGACTCCGAAATAATGAATTGCTGTTCCTCAATCAACATTCTACTAATTATGGATATCATTCTCCTTTATCCAGAATGTCGAGACTTGTCAACGCAAATCTAAGCATTGAATTTTTTGGTGTAAGCCTAAATGACTTTCGGCAGTCGTTACGCAATGTGGTTTTTTAAAGTCTTTTTAAATCCATCTTCAAGCTACTTATAGTTATCTTCTCTATGTACTTTTATATTATATGTATTTAGTCAATGCTCTTCATCTATATGTAATCTCCTTTCATTGTGATCTCTCTTTTTTTCTATTCGTGTTATTGTTATATTGTTAATTGGACTATTTGTCCGTAAATAAATAAATAAATAAATAAATAAATAAAGATGATCAGAAAATAATAAAAATAATAATAATAATCCTCAAAGATGACTCGAAAATATTTTCCTCAGGACCTCCTGTGTGGAGTTAATGTAAAACGAGGTAAGTGAAGTAATGTAAAAAAGACGTAAAAGAGGAACGATTACCCGCCAAACAACTCGGTCTTGGCACACACTCCTTGCCTCGTTCACATTCATACATCGCATCACATATGCTCTTCTATTATTCTGACTCTTGACATGGCCCGACTCAAGTATCTGATTCACTTGGTCGTGGTCGTGCCATGTCTTTCTCAAGATGATCAGAAAATAATAATAATAATCCCCAAAGATGACTGGAAAATATTTTCCCCTAGACCTCTTGTATGGGTGGAGTTAATGTAAAAAGGGGTAAGTGACGTAATGTAAAAAGAGGTAAAAGAGGAACGCCTACCAAAAAAGGTAATTCGTCTGATGAGCATCAAAGGAAGGAACATACATACCTACCGATATGAATTCTTTGAAAAAAATTGTTTCATGAATAAGTAAATGAAATTAAAATTATTTTGACGTTTATATGCATGAAAAAATTATTTCGCATGGTTTATAATATTGTTATACCTAATTCCTAATAAAACCCCTGAAGCCGTCCCTTTGGCGCACTTGGTGAGTTGGTATTTTACTTGGTATAATACGAAATAACTTCGCTATTAAGAATTATATCATATAGAATGGTCGTATTAACTTAGCGGAAACCACAAAATTGTTTTTAATAATGTATTTCCTACTAATATTGTAAAGGCAAAAGTTTGTATGGATGTATGTATGTTTGTTACTCTTTCTCACAAAAACTACTGAATGGATTTTAATGAAACTTTACAAAAATAACACAAAGGCTATAAGCTCAGAACTCTGGCATTATGAAATTTATGTAAAAAAAGATTGCAATAGGTGGCACGATTAGTAAGATATGTATAATTTTTTATTCGATTCAAATTATTAGGGGAGTACTTCAAAATAATGCAGGAGTGTGGGGGAGGGTGGAAGGGGGGGGAGAGGGAGAGGAGGAGGGAGGGGAGGGAGACATCTTTTGAAGGTTTTGGTCTTGGTGGCGGTATCGCATGCCTTCCAGCTGGCCGGTTCGGTAGATATCTGGTCTCTCTCGACCCAACGCTTTGAAGGAGGTATGGATTCATACGTCACTCCTGGACATACTGACCCCGAATTCTGACGTATCCCTTTTACTTTTTTCCTTCCAATAACTTTCTCTCCTTTCATTGCTTAAAAAGACCCTCTACACAGCATCCCCTTCGATGACATATGTCCCTCAGGGCTTCCTACGTGGAGCCAATGAAAAAATGTATGAGGAGTGTGTAGGAATCTGGGGTCAATGCACCCAGGAGTGACGGACGTATGAATCCATCCCTCGAGAGGTCTAGGTTAGGTCACCCCCAAACAATCTCTCCCGATCCAGCCAAGCGCATTGGTTGCCAAGAGCTAGACAAACCTTCCCCATGAAACCCAACATCCCTGCTTAATCACTAAACTACTTCAGTGACCTTTGGCAGGGGTGTTGGGTATCCAATAAATGGTTCCATACCCATACACATATACCCATACCGTTCTGTTACCCGTACCGCCTACCGAGTTGAACGAATAATTTTAAAATTTACCCTTAGAGTGTTTGTGAATTTTTGGTGTTACGTTGGTAGTGAACGCACTGTAGCGACTGTCGGCTGGCAGTTTGGAATGGGAGTATGCGGAAGCAGGGAGCAGATTTAACAGTCAGAAAAACTGTGTTTATTTGAGAATTTTTCGCCAATTCCGGAACCGCTCCAACACAGAATGCGGAAATCCAATACCCCTATTTGACTTTTGCATTTTCACGATCGCGGCGAACATTGCAGAGTTGGCTGTATTTTCCGGCTTTTATCACATAGTTTATACCCTCAAATTCAGTGAAAAAATATGCACATTCTTGCTTTCCACCCAATACCAATAAACTGATTTACATATTTTTTCATAATTTTGACAAATATGTCGCAAATTGACAACAAATTGACAACAACGTCTTTAAAAAATAAATAAGCCTTTGATTAAGAATCCTCCAAGATTACGACTTTAAAAAATTTAAATACAAAGCATGACTTATGTTACCTATTAATTGAAACTAGGACCTGCGGGCGGCTTTTAGTTCGGCTACGCCCAGTTTGAGTAGGTCCAAAGGACTAGTTCCAAAAATAGCCAGTTCCTCGGTCCACCGTGATCCAGTGAAAGCTAGTCATCGAGACAAAGTAACCGTGACAAAGTAACCGAAACACGCAATGACGCCATAATATGTAATATACTCGTATATTGCATATAGCCTATAACCGCCTATAACTGATATCCTAGTACTTATACCTATGTAATATACGTCCATATGCGAGCTGCTTACGGAAGTAGCGACTTTTTTTGGCAGATTCTTGAACTAAACCCGAACTACAACGGTAGCTTTGCTTGAAATTTCACGAACACAGATGTTATTTGTGGCGCGGCGTATAAGACGTGACGTCGGACATGCGATGATTCTGGAATTCAACCACACACGGACCCTAGGCTATTAATACTGTTTGATGATGTAATAATATTTGTGACGTATGTGTATGAGGGTGACGGCATGAGAGCGAGATAGCGAGTATGGGAAGTATAAAAGGGATGTACCCGCTATTGAGCGCTCTCTCCATATTAACCTGGCAATTAATAAACATTGTAACATTAACGGATATTATTTACTACCCGATTGAAGACACCACAGTTGGCGCAGCACGGTAGTTCGTAAATTTTTACGTAAATTGAAAGAATCTACGCGGTAGATTTCGGAATCTGAAGGATTGTTGTCAGGATTGCAGGAAGCGATCGCAGGAAGCGATCGCATTAAGAAGAAATTGGAGCAGCCACACGCAATTATTCGCGTGTGTGGGACCGACAAATTACAAAATTATTGTCGTTTGGGTACACCGTGTAACGGAGTACAGGATCGTGTCAAGAATCTTGTCAAGGATCAAGGATCGAGGTCAAGATCATCGAGTGGATTAGCCGGGAACCGGGACTTGGTTTCCGTCGCTGCAGTCTGGGAAGGAAGACCTCGGAGAAGAGGGATTGGATCCGCAGCTGTCGGGAGACGGAGCCAGACGGGGACGGTGATCTACGGCTCTGGGTGGCGTGCACGTGGGACGTGGAACGTGGACCTCGGAGTGTAGCCTTCTAGGAAGTGCTGAGATAAGTAGTCTAGATTATTTTGTTTCAGCTCTTCCCCCAATGGAGGGTGTTTGTAAAAATTTGGGGACGTTCTGTTACAGAACGGGAAACTGGTCATTGTTCAAGGAACGACTGGATCAGGTCCTCATTTTACATGATGACAAAGTGTTATCACAAGAACGCAAAAGAGCATTTTTGCTGAGTTGCCTCACCGAAGAAACTTTCTCTTTATTATGTGATTTGTGTTTCCCTAAAAAGGTTTCTGTTTGTTCTTTTGATGATTTATGTAAATTATTTGATTCACATTGCAAACCTATTCAAAATATTTTCGAGTCGCGTGAGTTATTTTATAAGTGTAAACAGCTAGCTAACGAATCTATTAAAGATTACGCTGCTAGGTTGCGAGGACTGAGTTTGACGTGCAATTTTGAATTGAGGCTGGAACCTTGTTTAAAAGACATATTCATTATTGGAATTTTCAATGAAAAATTGAAACATAAGTTGTTCGTTGAGGGGGTAAATACTTCTTTTTCGGAATGCATTCAGTTAGCAGCTTCATAGGAACATGTTGTTAATTTTAAGAAAGTTGATACGAATTTAAATGTTGTGCATAAGGATAGTAATGTTGTCCGTAAATCCAGGTCGGATAGTCCGATCAGATTTAAAAGTGCAGTGCGTAGTAAGACGCCAGTAAATATTGCATTAAAAAAATGTTTTTTGTGCGGAAAAACGAATCATTTGCAGAAAGATTGTTGGAAGAATATTTTTTGTAATCGATGCAATAAATCGGGTCATCCTAGTAATGTGTGTAAAAATAGTAAAATTAATGTAGGTAATAAGAATAAACGATTAAATTCGGTTTTTATGTTGCATGACGGCACGGGGCCGGAACCGATATTCGTAGATCTCATTATTGGTAACACTGTTCTGCGAGCGATTGTTGACACCGGCGCTGAAATTAATGCAATTCCATATGAAGTGTATTTAAAAGATTTTGTTTCTTATGAATTGGAAAGATGCGATATTCAATTGTCAGGATATGACGGGAAATGGTTAAATATTGTAGGTAAAGTTAATTTAAGTGTGTTATTTTTAAATAAAAGTGTAGATACGCAGTTTATAATAATTAAAAACGGTAATTCTACGATTGTTGGTAGAAATTTTTTACAAGTTTTCGGTATCGGATTAAGTGGAATAAATTCGGTAAATACCAGTGAGACTAGTTGTGATAATCAATTAAATTTTCGTGATAGTTTAAAAAAAAAATATGCTCATGTGTTTTCAGAAAAATCGGGTAGGCTTATAGGTTATGAAGCTAACATCGAAGTTATTTCGGAGTTCAGGCCAAAGTTTGTAAATCCAAGACCGTTACCTTTTAGTTTACGTGGAAAGGTAGAGGAGGAATTAAATAAGATGTTACGTGAAGATATAATTGAAAAGGTAGAAATAAGTGATATGGCTAGTCCGATTGTTGTTGTAAAAAAGAAAGACGGTTCAATTAGAATTTGTACCGATTTTAAAACCACATTAAACCCTATGTTAGCGAAGTTGAAATATCCATTGCCTCGTATAGAAGATTTAATTTCATCTTTAAATGGTGCAAAATTTTTTGCGAAAATAGATTTGCGTAATGCTTTTGGTCAGATTTCGTTAAACGAGAAGTCGAGAAAATTATGTGTGATAAGTACGCATGTAGGTTTATTCAGGTTTAAAGTATTGCCTTTCGGTTTGACCACAAGCCCGGCTATATTTATGCAAGTTATTCAGGCGGTAGTAGGTAGACTTCGTAACGTTCGTATATTTCTAGATGATATTTTGTTGTTTGGAAATTCTGAAGAGGAATTATTTTCTATTTGTGAATCTGTACTTAGCAAGTTAAGTAATTGTGGTTTAACTATTAATGAAAATAAGTGTTCTTTTCTAGAAACTGAGATAGAATATTTAGGTTTTAGAATTTCGCGGAAAGGAGTTATGCCTTTAGAAAATAAAATCTGTGCGATTACTCAAATGGCAATACCGAGGAATGTTTCGGAACTTAGGAGTTTACTCCGGGTTATTTCTTATTATAGAACTTTTGTTCACAATATTTCAGGTATTTTGTCTCCATTGTATAACTTGTTAAAAAGGGGAGTAAAGTATGTGTGGTCTGAGGAATGTAATATTGCGTTTGAGCGAGTTAAGAAACTGCTGACGTCAGATAATATTTTAGTGCATTTTGATCCCAATTTACCAATTAAACTTATTTCATACGCATCTGAAAAAGCGTTAGCAGCGGTGATTTGCCATGTATATGATAATGGTTTAGAGAGACCTATCGCATTTGCTAGCCGATTATTGTCAGAAACAGAATTAAAGTACTCTATTTTAGATAAGGAAGCGTGTGCTATAATTTTTGGGTTGAAGAAATTCTTTCAGTATTTATACGGCAATAAATTTGTTTTGGCTTGCGACAATAAATCGTTAGTACACATTTTGAACACGGATAAGCAAGTACCTGTGCTGGCCGCTAACCGTCTGCAGAGGTACGCCCTAATACTCCAGACTTTTGACTATAGTATAGAGCATATTAAGTCAGGTGATAACAAAGCGGATTTCTTATCACGAATGCCGATTAATAATAAGGATAATTTAGATGTGTGTAGCGACGATATTGATGATAGCGATTATTTTTTAAATTATATTGACACTTTTAACGTGAATACGGTTGAGTCAGAGTTTGTGAACATAATCGAGTGAGAAACAACATTAAATGCGGAAACGATGAAACAGTTTTCGATTAATGATGTAAATATAGCGAGCATTATCGAGTTCACAGCAAATGGTTGGCCGGATAAAAAGTTCTTAAAGGATGATTTATTGAAATTCTGGTATTTTAGGGATAAATTATCGACTTATAATTCATGTTTATTTTATAATAATAAATTTGTAGTTCCAAGGGAATTAAGGGAAATTATATTGAATTTTTTACATCAATCACATTTAGGCATTGTAAAATCGAAAAGTCTTGCTCGAAATTATTTTTTTTGGCTCGGAATGAACAATGATATAGAAGCAACTGTGAAACAGTGTGCTCGATGCATGGAATGTTTACCTACTCCATGTAAAGTTGAGTTGGCACCTTGGCCAATCAATGGGTTAATCTGGAGTAGATTGCATATCGACTTCATGGGACCGTTGGGAGGTCATAATTTTTTAATTATTGTTGATGCAACTACAAAATGGATAGACTGTCATATTGTAAATAAGGTAGATTCGTTTTGTACAATAAAAGTTTTGAAAAGATTATTTTCTATGTTCGGAATCCCGGAACAAATTGTAAGTGACAATGGTACAGCTTTCACATCGTCAGTTTTTAAGGAATTTTGTCATAATTATAATATACAATCATTGACTTCAGCTGTACAGCATCCTGCTTCTAACGGTTTAGCTGAAAATGGGGTTAAAACAGTGAAGAATTTTTTGAAATAAAATATGGTAAATAATAAATTTCCTACTGATTTTGAAGATAAACTTTTGACATTTTTAGTTGATATTAGAAATACGCCTTCAATGTCTACGGGCATTGAGCCTAGTACATTAATGTTGGGTAGGAAGATTAGGTCAATTTTTAATACGATTATTCCAATAGTGGATAATGTTGAGAGTCAAGGTTTTAAAGAAATAGACAATACGGTTAAAAACAAAATGTTATTGAGCCAGCATAAACAGACAAAGTATTATAGAGGAAGAAAATTTAAAAAGTACTTTGAGGTTGGTTCTAAAGTTTTAACCTGGGATTTAAGAAGTAATGATAATAAATGGATTTTAGGAAAAAATTTTAAAAGATTGGGGAATAGGATTTATTTAGTTAAAATTATGTCTACGGGACAAATTTGGAAACGCCACCATGATCAGATTTCAGAGAGGAAGGTTAGGTGGGGGGAGTGTGACAGGTCTGATGATTTGCTGGACCTGGGTCCACTCTCGGATGTGGACATGACCAAATTTCCTAATTTCTCTAATTTTTGCAGGTCACCTACACCATGGGAGGGGAGGTTACGCCCTCGAGGTCAACGCCCACGCTACACGTGAAGATCAAGAATAATTACATATACTTACTGGATTGAGATATTTAAATATTTGCATTGTATAAATTTGAGTATGAGATATTTATGTAATTAGGTTTTAAGTGTGGGGGTGTGACGTATGTGTATGAGGGTGACGGCATGAGAGCGAGATAGCGAGTATGGGAAGTATAAAAGGGATGTACCCGCTATTGAGCGCTCTCTCCATATTAACCTGGCAATTAATAAACATTGTAACATTAACGGATATTATTTACTACCCGATTGAAGACACCACAATTTTATTTTACAAAATCTATATTCTTACTTTTATTTATCTATGTACTGTACATCTAATTTAGTAACTGCTATGTTAGTTAATTTCATTATCTGTATTTGTTATCATTCTTACAAGTTTTATTTATTTCTTACTCCAAACAAAAAAAAAGTATCTTTTTTTCTTTATCTTTTAATGTAATGGCACGACTCCCCAATTTAAACCCGAGAAATGTTTTTCTCTATTAAATTGGGTAGATTCACTAACAAACAATTACTTTATTGAAATTAGTTTTTAAGAACCGTATATTTTTCTTCTGTAAATCTGTCATATGTGAGTATTTCAAATAAAAAAATTTAATGTTAAGACAATAGACAAAATATATTCTATAGGTACTACAAACTTTCAAAGAAACACTGCTAAGTAATTTACATTTCAATAGATACATATATCAGCAAGATATCAGAGTGATATTAAAATACCAAAATTTAATACCAAGCACATTCAAAATACCTATCTGCACCTAGGTATAAGTAATTTCAACAACCTCCCATTAAATCTAAAAATTATCGAAAATAATTATGAAATACAACTTAAAATGAAAAATTACCTGTAACTACTGTAAGAGTTCATATCTATTATTATTATCTCTTTTAAATCTTGAAATGGTTTCATTGATATATCTTGAGTTTTTGTAATCTTCAGATTTTATGTCCGGGTTAAATCTTCCCCACAGGAAAAACTAAACCCTTTCACATACTTTTCCACAAATGATCATCTAGTCGATTCCCGCTATAAGTATAATAAATACAAAATAATACAAGAACGACGTGTCAACCTACCAGAGACCAAATAGGAAAATAATTCAGAATATTCTACCTACTACAGAGTGTTGACGCATTTCTATGCCTGCATCAAAATAATAAAAAATAAACATTTAAAAAAACAGTGAACAAAAACAAAAGTGCCTAATTATTCTAAACTGGATATCGCGCGCCAAACCAGCGTATTTTCATCTCTAGAAGTGGATTTTTTAGCGCATAAAACTCATCAAAACACCACCACAACTGTCACTTGCTCACTTGCATCAAAATAAACATAAAAAAACAGTGAACTGAATCAAAAGTGCCTAAATATTCGAAACTAGATATCGCGCGCCAAACCAGCGTATTTTCATCGCTAGAAGTGGATTTTTTAGTGCATAAAACTCATCATAATACCTCCACAACTGTCACTTGCTCTAAAACGTATCGGCTATCATTAACAAACATAAAGTGAAACTTACACAGTGGTGCTCTTCATCAATAACTCAAATAAATATTACCCATAAGTGGTTTCCACCTTAAAAGCCTACAGCAAAAAACTTCTACCATGTTTACTAAATGCTTTACCTGTGGAAAAAACATCGAAAACCCATCAGACTGTATATCATGCTGTACCTGCGAAGGCAACTTCCATCTCACCTGTGCGGAAATCTCTGAAACATCTCGGCGCAGCGCTAGAAGCACACAGTGGAAGTGTAAAAACTGCTTAACAAAGATAAAAAATTTCAAATCATCAAATAAATCAATTAAAAACGATGAACTGACATCTATTGTCAAACAACCAAAACAGCTACCCCAACCACAGGTACTGGAAAGTGACCTGCACAATAACACAGAAAATATCATAACCGAAAACACAGATGGCGCTAATAACCAAAACAAAAAATTCAGCATTCTAACTTCTGAAATATTTACCTCAGAATTACAATCATTTAAAACAGATGTATTGAAATTTGTGGAGCAAAAATTCGATTCGTACCTAAATAAATATGAAGCAATCGTCCTACAGAACAATGAAATCATCAAATCCATACAATTCATTGCTGACCAACAACAAGAAATGAAAAAATGACTAGATATCATCGAAAAATCAAATGATAAAGTCAACTCTGAAGTAATCGAACTAAAAAATCAGTATGCTGTCTTACAAAATACAATCTCCAAACAAGATGAAAAAATTGATCGACTGGAGTACCAAAGCCTTCTCTGCAACATCGAGATTAGAGGAATTCCCGAAACAACCGCTGAAAACAACTTGGAAATAATGAAGAAAATATCAAATATTATCAACTACAATAATACCTCCACTCCTCTGCAACCCGAAATCACAAAAATCTTCAGGCTGGGACAAAAAACATCCGATAAAACCACGAGATCCATTATAGCTACATTCAAAAACACTCAAGCACGAGACTCCTGGTTAGACAAAATCAAAACATATATGAAATCGACTAATAGCAACTCGAACAAGCTTAACACAGCAGATCTAGGATACTCGCAGGAAAAAAATCGAATCTACATTTCGGAACACTTAACTCCAAAATGCAAATTTCTACTGGCCCAGACAAAAAAATTTGCTAGAGATCATCACTTCAAATATACATGGGTGAAATCAGGTCGTATTTTACTCAGGCAGACCGATGACTCGAATATAATAACAATTCGCAATGACATAGATATCGTACGAGTAAAACGCCAAATAATATGACTAACGACACAAAGTATGCCTAATCATAACTCTAATGTTCAGCTAATCCATTATAGTACAATGAAAATTAAAAATCTCATTATCATATTTTCTCATCACCCACTCTACCACTTTAATGCACATTATAGTAAAATGGATATAATTTGTATCACTTATAATTCTGCAGGTTTAATTATTATGATATGTTATAATGAGATATCAAATTTTTCCTCTATATATGAGAATCCACAACTAATAAATATGCCTGTATTATGTTTCCCTACTATAAAACCGCACTCACTCTCAAATATTGATATACTATATCTTATTATCCACCCAAATCATATCTTAATTAATAATATTATTCCTATCTTGCCTATCATAAACTCCATTACTATAATAAGTATGCTAAGTATTTGTAACTTTTTAAATCCAACGTACCCTGAATTATTTTTTCCTAGCTTTGCCAACACTGTAAACTTCCTAAATTATACCATTTTCATTATATACAAATTCGCAAAAACAGCATATAATAATCACAATAATTACATATTTTCAAAATATTTCATAAGGAAAAGATTTTTCCATTACAACAATCCTAACCTAAACTTCACTTTTGAAATTACAAAATATAAACTATTTATTATTGCTATTGACTCTCAGTATCAGAAAATGATCACTTATATCAATATGAATGTGATTGAACTCTGGAATTGTATCATAACTATGAACATATATTGCAAAAATTTATCTTTAGAACTACCACTTTTAAAAACCTATGGTACCACTTATTCAAATAATTTCTATCATCTTAACATCCTCATTCATAAATACAAAATTAGTATAATTATAACCATAGAAACTAACCTTTTAAATTACTTGCATATATACAAGTTCTACGTTACTAGTATATATACAAGTCTACACATGTATTTCTATATTTGCAAATGTGAAGTGTATTTCCAGCCGAATGTCAATATTATTATTATATTTATTACTACCTCAAAATGAACGACTTTATAATAAACGCAATCGATGAATCATATAAGATAGACGAAAGAATTTTTGACACGGTAAATAAAACAAACGATTTTATAGATGTAAAACCTACAGCTAGCTTAATAATAATACACATGAACGTGAGAAGTTTGGAAAAAAATTTTGAAGAATTTCTAATAACTATTAGACAATTAAACAGACTTGATTGTATAATATTATCAGAGACGCATTCATCGAGTGAAATTAATTATAATATACCGGGTTACTCGTACTACGCCACAAAATATAAAATTAACAGAAATAGCGGCATTGCCGTATTTGTATCTAATATTTATGCTGTCACAAGTGTAGATGAAATAATGGTGAATAATGTTAATTTATTAAATTTGGAGATAAATTTCATGAATAGATCATTTAATATCATTGCTATTTATCGGACACACTCTTCTGCTCTAACCTCATACATAGAAGAATTAAAAAACATATTACAACATCATAAAAACAAAAGAACAATAATCATTGGAGATATTAACGTGAATATTGCTAATGATTACTACTCTAACGATAAAGATAACTATCTAAACATGTTAGCAGAATTAAATTACATTTCATGTATAAATTCATATACTAGAAACATTTTTGGACAACGACCATCTTGTATCGATCATATATTCACCAATACCAAAGACATACAAAATATATCATCTGCTGTAATAAAAACAACTGTAACGGATCATTATGCATGTATATTTAAATACGACTACAAACATCAAAACCTCTCATTACCAACCACAACTCCGGTAAATAATATTGATAAATACAAACATAGTATTAACATAAATTCTCTCACCAAAATACTAAGTAACGAAAAAGAATGGCTGGAAATATATCAATGTAACGATGTAGAAGAATGCTGCAAAATATTTGATAAAAAACTCAGTGTACACATAAATGCTTGTAGGAATATCACATCTCAAAAACCATCCTCAAAATTTAAGCCAATCAAACCATGGATAACCCAAGGATTAATCATCTCAATTAGACACAAAGAAACACTCTATAGACAATATACAAAACAACCGGAAAACATAACATTACAAAAACATTTCAAAGCTTATAAAAAAAAACTTACATATCTTATAAAAAACATAAAGGATGACTACTACAAACAAAAACTTGAATTAGCTGAAAATGACAGTAAAAAGACTTGGTCCATCATAAATGAAATTATAGAAAAAAAACAATTCAAAAATAAAACAGTCAACACAATAAGACACAATGATTCAAAAATTTGCTGTAAAAATAAACCCTTAGAAGCCGCAAATGTATTTAACAACTTCTTTGCTAATGTAGGAAAAAACCTTGCTAGCAAAATCCAACAAGACCTGACCCCAAATCACCCAAACACTACAGTAAATAATGAGTATTCATTTGAACTATTTCAACCAACAACTAAAGAAGAAATCGAACAAATCATTACAAGTATGAAAGGTGGTTCTGCCCCAGGTTTTGATGGGATCACAATACAAACACTGAAAAGTATAAAATCACAAGTATCAAAACCATTAACTCATATAATCAATACAAGTTTTCAAACCGGAATATTTCCGTCCATGTACAAACAATCCGTAATTATACCAATATTTAAGACCGGCAATCCGGAAGAACCAACCAATTACCGTCCTATTTCTTTACTATCTAACATTGCAAAAATATTTGAAAAAATTGCCAAAAAAAGAATAACTCATTTCATTAAGGTCAATAACATAATTCACGAAAACCAGTTTGGATTCATGGAAAACAAAAGCACAAAAGACGCCATTGCTAAATTATCTAGTACTATACAAGACGCTTTAGACAAATCATTAAAATGTGTTGGTATTTTTGTAGATCTCCAAAAAGCTTTCGACAGTATATCACATGTCAAATTAATACAAAAATTAAAGGTTGTGGGTTTTAACGACAGAGCACTAAATTGGCTAAAAAGTTATCTTCACAAAAGAACACAAACTGTAAAAATCAATCACACATCAAGTCTACCACTCACAAGTGATTTTGGGATACCGCAAGGTACTGTTTTGGGACCATTACTTTTTATCATGTACGTAAACGATATTTTTAAACAAAACCTCAGTGGAACCGTTATATCTTACGCGGACGACACGATTATCATAATTAAGGGTAGTGACTGGAAAATTGTAAATGAAAATGCAAATAATGACATCCAAATCCTAAAAACCTGGTTCGATACAAACCTTCTTACAATCAATGCAAAAAAAACAGTTTATATTCCTTTCTCAATAAATAAAGCCAAAACTTATACCAACATTAATATAATTATACACAACAAAAAATGTAACAAAGATGTCTGTAATAATTCATGTACCATATTAAACCATGTAACCGAAATAAAGTACCTGGGTGTAATTGTAGACCAACATATGAAATGGAACAGACACATATGTGAACTGGTTAAGCGTATTAGGAAATGTATCTATATATTCATTAGATTAAGAAATATTCTCAAATTAAACAACCTAAAAACAGTCTATTACGCACTAGTCCAATCACTAATTCAATATGGAATCATCGGATGGGGAGGTGCATATGAAAAAATTGTAAGTCCTGTAAAAGTGGTACAAAAACTAATTATTAAAGTAATATTAAAAAAACAACCAACATTCCCTTCAGCATCATTGTTCAAAATTTTCCAAGTACCAAAAATTGAAGACCTCTATAAAAAAGACTCAATACTTCAAATATTCAAAGAAAATGTAACTAAAAAATTTAAACTCAACTCATCATTAAGGCATAAATTTAACATCCAAATCCCTCTGTTTTCAACACAACAAATGCACAATAATTATATTTACAAAGGCATAAAACATTTTAATAGTCTTCCCGAAGAAATTAAAAAAATTACAGATTTCGTATCATTCAAGAAAAAAGTAAAATTAATCTTTAAAAAAAAAACAACAACCATAACATCACCAATCAAAATGTAATAACTTCAATTCATGTCAAATCAAAATTAACATCACAACCTAGTTTATATTTATTGTATACACTGAGCAAAATGTATCTTATAAAAATGAAATAATGGTAGTTTATATATTAAATTTATATATAGTTTATATTTACTGTATACTGTAAGTAGAATGTATGTCATAAAAATGAAATAGTGTAAAATAACTCCTATGCCAAGCTCAAGAGCTAGTACTCTTCATTGGCGTAGAAATTCATTAAACCATGTGAAACCATGTTCTTTTCATTCAATAAAAAAAAAAAAAAAAAAAAAAAAAAAAAAAAAAAAAAAAAAAATTCACTGACTCCAGATATTTTCATATCAGAGGGTTCGGCTCGGTGGAACTCCTAATTGGACCTATAAATCCTACTGATCCCTCAACATAAATATTAAAAAAAATCTTATATAATCCTACATGTATTTAAAGTGACTGAATTTTTCATTTTTTATTAAACGTTATTATTTACTTACCTACTTACATAATTACGTATACTTGAGCATGAATTCCCTCACCAAACACAAGAGCCTTGTCTCTTTATGGTGAGGAAAGGCTATTTTTACATTCATTAACAACTCCGTATAACATCTAAAAAATGTATTGTAAAATCATACAAATACTTTAAAAAAAAGTTAAATTGAGAACGTTTTCTTTAAATGCAAAACAATTTTTTTGAAAAACGGAATTAGAACTACCATTCGACTACCATAATACGGGCATTTGCCTAGCTTGGTAGTCGAAAACCCATGTAAAACGAACCTGTAACAAACAAAAAGAATAAAGAAAAAAAAGAAAGAACTATTGAAAACTAAGGTTAATTACACTCAGAACACGGAACAGACAATTCCTAGACATGTAATCTATGTCTATTTAATCGACTTAGAAGAAAATGGATGTCACATTTTACATTAGACCTTTCGACTTCTCGAAACTGGCCAATGAAATTTTTGAAATTTTTTGTCCGAGACAGATTTTCGGCATTTGGAATTCCAAATGCTTCAGCAATTTCACGAGCAGCAAGAAAAATTACATGTAGATCGGTCACCCTGACACGCGTGCGTTCATTTATATCGATATTTAACGAGAATCATCCCTTGTAAACGCGTAGTTACTGTTGCTACCTCGAAACCCCAAAAATTCCCAAATCTCATCTCGAAAATACAGCAAATTATTTTCTAGGAATTTACAAGGGTTAATATCGGAAAGTGCTCTTATAAAATGGCTTGCGAGATATTAATACGAACATCATTATTTATTATTCCACATTAATAATATGTTAACGTATAACGTAAATATATGGTAACGTCTATTTACATTTTGTTTCAAGTAAAACTTATACATGTATTATATTAGGTATTTATTAATTCACGAGCAGCTTCAGTTCATATTTCAAAGTCTGAAATACAACGAATAAAACCACATTTTATTTATGTTTTTGATATTCGATGAATTAATATAAAAAAATATCTAAAACCGTACATTTTCTTCCTGTCTAAGCCTTCAGATGTATTTTTTCAATATTGAACGTATCTGAAATACCAAATTCAGTTGGAGCTGACAGGAAGACAGTTTATTAAAAATGAGTATCGTGAATTCTATGGAACGCATTGTTCGAAAATTTCATTTTATTATCCCAAATCCCAAAAGCTAAAAGGCACCTTGAGAAATTGTTTGTGGGCGTGTAAAGTAGTTGTAGGTTTGTGGGTCTAGATGGAGTAGGGCGAGTGACAAGCTAAGCCCAGAAAACTAAATAAGTCATTTGGTACATTAAGCGCCGCATGAAGAAGCTTATGGCGCAGAATAAAGCGAATTATAGAGGTGTTCAAATCAAGTATTGATGGCAATAAGAAATTTGTAGAAGAATTGATTTTATTATGATAAAAACCTTGTAAGGTAATGCGTTTATTATTTACGTCAAACAGTTTCACCCTATCAAATACTAATGGAAGACAACAAGAGGTTGACATTTAGATGGGGTTACAACGGAACTCTATCATGAGTAATTAATATTATTATTCGTGAAATTTAAAAATTAGAAATAATTGTAAGAGCTGAAGTCGCCAGCGTTGTCCGAGCTTTACACAGAGTTTTTCAAAATCAGACTTCAACGGTGACCTTCCTCCTGTTTTGAATGTCAATTGTGCGAAATTTCAACATACTCGGATTAAAACTGTAGATTTGTATAAAAAACAAACAAGCCCGTCAGCCGGCTGCCGTAGAAAATTTTTCTTTGGATAGAGTAAGAAATATATAATACAGAATGTTTTTTTAAATTGTGTACTATTTTCAATGACCATTACCTCTGGTTTCAACAAACATGTGCCTAATGATAAGTGGAAGGCACTCTCAGCACAGCCCAAGTAAAAGACCACCAATCGGAATGAAAACTTTAAATTATTTGAGCCGGGTTTAGTGATCACATCTGAATATCCAGGCACTTTCCAACCTCACTCATCCTCGTTCCCTTTAGACTCACAATATTCCCCAATTTGGCATGTCTTAGTACTACTATAATGGTGACTCCTGTGCGGTACCTATTCACATTTATTTAAAATCAGCAAAAAATTTCCACTGCAGTTTTAGTCCTAACATAACGTGGTTAAGAGCTACGCTCGAAAAAAATATTTTTCCTTCGCTTAGTTCTTAGATTGCGGCAAACTGAAATATGTCGTTAAAGTTCTAGTGCTTACCCCACGGTGCACATTAATATTTAGTTTAAAGTGGAAGGATCGTGGCGGTTTCCACCAATTTATGTTTTCCTGGAAAATTTGAGAGATAACAATTTTTTGCATTCCCGTACATATTTTTTTTCTGTAGCTTTGGGAATTTGTTTATTTTGAAGCTGTGTTTTGAGGATTAAAATAAACTTATCTATCTTTGATATATCATACAACCATCGTATCGTATACCATATATATATCGTGTCATATACCATTCTCAATGGAATTATATTACACTTCAAAGGACTTCTCTGAGTCTTTGAAAGAAGATGCTGATCGAAATTAAAACGTTGTCATATTCTACGTACATTCTTGTAGATGCTAAACATGCTAATAATACTTTAAACATTGTACATAGAATATTTGTAATACCTTCATAAGCACTAAGCAATATCAGCATTGTATCTACATATGAACAGTGCTCGTTTGCTCGAAATAAACTTAATATTTTCTGTGGCATTGGTTAAAAATAGATTTTATCTGTTTAACAAATTGTGGAGGACGAACAAGGACACCGATCTGCAGTCGCACAGCAATCCGATTAGTCCCCCATACACCAATAGGAATAAACATATATCACAAGTCACTCTCTCGCGCTGCGACGGACATCACCCAGATCATTCTACTCTAAGCTGCCGGATAATATACTGTCTTGTAAATCGTACTTGTTCCCTCTCTACTTTCATATATTAAATATTAAATTTTCATTTTAAATATTAAATTACGTGCGTTATGTTCATATGTAATTTGTTAAACAAACCTGTAAGTGTTATCTACGAGCTGCTTATTTAATTTGCAACACATCACACACACGTAAACATTTCCCCATAAAATTATCTCTTTTACAGCTGTGGGCAGTGGCCCAGGAGTCGATGGTCTTATAGTCTCATAGTCTTATATGTATTTTTATAACCTTATGACCTTACCGTCTTAGACTTGCAGTCTTATAGACTTATTTCTATTTTATTTTTTATTCCAGATTTTTTATTACATTTTCACTCATTTAACTAGAAATAATTAAACACATTACAATAAACTAAATATTTCAATACAGTGCGATTCTATTTCATTATTTTGTTTATCAAGAGTAAATATTAATAATTTATTTTTATAAATTTACCTAGCATTTTTTCGTTTTTAATGTCGTTTGGCAAGCAATTATATAAGTTGTAAATATCCTTATTGTATTCTAACTCTTAATATCGTGCAGTCTCATAACCATAACTCTTATAAAATAGTCTTGTACCTACTCTTATAACTAATATAATAGTCTTAGAGTCTCATAATTTCATTATAGTACTATAAACTTTGTCTTGCAGTCGTATCTCTTATAATAGTAGAGTGGCGTAGATCACACTCCAAGAAATAATCTTCTCAGTACCACTTTGAAAAAATGGTTTTAGCCGTGTGTGGTGATCAAATCTTAAGAGACAGCTACTTCCCATTTCCTTTCCATCCTTCTCAATTTAACTCCACAATTATTGGTGATGCCATAGTCCCTCTGGTTGTATACATTTGAGAGCTGTTGGAACAGTTTTGCGGTATTCACTCGAAAAAGAAAGAGTCTAATATTAGGTCCTTACATATGAAATTGGCGTTTTGTATGGGAGGAACATAAAGTCGATTTTTTAAAAATATAATATATTTATTTAATCAAAGTATGTACCATTGCTATCTATGCACTTTTGTCATTTCATAGGTAGTTCATCGATCCTTTTACTAAAAAAAAACATTTGGACGGGAATCAATAAAATCTTTGAAGGCGGTTTGGACTGCCCCATGGGAGTTGATTTTTTTCCCTTGCAAGAAGTTATCCAAATTTCGAAAAAAATAGTAATCTGTTGGGACAAGGTCCGGAGAGTACGGTGGATGTTCTAGACATTCCAATTGAAGCTCCTCTAATTTGGTAGCCGTCTGTTGTGCAGTGTGTGATCTAGCTTTCTTACGCGCGTTTTTTTTTTTACAGTAAATACCGCACAAGAATCTCAACTGCTCCCGTCTGGAGCCAGTGAGACTATGGCATCCCCAATTAGGGCATGTTGTGAGGCTGAAGGTAGTGGGGAGGGGAAGGAGGTAGGCAAGAGGAAGGTTGGGAAGTACCTGGCTATTCAGATCTGGTCACTAAACACGGCTAAAGCCATTTTCAAGCAACGTTTCAATTCTGAATGGTGGTCTTACACCAGGGCGATACTGATAGTATCTTCCACTCTGGAACATGCCGCAAATATACTATATATTATTTTAAATGAATTAATTGTGAAATAACACAAATTAATCAAATAAAATTTATTGGCGCATGCCGGGTTCTAACCCGCGACCTCCGGATTGTGAGTCAAGAGTCTTATCCACTGGACTACGGAGGTCGTCTTGTTTGTCGCGTTTGTTGCTTCACTCAATTCGTGAGATACCCACCTTTCGAGCTTTTTCACCTTCCCAATTTGCTTCAAGTAGATTTAAACAGTATTATCACTAACACCGCAGCCTGCAGCTAACTCGGACGTGGTTTGCGATGGATCCGCTTCCACAATAGCCTTAAATTCTTCATTATTAACTTTGGTCTCCAGCCGTCCACGCGGCTTGTTCTGCAGGTCGAAATTTCCAGAACGAAAACGTTGGAACCAAAAACGCACTGTATTTTATTTTGCGGCACCGTCGCCATACACATCATTAATCCTTCGAGCCGTTTCTGCAGCACTGGTGCCACGGTGGAACTCGTACTCGTAAATAACGCGATATTTCAAGTTTTCCATTTTGTAAACTAAGTGACGCAAAGAAAAAAACAATTAAGGAAAAAACAAATGAATTATAATTTTCGAAACACAAATACATGAGTTAATAGCTGTATAAATTTGAATTTGGAATTCTTAACCGAAGAGAAGATATTTGAGATCAAAGTTGCCACTTGCCAATTTGCCAAACGCGAATTTCATATGTAAGGACCTAATAATAATTAAATATATTATAATATTAACATAATATTATTTTTTAGTTTTTTAGGTATTGTACCATTATTTCCAGAAATCTTAATATTCCGTAGATTGAACCGTGGTTAACAGGTCGAGTAAAGTCGCGTGAGGCCGCCCGATATGAAATTTATTTACCAGTAAAAGCGCTGATTAAAATCAAGATTCGAAAAATGCGACAGAAACCAATTTAGGGGCTAAATTCGCTAAATAAAAATAGGAACACCGCGATACCACAAAACATCTGGGGGCTTTCGGTTACAGAAACAGCCGCCGCGATATCCAGCGAAATGAAACGCCAATAGAAATGTATTGTGGATTGTGGGCTTATCCGTGTTGCCAAAATAAGGTCGATTTTCCCTTACCTAGGGAGCAATTGATCAAACGTTTTGAAAAATCGAAAATCTTTCCCGAACAGACAATCACATTTATTATATATACAAGGCTGCGTAATGTCGCCGTGGTTATTCAATCTATATATGGATAATTGTATGCAAGAATTGAAAGAGATGGGATTGGGTGCGAAATTGAGTAATCTAGAAGTATTGCCTGTTGTATGCTGATGATGCGGTGCTGATATCTAACAGTATGGAAGATCTACAGTCTCTCGTGTCAAGAATGAACGAAGTATGCATGAAGAATGAGTTAATGATGAATGTAAGTAAGTCTAAAGTCATGGTGTTTGAAAGAGAGAGTACGAAAACAGTATGCAATATAGTTGTGAATGATGAATACTTGGAGCAGGTGGATGAGTTTGTTTATTTGGGAAGTATGTTTACTAGAGATGGGAAGGCTGATAGAGATATTGAAAGAAGGGTGAATGCAGGTAACTCTATTAATGGAGGACTGAACGCCGTTGGCAGCAACAAAAAACTGTCCAAAGACGCGAAACTAGCCGTCCATAATGGAGTACTGGTACCTACCCTGATGTA
This sequence comes from Limnephilus marmoratus, assembly GCA_917880885.1. NCBI lineage: Eukaryota > Metazoa > Arthropoda > Insecta > Trichoptera > Limnephilidae > Limnephilus > Limnephilus marmoratus. The sequence goes on along the minus strand of OU862924.1, from coordinate 40,673,289 downwards.
TGGCAGTGAGGCATGGAACTGGCAGAGGAAGGATGAAAGTAGACTGAACGCTGTAGAAATGAGATCCCTGAGGCGTATGTGTGGTAAAACCATGTATGATCGTGTGAGAAATGTGGAAATCCGCAAAAAATGCAAGGCTGATGTAAGCGTGATGAGTAAGATCAAGAAAGGAACGCTCCGATGGTTTGGGCATGTAGAGAGAATGAACGAGGAAAGGAGTGTAAGGAGAATATATGACGCAAATGTGAATGGTAGAAGAAGTCGAGGACGCCCAAGAAAGACATGGCACGACCAAGTGAATCAGATACTTGAGTCGGGCCATGTCAAGAGTCAGAATAATAGAAGAGAATGTATGAGACGTTGTATGAATGTAAACGAGGCAAGGAATGTGTGCCAAGACCGGGATGTTTGGCGGTCCGTCCTCTCTGCCTACCCCTGCGGGGAAACGGCATGATGGTTAGTTAGTTAGTTAGTTAGGTATTCTAATGATCGAGCCTACACTGGTGCCCTCACCCAAACGCCCAGTCATTGACAGTTGTTATTGTAGTAATAACCTTGCAGTTTTTGTATTGTGTATATGCAAACAATAATGTAAACTAAAATAAAGTTTTTGCTGTATAGAAACCTACATTATACATTTGTAAAAAAACCATAGATAAAATTGCGAGAAACAATTTACAAAAAATTCTGCCTCAATACAGGTTCACCTAGTGAGGCAGGCTATGCACAACTAAAGATATTGTATAATTATGCTACTTCTGTGTAACCGTTCTTACAATATCTTCTATTTGTGAATTTTTTTGTACTGATGTAATATATTTGTAAACTACATTGAACATGTAATTTTTTTAGTTATAATGTTTCCAATTTCATTGAACAAAGATATAATTATCATATTATTATTATTATTATTAGTCCTTCTGGGGCCATGGGAGGAGCATGGTCTTATACAATTTTGTGACATCAGCTTTATTAATCAAATTAATGTTTTATAATAACAAATAAAGATAATGTTATTTATTCTCGATAGGTTCTTCTTTTTAGGTAATGTGTAAGATTAAGAAATGGACGCTCCGATGGTTTGAGCATGTAGAGCGAATGAACTAGGAAGGGTATGTAAAAATAATATATGACGCAAATGTGAATGGTAGAAGAAGTCGAGGACGCCCAAGAAAGACATGGCTCGATCAAGAGAATCAGATACTAGAGTCGGGCCATGTCAAGTTTCAGAATAATAGAAGAGCATTTATGAGACGTTGTATGAATGTAAACGAGGTAAGGAATGTGTGCCAAGAGTTGTTTGGCGGTCCGTCCTCTCTGTTGAGGATTACTTTTACTTATTAAAATTTAATAGTATTTTTTTTACATTTGCTGCACAAGGAAAATAATTCCACTCAGGGCTTGTGGGCCATCTTTACCATCTTTGGGGATGCTGTGTGGAGGTTCTTTTTAGGGGAAGAAAAGAGAGGAAATTCTGGGAAGGAATAAGGTTTGAGGGGTGGGTAGAAATTTGGGGGTCAGTGTATCCAGGAGTGACGGACGAATGAATCCATCATTTCCAATGCGATGCAAGGCAATGTTCCGAGAGAGATCTTTTGACCTGGAGAGGTCAAAGGATCTTCCGCAACCAGTCTCTCCCGATCCGACCTGCTGTTGGTGGCAGACTCATCCGCCGCCAAGATCCGGACAAACCTGGGTCCACGAACCCGGGCACCACTGCTAAGTCACTTGGGGTGACCTATGGCAGAGGTTTTGGTTATCCAATAAATGGTTCCCGGGGCGGCAGTACCCATACCCCCCTCCCAAATTAGTTTATATATAGTTTCAGAATAGAGTTGTTTAATTGACAAGATGTTAAGATTGTTGACGATTTCGTCAGTGCTAGTTCTTAAATCGGTTCAGATCACAGTTCTATACATTTTCTGTTCAGTGACCGTTACAATAACCACGACAGCTTACAAACCAACAGCAAATATAATACTCCCAAATAAACCTGCCTACTCCGGTAGTTGAAACGTTTACGATTTACCCAACAAATTATAATTGGTTTTCGGTAACGTTCTATTAATTTGAAAAAAGCAACCCAAGTGGAAGTATTTAAATAGAAATACCGCTGAAGAGAAAATTCATGGAAGTGTTATCTCTAGCGATTCACGAAGAAAAAATACCGAGGTCGCCGAGTTATTTAAACATTTGATTCCTAGGTCCCTGAATGAAAAAAAATCCAATATTTAAAAGTGTTAAGTACTTAAGAGGGCATTACCAGAGAAAACCAGAAATATGTCATTTTCAAATCAGATTTTAGACGTATTGACTCTTTTCCACAAAAAAATATAAATGGATTTCGAAAGATTGTTCTTTTATCTAGCATTCGCATGTAATAAATTTTGAGAAAATTTTTAAATTTTTAGTATAATAAGGTTATTCCATAGGTCGTTGGCAGATTTGTTAAATTTTCAAAAAAGATTTTGTATTATACCACACCCATTTCGAATAATATAATCATGCAGTAAAATAAATCAATACATTATCTAGCAAACGCATCTTTTAGAATTTTAATTTTAGTTTCAAAAAAATCATTAAAAAATATGTACCTACGTACATGTGTTTCTTGACGAAAATTGGTCCATTTGTGTATTTATTTGCGCACTTACAAACTAATATATTTCAGATTTTTTTAACATTCTTATTAAATTTAGACATAATTGAAAAATGATAAATACTTATAATCCAAAAATAATTACAAAAAGTACATTATTTAAATCGTTTTATCATCACGCCTTTCAGCAGTTTTGGATGAAGGTATAAATTAAAGCTAATTTAGATTGAAATAAATTCTTTATTGAGTTATAATTTTAAAAAGCTGGTACGGAGAATAATTAATCTTTCTCATTGTAACCGCCCTGCACGATCGTAAGAACAACTTTCGACGAAATGTGGATTTTCGTCCGCTGGCTGGTTAAACGCTCTTAAGGAATTTTTTTGCTTACTTCCGGCACACATAAAGCCTACTTCATACTGCTGTCGACATGATGTGTTTTCAGTGCTTACTTATTTCTAGGTTTTATAAATTATTTACTCAAACCACATTTTTAAAAAGCTTGAAAAATAATAAATTGGAACTAATTATCATCGAAAAAATTTTCTAATCTTGTTTATTAGAAAAAGTAAATCAATCATGAGAATAAAACTTAGTTTAATAAAAAACTAAGTTTGATAAAAATCTTTAGACGGTAGGAGTGGGCAAAACAAAAACAAAATAAGTAGATATTAGAATTTACAATTGAATTTTATGGTTTATAAAAAAATATCTTAAAGCTTACTTTTTTTTTTATTAGATCCGCACAGGAAAATTATTCCCCTCAAGGCCTATGTCACATCTGGTGATACTGTGTGGAGGGTCTTTTTAGTAAAGGAAGGAAATGAACTTCTGGGAAGGAAAAAAGGTTTGAGGAGTGGGTAGGAATCTGGGGGTCAGTGTGTTCAGGAGTGGCGGATGTATGAATCCCACTGCGGTGCAAGGTGACATTCTGAGTTAGTATGGCTGGAGAAGTCAAAGGGACTCCCTCAACCATTCTCTCTCGATCCGGAATGCCGTGCAGCTGGTGGGCAGACAAATCCGCCGCCAAGACCCAGACAAACCTACCTCCATGAACCCGGGCACCTCCTGCTAAGCAACAAACGCAGCGAACCACTTGGGGAGACCTATGGCAGAAGTGTGGGTTATCCAATAAATGGTTACCGGGGCGGCGGTACCCGTACCCGCCTCCTAAATTGAGCTATAAAAAGTAGAAACATGCACGCATACAGAAACAATACATATACATATTCGTGTGATGCTTGTTTCGACAATGGTAATATTATGAAATAACCACTAAACTTGTGTTTATTCAAATCTCTCTGTATTATAAAATAAAGTCCTCCGCCGCGTCTGTCTGTCTATCTGTTCATTGGTTGAAATATGTAATATATAAAGGAGAATATAAGGGAGTTTACTTTTAGCCAGTTTTGAAGTACAGCCAGGCCATGTTCCGCCTCCTTGTAGGAGCTTGTCCAATCTTGTTAGTGGAATATAATAACAGTATCACCTGCAAAGCTCATTATGCTTCCATTAATGGGAAGATTCATAAGGTCTTTTATATAAATCAGAAATAGTATAGGTCCTAATACGCTTCCCTGGGGAACCTCGAATTTATTGATATTGTTGCTAACTTTATCTAAACCTGAGTGTTTAAAGATAATGCCGTTAAAACGGTATTCGGTCTCACGTTTACTCCTCGGGCATAGAATAAATAATACCAAGTCATTCAATTTCAAACAGCAACGAATCACGAAATGAAATATACCTATTATTTTTGATAGCAGATTAATATTAAAAACTCTTCCAGATTTTGATTTAAGTAACGGATTATTGATAGAAAAGAAATAAAGTCTTACTAAAAAAGAAAATTTCACGGCTGATAACCTATGTTGTTGCAATAACATAAATAAAGCCCGTATATACTAGAATACTATCTGTTACCAATAAGCTTGCTTCCGCAGCCGCGCTTTAAAAACGCATTGAAAGTATTTACAGCTGGCAACGTTGTATTTCGTTACAGTTTACTTGGAAAAAATTGTTGTATTAATTCTATTCCTCAAGTGGGGCGCAATTGGTGCAATTGTCCTCCGCGCTGGAAAAACAGTAAAGCCGCGAAAAATTTTTCTCCCCGTTATGTTAGTAATTTTTTTTAGTTAATATTGTGATTTTACTTAATGATTTCTATTGTCGTGACCAATTCACTCTTCTATTCATATAATTAATATATTTTATGTTTTTTATTGGTTTTCAACAGTTTTAGTCAAGTTACTGCACAATAATCGTATTTTGAATGTTGAACTGTTAGAAAATGGTTTTAAATGTTACATAAATAAACAAATTTGTATTCGAGAATTTTTATTTTAAGACAATTTCTTGAAAGTGAAGTTTTTCATAATATAAATATCTAATACATGTGTTGGTAAATGTATCAAAGAAATGAACGTCTTTAGAGATGCAAGAAATCCGTTTGAAAGTCAGTTTATTTTTAGTTTCCTTTCAAATTCATTGCACTATGAGCACTGTGTTTTTTTAATTTTGATTTTTTAAATTTCTTTACATTTGATTTAAAATATTTTGGTTATATTTTTTTTCAATATTTTTTCCGTATTTGAAGCTTAAAATATAGCAATTCTTAAAACTAAAGTGTATTTCAAATACATAAATCTAAAAGGTAATTTTATCTGGTTTTTATAATTGGTATTTGTTTTTACGACATCTTCAAAAATAAGAAATATAGAGAACATTCAGTACACATTGGAAAAATTCCAAAAGTCGTTCAGAAATCATTAACAAAACAGTCGTACACATGAGATAAACTACCCTCTCAGGCTGTGTAAGCAGTGTATATTTTTTTCCATGAAGATTTTTTTAATTATTAATGTTTTCACATAGACGCTCGTTTTTCAATAAAATAAAAATTTTACTGGGTTTTTTAGTAAGGCTGTGAGTTTTATGAGGACCTGTCAGATGTCGTTGACAGATTTAGCACTACGTGGTCTAAGTGGATTCCATATTCAAATTCATTACAAATAAAAATAGCAGCGATGTTTCCACAGCGGGAGAAGACTAGAAATCTAACTAATTAACTAACCGTCACTCCGTTTCCCCGCAGGGGTAGGCAGAGAGGACGGACCGACAAACAACTCGGTCTTGGCACACACTCTTTGCATCATTCACATTGATACCTCGTCTCATACATACTCCTCTATTATTCTGACTCTTGACATGGCTCGTCTCAAGGATCTCATTCACTAGATCGTGAATATTTCGTACCATTCAAATTTGCATAATATATTCTTCTTACGCTACTTTATTTGTTCATTTGCTAAACATGCCTAAACCATCTGATTGTCTCTATCTTAATCTTACTCATTTCGCTTACATCAGCCATGCATTCTTTGCGGATCTCCACATTTCTCAAACGATCATACATGGTTTTATCACACATACGCTTCAGGGATCTCATTTCTACAGCATTCAGTCTGCTTTCATCCTTGAATGCCAGTTCCATGCCTCAATACCATGGGTAGGTACCAGCACTCCATTGTGGACTGTTAGCTTCGCTTCTTTAAACAGTTTTTTTTTATTAGCGCCAAAGGCATACAGTCCTCCGAAAAATCTAAGTGCAGAATATTTTGTATATAGATGGAGCCGTCTGTTGAAATTTCGTTTGATGAAACAGTTATTTCAGCAGTGATGTAATCAAAAATCCTTGGTTCAACGAAGAGAAGGGGAGGGCCGAGGGTGTCGCGGGCCCGCTCTGTGTTTAAGGGCAATTATTTGGTAGTTTACACAGTCGTTGCGGTTGACTTGCCTCGGTGGAGAATTCATTTTCATTTTCAATTTAGGCCAGGCAAATTACAAATTCTGGGAGTTCATACGCTAAATGATGGAGTTGGCTTAACAATAAACCGCCCTTAAAATGTAATTGAAGTAAATTTTTCAAAATTCAACCTCTTGTTTTAATGAGGAACTCTTTGTAGTTAACATTATTTATTCACTATCTCAGTGAATATTTTATTTATCTCACTTTTTTAACTCTCACCTGTTAACGCAAGTCCACTTTCTTTTTGAAGTGAAACTTCTATAGCCCTGTTGTAATTTGAAATTCGGATGAAACGGAAATGACGCATAACAGCACCTGCAAACCATCAAACTCCTATCAAGGCTCCTATTTGTTGAGATATTAAACGGAAATGACGCCAGGTCTGCGCTCACTGGCCGCTTTGACTATGAACTCACTTTTCAAGAGTCCTTCGTTCTTCATTGGTTGAGATTGTTTTGGTAAAGTTTCGCTTCTACCGCGTGTTAACTGCATTCGAATTTTTTACATTAACTCCTACAACTCCTACATACTTTCAATTTGGGAGGCTGGAATAGGTACCGCCGCCCCGGGAACCTTTATTGGATAACCAACACCTCTGCCATAGGTCATCCCAAGTGATTCGCTACGTTTGGTGATTTAGTAGGGGTGCCCGGGTTCATGGGGTGAGGTTTGTCTAGGTTTTAGAGGCGGATGACCAGGACACACTGAACCCCAGATCTACCCACCCCTTAAACCCTTTTCCTTTCCAGAACTCTCCTCGCCTTCCTTTCCCAAAAAAAACCCTCCACACAGCATCCCCAAAGATGACATAGGCCCTGAGGGAAATTATTTTCCTTAGGGCCTCCTGTGTGGAGCTCGTGTAAAAAAAATACAGGAGGCCCTGAGGAAAATAATTTCCCTCAGGGCCTATGTCATCTTTGGGGATGCTGTGTGGAGGGACTCTTTAGGAAAGGAAGGAGAGGAAGTTCTGGGAAGGAAAAGGGTATGAGGGATGGGTAGGAATCTGGGGATCAGTGTGTCCAGGAGTGATGGACGCATGAATCCCTACCACTTTTTTTGTTTTTTTTTTTTTTTGTTTTTGAATTTTTTATTTAGATGTATGTAAATATTTTCATATATCTAGTAGGAAAATATAAAAAATACAATTTACGAAGTAGGTACAGGAATATTCACAACTACATTTAAAAAAAGAATACTAAATAAAAAAGATAACTCTACAAAAATACATTATAAAAGAACAAGACCTGAGAATAACATTGGTGAGTAATCAAAAAATATTTTTTACATATAATGCACACATCCTACGAAAATTGCTGAGACTTGAGGCTTCCTTTACGGCATTTGGAAGACTGTTATAGAGTTTTTGCCCTTTATAAAATGCGCTATTTTGTGTGCACGAAAGTTTAGTTTTGGGAAGCCTAAAGTCTCCGCGTCTTCTCGTAGGATAATTGTGAACATTTTCTTGAAACATAATAGTACTCTTCAGATAATTTGGGAGCATATTATTTTTAAGTTTATAAATCATTGTTAATGTATTATATATTATATGTTATTTGGTTGTCATCATATTTAAATTTTGTAACATAATTTTAACTCTTGTAAAAATGTTGCATTTTAAAATCATCCTCATCCCCCTATTTTGTATAACCTGTAGTTTATTATTTTGGGCTTCGTTTTTTTTTTTTTTTTTTTTTTTTTTTTTTTTTTTTTTTTTTTTTTTTTTTTTTTTTTTTTTTTTTTTACATTAACTCCACACAGGAGGCCCTGAGGAAAATAATTTCCCTCAGGGCCTATGTCATCTGGGATGCTGTGTGGAGAGTCTTTTTGAGGAGAGGAAGGAATGAACATTGGTCTTGAAGAGACCCATGTTGTAGGAAGGAGGAAACACAGAGGCCGGCAAATCATTCCACAGCCGAGCTGTTGAACACAAGAACGAGTCGAAGAAACGACCCGTTCTCATGTGACAAATGTCAACCGTGTACAAATGTTGGGCACGCGTTTGGCGTGTTTCCCGACTATGCACCGGTGCCGAAGGGATCAATGATGCTAGTTCTTCAGAGCATCTTCCATTGTAATACCGGTAGAACAAGGATAGCATTCCCACCCGACGCCTGTGCTCTAAAGATTGCAATCCGTCTGTTAAGATGGGAGAATCTATCAAACGGACCGCCCGTTTCTGCACAGAGTCGAGGGTATTTTTCAGGTATTTTGGAGCTCCAGACCAGAGATGGCTGCCAAATTCAACCGTGGGGCGTACTTGTGATTTGTACAAGGTTAGCAGTTGTGTACTATTAAAGTATCTGCGGGCCCTGTACAGTACGCCCAGTTTTTGGGAGGCTAACTTTACTCTGGCTTCGATGGAGCCCCCATACCTGAGCTGGTCACTTAGGGTTACACCAAGCATATCAATGGAGGGCCTGTTCGGAAGATTGCTTCCGTTGAAAGAGACTAGATTTTCATTTCGATCCCTTTTAGACGTAATCAGACAAGATTGGGTCTTTGAAACATTAAATTCAACGAGATTATTTTTACCCCAAGAGAAAACACTCTCGAGGTAACCGTCCATTCTTTGCTTCAAAGCCCTACGAGCTGTTGGAGTTTGTGAGCCCTTTGGGGGCTTGTCAAACAAAAAGCTATCATGAACTGTACTGTCATCCGCGTAACAGTGAATTGGTGCACATGACAAAAGGTCGTTGATGTGCAACAAAAACAAAGTCGGAGACAGAACCGATCCCTGCGGGACGCCAGCATTTATCGAGTGTGAGGAAGAAGTGAAACCATCGACTACCGTCTGAATCGACCTCTCCCTCAAGAAGTCGGCAATCCACATACACAAGGATGCGGGAAGTCCGTAAGAATGCAGTTTGTTGACAAGTCCTCGGTGCCAAACCCGGTCAAAGGCCTTGGAGATGTCCAGTGCAACCGTTTGGGTCTCACCGAAACGTTCCAGGCATCGCCCCCAAACATGCGTCACATACGCGAGAAGATCACCGCACGAGCGGTTCCGCCGGAATCCGTATTGACGGTCGTTAATAATTTTGTTCTTCTCGAGGTATGTGAGCAGTTTGTCGTTGATCACACGTTCCATCACCTTAGACAGAACTGATGTGATCGCTATGGGGCGGTAGTTGGCCGGGTTGGAGCGGTCACCCTTCTTTGGAATAGGATGGATAACCGCTTTTTTCCAACCAGAGGGCACAGAGCCAGTCTTCAGGGACAATTTAAAGAGCTTCGTCAAAATTGGAGCTATTTCTGCAGCGCACCTCTGCAGTACCAGGGCAGGTATTCCGTCAGGCCCACTAGCTTTATTAACATCAAGCCCTCGTAAAACATGGAGTACTTCCCGATGCCGAATCCTCAGCTTTTTCATACGAAAACCGCAGTGAGGAACCGACGTCGGGACAGCACCTTGGTCATCGAGGGTTGAGTTATCCGCAAACATTTTACCTAATAAGTTTGCCTTTTCGGTGGCGGTGTTTGCTAGTGAGCCGTCAGGTCTGGTGAGAGGTGGCAAACTGGATTTGCAGAAATTGCGACCTATTGAGCTCGCAAGCGACCAGAATTGCCTGCTGCCATGCGGGCATGCAGCCAGCTTTCTGCTGATCTGCAGGTCGTGCTCCAATTTCGACCTATTTATGATTCTCTTGGTTTCCTTTGCCATTTTGTTGTAAGCTGTTCTGTCTTCGGATGTTCTAGATGTGTTGTAGGCTCGGTAAGCCGCGTTTTTTCGTCGCACTGCTTCAGCGCATTGTCGACTGAACCACGGCTTTGAGCCCACACCAGTTTCCTTAACAGTAGAATGGATGAAGCCATCCATCGCGGATGTGATGACTTCACCAATTTCCTGGGCACATCTTGAGGGATCCGAAGTCCGAAAACAGACAGCTGACCACGGAAAAGCATTAAAATGTGCCCGCAGACCGAACCAATCTGCTGACCTATAGTGCCACACTTTTCTCTTCAGCCTCTCGTTTGGTGGTCTGAAGTTTACAGGGATTGATGTCGTCACCAGGCAGTGGTCGGACGATCCTAAAGACGCTGTGACTTCAATCCTGTAACCGTGTGGCACAGTAGTTAAAAATAGATCTAACAGATTGGAACGGTGAGTCTGGACATCAGGAACCCTTGTAGGCTCCTGAACCATTTGTTCCAATCCGTAGCAAAGGGCAAAGGATTCCGCTTGGCGTCCAGCCGAGTCTGTTGATCCTGAGAACTTCAACCAAGGTTCGTTATGAACATTGAAGTCCCCCAGGACCACAAACTCTGCCGTAGGGTAGCGGGGCAAGAGGTCATCAATAGTATCGCTTAAGTGTTTGAAGAGCTCGGACGTGTCTGATTCACTAAGGTTCGGTGAGCGGTATAAACACGCGTAGAATCTTACCGTACTGGCAAGATTGACGCGTACCCACATTACGTCGAATCTGGAGTTTTCCAGATTCAACAGTCGCACACAGTTGACGTCAGCTCGACTATAGAGACAGACACCTCCTTTAGGTCTGAACTTGCCTGCGAGGGTGAAGCCCGGGCAGTTCAGATAGGAGGTGTCTACAGGCTCAGCTATCTGGGTTTCAGACAGGAAAAGTAGGTTTGGGCGTTGGGAAAAAAGGTGGTGGTGGACAGAATTTAAATTGGTGTGCAGGCCGCGAATGTTGGTGTAATTCACCAACAGTTTTGGCCCGCACCGGGGACGCCTACTCCTCGCCGCTGTAATGACGTTATTTGTTGATGGTTGTATATTCATGATTTTAGTAGGGTTATTTAAGTGTGATATGAGGGGAAGGAAGGTCAGGGAGGGAAAAGGTAAAGGGGTGGGTAGGATGCTGGGATTCAGAGTTTCCAGGAGTGACGGACGTATGTATCCAACCCACCCACTGCGGTGCAAGGCGATGGGCAGGGAGAGTCCGGCTGGAGAGGTCGCCCAATGCGCCCCAAACGCTACTGCTGGGTCCCCTCCGGTCACGAACCGGCACAACAGCAGCGGCGGGGTTTTTACACTCGTTGATGGGGCAGCCCACCCTCAGTCGTGAGCCTGAGGGTCGGGCCCCTGTACTACCGAGCGACCCGGACAGCGGTAACCGGTTGTAAAGGGTCTCCCTCAACCAGCATCTCCCGATCCGGCCCGCCACGCAGAAGGTGGGCCGACGCACCCGCCATCAAGGCCTAGACAAACATTACCCCAAGAACCCGGGCACCACTGCTAAGTCACCAAACGTAGCGAACCACTTGGGGTGACCTGTGGCAGAGGTGTTGGTCATCCAATAAATGGTTCCCAGGGCGGCGGTACCCATACCCGCCTACCAAATTGTTACATAGGAATAATACACTAGAACAATAATTTAAATGCGGAGTTACAATAGAATTGTAGACAAGGCGCGTTGTCTTGAGATCCAAGTTATTTCTGATCCTTTTTAGGAATCCAACTTTTTTAGCAATTTTTTTTGTTATGTATTCTAAGTGTTCGTCGAATTTTAATTTATCATCCAATATCACACCCAGATATTTAATACTGCTTACCCTTTCTATGCTTTCGTTATCAATTTTTAGTGTTGCCTGCTCGTTTCCACCTAAGTTATCCACAATTAAAAACTTAGTTTTCGTAACATTCAATTTGAGTTTGTTTTGGTTTAGCCACAGCGTTACATTATTTAAATCAATTTGCATTTTTTCAATGGCGTCCTGTAAATTTTTACTGGCTATGTATAACAATGTGTTATCAGCAAATAGTTTAATTGCACAATGTTTTAACACTTTGATAATATCATTCATGTATATAATGAACAGCAATGGACCTAAGACAGAACCCTGCGGAACGCCTTTGTTAGTACTATGTGGTTCAGATGTTATACCCCCATATTTTGTTACTTGTGTTCTTTCTGATAGGTACTCAACAAACCACTTATTTTCTTTACCATTAATTCCAATATTACTTAATTTTTTTATTAATCTATCTCTGTCGATTGTTTCAAATGCCCGCTTTAAGTCTAGAAATACTGCAATAATTTTACTTTTTTTATCTCTAAAATTTTTCCACTCATCTATTACATAGTTAATAGCAGTTTCACAAGAACATTTATTTCTAAAACCAGATTGTTGTCGAACTAATATCTGCTTGGCCTCAATATATTCAGTTAATTGCTCCTTTACTATGTATTCCAGTATTTGTTCATATTTGGGTAAACAATTGATCGGCCTAAAGTCGTCAAATTTTTTTGGGTTATCAATTTTTGGGATGGGAGTTATTACAGATGTCTTCCAAGTTTTGGGGAATACTCCACTATTCAAAGATTCATTGATAATTTGAACCATCGATTCGCCAATAATATTTATAGAGTCTTTGATTATATTTATTGTAATACCATCTGGTGATTCCTTCGACTTCATATTACTCAGCACCCTCTTCAAGTACGGTAAATCTATATTTTTAAACTTAAATTCTTCATCGGTGCATATAGGTTCGTCTAGTTGGTTCTCTGGATCTTGTGGAATACTTTGAATTATAAGATCTATGCTCGAAATAAAATGCTTGTTAAATTTAGTGGCTATCTTCTCTACTTCTTCTTCAGTTCCATCTGGAAAATCAAGTGACTTTACAATTTCTTTTTGTTTGCCCTTTATGATTTCTTTAAGTGTTATCCAAAGTTTTCTTGGTTCATTCTGTTGTGTTTCTAATTTTTGCTTATAATAATCGCATTTTTGTTGTTTAATTTGTTTGGAATAAATATTACGAAATTTTTTATATGCATTCCATTTTTCTTCTGATGGTTCCAATTTTGCCGATTTGTATGCATTATCTCTTTGTTGCTGAAGATTGAGTAATGGTTTAGAGTACCATTTATTCGTATTTTTAAACTTAATCCTTTTCATTGGCATAATTTCATTGACTGCTGTAGTCAAAATATTAACGAAGTTCTCTGCTTTGTCATTTAGGTGATTTGATTCGGTAACTCGACAAATACTATTTTGTAGAGTTTCACAAAAAATTTTTTCATCATATTTCCTTTTATCTCTATATGTGATTTCCCTTGATTCATTTTTAATTACACTCGTTTCAAATGTTGTTGAAATATTTTCGTGGTCTGATATTTTTGGAGTATCCACAACATTAACATTCAGGTAAAAATTATTTGTTATAACTAAATCAATAATGGTTGCTGATGTATTTGAGATTCTAGTTGGTTTGGTCACAAGTTGTTTCAGTCCTAGATTATTCACTAAACTTTGGAGTCTATTACTGCATGTATTTTTGGCTTTCATGTCAATGTTAAAGTCACCGGTTACATAAAACATATCGTGATTTTTCATGTTTTTAGTACACCAACTTTCGAAGAAATCCAAAAATTTAGAATGGCTTTGGTTTGGTGAGTGATATAGTACAGCGTATGTTCCTTTAATCAAGTTTTTTCTGATTTGTACTGCCAGTATCCATGTATTTTTTTCATCAAACACTTCATTAGATATTATTTTAAAAGATATACTATTTTTAATAATCATAACAACTCCTCCCGTATGCCGACTAAATGAATCGCATCTTACAGTTGAATATCCTATAAATGATACTTCAGAATCGTAAATGTCACTAGTTATACACGTTTCACTTAACATTAAAATTTCTGGTTTGAGTTCTTGTAATAATACTTCAATTTCATTTACATGAGCCAAAAGACTTGAAATGTTTAAGTAGTATATAATCGCTTTTCTTTTTATCCTAAAAAATCAATTTTTCTCTTCTCCGATTCTATATTTCTTTTGTAAATAGGACACTCCTTGCTCCATGCATGGTGGTTATCATTTAAGTTTAAAGAAAGTTTATCATTTGTGAGTTTGCAATTCACACACTTGATATTTTCAATATTTTCCTTGCAGTCTGACGTATCGTGTGCGTTAGAACATCTTCCGCAAGATTTTTTATTTTTACAATCACTTGCTTTATGTCTATATCCGTTGCAATTGAAACATCTCAAAACTGAGAGATGATCGTATACAGCACATCTATTCCATCCAATATTTATCTTCATTTCCTCTAACATTTTAGAGTGTGTTTTTCCATCTACTTCTATGAATGCAGTAAAGTTATTATATCCATTACTTTTTTTAATGGATACCCGCCTCTCAATTTGTAACATAACAAATACATATGGTATATTAATACCTAATGTTTATTGATGTTCATTAATACTTCCATAATTGAGAATAATACGTGTTATGAAGGGAGTACTATCAAGAATTGTAGATATATATTAAATAATTTTGGGAATACAACCACGAACAAAAACCGTGAAACCGTGAAAAAAAACCGTTTTGAAACCGTGGTTTCAAAAATTCCCCCATTTTTCCAAAAAAGAAATTTCCTCACTTTTTCGAATGAAAATCGGGCATTGTTCCGTTCCTTCTCACCATTTTATAATTCGCATCCTTGACTCCTCAGATTTTACATTCTGTGGTCTAGATGTGGGAACTTTAGATCACATATTTTTTGGTTGTCCCTCTCTAAATAAATATCCTCTCTTCTATCAAGCCTTATCTAAAATTGCCTCCCCCCTATTCAACATTTCATATCTTCTTAGTCTGAACTCGACTACAATCTTCCATATAATTCTGAAATTTAGAAATTTAAAAAAAATTAATATATTCATTCACTTTTCCTTTCTCTGTAATTTTAAATGATGGCCTAAAATACTCTTGAAGTGTGAACGCCAGAAATAATTGAAAAAAAAACACGAACAACATGACATTGATGGCCTCCGTGGTCGACGGGTAAGGCTCTCCGGATATCCGGAGGTGACAGGTTCAAATCCCGGCGTGCTCAAATGAATTATTTTGTGTTATTTCACAATTAATCACTTAAAAATAATGTGAAATATATTTGTAGCATATTTCAGAGTAAAATATACTCTCAGTATTCAGTTCAGAATTTCTAGCAGTAAAGTTATATAACACACTCCCACTTAGTCCCAAACAAATTAAAACAAAAAATAGCTACATTAAAGACATTAAATGTTGGCTGAAGGAACTATCGGAAAATGAACTTACTACTATACTTAAAACATCGTCATAGAAGTTTCTGGAAAACCTTATCCAAACAATGAAGTTAAACCATAGAAGTCGCTGAAAACTTATCCAAAGCATAGTTCCCCTCAGCACAGGATCTATATTGTAGGATATTTTGTATTTTATATATATACCTAACTTGTTTCTTATAAAAATGTAAAAAATAATAAATGTATAGTTACCAAATTAAAAAAAATTTAAAAAATTATCGCCCTGGTGTAAGACTACCATTCAAAATTAAAACGTTACTTGAAATGGTTAAGTGACCATATCTGAAGAGCCAGGTACTTCCCCACCATCCTCTTTCACATATCCTTCCCCTCCCCAATGATACTTTAGTGTCACTAGCTCCAGACGTGAGCAGTTGGGACTTTTGTGCGGTATTCAGAAAAAAAAGTACAAAAACATGTACAGGGTGTCCGGTGGCAGAATTAGGTTTTAATTTTCGAATTTCTCTGTAACGGCTAAGCGGACGAGCGGGGAGGGGGCCACGTTAGCTTTGTCGTTCGTGCGGATTATTTAGTCACGATGTCGCAGTGGACGGGATAGCAACGTGCGTTCGTAATCGAAGTCTATTTCAAGGCTAACGATTCTTGTGCAATTGCGCGTCGAAGATTTAGTACGCGTTACAGTATTCGACGTTTACGTGATGCCCCAAGTGAAGATTTGATTCGATCATGGGTCCGGAGGTTCCGGGCAACATGTTCGGCGGCAAACGACTCACGGCCGGGGCCCAGGAGGATGTCGAGAACAAATGAAAACATCGAACTCGTCACGAACAGTTTGCGCGATAATCCGCGTCAGTCCGTGCGCAAGAGAGCGGCTATCCTAGGGCTTCCAAAAACTACTGTGCACAAAATATTGAAGAAGGACCTTAAATTTCATCCTTTTAAGATTCGAATTGTGCAAGAGCTTAAACCTTATGATTACAATTTATGTAAAATTTCCTGCGAGACAATGTTAGAGCGATTTCGTACTGTAAACACTCTCTTTTGGAGTGATGAAGCCCATTTTCATTTAAATGGAAGTGTAAATAAGCAGAATTGTCATTATTGGTCACCTAAAGGACAGAACCCACGTTTAAAACATCAACAGCCACTTCACAGTCCCAAAGTGACGGTTTGATGTGCATTGTCTAGCAGTGGAATAATCGGACCTTATTTTTTTGAAAATCGTCGAAGGCAAGCCATTACTGCGAACGGGGTTTCTTAACGATTATTTTTTGCCAAAAATGAGAGAACATCCTGTCTCCAATTCACACACATGGTTCCAGCAAGATGGCGCTCCGCCTCACACCACTAGAGAGACGATGGCGCTACTTCCTGATTTGTTTCCTAAAAAAATTATTAGCCGTTTCGGTGACATCCCCTGGCCAAGGGGGTCACCAGATCTCACTCCTATGAACTTTTTCTGTGGGGGTACCTCAAAAGTAAATTGTATGAAACCGACCCCGCGACCATATCTGCACTAAAAGAAAATATCATTCGCGAAGTTAATGGTATCCCGATGTCACTTCTCCAGCGAGTGGCACGAAATACTGAGGCCAGATTCCAAGAGTGTGTCCGTTGTGATGGTCTACATTTAGACGAAATAATTTTTAAGAAATAAATCCGCACTTCTCCTCTTTGTAACAGTTATTGAAATAAATGTATATCCTAAGTAGTTTATTTTTTATTTAAGTTTTAAATCCTAATTCTGCCACCGGACACCCTGTACATACCTACGTACTATTTTTTCAATACACATACTGGGTAACAGCACGTACCCTGTGGATTTTAACGATTTTAACTAGCGTGATTATAAAATATATTTTTTTGTATTTAATTGAAAAAAATATCATCGGAAAACAAAAGAAATTACATTTAGGTACTTTTCTTAATATATGTAAATATGATAAGTGCTGGTTCTGGTAATTGCTGTTACGCCCTATATGCTTACATTGCATAATTTATTTTATTTTATTTTATTTAATTGTTTACATTAATAACAGAGCATATAGTAATTGAGTGACAATAATTGAACCATTTACAGGTTTCCACATAGGTATTGTATACAAGTGTAGTGATTCCAAAGATTTACTAATAAAAAATTACATTTGAAGAGCCGTGTTATTTAGGTGGGAATAGGGAGGGGATAGGATGGGGGGATAGGTATATTTTATATACTAATTTTTTTTTTCAAAAACGACGGCCGGCCTAGTGCAGCGGTAAGGCGCTTAACTCGCATTCCGAAGGTCGCGGGATCGACTCCCGGCGTGGCAAATAAATTTTATTTGATTAATTTGTGTATTTCACAATTTATTCATTTAAAATAATATATAGTATATTTGCGGCTTTCCAGAGTGGAAGATACTCTCAGTATCGCCCTGGTGTAAGACCACCATTCAGAATTGAAACGTTGCCTGAAATGGCTTTAGCCGTGTTTGGTGACCAGATCTGAACAGCCAGGTACTTCCCCACCTTCCTCTTCCCTACCTCCTTCCCTCACCACTACCTTCAGCCTCACAACATACCCCATTTGGGGATGCCATAGTCTCACTGGCTTTAGACGGGAGCAGTCGGGACTCTTGTGCGGTATTCATATAAAAACAAAAAAAGTTTATTATTAAAAATATCATCATTTTTCAACTTGTACTTCTTTAGGAGTTCATTACAAAACATGACATTTTCGAGCAAATATAATGTTGTTGGGCCGTAGACGTAGTATTGGTTTAGGGATTATTATTTGTCTAATGGCTCTGGCGCTCAATGACTATATTATTTTATTAGCCACTCTGTGAATTTCAAGTAAAGCTGATAGATTCTATTTAATTGTAAAACTTTAAATTCGTTGGATAATTCACGAGTAAAAAAATAAACTGACTTTTTTTAGAATAATTTTACTATTTTCTTTGGACTGTTTCCAGTCTGCTAAGTTGGTTTAATATGCTCTTCCCCAGCCTATTATTCCATATTGGTTAATTGGTTGGACTAATGCTTAGTGAACTTTCTAAATTTTAGGAAGAATTTCTTTCATTGTTTGAGGAAGACGTAATAAAGATAATGTAAAATAAAAACTTTTAATTCTTTGGTGGTAAAGTTGGCGAATGACTAAATCATCGCGAATTTAGTTTCTGAAAAGATGTTATTTCAAAAAATTACGTAAAATTCTGCTGCCATTCTTGTTGTAAGGGCAATTTTATTACCATAATGTCTCTTAATATTCTCTCCATTAAATATCGTAATATGGTACGTACTAGCACGAGCTTATTTAAAGACTTTGGTACTTTATAGCAAAGTGACTGTTTATTGACATATTGTGTAACGTGAATTTTTTGGTAGAGCATCAGAATCTCCCTCAAGTTTGTGGGAAGGAAAATACAGTCTTTATCTTCGGGCATTTTTAGATAAATAAAAGAAATAATTTAGCAGTACAATATCACCTATATTTTAAAGGTATGGTGTATACATGGGAGCCCTCCAAGGGGTCAAGAATTCCACATTTCCTAAAGAAATAATAAAATAACACATAAGCAAGAGAGCATACCTGTGGACCGTAATTTATCTAAATTATCCTGACTCTAACGCTGACGCAAATCACTGATAATAGGCGACCAGGAGCACGCGGGGTCTCCATGGACAGGAACCGAGGAAGGCCCTAGGGCATGGGGACTCCTCACCAGGGAACAGGAACCAGGAAAGGCCCCAGAGGATGGGGACTCCTCCTCAGGGAATAGGAACCAGCATCAGGCTCAAAGCCCCGGTTGTGCGTACCGGTGAAATCTCGGTAGACTCCGTTTACCGCGCCCTTCATAGATCAGCGCCAGGCCTCCATCCGCCTCAAATATCGAGTTCCGCGAGGATAACCCTTCTCAAAGCCTTGTAGATCAGCGCCAGGCCTCCATCCGCCTCAAATATCGAGTTCCGCGAGGATAACTCTTCTCAAAGCCTTGGCCACGTTAATATCATGAACGCCAAACAAAGGATTACACCGATTATCCACAATCAAGTTCGAGCGTGAAGGTAAGCACATCGACAATGTGGCGACTCCACCATTTAAACTTTTAAAAATCCCGTTTCACTCACGGAAACAACACGGCTCGCGGTTATAAAATAATCCATGATTCTTCTTTAAATGGGTAAAACCCGTAAAGGTGATACTATCACATATTTAACAAGAAACTTAAATAATTCGGCGACTTGTCGAATCACCGTCGGCTCCCTGGACGACGAGAATTCAAAAAGTCGCTCCCGAAATAGATGGCGCTAGTTGCTTGCGGTTAAGAACTAATCGTTACGGCAATCATAATAAAACGTCAGCGGCCAGGTGAGTTTAAGATTAACTAGGTCAAGACAATATTTATTTAATCAAAATAAATATTATATACTCTACACAGGGCTTCCTTCAGGGCCTCCTATGTGAAGCTAATGTAAAATAAAAGCTTTTAATTCTTTGGTGGTAAGGTTGGCGAATGACTAAACGATCCCGAATTTAGTTTTTGAAAATATGTGATTTCGAAAACTTACGTAAAAATCTTCTGCCATTCTTGTTGTGATGGCAATATTATTTCTATAATGTCTTTTAATTTTCTCTCCAGTAAATATCGTAATATGGTACTGCTTATTTAAAGACTTTGGTTCTTTATAACACAGTGGCTGTTTATTGACGTGTTGTTAATATAATTGTACTTTTGAGGACAACCGTCCTTCCAGGCTGAAAGCAAGTTCTGATCTGGAAGGCTCTTGAAACCTAATGACTTCGTAAAACTACCTTCGGCACAACTCGGCAAAGATACCATGTGACCCATTTGAAGAGTTCAAAGAATACTGTGGTGAAATATGTACTAGATCATAGATTGTTATGATACATTACAAATACCGCAAAATGTACGCGCGCACTGCTCTCTGTTGCTCCTACAGTGTGATACAGACAATAGGCCTTCACTGTGTCTTAGATATACGAAACATATGGAAGAAAGAGAGAAAGAAAATGTGTGCTCTCACCTCTCTTTCTTGCCCCTACAGTAATATACGAAACGTAACTCTCTCTCTCTTTCTATCTTCACTAACTTATATCTCCCTCTCGACTTCTGTTCGCCTCGCCCGATCACACTTGGTTATTTTATTATTGTTACTAGCATTATTATTTAGGGATTTTCTGATTTCTAGTGCTTCTAAATTATCTAATTTTTTGCTCACCTCCCACTCAAACACCTAACATTCTGTATCATAGTTTAGTTATAATATTCTCCTGACGAAGGAAGGGTGCTTCTGAAACCGGTAGAGTGTTTTAAAATAAAAGTGGTCTTACAAATTTATGTGTTTTTTATTGTAAATTATGGCGAGCCACAAAGTTAGTGCTTTTTACAAATATATAAATGTATGCGTTTATATCATAAATATATTTTTGATCACGACAAGTCACAAAGTAAATGCTTTGAATAAAATATGTTAGCATTTTCGATAAATCTGACGTTACATTAATTATTTGCTTATGTTTCTGTTCAGTTTGCAGTTCAACGAATAATGAGTTGAAATAATTGAGTATTTTGGAACCACAAAGGCTGTCGTGGAACTAATAGTATTATTTATAGAGTCATGACTTCCACATTTCGCTTCACAATCGTAATTACTAATAAAGCACTGATTTCGAAGTAAAATTCTACTGAAGTAGCAACGCTCGCGCTCAGTGGTTTGGAAGTTCGTGATGTTGACACATTAATAATAAAAATATTAATATTTGGATGATTTGCTAGGCGCCGCTTTTGCGAAAAATCACCTCAAGGGCGCTGTACGATACACTATTGATTAATTTAATAGTAATATTTTAGCACCATACTATGTATTTCTTTTAGTTTTTTCTTTGTCTCGATGAAATCGGTGTGGTAGAACTCTATCCCCAATCCATAAAGAAGGTTCCCGTTTTTAAGTGAAGGGCGCGCTTTTGAAGATATACAGCACTGTGCGAATTAATGTGAACACAAGTGTTGAATTAGAAAAATTAATAAATATTCTTTATTGAAGAAAAAAAATAGAGAAACAATTACAATTATTTTTTTTTAATACGAAGTGTGTCCTGCCTTAACTTTTATAACTTCTTGTACACGGTTTGGCATAGAATCAACAATTTTTTTAACCATTTTCTGATATTTGCCTGTCTCTAAATTACTGCCTCAATCAGCTTTGTTTTTGTTGTGCTTTTCTTGCTTTAACTATAGCCCACCGATTTTCAATTGGATTAAGATCCGGAAAGTTACCTGGCTATTCAACGTTTGTAATTTTTTGTCTTTGAAATATTAACAATCTTTGTGCGTTTTTAAAGAGAAATATCCATCTTTAAAAATAAGAAACAAAAGCTTTAGTTAAGTTTACCTCTGCAAAAAAAAATCTAAAAAATTACAAATATTAACCCATCTGTAGCTTGGTGTATCTCGTAACTCACTGAATGATAGAACACGAACACCAAATGGCCGCTATTACAATATACTACATACAACAGCAAGAACAAGTGTAATTGTGCTAATTATCACATGTTCACATTAATTCGCACAGTACTGTAAGTGCTGTAAGTTTAGCCCTCTAGAAGTTCCTGGAACAGTCCAGAAAATTCGAGAGTATTCGAGAGCATTCCACAACATTACAGAACATACCGGAACATTCTGGAATGTTGTGGAATGTTCGAGAAGTTCCCCAGCCAGTTATAAATAATTCAATATTATTTTTATATCTCAAAGTTGGTTTTATTGCTTCTGTGTATTTGAAGTTGCGCTAACTGTATAGCGCCTGTTAAAATGTACCATATAGATTGTTATGGTACGTTTTTAGAGCAACAGGGAGCGCCAACGCGAGTCCCTAAACAAACCGCTGCGGGCAACAACTCGTTGCTCCCCGCTGTTTCCTGTTACCTACCTCCTCTCCCCTCGGCATTCCGGCACGCTCCGCCGCGCCGCCGCCGAGTCGAGTAGTACAAGCCGTCTCAGGCGCACGTGACACTCCTCCGCGAACTATACAGTTCGCGGCTAACTAGCCCGATCAAATTAAACGCAGTAACATCTGCGATGTAATTAAAGTACATACGAGTGTTAGCGCTGGTGTTCTACCATGCCTGTGAACTTCGGGACCTGTCCTAGACTCGGGATGAGCTCTGCTGAACCCGAGAGCCGAAGGATTCTTCAATCACCATGTAAGCTGTCCTCTGATTTACCCTCTTTAATGTGTCCGTAACGATAGACTGTTTGAACTCTCGCGTAAAGCCACCACTCAGAAAGTTTCGTTGACAGGGATCATGAGATATAAACTCGATAGCTAGGTTTGTGTAACATGCATCTCTTGAATTGAATTGTGCTGTAATAACCCTTGTACTGTGTTTGAATTTACAATACATGAGTCTATTAATTACATCCTGTTGTTAATCTGCCTCGGCAGGAGCCTTTCCCCAGTGAGTATTCCCAGACGATTGTGGGAGAGAGAAGGAGAGAGAGAGAGAGATCCCGACGCATTCGTGCGACCTGCCCTCTGAGATAGAGGGTACTTTTGTCTCTACCGTGAGCTGGCCTGGGGACATATTGTAGAGCAGTTATGCGTTCTGCCCATAACAACTGTCGCCACAGCGTGGGGCCTCGGAATTTTTTTTTTTCTCTTTCTTTTCTCCCTCTGTCCCGATCGTTTTGCTGGATGCAACTGGTCGAAATTCTCCCTGCACAGGAATTGTTTTGTGAACATTAATTATAACTTGTTATTCTACATCCAGTGTACAGGAATTTCTGTGAAAAAACCACAGAAACATATGGGTAGAATCACGCCGCATTTTAAAGGCAGCCATTTTAGAAGCAAGTAGAAGGTCGCCCAAAATTTAAACCGCGAATCTGACTGCGCACGCGCCACAAACACCGGTCCGCAACAGCTTTCGCGCCTATGCAAACGGCAAATATTAACGCAGCAAATACCTAGTCTCCGGACTGCGCGCGCAACTGTTCCCGCGCCAAATTCCAACGAAAAAACCCGTCGGAACAAATGATTATCTGTTGCTATGCAGCACTTTTTTAATCAGAACGCCCTTTTATAACTAAACCGGCTAGCAACGGAAATGATTATTACAAACTTGATGCTGGAATCCCAGTTTATTGTGCGAATTCCTTTAATCAAAAATTTCGGACTGACGTTTTTTTGTTGTTTTGCACAATATACCAATTGGCCCACTTGTGTCTATTAAATTAGTACAATTTATATTACACTAAATGGACAAAATAATGACCTTTTTCCCTATTCTACATTATAGGTACCGTTTTTTTTTCAGCATAAGTGTAAAGTGAATTGTGTTTTTTTCCCTACATAAAGGAAAGTGAAATAATATAATAAAATCAATGATTGGTTCCATGAATAAATAAAACAATTTCAATGTGGTTGACGTATCAAATCCCATATTCAATTATTTTCATCCGGAAGTTTGGTCCTATTTGCCAGAAGAGTGCCTTTTGTGAATTTTAGTGCCCCTCTCAGTGCAAAGTGCTTTGTGAAAATTTAAAAAGCCGTTTTCTAAAGGCCAGTCCTGGCCAATTTTTTGAAAAATCAGTTTAATACTTGTGAATTTCACCGAATTTCCAAAAGTGCTTTGTGAAAAATAAAAAAGTGTTTCCCCTAAGGTCAGTCCACGCCAATTTTTTTTCCACCTTGACCATGAATTCTGGTGTCATGTATACCAAATTGTAGTATGGAATACAGTTTTCTATAACTATGTTAGAAGTGTCAACCAGTGGTTACCAAGTGAAAAGTGCCTCACAAAATTAATTTTGCGTTTGCTAAAGGAAATCCCTGGCAAATTTTTTCACCTCCCGGGAAACTCACAATGGAAAACAATCAAGCTATGGCATCATCCAATTTGGGTATCATTCCCAACGTGCTCAGTTTATCCAAAACTCACTTACAAACTGCTTTAAAGGATAGAGGACTCTCGCCATCTAGCAAATCTAAATCTACATTAAAGGCTTATGCACTTTTATTTAACAAAAAGTATATTAAGAAAATAAACCTCGCCCCATCAAGCGAAAATAATTCACGCTTGGCTATGCAAGTTTTGGATAATCTTGTTCCTAACAAAGAACCTATGCCGCAAGTAATGATAAAACAGGACATCGCACCCACCTTGACACAAGATAAAACTTACGATTTATCCTCTTGGAAAGTCAAATATAATGGCGTCTCCGATGTACTGGATTTCATCGACCGTATCGAAGAAACGGCTACTATCAAAAATATCCCATTCGAGATTCTACGAAAAAACTTCATAGAACTCATCTCCCCAGAATTGATACCCTGGCACCGCATTCAAAAAACTAAATGCAAAGATTGGAATAAACTCAGATTTGCCCTAATCTCGAGCTTCGGAAAGACAGAAGCCCAGCACAGGATCAAATTATCTTTACTATCTATTAAACAACTGGTAAATGAACCTGTAGCAACATTCATAGAAAGGGCTGAATCCATTAACATCAAGCTTTCACATCCCGTTTCGGAAGCTGAACTATTACCAGTCATAACTGATGGCCTTTTAAGCAAATACGAGAACATCATCACCTCGCAGAAAATTGCATCCCTGGCCCAGCTTAACGAAGTCTGTCTCCTTCTGGAATCATACCAGGATAGGAAGAACATAAAGAATGTGTCTAATAATGTAGTTGTGCCAAGCCGTTCGTCTGGTTTAAAACCAGAATTCGACAACAAAAAAGTATGCTCTTTTTGCAAAAAAGTAGGCCATCTGGCCACTACTTGTTTCAAGCAAGCGAAGTTTCTGGAATCCAAGGAACCCCGAACTTCCAAGAGACATCACTCTAGGGACCGCTCTCCTCCACGCGACGAACTGCGCAATATTTTCAAGAAATCAAGACACGACATGGAAAGGTTACAAAACCCAAGCGATGTCAGACCTCAGGTGGATCTCTCCAAGCCCCCACCAAATTTCTACATGAAGAGGCCAAAAAACTAAATAATAACCTCTCAGGCACCCATTCTGAACCAAGGTCTAAAGAATGGACTGATTGGTTAGCACACATTAAGTATTTTAACCAGACCTTAAATGTTTCTTCGGTTTGTTGCAAACAAGCTAAAGATGGGAGACCCTATGCTTCTTTCTCTGTTAACAATGTGACCTTTTCCGGATTACTCGATAGTGGGGCATCTGTCAGCTGTCTTGGCAACAATGCTCACCTGCCTTTTGTTAACAGTGATTTTAAAATTTCACCCCAATCGACACTCCTGACGACTGCGGACAATGTTTCTCAGCCGGTCATCGGTGCCCTGGCCCTGCCAATCAATTGTAACAATAAAATAGTTACAATCAACTTTCTAATAGTGCCCTCTATATCCCAGAATTTCATCCTTGGCGTTGACTTCTGGAAAGCATTCAATGTTGCTCCCCAAGTATTTAATACCCTTGGCGAAACCTCCACTGCCGCTCAAATTAGTGAGATCCGCACAATAATACCTCACGAAAATTTAAGCACGGACCAGGCTCTCCAACTAAAGGAAATGGTCAATAAATTCGAATCAATATCCTTCGAAAAATGCGGATTAGGTTTGACAGATTTGGTTGAGCACCATATCAAAACCAATGGCCCACCCATAAAGCAACGTTATTACAACTTAGCCCCCCAAAAACTTAAACTTTTAGAAAATGAACTTGACGAAATGTTAAAAATGGGTGTGGTGGTTCCCAGCAGAAGTGCATGGACCAACCCAACTCTTTTGGTTTCTAAAAAAGACGGCTCTGCACGTTTCTGTCTCGACAGTAGACGTTTAAACTCTTGCACGGAAGCTGATGCGTATCCCTTACCTCACGTTCACGCAACCTTAGACAAGCTGCGTAACGCCAAGTTCATCTCTTCTGTCGATCTCAGCAAAGCGTTTTGGCAAATACCCTTGGACGCAGAATCGTGCGAAAAAACTGCTTTCGTTGTACCTGGTAGGGGAATGTTCCATTTTAAAAGATTACCCTTTGGTCTAAAAAATAGCCCCGCCGAGTTACAAAGACTGATGGACAAACTTTTCGGTCCTGAAGTCGATAACAGCCTGTTTTGTTACCTTGACGACCTCATCATCGTCAGCGATACCTTTGAAAAACACCTATTAATGCTGGAAAAAGTTTTCCAACAACTCAAGTTCGCTGGTTTAACCATCAACTTGAAGAAGTCTGAATTCTGTAAGTCCCGTCTACGTTATTTGGGATTCATTGTCGACGAAAAAGGCCTAAGAACAGACCCCGCTAAGGTGGAAGCCATGGCAAATTTTCCCCGTCCCAAGAACGCGAAGGAAGTCAAAGGTTTCCTTGGACTCGCAGGTTACTACAGGAGATTCATCAAAGACTTTTCCACTATTGCAGCCCCCTTAAATAAAATTACCGGCATCCGTAAAGGTGTCAGCAATTTCCGATGGTCTGTCGAAGCTGAAGAAGCGTTTACAACTTTAAAAGATGCCCTTCAAAAAGCTCCCGTTCTGAATTGCCCGGATTTTGCACTCTCTTTTACCCTCCACACGGACGCATCCAATGTAGGAATCGGTGGAGTTCTTACTCAAGAATTCCCAGATGGCGAACACCCTGTAGCGTATTTTTCCCGCACACTAAACAAACACGAGAAAAACTACGGAATTACCGAAAAAGAGTTATTGGCTGTATTGGATTCTGTTCACCATTTCCGCGGTTACATAGACGGTAGCAAATTTACTGTAGTCACAGACCATAGTAGTTTGAAATGGTTGATCTCTTTAAGTAATCCCTCCGGTAGGCTCGCTCGCTGGTCCTCCCGTTTGTCTCAATACAATTTTGATGTTGTTCACCGTAAAGGCGCGGACAATATTGTTCCCGACGCCCTTTCAAGAATTGAACTAGCTTCATTAAATGTTGACACAATTGCCCCCCCTCCATCTACAAAAGATGAATGGTACTTGAAAATCTTCGAAGGTTGTAAAAATAACCAACAAAAGTTTCCTAACTTTATCATAAAAGAAGGACAATTATACCGTAATTGCAAGGCACCACTATCCATCCTCGAAGATTACTCGTGGAAACTTGTCGTTCCCCTCGAAGGTAGAGAACAAATAATCATTGACAATCATAGTGCTCCCGACTCCATACACCCAGGAAATTTCAAGACGTATAAAAAGATCACCTTGAAGTATTACTGGCCTGGTCTCTTTAAGCAAATTCGCAATTACATCTCTAAATGTGAAACTTGTAAAGCTTATAAACATAGCACGGCAGCACCTGCCGGCCTAATGGGTAATCCCAAACGTGCCGACAGACCCCTACAATCATTGTCAATGGACCTCGTCGGACCTTTTCCTCGAAGTTATGCCGGACACATGCACATACTTAGTGTAGTGGATGTTTTCACTAAATTCTGTTGGATCTTCCCTTTAAAAAGAGCCAATGCGTCCGCCATCATCAAACTTCTGGAAAAACACATTTTTATACCTTACGGAACACCCAGAACCGTAATAGTTGACAACGGAAAACAATTTATTGCTCAAGAATTCAAAAATTTTCTTGCCAAATACGGAATCAAGGACATTTACTATAATACCTTGTATACCCCACAAAATAACACTGTCGAACGTTATAACCAGACAATCAACACAGCTCTGGCTATTCTAGTTGATAAAGATCAACGCACTTGGTGTAAAAACCTAGATAAAATTCAGGCTGCTATGAACAACACGGTTAACCTGGCCACTGGTTACACACCTTTCTTCTTAAAACACGGTATGGAACAAGTTGTTCACGGTTCTCTACATAGGGACACAAACTTTCCTACGTCAATTGCCGCCACTAGCAACCCTACCGCGGACTATGCCCATCGTCTGGAAGAACTGTCGGCCATCTACAGTGAAGTCACTGATGCTTTACTCCTGGCTCATCAAAAGAGTGCGGACAGATACAACCTACGTAGGAAACATGTCACCTTCAACACAGGAGACATAGTTTGGAGAAAGAACAACACACTTTCCCAAGGAGCCACGTATTTCTCTGCCAAGCTGGCACCACGTTTCGTGAAGGCCAAAGTTCTAAGAAAGATATCAGATCTAGTGTACTCTTTGTCTGACTTCTCTGGAAGGCACATTGGTAATTACCATATTAAGGATATCGCAAAGACTGGAAGTGAGGAGTCGAGTAAAACTACCCCCACTATCTCAGCAAACTCAAAATGATCCAGTGTGTATCACCACAACCCTTTTTGTAAGCACATTGAAGTCTTACAATGTCTGGCGTGTAAAGTGTCAATTACATGTCCACCCTTTCGTTGATAAAACGAATATTGTTAAAAAAAATCATTTTTGTAAATTTATGTACACTCCACGGTGTAGTTTACCCCGTTCATGTTCGTGAATTGGCAACCACCGTAATTTTTGTTTCACACGTTTTTTATTTATTTTTTTTCTCACCTGTTCTAAAATTGATCACTTTAGAGCAGAGACACCCGTCGAGTCACAGTGTCTGGGAGTCATGAACCCAAACCATTGCCTCTCAACCCCTCACACTACGCAACGTTCATGCCATGGCACGCCTTGCTATGTAATGCAATATTGTAATTTTCACCATTTTTGTTTGTTGTTTTTTTTTCATCATATCGGAAGGAATCTCTTCAAAAAATTTTTCTTTTATGTTCTGTAAGTACTGGAGCGTCGTTCTAAAGTCGGATTTGGTAAACTCCAAAGCGTTAAATCACGACCCAGGACAAGTAAACCATCTTAACAAGCTCCATATTTTACTCATCATGGTAAAAAATAAGTGGTTACTCACATAATCACATTCCTTGTGTACAGTAGTTTTCAATTTTTCTCAAATGTTAAAAAATTGATGGCGTCCTACCCGAGCTCTTTGCTAACAAATTGGATTTTGACACGTCCATTTTGAAATCATATGTATATAAATAAAGGAAAAGCCTTTAAATTGGTCTTTCCACCCTTATACAAATCTTCTTGGGCCCGCTTCAACTAAAGTACGTAAAACCAAATACTCGGTCTTTTGTTGTTATAAGAAGTCCTCGATTTGTCCCTCTTCTCAACATGTATGTCTTGTATTACATGCCTCAGCCCTGACGGAAAAGGTTAATAAAACCTAACGACAGCCCTGTTTTCCATACATAAATAACCGCAGTTTAACGTGAATCATCAATATTTTGTTTGACAATCGTTTTGTAAACTTAGGCATTCAACTCTTGTTTGCAACCTAAATTGCACATAACCCGGTATGTTGTAACTGCACAAAGGGTATGTAAAACCACTATTGGTCCCTTTTGTTTGTTCCCACTGAAGTTGCTACAACAGACAGTATGTAAAACCATATAGGTCTGTCTTTGTTTGTCACATGGTGTAAACAGAAATGTACTCTGTCATCACCCCGCCTTTATAACATATGAAGTGACATTAAATTGTTTACCTCCTTGTTACTCTATCGTACGCTCCTGGGCTACGGAGTTAGTTAATCTAACAAATCTTCATATACTGTGTTAAAACAAGCATTGTTAACGTTTATTGTGTTGTATTTAAACGTAACCCTGTTACATTATAGGAGGGATCCTTAAAATACCTGCCACAATACGAGAAGCTCGTCATAATCACTTTTGCTCATAGCTAAATGTTATTGAGTGGGTCGTGTGACATATTTGTCATGAGTACCGTTTTGTATATTCTATTTTGGTCGTGTGTCTTTTGGCATGAGAACCGCTTAATCCGCCGTCTGTATTGAATGGGGACCCACTTTTTCGAACGTAATTGGGCTACTGTCTTTCAATACTGGGCAAATTTGTTGTAAATCGTTCATTCCGTACACTACACGTGGAGACGTTAAAACACTTACCGTGATTCGTGTGAACGACATAATATCGGCTTTGCCATCCTCTTTAAGATGCTTTGTATAAACTCTTTGACTTCTGTCTATAATTGAGTTGTATCTTGTATGTACTTACATATTTTGTACACTATACGTGGAGACGTTAAAACACTTACCATGAGTCGTGCGAACGAAATAATATCAAACCCTTTTGTGTGCGATCTACGAAATGTAGTCCACAACCCTTTTGTTGTCATTCAACGCCGATGCCCGTGGACTTCCTGTTTTTTTACTTCTTTGCAAAAGGAAAGAAGCCCAGGAATATCTACTATCCCAAAAGGACTAGTTTTCAGCTTCACTGTCAATTATGGGGCATAGTGCTGTGGGAGTTAATCGATTGAGCACAAAACCACCTAACTCGTTGTCTGGAGAACGAATAAGAAAACCCCCAGGTTTGTGAAATTGGAGCAAGGGTCTGTCTTTTCTCACAATCATGTAGAAGTTTTAAAATGACCCCTAATCTTTTGCCCAATACACGCGAAAGATTAGCCTCTTTGTTATAATGTGTATTCAAATCTCTCCTCCTTTAATAAATGTAAAGAGTCAGGAAATCTGCTGGTTGATTATGTTTCATCTTCACATAGAGTTTGAATTGGAAATTAGTCCAGTCTCTAGCAAATTTCGTAACTCGTCTCCCTCCTCCCCTCCTCCCCCATTCCCCCATGTTCTCAGACGTATGTTATGAAGTGAAAAATCTGTCGTTGACCATATTTCGCCCTCACTTGGAGTTCGAATAGGTAACTGTCCGGTTATCTACAGGTTTTCCCCCTCAATCTCTGCATATGTCTCACCTTTTTTCTCTTTCTCAATTCTACGAAACACATTCATGAATGTTGGATATGTACGATATGCACTTGGCGTAACGTCTGTCTCTTTTTTGACAACCTTTATTCATGAATTGGTTTCCCTCTGCCGTGACTAGTTCACGATTCTTTGTCTTGTTCTTTGAAATTCTACGAAAATGTTACCATCTTATGTTAACATAGGCCATAGAGGGCCGGTTGTTTTTTAACCAAGACATATTGTCACTCGGCAAACGCCAAGTCTTCCTGAAAAAGGAAAATGTTCATGTAATCACAATTTAGTTAGGAATCTCTCTTCGTCACTCTCTGAGTCGGTGGCTAAATTTCGTTTATTTCATTTTCTGGACACATTTTGTTTCTCTCCAAACCTTTTCTTCATTGGTCCCTAGGCAGGTAAACTTCAAGAATTTTGCTCTAATAATAATTTCTCCCGGATTTAAAAAGAAGCCCAGGCGGATGTCATCATCAACAGCCAAGCTGAGCTTCACTTCCTGACAGCACGCGCTGTGGTTACAAGGTCCCTCCTGCTGCCATTTTCTACGCATTTGTTCCTAAAAGCACAGACCATACCGCTCATATGTATGTTGTCTTGTCGTGCCACAGCAAGCCGAGTTGTCCCACTATACATTATGACACTCTAAACTACCTTCTGAGCACGCTAGCTCCTGGGTTTGTTCTTACTCTTGCTATCAATGCCAACCTTGCCGTCCCTTGCTCTGTCATGCAGTGACGCATATATCGTCATGTGTAAACCATCATTACCTTGACCCACCAGTATTCGCTGAATGCGTACCAATACAAGTTATCTTGAGCTACACTATGCTTCAATAACCATTATATACGATCCGTGTTTACCATAATAACACTTAGGATTCGTACTGGCATGTCTGCAGATACTGGATTCTTCTCTTCAATGGCCTCTGTAACCATAGTCGCGGCACAGCAACCACAGTCTCCACTTCGTGAACTTCAACGTTTTCGACCAAACCAAGTGTTTTCTAAGGCCCAAGTGTACTCTTGAGTGTTATCTCAAATGGGTCTGATTACAGTGATATTGTAATCCTTAGAATCTGTGAAACCACGTCCTTTTCTTCGAAATTCTCCGAAACCAAACAAATCCACGCTTCGCAAACTTAGCTCCCAGACCAATGAAACTTTAGAATCACACCTTTTCTCTTCTCTTGTACAAATGTATTGTCATTATTTTCAATTGCATAACCATGTGTATTGTTATTTTCAATTGCATAACCATGTGTATTGTTATTTTCAATTGCATAACCATGTGTATTGTTATTTTCAATTGCATAACCTTGTATGTTGTTTTACACCATGTACTCTCCCCAAAGCTGTCTTTTCCAAACATTCCATGTACCCCCATCCATTCCCTACAAACATTGTGACCTAAACTATAGCATAAACTGTATGTTCTAGCTAGGCAATCTCTCAAGCAACGAATCTCTCAAAACCCCGATGGAAGCATAAGAGGATTTTTTTTCCCTACAGCTCCATTGCCACGTCGCTTTTTTTCCAAGCGCGGGGGGAAGTGTTATGGTACGTTTTTAGAGCAACAGGGAGCGCCAACGCGAGTCCCTAAACAAACCGCTGCGGGCAACAACTCGTTGCTCCCCGCTGTTTCCTGTTACCTACCTCCTCTCCCCTCGGCATTCCGGCACGCTCCGCCGCGCCGCCGCCGAGTCGAGTAGTACAAGCCGTCTCAGGCGCACGTGACACTCCTCCGCGAACTATACAGTTCGCGGCTAACTAGCCCGATCAAATTAAACGCAGTAACATCTGCGATGTAATTAAAGTACATACGAGTGTTAGCGCTGGTGTTCTACCATGCCTGTGAACTTCGGGACCTGTCCTAGACTCGGGATGAGCCCTGCTGAACCCGAGAGCCGAAGGATTCTTCAATCACCATGTAAGCTGTCCTCTGATTTACCCTCTTTAATGTGTCCGTAACGATAGACTGTTTGAACTCTCGCGTAAAGCCACCACTCAGAAAGTTTCGTTGACAGGGATCATGAGATATAAACTCGATAGCTAGGTTTGTGTAACATGCATCTCTTGAATTGAATTGTGCTGTAATAACCCTTGTACTGTGTTTGAATTTACAATACATGAGTCTATTAATTACATCCTGTTGTTAATCTGCCTCGGCAGGAGCCTTTCCCCAGTGAGTATTCCCAGACGATTGTGGGAGAGAGAAGGA
Source organism: Limnephilus marmoratus (assembly GCA_917880885.1). Lineage (NCBI taxonomy): Eukaryota > Metazoa > Arthropoda > Insecta > Trichoptera > Limnephilidae > Limnephilus > Limnephilus marmoratus. Next base: position 40,639,957 of record OU862924.1, on the reverse strand, counting down.
GAGAGAGAGAGAGATCCCGACGCATTCGTGCGACCTGCCCTCTGAGATAGAGGGTACTTTTGTCTCTACCGTGAGCTGGCCTGGGGACATATTGTAGAGCAGTTATGCGTTCTGCCCATAACAAGATATCATTCTAATATCCGTTTGAATAGAAATTTAAAATTCTATTGTTTTATCGTTACTTGAATTTAAATCACTTGCGATTTTTCATTGTCGAATATTGCTTTCGTTGGGTCGACTTGGAATCCTTATTTTATTAATCAAAAATATAATAACATAATTGTGAGAGATTACTTTTTACTCCAAATAATGTCAGGAATTACTGGTTGAGGTAAGTAAAGTACGTTCCTTAACACCCTACATTATGTAATTTTTTTTTCAAAATTATTATTTTTAAACCAAAGTTATTATTGAATCTCTTAACTGACAGCCCTGAAAAATGCAGAATTAATTAGCAGTATCTGCAGTAATTTCAAACTATAGTGATTTTAAACTGAAGGTAACAATAATGCACGTTATTGAACAATGTAACAATAATGACCTGCAAGTTCCACACGCTCTTCTGTCCTGTTCAGGGTGGATCAATGCAAGACAAACTGTAAGCAGAATTCTTGCCTGAACAGACTATGCAATAGTTATAATAGTGTATTATCCAATGTGGACATTTTCAATTGCGAACTTACTCAATATAAAAGGTTCATAAAAGAGTATTTCTCTGACGGTTCTTGAATAATGTTATGTTTTAATTGTTTATATTTCTGTTATGATTTGATTTTTATGTACAACCTCTCTCCATGGCTACCAATGTATTGATAGATTTTTTTATTTTGTAATTTTTCATTTTATGTTAAAAAAAAATTGTTTTGAGTATATATATATATATATATATATATATACATATTTTTGTTTTATATAATTTTGGATTCATATTCCTTTTTTATAAAATTAATTTACTTATTCTTATTATGCTGTCTCAATAAAAGTAAAGTCACAAGGAGGAAATCCATAATTGGTTTTATTTTGGCTATTTAATACTAATAAATAAATAGTATCATTACTAAATTATTCCATTTTAGCCAATTCCTAGAATCCAACGGTATGCACAAATAGAAGTATAATACTTGATGTTGACAATTTTTCTAAGAAGTCACCTTTATTTACTTATTTTTTATTCTGTAATAATTTTATATACTCCATACGAGCTCACATTTTTTTTTTGGTTGAAATACATAATAATTGTATCCTATAACTAAATACAAGTTGTAATAATACATATGTATTTTGTTTAATGTACATTCTTATTTTGTTATCATTATAATAAAATTACCATCCTGTACTGTGTATCATATATTATGTATCACCCGGTTGTAAAAGCCATTTTAAGAGTTCAAATAAATAAATAAATAATTATAACAAGAGTATAAAATCTACCATTCCCAGTAGTATCCCCAGGATAGGAAGTTGTATTCAGAGAAACGATTTTTTGAAAAATTTGTTGGCTCACTATAATGGAAAAAGGTAAATAAATTCAAGACGACAGATATTAATTCCTTACCCTAATATACTCATGATACAGTGAACATAAGATAAAAGGTAAGTACTTGTGTTTTAATATATATCGTAAGTTTACGAAAAACCTCGGGAAATTTAAAACTTTCTTGACTTTTGAGTAATTTATATCGTATTCCTTGAATTTCAGCAGATATTTGGAATTTACACAAACTCAAACTCCGTGACCTACACCGAGAATAACTTTCCACAACTTTGATCCAAGTTTTTCTACGCAGATAAAAAAATTAAACGAAAATATGATTGCCTTTGATTTAAATTTGCACTTGAAGAGCTTCCACTGATATTACGATTATACTTAACAATGGAATGTGATTCTGCTTCGCATAATTCAATAGTTTTAAAACGATGTCATAATTCTAATAATATCTTTTTTAGCCAACGAATTGCAGTTTGATTTGAGTTGTGTTATGGTTTGAAACTGAAAAGCGTCGCAAAATTTAGGCGAGTAGATTTTATAACACGATAAAAGTTCGAGCAAATTTTATGCTAAAAAGATGCAATAAAATTGTACGGATAAGGTGAAATTCCATCTATAACTTCTCGTAAGTGTTGGTTGGAACTGAATACTAATATCTACTTGGAACACTAAACCACTTCTAATGTTAGCTTTTAAGGTTTCGCGATATAAAAATATCGATAAAGCTCTCTTGCAATCACAGTTTTCAGCGTGTCATATCCGACCCGAACGGGAACGACTATAATTCGCATGAAACGGCTTTGATAGCTCATATTTTCTAATAAAATCGTCTTAAAGAATATTTCAAGCGCTGTGGATGATGGAAAAATAAACTTTTTACCTGTTTAAAATACCACAAATCTTCAGGAAAACCTTTAAAAATCATTGGTGCGATAAAGTAACTTAAATTGAATAGTATAGTGAGAAAAGAGTGCCCCATTCTAAAGAATAAAGTGCCTCGAGACAATCCATATTTATATTTATATTAATGATAAAGAATGGCGTAAAATTTTGTATATTAATAATTTTTCAGTTCAATGTTGCAAAAATCTCCGTTCTAATATTAAACCAACTTTTTATACAAGAAATAATATCGGTAATTTTTTGAAAAATACTAAAGATAAAGACCATAAATTGACTAATTCCGGAATATATAAACTCAAATGCAATGATTGTCCCTCATTTTATATTGGAAAAACAACTCTTTAAGGTGTCTTAATAATAATAATTTTTCTGAGTTCGCTAACCATATCATTGAAAATAACCATAGTTTTGAAAAAAATACAGGGATAAATATTCTTCATATTAATCATAAAGGAAAACGTTTGGATAACTTAGAAGCCTTGGAAATTAAAAAAATCCCTTAAAAATAATGAATCTATTATCAACAAACAAAAAATATTATTTTATAGCCCAATCATGGATTTGTTCCCCTACCCACCCACTCTACATTAATACCTACCCACCCAATCTACATTAATAACTAGCAAGTCTAGCAACGGCTCCACCCCTACCATAATAAAACATTGTTCGAAACTGTCAAATTAGTATAAGCTTTCCCTAAAGAAGGAACGTTTGTTCCGAATCCGGTAAGATTTACGCATTATATAAGTGGTTTATACAAAGTTGTATTGTTTCATTTTTCTAATCAATATTTATTTTCATCAATACTTCGTCCAGGCGAAAAAAACGATCTAGAAAAGTGCCAACAAATATCAAGCAACCCTTGCACGTAAATAAAAATCTCCGAATATATTATTTTAAATGTAGTCTCAAGTTTAATCATTTCATACATTTTATTTTCCCTTTTGGTGACTTGGTTATTTATTTGCTAGTTGGAACTGAGTCTTATGTGTTGTTTTTGAAGGTCTGACGATAATATTGACAATACTTATGATCGCCTCGGGATCGCTTTACATATGGACAGAATTTCCCCTACTAGATACACATGTCAAAAAATACAATTATATTTTATTAAGTGTATGCTAAATAAATTTAGGTTAGAAAAAAATACACTACTTAGGTTAGGTTCGGGTTTTTTTTACAGTGTGTGATTCTGGCGGTGTAATATTGCTATGTGAAATTCACGCTTGTGTAATTTAGTCATGTTACCCCGAGAAAGACATTGGACGATCATGAATGTGAATCTATTAGGAGGAACGGCTGCGCGGTCCGTTTCACACAAACCTTAATTTTGGATTTCATACCAAAATATCCAACCAAACTAAAAAATATTCTTTTTGAACAAAAGACATATCAAATATCTAACGTGGATATGTGCTACTTTATTTATTTGTGTTTTAAATTATAAAATAAAGACCATTAAAGAAATCAATTTTTAATGATTTTAGACAGGCAATTATTTGAGAGTAAATGGTTTATTTTTAACAATATTAATTGTATTCAATTTATTATAAAAAATGTATAAAAAAGGATTTTGACGGGCGTAAATAATGGAAAAAAAAATCTAGTTTCCTCCAAAATCACGCAGAATCGAATTTTTTACTTGCCTCTACATACATCACAATTTAAAATTAAAGTAGCACATATCCGTACTAAATATTTACCATCATTTTTGTTTTAAAAAAAATTATTATTCAGTTTGGTTGAGTTTTTTTTTTTTTTTTACATTAGCTGTTTTTTTTACATGAGCACTCAGGAGGCCTTGAGAAAAAAAAATTCCCACAGGGCCTATGTCATCTTTTGGGATGCTGTGTGGAGGGTTTTATAAGGTAAGGAAGGAGAGGAGAGTTCTGGGAAGTTCTTTAAGGGGTGGGTAGGAATCTGGGGTTCAGTGTGTCCTGGTCATCCGCCTCCAAGACCTAGGCAAACCTCCCCCCATGAACCCGGGCACCCCTGCTAAATCACTAAACGTAGCGAACCACTTGAGGTGACCTATGGCAGAGGTATTGGTTATCCAATAAAGGTTCCCGGGGCGGCGGTACCCATTCCCGCCTCCCAAATTTTGTTTATTTATTTACCAAATGCGTATTTTGTTGTCAAACCCAAATTTATGGAAAAGGCCGCGCAGCTATTCCTCTTACGTAGGATGAGATGGGTAATATATATGTATAAATGATTTGGTACAGTAAAACGGTAGCAAGTATTATTACACGATCTAAAAATTGGAAAGAAACCAAGAGTGCCAAAACTGAGATGTTTCCACTCATCGTTTTCTGTTTACTCCCGCGGAGAAGTGGTGTGAAGTTAATGAAAAAAATTGTTAGGTTTTTAAATTAAATCAGCCCTCTGGTAGAAATAAATTTAGCCGTCACGGATAGCAAAAGGTTGACAATCTTTTCTTCCCTTTGACTCCATAGATACTGATCGTGAGCATACTCGAATACTTTCGATTTTCGTTATATTTGTAAAAATATTTATTTGTATAATAATATTTTGGAATAAGAAGATAATACCAATAAATCTAAATGAAAATGAGAAAAAGATCAAGTTACAGAAAAAATAAAAAGACAACAGTCGCATCTGGGACTAAAAAACGTACTTTAAGTGGCGCTAAAATTAGTCGAAGGTAATATATTCCAAATTTGACATATGAGATTGACAAAAATAACTTAAAAATAAGGGGTCCCAATGGCCGAGTTGGTTACAGCTTTTGTTCCGGTAACACAACCTGGGTTCATGTCAAGATATTTAAATATAAGATATGTGCTATCGGCAGTTTTTGCTGGGTGGGGCAGTGCTTCCTGGTGTCGTCGATATTGTTAACCAATACTACTGCACACCTTCAAAAAATAAACTAAATTCCGTATTCAAACTAGGACCAATAGACCGTCGTCCGCCGACAGTCGGGCGGGTACCATAGCATATCTCTTATACAGTGGTACCTCGAGATACGAGTGCCCTAACATACGAGATATTTGAGATACGAGCCGTCGAGCGAGCGAAGTTTTGCTTTGAAATACGAGCAAATTTGAGTTACGAGGAACGACCGGCTGACTCATAGCGTAAAAAAACCTTTCGCTTTATAACTGTACGTTTTCATCTTCTCATAAGATATATTTAAAGAAACACATTCTGACTCACAGTGGAGAAAAATCTTTTTCATGTTCCTTCTGTAAACAAGCAGTAAGGGATCTTTGACGAACCAAATGCTGATTCACAGTGGAGAAAAATCTTTTTCATGTTCTGACTGCGAAAAATTATTTACTTCAAAGGGAAATTTGACAACACATGCTGATACACAGTCGAGAAAAACCCCTTTTAATGTTCCGCCTGCAAAAAATCATTTTTTCAAAAAGTATGTTTGACAAACCACATGCCGAGATACAGTGAAGAAAAACCTCTTTCATGTTCGAACCGTAAAAAATCGTTTTATGAAAAACAATCTTTGACATACCACAGCTGACACATAGAAGAGCAAAACCCTTTTCATGTTCCGACTGTAAAAAATCTTTTAATCAAAAATGTTCTCTCACGAACCACATGTTGACTCACAGCATAAAAAACCCTTTTGCTTCTTATGACTGTACGTATTCATTTTTTCATAAGGGAGGTTTTAGATTTTTGGGGGCTGGAACGGATTAATGGCATTTCTATTAATTTTCATGGGGAAAATTGCTTTGAGAAAGTTGTACTTTGAAAGTCAAAGTTGCTACGACTACCTTTTTTATTTTTCTGGGATTTGTTCTTTTTCATATTTTCGTTTAGATTTATTAGTATTATCTACTTATTCACCGACGTACTATGTACATTGATGGGTATAACCTTCAAAAAGTTATTAAAGAGTTTTTCCAATAAAAATTGAATGACATTTTTTTTCTAATAGAACATTTTTAACGATAAAAATTTTTTGTGCGTCTACAATATTCTGCGTGGGTTTATCAAAAAGTCTTCATGAGACAAGTCGGTAGGTAAATAAGTTGGTTTCATGTTCCCCCCACGGAATGTATAATACTGCAAATTTTCCTCGTGGAACAAAAGCAAAATGACATCATGTACAATATTATCGTTGTAATGTTTATTAAAACTATTAACCCCGTTAGCGATATGCCCCGTTAGTTGTGTGTATGCTAAACTTCGTGAAGTTAAAAGTACGGCTCGTAAACAGTAGAATTCAGACCTCCATTAATCTCCCGTTTAACAAACGGGGGTTACTTTTGCAAAAGTACCTTTATTTGAATGCTAAAACTTATTTTATTAGTATCCTAGATAAACGCCAATGTTTAATTAAAAACATAGAACGAAGAATAGGATTTATGATCAAATGATTAATAATACCAAAACCCATTAGGATGGTGCCTAAACCTACATGAATCAGTTTTACAACGGGGTAGAGATCCCGGGTTCGATTTGCGACCGTAACCTTTTTATATTTTGAGTCCTGTTTCATAGTTCGTTTAGGTGAATAGTATTGTCTACCTCAATAATTGATAAAATATTGATGGACATAACCTTCAAAAGTTATTAAAACGTTATTCCAATGAAATTAATATTATTTTGTTTACACACGTTACTAAATCTTCTTGTTTCCAGAACAATGTTCTCTTCATCAAGATGAGTCGTATTCTAAATTTAAATACAGATCACCATTGGCAGAGGTTTAGAGGACATGAGGGGGAGGAAGGTCAAACCCAAATCAGCAGAAGAATTAATGAACGAGTGGAAGAGGTAGGAGTGGGGAGGGTTAATTAAGGAACTAATTTGGTCGTTAGAAGGGGAAAAATGGAGTGTGAAAAATATTCCAACGAGAACAATGGGGCCATCAGACTTAGCTATAAAAGATCATCGCACGCATAATATCACTCGCCATACAATCCCATACTGATCTGTCACACCTACGCAGATAATGCGCTGTAAGCTCAAAGTTATATGCAGTAACCGCTGCTCATGCGATATTAGAAAAGTTATGCGAGCCCCTCTCCACCGTAAACAGGAAAGGGGGTCATTTTAATTACGGAGCTGCACAAACGTGCGGATGACAGCTGTCAAATCAACAGATCCAGTACAAAAAAATGATATTACGCGGCAGCTCCCTAATTCACCGTAGGAAGAAATAAATCTTTTAGCGCTCGCGGGAAAACACAAGCGTTTGCGCTTTTAACGCTACAGGTCATGGTGTTTGAATGAGAGAGTACGAAAACAGTATGCAATATAGTTGTGAATGATGAATACTTGGAGCAGGTGGATGAGTTTGTGTATCTGGATAGTATGTTTACGAGAGATTGGAAGGCTGATAGAGATATTGAAAGAAGGGTGAAGGCCGGTAACTCCATTAACTGAATGCCGTTGGCGCTAATAAAAAAACTGTCTAAAAGAGCGAAGCTAGCAGTCCACGATGGAGTCCTGGTACCTACCCTGACGTATGGCAGCGAGGCGTGGAACTGGTAGAGGAAGGATGAAAGTAAACTGAATGCTGTTGAAATGAGATCCCTGAGGCGTATGTGTGGTAAAACAATGTACGATCGTGTGAGAAATATGTATATCCGCAAAGGATGTAAGGCTGATGTAAGCATAATGAGTAAGATTAACAAAGGGATGGGACCTCAGATGGTTTGGGCATGTAGAGCGAATGAACAAAGAAAGTAGTGTAAGAAGAATATACGACGCAAATGTGAATGGTAGAAGTCGGGGACGCCCGAGGGCACTATCAAGTGAATCAGATACTTAAGTCGGACCATTTCAAAAGTCAGAATGATAGAAGAGAATGTATGAGACGATGTATGAATGTGAGTGAGGCAAAGAGTGTCTGCCAAGACCGAGTTGTTTGGTGGTCCGTCCACTCTACCTACCCCTGCGTGGAAACGGCGTGATGGCTAGTTAGTTAGTAAGTGTTCGATGCTTTATTGTTTACAGTTTTGTTCGAAATATGAAGAAAAAAATTAAATATAGAAAAAAAAACTAAACGTTTTTAGAATTAGACATAGCAAAGGAGGGGATACAGTACAGTATATAAAATAATATAAAGCTTTCTTCGTCTACACCACCCACTCTAACGGGTTGAGTAGGTACTTTTATTTGGTCCTAATAACATAGATGGCGCTAGGTGTTATTGCAGATATTTTTACAATATATTTTTAAGATTTTGAAAGGCTACAAAGCTTTAGCTGCTCCAGGCGCCATTTGGCTCAGTGTCGGGTTTGACGGTATAAATCTAGAAAAAATACGCCATGAGAAAAATATTTTTTTTACTTTTTTATAAATTGATCGAAAGTAGACAGTGTTTACCACAACCTGGAAGTTTTAAATGGATTTCGATGAAATATTTGGCCAAAATGAAAAAAAAATCTTATCTACCATCACGCCATTTACACAAGGGGTAGGTAATGTAGACGAACCGTCATAGAACTCTGACTTGGCACACATTCCTTGCTTTATTCACGTTCATACTTTTGTCTTCCAAACTCTTTTGTTGTGTCGAAACTTGATGTATGTGTCCAGAAGAAAGTATTCGATTATCTTGATAGTGTTAATTTTTCTTGGGATGTCGACGATTTGCTCTTGCATTCACTTGCGCCATAAATACTCACCACTATTAAAAAAAAAAAATTAATGCACAGGAAACACTTTGATCCTGACTCATTTCTCTGTCAATTCGCTCAACGTTTTTCAGTTAAACTTAAATGACATCCGTAATTATAAAAAAAAGACGGAATGCTGCTTCTCAACTTAGTATCGTTAATGTTACGGTTGTTAATTAAGGGTTATTGATTTAATGGTTTTTAATTCAAGGGTTTTTAATATAATGTTTATTTATCGTAATGGTTATTTACGTAATGCTAATTCAATTAATGTTTTTTTTCATGGAATGGTTATTAATGTAGTGGTTTTTAATGCAGTGGCTTTTAACGTAATGTTTATTAATGCAAATAATGTAATGGTTATTATTGAAGAGGTTTTTAATGTAATGGTTATTAATGTAGTGATTGTTAATATAATGGTTATTAATTTAATATTGTAATGATCTATTTTCTGTCAAATATTAATGGGTACAGTGTATTTTAGAGTAAAAAAATAAAATTATAACTTGAAAATAATCTGAGCCTATCTACGTAAACTACGTAGAAGTGTTCTAATTTCTGGTGATTAGATTATAATATCATTGAAAAGATAAACTTAGAAGTTTGATCGGTACCGATTTCAAAGAAAACAACGATATTGCCGTATTGCGTAAGACCTTTCGACACTAGAAAGAATTTCGATATTAGAAAAAGTTTGATAAATTTTACCGCAAGTAAGGAAAAATCGAGCTTACATGTATGTACACGGATAAGCCCTACACTTTTGCGCTATATTACCTTTGTTACATGGGTTTTAGTACGCATTGTGTCTCTTTAGTGGATTATATTACTGTACAAGCTCCGATAAATTTAATATCTGCTTACTAATGAATAGGCCAACCCGACCGATAAAATAATAATATCTTCCCATGGCACGGGGCCACAGCAGGCTTGAGAAAACGGGTATTTAATGAATAATAAATTCATTTGACCGCTCGTTGCAGTTCCAAAGACGTGTATTTACGGGTTGAATTCCTTCCTCCCTAATTTAGAGAACTGCCCCAGTAATTTCAGTACGTATTTGCAGGTTCCCATACCCCGCCGTAATACTTCTGCTCTCCGGGCGGTTAAAATCCTAAATTACGCCTGCAGACTCGGCTTATATTCCTCTACAAATGGACACTATATCTCCCAGGCGAGCTGATACTTTATTATTATCATCTCTAATGGCCACTTTGATATTTTAATCATTCGGAACAGCCGATCATATTCGCAGCAGCACTAATTAAAACTATAAATTATTCGCTTCAACGATGTAGATAATAATTTAAATTTCACTAGGGGAATGTGATGCTTTGCTACACGCCTACATTTTCATATGCTCTCTGACCTTGATTTTGACAAATTGCGAATTTGCGCCTTTTAAAATGAATTCTTCATCCGAAAAAAAAACAGAATTAGAAATAATTTGCGAAATTCAAATAACGAGAGAATGTTATATTCAGTATTTCGACTCAAAGTGGATATTCTCGGAATTGAAATAGGCGTGCGATTCTCGTTTGAAAAAATGTTATTCACTGCTCAAATAAATTGGATTGTTATCATGTTTTTTTATTTATTTTAATAAATGTAATCATTAAAGAAAAACCAACATTTTAGGGGAATTTTTTTTTTTTTTTTTTTTTTTTACATTAACTCCACACAGGAGGCCCTGAGGAAAATAATTTCCCTCAGGGCCTATGTCATCTGGGATGCTGTGTGGAGAGTCTTTTTGAGGAGAGGAAGGAATGAACATTGGTCTTGAAGAGACCCATGTTGTAGGAAGGAGGAAACACAGAGGCCGGCAAATCATTCCACAGCCGAGCTGTTGAACACAAGAACGAGTCGAAGAAACGACCCGTTCTCATGTGACAAATGTCAACCGTGTACAAATGTTGGGCACGCGTTTGGCGTGTTTCCCGACTATGCACCGGTGCCGAAGGGATCAATGATGCTAGTTCTTCAGAGCATCTTCCATTGTAATACCGGTAGAACAAGGATAGCATTCCCACCCGACGCCTGTGCTCTAAAGATTGCAATCCGTCTGTTAAGATGGGAGAATCTATCAAACGGACCGCCCGTTTCTGCACAGAGTCGAGGGTATTTTTCAGGTATTTTGGAGCTCCAGACCAGAGATGGCTGCCAAATTCAACCGTGGGGCGTACTTGTGATTTGTACAAGGTTAGCAGTTGTGTACTATTAAAGTATCTGCGGGCCCTGTACAGTACGCCCAGTTTTTGGGAGGCTAACTTTACTCTGGCTTCGATGGAGCCCCCATACCTGAGCTGGTCACTTAGGGTTACACCAAGCATATCAATGGAGGGCCTGTTCGGAAGATTGCTTCCGTTGAAAGAGACTAGATTTTCATTTCGATCCCTTTTAGACGTAATCAGACAAGATTGGGTCTTTGAAACATTAAATTCAACGAGGTTATTTTTACCCCAAGAGAAAACACTCTCGAGGTAACCGTCCATTCTTTGCTTCAAAGCCCTACGAGCTGTTGGAGTTTGTGAGCCCTTTGGGGGCTTGTCAAACAAAAAGCTATCATGAACTGTACTGTCATCCGCGTAACAGTGAATTGGTGCACATGACAAAAGGTCGTTGATGTGCAACAAAAACAAAGTCGGAGACAGAACCGATCCCTGCGGGACGCCAGCATTTATCGAGTGTGAGGAAGAAGTGAAACCATCGACTACCGTCTGAATCGACCTCTCCCTCAAGAAGTCGGCAATCCACATACACAAGGATGCGGGAAGTCCGTAAGAATGCAGTTTGTTGACAAGTCCTCGGTGCCAAACCCGGTCAAAGGCCTTGGAGATGTCCAGTGCAACCGTTTGGGTCTCACCGAAACGTTCCAGGCATCGCCCCCAAACATGCGTCACATACGCGAGAAGATCACCGCACGAGCGGTTCCGCCGGAATCCGTATTGACGGTCGTTAATAATTTTGTTCTTCTCGAGGTATGTGAGCAGTTTGTCGTTGATCACACGTTCCATCACCTTAGACAGAACTGATGTGATCGCTATGGGGCGGTAGTTGGCCGGGTTGGAGCGGTCACCCTTCTTTGGAATAGGATGGATAACCGCTTTTTTCCAACCAGAGGGCACAGAGCCAGTCTTCAGGGACAATTTAAAAAGCTTCGTCAAAATTGGAGCTATTTCTGCAGCGCACCTCTGCAGTACCAGGGCAGGTATTCCGTCAGGCCCACTAGCTTTTTAGTTCAGATACACCCTTAAATACAAATAAACCCCTTTTCGCTGGAAATTTATATACGATACTGAAGATGAATGATTTAACTATATGTATTTCTATAATTGTACACTGATTTACTGCTTCCAATTTTTTTTCCGAATTTTCGGTAGCCTTTTAAAGATATTTTTTTAATTGTAATTAATATCGTCATTTTAAACTCTGTGAATATAGCAGGTTTTTTTAACCCTCGACCCGTCGTGTGGGGTCTTTAAAAGCCCAGGTTTTACAGAAATGCTAATTATGTTCATTTTAAATGTTCCCCCTGATTTCTTACTTTAGGTAGCTTCCTAAAAGGGACTATACTTGACGCAAGCGCCGAGAAAATTTAGTTTGCGCATGTGCGATGTGAGATACAGACTTGTGTTTCGGCGTGAGGCTAAAAAAATCAACAAAATACCGTGAAAAATCAAGTTTACATGTTTTTTTTAATTGTATTTTGTTGATTTTTTTGTTGTAATAATAATAAGTCTATATCAACCTCAAATAGTTATAAGTTTAATGGAAATTAGTTAGATTTTTTAAAAAGTTTTCTATTAAAAAATATGATACAAAATTTCAAAAAAATGTTCCTTGTTGATTGTTAAGCTCTTGCATTGAAAATAAATAACTAATGTTTAACATTTCTTTTTATTTCAAAGCAATCATTATCACCTTACTGTAATCAGTTAAAATAACATATAAAATGTATGCTACAACAACAATTTAATCATATTTATTTTTGGGGTCCTAAGCGACCCCACGCGACACCTCGCGTTACAAAAAAGGCGCGACGGGCGGAGGGTTAATACAACTGCGTCGATGCCAATTACAATTCTGTACCCGAGAAGCATACAATGCAAGACAATCCAAAGAAATGAGTTTTTGATGCGGACTTGAAGTAAATTATCTTGTTTATCAGTGGCAGAAAGATACAGGCCCTATGATGATGGATGCAACTACCTTTGATGCAACAACTATATTAGAAGCAGAAAGATGTACAAGGACTTGCATCTTTATGATTTTGTTGCATTTTGAGTATTATGACTCAAGTCCTACGTATTATGTAGTATTATGACTCCAATTATACATTACTACGCTTTTCATGGAAGTAAACATTTCAAACATTTTTTAAAATTTTTTTTATTGTACGACAGACAGGTAAGTCCAATTATGGTACAATTTTCTTACAATTAACAATACATGTATATAGTTTTTTTAAAACATGGTATGGTGATATCAAACACATCTATGTCCGCTGTTAAGGCATTAAGCAATGTCATACCTCTTGTCATGCTGTGTTGAGCCATGACATCTGTCCGACCCTGCGGTATGTAGAATAGGCCGTGGCTACGAGTTCCGACTGTATTTGTCAGGAGCGAATAAGCCACAGCATGACAGGAGATAATATGGACAATCAATAAGGTTTTTTATTAACTTTAATTCGAATACCATGAGTCCGGCATTACGCCTGGTCTCCAGGCTTTGATAATTTGTCTCCTTTAGCAGTTCCACGTGATGCATGAATTTCGGATATATTCCGTATGATCGCATGTAAACATACCTTAGAAATTTTGTTCAATCATATTTATGTATTTAAGTTGTTAAGGTATCCAGACAGTACTAGCGTACTCCAGCTTGCTTCTGACTACTCCGTTGAACATGGCGGTCCTTTGATCCTTTCATAATACACCACATATCATAACAAAATATTCTACTTCATTTAGAAGCAGAAGGACTCAATTCCGTGTTTTCGTTTGACTCATGTCAACGTTTTTTTTAAACAATATTTTTAAAGGCTTTACGTATAAAATATTTCGTTTAATTTGCTCGTTAAAACTAATTGAGTTAATAATTACTTTTATGTTATCTATCAGCAAGGATATCCGAAGAAGTTATGAGACCATAGTCATAGAAAAAATAGTTTTTTGGCTCTCCTGAATATTAACCTTTTTGGACTTGTATCCGTATGCTTCTCGGGTATAGAATTAACCAGTGGATAAAGTTTATTATAACTAGTTTAAATATAGCTAAAAGTATTAACAGTCTGGTTAGTGTTTAAAAGAACGATGATGTACGAGTAGGTACCTACTATAATTACCAAGCGAACTTTCTTAAAGTTAAACGTAAGCCAAATTAGCGACGCATGACGTTTCGCGAAATGAGGTTATGAAAAAACGAACGAATAAATGTAATATTATGCATGCATACAAAAAATCATTTTTTTAGTTAAATAGTAGAAAGCATTAATTTCCTTAATTAATTGTGTAGAATCTCATTATAATAATTTCTCCAATAATTATTATAGATTGGTTTTTAGGAACCATTTTAATTAAAAGATAATAAATTACTTTTGGGAATTGGGAATACTTTTGTTCAACGTATAAATAATATTATGCATAGTGTTTGAAATAAATGGACTTTTTAGAAGAATAATTTTGGTAGATCTGGTAACATAAACTTAAAGAAAATGATTTTTATCTCCCCTTTAATATATTTATTAACTAACAGACCTGGACACACGTTGCTGTGGCTAACGAAACCTATAACCAACGAAATCCACACAGCCCGTTGGCCAGCCCATTGCCCGCTGGCCAGATATTATGTATTTCAAACAATTTTCACAAAAATCTTGACAATTCACATACGTAAAAATCATTCTCATGAAATACTCTATCTATTGGTGAAAACCGCATGAAAAACCGTTGCGTAGTTTAAAAGATCTAAGCGCACATACAGCGTGAGCGACTTCATTTTACACTTGACAAAGACAAAGGCAAAGGCAAAGGCAAAGGCAAAGGCAAAGGCAAAGGCAAAGGCAAAGGCAAAGGCAAAGGCAAAGGCAAAGGCAAAGGCAAAGGCAAAGGCAAAGGCAAAGGCAAAGGCAAAGGCAAAGGCAAAGGCAAAGGCAAAGGCAAAGGCAAAGGCAAAGGCAAAGGCAAAGGCAAAGGCAAAGGCAAAGGCAAAGGCAAAGGCAAAGGCAAAGGCAAAGACAAAGATTTTCGAGAAATCGACAGTTAACATTTTATCAGTTCATACATGTGTATTTATTTTTCTTGTAATCCGTAAAGCGGTTAGGGGGAATACATTAATTAGGTGAGCTCTAAAAGGGGGGGGGGGAGGGGAGTTCAACAAAATCTCACGTTACTTGTAAAGAATATACAAAGTGGCTCAAATTTATTTCACCAAGGGGGGATAGGGAGGGGTCCAGATTGGAAGAAAAACTGCTCACGGAATTAATGTATGCCCCCATATACACCAATATATCATGGAGAAGATTAAAAATTAAAAAGTGGATGGGGGCAGTTTTACTATTTTGTGATACGTGTAAAAAGATAGTTGCTAAACTGCCTGTAAGTGGAATTGAAAATGTCGATGGTCAATGCAGAATCGTTAAGCAGTTGAGTCGCTCTGTTTATTGTTGCTCTCTAATAGGCAGAAGTTCTCTTGTTCGGAGCGTAAAAAGTACGTAGTATCTCCTACGAGTATACGCGTTAAGTGGATTTGCAGTACCAGAGGTTAGCTTAAAAATGTTGTATATATAGCCAAAATAAAACCAATTGTTGATTACCTCTTTGTGACTTTAACGCTAATAAACAACACATAAAAAAATAAATTTATAATATATTTTGTCATTACCTCCACGCAGGAGGCCTTGAGGAAAATATTTTCCCTCAGGGCCTATGTCATCTGAGATGCTGTATGGAGGGTCTTTGTGAAGAGAGGAAGGAATGAACATTGGTCTTGAAGAGACCCATGTTCTGGGAAGGAGGAAACGCAGAGGCCGGAAAATCATTCCATAGCCGAGCTGTTGAACACAAGAACGAATCGAAGAAGCGACCCGTTCTCATGTGACATATTTCGACGGTGTACAGATGTTGGGCACGCGTTTGGCGTGTTTCCCGACTATGCATTGGTGCCAAAGGGATCAATGACGCTTGTTCCTCGCAGCATCTTCCATTGTAATACCGGTAGAACAAGGATAGCATTCCCACCCAACGCCTGTGCTCTAAAGATTGCAATTCGTCTGTTAAGATGGGAGAATCTATCAAACGAGCCGCCCATTTCTGCACAGAGTCGAGGGTATTTTTCAGGTATTTTGGAGCTCCAGACCAGAGGTGGCTACCCAATTCAATCGTGGGGCGCACTTGTGATTGTACACGGTTAGCCGTTTTGTACTATTAAAGTATCTGCGGGCCCTGTACAGTACGCCCTGTTTTTGGGAGGCTAACTTTACTCTGGCTTCGATGGAGTCCCAATATCTGAGCGGGCCTTTTATAGTTACACCAAACATGATATATCAATGGAGGGCCTGTTCGGATCTAATTATATAAAACAAAAATCGCTCGTTGTTACGAGATTCCTTGTTAGGAAGAATACCTATTTTATGATTCTGATTCTGGTGGTAATTGATGATGTCATATTAAGACAAGATAACATATTATAAAAATAAAACGGGATATAGCATTGATTAATTAACATTACAAAGTTCAATTCAGAATTAATAAAACAACAACAAAAAGACTCGTGACAATAATAATTCAGAAAAACATTTTTATGGCACAAGACCATAGAGCAGAACCATGTTCAAATAATAATAAGCCCTTTTAGCAGCGCAGGTACGGGCTAATATTTTGATGTAATTAATGAAAACAGTTGCGTGTTATTTTATTCGTCCCCAACATATGGTGCGTCAGTTAAAGTTGGATATTCAGTGGAAAGTGCTTTATTACCGGGGGTGGGTTTCAACACAACCACCGAACATATAAATATGTAGAATTGTTTGGGCATATCCGAGAGTGTATGGCCAATATAACTCAATATTTCCTTATTTGATCATAGTTCAATTTGTGAGGCGGGTATGGGTACCGCCACCCCGGGAACCATTTATTGGATAACCAACAATTCTGCCATATGTTACCCCAGTAGTTCGATACTTTGGTAACTTTGCAGGGGTGCCCGGGTTCATGGGGTGGGGTTTGTCAAGGTCTTGGCAGTCAATGTGTTTGCCCACTTGCAGCGTTGCGGGCCTGCTCGAAAGAGACTAGTTGAGGAAGAATCCAGCCAAAATCCCTTGACTCATCATCCTGCACCGCAGTTGAGGGGATGGATTCATACGTCCGTCACTCCTGGACACACTGACGTCACTGACCCCCAGATTCCTACCCACCCCTCATACCTATTTCCTTCCCAGAACTTCATTTTCTTCCTTTCCTTAAATAAACCCTCCACACAGCATACCCTAAGATTACATAGGCCCTGAGGGAAATTAGTGTCCTCAGAGCCTCCTGTGTGGAGCTAATGGAAAAAAAGTTTGATTTTTGAAAATCATTCTTCAGCAGACGCTGGGATGTTTCCAAGGCCGTCTATAGTAGAGGCCTCGGCGCGCGACAGATTGTGAAGTATCACGTGATCAAGTCATTGCCATCGAGTGACGACAGTTTGCTTATGGCGGCGAAAATAATCGCTGATTTGTGTACTGTTTCACCAGAAGCATGTTAAATAAACAAAGAGAAGACTTCTTTAAGATAAGATTATTTTAAAGAGCGAAATTTACTTAGCGACAGCACTAACTTCGTAATTTATCGGTCGCGCATCCAGGCCTGCATCCTAGTCGGCATTTTAGTGTTTCGAAGTTTTGTCACATTTGATGACCGTCAAATCGACGATCAGCGCCATTTTTTGGCACTTGAACTTGCTTGATTGTTCCAGTTTTTGAACAAGTCATGATCATTTATCTTTTTTAGTCAATGGATCAACAAAATGATTGATTTGCGTTTTACGTGAATACAGCAAAAGAGTCGCAATTGCTCCCTACTGTACGGAGTACAACAAATTCCCAAATGGGGTGTATCGGGTGGCTGTAGGGAATTGTGAAGGGAAGGAGAATGGACAGGGAAACGTTGGGAAATACCTGGCTTTTCAATCAGTCTCCAAACTGTGAGATGACTTGTGATATTTAGAAGGAACTGGTTTAGTTGTTATGTATTGTATCTAATTTCTAACTCGTAAGTGCTTGGTTTTCCTTACTTCCTTGTAGTTCATAATCTTATCAAATACTTAAAATCACCCAATTTCAAACTAACTCATTTTTGTTTCGCATAATTATAGCCCATTTTGACATTTGCATTTGAGGCTGTAATCGAACTCAGTTTCAGATCCAACAATTTTGGTGACGAGTTGTTATGTGTTGTGTTCGATTTCTAATTTGGTAAGTGCTTGGTTTTCTTAGTTCCTTGTTATCCATAGTCTTTGCCATACATGTATAATCCTCCAACTTCAAAAAAACTAATTTCGTTTCGCATAATTACAGTCCATTTTGCCAGTTGCATTTGAGGCTGTAATCGAACACAGTTTCAGATGTAACATTTTTAGTTGTGTTCGACTTCTAATTTGGTAAGTGCTTGGTTTTCCTTACTTCCTTGTAGTTCATAATCTTATCAAATACTTAAAATCACCCAATTTCAAACTAACTCATTTTTGTTTCGCATAATTATAGCCCATTTTGACATTTGCATTTGAGGCTGTAATCGAACTCAGTTTCAGATCCAACAATTTTGGTGACGAGCTGTTATGTGTTGTGTTCGATTTCTAATTTGGTAAGTGCTTGGTTTTCTTAGTTCCTTGTTATCCATAGTCTTTGCCATATATTATGTATAATCCTCCAACTTCAAACAAACTAATTTCGTTTCGCATAATTACAGTCCATTTTGCTAGTTGCATTTGAGGCTGTATTCGAACCCAGTTTCAGATGCAACATTTTTGCTTGCTCAAGCCCATTTCAAGCAACGTTTCCATTCTGAATAGCGGTTTTTCACCAGGGCGAAAGTATCTAATATCTACCATTCTGAAAAGTTCCGTAAATGAACTTATTTTAATTTTGATTACTAGCGCAAGCCCGTGTAAAACACGGGCCCGTGAGAAATTCCAATAAAAATAATTATGCTGACCATCACACCACCAACTATTTTATGAATGGCCTCATAAATTCATTATATTTAATGAAAATAAGCATTATGTACTTTCATAAAGTTTTCCATCAAAAGTTATGTATTTATACACAACAAAAATTATATTCTTTGTCGGAATGTGAAAGCAGGGATTGAAATCAGCGACTTTTCAATTACGATATTTTGTTACAGTAGTAGGCCATTATAGGGCCTGATAGTTTTATGTAATCTGGTACTTAACAAGATTTTCTTTTAAGTCGGTATCTTGGTATTGTCGGTTCAGTGGTTTCAACTAACGGAAACAGCTTTGCAGGGAAGCCTTCGTTATTTCCCTTTTCGGGGCGTGACGTGTTAAACGGAAGGCTGTTTCGGACCCAATGAAGGTCGGGACCTTTCTAAAATACGTATGTGCTCCGCTGAACGTGATAATAATTATACGATAATAAACAGTCCCCAAGTTTAGCAGCGAATTACGAAGGGCTGGATCCCAGAACCCAGAACCCAGAACGCAGAAAACCCTATTTTCCCGGAACCCACTTAGCGCCGAGGAGGGAAATTCATCTTCTTCATTATTTCGGGAGAGATATTTCAAAGCATGCGGTAGGATACTATATTCATAAGTTGTAAAGTTCCTTCGTTTGAACTAACTTTATAACTTGTAGTTAATCCCGATATTAGTTCTAGCATGGAATCATCAGTAATATGCACGTTCATATATAAAATTGAATAGATGCGTTATTCGTTATTATATAATAATGAATTTTGTATTATTATTCTGGTCGTAATTAAAACACTAACAGCCTTACTAAAAAAACCCGTGAAAATTTTATTTAATTAATAGACAACTGCGGATACGAAAACATTAGGTACCTACTAATTAAAAAATAACAAAAAAAAAATCATGGAAATATACACCTATACACTGCTTACACAGCCAGAGGTGGTTGTTTATCTGTTGTAGGTATATGGTTGTTGCATTGATGATTTCTGAACGCATTTTTAAAATTTTTCTAAGGTATTTGAAATGTCTTGTATAGTTCTTATTTGGCAACGCGAGAACGGTGATTCGTAGGGAAAAAAGTATTAATATCTTTTTTGTAGAGAATTTTTCAATCTACAAACTCTTCTCATGACTTTTTCGGTAGCTCTCACTGTTTCCGAGAGATATGCAAAAAACGAAAACTTGTGACCTTTGACCTCGTATTAAAAACAACGTTTATTCTAGATCGATGAGGACTTTTGACATAGCATTTATAATGACGTATTCAAGACCTGTACACAAATTCAGGTGGTTCGGAATTAATGCCAACTCGGCACTTTTTTTGGTCTATTTTGACTGGACTATAACAAAATACCCTGATCGGAAATCCCATAGTCCTGCCGGCTGCTTTTGGACCCTTGCGGGATACGAATTCATGTAAAAATAGAAATTACGTCGGCATTAATAGGTATTCATTTATATTAGTTAACCTGCCCAAATTTAGCAGGTCATAAAAATATGTTTTTTATCTCAAGTTTCATATTAATGAGTTCTTTAATTTTCTCTTTGTTAAATCATTTTTAATCTATTTTTGAATTTGGTATTCTCTTTATGAAGCACCTATTTTAGGCTAATTTTATTTTTAATTTTGGAAATTCAATGGGCTCTCCAACAACAGCAGAGAATATCAACTCCCACAGATTTCTAAATATAACATAAAGTAGTTTTAAATTAATAAATTATTACTATTAATTTAAATCAAAATGGTGCCACAAAATAAGTTTGCTGTGTTAGAAGAAATAAAGTAGTTTTTTTAAATATATTCTCGCTACCTCAATTGCTGAACTTTTTATCGTCATGAAGTGGTTGTTTCCCCGATTGAATTAATTACGACCTAAGCAGTGGCGGCTCGTGACTTTTGGGTGTGCTATGGTGCTAATATTAATACCACCCGAACGAAGTTGCGGGTAAAATATAGTAAATTTATGAAACAAAAAAAGTTTAGTCAATTTTTTAAACATTAATTTTTATGTAAACCAAAAAAGAGTGAAATGACAATAGAACGTTTTTCTAATAAGATTTTTGTTTCATATATGTAATATAGTTTTTATTTAGTTTTTCATATAATATAGTTTTTTATTATTATTTTTTTTTAAAGTAATACTAACATTCCCGGGTTACAAATAACCCAACAATGTATGAAAATCTCCCACTACCACCACACCAAGCGGAAAATGTTGCTTGTGTCGTGATGGACGACTTAGCCAGCCAAGGAATCGACATTGACTATTAATAAAGTTCTCAAAAAACCACCAATTTAAAAAAAAATGTTTTTGTTAAATAAAACATAAGAATCTGAAAAACCTTAGATAATAATAATCTGCTTTCTGAAAAAAAAAATTGTTTCGAAAATTGTCAAGCAGGAATATTCGATCAAATGATTTTTTCATGAAACTTAAAAAAAGAAACAGAATGAAGAAGTTCATTCAAAATAAACAACATTTTTGATACAATACAGAGCTCTTCAAACACAACTGGAAAACTTATTTCAACACAAAAGTTCACACATTCATATCGCCACCGGAAATAAAATCTAGTTTTCTCATCTCGGGTATAAACTGAGGTTTTCATAAATAAATTTGGTGAAATTGCTGAAAAATAGAGCTGCATACTGCAAGTCCAAACAATGCTCCGTGCATGAAACTGCACCAACACTTTGCTATCAAGTGCTATTATTCCCAGTCGGGCGAAACAGCACATACGCTCAGGACCACACTCAGAGAATGAGGTTGTCTCATATTGTGACTTGTTTTTTATAAAAGTGTTTTATATTTATATAAAAATCAAAATACGCTTGCTTGGGTATACCAGTATATGATTACATGAGATGTCTATGTATGGCTTAATTATATTAAGCGTAGGAAATGTTTGAAACATTCAAAATGCCTTCTTTAAACCCTCGCGAAGTTTATAGATTATTACAAATACATGACAATACACCTGAAAAGTTTTTGATCATTACAAAAAATTTTGCGAAACTGTCAAAATTTGAGAATGAAATTTTGCAAAACAATGATTGTTGAATCAAAATTCTATTTTCGAAACTCTTGGCTCTGCAACCGGGCCCGAAAGAAGAAGATGGAGAGATACGAAATTACGAATGTTAGAGGAGAGCGCTAACATTTACAGCGACAAAATCGATGCAAAAATTGCGAAAATGTTTAATAAAACACGACTCGTTTAAAATAGAGCAAAAATCTGGCGGGCATTTAAACAGCATTTAAAGAAACACTGTGAATTTTTTCATTCGTATAACTTGTAAAATAACTGAAACAAACTTGTTAATAATAATTTTTGGAGCATACTTTGCGATTTTATTCTATCTAGCGAATTTTATGTAATTTGCGTTTCGGCGCGGGCAAAGTCTAGATATTATCTTCAAGAATAACATATATTTTTTAAGAGCTTTAAAGCTTACCGTGTTTAAGGGAAATATGTAATAAATCGGTACAAATCCGGGTTGCGTGTCCGGATTTGTTTGAAGTACTCGCCTACAACTTTGAATCGAATACAGAGGAATAGATATTTTAAATAGGTACGTAAGGTACTAAATTTGATTGATTGTTCTAATAACATATAAAAATGAATATCTGTAATATGTGAAAAATTAAAATTTGAATAGAAAATTTGTAATAGGTGGCAAGCAAACTGGTTGAAAACTGAATTTATTTAATTAAATGAAGATAATATTAGCGAAACTCAATCGAAAATCTGGAGATAGAAAAATCAGAAAAGATATTGGCTCCGCTGGGACTCGAACCCAGGATCCTTTGCTTACATGGCAACAGCTCTACCGATTGACCTACGGAACCTATATCAATTCGGTCAATTTTAACTGTATAATTCGACTAAGAACTACTAACATTATCTTCATTTTCTTAACGCACATATTATTGGCTGCTATCTTTATATATGATTGCAAGATTCAACTCGAACTAAATTCAATCTAGATAGTGTCTGGAGGATATTATCTTCATTTAGTCGTTAAGCAGTTGCCCTGCTTATTGGTGCATTCTGATAGGCAGAAGTTCTCGCTTTCAGAGCATAAAAAAGTGCATGGGATCTCCCACGAGTATACGCGTTATGAATGTTCTGGGACTGAATACATGGAACGTGGGAGGGGGTTGGCGGGACGGGGAGCGGGAGAGGGGAGTGGGAAGGCAGGGAAGGTGGAAAGGGAACGCGGGAGGGGAAGGGGACACGGGGGAGGAACACGGACGTACGGGAAAGGACATGTAGGGAGAAACAATTTATTTCTTTGAATATGGCATTGCAACGCATGCCGGGAACGTTTTCGTGAAAAATCACCTCAAGATCGCGGATCAAAAAAAATACGGTCGCATGTCGCATCTAGGAATTAATTCCAGGACCCTAGCCTCGCCGGAGTTCTGCTCTTCCATTGAGCTAATGGGACTAACTAAGAACTACCAACATTATCTTCATTATCGCATATTTTTATTCGCTGCTGTCTTTATGTAGGTATGTTTGCAAGACTCATCTCTAACTAAATGCTATCTAGATAGGGTCTTGGATAAATTCATATATTTTTAGTTAATGTCCGACATCCGACATCTATTGACTTTTCCGCAAGTTGAGGGTGAATATTTTAGGATAAAATTCAAATTGTAATGTTTAAACACTCAAGATAAATAAAATAAATAATTATTTATTTTCATCTTGTCGGCAGATAATATACAGGACCATACTAACCTGGGAGGCCACTTGAGATTAACACTGTTTACCGTTTATCAGAGAAATTTAGATACGGTTCGCGTGATATATTTGTAAATAACAGAACGTTTGTTGTGAGGAACAACCTCTTCAAACATACTAATTTCGGTTGTCTGTGCTGTGCGTTAGTCTTGCTAAATCTGGGTCAATGATCTCATATTTGATTTGAATTTATATTTAAGTGTGATTTTCGAAGTTGGAACTGAATGTTTGAAGAATTCAGACAAGTGATAAAATAGTTACCCATCTATAATATAATATTTTTAACACATATTAATAATAATAATAATATTCCAAATTCCTGTAATATTCAAAAAACTGTTTCTGAAAAAATAAGAAATATACAGATCTAGGAAATGATATTAAAAGAATTTGGCATTCTCAGAATCTAAAAATATTAACATTTGTTATTTTGGCTACAGGCATTATACCTAGGTCTTTCAATCAAAATTTAGGCATATTAGATTTGTCAAAGAATTTTTACATAAAAATGCAAAGATCAGTCATTTTAAATACCTGTAGGATTACAAAAGATTTTTTAAATATTTATATTGAGGGATCAGTAGGATTCATAGGTTCAAATAGGAGTTCCACAGAGCCGAACCCTCCGATATGAAAATATCTGGAGTCGGCGAATTATTTTCCCATTTGGTCTCTGGTAGGTTGACATGTTGTTCTTGTATTGTTTTGTATTTATAATATTTATATAGTGCAATTGCACAGCGTGGATTGACTAGATGATCATTTGGGGAAGTGTGTGAAAGGATTTAGTTTTTCCTGTGGGGAAAATTTAACCCGGACATTTAAATCTGTTGCGTAAAAATGAAAACATTTATACATTAGGGATTGATTGATTTCTCCGTTATACATTAGGGATTACATTCTCAGCTATACATTCAGGATTTCTCCTGGAATGTACTGGTTTTCAGCAGTGCCTCTAATGTAAAATAGAACATGAATAAGTAAATTAAAATAAAATAATTACAATTTAATTAAATAACCCTCCACACAGGAGGCCATAAGAAAAATAATTCCCCACACGGCTTACGTCATCTTTGGGAATGATGTGTGGATGCGGAAAGGAAAGAGAAGATCTTCAAGAACTTTTGGGAAAAGGAAGGGGATGATCGTTTGGGAAGGAAAAAAAGGTCCTCATACCTTGTGACTAGGAATCTGGGGGTCAATATTCCCACTGCCGTACAAGGCAATGTTCCAAGAGAGACCTTCTGGAGACATCAAAGGATCTCCCTCAACCAGTCTCTCCCGATCCGGCCTATCATGCTGCTGGTGGGTAGATATTTCCACCGCTAAGACCCGGGCAAAACCCAAACCATGATCCCGGGCACCCCTGCTAAGTCACCAAACACAGCGAACTTCCAGGGGTGACCTACGGCAGAGGTGTTTGTTATCCAATAAATGGTGGTACATTTACCCGCCTCCCAATTTGCAATTATTCGTAATCTGGGAATGTTGGTCTTTCTTTAAAAAAAATCTTTTATATTATTTTATTAAATCATTACTCGCAGTTAACAACCCAATTCGCAGGTTTTTGCTGCTTCGCCCAGTTTCAGTGCTGGTGACCATTTTAAACCAATAGGAATAACCACTCTGATCCAGTGACAGCTAGTCACCGGGACAAAGTAACCGTGACACGCAATAACGTGGCTATCCTGGTATTGTAGCCGCGCGGTATTATTATTCACAACTGCCAGTTACAAATCCGTAGTACTTTTGCCTGCCAGGGGATGTTAATCGCGCGATCTGTTAACGTAAGTGGCGCCATCTTTTGGCATTATTGGCTACTTGCTTGAATTCGGTTCTATTACAAAGGTAGCTTTTTAACAAACTTCAAGTACGAAGATGATTTTGCTTAAGGCGCGATAGAGATATATTTGAAGTTTGATTCTTAAATTTCAACTGTACAGACGTAAGCCTATTAATAACGTCCGAAATTTTGAAATTGTAAACTGTATGCCGTTTTCACAGCATCCAAATTCGGTTCTGCCTCCCATGTAGGTTTTAACAGACTCTTTTACATTGCACCATCATGTAAGTTCCGGACTACGGCAGCCAACTTGTATTTTTACGGTAGCTACGAATTCATAGGAATTTTATACCTGCATCTGCCCGTAGTACCATCTTCCCTACTTTTTGTCAAACTTCGCCTGCAGGAAGTTTGACTTGCACCAAACGGAAACCAACTCAATCTTAAACACTGAATAAAAAAGATAGCACCTCGCGCTTGTGAAACTTCAACTCGATTTACAAGACTTTTAGAGAATGTCTTATTTCATAGAGAGATTTCAAATTTACCATGAAAACTTTGGCAATAAATAACGTAAATATATTTTTAATTCTTATTTTTTACATTTTGGTTTCATAATCGTACGCAATATAAATATAGAGGTGGACACCAATCTGAAAACGAACTTTAAAAAAGCACCCACAAACGAAATAAAAATTGTTTTTACTAAATACAAGGTTATTTATTTATTTATTTTTTCAGGTTCAACATAAAACAGTTATACACCAAATTATTACGGAGAAGATTACAAAATATAAGAGAATAAAAAGGCCAAGGGGGCAGTTTCACTATGTTGAGACATATGTCAAAAGATAGTTACTGAACTCTCTATAGGTAACATTGAAGATGTCAATGCTCAATGCAGAATCGTTAAGCAGTTGAATTGCTCTATTTAATGGGGCATTCTGAAAGGAAGAGGTTCTCGCTTTCGGAGCATAAAAAAGTGTGTGGGATCTCCCACGAGTATACGCGTTAGGGACATATAGGTTAATCTCCTTCAACATAGGTGGATTCAGTACAGTACCGGAGATCAGCTTAAAAAAATGTTTCCCCAAAAATATTTTACGGCGGGCTTCTAAGGTATTAAGATCGAGCATTCCTGTTAAGAACAACGATGGATACAGGATTGGGTAGTATGTATATTCCCTCATATACAGGTAACGCATTTTTTGTACTTTTTCTATTTCTAGGATATGGTTTTGTTCAGAGGGTGCCCAAATAATGGAGCTGTATTCCAGGATGCTGCGTACAAGTGCTTCATATGTTCTTCGTATTGCAATTCAAATTATTGTAAGTATTCATTTCTGTTGATCTATTTTGTTCAGAAACACAATTATGATTAATTTCAGCAAAATACACAAAGCAAAGATTTTTTTGTTGTTTGTCCACAATTACGGGTAAATATTTTTAAAATTATGTTATGTAGACGGTTTCGTCTATAACCCAGACACAGAAAAATGGTTTTTCATGTTTTGCACGAATGAACACATAATTTTAAGGACTTTCTATAACTTTTGGTTTGTTTTGTTTTGTTTGTTAGATAAAAACACTCACAGGGGTAAAAATACTCACTCACTTTTTTATTTTGTTTTTTATTCCAGTCAAAAGAAAATTACATTTTCACTCATTTAACTTGAAATAACTAAAGAAATTAAACTTAATTAAATATTGCAATACAGCGATATTCTATTTCATTACTTTATTTATCAAGAATAAAAATTAATATATTTTTTAAAATTTATCTTTTTTTAACTTTTAATGTCAAATTGGGTGGCAATTATATAAGTTGCCTCCCTGGTAACCAATTGATTTTTTACCATAGTTAGTTTGTATGGTGTTTAAATGTGTGTTATCGTGTATAGTGTTTGTGTTCTTTGGACGTTTTAATGAATTCTGTATTTGTATCTTTGTATTATGAGTTTATTGTTTATTTCGCATATAAGGAGACATACATTGTATTCATAGTTTTCTTAATGTTAATAGTTTTTTAAAAATTTAATTAAAATTAAATTTAATAATAATATGTTATTACCAAGTTCCGCAAGTAATTTAGTATGTATTTTTGTTACAGCTGTTTCGACTTACAAGGTCATTTTCAAACTGTGGTTATGCCACATTCAGACGAAAATTGACATTTAAAATATTATAAATAAGTCCTGAATGTGGCTTAACCACAGTTTGAAAATGACCTTGTAAGTCGAAATAGCTGTAACAAAAATACACACTAATATACTTGTAGAACTTGATAATAAATTATTATTAAATTAAATTAAAAAAAAGTTAAATGGAGTTCCGCGAATTAAACACAAAAACAATTGAAAAGTTAATAGTTTTGTTTTATATTTGTTCTCTTCTGGGTCTGTAGTGAAATAGTTTTTTGACAACCTGTAATTTATTTATGTATGTCTCCTGAAATCTCCCTCCAATTCTACTCAAACTGCGGTTCCTTTTTTTTTTTAAGAAAATACAAACATTCCCGGGATACGAATAACCTGACAATCTCAGATATCTCCTACTAACATCATAATATGCGGAAAATGTTGTTTGCATCGTGATGGAGGACAGATCCGGCCGAGTAATTGAACTTAACTGGGTATGAAATAAGACGCAATGCGAACTCAGTCACTGACAGATCGATTCGTAGCCCGGGAATCGATAAAAATAAAACACTTACTAATAAATACAAAGACCGCAAAAACATTAAAAAAAAATTGTTAGTGAGAAACAGCTTTTATTACAGATAAATTATATCGATAGCGGAAATTTGAAATGTTGAAAAGGTCAATAAATCCAAAAATGTGGTATGTAATTTTTCTCTTTCGATCTGTGTTGTCGAAATATTTCTAGTAAAATATGTGCGTCTTATACGAGAATTTTTTTTTCAAAAATTCAAAATAAATTAAATACTTTTATTAAAGAAATTTAAAAAAAGTGGTAAGTATTCTAAAAGACCTATTCAATGTTATTATTTTAATAAAAATTCATAATTATAAGTTTAGAAAAACAGGAGATATCTACGATCAAAAAAAATTTATAAATAAACTTAATTTCGCTCTACCTAACAATTAACAATTTGTCTTTAACAGCATTTCAATTTACCATGATCGATATGCACGTGAGGTTAAATAAATTGGTAGTTGAATTCGTGAAAATTTGAAAAATACACGTGGCTTTGAAAATTTGGTCCAAAACATTAGCGATGCGGAGTCCGTAGGTCTATTCTATATTCCTATTCCCGCTATAATTAGCCCCGGTTAGTCCACACACGTCCACAGTTTTGTCTATTCAACTGGAGACTAGAGAGCCAAGCGGTGAGAGGAGAGAGGGGCATTGTTGGTCCTCCATTAAACAGGAGGCGACCTTCCAGTTTCATAAATTTTGTTCATTATCTAAACACGGGCCCTTATCAAATAAAAGTGACCGACCAGTTCGCTGGGCAATTATCCCGGGATAGTTGCGGCAGGGTTGCCGCTAAACATCGATGTTTAAGTTCACAACGATGTACAGTGCTTAACGGAACTAATCTGAATTATATCGATGTTGATGCATTTTGATCGTTCGGCGCTTGCTTTGCGTTGCAAATTAATGTGTTTTTTTTGGTTTGAAAATTATTTGAATATTAAAAATTTCCTTAAATACTGTTAATAGAACTCATCGTGATCACACGGGCATTTTTGGTTTAGACCTTTAATGATGATTTGAAGTGTCAAGTAAAACTCGCGCAGAACCGTGAAAAAATGTGGGATATTATAGTTGCAGGATTTGTGAAGCTGAAAGTTTTTGTAAAACACATCAGAAACGGGACGATAATTGCTGCAGAACGATCACAAAATTTCCACGAAAATGTACTAATTTATAGGTGTGTACTTTTTCGTATGTCTGTTTGCCATGTAACTAACTAACCATCACGCCGTTTCCCCGCAGGAGTAGGCAGAGAGGATGGACCGCTAAACTACCCGGTCTTGGCACACACTCCTTGCTTCATTCACATCCATGCATCGTCTCATACATCTCTCATCATCGTCGTTTGTTATGTAGGCATGGTTAAAAGACAACGGAGAGCCAAAAATTGTTATGTATAATCATAGCTGGGCGCTAATTTATTATAGGTACTTAAAAGGAATTGAAATGTGATATTGTATTTAACACAACATCGGAGTACAAAAACTATTCCTAGCTCTAATTTTGTTGACAAAACGTTAGACTACGCAAAGATCTTATCGTTATCGCCCACTCTTCTTTAATTCGAGAGAAATCATATCTTAACTAATTAAAATGTAACCCTGACACAATTGGCTCACTCCGTGTCAGTGCATAAGTTATCGAAATCGGAAAGAAAGCCGACCGCCCGCGCCGTTCATACCAATGTTCCGAAAGACAAACATAAGTAAAACGTATTTAATTTTATTAATTAGTAGCTGGTTCCCGGCATGCGTTGCAATCCCATTTGTCTCATTCCCCTCCCGCGTTCCCTGCTTTATAAATTATAATTTATATGTTATTCTGTTGTGTGAGCTATCTTATCATAAAGTTTTATTAAAATCCATTCAGTAGTTTTTGCTTGAAAGAGTAATAAACACACATACATCCATACAAACTTTCGCGTTTATAATATTAGTAAGAAGATGTGACGCGGCGGGGCAAGATAGAAGTAGTAAAATTTAGTGACTATGATTATGAAATAAATTTTTTCATAACAAATTTAAAAAATCCATTCTAATTTCGAAATTACAATTAATATAGTTTTCTTCTCAAAAATCTATATTGTAGATGGGTACCAGCTCTATTGGTTTTCTGAATTCTTCACACAATCAGTTGAAATTTTGAAAATGCCACTTAAATTCAAAGCAAATCCGAGTTCCCTGAACCAGGGTTACGCAGGACATAATACAAACTGAAATTTATATTTTTGATGATTGATGATGATATGGCAAATATAAGTTATTTCGAGTAGTATTTTATGGTAGAAAAACATTTAAATATTTGTATCGTAACATTTCAAATTAAAATAAAAACATGCCTATTAGCGATATTTTATTAGTATTAAGCGAAATCTCACCACAGGAGAAGCCCACAATAGTTGAATTATTAGTAGTGAATATCTTTATTACATGTATTTTTAAATAAACAATTTATAAAACTTTCTTAAAGATTTCGTCTGGCAATTTTGAATGAACCCAAAATTAATCTCAGATAATTTATTCAGTTTCGCGACTTTACAACCCTCGACAAAATATCCCCGACAAAATAACCTACGGACAAATAATCCCACAACAAAATATCTATTAAAACATAACCTAACCTAACCCAACCTAATAAAAAATTTGTTCAAAAATAATTCAGACATCCTGTAAAGACAATAAATTATTTTTCAAAAATAGTAAAATATGTTTAGGTTAGGTTAGGTTAGGTTTTAATAGATATATTGTTGGAGGATGTTTTGCACGTATATACATATTTTGTCGGGGATATTTTGTTGCTGGATGAAAACGCGCAGTATTATTTTAGCCATTATTATCAGGTGAAGTTTGCTGTAAACAACAATAACTTCGATGTTTTAGAAGTAATAATTGCGTCCCTAGTCTAGGTAGTTAAAGGGGACGAGCGGATGGCTAGTAGTAGGTCCCTATTTGGCAGTGGGTCCCACTTCTAGAGTTGCGGGGAAGGAAAGGAGAAGGGGTTAGATTAATGAGACCGAATAAGTAAATGTTGCGGAATAATATTGTTCAAGTGCGAACAAGTAAGTTTCCCCTATAGATTAATATTAATATTATCATATGATTTGGATTTCGGTGGAGGATGAATTATTGAGGATTTATTAATTATAATGCCGGAAATATGGGAAAGGAATTCATAAGTGAACGTCGCAGAATGTTCTGCAGAACGAAGCTAGCCAAATTTTTACTAATATTTTTTACAATAAAATCCCCAGTTAGAGTTCTACTTATTTGTGCGGCTAGAGAGAGCGGGATAGGGAAAGAGTAGAAAAATACCGGGAACCATATAACTTTTTTTATCTGGTCAACTAACACAGTTAAAGCATTTTTAAGCAGTGTTTAATACTGAATGTTGTGGTTGCCAGGGATGGCATAGATACTATTTCATAGAAGAGCGCATGCCTCATTTTGTGTGGTAGGTGTATGTACAGTCCCCTGACAATTTATTACGACCACCCTCATTTTCCCTTTAATCTTAGTTTCAGGACTATTTACTTAAACAACAATTTTGGAATATGATATTTCCCTCAATAGTGTACTCATACTTGATATTAAAACCAGGTTAAAGATTGTATTTTTCACTAATTAAAAAAAATCGAACTGTTACAAAACATTAAAAATACAATATTATTGCACATAAAAATATCAATATTGCCTATTTTTAAGCAGTTAAAACCGTATTATTATTTCTATTTTTGTTGAATACGCAAAGTAAATAAGGAAAATTTTGAGAAAAAGAATAATATTTTGGGGCGGCTAAAATAAATTGTCAGGGCGACTGTAAAGTATATATGTACTTGTACTACCACTATCGTTCTTGAAGAATCGAAATCGAATCATTGCATAAAATGGCTTTAGCCGTGTTTCGTGATCAGATCTAAATAGCCAAGTACTTCCGATCTTCGTTTTACCCATCTCCACCCCCTTCCCTCACATCATACCCTGTTACCAAAGACGTATGAATATTACTAGACCAGAACATAAAGGTTAGGGGTAGAAACCAACTACAGCGGGACGCAGATCGGGAAGATGAATTTGGTGATATGTGATTCGTCAATAACAACTCAACTCAATTTGTGAGTATATGGGCATCTCGCATTATAATATCACCATTGAGTTCTTAAAATTAAACTCTGCTTTTGAATGAATAGACCTTTTTACACGGGAGAGCGAATTGCTCGCCGTGTAATGAACAAATTTGCGAATTCCAAATACGGCAAAGTTATGTTCGCCTATTTTCATAGTCCAATATTTTGTTGCCGTATTTAGTTAAGACACTTTTAAAAATGTTTTCATAATTTACTTATCCCACTAAACAGCGACAAGCACACAAAACGACCATATTACGTGATCTGAATAAGCTTAAAATCAAGTAAAATAATGCTTGCCTATGTAATGTAATACGACAATCGGGTTTATTCTCTTTTTCACTTCTATTTTACCCGTTT
Organism: Limnephilus marmoratus; assembly: GCA_917880885.1. Taxonomy (NCBI): domain Eukaryota; kingdom Metazoa; phylum Arthropoda; class Insecta; order Trichoptera; family Limnephilidae; genus Limnephilus; species Limnephilus marmoratus. Next base: position 40,607,015 of record OU862924.1, on the reverse strand, counting down.
CAAAACACAAGCCACTATTTTTGCCATGTTATTTCGTAAAATGCACCGATGAGGGCTCGAAGCTGGCTCGCAGAAGAATGATGACGTCACATTTTTTAGATTCACGCGAAGCCATACTCGATCCCAGCCGGTTTCAACGGAACCGGTATGGGGAGGGGGAAATAATACGCTTTTATCGCTTAGGGCAGGTCTAGTAATATTCATATGTCTATGCCTGTTACGTAATTCTATAGTCCCACAGGCTCCGGTCAGTTGGGACCTTAAGTTGTATTTAAAAAAAATCTCAAGTCTCTTGTCCTTTCATCTTCTATATTAATAATTATCGTGCTCATCCGATAAAGTCAGACCCATTTCCCAGCCTCAGACCCATTTATATAAGTGCGTTTATCATTCAGCTTATTAAACAAAGGCCTATTAAAATCTGTTGACCAGCTAAATACATAAAATATATAAATAAAAGATAAAATTAATATTTTCAATCTTCGTAAAGTCCCAGAGGTGACATTTAAAACAAGTGCGCGTTATTTAGCCAACCGTTATTATTATTAAACCTCGGATAAAACATCTTTAACGATAATCTAAAGCCAAAAATTCCACTATTGAAAATTTCATTTCACAGAATTCAGGCAATTTAGATTTTGATGAATTTTCATAGAGATTTTCTTATTGTTTGAGTTTCATAGATTTATTAAGATTTGCTACTTGACATTGAGAGAGTCGCTTGTATTCCAATATTTCAAGTCAAATGCAGAAGTAGATAAACCCAAAACATTTCATGTAAATATTCATAAATTGAAAGAGCAGACAAATGCGTCGGTTGTTCACCAAATTGTCGCAGCTCCGGTTCGATCCGTTACTAATTTTTTGTAATTTTTTTAAATTTAGTAACTATATATTTTATTATTTTTTACATTTTATATGAAACATGTTAGGTATATATATAAAATAGAAAATATTTTCCTCATATATTAAGTCCTCCTCACTAGGAGATCCTGTGCTGAGGGGGACTATGCTTTGGATAAGTTTTCAGCGACTTCTATGGTTTAACTTCATGGTTTGGATAAGGTTTTCCAGAAACTTCTATGACGATGTTTTAAGTATACTAGTAAGTTCATTTTCCAATATTTCCTTCAGCCAACATTTAATGTTCTTAATGTAGTTATTTTTTGTTTTAATTTGTTTGATACTAAGTGGGAGTGTGTTGTATAACTTTACTGCTAAAAATTTAGAACTTCTTTGTCCAAATGAAGAGTTACACTTTGGTTTATTAAGTATGTCTGTTTGTTTGGCTCTGGTTTTATGAGCATGTGAGGTGTCTGCCTCTGAATCATTTTTGTGGTGATGTACTAGAATGTTTTTGGCATAGATTTTCTGTATACTTGGAACATAAACTGTTTAAAAATTACTGTTGTTGACGTCCTTAAGAAGACATGCAATTCTGAGTTACCTTAAGTTGTTTAATGTGATTAGATGCTGCTCAGCATTTAGAGATAAATCCTTCATCACAGCTCATACATTATTTTTGATTTAATGGTTATAGGAGATTTTCAAATATTGTCAGTTAATTAAAATTTTCGCAATTTTAAATACATAATTTGCGTATTTGGTTATTCTCCCTTTCGCAATTTTCGTTTTGCTCTTTTTTGCTTTGTATATTGTTTGTTCATAATAAGGAATTTGTTGTTGTTGTTGTTGTTGTTTTTTTACATCAACTCCACGTAGGATGCCCTGAGGAATAGGAGGCCCTCAGGGCAAATGTCATCTAAGACGCTGTGTGGAGGGTCTTTTTGAGGAGACGAAGGAATGAAGGTCTTGAAGAGACCCATGTTGTAGGAAGGAGGAAACACAGAGGCTGGCAAATCGTTCCACAGCCGAGGTTTTGAACTCAAGAACGAGACGAAGAAGCGAGCCGTTCTCGTGTGACCAATGTCAACCGTGTACATATGTTGGGCGCGCGTTTGGCGTGCGAAGTGAAACTTTACTAACTTACATCTCCCTCTCAAATTCTGTCCGCCTCGCCCGATCACACTTTTCATAACGCTCTCGTCACGCATTCACTAGCTTACTCCCCAAAGAAGTTTTACTTCAAAAATAATAAGGTTGAAAACTAGTGTCATTAAAGGCTCTTGTGAGCATTTTAAACAAAGTCCCTGAGAACAATTATTAGGATGATTAAACACTTTCCGGAAAACAGACAATAAATCACGTTCTCGGAGAAGGTAGGCACCTAACGAACGCTCTGGATTCCGCGATGAAAGAATATCAGAAGGGTCTACTCAGCCTTCCCAAGGCAATGACTAAGCCAACGTTTTCAAATAAAAATATCCTTTGTCTAATTTATCCGTTTCATTAAGGCATGTAATTGCTCCGTGCTTTTGCCCAATTTAACCCGAATTTTCTAAGCACGCTTTCTGATAAATTTTACAAAGCCCTCGGCGAAGAAAATTGCCGCCCGCGACTTGTGTTAGTATTCAAGGACGTCTCGCGTCGGTTCTGCTGGATTGAAACATTTACATTTCTTGCGCTTCTTCAAATACAACAATGATACACAATCCTTTTATCACTCTGAAGAGATGAACCGACAGAAGTGTGTTCTGGGCGTGTCCGTGCTTCAGAAATAGCCCAATTTTTCCTCACTTATGGTGTAATTATTGTTAAAACATTTTCAAATAACGGAAATCTTTCTTATTTATTTATTTGTTTACGCCTTGATGGCTTTTACATGCAAGGTAAATTGTACAGGAGCATTATAACAAGTATGTAGAATCATAATAAGTATATAGTACATAAAATAATAAACATAACATGACAGTCATAAGTTGGCACCACACAAGTAGGAATGAGTATTCGATAAGTAAATTGTCAATAAAGGAGTTCAACCAGCATATTCGTTCTTGGGCTCAGGCTACAGTAGTTTCAGAAATTATTGTCACAATATTACATAAAACATGATTACAAACATGCGCGAAGCAAACCGGTTGGCAGAGGTGTAAAACATTTTTTGCGGTTAATATAAAAGTAGGTAAATTTCTTGTAATTTAATTTTTTTTGTGCTATTATAAATGTACGTAAGTTTGTTAATAATAGATATTATTATGAAAAAAAGGTACACAGCAATTACATACATATATAAAGAAGTAATTAGTTAAGAAGTAAGTAGTGACAGGGCAGTGGGTACTGGGTAATTTTTTGCTGTTAACAATTTGAAACATTTAAGAATTTTTATGTAAGTTTGTTATTATTATGAAAAAAGAAATGAAAGGTACACAGCAATTAAATATATAAATAAGTAAGTGGTACTATAAAAGTAGTTACAGAGCAGTGGGTATTAAATTTGTTACTATTAACAATCTTGAACATTTAAGGATTTTTGAATCTGCATACATATACGTTGTTTAAAAGAAGCGATGGTTTTATAAAAAAAATGTCAACAGAGGAAGTTTTATTCCCCACACGATGCAATCTCTGAAGACAAGAGTTAAACATAAAATTAGTGCGAGAAGCAACTATGTTAAATGGAGCATGGAGTCTAGTGTTATGATTGTTAGGTATTTGATAATTTATCAATATCCTTTCTGGAGCCCAGAAGTTAAAATACTAATCACAGGGAGAGATCGTATGCACGTCATTCACGATCGTTCTAAAAGCCGTTCACAGCAATCTTATTTCTCACACGTCTTGTATGAAAACGAAAAAGACAGAAGGTACTAGAACGTCGAACGTCTTCAATCATATGTAGACATAATTGAACAAAACAACGACATCAAAATGATATGTGAAAAATACCAAGATAAAAATATATTACAAGTCAAAGCCATCATTACGAACAAAAAAACTAACAGCAAAAACTTAATTCTCCAAACAAATCCAGAATTGAGACTACATCTTATAAATAGAAAAAAAATTCATCTAGGATTCATGAGAATCTACGTAACCGATTGTAACGTTCTTACCCAATGTTTCCATTGTCAAAGATTCGGACACACAGCACAAAAATGCTACAATAAAATGAATAAACCAACATGCAAGCACTGTTCAGAAGATCATCCCATCTCCGAGTGTAAATCCCTGGAACTACCTCCCAAATGCGCTAACTGTCACTCAGCTAACAAGAAGAAAGAAATGAACTCCTTCAACAGTAAAATGAATGAAATAGACCACCAAACAAACAGCAAAAACTTAATTCTCCAAACAAATCCAGAATTGAGACTACATCTTATAAATAGAAAAAAAATTCATCTAGGATTCATGAGAATCTACGTAACCGATTGTAACGTTCTTACCCAATGTTTCCATTGTCAAAGATTCGGATACACAGCACAAAAATGCTACAATAAAATGAATAAACCAACATGCAAGCACTGTTCAGAAGATCATCCCATCTCCGAGTGTAAATCCCTGGAACTACCGCCCAAATGCGCTAACTGTCACTCAGCTAACAAGAAGAAAGAAATGAACTCCTTCAACAGTAAAATGAATGAAATAGACCACCGAACAAACAGCGAAACATATAAGTTCCATTCTTACATGCTTAAATTAGCCAAAGAAAGAATAAACTACGACATTGAATAAAAAAAATTATATATAATTTTGCAAAATTCATTAATAAAATGGATGATTTCTTAAATAGCGAATTAGAATTAAATATTAAAATTCAAGAATATGAATGTATTTGTACTGATTCATGTAACAAAATTATTTCTAAAAACATCAATGATATAATTATTATGCACATAAACATCCGTAGCATTCAGAAAAATTTAGATGAACTAATTCTAAAAATAAATAATTTAATTAAAAAGCCGGACTTCTTAGTTAACTGAAACATTCACGAACTCTGAGTCACCGTCTTATCACTTACCTGAGTACAATTATATTTCTACCAAAGTAGATATCAACAAAAATTCGGGAATAATAATATTTGCAAATAATAAATTTAGTATTGTTAACATTATAGAACACCCAATACATTTGGTAAACTGCATCGAAGTACATTTCAAACTCGGCAAATCAATATATCATTTAATATAGAACGCATGGCTCAAGTACCTCAAATACATATTATTAAAATTAAAAAATAAACTCTGCTTCGTGGTGGGTGATTTTAATGTGAACATTAATGAAAAAATAGAAAATAGTAACAAAACTGAATACATCAATTGTATGACTGAACAAAATTTCATATCTTGCATAAATAAATATACTAGAGAAATAAAATAACATACTCCATCTTGTTTAGATCACATTTGGACAAACGTAAACATTAAAGATCTTCACAAACTAAAATCAATTGTTTGGAAAACTAACATAACTGATCATCATTCATGCTTACTTCTGTATAATAATAATATTAAACATAAAAAATATAATTTAATACCCAAAAAATCAACAATAGACATGATTATTCTCTCTGAAAAACTAAAAATGGAAGATTGGAACAATGTTTTAAAGAGTGATGATACCGAAATATGTTCGACTAACTTTGAAAAAATCCTGTCACAACACATTAAAAATTCGACAACTGAAATAATAATACACATAAAATCAAAATTAAGATGTTTAAAACCTTGGATTACCAAAGGACTTATAATATCTATCAGAAACAAAGAAAAACTTTATAAAACAACTTTAAAAAATCCCCATGATGACAAAGCATATATTCTTTATAAAAAATATAAAAATAAATTAACATCTTATATTAAAAAAAGTAAGGAAGAGTTTTTTAAATATAAAATATTATCTTCAGAAAATTACAAACAAATGTGGAAAACTGTGAATTTGGTCATAGACAATACAAAAAAGACACAAAATATTAAGTACATCGAACATGATAAAAAAATTATAGATGCCAATTTACAGCCTAAACATTGTGCAAACATATTTAATTCCTTCTTTGCAAATGTTGGAAAAAATCTTGCGAAAAATATTCACAAACCTTCTAACCCAGAAAAACATAAAAATAAAAATCTACAGAAACGTAATATACTTTCAAAATTTGAAATAACAACAGAATGTGAAATTTTAAAAATAATAGAAAATATGAAAGGAAGTTCGTCTCCCGGTTTTGATTCTATTACGGCACACATGTTAAAATCTATGAAATCTTACTTAATAAAACCCATCACTCATTTAATAAACTTGAGTTTAACGAAAGGAATATTTCCAATGAACTACAAAAACACAATAATCTCACCTATTTACAAATCTGGTGATCCACACCAAGTAACGAATTATCGCCCAATTTGTCTAATTTCTAACATAGGAAAGATCTTTGAAAAAATAGTAAAAAAACAATTGGTAAATTTCCTAGATAGTAATAAAATACTACACAAAAACCAGTTTGGTTTTATTAAGTCACTCAGCACACAAGATACAATTGCTAACGTAACTTCATACATTTACGAATCATTAGATAAAGGTAAAAAATGTGCGGGAATATTTATTGACCTCAGAAAGGCATTCGATAGCATATCCCATGAGATGCTATTAAAAAAATTAAATGATCTTGGCATAAAAGGCAACGCGATTAAATGGATCACAAACTACTTAAAAAACCGCCCTCAAGTGGTAAAAATCAATCATGTTAATAGTGATCAAGAGATTTCAAGCTTTGGAATCCCTCAAGGTACAGTGCTTGGACCAATTTTTTTTACCATATATGTAAATGATATTTTTTTTCAACATTTAAATGGTCAAATTACATCATACGCCGACGATACAGTATTAATAATAAGTGAAAAGACTTGGGAAAATGTAGAATTAAAGGCCACAGAAGACATCAACACGCTTAAGAATTTTTTCGACACTAATTTACTATCACTAAATAGTGAAAAGACATTTGTAATTCCATTTGCAATCCATCCAAACGATGCTCCCAAAAATTTTAACATTGTCATACACGATAATACTAAAATTCATAGCCAAAATTATTGCAAATCAAACTGTACAATATTAAAAACAACAAATAAAATTAAATATCTCGGAGTAATTATCGACAAAAATCTGAAATGGAAGGAACAAATATGTCAAGTAGTAAACAAAATCAGAAAATTAATATATATATTTTTAAGAATTAGAAATTTTCTGTCGATAAAAAATCTATATTTAATCTACTATGCCTTAGTTCAATCCAATCTACAATACGCTATTATTAGTTGGGGATCCGCGTATAAATGTAACCTTCTTCCAATAGAAATTGTACAAAGGACAATTATTAAAATTATATTAAAAAAATCCTTAGACTACCTAACAGAACGCCTGTTTGAAGAATTTCAAGTACCCACATTTAAAGATTTATATATTAAAAATTCATTGATTCAAATTATAAAGGAAAAAGATAAATATCCATTTTTAAATGAAAACAGAACTAGACTTAAACATGTTTTTCTATGCCCAAAACTAAATACGTCTTTTACACAGCATCATTATACTTACCAGGGAAGAACTTTTTTCAATCGTCTACCAGAAGAAATCAGAAACATTAATGATAAAACCCGAATACTGCTCTCTATCAAGAGACATTTTAAAAATATTCTTAAGAAAAAAACTACTGTTAATTAATCTTACAAATATCCTTAGTTTTCCATTACATTCTTTCTTTTTTTAAAAAAATTCACACCATTATCAAATAAATACTGCAGCTCACATATATTTATGTACAATTAATTATTTAAGTACTAACTTATAACTAATAACTAATAGCATTTATGTACACTCCCCTTCCATACACAAGCAAATGCTTTAAATGGAAGGGTAGTAAAAAAAATACCTGTAAAAAAATATATATATTTGTTGTAAAATTGTAATTATAATAAATGTTTCAATAAATAATAAAAAAAAAAATATATATATATATTTCGCAAAGTATGTTACTTTCGAATTGGAAAACTTTTATAGTACTGCCAGTTATAAAAACAAGCAAAAAAAATTTTGCTTTATTTCATGAAAGTCACACTTCAGTAATAAAAATAGCAAAGGATGACAGGTAGACATTTAACATTAATATTACATACTTATTCGTTAATAATTTAACCGTAAAAATATTAAGTTATTATGGTTGTATAGTGAATAATTCCTGTCCGGCATGACTTAATTATAGATTTGTAACACTTCGAATTCAAATGTCACGTATTGAAATGGTATGGTTGTAATAATACTCCTTTCCCCTCTACATTTAGATTTAACTCGGTTTAATATTAAATATATAAAACTCTCCTGGTCATCGGCAAGACAGTTGTGAAAATTCTATCTTTCTATCTTTTGATGCTGATTTATTTTATTTTTGGAATTCTTTCATCCCTTCAAGTTTTCTTGAACTTTTCTTTTGGCTCTGATCGATATTTAAATTTTTAAGGCTTTGCATGTGTGTAGTAGGGATGGAAAATTCCTTCCCTACGTCACGCAAGCCTTCATGAAAATTGGACCCTTATTTTCTTTGATAACTACAGAAAGCTACTTAAAGCTCCTTTGCACTATATACCTTTAGAGATATATGTACTTAACTAATTAATACGTTATTTACGACCTTGAACGTAAATATTTTCGTATTTATGTTGTAATTAAACTCCATCAAACGTTGTGTAATTTTTTTGATTTATGATATGGGACTTTAATTACTTTCATTCTTTGTGGTAACTTCTTGATTCTAGTCAGAGCGTTGAGTTTCAAACTGTATTGGTCTCTCTCTTGCAAATCTAACTTTAAATAGTTTCTCTAAATGAACTAACTTTCCTCCGTCGCTTATTATGTTTTCCTACATCCTAACGAACTCGTAATTAACCTGTACTAATCGAATTACGCATGTTTAATTGAACAAATAGTTGAGTATGACTCAAATGGTTAATTGTTAGTAAATTTGATTATGATTGTTTTGTATCTGCTTGTCATCTCTCCAATCCGATTCAGCTGCTATAAGGTACATATAAAGATGGGTTTAGTAGGTTAATGTAATTAATAGATTGCATATTAGACGAACTCAGAATACCCTTTTTCTGCCGAAAATTTGGCTCCTATCCTCCTGCAAGTAAACAGGATGGTCAAAGATCAACTAGAACTTCGCACAGTCAGCCGACGCGATTTTCCAGAGGGTCTTAGTACCTTGTTCTGTCAATCTTCCATGTCGTCGTGTACTCTATTCAGGCCTTTCCTCGAGTCCCGAAACTCCCAAATTCCATCTCCTCCAAGGTCTACTATTTACTTAGGGCGAACCGGTTTCGTCCTATCTGCAATCATATACTCACGGTGTTTTGCAGAGTTACGGGTCGTGAATCCTCCCTCCACGTACAAGAGATGATGTGAGAGTAACTCTGTCGAGTCTAAAACGCTAATTGTAAGCGGGTCCACATCAACCAGTGTACAGTACATAAAAAGATATATATGTAAACATACGTTTGGGTAGGATTATAACTCGCAATTTTGAGTCTAGCCAGTCTCAAATCCCGAGCTCGGATTTCGTGGAAAGGAATTCTGCACAAAACCTTAACCGATGACCGAATATATACATACCAAGAGTGGGAAATATTAATAAATACTAGTATAATAAGCAATTATCTGGCGATATGTTCTGGAGATTCGCCAAAACTCCAAGCTTTTTGTTTTGTTTGGTCGGCAATTTTATTTAAGAGATTGCCATCTCTATTATGCGTTTGGTTAATGGCCCTTGTATTTAAGGAGCGACCACTGCCTCCTATTGTTGAACTGTTTTCTAAATTTTCCCCCAAGGTTCAACTTTTGGTAAAAATTTTTACTCTCCCGTGATTTTTCAACTGCTTCATGTAAATTATTTATACCTGTAAGAGCAATTATTTCATAAATTTTCCCCGAATTTTTCATGTAGTCCTTCAATAATCTTTTATCTGACTATCCCGTGATTTTCAAATGTTTGATGTACCTATTAGCTACCTAGGAGAGTAGTTAATCCATAAAATTTTTCTCAAATGTTCAATGATACTCTTCAAGTTCTTTTATTTGACTATCCCGTGATTTTTCAAATGTTTGATGTACCTTTTAGCTACCTAGGAGAGTAGTTAATCCATAAATTTTTTTCTCAAATGTTCAATGATACTCTTCAAGTTCTTTTATTTGACTATGCCGTGATTTTTCAAATGTTTGATGTACCTTTCATTTGTTTAGCTTATAATAAATCTAATTATTTTCAAATTGTTCAATCCTAAAATATCTCTTCAAGTTCAAATTAAAGATTGTGTTTAACCCCTTTTTTTTATATATATAATTGCGCAACGTTATGGTGTTGCCCTATCCTAAGATTGACATCTTCCTAAAGCATTCAACACAGTGCCCTACTGACCGAGTTGTTTTATAAACAATTTTAGTTATGTCAACATTCCCACTGGCCTCGTGACCTAGATCCAAGAACGCGTGACATTTGTTTACCTTTAAAACATTCCGAATTCAATAATGGTAATTTCTTTTTTTTTGCAATTGCCCTTAACCTGATCCCAAATAAATATAGTTATAATTTACATATTTATGTCTCGATACATAAATACACAGATATATATATAATTTTATTATAGTTGAGGTAAATTCTAATTTCATAACTCATTTTTTTTTGATCATTTTATATTAGCTGAAGTTATAATAAATAGTATATATACTAAATAAATACAAAACTTTGACTTGGAAATTTGTCAAACACATAACTATTTTAAATAGTTACGGATAAATGCAAAGATAGGCATTCGAAATCGAAACCTTTACTTTTAATATAAGTGTTTTTCTTTTTGATTAAACTTTCTTGGAATATATATATATATACATATATATATAAATATATCTATTTTATATATATAATATTTTAATATAGGTACATATCACATATTAAGCAAATAATATTTTGTTATAATAATATAAAATTTTATACCGACGATCAGCTGCCCTCTGCCTCGTTCATGTCTCTAGAAATTTTTATACTTTGTAAGGACTTACCCCAAAAGGTCCACTCCTGTCGGGTTCAACACGACAAACCTTTTATATTTTTTTTCTCTCTAATTCAGCTATTGTCTAACTAATCCTAGATTAATCATCTTTATTCATTATTTCACTATTACGTTGACTCTAAACTGAATTAATTGATGATTAATCTTTATCAATCAAAATGTATTCCGTTTAAATTATAAATTTTAAGCAACATCCACTTCACGATTATTTACGAAATAAGAAATTTATTATTTTTATTTTTGTTTGTCACCGAACCCTTTTTATTTATTTTGCAGTAAGATAACGTTTTACTATTTATTTAAGCTTTCCGAAATAGTTATTATTATTAAGTTATCACAATCTCATTTAACAACAACTTAATAATTTGTATTATTTATTCTAAAGTCCATATTTATTATTATTATTTTATCTAATACTAGATTAATCCTGTGATAAATTATTATGTTCGATTTGCACTTTATTTATTTATTATCTCTTTTCAATTTGCACTGTTTAAAAAAAAATAATTAATTTAAATATTTGATATTTGCTATAACTCTCGCCGTTTAAACTGGACACATATAATTAATTATCACTTATTTGCATTACATCAATTATCACATAACTTTATTTATTTATTTCACTGATTTTTTGATTTTCACAATTTTCCTAAGTCTCAAAATGTTTATATTTAATGATTGTAAAATCCGAACTTTTCACAACACAAATTGTATTTATTGCAGCACTTTTTAACTTTTCACAATTTAAATTTATGATTTAATCACCTCACTGAATCTAATTAATTATTATTAATTTCTTACACTGAATTTAATACCAAACTTTAGACACTTAGAACTTTCTGTTAAAATGCATTTTATCTAACACTAGATTATACTAAGTCCGAAATCACTTCTATTGACTTGACTCCAATTATTTCAGAGTCATAAAATTTTTTAACACTTAGACAATTTTTCAATTAATAACCGCTTTAAACGTCACGTCACGTAACTCCCACGTTTGATAATCCGACGATTGTTCCCCCAAATGACCTATGTCGTAGAATATATACCCTTCCCAGGATCAGATTGGCCTATCTAAGCTATCTTTGATCCACGAATTTAACCTGTAACAACTCGAGATTTCATATATCGATTCTGTCTTTTTTGTTTAACTGCCGTTAGCTCCACCTTACATGACTTTCTTCATGCCCTCTCTCGTTTAAACATTTTTCCAGGATCGGACCGGCGATATTACGTCAAAATGCCCCTCATCCCTTTGTCTGTCGGTCATACGAAATTAGCTTGAATTTCATAATTTTTTTGTTATTTTTTTTTTCTCAATTCGTAAAAGGTCCGTCTTCGATAACTATTTTTACGTCTCGATTTTTTCGTACCTATCACAAATCATGATTATCTCCATATCGAAATGTTTACTATGCAATTCTGAGTTGCAATTTTTATAAATTCTACTCTATCTCATTGCTACTTGTATGAATTTTTCCATTAAAACCCGTATTTTCTCTATTTACGTAGTATATCTGAATTTTCCCCTTTTCCCTAGAATTTTCTTGTATTCACAACACTCTTCCTACGAATTTCCTCGTTTATCCTTATGTTATTATCCACATCTATATGATTAGTTATATTCCAAGCCAAATTTATTGTTTTCATCGATACTTCTGAATTTTCATGAGTTTTCCTTACGGAATCATCTTTTAATTGTTTTTATTTTCTTTTTTACTACCCCCCGTTTTGTCTTCGATGTATGTCACCTCTTAGAAAATTTCATTTTCTATATACTACTACTTTTTATGTTATTTTTCACATTTTTTATAGGAGAAACTTCCACTTCGGCCCTTAAATATATGTCAATTTTTATTACTTCATATGGATCTTCCCCCAAATTCCGTCCCTTTCTCCCCTAAATCTACATTAATTTAAAATTTGACATTTGTTTATGTCTGGACTTCGATGTACCGACCGATAACTCAGCGTTTATTCGAGGGTAATAAAATATGATGGTTTTTAGCTAAAGTAAACTGTCCCTAAGACCAATGATAATTTTTATCGTCCCAAAAGCCATTAAAATGGGTTTAATCGCCTAATACCATGTTCGTTTTCTGGTTGTTTTAATAACAAAATCACGTGTGGGGTCGTCAACTCAAATAATGTTTCATTTTTCCTTACAGTCTGTCCTACCTCCCATAGAACTTTCGTCAAACAATTGACGGAAAACAATTCCTTTTTGTTTGATTTACCTAACGCAATGTAACTAGTATGACCTCCCTATTCCAAATATATAACGATATCTATTTAAACTCGTCTGAAAACGCAAAATTAAGTCGAAATCTTATATTGTTCAATAAACACTTCCGTTTAAACGTCCAGTTTTTCCATTAGATTTCCTTCTCAAATCGTTTTCCCTAACGTGACAAAAGTGACATTCCAAATTTCCAGCGTTTTTCTTCCTTTTAAATGTTAAATGTACGCTTTCTTCTTAATCTGGCCTCCTTGACCCTCTATGTACTCGTTATACGGCTGAATAACCCTACAGTAGCTTTTCTTACGTTTTACACGTCTTTTCTTTAACCTTCCTCTGATCATAATTTTCTTGCTATTTTCTTGCCTAGTTTTTCCAACATAATATGGGTTAATTTGTTCGTTAACGGCGGTCGTCAACACCTTCATGCACTGATTGTTTATCTTAAATCTGGGGTCATTGTATCTAATGCACCGGGCGTGAGACCCTGTTTACATTATAGTGTATTGATCTTTCGGTCGGTGACGATATTTTTTTCCATAAATCTCAGGTTAACTGCCTAGTTCAAAGTCCATCTCTTTGTTCAAAATATGAATACGCCCTCCACTTTTGTGATTGGTTAATCATTCTTTGTGTTTATTTTCGCGCCTAAGAAAGGGTCTTTCCCTGTCTCGTGACGATTTTTAATACCATCTGTGGTTTTTTTATTAATACTCATCTCAATCTACTTAATTGTAGATCCCTATCGTCAACAAGAATTCAATTTACTTTGATCCGGTAGATGTCGCAGGTGTGTCTGTTTTATAATTAATTGGTATTTTCTTTTTGAATTAAAGTGGGAAGCTACGATATTTTCTTATTTTCACTGTTGATTAATGCAATTCATCACATGGTGACCACCCTATTTTGATTATTGGAATTACTAGAACACTTGAAAAAAATTGTACCTACCTCTTGTTTTAACGACTATTGAACGATTTTTTGTTTGTTATTTGTAAAATGTAACTAATAAAATTTTATTTCGGTACATTTTTGGTTTATTTGTACATATAATATATATTCATCATTATTTCTTCAGACAGTAAATTTTAAGTAGAGAAGTCTGAAGATGTAATAGTAAAATCATAAACAGAGAGATGTGTGTTTTGGGCGTGTATGCATGTCCAAAGTAGGGACAATTTTATCCCACTTCGGATGATATTTATCAAACATTTTCAAATTTAATGTCGAAATTCTTTCTTGAATATGGAAATTCTAGTAATTTCTTTTGGTCTTTTTGAGAGCTAGTAGTTGAAACGGCATTTAAACTGGCGACTTCAGATTTAAAAATCATTAGAGGTTTCACTTCTTTGAATTATCCGTTCAGTGTTTTATCAGCAATTGTGATTAAAACCAATATTGAATGGTATGGTAATGCGCGTTTCCATCACGCGACAAAATGTTCCCGACAAAATATCCTCCGACAAAATATCTTACGGACAAAACATACCCCAACAAAATATCTACTAAAACTTAACCTAATCTAACCCAATAAAAAATGGGACAAAAATAATGTAGATATTCTGTAAAGACAATAAATTATTGAGAATTATTTACAAAGCCAGTACTTAGGTACTCAATTTTTTGTTTAGTTTTTTTGCATACGAATAAGTTTGACACATTTAATATAGTAGTCATAAAAGTTTGCGATATTTTTTTTTTGTTTACATGAGCTCCACACAGGAGGCCCTGAGAAAAATAATTTCCCTCAGGGCCTATGTCATCTTTGGGGATGCTGTGTGGAGGGTTTTTTTTAAGGAAAGGAAGGAGAGGAGAGTTCTGGGAAGGAAAGGGGTTTAAGGGGTGGGTAGGAATCTGGGGTTCAGTATGTCCTGGTCATCCACCTCCAAGACCTAGACAAACCTCACCCCATCTTTTGTATTTATAATTTAATGTCAGATAGACGACTCGGTAATTGCTTTTTAAATACGATGGCCATTGTTGACGTCGACATGACCTTTATTATGACATTTTAACATTCGAAAGTTAATTAAATGATACCCCTGAAAAACATCGCTCTTCTGTGTCACCGGTATGATAGTAAAAAGTTTCGTAACCATAAAACTGGCCTTTATAGCACTTTTAATTTATTTTATAGCTTTCAAATATTATGCTCTTGGGGTGATATTAGGATCACAAAAATTCAGATTAAAATAAGCCGACAGTTATTCTTGACACACTCGATTCATAAGTAGATACAAAGGAAAGTGCCACCATCTATCTTCTATCTTCTATCTTCTATCTTCTATCTTCTATCTTCTATCTTCTATCTTCTATCTTCTATCTTCTATCTTCTATCTTCTATCTTCTATCTTCTATCTTCTATCTTCTATCTTCTATCTTCTATCTTCTATCTTCTATCTTCTATCTTCTATCTTCTATCTTCTATCTTCTATCTTCTATCTTCTATCTTCTATCTTCTATCTTCTATCTTCTATCTTCTATCTTCTATCTTCTATCTTCTATCTTCTATCTTCTATCTTCTATCTTCTATCTTCTATCTTCTATCTTCTATCTTCTATCTTCTATCTTCTATCTTCTATCTTCTATCTTCTATCTTCTATCTTCTATCTTCTATCTTCTATCTTCTATCTTCTATCTTCTATCTTCTATCTTCTATCTTCTATCTTCTATCTTCTATCTTCTATCTTCTATCTTCTATCTTCTATCTTCTATCTTCTATCTTCTATCTTCTATCTTCTATCTTCTATCTTCTATCTTCTATCTTCTATCTTCTATCTTCTATCTTCTATCTTCTATCTTCTATCTTCTATCTTCTATCTTCTATCTTCTATCTTCTATCTTCTATCTTCTATCTTCTATCTTCTATCTTCTATCTTCTATCTTCTATCTTCTATCTTCTATCTTCTATCTTCTATCTTCTATCTTCTATCTTCTATCTTCTATCTTCTATCTTCTATCTTCTATCTTCTATCTTCTATCTTCTATCTTCTATCTTCTATCTTCTATCTTCTATCTTCTATCTTCTATCTTCTATCTTCTATCTTCTATCTTCTATCTTCTATCTTCTATCTTCTATCTTCTATCTTCTATCTTCTATCTTCTATCTTCTATCTTCTATCTTCTATCTTCTATCTTCTATCTTCTATCTTCTATCTTCTATCTTCTATCTTCTATCTTCTTCTTTTAAATAAAAATGAATCGCCGAAATGTATGTACGCGCATAACTTCCGAACGACTGCACTAAATTGGATAATTCTTTTTAATTTGTGTTCGTTATTGTCAGTACAAGGATTGTATAAAGCTACTGGTAAGCTATAGAGTTATGAAATTTGTATTTAAGAAAATGCAGTAGGTGGCAGGCGAGCTGTTTGAAAACTGAATGTACCGATGTATGGAATGCGGGAGGGGGAGGGGAACCCGGGAATGGAGGGTAACTCGGGAGGGGGGTAGTGGATTGGGGAGAGGGAAGGTGGAGAAATCGAAGTGGGAACGCTAGAGGGGAACGGGACGAATGGGAAAGGACACGCAAGGAGAAACAATTTCTTTATTAAATGGCATAGCAACGCATGCCGGGAACCAGCTGGTTATACGATAAAAAACTACTTTTGTAATTTGGTTTCGAATTCAAGAATTCGTCTAAGGATGGCGCCACTTACGTTAGCAGGTCACATGAGGCCATGCCACTCACATAGGTATAAGTACTTTGGAATTGTAGAATTCGCCTATCTCTTCGGATATGGAAAGATTGACAGCAATAATTAGAGTTTTTAATAAAAGTAACTAACGGCTATTTATATTACAAATGACGTCATTGCCTATTGCGGTTACTTTGTCCAAGTTACTACCTGTTATTGGATCACAGTAGATCCGAGAAACCGGCTATTTTTGGAACCAGTTCCCATCGGAATATATAAAATGTCACAAACACTCAAACTGGGCGGAGCCGAACCAAAAGCCGCCCGTAGGGCCTAGCAGCAAAAACCTGCGGAGCGGGTTTTTAACTGCTGGTAATTAATTCATTACGCCGTTTTAAAACAGTAGTTAGTAGTGTATTAATTGGTAAGCGTAGTTGCGTTTCAAGCAATTAATCGGGGTTAGGTTTTTGCCGTAGCATTTGCTTTTAAATTTGAGAATAATTTATTTTTATTTTACTTAATTTTTAAATATAGTGATGTTTCACGTTTTTGCGATAGTGATTTAATAAATAAAAAAATTGTTGGTTTATTGTTCGTGCCAATAATAATATTTGAATTTAAGTATTCATATACGTATTTCTTAGTCCTCTTCATTAGGGAGTCCTGTGCCGAGGCGGACTTCTTCTTCTTGTGTCCTTTCCGTTCAACGGACGTTAGCTATCATGTTGGCTATATGGACTTTGTTTACTGCGGCCCGGAACAGCTCTATGGTAGACTGGTCAGACCACTGTCTCAGGTTTTTCAGCCGTGAGGCTCTCCTTCTTCCAAGCCCCCGTCTTCCGGCAATCTTTCCCTGCATTATGAGATGCAGGATCTCATACTGCTCTGGATGTCTCATCACATTTCCAAGATATTGAAGTCTTCGGATTTTTATAGTTTTAATTACTCCCTTTTCTTTATTCATTTGAGCCACAACGATCTCCAAAAGGATATCAGAACACTTTCGTGCCTGTAAACTCGGCCAACCTGACAAATCGGCAATCGCCGAGCACCTAATCGAAACCGGCCATTACTTTGGATTTGTTCCTGAGGTCCTGGGAATACCCAAAACTCATAGATTACTTAGAAATTCACAAAAATCCTATAAATATTAATAGAGACGACGGAGCTAAGCTCAATAGTTCTTGGTATCCGGTAATTGACGGTTACATCAAGGCTAAACTCAAAAAAACATGTTGAAGTATATTGTAGCGCCAGCTCGTAGAGGAGTGCAGCTGGCGACACGGTATCGCTCCTAAGTAGATAAGTAAAAACATCACCCCTAACTATTACACATCTGTCCTGATGATGGATACTGTAACGCTGTCCGAAACGTTGGCTAAAGAAGGAGGTAGCGCAACACGGCATAATATCCCAAAAACTAATAACAAAGGTATACACATATCCCAGGATGGGATTTGGCATCCTCCACATATTGTTGCAAGAGGGAGGTAAAACAGATGCCAGCAAATCGTTTCACAGCTGAGTTGTTGAACTCAAGATCGAGTCGTAGAAGCGAGTCGTTCTCAACCGTGTCCGTTGGCGTGTTTACCGGCTTGGTGTGTGTACCCGTTTATTAAGATGAGAAATCTACCGAACGGGCCGCCCGTTTTTACACGGAGTCAAGGGTTTTTTCAGATCTTTCGGGGCTCCACACCAGCTGTGGCTGCGAAATTCTACGGGGCCCACTTTTTTTTTACATTTGTTCCACAACGGAGGCCCTGAGGAAAATCATTCCCCTCAAGGCGTACATCATCATTGGAAATGCTGTCTCGAGAGTATTTTTAGGAAAGGAAGGAGAGGAATGGGAAGGAAAAAGGTATTAGGTGTTGGTAGGAATCTGGGGGTCCAGAAGTGACGGACGTATAAATCCATCCCTCCCACTATGGTGCAAGGCTATGTTCTGAGAGAGAATGGCTAGAGAAATCAAAGGGACTCCCTTAATCACTCTCTCCCGATCCGGCCTGCCATGCAGCTGGTGGGCAGACACATCCAAAACCCGGACAAACCTCACCTCACAAACCTGGGCACCCCAACTACATCACCAAACGTTGCGAACCAATTGGGGTGAAGTAGGCAAAAGTGTTGGTTATCCAATAACCGGCTCTCCGGGCGATGGTACCTATACCCGCCTGCCAATGCGATTTGTACAGGATCCGCAGTCGTTAACGATTGACATAATAAATTCTTTCAACAGCTTTGAAAATCTTGTAAATTCGCATATTTTTAATTAGTTTTACCAGTTTTATTATTAAAAAAAAATCCTTAGTCATATAAATATTTAGATTACGCAGTGATTGGCGCCATGTTTGCACAAATAGAATAATTAAAAATATGGCAACCCCGTTGATTTCACCATTGAAAACTTAATGATCCATTACTGAACATTAGATTGAGCAACCACGTTGTTCATACGGTGAGCACATTTTCAATGGGCTAGGGATTTTATACTTCATCAAATTTGAAGAAGAAGTAAAGTTGATGTAAGAAGTAATGTTTTTTTAAACTAATTCCACACAGGAGGCCCTGAGGAAAATAATTTCCCTCAGAGCCTATGCCATCTGAGATGCTGGGTGGAGGGTTTTTTTTGAGGAGAGGAAGCAATGAACATTGGTCTTGAAGAGACCCATGATGTAGGAAGGAGGAAACACAGAGGCTGGTAAATCGTTCCACAGCCGAGCTGTTAATCACAAGAACGAGTCGAAGAAGCGACCCGTTCTTCCATTGAAATACCGGTAGAGCAAGGATAACATTCCCACCCGACGCCTGTGCTCTAAAGATTGCAATCCGTTTGTTAAGTTAGGAAGAGAATCTATCAAACGGACTGTCCATTTTTGCACAAAGTCGAGGATTTTATATGTTACTAGCAGATCCGGCCACACGTTGCTGTGGCTAACGAAACACAACGCCATTACCCAACCTTTATAAAATCCTCACCACCCGCTGCCCGTTGCCCGCTGCCTGAATTGATTATTTGAATTTCTCAGCTATTATCTACTATAATGAGCATGTATTATACATCCGTTGCGTAGTTTAAAAGATCTATGCGCACATACATTTTGAGCGACTTCATTTTGTACTATGTAATGATAATGATGATGATACAATATTATGTCGTTTTATTTATTAAAGGAGTTTGTCTGTGGCGGACGGCGTGCATTTGATTTTTATGCAAATTTACGGTTTTATTTCGAGATTGGTGTAATTTCGCACATGTGTCTGTTCAAATGAGATTTAGAAAAAAGCACCCCTATCCACCTTCCCCACCCCTTAAAGCAAAATTTTGATATATAAGAGGAAAATTATTTATTTTGTTCGTTATTTTTGGGGTGTTGTGCCGTGTTGCGCTACTTCCTTTTTAGCTAACGTTTCGGATAGCGTTACAGTGTCCATCATCCGGGCTGATGAGTGATGATGAACACTGTAATGCTGTGCGAAACGTTGGCTAAATAAGGATTCAGCGCAACACAGCATAACATCCCAAAAATAAATAACGAAAATACTTCTGGCATTGAAAATCTAAAATCAGGAAAATTAATGTTCACATCTAATTTTGAAAAAAAAAATTGAAAAAAGCCTGGGCAACGCCAGGAACTTCGTAGTACAGTAAATAAAACTGAGCAATGGACACACTATTTGTCGTAAAACATATCATAAAATTTAATTGCCCCATAAGAGCAAGCGAATTGCTTTCCAATACCTTCGTTAAGAACGGTTAAGAGTTCATAAAAATTGATTTTATTACAAGTGATTGGGTAACAACGTCGAGTTTCCCTTATTTGGGAAAAAATATTATGGCTTATAAAATAAATCAATTTGATAATGATGTTTTTGAACTCTGCAAATACAATACCCGAAGAAACATTATTGGACCGAGTTGTTTCTATTTCAGTTTTTTTTTATACTTTCAGTTCAACATTTTATATTACTAGTATGTCGAAAATGTGCTTTGAAGGTCACACACAGATCAAACCTGCACTCATTTGTTTCTACGTAAAGTACATTTTTAATATCAACCGGTCAGCAACGTAAGCAGATATATGCGTTAGAAATACGACAGCAGTCAAGTACAATAAGCGTGTTTATACGTCAACGCGTGTGTCTCCATAGAAATCGTTCTAACTCCGTTATTCTTTTAGTGACATCCCTAAAACAAAAAGTAAAAGTTACGTTTAAAGTCGATAGTGGAACACGCTGTACATCTCTATTCAAGTTATCCATAGAAATACATAACAAGAATATTCTGTCATTCGCGCAATCTGACACATAATTTATCCCGCCAAATTTCCTACCGGCGCGCGGCGGCTCGACCGCGCTCGACATTGTTAATTTTTATTAAATATTTTTATATGAAATGATAAAAAGTGAGGTGACAAAAGTGTTTATTATACATTTATACAATATAATAAGTATTGTTGTTTACATAATCTGTGAATTTTGTACCGTTTTCACATAAAAACATCACGTGAGTCATTTTTACATTTTTTTAATGTTTGCATTCAAAATTTTAATATTTACTAATGTTAATATTTATTTATAATATAATAATTCGAAAGTTTATTTTGTAACCTTTCTAAAACAGTTGTTACTATTCGGCTACATTCAGAAATGTTTCATTTATAGAGCTTTAATTGTGAAGCGGTAATAACACAAAGTTTTCGTAAAATGTCATTTCGTTTGAGACATCATAAGCGAATATTCGCGAAAATTCGGAGGGGTTTAATCACAATTTTATTTGATAGATCTAAGTCGTAAGAAATTTTTTATTTATTTTTTTATTTTTTATTTTTTTATTTCTATATATTACAGTATTTACCTATTTATTATAATTTTTACATAATATATTTTGAAATTTAATTATGTTGGGTGTAAGGTAGGTTTGAGAAGGTGAAACTGTGGATGGGTAATTTTGTATGTTTCGTGAACAGGTAACAATTAACTGCAGGTTTTGATTGTATCGGTATTTCAATGAAAAACTGATATTTTTATTTCATTCGCCAACTCTTGAAAACAGTTCGCTTTTATAAATCTTGTATTATCGTCCTTGGGCTGTGGAAAGAAACCAATACTACTTTTTACAATTTCTCCCTGCTTGAACACGAGTCTCTTAAAAAGCAGTTCACCCCTTTCATTCCTTAAAAATACCCTCTACAGCATCCCCAAATTTTACATAGACCGCTAAGCCGCTTGTGGGCAAAACATTTGTATAGAATTTTAAGTTCTTATTTTTTTATCGTAGTCAACTTATGTGTCGCCCCGGGAACCTTTTATTGGATAAATAACACCTCTGCCATAGGTCACCCCAAGTGGTTTGCTACGTTTGGTGACTTAGCAGGGGTACCCGGGTTCAAGGAGGTGAGTTTTGTCCGGGTCTTGGTGGCAAACAGCGGCGGGAAGTCTTTTGACATCTCCAGCCGGAATCTCCCAACCCATCGCCTTGCACCGCAATTGATGGGATGGATTCATACGTCTGTCACTCCTGGAGTTTGACCCCCATATTCCTACCCACCCCTCATGCCTTTTCTTTTTCAGAACTTCCTCTCTTTCGAAAATATCCTCCACACAGCATTCCCTGATACATAGGCCCTAACGAAATAATTTCCTCAGGGCCTCTTGTGTGATGCTAATGAAAAAAAAAAATAAACCCGTCAGGATTTTATTTATTAAATACCGCTTTCAATCTAACGTTTTTATTTATCTCGTTCAATTATATTTTTTATTATACTAATATTATGAATTCTTATAAAACTTGTGTGAAAACCGATCGATAAAATTATATAAGACCGTCAAGTTTTCTCCTGCAAATGTTTTATCTTTTTGCATTTAACATAATTTTCCCGTTAAAATTCTTGAGAATAAAAAATAAGTAATTTTTCATTTTGGCGTACTGTCTAGGATTTAGAGGGAAATACATACTAACTAACATAAATTGTTGATGGATTCAGAATAGTGTTTTGACACAGATAAAATATTGTAGCAATGTTTTTCATGTTTGTTTTCTGACAGTTAAAATATATTACGGCACGAGTGAATTGTACACGTCCTTCAATTTAAATATCGTCAGAAATAAAAGAGCTTCCTTTGCTGTATCTTTTATATTTTGTTGATAAGATTAACGAGACGGAAATGGAATAGAAAGACAGATTAATCCAAATTTCTAATTGTGATTTTAATATTGAAGCTATTTTCAAATAGATAGGTATCTCGCAAGATTAGAAAGTTAGTAATTTTTTACATTAGCTTCACTTAGGCCCTGATGATAATACTTCCTCTCAGGGCCTGTCAGCTTTGGGGATGCTTTGTGAATGGTCTTTTTAGGAAAGAAAGGAAAGGAAGTTCTACGGTGGGAAAAAAGGCATGAGGGAGTAAGGTAAGGTTCTGTGGGTAGCGTGTCCAGGAGTGACGGATGTATGAATCCGGTGCAAGGCGAGGTTCTGAGAGAGTCCTGCTGGAGAGGTCTTAAGATCTCCCTCAGCCAGTCTCTTCCAATCAGGCTTGTCATGCAGTTGGTCGGCATACGCATCTGACGTCAAGACGCGAACAAACCTCACCCCATGAACATGGACACCGCTAAGTTACCAAACGTGTCGAACCACTGATTTATTCGATGGCCGGCGAGGTCTAGCGTTAAGGCTCTTGACTCGCAATCCGAAAGTCGCGGAATCGAATCCCGGCGTGGGCAAATAAATTTTCACAATTAATTTATTTGAAATAATGCATAGTATATTTGCGGCACGTTCCAGAGTGGAAGTTACTCTTAGTATCGTCCCGGTGTA
The DNA here is from genome assembly GCA_917880885.1 of Limnephilus marmoratus. Classification (NCBI taxonomy): domain Eukaryota; kingdom Metazoa; phylum Arthropoda; class Insecta; order Trichoptera; family Limnephilidae; genus Limnephilus; species Limnephilus marmoratus. The sequence continues at coordinate 40,583,365 of OU862924.1, read as the reverse complement.
AGACCACCATTCAGAATTGAAAAGTAGCTTGAAATCGCGTTAGCTATGTTTGGTGACCAGATCTGATTAGCCAGGTACTTCCCCACCTTCCTCTTCATCAATTTCTTCCCCTCATCACTGCCATCAGCCTCACAACATACCCCAATTGGAAATGCCATAGTCTCACTAGCTCCAGACGGGAGCAGCTGAGACTCTAGTGAGTTATTACTATAAAAAATGCAAAGGTATGGAAAGTTACTCGTATATTCACACGAGGAGTTTGTTTTATCCTTCGAGATAACTTATCATCTGATAAGATTTACACTTCATAAATAATGCTCACTCCGCTGTATCGGAACTCGAGAACGACCCTTCCAGGTTGTTTAAAATTCAGGGGGAGGGGCCTCCAATGGCAGAATGTTTGAGAGTTGCATCATTTTTAGTGCCGAAGCGTGTCGGAAGCCTCATTTGCATCCATTTGAGATGATACGGGAATCTTTGTGCGCTGAAGGGGAACATGTTCCTGCAGGCACCTTTGCCATATCTAAAGCAGCTTCACAGGAGCTGTATAAACTGACGCTTATCAAACGAAAATATATTTCATTTTATGTGTGACCCAACCCCGACTGCTGGCCTCCCAAATATATAATTAGTATAAAAATTTTTTTTTTGTGCATTAATTACCAATTTCAAACCTAAAATCAACTAAAAAAATTTCTTTAATAATAAGTTGGTATGAATATCAAACGAATTTGTTTACAGTGTCGAATTTTTATACTTACATGTTGGTACATATAGCATGGTTCAATGACAGTTGATCCGCCGACAATTATTGTTCCCCCGGCGTACTTAAATACAATGTGCAGTCGCTTTAGGGAAAATACAAATTTAGTTATACCTAATTTCAGAAAATTTTACTAAATGACCCAGTAGGGATGTGCAGAGAGTAAGTATCGCCGAATAACAAAAGAATAAAACATATTTTCATTTAAATGCATCAAGAAAAATCTGCTTCTCCATTTACTGCATATACCAGCGCAGAAGTATAAAAAAATCGACACTGTATATAAATTCCTTTGATATTCATACCAACTTATTATTGTCGAACTGAATATCTTTTACGTTTGAAATTGGTAAATAACATAATTATAATTTTATAAACTTACTAGCTGACCCGACGAACTTCGTACCGCCTCAGAATCAATAACTGTTGAATTAAAATCAGTTTTTTTATTAAGTTAAAAATTACGCAATGAAGCAATTATCAATGCGCAACTGTCCGTGTTTTTTTTTGTCATTATCAGAGATGGCGTTGTGTACGGATTTATATTTTTGTGATTGTCTTACTTTTACAATTACTTACGGGAATTCGGGAGGCGGATACGGGTGTCGCAGCCCCGGGAACCATTTATTTAATAACCAACACCTCTGCCATAGATCACCCCAAGTGGTTCGCTACGTTTGGTGATTTAGCAGGGGTGCCCGGGTTCATGAGGTGACTTATGTCCGGGTCTTGGCAGTTGATGCGCCTGCCTACCTGCTGCGTGGCGGGCCGGATCGAGAGAGACTGGTTGAGGGAGGCCTTTTGACCTTTCCAGCCGGACTCTCTCGACCCATTGTCTTGCACCACAGTTGGAGGGATGGATTCATACGTCCGTCACTCCCGGACACACTGACCCCAGATTCCTACCCACCCCTCATACCTTTTTCCTTCCCAGAACTTTCTATGCTCCCGATTCCTTAAAAAGATCCTCCACACAGCATCCCCTAAGATGACATAGGTCCTGAGAGAAATTATTTTCCTCACGGCCTCCTGTGTGGAGCTTATGTAAAAAAATGCGTTTCATTTGGTTTCATTCCAGAGATTTATTGTAATTATTGAATTTTTCCTTTGGAGGTGTGCAGACATACGTTCACCATTTGTCTCATTTTCGACTATTGATATTGAGTATGTAAGAAAGAAGGGCAGCATTATATGAATAAAAACAAATGCACAACAATCAATGCATTGACATTTGACGTTTTTGAATGTTTGGAATTCATGCACAGTTCAATATTATACCCCTCACAATATTGCTGCTGTTCTTTCAAAATAGGAGAATTCGTTCCATAGAAAATGTATGGGGAAAATAATTTTCGTTTTTAACGATTTATTTCGTTAAATTTTGTGATGTTTTAATAGTTATTATCCTATCCGGGGCGGAGACAAATCCAACAAATCAAAGATAATCAAAATCGGCCCAGCCGTTCTCGAGTTATAAATAGTGTAACTAACCCGACTTTACCGCATGGACCGTGAATCATGTTTGTAGTAACAATAACTTAAAAAATTTAAAATTAGAGAAAAGAGGCCGGCTTCGTTCTCATCGGGTCAGAAGTGACACCGGTTTGAATTACTAATATCACTTTTAAAAAATAGGGGTTAATGGTAGAAGGGTGTAAATTAAAAAATTTGTCCAAAAAAAAAAAATAAAAATTCGGAGGGGAACACCCTTTACTTTTAGGGTATGAAAAATAGATTTTGGTCGATTCTCAGACCTACCAGATAAGCACACAAAATTTCATCAAAATTGGTCCAGCCGTTTCGGAGGAGTATGGTAACAAACACCGCGACACGAGAATTTTATATAAATACTAGCTGGGTTACCCGGCTTCGCTCAGGAAAACATTCGAGAGTGTTCTGGAAAGTTTCACATTGATGTTCCCGTTTCCCTATTCTCGAACATTCCACAATTTTCCAGAAGGTTCCGGGATGTTCTGGAACATCTGGAATGCTCTCAAATACTCTGACTGGGGTGTCCGACATCGCTCATGGAGTTGATGTGAGATTGAATTGAGGTTCGAATCCACGACGGATCTTGCTTTAAATACCCCATATGGGTTGCCCCATATAAAAAAACTTCAAAGGTTCCTAATTAATATTCCAGATCATTTCACATCATTCAGGAGTGTTCTAGAATGTTCCACAATGATCTGGGCTGTTCCGGTATGTTCCTGAACGTTCCATCCTATTCCCGAACGTTCCAGAATGTTCCGAGATGTTCTGGAATGTGGTGGAATGCTCAAGAATACTCGGAATTTTTTGAACTGTTCTAGAAATTTCAACGGGGCGAAACTTCCCGCCCTTATATCTTTAAAAGCAGGCCCTTTAGGTAAGAACGGGAACTTTCTTCATGGATGGAGGATAGAGGGCTACCACAACATATAAATCCCGTTGTCGTACCGGGACTCGTCTTTGAGTTTAAGCGGCATGCAAATTGTTTTTTTAATAATATAATTGTCCAAACTTCTGGAACTTTCCAGAACCTTCTAGACTCACTGACACTCTCCGCCACTCATTTCTGAAAGCTTCTTGAACTTTCTCCTTTTATAACATCCTAGAGCATTAGGAAACCTTCCAGAACTATCTAGAACCTTCTAGACTCACAGACTTCCAGAACTTTCTACGGCTTTATCGAACCGTCTAGAACTCAGGAACTTTGTAGACTCAACGACGTACTCCGTCAATCCTTTATCGAAATTTCTAGAATTTTTCGGAACTTTGTAGACTCACCGACATACTTCCCCTTTTCTTATAGAATTTTCTACAGCTTTATCGAACCTTGTAGAACTTTTCGGAAACTTCTAGACTCACGCCATTCCTCCCAGAACTTTGTGCAGCTTTACAGAACCTCGTAGAACTTTCCGGAACCTTCTAGACTCATTTACATACTCCGCCACACCTTCCAGAACTTTCTACAGCTTTATCGAACCTTCTAGACTCACCGACATACTCCGCCATTACTTCCAGAACTTTGTACATCCCTATCGAATAGGACTTCCTACAGCTTTATGGAACCTTCTAGAATTTTTCGGGACCTTCTAGACTCACCGACACACTCCTCCACTCCTATCAGAATTTTCTACAGCTTTACGGAACCTCCTAGAACTTTCTACAGTTTTATCGAACCTTCTAGAACTTTCCGGAAACTTCTAAACCCACCGACATATTCCACCATTTGTTTCAGAACTTTTTACAACTTTATCGAAACTTCTAGAACTTTCCAAAACCTTCTAGACTCACCGACTTATCCGCCACTCCTTCCAGAACTTTGTAAAGCTTTACAGAACCTTCCTGAACTTTCTACAGTATTATCGAACCATCTAGAACTTTCCGGAAACTTTTAAACCCCCCGACTTACTCCGCAACTCCTTCCAGAACTTTGTACAGTTTAATCGAACCATCTAGAACTTCCTACAGCTTTGTGGAATCTTCAAGAATTTTCCGGAACCTTCTACAAACACCGACACACTCCTACACTCCTTCTAGAACTGTCTACAGCCATATGGAACCTTCTAGAACTTTCTACAGCTTTATCAAACCTTCTAGAACTTTCCGGAACCTTCTAGACTCACCGACATACTCCGCCACACCTTCCAGAACTTCCTACAGCTTTATGGAACCTTCTAGAATTTTCGGGACCTTTGAGACCGACACACCCCTCCACTCCTATCGGAACTTACTACAGCTTTAGGGAACCTTCTAGAACTTTCTACAGTTGTATCGAACCTTGTAGAACATTCCGGAAACTTCTAAACCCACCAACATATTCCACCATTCCTTTCAGAACTTTGCACAACTTTATCAAACCTTCTAGAACTTTCCGGAACCTTCTAGACTCACCGATTTACTCCGCCACTCCCTCCAGAACTTTGTACAGCTTTATCGAACCTTCTAGAACTTCCTGCAGCTTTCTGAAATCTTCAAGAATTTTCCAGAACCTTCTACATACACCAACACACTCCTCCACTCCTTCTAGAACTTTCCGGAACCATCTAGACTTACCGACATACTCCGCCACTCCTTCCAGAACTTTGTACAGCCCTATCAAACCTTCTAGGACTTCCTACAGCTTTAAGGAACCTTGTAGAATTTTCCGGAACCTTCTAGACACACCGACACACTCCTCCACTCCTTTCAGAACTTTCTACAGCTTTATCGAACCTTCTTGAACTTTCCGGAACCTTCTAGACTCGCTGACGTACTTCTCCGTTTCTTCCAGAACGTTCCAGAGTTTTATCGAATTTTCTAGAAGTTTCCGGAATCTTCCAGACTCTTCTTGAATTTTCTAGAGTCTTCTTAGAACTTTCAGCCCTTATATCTTCAAAAGCAAGCCCTTTAGGTAAAAACGAATACCCTTATTCCCTAGGTTGGATAGAGATCTACCATACTATATAACTCTCTTGATCGCACCGGCACTCGTTTCTGAGTTTTTGCGTTCCGCACGCTTTTTTGGACTTTCTTTTATAATATATATATTGATTAGATGACCCGGCAAACGTCGTTCTGCCATACAAATTATTTCTTATTATTATTAGTGAATATTTTGATTGTTGAATAAAAATGAAGAATGTATTGTAAGTGTGTGGGAATGCGATCTATGATAGAAAGAGGACGTAGCGCCATCTGTCATTCAACAACATAAATAATTTCCTTCTGTTTGAAATACGTACTACGGTTGTAACAGACGTCTTGATGTATTGGATTTTTTGTTTACGTGAAACTCGCAGGGAAGAATAAAACGACATAATCAAGTCAATTCTTGCAAAATATTACATGTTCAAACTAGCTTATTATTCAACGAAACTTGCATCTACGGTCATCGAGGTAAACAACAGGTGTGAAAATGACGTCAACCCATGCAAGAAAAAATAAGTCGTGTCAAAACAAGTTTGTTTACGTGAAAATCGCAGCTATCGGCCGCACGTGTCCCCTTGAAAATATTGCCTATTCAGGGAAGAGTAAAACAATATAATCAAGTCGATTCTTGCGAAATGTTACATGTTAAAACTAGCTTGTTGTGCAACTTGCACCTGCGGTCATCGAGGTAAACAACAGGTGGCGAAATGAATAACATGTTTACGTTTTCCTTTAACTAAAATTAGTATAAAAACCGTCTGAAAAATAAATATTGATTATTATCAAAGGAACTTCTGAGTTGTTATTATCTCCCGAAACCGAAGTGGTGACGATCGGAGTCCAGCGCCCCTATTGTTTACAGTATTTGTATGGAACAGAAAAGTGGTCTTATACAAATTGGTCCTTTTCGAGCCGGATCCCACGTCATCAAATCTTTCTCAGTGGAGATGGCATCACACGCAGCGGCCGTAAAATCCTGGCTTCAACCGAGACATCACGGCCCTGCCTCGCAAACTCAGATGCATCTATACCTACTGCCGATCCAGATGCTACCTTAAGCCTACGCCTCCACCATCAAAGATCTACAGGAGGCTGATAAAGGCAACAACAAACTGAGCAGCAACGAGATATGCAGCCACCAGTATACAGCAACGAACCCAGCAGCAACGAGATATGCAGCTACCACATATACCGCAACAAGATATGCAGCAACGAACTGAGCAGCAACAATATATGCAACAAAACACTGAACAGCTCACAGACATGCATCAACGAACCCAGCAGCAACGAGATATGCAGCTACCACATATACCGCAACAAGATATGCAGCAACAAACTGAGCAGCAACGAGATATGCAGCTAACAGACATGCAACAACGAACCCAGCAGCAACGAGATATGCAGCTACCACATACACCACAACGAGGTATGCAGCAACAAACTGAGCAGCAACGATATATGCAGCTTCTACACATACAGCAACGGGACATGCAGCAATGAAACATGCAGCAATGAAACATGCAGCTAACAGACGTCTAGCAACAAATTGACAGTAACGAGATACGCAGCTTCCACATATGGAGCAACGAGATATGCAGCTTCCACATATGGAGCAACGAGACAAGCAGCAACAAACTGGGCAGCAACGAGATATGCAGCTACCATATATAACGCAACGAGATATGCAGCTACCACATATACCGCAACGAGATATGCAGCAACAAACCCAGCGGCGACGAGATATGCAGCTACCATATATACCGCAACGAGATATGCAGCAACAAACTGAGCAGCAACGAGATATGCAGCTAACAGACATGCAACAACGAACCCAGCAGCAACGAGATAAGCAGCTACCACATATACTGCAACGAGATATGCAACAAAACACTGAGCAGCTCACAGACATGCATCAACGAACCCAGCAGCAACAAGATATGCAGCTTCCACACATGCAGCAAGGAGACATGCGGCAATAAACTGAGCAGCAACAAAATATACAGCTACCACTCATGCAACAGCGATATATGCAGCTACTAGATATGCAGTAATCCGCATATATGGATACTCGATACCCTGTGACAGCCAGCCAGAGAATTCCCGAGCTTGCAGCAATCGGCTCGACCCTAAATGCTAGTCCCGGATATACTGAAAACCAAGACCGTACTCACACTGGATGAACATATCGAAACATAGATCCACTGGCCTAGATCACCTCCGCGATAGTAGAATCACTCCACATTGCCAGAAGCAAGCCCTATCAGAGAGTACAACAGCTGGCCTGACACGCAAAGCAGATTGCTGACCCATTCGCGGCCCTGTGCGCTGCAACTCCACGCCAAGCTGATCACCAACCTGCCTGAATTTGCAGTCCCATACGAGCCTGAGCCGCGTCCTGCCATCCCATTTTCATGATAAGTTATTCTTTCTAATTGTTTATCCTAGTAATCGCACCAACTAGCCAGCCCCCCAACTTGTTTGTGACAAGATACGCAACTCAAGTAATGGCATCACCTAGCCCGCCTCCTAACTTGTTTGCGACGAGATACGCAACTCAAGCAAAGGCAACAAACAGCTAGCCTCCCAACTTGTTTGCGACGAGATACGCAACTCAAGTAAAGGCACCAACTAGCCCGCCTCCCAACAAGTTTTCAACAAGATACGCTACTCAACCGAAGGCCAGCAAGGCTAATTCCATCTTCTAATTTCAATTCCAGCAGTGCCACTACCAGAATAGCGGTGCTCCTCATCACTGCAGCCAAGCAGTGCCACTACCAGAATAGCGGTGCTCCTCATCACTGCAGCCAAGGTGAGCAAGTCCTCCCCAGCGGTACCACTGCCAGAACAACGGTGGTCCTCATCGGAGCAGCCAAGGCAAGCAAGGCCTTCCAGAACATCGGTACTCTCCTCAGACGGGAGGAGCGCGTTTCCACAATAAAAGGGATAAAATTTCATGGAACTGACTCCAAGATGAAAACGCTCTAGTGGCACTAAAGTCACGAGACAGACACGCAATTCTCTAGCAATACCGTGCATCAATTGGCTTTGCTAACCGCCAATAAAAACCGTAGAATCTAGGAAAGGTTAATACGACCCACGAAGAGGCAATACGACCCACGAGTAGGAGATCAACCCGGCTTTATTTCCTGCCTTACGATTTGGCCCAAAATAAAGCCGTGTGGCACTCGAACGTGAGCTGTGACAAACCCAGTGCCCCTGAACATATCCAGAAGTGGACAAATTGGATGATCCTGCAAAAACACATACACAATCACCATCCCAAGACGCTGCTTCAATAACATGCCGCACTCATCTCAGCAAGACTCGCCTGAACCATGTAAAAGGAAAGCCATGCCCTGATAACCCAAGTCCATTTCTGGACAGATTCAACAACCGTATTGTGTTTGCTGCGCACCGATCCACACATTTACCCCACCTTTGTGGCAAACAGACTGGGCAAAATAGATGAAATGACCAACATACAAGACTGAAGGTGGGTGTCAACTAAGCCCGCCGACCTTGGTACACGGGATCCAAACACCCAACGAACGAACACTAGAAGCGAGGCCCCACTACATCAGTCTTATGTCAACCCCTAATGGGAACATTGCCGCTAAATTGACTGATACACCACACACGCCCCTTTACACACTGCGGGCTAGACTATTTCGGACCCATGACTATCACAGTTGGCAGACATCGAGAAAAATGCTACGCCGCAATCTTCACTTGCTTCTCGATACGCGCTGTCCACCTAGAACTCGTTTCTTCTCTAACCACCGATCCTGCTATTATGGCCATACAACGAATGACAGCGCGAAGGGGACAGCCCGTAACCATGTACTCAGACAACGGGACTAATTTCCATGGGGCCGAAACCGAGATGAGAAATGCCTTGAAATTACTAAGTCAAGACGTTAAAATGCTTGATGCCCTGACCACTCAGGGCATCGAATGGAGATTATACCACCAATGATGCCGCACATGGGAGGAGTATGGGAAAGACTGATACGCTCGGTGAAACGAGCACCTAAAGAGGAAATTCTCCTGACTACCCTAATCGAAGCATTCGTAGTGAACAACAGACCACTCACCCATATATCAATGGATCCTCGCGATGAAGAACCTCTAACACCTAACCATTTTCTTCTGGGGTCGACCGGAAAAACGCTCTCTCTTGTCCATGTACGAAAAAGGGGACGAAGAAATATGTCTCCGCCGACAATGGCGTGTCGGCCAACGACTGGCAGACATGTTTTGGTGACGATGGCTTCGAGAATACCTTCCCACCTTAGCGGCCCGACAAAATGGCACCACCCTGTCACACCCATAAAAAAGGATAACTTGGTGATCATCATGGATCCTGCACTACCTCGAAATCATTGGCCTCGCGGCCGCGTCATCGAAGAGATAACCGCAGCTGACGGACAAGTTAGAACCGCTCGAATCCAGACTAGTTCCGAGGTGTACCTAGAACCAGCCGTTAAAATCGCCGTCATCTTACCAGCTCCTACACCTGCTGAGTCATCTCCCCCTCCTCTTCACAAGGACACATAACAAACCAAGATATCTACATCAAGAATGCGTCCGACGAACTAGCTAGGTGCAATCAAACAGATTACACCGGGAGGAGTGTAACAGACGTCTTGATGTATTGGATTTTTTGTTTACGTGAAACTCGCAGGGAAGAATAAAACGACATAATCAAGTCAATTCTTGCGAAATATTACATGTTCAAACTAGCTTATTATTCAACGAAACTTGCATCTACGGTCATCGAGGTAAACAACAGGTGTGAAAATGACGTCAACCCATGCAAGAAAAAATAAGTCGTGTCAAAACAAGTTTGTTTACGTGAAAATCGCAGCTATCGGCCGCACGTGTCCCCTTGAAAATATTGCCTATTCAGGGAAGAGTAAAACAATATAATCAAGTCGATTCTTGCGAAATGTTACATGTTAAAACTAGCTTGTTGTGCAACTTGCACCTGCGGTCATCGAGGTAAACAACAGGTGGCGAAATGAATAACATGTTTACGTTTTCCTTTAACTAAAATTAGTATAAAAACCGTCTGAAAAATAAATATTGATTATTATCAAAGGAACTTCTGAGTTGTTATTATCTCCCGAAACCGAAGTGGTGACGATCGGAGTCCAGCGCCCCTATTGTTTACAGTATTTGTATGGAACAGAAAAGTGGTCTTATACAACGGTTAAATTTGTTCATACAAAAATACTAAAATCGCGATTAAAAAATGGGAAGGTGGGGGTAGGAGGGTGAAAATTTGAGGTTGTTGGTATTTTTGGAAGCCAAATATAAAAATACAAAAAAAATTAAGTTAAAAAATACAAAAAAAAATCTGGATAGGGACACCCTAATCATAATATAATAATAATAATAATAATAATCTAATTAATTAATAATATTTAGCAGTATGAAATATACTTTACGACCTATTCTTGTACCTACCAAACATATATAAAAAAATTCATAAAAATCGGTCGAGCCGTTTCGGAGGAGTGCGACCACAAACACCGTGACACGAGATTTTTATAAATACAAAGATATCATTTCGGGGATCAATTGTCGGGGGATCAACTGTCGGGTAAACATACAGTATAGAGACAAGTAGTTTTATACTTGATGCATTTGGATGAATACATGTTTTCGACTTTTGTTATTCAGCGCTACATCCTCTCGGCACACTCTGTTGGTTTAGCAGGGGTGTTCAGGTTCATAGGGTGCAGTTTTTACGGCTCTTGGCGGTGGATGCATCTGTCCACCAGCTGCGTAGCAGACCGGATGAGGGGAAATTGTTGAGGAAGACCTTTTGAGCTCTCCAGCGAGACTCCCTCGGAGCATCGCTTGACACAGCAGTGGGAGGGATGGAGTCATACGTTCGTCAAATTTCTCAGACAACCACCCACTCTTCATACATTTTTCCTTCCCAAAATTCCATCTCCTTACTTTCCTCATAAGCCCTCCAAATGCCATCCCCAAAATGACATAGGCCTCGAGGGAAATTATTTTCTTCAAGTTCTGTGCGTAGCTACTGTTAAAAAAACTTTTTTATATTTTGTGTAAGTAGCTATACCGTTTTTTCCTAAACCGAATGCACATTTTATATAGCTGTATGTTGGGGGGGACAACTGTCCGCAATCAACTGTCATGGAATCTTATTTGAATTCCGAGTACTGAAGTATTGCGCTTATATCTTATATGTAAAAAAGAATCGCTGAATGTGTTGCTAAGCGCATAACTTTCGAACGACTACACCAAATTGGATAATTTTTTTTTTGTGTGTTCGTTATTGTCAGGACAAGGTTTTTATAAAACTTCCGGTGAGCTCTGGCATTATGAAATTTGTATAAAAAAATTGCTATTGGTGGCACGCGAGGTTTGAAAATCGTATGTATGGAAAGCGGGAGGGAGGGAGAGATGGGGAAGGGGGGGGGGAGGGAAAGGGGGAAGGGGGGAAGGGGGAAGTGGGGAAGGGGGGTGGGGGGAAGGGGCAGTAATGTGGGGAGAGGGCATGTGGAGGAGGCGGAGTGGGAACGGGACTAATAGGAAAGGACACGCAGGCAGAAACAAATTATTTATTAAATGGCATAGAAGGCATGCCGGGACCACCTAGTCTTTTATAATTTGGAAACTTTGACATTACAATAAATGAAACAAATGACGTCAATGTCATGTTTTAGAAAAATAGTATATCTACTCACTTGTTTTTAACTCTAACCTAAAGTGAGAGTTACACACGCTTGCGTAATAAATTAAATTCAGCTCGGATTGTGAACGCTCTAAAGAAATATTATATTAATCTGAAATACAATTTCAAACTCTGTAGAGATGAAATGAACACTCATGTATATTGTATATCTCATTAAAAAGCGTTGGAAACGAGAACGTCCAGTGAATTCCGTATAAAGTTTTCAACAGAGTTCCCGGAATTGTGCATTTTCGAATAGTGAAACAGTTGGAATCTACTTAAATGTACTGGATTTTGTGTGTTTTTTTAAATTTTTTATTATCATACTTTTGTTCCGCCCGGTTGAAATTAAAAATGCTCGTATTTTTTTTTTCGCAAAAAGGTACAATTTTAACACTTTTTTATAGCTTTTGTATTACTGCAAAACCACCCTTCTCTTCACATTTTTTTAAAGAAAGACTAACATTCCCGGGTTACGAATAACGCGATAATATTATCTATTACCACCATAGTAAGCGGAAAATGTAGCTTGTGTCGTGATGGAGGACTTAGCCGATGAATCAAATACACGACGCCCGGACGAGACCCAAACGCGATGCCAACTCAGTTACTGACCGATATTACATCATAAGTAGATATATATTTTTTTTCATTAGCTCCACACAGGAGGCACCGAGGAAAACAATTTCCCTAGGGACCTATGTCATCTTTGAGGATGCTGTGTGGAGGGTCTTAGGGAAAGGAAGTAGAAGAAAATATGGGAAGGAAAAAGGTATGAGGGGTAGGTAAAAATCTGGGGGTCAGTGTGGCCAGGAGTGACGGACGTATGAATCTATTCCTCGCACGGTGCAAGGCGAAGGGTCGGGATAATCCGGCTGAAGAGGTCAAAAAGCCTCCCTCAATCAGTCTCCTCCGATCCAGCCCGCCGCGCAATGGTTGGGCAAACGTATCCGCCACCAAGACCTAGACAAACCTCATCCCATGAATTTGGCACCCCTGCTAAGTCACCAAACGTAGCGAACCACTTAGGGTGACCTATGGCATGGGTGTTGGTTGTCCAATAAATGGTTCCCGGGGCGGCGATACCCATACCCTCCTCCCAAATCGTAAATTATATATTATAAATATTAAACAGCATTTTGAAAATTTTACTTACAGTTTCTGGATTTCAGCCACTGATCGGTGATGTACCTACACCTATAAATCAGTTCCACTAAAAAATGCATTAAGAATTAGGAAATGCATAGAAAAAATGAAATGAAAATAGGAAATGCATGTTGTAACAATGAACTTTTTTTCTCACAAAAAAATATCTAATTTTAACACTTTTTTGGCTTTCCTTTACACCCCTTCTCTTTACATATATACCTACAGAAAACTCAGTTCCATAGTGTGACAACAACAAAAAAATGCATTTTTGAGTTAAGTATTAGGAAATGCTTAGAATAATTTTTGCAAAAATGCTCGTTCTTTGTTCTCTCAAAAGGGGGCAATTTGAACACTTTTTTTTAGCCTTTCAATTACTGCAATTTCTTTTCTCTTTGCGAATTCACCAATAACTCAGTTCGACAGTGAAACAACTAAAAAAAATTGCATTTTTGAGATAAATATTAAGAAATGCTTAGAATATCGGTTGCAAAATATGCTTGTACACTTTTATTGTTTGTTATTGACAAGACAAGGTTTGTATAAAAAACTACTGGTGAGCTCTGGCATTATGAAATTGTATACAAAAAATGCAATAGGTGGCACGCGAGTTATTTGAAAATTTAATGTACCGGGAATGAATGTATAGAATGCGGAAAGGGGGAGGGGAACTCGGGAGGGGGGTTCGCGGGACGGTGAAAGGGGGAGAGTGGAGTGGGGATAAGGAAGGTGGATGAAGCGGAGTGGGAACGCGAGAGGGGAAGGGGACGTGGGGGTGGAAGGGGTGGCAGAAGGGGAACGGGACGAATGGGAAAGGACACGCACGGAAAAACAATTTCTTTATTAAATGGCATAGCAACGCATACCAGAAACTGACCAGTAAATTATATTATATAACTTCTTCGGTAATCGCAAATTCAGTATGTGGAGTCATTTTAATTAAATGAAAACAAATGATTTACGATTGGCCTGCGACATAAACACCCCTCGTTTTAAATAAGTGTTGTATACAAAAGTGATATTTTTTTCATTTTAGGAAGTAAGAATTTTTGAATGCTGGCAATGTTTATTGAATTGCCACGCTGCAGCGCTTGCTTTTTCAATGACGGGCGGTTTAAAAAACCAACCATTATTTTTTGAAAGTCGTCTACGCCTATAATATTTCACCGTTTTTTTACGTATTATTTTAACCTCCATGTAAATGTTGGGCTTAAAAGTGTTAAGGTTTATAACTAGGCTAACTAGAAATTTTAACAATATAAAGTGTATTAAACTGTTATATTTTGCCTGTGTTAGAAGTCAACTTGAGTACAATTCTCCCGTCTGTAATCCACATTATAGTATACATGTACAAGCTGTTGAAAGAATACAAAACAAATTCTTACGTTTTCTAAATTTTAAAATGGGTACGTATTATTCCAGCAATTATGTTGAACTACAACACTATTTTAAATGATATGAATATGCTCAAATTGTCCGACAGCATAATTATCACTGACTTGGTATTTCTATATAAAATTCTAAATGATTTAGTTGATAGTCCGGTATTGCTAGAATTGATAAGCTTCCGGATTCCACTACGTAATACCAGAAGTCAGGATTTATTTCAGTGCAGAAATTCTGGGACTAACTACCATATGTATTCCTCTTTGCCAAGAATACTAATGGAGGGAAACAATTATACCAAGTCAGTGGACATCATCAATTTAATTTAAATTTAAATAAATATAAAATATTGTTACTGAGACAGTTCAGTTATGTACAATGAATGCTGTATATTTCTTATTAGTCATATGTAATGTTTGTAAAAGCCCCGAAAAAGGGCGTAAATAAATAAATAAATAAATAAATGTTTTAAGCCTTTTTTGCATTAACTCCACAAAGGAGGCCCTGAGGAAAATAATTTCCTTTAGAGTCTATGTCATCTGAGATGCTGTGTTAAGGAACTTTTTGAGGAGGGGAAAGAATGAACATTGGTCTTGAAGAGACCCGTGTGGTAGGAAGGAAACACAGAGGCCGGCGAATCGTTCCAGGGCCGAACTGTTGAACACAAGAACAGTCGAAGAAGCGTTCTCATGTGACAAAAGTCAACCGAGTACATATTATATATGTTGGGCGCACATTTGGCGTGTTTCTCAACCATGTATCGGTGCTGAAGGGATCAATGACGCTAGTTCCTCAGAGCATTTTCCATTGAAATACCGGTAGAACAGGCCTGGCCTAATAACTTCGCGTTTGGAAGCTATGTGATTGATAAAGTTAATCATTTTTCGTTTTTTGTTTTTGGGATGTTATGGCGTGTTGCGCTACCTCCTTCTTGGGCCAACGTTTCGGACAGCGTTGCAGTGTCCATCGTCAGGGCAGATCCGGCGGATCCGGTACAGATATTCTACTGGATCTGCCCTGATGATGGACACTGCAATGCTATCTGAAATGTTGGCTCAAAGTAGCGCAACACGGCATAACACCCCAAAAACAAATAACGAAAGTACTTTTGGCCGTGAAAATCTTAAAACGTATCCAAAGTTAATATGTTTTAAATAATAAAACCTCTTTAATATACATATAATAATATTTAGATCCGTCTTATCATTTAATTTATAGATAACTAGCAGACCCGGCCACACGTTGCTGTGGCTAACGAAGCACAACGCCATTACCCAACCTTTATAAAATCCACACCACCCGCTTGCCAGCTGCCCGCTGCCTGAATTGAATATTTGAATTTCTCGGCTTTTCTCTACTATAATAAGCACGTATTATACATATAAACCTTCCCCTTGAATCACTCTATCTATTGGTGACAACCGCATGAAAATCTGTTTCGTAGTTTAAAAGATCTATCTGCACATTGTGATGAATGCCAACCTTCAACCTACGAGAAGCCTACAAGAATTTTTTTTTTCCCTCTTAATATTATGTAGAGAAAATGGTACATTCGGCGACATCTGTCCGAGCAGTTGGGAGCTATTACAGAGATCTGCATAGAGACTGAAGCGAGGGAACACCATATCATAGTTATATCGAGAACAAAGGAAGTTTAAATTCTACCAATAAGAGAGTGGACTTTGATCATTTTGGGCGGCCTTGAATTAATTCTCACAGGAACTTAGGTTGAATGAACTGTATTAAAAACAATACTGAGAACAAAGAGTTGAAAGATTATCGACTCCGGGTCGTGTTTACATAAGACGCGATCGGGAACTGGAGATTTTGGGTGCCTAAAGTTTAAACGGAAACACAAAAAAATCTTAGACGGGAATGTTGAAAAAAAGTAAATGAAAAATCATCAATAAGGGCACGGAAAACGTAACATGAATGGTCCCAGGGGTCGATTTAATTAAAACCGATCTGGAATGATCACAAAAAACGGGTAGGATCTCGGAAATTTTCACAAACTGAATATAATAACCTGAAAAAGTGGGAAAATCTATTGATATGGAAATGGAATGGTGAAACGAAGTTATTAGAGCCAAATATCTCAAAAGAAAACTGATTGGAACTACTTAAATTGACTTTAATAAGTACCGATATAAGGATTACTCTAATCTGACAACACTATTCACGATAAACAGGATATTGAAAATATTGCATATCAAAGGCCACGGTACATTTTGGTCACTCTACAATTAAATCAAATCACAGGAAAAGATGCTTAACGTAGCCTGACACTGGGAAATGCGTGTGAACCGTCGAAGGAATCGCTAACCGTTTGACTAGAGAAAAAAGGTTGGCTATCACATTGTTGATATGACTTTATCCAAATAAAATTATAGAACATGATTTCAAGCAATTAAGGGTATCATTAACACGAAACGACCTAAACAAAATTATACAAGTTAAATACGAATATTACTTTTATGGTGTAGGCATTAAAAAATGAATTACGAGCAAGTACATGAAATTTTTAATATAAATACCTGTCAATGAGAAAATTTATGTGATTTTTTACGAGAAAGAGACACTAAACTAATTTGGTTCTAAGACATGAGATAGGGGATTAACAGAGATTTGACAAAAGGTCATATACGGAGGAACCGAAATTGGTCCTTTTCCTATGAAAGTCTGGGCGATCAGGAGTGATTTTTCTATGAAAGGAGAGCTCTAAAAAGTCTTTAAAAGACCATGGTTTGATAAAGAAGGAAATTCGTTGGGAGATTGGGGGAGAGTTCGGACGGAAACAACGGGAAGTGCGGGATCGTGGTCGTGGTCGTGGAAGACTACTAGTAAAGTTGAAATGTCTACAAGTGTTTGCAAAAATAGTAAATTCAGTGTTTTATTTTCCTCTTAAAATTGAGAAATAAAAGTCCGATAAAGTGCTTTAAAATAATACTTCGTGAAAGTTCGGGTGTTTTATAATGAAAGTGTTTAAAGTCAGTAAATAAGAATTAAATGACATTCGGGGTTCTTTCTTACAACTTATATTTAGTGGTTTTATAACATTTAACAAAAATCCAGTGTCTTAAAATAAATCAAATTACCGGATAAAAGAAAATATAACACGCGATTTTAAAATTAACTATAGGTGATATAATAATTAAAACTTTAACTTTACTTTAAATAACATGACATAGGTAAAATAAATAACAAAAACGAATTGTTCGAGTCACGTTTAAACTACAGTGGTTCAATAATTAGCGGTTAAAAATCCTTTGTGAATTGAATAACGAAAATTGTAATAAACAGTAGTGATAATAATTCGTACACTTGGAAAACGTGCGTATCTACGGTTATTAATTCTAAAGTGATATTAAAATATTGAGAATAAATAATAATTTACCTAATTCCGGACAATAAAATTAAACATCTGACTTGTTATTTGATGAATCACCTCTCGAAGGCGAATGAAATAAACCATTAGTTAATACAAGGTTGAGGAACTAAGCGAAATACCGAAGTGAATCTTAAATAGACAGATATTTGAAGAGTTTTTTCCATCAGTCTTTTCTCAAAAGGGGCCGATAGGAATCCATTAGCTAGGAATCGAAAAAAAGGAAAACCTCGATCACAATGTCGAATTTATGAAAGTCCCGACTGGGAAAAATTGTAATCGATCGAGGGCGGTAAGATCAAAACAATTATTAATTATTTTCAGAGACAAAGAAGAAAGAGACGGGCGTGCATCACCAATAAATCAATCGGAGCTTTGGAGTTTTGTACTAACACACTGCAACTAATTAAAAGATTATGTTATTTTCCACGCAGGATAACAATGCCCACCAGCTCAAAAGCAAGCCAACCAGGAAATATCTACTCTGAGTTAGGCTACATATGTAGGTTTTGCTTCAGTTAGGTAAATACGCTAATTTATTATAACTCATATAAAACGAATCGAGGCGAGTAGGACGTAATAAATGACTATCGTGGAAGCTCTTTATTCTATATTTCGTGTGCGGGAGTATACATGCGTCTCAAAATTAGGTCAAACAAACAATACCTACTTATAAATTAGGTTATACAAGTACTTGTTTTAGTTAGGTAGGTCTATTGTTTACATAAGCGCGTATAAGGATAGGCGACATACGATATCAGTTTGATTCGTAACCGAAATACCTATATTTCTCAGAACTATGTAGGTCAAGCAAACTATACCTTAGTTGAAGCTAGGTCACCCAGATACCTCTTAGGTTAGCAAAGTACCTACTTAAACGACCAATGTTTGGGCAAAGCTAGCACAAGTAAAATATAAAAGAATTAGTTAACCAATGAATTGTGTTTCAAAAGGACAATGACCGTAGAAATAAACAATCTCCAAAGTAGGTCAGTATACCGAAGGTCGTCTGTGTGAAGAGTAAACAAACAAACCATAAAAATGATGTACCTATTTAATATCGGTCTTTCGTTCATCGGAGTTAATTAACTATTGGCACAGCTTAATTAGGTATTACAAGGTGTGATAGGAGTGTGCCTCTTAATCATTCTAGGTAATTACATTGGCGTACTTGAATAATAATAATAATAATAAGACGAGGGAAAATAATTAACGACAACACATAAATTAAATAAACAAATAACCATGAGAAATGAAATACGTAACGCAAAAATCAATAGAAATAGCAAATTGATAGGTATAGCTAATACCTACCGAATCCTTTCACCGACGAGATTAGGGTATGTTATATGACTTTCGATTGTGTATCTAAAATTTCGATTAGAGTTCAATGACACGGTCACCTAAATTCCATCAACGAATAAACAGAACAAAAGCACAAAAGTCAAGGGGCAGGTTTATCAATCATAGCTTACGACGGAAACTTCGCCCAATATGTGAAAGAAAAATCGACGTTAAATTCACTCAATTCTAAACAACTGATTATACTAGAGCAATCGCCAATAGGTAGCATTGATTCCGCGCGCAAAATTTCGCAAAGTAAAGTACTGCGACTAGCTTCAAACTCAAAGAGAGCTCATCACAATTATTCAGGAGGTCATTAATTCAATGACAACTTGACTTATCTCGTTTTAAATCTTTCTTATAGCAAGTAGGTATCCAAGAACCCATAAATACCCATAATCCTAAAACCTAATACACGAGGAGCTAGTGACCTCATTTAAAAAACACTGGTGTTCAAATACTCATACAGTCCTGAATCCTAACTTTTCTCGAACGTAAGTTTCAAGGCTACGGTATGTGTTTATGAGCCATCCGGAAATGTAAGTGTCAACCTTTCCCGAACGGAGAGAGCTTTGATCTTGTGGCGGTATTGTCGAGGTGGGGCATACGGGGAAGAGGAAGGACGTGTGCGGACAATACGCAGACGCGGCATTAAAGCTACAGGTTATTCGCATACCGGAAGTTCTTGTCAAACCTGAAAGCAAACATAAGGTTCACGAGGTGAGTTTTATGTCAGCTAGTCAGAGGTGGAGTGTAACGCTGGGTCGGTCACGTGGGAGGAAGGATCTGCCCGTCACAAGCTTACGCCACATTTAACGGATAGAGACATGATAAGGGAAGACATGAAATACCCCTTCTAGACTCAGTAGAGTTAAATTCAACCCGGAGGCGTCGGAAGTCGGAGTGGGACAGAAAAACGGCATGAAGACTTGGTATTCCCCCTGCTGGCGTGAAGGGCCCCTTTCATAGCATGAGACGCTCGTCGAAGAGAGTAAAACTCGGATCTAAGGACAAGCCTAGCAAACGTACTGGGAGAATTCGAGTTTGTAATTGTTGTTCATCGGTTTTCACTTGGTTAGCGGAGGAGCCGACTTTTCAGCAAACATATTATCCCCCCATATCCATCCATCCTTACTATTTCAACAGTTTTGCGAATACTAACAAATAACACTAACTATGTATACAAAACATTATGTTAGGGGAGGTTGCAGACAAGGACTTCAATTGAGAAAACTGGACCTCCGAGTACGATCATCCTACACCGGTAAGGTAAGGTTTGCTATCTTGAAATGTTTAATTTATTGACTGTTATTTATGTTATCGGTGTATCAGCGGTGATAGGAAGAATTAAATAAACACACTAAATTCCTACGGAAATCAAATAGACACAAAGTTAAAGGCGGGGTTAGTTTATCAAACTCGGTTAAATATTCTAAAATAATAATAAATAAATTGATCGGAAAATTATCACCCTTTCTCTAAAAGAATCTAGGGGTTACCACACGTAATACATTATCTTCTCTACATATGTGTGCATATTAAGTATGCAAACAGATGTAAAATCTAAACAAAAAAATTACACAACGCAGATTATAGAAATAATGTGAACTAAAATCTTGAATCTTGATTACTGTGAGAAAATCGCAGGGATTTAAGAAGATAGGGTAGGTTTAGCTAGATTATAAGGTATAGGGGTTTAGAAATCACGAGCCTGAGGTAGAAATAAACCGAAAGGAGGGTTGAGTCAGGCCATCATACCTAGTGGTGTGATCAGTAGGACATAAGGGTAGAATTATGAGCGTGGCTACGAGACAGGAGCTACGAGATTTAAACTACGAGGTAGAAGCTTAGAAAAGTAAATCAGCTAGGTAGGGTTCATCACAATTGGTGTCAAAGCCAGGAGTGTCGGACCATTACAACATACATTTTGAGCGACTTCATTTTATACTATGTAATGCAATTCGCGCGATCGCCACTAATTATACAATGCTTGCAATGCAACACTGGATATTTGAAAAGGGAAAATCAAATACCTACTTACTCTAGGACATCTATTTTCCAATTTCTTCCGTAGAACGAATTTAAAAAGTGACTATAGTACGGCCCGTCAGCCGTTTTAAATCGAACAAAAATATGTTTTCTTCGAATTTCACGGAATTTCTCTAATATAATTTACATGCATTATACATATAAACATTCTTCTTCAATCACTTTGTCTATTGGTGAAAACCGCACGAAAATCCGTTGCGTTGTTTAAAAGATTAACGCGCACCTACATTTTGAGCCACTTCATTTTATACTATGTAATGATAATGATATTTTATTTTAAATTAATTTAATTGCGCACGCCAGGATTTTTACCTGCAATCCCAGTTACCTCTCTTTACACTGTCATTACGTAGAAATGCACATTGTACAACTGATACGTTTATTTTCAGTAATGATACAAAAAAATGATTTAGAATTCTAAAAGGGGATTGTAATGAGATTAAAAAGAAAATGTTTTTTGAACGAGGATATATTGACAATAAAAATGTCAACGTTTGAATTAGGTATATTTGTTTCCAAGCAGTAAAGGCGGAAAGGACGCATATGCGCGATAGCTGGTCTTTGAAAAATAAATTACTTTTATGTGACAATGCCTGAAATTAAAATGAAACAAGATTATCACCGTAATATTCTTATACAATCTAGTAGATACCTCTGGTTGTTGTAGTTGTAGTAGCGACTGATTTTTTAAAAATTTGAGAAGAAAAAAAGGAAGTACCAGAAAATTGACTACAAATGCGATGTACCTACACTTACCCATGTTAATTCACCATTGTTCTGCTTGTACTACTAGTTTCCGGACACCACGTATGTTTATTGAATTTAATTTAAATTAAGAAGGTTTAACCAGAGAAAACCAGAAATATGTCATTTTTAAATCAGATTTTAGACATATTATTGACTCTTTCCACAAAAAATTATAGATTGATTTCGAAAGATTGTTCTTTTACCTAGGCAAAGCATGTTTTAAATTTTGAGAAAAAAATGTTTATTTTTAGTGTAATAAGGTTATATCATAGGCATATTTGTTAAATTTTCAAAAAAGATTTTGTATTAAACAACACCCATTTCAAATCATGTAATCATGTAGTAAAATAAATCAATACATTATCTGGGAAACGCATGATTCAGAATTTTAATTTTAGTTTAAATAAAATCATTAAAAAATATATACGTACATGTGTTTCTTGACGAAAATTGGTCAGTTTGTGTATTTGTTTGTGCACTTACAAACCAATTTATTTCAGATTTTTTTACATTCTTATTTTGAAAAATGAAATTATTGAAAAATGATAAATACTTAAAATCAAAAAATAATTACGAGAAGTACATAATTTTAATAGTTTTATCATCACGCCTTTCAGCATTTTTGGATGTAGGTATAAATTAAAGCAAATTTGGAATGTAATAAAATCGATATTGCGTTATAATTTTAAAAAGCTGGTACGGAGAATAATTAATCTTTCTCATTGGAACTGCCCTGCACGATCGTAAGAACAACTTTCGACGAAATGTGGATTTTCGGCCACTGACTGGTTAAACGCTCTTAAGGTAAAGACAAACATTTCCGGGTTACGAAAACATTGCTTGTACAATGATGGAGGACTTAAGCGCAAAGTGAATTGAAGAACCTACGACATCTGGGTTAAAATCAGACCCCTTTGTCAACTCAGTTACTAATTGGTTCGTTGAGAAAATCATTTACTTGTGCCAGGTCATGTCAATTGGTTCATAATTTTGATATTTAAAATTTGTGTTATAAAATCTGAAGGAGTCCTTGCTTTCAAATGGAATTCATTTGGAATCGAATGAAAAGCAAAAATATTTCCCGTGCAATCAGTATTTTAACGGTTCGTTTGAGAATACTTCGCAAATTACCAAAGGCTCTAGGAGTTTAATTGTTAAGTGTTGTCGTTAACTATAATTAATAGGTTTCAATCCTATTTGAATATAATCAAAACGGTGATTAAACAATATGCTCTACATTAATCTATCCACGTGCAAGGGAGTGATGGATTTCAATGGTTCATAGAAAAATCGGTGGTTGAATATTATTTTGTCCGCCCGACATTGTTATAAAATCAGAACGGCAGCTTGTCAAAACAATGTTTCAAAGCAAAAAAAAAAAAACATTTTGAAGGGAATACCTAAGTTAAGCATGCAATGTTTTGGGAACCAGCAAAAAATGTTGATTCCATTGAAGTGTAAAATTGGTAAAAAAAGATATATTTTTTTAGTTATTTTATTTATTTATTGACGTCCTACTGGGCTTTTACGAGTACATAATAAATACAAATTTCATTTATAACAACAGTAGGTATATACATATAAAAAGATTACAAAATATACAAATAAAGTAAAAACTACTATAATGTATGACTTTAGAGAACTTGTAGGTACAATTCATATACTGTAGTATACGTAATTATCCATGTGTTGGATTAATTCGGAAACGTTCGGGTTCCGCCGAACTTTGATAAACAACGTCTCGCGGGTCAGACAGCGGTCTCCCCGTCGCAGCGCTCAGAACCATTTAAGTAGCCTTTGTAATCACTCGCTACGTTAGACATACAGTACAGTACTATCGAATCCTTTGTAACATCTCAATAAACAGACGAAAGAACTTACGTTGTACAAATCATTATTGTGGCTAGTAAGGCCACACATAAAGAACATTACATATACCTACGAGCAACAAAAAAAAAATATCAAAACACATTAATTTTTACTTAATAACTCGTTGTATGCATTTAGAATACGAACATTAGAAAAAAAACAACAAACAAAAAAAAATCGAAATCAAGTAAAATGATTCCTCATTCATTATTTTCATCTAAAAATGGTGGACTAATTTGGCTTGAAATGTATCGAAGTTTAAATTAAATATGTCAACGATATCAGTTAGATCGTTGCCCAATCTATAATGTTTGTAAATTAATTTCTTTTCTGAAGTAAAACTTCTTTAGTACCTACCCTTGTGATTTGACACTCGACGAAACGGAAACAACACTAAAAAGAGACAAACACATGTATACATCTATGGGATTTAGCCTGTGAGAGAATGAGATGGAATGATACCTTACCACATTGGCCGCTTTAATTACGAGCTCACTTTTTAAGGCTCCTATTGATATAGATTGTGTGGGTGAAGGTTTCACTTCTACCGCGTGTGAACTGCACTTGATTTTTTTAAGTGAAAGTTCTTGAGCACCGTTGGGATTTGAATAAAACGATTTTTTTTCGATAAAACGAAAAAGTGAAATATCTATTCTATAGGATTTAGCCTGCGAAAGAATGAGGTTGAATAATCTGCCTCCTCTTTGTACGGTGCTTGGTAGTCTCCCCACTCTTGTCTACTTTAGTTATCTGAATGTTTCACTTCTGCCGCGTGTGAATTGCACACCCTGTTTTTTTTTGCTTAGCTCTACACAGGAGGCCCTGAGTAAAATAATTTCCCTACGGGCCATGTCATCTTAGAGGAGGCTGTGTTGAGGGTCTTTTTAAGGAAAGTGGAAGGGGAAGTTCTCAAAAAGGGTATGAAGGCTGGATAGGAATCTGGGGGTCAGTGTGGCCAGGAGTGACGGAGTATGAATCCATCGTTTTAACTGCGATGCAAGGCAATAGATCGAGAGAGTTCGTCTGAAGAGATCAAAACGCCTCCCTCAACCAGTCTCTATAGATCCAGCTCACGACGCAGAAGGTATCTTAGACTTAGACCTACACAGAGGTGTTGATTATACAATAAGTAGTTCCCGGGGCGGCTGTACCCATATTCGCCTCCCAATAAATAATACATTATTAAAGATTCTGCTCCGTGGTGCAAGTGATAAACATACTTAAATATACTTAATTGGAGATAACTACGAAAAACAAATAAATATTTTAAATAATGTATCAAGAAGGCTAAAAGTAAATAAGCATAAATTAAATACAAAAACAAAACAAAATTTGTGGTGATTGGATATAAGAAGAAATCCAGTGAAAGCAAAATTAAAAGATCTTGAACTTTTGAAAATGTTACTGAAATAAAATTCTTAGGAATTACATTAGTTTCACCTCTTCCTCACACTATGCTGGCGTCCCACAGGGATCGGTTCTGTCTCCGACTTTGTTTTTGTTGCACATCAACGACCTTTTGTCATGTGCACCAATTCATTGTTACGCGGATGACAGTACAGTTCATGATAGCTTTTTGTTTGACAAGCCCCCAAAGGGCTCACAAACTCCAACAGCTCGTAAGGCTTTGAAGCAAAGAATGGACGGTTACCTCGAGAGTGTTTTCTCTTGGGGTAAAAATAATCTCGTTGAATTGAATGTTTCAAAGACCCAATCTTGTCTGATTACGTCTAAAAGGGATCGAAATGAAAATCTAGTCGCTTTCAACGGAAGCAATCTTCCGAACAGGCCCTCCATTGATATGCTTGGTGTAACCCTAAGTGACCAGCTGAGGTATGGGGGCTCCATCGAAGCCAGAGTAAAGTTAGCCTCCCAAAAACTGGGCGTACTGTACAGGGCCCGCAGATACTTTAATAGTACACAACTGCTAACCCTGTACAAATCGCAAGTGCGCCCCACGGTTGAATTTGGCAGCCACCTCTGGTCTGGAGCTCCAAAATACCTGAAAAATACCCTCGACTCTGTGCAGAAACGGGCGGTCCGTTTGATAGATTCTCCCATCTTAACAGACGGATTGCAATCTTTAGAGCACAGGCGTCGGGTGGGAATGCTATCCTTGTTCTACCGGTATTACTAGCATCATTGATCCCTTCGGCACCGGTGCATAGTCGGGAAACACACCAAACGCGTGCCCAACATTTGTACACAGTTGACATTTGTCACATGAGAACGGGTCGTTTCTTCGACTCGTTCTTGTGTTCAACAGCTCGGCTGTGGAATGATTTGCCGGCCTCTGTGTTTCCTCCTTCCTACAACATGGGTCTCTTCAAGACCAATGTTCATTCCTTCCTCTCCTCAAAAAGACCCTCCACACAGCATCCCAGATGACATAGGCCCTGAGGGAAATTATTTTCCTCAGGGCCTCCTGTGTGGAGTTAATGTAAAAAAAAAAAAATAGATTTCTAAACTAACTTTCCTACATAAATTGACTATAACCAAAAGAAAATTGGCAAAAAATATATTTCTTGAGAAGAATTCGGCAAAAACTTTTCAGAAAAATTGCAATCACTATTTACAACGTAATTATTGCTCCACGAACGAACGAGAATCAAATAAGTTTCAAATTCTCCAAAATAGGGCAATGAGAATAATACTTCGGTGAAATAGATTTTCAAAAGTAAAAAAAAATTCGAGTGCAGCTTACACGCGGTAGAAGCGAAACTTTACCAAAGCAATCTAAAACAATACTTGAAAAGTGAGGTCATAATCATAGGTCATAATTGTAAATAATAATTATATACATTTATTTATTATTTACAACTTAATCCTTAAAAACAAAACCAAAAAAAAACTTTATTTTATTTTATTTTAAATCAGATCTCAAAACTATGGTCACCCTAAAAGTCTACATTAATGTACTATCTAGCGCCATCAGTTTAGTAGGTACCCATAATCTCAATCTGTAAGAAATACAACAATATTGTTCTTTCAAAATCTGTATAATTTTGTGTTATTTTGTTAACTTGTATAATTATTGTTAACCTAAACACAGGCTTGTCCTAGTGAGGTAACAAATTGTATTGTAAACATTTTTACTTACAGTGTAAAGAAACAATAAATAAATAAATAATCACCGCGGCCAATGAGCGCAGTTGACCGTCGCAGGTGCAGTAATCGTCATTTCCGTTTCATCCGAAATTCAAATCACAGCGGGGTTATAGAAGTTTCCCTTCAATAAAATGATAAAGGAACTAAATAATTGGCTAACTGTCAAACAGATGCTGACCTTGAATACGATGATATTTATCCATAAAATAGTAAACAACCTGTTACCAAAATACTTATCAAATAAAATTATGTACAACATAGACATTCACAAACATAACACAAGGACGTGCTAGGAAATCAGGCAACAAAAAAAGACAAAGCGAATACGCAGAATAGTTTACTGTACAAAGGGATGAAGTTTTATAACACGCTACCAGAAACTTTAATGTTCGCTCCAATTGGAAGGTTCAAGATGTATTTATTTATTGTAGAAGCTACATCAAACTGGAAAAAAAGTAGTATGCAATACAACTAACTAACTAACTAACCATCACGCCGTTTCCCCGCAGGGGTAGGCAGAGAGGACGGACCGCCAAACAACTCGGTCTTGGCACACACTCTTTGCCTCACTCACATTGGCCCGACTCAAGTATTTGATTCACTTGATCGTGCCACGTCTTCCTCGGGCGTCCCCGACTTCTTCTACCATTCACATTCGCGTCATATATTCTTCTTACACTACTTTCTTCGTTCATTCGCTCTACATGCCCAAACCATCTGAGGGTCCCTTTCTTAATCTTACTCATTATGCTTACATCAGCCTTACATTCTTTGCGGATATCCACATTTCTCACACGATCATACATTGTTTTACCACACATACGTCTCAGGGATCTCATTTCAACAGCATTCAGCTTACTTTCATCCTTCCTCTGCCAGTTCCATGCCTCACTGCCATACACCAGGACTCCATTGTGGACTGCTAGCTTCGCTTCTTTTGACAGTTTTTTATTAGCGCCAACGGCATTCTGTCCACCATTAATGGAGTTACCAGCATTCACCCTTCTTTCAATATCTCTATCAGCATTCCCATCTCTCGTAAATATGTAATATGTAATGTTATAATTAATTAGAAATTTGTAAACTTAAATATACAAATTACAAAATTAAACAAAACAAAAAAAAAATAAATAAACAGTGAACAATAAAAAATAATAAATCTTTAAAGTAATTAACTGTTGTATCCACTGCAGAGTAAAACTGATGGACGTATGGACGTACGAAATGAGCTTAATTTTTACTTAATTTATCAAATTGATAAAACGTTTCAAATGTCGGTAATCTTTCTGAAACAGAAAATCAACTCCATTGGCCCGTCTGGGGCCCAGGAGTCGAAAAACCTTGTATAATTTGGCGATTTTAGTTTTATTTCAGATTGACGTAGCAGATTGCACTTCTGTGGAATATGCGTTCAGTGGTTGTACACGATTGAAAGTGGAATCCAATGCTAATAGGAGATTTAATTGAAATTCAACTACGAATGCGATTATTCTATACCATAACTATGGGCTGCAGATAACGTAACGTATGCGCATTTGTCCCTCGGTTCTCAAATATACATAACTACTATCTATCGGTGATCGGTAATTTTAACTAGTAAACCCAAACAGCTGTGATCTAATTTGGACATTTTAATGTTTTTCAAAATTTCGTGAACGAAAATAAAATAATGAAGTTATTAACGTGAAATTAATTGCCGAATTTTGCCCGCCCACGGAATTATGCTAACGGCCGGCGCATGTGACGCGCAAATTGAACGTGGCCACGTTGATGGATACGGTTATCTGCTTGTCGCGCTTGTCGCGTTTGGCGATCATATAAACTTGTAAGTAAGGTAGGTATCTATGACTGTTGATGACTGACAAACCGTATAAACCACAATTAATCAAATACGTTCGATTATCGTCGTCGAATGCAATTTCCCGGCCAACCGCCTCATTTCCAGGAAATCCCTTTGGACTGATGGCGAAAAGGTCACGATACCCTCCTGAAGGCAAATAGTCATGGCGAACTCAGTGGCAGACCTCGGACCATTTCAACTTGGTATTTGCTGTAGGGTCTCTTTGCTCTGATATATCCTGAACTCTCTGATTGCTAATATTTGCTAACAAAGGTTGATTCACCTTGTATATTATTATACGTGAACCCATCGACATATCAATTCTAAATGTGGCGTGGTAAACTAATTCGTTTAAATGATTCTGCCCACCAATGAGTTATATCAAAATTCCTCATCTGTCTCGCTTCGTAAGCATAATAATACGAGTATCTTGGTAGACAAATTGATGATGATCGCTTGCAATTTGTTAACTGCGAGACAATGTACTTTATTTTTCATAAAAATATTTTCGAAGTCCTAATTTTTTAACCGATAATTTTGGTTTGGGTGTCATTTTAAACAATCACTCGCCTTGTCCAGTCTTCGTTGGTCGATGTATGTACCTCTGCCCGTTTATGCAACCGGTGCACATAGAGACGGCCAAAGGGAATTACGGCGCCAAAAATAGAAAAAAAGCATTGTCTTCAAACTAATCACAAATATTTTTAAAATGTTTTCATAAACCAGTTCAAACTGAACCGCAAGAATTTATATTGAGAACTCAACCCAACATCCTAGGCATGCGCGTAAGTTGAGATGCGTACTGCGCTGCCAATATTTCTTTTTACTTCCTTGACGGGGTAGCTATGCTCATCCCATTCTCCCTATTTAAAAATTATAAAGTTTTCAACATGGATATTAAAGCTATAGATACGTATGTATTTTAATCTGTAATTATTTTTAAAATAACATATTTAACGTACTATAGATATAATATATTATGAAATACGTACTACTCGTATTTTGTTAAAAAAAAATATATATTTTTACTTCAACTAGAGAATAGAAAAAAGTTCCACCAAGTTTCTTGACATTATTTTACAAGTTCAAAAATATATCTTATAAGTTATGTGAAAACATAAAATGAATGTCACCCCTTTTCCCCTTTCTTAAATCAAGCGCATTCTTTTCAGGTAGTCTTGGCGACCCCGCTCTAAAAGAATGAGGATTAAAAGAAAAAAAAACTAAATCGAATTTATAATTTTAAAGAATGAACCATTTTAGAAGTTAAATTCATTTTACCGTTTATATGTTTTATCTACCTGAGTCACTAATCTTTAAATAGTATAAAGAAAAGTCACTCCCGCTGTCTGCACGCTTAGATCTTTTAAACTACGCAACGGATTTTCGTGCTGTTTTCACCATCAGATAGAGTGATTCATGAGGAAGATTTAAGTACATAATTTGTCAAGGTTTTGTGTAAATTGGTTGAAAAATATCTCTTTCTCCACATATTATAAATTAAAGTCCCCCGCGTCGTCTGTCTGTTCGCGATAAACTCGAAAATTACTGAACGGATTTTCATGCGGTTTTCACCAAAAGATAGAGTGTTTCGTGAGGAAGGTTTAAATAGGTAATTTGTCAAGGATTTGTGTAAATTGGTTGAAACATAACAATAACATTCCGACACTTCTAACATAATTGTTAGAAGTGTCGGAAAAAATCAAGCCGCCTGGTAGCTTTCATCGAAAATGCTGCCTAATCCTTTTGGGATATAACAAAACAATGCATGGTGGGATATTCCTCTTTTATAGACCTACAAAAAAGTCCGCGAAGGCATATACTTATCTATTTTTTTACGGATAGCTTACTATACCCATTCCATCTTCTGAAAAAAATGGTCACGTACGTTGCGGTAATTGAAAAGTTATTTAGACGGATACAGTATTAATCCTTATTAACTTAAAATATGTATTATTAATATTTCTCTACATATTGTAAATTAAAGTCCCCCGCGTCGTCCGTCTGTCCGTCTGTCTGTCTGTTCGAAATACACTCGAAAATTACTGAACGGATTTTCTTGCGGTTTTCACCAATAGATAGAGTGTTTCGTGAGGAAGGTTTAGGTATGTCATTTGTCAAGGATTTGTGAAAATTGGTTGAAACATAACGATAATTGTTAGAAGTGTCGGAAAAAGTCAAGCCGCCTGGTAGCTTTCATCGAAAACGCTGCCTAATCCTTTTGGGATATAACAAAACAATGCATGGTGGGATATTCCTCTTTTATAGATCTACAAAAAAGTCCGCTAAGGCATATGTCTATCTTTTACGGATAGTTTACTATAATACCCATTCTATCTTCTAAAAAAATGGTCACGTACATTGCGGCAATTGAAAAGTTATTTAGACGAATACAGTATTAATCCTTATTAACTTAAAATATATATTATTAACTTTTTTCTATCTTCTCTACATATTATAAATTAAAGTCCCCCTCGTCGTCTGTCTGTCTGTCTGTTCGCGATAAACTCGAAAACTACTGAACGGATTTTCATGCGGTTTTCACCAAGTGTTTCCTGAGGAAGGTTTAAGCAAGTTTAAGGCATATATCTATCTTTTACGGATACCTTACTATACCCATTCTATCTTAAAAAAAAATGGTCACGTGCATTGCGGTAATTGAAAAGTTATTTATAAAGCGGCATCTGTCTGTCTCTTTGCAATAAACTCAAAGACGGCGGTGGTTATAAAGGTTGGATAACCATCCAGTAGATGACGTTTTGTTTTATTAGCCACAGCAACATGTGGCCAGGTCAGCTAGTAATATAGAAAGACACACTGGCAAGCCGGTGTGGATTTGATACGTACGCAAATTAAAAGATGGCGTTGGTAATAAAGGTTGGGTAATGGCATTGTCAGTAGATGGCGTTGTGTTTCGATAGCCACAGCAACGTATGTCCGGGTCTGCTAGTTCAAAACACATAAATAATTTTGTAATTAGAATACTAAGACCACCTGACCCCAAATAACCCTAACAAGGTATTTTTTGAAAGATTTTCTTAGATAATCTTCTCGTACGCATTTCTGAGTAGAATTTCTAATTTAAAATATTTTTGTCGTTGTAAATTGATAATTTGGCCTTATGTGCGGTTAGGCAAACATAAAAAAAAATAATATCACACCGAATTGTTACTTTCCGGAGTCCAAGAATTATTATTTCAATTTTTATTTATTTTTTAATTTTCTTTATTCATTGCTTTGAATGGTTTCATAGTTTGTGGATTTTTCGACCATGTTGTGGTGGTCGAGATTATAATGGAAAATATGAAAAGACTTTGGTGTGAAATTTTCATTTTTCGAATCCCACACGCTTGTATAACACGTCATGTTACCTTAAAATGTTTATATCCGTCCGTTTTTCAAAACAATTTGTTTTTTGTGGTTTTCTATCAGATTTTAAAATTGGAAATCTGTCAAGTTTTGTTAACTTTTGTATGCCCGTTTTACAATATCTACCTGCGCGGGCAAATTCTTTTGTTGGTTGTAAAACTGATTTTTCGATTATTTCGTAGACAGGCGCTTCGAGCATACCCTGAACAGATCTGATATTCTCTAGAAGTGTGATTAATACAAATTTGAAAGAAAACAAAAGTCATCATTTTACATAAGATATGTGAACCCAGAAAGGCCAATGGCATTGATTATGTCCAAGGAAGAATTTCAGAATATCAATAAATTTCACCCATAGTAAGAAGTAAGTGCTCGACCACACAAACACCCTTTTTCACAAAGGCCCAAGAGACAATAATTTCCCTCAGGGCCTGTCATCTTTGGGATGCTGTGTGGAGGATCTTTAAAAAAAGAAAATAGAAGAAGTTCTGGGAAGGAAAAAGGAATCTGGGGTTCAGTGGGTCAAAGAGTGGCGGTTGTATGAATTCAACTCTCCCACTGCGGTGCAAGACAATGGGTCGTGAGAGTTCTGCTAGAGAGGCCAAATGATCCTAAACCAGTCACTCTTGAACCAGTAAGTACGCGGACGTCAACGTAGTCCAGCGGTAAGGCAATTGACTCGCATTCCGAATGACTCCAGTGCTAGCATTGGCGCTACTTGCGGCCAACGCCAAACCCAAAACCTGGAAAGGACATGCAATAAACAAGCCGGAGGCTAGCTCACACAGCCGGCGCGAGCAAGGTTCCTCTTAAACCCAGGGCGAGTGTTTGTGGTTCGCTTGTAAATTCCTACTTCCCTTCCTTTCCTCACAATCTCCAGGTCTCCTTCCTCAATCAGAACACAGTTGTTATGCACGAAAAAGGGTTTATTCATTTAAAGGTGAACAGGATTATACACAAGCCAGCCTCGGCACTAAACACATGGTTATTTGGCTAACTAAAATGCTATTGTTCTATCAACTCTCTCTCTACGCGTATATAGTGAAGTTAAATGTCAGTTCTTAGCACACAGAGGGAAAGCAAGGTTCATTGGTACTCACAAACAGGAGATAGGCAGTCGTCAGACGGGTACTGGTTAGGCGGGAGCTTCTTGAGCACAATGCACAATCAAAGTAAAACATCGCGAGTTCAGTTTACGGGGAGCGCAATCACGGGGACACAGTTGTTATGCCGAAGGTCGGCCGAGGAATGAATGCGGGGAGCCGCTCGGCGCTTGGCTACGGGCGCCGCGCGGCGTGGGGAGAGGGGGGCGGAGGGCCTGTGCAAGGGGTCAATTCGCTATTAGCTCGCACGGGAATCAATTCCGTAACGTAACACTTCCCCCCTCGCCGCAAAAAAAGCGACGTGGTAATGGAGCAGTAGGGCTAAGAAATCCTCTTACCCTTCTAGCACTTGTGCCAAAACAAAGAGAGAGAGAGAGAAAAAGAAAAAGTTGCTAGCTACAAAATAGTAGAAACAAAAACAAAAGAGAAAAAAAAGCATGGTGAACAAAGAATTATACATGAATGTACATGAAAGAGCAGTGGCATACATAAATATAAACAAGGACCTGCTGGAGAAAGGTACAAGGGTTATGCAGTGATAGAAAAAAATGACTCTAAATTGTATCATTGGTCTGTGAGCTAAGTTTGCGTAGCGTGGTTTGCGTAGGATGTTTGGGGTGTTTGAACGTTGCACTGAAGTTACAAGGTTACTTTGTCACAGTAACCTGGCCCGTTTGAGATTACACTCAAGGAACACTAGGGCCTTAAAGAAAACACGAAGACGAGAACGCAGGATGAGGCTTCTTGGTGGTGGAGAGGGTTCTACCTGTCACAGAGGTCAAAAAGGTAGCTGCTTCCGGATCCTGTGGGTGGGCCAGTATGACATCATTGAGGTACTGGAGAGTGGAATTGTAATTGGTGGTTGGTCCTTTATAGAGGAGGTGGTTTGTGTGCATGACAGCCGTTGTTGTGATGGTGGTTGGTATACTGGTTTGTATACAGTGGGATTGTTGTATGAACAATTGTTGGTATTGTTATTTGCGTAAGGGCACAGGAGCATTGGCATGATGGCAACAGAGCAATTTGCAAGGTGCAGCTGGAACATTTGCAAGATGCAGCAGGAACATTTGTACAATGGCAACAGGAACATTTGCGAGATGCCGCAGGAACATTTGTACAATGGCAACAGGAACATTTGCGAGATGCCGCAGGAACATTTGCACGATGGCAACAGGAACATGAACCAACTTAGAGCTGACGTGCTCGGGTTTGTTTGAGTGATGGTTTTGTGATGATACAATTCGCAACTACACGCACGACTCACACTAGGTTATGTTAGGTGTGGTCGGGTGCTTTTGGTACGTAGGGTTTGAAGGCATGGGACCTCCGTGACGGTAGTGAAGGCAGCATGAAGAGAGGCGCAGGTGTAGATGGGGTGAAGAGCTGCTGGTCTTCTTATTAATCCGGCGAAAAAATTATTATTAGAACAAAATTCTTGAAGTTTACCTGCCTGGTAGACCAATGATGAAAAGGTTTGGAGAGAAACAAGGTGTGCATGTTGAGAAAGATTGGATTTGTTTGACGTGTAGAGAGAGAGAGAGAGACGGAGAGAGAGTTAACTAAATGCAACTACAGACTTATACATATTACAAAGGTACGTATTCAAGGAAGGTTCTGTTTAACCCATTTAGTTTTTTTTTAAACTAAATACATTTCCAAGAACACGTAGGTAAGGGTTTGTACGTATGACAAAATGCCACGTTCGAAAGAAGTTGGTCTTCCATGACCTATGCTCACGTCTATACGGTAGCATTTTTTCTACTTTCGAAGAACAAAAACATTGAGTACAAATAAGTTATGAAAAGTGGGAAAGGAGTAGGAAGTTGAAAGGATCCGTGTATGAAGGTTGTCCCATTTGACAAACGAAACGCCAAGTGCGTAACGCATATATCCCCATTCACGGATAATTTCGAGGAAGGGAAAGGGTGACAATTGGGAACATTTGAACGAAGAAAACTGCTGAGGACTCGGCTATTTCCGAAATTCGACCTCTGAGTGGAAGGTGAAACAAGGTCTACAGCAGTTATCCTGGCACATTACAATACCATTTGGTAGTGTGGGACAAAAGGAATACACTGACATAAAAGAGTCTAATCCTCCACGTGTATTGGGTAGAAGATTAGAGGGTCGTTTTATTCTCCTACTTGTTTGCGAGAAATGACAGACCCTTGCTCAAATCTCACAAACCTGGGGGTAGATATTATTTCGTTCGCACGACTCATGGTGAGTATTGTAACGTCTTCACGTTTGGTGCACAGATTATATAAGTACACAGTTATAACAAAGCGGTTCTCATGCCAAAAGACACACGACCAACTCAATAACATTTAGTTAAGAGTATAAAGTAATTATAACGAACTTCTCGTATCATGGCGGATGTTTTGAGGATCTCTCCTATGATGGTAGATATTGTCACGTTTTCACGTCTCACGTGACAGGAATGAACGATTTACAACAAATTTTGCCCAGTATTGAAAGACAGTAACCCAATAGGTATTTAAAACAATTTAATGAGATAAATCACCCTCTCGATCAACAACCCTGTGTTGACGAGCAAACAATGAGTAGTTATGACGGACTCCCCGTGACGTGTAAAAACACAAAGATATTATGAGATTCGCATCTATAGCAGTGGATATTGTAAGATTCACACCTATAATAGTAGATATTGTAAGGCTCGCGCCTATAATGTTACAAAAGTTTACGTTCGAAAATGTGGGTCCCCATTCAATACAGACGGCGGTTTGCAATGATGTTGTAACATTTGCTGCTAGCGTCGTGAGCGATTCGCAAATTTCGCATGATTTGGTTGGCAGCATTGCACTCCGAAGGGGCGGCAGATGTTTCAAGATGCTTCGGAAAAAGTTCGGGCGCTTCAGTTGACGGGAGGACCACAGATCGAGCAGGTGTTTTTTGTGTGACGGGCTGTTGTATGGCTGGACTCAAGACATTTTGGATCACGAGAAGTGAGATTTAAATTTCTTATATTTTTAACAGATCGAGATTGTGCTTTATAGATTATTTTTAGGGATAACTGATTCATAAATATGTTACGTTTTACGTCACAGGCGCCCATCAGTAATTTTCTTATGTCGTTACAATATAATTTCTTTCTTATTGACACGTGTCGAGAAACTTTAAACATTTACAGCTGGGTACGATACATCGTAACCAGTCACCCCTGATGATTAATTCTGTTGTTTAACTTAGAGTCTCATAGCGAATCATTATAATATGTTCCAAGGGCAGGGTTTGATTTTTTACAATAAATTATACATTGTTCACATACCTACTTATTATTGATACCTAACCTCATTGCTTGCTTGCTGGTTTTGTATGTGATTATTTATTCTATTCATGGATGGATGACCAGGTTTGGAGGGAATGAGTTACAAGTAAGTATTGAACGTCACATTGGCGCCCAACGTGGGGCCCTAACCACTAGACGATCACGGCCGATCACGATTAATACGACACTGCTGTAGCTTAATAATTTCATATTAGCATACGTTACAAGACTTGCCAAAAGGCGATAAACACAAATTTTATTGAAGATCTGGCCAAGATTTTAAACTTCAAACAAAAATAATGGTACAATAAAGGACAAAAGAAACTGATGTCATGATAAAATATTGTACCTCATAATGAAGTTGTATATGTACAAAGAACAATGTTAATGAAGGGACGAAACGTATTGTCACTTTTATAACAAATATTTTTCTCAGAATCCGACAAAATACGATTCTGGAAAAAAATAGAGCAATTGGGTTGAGCGCCATTCTAATTTTTGGAAAAAGAAGAAAAACCACAAGTAGCAACAAGGTTGCCCTTGAATTGTTTCGAATCCAGCGAATGTGACCTGATAGGTGTGTACATTTGGTGTATTCGAAACGATCCCCAATATACAACATTACTATGAATGTGTTAGGATGGGGTGAAGAGGAAAAAGAAAAAAGAAAAAACGGGAGGATTTCCTATTATAACGGAAATCGTCGCGACATTCTTACAATATGGTGCTGTGACCATAGTAGTGAGCTGCGGCAATGGTCTGAAACCAATGGTTATTATACAGACTTGCACTTAAGATTTTATATTTACAACATTAGGGTAGGGACGTAATGGTACGACAAAAACCCGACACAAAACAATTAAAAAAAGGTGATATGACAAGATGAGGCGATGAGGTGAGAAAAAAAACGCGCGGATGCTGCAAGAATTGTGAAAAGGAAAGCGATGTCTTGGAGCAAGAGTTTTCCGGAACCGTTGATGGTAGGAGGAAAAGGAGGCCCTTTCCCGAAGTGATCAATTTCAGGAAGAGGATGCATACAAGTATGAAAACGGTGCCCCAAGAGGTGCTCTTGTGGTACAGCAGGCAAGGCACGCAGGATGTACAAGAACATATAAAATTATGCAAAAAGAAAAAGAATGTACAGGAGTTAGGCTACCGTTGACATTAATGTGCCTTCGGGTGTAAGGATTACCTTACGAATGCCCATATGGGTGATTATTTACATTTAATATTTACAAGTAACTCACGTCATTTATGACAAGAATTATAAGACTTTTAAAGAGACCGCATCGCACTGATTGACGACTGGCCAAGAGAGGTCAGGGGCGTAATGATGATCAGAGTTTACAAGATGCATGTTTTGCCAATTTGATAACGCCTGAGTACTTGATGTGATGGAATTTACTGATTCCGTCACAGTAAGGCATTTTGGATTTATTCCTAGGAGAAATCTTTCTATTTCTCAGGGCCTGTAGTAGTTCTTCCTTTCTTGAAGTAAAGACGTGTGGGATTATACCCAGCGTAACTTGAGGAACTTCCATGGTGTATAAGATCGTATCAGAGTGACCTTATGTTGGAAAAAGTGAGAACTAGACTCGCAATTGGAAAGAAATTGGGCAGAGATTGACCACTGGGGACGTATTTTTTACAAAAAGTTTTTTGAAAAAAAAACGCGTTTTTTATAAGTGTTTGGTTTATTTGAAAAACGAGAAAAATTTGGGCAGCGGTTTCCCTTAAAAAAACGTGATTTTGTGAAAAAATCCAGATGTTTTGGAAATTTGTTGAAAATTTTCCAAGTCCAAAAACGAGAAAAATTTGGGCAGCGGTTTCCCTTAAAAAAACGTGATTTTGTAAAAAAAACCAGATGTTTTGAAAATTTTCAAAGTCCATAAAATGAAAAAAAATTGGGCAGCGGTTTCCCTTAAAAAACGTGATTTTGTGAAAAAATCCAGATGTTTTGAAAATTTGTTGAAATTTTTCAAAGTCCGAAAACGAGAAAAAATTGGGCAGCGGTTTCCCTTAAAAAACGTGATTTTGTGAAAAAATCCAGATGTTTTGAAAATTTGTTGAAAATTTTCAAAGTCCGGATATGAAAATTTCACGGGCCGGGATTCACCTTAGTGAAACACGTTTTTAGAATTTATTCCGATGTTTTTGAAAAATGTTTGCAAATTTGCAAAAGTCCGGAAATAAAAAAACGGAAACGAGGTTCGCCTTAAACGAACATGTTTTTAGAATATTTCCATTTCCTTTCCAAAGGGGGGTTCTTCAGAAAAGGAAAGAAATA
Organism: Limnephilus marmoratus; assembly: GCA_917880885.1. Lineage (NCBI taxonomy): Eukaryota > Metazoa > Arthropoda > Insecta > Trichoptera > Limnephilidae > Limnephilus > Limnephilus marmoratus. Next base: position 40,544,576 of record OU862924.1, on the reverse strand, counting down.
TTTTTTCTTTTATACAAGTTTTCGTGGAAGTATTTGTTTGAAAATTCAACAATGTCTTGGGGAATAGTTTTTTTTATTTACGTGGCTAAACTAGCCTGATTTGAGCATCACCAATTATTGGTATTTACACGCCAACTTCCTTTCGTCATAACAAGTTATATGCAGAAATGTGCATACGGATATAATGTTAGCTTTCGAGGAATCGACGTCAACGCGAACTAGGCATTTTTCGAATTATGTCGTCTGTTTCTTTATGAAAGATGATAGGTGCGCAAGAAAAAGGGAGAAACGGACGACAGAAGTACAAAAAAAATGCCCAATTGTCAAAAGGTAGAAAGAATTTAATCCACTTGTTTCCCTTAAGCTGCAAAATATGCCGTTATATATACAGGCCAGTATTTTGCGAAATAGACCCCTACCCGCAGAATATGTCGATATCAAATACAGACCAGCACTCTGCGGAATAAGTTTATTAATAAAAACTGGTTAATTAACTTTCGGGAAACGAAGCGGGTAATTGGTTTATCATATACAGGATTTTAATTGTTGAATAACTTTGTTTTAAATATTTGTGTACATTTCCACTATTAATCTTGTATTTGAAACTAGCAAATTTAGTCGGTCGACACTTGTAAACACTATATTATTCACGACGGCAACTTTCTTGGTTGAGCACTTTACGTAGGAATACCGGTGATAATGTTTTGTCGAGTGACGACTCGAAAATGAAGGAATCGTGCCCGTGATAATTTAAATTGCAATTCGAAGTTACAATCGCGCCGGGGTTCTTGATGGAAATGCTAGACAAATTGGGGATAACGAGACAAAACATTATACATTATAAAGTTTAAACAATTGCTGATTGAAGAACGAGACTGTGGGACCGTGAAGAGGGAGGAAAAAAAAAATGCCACACGTCGGGCGACAGTGCTAGCATTGGCGCTACTTGCGGCCAACGCCAAACCCAAAACCTGGAAAGGACATGCAATAAACAAGCCGGCGGCTAGCTCACACAGCCGGCGCGAGCAAGGTTCCTCTTAAACCCAGGGCGAGTGTTTGTGGTTCGCTTGTAAATTCCTACTTCCCTTCCTTTCCTCACAATCTCCAGGTCTCCTTCCTCAATCAGAACACAGTTGTTATGCACGAAAAAGGGTTTATTCATTTAAAGGTGAACAGGATTATACACAAGCCAGCCTCGGCACTAAACACATGGTTATTTGGCTAACTAAAATGCTATTGTTCTATCAACTCTCTCTCTACGCGTATATAGTGAAGTTAAATGTCAGTTCTTAGCACACAGAGGGAAAGCAAGGTTCATTGGTACTCACAAACAGGAGATAGGCAGTCGTCAGACGGGTACTGGTTAGGCGGGAGCTTCTTGAGCACAATGCACAATCAAAGTAAAACATTGCGAGTTCAGTTTACGGGGAGCGCAATCACGGGGACACAGTTGTTATGCCGAAGGTCGGCCGAGGAATGAATGCGGGGAGCCGCTCGGCGCTTGGCTACGGGCGCCGCGCGGCGCGGGGAGAGGGGGGCGGAGGGCCTGTGCAAGGGGTCAATTCGCTATTAGCTCGCACGGGAATCAATTCCGTAACGTAACACCAGATACTAATATCTACAGCCTGTATGTCGAACGAATATATATGTTGGACTAATATCTACGAACTTCAGAGTGTGGACTATACGTACATGAAGTTTTTGCATAATATTACGTATTTTGCTGTTTACGAGGACAATAATTTATTGAACAAACTTGGAGGTCATAATGCAAAGATATTAATTTATTTATTTATTTCGAAATACACGGCACCACAACCTAACCTAACCTAACCGACATAGAAATGGTCATGGTAACAGACTAAATAATTGAAGCACTCGAAATAAAGAAAGCTGTTAAAACAAAAACCCAAATCCTTAATAATCAGTAAAGTGTGTCCAATAGTCCAATATTAGGGATTTTTACATACATAAATTAAGTTTTTTAAACTCCATACGCAATATTACGTTATTCCAATATGCTATACAGCCTATACATAATTGCGAATCCAACCTCTGCCAGTGCTGTAGATATTCGTCCACACTTTGGTTCTCATAGAGAATAATAAGCATCAGTTTGACGCACTACGCACTTTGGTTCTCATAGACATTAGTCAGCAGTTTGAGCTGTAGATATTCCTACGCACTTTGGTTTTCATAGATATTAGTCCGATTTGTTCAGTTTTTGGAATTCCTGTAGATATTAGTAGACGTCTCCGATCGAATCCCGGCGTGGCAAATAAATTTCATTTGATTAATTAGTGTTATTTCACAATTTATTAATTTAAAATAATATATAGTATATTTGCGGCACGTTCCAGAGTGGATACTCTCAGTATCGCCCTGGTGTAAGACCACCTTTCAGAATTGAAACGTGGCTTGAAATGGCTTTAGCTATGTTTGGTGACCAGATCTGAATAGGCAGGTACCTCCCCACCTTCCTCTTCCCTATCTTCTTCCCCTCTCCACTACTTTTAGCCTCACAACATACCCCAATTGGGGATGCCATAGTCTCACTGGCTCCAGGCGGGAGCAGTTGAGACTCTTGTGCAGTATTCATATAAAAAAGACGCATCCGCCACAAAGACCTTGACAAATTTCACCCCATGAACCCGGCACCCCTGATAAGTCACCGAACCCCAGCGAAACACTTGTGGTGACCTATGGAAGAGGCGTTGGTTATTCAATAAATGATTGGCTGTAAATTACAAATAACCCGCCTTTTTATTTATCTCTTCAGTGCTCCTAGTTCACCCTTGTGTAAAACATTTTAGCCGATCCTCACGTCATTATTTCCATATTTGACTATGGCTCACTCTTCAACAATATCCTCGTAAAATTCCAGATACTTATCGTCTTTTAATTTAATTTCCGAACAGATGAAAATTCCATCGCGTGGGAAACTTGATAATGCCGTGAGTTATCAGATTTTATCGAAACCTAACCGTAGTTGTAACCTGCCATATTTTGATCGTAAAGATCCACACAAGGCATTGGAATTTATTTGCCCATTAGGAATCAGTGATTTGCAGAGCGTTTTGTTGCCTGAATAATTTATCGCAGGAGCCCTGGGGGTAATTTCATAAGACAATTAGGAATATTAACACGGCAAGGCTTGCCTTCCTACATTTCATTCGTATTTTGCTCCGAATGTAAAATAAAGCAGATTATTTGACGATTACGAAGAATTTTGGCAATTACTTGTAATTTTATGTTAGTGAGAAACTTCACGTGCTTTCTAAAATAATAAATGGTTTATTATCTTTCTATTTTTGTAATAAGTTGAGATAATGATATTATCCTCACTGGTATCTCCCATGCTGAGAATATCATATAGATAGATATTATTGAAGTTGAATTGTACGAATAGTTTTAGAAATATTATAAGTATAATTATAGAAATGTGAAACTGATGAATCTACATCACACAGGGAACTTTGAACAATTTATTTGTTTTTTTGAACCATTTTTAGATTTTTTTTTTGTTATTTCATAAATGTTTACATGCTACAGTTTTTGCTATTTTTTTAACTACCGTACTAGGCTAATGCCCCTGTTGTGGTAGTCATAATCATGTGGCGGGGGTAGTTGGAGGGGGGAATTTGGTGGAGGGGGAGGACGGTGGGAGGAGTCAAAATTACATGAAAACATCGTAAGCAGAGGTGATTTACATGGTGCTATTATTTTATTAACTAAATTAATTTTAGATTTAATTTAGTTAATAAAATAATAGCACCATGTAAATCACCTCTACTTACGATGTTTCCATGTAATTTTGACTACTCCCACCGTCCTCCCCCTCCACCAAATTCCTCCCTCCCACTACCCCCGCCTAATTAATTGTGTACTTCTATAGAATTTTTAAGTTTGCTCGTTAATGATACGGACGTGTCGAAACCGGTAGCAAAAAATTTTAAAATTAAAAGTAACAAATGTACATCGAAAAATAAAACTTTTCAAAACAAAAATGTCTAGAAATTGTTACATAGTCAGTGCCCAAGAAATACAAAAAATCGTATAAATTCTTATTAAGCAAATAAACACCACACCAAGAAAAACAGAACAAATAAATAAATGAAAACTGTCTAAATGAATAAAACTCCAACGAATCACTGAGCTTTCTACACAATTCAGTGGTTCATAGAATGAGGGGTTCATAGATCCAGTGGCTCACAGATGCCCAGCCCGTAAATGTGCACTGGGCAATGGGCAATGGGCATTGGGAAACGGGCAATGCAGTGCAGGGTAAGAGTGTGCGGGGTAAGCTTTAAGCCCCTAATCACCGGCTGTAGTTCAATGCTGGCTGCATTTCGATCTCCGTACCGTTACCTGGGAAATCCAGCGATTAGTTACGGCTGATCGGGTGCAATGGTGTGAATGTATTTGCGGAATGGTCATCAAAGCGCTTCCGAATGATCTCGCGCTATCACCGGGCACTGGTACGGTACGAGGTACGAGCGAGTATTCTCTGATAGCAAAGTACTCGCGCCGTGTTACATAAAGAGGGATACTTTTTCACGAATAGACGGACATGGAAAGGTCGATCGATTTTGACAGGTTGAATCATGAATGTGTGGTCGAATTATGTAAAATTTGTTTTGAAACAACAAAAAATCACGGCTGTGTAATCAATACTTCAAATAAAATGGTGAATATTACAAATAACTCCATGACAGCGTCATATTCATTTGTGGACATTGTAAGGGCAGAAGGTAGAAGTTAGGGAGAAGAAGATGTTATTGTTATTAATGGTGCTAGCATTGGCGCTACTTGCGGCCAACGCTAAACCCAAAACCTGGAAAGGACATGCAATAAACAAGCCGGCGGCTAGCTCTGCACAGCCGGCGCGAGCAAGGTCCCTCTTAAACCCAGGGCGAGTGCCTGTGGTTCGCTTGTTAATTCCTATTCCCCTTCCTTTCCTCAAAATCTTCAGGTCTCCTTCCTCAATCAGAACACAGTTGTTATGCACGAAAAAGGGTTTTATTCAATTAAAGGTGAACAGGGTTCTACAAAAGGCCAGCATCGGCACTACACACATGAGTATTTGGCTATCTCTAATTAATTCTATCATAACGGGGGAAGCTTCTCTCAACTCTCTCTACACGTGTTTAGTGAATTTAAATGTCAGTTCTTAGCACACAGAGGGGTAGCAAGGTTCATTGGTACTCACAAGCAGGAGATAGGCGGTCGGCAGACAGGATTCTGGGTAGGCGTAAACCTCTTTAAGCACAATACACAATTAAAGTAAAACATCGTGAGCGTTTACGGAGAGCGCCTAGCGCGAATCACGGGGAACACAGTTATTCTGCCGAAGGCCGGCGAAGGAATGGGCGCGGGGAGCCGCTCGGCGCTTGGCTGCGGACCTCCGCGTGCGGAGAGGGGGGGAGCGGGGGCGGTACGGCGAGCTGTGCCCTGGAGGCCAATTCATTAGCTTTCCGCACGGAACCCAATTCCGTAACGTAACACTTCCCCCCTCGCCGCAAAAAAGGCGACGTGGTAATGGAGCAGTAGGGCTAAGAAATCCTCTTACCCTTCTAGCACTTGTGCCAAAAAAAAAACATCCAAGAGAAAGGGGGGAGAGAGAGAGAGAGAGAAAAAGAAAAAAGTTGCTAGCTACAAAATAGTAGAAACAAAAACAAAAGAGAAAAAAAACATGGTGAACAAAGAATTATACATGAATGTACATGAAAGAGCAGTGGCATACATAAATATAAACAAGGACCTGCTGGAGAAAGGTACAAGGGTTATGCAGTGATAGAAAAAAAATGACTCTAAATTGTATCATTGGTCTGTGAGCTAAGTTTGCGTAGCGTGGTTTGCGTAGGATGTTTGGGGTGTTTGAACGTTGCACTGAAGTTATAAGGTTACTTTGTCACAGTAACCTGGCCCGTTTGAGATTACACTCAAGGAACACTAGGGCCTTAAAGAAAACACGAAGACGAGAACGCAGGATGAGGCTTCTTGGTGGTGGAGAGGGTTCTACCTGTCACAGAGGTCAAAAAGGTAGCTGCTTCCGGATCCTGTGGGTGGGCCAGTATGACATCATTGAGGTACTGGAGAGTGGAATTGTAATTGGTGGTTGGCTCTTTATAGAGGAGGTGGTTTGTGTGCATGACAGCCGTTGTTGTGATGGTGGTTGGTACACTGATTTGTATACAGTGGGATTGTTGTATGAACAATCGTTGGTATTGTTATTTGCGCAAGGGCACAGGAACATTGCATGATGGCAACAGAGCAATTTGCAAGGTGCAGCTGGAACATTTGCAAGATGCAGCAGAAACATTTGTACAATGGCAACAGGAACATTTGCGAGATGCCGCAGGAACATTTGTACAATGGCAACAGGAACATTTGCGAGATGCCGCAGGAACATTTACACGATGGCAACAGGAACATGAACCAACTTAGAGCTGACGTGCTCGGGTTTGTTTGAGTGATGGTTTTGTGATGATACAATTCGCAACTACACGCACGACTCACACTAGGTTATGTTAGGTGTGGTCGGGTGCTTTTGGTACGCAGGGTTTGAAGGCATGGGACCTCCGTGACGGTAGTGAAGGCAGCATGAAGAGAGGCGCAGGTGTAGATAGGGTGAAGAGCTGCTGGTCTTCTTATTAATCCGGCGAAAAATTATTATTAGAACAAAATTCTTGAAGTTTACCTGCCTGGTAGACCAATGATGAAAAGGTTTGGAGAGAAACAAGGTGTGCATGTTGAGAAAGATTGGATTTGTTTGTCGTGTAGAGAGAGAGAGAGACGGAGAGAGAGTTAACTAAGTGTAACTACAGACTTATACATATTACAAAGGTACGTATTCAAGGAAGGTTCTGTTTAACTCATTTAGTTTTTTTTTAAACTAAATACATTTCCAAGAACACGTAGGTAAGGGTTTGTACGTATGACAAAATGCCACGTTCGAAAGAAGTTGGTCTTCCATGACCTATGCTCACGTCTATACGGTAGCATTTTTCTACTTTCGAAGAACAAAAACATTGAGTACAAATAAGTTATGAAAAGTGGGAAAGGAGTAGGAAGTTGAAAGGATCCGTGTATGAAGGTTGTCCCATTTGACAAACGAAACGCCAAGTGCGTAACGCATATATCCCCATTCACGGATAATTTCGAGGAAGGGAAAGGGTGACAATTGGGAACATTTGAACGAAGAAAACTGCTGAGGACTCGGCTGTTTCCGAAATTCGACCTCTGAGTGGAAGGTGAAACAAGGTCTACAGCAGTTATCCTGGCACATTACAATACCATTTGGTAGTGTGGGACAAAAGGAATACACTGACATAAAAGAGTCTAATCCTCCACGTGTATTGGGTAGAAGATTAGAGGGTCGTTTTATTCTCCTACTTGTTTGCGAGAAATGACAGACCCTTGCTCAAATCTCACAAACCTGGGGGTTTTCTTGTTCGTCCCCCAGACAACGAGTTAGGTGTTTTTGTGTCCATCAACTTAACTCCTACGACACGATGCCCCATAATCATGAGTGAAGCGTATGATTAGTCCTTTTGAGATAGTGGATAGTTCCTGGGTTCTTGTGACAGGAAGTCCACGGGCATGTTAATGAGTACTCTGCTGCAAAGCAATAATTTTCTGATAACAGAAAATAAAAGGCGTGTGATCTACGCTTGGTAGGTCACACAAACATGGGGTAGATATTATTTCGTTCGCACGACTCATGGTGAGTATTGTAACGTCTTCACGTTTGGTGCACAGATTATATAAGTACACAGTTATAACAAAGCGGTTCTCATGCCAAAAGACACACGACCAAAAAGGGGCGGTTCTCATGCCAAATAAATGACACACGACCAACAAGGGGCGGTTCTCATGCCAAAAGACACACGACCAACTCAATAACATTTAGTTAAGAGTATAAAGTAATTATGACGAACTTCTCGTATCATGGCGGATGTTTTGAGGATCTCTCCTATGATGGTAGATATTGTCACGTTTTCACGTCTCACGTGACAGGAATGAACGATTTACAACAAATTTGCCCAGTATTGAAAGACAGTAGCCCAATTACGTTCGGAAATGTGGGTCCCCATTCAATACAGACGGCGGTTTGCAATGATGTAATTAATACGGCACTGCTGTAGCTTAATAATTTCATATTAGCATACGTTACAAGACTTGCCAAAAGGCGATAAACACAAATTTTATTGAAGATCTGGCCAAGATTTTAAACTTCAAACAAGAATAATGGTACAATAAAGGACAAAAGAAACTGATGTCATGATAAAATATTGTACCTCATAATGAAGTTGTATATGTACAAAGAACAATGTTAATGAAGGGACGAAACGTATTGTCACTTTTATAACAAATATTTTTTTTTCAGAATCCGACAAAATACGATTCTGGAAAAAAATAGAGCAATTGGGTTGAGCGCCATTCTAATTTTTGGAAAAAGAAGAAAAACCACAAGAAGCAACAAGGTTGCCCTTGAATTGTTTCGAATCCAGCGAATGTGACCTGATAGGTGTGTACATTTGGTGTATTCGAAACGATCCCCAATATACAACATTACTATGAATGTGTTAGGATGGGGTGAAGAGGAAAAAGAAAAAGAAAAAACGGGAGGATTTCCTATTATACGGAAATCGTCGCGACATTCTTACAATATGGTGCTGTGACCATAGTAGTGAGCTGCGGCAATGGTCTGACACCAATGGTTATTATACAGACTTGCACTTATGATTTTATATTTACAACATTAGGGTAGGGACGTACTGGTACGGCAAAAACCCGACACAAAACAATTAAAAAAGGTGATATGACAAGATGAGGCGATGAGGTGAGAAAAAAAAACGCGCGGATGCTGCAAGAATTGTGAAAAGGAAAGCGACGTCTTGGAGCAGGAGTTTTCCGGAACCATTGATGGTAGGAGGAAAAGGAGGCCCTTTCCCGAAGTGATCAATTTCAGGAAGAGGATGCATACAAGTATGAAAACGGTGCCCCAAGAGGTGCTCTTGTGGTACAGCAGGCAAGGCACGCAGGATGTACAAGAACATATAAAATTATGCAAAAAGAAAAAGAATGTACAGGAGTTAGGCTACCGTTGACATTAATGTGCCTTCGGGTGTAAGGATTACCTTACGAATGCCCATATGGGTGATTATTTACATTTAATATTTACATGTAACTCACGTCACTTATGACAAGAGTTTTGCCAATTTGATAACGCCTGAGAATTGATGTGATGGAATTTACTGATTCCGTCACAGTAAGGCATTTTGGAATTATTCCTAGGGGAAATCTTTCTATTTCTCAGGGCCTGTAGTAATTCTTCCTTTCTTGAAGTAAAGACGTGCGGGATTATACCCAGCGTAACTTGAGGAACTTCCATGGTGTATGGGATTGTGTTAGAGTGACCTTATGTTGGAAAAAGTGAGAACTAGACTCGCAATTGGAAAGAAATTGGGCAGAGATTGACCACTGGGGACGTATTTTTACAAAAAGTTTTTGAAAAAAAAACGCGTTTTTTTAAGTGTTTGGTTTATTTGAAAATTTGGGCAGGGGTTTGCCTCAAAAAACGTGATTTTGTGAAAAAATCCAGATGTTTTGGAAATTTGTTGAAAATTTTTCAAAGTCCAAAAACGAGAAAAATTTGGGCAGCGGTTTCCCTTAAAAAACGTGATTATGTGAAAAAATCCAGATGTTTTGGAAATTTGTTGAAAATTTTTCAAAGTCCAAAAACGAGAAAAATTTGTGCAGGGGTTTGCCTCAAAAAACGTGATTTTGTGAAAAAATCCAGATGTTTTGGAAATTCGTTGAAAATTTTTCAAAGTCCAAAAACGAGAAAAATTTGGGCAGCGGTTTCCCTTAAAAAACGTGATTTTGTGAAAAAATCCAGATGTTTTGGGAATTTCTTGAAAATTTTTCAAAGTCCGAAAACGAGAAAAATTTGTGCAGGGGTTTGCCTCAAAAAACGTGATTTTGTGAAAAAATCCAGATGTTTTGGTAATTTGTTGAAAATTTTCAAAGTCCATAAAATGAGAAAAAATTGGGCAGCGGTTTCCCTTAAAAAACGTGATTTTGTGAAAAATCCAGATGTTTTGGAAATTTGTTGAAAATTTTCAAAGTCCGGATATGAAAATTTCACGGGCTGGGATTCACCTTAATGAAACACGTTTTTAGAATTTATTCCGATGTTTTTGAAAAATGTTTGCAAATTTGCAAAAGTCCGGAAATAAAAAACGGAAACGAGGTTCGCCTTAAACGAACATGTTTTTAGGAATATTTCCATTTCCTTTCCAAAGGGGGGTTCTTCAGAAAAGGAAAGAAATATTTTTTCTTTTATACAAGTTTTCGTGGAAGTATTTGTTTGAAAATTCAACAATGTCTTGGGGAATCGTTTCTTTATTTACGTGGCTAGACTGTAGCCTGATTTGAGCATCACCAATTATTGGTATTTATCCGCCGACTTCCTTTTGTCATAACAAGTTATATGCAGAAATGTGCATACGTAATGTAATGCCTGACTCGAGGAATCGACGTCAACGCGAACCGAACGTCTTTCAAATTATGTCGTCTGTTTCTTACGAAAGAAAAAAAAGCTAAATGATGAAACAGGCGGCAAAATTAGAAAAATGCTCAATTGTCAAAAGGTAGAAAGAATTTAATCCACTTGTTTCCCTTAAGCTGCAAAATATGCCGTTATATATACAGGCCAGTATTTTGCGAAATAGTCCCATATTCGCAGAATATGTCGATATCAAATACAGACCAGCACACTGCGGAATAAGTTTATTAATAAAAACTGGTTAATTAACTTTCGGGAAACGAAGCGGGTAATTGGTTTATCATATACAGGATTTTAATTGTTGAATAACTTTGTTTTAAATATTTGTGTACATTTCCACTATTAATCTTGTATTTGAAACTAGCAAATTTAGTCGGTCGACACTTGTAAACACTATATTATTCACGACGGCAACTTTCTTGGTTGAGCACTTTACGTAGGAATACCGGTGATAATGTTTTGTCGAGTGACGACTCGAAAATGAAGGAATCGTGCCCGTGATAATTTAAATTGCAATTCGAAGTTACAATCGCGCCGGGGTTCTTGATGGAAATGCTAGACAAATTGGGAGTAACAAGACAAAACATTATACATTATAAAGTTTAAACAATTGCTGATTGAAGAACGAGACTGTGGGACCGTGAAGAGGGAGGAAAAAAAAATGCCACACGTCGGGCGACAGTGCTAGCATTAAAACGCAAAAAAAAGCACCACGTTGGGCCCAGTGCTAGCATTAAAACGCAAAAAAAAAGCACCACGTTGGGCCCAGTGCTAGCATTGGCGCTACTTGCGGCCAACGCTAAACCCAAAACCTGGAAAGGACATGCAATAAACAAGCCGGCGGCTAGCTCTGCACAGCCGGCGCGAGCAAGGTCCCTCTTAAACCCAGGGCGAGTGCCTGTGGTTCGCTTGTTAATTCCTATTCTCCTTCCTTTCCTCAAAATCTCCAGGTCTCCTTCCTCAATCAGAACACAGTTGTTATGCACGAAAAAGGGTTTTATTCAATTAAAGGTGAACAGGGTTCTACAAAAGGCCAGCATCGGCACTACACACATGAGTATTTGGCTATCTCTAATTAATTCTATCATAACGGGGGAAGCTTCTCTCAACTCTCTCTACACGTGTTTAGTGAATTTAAATGTCAGTTCTTAGCACACAGAGGGGTAGCAAGGTTCATTGGTACTCACAAGCAGGAGATAGGCGGTCGGCAGACAGGATTCTGGGTAGGCGTAAACCTCTTTAAGCACAATACACAATTAAAGTAAAACATCGTGAGCGTTTACGGAGAGCGCCTAGCGCGAATCACGGGGAACACAGTTATTCTGCCGAAGGACGGCGAAGGAATGGGCGCGGGGAGCCGCTCGGCGCTTGGCTGCGGACCTCCGCGTGCGGAGAGGGGGGGAGCGGGGGCGGTACGGCGAGCTGTGCCCTGGAGGCCAATTCATTAGCTTTCCGCACGGAACCCAATTCCGTAACGTAACAATGGTCAACTTTATACATCGCCCTTTTGTGATAAAATTACCCAAAAGTTAAGATTAAGAACATACATGGCCTTTTATTTCTTGTAAATAAGCTAAATAAAGCCGTTTTAATAGGCGATTTTTTTTTACGTAAATTTCTCTCTTGATCAATATACAGCTACAGAACTGCAAAATAATGCAATTAATTTAATACATTAGTATTATGAAATGCCTTGTGGGCGTGTTACGTGATTCTAAAGTCATTCTCACCATTCTTTGTGTTGGTACCTAGCACTGATCCTAAAGGTACGTTCACATTGATCAAGTAGTAAGTCAAGTAGTGAGTACACTTGCTACTTGACTCGCCGAAAACCGTTCGCATTACTTTCAAGTAGAGTACACTTGTGTCCGCCACCATGCCGCCGCCCGTTGCAAGATGACGGCGGATGACATGACGGGGCATTACAAAGCAAAGCAAATACGCTAATTAAGCTTATTTTCATGCTAATTTTAATGTTTGTTTTAGAAGAGGTGGAAGAATAAATTAGTAAGATGCAAATAAATAACTTATGGACACGAAAAGAGATAAATAGCAGCATTAATAAATAAATTTAGGGTAGCATCTTCGCTCTATCACCACGACATTTCACGGGGGTTCACAAATCAACACTGCTAAAACAGTCGGTTTGCGTCTATCAGTGCGCAGGGACGCATGGAGGGGGTACTTACTCGCCCGAAAAATAGAACGAAATGGATTGAATCTAATAAAGAGCCGACTTTACCACTATACTAAAATTACGGTGTTCGTACTCGTTTAGTTACTAATATTCTCTAAACTCGACTAAATACTTGATCTTTCAGAACGTGGCTTAAGAGGGCATTACCAGAGAAAACCAGAAATATGTCATTTTCAAATCAGATTTTAGACGTATTAACTCTTTTCCACAAAAAATTATAAATGGATTTCGAAAGATTGTTCTTTTATCTAGTATTCGCATGTAATAAATTTTGAGAAATTTTTTTAATTTTTAGTATAATAAGGTTATTCCATAGGTCGTTGGCAGATTTGTTAAATTTTTTAAAAAGATTTTGTATTATACCACACCCATTTTGAAATAATATAATAATGCAGTAAAATAAATCAATACATTATCTAGCAAACGCATGTTTTAGAATTTTAATTTTAGTTTCAATAAAACCATTAAACAAAATTGTACGTACATGTGTTTCTTGACGAAAATTGGTCCATTTGTGTATTTATTTGCGCACTTACAAACTAATATCTTTCAGATTTTTTTAACATTCTTATTAAATTTAGACATTATTAAAAAATGATAAATACTTATAATCAAAAAATAATTACAAAAAGTACATTATTTCAATAGTTTTATCATCAAGCCTTTCAGCATTTTTGGATGAAGGTATAAATTAAAGCTAATTTGGATTGAAATAAATTCGATATTAAGTTATAATTTAAAAAAGCTGGTACGGAGAATAATTAATCTTTCACATTGTAACCGCCCTGCACGATCGTAAGAACAACTTTCGACGAAATGTGGATTTTCGTCCGCTGGCTGGTTAAACGCTCTTAACACCTTTTCCTAATTTAATTCCTACCTAAAAATACTTTTTGTCCATCTACTTACCCTATGCCAACTATAGAGTACAATCATGGCTGATATTATTCAGTTCGAAATAAAAAGTTATCCTGTCAACGACGACGCTTTATGGGTGCGATTTACGAAGCCCGTTGTTCGACCGTGTCTAAACCGGCAAAACCATCGTAAGCTCGCGAGTTTGTGGTAGTGAATGTGAATGAACCAGTGCAATTGAAGACAAATGACGAAATAAATAAGGTAAGTCGCATTCGTGTTTCCCCTCTTCTTTCCGCTTCGTGATGATACCTCGTATACCTACGTCCCCAACACTTTGCTTAAATTCCAAATGCAGAACTGGCTAGAATCAAAAGATACTAATCAGTATAAATCTATACGGAAGGCAATCCCGGTGTTCTTCTTTATTTAATGGGCGCTATGTTTTATTGGAGTTAAACTCAGTCACTCCAGTCCAGGATCAAATTTACTGCACTGTTTACGGAGACCACCATTATTCTCATTTTATAACAAATTTCCTTATTTTAATCACGGAATTGTCCCATGTTTTTTAATAAAATAACAAAATTAACTTAACAAGATTATTGCATACTGCACAGTGTTATACTTTTCGCCAAACATGGCATGATTTTAAATCCAATTGTACTGCAATTCCGCGCGGAGACCCGTGGACTGTACCGATTGTACGGAACCTCACCCAGGCGAAATTAGTTTAGTTCCTGAACCGGACCGAAATTCAGATCCCTGACAAGAAATGTTAGGCCACCAATCATTCGGGACCAGGGGTGGATGTGTTTATTTTCAATTTAACGTAAAGACATAAATCACCGGACCCGCTGACAGCGGTCACCCGCCGCTGCGAGCTACACCATTGATCGTAAATCCCTACAAATACCCCGAATTCAGAACACCAAAAAAAAACAATCAAGGTCGGATCCCTATGAAATTCCGACATAATTAATTAAGTGGATTATTCTATTCGGAAACGTAATCAAATATTTTTTACCGAATTTATGTTTTGTTAGAAGTTGAGTTATTATCTAATTGGTTTCCAGTAAATTAATTACAAACCACGCCGCGAATTATTTATTATTTAAAGCTAAATTCAAATAATGAAACGATATTTTATTCACATTATATCATCGTGATTAAATTATATGATACTAGCAGGTTCCCGCCATGCGTTGCTATGCCCCCGCCGCGCGAACCAACCCCTCTCCCGAGTTCCCCTCCCCCCTCCAAAGTTCCCCTTCCCCCTCCCGTATTCGCCCCCCCTAGCGAATCCCCCTCCCGAGTTCCCCTCCCCCCAACCCGAGTTCCCCTTCCCCTTCCCGAGTTCCCCTCCCCTCTCCCGAGTTCCCCTCGCCCCCTCCCGAGTTCCCCTCCCCCTCCCGTGTTCCCCTCCCCCTCCTGAGTTCCCGTCCCCCCTCCATTCATTCCCCGTACATTCAGTTTTCAAACTGCTCGCGTGCCACATATTGCAATTTTTTTATGCAAATTTCATAATTTTATTTATTATTTATTTATTTAAGTTTTTATTCCAGCAGGACTGGGAGAGTAGTGCAATCCCAGTCTGCCATATTACATAAACAACTATAAAAGAAAAAAAAGTTTAAATATTAGGTAAGTACCTAATTAAAACATAAAATGAAAACAAAATTCATCACACAAATAACAAAAAAATAAGCATAAAATTAAAATAAATAATAAGTAGACAGAATTAAAAATAAAAAGATATTTTGGGATCGTCCATCATGGAGGTCGCCTCATCATCTGCATCCATCGCTCATTTATTGGGGAACTGAGCCACTCGGATGCAGCCACGACAATGATATTGGTTGAAGTTCGTATCCTGCTCCAGAAGCTGGCTAGTCGGTGGCGAAGTAAGGCTGGGAATGAGTGCACCCTCCCCTCGGTAAACATCGTGGAGGCACTGCAGAACCTCGGTAGTTGCATAAGTTGCCTGTATGCGTTATTGTAGCACACTCTCAGTTTGTCCCATTGCGCTGCTGGGTATTGTGTCCACAGTTCAGACGACGTTCAGACTTGTTATTAATGCCAGAGCTCGTGTATTTTATTCTGATGTATGAGCTAAAATTTCATTAAAATCCATTCAGTAGTTTTTGCGTGAAAGAGTAACAAACATACATCCATACAAACTGTCGCCTTTATAAAATTAGTAAGAAGTAAGATTTTCTTGATCTGCATTTGAACTCACGAAGACCGCACGGCGACTGTTTAAATAATAACAGCATGGTATATTCACCGCTAAACGTGTGTGCAAATGTTCATTTTTTATGAATGAATAAAATTTTATCCACACGATTTTGCTGCTAGATTTTGCGCCATGGGAACATTTTCTAATAGTTATGCATTTTTAAACGTAGTCCCAGTGAGAGCTCGTATTACCTTGTCAAGCGTTTTGTTTAAAAACGAAAAAGTCAGAACGTCATCTTAGTTAGATAAGATTTAACTAACATTAAAAAAAATGACGAAGTTCTAACATCAAGTTTGTAAAGCTTCACGGCCAAAAGCAACATGGCATAACGCCCCAAAAACGAATAACGAAAAAGCTTTCAATTCAGATAATGGAAATCAATATCAGTTAATGGAACCATTTCTGGTATAAGAGTTCATTTATATTATATTGTAGATATTTATAGAATAGATGGTTTGCTTACATGATTTCACTTACAGGGTTGGGTAATTTTTTATTTCAGCTATTAGAGGGTCTTCAGATTTTTGTGCCAGTATTTTTCCGTTTTTAACCAAATGAATTTGAATTTTTTCTTTTGCTCTTGTTTTAATGTTTTATAAAAGATTTTTGTTGAATGGCGTCATGGCTTCATTTACATAATTTTTTTTTATTGATGTCAGCTATAAGAAGGGAGACATTGTAATTTTTTTGGCATTCACCATTGTAATTTTTTTAAGTATCCACTTTGAAAGTAAATAATAGACGTTGAAGTTTTACATCACTTGGCATTATTCATTGGCTTTATTCATTCACATCGGCTTTATTCATTTGAATTTGTCCACTGGTTCTTGATTTAATCAAAGGATGAACTATTTCTTTCGTCAATTTTATGCGGTGATTCGTTTGGCGATACTTTAAACTAATTGCTTTAGACCTACACGCTATTTTATAATTCCCTTTGTTCACATTCGATTATTTTCGTTTCTAGAGCAACTATTCTTCATGCTTTATTTTTCAAATCCCTTTATAATTTTTTGGTGTTGTTTTGGTAAATCCAGAATTTTATTTAATTTTTCATTTATGTCATCGTATCTAGCGTTCACAAATTGCACAGTTTTTTTAGATCGGCAAATTCCGTCTCTAATATTGTAAACAATTGTGATTTCAACCCACCCAGTTTACGATCATTGTAGTCCGTGAGAATTTTAATTTTGAGTACCTACATCAATGTCAATGAACAGATAAATCCCAGAAGCGTAATATTACGAAAAGGTCGTGGATGATAACTAATATGGCAATTTCACATAAGAGCTTTCAACTCCTGAACCTCAGACATGCCAGCGAACTTGGTTAAATTTGAACAATTTCATCTGAAATGTGAAAATTTTTGTCCACTGCGAGCACACAAATATGCACATTTCATAAAAACTTCGCTCATTAGACATCAAAAATACTAATTTAGGTTGTCTGTGCGTTAGTCATGCATGAAATCTGGTTCGATGAACCCAAATATGCTTTGAATTTTAGTGTCATTTTCAAAATTTAAACCGATTGCGTGAAGAATCGGACATATTTTTAACGGAAAAATATTACAATAAAACACAAATTTGTTACAGGTGGTCCGAAACAATTTATGTATTTTTATTTAAAGTTAAAGTTATGGCAGCCACAAAGTTAATGCATTTACAAACAGAAAAATATTATTTACATTTTTGAAAATTGAGAGGAATTTCTAATTTGTGGAGTATTCAAACGGTCCGTGATTTATTATGTGTATGCGCTAGTAAATAAAAAATAATTATTCTATGAGTATTTGAATTAATTCAAATTAACGAATGAACCACATGGAATTTTCGAAATTAAACCACTTCCCGACACACGATCGAGCTGAAACTCGGCAGACAGACTCGTTATTTTTTATATTAGCTCTACGCAGGAGGCCCTGAGGAAAATAATTCCTCTCAGGGCCTATGTCATCTTTGGGAATGCCGTGTGGAAGGTATTTTTAGGAAAGCACGGAGAGGAAGTTCTGGGAAGGAAAAGGGTATTAGGGGCGGGTAGGAATGTGGGGGTCCAGGAGTGACGGAAGTATGAATCCATCCCTCCCACTGCGGTGCAAGGCAATGTTTCGAGAGAGTATGGCTGGAAAAGGGACTTCCTCAACCATTATCTCCCAATCCGGCCTGCCATGCAGCTGTTGGGAAAACGCATCCGTCGTTGTTGATAACAATGCATTATATTAATTGGTGGTGAAAATTAGAAAATGGTGCACACACTCGCCCATACACGCGGTTTTCTGAAATCGGATGACATTCTATGTAAATAATTATGGCAGTTGATATTCTAAATAATTGTCGTTACTATCCAATTCACAATTTGGTAGGCGGCAATAGGTACCACCGCAATTATTTATTGGATAGTCAATTGGTTAACCCTAGTGGTTCGCTACGTTTGGTGATTTAGCAGGGGTGCCAGGGTTTATGGGATGAGGTTTGCCTATAGGCGGATAGGTCTGCTCACCTACTGCGCGGCGGGCCGTATTGGGAGAAACCGAATGAAAGAGACCTTTTGACCTTTCCAGCCGGACTCTCTGGATCCATCGCTTTGAATCATGGAGGATGGTTGGATTCATATATCCGTCATTCTTTGATACACCAACCCTCAGATTCTTATCCAACCCTCACACCTTTTTTCTTTCCAGAACTTCCTCGCCTTCGTTTCATTAAAAATACCCCCCACACACCATCCCCAAGGATGATACAGTCTCCGGGAAAAAAATTTCCTCAAGGCCTCCTGGGTAAAGCTAATAGGAAAATGTAAAAAAAATAGGATGTTTGCGGTATTTACTCCAGGTATAGATTTGGCTTAGGTGTTTGCGGTATTACTTTACTTACTTATCCCTGGGCAGGAAGGTTCAATCCTAAGTTAAATAAAAAAAATCTTTGAAATTGGCTACCGACCGGTCGCAGGGAAGGCGCAACTAGGTCGACAATTGAAAATATTGTAGTAAAAAAACATTCTTTTTTACGGGTTGACTTTTTTTAAATCTGAAAATCCCTTAAAAAGTTTCGTGCGAAATATAATTATGTTACAAAAATACACAATAATTTATAAATCACTAGTATTTTTTCGCCACACCTTTATAATAAGATAAAAGGCTACAATAAAAGAGAATTGCAATTTTTTTATTAGGTGTGTTCCTTTCCACAGAAAGCCACGAGCATTTTAAATGTAAAAATATCTTGAAAAAATGTTAGTTATATTAACGTTCAGACAATTTTTCTGAAATTGCATTAATTTATCCAATACCGCTGCAAACATTGGATGATCGGATTGAAAAGAGATTAAAATAATATATTCCTTCAACGATGCAATGGGAAATCGAATCCAACTGGGATCAATATTGACATTAGACAATAGGTGCACTGGGAGCATGTAGGAGCAATAGCAGTGGATATAGCACGGTGCACGGGTGAGAGCTAAAGCTGCAGTCATAGCTGGATAAGTTAGAGCAGTGATGAAAACCCGCGGCGTGCGAGCCTATCTCAAATGGCCCTCTTTTTTTTAACGTTAGCTCTATATAGGAGGGCCTGAGGAAAAACAATTTGTCTTGGAGCCTATGTCATCTTTGAGGATGTCCTGGGAAAAGATGTCTGTGTGGAAAGGAAATCCTGGGAAGGAAAAAGGATGTGAGCCAGGAGATGAACTGAGAGAGTACGGCGGGAGAGATCAAAAGGTTCCCCTCAACCAGTCTCTCCTGATTCGGCCCGCCACGCAGTAGGTAGATAACCTTACCCCATGAACCCTGGCAAGTAAAAATTATTCAACGGTTTCTCTTCTGTTTTACTAAAGGATTTAAGGGAAAACTTTAGTCTGTCTTCTGGGATTTTATTTTATTTTGGCCTCCGATTGATATTTTGCATGGTTCGGTTTTATAAAGGCACCAAATATTGACGTTTCTGAAAAAAAAATATATGTAGCAATGAAAGAGAGTTTCGAAATTAGCAATCGTTCAGATTTCGGGATCCCACGATCGAATATAAAAAAAAAATTATTACAAGATTCGAAATGGTTCGAAACTTTTGTGTATCTATTTTGAAAGATACGCCTTTTTAATAAGATTTTTATTCATTAATAATAATATTTCAGAAATATCGACAGCATTAATTTATTGGTTTGGCTTTTTATTAATCATTTTTCGCCTGCGGTTCTTGGTTTGAGGATTCCATGATTTTTTAAATACAAAAAAGCGTTTCATAAAATACAAATATACCCTAAAATGGATAATTGGCTCACCGTTTTGAAAAGGTTGATCATCACTGGGTTAAAGCTATAGTTATCGATATAGCTGTACTGGTTGGTGGCTATAACTGCAGATACAGTCTGTCAAAAAATTGTTGATATTTATTATTATTATTAATTTCAATAACAAGGTTTGTACATGTATGATGTATATAATAAGTGTAGATTCTTATTTTTTTCACAGACCTCCTCACTAGGATTTCCTGTTCTGAGGTGGCCTGTAGTTTTTTAAAATATTTGTTTTTGGTTATGGATTGTCTTTATATCGTCTTCATGATGTTTGTAATTTTATTATCACTTTGATCTTTCAGCCATATTTTTACTTTTGTTTTAAATATATTCATTTCCTTTATATTTTTGATTTGATCTGGTAGAGCATTGTATAATTTTATAGCATGGAATTTATTATTTCTCTGTCCAAAATATGTGTTCAAACTGGGAGTAACCAGGATGTTATTGCTTACTGACCTGGTTTAGTATTTATGTTGGGCAGTGGAGTATACAAATAGTTTAAATAAAATATTTTTTGAATAAAGTTTCTGTACATTGAAGACTTGAAAGTTATTAAATATTTCTTCCGTCGGAGTTCTAAGCGGAACTTTCAGTATTGTCTTCAGTACTCCTTTTTGGGCTATATTGAGTCGCTCTGTGTGAGTGCTCAAAGCAGACCCCCATCCGGTTATACCGTACTCTATTTTTAGGGCGCTGAGATAGTTTGATGGTTTTATAATATGAATAAGTCGGGTACGCCTCATACCTCATTACATATGTCTGGTAATATTGTAGTAGATTGAAAACAAGCTTATGGGTCCGATTGGTTAAAAAGTAACATCAAGATGATTTAAAGCAAGACAGTTTGATATTATTAGTGTAAAAAGTGAATATTTTTCACACTAATAACTGTGTTCCGAAATACGCGTTAGGTAATTCAATTGAATTCTGCTACATATTCTAAGTAAAAAAATATGTTTTTGAAAATGAATTGTTATTATATAAAATATCAAATTTATTGTGCAGGCACAAATAAACTTTAAATAAAAAAATATCACCAAATTCAGTGCAATTAGCAATTAAAAAAACATGTGAGAAATTATGTTTAATGGCATGCTTTTTATGATTTTTTTTAAATTTTATTTTATTAAATTTCTATATTTTATTCACAGACCGCGTGTATTACTGTCTAGCGGTTCCGTGAAAATCAGAACGATGACAAAATAGAATAGAGTATGAAGAAAAAACCTGTCCTTCCTTAGTCTAAACTTAACTGCGACTTTCGTGGTCGACAGGTAAGGTTCTCGAATACGAATTCAAATACGAGTTCAAATCGTGTGTGTAGCTTTACAATTAATTAATTTAATTTTTCTTTAATTGTTTTCTATTGTTGTTTGTTCTACTCAACCTGTCTTTTATTTTTCGTCTATATTGTATTTATATGTGAAATTATTTTTCGTCTATATTGTATTTATATGTGAAACTTATATTTTTAATATCTAAATTCATTTGTAAAATTTTAACTATTTCCTCCCACCCATGATTTGTATGTTCCTCCTGTCCTAAAATGAGTTCTTTAAGAGCTTTTAACCAGCCAGCGGACGAAAATCCACATTTCGTCGAAAGTTGTTCTTACGATCGTGCAGGGCGGTTACAATGAGAAAGATTAATTATTCTCCGTACCAGCTTTTTTAAATTATAACTCAATATCGAATTTATTTTAATCCAAATTAGCTATAATTTTTACCTTCATCCAAAAATGCTGAAAGGCGTGATGATAAAACCATTAAAATAATGTACTTTTTGTAATTAATTTTTGATTGTAAGTATTAATCGTGTTTCAATAATGTCTAAATTTAATAAGAATGTTAAAAAAATCTGAAATATATTAGTTTGTAAGTGCGCAAATAAATACACAAATGGACCAATCTTCGTCAAGAAACACATGTACGTACATATTTTTTAATGATTTTATTGAAACTATAATTAAAATTCTGAAACATGCGTTTGCTAGATAATGTATTGATTTATTTTACTGCGTGATTATATTATTTGAAATGGGTGTGGTATAATACAAAATCTTTTTTGAAAATTTAACAAATCTGCCAACGACCTATGGAATAACCTTATTATACTAAAAATTTTATTTTTTCTCAAAATTTATTACGTGCGAATGCTAGATAAAAGAACAATCTTTCGAAATCCATTTATAATTTTTTTGTTGAAAAGAGTCAATACGTCTAAAATCTGATTTGAAAATGACATATTTCTGGTTTTCTCTGGTAATGCCCTCTTAACTCATCGGGATTACTCTAGCAAGAAATAACAATAAAAGATATAACACATTATCCATGTTAATATGAGGAACGTTACAGAGTGATCACCATTCCGGATGAAACGTTTCTTTAAGGCTTTAGCCGTGTTTGGTAACCGGACCTAAACAGCCGGGTACTTCCCCACCTTCCTTTTGCTTTTTTTCCTTACTATCTCCAGCCTCCCGGTTGGTCTATGTCATCTTTGAGGATGCTGTGAGAAGGGTCTTATTGTGGAGAGGTAGTTCTGAGAAGGAAAAAAAGGTATGAGTGGTGGGTTGGTCTCTGGAGTAGGTCCAAGAGTGACAGATGTATGAATACATCCTTACCATTGCGGTACAAGGCAATGTTCCGAGAGTCCTGCTAGAGAGTTCAAAAGATCTCCTTCAACCAGTCTCTCCCGATCCGGCTTCCCACACATTTATAGTGGGCAGACGCATCCGCCGTCAAGATCCGGACAAACCTCACCCCATGATTCCGGATACCCCTGCCAAGTCACCAATCGTAGCGAACCACTTGGGGTGGCGGTACCCATACCCGCCTCCCTAATTGAGGGGAATGTATTCACATAAAGAACCTAAACTAACTTACTTTTTAATCTTTACATGTATCAAACACTTTGGAATACATAATTATAATGAACACGATTTGTTTCAATTCCACTTTATTATTTCTTAATCTAACCGGTTTCGGTTCATCCTGAACCTTCCTCAGGGGTGAATAAAAATATATTATTACTTTCTTATGTTCTGTTTGGTTGCTGATCGTTTCGGGTAACCCTGTATAGCGCAATGGTCGGGAGGTATAGGTGTGTATATGTATGACAGCGAGGTGCATCTCGTGTTTGAACTACGGGAATCAATTTCGATTGGAAGTCGGCAATAGGGCGCCATTGTTTTTGCAAGCCAGCGACGGACAAGGTGAATCGGGCTATTCGTAATTAGTCTTGGCGAATTTGCCCGACGGTCGCGGTGGTGCGCCGACCTGTGCCGGTGACTGAGCCATAAAGGGTAGTGCAGGTAAATCACGTTCCGACGGACGAAAATTTTTGATTTCCAGTTTATCAGTAGTATAATATTTTTGAAGTGAAACTTCTTTAGCACCGTTATGATTTGAAACTCGACTAAAAAGAGACAAACACATACATGTATAGGATTTAGTCTTGAGAGAATGAGATAGGATGAAACCTTACCGCATTAGCCGCTTTGATTATGAGTTCACTTTTCAAGGCTCCTATTGGTTGAGATTGTGTGGTGAAGGTTTCACTTATACCGCGTGTGAACTGCACTCGATTTTAATGTGAAAATTTCTTTAGCACCGTTGTGATTTGAAACTCGATGAAACGGAAAAGCGACACTAAAAAGAGACAAACATGTATATGTAAAAGATTAAGCCTGCGAGATAATGATATAGAATAATCGGACTCCTCTTCGTGTAGTGCGTAGTAGCCTCCCCACTCTTGTGTACATTAATTTTCCGACCGAATCTATCTATATATATTCATATGAAAAAACATAAAAAGTATTTGAAATTTGAAGAAATTTTGAACACTTAACCTTCAAAACAAAAACAAAAGGTTACTTTCTACATTTGATGAAAAACTTTTCTTCCAAGGGCAACGCCGGAGAATTCAGTTATATTACATGTAAAGAGGAGTGATTGTGTCAAGGACGCGGCTTTTGTATTACAAATCTTCAGTTTTACTGAAGATTGTTGAAATTTTTCACATTTAACCTTCCATATATGAGAAATGTCACTGTCTACATGAGATTTCAACAACCACCCGAACCCCATTTTTCCACCTCTTGATGCTGAATTTTGATGCTTTTTGATTAGATTTTGCATACTTGACGTTGAAAATTAGAAGAAAATTACCGTCTACATTAGATTTCAAAAATCTTTAAGTAAAGCCCGTTCAATGCATTTTTTTGTAAAAAAAAACTAATCAATCTGCTATATTATTTTTCGAGATAATTCCCGAGCTTCGGACCTCTGATAAACAAATAATTTTGTTTTATTTCGTAAAGTATTTTTTATTATGGACAAGGAGAATAAAATTTTAATAAATAATAATAATAATTTAATTTTTTTTTTTGTTTTTTTTTTTGGGTGTTATGCCGTGTTGCTCTACCTCCTTCTTTAGCCAACGTTTCAGACAGCGTTACAGTGTCCATCATCAGGGCACATGTGTAATTGTTATTGGTAAAAGTATACTGTAATACCAGCTCGTAGTGGAGAGCTGGTGACACGGTATCGCTTCTAAGTACGTAAGCACACATTTCACCACTAACAATTACACATCTGCCCTGATGATGACACTGTAACGCTGTCCAAAACGTTGGCTAAGGGAGGAGGTAGCGCAACACGGCACAACACCCCAAAAATAAATAACAAAAATACATTGGCTGTGAACATCTAAAATCATAACAAAACACTATTTTGTTATTATTTAATGCGAATGACGGCGATTTTCTATGGTAGGATACGCTGTTTTAATTTCAATGTCATACCTATTTCATGTAGGTAAGTATTTTTATTCTCTCATTTAAAAAAAATGACTCGCTTAGGTTAGATTTGGAAGGAATAAAGATTTTTGTAGTGCAAAGGGATTACCAAAAAATTTTGTGACTGTTGACATTTTAAAATAAAATTAAAAGTATTCAGGAATTTAAATAACTTTTACCGTAACATCAATGATTTATTACGAAAATCTGACGTCAAATCAAGAATTTAAGCAAACTTTCCTAATACATTTAATCCGTCTAAGTCTAAGCACTTAGTTCTCCTTTTCTTCCATGTAGCAACAGATAATCTGAGACTTATATTTGAGTAAAAGATTAAAAGTCTTCAACTAATGAAACCCGCCACAAAACTTGTAAAAGTAAGACCATTAGCCGCAAAAATAAACAAAACTACCGAAAACTTCGTCGTTGGATTTCGGTTCATCGTATAAATAGCACGGATTATTATATCGGGTAGATTCTGTTTGCAAAGGTAACTAATTTATAATACCAACAGATCTGGATACGTCGGTGATCTATTTTGGGCCCATTGAAATCCGAAATAGATAGTATTTAAAACATCAGTGAAAATCGACCGTTAAAATTACCAAGCTTCCACGACCCTGTTAGAAATTTTAATGAATATTTTATAAATAAAGCAAGAATTATCCAACTCAGAGCAGCCAGCGTTTGAAATATGAAACGAAATGCTTTGTTTTTGAGTTCGAGAGATCAGCCTGGAATATTCAGCAACTTTTGTTTATCTTCTTTTTCATTAATTAGTCTGGCTTTGGACATAATTGTTTGTTGATACTTGGTGGCAATCAATCCTTTTGGAGTCAGTCGATCTCATAATATTATAAGGTTTATTATCTATTCCCCAACTAATAACCCTTATTGGTCCATGTCCACTTATTCGTCTTTCATTTTCATCTGACGTGATGCCTAAGAGCCTAGCTATTTCCATTTCCCTTTTTACGGTGAACATTTTTGTTCTTGGTGAGTTCATATTTGCTCTTCTAAATGTTAGTCGGTTAAGGATGTATGCGTTTATTAAATGCATGTGGAGGTGATGAAATATCTTCTAATTTTTGAGGGTATTGCTTGGTATTGCTGTAATTGCTAGAAGATGCCGCTCATTCATTCAATTCGTAGAAATTGAGAGAATGGCAGTAAAATCTTCACTGACAATAATATCATGTTGAAACGATTCTCACGCTGAAGCTATTTTTAACTAATTTATTAAAATTTTGTACACAATATCAACCGACTAACAAAGCAGCATTTTTTCTAAATCGTGTTTTCATGGTGTTAGAAAAAAACGATGTTTTTGTTTTTAAAATGTAAAAGCGCTGCAATTTGAAGTATTGTGATCGCTAAGGGATTTGGCTCTGATGACTTTTTTTTGTTGTCAATCTCATCCTCGATGGTGCGACAACTCTTAAACTTTATCTATGACGTCAGAAAAAACCGTGCTTTATATTTTTGATTAGACGAGTGCCACACGTAGCTATAAAATATGTGGCTTGGCCTATTTCACCACATCGCTCTCCATATGTTCACATTGGGAATGTACGGCGAGCGAAATGCCGAAATACGCCAATACACATCTTCTGTAGCTGCGTGTGGCACAGGTCTTATTCTATTGCAGAGCGTTGCGAAGTCCTGTTTTAACTCAACCGTTTGGCATCATCTGTTTGTAAAATTGATTGTATGTTCCATTTCTGATTTCGAAAATGTGCACCATCAACTTTATTATTGAAAAAAGTCTTACTTTCACTAGATGGCTAACTTTGAATAGGTGGCTAACTTTGACTAGATGGCTAACTTTGAGTAGGTGGCTAACTTTGTGTAGGTGGCTAACTTTGACTAGACGGCTACCTTTACTAGGTGGCTAACTTTACTAGATGGCCAACTTTGACTAGATGGCTAACATTGAAGAGATGGTTAACTTTGACTAGATGGCTAACTTTGACTGGATGGCTAACTTTGACTAGGTGGCTAGCTTTGACTAGATGGCTAACTTTGACTAGATAGCTAACTTTAACTAGATGGCTAACTTTGACTATGTGGCTAGCTTTGACTAGATGGCTAACTTTGACTAGATGGCTTACTTTGACTAGATGGCTAACTTTGACTAGGTAGCTAACTTTGACTAGATGGCTAACTTTGACTAGGTGGCTAACTTTTACTAAATGGCTAACTTTGACTAGGTGGCTAACTTTAACTAGATGGCTAACTTTGACTAGATGGCTAACATTGACTTAGATTTTCAATATTATAGCATCTTCCTGCCTGAAGATAGTTTCAAAAAAGAATTTTCAAAATAATAACATTTCTTCGGACCAACTTTAACATTACTTATTTGAAATTACAAAAAGGTCTATAATAAAGTAAGAGGGTACCGACTTTCAAATTCTATGAAAACAGAGGAAATTTTGGTTTCGATTTATTAAAAAGAGAAAATTGGAGGTGCGCTGTTAACAGAGATCTACTAGTTTTAGTAGATGGATTTATCTCTATTATAGAAACATGTCTAATTATATACATATATATTTTTTAATATAATATTATTCAAATCGATGTTCATTGTTTCATAATTCTGTATTGCATAAAAATTTGAAATATATCAAAATATTTTCCATTGGTGGTTCTTATTTAGTATTTTTTCAATTAATGCAATAAATTTTAGTGACGCTTTAGGAGTTGAATGCTCGCACGTAAGCCAGTCATTGATCGGTTCTTATTGAGTTCCAGGAGAGATTCTCAAAGGAATAGACAGAACCATCCCACTCAGCTAATGACCCTTTTGTTTTACTCCCAATTTGAGGTTGTTCAACTGTGCATTTGATTAAGGGCCGAACCAATTCGGAGTAGGGGTGACTGATGAAGGCTGAATTAAGGCCAAACTCGTTTTATCATCGTTTTGATGTTAAATTATATCCGGACATTAATACTAAAGGGTACAAACAAGGACATAAACGTATACGGTTGTAGTGATCGATGAAAAAAACTTTATCAAATAAAAATAGTTTGGACAAGGAAAATGGAAGTTTTTACTTTGTTCTTTTTACGATTATCGTTCTTTGGTATTTGGTAAGTATACAAATTTAGAATATATTTTTTTAAATGAAACTATTTAACTTTGTTTGAACCACTTTTATATTTGAGTAAATCCGACCGGTTTCAGAACGACCGTTCCTTCTTCAGGGCAAATGTATACTGATTTGACAGTTTTGAAATATGGACGGGAACAATTTATTATTATGGTAGGGGTGGAGCCGTTGCTAGGTATTAATGAAGAGTGGGTGGGGTAGGGGAACATATCCATGATTGGGCTATAAGACAATATTTTTTGTTTGTTGATAATAGATTAATTATTTTTAAGGGATTTTTTTTTATTTCCAAGGCTACTAAGTTATCTAAACGTTTTCCTTTATGATTAATATGCAGAATATTTATCCCGTATTTTTTTAAAAAACTACAGTTATTTTAAAGTATATATATTTTTTTAGTTTGTTGAGGTGCTTAGGTATGTACGTTTTATTGTATTAAAAAAATCAATAATTTAACCGGCATCACGAAGTCGCTCAACT
Organism: Limnephilus marmoratus; assembly: GCA_917880885.1. NCBI lineage: Eukaryota > Metazoa > Arthropoda > Insecta > Trichoptera > Limnephilidae > Limnephilus > Limnephilus marmoratus. The sequence goes on along the minus strand of OU862924.1, from coordinate 40,516,031 downwards.
GGGAGCCATTTTGGATAGTTTGCCGTCTTTTATAGAACAGACGAAAAATAAAGTTGTAAGAAAAACACAATTAATAAATATCAAAAATACTTATTTTGGTGGTGGGTCTGTCTGTGTGCGTCACTCTGGTTTAATGAACTCCAATTTGCCATGAATTTAAGTGTTATTTTCAAAATTAGAACTGATTATATAAAGAAATTATTATTATTTTTTTATTGTTTTAAGAAAGACTTCTGGGTTACGAGTTACGAATAACCTGAAAATATTTGAAGGTCTCCTACTACCACCACAGTAAGCGTAAAATGTTGCATGTGATGTGATGGAGAACTTAACCTTCCGGGGAATCGAAAACGGGACTGCAGGGTGGGAACCAAACGCGACGCCAACTCCGCCACTGCCTGGTATATTTGAAATGTTTTCTTTGTTTAAATTTCTCAGGGTTTATCTTGACAAGTAATGTTAGATTTCATGATTTTTCAAGGGTCATCGCTTTTAGCTAACATACAATTAGGTATCAAATTATAAAGTTATAATATCCCGTGATTTTTACCTCGTCTGGACTAGTATGAATTAATATAAATGTGGCATTATGGCGTACATACTTTATAAAACATCAAACGACAAGTATTAGTTTGTAGTTGGTTTTAAAACCTTTTAATATTATTTTGAACTGATCGAGAAATATTGTACGTTGGCACTTTTTCCAAGAATAGATTTCTTATATTTCATATTTTAGATTATGAAGGTAGTTTCAGTGAACAATTAAATGACGATGTGAACAATGGAGAAGCAACCCCGAACCATAGGACAACCATTTAAGATTTAGATATAAGTAGATCTAAGTATAATTAAGATCATGTATTAAGACCTAGCCAAACCTAATTAAAATGCAACATATAAAATCTCTATAATTAAATTCATCTCCCTATTCTTCCGACCCGAACTGGAGAGAAGACAGAGTGCAGAAAGTACAGAGGTAGGTATAAAAACAGCACTTATTTTTACATCGATTATTATTCTGAGCTTTTTTTTTGTTTTTACATTAACTCCACACAGGAGGCACTGAGGAAAATAATTTCCCTCAGGGCCTATGTCATTTGGGATGCTGTGTGGAGGGTCTTTTTGAGGAGAGGAAGGAATTAACATTGGTCTTGAAGAGACCCATGTTGTAGGAAGGAGGAAACACAGAGGCCGGCAAATCATTCCACAGCCGAGCTGTTGAACACAAGAACGAGTCGAAGAAACGTCCCGTTCTCATGTGACAAATGTCAACCGTGTACAAGTGTTGGGCACGCTTTTGGCGTGTTTCCCGACTATGCACCAGTGCCGAAGGGATCAATGATGCTAGTTCCTCGGAGCATCTTCCATTGTAATACCGGTAGAACAAGGATAGCATTCCCACCCGACGCCTGTGCTCTAAAGATTGCAATCCGTCTGTTAAGATGGGAGAATCTATCAAACGGACCGCCCGTTTCTGCACAGAGTCGAGGATATTTTCAGGTATTTTGGAGCTCCAGACCAGAGATGGCTGCCAAATTCAACCGTGGGGCGTACTTGTGATTTGTACAAGGTTAGCAGTTGTGTACTATTAAAGTATCTGCGGGCCCTGTACAGTACGCCCAGTTTTTGGGAGGCTAACTTTACTCTGGCTTCGATGGAGCCCCCATACCTGAGCTGGTCACTTAGGGTTACACCAAGCATATCAATGGAGGGCCTGTTCGGAAGCTTCTAGCTTCCTGTAACAAGACGATACGTTACACTCACTAATAGAATACATAAAATAATGATTACAGTAATCTACATTTTGAATATGACTGAAGTGATGATTATAATTATACCCACCATTGATCTCAATATTCTTTGTATAACAATTAGTTTAATACATAAAACAATATCATAAAACAAGGAGGATCAAAATAAAATATTAGTAAAAATATACAGACATATTTACGTATAGGATATATATTATATAAGCTCAACATTTATATATAAGTTGTTAAGGGACGAACCTTTCTTACTTTAACCAGTGATTCCTGACATTATTTGAAGTAACGCAAATTAAATTTTGGTCTTCGGTGACATTTTTGATGTTTTTTTTTGTTCTGCGTATAGGTAAGAGAGTAGGTGTTGGACAGTTGGGGGCGGGGTAACTAGGCTGAGTAGGAAATAAGAAATCTAATGAAATTAATGAATTATATGATTTCCATCACATTCCTTATCATGATCGAAACGTGACAGTAGAGGTATTACAATATGATGGTAGATGGGTATAACGTCCGACGTGGAAGTTATCGCTATCCAGCGATAGTCTTATAAATTTGGAACCTATCAATATAATGTCCTCATTTCAGAATTCTTATTATCTGCCAGAAATTCTTCCAGAAATAGATAAATGACGTATGCAAATCCCCATTTCAGTGTATCCGGTCGGAATAAAGTTTGTCGGCTCCATTTCCGGAGACCGTTCTCCGGACATGTAAATATTTGTCACTCTGGTGGGCGCGCGCAGAGGTCTAACAAGGGTGTAGATTTTTACATACACATTCGTGGTAAAAATATTTTATAAATCCCCTTTTTCTAGCAAATCAGATCATTAATTTCAAATATTATTCTAAGTAGTACAAACTCCCATTTTATTTGCATTTAGGAAATTCTTCAATATTTATTAAGTTTTGCGTAGTATGCAAAATTGATGGTGTATTGACCGTTGGCAAATTCAATGGCGTTTCTGTACACTTTGACAGGCTTCTGAAGTTAGCCGCTAAACCCTGCATGAAATCGAACAGTATTAATACCGTAGCATCTGCGTGGTTCAATTTCAGAACCCAGCTACGAGTGCTTGTCGGACGCCACGCCATACGCGCCGCGCCACAAATAATATCTGTGTACGTGGAATTTCACACAAAGCTTCTGTTATAATTCGGTTTCGAAATCAAGAATTCAACACAAGATGTCGCTACTTCCGTCAGCAGGTCGGACGGGGACGTCTCCCCCTAGGTATAACTGCTACGAATTTGTGAATATGTGGTATCTCTCCGGATATGAAAAGATTGTCGGTAATACATGTTGTATCAAGAAGCTATATATAACATTTAACGTCATTGCTCTGTCTCGGTTACTTTGTCCCGGTGACTAGCTACAGTGTATCCGAGGAACAGGCTGTTCTTGGAATCATTCAATCTGTAATTGTTAGCTTTTCGTGGAATTTATATCAAGACAGCCACGTAAACATACTACGTAAATACTGCACAACTAGTTGAATAGAATAAGAACGTCAATGTTGAAATCTACTTTGTGGCTTGTGACGATTTAAAATATTACAGTTTCATTAAATCCAGGTTGTGTTAGTTAGGTACACTTTAATGAGAACGGATTTATGACTTACAACATAATTTTTATCTCTCCAAAGCAACTTACCTTTCGATTTACAAAATCTTTCATTCTAAGTGAACACTGGCTGTAAGGATTTCGTCGAGCCAAAGTTAGAACTTTTCTAAAAAGTTTGTCGGTAAAATGTTTTGAGAATCAACATCCCTGCAAGTAGATGGGGGAGGAGAGGTCATTTAGTTCACAGAACTAGAGGGTGATGGGAGAGGGTTGTTTAACCACAGGCGATGTTTCGACCAGAGTTGAATATATATTATATTATTAGTCGGGATAAAGTCGGGGCCGAGGAGACAATGGCGTGATAATTCCGTGGAGAATTTCCAATGGCGACCAAAGGTTTTGCAATAATTTACATTTCGAGTCATGCAATCAGTACCTATGGGTTCGTTTTCTTGCCACCTTTGGAATGAAATCATTTGATTGGTGGCTTGGGGTGTTGATAATTTCCTTTGAACCAATAGATCAAAGCATCAATCTTGCTAAATTGGTCTCGTGGAATCTGTTTGGATGTGATTTTGGTGCGGTTTTGATTAATTAGCTTATATTGAACCTTCACACGGCAGAAAGCCGAATCAGAATACAAGGTAATCACTCCCAATTGCTTGCTCATTGCTTTTTATGGAAAGTGCACTATTCGATGAAATGGTTTTCCTACAGACTTGTTACAAGTTGACACGAAGCAAATCAAAGAAAGAAATTTCTACTGCTGGAAAAGAAGAGGCGAGATATTATTAGATTATTTCACTCACCATTAAAATATCTTTCTTTGTAAACTTATAAATAAAATAAATAATATCTTTATTTGGAAAACAAACAACTTTACAAAGATACATAAAAAGAGTGCTAAAATAAAACAGTAAGCCTAAAAACATGGTTTCGCTGATAATTTTTTTTTTGTAGCTAGACAAGTAAAACTATTAAATATGCAAGATAAGACTATAAAAAAACACAATAAAGGGTAAACTTATGATCTTATAGGAGTATAAGGATAATATGTATGTAATTAGGGAATATGTAAATATATTGCAAATTAGGAAAAGAAATTTGATAAATAATACAATAAATATAAATATTGATGTTAAGTGGTGTGTTGTGATGCATAACATTTATCTAATAGTGTTGCTTTGAATTTGTTGAAAGTTATGTTGAAGATGTCTGTATATATGTGAGGTGTGTGTTATGATAGTGGCAGGCTCGATGTATGAATTCATTTTGTAAGTAGTTGGTGTTAGAGCGGCTATTATAAAAAAGGGATACGTTTCTGCCATTGCGACCAGGAACTCTAATATCTATTTTTTGTAAAAGATACGTGGAAGATATCGTATTATTTAGGATTCTGTACATTAACAATTTATCAGAAATAATTCTCCTACAATTTTTTTGATTTAAAGAATTGACGGATATCTTCATTTGATTGGAATACATAAAACGACCGAAAATTTATGTACGAGAGAAATTTTTCCTGAACACGTTTTATTCTATGAACACATGTTATGTATCTTGGATTCCAAATTTGTGAGGCGTGTTCTAGGTGGTCCAATTCATTATGGATGGCCTTCAGCCACCGTAAATTTTCAGCTGATTTTATGACAGTGTATCTTTTTCTCAATACATAATACATTAAAAGGACTGTCAATCTTGCAATGGCAATAAGTTTAACACTGTTCATCAACTGCATTTTCTGGTTTCAAAGGCGTTGCCTCTGCATTATTGCGACAATTTCATCAAAAAAAAAAAATAAGTAGGTACTACAGTTTTCAACGATTTTTATTATCATCATTGATCAAGACATAAAATATATTTTTTTATGATAAAAAATAAAACAACAACGTACGTTTTTAATTATTTTGCATGTATTCGTGGCCTTATAGCAAAATTATAACGGCGACCAATGGAGACGGGAGTGGGTGGGAGTGGGCAGTGGGAGGGCGGCTTATCGGGGTAATGTGCGTCGGGGGTGAAATGAAGGCTTGTGTTATGAAACGCGATCATGCAGAGCGGTTTAACCGTCCAACCAACCAACCCGGGAAGGTCAGATAACTCAAATGATACCCGCCCCACCCCGCCCTCCCCTCCACCCCCTACCCGGCCTTACTGAGAAACAGGCCGTCTTTGTTTGCTCTGAACAAATGTTGACTTATTGATGACTTTTTAGAATTTATTATCTGTTTTTTTTAGTATTTTATTTGAATACTAGCTGCAATCCCCGGTGAATTCACAGTAATGTTGATGGTACACAGTAATTTTCTTCTTAGATTGAAAAAGGTGTGAGAAATTTTACCACGAAGTATCAACGTTCAGCTCTAATGGATGGAAACAGAAATTGGGGTGGTATTTTAAGATCTCATGTAGATGGTGACCTTTCTACTATTTTGAAGGTCAAGTGTGCAAAATTTCATCTATCTAGAAATAAAACTGTAGATTTGTTTAAAAAACAAACCCAGAAACCAACAGCGGGGCACTCTTCTACGTAATACCGGTATGATATTCCTTTTATAATATTATACTAGCTGATACCCGGCATGCGTTGCTATGCCATATAATAAATCAATTGTATCTCCCTGCGTGTCCTTTCCCATTCTTCCCGTTCCCCTTACGCTTCCCCTTCCTAACCCGCGTCCCATTCTTTTCTCGCGTTCCCACTCCGCGAACCCCCCTCCCGAGTTCCCCTCCCCCTCCCAGGTTCCTCTTCCCCCTCCCTTGATCCCCTCCCTTCCCTCCCGCGAACCCCCTACCCCACCCCCTTCCCGCATTCCCGCAGTCCCGGTACATTCAGTTTTCAAGCAGCTCGCGTGCCTCCTAAATCAATTTTTTTATACAAATTTCATGATGCTCACCAGCTTTATATAAACCTTGTCCTGACAATAACGAACACACAAAAAAAAATTATCCAATTTGGTGCAGCTGTTCAGAAGTTATGCGCGTACATTCATTTCGGCGAATCATTTTTATTTATATAGATTAATGAAAAGACGCTTCGAAGAACTACTTTCGTCATTGATTTCTTCGGCACCGGCGAACGGTATATTTTTTTACATTATATTTATAATATGATATGATTTATTTATTTTTTATTTTATTTATTTATTTAAACGCCCATAGGGCTTTTACATATAATGCAGTACTTTTTTTTTAATTGCAGTGACAATAATGAGTTTACAAAATACAGGTAACAAAATACATGTTAAAAACAAAATATACATCACATAAAATATAAGCATTAAGGCGATCTAATAGTCCAGGAAAAAATCTAAATCGGAATTCAGGCCCTTTTATGGGAGGAGTTTAAAAATACTTGAGAAAAAGCTTTCGGAACGGATGGAAAAGGTATTGAAATTTTTTTACAGGTTGATTTCGTAAAGGCCCGAAAAAAGCATTAACTCATTTTTCAAGCATTGTTTATTTTTATTTTTTTTTTTTTTTACATGAGCTCCACACAGGAGGCCCTGAGGAAAATAATGTCCCTGAGGGCCTATGTCATCTTCGGGGATGCTGTGTGGAGGGTTTTTTTAGGGAAAGGAAGGAGAGGAAAGTTATGGGAAGGAAAGGGTTCAAGGGGTGGGTAGGAATCTGGGGTTCAGTGTGTCCTGGTCATCAGACGTAGACAAACCTCATCCCATTAACCCGGGCACCCCTGCTAAATCACCAAACGTAGCGAACCACTTGGGGTGACCTATGGCAGAGGTGTTGGTTATCCAATAAAGGTTCCCGGGGCGGCGGTACCCATTCCCGCCTCCCAAATTGAATTTTATTGTAATAAAACAGAATTTTAAAATTGATTTAAAACAAAGCGACGTGGAGCCTAGCGTCCGTTTCCCGCTCCGTTCGGGGACGAACTGATATAAAAACGGCCGTGACTAGTTATGCAGCCCTTCGGTGGACGGCATAGAGTTCACTTTGAAAATCCAAATTCATCTACTACCGGCCGTATTGTAAAATAACAACGCGAAAATGCATATTTTATTTTATTTTGTGAACTTCGGGTGTAAAAATCATTTTTTTTGCGATTATTATAAAAGAAACTGAATGACTTGATCTGAATAGCCGGGTACGTTTTCCACATCTCCTTCCCCTCCCCACTAGGAATCTTTTACGGTTTTTTTGTTAAACCGAATGCACTTATAAGTATGTCGTATTTTGTATTGCCGCATGCTTCTTCGGAGAGTCGAAACTATTGTTAGCAAAAATATTTTTACAGCGGATTTTCACTAAAGATGCTTTCAGATATAAGTACATCGACTTTGGTTGAACGGCCGTATATCCTCTTTAGATACTTACCTGTAGAAAAAATCTTCTAAAGGATCAGGCCGGATCAATTGTCGCCGGATCAAATGTCGGCCGGATCAAATGTCGGCCGGATCAAATGTCGCCGGACCTAATGTCGCCGGACCAAATGTCGGGTCACCCCATAAAATATAGGAGTTCACATAAAGTAGGTACCTAACGTTTAAAATTGGTGTTCACGTTAGTTTATGGAATAGGTAGAAATACATTGTTGGCACATATGGCGTTTGAAGTTTGTTAAATTCGAATTATTGTCAAATATATCCATATTATTTAAGTATTTGTTACCAAGACTATGTAAACGTTGGATTGGAGAATGCAAATCATAGTTGGAATGAGATGTACGCAGAATACATTGATGTAAATGAGCGATTTATTAATTGCTGTCGGGGCAATATATAATTATAATAATAATAGTAATAGATAATCAAATACATAAATATTACACATTTAATTTAAAAATATTACGTTTTACCAACTTTCCTACGTCTGCGTATTAATTCGAAAAAATGAAAAAAAAATTGCTTTTTTTATTTATTTTTAATACGAACATAATACTTTTAAACGACTTACTTATATGTAAAGGGTGAGTTAAATGTTATTTTGGCCATGCTTATTTCGTAGGCGGAGGTCTAAAGAACGGGGAAGGAGAATTGCGTGCGGCGGACAAAAAACCCAACGAGCTGCTAAACTGGAAAACGCAGCTATGTGGAAAAGCAAAGCCGGCCCACTACAAATAATTAATACGTACGAATACGCAAATCGTTCGATTCCATGTGAAAACTCACAAATACCAAATATTATGTACTGCCTACCACCTCGTGAGGTTTATATATCGAAATGTGAAGGCTACGCAAACAATCGATACCACGACTATTTCCCGTAGCAAAGATATTCCGCGTAGCAAAGAAGTAATATTTGAATAAATTTGCGAAGAATTGAAAACTTGCCTACCTGAAAATTGTGACACGTTTTCATATTTTTTAAAATGTGGTTTTAACGATTAGGGGGATTAAAGTGACGGCTAAAGACTTTTAAAGCAAGAAGTAATACTTTAACCCTAGATCACTAACCTTCGTCAAAACGACGACGCGGACTCGAAAAAAGTGGTATAAATTTTGAGTGCGTCGTCGTACGCATTCCAAATTCCGGCTTATCTCAGTCGACCCGCAGCTCGCTCGGCGCACGTGTGTTTTTTTTGCGTAGGGGCCCTGTGTGCCCTGTGTACCCAAGTGCAACAAATCCTTGTGTGGCGAACACAAACTTGACATTTGTCACAAATGTAATAATTTATAGTTTTTTTTAAAAGTGTTTCTTTCTTTTGTTGATTTTATTACTTAATTTTAATATTTTAAGGCTTGGTTTTTTTTAGTTAATAAGATTTAAGCATTTAAATCATATAACATATTTTGAGTAAACACAGTGAGCACGCACTTTTTTTCATCCCAAGTAAAATAACAAAAAACACCGATTAAAATTTCTTTTTAGTGCTTTTTTCTAATCAACTAGTATCCGAAGTGGCTGCACAACAGCACCACAGTCTGAGTGCTAAGAAAACAAACAATAAACACGCTTAAATTTAACAAACAGAATTCACATCATCCATTTTTAAAATTATTGTTCAAAATTGGCTCAGGTACCTTGCACTCTACACGCCAGCGACCGTCCACCACTACTAACTCAGTGCATGATATACTAGACTGAAGCCGCTAACCAGGGAAGTCCAACCAACCATTAATTTGTTTTATTAATTTATTTTATCAAAATATCAGAACTAATTATGGATGCGCAAGCATATATTTCCTTGGCTAAAGACGCCATTAATGCATTAACTAGCATTGTGAAGGATCCTAACAACAAATTTACCAAAGAGCATTTTTCTAAAATAATGCCCAAAACAAATAATATTCTTAGCTCCATTGGCCAAATGGCAGCGAGAATGGCCACCTTGGAAGGTGAATTGTCAGTTTATAAAAATAATCCTCCAATTACAACCACTACTATTCCCTCACACTTGCAAACAAAAAACGTTTGTGAAATAATTGCTGAGATCAATGAACAAAATTATAGAGAAAAAAATATAATAATTTGTAATGTTCCTGAAAGTGATGCATCGACTCAAATAGATATTATGAATAGTGATACCACCAGCGTTAAAAAAATCATTTCTGACTTGGATAACTCTACAAGTTCTCTCGAACTGAAAATATATAGAATCGGTAAAAATGATAATAATAAACCGAGGGGAATCAAAGTTGAGTTCCCCGAGTCAAAATGGCCTAAAATCTTACTCGGCAAAAAACACTCACTAAAAAATAACATACGTATGTACCCGGATCTTTCAATTGCGCAAAGGAATCAATTAAATGATTTAAGAACGGAACTGAAAAATAGGCAATCTTCAGGTGAGCAAAACATCACAATAAAATATATTAATAACATCCCAACAATTGTCAAATTATCCCCAAAAAACTGACCCATAACCTGAAATCTACATCACTATCTCTCAACATTTATTACCAAAATGTAAGAGGACTTAAAACTAAACTAAATAATTTAAGAATTAAACTACCGACCTTAGAATATGATGTTTACTGCTTCACTGAGACATGGTTGACCCCAGATATTAAAAATGGTGAGTTAGGATTTCACTCCCATAACACCTATCGAATGGACCGCGATACTAATACTAGCAACAAAAGTAGAGGAGGTGGCTGTCTAATTTCTATTAATACTAAATTAACCTCAAGAAAACTCAAATGTGCAAATATCAACGTGGAACAACTATTTGTTTTAGTGACAAACAAAAGTGAAAAAATTATAGTTGGTTGTGGGTACATTCCACCCTCATCTGATGTCCAGCTATATACTAGTTACTGTCAAGAAGTAGAAATATTGCGAAGAAAATATCCAGACGCTAAATTTATCCTTACAGGTGATTTTAATCAACCTACTGTTCATTGGGATATTAACAACAATAATACTCGCACAAATTCCACGTCCAATAATGGTTCTCGTGAACTTATAGAAATGTCATGTTTCCTAAATCTTAGACAAGTGAACTTTATATATAACTGCAACAATAATCTATTAGACTTAATTTTTAGCAATTCCAGCAATATAATTGTACAACATGCAAATGACAATGTTTCAACAATTGATAACTACCACCCACCACTTTTTGTTAAGCACATATCTCTACAAAATTTAAATTAGTCTTTTAAAGAAAAATCAAATTTTTATAAAGCTGATTATCCTAAGATTAACGAATTTCTCGCTAAATCAGACTGGAACTTCATTAGTAATTATAATAACATCAATGATATAATAGAATCTTTTTACTGTATAATTAACAAATCAATTGAACTGTACGTCCCTATTACAAAATGTAGGACATCTAATTACCCCAAATGGTTTAGCAAAGAGCTAATTTGTACCATCCAGTCAAAAAAACTTGCACATAAAACATTCAAAATATCTCGAGCTCCAAATGACTATCTACTTTTTTCTAATTTACGCAAAAGGGTGAAAAACATATCGATCTCTTGTTACAAAGAATACCTGGAAAATATTGAGAAATCGTTACAAAATAAACCTCAAAATTTATTCAAATTTGCAAACAATCTGAATAGTAATGAATCTGGTATTCCGTCTATCGTATACTACAATGGTAAAATTGCTGATACACCTCAAGGAATTACTGACTTATTTGCCGAATGCTTTGGCGAAGTATATGATGTAAACTCATCTAATAACCAAATACCTCAATTCAACTCAAATATTTCTATTGATTTCAACGACCTTGTTATTGATGAAATCGATGTTCAGCGTAAAATTACACTATTAGATAGTCAGAAATCCGCTGGCCCAGACACCATACCAGCAATTTATTTAAAAAACTGTGTAACTAGCTTAAAAGGTCATTTAACCAATATATTCAATATATCATTAGCATCAGGCCTTTTCCCTCAAAAATGAAAGATCAGTTTCCTTAGTCCCATCTATAAAAAGGGTGATAAAACGGATGCTTCTAACTACAGACCTATTTGCATACAATCAGCGATACCTAAATTGTTTGAATCCGTAGTTCTATCAAAATTTATATTACAGGCTCGTAAAATTATTTCCCCCCACCAAAATGAATTTATATCCGGAAGATCTACACTTACAAACTTAATTATATACGAAAAATATATTTCAGACAATCTAAATTCAAAATTGCAAACGGATGCAGTTTACACAGATTTCAGCAAAGCATTCGACAAAGTTTCCCAAAAAATCTTATTAAACAAACTAAAAGTATATGGGATAAAAGGAAATCTACTAAAATGGTTTGAGACCTATTTAACATCTAGAAAACTAAACGTTAAACTATCTAACCATATGTCAAACGAAATTGAAGCTTCAAGTGGGGTGCCCCAAGGTTCTCATCTAGGTCCTATTCTTTTTTTGCTATTTATCAATGACATTGTTTCAATATTTGAAGGTATCCATTTCCTATTGTTTGCTGATGATTTGAAAATATACACTATTATAAGAAATTTAATGGACTATCTTGTATTGCAAAACAACTTGGATCGATTATATAATTGGTGTAACATAAATGATTTATTTTTAAACATTAACAAATGTCAATCTATAAGTTTTTCTCGAAATAAAAATCCAATACTCTTTCAATATCACATTAACAATGTGAATCTTTCTACAGTAACATTAATAAAGGATCTGGGTGTCGTTTTTGATAACAAGATGACATTTGTCCCCCACATTGATGCAATCACGAATAAAGCACTTAAATGTCTCGGTTTTGTGTTAAGATCGTCCAAAGATTTAATGCATACTAATACACTCAAAACGCTGTACATAACGCTAGTCAGAAGTATTCTTGAGTATAATTCCTCTCTCTGGTCGCCATTATACAATGTGCATTCACACAAAATTGAAAGAGTACAACATAAATTTTAAGGCATATAAATTACAAATTAAAAATTCCTATAGAAAATTTAAATTATAATTATTTAATGCAATTGCTTAAATTACCCGAATTGTCACAGCGAAGAAAAATCTGTGATGTTTTATTATTATTTAAAATTATCAACGGATATTTGGATAGCCCTGAACTTGTGAACATGATAAATTATCAAGTACCTAACAATTACAACACCAGACTCCATGCTCCATTTAACGTAGTTGCTTCTCGCACTAATTTTATGTTTAACTCCTGTCTTCAGAGATTGCATCGTGTGGGGAATGAAACTTGCTCTGTCGATATATTTTTTTATAAAAACATCGCTTCCTTCAAAAAGCGTATATGTATGCAGATGCAAAAATCCTTAAATGTTCCAGATTGGTAAAAGTAACAAATTTAATACCCATTGTTCTGTAACTACTTTCATAGTATCTACTTACTTCTTTATACATATATGTAATTGCTGTGTACCTTTTATTTTATTTTTTTCCTGATAATAACAAACTAATGTAAAAATCCTTAAATGTTTCACATTGTTAACAGTAACAAACTTATTACCCACTGCTCTGTAACTACATTCATGATAACTACATTCATAGTACCTACTTACTTATTTACATATGTAATTACTGTGTACCTTTTCTTTTTTTTTCTTTTTCATAATAACAAACATACGTACATTTATGATAGCAAAAAAAAAATTATAATTAAGAAAATAATTAATTACAAGAAAATTACCTACTTTCATATGAATCGTTAAAAATGTTTTACACCACTGAAATACCGGTATGCTTCGAGTATATTTGGAATCACATTTTGTGTGATATTGTGACAATAATTATTGAATATAATGTAGCGTGAGCCCAAATACGAATCCGCTGGTTGAACTCATTTGTAAACAATTACTCGAATGTTGATACCTACTTATGTAAAGCCTACTTATATCTTTCTAGCTCTGTTTATCATTTTATGTACTATATACTTATGATACTGCATACTTGTTATAATGCTCCTGTACAATTTATTTTATATGTAAAAGCCATCAAGGCGTAAACAAACAAATAAATTAAAAAAAATAAAAATGTTCAAATGAGTAAAAACTCTGGCCTCAATCAAAAGACTGTCAAAGTAATTAAAATGTGATTTTAGTAAATAAAAAAACTTATAAATATGTTAACAAATGATTATTGTAATAAATAAGTAAACACGTATAAATATTTGATTCCATAAACCCTTAAAGGCCTCCCTTTTATACGGCGTAGCGGAAACGACGAAGGTTACTAATAAGCGTTGTAAAATAAGGTTAGTGATCTAGGGTTAAATAATTATTTTCAATGATAATATAGTGACTATTTAATAGCGCCATTTAGTGATTCAATTACCACTACAGCACTTTTAATTGGTTATTTCTGGAAAGGTGTATCTACGAGTATATAAACAAGTTAGAATTAAAGATTTGAAAATCAATAACTTTGTATACCTACACCCACTGTTTAGAAAATGGTCAAAACTTTCAAAACCAATTGTTTCTTTGCCTGGATAAACTCAAAAAAAGTTACAGGTACAAAATTAAATGTTTTAATTTATTTATAATTTTTTTTTTTTTTACATTATTTCCACACAGGAGGCCTTGAGGAAAATAATTTCCCTCAGGGCCTATGTCATCTGGGATGCTGTGTGGAGGGTCTTTTTTGGAGGAGATGAAGGAATGAACATTGGTCTTGAAGAGACCAATGTTGTAGGAAGGAGGAAACACAGAGTCCGGCAAATCATTCCACAGCCAAGCTGTTGAACATAAGAACGAGTCGAAGAAACGACCCGTTCTCATGTGACAAATGTCAACCATGTACAAATGTTGGGCACGCGTCTGGCGTGTTTCCCGACTATGCACCGGTGCCGAAGGGATCAATGATGCTAGTTCCTCGGAGCATCTTCCATTATAATACCGGTAGAACAAGGATAGCATTCCCACCCGACGCCTGTGCTCTAAAGTTTGCAATCCGTCTGTTAAGATGGGAGAATCTATCAAACGGACCGTCCGTTTCTGCACAGAGTCGAGGGTATTTTTCAGGTATTTTGGAGCTTTAGACCAGAGGTGGCTGCCAAATTCAACCCTGGGGCACACCTGTGATTTGTACAGGGTTAGCAGTTGTGCACTATTAAAGTATCTGCGGGCCCTATACAGTACCTACGCCCAGTTTCTGGGAGGCTAACTTTACTCTGGCTTCGATGGAACCCCCATACCTGAGCTGGTCACTTAGGGTTACACCAAGCATGTCAATGAATTTAATTAACATTAATTTAAAATGACTTGCGATTATTGAAGAAATTAAAAAATCAACCTCTGACCTAATATTAAATGTGAATCAATGTGGCGCACACTCTTTCCCAAATGTCGCAACATCTTATGCATTTCCAACTGAGACAGGCACAATACGTCATCGATTTGATAATGTACTTTAAAGATAAATGATTTAAAAAGGTAAACATCAAACTTGGCTTACCTGATGAGCTATTCTATACTATATCTTTTGTGGGAACGAGATAGTTCTCGGCCGAGATCTGCTATCAGATTTGTGTGGTTTTATATGGCTGCTTGTTTGCTTTTTCTGTGGGCCGATGTCAGAATTTCAGCTGTGAGCTGTCACGTATTTTAGTTTAGGTCGTTTTAAACATGATGAACGAAGGAGTGCAAGGAGAATATATAATGTTAATGTGTATGGTGGAAGAAGTCGGTAATAATCGAGGAAGACATGGCACGATAGAGTGAACTTATATACTCGAGTCGGGTCATATCAGTAGTCAGATTAACAGACGTACGAAACGATACTTTTTGTACATTAGCTCCACACACAAAGCCTGAGGAAAATAATTCCCCTAAGGGCTTATACCATCTTTGGGGACGCATTGTGTTATAGTAGGTGAATTGAAGCGGGTTATCTGTTAGGTATATAATAGTTAGGTTAATGGAATTACACTGGATGTGATTGTGTTGTGTTGTACCTACTATGTGGTCATGTTATCATGACATAAACACCTCTTATTAAGTGGGTGTATTAGATGTTAGATTTACAGGGTATAAATAATTGTACGCAGTTATCAGCTTTAATCCCATGGGATCTTGGACGCCAAATCTCGTTGATACGAGATATGCTGAAACTGCGCAGTAGGTAGGCACGAGTTACTTCCATCAGAGAGTGGGAACTGTTATTTTTATCATAGTTGTGAAACTTGAAATGTGAATAAAGAGTGGATGTATAACAAAAGATATATATAGAAAGTATATGCGTACCTGTGGACCATTCCTATAAAAAAACTACTAGCTAAAACCTATTACGTTTGATGCGACGATTCCGGATGCATAATGAGGGGTCCCTAACTCCCTCGCGCAGCATCAGCGCCAGGTCTGTGAGCTTCTCCCTCCATCTTGGGTGATTAATAAGTATGGGAACGCCATGCACATGGCATCCTCCATCATGTGGTTGGTAGCAGTACAAGTCCCATCAGGCTGCAGAAATAAATGGCGTGAAATAAACGGACGGGTTGTGTGCCGTTGAATTAATAGTATTTCATCTCGTCGGATGACGTATGATGTTTATAATCGATGATTATAATAAACTTTGGTCGGTCAAGCGCCATTAACACATCGGGATTTTACACTAGATTAAGGAAAAATAAAGGATCTACAGCCGCGATCACATCGTACCGGCTGAGAATTAAATAAACTTAACGTTCACATATTGAATTAAAACTGAAAAACCCGCCGATTAAATATTTTCCATATTAAAATTTTAAATCCACATTGTCGACTGGTTGAATTCGTGTCCTGCCCTTTAGACGCGAATTCAAGAAGTGCTGGCAAGTGACATCGAACACCCTGTCGTTGGGAAGTTCAACTAACCTTTAGTGGCCAGTAAAAATAGTCGGGATTATTAATAAAAACGACCATTATTAATCCATAAATTAAAATATTTTCATAACAAGGTCTTTTAAGGAAAAGAAGCAGAGAAAGTTCTTGTAAGGAAAAAAAGCATGAGAGGAGGGTAGGAATCTGAGAGTCAGTGTGTCCAGGAGTGAGAAAGTCCTGCTGGAGAGGTCAAAAGGTCTCCCTCAACCAGTCTCTCTCGATCCGGCCAGCCACGCCTTTAGCTAGCAGACGCATCCGCCGACAGTTCCAGACAAACTTCATCCCATGAACCCGGGCACACCTGCTATATCGCCAAACGTAGCGAACCACTTGGGATGACTTATGGAAGAGGTATGAATGTGACTAAAACAAGGAGTTTGTGTCAAGGCCCTGCGGGGAAACGGCGTGATGATTAGATAGTTAATTTTGTTCCTCACGTTAATTCCTCGCGATTATTATCGTGTCGGCTATTTTTGGTAAGTATCTATTGTCAAGTTAATACATTTTTTTC
The DNA here is from genome assembly GCA_917880885.1 of Limnephilus marmoratus. Lineage (NCBI taxonomy): Eukaryota > Metazoa > Arthropoda > Insecta > Trichoptera > Limnephilidae > Limnephilus > Limnephilus marmoratus. Next base: position 40,498,973 of record OU862924.1, on the reverse strand, counting down.
ATTATTACAATTTTATGTTGTATTTTCAAATATTATATGACAACGTGGACCTCACTGGGTACTTGGCCCCGCGCTGTGGCCTGCATAGTAATATCACACTACGTGTATTATAATAATAATTGGATGACTTCTATAGCGCCATTTTCGTGATAAAATCACCTCAAGGGCGCTTTAAACATTCATTTATACATTTAATCTATACCTACATATGTATATACTACAAGTGGCTTACAACTAAGAGTGATAACTAATGACTTACAACTAAGACTTATTTCACTAGTGACTTAGAACTATACCTATTTTTATAACCAAGTTTGCACTTGGAAGTCATAATACGAACAGAGCAGTATTGTTACTGCTCTAATCGTGTCACGACTTGCAACAGTCTTACAATTAGTTATTTACGACTTACATACTTATTTACATGTTCGTCATCGTATTGCTTCAATTTTATTTATTTATATCAGAGTCTGGCGAATAAAACAATTCAATATTTTGATAATCGTTACAGGATTTGTGAAACTGGGACGGCTTCGTTGGTTTTTGAAGTAAAACTTCTTTACGCACGCTTGACTTGGGGAGTAAGCTGGTGAATGCGTGACGAGAGCGTTATGAAAAGTGTGATCGGGTGAGGCGGAAGGTCGGGCGAGGTGAACGGAAGTTGAGAGGGAGATATAAGTTAGTGAAGTTTTACTTCTGTCCTGTTGTCTAAAGCACATGGGAGTAAGCTGGTGGATGCGTGACGAGAGCGTTACGAAAAGCGAGGCAAACCGTAGTTGAGATGGAGATATAAGTTAGTGAAGATAGAGAGAGAGAGAGTTACGTTTCGTATATACTGCAGGGGCAAGAGAGACAGGTGGGAGCACACATTTTTTTTCTCTCTTTCTCTCATAGCCAGTTACATTTCGTATATCTAAGACACAGTGCAGGCCTATTGTCTGTATCATACTGTAGGAGTAAGAGAGAGCAGTGCGCGCGCACATTTTCTTTCTCTCTTCCTATCATATATATGGAGCTAAGGAAGTTTTATTTCAGTTGTGTGGTCTAAAGCACACTCGTTTTTTATAAGTAAAATTTCTTTACGCACGCTTGACTTGGGTAGTAAGCTGGTGAATGCGTAACGAGAGCGTTATGAAAAGTGTGATCAGGCGAGGCGAACGGTCGGGCGATAGAGATATAAGTCAGCAAAGTTTTACCTAAGTCGTGTGGTCTAAAGCAAACTCGTTTTTTTTTTAGAAAAGGTTTAAGATAACCCGCTGTAAATGAGGCTTCCTTTAATAAGCCTGTTGGGAGACCTAAACTGGTTCAACATTGTGGGGGCGAACAACTTATTTTTAGATAAAGGGGGACAGCAGGGGGCCGTCGGGAGTAGAGCCGTGAGGTGATTTCCAAATGTTTTATTTTTGATTCATATATAAATTATTATTACAGTGCGATTAATTAAACACTCTGTAAATGACAGTTATTATTAGGTAGAGAATTCAGAGGTAAATGTAGACTGCTAAATAATTATAGGTTTTTGAAAATAAATTAAATGTTTGCGCCCACGACTCATAATAATATTAATGTGAGTACGCACGGTATTTTTTCCGTATGTTATAACAGTTAATTTATTGGGTAATTTATTAACACAATATTATTTGAATCTTATTTATACTGCTTCAGTAATGACTATTATAATGGAGAGCTAATTAATTTTATTTAAAATACAGGTCAGTGTTTAGTCGGTTTAGACCGGTCAGTGGTTGAGTGGGCATAGCGCTTGGGTCCCACCTGGGCGTCGCGTGTTCGATTCCTCGGCTGGCTAAGTCCTCCATCACAACACAAGCAACATTTTCGGCTTTCTGTGGTGGTAGTAGGAGATTTTCAAACATTGTTGGGTTATTCGTAACCCGGGAATGTTTGTTTTTCTTTTTGAAAAAAAAAAGGTATTTTTTTAAATTTTGATTGATTGTCTAGCTTTTCGATTTGGGAGGCGGTATGGGTACCACCGCACCAGGAACCTTTTATTGAATAACTAACACCCCTGCCATAGATCTCTCCAAGTGGTTCGCTACGTTAGGTGATTTAGCAGGAATGCCCGGATTCACGGGGTGAGGATTGTATAAGTCTTGGCAGCGATGCAGCTATTGCGTAGATTCCTACCCACACCTCATAACTTTTTCCTTCTCAGAACATCCCTCCTTCAACCCCAAAGATGACATAGGCCCTAAGGGAATTTGTATTTCCCCAGGGCCTCCAGTATGGAGCTAATTTGTATAACTTTTTATGATAATGCAACTCACATATTTTTTCATGTATACTATCTATCACTCTGTTATTTTAACTATTTTCTTTAAAATTTGCTTTAGAACAAACCATTACTTAGTTTATAATAATATCAACATAGTAACCACACATTCCTCTATAACTACTTTCATAGTACCTTAAGCAGTGGCGGCCACTGCCCTGAGAATGTGGTGGTTCACTGACAATCCGTACCTCTTATGACAAAAAATTTATTAATTAGGAATTTTTAATAATTAATATATTTTAAAACAAACTGTCATTTCCTCTTATGTATTCAACACTGGTTGCACTCATTTTTGTAATAAAATTAAACATTAATAAATTAGGTTATTGGTTTTTAATATAATCAATACAAAAAAACAAAACAATGACAATTATGACGTCACGGGTCAAGCGCGTGCCGCTAGACTGCCCTAGACGCAAACTGATCTATGTATGATCTTCGCTGAAATTCGATTTTATTCGTGTCACCTCGGGTAATGGTTCATGGCCAATCGGTAAACTTCGGCAAGGATCGGAATATGTTGGTGGGTGGCACACCGATTGAAGCCAAATTCTGGTACAAATAGTGAAATCGACGCGCTTTCGATGTTTTAAATATTCCATACAAAAACATGATTTCGTTCGTTTGCAAACCGAATGCACACCAATGCCGGCGATACGTGGGCGCTCGGCGGTCGCGCTGTGAGAGATTAAAAGCAATCTTCCTTGATAATATTCGTAGCATTATATTGGTAACTAATATATTGAAATGATTAAATTAGAGATTCTATAGATTTAAATTAGAGAAATTAAATTCGAGATTTTATAGTCTTCAGTAAGTAAATAAAGTAAATTTAGACATTATAATTTGCCAGTGCCGCATACAAACACACTGTGCAACCAGCCGCCCTTGACCTTAAGCACATCTGTTTTACTCTTATTATACTTAAACTTATTGAACTCCTTTGTACAACTATAAATGATAATGAAACTACATACCTACCTATATTGTACCCGCTTATATCCGTTTATTATCTTATATACTATCTTATTATTGTACTCCTGTACAATTTATCTATCTATAATAACGTATACATGTAAAAGCCTTCAAGGCGTGAATTAATCAATAAATAAAATAAAATTAAAATAATGTAAAAAAAAACTTGTAGATGACCCCTGATTTCATATTTCTTAAAAAAATACTCAGCGATAATAAGTCGAGCATTATTTTAATTATTATAATATTTAATAGCAAAGACGTCATAATATCAAACTTTCTTTACATACTATGAAATATTATAAAGAAGCGTATCCCGGGGTGGGTTTGTGGGTCTTTAGGTAAGTGTTTATAATATTGATGGCAGTTCTTAGTCGAAGTATGATACAGTTAAAAATGACCTAATAGTGTAGGGACACATAGGATCAGTTGGTGGAGTTGCCCGGAAAGCCGAAGTTCCTAGGTTCGAGTCCCAGAGGTGCCCATATCTTTTTCTGATTTTTCTGTTTCCAGATTTTCGATTGAGTTTCACTAACGTTGTCTTAATTTAATTAAATATTTATAAACCTACAGTTTTATTTCGAAATTGATATAATTTTACGATCTTGAAGGAGAAAGGTCACTGTTTACATAATATATTTAAAAAACACCCCCTCACCAATATCTCATCTCAGCAGAATTTTGACTAACTAAATTTATAAAAATAGGCTCACTTGCCTTTCAAAATTAGAAGAAAATTATCATTGTCCATATTTGATTTTAAAAAACTCTTCGTAAACCCGGGCAGCGTATTTACAATCCCTACCGCGTTTCAGTCGCTTTAAATTTTCAATATCAAAATTTAAATATTTAGAAATAAAATTATTAATTTCTAATATACACATTGGAAAGATTATTTTATCTAGATTTTAGAACAATTTTTGTTTTTGCAAAGTGATAAAAAATTATCAATAAAGAGGTGTATTTACAATATATGGGAATAATATTAAAATTTAAATATTTAGAAATAAAATTATTAATTTCTAATATACACATCAGAAAGATTATTTTATCTAGATTTTAGAACAATTTTTTTTTATGCAATGTGATAAAAAATAACCAATATAGAGGTATATTTAAAATGTAATTGTCGTATTAATCGGTATAGGTTTTGTAAATACGCACCCGGGCAATGTCGGGGACTATAGCAAATGAATTAAATACCATAGATAGAACGTGCGTCATAAGACTAGCACGTGGCATCTATGCGAGTATTATTTGTGTAGACTGTTCATTATTTGTCGTCTTGCCAAAGAGCAAGTAATTTAAATACCCTCCTCTCTCCCTGGCGGTTGTTAATCAAGAGGCGTCCGAAACGAAAGCGCCTAGATCCAAAAACTTATATAATATTCCGGGGCTAGTTTATTACCATTGCAGAAATGTATATTTATTAAGGTATAATAAAGCTTTTGAATATTTAACCACCTTTTGCAGGATAAATTAACGGGATGAAATACGAACTGCTTTGAGGCATCGTTGCCCCATTCCCGGCACGCCCGTTCAGGATGCTCCCCCTGCCATTTTTCTGCCTGCTCGGGAGAAAATTCCGATGAAAACTAAAGTTATGAAAACTGATGTTATGAGAAAATTTTGTCCACAGTAATCACAAAAGTTTGCTTTGCGGAGTACAACGCTAACAAGATGCCTTTTCATGGAAAGCGTGTAACTTTAAAACAGCTTCTAATAGTGAATTGGAAACAATTATTTTTGAAGTGAAACTTCCTTTGCCCTGTTAGAGTGATTTGAAATTCGGATGAAACGGAAATGACGCGCTACGGCACCTGCGAAGCATCAAACTGCGTTCATTGGTTGAGATATAAAATGGAAACGACGATAGGTCTGCGCTCATTGGCCGCTTTGTTTTTTTACGGGCCTTCGGACGCCGAGCGCGTCCCATAGCGCAGCGGTATAATGCGTCGCAAATCTCAGCGGCCAGAGAAATCCAGCGGAAGGAGGTGTGAATCCTGCAAAATTAAAAAAAAACATAAACATTTTTGTGTTGGTAAATCAATATCAAATCTTCAAACCACTTTAAAATAAATAGGCAAAAGAAAGCGACTTTCTAGTTTCACTTCTATCGCGTGTGAATTACACACTCTAATTTTTTTTGTATTGCACTTTATTTATAAACTTACTAACAACTGAAAAACAAATATGTAATAAACAGTTAATCAGAAACACCTTTAACTTGTGAAGATTGCAATAAAACTCCACTTTTAATCCAGGAAAAGATTGATAGAAATTTAAGAAATGTTTACATTAAGATGGTATTACCAAAGAAAACCAGAAATATGTCATTTTTAAATCAGATTTTAGACGTATTGACTCTTTTCCACAAAAAATTATAAATGGATGTCGAAAGATTGTTCTTTTATCTAGCATTTGCATGTTCTAAATTTTAAGAAAAATGTTTATTTTTAGTATAATAAGGTTATACCACAGGTCGTTGGCAGATTTGTTAAATTTTCAAAAAAGATTTTGTATTATACTACACCCATTTCAAATCATATAATCGAGCAGTAAAATAAATTAATGCATTATCTAGGTATCGCACATTTTAAAATTTTAATTTTAGTTTAAATAAAATCATTAACAATCAATAATTTTAAATAAATCAAATTGATGATTTATGTAGAAAATGTTTGGCTTTTCCGGAAACTATAGAACATATGATATCGGGATGTTCTATATTAGCGCCGTCCGAATATACATTTAGGCACAATCAGGTTTTAAAAATAATCCACCAAAGTTTGGTAATTAAACATAACTTGATCGATTGCCGTAATGTAGTACCATATTATGAATATGAACCAAATTCATTTATAGAAAATGAATTTTATAAAATATATTATGATAAAACTATTCTAACAGATGGAACAATTAGTCATAATAGACCTGATATAGTTTTACATGACAAAATTAAAAAAATAACTTATATCATTGATGTAGCTATTCCAAATTCCTGTAATATTCAAAAAACTGTTTCTGAAAAAATTAGAAAATACACAGATTTAGGAAATGAGATTAAAAGAATTTGGCATTCTCGGACTATAAAAATATTACCATTTGTTATTTCGGCCACTGGCATAATACCTAGGAATCTGATTCAAAATTTAAGCATATTAGATTTGTCAAAGAATTTGTATATAAAAATGCAAAAATCAGTAATTTTAAATACATGTAGGATTACAAAAGATTTTTTAAATATTTATATTGAGGGATCAGTAGGATTTATAGGTTCAATTAGAAATGCCACAGAGCCAAACACTCTGATATCTGGAGTCAAGTGAATTATATTCCCATTTGGTCTCTAGTAGGTTGACATGTTGTTCTTGTATTATTTTGGTATTTATAATACTTTTATAGTGCAATTGCATAGCGTGGGTTGACGAGATGATCATTTGGGGAAGTGTGTGAAAGGGTTTAGTTTTTCCTTCTTTTTTTCCTTTTTTTTTTTTTTTTTGGGGAAAATTTAACCCGGACATTTAAATCTGGTGCATGTATGTACGTAAATGTGTTTCTTGACGAAAACTGGTCCGTTTGTGTATTCATTAGCGCACTTACAAACTAATATATTTCAGATTTTTTTAACATTCTTATTTAACTTAGACACGATTGAAAAATAATAAATACTTATATTCAAAAAATAATTACAAAAGTACATTATGTTAATAGTTTTATCAAAACGCCTTTCAACATTTTTGGATGTAATAAAACCGATATTGAGTTATAATTTTAAAAAGCTGGTATGGAGAATAATTAATTTTTCTTATTGTAACCGCCCTGCACGATCGTAAGAACAACTTTGGACGAAATGTGGATTTTCGGTCGCTGGCTGGTTAAACGCTCTTAAGGAACAAAAGATGGAAACCTTTGGGCTGAAGAGGTCTAAGTGTGGGAGAGAGGATTCACAAAATCAAAACAATTTTATCAGCGTAAAGCGAATTTTGGGTATTGGCAGGTGGCAGGGTTTTTCCTAGTTGTGTACTGCTGCAAAAGGAATCAATGACGTTAGTTATTCAAAGCAACTTCCAGTGAAGTATAGATGGTACCGATACGAAATTCCTCTAAGAACTCCTTTTTATCCGATCCATTTACAATTCGTTCGATGCAATATGGGTAACTTTCCTACAGATGCTAATCAATTAGCGATTATATTTGTACAAATATCTTAGTAGTTATCTGAGGTAATATAGCTGATCGCACGAGTATTTATGATGGTCCAGTCAGAGGCAGAGTTGGCATTGCATGTGGGTCCCACCCAAACGTCTCGAGTTCAATTACTTGACTGGCTACGTCCTCCGTTTTGACACAAGCAATATATTATGCTAAGAGAGACAGTAGTGCGCGATTTTCAAATTTTTTGTCAGGTTATTCGCAACCGGGAAATATCATTTAAAAAGAAAAGGAAGAATACTTTAAGGACGGGTTGTTTCCCAGTATTTTTTTTACACGAGCTCCACACAGGAGGCCCTGAGAATCTGGGGTACCCGCATCGAGACTTTTAGGTGTGCTAGAAAGCTAACATTTAAAAAATGGCATTATTGATGTTGTCGTAGCCGAAAAATTTTAATTTTTTTTTTTGAAAATCAGTTTTTTTATGAAAAATTTCAGGAAGTTTCAGTTTGGCCGTGAGCCACACGGATTTCCTAAAAAATCTTCATACAAATAACTGATTTTCGAAAAAAAAAAAATTCACTTTCTACTACGTCAATAGTGGTATTTTTTAAAATATTACCACTCTAGCATTCCCAAAAATCACAAGACGTTGGAAATAAATTGTCCAATTTTTATGACTTAAAACTCACACTGCTTGCAAATAGTTTGCGGTGCTTCCACCATTTATTCAAATTCAATCAATTACGATTGCTATTTATTAATTTATTAACGCCCTTTTTCGGGGCTTTCACTTCAAATTTATGGAAATATTTAAGATAGGTTATTTGCAGCACCTTTCTACAAAACCAAACCAAACCATAATGGATAATATCTTAATATATAAAACAAAGTCGGGTTAGTTACACCATTTATAACTCAAGAACGGCTGGATCGATTTTTATGATCTTTGATGCGTTGGATTTGTCTCCGCCCCGAATAGCAGAATAGCCATTAAAACATTGAAAAATTCACGAAAAAAAATACGAAGAAAACTATTTTCCTCATACATTTTGTATGGAACGAATTCTCATCTTTTGAAAGAGCTGCAGGAATATTGTGGTAAGTATAATATGAAGTAGTGAGTGAATTCCAAATATTCTAAATGTCAAAGCGCTGATTGTTTTGCTTTTGTTCTTAAACATTAAAGCAAGGATCATACTGAGCAGACGCAACGCCACGCAACGTTCCTGTACCGTTCACACTGGCCAGACGTACGTACGCGTCGCTGTGACCACGTGACAAGGGGTCTCTGGTTGTGCGCAGGCGCGTTTGATTTGACACATTTGACATTTATTTTTAGGTTATGTTTATGTGATTCTCTTAGCAGATGACAGCTTTGCCATATCTTGAAAGTGAATTTGAAGATGATTTGCTACGATTATTATTGTTAAATCAATATTCTCGTAAAAAGAAAAAAAGTGAGAAGTATTTGGGTCCACAACATTAACAAACAAAGACAAATGTTTGGAGAGTTCCATACTTTAGTAAAGGAACTAGAATCTGATGACGGACGATTCTTCATGTACTTCCGTATGAGTAAAGTGGTATTTGAAGAGCTTCACAGCATAATTGAATATGACATAAAAGAAAACACACATCTTCGAAAGTCAATTGGGACCAGAGAAAGACTGGCAGTGTGTCTAAAGTTTGATTGACATTCATTATAAGGGTATAATATTGAAAATCATGCCATGAATGGCTGAAATTTCTTCCTAAGTTGCACTGCGTATGCAGAATCTCTATAATCCTGTAATTTGATTTTATAAATAACTTCGTCCCGTCTAAAAGCTTCAATAAACTGTTCGCCATCCATTTTTTAATAATATCTGTCAAAAAAACAACCATAGATATAGCGAAACAACGTTAGATGCTCAGATAACATCAAAAAGATGTAAAATCATCTCGTAGTAGGCGTGACCATACCCCCTCCACTTTCCACATGGCCCACGCCGATCTGGCTGTGGCAGATCAACGTCGCGTAGGGGGCGTCGGTTTGCGTTGCGTGGAGCTAGTCTGATTCTAAAGCACCCGTTTCCATAGAAAATGTGTGGATGGTAAGCAGTCCAGATATGGAAATGGTGACGTCTACCCACGTGGCGTGGCGTTGCGTGGGCTTAGTGTGGTTTTACCTTTAATGCTGCCCCTCTTTCTTACACACTAAATTTCCACAATCGAAAATGTTTGCACCTATCCAAAGGAAAAATACAAAAATTATAATAAATCTCCCACACATGAATAAAGAAAATGAATCGCAATTCCCATAAGTAAGTGGAAAAATAAGAAAATCACAAAAATATAAATCTATACACAACGCCATCTCTCATACTGACAAAAACAAAACACGGCAGTTTCGCATCGATAATTGCTTCATAGTGTAATTTTTAACTTAATAAAAGAACTGAATTTATTTCAGCTTATTAAATTAACACAACAGTTATTTATTTTGAGGCGGTACGAAGTTCTCCGGGTCAGCTGGTATTATTATAATATGAAGCATAATTTCATTGCCATATTTCTTAAGCCGATTTTTCTGTAGCGATAAGTCTTCGGAATCGCCTCCCTGTTATCCAGTAGTTTACTTATAAAGTGTACTCGGCTGCCCTGTTCAGCCTATTCCTGCTTTGTGCTATCGTGACAACTTTAATTAACGCCCTCTTTACTGGTACTGCTTGCGGGCGGGGTGGCGAGAAAAGGACGGGGAGGGTTTCTAACAAGGTAATCCTGTAACCCTCGCCGGCCATTATGTGAAGAGATCTCATCTTGTGATTTTTTATTTATTTTTTTGCCTTTTACCGTGGAATTATCTCCAGTCTGGGGTTGACACCGTCGAATAGAAAACTTTTATAAATTTAATGAGATTTTTGAATTCGAATTTAACGTTCATAAAACGGAAAACTTATTTACAAATCTGTTTGGTTAACATTTTAACATCATTACTTTGCCTCACAAATCTGTTTGGTTAACATTTTAACATCATTACTTTGCCACACAAATCTGTTTGGTTAACATTATAACTTCATTACTTTGCCACACAAATCTGTTTGGTTAACATTTTAACATCATTACTTTGCCACACAAATCTGTTTGGTTAACATTTTAACATCATTACTTTGCCACACAAATCTGTTTGGTTAACATTTTAACATCATTACTTGGGCAGATGTGCTCTTGTTTTGACAAGTAATTAACACGCATTTAATTTACTACGTGTTCAGACAATTGCAAGTCCTTCGTAGATTCAATATCTCAATATCGTATTTGGAAATAAAATATAATATTTAAACACATTCAGAAAACTTCGTCGTTTGTTCTTTGGCAATCAGCAGTGATGTTTGGGAACGATGACAAGTTATCGACATTTTTTTTTTTTTATAAAGCAAGTCACTGGTCACTTAGCCGAGTAACCCAACCCCTCACACTGCCCCTAACTGTCTAATACCTACATTTTAATGTTTTTAGTTGATAAAAAACATCAATAATGTCATGGGAGACGAAAATTTCGTTTACAATTTAACTCCAAATAATGTCAGGAAAGGAATCACTGGCTAACGTAAGTCAAGTACGTTCGTTAGCAACCTGTACGAGTATGTACCTACATTGGTGTTTCGTGAACTTCTCACTAGAAGAACCAGCGCTATATTAAATTATTTTTATATTCTATGATGTAAAAATGAATCGCAGCTGAACCGATTTCGCTAATTCTTTTTTTAGAATATTCGTTGAAGTACGAGGATGGTTCTTACGGAGAGAAAAAATATGAAAATTGCGCAGAAAATTTGATGATTTCAGAAAATCTAACGACTATCGCACGTTTGACAGTTCGCGTGTTTGAGAAAGACATTTAACAATGATTGTTAAATCAGGATTCTATTTTTGAAAAACTTTAAGTTGAGAAATTTATTTAAAGTAGGTACTCCCCTAATAGTTTGAACCGAATCAAGAATTTTAGATATTTTAAATAGGTACCTATGTTAGGTACCAAATTTAATATAGATACCTACATGAAAAATTAAAATTTCTATAAATGTTGTAAAAGGTGGCACGCGGGCTGTTTAGAAAACTGAATGTACTGGGATTGAATATATGGAACGTGGGAGGAGGGTTGGCGGGAAAGGGAAGAGGGAAGGCGGATAAGCTGGAAGGGGAACGCGGGAAGGGAAGGGGATGTGTGAGGGGAACGGGATTCATGTTGGCGATGCAACGCATGCCGGGAACCACCTTATCTATAATATAAAAATGAATCGCTGAATGTGTTGCTAAGCGCATAACTTTCGAACGACTGCACCAAAATGGATAATTATTTTTTTGTGTGTTCGTTATAGTCAGGACAAGGTTTTTATAAAACTTCAGGTGAGCTCTGGCATTATGAAATTTGCATAAAAAAAATGCTATTGGTGGCACGCAAGGAAGCGGCTATCGCTATGGAAAGCGGGAGGGAGAGAGAGATGGGGGGAGGGGAACCTGGGAGGGGGAAGGGGGACCTGGGAGGGGGGAGGGGAACTCAGGAGGGACGGTTGCGGGACGGGGGAAGGGGGGGTGGAGTGGGGAGAGGGAAGGTGGAGGTGACGGAGTGGGAACGCGAGAGGGGAAGAGGACGCAGGAGAAGAAGTGGAGGCGGAAGGGGAACGGGACAAATGGGAAAGGACACTCAGGGAGAAACAATTTCTTTATTAAAAGGCATAGCAACGCATGCCAGGACCAGCTAGTTAAATTATATTTTTAGGTACTATAAAGATTATTATGAAAAAATATTATTGTACAAAAAAATTTACAGGTTCGTGATGTGCAAGTATAATAATGATAATGACTAATGACATTGTCATACTTGTATAGGTATTGTAAATGGTTTATAATACATCAGCCTGTGCTGTGGTATTCGCGTTTTTTTAAACAGCTACATAGTGATTATTAAAATATAGTGGTTTGGAAAAAACCTTGAAAAATAAGACATCTAGGTGGTTTCTTTCATCCCGGCAAGAGGGTTTTTTATTATCTAAAAAAGACTCTTTCGAAATAAATAATAAGACCTTGGCGAATTCACAGGGTAGAACCTGCGACATTTGCGCCTGCCGCAGACCCACTGATGGGACCCAACTTCCCACGTTGAGAATACGAAAGACTTGAATCTATTTTAAGAATCTTGTTTGTACTAATTCAACACTAAAAGTAAAAATAAAAATCCATATATCAGGGATTATTGTAGGGCATCGTCGTTAAGATGCGTGTTATAAATTGATATTATTATTTTAGGTACAGCTTCTTACATGGTGATCTTCGATCGAACAGATGTACTTGGTCGAAAATGAGGATATATAATTAGCAAGATTTCTATTATAGGAGCTTATTAAGTTACTTTTTTACCGAACAATTTACGTAATGGTTGATAGCTAGGTTTTTGTTTAAATAATATTATGAAAATGAGAGATAAAAATATTATGCAATTATACAATTCAAGTAAGAATGTAAAAGATTAAGACGAAACGAGAAAGCAATCAAAGTTAAGTATGACAAAAAGGCAGAGTGATCAGACAAAGGGCAGGCGAAACTTGTCAAATGTACCTATATGAATTACATAATATACATATAGGTACACACAGTAAGCATAAACATAAATATGTTATGTAATACTCCTGATGAATATGTTTATTGGAGGTAATCGATGATTTAACTTTTAAATTAAGTTTTACTTTTATTTTAACCACTTCCCTTTTTTTAACTATTACATAACATAATTATATTAACATAACTACTAAAAAGGGTTTTTTCAGAACTCCGTTCGTATTGGTACATCTCCAAAAGTCGATCAGGATTGTAAAGTGCGATGTACAAAGTGAATAAAACAAACGATCTGATATTACGAATGTATTTTGTAGTGCATACATATATACGAGTAGTCCAGAAAATCTCTACCAGCTGACAAAACTCAAAGAATAAAGCAACAATAAGTTTACCTTGAATATCAACATTTACCGAAATTTAAACTCGTTTCTAACCTCCAAGCTGCTTTACTAATTTTATATTATTAATAACAATCCAAAACATGCTAAATGCTAACTTTGTTCGGTTATTAAATCATTATGTAAAATAACTTTTATCACCTCCAGCTAAATTTGTGCGAATGAATGGTTATGGCAAACAGAAAACTTAGTAGACAAACTTGGCAATGCCTTTGATCTTATTAAAACTTATTCTATATGTATATTTATAACAAGCGATGTGATGTACAATTATGATGATGGTCGTCCTGCCGCATGAGGTCAGGTCATCATGTCATCGGTCACTGAGGAGTGGCGCTTGGCGGTAGTGCCCTGCAGTCAATATCGTATCGTCGGAGGCCAATAACCGCATGTTGGCTCATCAAATCATTTGAATTACTGGTCTGTATTTCTCCGATTGCACTGCGAAGCAATCACATAATATCTCCGCGATTTGTCAAAGTGTGAAGTAATTTTTCTGTTTCGATCAAATGATAAAGTCGTATTGATTAGAGCGTATTCAATACACCATCTTCAAAATACACGCTCTCTGAACAAAAAATATACGGGCAATAAGGGCCTATGAACATTATGCAAACTTCGAATATAACTATGCAGGTTTAAGTGGGAAAAGTGGGACTTAATACTTCTTTCTGAGAAAGCACAAGTCTTCAAATCTTGAGAGTGATTTTAGAGTGATGATGAGATTAAAGTTTATTTTTTCTTTCAAAATGTCTCAGACATGTTTGTTGTAAAATCACGCTAATCTAGATGATTGGTTAGTAAACTAATGAACCAGACGACAAAGGATCTGTTTTATTTTTTTTATTCTAGAAATCAGAATTTTGACGGTGAAAATTCACTGACGCATTTAGTGCTCTTCTAGAGATTATTTTACTACGAAATTGAAAGACTTATGCGACTTACAGAAAGATCTGCATTTGGATGATTGTTAACGCTTGAGAGATAGTCTGTGTAAAATTTACGCATGCGTGTTAGAATTATTGCTTTCTCGTTGTAATTAGTGCGATTCCGTCGCTGTGCTTTTTAGACACCATACTCGCTGCTTGGATCTTCCGTGGGGCGCGCCCGTCAATGAGGTAGGTGTCACCAGTGTTGAGATATAACGACCGCATGAGTAAAAAAGCATAATATTGATACGTTCCAAAGCTGTTTTGATTGATTTTTATATAACCATATGTTATTATTGAATAATATAATATATATCCTAATTATTAAGTACATTAGTAAAAATGGCTGATTATTAGTAAGAAATAAGTGATTTGAGAAAAATATAAATATTCCTCAGTTTTGTTGATTATTGAAGAAGTTTCGCGTTTCGTTTTTTTTCAAATAACAAATAAATATAAATTCACAAATTGTTGTATTTCTTACGTCATTTATTTGTAAAAATATAATACCGATTGGTTTATTCAAATCAATTTTTCTTCTTCTTTGTGTGCCGAATCAGGTCCCCCCGGCCGACGTTGGCGATCACTCTTAAAAATGTCTTTCTGTCTTGCGCTGCCCGGAATAGCCCCTCCACACTTCTGATGCCGGTCCAATCTCGTATATTACGCAGCCAAGACATTTGTCTCATACCAGGCCCTCTATCTTGCCTTTCAATATTAAATGGAGGAAGTGATACTTCTCCCCTCGAAGTATATGGCCCAGATATTAAATTATATGACAAAATAAAATATTACAGCTATTTAAAACTCATGCGTCAATTTTACGTATGATTATCTTTACCGTATACCAAAATTTGATTATCTTTCTAGGGTTAAAAACTGCTGCTTTTCTGAAACATATAAGAGATCACAAACATTTTCGGTAAATTCGTCTTCACACGTATGCACACCTTATAAATACTCTACAAAAGCTTAGGTATATATTTATTTTTAGCGATAATTTTACCATATTTATGGACAGATAGCCAAATTAGGTATTTCCAAAAAAAAGTATATATGTTTATTTATTGGCTTGCCAACAGAATAAATCACATTTTTTATTTATTTTTATTTGATACAATATTTAACATTCACCTGATACTATAATTTAATATTGTTGGCCTCACTAGGTGGCTTAACCGAGCTGATGCCCCCATTTATTAACACAATAATTTTAAATTTTTTTTATAAAGAAAGAAAAACATTTCCGGTTACGAATAACCCATCAAAGTTTGATAATCTCCTAATACCACCACACTAGCGAAAAATGTTGCTTGTATCGTTGTGGAGGACTTAGCCAGCCGAGGAATCGAACACGCGACGCCCGGGTGGGACCCAAACGCGATGCCCACTCAGCCACTGACCACTAATTATTATATTAATTTACATCTTTAATATGTTTTTTTTAAATTTTTTATATTGGTTTTCAAGGTACAATCCCGTTAAACCGCAATAAAGCAGTATGTCAACAGGATGTTAATGTTCAGTTACAATTTAAACATACATACATAATGTTATTACTATAACTATACAGATTATCACAATTAACACGTATGAATTAATATGAACTATCTCTATTTAGTAGCCATTGTTTCAGCATATCTATATCTGAATCTATTTGTAGAATCCCAATTTTTTATATTAATTTTTAACATGTTAAATATTTTTGGCACGTTATATTCTAGAGTTCGCCGTCCGTAGTTATTATTATATTTTGGAACAAGCATTCCTTCATTCTTTGTGAACCTTGTATTATGTTCATGTTCTACTTTCCTCTTATAATTAGACTCAGAAATATGCTGAATCAATATTTTGTACCATTATAGCGATAATTCCAATTAAAGGTGAGCAACACCATTCATCTCAACATTCTTAGTGTGAATTTAAGTAAGATGATGCCATACAGTGAAATAAACCTTTTTTTTTAATGTGTAATTGAAAATAATTTTGGAAATCTATCTATCTACATAAAGAAGAGGGGCTGTTGCGGAAGGTTGCGTGGATTTCGTTTTTATACAAATCTATTTAAGTTCTATTCCAAAGTTGATGAAATTTTGCCCACTTGGCTTTCAAAACAAAAGGAAAGTCACTGTTTACATTAGATTTAGAAAAACTCTACGCAGAGCCTAGGAACGCCGGAAATTTCAGTGAGTTGAAGATAAATTTGAAAAAAAAGTTCCATGAACGACTTCGCATATAATGGCGCTCAGACTGGTTAACAAACATGGCGTCTGCTTTATAAATTCCCTTTGAACCTGTGGGAGACCGGCCCTGATTTTGTCGGCGTCTTTCTTTACCTAGAATAGTTAAAACAAACTATAAAGAAGATGTCTCGGCGAAACTGTGTTTTTAACTTGGGGGTAGAGGGATAGTAAACATCTTTCATTTTCCACACGAAGAGAGCGGAGTATAAAATCAGGAAAAATTTAGTATAATCTCGCCCCGTGTCCCCGGGGTTTCACTTTCCCCGCTTTGTTTTATGGACGGAATAAAATTTGGACTTGCTTTATGCTTTGGAAATGACCGGCACTTTGGAGATATTGTGTACAAAATACACGCTGAATACATACTATAGTTAGATAACGTTTTATTTTGCGTACAAAACTTGTTTTTTACTACATTTTGACAAAGCCAAAGTTCTTCATAGCTACCAATTTTTTAGTACAACAGTGATTCATGGAAGAATTTTTCGTCCTAAAATTCACTTAGGTTACTTTCGTAGCGTAATATTCTGTTCAATAAGTTCTTTACTTCGAGGGAGACAGGATGGAGAGGTGTAGGTAATAAGGTCTCCTTCAAAAAGTCTCTACCGATCCGACCCTCCACACCGGTGGGCAAATGAATTCATCAACAAACCTCACCCCATGAATCTGGGTACCTCTGCTAAGTCACCAAACGTAGCGAAGCACTTGGGGTGACGTATGGCAGGAGTATTGATTCTCCAATAAATGGTTCCCAGGACGGCGGTAACCTTAACCGCCTGCCAATTTTTTTTATAAATTTTCATTTTCACAAATTACCAGTGCTCAAGCAGGCACAAGCTAAACTGAGCTGTGCCGCAGCACACGCTGGTCACCGATTTCTGCCTCGTCCGTCCTGCGGCGACATTACTGCTCTGCACTGCGCTGCGCGGCCTGCGTCACAGCATTTGCCCAGTTCTCAGCACTGAGCACATGCATTGTGAAAAATGACTGACACAAGTGTTGCCATATTAGGCTCCTCGACGTAGCGTGAATGCCAAAAAATTGACCAGGCTGGTGGCGGGAGATGTTCCGTGCAGATTTATGGTGGTAGATGTCAAGATTATTGAATCGTCGAGTATCGGATAGCTTAGCCTTGTGGTCGAAAGCCCTTGGAGTGTGTTTCCTCCCTACCACAACATGTGTCTCTTCAAGTTCACTTCTTCATCTCCCCAAAAAGGCCTCCACGCAGCAACCCCAAAGACGTTATAACTTAGCCCCGAGGGAAACTATTTTATTCATTGCGTCGTGTGTGGTGTTAAAGAAAAAAATCCAGTAAAAACGGTTAAATGCTTCCACATTTGTAAATCTTCGTAGAAAGCTGTATTTAGTAGAAATGCACAACAAAATTGTTGCTCTGAGTCACTGATAATACTGGCACCGCAATCGCCTCGAGGTATTGCTTCAGGATCGGTGCGCCGACTTCTCTTTTGCTTTATTTTCATACAAACTAAAGGAATTGCACCAAATTTTCAATCCAATATATCTTACCTTTTATTGCTGAACGACAATGTTTTCTTAAACTCCCCCCTTAATCAAGTCACTGAATATTATACACGAAACAAAATTCATGATACAATTGAAACAAAAGGAAAAAAATCTACTCAAGTATTATAAAAATTGGTAATTTATTCTTTCTATTAAGGAACTCGAATTAGGGAATAAGATTCATGATATTTTATTTTATAAATCGATATTTCTCCTTATAAACACTAAAATAGTCATTTTTATTTTTAACTTAATGAGTAGAACCTCAAATTGTAATATTTAATTAATGAAGACAACACTGGCGAAACTCAATCGAAAATCTGAAAGAGAAAAATCAGAAAAAGATACGTTAACATCTGGGACTCGAACCCAGGACCTTCGGCTTTCGGCGTTGCGGCCCGGAAAGCCGAAGGTCCTGTGTTCGAGTCCCAGATGTGACCGTATCTTTTTCTCTTTCAGATTTTCGATGGTTTTCATTAATTAAACTAAAATAGTTTTTAGACTTTTAGACTTTTAAAGAAATAATAATTAATCCTACGTTCTAATTGTTTTATTTATTTTTTATTTTATTGTATTAATGTACATTTATATGATATAATAATTTAAGTATACGTTCAAATATTTTAATACTACTCTTATAATAATAATAATAAATTTGGACAACTTATATAGCGCTGTTTTTGCGAAAAATCGCCTCAAGAGCGCTGTAAAAGCGCTCTTCCGTGGAAGCATTAGCTTGTGGCTGGAAGAGTATTGTACATTTTTTAATGCTATATTATAAGTAAATTTCAATGTGAAATATAAAAAAAACAATAAGTTGTAAGTTGATTTCATGTAACCTGTAAGTATTTAACTACTTATCAAACAATTTTACTATTAAAATAATGTATCTGGAAATATTGTAATTAGAAGTTAAAAGAACCAAACAAACAAATTTTACATACTAACACTACGGGCATACAATTGGATAATTTAGAAATTTTAG
Source organism: Limnephilus marmoratus (assembly GCA_917880885.1). Classification (NCBI taxonomy): domain Eukaryota; kingdom Metazoa; phylum Arthropoda; class Insecta; order Trichoptera; family Limnephilidae; genus Limnephilus; species Limnephilus marmoratus. The sequence continues at coordinate 40,479,870 of OU862924.1, read as the reverse complement.
AAATTATAAAAAGCATTAATAGTAAATTAAATATTATAAATAACCAAACATTTTTTAAAAATAGCCATCTTTTAAATTTATTTTCTTATTATTAATACTTACAACTAATTATAATTACTGATTTTTTGATTTAGACTAATTATTTTAATTATTTTTTCTTAAAAGTTTTTTATTATCTAAATGCAATTTTATTTTTCCTTAAATAATTTTTATATTTAATTTTGTATAACTATTTTTATGATTTGTAAGTAATTAATCACCTCTACTTTTTAATATTTTGTCTATGTTATAGTTTATGCTAATTTGTCTATACTTGTTTGTCTTTTTTTTTTCTTTATATTAACATATCCTGATGAAGATAACATTGTTATCGAAACATGTAGATAATGTTTATAATATAGTAGTTTAAACAAAGTGATATGTTATTCATTATATAGAACAAAACAAAATTTAACTTATTTGAAAAATGGAGTATCACTTGGAAACTGAGATATAAGCTATTCTTACGATTGAATTAGTCGGAAACTTTTTTTTTAAGATTGTCTATGAAGTAAAATTTTTTACAGTATTTATTAATTAATTGGATTTTTAAACGACTTCAAAAAGGAGGAGGTTCTCAATTCGACTGTATTTTTTTATTTTTTTATTTTTTATTTTTTATTTTTTATGTTTGTTACCTCAGAACTTTCGACTGGGTGAACCGATTTTGATGACTCTTTTTTTATTTGAAAGCTGGTGCTTTCCATGTGGTCCCATTTTAATTTGGTCTAGTTCTGACAATGGCATCCATGAGAAAACCATATAAGTCTGAAATTTGCATAAAGTATGTGCGCGACAAATGGACGAATAACTCAATATCACGCCAACCGATTTCAATGATTCTTTTTTTATTAGAAAGGATGTACTTCAAGGATAAATTGATGAGAGTTTGGTTAGGTTTTGATTATCGGATCCGTGACAAAGTAACGGAACTCTTCAATTCTTAGGAGCAAATTAACGAAACTCGGCCAAATCTCTTAATTTGACCCTAATGTCGTTATGGTCAAATTATGTCTGTCTCATATGAGCAGCACGTTTAGTAGATCTACCCATATTCAGACAAATTAGTGTACTTCGGATTCACTAAAAATCAAAAAATAAACAAAAATTTTAACAAAACAAAAAACGACTTCAAAAAATGCACTAAAAAGTAAAAAAATAATTTCGTATTCTTCTACAACTTAATAATCGACTTACTTTTTCTACTCATCAATATGTAGGTACGATTGTTATTTTTGGAGTCGGTGTCAGACAAGGTGTTCACTTGACAGCTCCCCTCCCGCCGCGGCCCGCTCTCGCCTCTCACTGACACCGATTCCAAAAATGACAATCGTACCTACATATTGATGAGTAGAAAAAATAAGTCGATTATGAAGTTGTAGAAGAATACGAAATTATTTTTTTACTTTTTAGTGCATTTTTTGAAGTCGTTTTTTGTTTTGTTAAAATTTTTGTATCGTTAATGTTTATAATTTCTTCCGGTAGTCGATTGAAAAAAAGTTTTCCTTGGTAAGTATAATAATTTTGTGCAAAGGAAGTGTTTAATTTGGGCATGGAAAAATATATTTATGTCTAGTACGGTTTTCAGTTATAATAATAAATTCTTGGTAATATTACCCGAACACACATACACAGAGCCGGGTTGGGTTCCCAATACTTGCTTTTGTTTCATATTAATAAACTCGTGTGTTACGTCAAATACTTAGTTAAAAACGTATGTTATTACCTATTGGGAAAAGATAAAATATTATTTGAGTTCAACACAAACTTTATTGGACCCTGTCCAAATTGAGGAAATAAAACGATCGGATATTTGAGAAATAAAGCCCATAAAATGAGAATTACATCAAAAGTAGATACATAATATTGATTTACGCAAAACACTGAGCTATAAAGCATATTACTTTTGTTGGAAGAAAACCAGAGACATTTTTACATAAATAAATATCAATATAAAGTCATCTAAATTATAATAATAATTGAAAAAAACATCAAACAGTTTGGCTAATCAGAATAAAATCTGTCAACTTTTGATTTGTAAGCAAACAGATGGGCAGATTTTGGTAAACGCAGAAATAAGTTCTTCAATAATCGCAAATTTAATTGTGGTTTCATTTTAATTCATTGTTATCAAATCACTTTGTGTACACCACTTATTTAATCAAAATTATCAACATGTTTCGAAACCTTTCATACTTTTTATTAAGAAACCATTGCATTGGTTAACATGTAGATGTCAACATTGAAAAGATTCAACGTAAGTTTCTAAGGTTTATAAACCATAAAATGCATTTTCATATACAAAACATTGATTACAATTACCACATGTATAAAATGTCTCTACTGAAACTTTCAGGAAGAGGAATAAGCACAGATTTAATGCTATTACATAAAATACTGCATTACTAAATTGATTCTCCTAAATTACTTCAATTTATCAATATCCATGTTCCCAAAAAATCATGCCGACGTTTATTTCTCTTTTACTTCAATAGCACTTTTACACTAGCTTATCAAAATTCTCCGATTCGGCTTCACAGTCCCGGAAATAAATATTCTGATCTGGGTTATATATTGCATCTTAAAACTAATCAGTACAAATTAATTATAATTTTTAATTGTTAAACTAACGTTTAAGACAAGATTTTTATGCATAGCACAAAGGGTAACAATAATTATAAGCAATAATTATCAGTCTGAACACTCATCCACATTGAAAAATCTTCCGAGAAAAGATACATGTATACTAAGTGTTTCAGGCTGATAATTATTGCTTATAATAATTGTTACCCTTTGTGCTATGCATAAAAATCTTGTCTTAAACGTTAGTTTAATAATTAAAAATAATAATTAATATTTGACAAGTTTAAGTATTTCCCCAATAAATTAAGACATAATTTGTCTCGACGCCACCTAGCGAGGGATTTAACACTAACAGTGTCTCTCTCGCAAAAATAAAGTTGGTTGTTTTCAGGTGGAAAAAATATAATAAGCAGTAGTTGTTGAATGAAACACTAGTATATATTGAATCATTTGGCGGGTATAAGATAAGCCGCCATAGCTCAATTGGGAGAGCAGCTGACCGGCAATCAGAAGGGCACGGGTTCAAGTCCCGTTGGCGTCATGTATCTTTTCTCGGAAGATTTTTCAATGTGGATGAGTGTTTCAGGCTGATAATTATTGCTTATAATAATTGTTAGCCTTTGTAGTATAAATTTAATGTTGTATATTCTATAACTTTTATTCTTCTAGACGCGAATAGACCTTTGTATCTATGTAACTTCTACGTTACTACTATTTTGTTTTGTAGAATCTTTTTAATTCAATTTTATGCGGGAGAATTCTTAGTTTCTGTTCACATTTGTAGTTATGTATTTTGTTTTATGTTTTGTGTCAACCTTTTTTGTCATTAACTTTATATTTTTCTTTATTGTTTTCATCAAGCTGTTTGATAAAAATAGCTTGTAAAATTTTATAAGAAAAACCCACTAGTCTGTGTAATAAATAAATAAATAAATTTGATTAAAGAGTTGGTATTTAAAAAATTATTATTTTTTATGCTTAAAGGAGTATTTTTATACAAATTCTTAATACCAACTCGGTAGCCCAAAGTTTTGTTTTACGGTCTAGTTTTTAAGTCAGGAGGTCTAGTTTTTAAGTCAGGAGGTCTAGTTTTTAAGATATTTCGGTGTACATGTAGATATAGCCCATTTTTCTTGATTGAAAATTCGTTAATATAGAAGTAATGGCTGTGGTTATTATTTAAAAAAAAAATATCGGTTGACAATACAACTTCTTGCAAATTACTTCTTACTCTAAATACTAATCTTTGTTATTTGTTCGTGGTATCTCTCAGAAATATTAAAATTAGCATCGAACAATATTTTACACCTAGGTTCTTTCTATATCACAAATCAAATACGTTACCAAAAAATCATTGTTTTCTCTTTAAAGTGACAAATGATTTGTAAAAAATATCGCAATTAAGCAAGGTCAAACTAATTATCAAAAATAAATCATTTACACGAATTTAAACGAGCTTTATACTCACGAGGCGACAGAGCAAAAGATTTCCCTTAAAATACTGTACAAGAAGGTTTATTGGTTTAACACTTTATAGGGCTCGATTATGGTTCATGGACAAGGTGGCAAGTATACTAACCGACTATCTATAGGGGCATATGGTTTTAATCTATCTATCTTTCTATCTATATAAATAAAAATGAATCGCCGAAATGTATGTACGCGCATAACTTCCGAACAACTGCACCAAATTGGATATTTTTTTGTGTGTTTTTTATTGTCGGGACAAGGTTTGTATAAAACTACTGGTGAGCTCTGGAATGATGAAATTTGTATTAAAAAAAATTGCAATAGGTGGCAAGCGAGCTGTTTGAAAACTGAATGTACCGGGACTGAATGTATGAAATGCGCGAGGTGGGAGGGGGGGAGGGGGGGGGGGGAGTGGAGTGGGGAAAGGAATGGTGGAGGACATAGAGTGTGAACGCAAAAGGGGAAGGGGACGCGGGAGAGGAAGGGGAGGAGGAAGGGGGACGCGAACGGGACGGAATGGGAAAAGACACGCCGGGAGAAACGATTTCTTTATTAAATGGCATAGCAACGCATGCCGGGAAACAGCTAGTTATTTTATAAAATTATAAAGCTCAACCCAGGCTTGTTCAGTGCGGTTAAAAATTAAAAAGTACACAAAAATACAATAAACTTTGCGAAGAAACGTAAATATGAATCACTACTAGAGGACAAATTATTAATAAAATTTTTAATGTAAATTAAATTGATTAAACTGATTAGGTGAAATGCACCTGCTTTCCACCCAGGCGTCGCGCGTCGCATCGTTCCTTTCCTAGCTAAGTCCTCCAACATTACAATCAACAATCTTGGCTCTTAATGAAGATAGTAAGAGTATTTATAATATTGTCAGGGTATTCTTAACCCACAAGATTTTTTTTTGTTCTAATATCTCGGATCGGGTTAACCCCTAGCTTTTGATAATGTTTCACCACTAGCCCAGTCATTCCGTAGTTTTACCTTGCAAAAGGTCATGTAGTAGCGATTTTGATATATGTTGTTAAGATATGTACTCTAAAAAAAAAAAAAGTTTTCGACCTCGGGAGGGTCGAGCTCGATCCGCCATCTTGGATTGAAGGTCCCAAAATTCGGTTTTTTCAAAATAATTATGAAGTGGTTGATTTTACAACCAAGTTGTTCAAGGTGAACTTAAAGAAAACTAAATTACGTACATTTTATGTTTTAAGTTTTTTTTGTAAGTTTAATAGGTAACGAGTTACAGTGGCGGAAATGTGAATATTTTTCTAAAAAATGATGAAATTCCCAATTTGTGTTATTTTTTCGGGTTATTCATTACATAACTAGCTGTTAAAAACCCGCTCCGTAGGGTTTACTGCTAGGCCCTGTAGGCAGCTTTTGGTTTGGCTTCGCCCAGTTAGTGTTGGTGACCATTTTATACATAATTATATTATATAATATATCTTTAATCATATAATTATAATAATTTTGTTAACTCATTTCTACACCACCATGAGGTAGAGAACATAGCGCATTTTTTTATTGTGGTATCCCCTGTAGGTCTACTCCACAGATATACCAGCGATGGTAGATTTCGAAATTATTTTATGTATTGGCTATTGCGTAATGATATTTTTTTGTTGATGCCGGTTGGTTGATATCGACATCTTACAACCCGCTAATGTTGTTCGAGAGAATGTGTATTTTGAAGAAATCCGACAAAGAATTGAAGGATTACCTTAAATTCGAACTCGCCCCATTTCCTTTGTCGCTTTTCTCTGAAGAAGGAATGCGCAAAGGTACGAAATCATCATTTTATGGTGTTTTTGAACAACTTCCAGAAGACGTGCAACTTGAAGGTAGCAAAATTAATGTTGAGGATGGAGGATACCTTTTACATAAAGTTGTATGGAATCGTAATGATTTTTTGGGTCAATTTGCGAGAAGTACATTCACTATGTAAGACATCACTATGGATCACATGCAGTCATTGTTTTCGATGGATATCCGCTAGATGATGGTGAAAAAAATACAAAAACCGCAGAAAGACTTCGCCGATCGAAGAAGCATATGTCTGCAGATGTTCTTTTCGATGAAACAATGCCAGTTCAAGTTTCACAAGAACGTTTTTTAGCCAATGAAAATAACAAAGTCCGTCTGATTTCGATGCTTACAAAGCAATTTATACAGGCTGATTTTATAGTTAAGCAGGCTGAAGAAGATGCTGATGAGTTGATTGTCAATACTGCGATATCCTTGTGTTCATCATTTGACGCTGTATTCGTTATTGGCGAAGACGTTGATCTCCTAGTTCTGCTAACAGCATTGGCACCACCCGAAAGAAGTATATATCTTCGCAAACCCGGGAGAGGCAAAACTTTTGAAAGACTGTTTTCCGCGAATAGTGTGAAATACAAAGAAGCGGCTGAGAATATTCTGTTTCTCCATGCCTTTAGTGGCTGCGATACAACATCGTCCTTCTTCAACCAAGGAAAAACAAAATTTTGTTCACTTGTACAGAACGACACAAGACTCAATGCCATAATAGGAATCTTCAAACAACATAATGCAAAACCAGAAGACATAGCAGATGCAGGAACACGCTTTATTGTTGTTTTGTACGGGGGTGACATGGATAAGGAAACATTTGAAGAAGTCCGCTACCAACGTTTCGCAAAGTCAACAACAAAAAGCAAATTCAATCTTGCCTCTTTGCCACCAACGAACGACGCTGCACGGTACCATGCATTTAGGACGTACCACCAAGTCCAAAAATGGTATGGAATCCAAAAAAATCCAGAAAACTGGGGCTGGAAACCAGTACTGTGGCACCAACGGGCTTGTTCCAGTAAGAATGACTAAGAAACCAGCACCCGAGACTTTATTGAAATTTATTTCATGTAATTGTAAAAAGAATGCGGCGTTGCATGTGGCTGCAGGAAAGCTGAATTGAATTGTTCTATTGTGTGTGGGTGCTGAATGGTCAAACATGCCAAAATTCGCCAGAGGTTCATATCGATGTTGAGGAAGAAGATGAAGAGATTTTGTCAATGGAAGCCCAGAATCTCAATACCACAGGCAGTGAATTAGATGATGACATTGATGAAGACTGTTATTAAGATGTCGATATCAACCAACCGGCATCAACAAAAAAAATATCATTACTCAATAACCAATATATAAAATAATTTCGAAATCTACCATCGCTGGTATATCTGTGGAGTAGACCTACAGGGGATACCACAATAAAAAAATGCGCCATGTTTTCTACCTCATGGTGGTGTAGAAATGAGTTAACAAAATTATTATAATTATATGATAAAAAATATATTATATAATATAATTATGTATAAAATGGTCACCAACACTAACTGGGAGAAGCCAAACCAAAAGCTGCCTATAGGGCCTAGCAGTAAAACCCTACGGAGCGGGTTTTTAACAGCTAGTTATGTAATGAATAACCCGAAAAAATAACACAAATTGGGAATTTCATCATTTTTTAGAAAAATATTCACATTTCCGCCACTGTAACTCGTTACCTATTTAGACTTACAAAAAAAAACTTAAAACATAAAATGTACGTAATTTAGTTTTCTTTAAGTTCACCTTGAACAACTTGGTTGTAAAATCAACCATTTCATAATTATTTTGAAAAAACCGAATTCTGGGACCTTCAATCCAAGATGGCGGATCGAGCTCGACTCTCCCGAGGTCGAAAACTTTTTTTTTTCTTTAGAGTACATATCTTAACAACATATATCAAAATCGCTACTACATGACCTTTTGCAAGCTAAAGGCCTTTTTAACTACGGAATGACTGGGCTACACCGCAAAGGAACAAACTGTAACGTACGGTAAGACGTATTAAAATCCGTTATTTAATACTACAGCCAGCAGAGGGCTAATATTAACAACTGTAAATTTGTGAAATCATTTGAGCAACAAGGCTTTTAAGAGAATAGAACCTTTAGGCATAAAATAAACCATCTTGGTATTAATAACAGTAAGTTCTAGTCTAAAAGCAATACGTAATGCGGCTATTCATTAACTCCCTCGAAAATGATTCTCATAAATAGCACAAAGGGTCCATTAACAAAGCAACAATAACAGATGAACCTTAATAAAACATTGTAATGCGGGTAGTAGATGGTAGTCTCCAAACACTTTTAGCAGTAATCTGATACCTAGCCTGGATGTTGTCGCAGAAGCCTTACCGTAGTAATTGTTCCGTTTCCTGCTATTTCCACAGCCTTCTTGCGAAGGCTTCACCGCGTACAACCTCCCTGCGAACTCAGCCAAGTCAGTCGAGGATCAGATTGTACACTTTATAATTAGCTTCCCATTGCCTTTACTATGGCGAGCCCTGAAAGAACGGCTTTTAATAACGGGCTATATTGTTACGGTTATCGTAGCGCACAACACGACTTAATTGAATACATTTCATATTATGAGTTGGGTTCGGAAGGTATTTTTGGTGACACGTTTTATTCATCGTAATTAATTAAAACCATTATTCTTATGGCCCCGGTTATACTGGAAATAGCGAATTTAAAAGAAAAATTATGGAGTGAAAAAGAAATTCTGAAAAAAAAAATGTTTTTTAAAATTCGTTCTTAAAAAAACAACAACAAAACTGGTTCCACGACAGTTGGTCCGCCGACAATCGCACCCCCGGTGTACCCCATAGTGACGTCGAAAGTGAAAAAAAATATCTATATAGACGTCGATATATCGAGGAAAAAATATCGATATATCGGTCAAATTTTCAAGAGATTTTGCGTTTTTAAAATAATAGTGTATTCAGCTCAATATTATCAATAGTAATTTTTGTACATAATTTGCTTTTTTTAACGTACAAAAATCTCAATAAAAATGTAGGTATTTTTATCACTATTCATTTTTATTGCGTAATAATTACAAAAATATCATAAACTTAAAAGCTGTCTTCTAACTTATGTGTAAACTGAGACGCATACATACATTCTATTGGCGTATTAATCTGTCAAAAAGGACTTCGTGTTTGGAACAAGGTATAGTCAATAATCATAGACAATTGGGAACCAACACATAGAAATGGCTTAGAAAAAAATGGCGAAAAATAGCATACATTTCTATGTACGTATCTACACACATGAGATAGTATTGGTGATCACAAATACTAATGCAAAGACAATAGATTTGTAAGCTATTAATAGTTCAAATTTCAACCGCCAGATGTCATGACCCAATACAGTTACTATTTTCCCTTCGTTCCTATACGGTTTTGGATTCTAGTGACTTTAAATACATAAATTTAAAAAAATATTGTTTTTGATACAATTTTCGATATTGGATATTTTGTATCGATATATCGGATCAAAATATATCGGCTAAAAATATCGATATATTGAATTAAAAATATCGATATTTCGATATATCGATACTTTTTCAATAAGCCTAGTACCCCACACGATGTGCAATCGGTTTTGAGAAAACGTGGTATACATTATTACACAAAATATAAGTGACCCGAAGGGAGAGAGGATGTACCGCCGAATAACAAAAGTATAAAACATGTTTTAATTCAAATATATCAAGGGAAGATCTGCTTGTCTATATACTGTGTAGATATATCAACGCATAAGTACCTACAAAAAAATCAACAGCATAAATTAGTTTGATATTCATAGGAACTTATTATTTAAAGGGTATTTTTAAAGTTGATTTTACTTTTGAAATTGGTAAGTAATGTACAAAAAATTGTAATTTTATAGTAAACTAGCTGGTTCCGGCATGCGTTGCTATGCCAATTTATAAAGAAATTGTTTCTCCCTGCGTGTCCTTTCCCATTCGTCCCGTTCCCGTTCCCCTTCCTCCTTCCCTTCCTCTCCCGCATCCCCTTCCCCTCTTGCGTTCACATTCCGTCTCCTTCACCTTTCCTCTCCCCACTCCACTCTCCCCCTTCCCCTGTCCCGCGAACCCCCCTTCACCCTCCCACCTCCCGCATTCCATACATTCAGTCCCGGTACATTCAGTTTTTAAACAACTCGCGTGCCACCTATTGTTACTTTTTTTATACAAATTTAATAATGTCAGAGCTCAACAGTAGTTTTATACAAACCTTGTCCTGGCAATAACGAACATACAAAAAAAAGAATTATCCGATTTAGTGCAGTCGTTCGGAAGTTATGCGCGTACATACATTTCGGCGATTCATTTTTATTTATATACAAGATAGATAGATAGATAGATTTGTATAGAAGATAGATAGATATAAGATAGATAGATAGATAGAAGATAGATAGATAGATAGATATCATTTCGGGGGAACTATTGTCGGGTCACAAACAAAACTACAGGCTGTCTCAAAACACGAAACCCTAGTCGGGGGGACTGTGAACAGTGACATTATTAAAATATGCCTTTTATTCACATCGCGGTAAAACTTTGTCGTAGAAACTAATAAAAACATAAAAAATATATAAATCATTGATTAAAAAGCAAATACTAATAAATCTAAACAAAATGTTGAAACAGACCATATTCAGAAAATAAAAGGGTAACGGTCACAACCGGGAGTCAAACTCCGGATCTTTGTCTTCTCTGTCCTTGTATTACCTACGTTGATGAGTAAAACTATCAAAAGTTATTCAAATCAAATTGAATTTTATTCTAGACTTGTGGAAAATGTCAATAGGAGTCCCATATGAATAAAAATGTATATCTAAGAAATAATCTAGGTTACAAATACATAATTTTTGTAAACGATAAAGCCAAAAATATGAAAAAAATAGTAAAAATATAAAAATATGGTGAAGAATATAATATTGCTCATTCTGAATTAGAAATATCCGATCGACAAAAATGACATAAATAAATTAATTCCCAGTGGCCAAGTAGAATGAAGTATCCCGTAAGACAGAGATCCTAGGTTCGATTTCCAGACGTAACCATTATCTTTTTATTTTATGGGTCTTTTCTGTTTCATGTTTCACTAATATTTATAATTAATCACAAATATTTACAAATTATTTGTTAATAACGTGTTTGACTCCCCTGAACTCCTTAGGCTTGTGGCAAGCCAACGCTCAACAAAACGTTGAGCAACAACATCGCTGAACACGGAGAAGTACTTACCTACCTGCGCTGAAATATTTGGCATATCGTCGCACCTTATGGAAAGTACCGGACCATTCAAATTCCCTGTACATTAGTCTTTAGAACAGCAAGCCAAAACAAATGGTCCCGTTATTTTACTACTGTCACGCTCCGTATTCCGATAACATTGTGAATTTTAATTCTTAGTAAAAACTATGAAAGGTTAATTCTAGTGTTTTCTTTTACAAGTTTACGTAGCACGTCCGATTGCTACAGGCTGATTAACTTTCATGTGCCTAGTAGAACGGTTCGTCAGAAGGTACCTTACCATTGTAACAATTCAGGTACCAATGCAGAAATAAACTCAGTAATGAACCGATTTCACAGTGTAGGGAATAAAAATTACATGAACACAAATGGTACTGAATGTCTATCAGACAATAAAAACATTGTTATTAAATCTGTACGTCTATCTTGATGTTTATAAATTTTCAATATGTATCGAAATTTATATGAATGTGCATCTTATATCTTACTCTGTTGTTTTAAGAAAAACAAATTATACTTGGTACTTATTTTAATTGTTACATCTCGTAATTCTTTGATTACATAATATATAATATTTATTTTATCATATGTAAAAGCCCTAATTGGGCGTGTACAAATAAAAAAATAAATTAAAAATAAAAAAAATTTCTTAGTATTATCTACTTTTTCAATGACTAATATTATATTGATAGATATAACCTACAAAATTTATTCCAATAAAATTTAATTTAAAAAATTTCATTGAACATCGAAAAGAATTTTTATTTATTTAAGAACTCGGTTTCAGACTTGAATAGATAATATTGTCGTCTGCAGATTTTATCTCTTTGTAAAAATGCGTATTCTGTATTTCATGCGATAAAATTTTCCAGTCACAAAATTATGACTTGCGTAAAAATGCGTATACGAAATTTATTATTCGAATAAATAAAGGTTTTCTGAATAATTCATTCATTCCACCATCGGGTCGACATTGAGAGCCTTCTCACGAGAAGGACGTATACCCTCAAATTTTCGTTAACAAGTGGCCCTGGAGCACGTCTTAGCCTGAAATTTCAAAGACATCTCCCATAAGGAATATAAAATTCCTCGCTTGGAAAATTGGGTGATTTCCCCGAGTAAGATATTCCCCAGTCCCGAATTCTGACTCTCCGCTGGTAAGATAGTCTGAGAAGTGTTTTGCTTTGAGTTTATATCTTAAATTTATGCCAAAAACCTTCCGTAATTGGGTAAAGCATGCGTATAAAGGCCAGAGACGTGATTAGGCCCAGACTGATTTCATTCTCGTAAAACATCATTTGTTCAAATTAAAGCTACTCTCCGCAGACCAGGTAAAAAGGTTTTTGAAACAATTTTTTTGTTCTTTTTTATTTTTGCTACCATATAAAATACTAGCTGGTTCCCGGCATGCGTTGCTACGCCATTTAATAAAGAAATTGTCACTCCCTAATCCCATTCGTCCCGTTCCCTTTCCACCTCCCCTTCCTCTCGCGTTCTCACTCCACTCCCCCCCTTCCACTGTCCCGCGAACCCCCCTTCCGAGTTCCCCTCCCCCCTCCAGCATTCTATATATCATTCTCGGTACATTAAGTTTTCAAACAGCTCGCGTGCCACCTATTGCAATTTTTTTGCACAAATTTCATAATGCCAGAGCTCGTAAGAATATGTTATTCTGATGTATGAGCTATATTATTGTAAACTTTCATTAAAATTCATTCAGTAGTTTTTGCGTGAAAGAGTAAAAAACGTATATCCATACACACTTTGGCCTTTATAATATTAGTAAGATTGTACGTTTAAAATAAAATGATTAATTTAAGTATAGTTAACGGTCGGAGTAGTCTACCGGTAAGGCTTTTGACTCGCAATCCGAAGGTCGCGGGATCGAATCCTGGCGTGGGAAAATAAATTTTATTTGAATAATTTGTGGTATTTCATAATAAATTCATTTAAAATAATGTATAGTATATTTGCAGTGGAAGATACTCTCAGTATCGCCTAGGTGTAAGACCACCATTCAGAATTGAAACGTTACTTGAAATGGCATTAGCCGTGTTTGATGACCAGATCTGAATAATCAGGTACTTCCTCACCTTCTTCTTCCCCATCTTCCTCCCCTCCCAACTACCTTCAGCCTCACAACATACCCCGATTGGGGACGGGAGCAGCTGAGACTCTTGTGAGGTACTGCTATAAAAAAAATAATATATAGTTTTGGTATTCCTTTATTCCTTAGTCCTCCTCACCAGGGGGTTCTGTGCCGAGGTGGACTAAAGTTATTTATTTATAGTTTATTGGTCGTCAATATCACCTTTAATGTCTTTTTAGGGTTTTTTCGTTGACCTCTTTAAGCCAGATTTTTATTCGTGATTTGTACTCATTATTTTTTGTTTTTGTTTTATGTCTTTAGGAAGGATTTTGTGGAGTTTTGTTGCAAAGTAAGTGAAGCTTCTTCGTCCGAATGTGGTTTTATAACATGGAATGATTTTTATGTCATTTTTATTCGATCCAGTGTGATGGAAACACGGACTAGTAGAATGGTCTCGTGTCAAATATTTCAAACGTTGAAATGATTAACCTGAGAAGTGTAATCACCGATCTGATAAATATATATTGATTTACGTAAGACTTTTCTACTCAGAACCTCTTTTGCAAAGTCATTAAAAGTGATGTAAAAATATATATAAAAAAAACATGGTTAAATACGTTACGTTAGGTTCGGGTATATATACATTTTTATTACTTTATTTACGGAATAATAATTTACATCTTAATCATAATTTACATCTTGATGTTAGTTACTACCCTTCCATTTGGAGCATTTGCTTGTATATGGAAGGGGAATGTACAATGTACATAAATGCAGTCATTAGTTCATACTTAAATAATTAATTGTACATGTGTATATGTGTAGTAAGTATATGTTGGTACGGTGGAAAATAAAGACATCTATAAATAGGCATATAATATATTTACTGTAGTAATAAATTGACATTTTTACTTGTGTTACAACTAGAAAATATGACTAAGAATGAATACACATTCATGTTCTGTTATGCATTTTGTAAAATAAAGGATATTTTTAATATTAATTTAGGCGGCAGTAGTTTTTTTCAATACTATTGAGGAGTAGTACTATAATATTAGGGCATCTGTGTAATTTTTTTTTAATTGAAAATTTTTGATACAAAACTTGTAAAAAACGTGAAAATTATGTAAAAAAAAGCTTAATACAATAAATGTATGAACAAAAAAATCCCACAAAGGCAATGCCTGTGCGTGGGTATGATATTGATTTTTATTTTTATTTCTATGGTTAAAGTGAAGGTTTAAAGTATACACATAAATTAATAACTTAAAGTATAAATTAAGTATAATAAATAGTAACTGAATAATTGCAAACAAAAACCACAATATAATAACAGTCTACACTGTTATTATCGCATTTGTGAAAGTTTTGTAAGAATGAATGTTACAAGTGCAATTAAACGACAAAAAAGCAAACATTATAATATGTGTACTCTGAAAGCTGTCTAATGATAGATATAATTAGTGGTTTTTTAAAACTTATAAGAAAAAATATTTATTTCAGTATTTTTTTAGCAAAATTTTGGTATATTTTTAATAAGACTGAAGATTTTGACATGTGTTCTCTTTAATGGCTGTACATAGTAAATTATACATTTTTGGAGCTATAAAACTAATATACCTTTGGGACAACCTAGTTTTGCACTGGGGTACAGCATACTCACAGGCGCCACGTCTTTGGCTGGTACGATTTGAATTTTTTAGAAAGTTACCTAACTGCTTTCAATACATATCATTTTTATTTACTCGTTTATAATTATTTCGTCCTGAAGAAGGAACGATTCTTTTAAATTATTATTTGGAAAATTGTGGTAGCGAAAAAAAAACCCTTTAAAGCCGTAATGAATAGTGATTGTATAACATTTCAATGTTATACAACGATCCCTTAAATTTGAAACATGGCACAAAATTCCTAACTCAATTTCCAAAAGCATCATCTTGTGGACGCAATTATTAAGCAAGGATCATACTGAGCAGACGCAAGGCGACGCAACGTTCCTGTCCCGTTCACACTGGCCGACGTACGTACGCGTCGCTGTGACCACGTGACAAGGGGTCTCTGGTTGTGCGCAGGCGCGTTCGATTTGACACATTTGACATTTATTTTTTAGGTTATGTTTATGTGATTCTCTTCTCAGCAGATGACAGCTTTGCCATGTCTTGAAAGTGAATTTGAAGATGATTTGCTACGATTATTATTATTAAATCAATATTCTCGTAAAAAGAAAAAAGTGAGAAGTATTTGGGTCCACAACATTAACAAACAAAGACAAATGTTTGGAGAGTTCCATACTTTAGTAAAGGAACTAGAATCTGATGACGGACCATTCTTCATGTACTTCCGTATGAGTAAAGTGATATTTGAAGAGCTTCACAGCATAATTGAATATGACATAAAAAAAGAAAACACGAAAGTCCATTCGGATCAGAGAAAGACTGGCAGTGTGTCTATGTCATGTTTGATTGTCATTCATTATAGGGGTATAATATTGAAAGTCATGCCATGAATGGCTGAAATTTCCTCCCAAGCTGCACTGCGTATGCAGAATCTCTATAATCCTGTAATTTGATTTGATAAATAACTTCGTGCTGTCCAGTTTCAATTAACTGTTCGTCATCCATTTTTGAATAATATCTGTCAAAAAAACAACCACAGATATTGCGAAACATAACGTTAGATGCTCAGATAACACCAAAAAGATGTAAAATCATCTCGTAGTAGGCGTGATCATACCCCCTCCACCTTCCACATGGCCCACGCCGATCTGGCTGCGGCAGATCCGCGTAGCGTAGGGGGCGTCGGTTTGCGTTGCGTGGGGCTAGTGTGATTCTAAAGCACCCGTTTCCATAGAAAATGTAAGGATGGTAAGTAGTCCAGATATGGAAATGATGACATCTACCTACGTCGCGTAGCGTTGCGTGGGCCTAGTATGTTCCCACCTTAATGCATTCTTGAAAAGTATAGCGATCCAAAATTATTATTGTTGCATTCTGTTTCTATTTACTTAACGAAAAATGCCAAAGTCGCGATAAAAAGAGGCCAGTTGCAAAAATTAAAGCAACTTCCAGAGGGGTGATGAATTTTGCGTCATCTTTTATTTTAACCACTTAACTGGAATATTTTTCATAAGTCTTACTTTGTAGTTTTACAATGAACGTTTTTATCAGTCTATGTTCTTCAATACCCTTCAGTAATATTTTAAAAGGCGAGCGATATTTTATCAAGTGAATTTGATCGAGGAATTCCACTTTCATAATGCCTTATAATGGTTTTTTGTGTTTAACGGTAGGTACTTCTAAGAGCTTAAGATTTCAAGGAGCTCCTGATTTACTTTTTACCAGATAAGACAATGGTTCGGTATTGCTGAAAGATAAGCAATTAGAACAAAGAATAATTTTTCAACCTTAGAAATTGGCACTAAGAAGGTTATAAAGTCGAGTGAATCTTGAAAACGGTTTTGTAATGTGCCGCCAGACGATTAGAAATTATCGCCTTAGAATATCTAAACTTAATTAATAAATTCTCATTTCACCCTTTCTCCCCTTGTGCCTATTGGGTTGGGGAAAACACAAAGTCGTAGAAACGACCCGTTCTCATGCGACTAATGTCAACCGTGTACAAATGTTGGGCGCGTGTTTGGCGCATTTCCCGACTATGCACCGGTGCCGAGGGGATAAATGACGTTAGATCCTCGGAGCATCTTCCATTGTAATATCGGTAGAACAAGGATAGCAATCCTACCCGACGCCAAAAACTCTAGAGCACCTGCAATCTTTAGAGCACTTTGTGCTCTAAATATTGCAATCCGTCTGTTAAGATGGGAGAATCTATCAATTGATATATCAATTGAATTGAATCTATTATTCTATAAAGATGCGAGAATCTATCAAGATGGGAGAGTCTATCGCCCGTTTCTGGACAGAGTCAAGGGTTTTATTTAGGCATTTTGGAGCTCCAGACCAGAGGTGGCTGCCAAATTCAACCGTGGGGCGCACTTGCAATTTGTACAGGGTTAGCAGCTGTGTACTATTTAAGTATCTACGGCTCTACGGGCACTGTACAGTACGCCCAGTTTCTGAGAGGCTAACTTAACGTTTCGATGGAGCTCACGTATCTGAGCTGGTCACTTAGAGTTACACCAAGCATATCGATGGAGGTCCTGTTCGGAAGATTGCTTCCGTTAAAGGAGACTAGATTTTCATTTCGATTCCTTTTAGACTAGGTTTAAATTTGACGAGGTTATTCTTACCCCAAGAGAAAACACTCTCGAGGTAACCGTATATTCTTTGCTTCAAAGACCACCGAGCTATTGGGGTTTGTGCGCCCTTTGGGGGCTTGTCAATAAAAGCTATCTTAGACTATACTGTCATCCACGTAATAATGAATCGGTGCAGATGACAAGAGGTCATTGATGTGCAACAGAAACAAAGTAGAAAACAGAACCGATCCCTGCAGAACGCCAGCATTTATCGAATGCAAGGAAGAGGTGAAACCGTCAGCAACCGCCTGTATCAACCTCTCCCTCAAAAAGTCGGCAATCCACGTACACAAGGATGTGGGAAGTCCGTAAGAAAGCAGTTTGTTGATAAGCCCTCGGTGCCAAACCCGGTCAAAGGCCTTGGAAATGTCCTGTGTAACCGTTTGGGTCTCACCGAAAAGTTCCAGGCACCGCCCCCAAACATGCTTCAAATACGCGAGAAGATCACCGCTCGAGCGGTTCCACCGGAATCCGTATTGACGGTCGTTAATAATTTTGTTCTTATCGAGATATGTGAGCAGTTTGTCACACGTTCCATCACTTTTGACAGATCAGATGTGATCGCTATCGCTATCCTTCTAAAACCCTTCATTGCCCTGATAAGACGCCTCCAGGTGTGTCTGTCTTGCGCTACTGTATACAATACGTAAAAAAAAAACATTAATCAAAGTTACAGAAATCATGATGGGACACTTCAGTTACACACAGTTTTAATAGAAAGTACTTTATCAGTGTATTTTATCCTATTTTTCTTTTGATGTTACTATATTTATTGATTTGTAGCAAAAGTCGAAGTGATATACATTTTATATGTTTTTATTGTCAAATTTTTAGGACTTGGAAAATTTAATAAAATGACTCAAAAAGCTAAAAATCTTTATTTTGGCTTTATCACGAAATATTCAAGGGTTATTAAATTTTTTCGCACATTTCGTTGTTTATAATATCGTGGATTGTCTTTATGGATATGATTATCTGGTTAAGCAGTATAATATTATGTACTTTATTTTTGGTCTCGAAGTAAGTTTAACTATTATTTTAAATTATCAAAAATGGTTGCCTGGCCTCTGTGTATGGTAAATAACATTAAATGTACATTGGCCTTCGAAATGCACCATATTTGTCAGGTAATTATCAATTTAAATAATAATTAGTATTTTTAAATAATTTGTTATTGTAACAAGAAGAACTCATCTACATTGTGAATTTTACTCACGTCGGATCAACTTCCAATTTTCAATTTGGGAGGCGGGATTTGGTACCGCCGGGAACCTTTATTGGATAACCAACCACTTTGCCATAGGTCGCCCCAAGTGGTTCACTACGTTTGGTGATTTTGCAGGGGTGCCCGGGTTCATGGGGTGAGGTTTATCTAGGTTTTGGAGGCGCATGGCTAGGACACACTGAGCCCCAGATTATTACCCACCCTTTAAATCCTTTTCCTTCCCAGAACTCTCCTCTTCTTCCTCTCATTAAAAAAACCCTCCACACAGCATCCCCAAAGAAGAAATAGGCCCTGAGGTAAATCATTTTCCTCAGGGCCTCCTGCGTGGAGCTCATGAAAAAAAAAACTTGGGAATCCTAATTTATTTTCACACGAAATATTGTTTTGTAATTGTGAAGAGTATTTTAATGTATAGATGCTATCTGGCAGAGCCGCTTTTGCAGGAAGATGCTCGCTTTACAGGTTGATGTCGTTTTTATACATTTAGGCAATAGGCCACTTGCATCTCATTTTTAATTATTTTTTTCCGGGTTAGGCAAATATTCTAAGACATTCTATATTTTTTTTTAATCGTATTTTTCAAACCCTGGGGATTTTTTGAAAATTTCAATCCGAAAAATCGGAACATTTTTTATAAACCGGAAAGACGGGACATAGTTTTATAGGTGTAAAAAAAACGATAATTACATAGCCGAAAATCATTTAAAAAAAAGAACATTTTCCACACGATTGGCACAGGAGAATAACGAGGCATACCAAAAATATTACATCTCATAAATGTTTTTTTTCTTGATCCATCTTATTGATTATAAATCATTATAATGTACAGCGTCTACATTACTAAATTCAATGTAATATACTGTCTTGTACTTGTAAATTATAATAATAATAAAAATATTATAATATTTTGTTTTGTTAAAATCAGCACCATAATCATTATATCTCTAAATACGTACCGACACATCTTCACGTTCTGAAGAGAACCCCGTACATCATTAAATGTACGGGGTTCTTTTCAGAGCATCTGTTGAAAAATCAAACCAAACGATAAATTCGCAGAGAACAAACAATAAATCTAGTGAACGAATTAAAAAATTCGCCTGAAATCAAAGTGATGCCATATAAAAAAATAAATCAGTGTGGAATTTTACAAAATTAATAGGAACATTTTCGGAGATGGAAAATTTTCATGTAGTGACGTCACGAGCCCAAATAATGGGTTTATTTATTTTAAAACAAAAAAAAACTGTACTTTTCTAAACAATATTACTAACATTTTCTTAATCTTAGTAAAAAGATCTATCCACATGATTTTTTCCAAGTCGTTATGAAATCCATGCAAGTGGCCTATTGCGGATTGTAAATTCACACATCACTATTAGTATTCATATAATTCATACAGCCGATCTAGTTTGGGGCTTTTTATATATACCAGGCGTATGCATTATCTGAAAAGATGAGTTATAAGTTTTGCTCTAAATTATCTGTGATCATTCTATCGTGTGGGAGTTTGTTCAGTCCGAAAGCAGGCTCCCAGCCGGCCAATTGTAGGCATTCTCTTCGCACAGCCTCCAGAGTAGCTTTCACCAATTTTGCCTAGAGCCGCCCATCAAACGTTTTCCCTCTGGAATCGCCTCAGTATTTTCAGAAGATTTTCTTCTTGCACCCTTAGTACCTATTTAACAAAGTCCCCTTCGAATGCGACTTTTCTGTGTATATTAGCTAGCAAGGGTTTGACTTAAGCCTATTTCGGAACGTCTAACATCTTATTCGATCCCATTTTTAAACTGCGGCCACACCTCACAAAAATTTCATTTGTGTATTTTTGAACTTTGGAACTTACACTCTTATTCATCATCCAGATAAGATTAGTATTCATACACTAGACACAACTACACATGCACATACACTACACCATACCATTCCATACAAACAGTATTATTATATAATTAAAATATGTTTGTTATTAGTTTTTGGGGTGTCATGCTGTGTTACGCTACCTCCTTCTTTAGCCAACGCTTCGCACAGCGTCGCAGTGTCCATCATCAGGGCAGATCCGGCAGATACATAATTGTAGGTGTTAAAAAGTGTGTTTATGTACTTGGACGCGAAGCAAAACTTTCTCAAAAACAAAAACAAAACGGAGCCTTGCAAAGTGAGTTCATAATAAAAAGCAGGCAATGAGCGCAGAACTGGCGCCATTTCCATTTTATGTCTCAACCAATATGAGCCTTGATAGGAGTTTTATGCTTCGCAGGTGCTATATGCGTCATTTCTGTTTCATCCGAATTCCTAATCACAACGGGGCTATAGAAGTTTCCCTTTAAAAACCAAGCTTGAATTACTTGTAGTTTCTCCTCTAGGAAGATTTTTTAATGCTCTCCTCGACAATTTACTGTTTGTCATTTAGGACCATAAACATTATCAGCAATTATCATTATTAGACTGAAAGTGGCAAGAGAAGTATTGGTCACGAGGGAGTTCGTATATATAATCTCCTTCCAGATAACCTAAAAACGGAAAATAATATAACAACATTTAAAAAAAAACTATTTAAACTCAAAATATTGGAACAAACTTAAAAATATTACTTCGTACTACTGTACTATATATGCTCTGTATTTAAGTTAAGAAAGCGAAATATTATGTTTCTTTTAACTTAATAATAATAATAAAAAAAAGCCTTACTAATAACAAAACGCCTTAACGAGCGGTCAACTGCATATTTGTTGCTTGCGCGGTGATCTGCGTTTTTACAGCTTTACTAATAACACTATCACATATTTTATGATTTTTATGTTGACCCCCTTGAATCTCACATAGATCTGCGCAGGCGCCGCGGCCATCTTGTTTTATATACTTCGCGGTAAAACAACGTTTGACAATGTTCAGTTGTACTTGCGGTTAATTGTATGTTTTCGAAGATAATTTTCGTTTAAACGATCAATTCACTGTGATATTAGTATAATTCAACATAATTATCAATAAAACTTCATAAAAGTAATATTATTTAGTAATGTAAAAGCCTCATGCATGTGTAAATAAAAACAAATTCGAGAAATCAACGTATTAATTGCGTTAAAATGAATCCAAGATGTCAGATTTTTTCAGTTATTTTTTCTAAATTATTATTATATTTTTTTATCCTTTTTAATTGTATGAACGAGATAAAAAGTGAAGTCACAGTTTTCTTCCAAATTCATAAAGAAAGAGGTGAGTATTTTTAAAATTTTGAATTTTCCAAAATTTTTCGACCATTTAATAGAATATGTTTGCAGTCAGCTGTTTTTTTTTCAAATTTTTTCATGCTGAAACTTAAAATACTGCAATTTTCAAACACGATCGTATATTTCAGATACAAACATCTAAAAGGCAATTCTATCTAATTTCTATAAAGGTATATGCTTTTACGACATCTTCAAAAATAAGAAATATACAAGACTCCGAAAAATTCCAAACTTTGTTCAGAAATTATGAATACAACAATCGTACATAACAGATTAACTACCCCCTCACGGTGTGTAAGCAGTGTATATATCTTTTCATGAACAATTTTTTTTAATTAGTAATGTTTTCACATCCGCGGCCGTTTGTCAATTAAATAAAATTTTCACGGGGTTTTTTAGTAAGGCTGTATGTCTACGTTTAGAACATCTTCTATCTATCTTTCTATATAAATAAAATTGAACCGCCAAAATGTGTGTACGCGCATAACGTCCGAACGACTGCACCAAATTGGATAATTCTTTTTTTATCAGGACAAGGTTTGTATAATGCTCACAAGCTCACCATATAATTAATATAATAATATAGTGAGCTCTAGCATTGTTATACCCTCCACACAGCATCCCAAATGACATAGACTCTGAGGGAAATTATTTTCCTCAGGGCCTCCTGTGTGGAGTTAATGTAAAAAAAAAATGTCAAATTTGTATAAAAAATTGCTGTAGGTCGCACACGAGCTGTTTGAAAACTGAATGTACCGGGACTGAATGAATGGAATGCGGGAGGGGGGAGGGGAACTCGGGTAGGGGGTTCGCGGAACGGGGGAATGGGGGAGTGGAGTGGGGAAAGGGAAGGAGGAGGAATCGGAGTGGGAACGCTAGAGGGGAAGGGGACGCGAGAGAGGAAGGGGAGGCGAAAGGAGAACGGGACGAATGGGAAAGGACACGCAAGGAGAAATAATTTCTTTATTAATTGGCATAGCAACGCATGTTGGCCAGCCAGCAGCTAGTCAACCAGCTAGTCGGTAGCAAACCTCCTACCAGAACATTCAAATTTATTAGGTTCGTATGCGTTCTTCTCGAAAAAAAAAATGCATATTTTTATTTGTATTTTTATGTTAATATCCGTTGTCGGAGTCGTTAAATCCGCCAGCGTTATTTTGTCTCGACGACAATAATGTCGCCCACTTAACAACACTTTGAATGCGAAATGACATTCGTCGCTACTGATAAAGCTCCCTCTATGCTTCATTTGCGTAAGCTCTGCATTACAAGCTTTCGGCAAGCTTTGGCTTTTTACTCATTAAATAAACATGGCCCATGAAAGCGCATGAAATTTAACGGCGTCACCTACCAGGATAAAACAGCACGCAGGGGTGAAGTGGCAATCATTTTCGAGTAATTATGTACAAAACTAAATTAATGATTCTTTTACATTGTCATTTTTCAAACAATCACATATTATTTCGTTAACTAAAATACAATTAATTTTTATATTTACCGGTCAGTGGCAGAATTGGCATCGCGTTTAGGTCCCACCCGGGCGTCGCGTGTTCGATTCCTCGGCTGGTTAAGTCCTCCGCCACGACATAAGCAACATTTTCCGCTTACTGTGGTGGTTGTAGTAGATTTTCAAATATTGTAGGGTTATTCATAACCTGGGAATGTTTGTCATTCTTAAAAAAAATAAAACATCAATTTTAATGCAAAAATGTCCAAGTTTACTACGTGCCATAACAAAATTTTTTCATGTCAAATTTTGCTATTTTATTAACTTACAGTTATTTTCAATTCATTTATAATGATGCCACAAATTAATTTTACAATAACAAATTGATACATTTTTAAGAAAATAACCAGAATTACACTTCGAAGTCCTTTCTTCACTGCTTCATAGGGCTTTCTTAGGCCCTGAGGAAAAAAAATCACCTATAATCATCTTTTGGGATTCTGTGTAGAGGGTCTTTTTAGGAAAGGAAGAAGAGGAAGTTCTGGGAAGGAAAAAGGTATAATGGGTGATCAGAAATCTAGGAATCAGTATGTCCAGGAGTGGCGGACGTGCAAATCCATCTAGATTTAAATGCCTCCCTCAACCAGTCTCTCCCCATCCGGTCTACCATGCAGTTAGTGGGCAGACGCATCCACCGCCAAGATCTGGACAAACCGCACCCTCTGAACCCGGCACTCCTGTTAAGTCACCAAACGTAGCAAATCACTTGGGGTGACCTATAGCAAATGTGTTAATTATCCTGCAAATAGTTCTTATGTTTATAAAAATTAAAAAATCTTGGCAAAAGTTTTCAAGTTAAAAAAATTTTCATTTAAAAAACAGAAGGCGACCTCATTGGTGATGCAAGTCGCCCTGGCTCCGTACATTTGGGAATTTTGGGCGAAAATCATATTTTTGTTGTTGTTGCGAAAAGTCCGGCCCTGAATGGCCGCACCGCGGGCAATGTTTGACTTTATGTCTTCACAAGCAACCTGGGGTCAGCACCCCGCGGTCCCCGGAGAACAACTACGGTGAAGTTCTTTCAAAATTAAGAAGGTTTAATAGTTGGGGTCGAACGTAAAATTTGGGTTTAACATTAACAAAAAATGTCTGTTGCCGTGGAAGCCTCACCTGTATTTTTTATGTTTACGAGTCTAAGTTTCTTACGCTCATCCTAAAAATTGAACGTAAATTTTTATTTATTTAATTTATGCGTAAATTATTTGACATGGGGACTGAAGAGATAAACTGATAGAAATGTATTGTAGCCGTGTCAATGTGCACGAAGTGAGGTCAAAATTTCATTACTTCTTGTGTAATAATTGATAAAAAAACAAAAAAAAAATTTCGAACAAAATATCGATTGGTTAATCTAAGTCTTGACTGGCACTCCGAAGGTAGCGGGATCGAATCCCGGCGTGGCAAATAAATTTTATTTAATTAATTTGTGTTATTTCACAATTATTCATTTAAAAAATATATATAGTATATTTGCTGCACGTTCCAGAGTGGAAGATACTCTCAGTATCGCCCTGGTGTGAGACCACCATTCAGAATTGAAACGTTGCTTGAAATGGCTTTAGCCGTGTTTGGTGACCAGATCTGAATAGCCAGGTACTTCCTCACTTTCCTCTTCCCTATCTCCTTCCCCTCCCCACTACCGTCAGCTTCACAACATACCCCAATTGGGGATGCCATAGTCCCACTGGCTCCAGACGGGAGCAGTTGGGACTCTTGTGCGGTATTCATGTAAAAAAAAAAAAGTCTCTTGAGGCCTTGAAGTCGAAATGTCTTAGGTATATTGGCGATATCGGTTTATTTTTAAATCTATTATTTAACAATTATGAGTAATTAGTCAAAAACTCATCTACGTTGAAAAAATCTCCCAAGAAAAAATACATGCCGCCGACGAGACTTGGACCCGCGTCCTTTTGATTTCCGGTCAACAGTTCTGTCCACTGAGCTACATCGGCTTATCTCCTGCCCGCCAAATAATTCAATATATATGAGTGTTTCATTCAACTATTACTGCTTATTACATTTTTCCACCTGCAAACAACCAACTTTATTTTTATATGAGAAAGGCATTGTAAGTGCTAAATCTCCCACTAGGTGGCGTCGAGACAAATTATGTCTACATTTTTTGGTGAAAATACTTTAACTCTTCAAATATTCATTATTATTTTTAGTTGATAAACTAATGTTTAAGACAAGATTTTTATGCATAACTCAGAGGGTAACAATTACTATAATAAACATACAATTATTATAATGTCTTAAACAGTAGTTTTATCAATTAAAAAAATAATCAATGATTTAAGTTTATTTATATTTAATGAAATAAAACAATAACTTTGTTTTTTAACCACGATTTATTTAATTTTATAATACAGACCGGTTTCGCTTTACTAAAGCATCTTCAGGATATAAACTTAAAACAGTTTAAATTTATTCCCTGAAGATGCTTGAGTAAAGCCAAACCGGTTGGTACCTATTATAAAAATTAAACGAATCGTGGTTTAAAAACAAAGTTATTGTTTTATTTCATTCAATATGTCAAACCACAAAGTGACTGCATTCTATCAAAATATTATTTATATTTTTTTTATTTTATTTTAACCAAATTATTTTTATTTAAGATCACATCTCTAGGCATTATTTTCTGTTCACTGGATCTGAGAAAGTGTCTTGTATCTTGTGTCTTGTAACAAAATTTAAATTAGTATTTTAAAAAAAAAATTATGTTATTTTTCATTAAAACATTTCATAAATATTAAGTGTGGCAAAAAATGTAAATTTTTCATTTTTAATTTTTCGTATTTTATTTTTGTTTAGTATAATATTATTAAATAGCTCAGACCCGTTAAAAATCACAGGTGGGCCTGAATTCTTGACAAATCAGTTTCGATTTTCAAACACCTTTAATCAAAGCAAATTTCAGTTCATTGAACTAGAGTTGCAATCACAGACAGACCCATGAATGAAAATAGTATTTTTGACGATTGATGGATAATTGTAATCTTTATATGTATCTACCAATTCATTTATTCCTATCCCCGTTCCAGGTTTTCCCTCCCCTTTCCGCCTTCCCTCCCTGCCTGAATTTCGACCGATTTTTTTACATATCTCCCTTAAACACGTTAAGTTTTAAAGCTCTTAATAAAATATATGTTATTCTTGAAGATAATATCTAGACATTGCCAGCGCCGAAACGCAAATTATATAAAATTCCCTCAATAGAAAAAAATCGCAAGGTATGCTCCAAAAATTATTATAAACACGTTTGTTTCAGTTATTTTACAAGTTATATATATGAAAAAATTCACAATGTTTTTTGAAATGCTGTTTAAGACAATGCCTGCGAGATTTTGCTCTTTTTTAAACGAGTCGTGTTTTATTAAACATTTTCGCAATTTTCGCATCGATTTTGTCGCTTTAAATACTAGCGCTCTCCTCTAACAATCGTAATTTCGTATCTCTCCATCTTCTTCTTTTCGAGACCGGTTGCGGAGCCTTAAACTATATGAAATACACACTTTATAAAATTACATAACATTTCTGTCTGTCAGTAAAGAAGACCGTTCTGGTGTCCTTTTAAAGATATCCACAGTTTTATTTCGAGGTTGATGAAATTTTGCACTCTTGACCTTCAAAATACAAGGAAGGTCGCTGTCTACTTAAAATTTCAGAAAATCACACCATAAAAAAAAATATATTTCTCGATGGAATTTTGTAAACTTGATGTTAAATACAAGAGGAGAGTTACTATCTACATCTGATTTTGAAAACCCCTCAAAATATGAGGAAGGTCTGCATGATATTTTGAGTCTGCATTCTGAGGTTAATTAAATTTTTGTACACTTGGCTTTCAAAATAAGACGAGAGTTACTACCTACATTTGAATTTTAAATACTCTCAAAACAGGAGACAGGATGCTGGCTACGTGAGATTTCGGAACACCACTTCTCAGTAGAAAAGCAGAATTTTGATACTTCTGAATGCTATATTGCGCACTATCTAACTACATATAATTTCGGAAGCGGGTCTGGGTACCGCCGCCCCGGGAACCATTTATAGGATAACCAACACCTGTGCCATAGGTCACCCTAAGTTGTTCGCTACTTCTGTTGACTTAGCAGGGGTGCTCGGTACATGAGGTGAGGTTTGTCCGGGTCTTGGCGGCGGATGCGTCTGCACACCATGGCAGGCCAGATCGGGAGAAAATTGTTGAGTGACTACCTTTGACTTCTCCATCCATACTCTCGCCGACTTTGACTTCTCCATCATACGGAACATCGCCTTGAATCGCAGTGGGAGGGATGAATTCATACGTCCATCACTCCGGGACACACTGACCCGCAGATACCTACCCACCTATACACTTACCTATATACCCACCTATACACTTTTCATTCCCAGAACTTCCTCTCCTTCTTTCCTTAAAAAAACCCTCCACACAGCACTCCCTAAGATGAAATAGGCTCTGAGGGGAATTATATTCCTCAGGGCTTCCTGTGTGGAGCTAATGTGAAAAAAAGAAAAATAGCATCTGAAACATCTGATAAAGAACACGTCCGTTCCCTTCCCAATTCTCCATTTATGTCTTCTTCCTCCCCCTACACTTGACGAGTCCAGCCCATTATATATTATAACACACATGTAACCCAATGTTAGTAGAGAATTATACTGCCCTGATGAAGCTACGGTTGTAGCGAAACCCAGTCGGCATAAAGTATATAAAATAAAAGTGGTGTTTACAAAGTTATTGTTTTATTTTAAATTGAAACATCTGATTTTGATTTTCTTCTATAAAACCCGTACAACGTAGAGATATACAATAGAGGCGCCATGCCTTACAAATATTTTCAAAATTCGTGTTCATCTCAGGCTTGCGGAGGCATGCGGGAGGGGTAGTTCGACACTTTCCGTTATCTACCGAACTGAAACATGTGGTACTGAAACGGCACGAATGCGATTGCAAAGCAGGGGTTTACAGACTTTTCAAGTAGAGGGCCGCATACAAAGACATCAAAGTTCATCAATTATTTTAATCAACCTAGTTATTTTTTACTGTTGCAGCGCCTATTTTTGGTAAACTTTCGAAATCACTGGTTACGCTTAATACAAATATTTTTTAGAAAAATCTTTATATTCACCTTAATTACTATAAAAGAAAAAAATGCGATGGAAAATATTGCATTCAAAGTTTCAATTACGAGTATGACATCGCGCCATTCGCGGTCGCGAGTTCTGGAACGAGTTGAACAACTGAGCTCTGAAGCCGAGTATTGAAACATTTAGTAAAGGGACTTACAATAGACTCCGCACCGAGCGCGAGCCGCCATGTAAATATACCTGCAAAAATGTACAAGAATGCAGGTGTCCTTAGACTGGGCACAGCGTAGTAAGGACTCGAACGTTCAACAGTCTGAATGGTCCGTTCCATACATTGCACGAACGCCTTTTACACATACGCTTGCCAGATGTATTTCAAATGACCAACACGACACGATGGTTTTTGGTCCACTAAATGCGTGAAATAGAGAATTGGAGGTACTACCTTCAAATCCGTCGAACCAATTTATTCGCTTATTGTCTCATCTATTTATATATATCAATGCCGTACAATGACTTCAGCTAGTGGAACACATAAGTGCAGACGCCCTTGATGAATAAAATAGTGTGGCCTTCGATTAACTGTAAACCGCAAATAGCAGTCAGTTGTTATGATTAAAAACACATTATATAAAATATAAAAACATATTATTTTATCCGCGACGAATATTTTCAGAATTCGAGAATAATACCCAGAATTTTAAATTCTCCCTTTCGTCAACATCTTTGTTTTTCCACACGTCATACTGGTTGGGGACATGTTAGTTTTCCATTCCATTTTCTATTCCAATGTTATTATCTTAGACTTGTGTTTTGACGTGGGACAATCTTGTGTAAGCTTAGCCCGAGGAAAAAAAAATAGGAAAACAGAAAGTATAATAATTTCACGTAATATCCTCAGGCGGGTTGGGAAAGACGATATTATCTTTACATGGTATAAAATGAAGTCGCTCCCGCTGTCTGTGCGCTAAGATAATTTAAACTACGCAACCGATTTTCATGCGGTTTTCACTAATAAATTGAGAAATTTACGAGGAAGGTTTTTATGTATATAAGTTGTTAAGGTTTTGTGTAAATTGGTTGAAATATATCTGGACAAGCGGGCTGCCAAAAGGGCGGTGTGGATTTGATTTAAAAGATAGCGTTGGTTATAAAGGTTGGGTAATGGCGTGGCGTTATCTTTCGTTAGCCATAGAAACGTGTGGCCGGGTTTGCTAGTTAATAATTGTGATGACCGTGGCCGGTTATCAACATTACTTCTGGACTCCGTGGTGTGGATCCACATTCCTTGTTGAGGTGATCTCAGTACAGGGTGAGATTGACAATAATAAGTCGTAGGTAGACTAATTACGTTTATTCCGAGATTGTGTACAGGTGTGCTTCGTAGGAAGCCAGAATGCAAAGAGGACGAAAGACAGCAATCACACCCTTTTATACGTTACTCATGCTGTCTCACTCATACATGCATGTCTCTTTTATACCGCAAGACATACGTTCACCACAATAATTTAATTGAAAAGCACTTTCAATTAAAAGAATAATCAACCCGTAAACAACAAAGTTGTTTTCAAGCATTTTACATCTTTTTTCAAAAGTCTTTCAAAGCTCGAAAATTCTTCTTTAGCACTGTTGTGATTTGAAACTCGATGAAATGGAAACGACACTAAAACAGACAAATAAACACATACATCTGTGCGAGAGAATGAGATAGAATTAAAACTTACCGCATTGGCTGCTTTGATCATGACCTCACTTTTCAAGGCTACTATTGGTTGAGAATGTGTGGGTGATGGTTTCACTTATACCGCGTGTGAATTGCACTCGTTTTTTTGGTTTCAATGAGATTGAACCTACCCGGTAACTGGAGGAAACCACGCTCCCAATTGAACCAAATGCTGAATAAGCTGACGTTTATTTCGTGTATTAAGTGCTAGAATGTCATCGAATTTCAGAGAAATGCATTTATGTATCCGCGAATACATGCGCAATTGCAAGCAAAAGTTGAGAGAATGCATTGTCATCGACAACGAGTCTATCTGCCGAGTTTCAGCTCGATTGGAAAGTGGGTTAATTTCCAATTCCAAGATTCCACTTCATACACACATTCGTTCAATCAAGCAAACAAAAGTGAAATTCAAATATTCTTAGATGTATTTAAAATGACAAATCTTTTTGAAACGCTCACATAAAACGTTATTTAGAAAATATTTTGTATAACTGGATTTCTTCAAAACTTAAGAAATTAAGGAAATTCTTTGGAGACTTATTCGAAAATAGTTTCGTTCAACTTGCCGTGTGAAAAATTGACCAGTGCAAATCTTTTTTTAAAGTTTTCATTAAATTTTGATAAAATGTGCCAAAATATTAAAAATGAGATTGAAGAAAGAACTTCTTGTTAAGATAATTTTTGAGACGTAGCGTAAGACTTAAATGAAAAAAACTTAAGTTGTAATAGCAAGTTTTTCTTTATCAAAGAAGTTCAAAATTTTAAACGAACATAAAGTTGTGGTTAGCCCGGACAATAAAGGCAACTCCCTGTCATCTTTTTACGAAAGTATTCATTTTACCTGCCACTCAGACGTCAGATTATGTATCTACTAATTTCTTGAAAGTATACTTTGAATATTCAAAGCAGATTTAACAATATTTCTCGAAGTTTTCACCTGCTCTATATTTATATTCACCGTTCAAGTACACATAGAAAATAATACGATGTTATCGCTGTTGACTTGCCAACTATGGAATAATAGTTGCAAATGTTTCCAACTAATTATAACATAAGTTAGTTATAACTTTATCCATAGTTAAATACGTACCTGAGAATAACAACATTAATTCTACTTGTTGTTATTCTTGTACCGTTCCCAATTTTAGTCCAATAAAGGTGATAAGATTTTGATTTTCTGCTTTATAATGAGATTTAGACCATGTAATGGATATTTAAAAAAAAATCGAGTGCAGTTCACACATGGTTGAAGTGAAACCTTCGCCCACATATTCTCAACTAATAGGAGCCTTGAAAAGTGAGGTCATAATGAGAGCGACCAATGAGCGCAGTTCAACGCTTCGTAGGTACTGTATGTAATGCGTCATTTCCGTTTCAACCGATTTTCAAATCGCAACGGGGCTAAACAATTTTCTCTTCAAAAAATTTACTGTCTACTATGATTGCCCGAAGATTTTTCCAAAGCAACAAGAATGAAAAAAAAAAAC
This sequence comes from Limnephilus marmoratus, assembly GCA_917880885.1. Classification (NCBI taxonomy): domain Eukaryota; kingdom Metazoa; phylum Arthropoda; class Insecta; order Trichoptera; family Limnephilidae; genus Limnephilus; species Limnephilus marmoratus. Next base: position 40,448,046 of record OU862924.1, on the reverse strand, counting down.
ATTTTTCAATGCATTTTGTACTAGCTTATGAAAGGTGTGAAAGGTATAAAACATGGTGCCACTACTGAATCAGCTCTATGGAACAGCTCCGGATCCAATATAATAACACGTGCAGAATAATATTTGGTTACAGAAAGTACAGCAGCACATATACAATGTTTACAGAGCTAGAACTGCATGGATTCGCCGGTCTGATCCAAAACCTCCATCCAAACACTGGGTCACTGGAGCCAGGATACGGCTAATGGCTTCTGACAACACGTTGATGTACGCAGCCTTCCAGCACCAAGCGCCACTCCCGAATGAGCACTGGGCCCAAGTTTACTAAAGACTCGGCTCCACATAATTGATTATTTATTATTAATATCATTATTTTATTTTTTTAACTTATTTTTTTCGATTCCACTTGTTTCTTTACTTTAAATTTACTGCATTTTACATATTTATGTTTAACAACTGTGTCGGGTGGAATTGTGCTAAGCAAATTCTACGCTAATTCCCTTAAGCTGGAATAAAAAATATATATATTGTTATTAGTAAGTTCTGCAGGTATTATGTTTTTTTTGTGACTGAAACTGTAGTTAAACTTCTTTGAGACGACTTATTTATAGGATTCAAAATTCTATTTAGAAGGTTAAATTGATTAGACCAATTTGCTGAGAACATGTTTGAGACGGGAGATCCTCTTTTATGTGGGATATTTGAAAATCTGTTATCCCTGAACTAAATTTTAATGTGTTTTTATTTGTTTAATAATTGACGTTACTGCTATAACTTATTACTTAGGTTTTGTAAACATACTAAGAAGTGGGGAATAGATAATTCTCCTTACTTTATTAATTAACGTTACATTAGGGTCTAATTGATTTCTAATTGTTCAAGCAAATTTAATCTAACATCCTTCCTTTCTTTATGTAATGCTGCTTATTGTTGTTAAGTGGAACGCGATTATTCACTTAGAAATGTTCTGCGAATTTTGAAGTGTTTTTATTATTATAATTTCGTGTATGTTCTTTGAATCTACTTTAGAATGATTTACCCGTTTGTCTGATGTGAGTGGCGTTATAGTGGTCGTAATCACATTTTAAATCATATATGCCACTGTTATTAACCTTAGGATTTCTACTTTTTGAGTTTTTAATGCTTGTTCCAATATTTTTATTGGTTCTAAAAGCCATATTTAAACCAACTCTATTTTAATTTCTTTTGCAATTGGGTCGAGAAATTCGAGACACACAATTTTGTATGGAATAATACATCATTATTTTCCGAAATAAAATTTTAATATTTTTATTATTATTAATTGAAGATTCTACCTGCGACAGTCTATTATGATATATATTTTATACTTATCCCAGATATTCAAAGATGTTTTGTCGACCACTAAATATTTATGAATGCAAATTATTTCTTCACATTACAATGAAAAAACCACTCCCTTCAGATGATTTTTCACTAAAAATGCTTAGAAAAAAAAAATTATGACACAATAAAAATATCACTTTAGATCATTGTTTATAAACAGCGATTAAATTAGGTATTTTAATTAATTTCCCTTGTCATGTTTGAATTTATCACAACACATACATTTTTTTCTTTATTTAGTACAAAAAAAATATTTGATAATAGGTATAGGTCTCACTGGATGATAATGAAGCTCCCATTGTACACATTGGTAACATTCTTAGATAAAATGAAATAATACGTTGAAAAATAATTAAATAAGGCTGCGATGAAACAAAACAAAATACAATGAAAAAAATACAAATATTGGGTCCATACATATGAAATTGGCGTTTTGCCGTACTATACTCGGAATGAAATTTTAAGACTTACTAAACTAATTAACTGTAAAATTAATTTAAATTAAATTACTAGTATATTGATTAATTGCTTATAAATAGTTCAGATAAACTTACAAGAGAGTGAAATGATTTTAGGTGCCGACAGAAAGGCTTTTAGAAATGGAATGATTGAGATTTTGCACGGAATTGATGACAATAGTTTCGATAGTATTGGGTCCTTACATATGAAATTGGCGTTTTGCCGTAGGTATTGGCAACTTTGATCTCAAATATCTTCTCTTTGGTTAGGAATTCCAAATTCAAATTTATAAGCTATTTACTCATGTATTTGTGTTTCAAAAATTATAATTCATTTTTTTTTTCCTTAATCGTTTTTTTTCTTTGCGTCACTTGGTTTGCAAAATGGAAAACTTGAAATATCGCGCTATTTACGAGTACGAGTTCCACCGTGGCACCAGTGCTGCAGAAACGGCTCAAAAGATTAATGATGTGTATGGCGACGGTGCCGCAAAAGAAAATACAGTGCGTTTTTGGTTCCAACGTTTTCGTTCTGGAAATTTCGACCTACAGAACAAGCCCCGTGGACGGCCGGAGACCAAAGTTGATGATGAAGAATTGAAGGCTATTGTGGAAGCGGATCCATCGCAAACCACGTCCGAGTTAGCTGCAGGCTGCGGTATTAGTGATAAAACTGATTTAATCCAGTTTGTTTGATTACTGATTTAATGCAATACAATGAAGTACAACGCCATTACCCAACCTTTATAAAATTCACGCCACCCACTTGCCAGCTGCCCGCTGCCCGCTGCCTGAAATGAATATTTGAATTTCTCGGCTTCTCTCTACTATAATAAGCATGTATCATACATTTAAACCTTCCATTTCAATAGAACTTAAAAGATCTATGGGCACATACATTTTGAGCGACTTCATTTTATACTATGTAATGATAATAATAATGATGATGAAACGATTCATTGTAGGTAACACAACGTGATTTTGGGATCGGCCGTCATCAGGAAACATATAATGTATTATTGAAACATGAAATTGAAAATTTAACAATAAAGTTAGTAAATTTACATTAATATTGTATGTAAATGATTGTACGAGTAATAAACGAATTAATCATGTCATTTTTTTTACATTAGCTCCAGGGGATGTTATTTGGAGGGTGTTTTTAAGGAAGGGAAGGATAGGGAGTTCTGGGAAGGAAAAAGGAAAGAGGGGTGGGTAGGAATCTAGGAGTCAGTGCGTCCAGGAGTGACGAACGTACGAAAACATCCCTCCAACTGCGGTGCAAGGCGATGGGTCGAAAGAGTCCGGTTGGAAAGGTCAAAAGGCCTCCCTCAACCGTCTCCCTCAACGACCGTCAATACGGATTCCGGCGGAACCGCTCGTGCGGTGATCTTTTCGCGTATGTGACGCTTATTTGGGGGCAGTGACTGGAACGTTTCGGTGAGACCCAAACGGACAACAAACTGTCTTCGTCTATGGCAGAGATGGTGGTTATCCAATAAATGGTTGCTGGGGCGGCATTACCCATACCCGCCTCCCAAATTGATAAACTAGATACTATTGAAGTAGAATATTCTTAACGCTCAATATTAATATGATGTCATCTTTCCACGGGAAAAAAATTGCTACATCAATTTTGAAGAGAACGGTAATTTTAGTTAGACTGAAAATGGTTGAATATAAAACAATTTTCCTACTTTTTACTGTCAATCATTCATTGGTGTTGAAAACGTATGACAGCTCCTGAGAAAAAGCGAGTTTCTATTCATATTTTCATACGGGACTTACAGGGGCAGAAGATTCGAGAAAGAAGCTTACCGGAAGGCTTTTAAATATAATAATGTTCATTTTTGCAGCCCTTAATGATGTAAATAATTTAATGGTGAAAATATTTTCAAAATGCAAAGTACGACTATTTGCCGATGATACACTAATATACTTAATTGGAGATAACTATGAAGAACTAATAAATATTTTAAATAATGAACTAAAAATGTATCAAGATGGCTAAAAATTAATAAGCTTAAATTAAATACAAAAAAAAAACAAAATGTATGGTGATCGGATACAAGAAGACATCCAGTGAAAGCGAAATTAAAATTGATAGTGAAATTATTGAAAATGTTACTGAAATGAATTATTTAGGAGTTATATTAGACTCCAAACTAACATTCAACAAGCATGCTGAACATACACAAAAGAAAATTGGGAAAAAATATGTTTTTTGGGAAGAATTCGGCCAAAAATATCTAGTAAAACTGCAATCACTATCTACAATTCGATTAATGCTCCACATTTTAACTATTGCTCAACTATCCTTTTCCTATGTAACGAACGAGAACAAAATAAGTTTCAAATTCTCCAAAACAGGGCAATGAGAATAATATTACGGCGGAATAGATTTTCAAAAGTAAACAAAATGTTAAAGGAACTGAATTGGCTAACCGTGAAACAGATGCTGACCTTGAATACGATGATATTTATACATAAAATAATTAACAACATTTTATCAAAATACTTTTCAAATAAAATTGTTTTCAACAAGGACATTCACAAATATAACACAAGAACATGCAAAGAAATCAGGCTTCAAAAAAAGGATAAGGCGAATACGCAGAACAGTTTGTTGTACAAGGGGATGAAGTTGTATAACAAGCTACCAGAGACTTTGAAGTCCACACCAATTGGAAAGTTCCAGACGTATTGTAGGAGCTACATAAAATTACATAAAATTTAGTTTGCAATATGAAATATTATAATTAATTAGAAATTTGTAAACTTAAATGTACAAATTACTAAAATAAAATTATAAATAAATAAAAAAATAAACATATTGGTTAGATATTGTTACGATATACGAAACGCCTCCTCTCAAATTGGAGCGCACGCCACTGTACGGACAAACAGTTTCGCTCCCTCGCCGCAAGTGCGCCGCGCACTGACGGCGGCGGAACGCCAGCCTCGGTCGGCCGACTAGCGAGCCCGCCATTCTCCTCCCGAGCCCGCTCTGGGCGCACGTGTATCGTGAACCACGCTGCACTGTTCCGGAACATTCCACAACGCCGCTATGGCGGATTTTATTTTGCCTAGTGACTGGCGGGAATGCCAAGAACGGCTAAATTCCCTTTCACATAACCGAATCTCCAAGAGACCAGCCTGCTGCTGTGAGTACCATGAGCTATTTAACCCCTCTTTATTGCGTGTGTTCCTTATAAATTCAACGCGAAGATAAATGACCGCCCCCAGAGAGATTTTAGGGCTAAATTCACCCGATTTAGATAGAATTACTGTTGCTACCCTGTACTACTCTGCTTGCATTATTGTATCATTGTGTTTACGAAAGAATTCTACCCAATACAACTATTATTTACCGTAGCCACTTGTTTCACTGTCTCCCCCAGCCCGTAGGATTTGAGCTTATTTCAGGGATGCCACACAAACGCCTCAGAGATCCTACCACCCTGATGATAGTCTCCTCCGCTATGCTGACCATTCTGAGCTAGTCTGTCGGCAGAAGGTAGGCACCTCAGGTAGGTGTACTTAGCACTGGCATCCCAACTTAGGGGCAATTTTTTTTCTTTCCCCAGCATCCCGAGCTCATGTCATGACCGGCCAACGGGAAGGCATATTTTTTCCTTTTTTTTCCTCAGCTTTATTGGTCCAGAATAACACCTAATAATCACCAATTGCAAATAATATTCTTATGGGCCGGAATGTGTTCCCGCGCATAATTCTAGAAGGTTCGGTCGATTGCATCATCCTAGCGACGCGACAGTTTTGGCGCGGCAAAATAATAACGCGGTTTGCCTCCAAAACATATACCTTCCAGCTATCAGGCGGGAATATTTTTATAAATAATGAAATGTTGATTTCTGTTCTTTCCCCATGAATATTTAAGTACATTGTGACATATTTACACAAGAAGTGAAAAAACAGTGCGGTTATTTCCGATCCCAAGGCGAAATTTGTGCTTAAAAAAGTGAATCTTTATTTAATTTAAATTGACAAAAGTGCCCAGTGAAATCAAGCCACTTGTCCCCCACGGCAGGGCCACGGCCATTTTTACGCTTTTTCTGTTTTTTCGTTTCAAATGACGTTTTTTGTGCTTCGACGAATAATAGTTTTTTTTCCGAAAAGTGTTTCGTGAAAATGAAAATTCATTCTCAAAGGGAAACCGCCGGCCGATTTCCTTCAAAAATCAAAACATTTTTAAGAAGTTTTCAACAAAGTGTTGTCTTTTCCGAAAGTGTCTAGTGAAACCAAAAATATTCATTCTCAGAGGGAGACCGCTGCCCATTTTTTTCAAAAAATCAAATACTTTAGCAAGTTTTCAAAAGTGCTTATTTAAAACACAAAACCCCCCTCGGCAAATTTTTTAAAATTTTGAACTTAGAAAAATTCAAAAATTTTTTGTTTTTTTCTTTTCTACTCATCGCCCAGCGAAAGAATTTAAGCTGTCACGCCGTCCATCACCTGCACTAAAATGAAGTCACAAAGAGTGATTATCAAAGTTTTCATACATAATCACGGACATCTTTAACTTACAAAGACATCGACAAAATCATGCACGATGCGCTATCAACAACACGACAATCAACAAATACATTGGCCGCAAGCTATAAGAGCTGTCAAGCCCGGAAATATGTACTCAAGAAATGGAAACCCCTCACAGGTCGTACCACCCAGGAGGATAGAGGCCGACAGTCACGCCTCTCCCGGCAGAATTACCCACTGCCGGATGTCACAAGTCTCGCTTAGCAACAAGAATTTGCGCGCGACATTCTCATTTTCACAGTTTGTATCACGGCGCTGTTTGCGTTTGTTAACCCCTTGGAGACACATACGAAAATTATTGTGTGAAAAATACATTGTGAACGAAACAGTGGCGTCGTTTACACGAAGGACTTCACTTCACAGAGACATTTCTGCAATACCTACTTCCTCGCAGCGTGTATACCTCACAAGAGTTACATCCCGAGATAAGGAGATGTGGCATAAGTCCTCAAGCGTGAGGCAGGTCTCAAGTCAGCTTTTTAGCGATCTCTTGACAATGTTTTGTAAATAAATAAATATGCATACAACTGGCGTGTAAAGTGTCAATTACACGTCCAGACCCCCATAAATAAAGCAAGCCCTTTTTTTATCCTTGTTTGTAAATACATGTACATTCATAATAGGTACATCCAAATGTCACGGTTTTACCAATTTCTCTTTTCCCCATCACGGCAAATTGCCAGCATTGTCTCTTTTTACCTTTTTTTCTTCTCTCTCACCTGTTTTGAGGCTGATCACCCCGGAGCAGAGACACCTCGAGTCACGATATTCTGGGAGTCATGAACCCAGACTAGCGTTTCTCACCCCCACACTCTGCAATGCCCATGTCATCTCACTTTGTTTTGTTTTTATTTTGTTTTATCTATGGCCTCAGTTTCGGCCGCCCTTGTACATTTTTTATCTCATTCTCACAATCACCACATTTTACCTACCATGGTAAAACCCTTTTTTTCTTACCTCTCGTTTTTCGGCTCACCTTGAGTACGTAAAACCCAATAGTGGTCTCAAGCACGAAAGTCTGAAATGGTTACTTTACCTTCTTCTTGTACATATAAGTCTTTTTCAATTTTTTCCTTAAATCAAAAATTGATGGCGTCCTTTTCACCCGTGCTCATATTTTTTTTCTCCCCCCAAAATTGGACATTGATACGTCCATTTTGGAAATTGTATCTTATAAAACCTAAAAGTTGGTTTTCATAAGTCATACACAAATCCTTTGGCTCGTTCGACTAAAGTAGGTAAAACCGAATCATCCGGTCTTTGGTTGCTACAACGAAACCACTGTTTTGTTTCTTCTCTAATGTTACGTCACGTATGTTTTGTATTACACGTTTCAACACGAGACAGATTAGTAAAACCTAACGGTCATCCTGATTCTCGAATTCAAATAATTGTAATTTTTAACGTAAATCAGCATTGATTTGTTCGATCATCGTTTTGCAATTATCACCTTTTTTTCTTTTCTAAAAATGATTACACGGACAAAAACCCCCCAGGTCTGTCTCTTTTTATTGCTCGGTAAGCAGAATATACTCTGCAATCACTTTTATGTCATTCTATCGTACGCCCCCGGGCTACGGGGTTAGTTAAACCTAACGAATCTTTATAAACAACATTAAAACGAATGTTGTTATCATTTATCTTGCTGTACTTAAGCGCAACCTGTACGCGATAGGAGAGATCCTTAAAACATCCGCCACAATACGAGAAGTTCGTTATAATCACTTTATGCTCTTGTTGTTCTTTTGGTCGTGTGTCATTAATTTGGCATGAGAACCGCCCCTTTTGGTCGTGTGTCATTAATTTGGCATGAGAACCGCCCCTTTTTGGTCGTGTGTCATTAATTTGTCACGAGAACCGCCTTGTTTATAATTGTGTACTTGTATAATCTGTACACGAGACGTGAAGACGTAATAATACTTACCGTGATTTGTGTGAACGACATAATATCGGCCTTGCTATCTTCTTTAAGATGCATTGTATAACACTCTTTGACTTCTGTCTATAATTGAGTTGTATCTTGTGTACCTATATAATCTGTACACCATACGTGAAGACGTTACAATACTCACCACGAATCTTGCGAACGAAATAATATCAACCCTTTTTGTGCGCACTACACAAAGTAGTCCACAACCTTTTTGCAAATTGTTCAACGACAATGCCCGTGGACTTCCTGTTTTGCCACTTCTTTCTCTAAAGGAAAGAAGCCCAGGAATATCTACTATCTCAAAAGGACTAGCTTGTCAGTTTCACTGTCAGCTATGGGGCATAGTGCCGTGGGAGTTAATCGAATGGGCACCAAACCACCAAACTCGTAGTCTGGGAAGCGAATAAAAGGAATCCCAGGATTGTGAAATTAGAGCGAGGGTCTATCTTTTCTCACAATCAAGGAGAAGTTTTAAGTGACCCCTAATCTTTCGTCAAATACACGCGAAAGACTAGTCTCTTTGGTATTATGTGTATTCTTTATTTGTATGGTTATTTATGTTGTGAGAGTGGTTTTGTGTTTTTGTAAAATGACTGGCGAAGGACCTTGAATTTTCTGTTACTAATCACTGCTTGCAATAATAAAATTAAATGTTGCATAGAAGGAATGACTCACCGGAAAGGATAAGGATCTTGTATGCTGGCAATGCTGCATTCGCTTATCCATCCAAGAGGCACGATCACAATAGGCGTAAATGTTCGTTATTTTTATAGTGCACGGAGCAGTTATTTTTATAGCGGATTAACCGATAGCGAAGCACAGTGGTTGTTTCGCGGCGGGAGTTTTATTGCGGACTTTCGTGAGCAGAGCACAGTGATGGCTATATGCAGCGGGAGTTTATTGCAGACTGATTAAGATTGTGGGTAAGACAATTGGGAATAGGTAGGACAAAGGACTTGCAACAATAATTAATACCAATTACAAGCAGTGACAGTATGTATGCGTGCTGTTTAGGTATGTGTATGTGTAGGTATATGTATGGGCGTAACCAATCTCATTGTTTTTTTTCTAATGTAAAGAGTCAGGAAACGTGCTGGTGGATTACGTTTCATCCTCACATAGAGTTTGAATTGGAAATTAGTTCAGTCCCTAGCAAGTTTCGTCACTCAACTCCCCTCCATCCATTTTCCCCTTCCCTCCCTCATGTTCTCATCATGCTATGAAGTGGAAAACCCGTTGTTGTCCACATTTTGCCCTCACTTGGAGTTCGAATCGGTACCTAACCAGGCACAACGGGCCTTCTATTTCACTCGCGTCACATGTTTCATCTTCTTCATCCTGGTTTCAATGAGGCAGATTCATGAATATTGGACACGTATGTTATGCACTTGGCGTACCATCTGTCTCTTATCGACGACCTTTATCCATGAATCAGTTTCGCTGCCTTGCCGTGACTCGTTCACGACTTTGTGTCTTGTTCTTTGAAATTCTTCGAAAATGTTACCATTTTATGTTAACATAGGCCATGGAAGGCCGGTTGCTTTTCAACCAAGGTATTTTGTCACCCGGCAAAAGCCAGGTTATCCTAACAAAGGATATTTTTTTTCAAAAAATGTAATTGTATGCTAGCTAGGAATCTCTCTCTCTCTCATAATCTCTCTGGGTTACCGGTTAAAACCTCGTTTGTTATTCTCTGAACACACTTTGTTTCTCTCCAAATTTTTCTTCATTGGTCTCTAGGCAGGTAAACTTCAAGAATTTTGCTTTAATAATAATTTCTCCCGGATTTAAAAAAAAGCCCAGAAGGATGTCTCCATCGGCAGCCAAGCTGAGCTTCACTTCCTGGCAGCCCTCGCTGTGGTTACGGAAGTCCCCCGCCGCCATTTTCTAATATTTGTTCCTGAAAGCACAGACCATACCGCCTTTATGTATGTTGTCTTGTTGCGCCATTGCGAGCCGAGTTGTCCCGCTATATAATGACACTCTGGACTACCTTTTGGGCACGCTGGCCCCTGGGTTTTGTTCCTGCTCTGGCTACCAAGCCAGTTTTGCCGTCTCTTGCTCTGTCATGCAGTGACGCACACCATGTCATGTGTAAACCATTATTACCTTGACTCTCCAGTATTCGCTGAATTCGCACCCTTACAAGTTATTCCGAGCTACATTATGCTTCGATAACCATTATATACGATCCGTGCCCACCATAATGGCACATTAGGATTCGTACTGGCATGTCTGCAGATCCTGGACCTTTTCAACGACCTCTGTAACCATAGCCCTCCGCACTACAACCACAGTCTCCACTTCGTAACCTTCGACGGATACGACAAACAAAGTGTTTTTTTTCCAAGGCCCTAGTGTACTCTTGAGTGTTATCTCAAATGGGTCAGATTACGGTGATAATGTAATCCCTTTAGAGTCTGTGAAATCACGTCTCTTCGCAATTCTTCGAAACTCTTCAACCTTCCGTCAAAAACACAAACAAATCTACGCACCGCAAACTTAGCTTCCAGACCAATGAAACCCTAGTCACATTTTCACAATTTTGTTCTTTGTTTTCACATTTTCATAACCTTGTCTTTGTTCTTTCAATTGCATAAATATGTATGTTGTTTCACCCCTCCATGTGCTAACTGCCTGTTCCTCATATTTTATGTACCCCCCTCCCTACCCTGACAAACATTGTACCTAGCCCATGGCATAAGCTAGTTTTAAGATGTAATTCAGCTCTCTCTGGTCAACAAATCTCTCTTTCAACTCCCGTGGGTAACGTAGAGGGTTTTTGCCCTATTGCTACATTACCACGTCGCTTTTTTTCCGAGCGCGGGGGGAGGTGTTACGATATACGAAACGCCTTCTCTCAAATTGGAGCGCACGCCACTGTACGGACAAACAGTTTCGCTCCCTCGCCGCAAGTGCGCCACGCGCTGATGGCGGCGGAACGCCAGCCTCGGTCGGCCGACTAGCGAGCCCGCCGTTCTCCTCCCGAGCCCGCTCTGGGCGCACGTGTATCGTGAACCACGCTGCACTGTTCCGGAACATTGCACAACGCCGCTATGGCGGTTGTTATTTTGCCTAGTGACTGGCGGGAATGCCAAAAACGGCTAAATTCCCTTTCACATAACCGAATCTCCAAGAGACCAGCCTGCTGCTGTGAGTACCATGAGCTATTTAACCCCTCTTTATTGCGTGTGTTCCTTGTAAATTCAACGCGAAGATAAATGACCGCCCCCAGAGAGATTTTAGGGCCAAATTCACCCGATTTAGATAGAATTACTGTTGCTACCCTGTACTACTCTGCTTGCATTATTGTATCATTGTGTTTACGAAAGAATTCTACCCAATACAACTGTTATTTACCGTAGCCACTTGTTTCACTGTCTCCCCCAGCCCGTAGGATTTAAGCTTATTTCAGGGATGTTACACAAACGCCTCAGAGATCCTACCACCCTGATGATAGTCTCCTCCGCTATGCTGACCATTCTGAGCTAGTCTGTCGGCAGAAGGTAGGCAACTCAGGTAGGTGTACTTAGCAATATTTTTGGGTTCCTCTGGCAAAATAAGTTTGTCTCAAATGTTGAGTCATTCCACTGTGTTATTAGTAGTATTTATAAGAAGAAGAAGCTTTCTCCGAAGAAGCTTTCTTCGAAAAATTAATTTATAAGACGTTCATGATTAAAATTGCTTAATTGTTACCGCTAAATCGATTTTATAATTTTTTTCACCAATAGAAAGCTACATTATCAGTAACATAGGCTGTATATACCTAATGGTAAGCTCTGGCGTTATGAATTTTGCATAAATGAAAATGTGTGTTTTTCATATATTTAGCAACAGGGAGGAAAGGCAGGGGGAAGGTGGGGTTCGCGGAGAGGGAAGAGACAAGGGAGGGGGAAGGCGGGGAAGGTGGAAGGGAAAAAAAGGACAGGCAGATTTCTTTGAATGACATTGCAACGCACGCCGGGTACCAGCTAGCAATATTATAAATGCGAAAATTTATATTTAGACGGTGGGTTGACGACATCAAAGCCGTAGCATGGACAAGAGTAGCTAATGATAGAGAGAAATGGCGACAGTTGGAGGAGGCCTTTGTCAACTAGTGACATAGGACAGGGAGTCAATGCATGATAAATGTTATAAATATTATAAATAATGTAATGTAATTTACTGTCTGAACAAAAGCTATTATTATTATTATATCATTATTATGCGTGTTTGTTACTCTTTCACGCAAAAAATACTGAATGGATTTTAATGAAACTTTACAGTAATGTAGCTCATACATCAGAATAACATTAAACTATATGTGATGGTAAGCTCCGGTGTTATGAAATTTGTAAAAATGAAAATATGTGTATTTCATATATTTTAGCAGCTGGGAGGAAAATCGGTGGGATGGGGAACGAGGGAGGTGGGGTTCGCGGAGAGTGAAGAGACGAGGGGGGGGGGAAGGAGGGGAAGGTGGAAGGTAACGGGGACGCACGGGAAAGGACATGCAGGAGAATCAATTTATTTCTTTGAATGGCATGGCAATGCAACCAGCTAGTGTTTACATAAATTATTTGAAAAATCATTACTGATTTTATTAAATCTTATTTATAAATTTACTTATTTATAGGTTTTTATTTCCATTGGTAGTTGCATGCTGATTGTCTTTTATTTTAAATGTAATATTGTGGTATTATTATTGCTTTGTAAACTGCTTACTTATAATATAAACTGTGCTTGCTCTCAACAGGATTTTCTGGTGAGATTATTAGATTATTTTATTAAAAAACTAATTTAAATTCGATAAAATTAGCGTAAACAAATCGATTTATCATGATTCATAAATACGTAGAAGGTGAAACTTGAGACGATGACATAAAAGAAGAATGTTCACAATATCTTAACATGAAATAATAATATGATAGGAGATTACGAAAACCCACTCCGTCGATCAAAGACTTCAAATTTCCCAAATACTCTCCGAATACTTTCGGGTTCAAGCATGAGAGGAGAAGCACGAAGCATAGCGGAGTACGACAAATATTTTTTGTGGAATTTGTAATTTGAGCATCGACATGTCGGCGGTGATTTCGTATCGACATGAGTGAAAGCGTATAAATTTCACAGGGTTCGATTTCTCATGGGAACAATAGGAGAGAATTATTGAAAGGGAAGATGTACCCTGTACGGCAGAAGGAAGTATTTCATAACAAAAGGCTCCACCCGACACCCCTTCTGTTTTATACCTTGTTCTGCCCTTACACCCTCGGCCTTTAGGGAAGCGGGAACACGGGGAAAGGCTGTACTGATTCAATATAGTGTTCTTTCAGGACACGAGGGCGACCTAATGAAGATAGATTGATAGAAGAAGCTTACAGAAAGTGCGATACAAGTGAAAGCAGTTATTTTTTATGCTACACCATACAAAATCGCCAACTTTACGGAGCCATTCAAATTATTGCCTTATTGCGGAGGAAATAAAAAAGCGCATGGCTGGGACGTAAGTAAATGAATATTTAAATCGGTTACTAATAAGTAATAAGGTCTAATAGGTAATATATAATAATAATTACACAGCAGAACTTGATCATAATAAACTGTTTTAACAGATTAAATAATAATATTATTAAAAATTGAAAAAAAATTTAAAAAAATTCATTCAAAATTTAGGCATATTGGATTTGTCAAAGATTTCATATATAAAAATGCAAAAATTAGTCATTTCAAATACATGTAGGATTACCTACAAAAGATTTTTTAAATATTTATATTGAAGGATCAGTAGGATTATTATCAGAGAACTTCTTCCTTTCAGAATGCCCCATTACATAGAGCAATTCAACTGCTTAACGATTCTGCATTGAGCATTGACATCTTCAATGTTACCTATAGAGAGTTCAGTAACTATCTTTTGACATATGTCTCAACATAGTGAAACTGCCCCCTTAGCCTTTTTTTCTTTCCTTTTTTTTTCCTTCTCCGTAATAATTTGGTGTATAACAGCATTATTAAAACAGAACTACTAGGTTTTAAGAACATGCAGTCTAAAGTGGCAGAATTATTTAATGAGTTTAAAGAGTTTAAGACCTCAATAACTTTTTTGAACACAAAAATGGAAGGTTTTGAGGAGAATTTGAAAAAAACAATCGAAAAAATGAAAAATATTGATATGATCCAAAAAAAAAATTCTGAACTGGAAGTTAAACTAATAACACTTGAGGCCAAAATCGAAGAACAAGAAAGACAACAAAAAAATTTCGATATTGAAATAAGAGGAGTACCAGAAATTGAAGGTGAAAATATACAAAATATACTATTCAACATTAGCAAAGAGATCAACACAACCACCACCAAAAATGACATCGAGACCACTTTTAGAGCTCCGGGCAGAACCACGCCAACAAAAACCAGACCAATAATCGTAAGGTTCAAACATGTACATTTAAGAAACGATTTTTTAAACTGTACAAAAAAGTACAACATGAATGCAGTATCGAGGGAAGATAAACTTAACACCAGCTCCATTGGCCTTTCCGGACCTCGAACCCCTGTATTTATTTCGGAGCACCTAACATCTACAAATAAAAGATTATTCTACCTAGCGAAGAAGACGGCAACAGAGAAAAAACTCGCATACGTATGGATAAAAACGGGACGAGTGTATATACGTCAAACCCCTGAATCGAGAGCTATACTCATCACATCAGAAAATACCCTTCTTACACTGTGACTGAATAGGACGAAACCAGAGGAAAACAAACAAATGGCCAATACTAATGCAAAAGAGGAAGATACTGCTCCAGAAATAGGCGACAAACTGTATCCTTTAATACTCCACTCTACCTTACAATTATCTTACCACATAGCAATTTTACCCTTAAATTTAATTCCTTCTGCATTTGCAAGTACTCACACAGGATTGTCCATGCAATCCATGTATTCACTTGCACTGATATACCATATTTTATTATCTTATAATAAAGAGTCCAAATTACCTTGTGATATTTACAGTATACATAAATTTTAATTATAATGATAATAAAAGAGCATAATGAAATCGATAGTATCATAATGCCGATTACTGAAATAATCTGCCAAGATAAAGATAAAATTATGCAATTCGAATGGGGATCTAATAAATTTAATATTGTACATCAGAATATTAGAACTATGGAAAATTTGGATGACTTTCTTATATTTATGGAAGAAATAAAAACTGTTGTAAAGTTTCATGTAATAATTTTCACAGAATGCAGATTAAATGAATCTTATACAGCCAAACAAATTGCAGGCTATAATGAATACCATACAACTACACATATTAACCAAAATAGCGGAGTGGTAGTTTATATTGACGTCACATTAAATTCTCAAGTTCAAGAAATACACATAAGCCAATGTAATTGCTTAAAAATCAACATAAATAAGACTTTAGGTATATTAGCTATCTACAGATCACCATCGTTCAATGACATCCAAGCTTTTCTGGAGAGTCTCATTGTAGAGATAAAAAAAACTAAGAATATTCCGCGATACTTGCTAATCGGGGACATGAATATAAATACAATAGGTGAAGTAAAGCATAGACAGTGTGATGACTTTTTATGTGCTATGTCGGAAAGTAACTTTATCTCCAATATTAATTCCCCAACTAGGGTACAAGGTACTTCAAGCTCGTGCTTGGATCATATATTCACTAGAAAAATAACAAACTCAATTGCATTTGTTATGCATAATACAATTACTGACCACTACACCATTGCAATCAGTATCCCAAACTCAATGCACAAAAAAATAAAAAATAAAAATAAATTGGTTATAGACTTTGAGGCTTTATTAAATGATCTTGGTAAAAAAAATTGGGAATTTATTTATAAAGAAACTGAAGTTAACAATGCTCTAAACTATTTCATCCATGAAATCAATGCATACATTACGAAACACTCAACAATAAAACACATTCCACACAGTAAACTACAACTCACCCCGTGGATTAGTAACGGCATTGTTAAATCTATACATAAAAGGAACCATCTTCATAAAATAGCAAAACAGGACCCATTGAATATTACTAAACAGCAAAACTATTACCGATACCGAAACGTATGTAAAAACGTCATTCGCAAATGTAAAGAGCGTTACTATAAATCTTTAATCGATAAGGACAATTCCAGCAAAAATTTGTGGAACGTTGTTAGAGACATAACAAAAACTAAACGAATTACAGGTACACCTATAAATGAATTAAAAATCGGAAATTTGACTATAACTGACCCTCAAACAATTGCATGTCATACTAATCGATATTTTGCATCTGTGGGCTCTAAGCTAGCGAATAATATTTTAAAAAATACCCAGAAAACGGAAGACAGTTTAGCGTCGGCAATTAAAACAAACGATCCAAGTTGCTCATTTGAAATTAAACCAACTACTACAGAAGAGATCATAAAAATAATCAACAGTCTTAAAACTACACATGCAAAGGGTCCAGATAGTCTAAATACATACATATTAAAAAAAATTAAATCTCAGATTTCTACACCGCTTGCATATATCTACAACTTAAGCTTTGCTTCGGGAATATTTCCTGATCATTTAAAAAGATCAATAATTATCCCAATTCACAAAAGTGGACCAAAATTTCTTGTAGAAAACTATAGGCCAATATCACTGTTAAGCGCAATATCTAAAGTTATTGAAAAGATTTTCAAATCAAGGTTGAGTGAATATGTGGAGCATAACAAAATTCTAAGCCCAAACCAATACGGTTTTCGATCTGGTAAAGGAACAGATGATGCCATCGCATGTCTCACGGAAACTATTGCAGGAAATATGAACCGTGGCAAGAAAACCATTGCCCTGTTCCTGGACCTGGCCAAGGCTTTCGATACAATATCACATAAAATACTTTTACAGAGACTGCAAAATATAGGGATAACAGGAAAAAGTTTTCAATGGATACAAAGTTATATTTCTAAGAGATTCCAGCAAACAAAAATTAATGAGGCTACTAGTACTTCAATAGAAAATAACTTTGGAGTGCCACAAGGAAGTACACTAGGGCCCCTTCTCTTTATTATATATATCAACGAACTATGTAATCAACATATAGGTGGGAAAATCATTACGTTCGCAGATGACACCGTCATGTTATTTGAAGGAGAGGATTGGAAAGAAACGCACCACCTTGCGAACATCGGTATTAACATAGTTAAACAGTGGCTGGACAGTAATTTGCTTACATTAAACATATCAAAAACCAAATACCTAACATTCAGCGCTACTATTGCAGGACAACCCAAAACACTTCACCACCTCATAATACATAAAATTAATTGTAGCCTCGGAAATAGTAACTCTCCGTGTAAATGTGAAACTCTTGAGTGTGTTAAATTTATCAAATATCTAGGCGTTATAGTTGACAATAACCTAAAATGGAAATACCAAATAGAAAATGTAGCAAAAAGAGTGCGTACACTTATTCATATATTTATTTCATTGCGGGAAATTTTAAAAACACACTACTTAAAAAATATATATTACGGGCTATGCAACTCGATCATAACATACGGATGTATTGGGTGGGGGGGTGCAGGGAAAACAATATTAAACTCGTTATTGAAGGCACAGAAATCTATTTTACGTGTTATAATGAAGAAACCTTTCAGATATTCGAGCGACGCTCTCTTCAGGGAATTTAATGTACTAGATGTTCGACAGTGTTACATTAAAAAGATAATAATTTATGCTCATAAAAATAAATATAAAATGAAAAAAGTCGAACACAAACATCAAACCAGAAGTAAGGGCAGAAATGACCTTTCTATTCCAACAAGCAACACAGCGGCTTATCAAATGATATTCTCATACCTGGGACCGAAATTGTATAACAAAATCCCTTCTCAACTAAAATTGTGTAAAGTGTCATCCTTCAGCCAAAAAATTACAAAATGGTTACTAGATTTGGGCAGGACGGAGTCTGAAATACTACTAAAAAATATTATCTGATAATTATATATTACAGCGCCTCTATTTTTTTCCAAATTAATGTCTTTTGTTTTTTTCTTACTGTCTACCTGTATATTATTCTTCTTGTATTCAAAAATAACAAAACTAATTTTAACAAAAAACCAAAAAATTTACTCATTCAACTCTGTCACATGGTAGCTTATCTGATGGTTCTGCCACTTTTCTTGCTGGAACAAATTAATTGAGAATCTTTTGTAAAATTAATTGAGAGTCTGCATTTGTGTAAGATGTTTTGCTTACGAGGCTTCTTTCGGATTTAGTTTATTGTAATGGCTGATTAAGTTCTTTAAAGTACGATTGGAAAACACTTTAAACATTTTTGAAAACCTTTTATGCTAACGATTCTGATATTTTTTGTATGCCTCTACTGAAGTATAAAGCTGTACTAATTAAACAATTTAGCAGTACGTTTTTTTTTTAACAAGGTCACCATATACAAGTATTTTCTGTTTGCTTCTTCTTCACTGCTTTCAATAACTTTGTATAATATGTATTATTTTTCTTTTGGTTTATTTATAATTAATAGGTATTATTTTTCTTATGTATTATTTTTCTTTTGGTAGAATGTATTATTTTTATTTTGGTAATATGTATTATTTTTCTTTTGGTTTATTTACAAGTAAACTTATAATTTTACATTTCTTTCTTTTTTCTATATTGAAAAAAAAAACATGTACGTAAAGGACACTTGTGCATAATTATAAATAATTAATAATAACTAAATTAGTAAATAATTAAATTATGCATACATTATAAATAATTAAATATTTTTGCCTGAACTTTAGTAAATAAGATAAAGTTTTTTGACGATGATTTGTTGATTTGTGTCCCAAATTGGTAATTTCTAAATTAAATTTACGCCTATCAAAATGTTTGTCATTTGACTGTCCTAGAACGGGAGACCTTCCTAGTTGGACAGTCAAAGCTTCTTTGTATTGATGTATTCTCTATAACAAATAAACGTTTTATTATTATTATTATTATTATTAACTGTTTTATGGCGAACCTGAAAAAAAAAATTATAGGTTCAATTAGGAGTTCCACAGAGCCGAACGCTCTGATATGAAAATATCTGGAGTCGGTGAATTATTTTCCCATTTGGTCTCTGGTAGGTTGACATGTTGTTCTTGTATTTTTTTTGTTTTTATAATACTAATATAGTGCAATTGCATAGCGTGGATTGACTAGATGATCATTTGGGGAAGTGTGTGAAAGGGTTTAATTTTTCCTGTGGGCAAAATTTAACCCGGACATTTAAATCTGGTGCGTAAATACAAAAAAATAAGTTCTACAAAATAAACTCGATAACAATTAATAAAAGGTAATAAGATCATTTAATTGCAGGGAAAAAATGAGAGTATTTATTTTCGTATGTGGAACAAGCAAATTTTCTAACCCATTTTCTTACAATTCCATCTCTTAGGGTGTTTTCTTCATACATCACGCTAAACTGCCGATTAATTTCGGTCGGCTTCACATCTCTTGCAGTCCGGTAAGGAATCAGCAGACCTCTTGCCGCTCTAAATCCTGTGCTGAAAAATATCGTTAACTAAATACGTAAGGTAACGGTTCGCTGCGCGGTGCATTGTGGAAACAATTTGATCATCCCCCTGGTAATTATAGCCCTGACCTGGCATCCTGAGACTAACAAGTGTTTTGTTCCTGCACTTAGAGCAAATCAGGCGGCGTTTTCTATGACGACATGATACAGAAGCTGGTCGTACGATACAAGGTATATATAGGTGGTATGTATATATACATATGTATATATAAATATATATATATATACATATATACATATTGCCACCTATGTATATATACATAGGTGGCAATTACGTTAAAACATAGACTGAGATCCGGGCATTAATGTAATAATTACAAATTCACTTTGTGTAGTCATTTTAATTTAATAAAACAGATAATTTTGTGTACACAACTTTTAATAAA
This sequence comes from Limnephilus marmoratus, assembly GCA_917880885.1. NCBI lineage: Eukaryota > Metazoa > Arthropoda > Insecta > Trichoptera > Limnephilidae > Limnephilus > Limnephilus marmoratus. The sequence continues at coordinate 40,427,775 of OU862924.1, read as the reverse complement.
AATAATCGATCTATTTCAAAGGGTAACCGACGAGTTCATCGAAAATCAATTCATCAAAAGCAAATTCATCGAAAACGAGTATATCGAAAATCAATTCATCGAAAGCAAATTCATCGAAAACGAGTTCATCGAAAATCAATTCATCGAAAATCAATTCATCGAATGATCAATTCATCGAATCGCCAATTCATCGAAAAACATTTTTTTGTAGATATAAGAGCTGTCAAAATTAAATACCCAAAAAGGTCTGTTCAACCGAGTTAAATGTGTTTAGCAACTGTCAGTTTCGTAGTGACAATGTAAAATTTATAGGTTATCTCTTCGATTTCCGATTGTCTGTATACTGTAAAAAAGGGATATCAAATAACGGTGACCAGACAACTCATAATGAAACCAACTCATAACCAACTCAGAAAGGTCATTAAGAGTGATGATAAAAAATATTAAAAAATTGGTTAAATAGGTTAGGTTAGGTTAGTTTAGGTTGACCAATGCTTTTTTAACTTCTCGGTCCGCTCGGCATTTCTCTCAAATATCAACAAAATATATTTTTTCGATGAAGTGGCGATTCGATGAATTGATTTTCGATGAATTGTTTTTCGATGAACTCGTTTTTGATGAATTTGCTTTCGATGAATTGATTTTCGATGAATTCGTTTTCGATGAACTCGTCGTGAACCGTGTCAAAGGTTCATTACAGTTGTTCCCCGACAATTGTCTCCTGGTATACTTAAATACAATGTGCAGTCGGTTTAGAGAAAATATGGTATACCTACTTACACAAAATATAACTAATGGTTCAGAGAAGATGTACTACCGAATAACAATACCTAATACAAAAAAGTATTTTCATTCAAATGATCAAGGATAAAACTTCTTGTCTATATACATACTGTATACACCACCGTAAAAGTGCAAAAAATCGATACTGTAAATAAATTCGTTTGATACCCATTCCCGCGGTAATGCACGTCTTCATCCCCCGACAAAATATTCCCGACAATATATCCCAATGACAAAATGTACCTACATTACGCTGAATTCCTTTTTATAACAACTATTTTTGAACAATAATTTATCGTTTTTACAGGCGGTCTGTACATTCTTTACTAGATGTGTGTATTATTTTTGACCAAATTTTTTGTTAGGTTAGGTTAGGTTGGGTTAGGTTAGGTTGGGTTAGGTTAGGTTGGGTTAGGTTAGGTTGGGTTAGGTTAGGTTGGGTTAGGTTAGGTGTTAATCAATATTTTGTTGGGGGATGTTTTGTCCGTAGGATATTTTATCTTAGGATGTTTTGTCGAGGGGTGAAAACGCATGGAACCCATACCCTCTAATTGTTAAAAATATTTTTGTAAATAATGAATGTTTGGTAAATAACGCACAAAAATTATAATTTCTTACTAATTAAAATGTCGGAGTACCAACTGTCGGGTCACTTTATAAAGACAATAGTTTCTTTGTCAGGATAAACGAATAGTATAATAAAATAATTATAATTATACTGTGCGTTTATCCTGACGAAGAAACCATTGGTTTTGAAATACTCGTATGTCGATAATTTTGGTTTCATAGTGGTGAATACAAAGTTATTTATTTTCATTAAATTGTTTAAAATAATTGCGTTGTTAACAAAATAATTAAAAACACTTTGTTTTTACCACGATAATCTTTAATTAAAAAATCAACATGTTTCGAGAACGATGTTCTCAACATCAGGACATTATATGTACTAATAACTAAATTATCAAGTATAGAAAGACAGGTGTGGGTAGAAATGGAAGTAGGGAGGAGAGAGGTGGAAAGGGGAGGTGCTTAGAAGATCAACAGGGGGAGGGGGGGGGGGGGTGGAAAGGGGGTGCTTAGAAGAACAAAGACAAAAAATTACAATGGAAATATGTTTAAGATAGGGTTATTCACAAAATTAATTTGATAATTAATAATATTTAAATTTCTACTGACATTTTTCAAAATTTCTAATATTTCTAAAAGATCTAAGTGAAAACCACTAAATTGCGATAAAAATTGAGTTGTGTATTCTATTAAACGGCACTTACTTAACAAAACGAAAAAAACGCGCCTAGTGGATAAGTTTAGGTTTTCAAATCACCGAACAGTTTCAAACAGTTGTGTCGATGAAGAAATGCTCAATGAACCCCGCTTTATAAAAAATCGTTGTCTACCATCAAACAGAAAATGCGGTCCATAATTTTTATTGCCATGGGGAAAATTACGAATAGTGTAGTGGTGAGGGGTAGTACGTTGAATTTCCCCTCGACACCTGGTCTCCTGGTTTCTAGGGAAGGGTAGGTACAGGATTCCAAAGGGGGAGATAATTTTATTCAATTATCTGATAATTGGAAATGTTAAGGGGTACGGGAAACTGGCGGGCGGAAAACCAAGATATTGTGCTTCATTTTGTTAAGCTGATTTATAAGAGTTGAATAAGAAATTTGAACCCGTTCTTAATGAATTATCACCCACGTTAAAAATGAAAATTATTCGTAGCGCAATCCATGATGCAGCAAATTTCAAGGAATTTTTAAACAACTTCCAAATGAAATGAGACCCAAGCAGGTTGAACATTTCCACCTAAAAAATATGGCATTAAACTTTTTCCACACAAACAGTTCATAACATCTAAAAGTTAAATGTGAACTTAAATTTACAAGTCTTAATGTTATGATACCTACAATATGTATTTTTTCTTTAAGATATAGTACCTGATTTTGCCGAGTTTCAGTCCTGTTGTTAACAAACTACTTTTAAACAAGAAAACAAAAACGTTTTCTTGATAAACAGTTGAAAGTAGGAAGCAGAAGTCTTGTTTGTTTTTTCTGTTTAACGGACATTTTAAATTTCCATAACTCATGAAAGAACGAAGTCGCTAGCTGAAATAATTGCAATAAATTAAGACAAGTAAAAGTTTATTTCATTTTATTATTTTTATTTATTTATATATATTACAACACAATACATTACAAAATGGTGCTTTGTCTGTCCAACTGGGAAGGATTCTCGTTTCGGGACAGCCAAATTGCACAGTTAGTTCATAATTCTTAACAAAGGAATGGTTTTATTCGAAATTCTCAGGAGTGAGATTCTGTCAAGACAACTTTTGAGAACATTAATTATTGCATTCGGAATGAAGGGATGGTTTCTTTATGTCCTTGAAAGAATCGCAAAGATGTAATTTTATAAAGGTCATTTTGGAGAACATTAATAATTGCATTCAGAACAAATTAATGGTTTCTTTTGGAAGATCACAAGTATGAGATTTTTCCAGTTCATTTTGGAGAACATTTACAATTGCATAATAAGAATTTACACATTTATAAACCAATATATGACATATGAATTCCCATGTATTTATAACTATTTAATTGATATAAAGTACTATAATTTTTAGAATTTTTTAAAGTAATAAGTAAAAGAAATTACTCATTTATAAAGCAGAGTATATGACATAAATATAATATAGAGGATTTCAAAACATAAATTTTGAAATGGCTAGTCGTTATTTTACTGAATCAAAAAACAAACAAAAGATTCTGGTGTCGCGAAACTGCGACTCCACTGTAAATTGGCGTTAAGAAGTGCTGCAGATCAAAGCCTATGCAACCCTCGAAGGATCAGTCCCGAAACTACGTGATCGCTAAGTTATACAGGATGATTAAATAGCATACATTCGCAAAACCTGATGGATAGTCAGTCAGATAGTAAATTTAAATATTAACAAAAATGATGATCAAGTTATTAGGAACATTAAAAATAAAACATGCTTAAAATTAAATAAAAAGTGACTTTCAGATCTTTATTACTAAATAAATAAAGTAGATCTCAAACGCCAGAGCTCACCATTAGAGAACTTTTGTCCTACTACTACAGATGCACAGATTGCTTTGTATCTAACGAAACAGTTCGATAAGAAACCTTTACTTTAAGGAAAACCTTAAAATAATTCATAATCTGCTCCTTCATAGATGGCAGTAATTTAAATATTTTAGGAAATAACCCCCATTTTCCAAGTTATGCTGTAAAATATTAAGGTTATTTGTTTGTTTGCACCCGTAAATTAGCAGTATGAATAAAAAATAGAATATTGGATTGAATCATCGATGCAATATTGTATTTGTATCACGGACATATGAATATATCTGGACCTGCCCTAAGTGATAAAAACGTATTATTTCCCCCTCGCCATGGAACCGGCTGGAGCTCCTCCTTGGCGCCAGTTCGCCCCATGTGAAGGGGATAGAGAATCGCTTGAATCTAAAATGTGTGACGTCATCATTCTTGCCGTGGGCAGCGCGAAGCTAACATCTATACATTTAACGAAAAAATAACACGCCAAAACAGTAGCTTGTGCTATACAACATACCTACATATCAGTGTGCACATAAATGTGGGCGGTTCCTTAGTGTGCTCGTCGCTGGTTACAGGGGTAAGTAAATTATGAAACATTTGTAAAAGTGTCTTAACTAAACACGGCAAAAAAATATTGCTATGTGAAAACGGGCGAATCTTTTTGGGGTGTACATTTGGCCTACGCAAATATTTTATTATCGTGGCAAGCAATTCGCGCTCCCATGTAAAAAGGTCTATTCATTCAAAGCAGATTTTGCTTTTAAGAACTAAATGATGATATTATAATGCGAGATGCCTATATACTGTCAGATTAATTTTTCAACCAATGACAGTCATCTTCCCCTCTTCGTACCGCCATAGTTGATTTTTCCCCTCACCTGTTATTTCTGGTCTATTGAATTTGGATGTCTATGATTTGTATAGTTTTTGGTAGGCAGGTATGGGTTCTGCCGCCGCGTCTGGCTACCAGTAAATGGCATGCCGGACCGGGAGAGACCGGTTGAGGGAGACGATTTGATCTCTCCAGCAGGATTTAGTCGGAACATCGCCATCGTCTTGCTGCGCAGAGTGGGGGATGGATTCATACGCCCGTCACTTCTGGACACACTGACTCCCAATTTCCAATCCATCCCTTACACCTTTTCTTTACCAGAACTTTAACTTTTCTAAAAAGATCCTCCATACAGCGTCCCCTAAGATGACATAGGCCCAAATAGGATTTATTTTCCTAAAGACCTCCTGTGTGGAGCTAATGTAAAAAAAAAATTGATTAACCTTAAAAAAAATCAGAGTGCGTAATTCACACGCGGTAGAAGTGAAACTAGAACGTCGCTGGACGTCGCTTTTTTTTTCTTTTGCCTGTTTATTTTCAAATGATTTGAAGATTGGATATTGATTTAAAAAAAATTAAAATGTTTGTTTTCTGGATTTCGTAGGATTCGCAACTCCGTCGCTGGATTTCTCTGGCCACTGAAATTTGTGACGCGCTGTACCGCTGTGCCACGCGCGGAGTTGTGAATTTACCGAATTATATTAGAACCGAGGACCCGTTATATTAGTGACGCATTTCCGTTTCATCCAAATGTCAAATCAATAACGGGGCTAAAGAAGTTTCACTTCAAAAAGTTCAATTGGAAATTATTGCAGTGGGCAATTTGGCATAGTGAGTAAATGATGAAATATTTGATTATTAAATAAAGAAAAATAACGTTTCTTTTCTCAAACGTCGCCTATAAAAAAAAAAACATTTTATGGTTCCACGACAAATTAACAAAGTATCATTTCAACACCCCTTTGAAAATTGTAAAAGTTACGAAGCAAATTTGAAAAATAGCCAATAACCTATTCAATTAATTTCAAAATATATATATTATTTACTTTCATTGACTTTTTAAAGGAGGTGTGGAAGTTGTATGTGGTTGAGTTTTCCGGTCAACAAATTTTATTCAGTTCAGACCGAAGGTTTCTGCCATATATTTTTTTGTTGGTTTAGAATTATCTCCATCAAAGAATTAGCATAGGAATTAGCTCCATCAAAGCCAGAGTCAAGTTGGCCTCCCAGAAACTGGGCGTACTATATAAGGCCCGAAGGTACTTTTAAGTACACAACTGCTGACCCTGTACAAATCGCAGGTGAACCCCACTGTTGATTTCGGCAGCCACTTCTGGTCTGGAGTCCCAAAATATCTGAAAAATCCTTGACTTTATGCGGAAATGGGCAGTCCGTTTGATAGATTTCTCTATTACAAGCGAAATGCAATATTTAGAGTAAAGGCGTAAGATTGGTACTGTCCTTGTTATACCGTTATTATAATGGAAGATGCTCTGAGAAAACTACGCAACATATGTACACGGTTGACATTTGTCACATGAGAACAGCTCGGCCCGGCCTTTGTATGTATATCCTCCCTCCTACAACACGGTCATCTTAAAAACCCACGTTCACTCCTTCCTCCCCTTAAAAAGACTCGCCACACATTATCTGCAAATATAAAACATGGGTTCATGTAAAAAAAAACTAAAGAATTTCTATTTTTTAAACCGTCTAATGATTTTTTTAAGTAAAACTTCCTTACGCACGCTCGACTTAGGGGATAAGCTGGTGAATGCGTTACGAAAAATGGTGACGTGTTACAAAAAGTGGTGATGTATTACGAAAAGTATGATGTTACAATAAGTGTGATGTTACGAAAAGTTTGATGCGAACGGTAATCAATTGCGAAAGGATAAGGAAAAGGATAAGGATAAGGAAAAGGATAAGGATAAGGATAAGGATAAGGATAAGGATAAGGATAAGGATAAGGATAAGGATAAGGATAAGGATAAGGATAAGGATAAGGATAAGGATAAGAATAAGGATAAGGATAAGGATAAGGATAAGGATAAGGATAAGGATAAGAATAAGGATAAGGATAAGGATAAGGATAAGGATAAGGATAAGGATAAGGATAAGGATAAGGATAAGGATAAGGATAAGGATAAGGATAAGGATAAGGATAAGGATAAGGATAAGGATAAGGATAAGGATAAGGATAAGGATAAGGATAAGGATAAGGATAAGGATAAGGATAAGGATAAGGATAAGGATAAGGATAAGGATAAGGATAAGGATAAGGATAAGGATAAGGATAAGGATAAGGATAAGGATAAGGATAAGGATAAGGATAAGGATAAGGATAAGGATAAGGATAAGGATAAGGATAAGGATAAGGATAAGGATAAGGATAAGGATAAGGATAAGGATAAGGATAAGGATAAGGATAAGGATAAGGATAAGGATAAGGATAAGGATAAGGATAAGGATAAGGATAAGGATAAGGATAAGGATAAGGATAAGGATAAGGATAAGGATAAGGATAAGGATAAGGATAAGGATAAGGATAAGGATAAGGATAAGGATAAGGATAAGGATAAGGATAAGGATAAGGATAAGGATAAGGATAAGGATAAGGATAAGGATAAGGATAAGGATAAGGATAAGGATAAGGATAAGGATAAGGATAAGGATAAGGATAAGGATAAGGATAAGGATAAGGATAAGGATAAGGATAAGGATAAGGATAAGGATAAGGATAAGGATAAGGATAAGGATAAGGATAAGGATAAGGATAAGGATAAGGATAAGGATAAGGATAAGGATAAGGATAAGGATAAGGATAAGGATAAGGATAAGGATAAGGATAAGGATAAGGATAAGGATAAGGATAAGGATAAGGATAAGGATAAGGATAAGGATAAGGATAAGGATAAGGATAAGGATAAGGATAAGGATAAGGATAAGGATAAGGATAAGGATAAGGATAAGGATAAGGATAAGGATAAGGATAAGGATGGTCACCCCAAGGTCGTAGGTCACCACAAAGTCGTAGGTCACCCCAAGGTCGTAGATTACCCCACGGTCTAGGTTACCCCACGGTTATAGGTCACCCCATGGTCATTTGTCACCCCGATGTCATATGTCACCCCAACGTCAATGTCAATGTCATATGTTCTTTTATAAGTTGGTGATATTTTACTTCAGTCATGTGGTCTAAAGCATACTCGTTTTTTTTAAGATAAAAACACGCCATATTTAACGTAATTAAAGTATTTTGAAACATCTACAAATTTAAATGTTAACAGTAAAAAAAATTGAATTAAAATTACATTGTAAAGTATGTTTTTTTGAAGGCAGAAGAAAAAAACTTCATAGGAAATAAATTTCACAAATCTGCTCAAATATTTAAATGGAGGATACAGTTTTGTTTCATTACTAAACACCTAATTAATATGAACGATGCCTCACCGCGGGACACGTTTGTATTCGCACTACGACGTTTTAATACAAGCAAATTAGCATTTGTCGACATAACCAGTATAGCCACCCCCGGTAGGGCGGCTAATATTTCAGGCCGAACTGAAAATTATTATTTCGGGTCCGGACCGCTGAAAAAATGTTGATAAGGAATGGAACACGCGTAGATTAAAATTCGTTTCATAAACATCTTTTGAGGTTATGCGGCCGCACGCATAGTTTTATTCGGTTAATTAGAAAATTATTATCGAGATAGTGGAAAGGTGATAAACATATTCAAAAATTTGTTGCCTGAAATACTAATTTGTCTAACTTTTTAAATTTAAGTTATGGTGCCTGAACCGGCAAAATGCGCGAACAGCGATCATTTATGATAATATTAATTTTTAAATGAATTTTTAAATGAATTATTTAACATAGTTGTATTTCAGAACTTTTCACGATTACTATATACAAGCTTTTGCCCCCGGCTTCGCTCGCATAGTATTAGGGGGGTTCCTACTCCGCCACCTCCACCTTCCCTATCCCTCTCCCCTCCCCCCTCTCCCTACCTCCACCCATCAACCCTCCCTCCCCTCCCCATCTACATATACCCGTTAAATTCATTTTTCAAACAGCTCGCGTGCCACCTATTAAAGCGTAACAATCAAACATAGGCAGTTTCGCATTTATAATAGTAGTACAGATTAGTATTTTATACATATTTGAATTTTGACTATCAAAGGGATCTCCATAGTAACCTAAACAAATAACAAAATGACAGCGCACGTCAAATAATTACTTATGGTTACCAAGCAACGATATGTTTCGCTTTTCGTTTGGACAATGAACATATAATAAATAATTTCATAACGACAGAGCTTATTCATAACGCCGCTTACAGAGCCTATTGTCGCTGCATACATAATATGGACAATGTGAGCTTTAGTACATTCTGAGATAATCGATAAAAACTGTTTAAAAAAATAACGAAACGGAAAACGAAAATTCTATTTATGAACAAAGTAGGAAAAACACATTTTATTCAGTTTATGAAAACATTATTTGCAAATTTTCATAATTTTATATTAGAAAATCGCATTTTAATGCGATTTTGTTCACATGGTTCATATTCTGTGCACAGTTTTCGTCACATTGTTCATTTTCAATAGCAGCTGTCTAAATATTTCATTCAAATCTGACCACCAGGCCCTAGTCTTCTGTTTAAAGGAGAGATTTAAAATGGGAAACTCTATTTATTATTACAAAATATATGTGTGCAGAGGATGTGGCATTTCGTATTATATTATTTTATATATTTTGGAAAAGTATAAATTACACATACTTTTTTTACATGAGTTCCACAAAGGAGATCCTGAGAAAAATAATTTTCCTCAGAGCCTATATCATCTTTGGGGATGCAGTGTGGAGGGTTTTTTTAGGAAAGGAAGGAGAGGAGTTTTTTAGGAAGGAAAAGGGTATAAGGGTTGGGAAGGAAGCTGGGGTCCTGGTCATCCACCTCCAAGACCTAGATAAACCTCACCCGATGAATCCGAGCACCCGTGCTAAATTACCAAACGTAGTGAACCACTTTGGGTTACCTATGGCAGAGGTGTTGGTTATTCAATAAAGGTTCCCGGGGCGGCGGTACCCATTCCTGCCTCCTAAATTGAAAATGAATGAATGAAACTTTTAATTTGAACATTCCCAAATATTAATGACACTTATCTCTGGGTCATCACAACACCCATATTTATACAGAAGAAAATCCATCTATAAAATATCTTAGAGCTCTAACTAACTAACTTACCATCACGCCGTTTCCAGCAGGGGTAGGCAGAGAGGACGGACTGTCAAACAACACGATCTTGATAAATACTTCTTGCCTCGTTCACGTTAATACATCGTCTCATACATGCTCTTCTATTATTCCGACTCTTCACAAGGCCTGACTCAAGTATCTGGTTCACTTGGTCGTGCTATGTCTTCTTCGGGCGTCCCCGACTTCTGATGATGATGCGGTGCTGATTTCTAACAGTATGGAAGATCTACAGTCTCTCGTATCTAGATGAACGAAGTATGTATGAAGAATGAGTTGATGATGAATGTAAGTAAGTCTAAAATCATGGTATTTGAAATGGAGAGTATGAAAAAATGTGCAACATAGTTGTGAATGATTGTGGGTATTTGGAGCAGGTGGATGAGTTTGTATACTTGGAAAGTATGTTTACGAGAGATGGGAAGGCTGACAGAGATATCGAAAGAAGGGTAAATGCAGGCAACTCTATTAATGAAGGACTGAACGCCATTGGCGCCAACAAAATCTTAGAGCTCTGCTAGTTAAAACCAGTCACCGTAACCAGTTGAAGTTTCTGTTTGTAATATACCTACAGCAGACGCCGGTAGTTTGGGACATAACAATACACTCTGCAAGTCCATTGTGACAACTTACAACTGGGTTCTTGGTAAAAATTCCACTTCATTTTAACAATTTTACAAGAAACAACTATTTACATCCACAAAATCCAGAGTCGAAGATACTGAAATGGCTCCTACAGCCATGTTTGGTGGCTAGATCTGAATATCCGGGTACTTCCTCATCTTCCTCCTCATCACCTTTCCCTCCCCACTTATCTTCAGCATCACAACATACCCAAATTGGGGATGCCATAGTCTCTCTGGCTCCAGGCGGGAGTAGTTGGGACTCTTCTGAGGTATTCAGGTTATAAAAAATTGGTTATTAGGTTCTAAGTTTGGGTAAGCTAAGTCCGGTCAGCGGTTGAGCTGGCATCGTGTTTGGGTTCCACCCAGGAGTCACATTGTTCGATTCTTCGGCTGGCTCCATCACGACACAAGCAACATTTTCCGATTTCTGTGGTGGTAGTTGGAAATTTTCAAATGTTATCAGGTTATTCATAACCCGAGAATGTTTGTCTTTCTTTAAAAAACCAAAAAAATACATAATTTATAATTCAAGCATGTTTTAACTGAAATGGAACTCACGCAATGATACATAAAAAAATGGGAAATTTTGAACTTTGAATAAAAATGTAATTTTAATGCATCTTTTACCATCTATCCAAACTTAATTAGTTGTTTCTTGCAGTAATTTAGTTGAAATGTAATTTTCAAAATCTGTGCTTAATAAAAGTGCGGCGGCTAGTGGAGTGTCAACTTATATTTTAAATGCATTATTTTCTAATAAAAAAATGTTACAGTTTGAAATTAAAACGAAACCAAATTTAAATTTAAGTTGAAACAAAATAATGTTTTTAGTAATTATGCAAGTGTTAGTAATGGGCAATATTTAGGAAAAAACACGTGTATGGAGTACCTAAACAGTTAAGGTCTAATATTAGCAATACATTAAATAGAGATGCCTTCATCTGAAATTGTGTACTTTTCCGCGAAATAAAAGATTACAACTTCAAAAATAATTTTAAAAAAAAATGGGCAGAGTTCGAAATTTCCCTAAACCTGTGCTGATTTCCCTTTTCCTTAAAAAAATATTTTTCTCCCCTAGATCTAAAGAAATTTCCCTAGACAACCAACCTGGTATAATCACAGATGTAGATTATGAACCATGTGACCATAGATGTGGAAACAAGCGCACATTTAATATGAACCATGGAAAATAAGTTCACATTGTTCTTTTTGAGATGCAAAATTTTGACTGTGTGCACATGATTCGTTTTCTATCTCCTTAAGTATGGGTTATTATTACATGGCTCATATTGTAGAAGGTGGAGAAAAAAAAACAAAAAAAAACTGTATATTTAGTTCATTTTCGTCAAAAACGTCACATTGTTCATATTATGTGTGCAGCGACGCTATATTACTCGCAAATAATGTAGATTTCTATTAGTCAATGAATTTTTAAAGTCCGTTCAGTATTTCTTGCGTGAAAGAGTAACAAACATACATCCATTCAAACATACAAACTTTCGCCTTTATAATATTAGTAGGATTTTAAATGGAGTGATAGAGGCATAACGAAGATCACTAAGATGAGACTCGTCCGGGCATTTATTTTCCCCATATTTCTGTACGGTGTGGAAACATGAATACGTAGAGCCAGCGAAAGAAAACGGATAGATGCCCTCGAAATGTGGTGCTGGAGAAAAATGCTCAGGTTTCCGTGGATAGGTTGACGTATAAATGTGTCCGACCTGGAATAGCAAGGCATCCACAATAGGCTTTCAACTATCTGCCTACAACGAATCTTGAGATACTTTGGACATGTTGCTTGCCAAACTGAGGACTCCAACTTGGAGAAGCTCGTAGTCACTGGCAAAGTATTTTGCAGAAAAGATAGAGGAAGGTCATTAATGCGCTGGAGTGACCAAATATCACTGGCGTCTGTTACTACGGTGTCCGCAGCACCGGGCCGCAGATCGTAGGGGTCACGATCTTCAGCAATGAGGAACCGACTTGAGAAGAATATATTTTAAATAACAGTATACGTAACTCAACACTTTTAGATGAATTTCACCGCTACGGTTTTGCGGATCTAATTATAAATTTGTGTGGAATCGATGGCTTAAGTTTATGATCTAGTACTCCCCAGCGTAGGGAGTATGGCGAACCCATCGCTCAGATAGTGGAAACACAAACCTGCAATAGCCATCCCAAGCCAAGGTGTGAGCTACCGTGCTCAGGATGAATGTTCTGGGGAACAGTGTTACGGACGGTGCCTCCGAGAAACAAGGTCGCATCTCGGAGTATTTAGACGTCACTCCGGTACTCGGGGCTCTGCTGGAGTGGACCTTCTATTTCCCTGGTCACCCGTGGGATAAAAAAATTGGACCATTTGTTCTTTTGGGAACCTAGGAGTTCTGAGGCCACCTCTGTGGACTTCCTTCCTAGGGCCTATTTCTTTTCACTCCCTCAGCCACGTTGGCGATACTACAGTCACACTGGCATCGGTACCCTTATTTATATATTATAAAAGACATTTTACATTTAATCTAAAAATATATTTGTTAGATTATTTGCAGATACAATTTGTAAAGATGATATTTAAAAATATAAAACCCGCGTTTTAACGCCCTGCAATCTAATTGCTTTAGAAATTAAAAATGTTTGCATTAATTTAATGGTAAAAAAGGAAAAATGAAATCAGTAAGAATATTTTCGCTTTGAATGGTCACAAAGCCCTGGGAACGCTTTTGTAATATTAAATATTAGGGGAATTAAAAAGTAACAAAAAATACAAACAAAAAGTTATTTTCTCAGAAATTTACCCGTGAAACAAAAAAAGAAACATTTTTTTCGTAGATTCCGAGAAGGCTCGATGAATTCCTTTGACATACTATTTGTTTAATAAATTGTGAGTTAAGCTTGTCGGACTTTTGAAGCACCAGCTGCTCCTTGGGAGGGAGGTGGAAGTAAATGAAAACCTTATTTGATAGGGTTTGTTTCAAAATTGAGTTTTATTTAGACAGTCTTGTTGTCCTTGCTATGGAAACGCAATTAGGAATTGCAAATAAAACAATGATCAAAATTAATAAATATTTGCGTAAACGTTCTAAGTAAATTGAGATTCTGTAAAATTTAATAAACAAGTTGAAGTTCCCGGTTTTGCCAGGGCTCCACACCGAGTTTTTCAAAATCAAATTGATACAGTAATTGTCCTCTTATTTTCAACGTGAAGTACGCAAAACTTAATTAAACCGTATAAATTTTCTTTCTTAAGGGGTGACCTTCCCCTTGAATTTATCTAAAGTTTGTCCAAGTTCTATATAAGTTTGCAGACCATTACGCAAGCAAGTTCTATTTAAAACACTTTATATTCCAACTCACTGGCAACTTTATTCGGTTAAATAGAGCTAGAGCTCAACTAATGTAGTAGAACAAAATATGAATTATTGTATAAGCTTGCATATGTAATCATCTGTAATGTAAAAACAAAATTCTTGAAATAAATAAATAATAAAAAAAAATATTTTTTTAAATAAAACAATAACTTGAGTCCTATAATTTCAAAACCCGCTATATCCGATTTTTTTGTCGAAATGATCTGGGTATGACATCTTGTTCACATTTTTGCGAGGAACCACACTAACCTAAAATTGAGTTTTAAAATCTCCCTTATCACGACCAAAAAACATATTAAAACTGCGAGTGAGAAACAAAACCCGCTATATTATTCAAGAAGCTACTATCAAAACCCGCTATATCGGAATTCAACCAATCACGAGTAGTTATTTTGCCAAGATGGCGGGTGTAGAAACACGCCCCTCAGGTCAGTTGAGTTTCAAAGGCCTCTATATTCCGTTCAAATCACGAAGTGAGTATCAAAATCCGCTATATCCATTTTATTTATCCAAATTAATTAAATATTTCTAGACATACATTAAAAAGGGAACACTTTTCGAATGTATATTACTCCTATTCATTATATAAAAATGAAAAATGAAATTTTTATTTACGCTAGAGATGTGACTGTTTTTTGCGGTTTTCTCCGAGTCAGTGAAAGTTGATATAGCGGATATAGAAATTGAACGACTCACTTTGTAAACACCACTTTTATTTTAATGTCACATAAAGTATCCGCTTCATATGAACAAAAATAAAAATGTTTATTTTTTTATTTTGAGAATACAGGGTTTTATTTGTATATTTTAAGGGCAATTTAGTTTTATCTGCCATAGATAAAATGTTTTTGAAGAAACATGGTCTTTCGCATAATCAGCCAAATCCTTGGAACAATTAAGTACTATCTGCTGTTGCATGAAACTGACAAAATAAGTTAAGAATGGATTTTATGGAAAAGTAAATGTGCAGAAGGTTTTGTAATTAATTTTAAAAAAAAAATTATTTAATTATTCTGATATAACATTTGATTACGGTAATGACATATTGCCCATCTCACTAGGTGTGAATCTCCTGTGTTGAGGTGTCAATTTACAGAGTGGTTGTTAGCTAGATTTTTGTTTACATATATGTTCGAGCATTCTACGCATTTACCCATAGACCAGAACATACAGATGAGGGTTACAACCAAACTATGGGGGGCGAAGAGAGGAAAAATGATTGTGATTCGTTAAAAAAGCAATCTGACAGTATATAGGCATCTCGCATTATAAAATCACCATTTAGTTCTTAAAAGCAAAATCTGCTTTGAATGAATAGACCTTTTTACATGGGAGCGCGAATTGCTTGCCACGTTAACAACATATTTGCTAAGGCCAAATGCTCGCCCCGAAAAGATTCGCCCGAATTCACATGGCAATATTTTGTTGCCGTGTTTAGTAAAGACACTTTTACAAATGTTTCATAATTTACTTACCCCTGTAACCAGCGACGAGCACACTGGAGAACCGCCCACATTCGCTATGTCCATATAATATGTGGGTAAAATGTATAGCTCAAGCTACCGTTTTTGGCGTGTTATTTCGAAAAATGTATGGATGTTACTTCCGCCCTGTTCAGGACAAGAATGATGACGTCACATTTTTTAGATTCAAGCGAGGTTCTCTCTCCTCCCCATGGAGCGAGCTGGGTCCAAGGCGGAGCTCTAGCCGGCTCCATGGGGAGGGGGAAATAATACGTTTTTATCACTTAGGGCAGGTCCAGACATATTCATATGACCGTGCATTTCCCAAAAAAAAAATCAAAAAGAAACCTGTAGCTTCTATCTTTTTTGGCTAAATGCCATGTTTTTTGCATTGAATGTTATGAAACATAAATATTGTTCAACTATTATATTCACTTTTCATAAAAGTCATTTTTTATTATTTTATCCGTAATTCAAATTAAGAACCTCATTATCTCAGTTTCATGCATATGGCAGATGATTGCCCCAAGGACACGAGGTATTAACGACTGCTGTGGACTTGACATGTACATATGACGAAAAAAAGATGACTTAATATGACAAAACATGGAAAAAGATATGAGCAGGTCGGGACTAACGACTAGAACCAAATGATTATAGGCTGGGGTAGTGTTGAACAGTTGGGAGTTTAGTGTCAATTTGGGAGGCGGGTATTTACTAGACAACCAACACCTCTGGATCAGGTCACCCCAAGTGGTTCGCTACGTTTGGTGACTTAGTAGGGGTGCCCGAGTTCATAGGGAGAGGTGAGCAGTTGGGAGTTTAGTGTCAATTTGGGAGGCGGGTATTCACTAGACAACTAACACCTCTGGATCAGGTCACCCCAAGTGGTTCGCTACGTTTGGTGACTTAGTAGGGGTGCCCGAGTTCATAGGGAGAGGTTTGTCCAGGTCCTGGCAGCCGACGCGTCTGTCAACCTGCTGCGTGGCGGGTCGGATTGAGAGAGACTGGTTGACCTCTCCAGCAAGAATCCCTCAAACCATCGCCTTGCACCGCAGTTAGAGGTATGGATTCATACGTCCGTCACTCCTGGACGCACTGAACCCCAGATTCCTACCCACCCCTCATGCCTATTTCCTTCCCAGAGCTTCCTCTCCTTCTTTCCTTAAAAAAACCCTCCACACAGAACCCCCTACGATGAAATAGGCCCTGGGGGAAATTATTTTTCTCAGGGCCTCCTGTGTGGAGCTAATGTAAAAACAAATAAGAGTTTGCAATTCACATGCGGTAGAAGTGAAACAAAAAAGTCCCTAGATGTCGCTTTATTTTCTTTTGCTTGTTTTTTTCAAGTGGTTTGAAGATTGCGTATTGATTTCACAAAATAAAAATGTTTTTTTTTCAAAATTAACGTTTTTTGGATTCGAACCCCCGATCGATTGATGCCTGTCTCTCTGGCCGCTGAGACTTGTCAGGCACCTTGCCCACTACACCGTGGAAAGCACGGGCCGAGGTGCGAATTTACCCCATTATATTAGAATCGAGTATTTGTGTAGAACTAAGTTGTGACGCATTTCTGTTTCACCAGAATTTCAAGTCACTAACGGCACTAAAGAAGTTTCACTTAAAAAAAGAGTTGTTACAGAGCTTTTGTTGAGCAGGCCAAATATCAGCACATTTTGAAGTTGGAGTCCTTTGTAAAATAAAATAACCTTTGAGGGCCTTCATTATGAATTTAGTTCCTGGTAACCTTTTTCAGTAAAGAACGAGGAAGGTACGATTTTTGTATGAATATACGAAAAAGTGTAAAATAATGTTTTCATTTCTGCGATAATATCTCGTGCCCCTTCACTGGACAAGAAGTAGCGTGGCGCATACAAATATGTACTTTTAAAATGTAAACGGCGCACGGCTTATATTATTCTGCATGTCGTAATAGCTTTGCCACAGTGGCGGTGCGTGGGGAATGCCTAATGGAAAAAGTGCGAGACGGCTAAGTTTTTCTGTTTACCTTTTCCATTTTCCACCCGCTTACTCTCACGTACGTGTGAGACTGCACTGCAGGTAAGGCCATTAAATAATAAATAACTTTCGAGGAAACTGTATTTTAGGCGAAACTTCATATTTTATTTTCCCTAACACGGGATTTTTGGCATTTTTGTACAAAAAGGTCAAATTCATGCATTTAAATTTTGGTCTGAATAATATTATAAAAGTTCTGAGAAAAACGCATTGTTTAAAATTTATTTTAAGGGAAGCAAAAAATAGGAGATTAGGTCTAAGTCATTATTTTACAATATACTAGCTGGTTCCCGGCATGCGTTGCTATGCCATTTAATAAAGAAATTGTTTCTCGCTGCGTGTCCTTTCCCATTCGTTCCGGTC
Organism: Limnephilus marmoratus; assembly: GCA_917880885.1. NCBI lineage: Eukaryota > Metazoa > Arthropoda > Insecta > Trichoptera > Limnephilidae > Limnephilus > Limnephilus marmoratus. Next base: position 40,409,977 of record OU862924.1, on the reverse strand, counting down.
TCCTTCCGCCGCCCCTTCCTCTCCCGCGTCTCTTTCCCCTCTCGCTTTTCCACTCCGATTCCTCCATCTTCTCTCTCCACACTCCATGCTCCCCCTTCCCCCGTAATCGCCTCTCCCCTCCAGCGAACCCCCTCCCGATATCCCCTCCCTCCTCCCGAGTTCCCCTCTGCCCTCCCGGGTTGCCCTCCCCCCTCCCGCATTCCATACATTCATTCCCTGTACATTCAGTTTTCAAACAGCTCGCATGCCACCTATTGCATTTTTTTATACAAATTTTATAATGCCAGAGCTCGTATATGTTATTCTGATATATGAGCTATATTACTGTAAAGTTTCATTAAAGTTCATTAAGTACTTTTTGCGTGAAAGAGTAACAAACATACATCCATACAAACTTTCGCCTGTATAATATTAGTAAGACTAAATAGATTAACGGAACTGTCAATTTATTGTTTTAAAAATTGTAAGTCACCCCAAATAGTTCGCTACTTTTTTTTTACATTAGTTCCACACAGGAGGCCCGTAGGAAAAAACTTCCCCTCAGGGTCTATGTCATCTTCGGGGATGTTGTGTGGAGGGTCTTTTTGGGAAAGGAAGGAAAACCGTGTGAGGGGTGGGTAGAAATCGGGGGGTCGGTTTGTCCAGGAGTGACACAAATAAATCCATCCCAGGCGACGTTCTGAGAGAGTACGGCTGGAGAAGTCAAAGGAACTCCCTCAACCACGCTCTTCCGATCCCGCCTGCCATGCAGCTGGTGGGCAGACGCATCTTCCGCCAAGACCCGGACAAACCTCACACCATGAACCCGGGCACCCCGGCTGAGTCACCAAACATAGCGAACACTTGGAGTGATCTTTGGCACAGGTGTTGGTTATCCAATAAATTGTTCCCGGGGCGGCGGTACCCATACCCGCCTCCCAAATTGAATTCGGTGAATTAACAGGGGTGCCCTGGTTCATGAGGTAAGGTTTGTCTAGGTCTTGGCGGTACATACGTTTGCCCACCTCTACGTGGCGGGCCGGATCGGGCCAGATTGGTTGATGGAGACATTTTTACCTCTCCAGCCGGATTCGCTGGAATAAATACTCCAAATATCGAAGTGTTTAACACGCACCTTGCTAAATTCACAGCATTCATAAAGAAATACCATTCTATTGAATGCCACATGTTTAACTAAAAACTTAATATTTCATTGATTTCTGTATTTCTTTTTTTTTAGGTCACCACATTTTCTCTCCTACTTTTGTAACAGTTTTACTTGTTACCCCAAACTAACCAGGAATGTTGACTCAGAAAAATATTGGATTTGGATGTTGACTCGGCTAACGCATTCGAGTTACTCGCGAGGTTCATACACGAGACAGTGGCCACATCCGGTGAATGGGAATGAGAGAGGTTACTCAACAGATTTGACAGAGGGAGGAGTTTGTTCCTGGATTCCCGGCTGACATCGTGTGGCGTTAGTTTTTTTTACCTGATACTGTTTTTTTTAGAATTTAAAGATTACGATGTTCAAATATAACGGTCATGTTTACTAGACTGGCCTGGCGCCCGACAGATTCTCAATATTCAAGGTCAATGCCCGTGTTTGGACATTACTGTCACACATAACAGATTTTTCTTCTGAATTTATATTTTGTTAGTGTCATCATCCCAAGTGATTCCCACAAGGAACCTTGGACCACGACCTGAGATATATTCATATTGGTCAATAAATGATAAGAGTCTCTAAATTAAGAAACAGGAAACTGTATTGTAGAATCCAAAAAATGATAATGATGATTGATTGGTTTCATTACTACCCTTGATTTACAAATTGAAATGCTAAAATAAAAAAATAAAAACTTTAAACCGTTCGAATTTAAATAAAATCACTTTCTGAAAGATATTATTGATATCCATTAAAATATAAAGTGAGCCCTCGAAAAATTTCATTTGACAATTTTTGTAGATTTAAGTAAGTAGATGCACTTTACCAGAATTGTTTATATCAGGTATAGGTGTTGTGTGTTTTTTTAGCATTATGGTTCTAAATTTAAATTTGTCGTTCTTTAATTGGTCAATGACGTACACATTTATCACTGTGATTTATGAATTTATAAAGACTGTTTATAACGCTAATAAATAAAATAAAATAAAAATCGTCTTGTAACCAATAGGAGGGATGGATTCATTCGTCCGTCACACCCAGACACATTGACCCTCAGATTCCTACCCCATCCCCCATACCTTTTTCTTTCCCCAGAACTTCTTTCCCTAAAAATAACCTCCACCAAGAATCCCCAACGATGACACATACGCCGAGGGAATTTGTTTTCCTCAGAGCCTCTTGAAGGAGCTAATGTGATAAAATTATATTTTTGCATATAATTATATAAAATTAAATAAGTCACCCAAAGTTCCGCTACTTGATGCGGTTCTTACGTTTGCATAACTTTTGGATAATAATATAATCGGAATATATTAACAGCATAAATTTGAATACTGTCATTTATTTATTTTTAAAGATAGATAATAATAGTTAGACTAGAATTTTAATTATAACGATTAAATTAACAGTAAAAAATAAAATTAACTAAAATTAAAATCATAAATTTCATTAAAGTAATTATAAAGACTTCGTTTTATAACTAATAGAGAATCTGCAAACATGTCCATATTGTCCATGTACAATATTCCCAAATTTATTGCCAAAATGATGTAATCTATTTATGGGTGTATGAGCCTCATAGTTTGTTTTAAAATTTTCACAGAAGAAGGTAGTATATTACCTCGTATTGGTCGCTACGTAAAATTTTATTTTGGCGAGAATTTCAGGTTTATCAATGCAATTATTAATGATTTTATTTAATAGTACAAGGTCAGAGATGATCCGCCTATCTGACAGCGAAATTAAGTTGAGTTGTTTCATCAAAAGGACATAGTTCATATTTTGAATTGGAATATTCAGCTTAAAGTTAACAAATCTTTGAAATTTGTGCTGTACCCTTACTATATTGTCGGAATGTATTTTGTACAATGGGGACCAAATGGGCGAATTATACTCTATTATAATTATACTTTATTATAATTATTATGAAGGTATTGAGAGCAAAATGCAATAATGTAGACTACACATACGATTTAATTACCACGAGTCTTTCAGGTGAACTATCACAATAACTTGAGAATGAAATACTGACTTCAGGATTCGGGAATTCTTTTGCGGTGCTGTTGGGAAAAAAGACAAGACGCCGTATTATTTGTTCTTTTTCCATACAAAGTCAATTGTGCAATCAGAAAAAAAGGGTGTAAAAAGAAGCCAGGAAATAAAGCCAGTTATATTATCAAACAAGTGAAAGGCCAAAGGAGTTATATTGAAGGTCGAAATATGTAGGTAAGTAAGCGGAAGAAACCGGGTTAAAAATAATAAAAAAGTTCAATCAACCTTGGATGTTGTTTGTCTGTCTGTTTGTTTGTTTGTCAACCCCGGCGGAACGCCCCGCTCTTTCTCCCAAGCGCAGCAGTTTATCCCCAAACAAACACGCCCCCGTGCTTGCCGACTTATTTACTCACCTGGGGGGCAGGCAGTGCGGGTAGTCGAGCCTACTCCCCCCCTCCCTACCTCCCACTGCTCTCCATTTATACGCCATGTAAAAAGGGAAAGTCACGCATGGATGGGATGCGGCAACACACTTTTGCGTTTTCGAGTCAGCGCTTATTTATCAAGGGTGAAACACTTATTTGCCACCTCAAATAATCACTTTACGATATTTTTTGTATCGTTTGTGGTTCATAAAACCTTGAAGTGGATTTTAAATAAAAAAATGTATTTAAAAATCTTGTGTCACGGTGTTTGTGGTCGCACTCCTCCGAAACGGCTCGACCGCTTTTCATGAATTTTTTAATGTATATTTGGTAGGTATGAGAATAGGTCATTAAGTATATTTGGTGATCATGGTGTTCCGTTCGAAAAATTTTTCGATATATTTTATTTTTTATTTAATAACTATAACCCCAATTTTTCAACCTCCTACCCCCACCCTCCGATTTTTTAATCACGACTCTCTCATTTTCAATCGCGATTTTAGTATTTTTTTTATGAACAAATTTAACCGTCGTTCGTAGTTCAAACAGAACAAAATTATTTATGTTGTTGAATGACAGATGGCGCTATGTCCGCCTCATCGAACTTTCATCCACACATAGAAATAATTTATATGGCAGAACAATGTTTTCCGGGTCAGCTAGTAAGTAGATATTATTTAGAGACGCATGTTTCGCTAGGTATTGATTTTTAATTATTCGTAGAATAGAATTAATATTGCAAGAAAAATGTTTTCCACATATGATAAATATAATTTATTAAAATGAATAAGTATTGGAAAGTACAAAGCTTTGAGTTTTGAGATTGGACGTAAGATTTTACGATTTGACGGAAATTAGAAGGATATTGAAAATATTTTAAAATGAATTCTTCTTAGTTTTACGATAAGCATTTTTATTTTAAACACTAGCTAGGTTACCCGGCTTCGCTCAGGAAAACATTCGAGAGTGTTCTGGAATGCTTCACTTTGATGTTCCCGATTCCCTATTCTCGAACATTCCACAATTTTCCAGAAGGTTCCGGTATGTTCTGAAACGTTGCGGAATGCTCTCAAATAGTCTGATTGGGGTGTCAGCATCGCTCATGGAGTTGATGTGAGATTGAATTGACGTTCGAATCCACGACGGATCTTGCTTTATATACCCCATATAAAAAAAACTTCAAATGTTCCAGAATAATGTTCCAGATCATTCCACCACATTCAGGAGTTTTCTGTAATGTTCCACAATGATCTGGGCTGTTCCGGTATGTTCCTGAACGTTCCATCCTATTCCCGAATATTCCAGAATGTTCCGAGATGTTCTGGAATGTGGTGGAATGCTCAAGAATACTCTAGAATTTTTCGAACTGTTCTAGAAATTTCAACAGGGCGAAACTTCCAGCCCTTATATCTTTAAAAGCACGCCCTTCAGGTAAGAACGGGAACTTTCTTCGTGGATGGAGGATAGAGGCCTACCACACAATATGACTCCCGTTATCGTACCGGGACTCGTCTTTGAGTTTTAGTGACATGCAAATTGTTTTTTTAATAATGTAAATATCCAAACTTCTAGAACTTACCAGAATCTCAGAAACTCACTGACACTCTCAACCACTCATTTCTAAAAGCTTCTTGAACTTTATCCTTCCATAATATCCTAGAGCATAAGGGAACCTTCCAGAACTATCTAGAACCTTCTAGACTCACCGACATACTCCAACGCTCCTGCCAGAACTTTCTAGAGCTTTATCGAACCTTCTAGAACTTTTCGGACCCTTTTAGACTCACCGACGTACTCTGCCAATCCTTCCAGAACTTTCTACAGCTTTATCAAAATTTCTAGAACTTTTCGGAACCTTCTAAACTCACCAACATACATCGCCACTCCTTATAGATTTTTCTACAGTTTTATCGAACCTCGTAGAACTTTTCAGAAACTTCTAGACTCACCGAAATACTCACGCCACTCCTTCTAGAATTTTGTACAGCTTTACGGAACCATCTAGAATTTTCTACAGTTTTATCAAACCTTCTAGAACTTTCCGGAAACTCACCGACATATTCCACCATTCCTTTCAGAACTTTGTACAGCTTTATCGAACCTTCTAGAACTTTCTGGAACCTTCTAGACTCACCGACTTACTCTGCCACTCTTTCAAGAACCTTTTCCATCTTTATATAAACTTCTAGAACTTCCTACAGCTTTGTGGAATCTTCTAGAATTTTCCGGAACCTTCTACACATACCGACACACTCCTCTACTCCTTTCAGAATTTTGTATAGCTCTATCAAACTTTTTCAAACTTTCGGAATCTTCTAGACTCACAGTCACTTATTTCTGAAAGGTTCTAGAACTTTCTCCATCCACGATTTTCTAAGCATTTGTGAACCATCAGATTCTTCTAGACTCACCGACTTACTCCGCCACTCCTTCCAGAACTTTGTACGTCTTTTTCGAACTTTCTAGAACTTCCTACAGCTTTGTGGAATCTTCAAGAATTTTCCGGAACCTTCTACACACACCAACACACTCCTCCACCCCTTCTAGAACTTTTTACAGCTTTATTAAACCTTCTAGTACTTTCCGGAACCTTCTAGACTCACCGACATACTCCGCCATACCTTCCAGAACTTTCTTCAGCTTTATCGAACCTTCTGGACTCACCGACATACTCCGCTACTCCTTCCATAACTTTGTACCGCCCAATCGAACCTTCTAGGACTTTCTAACTTTCCGGAACCTTCTAGACTCGCTGACATACTCCTCCATTTCTTCCGGAACATTCCGGAGTCTTATCGAATTTTCTAGAAGTTTCCGGAATCTTTCAATACATAAATAAATTGTTTAAAAACGCTTAGATTGTGATTTCTTTTTCACCAAAATCAAATGCACTATCGAGAAAGGTTAAAAAAAATATTTTTGTGGATTTGAGAAATTTCACATTTAAAGATTTTTCGTCAGAAATAATGTCGCTCATCAACATCGTAAAACTGTTTAAAAGTTTAATTGGTGTGAGTTTAATTTGGATGTTATGTTTGTGCAGTTTTAATTTGTCATTTTTAATTCAATTCATTATCTATTTAGTATGCAAGCATAAAATTTTATTTCTTTTGTTTGATATTGTAAGTGCAGGAAAAATTGAAATTATTTATATATTCTCAATGTGTGCCAGCTCAAAGCCTGCAATGACGCCGCATTCACACAGCGCCAGCGATATTAAAAGATCTCGTATTTGAATAACCTTTCTTCAGTTAATTAAATAACTTGCTTTAGAGTCCTGTCGCAATATAATTTGTGCTTTTATGAAGCGTAACGTAAAAAAATGTCTATTGTATTTAAAGATTTTTATAAGTAAGTACATATTGTACGGTCCCTGGGTTTGGTCTCCAGATAGTCCACCGTCAGGTAAGTCGAGCAGCTTTGTTACTTCTTCGTTTCTCAAGCCAAGGTTGATGTGATGGTTTAAGGTTATCCTTTTACAGTAAAAACACTTGTGTTGTATACTGTATATTGTCGTAAAACTTTAATCATTCAGATGAATAGCAATTTTACAGTGGTCTGATTCTGGTTCTAAGCGCTAGTGCTCTAAATTGGTGAATGATTTTTAAAATTTTTTTTATTAATAAAATTCCTTTATTATTTATTTACAGTTTTACATTTTTAAATTAAGTCCCGTTAAACTGATTGATATCAGTTTGTCAACGGGTTCTTTTGACAAGTATTTTTTTTAAATTGAGAAGGGAAATAAAATAAACAGGTACATGAAAAAAATAAACTGTTAATAAAATTTATAAGAAATACAGAACAGAGAAAATTAAAGAAAATAAAAAGAAAAGACAAGAGAAAATAATAATGGAAAAAAACATTAAAACGAAAAGCGGAAATAACAGAAAATTAGTACAAAAAAGTTCTTTCACTTAACCATTTTTTTAGCGTACATTTCCTTCTGAAACTCAATTCACAGCTTTTTATTGCGTTGGGTAACATGTTGTAAATTATTGGAACAAGGTATTCTAGAGTTCTTTGACCGTATTTATTTAGTTATCTGGGAATTATAAGTCCATCATTTGCAGTTAGTCTTGTATTATGAACATGAGCCACAGTGTAGCCATAGTTTATTATATTCAGATTGAGATGTATGCTGACTCGCAATTTTAAGCCACAATATAGCACGAATTGATAATAAATTTACAGAGTTGTATAGTAATGATTTTGGTATGTCATGTCTTTGTTCGTATTCAGTTTTTTTTAATAATAATTTTACCAAAGAATATTGTACGTTTTGCACTGAAAGAAGATTTGTTTTTGTTGAATGTCCCCATGTGGTTAATCCATATTTTATTAGGGATTCCGCCAATGATTGATATACTAATCTAAGAGTTTTTTTTTTTTTTTTTTTTTGTTATTGGTTTTTGGGGTATTATGCCGTGTTGCGCTACCTCCTTCTTTAGGCTAAAGAAGGAGGTAGCGCAACACGGCATAATACCCCAAAAACCAATAACAAAATAATTTTTGGCCGTGAAAATCTAAAATCGTATCTAATCTAAGAGTATTTAGTGGAACAAAAAACTTCAGTCTATAAAGTTTGCTTACTATAGCTCTAAGCCGTGTGCAAACTTTTTGTATGTGTATATCCCATTTAAAATTGCAATCAATTGTTAATCCTAGATATACGTATTTAGAGACTAGTTCAATATTTTTAAAACAAGATAAACAAGAAAGATAAAGTGACAGCGCGACCACAGACAAAAAAGAACATAGACAAAATTGCATAGAAATATTTAGAAGAAACGTGACACAGATGAAGGCCCCGCAACCGCGCACAAAAAGGAGAAGATGGAGCGCGTTAATATTTAAAGATGCAAAAAAATCGATGCGAAAATTTTGAATATGTTTAATAAAACACGACTCGTTTAAAATAAAGCAAAAATATCGCGGGGCTGTCTTAAACAGGATTTAAAAAAATAGTGTGAATTATTTCATACATATTGTTAGCGGACCTAAATGGGGGTCCCTACATTCTGCCGACAGACTAGCTCAGGTTTTAGTCAGCAGAGCGGGAGAGGCCCTCACCACCAGGGTGGTAGGATCTGTGAGGCGTGTGTGGGTCTTTCCTGAAATAAAGCTCAAATTTCTACGGGCTGGGAGAAGGCAGTGAAACCAGTAATCAGGGTAAACATCAGTTATATTGGGTAAAACACCTGCGTAAACACAATATCACAATAATGCATACATAGTAATTCAGGGTAGCAACAACAGTTATATCTAAAAAGGAGGAATCTGTCTCTATAATCTCTCTGGTAGGGCTATTTATCTCCGCGGTGAATTTACTGCGAACACACGCAAATAAGGGGGGAAAACAGCTTGGGTACTTACAGCTGGGGGCTGAACTCTTGTAGATTCAGTGACGGGAAAGAATATAGCCATTCTTGGAGTTCCCGCAAGTCACTATGCAAAACACGCTGCATCGTGGCTTGCAGAATGTTCCGGAACTGTGCGGAATGGTTTACGACAACACGGGCGCTCAAGCCAGGCGCTGGAGAAGAATGCGGTTGGCGGCTCGCTGTCGACGGTGGCTTGCTTGGGTTCCGCCGCCCGTAGCGCGCCGGTAAGCTAGCGGCGAGGGAGTGAAACTGTAGTTTGCGCAGTGGCGTATTTGTGTATCGTAACACCTCCCCCCGCGCTCGGAAAAAAAGCGACGTGGCAATGGAGCAATAGGGCAAGAACCCTCTACGTTACCCGCGGGAGTTGAAAGAGAGATTCGTTGACCAGAGAGAGAGCTGACTAACATCTTAAAACTAGGTACAATGTTTGTCAGGGTAGGGAGGGGGGTACATAAAATATGAGGAACAGGCAGTTATCATATGAGGGGTGAAACAACATACATATTTATGCAATTGAAGGAATAAAAACAAGGTTATGAAAATGTGAAAACAAAGACAAAATTATGAAAATGTGAAAACAAGGACAAAATTATGAAAATGTGAAAACAAGGACAAAATTATGAAAATGTGAAAACAAAGACAAAATTATGAACAAAAAATGTGACTCTAGGGTTTCATTGGTCTGGAAGCTAAATTTGCGGTGCGTAGATTTGTTTGTGTTTTTGACGGGGTTCGAAGAGTTTCGAAGAATTGCGAAGAGACGTGATTTCACAGACTCTAAAGGGATTACATTTTCAATGTAATCTGACCCATTTGAGATAACACTCAAGAGTACACTAGGGCCTTGGAGAAAAACACTTTGTTTTGTCGTAGACGTCGAAGGTTACGAAGTGGAGACTGTGGTTGCAGTGCGGAGGGCTATGGTTATAAAGGTCGTTGAGGAGAAGAATCCAGGATCTGCACACATGCCAGTACGAATCCTAATGTGCCATTATGGTGGGCACGGATCGTGTATAATGGTTATCGAAGCATAATGTAGCTCGGAATAACTTGTGAGGGTGCGCATTCAGCGAATACTGGAGAGTCAAGGTAATAATGGTTTACACATGACATGGTGTGCGTCACTGCATGACAGAACAAGAGACGGCAAAACTGGCTTGGTAGCGAGAGCAGGAACAAAACCCAGGGGCTAGCGTGCCCAAAGGTAGTCCAGAGTGTCATTGTATATAGCGGGACAACTCGGCTCGCAATGGCGCAACAAGACAACATACATAGGGGCGGTATGGTCTGTGCTTTCAGGAACAAATATGTAGAAAATGGCGGCGGGGGACCTTTGTAACCACAGCTTGGCTGCTAGGAAGTGAAGCTCAGCTTGGCTGCCGATGGAGACATCCTTCTGGGCTTCTTTTTAAATCCGGGAGGAATTATTATTAAAGCAAAATTCTTGAAGTTTACCTGCCTAGAGACCAATGAAGAAAAGTTTGGAGAGAAACAAAGTGTGTTCAGAGAATAGCAAACGAGGTTTTAACCCGGAGACCCAGAGAGATTAAGAGAGAGAGAGAGAGAGAGAGATTCCTAGCTAGTGTACAATTACATTTTTGAAAATGAATACAAAGGTATCCTTTGTTAGGATGACCTGGCTTTGCCGGGTGACAAAATACCTTGGTTGAAAAGCAACCGGCCTTCCATGGCCTATGTTAACATAAAATGGTAACATTTTTGAAGAATTTCAAAGAACAAGACACAAAGTCGTGAACGAGTCACGGCAAGGCAGCGAAACTGATTCATGGATAAAGGTTGTCGATAAGAGACAGATGATACGCCAAGTGCATAACATACGTGTCTAATATTCATGAATCTGCCTCATTGAAACCAGGATGAAGAACAGAAGAAACATATGACAAAAGTGAAATAGAAGGCCCGTTATGCCTGGTTAGGTACCGATTCGAACTCCAAGTGAGGGCGAAATATGGACAACAACGGATCTACTAATTTCCAATTCAAACTCTTGTGAGTATGAAACGTAATCCACCAGCATGCTTCCTGACTCTTTACATAAGAAAAAAAATGAGATGAGAAGGAATACACATTACCAAAGAGACTAGTCTTTCGCGTGTATTTGACGAAAGATTAGGGGTCACTTAAAACTTCTTGATTGTGAGAAAAGATAGACCCTCGCTCCAATTTCACAATCCTGGGATTTCTTTTATTCGCTTCCCAGACGACGAGTTTGGTGGATTTTGTGCCCATTCGATTAACTCCCACGGCACTATGCCCCATAGCTGACAGTGAAGCTGACAAGCTAGTCCTTTTGAGATAGTAGATGTTCCTGGGCTTCTTTCCTTTAGAGAGAGAAGTGGCAAAACAGGAAGTCCACGGGCATTGTCGTTGAACAATTTGCAAAAAGGTTGTGGACTACTTTGTGTAGTGCGCACAAAAAGGGTTGATATTATTTCGTTCGCACGATTCATGGTGAGTATTGTAACGTCTTCACGTGTGGTGCACAAATTATATAAGTACACAATTATAACAAGGTACAGCTCAATTACAGACAGAAGTCAAAGAGTGTTATACAATGCATCTTAAAGAAGATAGCAAGGCCGATATTATGTCGTTCACACGAATCACGGTAAGTATTATTACGTCTTCGCGTCTCGTGTACAGACTATACAAGCACATAATTATAAATACAAGGCGGTTCTCATGACAATTTAATGACACACGACCAAAAAGGGCGGTTCTCATGCCAAATTTAATGACACACGACCAAAAGGGGCGGTTCTCATGCCAAATTTAATGACACACGACCAAAAGGGGCGGTTCTCATGCCAAAATACACACGACCAACTCAATAACGTTTAGTTAAGAGTATAAAGTAATTATAACGAACTTCTCGTATCGTGGCGGATGTTTTAAGGATCTCTCCTATGATGGTGGATGTTTTAAGGATCTCTCCTATCGCGTACAGGTTATGCATAAGTACAGCAAAATAAATGATAACAACATTCGTTTTAATGTTGTTTATAAAGATTCGTTAGATTTAACTAACCCCGTAGCCCGGGGGCGTACGATAGAATGACATAAAGTGATGGCAGGGTATATTCTGCTTACACCGAGCAATAAAAGAGACAGACCTGGAGTGGTTTTACATACTGTCCGAGTAACCATTTTTTAGAAAAGAAAAAAAAGGTGATAATTGCAAAACGATGATCGAACAAATCAATGTTGATTTACGTTAAAAATTACAATTATTTGGATTCGAGAATCAGGATGACCGTTTGGTTTTACTAACCTGTCTAGTGTTAAAACGTGTAATACAAAACATACGTGACGTAACAGTAGAGCCAACGGATTTGTGTATGACTTATAAAAAGCCAACTTGTAGGTTTTTTTTTTAATATATACCTATATTAAATACAATTTCCAAAATGGACGTGCCAATAACCTATTTTGGGGAGAGAAAAAAAAATTGAGCACGGGTGAAAAGGACGCCATCAATTTTTGATTTAAGTAAAAAATTGAAAAAGACTTATATGTACAAGAAAAAAGGTGAAGTAACCATTTCTGACTTTCGTGCTTGAGACCACTTTTGGGTTTTACGTACTCAAGGTGAGCTGAAAATCAAGAGGTAAGAAAAAGGTTTTACCCTGGTAGGTAAAATGCGATGAACGTGAGAATGAGGTAAAAAAATGTACAAGGGCGGCCGAAACTGAGGCCATAGACAAAACAAAACAAAAAACGATAAAACGAAACACAAAAAACAAAAAAAGAAACAAAACAAGTGACATGAGCATTGCATAGTGTGGGGTTGAGAAATGACAATTGGGATCATGACTTCCCAAAATATCGTGACTCGAGGTGTCTCTGCTCTGAAGTAATCAGCCTCAGAACAGGTGAGAGAAAAAAGAAAAAAAAATATATATATATATACAAAGAAACAATGCTGGCAATTTGCCGTGATGGAGAAAAGAGAAATTGGTACAACCGTGACATTTGGATGTACCTATTGTGAATGTACATTTATTTACAAACAAGTATAAATAAAGGACTTGCTTTATTTATGGGGGTCTGGTCGTGTAATTGACACCTTACACGCCAGTTATATGCATATTTATTTATTTACAAAACATTGTCAAGAGATCGCTTGAAAGCTGACTCGAGACCTGCCTCACGCTTGAGGACTTAAGCCACGACTCCATAACTCGGGGTGTACTCTTGTAGTGTATGCACGCTGCGAGGGAGGCTGGTATTGCGGAAATAATTATGTGAATTGAAATTCCTTGTGTGAACGACGCCATTGTTTCGTTCACGATGTATTTCACACATAATAATCGTATGTGCTTCCAAGGGGTTAACAGCTGCAAACAGCGCCGTGGTACAAGCTTGCGGCCAGCGTGTGCAACCGAGAATGTCGCGCGCAAATTTTTGTTGCTATGCGCGACTTCCGAAATCCGGCAGTGGGTAGTCTCGCCAGGAGAGGCATTATTATCGGCCTCTATCCTCCTGGATGGCACGACCTGTGAGGTGTGTCCATTTCTTGAGTACATGTTTACGGGTTTGACAGCTCCTATAGCTTGCGGCCAATGTACTTGTTGATGGTTTTTATGTTGACAGTGCATCGTGCATGATTTTGTCGATGCCTTTGTGGGTTGAAGATGTTCGTGGTTATGTACGAAAAACTTGATAATCAGTATAATCACTCTTTGTGATTCCATTTTGGTGCAGGTGATGGACGGCGTGACGGCTTAAATTCTTTCCCTGGTCGATGAGTAGAGAAATAAAAAACAAGAGGGAACTATTTTTTTTTAGTCCAAAAAGTCCAAAATTTTGAAAAAATTTTTGCCAAGGGGGATTCTTACAAGGTTGCTTTTTTGTGTTTAAAATAAGCACTTTTTGAAAATTTGTTAAAATTCTTCAAAGTATTTTAATTTTTGAAAAATTTGGCCAGCGGTCTCCTTCTAGGGTGTATATTCTTGGTTTCACTTAGACACTTTTGAAAAAGTAGCACTTTTGTAGGAGCATTAACACTTTTGAGACGCAAAACACACTAGGCAGAAAAGAAAAAATTGGCCATAGATTTCCCTGTAGGGTTAGCTAGTTTGGTTTTCACAAAGCACTTTTGCAAAAAAAAACACTATTTGTCGAAGCACAGAATACTTGGAGCGGGGAACACAAGACCGTAAAAAAAAACAGACCGTAAAACAGACCGTCACGTGGCTTGATTTATTGAGCACTTTCATTAATTTAACTTAAATTCACAGCTCGACACCTGACGGATTCACTTTGTAGCACAAATTTACACCTTGAGACCAGACATGAACGCACTGTTTTTTCACTTGTGTAAATATGTCACATAAGGTGGTCCAGGCCTGTATAGTAAATTTGGTTTTTTCAAATATAGATGTAGCTACCCATTTTATTTGTTACACCTATCATTCCTATTATGTGTAAAAGATTTCAGCCCCCTATCTTGTATACAAGGGGGTGCTCATCGAATTAGAAGTTTCTGACAAAAGTTCTGGATTTTAAATAAAACACGTAATTTAAGGTTTATTAATATTACAAGTATTTTAGTCAAATAAGTATAAAATTATTTAAATTTGAACAAAATTTGGTAACAAAGCAATAATTAACATAATATTAGTCGCAATCTTTCAAAACCATGTTTGTTAACTCCATTTTGAATGTTTAAGTAGAAACGATTTTTCTGTTTTGTTCAACGATGTGAAGTAAAAATTGCTTTTCTTTCTCATTCTTAGTGAGTATCGTGTTGTAATCCTAAAATAGTTCTCTCCGCTGTATCATTAACAACACGCAAATTTTTGACTCAGCTTTTACCTTGAAGGAAATCAACACTGTTATTCCAAGTCTTAGGAGGTAATTACAAGAAAGAGTCCGTGATATCAAGAACTAACAGCGTTTTCAACGTTCTTTGTGTTGCAAAAGCTTCTAATGTAACCTCTGAAGCAAGCTTAGCAGAATCACCTCGTACTGAAGGATTACCGCCATCAGAATTTATTTTTTGAACAATGGCCTGTTTCTCAGCATCAGACAGCTTCTCAGAAAACAAGGTAAATGAGACTAGTTCATCTGAAAAATACCATAAGTGACGCTCTAAGACACCCCTAGCTGCTATACTGATTTCGGAATCAATGGCTTCATACAATTTTAAGCTATTCCAAAGTATTAAGTCATTTACTGGCGCATATGCTGCCAAAGACGCTTCGATTCAAACTTTGGTGTAGATGATAACTAACAAATCGAACAATTTGTTTTTCTTCTCTCTTGATTAGTTTAAATCGTATTACGATCAAGCGCACTGGTAACGTATTGTGTAAATATGTCACTTTAGACTTATCCTCTAATATGCTAGCATTACTAGAAGTGCTACTGAAGCTGCACTCAAGTTCTAACTCTTGTCTCGACACCACCGAAGATGAAACATTACTTTCAGCAGCCATTTCTTTCAATTCTTCAGATCTTTGTTTCCGTTTTAGAGAACTTTCTTTGACCTTTTCTAGTTTCTTGTCGGTTGAGGTCATAATCATCTTACGTTCTCATCTTTGATCGATGAGAAACGCTCTGTCTTCGGCAATTTTTATCAAATTCAAAGCGCTTGCATGGGCAAAAAAGTTAGTCTAGTTATTTTTAAAACAAATACACTCCTTTTTTTGTGCTTCAGAATTTCTTCCTCTATTTTTATTCAATAGCAGCCATTTCAAAAGAAACTTAATCAGTTTTTCAATGCAGTGATTTTGTTGTCCGGTCGGAATACTAGATTTACTCCACAATTTTTTAAGTTCTTGAATAAGTACATGCGCGGAATCTTTCACATTTTTGGAATTATTTAATATGTAGTGATAATGGAGTAAAACTTGCCGAAGAGTAGGATGTTGGTTAAGCCTCATCAATGGCTCCATATCTCGAACCCCAAGTAAAAGAATTTCGTATTTTTTTCGAGTAGATGAACACATTTTACTACACTGATTCATTTCACAGTCTACTAAATAAGTATCAAATACTGTTCAAATTTGTCCACAAAACTCTTCAGTAGTTTATTTTAATATTTATTTAATAGTTTAACACACGAAATTGGCCTGTAGCAAAAAGTAAAAATTAAGCATTTTACACAAAAAAGTCAAAAATAACACTCGATTGAGCACCCCTTTCTACTTGAGCTATCTCGCTGAAATTTTACTATGTTATTTCTATGAATACGTGTAACAAATTCACGGGGTGGCCAAATGAAAAATAATAGAAAAAAATTTTTGGACCACCTTAATGTCACATTGTACCTAAACATTTATGGGAGGGAAGAAAAATAGACATAAATCAACATCTTATTATTTATAAGAAGTATTCCCGCCTGATAACTGGAAGGTATGTTTTTAGAGAGAAACGGCGTTGCTATCTTCCGCCCAAATGTTAAAGGTCGCGGCTTACGCAATTACGATCATTCTAGAATATTGTCGATGTTTCCCGCCAAACTGTCGCGTGGCTCGGGTAACCGGTAACTGTTTTTATTGCGGTTCTCGGAACGACAAATTTCTACTATAGTAATAGGAAACAATTACCCTCCGTTTGGTGTCCCGTTTTACACGTGGGAAAAAGATTAATTAAGAATGCTAAGGAAAAAAGAGGGAAAAAGAGTTGTCACACAATGTGACGTCAGGGTTGGAACCAAAACGCAAAAAACGAGTGCAGAATGCTGAAAGAAAACAAAAATTTTGCCTCCACGTTGGGACGTCAGTGTTAGCGGACCTAAATGGGGGTCCCTACATTCTGCCGACAGACTAGCTCAGGTTTTAGTCAGCAGAGCGGGAGAGGCCCTCACCACCAGGGTGGTAGGATCTGTGAGGCGTGTGTGGGTCTTTCCTGAAATAAAGCTCAAATTTCTACGGGCTGGGAGAAGGCAGTGAAACCAGTAATCAGGGTAAACATCAGTTATGTTGGGTAAAACACCTGCGTAAACACAATATCACAATAATGCATACATAGTAATTCAGGGTAGCAACAACAGTTATATCTAAAAAGGAGGAATCTGTCTCTATAATCTCTCTGGTAGGGCTATTTATCTCCGCGGTGAATTTACTGCGAACACACGCAAATAAGGGGGGAAAACAGCTTGGGTACTTACAGCTGGGGGCTGAACTCTTGTAGATTCAGTGACGGGAAAGAATATAGCCATTCTTGGAGTTCCCGCAAGTCACTATGCAAAACACGCTGCATCGTGGCTTGCAGAATGTTCCGGAACTGTGCGGAACGCTTTACGACAACACGGGCGCTCAAGCCAGGCGCTGGAGAAGAATGCGGTTGGCGGCTCGCTGTCGACGGTGGCTTGCTTGGGTTCCGCCGCCCGTAGCGCGCCGGTAAGCTAGCGGCGAGGGAGTGAAACTGTAGTTTGCGCAGTGGCGTATTTGTGTATCGTAACAATATAACTTGTAAAATAACTGAAACAAACATGTTCTTAATAATTATTGGAGCATACTTTGCGATTTTTTTCTATCGAGGGAATTTTATATAAATTGCGTTTCGGCGCGATAAATCTCTAAATATTATCTTCAAAAATAACACATATTTTTTTAAGAGCTTAAAATCTTCAAATGTTTAAGGGAGGTTTGCAAGAACTCAGTATAAATTCGGGTAGCCGTGTTTTAAATTTAGGGGTAAAAGAGTCTACACATGGAAGTTAGGAAAAAAAGATGAATTGTGAAATGCTAAGTACTAAATGATTTTAAATATTAGATACCTATAGGCCAACACAACATTCAACAAGTATAATTGTAGCCTCTGCGTTAAATTTACAAGAACATTACGAATAAGGATATGTAAACCGCACAATAAAATTTATTTCACAAATTGTATAATAACCATAGAATACAACAGTCGAGGACTTCGTTCGTGTCATAAACAAAAATTCCAAGGAAACACGTAACAACTAACAATACTAATTAAAGTAGGTAAGTAAGTTTCTAAGTGAGCGCCATAATCATAAAACGTAAATAACTTCGTTAGCTCGGAAAATTATCTCTGCTTTAATGTCAATTTTAAACAAAACTAATTATTTCCTTCACCTCGTAATGAACCCTTTAAGCTTTCAGACATGAAATGAATCTGGAAGTTTTTTTAAAACGAGAAAAGTTTCTCTTTGAAATTTTATTCCAACACCCATTAGTTTTTCCTTGGATTTTCGGTAATTCAATACGTTGCCATAAGCAAAAAATCGGAGAAAAATGTAAGTCAAAGCATAACAATTCATGACATAAGAAGAAATTCTCGGTTCTTCTCGTGAAAATATTGTTTTCAAAACCGCTACACATGAAAGGGATTATTTTATAAGTCTTTCACAAAAATAGACTCGAAGGAAGTTGTAATCCTTCCTTGCACGTTCATTAAAAATGATAAGACGGTGTCGTGGACTAACGAGGGTATCCTTTACGGAAAAAGGCGGCGTCGAAAGTAACTCTCTTGTTCACCTTTTTTATTTTTAAATGAAGAGAAGTCATAGTCGCTAGTACTTTAGAAAAGGCACTTAGTTGAAGTTTGGTAATTTTAAAAAGAACTTAATGTTTGATACACTATTATAATAACCAAGTTAATTTAATACTGTCTTTATAATTTAAAACAGAAATGACCAAGAACAACGCTTTTGAAGATTTATGTTTTAATTTTTTTTTCATGCATTTTGACGGCCGCCGTGATCGAGGGGTAAGGCTCTTGACTCACAATCCGAAGGTCGCGGTATCGAATACCGGCGTGGGCAAATAAATTTTATTTGATTAATTTGTGTTAAGTATTTCATAAATAATTCATTTTAAAATAATATATATAGTATATTTGCGGCACGTTCCAGAGTGGAAGGTACTCTCAGTATCGCCCTGGTGTAAGACCACCATTCAAAATTAAAACGTTGCTTGAAATGGCTTTAGCCTTGTTTGGTGACCAGATTTGAATAGCTAGGTACTTCACTTCCTTCCTGTTCCCATCTCCTTCCCCTCCCCACTATCTTCACAGCATAACCCAATTTTTTTTTACGAGAGCTCCTCACAGCAGGCCCCGAGGAAAATAATTTCCCTCAGGGTTATGTCATCTTTGGGGATGCTTTGTGGAGGGTCTTTTAAGGAAAGGAAGAAGAGGAGAGTTCTGGGAAGGAAAAGGGTTTAAGGAGTGGGTAGGAATCTGGGGTTCAGTGTGTCCTGGTTATCCGCCTTCAAGACTAGACAACCCTCACCCCATGAACCCGGGCATCCCTGCTGAATCATCAAACGTAGCTAACCACTTGGGGTGACCTATGGCAGAGGTGTTAGTTATCCAATGAAGGTTCCCGGGACGGCGGTACCAATTCTCGCCTTCCAATTAGGGATGCCATACTTACTGGCTCCAGACGGGAGCGCTGACTTTTGTCAGGTATTAATGTAAAAAAAATGCAAAGAGTGTTTTTTCAGTTAGCTTATTATTTAATTAAAATCTAAATAACGTTTTTTTGGTAATAAGGCTGTTTAAGAGGGCATTACCAGAGAAAGCCGGAAATACGTCATTTTCAAAAAAGTTTTTAGACGTATTGACTCTTTTCCACAAAAAATTATAAATGGATTTCGAAAGATTGTTCTTTTATCTAGCATAGTTATGTAATAAATTTTTAGAATTTTTTTAAATTTTTAATATAATAAGGTTATTCCATAGGTCGTTGGCAGATTTGTTAAATTTTCAAAAAAGTTTTTGTATTATACCACACCCATTTCAAATAATGTAATCATGCAGTAAAATAAATCAATACATTATCTAGCAAAGTTATGTATTAGAATTTTAATTTTAGTTTCAATAAAATCATTAAAAAATATGTACGTACATGTGTTTCTTGACGAACATTGGTCCATTTGTGTATTTATTTGCGCACTTACAAACTAATATATTTCAGATTTTTTTAACATTCTTATTAAATTTAGACATTATTGAAAAATGATAAATACTTATAATCAAAAAATAACT
Source organism: Limnephilus marmoratus (assembly GCA_917880885.1). Taxonomy (NCBI): domain Eukaryota; kingdom Metazoa; phylum Arthropoda; class Insecta; order Trichoptera; family Limnephilidae; genus Limnephilus; species Limnephilus marmoratus. The sequence goes on along the minus strand of OU862924.1, from coordinate 40,390,037 downwards.
ACGAAAAGTACACTATTTTAATAGTTTTATCATCACGCCTTTCAGCATTTTTGGATGAAGGTATAAAATAAAGCTAATTTGGATTGAAATAAATTCGATATTGAGTTATAATTTTAAAAAGCTGGTACGGAGAATAATCAATCTTTCTCATTGTAACCGCCCTGCACGATCGGAAGAACAACTTTCGACGAAATGTGGATTTTCGTCCGCTGGCTGGTTAAACGCTCTTAAAATAAGGTAGGGACTATGAAAATGTTGTAACTACCCGGTTTCTAGGAACAAACGACTATCAACTAATGTTCTGATGCTAAAGAAAGTGAGGAAGGGAATTGAAAGGATGTTTGTAAACTAAGTACATGCCAATAGGTTATTCGAATCTGATCTAAAGCCATTTCAAGTAACACTTACATCCAGAATGCTGGTGACACGTGATAGAGATGCACTTGTTCAAAATTGTACACATTTTCTATTATGTGCGTGAAAAAAAGAAGGGTTTTAGCCTATTCTTTAAAATCCGTCGCTTTTGCCATCAAATTCTAACAACGAAAAAAAAATCGAGTGCAATTTACATGCTGTAGAAGCGAAACTTTACCAAAACAATCTCAAACAATACTTGAAAAGTGAGGTCACAATGAGCGCAGACCTAGCGTAATTTCCGTTTCATATCTCAATAAATAGGAGCCTTTAAAAGTGACATCATAATCAAAGCGGCCAATGAGCGCAGTTGATGCGTCGCAATTGCATTAATCGTCATTTCTGTTTCATCCGAAATCCTAATCACAGCGTACTGTAGAAGTTACACTTATTACTCAGATCTAGTTGTTGAAGTTTTGAAAAATATTTTCAATTCCAGAGGAACAGCTGTGCGACCTTTTTCAAATAAAACTTAATTTTGTATTTGAGGCTAAAATACACAAAAATTATTTGAAAACACAAAAAGAACTCGGATTAAAAAAAATATTCTTTTTTGGGTCGTTATTTTAATTTATAGGTACACAACAAATCAAAGTTCCAACGTAAATCAGTTGTTTGTAAAGTCAATTTAAATTCATAAAATAATGTTTTAAATATATTTTTTTAAAGGACATGTTTTATTTTACTTATCCAGCGTATTAGGTCATACTGATTAAAAGTTAAAAGTCGTAGTGATTCCTGACATTATTTGGAGTAAAAAATGTAAATAAAATTTTGGTCTACGGTGACTTTTTCGATGACTTTTTTTAGCCGATTAACCGCCCAACCTTATACTCCACACCCAACTGTCAAACACTTACTATTTTTTATGTTTTTTTAGAACAAAAAAACCTTAAAAATGTCACGGGAGACAAAAATTTAGTTTGCATTTTTACTCGTGTAATCGCCACAGTAGCCTCTAAAATCATGAAAAATGGCTTTTAAATAAATTAAATATCTCTCATCCGTACAAGATATTATCTAAACTTTAAGGTACCAACTCGAGCGACAAGGCAAAACATATTATTCTGCAACAATAATTCTCTAACCAACTATCACACACATGCATCAATTTCTCGACTTCACACATTAGGGAACAAATACACCTCAAATTTCGATGTATTTAAAACAAGTTTACCGTTATTCAAGAAATATCTGAACAATATTTTTATGTAGAATATTTTGATATCTAAGGAGCATCACCTAGGGTCTATTGCATATATTTGTGTATTTCTATATTAATCTACAATGTAAAAACTTGTTAACGTTTTCTTTTTATGTATCTTGCATTTTGTCATGTATTATTCATGACATTTAATCAGTCACCTGTAAATTTTGTAATTACTAACATACCTACTAGTTTATTTCTATGTCATTTACAACTTAGAAACTTTCTCTTTTATTGTAATGCACTATCATTCCTAAATTTATCTGTATGATGTTTACCTACTAGTTATATTTTTATAGTTTATCTTTTTTATTCAAAAAAACTGTCTCTGTATTATAAACTTATCATGTAAAAGCCCATCAGGGCGTTGAAAATTAATAAATAAAATAAAAATAAATAAACTTTTTGTTCATGAAAAAGGCCGCGCAGCCGTTCCTTAACATGTCGACAACCCGGTATTTGAGACGCGTACTACAACAAGCGAACCCTTTCCACGCGAGGTGGAATTAATTAGCACCACGGGTCGGTTAATTTGCCTGTACACTGTGCAGTCTGTCTCTTTGGCGGGTTTGTGAGAGAATCTCGGCAGTGTTCAGAATTACGGCACGCAAGGCAAATAAGAGATATTTATTTCGTTGGTATTAATTAATTACTCACGTTTCACATTAACGTCTAGGTAAACTTGACAATATTCGTTTAGGTTTTGACCCTTGTAATCAATATAAAAATTCAGTGCACGAAGGTGTGTTAACTATTTAAGATGAAAAAGATTACTTAATAACTTATTCCACTTAACAACAAAGAATTAAGTATGAAGAAGTTCACTATAATAATAATAACGTTATATTTATATAGCGCAGTTTTGTGACATTTCACTTGAAGTCCGCTTAACTATAATGAATTTAAAAATAATCCTACAGTGCTCCTTATAATATTGAGAAAATAATAAAAGAATATACAGTATTTACAAAACAATGACAGGAGAACAAAATTAACAAAGACAGTTCTAGCATACACAGGACAATAATAATAATAGACAATAACGGTGATATTTTAACACAGGACCAAACAAGAACTTTAAAATAAAAATATAATATACTAACAGAGGCACTTTGCGTTCAGAAATGAGAAATATTCTGACATAAATTCGGAAATTAAACATAAAAATACAATTATGAGGAAACCGAAAACAAACAATTACGGGAAGCTTGAGAACATGGCTTATTATTATTACGTATATTGAAAAGATGTTAGTATTCATGAATGGTATGATTTTTTAAATAATTTTGTTTTTAAAGCCCGTTCAAATTCAGTCAAATTCTGGATATTAGTTAGAGCTGAGGGATGTTTATTCCAAATGAGAGGGCCCGTTACTCGAAAAGAGCGATCGTAGTAAACAGCTCGATTTGACCTAGAAAGTTCGATTAGACTACTAGTAACATCTAAATCTGCTGACCTTAGAGCTTTAAGCTGTCTCTCGCTTAAATTTTGTCGGACACATAGTTCCGATATATAGGCTGGCGCCATTCCTTGCAATGCTTTGAAGGTCATTAAGCAGATCTTCACATTGAAACAGAGTAAAGCCAGAAATTTGACAAATATTTTTAAAGTAGACGTAATAACGAGAAAAACTAAAAACGTGTTCTTTATATTAGCTCCACACGGGAGGCCGTTAGCAAAAAAATCTCTCAGGCCTATGTAATTGTGACTGCTCATGCCTAGAGCAAGTAAACATTATCAAATATTTAGGAGTAACCTTCGATACACACCTGAATTGGAAGCAACATATACATAATACTACAAACAAAATCCGAAAATCTATATACTTTTTCAAACAAACACGCAATTTCCTTAACCTAAAACTTTTAAAAACAGTATATTACTCATTGTGCCAATCTCACATCGAATACGGAATTCTAGCCTGGGGTAATGCATATTCCAATGCCCTTGATCCCATCATGAAAGCACAAAAACTAATCATAAAAATAATTCTTAAAATGCCGCTTACTACCAGCATTGATACTATCTTCAATTCCTTCAAGGTTATGGACATAAAACAGCTCTACTCAAGATCCATATTACTTAATTTACACAAAAAAAATAAAACACCATACAAAGCTACACAAACAATACACAATACCCGAGCCAAAAACAACGAACTTCTCCAAACTCCTTTTTTCAAAACCACCTTCGGGCAAAGACACTCTAAATACATAGCTTGCAAACTATACAATACACTACGAACTACGATCAGACAAAGTGACTCCTTTACAAATTCAAACAAGATATTAAAAAATGGATTATAAGTATTGGACGCCACACTATCACAAATATCTGTAAAATAAATCACACATAGACAGAAATAACTATTCACATACAACCTAACCCATATAAAATAAAAGAAAATAATGGAATCCTGTCAAATTTAACCTATAAATAGATTAAGCAGAATTTATTTCATTACTCCATCTCCAACATTTATAAAATAACTCTCTTTAAAAGATTTACCACCCTTCCAATCACCCTTCTGTTTTAATTCTATTCATAATATGTATTTTACCTGAAATATCCATGTAAGTACTATATTCATTTATATACCTGTACGCCTGTCTCGACATAGGTATACCCTAGTGAGACAGGCATAAAAATAAAACCATTGTAAATATATTTTATTATAGATAAATATACAAAGTGCGATTGACGACTTGAGAGAGAGAATGAGTCACAGAAAAGGTGTAAAGATACACGGGCAAAAGGTGGATATGATAAGGTTTGCTGACGATATTGCTATGGTTGCTGAAAGCGAAGAAGAACTCCAAGAGGCCTTAACAATCATGCAAAGCATTCTTCAAAACAATTACAACATGAAGATAAATAAAGACAAAACAAAGCTGCTGACTGTAGGCCGAACGCAACATCAGATGAGAGTAGAGATGTCAGGAGTTCCACTAAAGAACACCAAGGAGTTTGTCTACCTCGGGAGTAAAATAACATGGGACGGTCGGTCGAAGAGCGAGGTCAACAGCCGTATACACCAGGCTAGGCTTGCATTCAATAAAAGGTCGAAAATAATAGAATCAAATAATATAGACCTGAAACTGAGAATACTCCTCATCAAGACCTATGTATGGAGTATCTTGATGAACGGCTGTGAAACATGGTGCCTATCCGAAAGAGATAAACGGAGACTAGAGGCTTTTGAGATGTGGTCCTATAGAAGACTATTAGGAATTTCCTGGAGAGACCACATAACAAATGAAGAGGTTCTCCAAAGAATCGAAGGAGGAAGGCACTTGCTCAGGACCTTGTCCGAAAGGCGCGCAAGATGGATCGGCCATGTAATAAGACAAGAAGGCCTCTTGCATGCCATAATGGAGGGTATGACCGAGGGGACAAACGCTAGGGGACGCCCACGCCGAGAGTACCTGGAGGACCTGCTGGTGGACGTGCGCTGCTCATCATATGCAGACTTCAAAAGAGCCGCACAAGACAGGGAAGAGTGGAAGAAACGAATAGATGACATTGCTGCAAACCAATCTCAGGATTGAAACCAGAGAGAGAGATAAATAAATAAATAAAAAAATAAAAAAAATTTTTTGATGATTTTGTACAGAGGTTCTTGGGGTCAATATGTCATTCAATAATGTGAGAATTCAAATGTCTCCCTCAACCAGTCTCTTCTGATCCGGCCCGCCACGCAGTTGGTAGGCTAACTTATCCGCTGCCAAGATCTAGACAAACTTCACCCCATGAACCCGTGTTTTTGTGTGCATATTTAGTGTTATTGATTGATCAATGATGTCAAAAATGTTGGGTAAATCTTTTTAATTTTGGGTAAATCTTCGTATTTACTCATACTTTGCTTTAATACGCAAAAATGAATCATTTTGTATTCATTAAAAGTTTTGCTGAATATTCTTTCATCGAGGAAAATAAAGTGCACGTTAAATAAATATACAACCATCAATCAAACCGCTCGAGGTACTAGAACTAAAGAACAAAATCTCTTACTTACCCTTTTGGTAAAACAACTTTTAGCCAAAGAAATTTTAGATAGGTACTTTGCAACAAAGCTACACTACACAATGCACTTCGACTGGATAATAGACGTAGCACAACTTATTTTAAATTCTTATATAAATCAGACAACAAGTTTGGATCTGAAGCGAAGGCAGATTTAACATCAAAGATTTTATCAAAACAAATTTTGTTAAAAATCACCTTAAGGGCGCTGTACAAACTTATAATACATTTCTAAAATCTAAAAAAAACTACAAGCTAGACGAACAATTAAAAACAACTTATGGATAAAATTGCATACACCGGTTCATTGATCACCGATACGAAAATATATTTATGTATAATATTTTGACCAAATAACGCGATGCTGCCCAAAAATGAATAAAAACAGGACCACACTTACCTGGGAAGTCGCTTGAAATTAACACCATGCTTATCCAATTGTACAATGCTGATTAACTTTATTTTAAACATAATATTGTGTTGTTATTTCTGTTTTTAACTGCGTCTGCTCTTAACGCAGGAGTTCCTTATGACACATGCATAGCACATCATCAATTGTACTAGAAATGATAAAAATAATTAATTAAAAAATCTGTCTCTTATTGATTTGCATTGAGTGTTTGATAATATGTCTCGAGCTATCTAAAAACGTGCTGAACTCAGACGTTCAGACGGAGTTTAAGCAGATCACGAAGCCAATACTGCCCAAGATCAATATGGTTGGACAATCTAAATAAAAAGAAAAGTTTTTTCAGGAAACACAAACAAGTGGAAACCATTGTTTGATCTCGCTTCTCCGTTACGAACAATGTATCCATCTACCCATAGATGGATTTGTAGACACAATAGAAGGCTTGTGATAGACTTTTTTTAAAAACGATTTATCGTAGACAGAGAAGTTTTCCAAAGTGAAGGGTATCAAGTGGCACATATAAGGTCAAACACCAGTTTTCACTAGCATATGTCAGTAGGAAACCAAATAAAAAATAGAAAATTTACAATTCTACGCCGGTTCTACGCCGTAAGCTCGTAGGCCGTAGCCCGTCACTTTTTAGCCAGGGTCCCTACCGGGCTTTTGAATATTTGATTCGAGACCCACCCGCTTGAAAATAGGAAGAAAGGAAACACCTAAGACCTTAAACTATGCAGAAATGTGTTAATTCGCGGGGCCGGAAGAGGAAGGCTGTGTAACCTGTAACCTGTGGCGGAAACACGGCGTGGAAGGCTCCGATGCACAAAATGTAGCGCTTATTATAAAGAATGGGGTTTGCTTAATTAAAGTGGAGTGGCGCAGAGCTGAAACATGTAAAATTTACATTACGAGTGTAATTATTTTTAATGGATCTTGTAAAATAATATTTTCACTTAAGCATTTCTGTAGCTACTCAAATCTTAAGCACAACTACATTAAATGCGTTTTCAAGAGGAAAGCATAAGCCAGAAATGTGTATTTTCTTAGTATGCTATATATCACAACGAATGGTTGATTTTAGCATAAAAATGATTATTATTTATTTTGTTGATGAAAGAAAGAAAAAAAAATATCATGGGAAACGTCATAGGTAATCTTAGTCACAAAATTGTATTTTTTTAAGTTGTTTCTTATTAATGAGTTATTTCTTATTATACGTGGTTTTAAAAGTAGTTTTTTTTTGTTTGATTCGCCAGATCCTACCGGCTGCACAAGCTGTAGTGTTCTGTTATTTGATAGATACACTAGCAGATTCTCCAACACACTTTGGATGGAGATTACTTCTTGGGAATAAAAAGATTCTGGTTCGTTTATCTGGTTTTATTCAATACTTCGCGTATTACAATAATGACCTCGTTAGTCGACCTAACCAGGAGCTGGCTAAATTGGTTCTAACGAGTGTTTACAGAAAACACCCACTCTCAGCCCCCCGACCCTCTGTCGGACAACTTAGGTACTAAGCTACCTGCCATCTAGCGGAATCTACTGACAGTTCATATCACCGCCATCTATGTCTGAAAGCCGGAAGCTTTTTAGATACACAACAATTATATTGGTGTTTTTATAACATACTAGCAGACCCGGCCACAAGTTGCTGTGGCTAACAAAACACAACGCCATTACCCAACCTTTATGAAATCCACACCACCCGCTTGTCAGCTGCCCGCTGCCTGAATTGAATATTTGAATTTTTCGGCTTTTCTTTACTATAATAAGAATGTTTTATACATATAAACCTTCCTCTTGAATCACTCTATGTATTGATGAAAACCGCATGAAAATCCGTTGCGTAGTTTAAAAGATCTATGCGCACATACATTTTGAGCGACTTCATTTTATACTATGAAATGATGTTTATTTATTTATTTGAGACACAATCAGGATATTTATACAACATTTTTGTGGGTAGTACATAATAAATTAAAATGCAAATATAAGTATCCCTAGATTAATGTGTCTGCATTAATCACATATGCATTTTCACAGAAGCAAACTCTTGAAAAACAATGCAAGTATTATTTATACATAACTTGAAAACTTTAATACAAAATTGAAATATATAATAATAACAAGTATACAATGTTTATAAAGTATTTACTGAAAAGTAATATACAATTTTTTTAAAATTTTTTTTTTAAGTGCACAAATTGTGGAGATATTTTTTGAAATATGTTATATTATTTGCAAAAATATCTATTGAACTGTGTATTTTAACAAGATCGTTGTATGACCGAGACATTCTAGATATAGGATAAAAATATCCAGTATTATTCGTAAAAATTTCAGTCCAAAATATGTTAAGGGTTCTTGTAGATTTAGGTCTGGCGTATAACTTGATTTGGTTGACTAAGTTACTACCTACACGATTATTCACAATTTTATAGAGCATTAAGAAGTCATTTATGTTTCGTCTTTTAACTAGACTCTCTAATTTTAAATATGTAAGTCTTTGTTCGTACCCGTCCAGAAGACGGTGGACACCTGATCGGTAAGACAAAATCCGTGTAAATTTTCTTTGGACTGATTCGAGTCTAGAACCCTGTGTAATATAATGTGGTTTCCAGACTGTTGACCCGTACTCAAGAACACTTCGGATTAAGGAATTGAATAGAATTATTAGGCTATTAGAATTCTTAAACAGTTTGGTTGATCTTACAATAAAACCTAGTAATTTATTTGATTTACTCACAATGTATTCAATGTGTTGATTGAATGTCAGTTTGTTGTTAAATATAATTCCTAAATCTTTTATTAATTCAACTGTTTCGAGATTGTGACCACATATGCTATATGAATATAGAATTTTGTTGGTGTTCTTGATGAAGTTTATAACTTTGCACTTAGCAATATTCAGTTCCATTTCATTGTCAACACACCAGGTAGATATTGTATTAAGGTCTTATTGTAAGAGTTCACAATCTTTCACAGATTTAATTGCTTTATATAATTTGAGGTCATCAGCATATAGAGAAAAATTACAGCGGAGTTTATGTGTAAGGTCGTTAATAAAGATTAAGAAAAGTACGGGTCCAAGGTGAGATCCTTGTGGTACGCCCGACGTAACTAATATTGGGAAAGAGTTAAATCCGTTAATAGTAACTAATTGAGTTCTATGTGACAAATATGATTCTAACCAACGAAGCAGGTTTCCGTGAATGCCGATTTTATCGAGTTTATTCATTAAGATTACTAAGAGTGACTAACTTTGTCAAAGGCCTTACTGAAGTCGGTGTACACGGCATCTACTTGCGTTTTATTATTCATCGATTTACGCAGACAGTCCATATATTCTAGTAAATTAGTATTTGTGGATCTTTTAGTTACAAATCCATGTTGGAAAGGACTAAGTATATGTGTTATATGGTTAAAAATGGTTTTATATACAATGGACTCGAATATTTTGCCAAAACAAGATAAAAGGCTGATAGGACGGTAGTTAGTTACATCATTTTTACTGCCAGATTTGTGGATCGGAATTACGTGGGCAACCTTCCACAGTTCCGGAAATACCCCATCGTTCAGACTTTTGATGAATATTTTGTGTAATGGTGTTGCAAGTTGATCTGCATAATTTCGAATAAATAGTGGGGGAATTCCATTTGGGCCGTAACCCTTATTGATATGAACAGTGTTTAATTTCGCTTTGACCTCGTCTAACGTTATATTGATATGAGACAGTGGATAATTATAGAGTGGGGATGAAAGTTTAGAGTCACTTTTAGAATTGGATGGTGGGGTAAAAACAGAAGAAAAGTAAGTAGATAACAGTTCGCATGTATCTTCTCCATTTGTTGCTGATTTGTCGTGGAAATGCATGATTTTGGGGAGAGAATTAGAAATTCTTTTCGAAATGAGAGTTGAAAGATTTTTGATACTGTTAGGGAGAGAATTTTCTACTGAATCTACATAGGCTTTAAGGCATGTACGTATGGATACTTTTACTCTAGCCATCAAGATAGAAAAACTGTCATAGTCACATTGATTTTTGTATTTTTTCCATTTCTTTTTAAACTTTTCTTTTTCTCTGAGTTGGTGGATGAGAACACTGCTAAACCAAATTGGAAACTTTTTATTCCTGATTCTTAAGCGCGGAGTGTGTTTTTCAATTGATAGCCATAACAAGTTATAAAAATGTAGTAGGGAGTCATTACAATTCAGGGTGTTAAGATCGTCCCAGTTATTAAGTGACAACATTTCATTGCATTTAATGTAATCCGTTTTTTTGAAGTTATATTTGATGTGATCTGGATTGGTGGGTAGGGGCTGTATTTGGACATTAAAAAATCAAATTCAATGGGAGGATGATAATAGTCAATTTTGGATAGCACATGTGAAGCAATTTGAATGTTGAGGTTATGATTGGAAAACACTAAATCTAAAATTCGACATATGTTATTAGAGACGTAATTGAATTGCTTAAGTCCAGTCAAATTTTGAAAGTCTAGTAGAGATATTGATTTTTGGCTATTTTGTTCTGGCTGTGTTGTTTTGATTGTTATTGTTGTTTCTTTTTATATACGTTGGATACGCGCCATAAATATATATGGATCCATTTTTCTTAATAAATTAATAATTTATGCTATAAGACCATAAGGGCGCCATCTATGGTTTTTGTATTGTATTGAATTTAACCTATGTGACTTGAGATGCAGTGTATTCATGCATTTCCTTACCTCTGTGAGGCAGGCAATTGCTTCTGACGGGAGTGTCAGTGAAAGGCCAACAGATGTCACTGGTCAGTCATTATCCAGTGGTTCACCCAGTGAGTGAATTATTGTTGTACCTAAGATTGGATTTTGACACGCATTATTAATATGCAAATTTTTCATATTGTTGAAACTTCCTTGCTGTGCGAAACATCTGTTAAGATTATGCAATATCGCCTTGACATTTTTATTGAAAAGAAGTGTCTTTTTGTGTGGACATCGTGGCTGAGCTGCATTCTCTGAGTGAGTATTTGTTTGTTTTCACTTTGGTTTTTTGGAATTGCTGGGTCAACTGTTTTTTGTGTCACATAGGGAAGAATTCAATTTTCGTTAATTTTACATAGGGCATTCATTCCCTCGTGTCAGGGGCTATTTACACGCCCCTACATATTTAATGGTCCTTCGTAGCCTGGATTATTATTCATTCATACATTCAATTCGAGATTATAGCTGATATTACATGGATGTTCGAATTTACGTATTTTTTTTGGTAAATTTGAAGTACCTCTCATTTTTTGAGAACTATAGCTGGTCTTGTTTTTTGCTTTTGGATGACATATTTGGATGTTCGCAGAATTATCGTAATTTTGGATAATTATTCGCAACATTATTATTATTAATTAATTGTTAACATTGTTCGCGGAATTGTCGTAATTTTGGACAATTATTCGCAGCATTATTATTAATTAATTATTAACATTGTAACATTATTGTAAAATTTTGTGGTAATCTTTTCGCATATATAAAAAATGCCAAGAATTACGGAAGAAATTTTAAATGATCAATATGATCGAATGCTTATTTCGTTAACAGCGAAAAAGGAAAAACTTTTTTCACGTATTAATGATCTATTTAACTTGACAAAAAATGTCTCTGATTTCGATTTTAGGAATAATGAAACTTTCATAGATCAGACCGGATTAATAGATGAAATGTACATTCAGTTTGAAAACATTATTGACGATATTAATTATTGTCAGTTGACTTTAAATCCAGGGTTTCAACCGGAATTTGAATCATTGAATGCCTTTGTGGATCTGTTTTTACCGGTCAAACGAACTCGTAACCTGATACTAGCCTCGGCACGTACATTCTCGACTCAAAATATGCCCTTGGAATCTTGTATGTGTTGTAAAAAAACTGATCATTTAGTCAACGTTTGCTCAAAGTTTAAATGTATGAGTTCCCCACAGGCTCGATTTGAATTTATAAAATCGAAAAATGCCTGTGTAAATTGCCTTAGTGGTTCACATACAATCAAGTCATGCAAATCGGGGTTAGTTTGTGATTTGTGCAATAAACGTCATCATACATTCTTACATTTTGGCAGTGTGAATAATATGAAAACCAATACTCATGTACATACGTCGCAAGTACCTACCAGTGAAGAACCGTCAGTCCCCCCTCCAGTGTCATCCAGCATCAATGGAACTGGCATTGGTGATAAGCAAGTGGAGGGGACTGCGAATGTCAATTCTTCGTGTTCGCTTTCTGCCAAAGTAACACCGAACTCTTCTATTTTACTTTCGACCGCACAAGTATACGCGAAGCTTAAAAACGGAAATAAAGTTATTGGTCGGTGCCTAATTGATAATGGCTCTCAAAATAATTTGATTACGATAAATTGTTGTAAGCCACTGAATTTACCAATAATTCCTTTGAGCAATTCTTTTGTCAAAGAAATTGGTTCAGCTTCACGACCAATCTTCAGTGACGTCTATTTAGACATTGAGTCGCGCGTGTATTCAAATAATAAATGTCATATACACGCACTTGTCGTTGATAGTATCACAAATAAACTGCCTAATCACTGTATAATCAAAGGTGATATGAGGTTCTTAGTATTCTGTAGTAGGTCTGAAATTGCAGATGATGGATATTACATCCATCATGCCGCCATTCGTCCTGATAATCCTATGCCTAGGATTGTGCTGGACGCTAGCGCTAAGACACATACAGGGCTGTCACTAAATGACATCTTGCATACTGGTCTCAATTTGCAAACTGATTGGTTTATGTTTTTATTTGACTTTCGTCAGTTAGCCAAAGATATGAGACCACATTTCCCGTATACTGCCAATGTGGCAGAGTTCAAGTTGTATGTGGACAACCTGGTCTATTCTATTGCAGATGAGTCCAGCGCCGTACGTGTTTCTCGAAAATTAATCTCGTTATTCAAGTCCGGTGCCTTTGATTTGGTCAAATGGACTACTAGTTCTCAAGTTGTACTTGAAAACCTTCCAGATTTTCACCGCAGTGCGGTGGACTTCACTGTTGGTTCTAACAATACCTCTAAGGTGTTGGGCCTTTTGTGGGAACCAGCTGATGACAGCTTCTTCTTTACGACATCTTATGTTCAGGAGAAGTGCACAAAGCGGAGCATACTCTCCATAGTCGCCCGCTTATTTGATGTCCTCGGCTTGGTCGCCCCTGTCATTCTGTACGCTAAATTACTTATCAAAGAACTATGGCTGTGCAACATTGGTTGGGATTATACACCCCCTGATAGTGTTATTCATCGGTTTTCGGCGCTTACACAGGAATTTCCTCTAATTTCAATGATGAAAATCCCTCGCCATGTTGGTGTCCTGAAAGACAGTACGGTGCTCGTTGTTGCTTTCTGCGATGCAAGCATGAATGGTTACGGCAGTGTGATTTATTTGCATACCACTGATCTGTTTGGGAAAATTACAGTGAGATTATTGTGCGCAAGATCAAAGGTTTCTCCCACCAAAGTGACGACCCTCGCTCGTTTGGAGCTCTGTGCCGCAGTATTGACGTCCAAATTAATACGGACGGTTCAAGATAATTATTCTGAGCGTCTTCCTATTGCAGGAACATACGCGTTTTCAGATTCTAGCATTGCGCTTTCATGGATACATTCGTCGCCACATCGATGGTCGATGTTTGTTAGTAATCACGTGGCTCAATGTCAGGAGAATTTGCCTCCTGAGAAGTTTTATCATGTCGCCGTTAGAGAAAACCCGAGCGACTGCCTTTCTCGTGGCTTGCTTCCTTCCCAACTCGTTTCACATGATTTATGGTGGAACGGCCCATCATGGATTCGCAGCCCACCTTTGGAATGGCCATTAAAACCGTTTCACCCTACCAATACTGGTGAAATGCCTGAACACAAAGCTAATGTGCTCATTGCAACATTTCAGGGTGAAAAATCGGTCCTGAGTGAACTGGCTCAGCGTATATCCACTTGGGATAAACCTTTAAGGATAGTAGTTTATGTCCTTCGATTCGTAAAAAAGGTATCACCTTCCTGTAAAAAAGTTATGATTCGTTCTGTGCAGAGTTTTTATTTTATAGAAGATATTGCTGAACTCCAGAAAGGCAAATTGTCCATATACAATTCAAAAAAGCTTCGGAATTTATTAGTTTTTCTCGATGAGGATAATTTGTTACGTATTGGGGGGCGGCCTTCTAAATCGGATTTACCATTTGAGGTTAAACTTCCGGGTTTACTTCCTAAACATGACTGTGTTGTGGATCTTATCGTTGATCATTTCCATGTCATGTACTTTCATATAGGCCCTGGACTTCTTATGTCCATCTTACGGCAGCGCTATTGGATATTAGATGCCAGGACTGTTATTAGGGCAAAAGTGCGGAAATGCAATTGCTGCTTCCGCTTAAATCCATCGCATCCTACACTGAAAATGGCAGATTTACCTTTATGTCGTGTTGTAGAAGCAAAGGCTTTCGTTCACACCAGTGTAGATTACGCAGGTCCCCTCTGTATCACGATTGCTCGTCTGAGAGGACAACTTTCACAAAAGGCATATATATATATTTTTGTGTGCCTTGTAACCAAGGCCATTCATATTGAGTTGGTCTTTGACCTAACTTCAAATGCTTTCAGCCGTTTTATTTCTTGGCATGGCCATGTGTGTCGTTCTTGTATTTAGATAATGGCATCATTCATTCAGATAATGGTTCATTCTGGTACTGATAAAATTGTTCGCGTTGCGACGGTAAAGACAAGATTTGGTTCTTTTAAACGTCCGGTTGTCAAATTATATCCCATTCCAACGCAATAATTTTATATTTTATCTATTTTTGTTTATTTTTATTTATTTATTTTTTGTTTTTAGTCATTGTTTCAATGATCTCTGACCCAGACATGGCATTACTTAATATCCGTTATCTTGGTCAATTGAACTTTATTACATTGTATTTTTAGTTATTTTTCTTTATTTTGTGAGATTCTGCGAATTTCCAATGCGTGTCATTCCTGAATATTACCGGTGAATAGTCACTTTATTTCTATTTCATTTCTTGTTTCATTTGTATTTTTATACTCTTTCTTTTGTAAGCTCTACGAACTTCCAAGGCGGGGAATATGGATACGCGCCATAAATATATATGGATCCATTTTTCTTAATAAATTAATAATTTATGCTATAAGACCATAAGGGCGCCATCTATGGTTTTTGTATTGTATTGAATTTAACCTATGTGACTTGAGATGCAGTGTATTCATGCATTTCCTTACCTCTGTGAGGCAGGCAATTGCTTCTGACGGGAGTGTCATTGAAAGGCCAACAGATGTCACTGGTCAGTCATTATCCAGTGGTTCACCCAGTGAGTGAATTATTGTTGTACCTAAGATTGGATTTTGACACGCATTATTAATATGCAAATTTTTCATATTGTTGAAACTTCCTTGCTGTGCGAAACATCTGTTAAGATTATGCAATATCGCCTTGACATTTTTATTGAAAAGAAGTGTCTTTTTGTGTGGACATCGTGGCTGAGCTGCATTCTCTGAGTGAGTATTTGTTTGTTTTCACTTTGGTTTTTTGGAATTGCTGGGTCAACTGTTTTTTGTGTCACATAGGGAAGAATTCAATTTTCGTTAATTTTACATAGGGCATTCATTCCCTCGTGTCAGGGGCTATTTACACGCCCCTACATACGTTTTTTAAAGTTCTTTCTTATTATATGCCTTTTTTAAAGTTGTTTCTTATTACAGGTGTTTTTTTTAAGTTGTTTTTTATTATACGCGTTCATATATTTCGTATGAAAAAATACATGCTTCAGAAGTTTACGCTTACTTTAATAATACAACTTTTTTTTTCGAAAAAATTGTTGAACGAATCACCTAACACTGGATCTAAAGTGGCTGAGAAGGCTGATAATGATTATTATATTAATGTTAGTGTCGCTTAACCAACTGCCCAAAGTGGTACTGTGGCATCTTCAATATGGAATATCGCACCCGGGGATAAAAATGGCCCAACTCAAAAAACATGTTTTTTCAGAAGAGCAGTTTGAATATTTCGTTTGAGTGTATTAAATCACTTTATTAACCAATAAAAAAACACTATTTTATAAAAGTTGAAAAGCGGTATATTAATATTTATTAGGTTTAATATTATAATGGTGGTACAATGATCACTGCGCCATTATTTTTGCTTGAATTCGAGTAAAACGTTATAATCTAAAAACGACATATTCGCTTTTAAGGCCACAATAACATTTTTAAGAATTGTTCCGTTTTTATCGAAGATAGAATAGATATCCAGGAACATTTCTGCATACATAACTAAAAAATGCATTTTTTTACTTGTGCCACTGTTATCCCTCAGGTGCGATATGTTTTAATTTGGGAGGCGGGTATGGGTACCGCCGCCCAGGGAATCATTTATTGGATAACCAACACCTCTGCCATAGGTCGCCCCGAGTGGTTCGCTACGTTTGGTGACTTAGCCGGGATTCATGGGGTGAGATTTTTTTTACATTAGCTCCACACAGAAAATAATTTTCCTCAGGGCCTATGTCATCTTAGGGGATGCTGTGTGTAGGGTTTCTTTAAGGAAAGGAAGGAGAAGAAGTTCTGGGAAGGAAATAGGTATGAGGGATGGTTAGGAATCTGGGGATCAGTGTATCCAGGAGTAATGGACGTAGATCTCCCCGGGTTTTGGCAGTGGATGCATCTGTCCAGCTGCTGCATGGCAGGCCGGATCGGGAGAGAATAGTTGAAGGAAACCCTTTGACTTCTCCAGACGTACTCTCTCGGAACATCGCCTTGCACCGCAATGGGAGGGATGGATTCTTACTCCTGGACACACTGACCCCCAGATTTAGATTACCCACCCCTAACACTATTTTCCTTCCCACTTCCTCTCCTTCCTTTCCTAAAAATACACTCCACACTGCAACCCTAAAGATGACATAGGCCCTGAGCTATATTATTTTCCTGTGTGGAGCTAATGTAAAAAAAAATGTTGCGTGATAAAGAGAGTTGCGATGAAGATGGGAACGACAAAGATTGGGAAATAGCCAGCTCTTCATAATAATATCTAGTTATAGAACTCGGCTAAAGTAAATTCAACCAATGCTTGAATGTCGGTATTTTACCTGAGCGATACAAAACGTTCCGCAGTCATGATCTCAACCTTGGATTACGAATGCGAATGGTCATATGCTACGCTTTTTTCGACATTATTTTATGGAATGGAAGCATGGAAGTTTACTGAAGAACAAATTAGGCGACTTGAGGCAGTCGAGATGTGGATTTACAGAAGAATACTTAAAATAAGCTGGATGAACAGGGTTACAAATGAAGATCTTATGGTTCGGATGAATAAAGAAAAGGAAGTAATTAAAACTATAAAAATCCGAAAACTTCAATATCTTGGATATGTGATGAGACAACCTGAGAAGTATGAGATCCTGCATCTCATAACGCAGGAAAAGATTGCCGGAAGACGGGGCCCTGGAAGAAGGAGAACCTCATGGCTGAAAAACCTTAGACAGTGGTTTGGTCAGTCTACCATGGAGCTATTCCGGGCCGCAGTAAACAAAGTCTGCATAGCCAACATGATAGCCAACGTCCGTTGAACGGACAGGGCACAAGAAGAAGATACAATTTTACCTGAGCGATACAGAGAGTGTCTACGAATTGTTGATGAACTTTTCCGAATCATAAAATCGATCTTTGAGTACCACATGGGATTCTAAGCTGCTCTCAACCGATTGGAACCAGTGAGACTATGGTATCCCTTAATTGTTGCAATGTTAAAGTTAGTGGGAAGGAAAATCAGAAAGTATGTTAAGAGTATAGAGCTACCATCAAATATGGCAAAAGTCATTTAAAGCAATGCTTCAAATCGGAATGGTGGTCTTTCACCAGGGTGATACTGACAGTACCTACAATTCTGGAACGTGTCGCAAATATGGGTAGGTACTAGGTTATAATGATTTATTTTAAATTAAGAACCACTAACCAGCCAGCGGCCAAGAATTCATATTTCATCGAAAGACGTTCTTTCGATCGTACAGGGCGGTTCCAATGAGAAAGATTAATTATTCTCCGTAACAGCTTTTTAAAAATAATAACTCAATATCGATTTTATTTCATTAAAAATTTGCTTTAATTTATACCTACATTCCAAAATGCTGAAAGGCGTGATGATAAAACTATTAAATTACGTACTTTTTGTAATTATTTAAAAAAATACTTAAATATATATTAGTTTGTAAGACCGTAAATAAATAGACAAACTGGAGAATTTTCGTTACAAAACACGTGTGCGGAAATTTTTTAAATGATTTTATTTAGTCAAAAATTAAAATTCTGATACATAGCTTTCCCAGATAATTTATTGATTTATTTTACTGCATGATTATATGATTTGAAATGTGTGTTGTATAATAAAAATTTTGTTTAAAAATTTAACAAATTTGCCAATGTCCTACGGTAAAATATTATTGTACTGAAATTAAACACATTTTTTCAAAATTTAAATCAAAGCTTTACTAGATAAAAGAACAGTCTTTCGAAAACAATTTGAATTTTTTTGTGGAAATGAGTCAATAAGTCTAAAATTTTATTTAAAAATGACATATTTCCGGTTTTGTTTGGTTATTCACTTTGTGAAATAACAGAAATTATTCAAATTTAAGCTCTATGCCCACTACACCGTTCCATACCATGACCGTAACCGTAGCGGCGCATGCAAAAAAGTATTCTTTGTATCGATCAGTATGAAACGCTGCCCACTAGACCGTTCCGTAACTGACCAACACCGTCGCATACCATGACCGGACTGACGGCGAATTCTCGATGACAATATTTTGCAGGTACCGGTCCGCTCTGTGACTGGCACGCGACGGAACGGAACGGTCTAGTGGGCAGCGTTTCATACTGATCGATACAAAGAATACTTTTTTGCATGCGCCGCTACGGTTACGGTCATGGTATGGAACGGTGTAGTGGGCAGAGTACCTTTACGTATATTACGGGTGTAATACGGTGTTAGCACGTTCTAGTGGGCATAGTAGAGCGTAGCGTGTTTATTTCGTGTCTGATACGTTCAAAGTACGGTCATGGTATGGAACGGTGTAATGGGCATAGACCTTAAAGGTTTGAACCAGCGACCTCCAGATTTGTAGCCAAGGATCGTAACCACTCAATCACGGAAGCCATCAGTTATTTAAAAAGTTAACTTAAGTAATTCAAGTGATTCGATTTGATAATATAACATGCTTTTTAAAATAGCTTTGAAATATTCATAAACTTACGCGATTTAAAAACTTGCAAATTCTTTTTAAAGTAAAATAATTTCATGAAGCCATTCCGAATTGAAGCTTTTCTGGGTAGCTTGGTGAACACGATCCCGGTGTACTCGGTGCTCGGGGTTATTTCTAACCCGCGTCCATGCCGTGGAAAAATGCTTTTTACGGAGAATGAAATTATATACCGACTGGAAATGTTCACAGCTCAGAGGAATTTCTTGTTCATGGATGATGAATAAAAAGTGAATTGTTGGCTTGCATTTTTTATGGTGCTTTTTCCTCGGAGCGCCAACATAAAATAAAAAAATAAAAACGAGGGACCTGAAACAATTTAAATTGAACAAGGAAACTGTGAAGATAAGACATCTTTCAATTTGAGAGGCGGTATGGGTACCACTGCCCCGGGAAACATTTATTGGATTACCAACACCTCTGCCGTAGGTCTCCACTTAGACAAATGGTGACTTAGCAGGGGTGCTCGGGTTCATGTGGTGAGGTTTGTCCGAATGCATCTGCCCACCAACTGCGTGGCAGGCCGGATCGGGAGAGACTGGTTGAGGAGGACCTGTAAACCTTTCTAGCAGGACTCTCGGAACATCGTCTTACCCGCATTGGGGGGATTGATTCATACGTTCGTCACTCCTGGACACACTGAACCCCAGATTCCTATCCACGTCTCATACATTTTTCCTTCCCACAACTTCCTTTCCCTTAAAAGACCCTCCATATAGCATCCCAAAAGATGACACAGGCCCTTAGCGAATTATTTTCGTCAAAGCCTCCTGTGTGGAGCATATGAAAAAAAAGAATTGTGATTTTTTTTGTTTATCGGTCTTGCTAACTTATTCTTTTCAGTACTTGTGGTTCTTCAAAGGGTTGTGAAATATAGTGGATTAGGGACATCGGTTTAAGTTTTAAAATTTGACACAAATTTCAAGGTATTATACTAGATAATTCTGTTTGATCTCAAAAAATGCTTGTCTGAAGAGCAAATGCGTTAAAGTTTGATGGGAAAAGAGAAGGCACCACCATGGTTTATCAAAAAAAGGATTGTGAAAAAAATATTTCTGTAAGGTGTTTTGCACATTTCAAAACACCTACTTAAAAATTAGACATTTTACAGGTCTTTTTAAAATACAATTTTGAGCAGATGATCGTCCACTATGAATCCGCAGTCACTGACACATATCTCGGCGTGCGCAAATAATAAGAAAAATAAGTTGAACACATTTTATTACTATCAAATACATCTTTGAGATTAGTTGCAAGCTGGTAGATACTCTAAGTATCGCACCAATCAGAATCGAAAAGTTGTTTGAAAAATTAGGTATTCTCTTTAGGTCTTCTCGATCTTCATCTTTCTAATTTCATCCTTTCCCAACGCCCTTCCACTCTTCACAAAATACCCCATTTTAATTACACCATTTTTCTACTAAATTCGGGCAGTTGGGGAATTTTGTTTAGTTCAGTTCATTATTTTATCATAAACTATATCTTACATCTTAATATTGTTCCCGTTTGACTTTTTGTGTAGAAATCAATAACATAATACTACTTGCGGTTAACCCAGTTTATTAACTGTGA
Organism: Limnephilus marmoratus; assembly: GCA_917880885.1. NCBI lineage: Eukaryota > Metazoa > Arthropoda > Insecta > Trichoptera > Limnephilidae > Limnephilus > Limnephilus marmoratus. The sequence continues at coordinate 40,369,099 of OU862924.1, read as the reverse complement.
ACACATAAAACCACAAACCCACTCAACTTTAATCAACTCAATAACTTCATAAACCGGAAGCGAAAAAGGCTGTTATTGGTGCTACGCGGTCATAAACTGAAGGTTCGTATTTATTTATTTCTTATGTTGATCTTTAATTGCTTCCTGATTGGTTTATTTACCCTGTACGTTTAATACGATTATGTCACCCTAGTCAGCAGCCTCTGTGTGTACCTATTCAGCAACTGGGGTGCCTTTGACGGTAGCCGGCGGGTGATATGGGTGGAGAGGGTTATATGGGGGAGGGTATAAGGTCGGTAGGGAGGTTGGGGAGTGGCTGGTTATAGTCGGCTGAGAGGGGTGAGTGAGGCTGGGAGTAACTGCACTGCGCCCTTGTCGCAGTGGTGAACAAAGTTTTCTCTAGCCCGCAGGGGATGAAAATTATGCATTTACAATCGGACCATGCTCCTTTTGTAACATTGTAATAGATAAATAAGTGTGGTTCAGTGTTATTTATTTACAAGTGAACCTTAATTATAACAGACTTTCTCAGAAAAATGAGTAAGTAAATCGTGCCGACGAATGAAAAGTCTTTAAATAAGGTATTAAAATACATCGAAAAAAGGTAGATTTTATGTAATTCATGTTAACATGATCGAACATTTTCAATTATCGAAATTCTTTCTTTATCAATTTGCTTGTGTTCTGGTAATCAAAATGTGGAAAAAGCCACATTATTTTTTATAGAACGGAATACACAAGTAACACTGCTAGGGATTTACTGTTTGGTGATCTCTGAACGTATCCCATAATGAAATACTTTTTTGGTGTAGAAGATAAACTTTTTCATATTTTAATATGTATTACAAACGGACGTAAATATGCACTTAAAATTTTGAATGCTAACAGAGAAAAGTTTTAAAAATCGCTTACCGATGATTATTTTCTTGAGGCCTTATTTATTCATCGCTTTATATGAAACTAAAAAACATTTTTATTTTGACAGACGTGTAGATATTATAAAGGTTATTATCACTTGACTTTTTTTACAGTTTATAGTCCGGTCAGTGACTGAGTTGGCATCGCGTTTGGGTTCCACCCAGGCGACGAGTGTTTGATTCCATGGTTGGCAAGGTCCTCCATCACGACACAAGCAAAATTTTCTCCTTACTGTGATGGTGGTAGGAGATTTTTAAATATTGTCGGGTTATTCGTAACCCGGAAATATTTGTCTTTATTTAAAAAAAATACAAATAATTACTTAAAAAAATTGCAGAACTTGACGGTGAACCATTATTTTATTTGTATTTTGTAGAATTTTTCAAGTTTTACGGGAGCGTGTATCGTAAACTTTTAAATGCGAAAAGAAAGCATGTTTTCTCTTTCTTAACATGTTTATATTGTAATATTTGATAATAATAAAAAAACGAGTTTAATGAAGACATGTCACTTGGTGACAAATTTTGCACTACGGGAACCGAGTCAACGTTATTCCAATCTTTTACTGAGAATAGTTCTACCCACACATTAAAATTGGTTATGATATAATTCAGTATTGTAACAACAAAATCAAGACAAGGGTTGAAAATAAAAAAATGCAAAGAGAGTTTGATCTGAAAATAGATTTTACGCTATGTTTCTTTTCTGTCATTCCCTTTGGGAAAATTGTGTTTAATTTAACTGCATTTATCTTTTTTAATTACGGGGTGATGTTTTAAAATTATTTCGCTTCTAATACCTCTTTACAAACCTTTTTGAAGTAACGCACATTTACTAAGGACAGTTTAAAATTTTTCCCAAACGGAATATCTACTCAATCTGTTTCTCCATTCAGTTCACGATTTAAGCAAAAAAACGTCAATCCAAAGGGAAGTAAAAATCCTCTTTCCCATGCAATAAGCGTAACCGCGGTGCATTTGTCAATATCGCGCCCCCCGTCAAGAAGGCGAGTTTTTATTACAATAAGCACCGGGAACGCAATAACACTATGCATTTTTCTTGAATGGTGAATACTTACCTTTACGTGATTGTAATACCAAGAAGAAAAAAAGAAAGGTTTCCCATCCTTTCAACCCAACACCAGTTCAAAATACTTTCCACGCTACGCCGGTAATGTCAAACAACGATAACCCATTAAAACTCATGAAGAAAATCATTTGTTTGAAAAATACAAATTTTACTTGATAGATGATGTGCTACACGCAATGATTATTTTGTACGTGTTTCAAGTTCAGTGGATAATTTTCCCAAAAATAGTTGAAAATTATAAATTAAAAAATTATCCTGTTTTCGTCATGTGAGAAACAATTTATTTAAAATGCTGTAAGTTCTGTTTAATTATTTTATAGATCTGGTCACTGTGGATAATAATTTATGCATTACATATGTTTATTTTTATCAAGTACTAGCTGTTTCGCAGCACGCGTTGCAATGACATTTTCAAAGAAATAAATTATTTCTCAATGCATGTCCTTTCCCGTGCGTCCCCGTTCCCCTCCCGCATTCCCTACCCTCCCGCGTTCCCTGTACACCTTCCCCGCCCACCCTCTCCTCTCTCCCGCACTCCCGTCCCGCAAACCCACCTCCCGCGTTCCATATATTCAGTCCTAGTACATTCAGTTTTTAAACAGCTCGCGTGCCACCTATTGCAATTTTTATATTAAAATTTTTATTTTTCGTATAAGAACAGTAAAGCAAATTTGGTACCTAACATACGTATCTATTTAAAATATCTATAATTTAAAAAAAATCCATAGACAATTCTTTAAATTTTATCTGTCAAATGTGCTTAGTTAAAATAGTCGTTAAGTTTTCTGAAATTATCCTACTTTCAACGCAATTTTCTTAATTTTACACAAAGTATTAGAAAACTTAAAAAAAAGATGAATGAAATAAGTAAAGTTGTTCTGATGTTATGGCGTGACCAAGGGAAACAGGGATTCATTTTTATATATATAAATACACGGTGTCCGGAAACTCGTAGTACAAGCGGGAAACTGGTAAATCTACATCACATTCGGAGTCGATTTGTGATATAACTTTTTTGATTTGAGCTTTCGTTTTCGAGTAAATCCGGTCCGAAGTTGGAATTTTTTTGGTTAAATTTGAAAAAAATGTTCACTAGGGGGTTGATTTCAGCTGTGTAATGTCTTATAAAATGCATCGAAGGGTAAACCGGGCTCAAATTTTTTTTTAACCCTTTAGATGCCGAAAAAATGGAAAAAGAGAAAAAAAAAATTTAAAATTGAAATGCTCAGATCGAAAAAAATAAGTTTTTTGGGTTCTCTATGTGATGTAGATTCACCAGTTTTCCGCTTGTACTACGAGTTTCCGGACACGTTGTATATATTTATATATGTATTTTAGCGGACCTAAATGTAAAATTCAATAAATTATTACGAAAAAATCTTAATTATTTTGTAAAAAAAAACTGTTATTTTACATAAATAACTTTTATTAAACATTTCTGCTGCCCAATCCCGTTGGGGGTAGGCTATAATTAGGGTGATTTTACACTGCAGGCTTAAATATTCTTTTACATTGCAGGCTTAAAACTCCTGCCAGTCACACAGGTTTCTTGTCATGAAAAGCAGAGTATTCCTTTAATACGAAATCTGTCATTCTCCCCAACTATATTTGATAACCATAAAGGAATCTTTATCTCTTGTATCGAACAAAGAAAGGCATTTTTTTATTAATTGAAAGCCTGTTGGCTTTTTCAAACATGAATAATTTTGAGCAAAAATACATTAAAAATAGAAGTAAGAATATTAGTTAGATAAAAAAATTAAAAAAAAGCTGTAAAATTAAGAATTATTAATTTGAGGTACGGTATCGACAAAAAGATGAAAAATAATCAGGTTTCAATAGATTCGTGGTTATGAGCCTTGTCCCGATATCCAGTTGTGACCGATACCTTTGTCTTTTTCTATTTAAGACGACAATATACCCTAAAATATATTCAGAATCTTAACGACATAAGTAAAGAAGCCGTGTTTACAAATTGCGACTCGCGACCCGTGTATTGGACGGAACTACTGTCGAATTTTCCGTATCAAAGAATAGAAGATGAAGAAAAATAATGTGGGAATCTTAACGACGTAAGTGAAGAAAGCGTGTGAACAAATATACGCCGCGGCACGGCGATTTGGACGAACGCACCTTTCCGCCGCGTTCATTTTAATTAATTCTGAAGAACGTGTTACAAATATTTGAAATGTGTCTCCATGTTGTCCTCCCGAAGTTATTAATTCATTTTTTTTTTTTTTTTTTTTACATGAGCTCCACACAGGAGGCCCTGAGGAAAACAATTTCCCTCAGGGCCTATGTCATCTTTGGGGATGCTGTGTGGAGGGTTTTTTTAAGGAAAGGAAGTAGAGGAGAGTTCTGGGAAGGAAAAGGGTTTAAGGGGTGGGTAGGAATCTGGGGTTCAGTGTGTCTTAGTCATCCGCCTCCAAGACCTAGACAAACCTCACCCCATGAACCCGGGCACCGCTGCTAAATCACCAAACGTAGCGAACCACTTGGGGTGACCTATGGCAGAGGTGTTGGTTATCCAATAAAGGTTCCCGGGGCGGCGGTACCCATTCCCGCCTCCCAAATTCATCGTCTATAAAAATAAAATATGGTGCTTACCGCTAACTTTATAGTTGAAAAACGAGTTATAAAGTTTTAAAATCGTTGTACATAAAATATATTAATGGTAAGGTACTGTTTTTATTAATCTAATATATAAATAACTCGCATTCCTTTTGCGGCATGGAAATAAAAAACTTATTATAGTTACGAAATCGCCGGAAATGATTAAAATGTGTGTTTTGAGCAAACAAAAATTATTAGGGTTGTGTACCGCCGTAACGTAACGTTTAAAATAATTTATATAACCTTTCTCTCAAACTATTAAAATATTACGCTTGTTTGCGTATCCTTCAACTGTTATTCCAATAAATTGAATAAAAAAAGCTGAAATTCCCTAGCACGGCGGAAGAAAAAATAATGAACATTACTACGAGTACAACTTTTTTTTCGCTTGGAAAAAATAAACAGTATTTTTACGCCTTCTCAATAACGAACCTGTCGAAGCAAACAATTGAAGCGTAACAAAGCAAATGAAGAATGAAAAATGGGAAAATAAGTTTCTTCTCGTAAAATCGCCCGAATGTGGGCTTTCGTGTATATATTATTTCATTGATTCCACCCCTCACCCCCAACAAATCGTATCGTGAAAATAAACAATACTAAACCTAGTGATTTTATTCATTGTTTGAAATCATCTTGAATTGACTTCAGACGTAACTTGCCGTCAAAACCTCTTATTTGAATAATTTGAATCCCGCGTAGCAGACACCCCAAACACTTGCTTTGGAAACACTTAATTAATATTCTCTCAACTTTCGCTTTCAATAATATTTCACAATGTTGCTTTGATTTATTTGAAAGGACGAGATAACAAATATGAAATGTTAAGGCATTTCATTGTTACGCATAAAGTTATTACGAGTTATCCACCGTACACTATCTACTAAGAAAAGGCCCGTACCTGTAGACGTAGATACAACATACAACTAGGTATTACTTGAACGAAGATTTAAATTGAGAAATAATTTCTAGAATTAACGAGACAATTTGCGAGAGAATATTTCTTAGTTTGGTCAAGGACATCTTTAAACTGTAAACAAAATATTTATAATTTCACCTTTCTTTGACAGTAGTGGGTAAAATGATTATTTACTGTTTTTGAGGCAAAGAAAATAATTTCTATGGATTTAAGTCAAATGTAAAACGTGGAGACTATTTAGGAGGCGGGAATGCGTACCGTCTCTCCGGAAACCATTATTTGATAACAAACACCTCTGCCATAGGTCACCCCTAGTGATTCGCTACGTTTGGTGATTTAGCAGGGGTGCCCGGGTTCGTGGGGTGAGATCTGTCTAGGTCTTGGAGGTGGATGACCAGGATTCCACCTCCAAGAACTCCAGATTCCTACCCACACCTTGACAAAGATGACACAGGCCCTGAGGGAAATTATTTTCCACATGGCCTCCTCTGTGGAGCTCATGTAAAAAAAACAAATGGATTGAAAATAAAAATAACAGAGTGTGCAATTCACAAGCGGTAAAAGTGAAACCTTCAGAAAGAGAACAGTGAAAAGACTACGAAGTACTTTCTTTATCAATGTGAAGAATGATTTTTGTCGTCAAATTCCAATGCTCCTTTTCCTATACAATTGGCACCCGGGAAATAACAATGGTACAAGTCCAAAAATGACATTTTTGAGTTAAGTATGAAGAAATGTTCCTGGATATCTTTTTTATCCTCGGAAAAAACGGCATAATTCTTAAAAATATTATAGTGACTTTAAAAGCTAAAATGTCATTAATAAATTATAATGTTTTACTTAAATTCAAGAGAAAATAGTGATACAATGATCATTGCACCACTATTATAATGTTAAACCTAATAAATATGATTATAGGTACTCTATAAATGCTCTATAAATGACGCCAGCATTTATCACTCGATAAATGCTGGCGTCCCACAGGGATCGGTTCTGTCTCCGACTTTGTTTTTGTTGCACATCAACGACCTTTTGTCATGTGCACCAATTCATTTTTACGCGGATGACAGTACAGTTCATGATAGCTTTTTGTTTGACAAGCCCTCAAAGGGCTCACAAACTCCAACAGCTCGTAGGGCTTTGAAGCAAAGAATGGACGGTTACCTCGAGAGTGTTTTCTCTTGGGGTAAAAATGATCTCGTTGAATTTAATATTTCAAAGACCCAATCTTGTTTGATTACGTCTAAAAGGGATCGAAATGAAAATCTAGTCTCTTTCAGGGGAAGCAATCTTCCGAACAGGCCCTCCATTGATATGCTTGGTGTAACCCTAAGTGACCAGCTCAGGTATGGGGGTTCCCAAAAACTGGGCGTACTGTACAGGGCCGGCAGATACTTTAATAATACACAACTGCTAACCCTGTACAAATCCCAAGTGCGCCCCACGGTTGAATTTGGCAGCCACCTCTGGTCTGGAGCTACAAAATACCTGAAAAATACCCTCGACTCTGTGCAGAAACGGGCGGTCCATTTGATTGATTCTCCTATCTTAGCAGACGGATTGCAATCTTTAGAGCACAGGCGTCGCGTCGGGTTGGAATGCTATCCTTGTTCCACCGGTATTACAATGGAAGATGCTCCGAGGAACTAGCGTCATTGATCCCCTCAGCACCGGTGCATAGTCGGAAAACACGCCAAACGCGTGCCCAACATTTGTACACGGTTGATATTTGTCACAAGCTAAAATGCGAAAATCATAGATGCATATCACTTCTATGCACAGTATATAAGATCTACACCATGATACTGAAACAAAGAATTGATAAGTACGCAGAAAACCTACTGGGAGAGTATCAGGCAGGCAAGCATACATATGATAGCATAGATCGGGAGTGCCTATATGACATACTACTTCAATTCCAGATTCCACCTAAATTGGTTAGGCTCATCAAAGCCACAATGTCAGACTCAAGATGTCAGGTCAAAATAGATGGGGAACTGTGGGAAGAATTCACAGTATCGCAGGGACTAAAACAGGGGGACGGTCTGGCTCCCACTCTCTTCAACATTGTGCTCGAACATGTAATAAGAAAAACGCTAATAGACACTGGCTCCAATATTTGTTTCAAGAGCAGTCAAGTTGTCGGATATGCGGATGACATTAACATTGTTGGAAGATCAATTTCAGCCATTAAGGAGGTCTTCGATCCTTTAGAAACAGCGGCACGGGAAGTAGGACTGCAGGTTATTGTCAACAAAACGAAAATGATGATACAGAGCAGGAACCCTTCACACAGAAGAAGAAGTAGTGCACAATTCAAAGACAACTACTTATACGAAGTGGTCGACCAATTTGCCTACCTGGGCTCCAGTCTGACAGAGAATAATGAGGATCCAGCAGAAATCAGAAGGAGAATCACAGCAGCCAACAAAACATACTTCTCTTTGCTGCCAGTGTTTAAGTCACGTAGTGTCCACAGAAAAACCAAAAAAACCATATATAAGACCATTGTTAGAACTGTATTGGCATATGGATGTGAGGCGCTGACACGGACGGTAAAGATGGCTGAAATGCTGGATACTTTTGAAAGAAAAGTGCTGAGAAGAACATGTGGACCCGTGAAAGAGGGTAAACAGTGGCGCATCCGGCACAATACAGAATTGTATAATATATATAAGGCACCTAGCATCTCAACACATATGAGACTCCTCAGGCTGAGATGGGCTGGGCATGTACAAAGAATGCCGGATACACAAAGAATTTTGAAGAATTTTGACTGGACACCCAGGTGGAAAGAGAAAAGTGGGAAGACCCAGACTGAGGTGGGAAGACGAAGTAAGAGGGGATGCAGCACAGCTTCTCCAGGTACCAAATTGGAAGTCAGCCGCTGAGGACAGGAGGAGTTGGAGGCGACTGTTGTAGGAGGCCAAAGCTCGATATGGGCTGTAGCGCCATCGAAGAAGAAGAAGACATTTGTCACATGAGAACGGGTCGTTTCTTCGACCCGTTCTTGTGTTAAACAGCACGGTTGTGGAATGATTTGCCGGCCTCTGTGTTTCCTCCTTCCTACAACATGGGTCTCTTCAAGACCAATGTTCATTCCTTCTTCTCCTCAAAAAGACCCTCCACACAGCATCCCAGATGACATTGGCCCTGAGGGAAATTATTTTCCTCAGGACCTCCTGTGTGGAGTTAATGTATAAAAAAAATACTATTTTTCAACTTTTGTAAAATAATGATTTATTTTTTGGTTGTAATAAACGATTAAATACACTCAAACCAATTCAAAATGCTCTCCTAAAAAAAGAGTTTGAGTTATGCTATTGTTATTCCCCGGGTGCGTTGGTCATCTTATTAGTATTTGTGTTTTCTTCTTCGGAGTTGCTAGATGTTTTCTTTGCCTGTTTATTTTGGAGTGGTTTGATGATTGGATATTGACTTTACCAAATTTTTAATTTTTTTTTTGGATTTCGTAAGATTCGATCCTTGGTGTGCTAATGTTTGCCGCTAAAGTTCGTCAGGCGGTTTATACCACTATACCCAAAGATATTGAAATATAAGTAGATGTGCTATCTGCTGTTTTTACTATGTGGGTCTGCGCTTCCGGGTGTCGCCGATATTGTTTACCAATTAACAAATAAACTAAAAGAAAAAATAATTAACGAATAAACCAAACGAACGTTAAACTAAATGAACGAATTCTTTCCTTATTCAAAATATATTGTTAACCAATATTAATGCACATTTTCAAAAAATCAACGAAATGAACAAATTCTTTTTGTATGAAAACTACGATAATTAGCGCCTAGTCTGGCTACAGTTGCGCGGACACCATAGCGTATCTCTTCTGTATTTGAATATCTTTGACTATACCAAAGGAGACCATGGATTTATCGTATTTATTATATTGGAACCGAGTACCCGTGAAATAAATAAATATTTTATTCCTATCTCATTCTCTCGCAGGCTAAATCCTATAGATGTACGTGTTTGTCTTTTTTAGCATCGCTCACTTCCCTTTCATAGAGTTTCGAATCAGAACGGTGATAAAAAAGTTTTCACTTCGATAAAACAAAACGAAAACTACTCTTAATAAACAATGAGGACATTTTATATTATATTTTATAAGTTTTTCAAGTAATTCCGTGCTTTTGTAGAACCTGTATTCGAAGATTGACTTTGATAAACCTTTCAAGTCAACGATTAACGCTGTACAATGGTCAAGATTGTCGTGAAATCGCGTGTAAACAAATACATTATTACAATGGAGAACAAAATGTGAAAAACATTTAGGCTTTCATAGTTTCACAAGGTTTAAGTTTTCATATCTCAAATAAGATAATGTTTTTATTATATATAGTATGTAATAAATTCGATAGATGATTTTTACAAAGATTCTTTTTTCTAGGTAACACACATATGAAGAAAAAAAAAGTTTTTTTTAGAAGACAAGTAACTTACTTTACTTTATTTTGACTGTTATCTACATTTTTCGTTAACAACGTTCTTCAGTAGTAAAAGTTAAAAACATAAAAAATAGATCGCCTTTGGAGAGGGGTGTGAGAGGGAGTGGGGAGAAGTAAGAGTTTACATGAGCTCCACACAGGAGACCAAATTGAGAGAAAATTATTTCCCTCAGGGCCTATGTCATCTTTGGGGATGCTGTGCGGAGGGCTTTTTTAGGGAAAGGAAGGAGAGGAGAGTTATGGAAAGGAAAAGGGTTTAAGGGGTGGGTAGGAATCTGGGGTTCAGTGTATCCTGGTCATCCGCCTCCAAGACCTAGACAATCCTCACCCCACAAACCCGGGCACCCCTGCTAAATCACCAAACGTAGCGAACCACTTGGGGTGACCCATGGCAGAGATTGGGGGAAGTTTATTAGAATTAGGAATTACGATGATATTAAAGGGAAAAGGCCGGTTAAGTGGGAAAATATCTAAAAAAAGGTGTAAAAGAGCATGTGTTTTTTTTGTTCGTGTAATAATTAATAATAATAATAATCTTTATTCAATGAAATAACAACAATATAACTAAAAAAATTACATGCTTAATGTAGTTTACAAATAGATTACATCAATCAGTACAGAAAAATTAACAAATAGAAAGTAACGTAAGAAAGGTTACACAGGAGTAGGATAGTTATACAGTATTTTTAGTTGTGCATAGCCTGCCTCACTAGGTGAACCTGTATTGAGGCAGAATTTTTGTTAATTGTTTCTCGCAATTTTATCTATGGTTTTTTTATAAATGTGTAAAGTAGGTTTCCATACAGCAAAAACTTTATTTTAGTTAACATTATTATTTGCATATACCTACACAATTCGTAAACTGCAAGGTTATTACTACAATAACAACTGTCAATGACTGGGCGTTTGGGTGAGGGCACCAGTATAGGCTCGATCATTAGAATGTATCCATATTTTAACATATTTTTTAAACTCTCCTGTGTTTGACTCAGTTTGATGTTTTCTGGGAGAATGTTGAATATTTTTGTGGCAAAGTATCTAAAGCTACGTTGACCAAAGGTGGAAGAGAGTAATAATTATATCCGCATCGATGTTAATATGGTTCCTTATTTCTAAAATTTCAAAACGATTAATCTGCGATGCCTTGCAATCTGTATAAAGTCTTCTTTAACGTTATTTACATCGGAAGTATGAATTTTTTTATCAAATGATCTGCGAAGTCAGAGTGACTATTACATTGAGACATTTTTTAACTCTTATATCGAAGTTTCTAGTGGTTCTATGATATAAAAGGAATTACAATCATTACAATTGAGTTTACAAACTAGTGTTTTTGTTAGTTAGAATATCGCTATTTAATAATAATAATAATACAGTAGTCTCGCTAATCCGGATCCCCGTTACTTCGGTGCGGTTCGCGGGGGGGAAGCGGTAGGTCCGCGAGGGTCACAAGGGGGCATACATTAATTACATGAGCATAAAAGGGGGGAGGGGGGGGGGGGGGGTCCAGCAAAATCTCACGTTACTTAAAAAGAATATATGAAATGGCCCGAATTTATCACACCAAGTGAGGGAGGGGTCGAGATTGGAAGAATAATTGCTCACGTAATTAATATATGCCCCCTAACGTGTCAATATTCAATCATTAGCCGTCAATCGTCAATCTTTTATTGATTACCTTGCAGTGTTAGTTAATTTAACGCGCGTTCGCTGACAAAATGGCACAACCGCGTAAGCATTCTACATTGCCAATAAAATACAATCTGCGTATTATAGAAATGTTAAATAAAGGTGACAAATATCCTGCCATAAAGGTTGGTTGATATAAAGAAGAACAAAGATAAAATCTTGAAATTTGTTAGCCAAACAGAGCGTGGTCTCGCTGCACAAAAAAATACCAAAGAAGCGCGAAAATTTAAAGCAGAAGTATATTACTGACTTTTCAAGAAGAATTAACTTATTATAAAAATTTTGTCACACATTCTTGTCTAAATTGACTTTAATTTTTTTAAATTTAATAAATGAAACCCAAGTTAAAATGTGTTTTATTCCTATTAAAATATTGCATACTATAATCCGGACGCCTCGATAATTCGGAAGGGGTCTTGTTTTTCCCTATCCGGATTAGCGAGGCCCTACTGTAATTGGATAATTGGTATAGTGCCGTTGTTTGTGAAAATCACCTCATGCGCATTGTATTATTATAGGATTTGCTTTATTATACCTTTTGTTACATTTATTCAATTTGTTTTTCGTGTAAAACGCCGATTTAATAGTAAAGGGAACATTTTTACTTATAATTTTTGTACAAATAGAATTCTACGCCGTTGTTTCTTTACATCTTTTGACAGAGAAAATAAAACTAAATATTATTTCATGAAAATTTTTATTACTTTTTGTCGAAAAAAAAACGTTTTTTACGAAAAAAAGTGAAAAGTAAGTTACGGGATTGGCTGTAGAAGGATAAAAGCAGGATTGAATGCAGTTAAATTAGTTCCCGGAATCTTCCCGAAGGTGGAGAGAAGAATCGGAGGTTTTTCATAGTTAGAACACGTAATTCAAATGGGAGAGAATTGTGCCAGAAGAATATAAGACGGGCAAGTGGATGAGTCGAAGCCAAGGCTGTCATAGGAACACAGCGGAATCAAGTTGATTAAATACTGGAGTTGGGTCATGTCAAGAGTCTGAACAGCAGAAGGGTATGAGATGCTTTATGAATATGTATTAAGAAAAGGTATAACAGAGACACTGCCTATTACTTAGGGAAATGGCGTGAGAGATTATAATGTACCTGACTTTCTGTTTTTCGTTTGTAAAAAAACTGTGAATATTCGATTTAAAGTACTTAACACAGAATAAACTTAAAATTTTAAATACAGATTCCCTTTTTAAAGAAAATTTGTAATAAAACTGTCACTTCACTTTCTATAATGTTAGTACAATTTTATTTAAAATTAATTGTTTATTATGTCATAAATTGGCGCAAAATAAAACCATCACTTATGATCGGGTTTGTAAAATATCTGAAAAATATAGCTCGTTTATTCTCACGACAATAAAAAGCATAATTTTTTTTTGCTTTCGAACATAAAAGAAATCACAAATATTCGCATAATAGAAAGAGAGACAACTAACTTTTAATAATGCACGGTCGCTCTGGGTCAATCTGGGTCTCTTGTTATAGCGGTATATGATGTTTTGGGACAACTTGGGTCTCCTGTGATTAGACTGGTAATGAAATTATTATAACATTAAGACCATAATATTCAATTTGATATAACCTAAAACCCAATTTTCTGACATGAAACGAAATTTCAATTTACAAAAGGCAATTATTATACGATTACATGATCAAAACTGACATGATATAATAAATTGTAATATTAAATTGACCTTTTTATGAACAGAACACGAAGTATGTAGAGAGTACAAACATAAACTAAACACGGGTCACCAAACACTAGGTGAGACACTCGGCGCGCGTTAAGAATGATCAAAATTGCGCTATTGCGCATGCGTGGGATTCAGAATGCAATGTTGCCAGTTCTCTCACAGTACACGTAAAGACATTGTTATTAGTAATAATTCGAAATGGAAAATGTATAGTCTTTATTTAATGTGTATCGAAATAGTATAAAATAGTATATAGTGATTCACGTTAATGGTGGTACAAGTAGGAAAATGACGAATCTACGTCACGTTTGGTTTTTTTAAAATGTAATTTCTTTCGTTTCCAGCTTTTGTTTTGGACTAAATTGGGTCAGAAATTTAGAATTCATAAAGTAAAATTTAGCAATTCGCAAGCAAAATAACAACCTTCTACAAGACCGGTCAAAGTTTTGATGTGATAAGTTAGATTACTAACTCACAAACTAACCGAAGGTAAATAAACAGAATTGCGCATTCGCGCCATGCTCAAATATTTGCACTATTGTTAGATGCAAATTGGTAGATGTTGTCCATAACTGGGATACACAAAAATACAAAATTTGTTAACGTTTTTCATTTGATCACCATAAAATGATTTTTAAGGTTGGGTCTGTAAAATTATGGAACCCCGATTTTCATCTGTTTTAGAAGCGGAAGAGAAATGGAAACGAAGGAAAATGAAGGAGGCGGGCCAGAAGAATAAATTATTAGATTCATAAAATATTCCTAGTTCCAAAGAAAACAAACATTCTTTGAAAGTTTATTGTTATTAGAACCTTACTGATTTCATAAATATATATCTTGAACAAAGGTTGGCTATGTACAAACAATCCGCCACTGAAGAGAAAAACAGATAGAAGTGTATTTAGCGAAATAAGCATATTTTTTCCTTTTTTCGGGTGCAATTAGTCGATCGAAACTTTTCAAATACCTGAAATCTTTATCGAACCGAAAATTAAATGCATTGGCCCGTTGAGGATCTCAGCAGTCGCAAGTAAATCGGTGACATAGGATTTCTTGCGACCCAAAATAAGCTGGATGGACAGTAGCTTGTGTCGTTCTCCATAGAGAAAAAAAAATGGCCTTATTTTTAAACGCTCGGGGTCTCAAAAGTTTCGTATGATCTGTAGCTATTCGAAAACGTAAAAATAAATGAAATTATTGTTCACTATTAGCCCGCTAAAATAGCCGGAAGTTTTAAAAAAAAAAATTTCGTGAAATAGAAAAAAAAATAAAACAAAGGGTCCATATTTTATATTTTGTACCAAACGTAAGTTTTATTCCATAACTGCAGTACAAGAAACGTATTTTTTTTTTGGATACATATGTGACGTGTTTGTGAAAAATATAAAAGGGGAAAATAACACCTTTTCTGGATAAAATCAGTATTCTTGTTGACTTACTTGTATTCATAAACTTGAATTTTTTTTTCATTTTTGTCACCTATTCGCATTTTTTAATAATACACTAACGTTAAAAAAAGATAAAATTATTGAAAAAAAAAACAATTTAAAACGTTTTAGGTTTGTTTTCTGATTTTTAATGCATTTCAGCGGGATAATAACCATTTAAAAAAAAATTAATGCAGTTCTCATTTTCTTTGTAACACGCAACTTTTGAGACCCCGGGCGTTTCTGAATTCAAAAGTTGAAATAATTGACACACCCTAATGGACAGGGTTACCAATGAAGATGTTATGGTTCGGGTGAATAAATAAAAAGAAGTTATCAAAGCTATAAAAATCCGAAAACTTCAATATCTTGGACATGTGATGAGACATCCAGAAAAGTATGAGATCCTGCATCTCATAATGTAGGGAAAGATTGTCGGAAGACGGGGCCCCGGAAGAAGGAAAACCTCATGGCTGAAAAACCTGAGACAGTGGTTTGGTCAGTCTACTGTAGAGCTGTTCCGGGCCGCAGTAAACAAAGTCTGCATAGCCAACATGATAGCCAACGTCCGTTGAACGGACAGGACACAAGAAGAAGAAGAAGAAGGATTTCTTTTAATAAGTATAGATCTCACATCTGGGGACATTCTGATCGAATAGTAGGCGTGTCCGTGTGCCCGGAGTAATTGCATCTTGTCCGTTTGTCTGGAAAAAAATGATAAAACATTTTCAAATTTCGTAATTCTTTCTGGAGCAGATAACGACTTTAATTGAACTACCTTTTTTCATGAGACACCTCACAAGATCGCCCCAGTCCATACACATGTAAAGGCAAGGAACTATGTCGCCACTCGGCTGGGCTGCTTTTGTGAGGCCGGTTAAGGCATGGGCTGTAAAAAGGGATTATATGAAGGAGGAAAAACAGATGCCAGTGGCTCGTTCCTCATACGAGCCGACTTAAACAAAAACGAATCGAAACAACGACCCTTTCTGCTAAATAGTTCTGAGACACTGGAGTTATTTCCGCAAAACATCTCTTAAGGACCAGGGCAGGTATTCCGATAGGCCTACTAGCTTTTTTCTATCCACCTGAGGCAAAGGAATCGTAGAGTCTTTTTATGACACTTCTAGGGATTATTTGTTCAGTGCTACCCGCACATAAAATGTATTTGTGTAATTTAGGAGTAATAATCCTGCCAAGTAGTTCCGAGTTCTGGCAGCAGTGCGCCCGAGACAAAGTTGGCGTCTTTTGAGATTAATACCGCTAGAGGATTGCTGACAATGACGGCCATTAATAAAATACCAAATAATAATTTTAAACAATGCACCAGAAGTTGGCCAAATGGAAATACGGCTAAGAAATAGCCTTTAAGGTAGCGTTCACAAGATTGAAACAGCAGCTCGTTATGGAACGTTATGTTAAACGTGAGAATTTGCCCACCATGTAATAATTTTAAAGATATTTTTGATGCTCTTCTTTTTCTTCTGACGTCTTCTATTGGTGATTAGATAATATCAGCGCACTCTTCAGACTTCATGATAAAGCCCTTAATATCTGTCGATCAATAAAAAATCTCATTTTTGAATCATTGTCGCGAAATAAAAACGTTGATTTCTTGAAATAATATTTAATTAAAAATACAATACGAGAGTTTGGAGGGAGGATGGGTGGAGGGAGAAGTTGTGGGAGAGGGGGATGGGGGGGGTGGAGGTGGAGTGGGAGCCCCCCTAATACCATGCGAGCGAAGCCGCGGGAAAAGTAGTCATCAATAAATTTCTTAAATTTATCAATTTTAAAAATATTCCTTTCCGGCAAATGGAATATACAGAATTATTCAATTGTTTAAAATGCGAAAAGGGATAAAGGGATAAAGATTAATAATAAAAAAATATTGTTATCTTTGGAGGTAACAATAAACTCGATACGATATTACTCTATTTATTATTTTCTGGCTGAAGTCCCCGGCGATGCCCGGGCTTTGCACCAAGTTTTAGAAATAAAATGTAGACAGTGACCTTCCTCTTGTTTTGAAGGTCTGAAAACTGAGATTTCCTTACAAATCCACACCGCCCGCTGCCAGTCCGCTCGTCCAACACAATATAATATTATATAATATTTCAACCAATTTAAACAAAACCTTGACAAATTATATACTTAAACCTTACTTAAGAATCACTCTATCTATTGGTGAAAATCGCATGAAAATCCGTTAAGTAGTTTTGAGTTTATCGCGAACAGACAGACGACAGACACGGCGAAGGACTTTAATTTATAATATATAGAGAAGAGATATTTCAACCAATTTATACAAAACTTTGACAAATTATATACCTAAATCTTACTCATGAATCATTCTATCTATTTGTGAGAACCGCATGAAAATCAGTTAATTGATTTTTGAGTTTATCGTGAACAGACAGACGCGTCGGAGGACTTTAATTTATAATATGTAGAAACGTATACTTGATGTTTACAACATTTCTAACAAGTCACCATTATTGGCATATTTTTATTCTTCTTAAATAAAATGTTTTTCGTTATTATAACATTGATATTATTTTTTTAGTATAGTAACAGTAGTTTAGTAACACTTAATAACATCCTTTACCTAAATAATTGCTTTTATGATGCATACTTTGTTATAAGTACATTCTTCTTTTGTTATTATTGTAATACTGATACTCTTCTGTGTACCATTGTGTAATTTCACGTATCACTTGAATGTAAAAGCCATTTTATGGCATTTAAATAAATAAACAAGCAATTATTAGTTTCTAAAAAAAGTAATGAACTTTTTCCCTCAAAACAGCCGAAATTTATTCCTAGTCAAGTGGTAGAAAGATGCCTCGCACTTCTGTGTTTGAGTGCTCACCCGAAGATACTCTTTTCAACTTGATCCTATTTTCCTTTAGATTTAATTTATATAAAAATATTCAAATTCCCTCCCAATCACATTGCTCCAGTACCCTCCCATTGTGTCAAATAAGCTTAAGCCAACGACGCGGGCCTTTCTTTAAAATGATGCAATAACTAAAGATGATTTTGGCGGCTAAAAAAGCCTACACGTTTTAGAGATTTAACACAATACACATTTTCTAAAAGGTAGCTTTGAGAATTTTCATTTTACGGTACATAAATTGTAGAGCCTAGACTTTACACAATTATCTGAAGCTCTCTGTCAAAGGAAAGCCCTTCGTAAAGCCTACAAGCGTAGTGTTTACTAAACATTTTCTCTGTATTTTTGAATACTGCTAACGACAGATGTCAAAATATTTTAATAATAATTAATTCAAGAATAAAATTGTAGAATCCAAATAATACAATCTAATGGAAAAGAACAAATAAATGCAGATTTGCGTTGAGTGGAATAAACGAAAACGCAACTTCCTGATTTAAACAACGTCTCGACTCCACAATACGTGTGACTTAAGAGTGTAGTTCAGCCCTTCAGCATAAATAAATATTAAAACGATTTTCGTTATTTGTTTTTGGGGTGTCATGCCATGTTGTGCTACCTCCTTCTTTAGCCAACGTTTCGGATAGCGTTGCAGTGTCCATCATCAGGGTAGATCCGGCAGATCGATGCCATCTACCGGATCTGCCCTGATGATGGACACTGCTACGCTCATCATCGCGCAACACGACATAACACTCCAAAAACAAATAACGAAAATACTTTTGGCCGTGAAAATCTTAAAACGTATTAAGAGGGCATTACCAGAGAAAACCGGAAATACGTCACATATTTTTCGAACATCAATTGACCGAAACACTAGTTTTTCTAATTGATATAAGTATGTACATATATAGTACGTGCAAGAGTATTTTATTATAGTATGGACAATATCAATTAAGAGTTAATCATTTTCAAATCAGATTTTAGACGTATTGGCTCTTTTCTACAAAAAATTAAAAATGTATTTCGAAAGATTGTTCTTTTATCTAGCATTCGTATGTAATAAATTTATAATTTTTTTTTTACTTTTTAGTATAATAAGGTTATTCCATAGGTCGTTGGCAGATTTGTTAAATATTCTAAAAAGTTTTTGTATTATACCACACCCATTTCAAATAATATAATCATGCAGTAAAAGAAATCAATACATTATCTAGCAAACGCATGTTTTAGAATTTTAATTTTAGTTTCAATTAAATCATTAAAAAATATGTACGTACATGTGTTTCTTGACGAAAATTGGTCCATTTGTGTATTTATATGCGCACTTACAAACTAATATATTTCAGATTTTTTTAACATTCTTATTAAATTTAGACATTATTGAAAAATGACAAATACTTATAATCAAAAAATAACTACAAAAAGTACATTATTTTAATAGTTTTATCATCACTCATTTTTATTATCATCACGCCTTTCAGCATTTTTGGATGAAGGTATAAATTAAAGCTAATTTGAATTGAAATAAATTCGATATTGAGTTAAAATTTAAAAAATCTGGTACGGAGAATATTTAATCTTTCTCATTGTAACCGCCCTGCACGATCGTAAGAACAACTTTCGACGAAATGTGGATTTTCGTCCGCTGGCTGGTTAAACGCTCTTAAAACGATTGATTATTTACATAATTGTTAACATGTAAATATTATTCGAACACTGAATCGAAACTTTTGTATCTTATTCACTCCGGGTGATAAAATGTTTTCTTCTCTCAAAATAATAAAAATCGTTGTTGCGTAACCTAACCATATAGAAGCAGGAAGAGTTAATTTAGTTTCGTGAGTTAGATTTAAATCAATCTAAAACACCACGGTACAAAATTCAAGGGAGTCGAATCGTTAGCCAAAACCAAGACTTACATTTTTTTGAAGACCACCGTTCAAAAACTTGAATGTTTTGAAAAGCTCAAGTAATGGCAAAAGCTGCGTTTTGCAAACAAATCAGTACAGTAAGGTAGACCTACCTTACTATACTGATTTGGTTGCAAAACGTATTTCCCACCCTTCTCCGAATGCTCTTAGTATCGCCCAGGTGGCGTATTCCCAAAACGTATACCGGTTCAGTCGCGGTAGCGACAATTTACATTTTAAATACACCTCTATATTGTTTATTTTTTATCACTTTGCAAAAACAAAAGTTCTTCTAAAATCTAGATAAAATAATCTCTCCAATGTGTATATTAGAAATTAATAATTTTATTGACTGAACCGGTATAGGTAGGTTTTGAAAATACTTGCCCGGGTGACAAAATCGTATAAATCACACGGTTCAGAATCGTACGTAATAATTGGTTTTCTTGGCAGCAAATTATTATTAGTTTTTTCGAAATGTTATATAAGGTGGCAATTGACGTGGAAAAGATGTGAAATAGAGTATTATAATTATGACAATCGAATTAATTAAGTAGTCGGTGTGCCCCAGGAAGACGTGTCACTATGTAGTGGACTAAACGATTTGAATTTCGGCTGTCCGTAATATATTTATATATCAAGGTAATGGCCGTTTTTATCTTTCAGTTCAAAAAATTCTAAATTTGAAATCGTCGTGCGAATTAGGCCTTTTTGAAATAAAACTTCTTTACGCACGCTTGACTTGGGGAGTAAGCTGGTGAATGCGTTACGAGAGCGTTACGAAAAGTGTGATCGGGTGAGGCGAACGGTCGGGCGAGGCGAATGGAAGTTGAGAGGGAGATATAAGTTAGTGAAGTCTTACTTCAGTCGTGTGGTCGAAAGCACACTAATTTTTTTATTAGCATTTTTTTAAATACTTACTTGAATTTGGTCGTGTCAAGAGTCAAGGATAATTAAATGGTGAGTTGTTTTAGGTAATTGCTTAATAATGCTCCATACGGCATTCCCTAAGTTGACATAGGCCCTGATGGAAAATATTTTTTTCAGGGTCTCCTGTGTGGAGCAAATGTAAAAAAAATATTACTAAAATCCCTATTTGAGGATGCCATAGGAGGTTCACAAGCCTTAGGACTTTTGGGACAATATGTTTTGGGAGTCTAGTAAATATTTACCATATACTCGTGGTATGAACGATAATACTGTACAAGTTCTTGTTGAACGTATATTTTAAACCGTTATTGAAATAATTACATGAAATTTTTGGATTGTAACGCTGCATACTTTATGTTTCAATTATCTTAAGCCACTTGACAGTCAATAAATTCATTTTATCGTTATTTTATTCAAACTCCCTCCCGTTTCTCCTGATCTGTCTTCGTTTTATTCTCCGCGGATGTTTTTCCGCTCTCCACCACGAGAACTCTTCCACTTCATGGCTGGAATATTCACAATACTTGGGATTGCCATTCAAATATACAAGACAAGAAATAATTCAATAGCGAATTCATCGGAAAACAGTCACCAAATGGATTTTTAATTGTGTGATGATTCACTCTGAAAAAAATGGTATTATTTACCGGAATTAGCTACCAAATTCCATAATAAAAAATGCCATACGTTTAAAAAGCGGCGTCATGTTTTTACGCTAAACTGAAAAAGCGATGAAACAAAAAATTTAATTTCCATGAAACAATAAGAAACTCCAGTGAAACTGAAAAATATTATGGCTTTAAAAAAATATGTTCATATCGACCAATAGACGCTGATTCTGAATATATAAGTTTTGTTAAATAATTTTAAACGCAGAGTTTTTAAAACATTATTAAAAAGTCCATTTTTAATGGGGTCGTCAAGTTGGTAGTATTAAAATGTTAAGTGGTGACGTCATTGCTCATCGTGATGTGACGCCACCGTAAAGGCATTGTGTGGGAATGTAGGTATGACACAAGCCATCGTATTAATTTATTCGTTTATTTACATACTGTTTATAGAGATTTAGTTGTTGTGTTTATTGAAACATTATTTAGGCCAAAATAATTTTTCAAAATAAAATGTTTCAAAAATAAAGGTACTTCTTATTAGTTTATTTCTATTATTGAAAATATTCAAAAACTACTGTACAAAAAAAATAGTAATGCTACTCTAGGAAGAATGCTTCGAACACCGAATTTCCAAATGGCGGCAGTTGATCAGCTGATTTCTCGATCTTATAGTAATTTTTCCGGAGGGATGACGTCACACAATTCTCTACACATACTGCGATTTTCGGGGATCTTAAAAAATTAAAACTTTGACAATTATTTTAACAATTAAAAATAATTCTAAAAAAAATGCAGTTAATTAAGTTAGAAGGTCATTCATTATACATTAAAAAAAAATTGGACTGGAGTTCTCTATTATATACATATTCTAATTTATGCAACAAAAACCAGCATAACTTTACACAGACAAGCTCAGGCCGATTTACAAGATCTACATTTCAACGTACATTCAACTAACCTACAACCAAAACGACTTTTGGACTAGAAAATATGCAATATTTCTCTTAAAAATTATTTAACATTTTCCCTCTTGCAATAAAAACCATTTGAAAAATAACCGACTTCGAAAGAAGCATTAATAAATGGATTATGGACATACGGCTGTGGAACGATTTGCCGGCCTCTGTGTTTCCTCCCTCCTACAACATGGGCATCTTCAAGACCCCGAGGGAAATTATTTTTAGGGAGTTACATAATTACATAAAAATATTTTGAAAAAATCTCCAAATTGTGAGGTGATCGCCCGAGAGCAAGTTATGTACTTGTTAGTGGGCAGCCCCTCACCTGAGCTCCAGGGCGCACATCTTGAATATCTCCGCCCATGAATAATAATAAATAGTGTTAAATCTTTCCAGGCAACGTGAAAAAGAATTTAACGTCTACGTAGCCGAGAAATATTGCTTACGGTAATACAACCTTCAAATATTTATTATTTACGAGGTGGGAAAAATAACAATCTCTACCTTACAAAGGGCAAGCGTGAGCCACCAGCCCTAGCAGGGGCGAATACGAAAACTTTAACCTGGACGAAACATTTTTTTGGCATACCCAAAGGGAAATGATCCGGCGTAAGAAGCACTTTATTCTTTCCTTCACACTTACATAACTTCTGTTTTTACACGCATTTTTTTCCTCTCTTTTATTTCGGGTCTCCATTATTGCGTTCTCACTTTTATTAATAAAAAATAAAAAAGGAAATTTGCGTACGTAAGGCGGTCCTCAAAATGTACAAAAGACCACGTGAAAATTTCTAGTATATTGGCGAGTATTTTGCTCGAGAGCTTTATGTGCTTTGTCAACCGCGCTATTTTACAGCACTGCTGAGCTGCAAGCAACGTCGCGTAACCGTTTTATGAATTTGGAATGAGCTTCCACCGCAGGTTGAATTATGTTACGTGTTATGTAATTTTTGAAAGAGGTAGGTGCAACAAATCATTTAAAATGTAATAACGAGATTTCTTGGCTGCAAAAAATACGTAAGGTCTTGGAATGTTTATAGATTGTTACGTGTAAAGTGAACAAAAAGAGAATATAAGTATGACAAGTGACTTAGCGAAAAAGTCGGGAACGCCCGACAAAGACATTGAATGTTGACTAAATACTTTAGCCTGCCATGCGATTCTGTATTTTTCGTGGATACGAAACGGTATTCGTGATCGACTGTCATGATTTTCTATGGCGGTTATTTGCTTTTTCAATGGGTAACGTTGGCCGGATCTATAAAGGTAAATTGACCGAATTGCAATTTTTCGAATTCGATTGTTCGAAATGCAATTTTTGAACTTCAATTTTTCGAACACATATTTTTCCAACATCAATTGACCGAAACACTATTTTTTCTAATTGATATAAGTATGTACATATATAGTACGTGCAAGAGTATTTTATTATAGTATGGACAATATCAATTAAGAGGACATTACCAGAGAAAACCAGAAATATGTCATTTTCAAATCAGATTTCAGACGTATTGACTCTTTTTCACAAAAAATTATAAATGGATTTCGAAAGATTGTTCTTTTATCTAGCATTCGCATGTAATAAATTTTGAGATTTTTTTTTAATTTTTAGTATAATAAGGTTATTCCATAGGTCGTTGGCAGATTTGTTAAATTTTCAAAAAAGATTTTGTATAATACCACACTTATTTCAAATAATATAATCATGCAGTAAAATAAATCAATACATCATCCAGCAAACGCATGTTTTAGAATTTTAATTTTAGTTCAATAAAATCATTAAAAAATATGTACGTACATGTGTTTCTTGACGAAAATTGGTCCATTTGCGTATTTATTTGCGCACTTACAAAAACTAATATATTTCAGATTTTTTTAACATTCTTATTAAATTTAGACATTATTGAAAAATGATAAATACTTATAATCAAAAAATAACTACAAAAAGTACATTATTTTATTAGTTTTATCATCACGCCTTTCAGCATTTTTGGATGAAGGTATAAATTAAAGCTAATTGAATTGAAATAAATTCGATATTGAGTTATAATTTAAAAAGGCTGGTACGGAGAATAATTAATCCGCCCTGCACGATCGTAAGAACGAATTTCGACGAAATGTGGATTTTCGTCCGCTGGCTGGTTAAACGCTCTTAACCTAACCTAACCTTACTAACCTAACCTAACCTTACCTAACCTAACAGTATTTCGTTAGTCATAAGCAATACGAAAAATATGTCTTTCGGCCAATTGGGGTTCGAAATTAGTTTTTAAATTAGTCTTTCGAAAAACTGAAATTCGAACAATTGATTTAGAACAATTGATTTCGAAAAATTGTATTCGAAAAACATGTCTGCTCCCGCGTTGGCCGATGTCAGATTTTAGGGATTTTATCTGTTGCATATTTTCGTTTAGATCATTTAAAACACGAATTACTGTAAGTATTAATGTAATATTTTTTTTATTTCAATACTGCAAAACATTGAAATAAAAAAAAAAATAACGGGCAGAGATATTCGAGTTTCACGCCTAACTTCTAAAGTGACGCATTATGTAACTAGTTTACTGACAATGAAAGTATTAAATATCAAGTGTAAAGCGCTAAAGTCACTAAAGCGATGATCGCACTTCGCCTGTTGTGAATTTTTTTCTAAATAAAGTGTCTTTCCGGCATTATCTGCCTCTAACAATTATACATTCAGTAACTTAACAAGAGAATAAACAAACTTATGATTACAGTACTGTATTTCGTATTATAAACTAGTTAAATTCGGCGAAGCTGGCTGGCATCTGGCCACGATACCCATAGAAAAAAGCAATTGACAGCCATAGAAAATGACATGAGTTTGACAGTCGATTACGTACGGAATCATTTCCGTATCCACAAAAGATATAGAATCACTCTACTGATCATGTCAAAAGTCGTTCCAACATTGGAGGTTAACCACCACTTACCCGCCCCGGTATAAGTAACAGATGGTTACGCCTTCAAAGCTCTCGCAAGGACTCTAATTTTTTTGAATGAACGAATCTACATTTAATTTTGAACGAATCTAAACCTCCAGTGTCCTTGCATTCGTTGTTAGTAAGCAGTATGCAAGTGCTTAGCGGAAAATCAAGATACAATAAGTGTTAGTATGACTATAGACAAGATTGGTGAAAGTCCACGAGGAGGCAAGCGCTGGGTGAGTCGTTCGTGAGCTTAGTCGTTCCAACATAATATAATTTTTTTGGAGCGATTAAAGACTGATAATTATGGTTGATAAGGTGTGTGCATCATAACATAGTTGTGTGGCGTGTCATGCTATCTGTGTAACCTTACGAAATGTGGTGTGGTGGTTAGGTATGAGGTTAGGTTCTCAGATCTTCTCAACTCACGCTTTTACATAAATGGCGTGGAAAAGTTTATAAAACGCTTGTATCTGAATACTACAGTGGGATTCTCACCCCATCACGGGAATAAACAGGATGTTATGAATTTGTTATTCGCCATTCCGGAGATCATTCATCCTAATCGTTAGAGAGAATTGGCCTAGACCTTTTCCAGGGGATGGATTACGGTAACCGCTGCGCCCTTTAATTATTCCGGTTCACGTTTCGTGGAGAGGAGAGTTTACATATTGATACGTGAAGAATGACCTCTTTCTTAGTTCTTTTATTGTCCACAATAGGTATTTATTGTATGGATACGCTTATTTATGAGTTGCTACAAAGATTTTGAAAGCATTTCAAGCGAAAAAGAAAGATGAAAATGTGTTGTCGCGACATATATACATACATTAAAATTTCTCAACGCTGAAATCCGGCAACACGAACTTTGCAGCGCCTAAAATGTGTTATTTTCCCTGAAGAGACTGTAGTATCTCAGCTTACTCTTTCAGGGTCTCAGAATTATTATTAGCAAAAATAATATTATGTAGCGGATTTTCATTCAAGACGATTGGTGATGTAAGTACATATATAGACTTCGGTTGTATGGCCGTATATTCTCTTTGCATACTAGCCATTACCATTACCCATGAAGATATAATCTTTCAGAGGATTAATTGTCTATGGGATCAATTGGTGATGGGTTCAACTGTCCGGGGGATCAACTGTCCTGTGGATCAACTGTCAGAAGGATCAACTGTCGGCGGGCCAATTGTCGTCGGACAAATTGTCGGGTCTCCATTTTTTTGTCCGCGAGTAAATTTAAACAATATATTTTTCATAAACAAATAAAATTTACAATAGAAATAGGCAATGAAAAATTAAACTTTTCGGATTTAACTGTATCTATTATAAATAATAAAATCGATTTTGATGTATATCGCAAGCCAACATACACTGACATAGTAATTCATAAGACCTCCAACCACCCTGTCTCACAAAAACACTCCACCTTCCATTCCATGATACACCGCTTAGTAAATGTCCCAATGTCCAATAATAATTTCCTTTCTGAACTTTCTATAATAAAACAAATTGCTGTAAATAACGGATATGAACCAAGTTTAATTGATAACATCTTAAATAAAAAACTTTGCCAATTTTCAAAAAATAAATATCTATACAATTCTAATAATATTAATGATAAAGAATGGCGTAAAATTTTGTATATTAATAATTTTTCAGTTCAATGTTGCAAAAATCTCCCTTCTAATGTTAAACCAGCTTTTTATACAAGAAATAATATCGGTAATTTTTTGAGAAATGCTAAAGATAAAGGCCATAAATTGACTAATTCCGGAATATATAAACCCAAATGTAATGATTGTCCCTCATTTTATACTGGAAAAACAACTCGTAATTTTGAAATCAGAATCAAAGAACATTAAAGGTTTCTTAATAATGATAATTTTTCTGAGTTCGCTAACCGTATCATTGAAAATAACCATAGTTTTGAAAAAAATACTGGGATAAATATTCTTCACATTAACCATAAAGGAAAACGTTTAGATAAATTAAGCCTTGGAAATAAAAAAAATCCCTTGAAAATAATGAATCTATTATCAACAAACAAAAAATATTGTCTTATAGCCCAATCACGGATATGTTCCCCTATCCACCCACTCTTCATTAATACCTAGCAACGGCTCCACCCCTACCTTAAAAATACATTGCTCCCATCCATATTTCATAACTACTGTCAAATCAGTATACATTTGCCCTGAAGAAGGAACGGTCGTTCTGAAACCGGTCGGCTTTACTCAAATATAAAAGTGGTTCAAACAAAGTCAAATTATTTCATTTATTAATATTTTTTTAAGTATATTTAACGCTCACGCTATCAAGAAATCAAAGAAGAGAGAGAGAAAAGAGATAAGAGTAAAAAACCCTAAAACTTGATAGGTTTTATTCCCTTATTACTATTATTGATTTGTGAATTTACTGATGGACAAAAAATATTTTAAAAAATTGTAATCAGCACAATACTACAAGACACAAACCTTGTAAAGCATCGCCCTCTGCATAGGGGTTAGATGGCTTCAACACGTTACATTTCACCACGCACAATTTATTGCAGTAGGTATGTATAATATTTCGGGACAGAAACAAGTTAGGTCATCAATACAAGTCGATCTGTGTAAAATTCATAATGATTTTGTAGGTTGAGTTCTTGTTTGTCACAATAATATCATAGTATTTAAAATTCAAATTATTGTTTATAAATATGTACCCTCGCATGATATCCGTGGTCCATCTGCAGTTCAACGGGCACAATACATTTAAACGTCCCTGACAATACACAGAGACCGCCAAACAACCATTTTTTATGTAAATAATTAATATTTAATTAAATTATTTCGAGATTAAAATAAAATATATATTATTTTGCCTAACCAGCGAATATATGAAAACAAGTTTAAAAATATAATTTTGGTGCTAAGATTATCCTATGTTGTTTTACCTTGATTCACATTTTTTCTTCCTTATAAAATTATTCACAAAAAATAAAAAAAAACGACTTTTGCCCTTTATAGACTTTGTTTGTTAAGCGATTTTTATGTCTTTCACCTAAATTTGTGAAGATATAAGACACTAAGAATAATGTACAAATCTTTAACCCGTATAATCACAGGAGACCATTTTTGTCCCAGCTCACACAGGTCTCATATAAATCGCTGTAAGTCCCTTACAGTTATGATGACAAATATGTTCTAAATATAAATATAACTAGCAGACCCGGCCACACGTTGCTGTGGCTTACCTAACCTTTATAACTAACGCCATCTGTTAATTTGCAGATTTATCAAATTCACACCGCCCGCTTGCCAGCTGCCCGCTGTCCGCTGCCTGAATTGAATCTTTGAATTTCTCGAATTTTTTCTACTATAATATGCATGTATTATACAAATTATTCACAAAAAATAAAAAAAACGACTTTTGCCCTTTATAGACTTTGTTTGCTAAGCGATTTTTATGTCTATCACCTAAATTTGTGAAGATATAAGACACACTAAGAATAATGTACAAATCTTTAACCCGTATAATCACAGGAGACCATTTTTGTCCCAGCTCACACAGGTCTCATATAAATCGCTGTAAGTCCCTTACAGTTATTATGACAAATATGTTCTAAATATAAATATAACTAGCAGACCCGGCCACACGTTGCTGTGGCTGACCTAACCTTTATAACTAACGCCATCTGCTAATTTGCATACATATCAAATTCACACCGCCTGCTTGCCAGCTGCCCGCGGTCCGCTGCCTGAATTGAATATTTGAATTTCTTGAATTTTCTCTACTATAATATGCATGTATTATACATATAAACCTTCCTCTTGAATCACTTTATCTATTGGTGAAAACCGCATGAAAATCCATGGCGTAGTTTAAAAGATCTAAGCGCTCATCCAGCGAGAGTGACTTCATTTTATACTATGTAAAGATATAAAAAATTTTTCAAAAGGTGTTAGAAAGACAAAACGCCACGCTTTATATTTAAATCTTAAAAATAACCATTATCAAATTAAAATGTAAACCATTATGAAACCAAAGTTTTGAATTGCAATTTGAAAAAAAATTATTTTTTTTAATAATTATTTTCATATTGAAAGACAAAAAAAGTGAGGTGACAGTAACTTTTAAAAGATATTTTTCAATAAAATATGTTTGTGTTTTTTTTTCGTTAACAGTAATTTAGTTAGAAAAATCGTAAGGTGGGCCATTTTTTAAACTTTTTTTATTTTTAAAAAATGATGTGTTTATTTCAAATTATATAATTTGAAAGCGTATTTCATCACCTTTACAAACAGTTTTTAGTTTTCGGATATGTTCTGAAATATTCCATTTATTTGCATTTTTTTTGTGAAGCGGAAATATTTTGACTATCTGAAAAATACGCCAAATTTCTGAAGGCAACTTTTAACTAAGCGGAATGTCGAAAGGTAAAGATTGAAAAGTGCAAAGAAAAGGAGTAAATATAAATATGAACCGCATCGCAAGTACAAGTAAAGTGGAGCAAGATAGTTTCCGGAGTGGACTTGCTTGAACCCCATAGCCCGTAGCACCGTAGCACCGTAGCACTGTAGCATGTAGTCTGTATGGCTGGTGGTTGTGGCTGGAGGTATAAAACTCAATAGAAACTTAGTTCCATTGACCGCGTCAATAAAACTGTAGCTCGTATAAGTTTTCCAATCGCCGGGAACGTCTCTGTGGGACGGTGTTGATCTTTGTGTTAGATCTCGGAAACTCATTTCTTTATGAACAAAAGGAAATAAACGCTTTTTATGAGTTAACTTGAATGGGTTCACTTTTAGGATATCTCAATCGAAACAAAAATAGCAATGTAATGAAACAGGAGTTTTTAAAGAAAAAAATTACGATTTTTTTTCTTCTTTTTTTTGTGAGGTTCTGTGATGAACTCGCCGTAATGATAATAATACTTGGGTGGTTTCTATGGTGCCGCGCCGTTTTCTAAGGGCGCTCTACATCTTAAAATAATTTCAAAAATCCAAGTATCTGCGGGGTTGATTTATGGGTTACACCGGCGACCCCAGCAATAGTCACAAAAAAATAGACGAAGACGAAAAGGAATTTAACATTAGCTACAAAGCAGTGCCACATGTTAGGGTCGAGTCCATTAAGTACGTCACAGGGCTCTGTTTAGAAAGTGTTCTGGCTTTCAAGTACATCCAATAAATTACTATTTTGAAGTTTTGAAACTGCAACAAAAACTAACGAACACGGAATAACGTCAGAATTCTACGAAAAATTGTAATTAAATTTGACAGGCTGGTCGATTTAAGTCAAATATATCGCTATGAGATTTAACGAATTTGAAGGATTTTTGGAAAAAGGTAATAAATTTGAAAAAATCTGAGAAACCATGGACCTCACACACACGGGGGATAGAATTAAGATACAGGAAACCAGGGGGAGTTTTTTGAAAGAGGCAGTCAGGGTAGATTCGGTCTCGGGGACGGACGGATTTTCAGAGTCGCAGTTATATAGGGAATGATAACAGTAGTTCGGGCGTGTAGACGGGAAATAATTCATTTTTATTGGCAAGAAAACGCGGATAATCAAATTTTAAATAAAAGCAGTGAGGGGAAGATCGTGCGAGCGTTTGGTTGAGATTTAGAAAGACGGACGTGTTTCAGATTCGCGGTTGTACGGGGAATAAAACAGTAGTTAGGACGCATAAAACAAAGTCAAAACATCCCGTTTTAATTGACAAAATTGACTTCGGAAAGTTCGCTATTTTGTGAAAATATTCAGGCGTAAATTTAGAATTCAGTTGTTTTCAATTCAGCAAAAAAATTGCATGAAGAGTTTGTGTTTTGCGAAAGTGCACGTGGTAATTTAATTGGAATATGGAGCATGGAAAATTTGGTGAGTTTGCTTAAAATTACTTTATTACAATTTGCATTACATATTTAGTGCGGGCCTTGCAGAAAAATATTCATTCAAGTTCATTTGTTTTCGGAGATGTACTTACAAAAAAAAGGTTATACTATTGGACTTCAAAGTGAGGGACGCGTTTGTTTTCGGTTTGAGTCATAAATCCTTTGACACTTCCTTCTATTGTCTCTTCGAGCAATAGCTAAGATTTAATTTTGTGTAACTGGTCATTTTGGGGGGAGTCTAACAGAGTGCAATTCTCATGCGGTAGAGGTGAAACCTTCAGAAAACTAAACGTCGGGAGAATGACGAATTTAATACGTTAATTGTGGGATTTATTAATTTAATATCGTTACCAAGTGCTAAGATTAGTTCAATTTTATTCTACGAAGCACCGCACGAAGAGCAGATAGATAGGCCACGAAGCACCACACAAGGAGGAGACCGATTATATTATCTCATTCAATCGCAGAATAAATCCTATAGATGTGTTTAGTGTTGCACGTTTCGTTTCATCTAGATTCAAATCACAACGGTGTTAAAGAAGTTTTATTAAAAAAAACAGCTGTCAGCATTTTAGAAATAAAAATTTACAGTTATGCAGTTTACACGCGGTAGAAGTGAAACCTTCAGAAAACCAAAGGAGACAAGAGTGGGGAGGCCACGAAGCACCACACCAAAGAGACACCGATTGGTCTGTCTCATTCTCTCGTAGGATAAACTTTATAGATGTGTTTAGTGTCGCACGTTCCGTTTCATATAGATTCAAATCACGACGGTGTTAAAGAAGTTTCACTAGAGTAATAAACTTTATAGATGTGTTTAGTGTCGCACGTTCCGTTTCATATAGATTCAAATCACGACGGTATTAAAGAAGTTTCACAAAAATAATAAATCCTATAGATGCGTTTAGTGTCGCTCGTTTCCGTTCCATCTAGTTTCAAATCACAACGGTGTTAAAGAAGCTTTCATTTAGAAAAACAGTTGTCAGCATTTTAGAAACAAAAAAATTACAGTTGTGTAGTTTACACACGAGAGGAGTGAAACCTTCAGAAAACCAAAGGAGACAAGATTGGGGAGGCTACGAAGCACCTCAAAAAGAGGAGACCGATTATAGTATCTCATTCACTCGCAGGATAAATCATATAGATGTGTTTAGTGTCGCTCGTTTCCGTTTCATCTAGTTTCAAATCACAACGGTGTTAAAGAAGCTTTCATTTAGAAAAACAGCTGTCAGCATTTTAGAAACAAAAAAATTACAGTTGTGTAGTTTACACACGAGAGGAGTGAAACCTTCAGAAAACCAAAGGAGACAAGATTGGGGAGGCTACGAAGCACCTCACAAAGAGAAGACCGATTATAGTATCTCATTCACTCGCAGGATAAATCATATAGATGTGTTTAGTGTCGCTCGTTTCCGTTTCATCTAGTTTCAAATAGCAACGGTGCTAAAGAAGTTTTCAAACCAATAACCATAATGGGGCCGCCGAGGTGCAATGATTGTAGGGGAGTGTCTTTTGTGGACGATTTGTTAATTTTAACGGACAATAGTTATTTATGTATCTTACGATTGTGTTGCGAGACATTACATCAGAAAAACAAAGCTAGGGGTTTATTTGAATATAATAAATTGCATTACATTAGGAATACTTAGTCTCAAATATACTTTAGAATTTACTCGGTAATTGAAGTTATTTGTTAGGCAAGGTACGTACTAGGTATATCGGTTTGGAAAAGGGTTGCATTGCATGGCTACTAACAAATTTTATACAATAGAATTATTCCCAATCCCAAAATAAAAAAATAAAAACCCCACACCTTTTACCTCAAACTTTAGGAATCTCAAGAAAACTGTTATGTAGGGGCCTACATAAGCTAGCTTTTGACTTCATTGGAAAGCACCCTTGGAAGTGTGCATAGCACTTCACGATTAGGTATATTTTATTCGAAATTCACATTTTAGCTCAAATCTTAAGTATTTGCGATTGAACGAGACCGTCAGCGCGCTGCTATTATTATTTAGCAAATTTCCTTCTTTCAAATTTAACCGAACGAGTTACGACGCTGGAGCTGGCGATTGCTGGAGCAATTTTGAGTTAAGCTTCCCTATTCCATGATTATAGGATGCACTTTATGCAGTTATGATCAGTGGGCGGAGTGAACGAGATGCCGGTGGGCTACACTATTTCCCAAATGTGGAGGCGAAGCAAGCGACGATAGGAACTTAGTCCAATTAAATTGGAATCCTTTGTGATAGAGACTTGGAAACCTGTGTCTCTGAACGGCCCTGAAGCAGTTGAGAGCGAGGCAGGAGCCCTTACATGATGTCGACGTATATGCTATCACATGTATCGTCATAAAGGCATTGGGGAACGTCTGGAAGGCAGAGGACGTGCGCCCATAATCCCCCCCTTCAGCCCCCTTCAGAGGTGTCAGCTGATAAGAGTCGCTGTCGCGGGAGGCCAATTAAATACAGGACGGAGATAACGATCTGGCCGGGCTACCTCCGTAATGAAGGAAAAGAAGTGACGAAATTCGCGTTGGCTTCACTACCCTTTGATTACGCTCGTGGGGAGCTACCTTGTCAGCGGAACGAAGAGAACAAGACATACGGAGTTGTTTTAGCAATCGATCGGCGGCTCTTTGTCGGAAACCGGATAAATTTTCATAATCTTCCCCAAAATTAGAATTAGGGCATCATCCAGCATCAGGTTGGGAATGTACTTTGGACAAAAGCGTAGAGGGGGAAAGTAAGGAATGGATGATATAGAACTGGATTCACGCCCCGGTGCCATTCATTCCTGGACCCAGCACCCTGGAAGCCGAGCTTGACATTCCTTCCCCGAGCTGATATTTGAGATGAGCTTGGGATATCACCTATCGTAGGGCGGAGGTCCGTGAACGCTACGTGCTACGTGGAGGCCCACCTCCGTCACGCCTGCTTCCGTCATGCGAGGGGAGGTATTTTCATTCAAATCAAATACCGATGTTCACCGCGGCTGAAGGCAGACGCATGTTTATAACGTGCCTAGGAAAACGTAAGCATCATTTCTACTGGTTCGAGGCGGTGTGCTGGACGGAGAACGGGACTGTTGAGGAGCTGTGTGACTGCAGAGGCGAGGGCCGATGACATCAAAATCCATCTTTACTAAATTCAAACTTCGCGAGATCAGAGGGGGGAGCGGCTCCACCGACCTCCTGACATTGCCGGTTGTCTAATCCACTTCGGTTTAATGTTCATGATTCAATGCTATAGGAGTGAATGGGACTCTAGTCATTGACATGCTGAAAGACTTCATCATCATCATCATCAATTCAGCTTAGAGGATGTCACGACCTAAAACCTCGTGCCACCCACGCATCCCTGAATACTTCCGGACGGCGGCTACCACACCATAAATCGAAGCAGATCCTCACATCAAGCGATATGAGATGGCATTTCATCAAACAACAGTAGCAGTATCACCATTATAATTTAGCGGCGTATTGGTTGAGAACACTCCCACTATCATCCTTCAAACCAAAAACACACATCAAACCCTTTCCCGACAGGAAGCAAAACATGTCGATTTTACATTCGTCGCTTGCGACCATCAAAATATTCTCTGGAGGTGTTGGGATTGGAGGCTGACCGGGCGGTTTTAATTGAACCTCACCAAGTCAGTTGCGGAAATGGAGGAGTCCAATCGAAGCAAGACATATTTTGTTTCATGTCAATCCCTAGTAATCTCCCAAAAATACCTACCAAAACTCAAAACTAACTAACAAACTTCACTTACCACTGTGACTGTAGACTGTAGAACTTGTGCATCCCGGGCCTGTTTTGATTGAATTTTGATTGTAAATCCGTACTTAGAGTACAAATCTCAAATTATTTTATATGTTAGCATCCTGAGGATAGCTGAGGATTCGCCGCGTTTCACTAAAGGTAGGATCTTCCCAATTTTCTGTATAAAGGTATATTCATGTACTAGGTACTGGGGAGGATGACGCGGGTTAATTCAAAAGAAATAATCATCAACAAACAAGTATAGAACGGACGTTAGTAGGGGAGGAAGTTGCACGAACGGTAGCATTAGTTATTTTAAAGTTAGATAGAGTCAGTCATTGTAAATCGAACCCTAGTGAATTGTAACACGCCATACCTAAAAGAACAAAGGGTTTACCACAAACAAATTATTAATTAAACTGGATTAACCATATCAAACCCTTAAAACAAAAAATAACACAACGTTAGGGGGTTAATTACAAGTTGATTAATTGCGAGCATCTTGCCACGTATACCTAAAACGTATTACGTAAAGGGTTGTCGAGGCGCTGCCAAAGGAACGAAGGGGATAGCGGCTTGAGCGACGGAGATACAAGGCTACGAATACGAATACGAATGGGAGACGAACTCTACGTACAGAGTTAGTTATTCATAAAGCTTTTAAAAGTTTAATTAATTAGGGGGGGGAAGAGTCCTTTTTCATTACAGTTCTTACACTTAACACTTACATAATTAATTATTATAAAGCATACAGACGTAAAAGAGCTCATATTTTCATCTTTTTGTCAGCAGGTAGCGAGTCATAGGTACTCCTAACAAAAAGATAAGCTTTTTTTAATGTTGTTGTTTTATTTTATTAAAAAAAATGTAATATAATTTTAATTATTAGACAAACATATTAAAAAAACCTGTAAAAGACTCAGATCAATTGCTGGCAGAATGTACACATTAAAAAATTTTCTTTCAATTGAAACACTTAAAATAATTTATATGTCACTGGCAGAATCTATTATAAGATATGGATTAACAATATGGGGAAATACTTCTACAACCAATCTGAAACAAGTACAAGTTGTACAATACGCAATTGTAAAATGATTAGTCGTCCCTAATATTTTCAAACAGAGACATGATACACCGTTGCTGTTTCAGAGTGCCAAAATTTTACCTGTTAAAGCAATACTATGGCACAAAATTATAATTCAACATATATTTACCCCGCAGCATAAAGAGAAATTAGATCATAAATACAGCACTAGATTCACGCGCAACGACGGGTTAATAGTTCCGAAATTTAACAATAAGTACGGACAGAGAACGTTTGAATACATCATACCGAAAATATTTAATTTATTACCTGACAATATAAAGAAATGTAATTCTATGAATAAGGTTAAATATATGGTGAAAAATTGGTTATCAGAAAAAAAATTTATATTGATATTGATATGTAAAAAAAAAAGTTGAATCTGTAGATATAAGATGTAAATTTTTAATGTAAAAAAACTATATGTAACTAAAATATAAGCACCTGCTGACAAGCCAATTCAATTGGCTTAGCAGGACTTGTTTGTTGATTTTAATATGTATATCTATTCTTTCAATAATAAAAAAAAAAAAAATCATTATTTTTAAGTAGGACCTCAAATTGTAATATTTATTTAATGAAGACAATATTAGCGACACATTTTAGAAAAAAGATATCTGGTTACGCCCATACACATACCTACACATACACATACCTATATAGCACGCATACATACTGTCACTGCTTGGGATTGGTATTAATAATGTTGCAAATTCCTTTCCTACCTATCCCTATTCCTATCCGTCAATCTTACCCATAGTCAGTCTGCAATAAATGCCCGCCGCAACATATAACCATTGTGCTTCCGCCATCGGTGAACCGCCATTAAAATAACTCCGCCGTGTACTATCAAATAAACGAAACTCACGCCTATTGTTGTTTGTGCCTGTTGGATGGGAGAGAAAGCAGACAAGTGCATTTGCCAGCATAAAAGTTCTTTTATCATTTTCGGTGAGTCCTTTCCTTTCTATGTAACATGTGTTTTTATCGTTTCAAGCAGTGATAGTAACACAAAATTAAGGTCCTTCGCCAGTCATTCTTTACACAAACATATCAATCCACTCTACACAATCATAATCTCAATCAATATCGTCGATCTCGGACGCCTTTACCAATTCGGCCATTGCCACCATCCGTCAAACCAATGAGTCCCATTTGCAACCTTTACTTTTTTCTATTTTTCTGTGCCTTATTCTTTTTCATATTTTCGTTTAGATTTTTAGTGTTTTCTTTTTCTTCAATGTTATATTAAATTGGTGGGAATAACCTTCAAAAGTTATAAAAAGAGAGTTGCACTTATAAAAAAATTATTTACAAATTCTCTAATGTCACTCAAAATTTTATTCAATTATTTACACCTTTTTTTACCTATAATATTATTATTTTGGTAATCCTGATTTCCTGACAAATTTACTTAATTCCTGATACACGAAGAATCCAGATTTCTTGAAAATCTGAAAAACGATCAGCAATAATATTGTATATCTTTGTAAAATCTATATATATAAAATCTCGTGTCACGGTGTTTGTGGACGCACTCCTTCGAAACGGCTCTACCGATTTTTATGAATTTTTTTATGCATATTTGGCAGGAATGAGAATATGTCGTAAAGTATATTTCATACCGCTAGGTGATCAGGGTGTCCCTATGCAGATTTTTTTTAAATTTTTTTTTAAAGAAAATTTGTTGCATATTTTTTTTTGACATCAAAAATACTTATAACCCCAAATTTTCACCCTCCTACTATCCTCTCATTTTTTAATCACGATTTTAGTATTTTTGTGTGAAGAAATTTAACCGTCGTTCGTATTTCAAACAGAATGAAATTATTCATGTTGTTGATTGACAGATGGCGCTACGTCCTCCTCATCGTACTTTTATCCATGAGACGACAAGAAGCGTCGCATCATTTTGACGTTTCATTCGGCGTTTGTTATGTATCACTATGTTATTTTTATGTATTGTGGTGTTGGTTTTTTTTTGTTTTATCGGCGGTCATCGTCTACTATCTGTAATATATCCCATCCCCACACACTTACAATACATTCGTTATTTTTTATTTAAGAGGAATATAAACGCCAGAAATATTTCGAATCTCATGCCTGCAAAATTTTAAAATCGAGCGTCTTTTTGCACGAGGCTGGTAAGCGAAAAAGTGATTTTATTTATTTTGTGCGTAATTTTATAAGAAAGAAAAAAATTTAGAACATGGAAAATCTCAAAAATAGTCTTAGCCATAAAGGGGTATTTTTTAAAAATTGTTTCTTGTATTACTTCATACTTAAGCCATGAAAAAACATTTTTTTTGGTGGTTTATGTATGTATGTAATTCCAATACATAGAAAAGCTAGTAAAAGCTACAATTTCTCCGTAGCATATTTTTTGGTGTTCATACTGTAAGCCGATTCGTCGTAAAGATTAATCAAAATAGTATCTAAATAGGATTTCACGTATATATTCATCTTAATAAGCAAAATATTCACTGGAAATAATTTATATGGCGGAACACCGTTGCCGGGTCAAGTAGTAAAATATACAAACAAAATTTAATTTAAATAATAATAAAACTTTTTCGTAAAAGAAACATACATTTTAATTTATATTCGTAGCTTAATGAATAAGTTCCACGAAACATTCGCTGGAGGATGGTCCAGGAATATAAAAAAAGCACAACAGCCTCTTTCACGTAGATTCTCTGGTAAAATTAATTAATTTAGAAGCTCACTTGCATTTATTCCTTTAAAATAAGTTCCTCTCCGCCATAAAAAGCGCAGACATCTTATTTCAGTGTAAAAGTTCCGACCTACCTGTCCCCAGCCTCTCCAAATGCCCGTTTCCTGAAAAGATAATTGACATCCTGAAAGGAAGTTGTCTCCTATCCAGGTCTTAATGAATATCCCTGCTCAGTTCTCTTTAACAAGACTTCCCGACGGAATACAGATTTAATGTTTACGACTACTGTGAACTTCTCCAAATGCTGGATTGTAAAGTAAAGAGATGTAAGAGATGAGAAGGGAGGCGAGGCGAGGGTTGCTTCGTGTTTCGGTTGACCGTGGGTACCCTCGATGACGCTTTCTACCGTTCCTTTAACACGATATCGCTTTTAGATTATATAACGTTGAATAGCGCAGCGGTTACTGCTGTGCTGTGGAGGATGTTAAATTTACGTAAATGTATTATTTACATATTTAAATAGAAGGAAACTTAGTTTTCGAGGCGAATATTGCAGTATTTCATTTTTTTTACATTTGTCTTTAGATCATTATAAAAAATAACTCTACCTATCCAAGCAACTTATTCATTAAAACATTATTATTATTTTCCCTCGGAAATTATCCATTAAATCTATTTAAAAAAAACCCTCGACAAAAAAACCTTCGGCACGGTACATAGTCGGGAAACACGCCAAACGCGCGCTGAACATTCGAGTGTGTACACGGTTGACATTTGTCACATTGTCATGATAACGGCTCGCTTCTTCGACTCGTTCTTGAGTTCAACAACTCAGCTGTGGAATGATTTGCCGGCCCCTGTGTTTCCTCTTTCTTACAACATGCGTCTCTTCAAGACGAATGTTTATTCCTTCCTCTCATATAGGTCATCAGGGCCTCCTGTGTGAAATTAATGTAAAACAATATATATATTTTTTATTAGTATTTGTAAAAAGCGTTTACTTCCTGGCTTGACATAATTTACCATAAAAAAAATACTTAATTTGTTATAGGCCACTTTAATTTTATTCACACGCTTCGATTTCGGAAAATTACTTCTTTCATAAAGGAAAATATTTTACAATCGAATTTTTAATTATTTTTTCTAATAGGTACCTTTAAAATTATATTTTTTCTAATAGATAATTTAGAAGCAATTGAAATTAGAAATCCTTAAAAAATAACTCTAGTTTACTGAATAACGAAATTAATTTATCTTTTAGTCCCATTGTACGTACATTTCCTTTTAACCGCTCTGTTCTTGCCAAAAATCCTCTAATTACACCTTCACCTTTTACATGTCGCACTCAAACCCCTATTTTTTATTTTATATCAATCAATATTTTGTATCGTAGGTTAGTTTTAATAATCTTCTGATGAAGAAAGGGTTCTTCCGAAACCGGTGGTGTGATAAAATTAAATAGGTCTATAACAAATTTATGTGTTTTATTTAGTCAGCACTGCAATAAAATTAATGCTAGATATTTTGAGGATATCAAAATGCAGTAAAAACAGTATTCCTTTAATTAATAATTAATAAAAACAGTATTCCTTTACCAGTCCAGAGATTATAACAGTCAATCAGTGTGATTCTAATTATGTATCAACGTGAAACAAAGTTGTTTTGTATGAAATCTTATATTTCTTCACGATTGATTAAAAGTTTTGGTAGAATACTATTATTGCATTTTAGATTAATCGTTGTTAACGAAAATTTGGTTTATAATATGAGAGGTTCTAGTAACATTGCGATTACATCACGAAACTAGTCAACCAATTTCCAAAACGTTGTGCGAATTTTCCTTTGATTCTGTCGTCTGTTTTGTTATAACCGAAACCGATGGAACTCTGAGAAATTGCAAAACACCGCAGGAGCCATTGCCACTGCTTTTGAATGGTCTTTGAAAGATTTGACCAGTTCGGAAGGTAGTGGACTACGAGGCCACGCGACCACACGACCACGCTACCACGCGGCTATTCGGCCACTCGTCCACGTGAGCGAGCGATACCTTTTCGGCTCTGCATTCTGAAAGGGCTAAAGTGGACCAGAGGGCGGGTTTCTTTGCGCCAAGTTGTATGGAAAACTGCACAAGTTTGCAGAGACTTGGTCCATTTCCTTCCCCGTTAACGGCCCGCAGGCTCCCATTCATGGAAAGTTAATTACCTAGTTTAAGGAATACCGAGCTTAAGAATTACCAACTGGGACTAGTGTAATATCGCGCTGCTGGGAGAATAAGAAGTTTCCTTTAAAGAACTTATCCCTATTAATGGGGAAGTTTTCATATTTTTAGTTAAATTTGCAGAGTTGTTTTCAAAACAACGAGACTTGTTAAACCATTATGAGTTTAGTCCAGGGAAGATAGTTATTAGTCAAGTACCTACCAATCTACCAACCTGTATTTTGAATCATATTTAACTATTCTTAGATATTTAGACCACCTATAAAAATGAATACAGTTTCTCTAGTGTATTTTGAATTATATTTAACTTTATTTTGATATGTAGACCATCTATAAAAATGAATATAGTTTCTGTAGTGTGTTTTGAATTATATTTTACCATTCTTAGATATTTAGACCATTTATAAAAATTAATAAAGTTGTTTAGTGTGTTTTAAATTATATTTAACTATTCTTAGATATTATGTAGACCATCTATAAAAATGAATATAATTTCTTTAGTGTGTTTTGAATTAGTTTTAACTATTCTTAGATATGTAGACCATCTATTAAAATGAATATAGTTTCTCTAGTGTGTTAGGAATTATATTTAACTATTCTTTGACATGTAGACCATCTATAAAAATGAATATACATAGTTTCTCTATTGTATTTTGAATTATATTCAACTATATTTTGATATGTAGACCATCTATAAAAATGAATCTAATTTCTCTATTGTGTTTTGAATTATATTTAACTATTCTTAGACATTTAGACCATCTTTAAAAATGAATATAATTTCTTTAGTGAGTTTTGAATTATATTTAACTATTCTTTGATATGTAGACCATTTTTACAAATGAATATATGTAGTTTCTCTAGTGTGTTTTGAATTATATTTAACTATTCTTAGATATTTAGACCATCTATAATAATGCATATAGTTTCTCTAGTGTGTTAGGAATAATATTTAACTATTCTTTGACATGTAGACCATCTATAAAAATAAACATACATAGTTTATCTATTGTATTTTGAATTATATTCAACTATATTTTGATATGTAGACCATCCATTAAAATGAATCTAATTTCTCTAGTGTGTTTTGAATTATATTTAACTATTCTTATACGCTTAGACCATCTATAAAAATGAATATAATTTCTCTAGTGTGTTTTGAATTATATTTAACTATTCTTATACATTTAGACCATCTATAAAAATGAATATAATTTCTCTAGTGTGTTTTGAATTATATTTAACTACTCTTTGATATGTAGACCATCTATAAAAATGAATATAGTTTCTCTAGTGTGTTTAGAATTATATTTAACTATTCTTAGATATGTAGACCATCGATAAAAATTAATATTTTTTTTATTTTTTTTTTATTTATTTATTTTATACATTTTACAAATATAAGACAAAAAGTCCCGATAAACTACTTTTTAGTAGTTTGTCTAACGGGTTCTTTACATTAAAGATCTTATTATAGTGATTTAAATAGTTACATTTTTACAGTTAAAGATATAAAATTAAATAATTTTTTTTTTTACAGAAATATACTTAGATACATTTTTACAATTATAGATATAAGATAAAATTAAATTTTTTACAGAAATATACTTACAAAAAAAAAAATTATGAAAACATGAATAACAATTTTAAAGTCTTTAGAATAAGTAATATGTTATTGTAAGCTAATACAAATGAATTCTTTCCGTAAGCCAAGTCTTCAGTAAGTTCACCAATTGTTTGTTTTGGGTAGTGTGTTTCGAATTATATTTTGCTATTCTTTGATATGTAGACCATCTATAAAAAAATGAATTTGTAAAAAGTGAGTATAATGTAAATTAGTTAACATTTATTACGTAAATATAAAAGCTTACATAAATAATATGAATTTCAGATACAAAATAATTCTTGGAAGCACTTGGGTATTTATTATTTTATTTATGCCATAATTTCGCTCTTCACACTCAACTTTTCACGCTACATTCGCGTAAAAATGTAAAAAAAAAACTTTAAGCGTGTTCTAAATATTCGGCGAAAAGGTCCCAAAAGTCTGAAGGAAGATGTTAATTATTCGTTGAATTATTAATATCGCAGCAATAAAACATTACGTCACGGGGTCTTAGGAAAACTCTTGGATTAAAAAAACATCTTTAAAATTATTAAAGGGCCATACGTTTATGAATAAAAAATAATATAAAAAAATATAAAAATTTTAACAGCGATGGAAGAGAAGAAAAATATTATTTTATAATTAAACTGGCTTAAGTTCCCGGCGTTGCCAGCGCTTTATACATTTTTTCGAAATCAGACGTAGACAGCAATTATTTTTCTTTTATTTTGAACGTCAAGGTATGGGAAAAGAGGGTGGGGATGGATTTACGAAATATCATTTGGATAGTGACCATAATTTCGTTTTGAAGGTCAGGTGTGCATCTATATAAATAAAAATGTATCGCCGAAATATATGTACGCGCATAACTTCCGTACGACTGCACCAAACTGGATAATTTTTTTAGTGTTCGTTATTGTCAGGACAAGGTTTGTATAAAACTATTGGTGAAATTTGTACGAAAAATTATAAGCACGTAGGTGGCACGCGAGCTGTTTGAAAACTGGAAAAGGGGGAGGGGAAGGGGGTAGGAGAACTCGGGTAGGGGGTTTGCGGGAGGGAAGACGAACCTGGGTGGGGGAGGGGAACTCGGGAGGGGAGTTCGCGGGACGGGGGAAGGGGGGGAGTAGAGTGGGAACGCAAGAGAGGAAGGAGAGGCGGAAGGGAAACGGGACGAATGGGAAAGGACACGCAGGGAGAAACAATTTCTTTATTAAATGGCATAGCAACGCGTGCCGGGAACTAGCTAGTATTTTCATAAATCCCACAAATCAAAGTGGGGGAGGGGAACCCGGGAGGGAAAGAGGAACCTGGGAGGGGGAGGGGAACTCGGGAGGGGGGTTCACGGGACGGGGGAAGGGGGGGAGTGGAGTGGGAACGCGAGAGAGGAAAAAGACGCGGGAGAGGAAGGGGAGGCGGAAGGGGAACGGGACGTGTGGGAAAGGACAAGCAGGGAGAAACAATTTCTTTATTAAATGGCATAGCAACGCATACCGGGAACCAGTTAGTATTTTCATAAATTCCACAACCAAACCGTAGATTTGTATACAAATTATATTCGTGCCCCCCTCCACCGCCACTCTTCTTTTTACATGTACAGACAAAAGTATAACCTATGCCTCTTACTATTTACGTAAACATATGCTGTGGGCTTCTATATTTTATATTATTATGCTACGACAAAAATATTTATATTTTCACCTCCAGAGTGAAAATCCCAAAAGAACACAGTGCCTCGTATTATCATGCACATCTCTCTACAACCCGGAACTAAGTGTGACTATGCAGTGTTACAATGATGCAAGCGGAAGATTTCTTGTAATAACGCCTAACAACCGTTATTTTGGTTTCCGAGGTTGGCACTGCACACAGTGTAGACTGCAGCTCTGCGGAAATGTTCCTGGAGGGACGAATGCACTCCGTTAATACTTCTCAGTCACCACAGGGGACACTAGCGAAGAACGTGAATTCCGAATACTAGTATCACTGTCGCAGTTGTATTGCACGACACTTACCACCATGTGCCACTCTGCAAACAATAATAAAACTTAAGTATTTTATTAGCACATTTATTTCTAACAACTTTGGTATTTAAAGCTGATTTTTATTATTTTCCCCTTTTCGTATTTTTGCAAGTACCTACATTTGTTGAACTGCGCCTCAACTAAACTCCTTTTGAAATAAATAGAATAATTTTAAGATAATATTCATATTTACGATTATTCAACAACAACTCAACAAAGTGGCATTTGAACAATTATTTAAAAAGTCATTTTAAAGTTATGAAAAAAAAATATTGAAAAATAGACCTTACCTAATGTAACCTATTTAACGATTTTTTTATTATTTTTTCGTCACTTTTATACCTAGGGATAGAACTTTTTGTGATGACAGATGGCTTATCCGTGGTTCCGCGACAAAATATCCCCGACAAAATATCCTACGGACAAAACTTCCCCCGACAAAATATCTACTAAAACCTAACCTAACCTAACAAACCTTACCTAACATAACCAAACCAAACCTTACCTAACCTAACCTAATCAAACCTTTCCTAACCTAACCTTACCTAAC
Organism: Limnephilus marmoratus; assembly: GCA_917880885.1. Classification (NCBI taxonomy): domain Eukaryota; kingdom Metazoa; phylum Arthropoda; class Insecta; order Trichoptera; family Limnephilidae; genus Limnephilus; species Limnephilus marmoratus. Next base: position 40,324,212 of record OU862924.1, on the reverse strand, counting down.
AAACAAATGGAACAAAAATAATACAGACATTCTATAAAGACAATAAAATATAGTAAAATGGGACAAAAATAATGCAGATATCCTGTAAAGTTAGGTTAGGTTAGGTTTTGGTAGATATTTTGTTGGAGGATGTTCGTAAGATATTTTGTCGGAAATATTTTGTCGAGGGATGAAAACGCACATTGAGCTTATCCATATTGACATTAGGTAATTTGGTATTTTTTTTAAATGGCGGTAGATACACTCACTATTTTACGTTACCATTATTAGGTGATGTATATAAGTATACTGAATTTTAACATTTTTTTTCAAAAGGGTATTTGAAAAAAAAATTACAGGATATTGTTGATACACTTATTGACTATTTTTCCAAATAATTGCCATCCCGTTCAATGCATGTGGTGAGCCGTGGCACAAGTGTCCTTATGCCCTCCTTCGATCGAAGGTTTCTCCCGCCAGCTCCTTCCCCCACTTCAGAACCACTTTCACCTGCACCTGCTGAAAATTTAATTTCATCCATATACGCCAAGGGAGGTGTAAAGATGATGGATAATCTGAAGGCGCTAAGTCAGGGGAATGCGGGGATGGTTCAAAACATCCCAACCAAATGAGTCCAAGAGCTCCTTCCGTCACCAAACGCACAGAACTACTTGAGGTAAGCTATCGTCGCCTTAGATATTAATTGTCCAATGACCATTAGAAAATTTGACAAGAGGAGAAGGTTTTCTTTCATTATTTCAATGAAACATTATGATAGGTGTTTAAGATAAAAGAAAGGAAAAGATCGCATTAGTTTAAATAATTCTTAGTTAAGTGATTAACTATCATTTTTTATACTTTATTTTTTATCTTCAAAGTGGAGATTGAACAAAAACTAAAATGGTCGTTTGGACAATAAAGAACTAAGGCAACGCTATGTTGGCTATCCCATAAATGGTTCCTGGGCGGCGGTACCATTTCCGCCTTCCAATATGTGGTTTTTATTTGTAAAATTATTTATTTAACCAAGGGCAACTTTGAAGAACTCGTTTTTTTGTTTCAATTTTAATTTGTCACGCGTACTTTGGAAAATTGTCCCTTTTTTTTTTTTAGATTAACTCCACACAGGAGGCCCTGAGGAAAATAACTTCCCTCAGGGCCTATGTCATCTTTGAAGATGCTGTGTGGAGGGTCTTTTTGAGGAAAGGAAGGAGTGAACACGGGTCTTGAAGAGACCCATGTTGTAGGAGGGAGAAAACACAGAGGCTGGCAAATCGTTCCACAGCCGAGCCGTTCAACTCAAGAAGAGTCATAGAAACGACCCGTTCTCATGTGACTAATGTCAACCGTGTACAAATATTGGGCGCGTGTTTGGCGTGTTTCCCGACTATGCACCGGTGCCGAGGGGATCAATGACGCTAGTTCCTCGGAGCATCTTCCATTGTAATACCGGTAGAACAAGGACAGCATTCCCACCTGACACCTGTGCTCTAAAGATTGCAGTCTGTCTGTTAAGATGGGAGAATCTATCAAACGGGCCGCCCGTTTCTGGAAGTATCGTCGCTTCACCTATTTTAATTTCAAGCAAAATATTTTTTTTCAATTTGATAAGAAAACATGTTTAGTTTATTTTTTTCCAGATAACACGAGGAATGTCACATTAAATCACTGTAAAGCTTGTTGGTATTTATTATTTTGCCTACCGCCCTCAATTTATAGTCCGATAAATAGTGTTTGCTCGCGAGAGGTTTATAATTTAGTGTGTTTATTTATTGTTTCGCTGGAAAATGAATGACCTGATGACCTGACCGCAGACTTGTTAGCGTGCCGGGAAATGTTTATTGCAGACCGCAATAATAATTATTGCACCGGACTACTGCACTGTGACCTGCTACCGATAGCTCCGTTGCTACCTCCCTTTCTGATGCATAGCGACGTTCATGAGATAGAGGGAGATGTTACAACTGTATCAGAGATACCGTTTTAGCTTACAATCCTGTGGGGATTGAATAATTAACAGCCGATTTCACAAAAATTCAGAGGAATAATAAAACCGTTCGTAGCGCGGCCGTGACAACTAGACAGTGACAGTTGAAATAGACAAGCCATAAACAAATGTGGAGCCGAGTAGATTTAAAAAAATGATTTAAAAAAAAAAAACTTATTTTTTCAATACGTAGAAAGCACTTTGTGGTTTGACGTAGTTACAAAATAAAAATTTAACATTTTTTATAACCACGCATTTTTTAAGTAAAACTTCTTTAGCCCCGTTAGTGATTTGGAATTCGGATGAAACGGAAATGACGCATTACTGCACCTGCGAAGCTCGAAATTGCGCTCATTGGCCGCTTCGATTATGATGTCACTTTATTGGTTGAGATATGAAACGGAAATGACGCTTGTCTGCGCTCATTGGCCACTAGATTATGACGTCACTATTCAAGTATTGGTTGAGATTGTTTTGGTAAAGTTTCGCTTCTACCGTGTGTAAACTGCACTCGATTTTTTTTAAAGTTTATTCATTTAAACCAATGATAAAAAATTGATAAAAATTAAATTGATAAAAAAATACATTACTTGTGCTTACACGACGGCCGGCGTGGTCGAGAGGTAAGGCTCTTGACTCGCAATCCGAAGGTCGTGGGATCGAATCCCGGCGTAGACAAATAAATTTTATTTGATTAATTTGTGGTATTTCACAATTAATTAATTAAAAATAATTTATAGCATATTTGCTGCATGTTTGAGAATGGAAGATACTCTCAGTATCGCCCTGGTGTAAGACCATCATTCAAAATTGAAATATTGAAATGTCTTTAGCCTTGTTTGTTGATCAGATCAGAATTGTCAGGTACTTTTTTCCGACCCTCCTCTTCTCTCCCCTTTTCCTTCAGCTTCATAATGAAATCCAATTGGGGGTGTCGTAGTCTGACTGGCACGTACCTACGGTTGGGAACGAATTTTAAAAGGCTACAAGAAATTATCACGGAAAAGATTATTGGTTAGGAAGTTCCTACCTATTCGTATCTGGCTATCTTTACTTGGCTAAACGCTTTTCAGGCAACTTTTCGACTTTGGATGGTCTTTCAACAGAGCGATGATGAGAGTATCTTTCACTCTGGAGCGAAGAGCAAATATACAGATTTTTGGTTCAATAGTTTAAAAAACTCTACAATGTTCAAGGATTTCATTTGCCTTGTTTGACTATGGTTTAGTCATCGCTACGGAGAACATAGGTACGTAATATTATACGTATAGGTAAATGTATGTATGTGTGTATGTATGTATGTATGTGTGTCGTGTATAAGCATACTTGTGCACGCGTATGGATACATATATGTATGTGAGGGTGTATGCATGTTTACGTGTATTTGTACATGTATGTATGCATGCACACTAAGGTGGTCCAAAATTTTTTTTTTATTATTTTTCATTTGGCCACCCCGTGAATTTGTTACATGTATTCATAGAAATAACATAGTAAAATTTCAGCAAAATAGCTCAAGTAGAAAGGGGTGCTCAACCGAGTGCTGTTTTTGACTTTTTTGTGTAAAATGCTTAATTTTTACTTTTTGCTACAGGCCAATTTCGTGTGTTAAATTATAAAATAAATATTAAAATAAACTACTGAAGAGTTTTATGGACAAATTTGAACAGTATTAGATACTTATTTAGTAGACTGTGAAATGAATCAGTGTAGTAAAATGTGTTCATCTACTCGAAAAAAATACGAAATTTTTCTACTTGGGGTTCGAGATATTGAGCCATTAATGAGGCTTAACCAACATCCTACTCTTCGGCAAGTTTTACTCCGTTATTACTACATATTAAATGATTCCAAAAATTTGAAAGATTCCGCGCATGTACTTATTCAAGAACTTATAAAAGAATGGAGTAAATCTAGTATTCCGACCGGACAACAAAATCACTGCATTGAAAAACTGATTAAGTTTCTTAAGAACTGGCTGCTATTGAATAAAAATAGAAGAAGAAATTCTGAAGCACAAAAAAAGGAGTGTATTTGTTTAAAAAAGAACTAGACAAACTTTTTGATATTGCCCATGCAAGCGCTTTGAATTTGATAAAAATTGCGGAAGACAGAGCGTTTCTCATCGATCAAAGATGAGAACGTAAGATGATTATGACCTCAATCGACAAGAAACTAGAAAAGGTCAAAGAAAGTTCTCTAAAACGGAAACAAGGATCTGAAGAATTGAAAGAAATGGCTGCTGAAAGTAATGCTTCATCTTCGGTGGTGTCGAGACAAGAGTTAGAACTTGAGTGCAGCTTCAGTAGCACTTCTAGTAATGCTAGCATATTAGAGGATAAGTCCAAAGATGAGTTTGTAGTGCGTTGCGCTGTCTACAAGTGACATATTTACACAATACGTTACCAGTGCGCTTGATCGTAATAAGATTTAAACTAATCAAGAGAGAAGAAAAACAAATTGTTGGATTTGTTAGTTATCATCTACACCAAAGTTTGAATCGAAGCGTCTTTGGCGTCAGATGCGCTAGTAAATCATTTAATACTTTGGAATAGCTTAAAATTGTACAAAGCCATTGATTCCGAAATCAGTATAGCAGCTAGGGGTGTCTTAGAGCGTCACTTATGGTATTTGTCAGATGAACTGGTCTCATTTACCTTGTTTTCTGAGAAGCTGTCGGATGCTGAGAAACAGGCCATTGTTCAAAAATATAAATTCTGATGGCGGTAATCCTTCAGTACGAGGTGATTCTGCTAAGCTTGCCTCAGAGGTTACTGTTAATGATACAGCGGAGAGATGTGTTAAACTATTTGAAGATTACAACACTATAGTCACTAAGAATGAGGAAGAAAACAATTTTTACTTCACATCGTTGAACAAAACAGAAAAATCGTTTCTACTGAAGCATTCAAAATGGAGTTAACAAACATACTTTCGAAAGATTGCGACTAATATTATGTTAATTATTGCTTTGTTACCAAAATTTGTTCAAATTTAAATACGTTTTAAACTTATTTGACTAAAATACTTGTTATTTTAATAAACCTTAAATTATGTGTTTTACTTAAAATCCAGAACTTTTGTCAGAAACTTCTAATTCGATGAGCACCCCCTTGTACATAAGATAGGGGGCTGAAATTTTTTACACATAATAGGAATGATAGGTGTAACAAATAAAATGGGTGGCTACATCTATATTTGAAAAAACAAAATTTACTATACAGGCCTGGACCACCTTAATGCACATATATAATATATAAACCAGAATTATGTTTTTGATTATTATCTATTAATCTCATGCACAACTTTTGTCTTTTCTCTTCTATTTTCTAGTTTCCATTTAAAAAAAATATATCATCTATTTTAAACTTTATTATATAATTTTTCCAATTTCCAACATGTTTATATATTTAATCCATTTGTTTACACTAGTTACCACAAAGTAACTATATTCCATTTGTCACCATGAAAAAGGCAGCCGCCTAGTATGGTGATACGATGTATCATATATATGAAAATGTTCAATGTATTATCATGTAATTTATAAATAAATAAATTAAATATGATATACGAGTATGTATGTATGTAAATAGTCACAGTTATGAAATTATTATTATGACCCACAAAGTTGGAACAAACATATTTTTAATCTTTCTTTAACAATCAAGAAGAGTTATAAAATTTAAAAGATATGGAAACTGGACACATGTATGTGGAATGTAATTCAGAACAAAATAATCTAATCAAACCTCGTATTCGCGTTACGCCCGGGCCAATTGCAGGAAAGTTTTAGAGAATCCTTTTGCCAACATTTGGTCAAAGAACCATTCATGTAAAGCAATTAAAAGTAAAGGTTCTTACCCATTTGAAGACAATCCAATTACTCCATTCGCCGGTTCGAGGTAGGGATTTGTAGGGAGAAGTTGGATTAAATGTGTAAATATACATTTAATTTGGGGCGTAGGTAGGACTGGGTCGTAGGTACCGCCGTCCGGGAAGCATTCCTTGGATTACCAACACCTATTCCATAGGCCAGTGGTCCCCAACCCCCGGGCCGAGGCCCGGTACCGGGCATGGGACCAAATGGTACTGGGCCGCGGGCCTACTTAAAAATCAAAATTACGTTAAAAAAATCGAACATATCTACACAATAAAAAAATAAATAATTACCCACAACAAAATACAGTGGAACTTCTCGTGACGAGCACCTCCCACAACGAGTAATTTGCAAAACGAGCAAAACAGATATTGAAAAAAAACGCTCCCTTAACGAGCGACTTTTCGGCAACGAGCGACATATCGCATAAAGCAACGAGAGGTCCCATGTTCACGTCACTCACTTTTGAGCCGAGACTTCGGCGCCAGTTCTTCAGTCTCTGGTTAGCACTCATTTCGCTAGCACATTATGTGCTCATATATTTTCCAAATTTTTGGTTTTTTGAAATTTGTAATTTTTTTTCATTATTTTTAAAATTTCGGAACATGAAAAAGGTTTTTTTCCACAGTGAGTCAGCATGTGGATTTTAAATTGTCACTTTCAAGAACACGAACAGTCGCAGTCGGAACATGACAAAGTTTTTTCTCCATTGTGAGACGGCTTGTAGACTTTTAAATGTTCCTTTTGAGAACATGAGTCCGCGCGACTGTGGAAAGATGGATTCACACATCCGTCACTCCTAGAAACACTGAACCCCAGATTCCTACCCACCCTTCGTAGCTTTTTCCTTACCTGAACTTTATCTTCTTTCTTTCCTTAAAAGGGTCCTCTATACAGCACCTCAAAAATGTTATAGGTAATAAGTATTAAAAAATAATAATAATTGAATTCCGATGAAATATAACCTTCTACCTATTTAAAAAAGTAGAGTGTCTGTTGAGGGCAAGTTGGCGGCATGGATTTGATTTTTGAACAAATCTACAGTTTTTTTCCAAGGTTAATTAAATAATGAACACTTGATTTTCAAAATAATAGGAAGGTCACTGCCTGGGTACATCATTTTTAGAAAAACCAACCCATAATTTATTATGCAATCAATACAACTATACCAGCAAAAATCGGCTATAGTATTTTTTTTTATTTTTACCAAGCAGGGTGGTTTAATCAAGAAATCGCTCTTAAAGGAGGTCAGAAAAATGTTATTAAATATATTTAAGTATATATAAAGATATTTCTTCACCGCATGAAGTTTGCTGACACGTTTGCTGACCACGTTTGCTGACATTCTGAAAGGTTATTATATAATGAAGGATCTAACCTGATTAGGCCTGTTTCATGTACTTAAATAGATTTGATTTTTTTTTTTTTTAGTAACTATATTATTTATTTAATGTTTTACATTTTTATATGAAACACGTTAGTTGTGTATATAAAATACAATTTATATTCGTAGTCCTCCTCACAAGGAGATCCTGTGCTGAGGGGGAATTGGTTTTCGATAAGTTTTCAGCAACTTCTATGGTTGAACTTCATGGTTGGGTAAGGTTTTCCACAAATTTCTACGACTATGTTTTAATGAGTCTAGTTTTTGCACTGATAATTCATGATAATTCAGACTGGTCTGAAAATGTCCGTAATAGGATGAAACCGGTCCTGGTGAAATATAAATTAGTGGAAGAGAGTACAAAAGTGTTTTAATTTCAAATTCTAATACGATGTTTTAAGTATACTAGTAAGTTAATTTTCCCGTAGTTCCTTCAGCTAACATTTAATATCCTTAATGTAGCTTTTTTATTTAATTTGTTTAATTGGTTTGAAGTGGGAGTTTGTTATATAATTTGAATGCTAAAAAATCAGAGCTTTTTTGTCCAAACATAGAGTTACACTTTGGGGTATTATGTATGTCTGTTTGGCTCTGGTTTTAAAAGTATGTGAGGTACTGAAGTCTGAATCATTTTTGAGGTGATGAACTAGTATGTTTTAGGCATAGATTTTCTGTATGTTTGGAACATCAAACTGTTAAACATTTCTGTTATTGACGTCCTTATGGGGGCCTTTAGTATGGTTTTCATGACGCAATTCTGAGTTACCTTCAGTTGTATTACTTGATTATTATTGATCCTGCTGAGCCCCATCCTATGATTCCATATTCCAATTGAGAGTGGCATAAAGCATGATATACTCTCTTTCAAACTCTAGTTGAATAAATAAATAAACACCGTGAAGGACTTTTATTAATTGTAAAAAACCTTTATAATTGCTATTCAAATGACAAGCACAATGTTATTTTCAATAGTTGCAGTTGCCTGAGTTTAATTTGCACAAAGGCAGTAGTAGTATTGCGGTCACCCAGTTGACCTCCATGAACCGTTATGAGTTCGTTGACTGTCTCACTAAGCAGAGTTGAACCGCACAGCGCTTCCTTTCACAATATATATTTATTAACAAACGTGATAAGCTTTAGTAATGTAATATATATATACAGCAGATAAGAAAACAATTCAAGAAGTCATTTGAAAATTCATCTTCATAAAATTGAAACCCAAGCTTTTACAATATATCGCATAGAAGATATCCAACTACGATATTTTTGATGTAAGTTAATTAAAGTCTTGCAATTCGAGTAAAGTTTCAGGGTTGGAATGCATGTCTTCTATATTTCCTCGAGTATTAATAACAATATATTTAATTGGTAGTATTATAAAACATATACAGCCTTACTAAAAAAAACCACAGCATAGCCGATAACCTGTATTGCTGCAGCAATATGAATAAAACAAAAATACACTAAAACACGATAGCATTTCTAATAAGATTCGTTCTTAAAATGTATTTTAAATCTGGCAACAATGTAATTTTTCATAGTGTACATAATTTAATTGTTTGTTTTCCTACATCATTACTAAAACAGAGATAAACTACCCTCTCAGGCTGTGTAAACCAAGTGTATTTTTTTTCCATGAACAATTTTTTAATTAGTAATGTTTTCACACCCGCGGCCGTTTGTCAATTGAATAAAATTTTCACTGGGTTTTTTAGTAAGGCTGATAATAAATAATAATAAAAACGAAACAATTTAACTTGGTTTGAACCACTTTTATATTTGAGTAAATCCGACCGGTTTCAGAACGACCGTTCCTTCTTCAGGGCAAATGTATACTGATTTGACAGTTTTGAAATATGGATGGAAACAATGTATTTTTATAGTAGGAATAAAAAAATACGGGGATAAATATTCTTCATATTAATCATAAAAGAAAAAGTTTAAATAACTTAGAAGCCTTGGACATAAAAAAAATCCCTTAAAAATAATTAATTTATTATCAACAAACAAAAAATATTGTCTTACAGCCCAATCTTCGATATGTTCCCCTACCCACCCACTCTACACAAATACCTACCCACCCACTCTTCATTAATATCTAGCAACGGCTCCACCCCTACCATAATAATACATTGTTCCCATCCATATTTCAAAACTGTCAAATCAGTATACATTTGCCCTGAAGAAGGAACGGTCGTTCTGAAACCGGTCGGATTTACTCAAATATAAAAGTGGTTCAAACAAAGTTAAATTGTTTCATTTTATAATGGATAACCACAAAGTTATAGCTACATTTAAAAGTATATTAATAAAAACCTTTATTCATAAATAGATTTTTTTTTTTTACAATACACATTTTTTCTTTTATCATTGATTCTATTGATGAAAAGGTCACTGCTCAGCTACAATTCAGGATTTTTCTTGGAAAGCAGCTGGTTTTCAGCAGTGCCTCTAGGTATATACTCCCACGTACTCTAATTTATATAGGTATACAAATGAGAGTGTACGTGCAGAGGTTTGTTTGAAAAAAATCTACAGTTGTATTTCGAAATTGATGAAATTTTATTGCTTAGTGAGAGTAGTTGTCAAAAATTTCAGAGAAAGAGAGGAACCAATAATATAATTTTTTTGCCTTCATTTATTTTTAATTTTTCCGTGATTTTTTGAGGGTCTGCGCTAATTATTAGTAATTTTGTTATTATAAAGCTTTCTGACGTGTTACTCATAAATAATATGTATTATAAAATGTTTTAAAATTTATTAAAAAATATTAAATTCACTTGAAAAGTTTAAGAAGCTAAAAGTCATGCAGTTTTTCGTGGTTGTTTTTGTTTTATCAATGTTGTGAAGTCCAAATTTTAGTACTTAGGTAATAGAATATTATTTTATTATTTTTAGAAAAGATATACACTAGACATAAGATGTAAAAAAATTACAGATAAATAAACAAAAGAAAGAAAAATTTTGTATAAATTTTAGTTTGTATTTCTCATTTGTTGTATGCACCCTAGTGGAAGTGCGGATAGCATAGTAAGGAAGACTATTTTTATGGTTCCATATTTTACTAAACCAAGGGTAAAAATATTTTCTCATATCCCAAATCCCTGCGTCAAATGAGACATAATATTATGTTTGAACAAACACATGAATCTTGATTTTAGACATGTTGTTTTCAGAAAACTTGTTTGTGGTAATTCTAGGAAACGAGATAGTAATTTTTATCTGATACTGGGAATATGTTAGAAATAGTTTCTTTAAAAAAGAAAAAAAGACAGCGTTGAAAAAGGGGGTGTTATTTGTTTTATTTTCTAATTAAAATAGTATTGCAAACAGAGGGAAGCAGATTGGAGAAATCTCGATGGTAAGAAGCTCATATTGCTCAGTTACTTTGTAGTAGGAGGATGAAATTAAGAAAATAATTCAAGTGGTAAGCATAATAATAATAACAAAGTTTAATTGCCATCATCCAAATTCAGCTATAGAACGAATTAATTTACCTAGAAATTTAGGAGGTAGAGGTGTAGTCAAAATAACATCTTTGAAACACAATCAGGTAGAAATGCTTAGAAATTTTTTCCATAGGAAAGCTAATAGCTCAGAAATGCACAAAATAATTTGCAAGGCAGATAGAAATATTACTCCTTTAAATTTATATGACGAGAATGCCAACATTCTTATAAATACTAACCAGGAATTATTAGATTCCTGGTCAAATAAAATTATTCACGCAAAACACTTCAATTATCTCAACCAAACGTATGTTGACAAACTTTCGTCAAACAAATGGTTGAGTATTGGAGAGTTGAGCGCAGAAATAGAAGGATTTATGCTTGCCATTCAAGATAGAGTCATTAATACTAAAAAATATAGGAAGCATATAATCAAAGATATAAATCAAATTGATGATTTATGTAGAAAATGTTGGGCCTTTCCGGAAACTATAGAACATATTATATCGGGATGTTCTATATTAGCGCCGTCCGAGTATACATTTAGGCACAATCAGGTTTTAAAAATAATTCACCAAAGTTTGGTAATTAAACATAACTTGATTGATTGCCGTAATGTAGTACCATATTATGAATATGAACCAAATTCATTTATAGAAAATGAATTTTATAAAATATATTATGATAAAACTATACTAACAGACAGAACAATTAGTCATAATAGACCTGATGTCATGTTTACATGACAAAATTAAAAAAAATAACTTATATCATTGATGTAGCTATTCCAAATTCCTGTAATATTCAAAATACTGTTTCTGAAAAAATAAGAAAATACACAGATTTAGGAAATGAGATTAAAAGAATTTGGCATTCTCAGACTATAAAAATATTACCATTTGTTATTTCGGCCACTGGCATAATACCTAGCAATCTGATTCTAAATGTAAGCATATTAGATTTGTCAAAGAATTTGTATATAAAAATGCAAAAATCAGTAATTTTAAATACATGTAGGATTACAAAAGATTTTTAAAATATTTATATTGAGGGATCAGTAGGATTTATAGGTTCAATTAGAAATGCCACAGAGCCGAACCCTCTGATATGAAAATATCTGGAGTCGGTGAATTATATTCCCATTTGGTCTCTAGTAGGTTAATATAATGATTTAATGCAAGATTATAACTAAAAAGTACATTTTCAGTGTTATGTTTACAGTGGTTTAAAATTACATAAGTACAAAAGAATATCAACAGAAAAATATATAAATATGAGCAGTAGATAAATGAAAAATAGAAAATAGTTATAAATTTTGGTTTTTTAGTAATCTGCCTCACTAGGCTAGCCTGTGTTGAGGCAGTAATTTTTAAATCAATTTATAAGACTTATAGACATACCTACACTTTTATTAAAAAAGTAATCACACAATAGATTGGTTACATTAATAATAATTTTAAATGAAAGCAACCAATTACCACTGTATAATACCAAATCATTAATAATTTCGAATTTGGGTGAGTGCACCGGAAAAGGCCCTATCATTATTTTTGATCCAAATTTTTATGTTATTTTTGAAAATTTTTTGGGAATCACATTTTTTTATTCTATCTGGAAGAATGTTGTAAAGTCTTGTTGCAAGGTATCTGAAATTTCGTTGACCAAAAGTAGTATGCGTTTTGGGGATTTGTAGTAAGCCTTTGTCATTATTTCGAGTACAGCGAGTATTTAATCTTTTTTCATAGTATTTATGTATATTTGTGTATAGATGAGTATGGATTGTTTTTGCATATATCTGCCGAACGTCAAACGCATTCATAATATTGAAGATTAAGTTCGAATCTGTAATTAGAGGTAGTCTAAGAATCAATTTTATAATAGTTTTCTGTGCCTTTATGATTGGGTCTAGTGCTGATGCAGTATCGCCTCCCCATGCAATGATACTATACTCAATAATAGATTGACAGACTGCAAAATAAATCATTTTCAAGTGTTGTAGGTCGAGAAAGTTTATTATCGTTCGGAAAAAGTGCATGGTTTTTCTTATTTTGTTTGCAATTATTTGAGTGTGAATATTCCATTTGAGATATGGATCAATTGTAAGGACGAGAAACTTCATCTGTGTAGTGCGCTCAATGTAGGGACACTGACAAGATTCATCGGAATTAAAACATTTGTGCATATAAGCAATAGTACAGAACACATGAAAGTTTGCTTTTTACCTGCGTAGTTTCGCTTTATCTATTGTAGTTACAATCGAGTTGGACTAACCAATATAAATTTCTTTCGTAAGCATCATATTATTATTAATCAAAATCAATTTTAAAAAAAGAAAAAGTAATTTTTTTAAAGGTAATTAAAAGTGATGAGAATATCCTATTATTTCCTATTAATATTATAAAGGCGAAATGTATGGCTGTATGGATGTCTGGATGTATGTATGTTTGTGTGTATGTTTGTTACTCTTTCACGCAAAAACAACAGAATGGATATTTAAAATTCTTTCACTAATAGAAAGCTATATTATTTGAGAATACTATAGGCTATATGTATTGGTAAGCTATGGCGTTATGAAATTATTTATTATACGTTTATTGTCCAGACGAAAAGCAAAGCGTTGCTAAGTAATTGTTTGACGTGCACTGTCATTTTGTTATTGGTTTAGGTTACTATGGAGATCCCTTTGATAGTTAAAATTTACTGGGCGTGTTTGATTGTCACGTTTTAATAGGTGGCACGCGAGCTGTTTGAAAAATGAATGTAACGGGTATGGAGGGGGAGGGGGGGGGGGGGGGGGGGCGAGTGGCGTTAGTAATATAAAAAATGGTTAAATAGATTAAGCTTTTTAGGTTATGGGCTAATTTAATTTTTTTCATAGCTTTTAATGATTTTTCAAAGAGGCGATGAGTTGACTTGATTCTGAGTTGGCATGGAACCGTAAAATATAATAATTATTCATAGATACAATGGATGCCTACTATAATAAAACACGAAGGAAGCATGCGCCGTTATGATATCCAGCTTGAATATTAATAAACAAAGTTATGCTGTTAAGTTATGTGCTTTATGTTCTCACAAAATTAAAAATAAAGAAAACAAAAAAACGACTTAAAAAAATGCACTAAAAAGTAAAAAAATTATTTCGTATTCTTCTACAACTTTATAATCAACTTACCTTTTCTACTTATCAATATGTACGTACGATTGTTATTTTTGGAGTCGGTGTCGGCGGGAGAGGAGCTGTCAAGTGAACACGCCGGGCCGCGGGTACCTTGGTTGACACCGACTCCAAAAATAACAATCGTACCTACATATTGATGAGTAGAAAAGGTAAGTTGATTATAAAGTTGTAGAAGAATACGAAATTATTTTTTTACTTTTTAGTGCATTTTTTTAAGTCGTTTTTTTGTTTCGTTAAAATTTTTGTTTATTTTTTGATTTTTAGTGAATCTGAAGTACACTTACTAATTCGATTAAGATTCGGCCGAGTATCGTAAATTTGTTCTTCAGAATTGGAGATTTCCGTTACTTTGTCATGGATCCCATAATCAGAACCTAACCAAACTCTCATAAAACTACCCTTGAAGTACATCCTTTCCAATAAAAAAAGAATCATCGAAATCGGTTGGCGTGATATTGAGTTATTCGTCCATTTGTCGCGCACATACTTGATGCAAATTTAAGACTTATATGATTTTCTCATGGATGGCATTGTCAGAATTGGACCAAATTAAAATGGGACCACACGGGAAGCACAAGCTTTCAATTAAAAAAAGAATCATCAATATCGGTTCACCCAGTCAAAAGTTCTGAGGTAACAAACATAAAAAAAAAAAAAAAAAAAATACAGTCGAATTGAGAACCTCCTCCTTTTCGAAGTCGTTTAAAAATTAATACATCCTATGATCCTAGATTATTCTAGAATATTCATTGCTTCTGAGGAAGAAAAACAAGATTTCTTCAAAGGATCAAATATTTGGCCCGGACTGAGAACGGATTACTTATTTTACGAATTTTTAGAATTTATTACGTTAAGCTTTAGTGCTGAACTCAATTAACTTCATTAAACCATTTGCAAACATTACACTTTTTATTTTCTGTAGGTTCACCACCTTTTCTTACTTATTTCGTAAAATAAAGACCTGAAACATACATTCATCAATCATCTTGTTCTATTTTTAAAAGAAATTTATAATCAATATTAAAATAATATCTGTGAACGTATTTTTGGCTACCTACTTTGAACAAGAGGTGTAAACCCTCTTTCGTATATATTTTTAAAAAATTGAGTGATATTTATGTAAAATAATATTCAAATGGCAACATCCATCATTTTGTTATGCGACCTCTTGGTAACCCACTTTGATGGATGTGATCGTCGATACCATTTTAAATCATAATCAACCCCACACCACCCAACCCCCTCGCCGCTTCTACCCCACCTATTCGAAGCCCCGCGACTCGCAATTTAACTAGGTATCAAATATCTTATATTATAAGATTCCGATACGCTTTTATCGAGAGGTTTGATGGAGAGGGGATGATAAGAATGTATGGGAAATGGTTTTATACTAATAGTCTTCTCAAACTTCGAAAGCCGTCAAAATATCAAACTTTTTATTTATAATATCTTAAAAATTATGATCGATATGGAATTAATGATCTGTACTTGTAAATGTCTTCTATGATTGACATAACGAATTTATTTGAAACTAGCATTTACCACCCTTATTTTAGCACCCGCTGCTTCACTTACATTAGGGGGAAATTACGGCATAAATATTTTCTCGCAGGAATGAAATTGTTTTTTCCGGGATAAAAAGTAGTCTATGACATTTCCCAGTTCTCTAATTATCTCTTTTAAAAAAAATACGTCGATCGGTAGCTCCATTTATATTAGTATAGCGAGATCCCGATATGAGGTGTTATGCCACTTAATAAAGATTTCTTTCTCCCTGCGTGTCCTTTCCCATTCGTCCCGTTCCCCCTCCGCCTCCCATTCCTCTCCCGCGTCCCCTTTCCCTCTCGCGTTCTCACTCCGCCTTTCCTCTCCCGTCCCCTTTCCCTCTCGCGTTCCCACTCCGCCTTTTCTCTCCCCACTCCCCTCGCCCGCTTCCTTCGTCCCGCGAACCCCCCTCCCGAGTTCCCCTTCCTCTCAACCGGTACATTTAGTTTTCAAACAGCTCGCTTGCCACCTATTGCAATTTTTATACAAATTTCATAACGCCAGAGCTCACCAGTACATATAGAAACCTCCACGGGTACGCACACATCAAATCCCCAAAGTTTTAATGAAATAGGTAAAGTCTTTCGAAAGTTATGCGCGTTCATGCATTTAGGCGATTCATTTTTATTTATATAGATAGATAGACATAGATAGATATATAGATTTGGATAGATATAGATAGATAGGTAGTTATAAGATAGATGTAAACTTAAATTCTTACAAGATTTTTTTAAAATTTATTTTTTGTAATCCTTTATTTTTCCCAATTTTACATTTTATAGTTACGTATTTTGAAAAATAATAAAAATAATGGGAACCCGCTAAGGCGCAGCCTGTGCAAGGATAATATAGTTAAATATATTTTATTTTAGTACCTAGAAAAAAACAAACAGTGTTATACAAAGCAAAAACATTTGTACAAAAAGTACAATAGCATACAAGTACAATACAATAGTGTAAGAGTACAATAGTGTAAAAGTACAATAGTGTACAGGGTAATAATAAGTGTACAGTGTAATAATATGTAATAATAAGTGAAAAGTTTATGAGAAACATCAACTGATGTAAATTTAAATAAATAGAGTTTTTACGTCTACATGGTTCAGCCATATTTTTTACTATTTTTTATGTGATGCGGAAGTTTAGTTGCAACTTGAATTTTTTTTTGGTATATACAATAATGCCGTCATACACGAATTTCAAATAATCATCGGAAAAGGTTTTTTTATTGGAGTTTGATTATTCGAAATACTCAGAAAACATAAACCCCCTAACTAAAAAACATGTTTTAAATGTTACACAGCTGATAAACAATAATTTTCCATACATTAATTGTTGTCATCAGTTGTGCAACATTTAAAACACATTAATTGGTAAGGCACAATGTGATTAACAGCATTTATAAAATAAGTGTTTAATGTGCACTGTCAAACAAACGCTTTGAAAGTCATATCGAGTAGTTGTTTGTATGACGAGCTTTCATTTTAATCTAGTATTATTGTCGCAAAAATTGATTATCATCATTTTGTTGTCCTCCCAAAATTTCCGACTAACACATAAAAAAAAACATTTTTAATCCTATTAGCGCGTTATCACACTTTGCTCCTTGCTCTTTACGCGCGCCCAGGGCAACTTTGTTATTATCTAATCCGCTTCTCGGTCCATAGTTTTATCACTCTGTAAAACCACTATCGAAACTAACCCCTCCCCGGGTGGGGAGGGTATCCGTATCCGAAAGATTTAGAAGAGATCTATAAATCCATCCGAGCGGCACCACTAGAAACTAACGATGCGAAACATCAAATACACAAACAGGAAAAAACCTCCGAGGTTTACGATTTAATTGAACTATGCTGTTTAATGATCCTGAAAGAGCGCTTTTTCGGGCCGAAGCCCGGAGCGCGCGGCTTACAAAGCTTTCTTTGTTTTGCGCTAGATGAGTTTCGTTACGGTTTCGGGAATTTTCGGAATATTCGTCTTTTGTTTAGTTTTATCAAGCCCCCATGTCACATCGTGCCACGTGAAGCCATCTCTCGTCTTCTACCTAGAAAATAACAATATGCCAGTAGATTAGCGGAGACTCGGGAAGTTTAAAGGTCGCCGCTTAAGAAGCCTTTTTGATATACACGCTTGATTACACAACTTTTTAATGAGTTTTAAATTACTTCACATTTTAGTGATATTATATACAATAACTTAATGGATAACCAGCGATTTAGATTATATTAAAAGCAGTAGATATTTTCTTTCTAAACTTACATAAATTAGGTACTTTGCCAATTTGGGAGGTGGGTACGGGTATAGCTGCCACGGGAATCATTTATGGGATAACCAACACCCCTGCCGTAGGTTATCCCAAGTGGTTCGCTATGTTTGGTTTCTTAGGAGGGGTGCCTAGTTTCATGCGGTGACGTTTGTCTGGGTCTTGACGGCGGATGCAGTATGGCGGCCCGAATCGGGTAAGAATGGTTGAGGAAGACCTTTTTATTTCTCCAGCCGGACTCTCTCGATCCATCGTCTTGCACCGCAGTGGGAGAAATGGATTCATAGGTCCGTCAGTCCCAGATTACGTACACTGACCCCCAGATTCCTACCCACTCCCAAACATCAATTGAAGTGTCACCGAGTGTATGTCAGGACAAAGAAGAATTAATTATGTAGCGTTTCATCTTTTATTATAAATGCTTAAATAATATTATTTTGTTCAAGTTTCTTACGCATACACAATCACATTTATTTCACATGTACATTTGTTACTAATTTGCTAAATATATAATTATAGTTTGAAAAAAATATATATATATGATGTGAAATCTTTAAAACAAATTGTCTAGAAATTATTACAAGCCCACGAAATTAAAAAAAATACAAGAGTCTAAAACAAGAAACATGAACGGTCATAACTATGACAAACATTAATTTATTCATTTTTGTGGATAAGAAAAAATTTAAAATTTAACTTGTTATAACCACGCCATCAAATACGCAATAATATTATTACTCAAATTTCTTAATTTTTTCAAAATTTAAGATCGTTTTGAAGACAAATCATGAAAAAAGAAAATTTTTTTCATAAGGAATCTAACTAAAGTTATTGATTGAAAAAAGGGAAATAAATATATTTTTTAAGCATTTGAAAATGACAGTCCGTAATCAAAGATATTGAAATACGTATTTAATTTTTCGTAGCAGTAGGCGAAATACTGATACACGCGTGATACTAATTATACAGTAGAACATGTTTATAAATAAACTGTCGTCTAAAAATTGAATAAAAATATTATTGAATACACAGGGTGTTATAAACCGACCCCAACAACCTACGTAGGCGATGAGTTGGGACGGTGCAAGGAACAAGGACTTACATCCAGTGACTCATGACATTATTTGGAGTAAAATATGTAAATGAAATTTTGGTGTACAATTCCGGTGACATTTTTGACGTATATTTTTTCAGCTTAAAACATAAAAAATGGGCGGTTAGTCGGCTGAGTGACCAACGGTGACGCGTGGAAAGAAATTGGTTTAGTTTTGAAGAAAAAAAATTATCACTAAAAGTCACCGGAGACCTAAATTGCTATCACATTTACGCTTAAAATTTTGTCAGGACTCACTTGTTATATATAGTAACTCAAGTACACTTATAAATATGTACTTGTTACATATAGTACTTCCAAAAAGATCGAGGTTCATCGGATTGCTTTATTACGTTACCGTAATATATGCAATGAATATTTGACTGGACTAGACGTCCGTCCTATTGGAAGCTCTAAGTTGCTCTGCAGCTAGAAAACCCGACTCGGCTATCTATCGTGTATTATAGGCTAATTCCGTAATCTTTTGTGCATTACACACGAATAACGACAGTCGACACTCTTCTAAGGTACTCGTACTACGTAACTGACATCTGTTGAAACACCTCAAAACTACAATACTAATACGAGATATTTGGAGGATACTATAACTACATGTAGAATACTAAAATAAATAAATAAATATTTTTGATATGTAATACTATATCTAATAATATAGGTCATTTTAAGTTGTGTTGTAATTATGCAATCAACACAACTGTTTTATAGAAATAATTTCACTTTGAATGAGAGGCGGAATTTGAAGGAACGTATACATAGCTTACTCATTGAAAATATACTTAGAACTAAGATATGGGTGTATCGGAGTGCTCGTAAGCGCAATTTTTCCTCATTTCTGGTGAAATTACGTAACTAAACATTTTAAATTGTCGAAATTAATTCTCGTATAGATTTATTTTTATTTTTTCATTGTAGTATAAACAATACGAATCACATTTATACATGTATGTTTTACAAAATATTATGTTATGTCATCATTGGCCATGTATACGAGAAAAGAGGAGCTATTAGCCTGATAAGTAAGCCACGATTCTTACGTAGGTTCACTTAGGTTGTGTGTTATAATATGTTTTGTATAAAATATTTACTTATTACTATAATTTTCTTTGGAAAAATTGTTTAATTTTATTTATTTGTTGTGATTGGTTGAAGCAATTCAGAAGGGAGTTTATTATAGTTTTTATGGCTTGATAAATATAATGGTTTTGCACTTAAGTTGTTTTAAAATTTGGTGTAATAAATTGTTTTCCATTTCTCGTTAGTTTGTGAAATTCTTGATATTCTTTGTTATTGACTATTCCACTTCAGGTTTAGATCAATGATCACACCGAGATATTTAATTTCAGAAGAAGAGTTAGTTCCAGTACAAATATGATTATGTTATTTACAGAGCACATGATCACATTTTCCGTTGTGGATTATAATATTAAATTTAAGGTCATGTATTTTTTTCAGGGAAAATAAGACACATGTTGTTTTTTCTTGCATTTTAAGATTATCATCTTCATTTGCAATTTTTGTAACTAGTTACCATGTTTGACCTTTTATTAACAATACAGTACGATCAGTACAGAGATTAAATCACCTTTAATTTCCTGTTGAAAAATGTCATTCATATTTTATTAGAAATAATAGTGATCCGAGGACCGTATCTTGAGGGATGCCAAATTTACTTGTGAGAGATGTACTAAATAATTGGTTTAATTTTACAATTTGAGTTCTCTCTGTTAAGTAGCTCTCTGTCCGTTTAAGGGATATACGGTCAATGCCATTTTCTTTTAATTTTAACACAAGTCATAGGAAATGCCGTGATTTTTATTAATGGTCGAATTTTTTTTTATGAATGCAGTCAGTTTTTTTAGCAATTTTTTCAAAAAATTGCTAATAATATATATCATAGATGTTATTATTGAAAGATCACCAGATTGACAAGAGTGTTCATCCAAATCTTGTCCGAAACAAAAAGAAAGCTCTTAAGCGTCGTGCTTTGGCATTACAAGATTTGCACACGTTGTTTCATCTCTTTCTTTTAGGTCAAGGCAATTATTTTAGGTTCACCACTCGAACGTTAGCGCTTCAAAAAAACTCATTGAGCAAATAATCGCTAACCTATAAAAGCTCTAGCTTCGGCCGAGCTCATTCGAAAAATAAAATTTCTTAACACTAGTACAGAAACATATAAACTGCTTACTGTGACTTAAAGCCAATAAATTCAACTTATCCCATATTTTCTGGTTTTATAATAAAAATAATAAACTCATTTTAATTTATAAAATCACCTAGCTAGACAACTTTTGGAAGATATCGCTCAAGGGCATAAGGCAAATCAAGCGTTTCACAACGCCATCGATACCTAGCAACTAGTTTTAAAATATAAGGCAGGATATCAATTACATTTTTATTTTTATTGTTTTTCATAGTACAATACCGTTAAACCACAATTAAGCAGTTTGTCAGCACGATGTTGGTGTTCAATTACAAGGTTTACAATTATGGATATCAAAGTTCAATTACAATGTTTGTTCAATTTCAATATAAACATTTATATGCACATAATATTACTACTAATTATAATATAACTACGCAAACTATCACTATTATCACACATCACTTAGTATAAAGCATCTCTACTTAGTAACCACGTTTTAAGCCCATATCTGAAACTATTTGGTGAATCGCAAGTTTTTTTGGTAACATGTTCAATATTTTGGGCACGATATATTCCAGGATTAGCTGTTTGTATTTATTGTTATATTTTGGAAGAAGCATTCCTTCATACTTTGTGAACCTAGTAGTATGTTCATGTTCCACTTTCCTCTTATATTACTTAATTGATGCATTACTAGTACCTATTGCAAAATCATGTGTTTTAGGTTTGAAAATGAAATGGCTTATAAAATTTTTAGAAACTTTATTTAAATACTGGGGTAGAACACATATTTGCCTTTGAATTAGTCAAGTATTTTTTATTAGTTGTTTTATAAGCCCAGAATAAAGCATCATGCCTATAAAAATGCCTTAATTTCAAAATCTCCTACTCACGAACCTTTCCGGTTTATATATATTTTATTGTATACAGGGTGTTAAGATAGGGATTCCTGGCATTATTTGGAGTAAAAAAGGCTAATGAAATTTTGGTCTCCGTTGATATTTTTGATGATTTTTTTTCGACGAAAACAAAAAAAATGTAGGTGTTCGACACTTGGAGGCGGAGTAAGGGGTTGGTCGGATACTCGACTGAGTGACCAGTGACGACGTGCAGAAGAATTTTTTTGTTTGATTTTAAAGAAAATATTAAAAAAAAAGTTATCAAAAAAAGTCTCCAGAAACCAAAATTTAATTTAAATTTTTTACTCAAATAATGTCAGGAATTACAGATTGAAGTAAATCAAGTACGTCTCTTAACACCCTGTGTATGGGGAAAATTAAATGATTTTAGAACATTTTATACTTCGCAAAAAAAATAAAAGACCCTAAACTTTATCTCGATATTTTTTCTTGAATAAATGTTAAACGGGAATTTAATCCTTATTGCCATCACAAGGAGTGTTATTGTTAGCAGCTCGACCCAGAATTTTACACGACTTGTAATCAATCGATGGAGTCATAAGAAGTAAGCTGGAGTATGCTAGTGGTGTGTGGACTCCGCACCAAGCTAAATATATTAATATGCTAGAACAAATTCAGAAAAAGTTCCTTAGGTATGTCTATATGCGGATGAATGGAACGTACCCGAGATTCATGCACCATATGGAATTACTTGAGGCAACAGATAGATTTAGCTTGGAAACTAGACGTTATGCAAATCTTGCAATTCTTAGGTTTAACATAATCCATAATCGTATTGACAGCCCATTCCTCTTGGAATGTTATGGCGTATACGTGCCTGAAAATTTCAGCCGTAGTCGTCGACACGACTTGTTCAAAATACCATACGGCAGAACAGATGTTCTAACACAGCATAGCATGACAAGAGGAATGGTGCTGTTGAACGAAATATCGGAAACACTAGATATATATAACTCTTCTTTAGATAGCCTTAAGATTTTTTTGTATAATAATCATATTCCTAGGTGTTAAGACTGTCAAAATGAGAAAATTGTACAGTAATTGGATAAAAAATCTGTTGTACAATTTAAAAAAAAAAAAAAAAAATCTACAAAACAAAGGCAGAAAATTAATTACTTTAGATTAGTAATTTGTTTCTTGAACGATTTTGAAAAATAACTCGGCCAAAGCCGGGTATTAGCTATAAGCCACAACAAATACAAAAAATAAAATCAGGTTTCTATTTTAAATCCGCAATGTAACAGAGGTTTGTAAATCTGTGACATTGGCGTTACAACTTAACTATTGAAGGCAATGTCACTTTGTTTTTAGCAGTCGTCTATTCGGAATTAAACAAAAGCCTTTTGCTTTTCTAAGGAAATCGCTACCGAGAGTCTCAGTTCTGGCTTTTACGCGTTTTGATAAAGTTCTTCGGGAATTTAAGATAAACATCAGGCCTAAAAGTTTATGTTTCAATATATTACCGTTTAACGACCCAGTCTATTATCTGAATACTCCATTTATTATATTTTTAAGGAAGGTAAATCATAAAAGTAAGGAAATTGATTTAAGAGCTCCAAGGAAGAATAAGGGAAATGATATAAAACCAACCAAGTCTTTCTCACATCTATCTTTTTTATGATAAACGAAATCATAAATTCCTTTCAGGACTAAAGTTCAAAATACCTACCACGACTTATCTTTGCTTTATCGAGGAAGCGCTCCGATATTAATATTGATAAACGGTCGAAAATAGATTTTTACTTTATAATAAATTAGGTTCTTGCGTAATTTACACCTTTAACCCTCGAACAGAACAAAAAATATTTTGGATAAATTTGAATAAGTAATACCCAAATATTTAAAAAAAATACACAATTTGGAATCTCACCCTGCGTTTGCCGCGTTTGGTGACTTAGCAGGGGTGCCCGGGTTCACTGGGTGAGGTGTGTACAGGTCTTGGCGGTGGATGCGCATTAGGGTGGGTCACGACTGTATAGGGAAAAACATCTTGTTTTGATTTGTCTAATAGTGATAAAATGGTGTTAAATGGAGATAAAATATCGCGTAATTTTTTTAATAATATTTGGATATCATCTTCTTCCTCCGGATTGACTTTGAAATTTCACTTAATGGAGAAAAATCCAACCTAGTTAAGTCTTAAAAAAATATTACATAAACCATTAAAAATGAACTGTTTTTAAGAAAACACGATATAGAGGGAATATTTTGATTTATTCATTTAAAAAATATATGAATATAATTCAAATTATCTCAAGGCAGTGTATTCAAATACCAGCTAGATCCTTCTTACTCTCAAATTTCGGCATTATTTTTGCGAGATTCAATCTTGGGACTTTTGTAAATCTATATCTATCTATATATATATGAAAATGAATCGCCTAAATGTATGTACGCGCAAGGGCGGATCCAGGATTTTTTTCTGGGGGGGGCACAAGGGGCGGACGGGCAAAAAAATGTTTGATAGTGACAGTTTTCTGTACTGTGATGGAATCTCCACGGTACAAAAAAATACTTTCTGGGCGGTAAAAAATACTTAAGGGGGGTTAAAAAATACTTAAAGGGGGGTTAAGTAAAAAATACTTTCCCCTAAATCCGCCCTTGTGTACGCGCATAACTTCCAAACGACTGCACCTAATTAGATAATTCTTTTTTTTCTGTGTTCGTTATTGTCAGGACAAGGTTTGTATAAAAAAACGGTGAGATCTGGCATAAAAAAAATTGTATAAAAATTGCAATCGATGGCACGCGACCTGTTTGAAAATTGAATGTACCGGGACTGAATGTATGGAATGCGGGAGGGGGGAATGGGTGGAGGGGGGGAATTCAGAAAGGGGAAGGGCAATTCGAGAAGGGGGTTCACGGGGTGGGGGGAAGTGGGAGAGGGGAGTGGGGTGAGGGAAGGTGGAGTGGGAACGCGTGAGGGGAACGGGATGCGGGAGAAGAAGGGGAGGCGGAAGGGGAATGGGATGATTGGTAAAGGACACGCAGGGAGAAACAATTTCTTTATTAAGTGGCTTAGCAACGCATGCCGGGAACCAGCTACTGATTTCAAAAGTTTAAAGGAAGATTACAAAAATATGGTTTAAATGATTCATGGTAACTTTTATATACACTAGAAATAACCCCTTAGTATGAAAAATTTCAAAACTTTGAAGTGAATCCTGAGGAAGATGATCGTATCAGAAATTTAAATAAATTTAAACACGTCGTTCTGAACCCATTAGTCACCCTTTCATCGCTTTTAGAATTTAAAAATAACATTTTTTAAATGACCCAGCTTAATGCGCATGCCCACCCTCCTGTATGGGGTGACCTTTTGCCTGTTGACGTCTCCAGCTGGTCCGATTGTCTTTCATTGCGGTGGGAGGAATAGATTTATACGTCCGTCACTTCAGGACACACTGGCCCCTACTGATTCCTACCCACCTATTGATCACACCGTACCTACTGATTCCTACCCTCTCCATCCAGAACTTATAAAGATGTGGCGTCTCCAAATATGACACAGGCCCCGGGAGTTTATTTTCCTCGCGGGCCTCCTATATGGAATTTTGAAAAAAATATAGTTACAAAATAATTCATGAAACCATGTAAGGTTACTCAAATACGGGTTAAACAGTAGATAGTGCAAATTTACCTAGCTATTTCTTAGGATTTGTGAAGGACAATGAACAAAGACGAAGAAAATACAATGAATGGGCGTCTATTTATTTACAATACATAAATCGAAAGTTAGAAAATGACGTCGGTAGATGAAAAAATCAGCACATTAAATACTACAAATATTCAAAGAAAATGTAACCAAAAAACTTAAACTTAACTCTTCATTAAGGCATGAATTTAACATCCAAATTCCTCTTTTTTCAACACAACAAATGCACAATAATTATATTTAGAAAGGCATAAAATATTTTAATAGTCTTCCAGAAGACATAAAAAAATAACAGATTTCGTATCTTCGTTATTTGTTTTTGGGGTGTTATGCCGTGTTGCGCTACCTCCTTCTTTAGTCAACGTTTCGGACATCGTTGCAGTGTCCATCATTAGGGCAGAACCGGCAGATCCGGTAGATGTTTATATATGCATCTACCGACTACTCTACTCTAATAACTAAAATGCTTTTGGCCGTGAAAATTTTACAACGTATCAGATTTCGAATCATTCAAGAAAAAGGTCAAATTAATCTTTAAAAAAATCAACAACCATAACATCACCAATCAAAATGTTATAACTTCATTTCATGTCATATCAAAAATTAACATCACAACATATATTTATTGTATACTCTAAGTAAAATGAATGTTATAAAAATGAAATAATAGTAAAATAACTCCTACGCCAAGTTCAAGAGCTAATACTGTTCGTTGGCGTAGAAATTCATTAAAACATTTTTTTTTATTAAATAAATAAATAAAAAAAAATGTGATAAAATACTTTGATTTAAATTCAATTTATCTAACTCCCATTCATTAAGAATCCAGAACTTTAATCTTGGCTTCAGTGAACTCATTAACCTAACTAATGGGATCACGTGAAAGGTTTTTAGTTACGAGCATATTCACTTTGAAGTCTTAAAAAGTTTGACTTTGTAAATAATACCTTCAGATTAAGTTAATTTAAGATTAACAGCATTACATCGCCAGAAAATACCGAAAACGATCAGCACTAAAATGCTGAGCCACGCCAGGTGAGTTTATTAGTCAGAAATATTAAAGCTTTAACTTTTCTCACGCAACGCGGCTTAAAAACATTTTTTTTAATACAAGGCTCCGATTCTTTGAAAAGGGTCTTAAAATAATTGCATTTTTATATTAAAAATTCTCTCGGCTGCAACAGGTGTGGAAAAGTAAACGCTTGCAACATTTGCTTTGTTCAGCTCGTCCAATTTTGTCTGCCTAAAAAATCTTTCTCATTAATAACGCGACGGATCCAGAAACGAAGGGGAGGCGTGACTAAGGGTGGCCTTTTTGAACCCTTTACACTATTTTTTTCAGAGAGAGAGTATATTCAGTCGAGAACTTACGGAGATAATATCCGTCAAGATATTTTATCTACTTTTCAGGAGATGGCAAAAGAGGCTGGGAAGTATTAATACATAACCGTAGGCAAGAGATAATCTAGACACGTCATAAAATGTGCCTATAAATCTGAATCAGATTTTAAACGCATTTGCGAAATGGTATTTAATGAAAAATATATACATTTACGGGTATACATGTAAAAAAGTTATATTCCCTAAATTTAATACGTATTTTATTTTGTTTTTGTTAAGAAATACCTTTATTTCAAATAACGTAATAAAAAAATAAACATGTTTCAAATTACTTTGCTCACACCACTTTATTAACTACAATATCTATAAGTTTCGCGATCAATGTCAACACTTTATAGAGAATAAATATATTCTAGTTGTCACCATGAAACTGGCAACCACCTAAGTTGGTGATTTAATGTGTCAATCCTTTGTTAATTGACTTTATCAAATACCTCGACTATTTATCTACTATCCATCTTTTTAACAGTCTATCTTTTTTTTTTTTTTTAAGTATGTTTATTCAGTTTTTTTAATTTTACAATATTTATCTTAAAAATCTTACAAAACTGATCAATCAGTTTGATTGTAAGAAATCTCTCATTTTTCCTATTTAATTAATACTATTGTACTTTTATGTTTTACATTGTAATAACTGTGTAAAATTTACAATACTAATTATTATAAATTACTAATTACGAATACAGTGGGTGATAGTAATTTCCAGGTATTTGATAAATATTCGATTTGGGTATTTGTATACAATATTATTTGCTTTCATGTTCTACGGAGATAGAATGATTTAACATTTTTTTTTGATTTTTGAATAAGATGTCTCATTTTTGATATTTTCAGGTAATGCGTTAAATATTTTCGGAATTCTATGCCTCTTTGTTCTATCACCGTATACATTTTGAGATTTATTAATAATAAGCATTTGTGCTTCTCTATGCCTAGTAGGGTAGTTGTGGTTTACAGGTTTTTTGAATTCTGTATTCCAGAATTCATCTAGCGTTAATTGATAATCTACCTTACTGTGTATAGAGAGGACATTACACAAGGAGAAATTTTTTTTATAATCGCCTTCACATAATTGAACTTTTTTTTTGCCTGATATCAATTTTAGGAAACGGATTTGTAATTGTTCTATTTTATTTAAGTACGTTTTGTACGTTAATCCGTAACTATTTATTCCGTATCCTATAATTGATTCTGCTAATGCGTTATATATACAGTATAATATATTTTTATTAACAAAGTTTTTTAGGTGATAAAATTTCCCTAATATGGATCTTAATCTATTACATGCATTTTCAATATGATTTGACCAGTTAAAATTGACATCTATTGTAAGACCAAGGTATGTATATTGGTACACTTTTTCAATATTTGGGAAATTACACTGCAGGGATTGATTTTTTGTGTGTAAACAATCATATGAATGACTTTTTATATGCAATTCCTTATCCTGACAATTTGTATATGGTGAGTGAATAAGCATATATTTGTTTTTTTTTGCGTTTATTATAATGCCATTATCGTGTGACCATTTAATTATGTTGTTTAGGTCTTCTTGTAAAATTTCCTCAATTTTTTGTGGATTTTTGTCAGCGCATATAATGCAAGTATCGTCTGCAAACATGTAGCATTTACAACGTTTTATTACGTTTGGTAAACTGTTTACTTGCATTATATAACACGTAGGTCCCGATATCGAATATAATATAATCTATTAATATGAATTCTGTGGCGGACGGGTGTGGATTGATTTGTACAAATCTACAGTTTTATTCCGACATTGATGAAATTTTGCAAACTTTACCTTCAAAACAAGATGAAGGTTATTGTATACATAAGAAGTCGGGGACACACGGGGAGGAAGACAGGCATGATCAAGTGAATCAAATTCTTATGCGTGGTAAAATGATGCGAACGAGATGAATGAAGAAAATGGGTGCAAGCAGAATGTACGACAAGAAGCCCGAGACACCCAAGGAAGACATCGACATTAGCGTGTGTCGCTCTCCATAGAGAGAAAACAAATGGCCTTATATTTAAACGCCCGTGGTCTCAAAAGTTTCGTATGATCTGTAGCTATTCGAAAACGTAAAAAAAAAGAAATTATTGTTCACTATTAGCCCGCTAAAATGGCCGGAAGTTTCGAAAAGTAGTAGATTTCGTGATTTGGAAAAAAAATGAAACAAAGGGTTCATATTTTATATTTTGTACCAAACTTATTTTTCATTACATAACTGCAGTACAAAGAACCAAAAAAAAAAAATTTTTAAACATAATGTGATGTGTTGGTTAAAAAAATAAAAGGGGAAAATAACAACACTTTTTCTGGATAAAATCAGAATTCTTGTTGACTTACTTGTATTCATAAAGTTGAACTTTTTTTTCATTTTTGTCAGTTATACGCATTTTTTAATAATAAACAAACGATAAAAGGTTAGATTACTGAAAAAAAAATTTATTAAAAATAAAAATAAAAAATGGTTTTAGGTTGGTTTTCTGATTTTCAATGCATTTTAGCGGGCTAACCATTTTTAAAAAAATAAATTTAAATGCAGTTATCATTTTCTTTGCAAGACGCAACTTTTGAGACCCCGGGCGTTTCTGTATTCAAAAGTTGAAATAATTGACACAGTACGCTAATCGACGTGACACATTCAAATGATCCGAATGCCTTAAAAAATAAACTTTTATAAATTAAAAATAGTACTCTCGTCATCAGGATGAGTCACGCACTAAAATTAAATATATTAACATTGTGTGAGTGGTTAAAGAGGGAAGGGGGGTCGGGGAATTAACGCCAATTCGGTGGAATTGGGAGGAATTAATTAGGGAAATACACGGTTGTTAGAAGGGAAAAAATGGTAAAGTTGGGAAATATTTAATATAAGATTCTTATTCAGTAAAAATCTATCTTTAGGACAATTAAAACTAAAATAAACATTTCGATGATAACCCATGTTTTGCCCACCCAGATATAAAAAAATAATATTCGCATTCATATTATAATCATATTTGTGGAATTCCTTGATGAAACCCTTAACGATTGATGATTAAATGAACGGATTCATCGAGCAGAGTACCTAACAAAAATTTTGATGAAATCCATAGTTATAAAGGGACACCGAAAACATTTAATAACCCTGCAGTGAAATTCAGTATTCATTTCGCTGCAAAAAGCAATTTTTTCGTTCGATGAAAGGTCGATTTTGCAACTTTAGTAGAGGATTATTTTTTCATGAAAAGGCTTTTGCTGACCTCCTATTTATTGAATTTTATTCCCTTTATAGTATTTAAAACATTTTATATTTTTTCTTTAGATATTGTACAAAAGAGTTATCATTGTTTTTCTTTGCAGGTCGAGTTTTGGTAAACTAAAATGAAAACTAGCAATTATTATTCTTAGGGCATGCTTAGTTGTTTCTTTGTTTGGAACACTACCAACTTGCATTCGATCCAAAATATCAGTAAGTGATTTTTAAATGCGAATATGGAAGGATAAATTAGCAGTATTTTTGAAATAAACTTCTTTAGCGCCTCTAGTGACTTGAAATTCGGGCGAAACGGAAATGCGTCACAACTCAGTTCTACACAAATACTCGGTTCTAATATAATGCTGTAAATTCGCACCTCCACGCGTGCTTTCCATAGCGTAGTTGGCAAGGTTTCTGACAAGTCTCAGTGGCCAGAGAGGCAGACATCAAGCGAACGGGGGTTCGAATCCTACGAAAACCAAAAAAAAAACATTTTTATTTTGTGAAATCAATATTCAATCTTCAAACCACTTTAAAAAAATAAGCAAAAGAAAAGAAACCGACATCTAGCGACTTTCTAGTTCCACTTCTACCGCGTGTGAATTACACACCCTGATTTTTTTCTCATTGGGCTTTAGGCAGATGATTTAGACACGTGCAGTGGAAAGAAGAAAATAAATGAAGAATAAGGTGCGTTAATATTTTTTGTACCGCCAATTTACAAAAGGGTTTTTTGCTATTACTAAGGTTAAGTACGAATTTTGGTTTTGTATTATTTTCAATTAATGATTGTTTTTTGTAGTCGATATCTTTCACATTTTTTTTTGATGAGGTTCTTTCTGAAATTTACGAAGTATCTAAGGGTGAAATAAATTAGCAAATTTTTTGAGTTTTTTGGCATTTTTTACTATCATCTTTAATTTTTTCAAGAGTCGCAACTTTATATTTTATACTTTACTCGTTTTACTTTTTAGTCGCTACTTATTACCTTACTTACTCCTTACCTTTTTATTTTAAATTTAACTTACATTTATGCTGATTCCTCATGTAGTTGTACTATTTATAAGTATTGTCAATTATGTTAATGCACGTGTTGTGCCTTGTATGTGTAAATAAGCAAATAAATTTATTTTTGTTATTAGTTTTGGGGGTATTATGCCGTGTTGCGCTACCTCCTTCTTTAGCCAACGTTTCGGACAGCGTTGCAGTGTCCATCATCATGGCAGATGTGAGATGTGAGATCACACATCTGCCCTGATGATGGACGTTGCACAAGGGACGATGGACAAGGCACAACGCTGTCCGAAACGTTGGCTAAAGAAGGAGGTAGCGCAACACGGCATAATACCCCAAAAACTAATAACAAAAATACTTTTGGCCGTGAAAATCTAAAATCGTATCAAATAAATTTACGATTTAGATTAATTCCTTACGTTTTGGGAATTGCAATTTAATTGTTTTTTTGTAAAGCTTTCTTTTTTCCGATTGAATTTATTGTGCCTTGAGCGATGCACGGTTTCAAGTACTTATTTTGGTGCGTTTTTTCATTTGATCAAAACTCTGAAAATAATACTTTAGATTTTAGATGGATATTTTGTCTCGCCATGTATGAAAAATTGTAACATAGGAATAGGAAATAAATCGATGACAAGCATATGAGGAAGTTTGGAAAGGTTGTAAGGGAAGGGAAGGGAAGGGGGTGCGGGGTCCCTCGACCCGTGAATGATTACAACCACTTATATAACACAGCCTTCCTTGACATTAGAGGCAGTATCAAGAGGCTTGTCACTCGCTCCTCCACATCCTTCATCAGTCACTAGGAACAGCCGGTGGCAAAATAGACGTAATCCACGGCACGAGAACTACGTCACATTACATAAATAGCACATTACATTTATGTATCTACCTGAAAATAATGTTTTAAGAAAAATCACAATTTATTTAAAAAAATTTAATACCAACTACTCTGTAACAATTTTCATAGTACTCATTTACTTCTATATATATGAAATTGCTGTGTACCTTTTATTTTTTGTTTCATAATAATAACGAACATACATACATTTATAATAGCAAAAAATAAAATAAAAAATTACAAGAAATTTACCTAATTTGTATTAATCGCTAAAAAATGTTTTACTCCTCTGCCAACCGGTATGCTTCGAGTATGTTTGTAATCATGTTTTGTGTAATATTGTGACAGTTATTTTTGAAATTAATATAAATAGCCTGAGCCCAAAAACGAATATGCTGGTTGAACTCCTTTGTTAACAATTTACTTATCGACTACTCATACCTACTTGTGTTGTGCCTACTTATGTCTATCATGCTCTGTTTATTATTTTATGTACTATAAACCTGTTATGATGCTGTATACTTGTTAGCTCCTGTACAATTTACATTACATGTAAAAGCCATCAAGGCGTAAACAAATAAATAAATAAATAAGTGTTTTTTTTTTTGGTATTTTGGATTCAGCGGGCGTAATATTTATTTTTTAAATACTCTGAAGAAAAACGAAAAACAAAATATGCTGTGCATTAATAACTTTAATCCAATTAATTTCGGACATGTTTGGTATCAACTTCTCACGGACATCTTCAGACAAGGTGAGCGTGAAATTGGCCGGGTCACAAAATATGAAGCGAAACTAAGATTAAAAGATTTCTAATATTAACTTTCAGTTGTGGTAATTTATAAAGTTGTACTAGTTGTAATAACTGCAGTAATCATAAAAAATGATTATTTATAATGAAATTTAGAAGTCTTTTAATCTTAATTGGCCTACTTGAAAAATAATAAATCGAACGGGACAATCAAAAAAATATATGTTTCGTAGAAATATTCAGAAATGCTTTAAGCCCACAACAAATTCCGAAACTGAAAAGGAAATCATACGACAAGGTCGAATCGGCTTAATACATAGCAAAATTTATGAATTTCCTAGGTAAGGCAATCTCGTGATTAATTAGGTATGTGTAATTAATTATATTCAACAAAGCAGGAAGAAGGAATTAGTATTTTTCCAATTTATTCCATGTCTCGTTAAGCTACTCTCACAATGGCTTCTATTTGGGACTGCTTCGGTAAAATAACCGATAATTCCCAAAATCAATCATTGGTTTCTTTTAACACGAACAAAGGCATCAACACCACGTTTGCCAAATATGATATCAACATAAATTCTCGGAATTCACAAAAAAATACCGTACAAGAATTATGATAATTTTTTAAAAGATGAGAAAACACACGCTATGATCAACACATAAACTAATTTCACAAGGATCATAACAATGTAAGGCAGCTACAGGAGAAAAAATAAATATATATTTTTGAAACAAAAATATCACACCGGCCAACGTAGATGAAAACAAAGTTTACGTGTAAGAAGATTAAGTACCTCATATTATCATGTAATATGACACGTGATTCTTAAGGGACCGGTACCCGAATTACTACCGATTTCTTACATATCTCCCTTAAACACGCACAAGTTTTAAAGCTCTTAAAAAATACATGTTATTCTTGAAGATAATATCTAGACATTGCTCGCGCCGAAACGCAAATTATATAAAATTACCTCGATAGAAAAAAAGTATGCTCCAAAAATTATTATAAACAAGTTTGTTTCAGTTATTTTTAAGTTATATGTATGAATAAGATTTTTGCTCTATTTTAAATGTCGTGTTTTATTAAACATCGCTATTTTCGCTTCGATTTTGTCGCTGTTAATGTTAGCGCTCTCCTCTAACATTCGTAATTTCACATCTCTCCATCTTCTTCTTTTCGGGCCCGGTTGCGGAGCCTTAACTATTTAAAGATAGATTCCTGTTAGGGCGAAAAAATATTATGATTTTTGGAAAAATATTATGAGACCTAACTGCTCCAAAACGTCTGTAGACAGTGAGACTAAGTATCCCCACCTGGAATATGTCATAAGGCTGATGGCAGAGGAGGGTGGGGAAGTACCTGGCTGTTCAGATCTGGTCACTAAACACGGCTAAAGCCATTTAAAGCAACAGTACAAAACTTAATGGTGGTATTACACCAGGGCGATAGAGCGACTATTTCCCATTCTAAAACATGCCGCAAATGCGCTAGGTACATATAGTATTACATTAGGTGAATATATTTTGAAAAAAAAAACAATTAAATAAAATTTACTTGCGCCGGAATTTGAATCCGCGACAAAGTGGATTCGAGTAGAAAAGACCCCTTTCCCCTCGACCACGGAGGCCATCAAATTGTATTGCATAGGAAATATTTTTTTGACCAATTAATACTGCCGAATATTGAAAACCATACATTTTTCAGAGAGTAATGAATAAAGTTTTATTAATTTGCTAATAAAATTGTGCCCTATAAAATGTTCACAGTTTAGCCGATTCTAGGCAGCTCCAAAAACAAGGCATCACTTTAGATCGTCGTATTTCCCTTTGTCGATATTGGCCCTCCATCAATCACCTGCTTCGTGCTACGTAATAAATAGATATTTCACGTAAATCTTTAATAATGCTTCAATATTTAAAAATACCCTTTAGTTCCTTAAAATCGATTTTTGAACGACATGCTGGCTTGCGGATAAAGGCCACTTTCAGTATCGCACTTGCTAAGTTCGCACATATAAACCACAGAAAAAAAACATTGCTTTGCTTATGCATGTAATGGAATTGGCAATGGTATGTAAACAATTCTGCATAATAATAATTTCTTCTTTCCCATCACAAAATTCTATTGGCACATTTTGTACGGAACATACTGACCTTTCTTACAAAAAAATAAAATATATTAGCTTCATTCAGGAGGCCCTAAGGAAAATGATTTCTCTAAGAGTGTATTTCCTCTTAGGGGACGCTGTCCGGAGGTCTTTTTAAAGAAATGATAGGACGTTCTGAGAAGGAAAAAGGGTATGAGTGATAGGTTGGAATCTGAGGGTCAGTGTGTCCAGGACTGACGGAGTCCTCCATCTGGGGTGCAAAGCGATGGGTCGAAAGAGTCTGGCTGGAGAGATCAAAAGGCATCCCTTAACCAGTTTCTATCGATCAGGCCTGCTATGCAGTCGGTGGGCAGTCTCATCCGTCGCCAAACCTAGACAAACCTCACCATACGAACCTGGGTACACCTGCCAATTCACCGTACGTAGCCTACTACTTGGAGTGACCAATAGCAGAGGTACTGATTATTCAATAAATGTTTGTCGGAGCGGCGGTACCCATATCCGCTTTCATTCCCAAATGTTCAGTTAGCTATTCCAGTTATGAAATCGCAAAATAGTTACTGAAATGGTTGTTTGGAAAATTGATTATTTTCCGTCTTTGATATTTGCCTGTGAACTTGTTAACGTTTGAGCAATAACAAAGAGTAACCAATAAAATTAGCATATTATACACTTTCAACGATTTGGCAAACCCAATCGTGATTTATGGCAGCAGTGATTCGTGCCTTAGTTTTCTACGTGGGTCCCCTTCAGGGGTACACAAACTGAGGCACGCGTCTTTCACGATATTCCGAATTTATAAGTTTTATTGTATTATATGCGATTGTAATATAACCCCAAAATACCTTAGATTTAATTTTTCAGATTTCTCCATCAAAGGGAATACTCATGGTAATGCTCGGAATGAGCTATGGGACATGTATGTACACTGTACACATTGCTGCACATTTCTTCAATAAATTCGTGGATGCTTTCAAAATTCTTGAAGAGAATTCATCTACGTCACCGATAGCATGGACTGTTTTATTTCGCAACCTTCAGTGAGGTCATTCAAGTGAGGAAGGTAATCGAGCTGTAGCATAGAATCAATCCGGATGTCGATATATTTAGCGCCAGTGATTGCTTGCTAGTATACTGCCGTGGTAAGTAAAAACAGACTTGAGACTTTTATGGAAGACCCTGTTTTTTTCTTATCACTAGAAGATTTAGTTATTTTATAATTATGCTTCCGCATTATATATTTTATTTTCAGGTTTTATAAAAAATTATTTAAAACACATTAAAATGGAAATTTTGTAATGTTTTTTAAGTAATAATAAAAATTGAAGTCAATAAATTATGTAAAATGAATTAATGAAGTGAAGGAACTAAGTCACAGTCCACTTGCATGGATTTTATAACGACTTTGAAAACATCGTGGGGATAGATTTTTTTACTAAGATTACGAAAATATTAGTAAAAACTTTAAGAAATGTACAGTTTTTTTTTACATTAATAAATAAATCCATTATTTGGGCTCGTGACGTCACTAAATGAAAATGTCCCGTCTCCGAAAATGTTTCTATTAATTTTGTAAAATTCCAAATTGATTTATTTATTTTATATGGCTACACTTTAATTTCAGGCGAATTTTTGAATTTGACATTTAACGTTCACTAGATTTATTGTTTGTTCTCTGCGAACTAATCATTTGGTTTGACTTTTTGACAGATGTTATGAAGAGAACCCCGTACATTTTATGCTGTCTGTACTTGTTTTAGAGGTGTAATGGTAATGGTGCTGATTTTAACAAAATCAAATTTTATAATAATCTTATTATTACTATAATTTAAAAGTACAAAATTACATTAGATTTAATAATATAGACGTTGAAAATTACGATGATTTATGATTAATAAGATGGAATAAGGAAAAAATATTTATGAGATTTTGATATGCCTCGTAATTCTCCTGTGCCATTCGTGTGGAAAACGTTCTTTTTTTAAATGATTTTCGGCAATGTAATTATCGTTTTTTCGCACCCATAAAATTAAGTCCCGTCTTTCCGGTTTATAAAAAAAGGTCTGATTTTTCGGATTGCAATTTTCAAAAAATCGCCAGTGTTTCAAAAATACTATTAAAAAAAATACAGAATGTCTTAGAATATTTGCCTAAACCGGGATTTTTTTTAAATGTGATGTAAGTGGCCTATTGTCCAAACGACCATCAGTAAATTTTACGGGAGAAGGTTTTCTTTAATTATTTCGATGAAACATTATGTAATGGACAAAGCTATTTTCGTAAAGGTAAAAGTCTCATTAGCTTAAATAATTCTTTCTTTAAGTATCATTTTTACACTTTATTTTTAATTTTAAAGTGGAAATTGAAAAAAAACTAAAATGGTCGTTTGGGCAATTTAGAACTAAGGCGACGACTTGTTTGAGACAACGCGCGTTGTTTCGCGGTTCGTCTAGCAGCGGACATACTTTAGCGGGTAGTTTATATAGCTATTTCATTTTTACACATATATTCTTTGAATAGTTGTTCTTTTCACAAGTGGCGCTACATTTTTTGTTCGATTTGTATGAACATAGCGTGATTTTGTATTTGCCATAATAATAATTATTATAGATTTTTGAGGCCGAAAGAAAATATCAATTATTTGTACAGCATTTAAATTATTGCCCACCAAAAAAATATTTAGAAAGATCAGAAATGAATCATTCGTATGAACACCTTTGGTACCTAATCTTAAAAAATAATTTTTCAAATTTAGATCTGCCCATCATTTAAATGTAAACAAACGAAACACGGATTTATAATTAAAAAATATTAAAATAAAATAATTTTGTTTCCTACTTTATCGCTGGTATGACTATAATTATTCAAGCCAATTTTAAAAATTATAAACAAAAATTTTAACAAAACAAAAAAACGACTTCAAAAAATGCACTAAAAAGTAAAAAAATAATTTCGTATTCTTCTACAACTTCATAATCAACTTACTTTTTCTACTCATCGATATGTAGGTACGATTGTTATTTTTGGAGTCAGTGTCAGTCAAGGTAGGTTTGTAACTACATACATAGTAATAAGTGAGATGTGCTTATGTCGCACGAGCGACTTGACGAGGCGAGAGGCGAGAGGCGAGAGCGAGGCCGCGGCGTGAGGGGAGCTGTCAAGTGAACACGCCGGGCCGGGTACCTTTGCTGACACCGATCGTTAATTTGCTCCTAAGAATTGAAAGTTCCGTTACTTTGTCATGAATCCCATAATCAGAACCTAACCAAACGCTCATCAAATTATTCTTGAAGTACGTCCTTTCCAATAAAAAAAGAATCATTGAAATCGGTTGGCGTGATATTGAGTAATTCGTCCATTTGTCGCGCGCATACTTAATGCAAATTTAAATTTTACATGGTTTTCTCATGGATGTGCCATTATGCCATTGTCGGAACTAAACCAAATTAAAATGGGACCACACGAGAAGCACCAGCTTTCAAATAAAAAAAGAATCATCAATATCGGTTCATCGAGTCGAAAGTTCAGAGGTAACAAACATTAAAAAAATACAGTAGAATTGAGAACCTCCTCCTTTTTGAAGTCGTTTAAAAACTTCATTGATTCTTAATAATTTGAAAGAAATACGCAGGAATATTCACATCATGCAACAAAAATTGGTATAAATATTGTAGCAGTTAAAAAGATAATTAAATTAGATGTCCAGGACGCCGATTGGACGAAATTGGTTTATTATGTACTACGTGACGTCATTATATATGCGAAATTCCTTGGCGCCACTTAACCTCAAATTGCAACTGATTTTCTAGGTAAATCTATAAAAAACTTTAAACAGTAACTTTTCAATTCCAAATAGTGGTAAGTAGCTTAGCTACCTCCTTGACTACAAAAAAAGGTGACACTGATTTCATAAGTCACGTTATCCATTTATCAAATGAAATACAACATTATACATATTGGTACCTAAACATTCTTTTGGTTCAGTAAAAGTATTTGGATGGGTAAAAGTTAATAATGACAATCTAAGCGTATAGACATTTTTCCTTAAATATCGGTAAGTAATTGATGGTTGACTCAAAATTTTTACAGAACGTTGCATTTTAGCAGAAGAGTGTTTCTATATATAATGGTAAGCTCTGGCGTTATGAAATTTGTACAAAAAATTTTCAGACCATTTGCGTACCACCGCAAGTGGTTTGAAAATATCTGTATTTCATATATTTTAGCGGCAGGGAGGGAAGGCAGGAGGGGAACCGGGACGCATGGGAATAGACGTCCAGGGTGAAACAATTTATTTCTTTGTATGGCATTGCAACGCATGCCGGTTACTAAGTATGTAATAAAATGATTATCCAATTTTTATATTGTGCCTGTAATTTTTTTTATACTTAATATTATTAATTATTACAAATAAAAACTTGATGATAAAAAAAAAGATTATTTAATAACATGTTAACAGCCTGCTCCGCAGGTTTTTATTGCTAGGCCCTGCGGGCGGCTTTACGTTCGGCTTCGCCCAGTTAGTGTTGGTGACCATTTTATAGATCCAATTCGAACTGATTCCAAAAACAGCCCGTTACTCGGTTCCACTGTAGCTTGTCACCGGGACAAAGTAACCGAGACAGAGCAATGACGTCATACGTAATATATAGCCACTTGATACAACATGTATAACCGTCAATCTTTTCATATCCGAAGAGATACCACGTTTTCACAAATTCAGTATTCACAAAAGTAACAGTAATACCTAGGAGGGTGATGTCCGCGTCCAACCTGCTGACGGAAGTAGCGAAATCTTATGTCGAATTCTTGAATTAGAAACCGAATTATAACAGTAGCTTTGTGTGAAATTCCACGTACACACAGGTTATTTGTGGCGCGGCGCGTATGTTGTGGCATTCGACATGCACTCGTAGCAGTGTTCTGAAATTCGACCACGCAGATGCTACGGTATTAATACTGTTCGATATTACCCCGTCTAATTTGACTGTTTTGTTCAGTATTTATTCATTAAAAAAATGTTGTTTTTCCCTGGTCCGCAATAATAAGTTTAGCCATTAAGCATCCCTTTAGCAAACATCATGTCGCATAACGGCAAACAAAATGGCGGATTTACGGAATATAAAAAACTACGTGGAGCGGTCTGCGAACACTTTTTAATGGCGTATTTGGGTTTACGGTGAATGTGACTCTGCTGTCGATTCATTACGGAGTGGATTGGTTACGTTGTAGGAATAAAGAATGACGTGAGGCCATATCGCGACCGATCCGAAAGCCGCAAATGGACCACAAAGTAACAAATCGGAGAGTGTTATTGGTTGGTTAAATGGCGATGTTACGAGTGATAAGTTGGATAAAGTGGGCAGTGGATTATTTCTATTACTTTTTCCCCGACGAACACAGCATTTTTCAAATGGTAGCAATTTTCTATCATTAAAAAAACCAAAACTTGGCATTTTGGTGACTAAATTGTAAAAAATCACGCCGCGCCCGGCTACTTGCCAACTTTGAGCTTGTACAGGGGCTATATACTATGTGTTTTAAAGGGTGTAAAGGATGTGGTAAAGCAAATAAGTAAGATGTCGGTACATTACTTACAGGTTTATTAACAATTTAAACTTACACATAATTCCTCCATATTTAAATATTAACAATAATAATAATGTGAAGGGCGAACAAACACGATATGCAAGTGATTCTTGACCGGTAGTTTAAAACAGAATGATTTGTGGTTTCCGACGCAGTGCGAGGTGAGTACCGTGATTTGAGAATGAATTCGATTGGATGCTTGGGGACCAATCGAATAGCCAGCCGTATGCAATTCAGTGTCCTTTATTCGACCTCCACACTTGCATATAAATAAATAGGTAGGTATGTTACTTCGTAATGACGGTTGAGTTATGTGGTAGCCGTGTTGTTACACAACTAATTGGCTGAACATGTTAATTATTTTCGTTATTTGTTTTTGGGGTGTTATGCCGTGTTGCGCTACATCTACCGGATCTGCCGGATCTGCCCTGATGATGAACACTGCAACACTGTCCGAAATGTTGGCCAAAGAAGGAAGTAACGCAACATGGCACAACACCTCAAAAACAAATAACGAAAATAGGCCGTGAAAATCTAAAAACGAATTTTCATTATTAACTGTAGTCGCTATTTAAAGAATATTTATTACATAGTTTTATGCGAAAACGTTAAATTTAACAGCATGATTTGATAAGTTCACGACCAAAACAATTATCGTGATCATTTTTTAGAATATTACGCCATCTTTCACTTCCTCTCCTTCCTTCCTTGGCTTTGAATGTTTTTGTAGACAATGTTAATATCGAAATACCAATAATTTTAGTTCATAATGCAGATTTTTTTGGGCAATTAAAAAAATGGCGGCTTCGGATTTTTGAGAATGCTGGACCGCTCAGATTACAAAAGGAACTTGTAAATACGAGTACTGTTGCTGCCACAAAGTTTTGGCGTAATTTATAATATAATATAAATTATTGGCACAATTAGGTACAGTGAATTTTTAATGAATAAACTGTTAATCCTTTCTGTAAAAATTCACAAAAATTGAATAATTTTTTTTTCTAGTAACTAATATGGTTTAGCGTTAGGGAGGGAAAGAGGGAGGGGGAGAGGAATCCCGGGAGGGGGAGAGAAACGAAGAAGGAGAGGGTACCCGGGAGGGAGATTTGCCGGAGGGAGGACGAGGAAGGGGAGACGAGGGAGGGTAGGACCAGGGAGGAGGTAAGAAGAGGAAGGTGTTAGGGGAACACTGAAGAGTGAGGAGCCGAGAAAGCTGGGAGGGGAAGGGGACGCATGGAAAAGGACGGGTAGGATGAGGAACATGAAACATAATGCATAATGCATAATTCAAACGCATAAACGGCATAAAAAAAATAATGGTTCAAACGAAATAATCTTGTTTAATTTATTAATATACTATCAATTAGATTGGAGATAAGAACCTAACCACAATAAATTAAAAAATAAATTAAACAATAATATCTTTAATAATTTAGCTACTTAGAATCACATTAACAATACTTGATGAACATTTTTTATTTTATTTTTTACTAGCAGACCCAGCCACACGTTGCTGTGACTAACGAAACACAACGCCATTACCCAACCTTTAAAAAATCTACACCACCCACTTGCCAGCTGCCCGCTGCCCGCTGCCTGAATTGATTATTTGAATTTCTCGGCTTTTTCTACAATAATAAGCATGTTTTATACATATAAACCTTCCTCTTGAATCACTTTATCTATTGGTGAAAACCGCATGAAAATCCGTTGCGTAGTTTAAAAGATCTATGCGCACATACATTTTGAGCGACTTCATTTTATACTATGTAATGATAATAATATAAATTCTTATCAATATTTGCTTCAAAACTGAATGTACTTTGTGGAGTTTACAAAATTCAATCGTTAGAGATCATATTTGAAGATGAAACTGAATGTTCAATAATTGAAAATACCGAAACTCACGAAATTCAAATACGTCATACCTAAATATCAGTCTCGACATGGGAACTCCTCCCAGCGAGACAGGCGTAGCTAAAAAAACATTTTTTAAACGTTACACAAGTAATTAATAAAGAAGTTTTATTAAAAGATAATTGGAAAATGAGATAACGATTTTAATGAAGACATAAAAATTAGATTTGAAGCTGTTTAATATTCTATACGAACAATAGCGATGAAAGCTTGTTTTTTAAACTATCCCTATTCGTATTTCGACAATTTCCTCTTACAAACGTAAAAGAAAAATAAATAATTCATTAAAATATGGGAGCATAAAATATAAGGACATTTATAAATTTATGAGCATCTTATGAATGCTTACATCAGATAAGAAAGCGGAGAGAAGCTTATGTTTTATTACTTGTCTTCTATTTTATATGGAAAACCAACAGTTATAAGTATTCGCTTTCTGTCAATCAATTATACAATACGGCATTATAGGATGTGGCGGTACATATAAAAATCAAACACAAACAATTTACATATCACAAAAACTAATAATAAAAACAATTTAAAAAAAACCCTACTCATATTCGTCAGAACTTTTATTCAAACAATTTAAGGTCAGAAAATTAAGTGCATTATACTTTTATCATGCAACATTACAAATTTATAAAGATAATATTAAAAATCAAGTTGCACCCTTTAAAAATTACAGAAGTCTTAGACAAACATCAATACTTCCCACTCCAAAATGTAAAAAAAAAATTGGATAATTGAGTCATAAATATCTCGGAGCAAATTTTTTTAATTCATTACCAGAAAAAATTAGAAACATAAATACCAATATAAAAAATTTTAAAACTCACCTCAAAAATTATACTGAAAACTTAAACTGAATGATATAAAAAAAGCAATACAATAACACCCCCCCCCATACACACAAGCCTTGCTTAATTATGGGGGTACATCAAATATTCTACTATGTAATTAATTACTGTATAAAAATTATTTGTAATTTATGTACCTTCTATTACTAATAAAAAAAAAAATATATGTATATATATATATATATATATATATATTTTTTATAATGTTCGGAAAAATTGGTTTAATTTTACATTGAGTAAGCCGGAAACGCGTCCGAAGAAAAATCTGTGGACACTTATTCCAAACAGCAATAGCTATAAAAAAAAATATGTAAGTACCGCACAAGAGTTCCAAATGCATCCTACCGCTCTCAACCGCTGGGAGCCATTGAGGCTGTGGTGTCCTCAGTTGAGCTACGTTGCGAGGGAGGTGAAGACAATTGTGGAGGGGAAGGATATGGGGAAAAGGAAGGTGAAGAAGTACTAAGCTATTCAGATCAAGTCACCACACACGGCTAAAGCCATTTCAAGCCACGTTTCAATTCTGAACGGTGATCTTGCACCAGGGCGAAACTGAGAGAATATTTCGCCCTGGAACTTGCCGCAAATATACCTTCTCTCTCTGGTTTCAATCCTGGGATTGGTTTGCAGCAATTTCCTCTGTTCTTCTCTTCCATTCTTCCCTGTCTTGTGCGGCTTTTTTGAAGTCTGTATGTGATGAGCAGTGCACGTCCACCAGCAGAACCTCCAGGTACTCTAGGCGAGGGCCACCCCTAGAGTTTGTCTCCTCGGTCATACCCTCCATTATGGCATGCAAGAGGCCTTCTTGTCGTATTACATGTCCGATCCATCTTGCACGCCTTTCGGACAAGATCCTGAGCAGGTGCCTTCCTCCTTCGATTCTTTGGAGAACCTCCTCATTTGTAATGTGGTCTCTCCAGGAAATTCCTAATAGTCTTCTATAGGACCACATCTCAAAAGCCTCTAGTCTCCGTTTATCTCTTTCGGATAGGCACCATGTTTCCCAGCCATACATCAAGATACTCCATATATGTCTTGATGAGGAGTATTCTCAGTTTTAGGTCTATATTATTCGATTCTATTATTTTACACCTTTTATTGAATGCAAGCCTAGCCTGGTGTATACGGCTGTCGACCTCGCTCTTAGACCGACCGTCCCATATTATTTTGCTCCCGAGGTAGACAAACTTCTCGGATATTATATAAAATGATTAAATTGTGGAAACAAAAAACAATCAAATAAAATTGCGCAAATGCGCGCGCCGTAATTTGAATCTACGACCTCCGAATTGGGGCCACGTGGGCCGTCAAAAGCTTCAGGCTACACTTTTTCAGGGTGAAAATACTTAACCGATATTTTTATGTGGTATTGTTATGTAGATCTATTATATTATATTGATTTAAAAGACTTACATTCATTATTATTGACTTGATATTTCCTTGGTGACGGAGGGTGGGATGTTGTAGGAGATGGATTGCGTGCGCTTCTTTTGATCTCGTGACTCGTGACGTCATATCGCGTGGAAGGTTCTAGAATAGAGAATGAATAAATTACGTCATAACTGGCAAGTGTATTTATGGAATATTCAAGTCTGGCGAACTGCGTGATGTTCATTTTATATGGGGGTTAAAAGTGTATTCATGCTTCTGTCACATACTACTTGTAGATGCCGTACGTTGTGTATTCTACTTGACGCCTGAAAGCCACGTATTATAATATCATGAGAAAGAAAATTGT
This sequence comes from Limnephilus marmoratus, assembly GCA_917880885.1. Lineage (NCBI taxonomy): Eukaryota > Metazoa > Arthropoda > Insecta > Trichoptera > Limnephilidae > Limnephilus > Limnephilus marmoratus. Next base: position 40,279,245 of record OU862924.1, on the reverse strand, counting down.
TTTTCCCGTACGTTAAAAAATATAAGGGTAAGAATTTTACAATAAATTTTAGTTATATAATCTGCCACGAGCATTGTTATGTTTTTAGAAATTTACATTTATCTTCTATATAATTATACTTAAATAAAAATGAATCGCCGAAATGTATGTACGCGCATAACTTCTGAACGATTGCACCAAATTGGATAATTCTTTTTTTTGTGTTCGTTATTGTCAGGACAAGGTTTGTATAAAACTACTGGTGAGATCTGGCATTACGAAATTTGTATAAAAAATTGCAGCAGGCGGCACGCGAGCTTTTTGAAAACTGAATGTACCGGGACTGAATGTATGTAATGCGGGAGGGGGGAGGGGAGTGGAGTGGGAAGAGGGAAGGTGGAGGAATCGGAGTGGGAACGCGAGAGGAGAAGTGGACGCGGGAGAAGGAGGGGAGGCGAAAGAGGAACGGGACAAATGGAAAAGGACACGCAGGGAGAAACAATTTCTTTATTGAATGGCATAGCAACGCATGCCGGGAACGAGCTAGTTAAATATATAAACGCAACTTTTAATTAGCGTTCTAGGAATCCGTTTTTGTAAATATATTGGTATTTTCTGGAGTACTTGGGAAATAAACCAAAAAAAACTTTTTGGTTTGAAAAGATATAAAAATTTTAATTATTTTTTTTTGCAGTAAAATTACAACCAATACTTGAAATACGGAATAAGGTATTTTTATCTTTGCGTAGAATACTTTATTTGATATTAAAGCTGTTAAAAATGATAAGCCTCTAGATAGTTACTCTAAGTATCGTCCTTATGAAGAACCATTGAGAACAAAAATGTTGCTTGCAATTATTGTATATAAGCCATCTTTATGGCAATGTTTTAATAGCCAAGTAATTCGCTATCTTTTTCTTCTTTCCACTCCATTTAGTCTCATAGCATACCCCTATTAGATATTGATACCATTATTGATGATATAATTGATACCTGTAATGTCCGCGACAATTACAATCTCTATTTATTAAAAGGTCTCGTTATACGAAGTTGATTATTTATTATAAGTCAATTATGGAATAGTACAATGCTTCCTCTAGTGAGGATAAACGCAGAATGGCGGCAGCCTGCCGAACTGTGAGCTCCTTGGCAGTCCCCACCACCACCTTGTAGTCGGGCGGGATCGGAAGCCTTCGGCTACGTTCGGCACCCGGGTAAAGGGTACCACAGACACTACAATACCATTGTCCCATTCCTCAAGTTGTGACTCTTATCTGGTATTCACTCTAAAAAATGATTTGATGAAGATGTTGCAGTCATAGAGAGACCTGCTTTTGTTTATTTAATCCAAAAACAGAATAACAAAGGAGTGAAACAATGAGATGGGGATGACATAAGGATAAAGGGTGTTTAACGGTGAGAAGGGAACCCTCTTTTAATATTTCCAATGATAAACAGGATTAGAAATAACAACTTGCTCATGTTCTCTGCGTCGCACCCCTTGTTATATTATGACACGAGGAACTCTTTCCATGCTTCTCCTCGGGATGGTCAGGGCAGAGTCGAATCGGTGGTGGAATCGAATCGAAAAGGTGGTGACAATCATCAACCAATCGTAAATCCAATAAATTATCGTAAGAATAAACTTCTTGATTTGATTCCATACCTGTATTATAAAAAAATCATAAAATTTTGCATAATATGTAAAAGCTTATTTCGGTCCATGACAAAAAAGAAAGGTTGAAAAACAGATGTAACGTATAAATAATCACTAATTTATTCATACAAGTTATTAGTTCTATGGCCGGTGTGATCTAGGGGTACGGCTCTTGATTCGCAATCCGAAGGTCACGGGATCGAATCCCGGCGTGAGCAAATAAATTTTATTTGATTAATTTGTGTTATTTCACAATTAATTCATTAAAAATAATATTTAGTTTATTTGCGGTACGTTCCAGAGTGGAAGATACTCTCAGTATCGCCATGTTGTAAGACCACCATTCAGAATTGAAACGTTGCTTGAAATGGCTTTAGCCGTGTTTGGTGACCTGATCTAAATAGCCAGGTACTTCCCCATCATTCTCTCCCCCATCTTCTTCCCCTTCCCACTACCTTCAGCCTCACAAAATACCCCGATTGGGGATGCCATAGTCTCACTGGCTCCAGAAGAGAGCAGCTGGGACTATTGTGAGGTACTCATATAAAAATAAAATAAAAAGTACTAATAAGTACTTATTTGCAAGTTGTTGCAACTGCAAAAATTAACGTGTGAGTTGGCGGCGCTGCCTGGGGTTTTGACAGCGGAAGGAGTAAATGTACAAGATGGCGGCGGACTTGAGCATAACGCTTACGGAAGTTTTCTTTTTCGGGGACAATGTACTTACCGTAAGACTTGTAAAAAAGCCGACCACGTGCTGTTAATGTTTTTTATGTCCCATGTCTCTACCGAAAGAGATATATTTTAGAGTCTTGATGAATGGAAAGAACCAGAACTGCTTGGGTTGGACTGAGATTCGTTCTTTCGTAGATTTCTCTCTTTCTCTTATGTGAGGTATTTATCAATATTAGTAACCATTGTCATATTGATGGAAACTTTGTTGGTAAATTATTAAATTTACATTTAAAAAATGTAGCTATTCTTTTTAAAAGTAGTGATTTGAAACCTCCTTTTCCATTTTAACATGAAACATAACCCATTATTACTTGAGATTATCTCATGCAAAAATAACCTACATGGCGCAGAACGTTGAAGAAAAATGAAAAAAAAACCTTTTCTTATAATCTTCTGATTTGACCAATTTTCTGTTTTATCCGGTCACCGCTTATTAAAAACATTTAAAAAAATAAATAAATTCGTCAAGATTTATCACTCAAGAATGGCCAATAACTTTGCTTTACAGTCAGCCAACTCCAGCAAAACTGCAAATGAATTCTATTTAAGTGGTGCATGCTTCGACCAAGTATATCCTTGGTCGAAGGGTGCATGGTTTCCAAAGTAGTCTTTAAAATTCACAAAATTTTATAGATACACGGCCATAATATTAGCAAAGGGTACAGTTTAAAAACCAGTGAAGAAATATTGAAACGTTTTATCTGAAATTCCGGTACGAATGGAGCTTAAAAAAGAACATTCTCACTGGAAACCTTTATACATTTTCCTAACTACCCATAAAGAATTTGCAGATAAATCTTTTGTGGTATTTTTTTTGCGATAGCAGACTACAAATTTCGATTAGTGCTGACTGTTAAACGAGGTTAATATTTGCTATTAAAAATTGAATTTTTTTCAATTTTAATTTTAAAAACGTTTACCTAATTATAAACCCAATATTTGAACACATTTTTCTTTTGAAGCGATGCTGATAAAAATGCTTGGGTAAGTATTTGTGCTTTTTTCTTTGGCTTAATTTTATTTTTTATTTGTAACTAGTGAGTTCCCGGCATGCGTTGCAATGCCACTTAAATGATGAAATTGTTTCTCCCTGCGTGTCCTTTTACCATTCGTCCCCCTTCCCCTCCCGTTTTCCCTCAGCGCCACCTATTACAAAATTATTATACAAATTTACAAATACCAGAGCTCACCAATATACTCGTATATAGAAACCTTCGCGGGCGTGAGCATAATAACTCACCAAATTTTCATGGCAATCGGATGTACAATACAGGAAATAATTTCATAACGCCACAGCTCACAAGTATATATAGAAACCAAAAACCATCGCGGGCATGCGCACACCCAATGTTTCATTACAATCGGATGAATGGTTTAGGAGCGCATGAGGGACAAACAAAGAAACTTTTATTTTTAGGTATTAAGATGAAGGTTTGCTTTAAATTTTATAAAACAAGTTTTTTTCACACTCAGTGCACCAGTGGATAATAGTAAAATTTCATCAAACAGATAATCTATAGAAGTGTAATCTAAACTGATAATAATAACATAGTATTTATATAGCGCAGTTTTGTGATATTTCACTTCAAGTGCGCTTAACGTGCGATGACGTCAATTTTCGTACAAAATCTTTTCTTAGGTCCCAGATAGGCCAATGCAATAATAGTTTATCTGCATCATCGTTAAGATATAATTTCAGTATCTTCTTGAAAAGGGTGATTATTTTCAACAGAAACAGACGTAGGGTAGAATTGAGCTTACTTCTGGCACACGAACATTCTTACAACCCCCTTCAATTGCTTCAGTGTTTAATTAATATTCGTACAACACCAATTAATTTGATCAAAAAGTTGCCTGGTAAAATTGAATTCTTATTGAGATTAGGGATTGCAATCCCGCAAAGCGGGATCCCGCAATCCCGCGGGATCCAGCAGCTTTTATTAATCCCGCAATCCCGCACCTTCAAAGCGCGGATCCGCAGATCCCGCAAGTTAAAAATTTGGCGCTAAAACTTTCGCGTAAATCGAGAGTAGCACGAGCGCAATGTTATCGTTTAGCACAAGATAGCACGCCTGCCGCCAACCGCTAGTGGCGCTAGTCGCCGGCCACTAGAGGATTAGTCTTTAATGTATTTTTTGTGAATGTCTTTGTAGTTAGTAGTTGCTTCAGTGTGGTGGGCATGTAGTTATATAGTTTGGTTGCGTAGTACTTAAAGTTTCTTTGCCCGTATGAGGTATGAGTTATCGGTATGTTTAATGTTTTTTTTTGTGTGGAGGCCCTGGTTTTACTTTAATTGAGGTTGCATTTGGAATGTGAAGTTTATGTTGGAAAAAGATAGTAGTACAGATTATAGTAATAATAGTAGCATCTAAGAGAAAGTTGTGATTTGATTATTAGTCATTATATGAATAAGACTGAATTAAAAATATAAAACTGTTAGGAGTAAGTGTAAAATTAAACAAAACTATTAAATTATGCCAATTATTTAAAGATGAATCTAAGAAAACAGATTACTAATTATTTAGATAATAGAAAACTTAATTAATACAAAAGAATTAATTTCTGTTGCTTAATGTAAGAAATGTTAAATAAAAGTTGATTTTTACCCAAAAATCTGTAGTTTCAATTTTATCTTATAACTTATAAAATCTGTAGTTTCAATTTGATTTTAAAACTTATAACATTATTTCAAAGATGCGGGATCCCGCGGGATCCGCGCGGGATTGAGCAATCCCGCATATCAATCCCGCGGGATTGAATTAGCTGCGGGATTGCAATCCCTAATTGAGATGTATTTATTTAGGTAAGGTTTGTATACGTAACAAATTTCAAGAAAAAAAATAATACAACAGTAACATAGAAATTTGTTATAGACCATTTTAATTTTATTTTATTCACATTCTACCGATTTCGAAAGCACCCTTCCGTCATCAGGAGAATATTAGAACTGATATTCTAATATTCTAGTTAGTATTCTCCTGATAAAGGAAGGGTTCTTCTGAAACCGGTAGAGTGTTAATAAAATTAAAGTGGTCTGTAACAAACTTATATGTTGTTATTGTAAATTATGGCGAGCCACAAAGTTAACGCGTTTTACAATTATGGAAAAAATAATACATCCATTCAGTGGTTCCATGACAGTTCATCCTGCGACAATTCATCCGGCGACAGTTCATCCTGCGACAATTCATCCGGCCGACAGTTCATCCTGCCGACAGTTCATCCTGCCAACAGTTCATCCCGCCGACAATTCATCCGGCGACAATTCATCCTGACAATTCAACCTAACCTAACCTAACCTAACCTAACCTATAAGTATAAGTATGTCGTATTTTGTTATTCACGCATGCTTCTTCGGAGAGTCGAAATTATTGTTAGTAAAAATATTTTTACAGCGGATTTCCAATCAAGATGCCTTCAGATATAAGTATATCGATTATGGTTGTACGGCCGTATATCCTCTTTGCATACTTACTTAATAAAAATCTTCCAAATGATCAGGCAGGATGAATTGTCGCCGGATGAATTGTCGGCGGGATGAACTGTCGGCAGGATGAACTGTCGGCAGGATGAACTGTCGGCCGGATGAACTGTCGCAGGATGAACTGTCGCCGGATGAATTGTCGCAGGACGAATTGTCGGGTCACCCCATTCAGTAATAGCTACCTTGTCACAGTAATAGCTACCTTGTAATATATAAAATACCTTGTAATATATGAGATGGAAATACATAATTATCTTGAAATTTCAAAAATGGTCTTCAATAAATGTATTTTTTAAACGACTTCGAAAAGGAGGAGGTTCTCAATTCGACTGTTTTTTTTTTTTTTTTTTTTTTTTTTTTTTTTAATGTTTGTTACCTCAGAACTTTCGACTGGGTGAACCGATATTGATGATTCTTTTTTTATTTGAAAGCTGGTGCTTCCCGTGTGGTCCCATTTTAATTTGGTCCAGTTCTGACAATGGCATCCATGAGAAAATCATATAAGTCTTAAATTTGCATCAAGTTTGTGCGCGACAAATGGACGAATAACTCAATATCACGCCAACCGATTTCGATGATTCTTTTTTTATTGGAAAGGATGTACTTCAAGGGTAGTTTGATGAGAGTTTAGTTAGGTTCTAATTATGGGATCCATGACAAAGTAACGGAACTCTCAAATTCTGAAGAACAAATTTACGATACTCGGCCGAATCTTAATCGAATTAGTTAGTGTACTTCAGATTCACTAAAAATCAAAAAATAAACAAAAATTTTAACAAAACAAAAAAACGACTTCAAAAATGCACTAAAAAGTAAAAAAATAATTTCGTATTCTTCTACAACTTTATAATCAACTTACCTTTTCTACTCATCAATATGTAGGTACAATTGTTATTTTTGGAGTCGGTGTCAACCAAGGTACCCGCGGCCCAGCGTGTTCACTTGACAGCTCCTCTCCCTCCGACACCGACTCCAAAAATAACAATCGTACGTACATATTGATGAGTAGAAGAGGTAAGTTGATTATAAAGTTGTAGAAGAATACGAAATTATTTTTTTACTTTTTAGTCATTTTTTGAAGTCGTTTTTTTGTTTTGTTAAAATTTTTGTTTATTTAAACTTATAATGCATTGCATATAAGCAGATTCAATGCTTTACAGGTGAATCTACGAGTAAGCTCTGGTTTTATGTGACTACAGATTTAATTGGCTGAGGTAAGTCTAGGAAATTATCTCTAATCAAACTAAAGAGAAACAATTTTTTTCTAGGAATTTAAATGTATTTTGACATCGAAACGAAAATTTGCAATGGGAAGTAATTGCAATGGTGCCTTGGCGTGCTCTAACTGTTAAAAGTTCCGTGTGGTCTTATTGTAAAAGTTCCGCGTGCTGAATTTCAACAGAATCTATGTTGCTCCTCGTTTTCCCACGTGCAGGCTTTTGGAGAGATTAGCATCAAACAATTCTTTCCGGAAACTGGAGGCGGTTGGTAATAGAATGCTTTTTGAAAAAGGTTTTATTTGAAAAGTGTGTTAGGAATGCAATGGAGTTTTCTGTTACAGGTTGCTTGATACTAGCCGTTGAAACTGCAATTCATGAATCATTATTATGGCTTGTACTATGATTCATTAGTAGACCCGACGAATTTTGAACTGCCTCAGAATCAATAACTGTTGTGTTAACTTATTAGCTGAATTAAATTCATTTTTTTATTGAGTTAAAAATTATACAATGAAGCAATTATCGATGCGCAACTGTCCGGTTTTTTGTTTTTGTCAGTATGGTGACGTTGTGTACGGATATATATTTTTTGTGATTTTCTTACTTTTCCACTTACTTATTCGTGGGAGGGAGATTTATTATAATTTTTTTCTTTTGGAAGGGTGCAGACATACGTTCGCCGTTTGTCTCATTTTCGACTATTATATGTTTAAGAACAAAATAAAAACAGTCAGCGCAATGACATTTAAAGTTTTTGGAGGGAGTAGAGAAGTATGACATTGTGTGACAAGGGGTATGGGGGGATCATCAGCTCTGTGACGTCACATGTAAAAATCTAATTCATGGATGGCCCCTTATCACAATATTGCTGCAGCGCTTTCAAAAGATTATAATTCGTTCTGTACAAAATGTATGAGGAAAATGATTTTCTTCATCATGTTTTTTTTTCTTAATTTTTTCCGATGTTTTAATAGCTATTCTGTTCTGTTTTAATCTAATAAATCAAAGATCATAAACATCGGTCCAGCCGTTCTTGAGTTATAAGTGGTGTAACTAACCCGACTTTGTTTTGTATATTAAGATTCTGCGCCTACTCCAAATCTACATAGGAATTCCATAAAACATCTTTGATGTACACCCTTTTATTTATTCTGCAATAATCCAGTCCAGTCACTAACATAATATTAACTTTCACAATTCAACTCCCTTTACAAACGACGTTTAATTGTTGACCAAATCTTGTTATTTACAATTCTGAATAATGGCCTAGACCCGCCAAAACTTACCAACTAAAGGGCCTTTAACCAGCCAGCGGCCGAAAATCCACATTTCGTCGAAAGATGTTCTTACGATCGTACAGGGCGGTTCCAATACGAAAGATTAATTATTCTCCCTACCAGCTTTTTAAAATTATAACTCAATATCGATTTTATTTCATTCAAAATTTGCTTTAATTTATACCTACATCCAAAAATGCTGATAAAGCTATTAAAATTATGTAATTTTTGATATTATTTTTTTTATCATAAGTATTTATAATTTTTTAATAATGTCTAAGCAAAATAAAGGTGCAAAAAAAATCTGAAATATATTAATTTGTAAGACCGGAAATAGATAGACAAAATAGAAAAATTTTCCTCATAAATAAATGTTGAATAAAAATAAAAATTTTGCAACATGCGTGTACTAGATAACGTATTGATTTACAATAATGTATGATTACGTGGTATGAAATATGTCTTTTAAAATTAGATTTTTCGTTTGAAAATTCAACAAATCTGCCAACGACCTATGGTGTAACGTATAACCATATTTTTCTAAAAATAAACATTATTATCAAAATTTAAAACATGCGTTTACTAGATAAACGAACAATCTTTCGAAAACAATTTATATTTTTTTGTGGAAGAGTCAACACGTCTAAAATTTGATTTAAAAATTACACACTTCCGGTTTTATCGGGTTATACCCACTCAATAAAAATTCATATTCCGACAAGATCAACAAGACAATCCAATTTATTTCATTTGCACACGTGTACATAGAACTAAACTTGGAAAAAAATCCCCAATTCCAAGGTATATGTGCGCAATGAAATACAAAATATTACAATATAGACATGTTTAACAATACCCTTAATAGACATGTTTAGAAATACCGAATAGAAGTAGAGCGTGCGATTAAAAATTAATGCAAGAGTGTGCAAGGTGATGTGGAATATGGGAGCATCTCCTATCCTTTTTCTAATTTCCTCTTCCTTCCCTCATCACTTCAAATCAATTTTAAGATATAATAAAACTCAACCTTCAATAACTTTAACATGGGAGACCTTTTTGGCTAGACTTAATTTAATTTTGTATGTATATATCTCTATATTTTACTAGCTGACCCGACAAACGTTGTTCTGCCATATAAATTATTTCCAGTGAATATTTTAGTTGTTAAATAAAAAATAACGAATTTATTGTAAGTGTGTGGGGATGGGATCTATGATAGAAAGAAGAATGGAGCGCTGTAGACGATAACCGCTGATAAAAGCAAAAAAACACTAACTAAAGTAGGAAAATGAAATAAAGAAAATCAATTTGAATTTCGAAGAGCAATTGAGTGTACGATATTTTTTGTCAGTCCGTCTTTAGCCAACACAAATAAGCTCGATGGTTTGCCCACGTGTAACATGATGAATGAAATATCAAAATGACGTGACGCTTCTCGTGAATGTCTTGCGCATGTGTGGATGAAAGTTCGATGAGGCGGACGTAGCGCCATCTGTCATTCAACAACATAAATAATTTCGTTCTGTTTGAAATACGAAAGACTGGTAAATTTGTTCATAAAAAATACTAATTAATAATAAATCGCGATAAAAAATGAGAGGGTGGGGGTAGGAGCGTTAAAATTTGGGGTTATAGGTATTTTTAATGTCAAATAAAAAAAATACAACAACAAAAAAATGACAAAAAAAAAAAAAATTTCTGGGTAGGGACACCCTAATCACCTAACGGTATGAAATATACTTTAAAACCTATTCTCATACCCACCAAATAAATGAAAATTTTCATAAAAATCGGTCAAGCCGTTTCGGAGGAGTGCGACCACAAACACCGTGACACGAGATTTTTTGTATACAAGATGTATAAGCTGCTTGTCTCTTACAAGTAAATAAATAAATATACATTTCAATATATATTTCAAGGGTAGACGGGCATTTAATATAGTATTTTGTAAAAGTATTTTGTAGAAATCCATCAAATACGTACCTATCGCCGTTTAAAAAAACGCTTCGTGTGGCAGCTGTCCCATTTTCAGAATTCATCGCCAAACGCGGTTGGGTTTATTTACACGCCATGAAAAAATGTAAAAGACTCTATTGAAAATGCACAAAATAAGTGGACTGTGTGGAGTGCGGATGTGGGTGTGGAAATAATATATTAATGTCGAAATAAACAATATTAATAAAAATACAGAAACACATTTTTTGAAGTGAAAACTTCTTTAGCACCGTTAAAATTTCAAACTCGATGAAACAAAAAATACCGACACTAAAAAGACACAAACACATACATCAGCAGAATTTAGCAGGCGAGAGAATTATATAGTATAATCGGTTCCTCTTTGTGCGGTGCTTCGTAGCCTCCCCACTCCTGTCTACTTTAGTTTTCTGAAGGTTTCACTTCTACCGCGTGTGAATTCTGATTTTTTAAAAGTGAAAACTTCTTTAGCACCGTTGTGATTTGAATCTCGATGAAACGAAAAAGCGACACTAAAAAGATACAAACAGGAGAGGAGGGAATGAGATTGGAGAGTTTGAGATAGAGCAATCGGTCTCCTCTTTGTACGGTGATTCGTTGCAACTTTAGTTTTCTGTAGGATTCACTTCTACAGCGTGTGAATTACACACTTTTTTTATAATTGATATATTGGGTACTATTCTTATATCTAATTTTTAGTTCTAGAAGAAGCCAGAAAGCCCATATTTTCATCCTCGCATTACGGGCGGTGTGAAGTAGACAATAATAATCCACCCCCGTGTTAAAGTCAGGAAAGAGTGTGGGATTGTAACCCGGTAAAGAATCACAACACAAGAAATATTCCTTTTAAATTCCATCAAGAAAAATGATTTCTTATCCAAGAGGCCGAGAAATGTCATTATTTAGAACGTGGTATGTATTTCAATCCCCTTATTGAGAATAGAAGAATAGTCAAGAGCGAGTAACGTGATATTGAAATGAAATGTAAAGAATAAGAAATCATAGGTACAGTTGTTTACGCTTTCCCCGCTTTTTTTCCAAACAATGACTGCATATTTCCAAGAGTTTATGTATTCTGATATCACGTTCTCGAGTTTCAAATTATCAAAGTAAACAGGGGCGCAGAAGGTCCCGATTAAAAATAATATGGAGCAAAACAGTGTTTGCTTTTCACTCGGGGAAATTTGCAAAACGACTTACAGCTTTGAGATTTAGGCAGAGATCGTGTAATTGCCTAGAATCTCCGCTTTATCTCAGGCAACACAATATGTCAATATTATTAGCAAACACCCGTTTCACATATTTAATATAAATTTTAATGAAGGTAACTTCCGACGTTAAGAAGTCAACAATAGTTAACAATATTAAAAAAAAAAAACTATTTCGGGATGGTAAACATAGAAAAGAATTTTGCTAAGAAAATTAATTTCCTTTGGTTTCGTAAAACAATACTATGAAACCAGGACAGATCATTAAATGTACTAGTTTTTTTTTTTATTGTGCCGTAAGTTATAAAATAATTTTTATTAAAGTATTCGATTTTAATCATTTTGTTGGACTCTTTTTGGTGAGTTAACAGAAATTATCTATTAAGAGAAAACCAGAAATATGTCATTTTTAAATCAGATTTTAGACGTATTGACTCTTTTCCATAAAAAATTATAAATGGATTTCAAAAGATTGTTCTTTTATTTAGCATTCACATGTTTTAAATTTTGAGAAAAAATGTTTATTTTTTGTATAATAAGGTTACACCATAGGTCGTTGGCAGATTTGTTAAATTTTCAAAAAAGATTTTGTATTATACCACATGCATTTCAATTCACATAATCATGCAGTAAAATAAATCAATACATTATCTGTTTTAGAATATTAATTTTACTTTAAATAAAATCATTAAAAAATATATACGTAAGTACATATGTTTCTTGACGAAAATTAGTCCGTTTGTGTATTTATTTGCTCGCTTACAAACTAATATATTTCAGATTTTTTTAACATTCTTATTTAACTTAAACATTTTTGAAAAATGATAAATACTTGTAATAAAAAAAAATTACAAAAAGTACATTATTTTAATAGTTTTACCATCACGCCTTTCAGCATTTTTGGATGTAGGTATAAATTAAAGCAAATTTGGAATGAAATAAAATCGATATTCATTTTAAAAAGCTGGTAAGGAGAATAATTCATCTTTCTCATTGTAACCGCCCTGCACGATCGTAAGAACAACTTTTGACGAAATGTAGGTTTTCGGCCGCTGGCTGGTTAAACCCCCTTAACCCTCCGCCCGTCGCGCCTTTTTTGTAACGCGAGGTGTCGCGTGGGGTCGCTTAGGACCCCAATAATAAATATGATTAAATTGTTGTTGTAGCATACATTTTATATGTTATTTTAACTGATTACAGTCAGGTGATAATGATTGCTTTGAAATAAAAAGAAATATTCAAAATTAGTTATTTATTTTCAATGCAAGAGTTTAAAAATCAACAAGGAACATTTTTTTG